>CM053792.1:910342806-913060306 GCA_028749045.1 Cupressus sempervirens | reverse complement strand
TGAATCTCTTTCCACCAGCATGGTCATGAGTCTTTTGTGCTAGGTGGATTTTTTTCATCATCTAACCCCATATGGAATGAAAGAGACAATTTTTTTATGATTACAAACATGGGGAGCTCATGTTAATGGCAGAGGATGCAGCAGGTAGGGAGACGTGTTCAGCTTTTAGGAGCTTCCAAAGGGGATCCATGTTTTTGCAATATATACCCACATTTTGTAATGAAGCAGGCCACCCATGGCTAGAGAAGGATGTTTTTAACAAGGGGAGTCTCACGTTTTTGGGTGCCCAACAGAGGATAGCGGCTGGGGGGAGCATTTACAAGAGGTCTGCAACAATAGAGGTGCCATCAAGATCAGAACTCAGTCCACATTGGAGGCAGGATCCTCACGTTATGCAAGAGGCTGCATTTTTGCAGAGTGGGGAGGCTACCCGCATTATCCCACATCGTTTGGGATGAGGGTTTCATAGTGGTATAAAAACCCAGCGGCTCATATGTTGAAGTGTCTTCATGACATGCCTCAGTGGTGGAGGCCAACCACATGCATGTGGGGCCTGTCTGCAAGCCAATGAGATTTTGAGTCCATCCTATGATTGGAGGGCAAATATTGTGGAGCCCCGACCTTAGGACATTATCGTGTGGTTGGGGGATGAGCCTTGGTGATGTACGATGGTCCGAAAAATTTGTGAAATCGTAAATGAAAAATAAAAGGTCCCCGATCCTATGACTTCATCATAAGATCGAGGCAAAATTTTTTATGTCTCCCTATGCTCTGTCCAGTCATGTGATCAGAGGCTCCAGAATGAAGTGGCCTGATGTTACGGTGATGCCTTGTCGTAGGGGCCCACCAGATATGATATCCAACGAAGAGGTGACATGTGGCAAATAAGAGAGAGGAAAATAATTTTAAAAATTAGATCTCAGAGGACTTCAACGCCCAGAATTATAAATTTGATATGATTTGAAATATTTATGAGTTTTATATAGTTCAGACTATATTAACTTTTTAAATTTTTTAAATTTATTTTGTTCTGTTCAGCCTTGGGAGCCTGATTTTTAGAAGTGCTCTTAGAGGGGCCTTGTTTTATTCGAAATATAGAGTGTTATATACCGACAGAATCAGGAGAAGATGAACTCTCCATTTTTGTAGTCAGAATTTGAACAGGTATTAGCAAGAACTAGCTACGGGCAGTTTTTTTGATTTTAGAGACTTGATGGTGAAAAGTGAAATTTGAATGTTGTAGATGAAATTGCAACTTGGTATAAAGATTTTTCATCATATATTAACTTCTCCAACAAGTTTCAAAGTGATTTGATGGTTTTAAAGGCAGTTGGAGCAGTTATGGTTTTTGATAGAAATGCAAGTTGATTTTGCCGGCAAATGCAACTTGACATGTTGAGATCAGATTTCTTGGAAATATATCAGATATTTTGTGATCATTTATGGTTTTCAAAGTGCAGGTAGTTGGAAGAAGATAAGTTTCAAAAACTCCAAATGAAGACATTTCTCAGTGGGACAGATGTCAACGACAGATCATTCTTCCAGAGAGATCTTCTTTCCTATATATCTCCCTTTTCTACTCTTTGTCTAGGTTCCAATTCTTTTGAAATTTTTTGAGGGTTGTGGTACCAGGTTCCAATTTTTTAAAATTTGTGAGACCACAAGGTTGGCTCCAGTTTTTCTAAGTTGTGATACCAATTTTCTCAGTGTTCTTCCTATTATGAATAGCATATTGTATTCCTTTGGAAGCATTTTGTATTACACAGTCACTTCTTTGTGTATCTTTTGAATTTTTGTATGCAGATGATGTATTATTTTCAATGAAATTAATGCAAAGAGTTTAACCTTATTAGTTTCATTCTGATTCTCATCTCCTACTTCTGTTATTTGCAATGTTCTATGCTTAAGAACCAAGGTCTTGAACTCAGTTGCAATCATTTAAGGTTGTATGTCATGATAAACTTGCTGTTGGAACAAAGAATCCAAGTAAGTGCTTGTTTACATTGACAGGATTGTGGGTTACAGTAGAAGGATTTCATTATAAGTACGAGAGTTTTAGTGAAGACTGATGTCTGTTTGCAAGTCAAATAGATAGATCAAATTCATGAATGTTTGAGTATATTTCAGGTATCCATCTGTATGTTGAGGATTTAGTTGATGCCCAATGGATAAGGGACTAGTCAGCTTGAAGGATACATGTCCTTTGTTGTTGCATACTTGGTTATGCTGAGAAACCAAATCAAAATGAATATCAATTTCCCATTTTATATTTTGAAGAACTAGAATTGTAGGTCATGGATTATTTGTGGTTGCTTTCCTTGGTTATAATTAGCTACTGTAATCAGGAGATTTACCAGAAAATTGAAGAAGAATATTGACCATATCTGCTATAGAGGGTATTCTTGCAGTGAAGTATCAAGATAAATCAGACAAATCCCTTAGGTTTGCCCGCCTTGGCTTAGCAGAGCCTAAAGTGAAGTGAGTCATGATATGACTCTATTAATTGGTCCAGAACTAAGATTTAGCCTTGCTGAATATAGGATTTAGCTCATCCTTAGGCTTGTCCCTAGTCTTTTTTTCTTGGTATCAGGTTTAAATCTACCTGGTATGTTCTTTACCAGAAAGAACTCCAACAAAATGGTGACTCTGTTGGGGAGCTTGTTGAAAGATTACTGTCAAAATTTTTAACAAAGTGTCAAGGCTCCTATGTTGTCTTTCTTCTTCTGTTCTTACTTCATTTTTCCCATTTTTGGGTGGCGACTCAAGTCAAGGTTTTGCAACTAGTGCTAGAAGGTAAAAGAAAAAAAAAAAAGGGGGACACAATCAATGGCTGAAAAGAGGAAGAATACACGTTCCTTTACTAAGAATCATCCTAAGATACCTTTGTCAGCTGGGTTATCCCATGAGGTATAAAGAAATCAGAATAAGAAGAGATCTGGTAGTTTTGCATGGGTTCCTAGAAGTAATCTGTCACCCCAATCATTATGTCATCCTATTGAAGAAAAGGAGTTTTCTTCTAATAGTACTGAATCAGAAGGGGTTGCACTCTTGGGAGAAACTTTCTCAGCTCCACCTAAAAATTTTCAAGATAAAGGTATGTCCCCTATAGTCAATTTTCCATATAGATCAAACATAGCAAATGAGATGGACCACATTTGGGGTTATAGAGAAAACATGGAAAGGGGTTTTTATCCTAGACAAGAGCCATATGTAGCAAATCTTATAGATTTTGACCCAGTTGACTCTGAGACTACTACTACAGATCATGAAGAATTGATTTCACAACTTGCCCTCCTCAGAAAGAAAATTGCAGATGAGGAAACTAGGCACATGCATCTAGAAAAGGAGAAAGAGAAAATTATTGTGAATACTATTATTGAAAGAGATAACTTGCTTAGGGGAATGGCTTCATCGCAGGAATAAAATAAAAAGTTGGAGGAGAGATCTTCTAGTTTACACTCTGATATCTTTGGAGATATGGGTGCTTTAAGAACTGATATTCAAAGACAAGAACAATTTTTGAAAGAAAAGCAGGACCCTGTTGTCACACAAGTTCAACTTTACAAGCCTTTAGAGACTACAGTTGAGGAGCCCCAAAGGAGAGATTTGGACAAGGAAAACAAAAGGCAATTGGAGTACAAATCAATGAGCCACAGCCCCCTAGTAAGTCTACTCCTTGTTTCATGACAAAGCTGGATTTAGAGATGGAAAAATCAAGAGAGGATAAGGAAGACTTGGCTAAGGAACTAGAGAAGGTGGAAAATGAAGCCCAAGCTACAGAGGCTAAGAGAAAAATCATGTTTATCAAGTCTAACTCTACTCTAACAGTTCACTCTAGTCAACCTCCTCTTTTCTTACCTCCTACTACTAGTGTTGGTACTCTTATAGTAGGTCAAAGTGCCCCACTCTTTTCCCCTTTTACAACTCCTGTTGTTACTAGTCAGTTTCCCCTTCTCCATCTTCCCCATCAAACTCAAGCCCCTTTTCAAAATCAGGCTATGGGAGCAAGTTCCTCAGCTATCCCAGTTCTCCAAATAAAACTAATTTATATGGAAAGATATAAGTAGATGTCCTTTATTGGTATTCCTAGTTTTTCTCATCTTGTACCAAATGAGCTCAGGGATAAAGTTACCAAATTTGCTGGAAATAATGCTATCACTAGTGAAGAACATCTTAGAAAATTCATTGATATGCTAAATGATTATGAGGTGGAACATGAAGATATAGTGATGAAACTTTTTGTTCACTCACTAACTGAGGATGCCAGAGACTGGTTCAGAAGACTGCCTGATGATAGTATCAACTCATGGAGCGATCTTGAGACCCTATTTAAAGAACAATATGGTGACAAGACAAATGCCAGTTTTATGTTGAATGATTTCAACAATATCAAGAAGAGCCCCAATGAATCAACCTTTGATTTCAATGTCAGATTCCAAAAAGGTATGTACAAACTTTTCCAAGTAATGAGATTGAATGAAGGTGTGTGTCTTACTACTTATTTTAATGCCTTTGATAGTAAGATGGCCTATGTCCTTATAGATAAGGAACCTAAAACATTAAGAGATGCATTCACAATGGCTGTCAATATTGAGAATAATAGAAGGGCTGCAGGAAAGCTTGGAAAAAGGGATGACCCCAAGTTATTCAATCCTAGGGGAAAGAGAGATAATGAAAAACCTTTTTTAGGAAATAAATCTGAAGATGACCAAATGGGACAGGTTTTGAGCTTGTTAAAATAATTAAATGTCCCAGCTCCCTTAGCTAACAAACCAAATATCCCGGAGAGGGCTCCTTTTAATAATAATTTTAATAGGTAGCCTAGAATGCAAAATTATCCCTACACTACTCAATGGAAAGATGGAAAGCCAATTCCTAATCCTGCACAAGGGAACATAGGTAAAGGGACACCAGATCCTCTACAAAGAAATTCAATAAATATGAATGGTGACATCCCTTGGTGTCATGTTTGTCAGTCACCACACTCTCTAGATTTTTGTGTTGTTGCTCAATCTTTTTGTGATAATCAACAACAATTACAGAATAATGATGACATAAACAATAAGGATCAAGAAGATATCACTTGCACTATGATTCACCTTTGTGAGAGTGATGGAGAATCGGATGTTAATGAGCCTAACCATGATATTACAAATCAAAAAATGGTGTATCACACACATCACCAACAAGTCTTTTCTGACAATGAAGACCAAAATAAAAATGTTACATGTAACACTTTAGCTCCTACTGATCACATTATCTTGAAGAAGCCTTCCGTTCAGGAAATTGATAGAATTACTTCAGAGCTAGTGGCACAAGTCCAGAGCACTTACAATTTGAGAAATAGGGTTGTAGAAGGTATCCCTCCTAAGTCATCTGACATCTTCATCAAGTAAAATACAGAAAGGGTTGCTCATGACAATAAGAAGATTCTCCCTGAGGTCCCAAAGATTAAAGAAAACAAAAGTAAGAAATGGGAACCAAAGAAGAGGGTCCATTTTCAAAATGAAGAGCTTGGTAAGATAAACAAATTGGAAAGGGAAGCAAGTTCTGATCTTGTGAAGCAAAAGGTTTCATCTACTATTCAAACTGCTTCCCCTTTAGATGTCAATGTGAAAAATACTGCCTATGATCCAATTGATATGGTTTCAATGCTGTCATAGATCACTATTAAGGTCCCCTTAGCAGAGATGTTTAGGATAGAGGAACATAAAAGAAAGGCTTTGTCTTGGTTGGGAGGAATACAAGATAATGAAGTAATTACACAAGCACTAGCCAACACACTATTGATCCCAAAGATTAATAAAGAAAAGGAAGAGATTGGAGTCATGTCTTAGATACCCCAAATGTATTTAGACAATTCATCAATAACATATTTGCAGGATATTGATCCTTTTTTCTTAAGCCTAATCATAAAGGGCAGAACTTTAAAAAATTGCATGATTGACTCAGGAGCTTCAAATAATATAATGCCTTTCAAGGTTATGCAAGCCCTTCGTCTAGGAGTTGATACTAGACAAGGTAAGTGTAGAGTAATGGATGCTAGAGAAGTACCTATCATAGGAACTATTAATGCTCTACCTTTCAGACTTGCTACACATCCTGATGAGGAGCTAACTATGTCAGTTTTGGTAGTGGATGTTCCCCCCCACTATGCGATGTTGCTTCCAAGAAAGTGGAGTGCTGCAATGGGAGGAAGTATGCAGTGTGATATGTCATATGCCACCTTCAAGATAAAGGAAAAGGCCATCAAGGTCAATAGAGAACCTAGAGTGACTCATATCTTTGAGGAGAGTATTGATAATGATGCAACTTGTTTCATAGACATAGATGTAAATGCATTCAAAGCTGAACTAACTATTCAAGAAGTGGAAAAATTGCCTCCTTTAATTGGGCAAGAGGTCACATGTTGTTTGGACTCTCCAAATCTTTGGAGTGTGTATTTTGATGGAGCAAGTTCAAAGGAGGGATTAGGGGCTGGAATTGTTTTTGTTTCTACTAACAAGAATACATTTAGGTATTCTTTTTCTCTAAATTTTACATGTACCAATAATGTTGCAAAGTATGAGGCCCTATTGCTGGGATTGAAGGTTGCAGCACATTATGGAATTAAGAAAATATATGTCATTGGTGATTCTAAATTAATTATTTCTCAAGTAAAGAATGTTTATGTGTCCAAAAATAAAAGACTAAAGCAATATAGAAATTTTTTTTGGGACATGCTTGAGTCTTTTGATGCCTTTGGGATAATGTGGAAAGATAGAAGTAACAATAAGATGGCAGAGCTTTTGGCAAATGTGGCTATAAAACTTGATGACATATCATTTGCTGGTGTGTCCACCATAGAAGTACAAAACAGGCCTTTAGTTCCAGACAATGTCCATAGTTGGAAAGTTTTCGAGGATGACAAAGATATTCTAAATTTTCTACTCAATGAAGATAAATATCATGGACAGGAACTTGATTGCAGTGCATGGGTAGAAATAGTTGATGGAAAAAAAACAATTTTTGGACAAGAGATTCTACAATTAAAAAATAACAAGGTACCAAAGGGATTGGTTGTGTTGGAAAGTGATTTTGATAATCAAGATAGGATAATTTCAAATGCAAATGGTGACAAGCCACAAGAGTTAGAAGAGATTAACTTGGGTACAACTAATTCCCCAAAAAGGTGTACATTGGAAAAACTTTAAACTCTGATATTAAGAGATCTTTGATTAATCTATTAAGAATATTTAGACATGTGTTTGCCTGGTCCTATGATGACCTCAAAGCTTATAGGCAAGATTTGTTCCAACATGTCATACCACTTAAAGAAGATGTGAAACCTTTTAGGCATAAGCAAAGACCTATGAACCCCACTTTGGCCCCAAAGATGTAGGAGGAATTATTAAAACTCAGAGATGGGGGAGTAATTAAACCAATTAGGCATTCTTCTTGGGTGTCTAATCTTGTACCTATCAGGAAAAAGAATGGTGACATCAGGCTTTGTGTTGATTTTAGGAATCTAAACATTTCATCCTTAAAAGATAATTATGGACTGCCCAATATGGAGGCTATGCTCCAACAGGTCAGTGGTTCAGAGTTGATGTCCATGATGGATGGTTTTTTAGGTTATAACTAGGTCTTGGTTGATGAAAAAGAGCAATTTAAGATAGCCTTCACCACTCCTTGGGGAACCTATGTATATGTGAGAATGCCTTTTGGTCTCATAAATGCAGGGGCAACTTTTCAAAGAGCTATGGATGTGGCTTTCAAAGATTACATTGACAAATTTATGGTAGTTTATCAAGATGATTTGACTGCATATTCAAAGAAAGCTGAGGATCATTGTAGACATCTTGAGAAGATTTTTCTCAAAGCCTTAGAATATGGAGTATCTTTGAATTCGAGGAAGTGTACTTTTGGGGTCACAGAAGGAAAATTGTTGGGCCATATAGTTTCAAAAGAGGGAATTAAGATTGATCCTGAAAGGGTAGCAGCAATTGACAAGGTTGAAAAACCAAAAAATGTTAAAGGCATACAGTCTTTCTTTGGACAGGTCAATTTTCTAAGGAGATTTGTTACTAATTTCACTGAGGTTAGTATACCAATCTCAAAAATGTTCAAGAAAGGTGCTATAATAAATTGGGAAGGTGAAACTTCTTTTTCCTTTCAAGAAATAAAAAATGCTATTAAGAACGCCGCAGTACTTAGGACCCTTGATTATGGAAAGCCTATGCATATCTTTTCTTTTGCATCTTTTCATACTATTGCAGCAGTTCTACTTTAGAAGAATGAAAATGGACATGAACAACCTATAGCATTTTTCAGTAAGTCCCTATAGCCTGCAGAATTGAAATATTATATCAGTGAGAAATAGGCATATGCTCTAGTTAAAGCTGTTAAGGCTTTCAGATGTTATCCTGTAGGGGCTATTGTTATTGCTTTTGTACCAAGTGCAGCAATAAAGGATATTTTCTCTTAGCAAGAGTTATCTGGAAGAAGGTGTAGATGGATTAACAAAATTCAGGAATTCAATATAGATATCCAAATTACTAAGCTAGTAAGAGGTTAGGGATTAGCTAAGCTCATGGAACAAGCAAATTTAGATGCTAATCAAATTAATGCTCAAGATCAAGGTCTAAGCCTTAGTACATGTGACATAAAAAACTGCGATTGGTACAAAGATATAATATATTACCTACAACACATGCAATCACCACCCCACTTAACAGAGAATGAAAAAAGAACTATAAAATTGCATTCAGTTAGATACATTATTGTGAATGGTGTCTTATGGTGGAGAAATTTTGAAGGTATATTATTAAAGTGCATTGATCAACATAATTCTGAAAAAATATTAAAAGAAATGCATTCTGGTGTATGTGGAGGACATTATATAGCAAAGACTACAGCCCATAAGGTTATGAGGGCAAGTTTTTGATGGCCTAATCTATTTAGAGATGCTTAAGTTCTGGTGAGAAAGTGTGACTCTTGTCAAAGATTTGCAGGAAAGCTAAAAATTTCAGGCAATACTCCCTTAAAATCAGTGGAGGTTCAAGTACCTTTTCAGCAATGGGGTATGGATTTTATAGGTGAGATCTCTCCCAAATCTAGTAGTGGTTTTTCCTAGATACTAGTTGCCACTGATTACTTCACAAAGTGGGTAGAGGCTATCCCCACAAGAAACACGACAAGTAAAGTAGTGAATAATTTCCTACTGAATAATGTTATTTCAAGATTTGGATGCCCTGAAAGAATTGTGACTGATAATGCTATGTGCTTTAGGTCTAATGAATTCATTAAATTCTGTGAAAAATATGGCATTACCAGGTTTGCTTCTTCACCTTATAATCCATAAGGGAATGGACAAGCAGAATCTACCAATAAGAGTTTATTGAAAATCATTAAGAGGACTTTGGATGACAACAAGAAGGCTTGGGATTCAAAGTTGCAATTTTCTATTTGGGCTGATAGAGTGACAGTCAAGAAGGCAATTGGTGTATCACCTTTTGGCCTTGTGTATGGAATTCAAGCCAAAATGCCTCAAAATAATATGATAGGTTTGTATCACTTTATTCAAGTCTATGATGATGAGATTGTTGATGACATGCATCAGCAAATTGATGAATTGGCTGGATTAGTAGAAATAAGGAAAGATGCCTCTGCAAGAAATATGAAATTACAGTTGCAAACAAAAAATTTATATGATAGAAGGATAGTGATTAGGAAGTTTCAGCCTGAGGATCTTGTTCTAATGTGGAATGCCAGAACTGAAGATAAAGGAAAACATGGTAAGTTTGACCCAATCTAGCTTGGTCCTTATTTGATTGAAAACACATGGGGAGAGGATTCATATATTATCAAAGATTTATTAGACAATATTCTTGAATTGCTAGTTCATGGACAGTTCTTGAAAAGGTATTTTTCTTGAAAAGGTATTTTTCTTGAAAAATACTTATTTTCTCCATGAACAGTAGTTTTAGGTTGATCTTTGCCTTTGTACATTTTGTATATTTTGTAAATACTCTTGTTTTTCTTTTTATGTTGTGTTTTGTCCCTGTGCCCTCTGAAGAAGTTGTCAAGTTGAATTTTATTTGTGGTCTACTCAACTAGAGATCTGAATCCTTGCCATGCTCGCAAGGGGTATGCATCCCCAGATAGAGCCATTGGTGGCACTAAAAATTGCATCCTGTTTCGAGTGCCTATTCCAAATTTTGAGTTACTTCGAGCCCCTATAAATGCTTTTCATGCTTGTGTACCCGGATGTGGAAATAAGGCCTAGATGGTGTTTTATGTTTCTAACACCTTTCAGTCAGCCCATCCATGTGTTCTATAGTGTTAGACTGACATTGAGGACCATTCTATGAAATTCCTTTTTGAGCATGTGTTAGTTTTGCATTTTTTGCCTGTGTCAAATAGTGATTAGAGGGCATGTTTGACTTTGTATATCTAGTACCTGGTTATGTTTCATGACTCGTTGCTTTGAGGATGTTTAGTATCCATATCCATGAACCTATGTTTCATTTTTCAAGTCATTTTGACTTTGTTTGACTAGGCTTCGAATGTCTCAAAGTTGGCCAATTACCTCAATTGTAAATCTGCAATTTGGGCATATTCCCGGGTAGCCCTGTTTGACAAGCGAGAACTTTTGACCAGTTGACCCAGATAACAAAATTCCTATTGCATCATATTCTAGGGATTAGAGAATTGATACATTCCTAATTTGAAGTCCTAACGAATTCGTTTGATCAATTTTCAAACGTGATTCTGAAGGCAACTTATTAAGTTTCACTGGTGTCATTAAGCACAGATTGTTCAGGTGCCCTATTCGTGATGTCATATCTTTTGATCCATGATTGGTGGGATTGAATGGTTTCTTCCCTTGCACTCTACTCTGAGAATACTTTACGTGTGCTATTTTGTAGATCCTGATGAATATGTCTGCATACAATTCCAAAGTCATTCCATTTGCAAAAAATATTGTTTTACTGATGTTCATTGTCCTGCAATTCCAAGTAGCTATCTTTAGACGCTCGCCAAATTTGCCCCATGATTTGTCATGAGTACAAATCATAGAATTACATTCTCCTCATGAAAAAGTACAAATGCCCCAGTTTTTGTCACCTCAAACATCCATTTGCCCAGTTTTCAAGGCTCAAACCAAACACAATTTTTATGTTTTTGACATGTGTATCTGCAGGCAGTTTGAAGTAAGCATGTTCAGAGGTCAATATCTTTTGACATCGATATTGGCATGTAATGAGGTTTTGCAGGCCCATAGAGCATGTTAGAGAGATGATAGATCTTGAGTTTTAGAGCCCGATCAGGTGATTTTGACAGTTTTTAAAGCCAGGCAACAGGCCTGTTGACACAAAATTCACAAGTGATGCAAAAATGTTATAAATGAGTTTTAAGTGTTGATTTTGTGATCAAATGGATTCCAGTCAGTTCAGGAGGGTCAGTGGAACACTTTGCATGATCAGTTGTCTAGCAATGAATTTTTATTTTTTTAGCCCTACCCGCTTGTAGTGCCTGCCCCTAGTTCGCATTTCTGTTATCATTGTCAAATTCCTTAGGCTGATTTTATGCATTGATTAATTTTAGAGATACTATATTTGTAATATTATGATATTATTTCATGATATTGATTACAAATATATCGGTTATAATTGTTTAGTTGATTTCATTTCACATGAGGTTAATGATATTTTGATGATCCTAGTTAGTAAATGTGGGTTCTTTTATAAAAATGTTAACATGATGTCTTTAATGATGATTATGTTATATTGATAGAGATACATTATTAGATGTACACATTTGATGTTAGACTTGTGATTTTTACGATACTTACCCCATACTTGCATGTTTATGGTGTGCGTGTTTATTTTATCTTTCTGTCTAAAGTGTTTGATGTGGTTAAGGGAGGGAGTCGTAGTCACCTGCTAGTCGAGATCTACACAATGAACCACTCCCCGCCATTGTCTGTTTAGTTTAGATATATTATATACATGTATATGCTCGTCTTTTATTCAAGATGTAGGTACCGGGCATCGACTTCCCTAAATTGCCAAGATGAGCGTGCCCTATTACAAATACTCAAATGGTGAGAATGGGAAGATAATGATCAGGTCCAATCCTAGCCATAAGCCTATAATACTTGTCCTACAAGGAGGACTCGTAACAGACTGTCTACCCTTTTTAAACCCATGAGTATTTTGTGTGTATGTTGTTTTGTGAGTGTTTGATGTATTTTCTATTAAATTAAGCCTAATTAAAAATTAAATTAATAACTTAATTTAATGGAAAATAATTATGATATTTTGAATATTTAATTATATTTAATTAATTGAGAAATTAATTAAATATAAAATATTGAATTGAAGATAAACGTTTTAAGATTAAATTTAGAACGTGATAATATTTATTAATTTAATAATAATATATTTAGAGTTCATTTTTAAATAAATGCTAAATATTATTGTTATTTAAATTAATAAATATTTATCAAATTAAAACGTTCAAAAATAAATTAAGAAGTTAAAAGATATTTAATTATCATAAAGATTATAGTTCGCATGAATTATGCATGAGTTGAAAATAAAATTAATTAAAAGATAAAAATGTGAACTTGAATAAAGATATTTTAATAATGTGCACATGAGATTTAAAAAGTCATAAATTTATTAAAGTAAAGTGGAAAGTTAAATAAAGTAATTTAACAATTCACTTAACGTGCATGAAAGGAATAATAAAATAATAATTTTAATTAAAAGGGAAATTAATTGTGCATGAATGAATTAATTAAATAAAATTATACTATTTTAGAGTTGTGGAGACAGAAACCCTAAAGGGTAATTAGATTCTTTATTAGAGGGTTTTCGGGTCATTATTGGGGGGAAGTTTTTCACACACAGGGTTGAGGGAACACACTTTTGGAAGGGGAACAAAGAAATCTTTGGAAGCTTTGAAGGGTTTGGATTAGCAAGGGTTTCACCAAATTGTTAGCATCAGATCAAGGTAGGGTTTGTGAACCATTGTAGAAATATTTTCGGATCTCTGTCTTCTTCGTGCTCGTTGAAAATTGATTTCTCAAATTCCGTTGTATGAATCTTGGCACCTTTCGTTCTACACCTTTTGCTTTTTGATTCCATCTATGAATCCGGATTGAAAAATTATTTAAATAACCTCATTCATCAATTGAAAGAAATTGGTAATAAATCGAGATCTGGGCTTTTGAATTAAATTGGAATATAGAAATTTAAATTTGGAAGGGTTTGTTTTTGGAAATGAAAATCTAAGGATTGAAAAATTCAAAAGGGTTTGATTTATTTTTCCTATTAGACTGAAGTTTCAATCATGGATTATATATATATATATATATGAACTGGAGGAAGTATTGTGTAAATTTTTTTTTACACAATACTTCCTCCAGTTCATATTAATATATATATATATATATATATATGATAAAAAGAAAGTTATATAATAAATCTTATGGATACACAAAGCTTTTAATTATAACAATAATAATAATAAAACGTATTTCGAAATATTATAATCTTGAATTTAAAATATATATATATAAAATTGATAGGGTGGGGATATACCCCCCCCCCGTACTTGCTGCCGGCAATTATGGCCGCGGCAGCCAGTACCGTTGTTGCCACAGGCAGCAGTTGTACTATTGCTACGTGTAGTAGGGTACCCTGTTGCCGCAGGTACCAGGCCGACGGGCCTTTAAACACACCAAAATATATATATATATATATATATATATATATATATATATTTTTTTTTTGTTTTTTTTTAATAAATTTTAATATGTTTTAAAATGTATTTACTTTAAATTGTAATGAATTTACTTTATAATTTAATAACATTTTGTATTTTTAAATTTTATAATTATTCATTAAGTATTTAACTATGAATTCATATAAATGTTTTGTAATTAAATAAATTTAAATAGTTTTATTAATTATTAATTAATCTAATTAAATTTGATTTAATTAGGATCTATTAACGATAAGAGTTAATTAATGAAGTTATTAATTTATCGTATTTGATAATATTGATTTTAATAAAATAATGGTTATTTAATTTAAAATCAATGAATTGTTATTTCTTTTTTTTATAACCTAAATGGAATAAAATGATTATTCTAGATTATTCTACTAGGAAATGACTTTTATTATGATGGTAATTTTACATACTTAAGTCGAATAATGAATGGGTTATTGGGTAGAATAAATCGAGAATCTTATACACTTAAACATTCAATGAAATGCAAATTGAAAACGTTATTTTTGACTCTATTATGTCTTTTCAAATCAAACCCAACTATAAAACTGTATTGTTTTGCTTGTATGGTCTATGCTTTGGGATTTTGGAGTTGATTAGATGTTGACTAGTCTAGGACGTACACCAGAGGTTTTGTGGGATTTCTGTTATACTATTTATGTGACTAGTTGTCATGATGTGTTATGTGATTTAAAGTGAGATTTTATTTGTGAGATTTATCTTGTGGACAAATTATGTGTACTTGGATGGAAGAACCATCTTGTTTTCGGGTTGCTTGTTAAGGAACCGAGTTTGATCTTTATGAATGTTGTGGCATGGGACACAACTGTGTTTTTATGTGCTTAGGAGAGGTTGTCTAGGTACGTGACTTGGGAGTGGCTTACATAGGGGTCCGGGACCCAAAGTGGTCAGTACCAAGGTAACCTAATGCAAGTTATGTAATAAGTGATAATCTAGTAATTAAAACTTTTGGGGGGAAAACACACAAAAAAGATAAGTTAGAGATTTTTGATCTACCCATGCCTTTAGTGCTTGTATAGACTAAGGATGGGAATGAGATGAGTGCCTCATCTTCTTGAGAGGGCTTTCTAGTTTTCCATATGTGTGATGTTGAGGGTCCGGGGTTCAGAGTAACCAGTCTAGGGTAACTCAATGCTTGAGGGTCCAGGTTCTATTAAGAGATCAGTCCAGGGTAACTCAAGCAGCCATGTGATGACACTCCGTAGTATGTAGCCTGAGTCTCCTCTATAGATTTGTGTACCTCTAGTGGTGTACTTATTGTTGGTGGTGTATCTATTGTCGGATGTGTTTATTATGGTTATTTACTTTCATTGATGATGATTGGTGATTCATGGATGTTGTACTTTTGACATGTGGCTTTTGACTTGAGATGATTATCTTTCGTTGACTTTATCTTGTGATCTTGGTATTTGGTTTATACTTGGTTTGTGTATGATGTTTGGTTATGTGGTGTCGGTATTGGATTGAGTGTTCATACTTTTGGATTATTTTATCTTCTTGAGTAGGATGTGTTACCTTTGAGGTAGTTTTGGCTATTAGGGGTACCTTTCCTAGGAATGTTTTATGTTTGATAGCCGTTTGTGGATCGTTCATTATCTTCCCTGCATGGTGGGAGTGGAAGCCTGACTAGGTAACCATGTGGTCGGGAGGTAGTGTCTTCTTACCATTTGGGTCCCCTTCACATTGCTAGCTTTTGGATGTTTGTTGCAGAAGATGTACCTTTATCATTCTTATTTCTTATCTCAGAGACTTCTTTTCAGATGATGTATATATATGTGATCATGTATTTTGATGTATTGTATCTATTCTCACATACCCTGCGACATGTGTAATGGATGTTATTAGTGGATGTACTTTCATTGTATTAGATATACTTATGCTTTTCTTATGCGATTATGTATCTGTTATTTCTTTATGATCTTGAGACATTGTACTTGGGACTTAAACTAATTAATTTAAAAATCATTAAATGTGACTCAACGTAAAGGAACTCTTGAGGAATTGAAACTGTATCTATATTTGCATATGTGTATTTGATGTGTATGTTCATATTGCTTCCGCATTAATGTTATCTTGATGTTGTTTAAACTTCAAAAAAAAAAAAAGTTCAGTAAACATTGTAACATGTTAGGTTGAATTCTCTTGGGTTCCCAAGCGAGGCGTTACACAGCTTTGGGGTCCGACTGATTCCATCAGAATAACAATGTTCTATGGTTTTCTTCATCAAAATCAGGATCCAGTGAATATGTGTAAGTAATGTATAAGGATTTGAGGATCAGTATGAGACTCTAGGCCATTTGATTTTGGGGTTAAGTGGGGATTAGTAAAATCTGGAAATAGATAGTTTGTTTGCCATCTGTACTTAAGAAAATTATAATGCAATCAATTCTTTCATTTAAGTTGAATCTCTTTCCACCAGCATGGTCATGCGTCTTTTGTGTTAGGTGGATTTTTTAATCATCTAACCCCATATGGAATGAAAGAGACAAAAATTTTATGATTACAAACATGGGGAGCTCATGTTAATGGCAGACGACGCAGCAGGTAGGGAGACATGTTCATCTTTTAGGAGCTTCCAAAGGGGATCCATGTTTTTGCAATATATACCCATGTTTTGCAATGAAGCAGACTGCCCATGGCTGGAGGAGGACATTTTTAACAAGGGGAGTCTCACATTTTTGGGTGCCCATGTAGAGGATAGCGGCTGGCGGGAGCATTTACAAGAGGTCTACAACAATAGAGGTGCCATCAAGATCAGAGCTCAGTCCACGTTGGAGATAGGATCCTCACGTTATGCAGGAGGCTACATTTTTGCAAAGTGGGGAGGCTACCTACATTATCCCACATCGTTTGGGATGAGGGTTTCATAGTGGTATAAAACCTCGGTGGCTCATATGTTGAAGTGTCTTCATGACACACCTCAGTGGTGGAAGCCGACCACATGCATGTGGGGCCTGTCTGTGGGTCAACGAGATTTTGACCCCATCGTATGATCGTAGGGTGAATATTTTGGAGCCCCAACCTTAGGACATTATCGTGTGGTCAAGGGATGAGCCTTGGTGATGTACGATGGTCCGAAAAATTTGTGAAATCGTAAATGAAAAATAAAAGGTCCCCGATCCTACGACTTTGTCATAAGATCAAGGCAAAAATTTTGATGTCTCATGATGCTCCGCCCAGTCATGTGATTGGAGGCTCCAGAATGAAGAGGCCCGATGTTACAGTGATGCCTTGTCGTAGGGGCCCACCAGATATGATATCCAATGAAGAGGTGACATGTGGCAAATAAGAGAGAGGAAAATAATTTTAAAAATTAGATCTCAGAGGACTTCAACGCCTGGAATTATAAATTTGATATGATTTGAAATATTTATGAGTTTTATATAGTTTAGACTATATTAACTTTTTAAATTTTTTAGATTTATTTTGTTCTGTTCAGCCATGGGAGCCTGATTTTTAGAAGTGCTCTCAGAGGGGCCTTTTTTAATCCAAAATATAGAGTGTTATATACCGATGAAATCGAGAGAAGATGAACTCTCCATTTTTGTAGTCAAAATTTGCATAGGTATCAGCAGGAACCAGCTACGGGCAGTTTTTTGATTTCAGAGACTTTATGGTGAAAAGTGAAATTTGAATGTTGCAAATGAAATTGCAACTTGGTATAAATATTTTTCATCATCTATTAACTTCTCCAACAAGTTTCAAAGTGATTTGATGGTTTTAAAGGCAGTTGGAGCAATTATGGTTTTTGATAGAAATGCAAGTTGATTCTGCCGGCAAATGCAACTTGAAATGTTGAGATCAAATTTCTTGGAAATATATCAGATATTTTGTGATCATTTATGGTTTTCAAAGTGCAGGTAGTTGGAAGAAGATTAGTTTCAACAACTCCAAATGAAGACATTTCCCAGTGGGACAGATGTCAATGGCAGATCATTCTTCCAAAGAGATCTTCTTTCCTATATATCTCCCTTTTCTACTCTTTGTATAGGTTCCAATTCTTTTGAAATTTTCTGAGGGTTGTGGTACCAGGTTCCAATTTTTTAAAATTTGTGAGACCACAAGGTCGGCTCCAATTTTTTAAGTTGTGATACCAATTTTTTCAGTGTTCTTCCTGTTATGAATAACATATTGTATTCCTTTTGAGGTATTTTGTATTACATAGTCACTTCTTTGTGTATCTTTTGAATTTTTGTATGCAGATGATGTATTATTTTCAATGAAATTAATGCAAAGAGTTTAGCCTTATTAGTTTCATTCTAATTCTCATCTCCTGCTTCTATTATTTGCAATGTTTTGTGCTTAAGAACCAAGGTCTTGAACTCAATTGCAATCATTTAAGGTTGTATGTCATGATAAACTTTCTTTTGGAACAAAGTCAAATAGATAGATCAAATTCCTGAATGTTTGAGTATATTTCAAGTATCCATCTGTATGTTGAAGATTTAGTTGATGCCCAATGGATAAGGGACTAGTCAGCTTGAAGGATACATGTCCTTTGTTGTTGCATACCTCGTTATGCTGAGAAACCAAATCAAAATGAATATCAATTTCCCATTTTATATTTTGAAGAACTAGAATTGTAGGTCATGGCTTATTTGTGGTTTCTTTCCTTGGTTATAATTAGCTACTGTAATCAGGAGATTTACCAAAAAATTGAAGAAGAATATTGACCATATCTGCTATAGAGGGTAGTCTTGCAGTGAAGTATCAAGATAAATCAGACAAATCCCTTAGGTTTGCCCACCTTGGCTTAGCAGAGCCTAAAGTGAAGTGAGTCCTAATATGACTCTGTTAATTGGTCCAGAACTAAGATATAGCCTTGCTGAATATAGGATTTAGCTCATCCTTAGGCTTGTCCCTGGTCTTTGTTTCTTGGTATCAAGTTTAAATCTACCTGGTATGTTCTTTACTAGAAAGGACTCCAACACCTTTGACTCTCTTCATCTTACTGATACTGACCCAATTATCAAAATTTACATGACATATCCTTTTGTTCAATAGCCACACATCATCACATTATACAACAAGACAAGTAGCATCCCTAACGTCAAGATAAATTAGACTACCTCTAATCTAATCACCATTTCCAATTAGTTCTCCAGCAACATTATAGATCTTAGATTTTTTCTTTCCAAATTCAGCCTTACATCTAGAACTATTCAATTATGACACACTCGACATATTATAGGTAAGAGCCTCCACATAGTAATCATTGTTACATATAATATCATCTATTAGTTTTATTGATCATTTTCCTTTGATAAGACATGGTGCATCATTACCAAATCTAAAAATATTTCCATCATAATGCACAAGATAATTGAACTTACTTTTGTCTCCAATCATGTGATTAGAGAAACCACTTTCAATGATCCATTTCTTGCTCTTATTCACATAAGACACTAATGCAGTTGCCTCATCTTCATCAGAATCATCCTTCATTGCAGCATAGAAAACTTCATCATCATAGTCATCAGATTCTTCATTTGATTCCTTTTCAGAAATGTATCAAGCTTTCTTTCCTTTGTCTTTATAATCTTTATTTTCCTCATCTCCTTTACCTCTAAATTTTTCTCCACTTCTATTGTTCTTATCCTTTGGACACCTTGCAACAATATGACCAACCTCATTACAATTGAAACATATAATAGGTAACTTACCTTTGTATTTTCCTTTGCCTCTATGAAATCTCCTAGCCAACAATACTTCAAGCTCTTCTACATTATTTTCATCTATATCACTATCACTAGAAACATGTTTGACCTTTTTCTTTTTCTTTTCTTTAGGTTCTTTTAGTGACAATTTAGCTTTGAAAGAAGATTCAACATGTTTAGTTTTAAAATTATCAAAATTAGAGAGTTCATAAGTAGTGAGTCTACCCACCATTCCTTCAAGGGTCATATCATTACCAGGTGTATATCTTAATTCTTGTATGGAAATGACTCTAATAGCATAGATAGGTAGTAGGGTTTTCAATACTTTGTTGATTACAGTCTCATCTTCAATTATACTAGTTGCTCCTCTGATAGCATTAACAAATTCTTTGGCTCCAACACAATATTGAACTATATTCTCACCTTCTTGCATTCTCATTTCATCAAACTTACCTCTAAGACTTTTAGATTTGGCTCTCATCACATTCTTATCTCCTTCATTGATATTGTATATAGCATCCAACATCTTCTTAGTAGAATCACGTCCTTTGATGTCATCAAACTTTAAAGTGGCTTAGGGTAGATGCAATCTCCATCATTACCTAATTTTTTTCTTTCTTCTTTTCTAGATCATCAATAGTAGGGCCTCTAGTAGGGTCAACATGCTTAGTGGTAATAGTAGATGGTTCATAGTTTCCAAGTCCTCCTAGATGAAACTTCATCAAAGTTTTCCATGCAAGAAACTTTTCTATGTTAAGCTCAAGTACCTCTCTTTTGGACATCTTGATCTTTAGCTTCTAACACCTACAAACTATTTCTTTCAAGCACCAAATCTATGATACAAATTGTTGGAATACTTTAGAATAACTAAGAGAGGGGTGAATCAGTTATCCAAGGTCCAAATGTCCATATAAAACTTTTTAGCACTTAAAATATTCATATCCATATATCCTTATCATATATCATGTATGCATTCAATAATTCCATAACTTAGTAGGTCATTGTCCTAGTTCAAAATAACTTGTAGAAATGTAAACATTAAACACTACAAAATAAATCAAACATTTTGACACAAGTATTTTAAGTGGGAACCCAATTTGGAAAAAACCACTAGTAACATGCAATTAATTTTCACTCTTTAGAAGTGATGCCCTATGAAAGGTCAACCCTGTTAAAGGTTACCATACATTGTTAAATGTGACCTAGTTAAAGGATTTCAATTAACCTTTTAGGAGTGAGCCTTGTTAGAGGACTTTATAACATTCCATTAGAATATCATATGGTTATAGGATTTACAAATGACTATTAGGTCAACCTTAATCCAAAGGATTTATCCCAATTGATACAATGATTAGAAAGTAATAGTAGAACTTGATCTAATAAAAAATCACAACTTACTTGTAGATTACAGATCTCTAGTCTAGTCCTCCATTCCTCTTGGAATTCATACTCTTCTTCTTTGATATCTTGTTCACCCTTCAAGCATTCATCCTCTTAATCCTTCTTTCTTTCTATGCCAATTTTAGACTCTTCTATTGGTCCACCATATGAAACAACACCCTAGACTCCTTGTCTTCCTTAGGTTCTAACACATGACAATGGTTATTTCTAGCCTTTTATCCCTTTATAAACATAATTTAGGTTTTTTTTCATTTAATAACAACCATCCATCTTAGGGTTAGGTCAGATGCATTAAATCTTCCCTCTTTCCATTTTGTTCCCTCTAGAAACTTCTTCTACAATCCTCTTTGAATTCACCTCAAAATGGTTTATCTTGAATTTTGTGCCTTTAGTTCATTAAGCTTATCTTCCACATGTTTCACATAATTCAAGAAATCAACTTTGTTAGCTCAGATTCAATGAATCTTTGATGAAACTCTTATTGCTATCACTCAGCAATAACTTTCTTCTAATGATTGCCACACACTAAGTTTCTTGGTATCCACTAGAATTTACTTGCAACATATTATCTTTTTACTATCACTTGGCACATACTAAATTTACTTGGCATACACTATTTCTTCACTATTCTTGGCACTAATTAATTTTCTACTTGGCTTAAACTAACATCGCTCTGCTCAAATTGATCATGCGGTCAATCTTAGTAGACACATTTTGTTTTCCTTCTTCTTATAGACTTGGTTAGTGTATCCATCAATTCCAGCCTTAAGTAGATAAACAATACATCATATCATTGATGTCTAACTTGGTCTTAGTACTCCTTTTATACACCATATAACTCAACCTTTCTCTAGGTACTCTTGTTATCTTATTTTTTCAAATCATGTTCATCAATCAAACAAATGATAGCATTCAAACCAAAAATTAGTTGTCTTACTAACAAGTAGTAGGTTTCACATCATTGAAAAAATAATATTGTTCCATGATAGGTTACATACTCCAAACAATCTCTTTTCAACAATTATGAACGACATCATTACCTAAGAATTGATTTTTAAAACTGATTTATTTTCTCAACTGGAACAACCTACTTCTATTGAGGCATTAAATCAACCATTTTTGTGTGTTCAATATTTCTTTCTATTTATATCATTTGACATTCCTAGACTTAAAATCATATGTCAGTTCCTTTAGTTATGTCTTGAAGAATATCTAAATACATTTTATAGTCTAAAAATGGAGGATGAGGCTATTAGAAATAGGAATTACTGGGGGGGTGAATCAATAATCTACAAACTTTAGTCACCAATTGAATATCATTTATTACTTTGAACCATACATAAGAAATTAATAAAGTAATGTTGAATAGTAATAGTAACCATGCATAAATATAATTCATAACATCATATTTTGTTAACTAGGGAAACCTTGGCCAAGAGAAAACCATAGTGGGGATGATACCCACAAGATAATATACTGATATATATATATTTTCCTTGTTAGAAGATGGACCCTTTTAGGAGTTACTGAGAAAATTTAGTATAGAGAGTCCTTGTTAGGAGAATTTGAATCCTTGTTAGGAGATTCCAACCTTGTTAGGAGTTGTAGTGTAGTAGATGCAAGATGAGCCCACTGGGCCCAAACACGCACTTCCAATTACAAGAAGAGCTCACTACCCAAAGAGGTAATTAGTCTTCAGAAATATAAATTCTTCCTCAATTTTATCTCATATCACAAAATTAACTTCACATATATTGCTTCATAGAAAGTTTGCATATCACAATACATCACTTGCTTGCACATTTTTCACACCTTTAGTTCCCAGGATGTCCTTTGCATAAATACAATGCATTTTCACAAATTGTTGCTAGGTTGACTAAGAACATAATATAATTTTCCAACTTAGAGTAAACATCTAGGATGTGGGCCCTAATCGTTCAAGTAATTATTTTGTAAACAAAAAATTCCTTTCCTTTAATTCTACTATCCTGTTTCACTAGTAAAACGCAAATATCTCTTTTTCACATAGCTCATACTAATTTTTGAAGTTATACACTTCATCATCAGCATACACTTCATCATCAACATGTATACTATCTCCACCTAACTTCCCTAGTCATAATATGATGTCAGTAACAAGTTACATACAAAATAATACATTGTTGTAAACAAAATTCATACTTAGACAATTTTCTGTGAACCAAAAGCTAAGTATCTTTATTTCTGAGGTTTCTTGTAAGTATTTACATTATGTGTTGCCATAAATGACAACAATTACATATCTTTATTAGCCAATTGTCAACAATCTCCCCCTTTGGCATTAATGGTGCCAAAATAGGGAAAATTATATAAGTAGCAAAAACTTGTCAAAAACAATATAGTAACAATGATTAATCATCTATTACAACTTATCCATCTTACATATGCTGCCCCTTTCAATATGATTTTATACCTTAAAATTTTATCTTCTCCCCTTTGCCTTATTTACAATTTTATTATGCATCTTCTCTTGCTTTGACATCAATGCCAAAGGTCAGAATGTCAAAAAAGCTCAAAAAAACTTGTAATCATCTGCCCTAAACTAATAATATCTTGATATAGTTATGAAAACTTGTCTTAAGACTGTTTAAGCCTTTTTTCCATGTATCCTTGGCTAATTCAATAGAGGTGAGAATTTCACATAGGGCATATGATGTAATATCAACTACATTAAGATCATGGTATAAAAAGTTTGATTAGGTGTCCTTGGGTTTGACACACTCCTCCAACTATCTCTCAATAATAGATATTTCCAGAGCAATAGACTCTCTAAAATCTAATAATCTCTTCAAAATTTGTTTTTTCTCAAGTTCTAGTTTCATGATATCACTATGAACATTGGCTATTTTTCCTTCAAATTCATCAACTTTTCTAGAAAGTTGTTATATTTTGTTAGACATGACCTCTAGCTCATTCAACTTACCTTCAATATTATTCTCAAGATCATTGGTCAACTTATAAGGTACACTTGATTTATAATACCTTTCCATCTTGTTGACATTTCCAAAGTTCCTTGATACAAATATCAAGACTTAATAAATCATTCTTGATGTTCTAACAAATGGTGCTAAATAGGTTAGCATCATGTGAAATTTGAGCATTTAATTCTACAACATTTAACAAATTTGAATATTCTTCATCAAAAGATTTCAACACTACTTGTGCCCTCTACTATTCAGCATCTTCCTCTATAAGCTTGACTACCAATGTACTCTATAATCTATCAATAATCTCCATTAAGGTTCTTTGTAGGCTCTTCACTTTCCTATTTTTCTCAATAAGCTTTGTCAGAGATGAGATCAAGTCAATTTGATCATCATCATCACTTGTTAAGATAGCAAGCAAAAGTTGAGTAGATGAACTAGATGGTTTAGATTCATCTTCCCTTTGCTTCTTCTTAGCTACCTCTTTGACTTTTCTCTTTTCTTTCTCTTTCTCTTCCTTCTCTTTTCTTTCTTCCTCTTTCCTTTCTTCCTCAGTTATTCTCTTCTTCCTTTCTTCTTCTATTTTCTCCTTCTTTTGTTCCTCAACTCTTTTCTTCATTTCTTCTTCAAGAAATTTCTACTTGGCTTCTTCTACTCCTCTTCAATTTGTCTCAATTGGTCTTGAATATCATTAGTATGAGATTCAAGCTATTTAGAACTCTAAAAAGGGTTAGTATTATCAATGCTAATAGTAACATTTGTCTGATCAATTCATATTGTGTCACTACTTACTGACACTTATGAGGTTCTAGGTGTTGGTGAAGGTGTTTCCTTAGACTCTGTCATCCTCTACCTAATAGTTGTGGTCATTTAACTTCTAATTTTATCCTTCTCACTCACCATAAATAAAAAATGGTCTTACCTTATTTCTTAATTAAGGTGCCAAACTGCTCAACAAATTCCTGATTTCATCTTCTTTATCAATCTTGCAGATTGTCCTTATCATAGACTTCTAAAGTTCTATATCCTCTTCTCGAGCTAGTGCCTTCTTTACTATAAGTTTATCATAGACTTTCTAATTTACCATGCCTTGAATATCCTTATGTTTTAGATTGTTATCAATTACATATATCACAGTTGATATATCAATCTAATCTTTCTCAATATCATTATACAAATCATAAAAAAAACATCTAAATAAAGTTCCCTTCATTAGCAATGGCTGAATTTATCTTCTCAATCTTTTTCTTCTAGGGTTGCCCTACTTGACCTATTATCTATTTAGAAATGGTAACTCTCTTCACCTATTTTTCTTCTTCTTCTTCTTCTTCTTCTTCTTTACTAGATTCTAAAATTGTCAATAATGTCTTTTGTTTCTTTTCTAGTCTAGTAGCCTATTACTTGACTCTTTTTGTCTTTTTAGTCATAGCTTCCACTGATCTCTCTAATTTCCTCTTTAGCTCACTTGGTTGTACATCCAATATTTTAGCATATGTAATTCTTTGTTATGAAGATGTCTCTACAAACACTGATAAAGGTTACACATACATTTTACCTTGTTTCATTGTCTTCTTGACTGCCCGTGACTCACTTTCTATCATACTAGCCTCTAATAAATTTTTCTTCATTATTGTCTCTATCTTCTTGTGAGATGCTTTTTGCAAAGATGTATGATGAGATGATTAGGTAATCTCATCATAAGTCCCAAAGCTATACTTAGCTTGGTCCTTCTCGGAGTTCAACAATAAATCAATGCACTTAATTGTTATATCATCACTTAATTCATAATCTAAGGGATTAAGAAATGTTTCATAAGGTTCTACTACTTGAATATAAGTAAAATCTATATCAACCATAAAACATATGTCATCTTTAAAACTTTCTACAACTGCAAGTGTAATTTTGAATTTTTGTCTCATCTCATTCTAAAATATTTTCATTATCAAATTCCCAGTATCCAAGATTTTATCTATTTGATGTCTTCCACATACATCTATAATATTCTCCATGGTTTGTTTCTCACTATTCATAATTTCTATAACTGATAAGTATGGAAATCTCTTAAGTACATGAAATAATATATAATTGATCAATTATTGAAATCTAAACACACCGCTCTTAGTCCTTTTGATTTTCTCTAGGTTCTCAAGAAGTTGCATTCTTAGAATTTCAATAAGGTTAACTTGTTCCTTTTCAACACAAATCTTATAGGCCACATATATGTATCCTACTAACAATTCATCAATCTTAGAACTTGCACATATAGAGTAGGCAATGATTCTACTTAAGAATCTTACATCATCTTGTTTAATGGTGTTGATCACCATAGCCTTCCCATTATAAACTAATTTTTTGTAGCTCTCAACCTTCTTCTTAACAAGCTTCTCACCTATAGGTACATTGCCTTGTTTTCTAAGGCAAGTTACCTCATGAATAAGGTCAGTTGAAATGTCAACTACATTATCTTCAATCCAAAAATTTCCATCATGAATTCCACTTAGTATGATCTGAGTCCATTCATTGGTGTCCAATTCCTGGTAGAACTGATATTTGAGTAGGTCTAGTTATTTCAAATGTTCAAATTCAAGATTCATATTCATATCAAAATTAAAGACTAATTCCACATCTTTGTTCATATACTCACTCGTAATAGATTCAAACTTGTTGTTAAGATAACTTCTTGAATTTTCCAAATATACTATATTATTCAGAGTAATGGATAATGTTGAATTAGGGTTTTCTTCTATGGGTTTCACAAAAAAAACCTTCAATTTTGGTCTCTCCTCATTCTCAACATTATGAACTACTAACATATCAATGGTTCTATAAAATATGAACTTTTATCGAAGAAATTCTATGAATAAATGATAAATTACCTCTTTTTGAAAATAGGATTTACATTGAAATCACCTTGTCAAGTCACTTTTGAATGCTCTATTCTTATGATGTAATCAAAATGAAGTGGTAGTCAAGTTTATACTCCATTTTATTCATCCAATTCAAACTTGCATTAATTGCATATTTTGTAAGCATGAAAAAGCTATCAATTACATTCTAAAATCAAATATCTTCTTGACAATCTTTATTTGATCTTCAAATTCTACTTAAGGTTTACTATAGCTTCCATCCATCACGATAATGCTCCAAGAATCTTCTCTCCATGAAATTCTCTGTTAAAACATACTTTTCATCTTCTACTATAGAATTAACTTTCTCTATAACAATAGTAACTCTTAATTTGTTCATAACACATTTTCATAAGCTCCAAATTTCAAGTGAGCTTAGATATTATGCAAACTTATCTCAATAAACCTTTTCCCAACTTTCTACCCATAATTTTATCTCTAAGTGATGTTTCAAATACTAGTGCTATGGACAAGCTTAATTCAACTTTGTTGAATCAAACTCGATTACTAATTTTGATCTTCCTATCTCACCATCTCCTAACTTATCTTCTGAGATGTCTAATCCTTTTTAAAATGTCTCATTAAGTTCTTTTCAAAGTTCAATAACTACATTTCTTTGTTCCTCATTGTCTTTATTAGTTCTAGAGTTTCTTTCATGGTTCCTTCTATTATTTCTGACATTTCTTCCATCATTCCTTTTTTTTCCAATTTTTCTTCCATTGATCCTTCTATCTCCAAAGTGTTTATTCATTCTCCAATACTTTGATGTATATCCAAATTTGTTGCAAAACTGACATACTAAAGTTCTACTTCTAGGATTTTGTTTATCAACTGGTGCATGATAGTTCTGAGCTATGTGTCCAAAGTTGTTACACTGATAACACACAATCTATCTCCTTTCTTCATAAGGTCTTCCTTCTCTTGATGTCCTCTTATTAGATCTTCTTCTATCTATAGGGTTATTATTTCTAGACATTCTATTATTCCTTCTATCATTATCATATTTAGGTTTCCTAAAATCAATTTCTTTATGACCCATACCATGAAAATTATGACAATAAAAATCCTTAACATGATTAAATGACTTATTTGTACAATCTCTTTTCATATGACCTATTTCATTACATGAAAAACACTTACCTCTAGATTCATACCTGGTTTCTTAAGGAGATTCCACTTTCTTTGGTTCATCTAATATCTCAACTTCTATGCCTTGTCCAACTTCTTTAGGTTTATCAAAAGATTAACTAGATTCAATCTTATCATCGGACTTAGCTTTTTCTTTTAGATCTAATATGTTTTAAGGTTTCTTTGCAGACATGTTAAATGGATAACAAAGACTGATCTTATTATTGGTAGGTCTCTATATTGACATTGAATCATCAATATTTTCTCTACTAGAATAAAGGTTCTCATCTTGTTACTTGCATTGAGTTGGTTCACTTTTCATAATAGTGTTGTACTTATGAAGTTCTTCGTGATCTTCTTTCAGTGTTTCAAATTCAAATGTCTTATTTTCTAGACTCTCTCTAAGATTTGTATTCTCTATAATCAAATTAGATTCAACTTTGCTAGGATCATTCTTCAAAGTCAAATTTAGATTGGTAATCTTCAATTCATGCTTCAAGATCTTTTACTCTATGTTTAGCTTTGAATAATCATCATCACTAGTTTCAGATTTAGTAGATTCAGAGTTGGATTTTAGATGTTCATTCTTGTCCTTCAATTTTCCAATATATACTTTGGAGCCTTCATATTTATTCTTCAACTTATCTATTTCTTCAATAAGGAGATTAATTTTTTCAAGTGCCTCTTCAAGGTATACTTTAATGTTATACATGTTCCTTGTTAGAGGATAGACCTTGTTAGGAGTCAATGAGAAAAGCATAGAGAGTCCCTGTTAGGAGACTTTGAATCCCTATTAAGAGATTCCAACCCTGTTAGGAGTTGTAGTGTAGTAAATGCAAGATGAGCCCACTATCCAACTTAGAGTAAACATCTAGGATGTCAACCCTAAGTGGTCAAGTAATTATTTCATAAACAAAATAATTCCTTTCCTTTAATTCCACTATCCTATTTCACTAGTAAAACACAAATATCTCTTTTCCATACAATTTATACCAATGTCTAGGGTTATACACGTCACCATCAACATGTATACTATCTCCATCTAACTTATCTAGTCATAACATGATGCCAATAACAAGTTACATAAAAAATAATACACTATTGTAAACCAAATTCATACTTAGACAATTTTTTGAGTACCAAAAGCTAATTATCTTTATTTCTGAGGTTTCCTATAAGAATATACATCATGTTTTGCCATAAATGACAATAATTACATATTTTCATTAGTCAATTATCAATGGAGGTTGTGGTAGTAGAGGTGGATCATGACAGTCAATAATCTTGGATCTCTATTTATTGTCACTAAAATATCCTTCATACAACTCCAAATACTCTGCTCATTATAACAAAATTTTTATCATAGTGCAATGATCTTCATACCTTTCAAATTATTCAATCATCTAAGCCATTGAGAGTCAATGTGGAGTTAAATTTTTTTAATCTTTTCCATCTATTTTTACACAACTATTGTCACCATGGTAGACATGAAGGGAATGGAACTAAATCTTGTGAGAGGAATGTTACATAATTATTTTGGGAATTTTAGTTTATAGCTTCAAATTCTATCATATTAAAAGTCTCTAAAATTTATTTTATCCTAGGTCCATTATATGCTTGAAAACTTAAAAATATTTTATTTTTAATTCATTTTTTATCCATGATACTAATGTATCACTTTATCAAACAAATTATACCCTCCCTCTATTCACTCTTCCAAGATTTTCCTATGAAAAAAAGTACAGGTATGAATTATCAAAAAGATCCCAATTTGGCATAGTAACAGAGTTTTCTAGATCAATTGTAGAATTTAGATTTAATCGTATCAATAGTATTTGTTCACATATTTTATTTTTAAAGAACATCACCACAATCTATGAATTCATATATCCATGAGCCATCTTGTTAAATAAATCATGATGTTGCAGTTGTACTTCATATATTGCACTTCTACTTCTTGTAGATAGGAAGAGAAATTTAGAAACATCAATCTTCAAATCCACATTTCCTCTATTCATGATGAGGAAATTTTACTTTATTGGTATTTTTTGAAGACAATGATTTTCCATATCCTTTAGTCAATAAAGGCCACAATATTGAGGAAACATTGGAGTATTCTCTACATAGTCAAGTGGAAAGACCCAAACCCTAGAAATGGTGTCAACAACCTAGTCTATAATAACCAATGTGTTATTGAAGCCTTCAAATATTTGTAACTCATTTCCTAGATTTTAAAATCTAATTAGTGAACCATTTTCTTGTTTCAAATAGGTGCTCATTACAAAATTGGGGTTGGAGTTTAGGTTCGGAAGTTTTGTTAGGATTAGGGGAAAAAGTTAAGGTTAGAAATAAAATCTCAACTCAAACTTTTTAAAAGTTAAGGTTTTGAGGGAGAGAGTGAATATAGGTTTATGGAGAAAGAGTGAGAAGGTTGACCATCTTCTCCAATTCCCCAACTCCAACTCTCTAACCTTAACTTTTCTAAAAGATTATTGTTTGGGGAAAGAGTAAGTGTTTGTTTGGGGGAGAGAGTAAGTAAGCATAGCTTTACTTTTCTCTTCCCATTTGACTAAAAATTTTGGGATTTTGGTTAGTTAATACCAAGTAATAGCTATCAACTAAATTTATTTGAAGAAAGGAACAAACAAGACACCCTATGAACTCTTGTATGGTCATACTTCTAATGTAAGTTATTTCAAGATATTTGGAAGTAGATGTTGCATTCATAAGGATTCAAGGAATGAAAATTTTGATTCAAAAGGAGATCAAGATATTTCTCTTGGCTATTCATCAAAGAGAAAAGCATATAAATTTTTGAACAAAACTACAGACATAATGATTGAAAGTGCAAAGTGAGAATTGATGAGTTTGTAAAAAAGAACATTGTGGAGAGAAAGAAATAACTTGAAGATTACAACAAGTTTTAATATGTGTATGAATATATATTTGACTTACTACTGAAGCTAGAGAAAAGAGCTACTAAACAACAACCTTCCTTACCCAAGAAGGAGATAGCACAACCTGAGCAGGAAGTAGAGTCCCAATTGAGTGATAATAATGTTTAGAATCAAAGATCTAAACCTGTGTTAGCAAAATATATGAGAAGAATTATTCACCTGAACAAATCATTTAAGAAAAGAGTATTGGAGTAATGAAAAAAATTAAGTTAAAGTATAGTACATGTTTAATAGTTAAATTTGAACCTAGAATAGTTAAGGTTGCACTTGATAATGAGCATTGGATCAATGCTATGAATTAAGAGATTAATCATATTGAGAAGAAAAACACATAGTCTCTAGTATTGAGATAGAAAAGAAGGTCATAGGAACAAAAGATGAATTCAAATGGAGAAGTGGTTTGAAATAAAAGACAAGTTTGCAAAGGTTATGCCCAAGAATAAGGAATAGACTATGGTGAGATGTTTCCACTTGCAACAAGATTAGAAGGAGTAAGAACATTGTTGGCTTATACTAGTTACAATAAATTCAAAGTATATCAAATGGATATCAAGTCTATACTACTGAATAGGATACTTGAATGTGAATTCTACATAGAAAAAATAAAAGGATTTGTTGAACCTAGTTTACAAGTTGAACAATGCATTATATAAACTAAAGCAAGCACTGAGAGAATGGTATGGAATGTAACATTCTTATTATATTAAACTTGGATTTTCTAGAAAAAGTTAGAATAGTAATATGTATTTTAAAAGTGAATCTAAAAATATGGTGTTGAATGTCAAAAACATTGTGGATGATATTATATTCGATGGAAATTTCCTTCTATGCAAATCATTTGTTGATCAAATGAGAAAATAATTTTAGATGTCAATGTTTGGTTAGATTAAATATTTCATTGCCTTACAAGTTCATCAAATAAAGGATGGTATGTTAGACTATACAGTCGACCAATATAACTAAGAAGGGGGGCGTGTGGGGGTGAATTAGTTATCGAACTATTATAAAAATTATCAATCTTATTAAACATTAACCATATGACTAATATAATCATGAACCATTAGAAGATACTCATACATAATAACATTAGATATGTTAACTAGGGAAGCCCTTGATTAGAGGGAAAACCCCAATGGGGATGCTACCCACAAGATTATGTACTAATGTAAATATTCTTTGTTAGAGGATGAATTTTGTTAGGAGCATGAAAATATTCAGTACATATCAGTCCTTGTTAGGAGACTTTGAACCCCTGTTAGTAGATTCCAACCCTATTACAAGTTGTAGAAGGTAGATAAACCCACTATCCTAATAGATTCATGGGCAAGACCAATGAAATTACTTTTCAAATAATCTCTATGTTCAAATTGTACTTTGTTTCCTCTTCCTCTATCCTATCAACCAAACTTTTTATCCTTCTAATCTCGATACTAGATTACCAACTTTACATCCAATAATCACATAGATTGCCTACTCGCATTTACCAAACACTCTACTCTTGTTTTTACACTTCAAACTTTATTCGCATCTAAATCACACTTTATAATAAAGGAAAATATTTTCCTTTATACCAAGTCCTCAAAAAAATTCCTTGAGTTGGCCTTGAGGCTTTCCCAATTAATTATAATAAGATTCCATTAAGATAATTAAATATTTTGCAATCACATAATATTTTCATCTCATCTTAAAAAATTCTCACACGTGTGACTCCAAGATTTGCACACTAACTGATGTCATCATTATACTATTCACTATCTCTATATAACTTGGCATACCCTGATTATATCTCTACTATGAGATACAATCCAATCATTAGAAACTACTTTTCAAGTACTCTGTCTCTGCACTAATTTCTATAAATCATGTATATCTTTCATATTTCTTTGACTTATGTTACATGCACCTAACCTCATCATCAACACACAATTTAGAGCATGTCCTTAATTACACATTATCTGAACATCAAAACTATGTTTGTACGACCACAATCTCTATATGCTACTCTGCCAATCCTCACAAAATTATGGCTATATTGACATCAATGAAAAATATAGTCATGAATACAACATGTCAATACTACCACATTCTCTCCAATTCTTAAGATACTCCCCCAATGAAATACCATCACCATTCATGGTAATAATCTCCCCCTTTGGCATTGATGGCAACATAGATGAAAATCATCTAGGTTCCAAGAATACCAAATAACACTCTATTGTTGATGATATTATCATATTTTAAAATACTCTTCATCAATCACATCTGAAATCATTTAGAACACTACTCTTTTCTACATCTTTTAGGATTGGCATCAGTTGTTCATGTGCTAAAAAATCTCAGCTTCTCCCCCATACATCATAACTTTTCATGTTGTGTATCTCCCCCATAGAGATATTCCATCTCCTTACATGAATCTTTCTAAATATCCCTAATAAAGTAGAGATTTTTTTCATGTACACATATCCCCTAGTAACATCAAAGACAAAGGCGTCATTATGTCAATCATCTACTCCAAGTTTTCATACATCTCAAGTATCCAAAGACATTTCTCAAGACCAATTACCAAGAGCCCATAGTGACTCTTCTCATCACAGATACTCCCCCATATAGGAAGCATCAAAATTTAGCCTAATCAAACAATAGTGCTCTATATCACTAGAATGATGTAATCTCTATATCATCTACTCTAAAGTAGGTAGGGGCATAACCCCAAGCATACCTCTCAGGTACTCAAATTTATCTTTAGGAAATGGCTTTGTAAAGATATATGCAATCTAATATTTAGTATTGACATACTCAAATGTGGTCTCTTTCTCTACAAACTTCTCTCTCAAAGCATGATACCTAATCAATATATGCTTAGTCTTAGAATGCAATATATTATTCTTAGACATACTTACTATACTTATGTTATCACAATATATGATAATAGGTTCTAAAAATTATATCCCAATGTTTTTCAACATTTTCGTCATCCACATAACTTGATTACAATTCTTTATTAATGCTACATACTCTACCTTAGTTGTACTCTATGAAATACAATCTTGTTTCTTACTTAGACATGAAACCAATCGTCCTCGAAGAAAAAATGCTCCACCACTGATGCTTTTTTTGTCATCCATATTGCCTACCCAATCTATATCAGTATAAGCACATAAACTGAAATCACTTGATCTTTCATACCATATCCCATAATTACATGTTCCCTTCCAATACATGAATATCCTCTTTACTAATACATAATTATACTCCTTAGGATCAGCTTGAAATCTAGCTACAATCTCAATTGCATTTGATATATCTAGCCTAGTGTGAGTTAGATATTGCAAACCTCCAATCAAGGATCTACACTTTTTCTTCTCAACTATAGGTGTCTCATCCTTGCTAGATAAATTATGACCACTTATCATTGGTGTACCAAAAGGCTTACAACTTTCTAAGCCAAATATTTTCAACAAGTTTTTCAAATAGTTATCTTGTGAAATCATAATGACATCATTGTTTTGCACAATCTACAAACATAGAAAGAACTTCATCTCACCCATCATGTTCATGTCAATCTCATTTTTTATTTCTTTGGGAAACTTATCACTTGCTTTATCATTTCCTCCAAAAATTATGTCATCAACAAATATTACTATAATCATCAAACCATTCTCAATTTCTTTCAAATACAAGTTACTATTTGACATACCTTTTGCAAATCTAAGCTTTTCCAAATACTTTTCCAACTTTGCAAACCAGGTTCTAGGTTCTTTCTTTATACCATATAGATATTTTGTCAATCTTCATACCATATCCTTGTCTTCTATCAAATGAAATCCATTAGGCTACTCAATATATAGATCTTCTTCAAGTTCTCCATTCACAAAGGTTGATTTGACATCCATCTAATACAAATTGATCTTCTTATTTGTTGTATAATCCAATCATTCTCATTACTTCCAATATATCTATAGAGGAATATCTTTCCTCTTAATCTATCCCTTCTTGTTGTGAATAACCTTTACATACTACTTTAGCTTTATTTCTTAAAGCTTTACCTTGTTCATTCATTGTGTTTCTAAATACCCATTTAGTTCCTATAACATTCTTGTCTGTAGGTCTAGGAACCAATTCCCATGTCTCATTCTTTATAATTTTATCTAGTTCTTCCTTCACTTCTTGAATTCAATGATCATCTTTGCATGCCTCATCTGTGCTCTTAGGTTCAACTTGAAAAATCAAACACAATTCTTCATTTACTATATTTCTTGTCATCACTCCATCTTTACTTTCAAAGATATTTTATGTAGGGTGATTCTTTATTAGGTTCTTATTAGGTGTCAGAATTTATATCTCAACACATAACTCTTCTCTTGGCTCATATATATGTTCAACTCTTTTCTTGTCATTTTGTACATCATTATTCAAGTCATAGTTAGTCTCAAATAAAACTTCTACATTTTCTCTACAATCCTAGGATTGTCTTCTTCCTCATTATCAACAACAGTTACTAAATCCATCTATTCAATTATTTCTTCTTTCTTCACCAATTAAGGCTCATTATTTTTATCATCAATATCTTTCCATACTCTCCATAGTTTCTTTAAATTATTCTTCTTCATCTAACAATACATTTTTTCTAGATTTTATTATTCTCTTAGGATATCTAGATGAAAAATGACCAAACTCATTACATGTCCAACAAACAAAAAATTTCATATATTCTAGCTCTCTTTTCATAAGAAGATCAATACCTTCCTCAATCTTCTTGTCCTCTTTAGATCCCATCTATCTTTACTTGTACTTTTATTCTTTTGTATGCAACAAATTGATTTTGGGTTAGGAAAATTGATGCTCAATTTTGTACATAGATTTTATATCTCACTAAGAAGCTCCATCTTCTAGGTGTCAAAAACTCCTCCATCTGATACATGACTTTCTTTTCTAAAGTGACTTGCCATTGATGTCCCAAAGTTGTTAAGCTTTCTCTTCAAGGACCTGATTCTCTAATACTAATTGTTAGAATATATAGTCCACCAATATAACTGAGAGGGGGGAGGGGGTGAATCAGTTAGAAAACTATTATAATAATTATCAACCTTATTAAATCTTAACCATATGAGAAATATAATCAGCAATGATAACAAGATACTCATACACAATAACACAGATATGTTAACTAGGGAACCCTTGATCAAAGGGAAAACCTAGTGGGGATGGAATTCACAAAATTATATATATATATAATATTATCCCTTGTAGAATAATGAAATTGAACTATAAGTTTTGAACTAGACTTCTGCTCCTTCTTATCTTGATACTAGATCACCAACTTTGCATCCAATAATCCCTTGGATTGCTTACACACATTTTCCAAACACTCTACTCTTGTTTGCACACTTTGAAATCAAGGAAAATACTCTACTTTATATGAAGTCTTCAAAAAAATTCCTTGAGTTGGCCTTGAGGATTTTCCAATTAATTATAATAGGACCACATTAAGATAATTAAATATTTTGCAATCACATAACATTGTTGGCTTACAATCTTAACAAATTTCCATACATGTAACTCTAAGACTTGCACACTCACTGACATCATCATCAAACTATCTTCTATTAGTGTGTAACTTTGCATACCATAATTATATCTCTATTAGGAGATATAATCCAATCATTATAAATTGCTTCTAAGGTACTCTATCTCTGCACTACTTTCTATAAATTGCATATATCTTTTGTATTTCTTTGACTTATGTTACACACACTTAACCTCATCATTAGGACATAGTGTGGAACATGTCCTTAATCACACATCACCTAAACATTGAAACATTGTTTGTATGACCATGATCTCTATTTTCTTCTCTGTCATTCCTCATATAATTATTTCTATGTTGACATGAATGAAAAATATAGTCATGAATGCAACATGTCAATACTTCCACATGATTTCTAATGCTTAGGACATTCCCCCAAAGGAATAACATCAAAATTCATGCTAACATGGTATATATGTGACTTGGTATAAGTATGTAAAGGAAATCTTGAAAACATTTGGAATGTAGGACTCAAGACTAGTTGGTACACCTATGGTGATTGGAGTGAAACTATCAAAACATGATACTACTATTGAGGTGAATGAAACACAATATTGATCATTGATTAAAAAAATCAATGTGTTGTGCATGGGAGACTAGATAAACCACATGCAGTTGGAATTGTTGACAGGATATTAAAATATCTTAAAGGGATTGAAGATTTTAGGTTGTGGTATAAACTAGAGGGTCACTTTACTCTTAAAGTCTATATTCATGCAAATTGGACCAATAATGTTGATGATATAAAAAACACAAGTAGTCAATATTTCTTTTTAGGAGAAAGAACAATTACATGGTTGAGCAAGAAATAGGGTTGTATTTCAAAATCTATAGTTAAAGTTGAGTATGTTGTTACTATAATCAATTGTTCTAATATTGTTTGGGTTAAGAAAGTGTTGGAAGGAAACCAATAGGAGATAACCAAGCCTATTACTATTTATTGTGATAACACTAATGCAATAAATATAGAAAAGAATATGGTGATGCATGCAAATAAAAATCATATATAAATCAATTATCAATACTCAAGGGAGAAAGTGCAAGAGAAATAACTAAGGCTTGGATATGTGAAGTCTAAAGAAGAAATTGCTTCCATATTTACTAAGTTTTTTTCTAAGGATGATTTTTAGTATATGGGGTCATTCTCCTATCCAAATTCACTAAGTAAAGGTTCATGCTACATAAATTCATGCATTGTTAGATATATCATTGTGGAGTTGATGCAAGATTTCACTGTTTAGGGATTATTTCCTAAAATTGTGAAAATAATTCTAATGAAACTAATGTAAATAGAAAGTTGGCTATGTACACTAATAGATTCCAAAGTTTGGTGGTCAGGATCAATGATTTTCTATTTTTACTAGCAAGCCAAATATCTCAATGTATTTGACAATAGGAAATGCAACAACTAGTATTTGAATGAGCAATTCATTTCAAGGTGACATTAAATATGGAAGATAGTATGGAATTGTGTGGGGGAACATATTGAAGGGGTAATTTTGGTTCTATGTGTCCATATAATTGCACTTTATTTGTAAGGCGATCCTAATTAGGCTGATTAGGTCTATGTACAAGGTAAGGGTTAAGGGATGTTGGCATACAGTCAAGACTTGATCACTTGGAATCAAAAGTAAAGCTAACAAGGATATTTTAAAAGGTGATTTTGTTATGTAGTCCTTTGGAGTTTGGGAGTTGAGTAGAAAAAGCAATTAGGGAGGCCTGATCACCCTACTAGCCTAAATTGGATTTGGAGACTTGTGTGAAGCTAGGGATCAAACCAATTATTGGAACACCCTAATTGAGTTCCTAGGACACCATTCCAAGTGATAGGAAGGGTTGGTGAGGGGCTTAGGGTGAGTTTCCACCAAACTAGCAATTTGAGGGACCTGGGTCCTAAAACAAAAAGTTGCTTCAACTTTCAAATCCTAGCCAAGTGTTTGAGAAGCCTTGAGGTAGGTTGGAGTTTTAATACCATAAAATTGGCACATTGCGATGCTAAACCAATTCTAGTCCATTTGATCAATTCTAAGTCCTATTTTACTAGAAAATTTTGATTTTGATTATAATTACTTGACCTAAGTGCCAAATACAAAAAATCCTAATCTACATTACAAACTCTCTATTTAATTCCTAAGTATTGACTCAAATTAGCTACACTAAACTTATTAATTAAGATTAATTTAATTATAAGTCTTCATACTTTAATTAAATTAAAATCACATCTTTAGCTAAAGTACAAAGGAATTAAATATGTATTTAATTTAATAAGATAATGTCCTTATTTTAATTATTGAGTTTAATTATTCAATTAATTAAAAATATGCATTTATGAGGTCATATCCTATTTTATTAAATTAAATTTCTCCAAAATCTTCTCTTCAGTTTAGAAATGGAAATTTTGAGTAGTCTAGAACTTGAAATGGAATTAACTTAGTTAACTTGTTCTCACACTCAGGTGAAACTCAGTCAATTCTCCATCACACTCAAATCTAAATTAGTTAACCTCACCTAAATAGGGAATTTTCCATTTTGACTATATCTCATCTTTAATCTCGACAGTTCATTTCAATTGATTAATCTTGGGATTCTATTTAAGGAGCCTTCAATTCCTCATTACAAAGGTTGAATTATTTTCACATTGAACTTATGTTGAACTATTTATCCATTATCATTGCATTCATAACTTTTTATTTTCTAGCAGTATAATATAATCTTAGCTTAATATGCATACATATAGTATAAATTGTTTTCTTTCATTCTTGGATTAATTGTATCTCATCTAATATAACATTACATTCTCATATAGCTTTACAAAATTCTCCATACTAGAAGTTTGGTTGCTAGCTTCTCATTTTGAGAGCAATAGAAAAATCCATCTAGTTAGGGGGCAATAGATTGACTTGTCAAGTTGTTTTAGATGAACAATCTAATGTTCATTCTAGAATGACTCTTCATATAAGGATCATGTTGAAGTATGGTTAATTAACAAGCCATAATTAATGCCTATATTTCTAGCACCCAATGTGGGGTTGAGAAATCAAGTTTTTGGCCTCATTTATTCTATTTTTCTACATTTTAAATTATTCTATTGCTATAATCCATACAATTTTTCCAAATTCTCACACAAGAAATATCATTTTTGTTAGATTGTGGTGACTGATTAGGAAAGTACTATACATCATAAATTCTTTGGAGCTTAGGGCATCACCACAAAAAAAAAAAATTTGGCCCTATTTTATTGAGATTTTGGGCCAATATGTAATTATTAATTATAATCCTAAAGTGGTAAAAATACTTGTATAAAAGAGCTTAGGGTTAGGGATTATTTCATAGTTGTGATGCAAAATTGGTTCTTGTGGCAATATTGAGTTGTAAGGGGTTACAAATTATAATTAGGTTATAATCCTTGGATTGTAATAATATCAAACTTGTTGTTTGGTGGATGTAGCCCAAGGATTGGGTGAACCACATTAGATCTTGGTGTCTTGTGTTCTTTTTTATCCATGGTTTAATTTTAACAAGTGGTATTAGAGCCAAGTTGTTTTTTTAGTTATCCTCTATAGGAAAGTCTCATAGTTGAGTGGGAGTGATGGAAAATGAGGGTAAGCTAAGGGTTGACAAGTTTAATGGATAGAACTTCCAATTATAGAAGATGCAAATGGAAGACTATCTTTATCAGAAAGATTTATGGAAGCCGTTAGAAGGAAAAAAAAGAATTAGGGATCTATGTCAAATGATGAATGGGATCTTTTGGATAGAAAGGCACTTGGAAGCATCTAATTATGCCTTGCACTATTGGTGGAATTTAATATTACAAAAGTGAAGATAAAAAATGAGTTGATGAAAACCCTAGCAACACTGTGTGAAAATCCATCCACTTCAAACAAGGTATTTCTCATGAAGCATTTATTTAATATGAAAATGGTAGAAGGTGGATTTGTTGCAGATCATTTAAATGAGTTTAATACTATTACTAGTTAGTTATCTTCTGTGGGTATCAATTTTGAAGAAGAAATTAGGGCTCTCTTGATTTTGTGTTCTTTTTTTGAAAGTTGGAATGGCTTGGTAATGGTTGTGAGTATTATGTTCCTAGATCTAGTACTCTAAAATATGATGATGTGATCGGTGTTGTTTTGAGATGAGGAAACTCATAGGAAATCCTCACATGGATCTACATTAGGAAGTGCTTTGAATGCAAAAGGTAGGGGAAGAACAATTGACAAAGGAAGTAATTTTTGAAATCGTGGGAAATCAAGAGGAAATTCAAAGGGGAGGAGGTCCCAATTGAGAGAACTGAATGACTACTGGTACTATGGAAAACCAAGTCATAAAATGAAAGATTGATAGAATTGAAAAAAAAAATGAATGAGATAAATTAGATGGAGACAAGGAGGAAAATGTGGTAAGTAACAAATCTGAAGAGGATGCTTCACTTCTATCTTTAAAAAGTGTTGATGCTCTATGGGTTTTAGATTCTAGTGCTTCATTTCATGCTACAACTCATAGAGGTTATTTCATTGATTATGTCCAAGGGAATTTTTGACTTTTTTATTTGGAGGATAATGAACTCTATTAGATTTTTGGAAAGGGAAAAATTAAGATTAAGTTGTAGAATGAGAATCATTGGTTACTACATGAGGTAAGACATGTTCCAAGAATGAGTAGGAATTGAATTTTAGTAGGGAAACTCGATGATGAGGGTTGTGTAGTTACTTTTAATGATAAAAATTGGAAGGTTTTAAAAGGTTCCCTTGTAGTAGAAAAAGGTGTGAAAGTAGGCACCTTATATCTTTGTATAGGTCATATTGTTCCTTCTACTTTGATCGTTTCAAAGAAAAATGAATGTTTAGGAACAATTGTTGCAGTTGATCAGGGAGAACCAATAGCTACTATGGATTTTGATATAGCATTGTAGCACAATAGACTTGGGTACATGAGTGAGAAAGGTATGAAAGTAGTTCATTCAAAGAAAGTTTTACTAGGTCTAAAATGTGTTAATATAGATTTCTATGAAAGTTGTGTGTATAGAAAAAAAAAGAGAGTGAGTTTTGCAAAGATTGGCAAGGCAAACAAAAAGAAGAAATTAGAGCTTGTGCATACCGATGTATGGGGACCAACTGAGGTATCTTTCATTGGAGGATCTCATTATTATGTTACATTTATTAATGATGCATCTACAAAAATATGGATTTATTTCCTTAGATAGAAATTTGATGTATTTCAAACTTTTAAGAAATGGAAATTCTTGGTTGAAAATGAGACTAGTAAGAAATTAAAATGTCTTAGATCTAATAATGGTGGTGAGTATTGCAGTCATGAATTTGAAGATTATTGCTCCACTAATGGTATTTGTTAGTAAATAATTTTGTCCTTTAGATAGAAATGCAAATAATGACTCAATAGGTTTCAAAAGAAGAACAAAACAAACTAACAAATGGATAGACTATCATTCTATTGATAATCTTCCTCTGAATTCAGAGGTATAACTCCCTCATAAAAGATATACAATGAATACAATAAATTGATTATGTCTTTAATCTGAAGACACAAAGGGTTTTCTAACATTCATCCATAAATATGGAATAAATGCGATTATCAAATTAATAAGCTGATTATGAGAGAAAAACCAGCAAATAGCCATAGGACTATTCACCAAGTCTTTCACAATACTAGAAGAGAATAGAGAGAATCAAACATATCATTTTTGCAAAAGATAGCAACATAGGACTATATTTGAAATAGGATAGAAAAGACCACAGGATCTTTCTCCATCAAAAAATAAATATTCAGACCTTAAGATCTGACATACAAACATTCCTTTCCATTTGTAACACATAACAAAATAACAATAGTATTATTTCATCCCTTATGTTACCATCATATACAAAGAACAAAAGAAATCAACTCTCTACATTTCCCTCTACAAAATAGAAAATATTCTTCTCCTTGTAGTAGCAGTTGTAGAACTCCAACCCTCGGAAAAAGAAGAACCCTTTACAAATGTTTTTGCCCCTATTAAATAAATTTCCCAAGAAGTTGGACAACTACCAGAACTTCTTGCCCAACTTCTCTTCTCTTCTCTCAAGTACATTACTATGATAATTAATTCATTAAAGAATCAATTGTTTACATTCTTTTTTTATATCTCTCACTTTAATTTCACAAAACTTTTATGCACATTATGATAATTAATTCTAAAAAAATTAATTATGTGAGAGGTTAATGCTTTTTTAAAATTAATTTGAAATTTAATTATTTTGCATTTAAATATATTAATATTTAATTCTTTTAAGAATTAAATATTATATAGAGAAAAATAATTAATAAATTATTAATTTAAAAAGCTTTCCTTTTTCTTTAGTTGAATGGGAGAAAAATACTTAGGGTTTCAAAACCCTAGGTAACATTGGCTCTTTCTGGGGGCTACATTTTGTACCGAGATGCAGAGAACTCCAAATATCTATCTACTATTTTTATCTAGTGCCATATCCATTTGGGTCTAGAGTCATCATTCCACTATTCCTGTGTCTATGATAAGAAATACTAGGGAAATTTTTAGTGATATCTATTATTGTCACAATCTTCTCACTACAGGGTTGATTCTTTGAGTTGGTGCACTGCCTTGTGCATTGGGATTATCTTTCTAAAATTTTGCATCTCCTCATGAACTGCAGAGTTGCTTCAACTTCAACTTCAGGTGAACAAAACTTGTCTTCATGAGCCAAACTCTCATTTCTTCAAGGCAAATTGTGAAAATTTGATGGAGTTTATAATAAGATCAATTTCAAGGTTGAAGTGACTATCACATGAACATACACCATCGGCCTTTCTCAAATTAATTATTTGATAAGATTGTGCAAATATTACAGTCCTCATTTCAAGCTCATGCTCATTGAGTACCTACCTGCTACTTTAGCATTCACCACTGCTTCTGCACAAGCTTTCACCACAGGTACAAGAGCAGCTATACGAACCCATGAAGGATCTATAGATGTTCATCTAATAACACTTTTCTGTGAAGAAAGGCCAAACTTTTGACATAGAATTTTAGAAGTAAGAGTAGTAGGAGGCTCATGTCCATCACGATCTTTCATGACTTCTGTTAAGGTTTGAGCAGCAATACCATAACTAGTCTAAGAACTCCTTTCGGTGTTTCCTTATCTAATTAAACCAAGTTATGCAAAAACATCAACAAAGTGATTGTGGATATTGGGAGTTCATCACAGTTGGTGTTTTATAACTTCATTTGAAGCATCGAGGCTATTGAGTGTGATATAAGAACCTGTAGCCGCACCACAATCCATTTGTTTCTCAAGAGCCAAACTCATAATAAAAGTTCCTTTTGGGTGATCTTCCAAATACAGATATTTGGGCATCATAATGATAGTTTAAAGGAGAAAAATCCTCTAGAGGAAATGGCTCATCTGGAAGGGATTCCAATGAGTCAAATATAGAAAAATTGAAAAAATGGGTGAAACTTCCTAGAACATGCTTTGACAACCTCCTGTCTAACAATTTTGCCAAACATAGATACCATTGGATTCAGTACAACTCATGAGCCACTAGAAAAATGCTTTAAAAAAATTTCATCAATACTATCCAACTTCATTAGCAAAAGATGCTTCGTTAATGATCTTTAATATTTCACCAAAAATACTTGTATCTTCTTCAAATGCAACATATGGAAAATGTCCATATTCATTTATGAATTTATCAAGTGCTTGGAAAGCCAAAACATATTACTTGCAATGAAACAAGGCTCGATTTTGAATTCATATCCTCCATTATCATCAATGCATCTTTGATGGTAGATCATAATGATTACCTTGCAAGATGGATTAGGTCAGCCTCTCTTATCTTTTGGCTATCACATCACCACCCTAATTAGGGTTAGTGCATTTTAAGTGCAAGAATTTGTGAAAAATGATGCTAGGAAAGGCTATCATTTGCAAATCTTGTTATGTATCAGACTCTTTCATCTTGCAGACAACTTGAACAATGACATTTCTTCCTTTGCAAAATGTACCAATAAATTTTGACATATGGCTAAACCACTTGGTGCTTCCACCATCATGGGATTTCCATGGAATCAAGGAACGAACTTCATTCCAGGCACATAGTTGGATAAGAACTACGAAGCATTCAATTTTGTTGTGTAACCTCTTGCCAAGCTTGAAGTACATGATCAACTATCTCTTGGACTCCAAGTCCATGATTTACCTACACAAAAACAAGTGGTCCTCCATCATGTATCTGAAGTGCATCACATTCCATAACTTTTAAGTCCACTCGAACTGCTACTGCAAGATCAATCTTGTTAATTACCAGCCTTTCTGTAATAATCTCCTTTACTGCAAGAATTTCATTGGATGCATGAATTGAATCAATTTTACATGTACATTCCAAAACTTCTTGTGCAAAACCTCTGTGTTGTTTCCAAGATAGTGATAGCTAAATCTGGCCTCTAGTCCTTGATACCTTGTCAACATTTGTGCAAACCTCTGTGCTTGAACAACAAGATGTGCTTGCTCTTTGCATTGAGTTTGAGTATCACCTTCATGATGTCGCCCAAAATTTTTTGAGAGTTACATGAACTCTTTTATCATAGCAGTATTGATAACATATATTTGAGGTCTTTGCATACTGATGTCAACAAAGTTCTCGGATACCCTAATATATCATGAAGCATTTTTTTTTTTCTTTTTACTTTTCACTTATTACTTTAGGGATTCCATCTTTATTGTGCCACCATATATAATAGATTCAAGCTAGTTAAAATAGTGAAAATTTTATTTTCACCTCTCTTCATGATTGTGATCTGTAACTTACTCAACATTATATCATCACCACTTCCAAATATTTTTCACTCTATACAGGCTACATTTACAAATACCCAATAAAGATGAAGAAGGCATAGTTGCTCTAGATTTTTACTTTCAACCACTGTCATATACTTTCATTCCTTTTTCCAAAGGTATCCCTTTAACTAGAGTCTAGCATCAAATATTTTACCACATATTTCATTGATGACAAAGATGAGTATTATTCCATTATGTCAACTCATCATCATTTATTTTTCAATGAACTCTAATTTTTTGAGGTGTAAGAAAATAAATGTCTAGAGCCCGTGTAGTTTGAAAAATATATCTGCTCTGTTAATGAAAAGAGCCATTAGGGAAATAGAGTCATAGGGTAGAGAACAAAGAGAGCTACTTGCAAAGAAGAAAAGAGCAGGGGAACACCAAAAACACAAAAACTACCAGCACCACAAAAATGACCAAAGCAAACCACACCAAGCCACAACAAAACTTTATGTACAAAATGTAGGGTAAGAAACCCATACTCATAAGAATGTATCTGGCTGCTCATGGAACACCATTAACTGGTTGAGAGAAGTATGTGCCAGTATGAAACAATGGTTTGTGTGCAAGTGAGGCCATTCTTGAAAATTGGAGAACAACCATTGAAAAGAAAAACTACATAGCTATAAGCTTTTCGAACAAAAAATTAAAACCAAGAAGCCAACTAGAATTATAGCTCATCAATTGTGGTACCCCTATGTCTTCTTGCATAGGTTGTTTCTTATCAGCACTCTTGACATCTTCCATGAGATTCTTGGAAAATAAAATGGACTCTCTATGGTGATAGTCTTTCTTGAAATTATTTAAGTGATAACCCACATAGTTCTCATTTAAATTTGCAACTTCCTCCTTCAAAGATTTACGTTCTAAGAATCTATCTATGAAGTCTATCTCAAAACAAAAAGATTCCAACATAGGACCAAAATCCATTAGCCCATCTTCACAATCAAACCTAAACACTTCTAATTCAGGTTGTGTGCATGGAATTGGTCTAGGGCTAAACAAATTTCCCTTAACTTCCATCTCATCTTTCTCAATATCTTTGAATGCCTTGGGCTGAAAAGACTCTTCATTCATTTCAATGTGATCAAACAAAAACAATTCATAATCAGCTTCAATCTTTTTTGTGTGTATGTTGATCTTTCATACCCTCCTGAATAACATCATTTGATGAAATATCAATAAAAGTCCCAAATATAAAAGAATCAAACTCTGTATTTGAAACATCCTCTGATAGGTTTTCATTTGATCTTCTATCTTGCAACCCTTGCTCATTACGAGGTACATCTAGGCTAATCCTTGAGTCAGATGATTGGGAGACATATTCATCCTTAAACTCAACATGTAGATGGTAGGCTCTAACTACACTACAGGAAGTACTTTCACTCACTAGAGGTATTTGAAGATCCTTATCATTGAAAACTATTAGACTTTGATAAATAGGAGGCACTGATTTAATTGCTTTGAGAATGAGCCTTTTTTGTTTAGGCTTTACCTCTAGACAATTCTATTTTTTATAAAGATAAACTCCTTCCTATGCAATGTCTTTACACTTAATTCCACTTAGAATCATATCATAATCTAAACTAATAGCCTCCCTTTGTGCATCTTGCAATGTTTGCACTTTTAAACGAAGAATCAAGAATTTAATTTTTGTTTGCATGGCAGCAATGAAAACACACAACTAATTACTTTTAGTTGGTTGGCTAGTTAGGGGTATCTTACCAACACTTCTATTGAATCCATCAATAAAATCTCTCATGACTTCCCCTTCTTTGATCTTGATTTGAAAGAAATTAAATAACATCTTAGCAACATCAACAATAGGCATAAACCTTTGTAGAAATTTTACCTCAAGATCATTCCAACAAGTGATGCAACTATCAAGTAAATTCTGGATACAATTTGCTACACTTTCAATGAGGCTTCCAAAAAATAATCTAACAAAGAAATTCTCCTCCTATACACCAAGAATCCCATAGGTAACTGTAATTTCTTTAATGTGATCATCAGGGTCTTGATTTGCATCACTAGAAAACTTTGGGAGATATTCTAATGGATTCTTAGGTAAGGTTGAGTATTGAGATAAAGAAAATGGCCCAATCTGAGCCCCCCATGATTGGGCTGCAACCAAAGCCATAACACCAAAATTCTTTCACAACAATCAACTAGAGTCACCAACTTCCATCCTCGGGGAGGTAACCTTTAGATTTCTAAGAAAAGAAAAGCATTGGAACTTACTTTCTTTCCCTAGTAGAGTCGCCAAAAAGTATTAGTAAATAGTTTTTTCCTTTAGATAGAAATGCAAAAAATGACTCAATAGGTTTCAAAAGAAGAACAAAATGAACTAACAAATGGATAGATTATCATTCTATTGATAATCTTCCTCTGAATTGAGAGGTACAACTCCCTCATAAAAGATATACAATGAATGCAATAAATTGATTATGTCTTTAACCTAAAGACATGAAGGTTTTTCTAACATTCATCCATAAATATGGAATAAATGCAATTATCAAATTAATAAGCTGATTATGAGAGAAAAACCAGCAAACAACCATAGGACTATTCACCAAGTCTTTCACAATACTAGAAGAGAATAGAGAGAATCAAAATATCATTTTTGCAAAAGATAGCAACATAGGACTATATTTGAAATAGGATAGAAAAGACCACAAGATCTTTCTCCATCAGAAAATAAATATTCAGACCTTAAGATCTGACATACAAACATTCCTTTCCATTTGTAACACATAACAAAATAACAATAGTATTATTTCATCCCTTCTGTTACCATCAAATACAAAGAACAAAATAAATCAACTCTCTACATTTCCCTCTACAAAATAGAAAATATTCTTCTCCCTATAGTAGCAGTTGTAGAACTCCAACCCCCAAAAAAAGAAAAACCCTTTACAAATGTTTTTGCCCCTATTAAATAAATTTTCCAAGAAGTTGGACAACTACAACAACTTCTTACCAAACTTCTCTTCTCTTCTCTTGGGTATATTACTATGATAATTAATTCATTAAAGAATTAATTATTTACATTCTTTTGTTATATCTCCCACTTTAATTTCACAAGACTTTTACACACATTATGATAATTAATTATAAAAGAATTAATTATGTGAGAGGTTAATGCTCTTTTTAAATTAATTTAAAATTTAATTAATTTGCATTTAAATATATAATTATTTAATCCTTTTAAGAATTAAATATATTAATATTTAATTCTTTTAAGAATTAAATATTATATAGAGAAAAATAATTAATAAATTATTAACTTTAAAAGCTTTCCTTTTCCTGTAGTTGAATGGGAGAAAAATACATAGGGTTTCAAAACCCTAGGTAATCGTATTCATAGATAGAAAACTATTCCAAGGACTCCACAAGAAAATGGAGTGGCTGAATGAATGAACATGACTATAATGGAGCATGAAAGGAGCATGAGGTAACATTCTAAGTTTCCCTTACACATTTGGGTGGAGGCTATCAATACTACTATATACTGGATTAATAGAGGTTTGTCTACTCCTTTGGGCTATTGTATTCTAGAGGAAGCATGGATTGATAAGAAGGTGAGTTATTCTTTTCCCAAAACCTTCGGTTGTGAAGCATTTGCTGACATAGATTTTGAAAATAAAACCAAGTTGGAAGCTAAGTCAAAGAAATGTGTATTTTTTGGATATGGCATTAATGAATTTGGTTATAGGCTTTGGAATTTTGAAAATCATACAATTTTAAGAAGTATGGATGTCATATTCAATGAGAAAGTGTTGTACAAAGATCTGTTGCAGAAACATGAGAATAAATAAGATGATTATGTAGTGTTGGATGATACTCCAAAAGGTAATGTTTCAGTCATGCCTCATGATGTGCAACAACTGCAACAAAAAATACCACACACACCGATGAATGTTAGATGGTTAACAAGACAAATTAGACCTGTAGAAAGATTCTCTCCCTCTTTGTATTCAATTTTACTTATTGATGATGGTGAACCTGAATGTTATGATGAAGTTGTGTAGGTGGATACTGAGATTCAATGGGAGTCTACAATGAAAGATGAAATGGACTATTTGCTAAAGAATAAGACATGGGATTGATGCAAGTTTCCTATAGGTAAAAGAGCTTTATAGAATAAGTGGGTTTACAAGTTGAAAGAAGAGGAAGGAGGTAAGAAAAGATTTAAAGCTAGGTTAGTTGTAAAAGGATTTGCATAGAAAAAGGGCATTGATTTTGATGAGATGTTCTTTCCTGTTGTTAAGATGACTTCTATCCATACTATTTTAAGTCTTGTGGCTACTAAAGATTTGCATTTAGAGAAGCTTGATGTTAAAAAAACCTTCCTTCATGGTGATTTGGATGAAGAGATATTCAGCCACAGGGATTTGCAGTCAAATGTAAGGAGAACTTAGTGTGCAAATTGAAGAAAAGTTTATATGGCTTGAAGCAAGTACCTCGGCAATGGTATCTAAAATTTGACAGTTTTATGCATGAGCATGGATTCAATAGGTGTCATTTAGATCATTGTGTTTATTTTAAGAGTTTGGATAATGATAGCTAAATTATTTTATGTTTATATGTTGATGATATGCTTGTAGCTGGGTCTAACATGGGTCACATTAAGGGGCTGAAATGAAAATTAAAACATACATTTTCTATGAAGGATTTTGGGGCAGCAAAAAAAATCCTTGGTATGGAGATTCAGAGAGATAGGAAAAATAGAAAATTGACATTATCCTAAGCTGATTATGTTGAGAAGGTGTTGCAACATTTCTATATGGAGAATGCTAAAGTTGTCAACACACCTTTACCTAGTCATTTGAAGTTGACTAAGGTGATGTGTCCTAAGACACAAGAAGAGGAGGATAAGATGTCCAAGCTACCCCATGCTTTAGTTGTAGGAAGCTTGTTGTATGCTATGGTATGTACTAGGCTAGATATTGCACATGTAGTGGGAGTTGTTAGCAGGTATATGAGTCATCCAAGAATTAAGCATTGGAATGCCATCAAATCGATTCTCAGATATTTGAGATGAACATGTAATGAGCATTTGCACTTTGGGCACTCTACTACTAATTCTTAGGGCTATATTTGACTTAGATAAGTTGCAAAAGGTTAATGCTTTATCCACTAGAGAGGAAGATTATGTTGCTACTATAGAGGCAACCATAGAGATGATATGGCTTCTGTTCTTCTTAGGAGAATTGGGACACCCTCAAAAGGATAATTTTTTTTTATAGATAGTCAATGTGCCATTTATCTTGTAAAGAATTTAGTTATGCATTCAAAGACCAAACACATACAGTTGCGGTACCATTTCATTCGATCAATTTTGGAGGATAGATAGTTAAAGCTAAAGAAGATACATACAAATGAAAATCCAATAGATATGTTGACAATGGTAATAAGAAGGGAGAAGCTGAACTCCTCTTCAGCTTTGGTTGGTTTTCTAGGTTGAACGTGAATAAAAGAATAGTAGAGTCGAGGTTGGTTTGATCTTTGGGAGCCTCATGGAGTAGCTACATAGCTACAGGATCAGTCTCCAAGTGGGAGATTGCTATTTAGTGTGCAGCCCAATTAGTCCCCAAGTGGGAGATTGTTAGATTATGGTGATTGATCAGGAAAGTACTATACATACTTCATAAATTCTTTTGAGCTTGGGGCATCACCCCAAAAAAATAAATTTGGGCCCTATTTTATCAATATTTTGGATCAACATGTAATATTAATTATAACCCTAAAGTAGTAAAAATAATTGTATAAAAGATGTTAGGGTTAGGGATTGTTTGATAGTTGTGATGCAAAATTGGTTCTTGTAGTGGTATTGAGTTGTAAGGTCTTACAGATTGTAATTAGGTTATCATCATTGGATCAAAATAATATTAGACTTGTTTTTTGGTGGATGTAGCCTAGGGATTGGGTGAACCATGTTAAATATTGGTATCTTGTGTTCTTTTTTGTGTGATCTATTATTTTCTATTATAGGTTATAGTTGCATGTAATTGTTATTTCTGTCCATGGTTTAATCCTAACAATTTTTGTGTCAAGAAACTTAGATTTTTCCACTTTTATTACACTTCCTCACCTGAAAAAGTGTATAATTGCACAGTTTCTCATGTAGTACACACCATTTTCTCATGCAAGCTTGTGCAAGATTTAACATGAAATTTTTCATTAGCAAATGCAAATACAATTTTTAGAATTTGGTTTTATCATCATGTTTTAACTAACTAGTTGTTTCTAAAGGACTTTCATTATTTATTTATGACTTTCTATAGCTTAACAATGGATTTTAGGATGCTTGTCAAAGACACATTATTAAAACACTTGAAACATGTACTAATTGTGTGATTATAAGATATTTTTCAAAGATATGCATGTCAAAGAAATATTTTCAAACTCACTTAAATGTCATGTTTTCTTTTATTCCTTTCTTACACATAGTATAAATAGGGCTTGTGAACTTTTTAGGGTGCAAGATAGAGGAATAGGGGAGTATGCTCTTTACTATTTGGAAGTGATGCCCAAGAGTAAATCAAAAACTTAGATTCCTTTGAAAGATGGTACCCGAGGGAGGCAAGCAAGTTAGTGGTTCTCTTGTATGAGTCTTTTCTATGAAAGGATGATGATTTTCTTTTAAGAAATAAAAATATTTAGAAAGGATAAGTCTATGTTGATAAGCGAACTTGGTGATTAACATGTTTGGGCAAGGTGATGAGGTAAAGGAGTATGCTCTTTCCCCTTGAGGGAAATTAGAAACTTGGACCTTTAGATCTAAAACATCAGTCTGAGTCAATATTTAGAGGGTTTCCTAGAGTGATCTAGCCTCTAGGAATGACCCAAGCAAGCACACTCCTTTTGTTGGAGATTTCAACTCACTATAATAAAGAATCTTTGTAGAGAGAAAGACTCCAAAGCCATACTAATTTCTTCTTCTTCTTTCTAATATCGCATATCAAGAAGAGTCTCTATAAACTACACTGGCTAGTGCTGACCCAAGTCTTGCTAGTTAAGTGTGTGCACTTATAGATGCTAGTGTGGGTTACTAGCCTCAACTTCTCTTGTGAATCCATTGGGGGTTAATGTGAATGAAACCCAAGTAAAATCTCGTAGTTAGTTGCTACTCAATTCAAAGTGGGTATAATCTTTATCCAAGGAGGGGGAAGAATCTATCTTGTAGATACTCACCATAGGCATGTACTTGGATGTTGGAAGGTGGTATAAATGTTTGAACCCTATCACAAGGGTATTTATTTAGTGTATATGTTATTGAGTCCTTGGAATAAACAAAAAAACATAGGTGCCCTCTAGTGGATTGACATAGCTGTGTGAGGTGAACACATGCACATAAGTTGTGAGATAAAGGTTTTGGTTCCTCTACCATTTTTGGTTATAGGGATAAAGCATATTTGTTCTCAAGTCTTTAAACTTCTTCAAATCCATCAAGTAAACTAAAGGTCAAGACTTCGCCATCCCTCTGAGTTTCTTTGTCCTCGGTTGGATTGTTTGCAACTACTGCTTGCTTCTTATGTCTATTTGAAAAAAAAACTATTTATTTAAAAACCAAAATACTATCCAAAACATGAAAACTATCATGCCATCTATCTTAAATCTATGAACACAACCAACTATATGTTTTGAACAATCAAAAACATTGAAAAACTCTTCAAAGTCTAGTCAAAATTGTCAGTCTAGTTCCCTTTCTCATGCCCAGTGGTACAAATTTTTGCTCAAGAATACTTTCTTTTAGCACTCCCTCACATAGCTTTTAGCAAGTCCTTACATGACTCCATGTGAATCTCCACATAATATTTTTCAAAATAGTGTCTTTTATGCCAAAACTTTGTCCTTTTGTTAGTTTGTCATCTCCTCACACAAGAAAACTATCCACAAATTGTTCTTTTAAATCGTCACCTAGTTCATTTTGTTTTCTTGCCTGGTTCCCTGAGAATCCTTGTGTGGGATCTTGCTCTAAAATCTATCAATTATTCTATCAGATCTAACTGCACTCTAATTTTGATCTATATCTACAACATTTTACCATTTCTCTATTTGCAAATAGTGTCATAATAGTGACTTCTTGCTTAGCTGACAACTTGTGATCCACATGCAAACTAGTCTCCTTATTCAATCATCTTATTATTTCCTTTCATGTTTGTCATACTTTGCATTAGGATAGTCATAATCATTGGTTGTTCTAGCCATTACTTAGATGACTTGTACCTAAGTATACAATACCCTTATCTTACTTTTTTTACTCTGCATTCTAGTGTGGTCCTTGTCTAGACTATTGATTTTTGTACTTGTCTATAGCTATCAAAAAAGGAAGCAAAATTTTTTTTTATCCCCTTAGACTTAGATGAGGTAGATCTAGGGGTTGTAATCATGAAAAAGGTTGCTTTTTATCTTATACATGGTTTGTCTCCAGTTCATTTAGTGAGAAATCTTCATGATCTCTTTCACCTGATAGATCACCTTGTGTTTAGAGGATGTTTTTCATAAACTTACTGTTAGAGTAAAAAATTAATTAATTGTTAATTATTTATTCTATTTCTTAATCTTACTTAGGTTAATGCATGTAGTTGAGGTTATTTTTTGACAACACAGGAGTTTGTTCCCTTTAGCATACTTATATTTTCCACCTTTTGTGGATGTGTGCTTAGTTGTCAACCTTATCTCCTACCTCATTCTAGCTTGTTCTACAAGTTTCCATGAGGCTTTTTTATTCGGTCTCTCACTCACTATAAATTCATTCCATTCCATTTTCACATAGAAATTCTATTTTTTTTATTGTGAAATATTCTTGTGCAATATTTGCTTCAAGTTCTTTGCTCCCTAGGTTTCTCTTTATCAAGTTTTTTGCATTACAAGTGATCTTGGCAAATTATTGGAGTTAGATTCTCAACTCCTACATGGTATCAGAGCCTCCCTACTGGTTGTTGTTTGAAGGATTTTTGAAGCCGTAATTTGGAGTCACAAACCCTAGTTTGTTTGTGTAAATTTTCTTCAAATTGGGGGTAGAGTGAATTTTTGGAGCATTTTCAGCCCAAATGGACATTGCCATTGGATTTGAAATGCCATTTACAATTAGGTTTCATATAAAACTTTTTGTTTTTGGCTTCGAGCATTTTTCTTGAAATTTTTTTGGCCTCCCAGGTAGCTGTACAAATGAATAAAGTAGAAAAAAAAATTAATTAATTAAGTCGCGCTACAACAGCAATGCTCATGCACCACCCCAGGGCCACTCATACACCACTAGCATGCCTCCACCACTGTGCTCTATTGGTGGTAGACACCACAACGCCACTTGGAGGGCACTCTACCCACCTGCTGACAGCGTGCCACCAACGCTACTACCACCAGTAGTTTCCTCTGCTCCACCACTCTGTGGCTGCTCCAACACATGGACCAACCACCTGCTAACATGTGGACACCTGCATAGGGTTGCTAAAATCACTTCCTAACTGCCTGACATCATCTTTAGACATGCTGACATCATATTACTAGTCGCTTATGTCACTTTTTTGGCACAATCACTGACATCATTTTCCATTAGCTAACATAATCTTCCCACTGAATGACATCATCATTTTGGCCACTAACATCATCTTCTTGGTGACTGTCTTGTGACAACCATACAGGCATCAAATTTAATCCAGTGTCTATAATTTTCCAGCAAGGTGCATTTTTGGAGTAGTAGTCAGTTTTTTGGCTATAACTTGAGTATACGAAGGTCTTTTTCTGATCCAAAAAAAGTGTCAGAAAGCTAACTTAGAGATAGAGACATTAGTTCTAGTTTTGTAAGATTATGAGTTCATTTGAGCTCCCATTTTTGGCATCAAATTTGAGGCTTATGTTTCCTCCTATTCTACACCAACAAATCTAGGTTCTTTTCCAATTATTTGCTTTTCATAGTTTTTTTTGTGGTATTTGGGAAATATTATTGTATGTTTGTGGGGGGGTGTCTTTCTTTTCTATAATTTACTTTAGTTAAGACCCTTCTACTTCTATCTTTTTCTTTCTCTCAATGGTAGATCCATTTGTGACCTATCTCACACCACACAACTACCACACCTGGAAGGCACAAATGACTAGGCTTCTCATGTCAAGAGGTCTATGGTCTTGTCTGGATGTGAATCAACCTACTCTTACATGACCTTTTGAGGTTCTATAGCATAGGAAAAAAATGGATGAAGCCATGGGATTGATTGCACTCAACATTTCAGACGGTCTACTATTTCACCTGGATGGTTTGACTACTCCATGGGCTTATTGGCAAAAATTTCAGACTTTGTTTGGATAGATGAATGAATTTCGAGCACTTCAATTGGATGTAGAATTGACTTCTTTTTCACCAAGCAACTTTCCCACCATCAAATACTTTTTGATGAAGTTCAAATCCCTATGTGTAGTTTTATAGGGATGTGGGAAGAACAAAATTGATGATGAGAACATATTTTTGATACTCTCAAAGTTGAAGGGGTAGTATCAAGTTTTTTCTTCTACTTTCTACTCCACCACGGATGCCCTTGGAGACAGAAATAGGATACCTACATTTGAGACATTTTGTGATAGGTTGACTAGGGAACAAGAAAAGATCCAACAGGTGGATGGCTCTGGCTCTTCTAGCTAAGCATTGGTTGCTCAAAATTCTAAGAGGAAATCAAAGAAGAAAGGAAAATTGAACAAAGACACATCGAAATCTGATCCTAAGCCTCTAGCTAATCCTCTAGAAATCCCTCCCAAGGGTAAAGATTCTTCAAAGTTGGGTGAGTCTACCTCCAAGACTAAGAATAAATTGAGTGAGAACTGTAGCTTTTGTGGGAAAGATGGACATTCAGTTTCTAGGTGTTGGAAACAATTAGAGGCTTTAGAGGAAACCATGAAGGAGCATCACATTTCAGCTCCTTAGTCTTCATCTCCACTTGCAGGGAAAGGTCATGCTCTTTCTACACAAGCTACGACTTCAATGCCTTTATGGATTCTTGATTCAAAGGCTTCTCACTAATTAAAAAACACTCCTAAGTTCCTTACTTCACTTGGTCCTTGTGCAACCACACAGATTGTTGTTGGGAACTCTTCACAACTTTTAGTCTTGGGTTTTGGCACTATTGCTTTGGTTGGGGGCTCTCTTCAGGATGTACTTTGTGTTTCAGATATTTCAATGAACCTTCTATCTATCTATTAGATTTTCCACTCTAGCTTTGGGATGATAGTCGAGTTCTCACCACATGATGTGGTTATTCAGGACTTGCATGATCTAGAGATGATTGTGGCCACTGGGAGTGTTGATTCTACATCTTGCCTCTACAAATTTGATGGATTTGAGTCTTCTAATGACATAGGTTCATGTTTAGTAGCACATGTAGATTTAGTAAGAAGACTTTGGCATGAACATTTTGGGTATGTCAATTACAGATATCTTCAGTAGATGAGCACACACGCACTTTTTCTTGGGCTTCCCCAGATTTCCTATCCAGATGGTGTTTGTTAGGGATGTACACTTGGAAAGCAACATAGGGATTTTTTCCACATGGATGAGCCACTCATGCTTTAGCACCTTTGGAGTTGATTCATAGTGACCTCGTGTCATTTCCTACTCCTTCCTTTTCAGGTGCTAGATATATGCTTACATTCATTGATGACTTCTCCAGAGACACATGGGTCTACTTTCTTAAGTACAAGTTTGATGCCTTTGACTCATTTCGAGTTTTTAAGGAATTTATAGAGAAGCAGTCTAGAATTTCTATTCAGTGGATACACATGGAAAATGGGGGGGAGTATGTGAACCAAGCTTTCAGAGATTTTTATTCTAAGCATGGTCTTCACCATCATCTTTTAGTGCCTTACACTCCTTAGTAGAATGGTGTGGCCAAGCAAAAGAATAGAACCCTTTAGGAGATGGAAAATTGCATGATTCAGTCTAGGTCCATGGATTCATGTTTTTGGGCAGAGGCAGTCAATTGTGCTAACTACATTTAGAATTAGATGTCTCACAAGGCACTTTGACATATGACTCCTAAGGAGGCTTGGTCCCATGTCAAGCCTAATGTGTCGTCATTCAAAGTTTTTGGGAGTATGGCATATGCATTTGTACCTGATGCTTAGAGGAAAGAAATGGAACCAAAGAGCCAACGATTGATTTTTTTTGGCTACTATGAGGATGTAAAGGCTTATAGGTTGTTTGATCCTGAGTCCAGAGAGGTTTTATTTTGACGAGATATCCAGTTTGATGAGAGCCCTCCTATAGTTCATTCCTTAGTTCCAGCACCTCCTCTAGCTCCCACTACTCCCTCTTCATCTCCACTTTGCTTCATGGATGATGAGGATGATGATCATGGTGATCCCAATATACCTCCATCATAGGATCCTCCCCAGATGTCTAAATGGGCTTAGGCTACTATTGAGGCTGCAGGATCTCTAGCTGGTGACCCATCCACTTCCTGTCACACCCGTTCTCACACTACATGTTCCAGTCTACTCAGTAATGCTATTAGTACTGATCCTCATACATTTTTAGAGGCGATAAGACATTCAGAATGGGAAAGTGCAATGGAGGAGGAATATTCTTCTTTGATGAAGAACCACACATGGGATCTTTGTTCTCTTCCCAAGGGGAGAAAGCTAGTGCATTGTAAGTGGATTTACCACACTAAGTATGTTACTGATGGTTCCATTGATAAACATAAGGTTTTTCTTGTTGCAAAGGGTTTTTTGTAAGTCAAGGGTGTTGATTACTCTGAGACATTTTACCCTATCACCAAGATGAATTCTATCGACCTTGTCTTATCCCTTGTAGCTTCACAGGGATGGTCAGTTTATCAGATGGATGTGAAGAGTGCCTTCTTGCATGGTGACATCATTAAGGAGATTTATATGGAGCAACCTCCAAGTTTTTTGTAGGATCTCACCATGGTTTTCAAGCTATGACATTCATTGTATGGTCTCAAACAAGCCCCTAGGGCTTGGTATGAGAAGATGGACTCCTTTCTACTATCTACCATTCCAATCCCATAGTGTACATTCAATGTCTTGGTGATGAGATTCTATTCTTGTTTTGTATGTTGATGATCTTATCCTTACAGGTAGTTCATCATCCATGCTCTAGGATGTTAAGAATGCTCTAATGGATCATTTCGAGATGACTAATCTTGGTTTGCTTGGTTTGCTGCACTACTTTATTGGTCTTCAGATTCATCAGTCTCCTACTGGCATTTTTGTGTATCAGTAGAGGTATGCTCTTGACATGCTTTGTCACTTCCACATGCTTGATTGTAAGGCTGCTCCTACACCATTTCAGTTGGGTGTTACTTTGTCTACCTCCTGCTCCTCACCTACAGTGGATGCTACTTTGTATCAATAGTTGGTTGGCAAACTATTGTACCTGACTCACACTTGCCCTAATTTTTCTTTTGTGGTTGGCCTAGTCTCTTGATTTTCTTAGGACCCTCATGAGAGTCATTGGCAAGCTGCTAGGTTTGTTCTATGCTACATTTAGGGCACCCTTATGTATGGAATTCACTACACTATGGGGACTCCCCACATTGTTGGTTATACTGACTCAGATTGGGCTGGTGATGTCGATGATTGAAAGTTTACTTCTAGCTTTGCCTTTTTCCTTGGCTCTATTCCCATCACATGGTCATGCAAGAAGCAGCATGCTCAAGAACTTTCATCTACAAAGGCTAAGTACAGGGCCGTAGTTCTTGCTAGTCAAGAGGCTTTATGGCTTCATCACTTGATGAATGAGTTTGGCTTTCCTCCTTATCATCCCACTATTTTGTGGTGCAATATTTCACACAACCTAGTGGAACATTAACATACCAAGCACGTTGAGTTGCATACGCATTTCATCCATCAGTTGATCTAGGATGGTGTTATTGCATTGGATTACATTCCTACCACTAGTTAGGTTGTAGACATCTTCACTAAACCTTTTGCATTGCCATGCTTTCTTCAGCTATGGTCAATGCTGGGGTTTACAGAAGTTTTCCTTGGGGGGATTGGTTGAGGCTTTCCTTCCTTCACTTCATGTTTTTTTAGCATGTTGTTTTACCTCTTTTTGGAGGAGGGTTTTTTCCCATAGGGTTTTCCCTCTTTCTTCATTTTACAGAGGTTGCATTTTGTTGCATTGTACTTGGGTACCTAAAATGGCCTCATTTCTAGGACCCATTTTGCATTTTTTCCTTTGTTTTGCGAGCTTAAGGCATTCCCCTAAGTTGTACTTAAGGGGGGGTGTTAGAGTAAATAATTAATTAATTGTTAATTATCTATTCTATTGCTTATGCTTACTTAGGTTAATGCATGTAGTTAAGGTTAGTTGTTGACAACATGGGAGTTTGTTCCCTTTAGCATACTTATCTTTTCCACCTTTTGTGGATGTGTGCTTAGTTTTCAACCTTATCTCTTACCTCATTCTAGCTTGTTCTACAAGCTTCCATGAGGCCTTTTTATTTGGTCTCTCACTCACTGTAAATTCATTCCATTCCATTTTCACATAGAAATTTCAATTTCCTATTATGAAATATTCTTGTGCAATATTTGTTTCAAGCTCTTTGCTCCCTAGGTTTCTCTTCAACAAGGTACTTGCATTGCAAGTGATCTTGGTGCATTATCAGAGTCGGATTCTCAACTCCTACACTTACAAAAAACTAGGAACACCTTGTATCAAGAGGATCCCAAAACTATCAAAGGTCATACATCTCCAAAAAAAATAGCTGAATTCTTATCTAGGCAACCTTTTCAACTAACATACACTAAAACTTATCATATCCCTACAATGTCTAATCAAGAACTAGAAAATGGAGAACATAGTAGAGACCAAGATCAACACAAGAATGAAAGAAATAAGGAAAATTTTATTGATGAGAATGAGGAAGAGGTAGAAATACTTCTCAAACATATTGAAAAATTTCATAAGGACAAAAACTACTAGAAAGTCATCAAAATCTTTCTTAACAACGAGAAAGAGAAATATTTTCTCAAACTTACTTAAGAGGGAGCCAAGCTAGCTCATCACTTTAACATTGAAACAATCATTACACTTGAAGAGGAAATTGAAATCTCTATGTTACAAAAACAACTAAAGATCATGCAATAATAGTTAGCCCAAATGATGTATGATAAAGACAAACCTACAAAAAACATACACCCTAGACGCTCTTTGTCCATTTCCTTTTGACAAGAGTTACACCTCATTTTCCAAGAGGAGTTGAGTTAGCTAAGTATGATAAATACTTTGGAACTTCCAATCCCCAAGATCATTTGTGGGAATTTGGTGCCTTGTCTATGGAATTTATGCATAATTAGACATATCTCATGCATCCATTCCCAAGTAGTCTAGCTGGTTAGGTTATGGAATTTTTTCACACTTGCCTACTGGTATCAAAACATTCAATGAGATTGCTAATCTATTTGTCCAATAGTAATCCCACAACATACAACACCCAGTTAACATAGGAGACTTGTGTAACCTTAAACAGAAAGTTGGGAAACCTTTCCTCACATTCCTTCTAAGATGGAGACAACTTTACACAAAATATTCACCAAAGATTCTTGAAATGAAAAATCTTGACATCTTCACTAATAATATTTTACCTAACTTTAGGTATAAATTTCAACTTCAAGGTCCATGCATCTTCAAAGACATGGTCACACAAGATATTTGGATAAAGTAACTCATGGTCAAAAAGGGTGAACTAACCCTTCAAAAGGACACTAAACAAGGATCCACCTCTAATAAGGACAAATACAAGTATGTGGATAAAAACCAAGAGGTTGTGTATGATGGAGTTGTTGACAACATTACTCCTAAACTTGCTAAGGTAGTTTTCAATCTTATTGACAATCTCAAAGAATCCAAGAATGTTGAGAAACCTCCTTACAACAAGAAATTTGGAAATAAATGGAAGAAATCATCTTGGGTCACACACCCAAAATGAAAATATACACCTCTTGGTGAACCTTTGGATGTGGTCTACAAGACCTTTCTACAAAACAAGCTTGTTTCTCCATTGGATAACTCTCATCCTTATGATCCACAACCATGACCACCATGGTGGAATGAAACTGCATTTTATGAATATCACTAGAAAAAAGGTCACAAAACCAACAATTGCATCAACTTGCATCACAAATTCCAAGACCTAATCGATGATGGTGACAATGTTGTGGATGGACATAATAAAAACATAGATCATAAGGCTTTCAAGGAGCCATTCCCATCTTATGAAAAAGGAGAAAACTCAAAATGAAAATCTCATAACAAGATCATCTATATGTACTCTAATTATGATGATGAGATAGTCCACATGGTTGAACTAGTGGATGTTGGGTATTGTGACATTATCACCATCAAGGGAAAACAAGACAAAACCAAACCTAAGAAACCATTTGTCTTAAGGGGTCCTATATCCAATACATCTGTTAATGAACCATCATAATCTTGTACCAACACTGTTATGCATTCCTAGGCCAAGTTAGTACTCAAAGGCCCTGCATAAACCTCTTGTTGGTCCATCTAGCAAAGGAAAAAAACTTGTAACAACTTATGTGGCTACTAGGTATAGTATCCTTGATCAATTACAGTGAACAAAAGCTCAAATCACAATCTTTAAACTACTCAAAATCTTTCTTTCTCATAGGTATATTCTCAACAAATCCATCACTAAGGAAAAAAATACCTTATGATCTTGATTTTGAGAGGTTACAATATATGGTAGGTCATCTAACCTCACCTTACTATATGTCCTTCTCTAAGGAGGATGACATTCACTAAGTCATCTGCATAACCAACCTCTACACATTGAGGCCATGATACATCAAAAAAATGTATATAATGTGCTCATTGATAATGGAGCTGGCTTAAAAAATTTCTCTACTGCTCTTCTTAGGCAATTGGACTATTTTGAAGAGTCCATTGATCCCCATCACAAGATAACCATCAAAGTATATAATGAAGTCAAGCACAAATATTTGGGTCTTGTTGTGTTGCTTCTCTAGGTTGGTCCTATAGAAAGGGATGCCATGTGTCAAGTCCTCAACATTACCTTAGCTTACAACATATTTCTAAGAAGACCATGGATACATGAAATGTGAGCTATGCCCTCTACTTACCATCAATTCATAAAATTTCCATTTCATGGCTCTGAAGTCACTGTACCTACAAATACTAGCTATACTTGTAACATGCTGAAATTTTTTGAAAGCTTTGTGCCTATAAATAGGGAGTCTATAGAACATCATGATACCAAGATGAAAAAAATTGAGCAGTCACTCAAGTTGAGAGAAACTAGAATGGGTGAAGATCACATAGAACTAGTTCTATCTTTGACATCTCTTCCTAAGTCTCCCTGACATTATAGGAGACCATTTGAGGCAAAGAGACCTTTCATGCTGAAACCTCACACTAAATATAATGGTAACTTTGTCAAACCTACTATACCTATTCAAGAGGAAGATGAAAACAAAGCGAATGTTGGTTGGATATATAAAGACGAAACTCTAATGGACCTCACAAAATAGTCTTGCAAGATTACTCCTGAAAAGTATGGTCTGAGTCTAAAACTCATTAAATTATTTGGATGTAAGGGGAATGGTCCTATTGGATGCAACAAAAATGGTTTAGTTGATCCTATCAATGTGATACCTAGAAGGAATTGGGATACATCTGGTCTAGGCTTCAAGAAGATTTCCTTGCATCTAGGGATTAAAATATTTATACTAGTACCTAAGAGTTCATCTAAACATGAGTTACAAGCTAAATCAAATGACCATGAAGACAACACTAATAATAAAGACCCTTATCCTTATCCAATTTTTGATGATCTTGCAAATTCTTGGCAGAACCAGATGACTTTGTATCATGTATCAGTAACGTGCATGGTGATAGTGATTCTTCTAATGATACTATTGATTCTACCCACATTCAACAAGAACAAGGAGTGTCTAGTCATGCTTTAGTTATTGAGTATCATTTTAAGAATCTAGATGATGAAGAAGAATTTGGTCCTATCACCATTGGAGAATTCTACAGTTTGCCTCCATGTAGTATAGATTCTCAAGAGTATGAATTCAACTCTCTCTCAAATGCAACCATAGAGAAAGACTATTGTCCTAGAGTCTTTGATTGATGACACACTTAAAGGCATTCAAACACACTTGTGGACGGATTTGCTCTAGGTCTCAAATTGCTTGTCCATGCATTTGATAATTATACCATGAATGCTGTTGAACCCACCACATCTCTTTCACTCACCTACCCTAAGCTCATAGACTAGAATTCCAATGCATTTAGTGGTCCCCACATTCCATAATGACTATACCCTTGCCTACTACTTAAATGTTGTCAAACCTATAAAATCTTCCAGTAGTGAACAAAGTGTTAACATGACTGATGCTAACATCAAATATCTCAAACACACTATAAAAAAGAAAAGAAATAGAAGGTTAGATGGTGAAAACCTCATTGTGGTAGTATCAAAAACAAAACTAGTAAAAATAAAAATGTATCCAAAGGTGAAAACCTCTCTGAGATGCTAACAAGTGAGATATTTGATGCACTTCCTAGTCATTTTTGGGAAAGATCATCAGTGTTAATAGAGAGAACATAGATGATCAATCTGGGAACATAAGACAATCCTCACATGATACATCTTTCATAGTCACTATCTACAAAATAAAATGAGGAATTAATTTCCTTCTTCCAAGAGAAAAAGATAAACTTTGCATGGATATACTCAAACATGCTAGAGTTAGATCCTAATCTCATAATGGATCACTTGTCTCTTGTGCTAGGAGTTAAACTAGTCAAAAAAAAACTTATGAAAATTCATCCTCATGTTGCATGACTTGTCAAAGATGATTTGGAAAAGCTTCTTCTTCTTTTTTCATCCATTCTATTGATTATGTTGAATGGATTTCCAACATTTTTCTAGTCTCTAAGCATGACAAATCTATCAGAGTCTATATAGATTTCTAAGATCTAAACTTAGCATGTTCAAAGGATGATTTTCCACTCTCTAACATTGATATGATAGTGTACATGACAATAGGATATGAGTTGTACTCAATCATGGATGGATTTTCTAGTTATTACCAAATCAAAATTGAACAATAAGATTAGGAAAAGACTACTTGCACTTATGTATGGATAACTTTCTATTGGAACGTGATGCCATTTGGTCTTTAAAATGACGGTGCCACATATCGGAGGGTAGTCACTACAATTTTTTGTGACATGATGCATAAAATAATGGAAGACTTTGTTGATGATACTCTAGTTAAGAGCACAAAATGAAACACTCACCTTCAAGATTTGGTACCTATCCTAGATCATGAGGAGAAACTTAGTCTAAGACTCAACCCTAAGAAATGTGCATTTGGTATAACATCTAGAAAACTACTTGGATAATTGTGTCTACAAAAGGAATCAAGGTTGATCTAGAGAAAGTTCAAGCAATCATAAACATGCCTGGACCTCATAATATTAGTCATATGAGGGGCTTACAAGGAAGACCTAAATCCATTCATAGATTCATCTCATAGCTGACAGATAGGTAAAAATCATTTACCAAGACTCTACATAAAGGTGTGAAATACAACTAGAGCAAAGATTGTGATCATAGCCTCTTATAGATAAAACAATACCTCTCTAATCCATTGATCTTGATGCCTCCTATCTATGGGAAGCCTCTTATTATATATGTCTCAATAACAAAGTCATCTCTTAGTATTTTGCTAACTCAAGAAGATAATTATAACAAGGAAAGAGCTATCTACTATCTGAATGATTACTTATGAAATGAATTAAAATATCATTGATAAGGCTTTCTTGGCAGTTTTTTTTGCATCTCAAAATTTGAGGCACTACATGCTCACTTATACTATGCAACTAGTTACCAAAATTGATCCACATAAGTACTTACTTAGCAAGGAAACTCTAATAGGGAGGTTGGCTAAGTGGTTCATGATCTTGAGCAAGTTTAATATTCAATATGTTGAGAGAAAGGCCATCAAAGGACAATCAATCACTAATTAATTAGCAAAAGCACCAATACAAAGTCTTCTTCCACTAAACATTGACTTCCCTAATGAATCAATTCTAACACTCACACACCAAACTTGGGTGATGTTCTTCAATGGTTCCTTCACACAATAGGGATCCAATTCTGGGATCTTTTTCATAACACCACAGAGGTATTCCCTGCCTAAATTGTATAAGATTTTGTTCCCTTTTGCAAAAAATATTATAGAATATGAAGCTCTCATTAATGGCATGAAGATTGTAGTTGAATGGATACTGGATGAGTTAAACATATTTGGTGATTCATAGCTCATAATCAACTAGGTCAATGATGTATATTAGAAAAAAGATGAGAAATTGATCCCTTATAAATGCATGTTGGATGACCTGAAGAAATACTTTTCTTATATCACTTTTCAAAAAATTCCTTAGGCAGACAACAAAGCAGCAGATTCCATGGATACTCTTGCTTCTATGTTATAGATGCTAGAGAATGATCTTCAGCAACAAGTTCCTGGTAGAAATGTTACTCTACCCTACTTATAATTCCCCTAAGTCTCAATTGATCTATTCTATTATAGGACATGATTCATCCCACTAACACTATATATATTCCTATCTGCATGACGAAACCATCCTAGACAATCTAACTCAGAATGAAAAACATCACCTTATCCACAATGCTTCATTATATGTTATTATTATTGATGACTTGTTTAGGAGAGGTCTCAATAGAAAACTCCTTAGGTTTCTATAACTCGATGAGTCCAAACACGCATTAATGTACACAAGGGAATTTTTAGATCTTGCTCTAATGGCCTAACACTAGCTCATAAACACTAGCTCTAATGGCCAAGTCCTGCAAACAATGCTAGCTCCATGGGAATCTAATTCATGCTCCATCCAGGGAGCTAATTCCAACTATCACATTATGGCCATTCCAACAATGGGCCTTTGATCTTATGGGTCAGATTCACATGTCCTCTTCAAATGGACACAAGTTCATCATTATAGCTACAACTTACTTCACTAAGTCAGTAGAGGCAATCACTCTCTCTATATAAAATGGAAAAACTATAGCTCTTTTAATTATGAATTACACCATATGCAAGTATGGTTTACCTTCCTCCATCATTACTAATAATAGAGGATAGTTTAAAAACAAGGATCTTAAGGAGTTATGCAAAAAGTTTAGAATCATGTAACATTGGTCTTCTACTTATTAACTTGAGGGTGATGGTCAAGTAGAGACATCCAACAAGGAAATCCTTAAGATCTTGCATCACACAGTTAAAAAATCTAGAAGGGATTGGCACCTTTAGATTAATCTAGCTTTATGGGCTCATAGAACAATCAGAACTCCAATAGGTACAATGCCCTTTTCTTTAGTATATGGAGTAGATGTTGTGCTTCACATTAAGGTTTGGATTCCTACATTGAGAAGAAGGGCCTCATTATTGATGATGACTATAGAATATATTGGCTTCATGAGCTAGAATTGTTAAATGAATGTTGGCAACTGGCATGTGATCATCTTTGAGCTTATCAGTAGTGTATGTCTAGTAGTTACAATAAGAAAGTTAAGCCATGTGACTTCCAACTCGTTAATCCCATTTTGAGTGAAAACCCTAAGAATTGGCAAAAAAGGGTACAAAAAAGGAAGTTCAAACCTAAATGGCTTGGTCTATACATAGTCACTACACTATTTGGATCTAGTTCTTATCAACTTTCTATAGCCAAGGAGAGGTGCTCAAGGAGCCTATCAACACTCTTCATCTAAAGTGATTCTACAACTGATCTAATTTCAAAAGTTCTCTCTATATATACTTAAATGTCTTGAAAAAAGTCCTGAAAAAAATCATTATCTTGATGAAAACATATCAATAGGTGCCTTGGTAATACCAAAAAATTTGAAAAAACAAAAAAAGTTCCATTGATAAAAACTTGGCAAATAGGCATCATGGTAGCAAAAATAGAATCTCTGCCAGGAAGGTCAAAACCTAGTAAATAGGTGCCTCTCGCTCTAAATGCCACATCTCATAGCACATCTTTTGGCTTCTTGTATAGTTGCTTTCCTACTTTGATTTACTACTTTCACTCTTGTATCCATGGATTGAGTCTTTTCATGACTTGGGGGAAACATCCTACAGTACCATAGGAATCTCTTTTATGATAGTTAGTAGTTTTTCTATTTACATCTACCTATTGTCACTAGTATCACATTGAGATTCCTCTCACAAAAAATCTCTCTCACATTAGTCATTGATTGTTCTAACTATACCTGCCGACTATTGCTAGTATCACTTTAAGATTCTTTTATGGAAAATTTCTTTTATGACAAACACCAGTTGTGCTAACTACATCTACCTACTATTGCTTGTGTCACTTTTGAGATTCCTCTCATGGAAGATCTCCCTCATGTTAGTCACTAGTTGTACAATGTCTTGTTTTTTTTATTTTCCTTCAAACTGCTCTTAGTTTCTAAGCTAAGGTCTTGTAATGACTCCAAGTATTTGTTCTATACTTGGAAATATATAGAATTTGTATTTGTTTTCAAAAAATCCAAATTCTTGAGTTATAGATACCAATAATAACTTTGAATAAGATAAAGGATATTTGGAATTAGGTTCTCTTCTAATTATTTTGTGACTTGTACTCCCCTCTTGTTAATAAATTTAAATTTATCCCCTTACTTTATTGATAAATCAACTTAGCAACCTAGTATCAATCTTCGTACAAGTGACCCCTTTCAATTTCTCCCCAAAATCATTGTGACTTATATGTTTAAGTATGATTTAATATGTAAATGTGTATCAACTTTATTCACCAAACCTGATACATTCCTCCCATGTCCATCTTTGACTAAGGCGATATGAGGATTAATTCAAATGTTTGTATGCCTGACGTGAATTTCTCCTATGTCCTTAATTGTGAGTGGGATTTTCCATGCTTTATCTTTGATATGTTTTAGCCCACATTGTTCCTTCCTTTATGCAAACATGGTAATATGCCACATTTCACACCTCTTATCATGATATTGATATGTCCCACAGATTTCAATCCACAACCCACATATTAGTGTCCATGTGAAACTGGGAGATGAATTGTAAGTCATACCACCTTAATTCTCAATGTGATTCCATCCATGTCATTCAATGTTGATCTTGGCACTTTGGTTCCTCCATTTTTTATTAGTGCATAAGATCTTTTGTCCTTCCCCATGTTTGATTATATCTTTCTTCTTTTCTATTAATGCTGATGTGGAATGTGATCCCAATATTTGTACCTTCCTTAATCTCCCCATAACCTGATTCGGTGATGACCTCTTTAAATATCATGTTCATCAACTCGATAAGGCACAATCCTTCACCTACATCACCAATGATGTTTCATGGTTTAATGGTGTCGATTTGGTAATCACTTTATTTATTATGTTTGATATAATAATTTGTGATATCAATTGTTATTTATTTATTTATTTGTCTTTATATTTAAATGTCTATGTGTTGGATTAATATTTGAATAGTAATGAAATCAATTGGGAATTTATAATAATAGGGCTAGATACAAGATAAATATATTACTAATAATGCTTATAATTATTATTATTAATATAAATTTATTTGTAGAATAAATGGATTATAGATATTTTCTATATAATGTTTCTTTTGTGAATAACCGATAATATATCTTAATCATATAATGAACTACTATTATTTTATTCAACTATAACTATAGGATTCCCTTTTAGGAGGGTTCATGACAAGTTTTCCTAACTGTGGTTGTCTGTCGCACTAAATTCCTATAAGGTTCTTCTTACTAAAGATTCCTTTCTAACTTTAGTCACCACTTGTTCTAACTGTGTCTATCTACTATTGTCACCCTACGGAAGAGGTTTCTTTCATATATGTTCTGAACATTGACACTTGACATCAATCATATGACACAAAATGCTAAACTAAAATGATGAATTTGTTTGGGATATGTTGAGCTTTTCTTTTCTTGTTTATTTTTCTTTCTTTATCATGTCTCTTTGAGAAACTTGATGATGTTACTTTTGACTAGAGAAGTGAGGACTAGGGGCATGTTCTTTTCTTTTCTTTCTATTTGTTGGTTTAGTTCCAATGATCTTAAGCATCCTTATAAAAGGGGTGTCCACTATAAGAGCCTCCATCTCATAATTGATGGCCATGTGTACCTCAACTCCTTTTATATGGAATCTTCATTGAGGTTGGTTCTTTTCCTTTCTTGTTGAAGTGAAATCTTAGGTTATGAATGCATGGGTCATTGCAAATAAAATACTTACTAGTGACTTAGCATAAGAATGATCTCTCATGTTTATGGTATGCCTGCATGCAAGAAACATTCTAGTTATCCTAGCATTTATGCTCTGATGCTTATGTTCACTTTCTATATCGAAAGGACAACTATTTTGGTCATTCTAGTTTCTTGTAACTTGAATACTTACATTTAATCCTAATAAAACTTGAACATGTATCATATTCATATTTATATGATTCTAATGTCAATGGGAATTGTATGACATATAGGATTTTTCTAAATGCTTAGTGATGATAATTGTTGAAGCTTGGCAACTAGACCGAGGGCTGCATCTAGAATAGGTTTGTGTTGCATAAGCATGTGGTTCAATCACTAAATTACTTGCCTCCTTTCTAATGAGGGATTGTTGGATTCTTCAAAGTATCATGCTTCTTCATGGTTACACAAGCATTTGGTTCTTTGGTTCATCCTTTCAATCTTCATGGGATACCTTTCACTATCAACAAAATGGAACACTACATGCGATGTTAGTTCATTCACATTTTGCATTTCATACATAATTCCATACATCATCTCATCTACACTAATTGAAATATCATATCAAATTTTCATTCATAAATCATAGCATAAACATCCCATGTACAAAAAACTATAAAGAGAAAAAGTGATACACATAGAGGTACTCGAATCAAAATTATATATATATATATATATATATATATATATATATATATATATATATATATATATATATATATATATATATATATATATATATATATATATATATATATATATATATATATATATATATATATATATATATATATATATATATATATATATATATATATATATATAAAGTCAAAAGTTTATATCAGTGAAAAAATATGCAAGTTCTATCAATCTCAAAAATGGTACAAAATGGTGCTAGCACACCAATTGTGATGCAGGAGCATCCAGAGGTATAAGGGCAATCCTGTGTCACCCAAAAAAAAATGCACTTAGACTTAGTTTCTGTTTCATGTCTTTACATTTTTGGATACCGATTTGGCTCAAATAAAAGTTCCAACTCTCATAGTTCAACTATCAGTGCGTTTGAAAATCCCAAAAAAATAGGAGCATGTATTTGGGCCATCATTTCGATAAACTAGAAGGTGTAAATTGGCCAGATGAATGTAATCATGATTTAGAGAATTCAAAAAAAAGAATCAGGTCAATACGCCCCACAGTTTGAAAGTTATTCCAGTTTTTCGAGTTTTGGAGACCTCCTAAGAATGCTTCAAAGTTAGGTTTGGGGCATTAAATGACCTCAAAAAGGGTCAAAAAATGGGAGACAAGCTAGGCTTGTCCATAGATCTATAGAGCACTTCGAGATCTTTTTGAAAATGTAAACGGTTCGTCAATCGGAGCTACGGTTCAAAAGTTATGCCTCCCGGAAGTTCGGCTACCATTTCTGGATTCTTCTAGATTTGCACCGACTTCTAACGCAGCTTCTAGAACCTTCTATTTTGTCGATGGATGCCTACTAGAACTTTCTATAATGTACTCCAAGTCCTTAACCCTCTGAGGTCTATTTAAGGAGATTGCTGGCATTGTAAAAGGCAGTTCGGATTGGAGCTTGAGAGGAGGTGCTAAAAGGAGAAATATTCTCTAGATTTATGCTATTGTAAGCCCGTAGGGCATGTTTTGAATTTTATTTTCTCTGCACTATTTGTAATAGCTTATTTTCTCAGTTAATATAATTTCCCTTTTTTATTGTGTCCATTCTATTGTTGGGTTGTGTTCCATCAAGTGGTATTAGAGCTGGTTTTCTTGAGTGTGTAGACAGAGTGCCGATTGTGAGGCAGTTTGCACCAGGACTGTGTGGTTGTGGGTTCGAGTTAGAAGATGCCTCCATGAAGAGAGCATGGTGGAAGGGCTAGAGCTATTGATCCTGAGGAGGTTAGAGCCCTCCAAAGACAGGTACAAGCATTGCAAGAAGAGCTTCATAGAGGAGCAAATGTTGCCGCAGATGACAATAGTGAGGATGACAATGAAGAGGAAGTAATGGAAGTTGACGGGGAAGTTCTGAATCCTTTAGAGGAAAGGCTTTTTAGGGCCATTACTAAGTTTGGGAAAAGACCTACAATTGAAGTGGGTATATTTTCGAGAAATTTGAAACCAGATGAGTTGATCGATTGGATCAATGAACTGGAAGAATACTTTGAGTATGAGGATATAAGGGACCCAGATAGGGTTAAGTTTGCAAAGTCCAAACTAAACGGCCATGCCAAAATCTGGTGGCAAGAGATTCAACTAGAAAGACTTAGAAGAGGAAAGGAGAAGATCACAAGATGGGATCGCATGGTGGACAAATTGAAGAAGCAGTTCATTCCTGTGGACTACGAGCTTGATCTTTTTAAGAAGATGCATGGGTTAAAGCAAGTAGGAAGATCAGTCCAAGAATATACAGAGGAGTTTTACTGACTCCTGATTAGAGCGGGGCATGCAGAAGTAAATAAGGAGAAGGTTTCTCGTTATATTAGTGGGTTGCGACCTAGCATCTAGGAGGAATTAAGTCTGGTAAGAATGACCAGCGTTGAAGAAGCATACCAGTTTTCCCTACGAGTTGAAGAGAAGTTGAGTAAAAGGTTTGAAGGAAGACAAAGAGGGTGCAGTCAAGGAGGAAGGGGAAGTGGTAGATCATCTGGAGGCCGCAATGAAACTCAAAAGAAAAATGAAGATGAGGGTACTAGCAGGAACCAGAGGAATGAGGGTTTCAACCGCTCCCGTGATCAAGACTTTAGAAATCAAAGAGGAAGAGGTAGAGGACGTGGATAAGGAAGAGGAGGCTTCCATGGTACCTATTTCCATTGCAATGAAGAAGGTCATCATGCCTTTGAATGCCCTCAATGACAAGGAAGGACAGATAGGAGATCTGAGGGCCAAGCTAGGGTTGCTCATGTGGATGAGGATGCACAATCATCACATTCAGAGGATGTAGAAAGAGGAGAGACCTTGGTAAATGAAAGAGTCCTACTAAGTGGTGAGAATGAACTAGGACAATGGAGGAGTTTGTTCAGTACCAGATGCAAGTGTGAGGATAAATGTTGTGATGTGATCATTGATGGTGGTAGCACTGATAACTTGGTATCAGAAGAGATGGTCTCTGAGCTGAAGCTCAAGAGGGAGAAACATCCCTAGCCCTATCGGATTTCTTGGGTAAAAGATGATCATAAGGTCCTGGTAAGTGAACAATGTTTAGTAAAATTCAAAATTGGGAGTTACCATGATGAAGTTCTCTGTGATGTTATTTCGATGGATGTTTGCCATCTATTGTTGGGTAGACCATGGAAGTTTGATAGACATGCAATACATGATGGACATGCAAACACATACTCTTTGACAAAGGATGGAGTTCGCCACAAATTGAAGCCCATGAAAAAGGAAGGTGAAAAGGTATGTAGCAGTGCTAGGATTTGTCTTGTTGATGGAAGGAAGTTTTTAGATGGCATGAAACATCAGCGTATGTGCTATGCTTTGATTCCTAGGAAAGATAAAGAAGGTAGTAGTGAAATACCATTCGAAGTTTCAGATTTACTAGGGGAATTTGGAGATATTATCTCTGATAATGTTCCAGATGGATTGCCACCAGTAAGGAAAATCAGTCATCAGATAGATCTGATTCTAGGAGCTAGTTTGCCTAACAAGGCTGCTCACAGGATGAATCCTACTAAAACAAAGGAGCTAAATAGATAGGTTCAGGAGCTGTTGAGGAAGGGCTTGATTCGAGAGAGCCTGAGTCCATGTTTAGTACCTACAGTACTTGCACCAAAGAAGGATGGAGAGTGGAGGATGTGTACAGATTCTCAAGCTATAAATAGGATAACCATCAAGTACCGATTTCCTTTACCAAGGATGGATGATCTTATAGATTGCTTGAGTGGAGCTCAGTACTTCACAAAGATAGATCTGAAGAGTGGCTATCATCAGATATAGATTCGAGAAGGAGATGAGTGGAAAATAGCCTTCAAGACCAAGGAGGGTCTTTATGAGTGGTTAGTCATGCCCTTTGGATTGACGAACGCCCCAAGCACCTTCATGCGGCTCATGAATGAGGTACTTAAGAAGTTCTTGGGAAAATTTGTTATTGTCTATTTGGATGATATTTTAATTTTCAGCAAGACTTTGGAAGAACATTTATTGCATATTCGTAGTGTCCTTGAAAGGCTAAGGGAAGAGAAATTGTTAATTAATCTAAAGAAGTGTGTCTTTGCAAAAAGGGAGTTAGTCTATTTGGGATTTGTTATATCACTTGAAGGTCTCAAAATGGATCCAGAGAAGGTAAAAGCCATCTTGGAATGGCCTACTCCAAGGTCTGCTACTGAGGTAAGATCATTTCATGGTCTGGTTAGTTTTTACAGGAAGTTTATTAAGAATTTCAGTGGCATATGTGCACCTCTAACTGATACAATAAGAGGGGATAGAAAAGAGTTCAAATGGACTGCAGCAGCTGCGAAAAGTTTTGAATTGCTGAAGAAGAAGGTGACTGAACAGCCTGTGTTGGCACTTCCAAATTTTAGAAAAGTATTCCAGGTGGATTGTGATGCTAGTGGTAGTGCTATTGGGGCTGTATTAAGCCAAGAAGGTAAGCCTATTGCATATTTTAGTGAAAAATTGAATGATGCAAAGAAGTATTCTCTTTATGATCAAGAGTTCTATGCAATAGTTCAGGCCTTAAAGAAATGGAGGCATTATTTATTGCCAAAGGAATTTGTTTTGTATACTGATCATCAGGCATTACAGTACCTAAATAGCCAAGGTAAATTGAATCAGAGGCATATGAAGTGGGTAGAATTCTTGGAGAGTTATACATTTGTGTTGAAGCATAGACATGGAAAATCTAACAGGGTTGCTTGTAAAGAACCTGTTGCTGTAGATAGAACCAAGTGGTTAGACTATTTGATTCAGGATGGCATGTTGTTCAAAGGTAGTCAATTGTGCATTCCAAGGAGTTCCATGAGGGAAAATCTGATTATGGAGAAACATAGTGGAGGGATGGTAGGACATTTTGGTCGGGATAAGACCATTGCCATTCTTAGAGAACATTATTTTTGGCCTCAAATTACACAGGATGTGAAGAAGTTTGTACAAAGTTGCCAGGTTTGTCAAGTTGCCAAGGGGTTTAGTCAAAATACTAGCCTATATCAGCCATTGCTTGTTCCATCAAGGCCATGGGAGGACATAAGTATGGATTTTGTTCTTGGATTGCCAAGGACACAAAGGGTTAATGACTCAGTATTCGTGGTGGTTGATAGGTTCTCCAAAATGGCACATTTGATTCCATGCCACAAAACTCATGATGTTGTCCATATTGCAGACTTGTTTTTCAAAGAGGTGGTAAGACTACATGGTCTTCCAAGGAGTATAGTTTATGACCGAGATACTAAATTTGTGGGGTATTTCTGGAGGACATTGTGGAAGAAGTTGAGAACAGACTTGAAATTCAGTTCCACGCATCACCCACAGACTGATGGCCAAACAAAAGTGGTAAATAGAAGTCTGGGCAATTTGCTGAGATGTTTAGTTGGAGATAAGCCCAAGGGATGGGATTTGATTCTACCACAGGCAGAGTTTTCTTATAATAACTCTGTAAATAGGAGTACTGGAAAATCACCATTTCAAATTGTATATGGGAATAGCCCAAGGATTGCACCAGAATTGAGGAAGATAGAACAAGGGGAGAGGACAAGTGTTGAAGCTGAGGAATTTGCTGAACACATCAAGTGTCTACATGAGGAGGTTCAAGCACACATTATCAAGATGAATCAAGAGTATAAAGCTAGGGCTAATCAAAGGAGAAGACATAAGAAATTCCAAGTAGGGGATCTAGTCATGGTGCACTTACGAAAAGAAAGATTTTCTGTTGGTACTTACAACAAGATGAAAATGAAGAAATTTGGCCCCTGCAAATTTTTGAAGAAACATAACTCAAGAAATGCATATGAGGTGGAGCTGCCAGACGGTATTCACATTTCTCCTATTTTCAACATTGCAGATTCAACAGAGTATCATGATGATGGTGCAGATGAGGAGGTGGTTTTAGAGCCGTGTCCAATTCTTGCTTCTAAGAAGGAGGAGATAGAAGACATTCTAGATCATCGTGTGGGTAGGAGTACCAGAAACAGGCAGTATGAAGAGTATTTGATCAAATGGAAAGGACGGCCGATCAAGGACTCAACTTGGATTTCAATAGCTGAGGTTTCCCATTTGGGATTTCCTCTACCATCCATAAAGTGACAGGGTCACTTTTCAATCTACCCTGGGTGTCTGATGTAGGAGCATCTAGAGGTATAAGGGCAATCCTGTGTCACCCAAAAAAAAATGTACTTAGACTTAGTTTATGTTTCATGTCTTTACATTTTTGGATACCCATTTGGCTCAAATAAAGGTTCCAACTCTCATAGTTCAACTATCAGTGCGCTTGAAAATCCCAAAAAAATAGGAGCATGTATTTGGGCCATCATTTCGGTAAACTAGAAGGTGTGAATTGGCCAGATGAATGTAATCATGATTTAGAGCATTCTAGAAAAAGAATCAGGTCAATAGGCCCCACGGTTTGAAAGTTATTGTAGTTTTTTGGGTTTTGGAGACCTCCTAAGAATGCTTTAAATTCAGGATTGGGGCATTAAATGACCTCAAAAAGGGTTGAAAATGGGGGACGAGTGAAGCTTTTCTATAGGGCTATAGAGCACTTTGAGAGCTTTCTGAAAATGTAAACGGTTCGTCAATCGGAGCTACGGTTCAAAAGTTATGCCTCCCGAAAGTTCGGCTACCGTTTCTAGATTCTTCTAGATTTGCACCGACTTCTAACGCAGCTTCTGGAACCTTCTATTTTGTCGATGGATGCCTACTAGCACTTTCTAGAATGTACTCCTAGTCCTTAACCCTCCATGGTCTATTTAAGGAGATTTCTGGCATTGTAAAAGGCAGTTCGGATTGGAGCTTGAGAGGAGGTGCTAAAAGGAGAAATATTCTCCAGATTTATGCTATTGTAAGCCCGTAGGGCATGTTTTGAAGTTTATTTTCTCTGCAGTATTTGTACTAGCTTATTTTATCAGTTAATATAATTTCCCTTTTTTATTGTGTCCATTCTATTATTGGGTTGTGTTCCATCAAATTGAGACATAGCCAAACCAAAATTAGAAAAAAATGATCTAACTCTCTCCTTCCCCCTCACCTCTAGCTGGAGGAGGAGGAGAAGGCATATCTGGTCTCCTTGGAGGTCGTGCACCCCCTAAATCTTGTACATACTAGTAAAATTGAGCCAATTACTCTACTTAATCTAACACTACTACTACATATGCTACAAAATAGTATGCTTCTCTAGCTGACTATAGCTAGATCTCATCCTATTGCTACTTAGATCTCTAAGCCTCTCACTTTGTGATCTAAGTATCCCTCACTACAATCTATTTATGAAGCTTGCCTAGCTATTGCTATGCTACCCACACTCTATCTCTTGATCTTGTATCTCCTCATCACTCTCACCCTACTCGATTGGCTACTCATCTTGCTACTCCACCTCTGTTCATGGCCTCATGGTGTCTCCTCTAATGGCTCCTAGGGAACTAATCTCACCTTGAGGATGTCTTTATCCTACATCACTACCACCAGCACCTGGGTCTACTCCTATCTATTGAGGAGGAAAGGTACCTAGTGTGTCCTAGGCCTAATTCTCTCCTGTTGGGGCTACTGTGGTGGTGTCTGAGTTGCCTGTACTAGCTAAATAGGTCCACCCATCCCTACTAGATCTATGAATCAAGGGAAGGGATGACTTGCAAAATATTCCTTATATGCATGAGTCATTCCCCCATCTACTACCACCACTAGATAATACCACTATATCACAACTACGTTGTGCACATCAATGATCAATTAGCCTAGGTCTAATCTTAGGGACCCCCCATGGTCTAGATCTATAGCTACTCATGTGTATAAATAGTACTCTTTTGATATATCTTGAGGTCAACCATACTATCACCACATGCAAGTTAATGAGAATCTTTTTATAATTTTCATAGAGTAATCAATTAGTGGTCGAGAGGTGAACATGTGTCCTAGCTCTAGGGTGCATCATCCCAAGCCTCTATATCTCTCCAAGGTCACCATACTATGGCTAATAGGTCATCCAATCAGCCTCTCCACTGCTCAATCTTCCTTAGAGCTATCTAGGTCAATTGGCCTCTATACCTACATATGTAGGGCTCCATGAGATGCCTCTTGTCTAAAAAAATGAGTTTCATCACTAGCAAGTGCTCCCATACCCATATCTAAAGAAAATAGACCCCACTGGCATGATCTTCCTCTCATGATAGACAATCGTGTACATCTCATGGAACATGTGGGTGAGCATGCACTGACTCCATCCATATCACCCAGGCACCCCTAGCATCATCTTTAGCGTACATCTCGATCCACACTCTAACCCATGCTTACCTCTATCTGGCATGAGGAAGCAATTGATGAATATACCCAACACTTTTGGCAATCTATGCATGGGCTTGTATGTGTGTACTAGCTAATCCCATGTGATGTTTCTACCCATGATTAGATCCTCCTGAAAAATGGCTCTTAGTGCCTTTGTACCTATCTATGGAACTATGTCATACACAACTCATGGCCCATAGAATGGGATGCATAGTATCTTGTAGACATCCTTGAGTGTGATAGTCATCTCTCCCTAAGGTAGATGGAAGGTGTTTGTCTCTGAATGGAAATGCTCCACCAAAGTAGTCAAAAGGTTGTGATTAACTAGCACTATTGGGATCTAACAAAGAAATGATAATCCAAGAACATCAATGTGAGCCATATTAGCATCATCTAACTATCACAACAAAGCTTTGTAAGGTAGGTAATGGGATCTAAATTTGACATTAGGAATGATAACCTACATGAATGAAAACAACAAGAAAATAGTCAATATTGAATAGGCAAAATGGTGAAAGAAACTTCAAAATACAAAGTCAAAAATCAAATTTCAAACATTTAAATTGTCATTGTACACCAAAATTTTGTGTGAAACTTCATTTTCTTTCATGAGATTGTACATCTTTGTGTGAGTATACACTTGATTGCACAAAAACAGATCAAAGTATAAGAAAAAAAATACCATTTCTAGGGCTTCTTGTGCAAAACATGGGCATCTTCCATGTGAGGAAACCCAAAGAGCAAGGCAAAGAAGCACTAGCTTGGTACTTCTTCATGCAAATGGAAATTGGCTTTGTGTGAGGAGAGACATCCTCATGCAAGAATTGACATGAAAAAAATTTAAATGCCCTAAAACATGCTAAAAATACCTCAAAAAGCATAAAATTTCAAATGTGAAGTGGCATTATCAATGACTCGCAAGATGTCCATACTCCACTAACTGGCTATGTCATTAAGAGTGCTCAAATTGATGTGAATGCATGGGGACCACCATCTTTATCCTCGAAGCTCTCTTCCCCATAAAAGAAAAAAGCACAAATAAATTGAAAATGACCTTTTTTGGCCCTACATAGATTTTGACCTAATTTTTCAAAGTACTTTGATTGGTGTGAAAATCATCCCCTAGCTGATTTGACTGCTCTGAACTCATTTTTGGGATTGAATTTGAAATTTGACACACTTAAATAGCTCAAAATTGCATTTTACAATTTTGGGACCAACACAGTTGAATGCTTATGTAGTCCTTTTTTGATACTTTTTGAATCTTGGAATCTTTTCAAATCACATTTTCTTCAAAAATTTCCAAATTTCTAAAAAAAGTCAACTCAAGTCAAATGTAGTCAACTTTGGTCAAATATGGTCTTTTGGACCTCAAAATCACTTTGAATCAACTCCAAACTTTCTTTAGATCCTTCTGATCTCTTCTATATTCTTTCAAATCCTAAATTTCTTCAATATCTTTCAACATACTACTTTGCATCACTATTTTAGTGTGTCATCTTTTGATTTCACTCCTAAAGAGGGCAAGATGATTACATGATTGAATCTTTCAAAATTGGCTACAACTTAGTTTGAATCTTATATCCTCATCGCTCAAGGCATCTCATCACTTGGGGCATCATGTTTTCCTCTATTTGGCATCATTTTTCATCTATGAAATCTTATAACAGTCCTTGTTAGAGTTTGATGGAAAGTTATCAAGATAGTCTAAACCTTGACTCCCGAGGATCAAGCCTCATTCTAGGGATGATTCTATGAATCATGATAGGTTTTTTTATCTCTTTCATGGACTTATATTTATATGTTCTATCTAGACTTTGTGGGATTAAGCTTCATTCTAGAGATAATTCCTAACTTTTGTTGAGGGTTAATACTTGTTCTAGGGATAATTCTAAGCTCTTTCTTTTGATCATTATTCAATGGCTAGTTATTGGGATAGTCCAAACCCTAACTCCTGAGGATTAAGCCTCATTCTAGGGATAATTCTATGAATCATGATTAATCTTATCATCTTTTAATGGATAGGTATTAGGACAGTCAAAATCCTGAATCTTAAGAATTGAGTCTCATTCTTAGAACAATTCTATGAAATTTGATAATCTATGTGCTATCATCTTCAGTATCTAGGTGTTATATTTAGATCCCCTAAGGTTAATATTTTTTCTAGAGATAGCCTTTAAAATCTTATCAATTGGTCTTCATATCATCAATTTTGGAACCAATCTCATTTCTTGATCTAGGCTTCATACTTCTGATTTCTTTGAATCAAACATGCTACTTGCACATTCATTCAAAGAGGGGCAAATGTAACACCCCAAAATTGGCACATTTCCATGCTAAACCAATTCTACTCTATTTGATCAATTCTAAGTCCTATTTTACTAGGCATTTATTATTCTACTTATCACTACTTGACATAAGTGTTGAATGCAAAAAACCCTAATCTGCATTATTCGCACTCTCTATTTAATTCCTAAGCATTGACTAAAATTAACTACATTAAACCTATTAATTAAGTTTAATTTAAATATAAGTCTTCGTACTTTAATTAAATTAAAATCACATCTTTAGCTCATGTACAAAGGAATTAAATATGTATTTAATTTAATAAGATAATGTCCTCATTTTAATTATTTAGCTTAATTATTCAATTAATTAAAAATATTCATTTATGAGGTCATATCCTATTTTATTAAATTAAATATCTTCTCCCAAATCTTCTATTAAGTTTAGAAATGGAAATTCTAAGTAATCTAGAACTCAAAATGGAACTAACTCAGTTAACTTGCTCTCATACTCAGATGAAACTTAATTAATTCTCAATCACACCTAGATCTAAATCAGTTAATCTCACCTGCATAGGGAATTTTCCATTTTGACTAAATATCATCTTAAATATTGACCATTCATTCCAATTGATCTGAATCATCAATCGATCATGGGATTATATTTAAGGATCCTTTAATTCATCATTATAGAAATTGAATTATTTTCACATCGAACTTATGCTAAAATATTTATCCATTATCATTGCATTCATAGCTATTACCTTCTAGCAATATAATATCATCTTAGATTAATATGCATACATATAGTATAATTTTCTTCCTTTCATTCTTAGATGAGTTGCATCTCATCTAATATAACAATGCATTCTCATATAGCTTTTTAAAATCCTTCATAATAGAGGTCTGGTTGCTAGCTTCTATTTTTGAGAGCAATTGCAAAATCCATCTAGTTAGGAGGTAACAGATTGGCTTGTCAAATTGTTTTAGGTCAACAATCCAATGTTCATTCCAAAATAATTCTTCACATAAGGATCATGTTGAAGTATGGTTGATTAATAGACCATAATTAATGCATAAGGAGTTGTTTAGTTGGTTATTTTGAAGACCCTAGAAATCATCCTTAGGAAGATGGTAGTCAAGATCCTCTTTTGGAGAAGTGGGTATGGAGTATTGAAGAAACCACTTTCCTTCTTGTGCATTATGCATCAAAAATGGTATACAAAATGCTAAACCTAATTTTACTAGTTATTTTTTTTACTGGAAGAATCAAAAGCATCAAATAGATGAGTGTAGGTCAAGAATGAAGAATGTAACAACTACATCTAGATTTGAATGATATTTCTATAACTATCAAAAGTATGGACATAGATTTTATGAATGCAGATCATAGACAAAACCCTACTAGAGTAATCAAAAGAAAAATCATGTACCTAATAATGTGTGTTACAAATGTAGCAAGTTTAGACATTCAAGAAAATACTACAAAACCCAAGTTTTGACAAAAAATCACAACACCAAGGGTAAAGGCAAAGTCAACATTGATCAAACAAGAAAGGAGATGAATCAAACATGGAAGAAAAGATGAAAGATGGAAGTAGTGGAACAAATGGAGTTAAGATCATCCAATCCAATGAAGAATATGATCACATCATCTCAAACTAAGTGAGAAAGGTATGCATGGAGTTTTTTATCTAATGATACATCTTATATTAGTTCCTAACATAGAATGTGCTAAAGTTCATATTTGCATAAGTAAAGATACATAAGACCAGATTTATGGAAGGATCAATGCAAAAGGATCATTTGTGTAGATAGTACCAAACATTAGTAAAATTTTCTATATTGATTGATCATTGCAATATGGACTGAGTACTTCAAAATAAAAACTAATGTACAAGATGAGTTAGTTGGAAGAGACTAAGTTGTATAGTGAAGACCCAATTCAAAGGCACAATGTCAACCAAGAAAGTTGGCTTCCACCTACCTAAGTGCATAGAATTAATGGAGACCCTAAATTGAGAAAAAGGAAGTATATATCAAAATTTGAAGGAATTATTTCACATCTTGCATACAGAATTTATTGAGGTTAAAGAAATATCAACCCCGTAGCTCCCAAGAATCTGTTAGAAACAATAGTCCACCAAGATAACTAAGAGGAAGGGGGGTGAATTAGTTATCTAGTAATTAAACCATTTATCTTCATTAAACAAACTTTACCATTCAATCAAAGTAAATAGCAACCATACAAAGATGCACATAGATAATTACACTAGATATGTTGACTAGGTAAATTCTTGATTACAGGGAAAACCCCAGTGGGAATGATGCCCACAAGATGATGTACTAATATAAATATTCCTACTTAGAGGATAGAGCCTATTAGAATTTTGTTACAACACTTATTATAATGAGTCCCTATTAGGAGACTTTGAATCCCTATTAGGAAATTCCAACCTTGTTAGGAGTTGTGGTATAATATATGCAAGGGCCCTCTACCAAAACATATAATTTCAACTAAAAGAAGAGCTCAGTACTCAGACAAGTAATTTACTAGTACATTATTCTTTCCTCTATACTTTCCTCTATCTTGTCAACAAGATTAATCACTATTAGACCTTGTAGACTAGGTCACAAACCTTGGATCCAAATACCAAACCTTGAATCACTCAGAAAACCCTCGACAATGAAGTTTCCTTTACTTCTACACTACTCTTGTCAACTTCACATCCTCAGCTACTTTTTGAACACATAAAATTTTCATATCCTAATATCCACACATGTCATGATAAAGGAAAATTTCCTTCCTTTATACCAAGTCTATAAAACAATTCCTGAGTTGGTTGTTAGTCCTTCTCAACTAATTATTATAGGACCTCATTAAGAACATGTTACACTTAGCAATAACACAAATCTTCGACCTTGCAACTTGAATAATTTTATGTACACATGATATTATAACAAGAGAGCTTAACCATGACATCCTCAACATGTCATCTTCATGTCCTTAACCTTGATCATCAAGATATCAAGTCTACTAAGAGATATAACAAGTTTACTAGAACATTCCTCTATAAATTGTATCTCAAAATAGACATCACCAAAACTTACATAACCTCTTCTAGACTTGTCCTTTCTACTTTTGATATTAACTACATATACTAGATACTCAAAAGTATCTCTCATAACCTCAGGTGGTTATCATGCTCAATTAGTCATATGTACTAACTTAATCTTTCCACTGTTCTTCTTGCAGATACCATAGAAGACATCAAACTTGTTATGTTGATATCAATGACAAATTCAATCATGAATGTAACATATCATCATCAAAATAATCTCTCCAATCTTTCCAATCTTCCAACCAAATCACCTGCATGTATACACCTATCATAAAAAGAGAGACAAAAGCTATGGATGTTGGAATTCCCATATCTATAGATGAGACATTCTTAATGAGAAAAAGGAGATATTTCTATTATCAAAAGTGAATGAATAATTAACAAAGAGATCAATCCTTAAGAAAGAAGATCAAAACCCTAATAGGGTAAAACCTAGGTTACATGATAATAATTAGTAAAAGAATTAATTATTATATTCCTAAAGTTTAGCTTAAGTAAACTAGAGATAATAATTGACTTACTAATTAAATCAAAAAGATTTAATTAATAAGACAATATCTTATTACTCTATCAAAATTCAAGAGCACATAGAAATTTTAGTGATAAAGAGATCCTAAGCTAATTTGAAAGAAAATCTAAAACTAGAAGATTGATCAAGTAAAGATCTAAGTTATGTTGAATTATCCAGAGGAAGAAAGATTTTGAACCCTAACAAAGAGGAAATGGCAGGTTCATCATCCATGAGAAAGAGTCAAGGAGTAGAGGTTAGTAAGATTCAATTGGTGAGGAGTGATGCTTGTACTTCACCCAAATTTTTTGTTATTCCTAAAATTTCAATGAAAAGTGACTCAATGAATGTGTTATCTTAAATTCCATCTAGAATTTAACCATGATACATGATATGTAGAGTTTCTACATGTGTAATATTGGAGAAGGAGGTGATTATGAAATTTGGGAAGCATATGAGAAATTTTTTAACTAAGTATTTTTCACATATAGTTCAAAATTGTTGAGAAGAAAGATTTAACTCATGCCATAGAATTTTCAAGAAATTTTAATATTGAATGGTTAAAGGTCATATTAAGTAGGATCCACGAAATGAAGTTTTGGCTACATAATGGACCAGGTGAAATAACCAAGAAAATGATTCACAAGTTTACTAGTTATCCTACATTGGACAAGAAGAAGGGAATGAGAAGTGTGATTCAAGAGGAAATTTGAGAAAATATAGATGGTGAGTGCAATGGAAAAGGTATTTCCATCTTAAAAATTTCCAATCCATTGATTAAATTTGTAGTGAGAGTTATTTCTCACAAATTCTATCAATCTAGTACATTGAATAGTGTGCCTTGCATGGAAGTGGATCAACCGTGGAAGATAGTCATGAAAGATCATGAATATGATCTTGCCAAGTTGTGGAAGCTATAGTTAGTAGAAAACTTGATAGCCATCAGGAAGACAAAGAACTCAATGTGTAAGTTTGGTTCACTTATTATGTGTATTTTCTTGGTATTGAAAACATCATTTGGAAAATCAATGAGTATATAAGTCAACTAGGAGAAAATTTTGTGAATATTATGGATACATGCTTTGAAGAATTCAAATAGAGATTGAGAATGAGGATGAGGACACTAGAAGACTTGGTAATGAAACATTATAATTATGTATGTTTCTTGGTAGACATAGCTGACACATGTAGGAAAATAGTTAAGACAGGGAAGGAATGGATAATAGCATTTGACTATGAGATTAATAGTGAGATTGTAAATACAAACATTGCTAGATTACTAAAAGAAGATATTGATACAAAAGTTGAACCTTTTGGTAAGTATGAAGAAGATAAGGGTAGAATTACAACAAATATCAAGATATCTTCCAAGGAAAAGAAAAGGAAGAAAATGATTGAAGACCTAGAGGCAAAGTTAGGCACCTAAGGAAAGGGTAAGGAAATTTATTGACTACACAAAGTAATGGAGAAGATGAAGAAAAGGGTAGTAGTGATGAGGAAGAGGAAGAAGGAATCAAGGGTAAAGCTCTACTAGTTGTCACACCACCTAGAAAAAGGGCTAAAAGAACTACAAAGATGCTAGTGGTGACACCACTCTTTCATCCACCACCTACTAAACCAAGTACTAGGGTAGTAGCTAGTGTTGAGTAGAGGACCAAAACCAAAGATAAGAAGACTAGTGAAAGGACCATCCATAGGGAGAACAAAATCTATTGATAAGGTATGTGTTGATTTAAGAAAATCTTTAGGATTATCTAGTTTTAGATTTGTGAAATATGACACATTGGATAATACTGATAGAAAATTTGAGGAGGCCATGATAGATATGATGGAAAATCACAACTTAGCTCATAATGAAGTAGAGAACAAGATACCTATAGATTTGTATAATAGACTTGAAAGAAGATGACATCAAGAAGAAGAAGAAGAGAAAAACATAAGAACAAACAAATAAGGTTGTGTCTGATCTGTCACAAGATTAGAAAGAAACATTTTTGGAGAGATACAGGAATAGATTCATTCCCATATTCATAATTTTTATGTTAATGCAAGTATGAAATCCTCTCAGAAGGTGATATCTAATAGTCCTAAAATATTTTAATAGGGTAAACCTCTCACACGATAGATCATTGATATGGCCAAACATTGTAACCCTCATAGGTTAATTTTATTACTTTAGTATTGGAGATTTGTGGGTGTCATCCCCACCCTAGTTTTATCTTCATTGTGAAGTGTTTCTTGGTAACTAAAATCTTTATATCATGATTACTTTTCATGCATGTGGTTGATAGATTAGATCTATCTATTATATTAGTTTAATAATGAAAGTTATACATGCATAAGCATTTGGATATGAGATTGTAAATTGAGTGAATAAATTATAGAATTATTGATAAGGTTAAAGTTTTATAGATCCTAATCACCCTCTTCCCTCTCAGAATCTTAGTGTCCAATTAAGACTTCCAACAAGCCTGTCCCTTCAAACTGCTAGGAAACAACCTCATAAGATATGTGTCCTTGTGTATGAAATCCATACTAAAAGAATAGAAGTGTCTCACATGATCATGTGGATCACCATTGACATCATATTTTTCATACTTGGGAAACTTTATATCCCTATTAAATGGCATCATCTAAAGAATCTTATTAAAATGAAGAGAACATATAGATTTCTCTTCCATTTGCACAAGTGTGAGTTGATTTCACAATTATTGAACCTCTTTCTTTATAAGATCACTATTAGTTGGCTATTTATTTTGTATAATTCTTTGGATATCAAAATCATGTGGTATTATCTAGCCTCTATTTGTCATATATGCAAAGTATTGGTATCCATTTTGTTATAAAACTTTGAGCATGAGTTTTCGGAGATATTCATCTTGTTGGAACTTTATGAGGTCCTCACTATTAATTTCATTTCCTACTTCACTTCCATGGTGAGAATATTGTGAGTGTATAGGTGGTGATGCATACCCCTCAACATGTGATCTTATATTTCTTGAAGGAGTGTTGTTTCCATTATTACCAAAGTGTAAATTATTTGCAAAAGGATTTCCATAAGTAGCATTGGTATGTCCATTCTCAAAGTTATGTGCATAACCATCTTCAAAGCCCTGAGCATGATTTTTGTGAGTATTAGTCTCTGCATATAGGTGAGATTCTTCTTAAGAGGCTATATATATATATATAGCTTCCTCAAGATTTTATTTTTCTAACCTATCTTGTTCTTCCTTAAATGTAAACAAGTTCTCCAAATGAAATTTTGTTTCTTCTTAGTTCATGGTGAGAGACAATATTCATGACTTTGGGAATGTCAAGGGGAGTATCATAAGAACTACCTAGGTGGCTAGAGGATAATACCAAGTGGTATATTTGTCTTCCTCTTTTTTTTCAAATATAAGTTCTCCCTCAAAAAATTTCTAACACAAATGCCTAGTGGGAGAAGGAAATTTTTCAAAACTAAAGGAGGGATGATTTTCTTGACCAACTTATAGCCTAGTTACAACAAAAATGTAAGAGTAAGTCTTTTTATATAGTAGGATGACACAAAGACTTTTGAAAATTAAACATGTGTATTCAAGATTTCCACTTGTTAAATAAACATAACAAAGAGAGAATGGCTTGTCAAAACTCTCAAAGAAATTTATGGCACTAGTGACTAGATCTGAGAGTGGGAAAAGAATCCCAATAGAAAATAGCCAAGAGAAGTAGGATATTCAAGTTTGATAAGTGAACAATCTATGGCATATAAGTTTGTATCCAAGAATCCAAGAACACATTTTCATTCTAAGATATAACCAAACACATAGATTATAGACCAAGGACATAGTAGAACCAAGTAGGAATACACCTAACTAGCTAGAACATGGTTAAAGACCAATTTTTTCAAACTTCAACAAGTTCAAGTGATAGTTTGCAGTAGACTAGGAAACATAATTTCACCAAAAAGGATTGTACAATAGTTTCTATAATAGCCAAGCAACATATTTTAGTGAAATGATAGTTCCTAAAAGGTAACACAATAGTTTACTATATAGTGGTGTGACGGATTTTATGAGGCAATACGATACTTCTAATAGTCTAGAAGTATTGTGCAAAATTTATCTAAAGCATAGTATGATACAAGTTTAGTGAAAATAGTACTTTGTGACTTTGTGCTTAAAACACCTACATTTTGATTCAATTTTTCATGTGTTTAGACAAAACAATAGTTGAACAAAGTGTTTTCTAGATTTTATTAGCAATAATGTGATGCTTTGAAAGCAAGTAGATGTCACAAACACACATCTTCAAATAATTGAGAAAGGGAAAATACATACTTGTCAATATAAGAAGTATGTGAGGTTTTCGAAATAAAATCCATATAAATGCTACTATCATGTTTATGTTCAAATAATTCCCATGAGTCTGGCACAAAATGAGAATATGCCAAGAAATATCTACATAAGCTCATAGTTCATTACTCAATGCCTTAGCCCATGCTTGATGTCCCCTTGTGTCACACAAAGTTGGTTCCCACAATAGATGTTTCTTTTGTCATGGAAGTGCTATAAGTACAACCAAAGGGATAGAATGGTAAGTGTAAAATCTTGGGTTTATCCAAGAATTCCACTAGGATTACTCCTTCCATTGAGATGTCAAGCAAATAATAAGGGTAGCTTCTAAATTCTAAAGTGTCTAGAAAGGGTCCTATTTTCAAAACCCCTCTTGCACCTAATAATAAGACACCTTATCTTGTAATAAGTAATAGACCTTGTTGGCTCTTGAATTAATAACATTTGAATAACCTAGTGATAGGAACAAATACATCTAGATTTGGCTAATTCTCATCTACAACATTCCTATTCAGACACTGGGGCCAACTATAAGGCTATACTCTCCTTCTTCTACTTTAGGCTCTAGAAGACCTAGGTGGGTGGACCTTAGATTCTTTTATAGTACCACTATCAAAGCATACAACTAAATCTAGATAAAGAAGATAAAGCCCTTATTTCTTCTATACTTATACAATAACAAAGATGCACAATAGAAAATTGCAAATCCTATGAAATCTACAAGTTAAGTGAGGGAATCCTTTCAACTCCTAAATAGAAAGGGAAATGGATAATTGATTTAAGTTTTATTTCAAAAAATCCCAAATATGAAACAATAACAACATATTGATCCTGTAGCTAATCAGTGCCTTATCTATTGGGCAGTTCCATAAATTACACACATACATCCATGACATTAGTGACATATTCCCTACATCAAGATATCAGTTCTATCCTATCACATTGTGAATTAGAAGACCTCATACTCATGAAATATCCTTCTCATATAACCAACAACCCTATTAAATATATCAAGAATTTACTTGGCTCTTTGTTCCAACAAAAAAATGCATAAGACATATAGCGTTAAGGGGCTACAAAAGGGTTTAAGTGCTTTGTCCCTAAATCACAAAACCTTGTTAAAAAAATAGATAGGAGATGATAATTAGAATAAAACTAAGAAGTTTGTTGTTCATTTTATTTATTTCTTTGAAACTATACATTCAAGATACATTTAAATAGTTCATAAAACCAAAAATAGTCCAGACTATCTATATTACCTTTGTTGTAGTTCATACAAGAGAGAAATTGTTGAAGAATCATGGAAACCTAGCTAAGATTTCTTAGAGAGCTTGGGAACCAACTAGGTGGTATCATAGAATAACTAGAACCTTGTCCAAGAAATGGAAACTAGCCACCCACGTGTTGCAAGGCCTAAAGTAGAAGAAGGAGAGTATAACCTTATAGTTGGCCCTGGTGTCTAAATAGGTATGTTGCAGATGGGAATTACCTACCCTTAGATGTATTTGTTCCTATCATTGGTTTATAAAAAATGTTAATTTAGGAGCCAACAAAATGGAAAATTTGTTAGGGATGCATGTTCCTTACAAACATGGAAAGAATTTAGATCTCTAGAAGAAGCAGACCACTCCAAAATTTTCTCTCAAACAACTTATTGAAAGTAAGGAAATCTACTCCTAGATTGTACAAATGATAGTCCCAGGCCACTAAACTTCAACAAAACTTCTTACCTCTATCATATACCTAATTTTTATTTGAATTTTCATGAGGTAAGCTGAGAATATCACTCTCATCAGTTTCACCATTGAAATTAGCATTCTGAAACAACTCACTTGGCAAAACAAATTCTATATCTTCACTTTCATAATGCATGTAAAAGCTAGAAACATTTTGTAAAACTTTCTCATTAGGAAAGTATACATCAACATACTCTTGGATTTCATAATCATACTGAAATACATTTTTACTAAATGACTCATGTATGCTATCCAATGGAAACAAAAAGGACTCATACTCTTATTGATTTAGTGAGTCATATTTGTCATCAATTTGAAACTCACCTTGTGTAACCAGATATGAAGGGGACATGAAACCTAATTTCTCCTCATTTGAAATCTTATTTTACATCCAATTAGATTAAACATGTACTAAAAATCCTTCACATTATTTAAACAATGGATTAGTTACCAAGCTATGAAACTTGTCATTAAAGTTCTTACAAACAACTTGTTCAAATGAACTTAAAATCTTTCAAAGTCATCACCACTAGACTCATCAGCATAAGATGGAAACTCGAGATTAGATTCACAACTTCTATCATTTTCCTTTTCATCATATGTAACATAAAAACTTATTGTAGCATTATCAACATAAAAAGAATTTGGATCAACATTAAATCTTCCCTTAGCAGTACTCTCTACATTAGACAAGTCATCATGTCTATTGACATTTGAACTATGGTCACATACATCTCAAAGATTTGACACATAATGTTTTGAATTTGTATCACTTTTAGCATCAAACTTAGGGGAAAGGAATTCATCTTGAGAAGAACCATAACAATGGAAAACTAGATCATTCATAAAAGCATTTTCATATCTTTCACAATCATGAGCCAATAGTTATGAAATTTCATCAACATTTAACAATAATTCATCACAAGTTTTTTCTTCTTGGCTTTGATCATAATTTGGCTGATCCATAATATCTACAATAGTAGTAACATTAGAACAAAAATCAAAAAAATCATAATCCTTATCACAACTTGTCTCCTCTTCATTGCAAGATACCTCATCACTAGGTGCATTATTATAATCACTTTTATTGCAAGAAGAGCCATCACTACTGATCCTAGAGTGTTCTTCACTCTCATACATGTCATCACATGATTCATTTTCAATTATGTATATATATTCCTCATGTTGACTACAATCATCTGATTCACTAAGATTTGAATCCTTCTTTTCACACTTAGAAGACAAATCATATTTATCTATAGAATCATTACATTCATTCTGACTTCCAGAACATTTACTTTCATCATTAGAAGATTCAACATAAACTCTACTATTATATGAATCACTTTCCATCTTCTTGGTGTATTCTTTAATTTGCAAAAGCTTTTCTAATCTTAGATGTGTTGGCTAATTAATGAAATCAAGCATAAAGACATCCAAGAAAACCATAGGTAAAAAATATTCCTTGTGTCTTAAAGAAAAATGCAAATCCATGATTACTAATTTGAAATTTATATAAACTTGATCATTTCTTAGACCTTGATTCTTGAATACTTCCTATGGTATTCCTAATAAATATGACAATCTAATTGTGGAGTTCCCTTCTTATCTCTACAATATCTTCAAGAACATATTCATGACTTGGTAAACTAACTTCAGATCTAAAATCTAATTCTATTCCAAAATAAAACTTTTACCTCTTTCTCCTAGTGCTAAAAGTCACTAAATAAAGGCACTAATTTCTAAAATTTGACTTTCATGAAAGGAAAAATAGATGAAAATAAAAATACCTCCAAATGTTGATGTTGAACTTCAATCTACTAATTTGGCATAGGTGTGAACTTTAATTCTTCACACCATTAATGAAAACCATGTAGAGCTACCACCTCCTTGAAGAGCAAAAATGAGATCACTATTGTGACTCACTTCTTAATATTTTGATTTCTTACAATAGAAGATTGCATACAACACTAAAACTTATCAATCGAGAACTAACAACTTCTTTTCCAAAAACCACTATCAAGAGCTTCAAATCTACCCACAAGTTGAAAGTCCTTCAAAATATAAAATATGGAATCAACTAGGAACACTGGTATAGAGATTTAGATTCATCATATACACTTGTGAGAAATTAAACATTATTTAACATCTGATAAATCTAGACTAGAATTTTAGATTATGAAAATTATAAATCATCAAACCACTCTTGGAGATTTATAAACTTGAAAAGACATCAAAATATTTTTTGATTCTTGACTCTAATTTTACAATAGAACTTTGAGAAAAAAAGAACTAGCTGAATTAATTGGAGATGAACTATCTTAGTGACAACACAATACACTCTCAACCTTCAAAGCTACTACTACAAATAAATAAAGCACTACTAGGGTGCATGATTTGGAGTAAGATACTACAAAGAACATCAAAAAACTTATTTCTACAAATTGCTTCATGCACTTCTTCTATTGTATTGAATCTCCTTTTTTTGAATTCTCAAGGTTTATCTATCATATAGATTCAATACACCCCCCAGTAGAGTTACCATTTTGTTGGCTCCTAAATTAGCAACTTTTGAATAACCTAGTGATAGGATCAAATACATCTAGGGGTACCTCATTCTCATCTACAACATACCTATTCAGACATTGGGGCCAACTATAAGGCTATACTCTCATACTTCTACTTCATGCTCTACAAGACCTAGGTAGTTGGTTCTAATTTCTTGGACAAGGTTCCAGTTAGTCTATGATACCACCTAGTTAGTTCCTAAGTTCTCTAAGAAAGATTAGCTAGGTTTCCACCATTCTTCAAAAATTTCTCTCTTATATGAATAATAGTAAAGCTAATTTAGATAGTTATGGTCTATTTAGTGGTTTCATAAGTTATTTACATGCATCTTAAATGTATGGTTTTAAAGAAATGAATATAATGAAAAAAAAACTTCTTAGTTTCATTATGATTCTCATCTCCTATCTTTATAATTTGCAATGTTTTATGGTTTGGGGACAAAGAAATTAAACCTTTTTGTAGCCAAAGAGCCAATCAAATTCTTGATATATTTGATAAGGTTTCTAGTTACATGAGAATAATATTTCATGAGTAAGAGGTCTTTATGAACATTGATGTCTGATTCACAAAGTGATAAGATAGATCTAATATCTTAATGTACGGAATATATGACTAGTATCATGGATGTATATGTGTGTGATTTATGGAGCTACCCAATAGATAAGGCACTGATCAACTATAGGATCAATATGTTCTTATTGTTGCATATTTAGGAGTTTAAAGGATTCCCTCACTTAGCTTGTGGATTTTATAGGATTTGTAATTTTCTACTACACATCTTTGTTATTGCATTGATATAGGAGAAATAAGGGTTTTATCTTCTTTATCTAGATTTAGTTGTATGCTTTGATACTTGTACCATATAAATAATTTGAGGTCCACCCACCTAGTTCTTGTAGAGCCTAAAGTAGTTGAAGGGGAGTATAGCCTTATAGTTGGCCCCAGTGTCTAAATATTTATGTTGTAGATGAGAATTAACTGCCCCTATATGTATTTTTTCCTATCACTAGGTTATTCAAAAGTTGTTAATTTAGGAGCCAACAAACCCCATGGCCACAAGAGTACCTTAAGCATTCCCACCTAGTATTTTCCTCATGGTCATAGTCCCACAAGTACTTCCACTAAATGAAGACAAGTTATATGACCTCCAAGGATTTATCCTTTGCAAAGGGATTTTTTTGTTATAGTGGGTTGGGTTAGCTACATTTTTATCATTCCTACTTTGGATTATTCCTACTGATATCTTTCCACCAATAATAGACCCTATAAATGTAATATCTCACTAAGAGATAAACAAGATGGATCTGCACCAAAGAGGTCAATATTTCTAATTCACCTTAGAAGGTGAAGAAAATAATCTCATATTTCTTAGTGCTTCCCCCAAACATGTCAAGAAGATCAATTAAAACTACTAAAAAGTGGAGTATCCCACTCACTTTCAAGATCCAATGAAGGGTCAAGATTTTTTATTCACCTATAAGGTGAAGAGCATACTCTCCTACCAATAATGAACCCTACTTACAATTTTTATTTTCCTAACAAAATGAAACACCTAGTATCATGTCACACTCAAAAATTAAATACAATTGTTTGGTTTTCTTAGGCATCTATGTAAACATGTTAGTAGCCCTTTTGTCTTTGACAAATGTCCTTTTATTTTTTTTAGCAGGAAAGTAATGAGTAATCCCTACAAGAAAACCAAGTTAAGAATCAAAATATTAGAAAATATGAAATAATCGTTGTAGATCCATTGGTTAGGCTATCAAAAACTAAAAATTTGAAAATAGAAGACTTCAAGAAACAAAAATACAAGACAAGAAACTTGAAACAAATAGTTAATCTAGGTTGGGTGACACTTCTATCTATATAGGTGTCATATGAAACTTCCCAATATAGTCAAGTGATAGAATCCTCTTGTGTGATACTTTGGAGATTGGTCATGTGATAGAATGTATAAAGGCATATAATAGTTTAACTCATAATGTATCACGCAATGGTGGCATAAAGTATTGTACAATACTAGAAGAGTATTGCATAGTAGTAGGAGAAAGTATCATGTAATACTAGAAAAGTATTGCACAATATCTCCATCTAAAAATATAAAAAACGTGAAATAGCAAGCCAGACAATACTAAAAATTCAACAACGGGAATTGGACAATGTTGTACAACCCCACGATGGGCACCACAAATGTATACACAAAAATGTACACTTATCTAAGTCCTTCAATCAAAGGGATCTCATAGATTGAGAAGCTTGAATGGTGACTTAGAGATACTTATTCATGAAGTTAAAAGTGTGTGTCATGGCCTTGACCATCTTCATATAACACTTTGGAATCTGGGAATTAGTTAACTTTGATTGGATAGTTTGGAACTTGTTAAGTTACTTTATTCTGGTATTATTATGTTGAACTTTTCGAGAATTTGGAGAATACTCAAATCTAATTCTCTAAATGGAGATTTTTATGTTGTCAGTTTTGTGTTATATTCAGAATCTTATTATTTGAATCAGTTAGGATTCAGAAATCAAATTTTATTAATGATGTTATTATGGTCTCATTTTTATCTCCGTCTAATACGTATTTTCAGATTTAAATTTAAGCTGATTTTAAAATATTTTTTGTACCTGGTGTTTGTTGTTTGCTAGTTTATAAGTATATACATATATGTATATGTAAATTTATAACGTGTACAATTATACATATACGTATATAAGTATGAGTACATTAGTATTTATAATTATATATATGTGTATATATATATATATATATATATATATATCTATATATTAGTTTATTATATATATATGTAATTGTATGTATTCGTGTGCTGGTATTTATATTTATACAGGTTATGAATATTATGTATACATATATGTATACTTATTAATTAGTAAATAACATTAATATTAAACTAGGATATTAAAATTAATATAAATATTAATATAAATATAAATATAAATATTGATATGAATATCAAAATCAAAATTAATATCAATATTAACATTGATATTAATATGGATATTGATGTTAGTATTTAATGCTATGTTAGTATGTGAGTTAGTACCTAAACTAAGCCTAAGCTAATCGATGCCTAAACTAAAGCTTGGCATGGGAGTTTTGGGTTTTGCCTTATGGCGGCAAGTTAGTGGGTTTTTATGAAGAGCAGGCTTCTCGATTGGCAAGTTGGTATGTTGTTATGAGCATTGATTTCTCACGTTGTCAACCTCAGACCGCCATTGTTGGTTGCAGTTGGGGTTATGGATGCTCTGTTGACCGATTTCTTCTGCGTTTTCGTAGGGGAATTAATGGCTGCTATGGAGGAAAACATTTCTTTTCAGCATTTTGAAGGTTCACAATTTCGTTTATTGTGGTTCTGTTGTTTTGTTGCTGCATATCTCTTAGTATCATCTCTTAAAAGGTTTTCTCTGATTTCATTGTGGCAAGGATTAGAGGGTTTCGAATTTGGAAGTAGAGGGTTTTTCCAAGCATTATTCTTGTGTCATTTCACATTTTCACAGGCAGGGGGATTTTTGTCAAAACTCTACTCTCTTATCTATATTACTTTCAGTGTGTAATGGTGATTATTGATTATTAAATAGACATTGTGTTTGAAAATTCATTATCCATCTTTAGGTGTTTGCAGAGTATGGGGTTTTCATAGCTTACTTTAGTATAAACCCAGAGTCGGGTGTAAGATTAGATTTTTGGCTTTGTATTTTTGTAATTATTTCTTTTGAAAGTTCAAAATGCATGAGTGTATTAAGTTCTTTTAGTTTAAGATAGTATGTGGTTTCACTCCAGCATGGAAAATGTAGAGTATGGTTGTTGTGCGGTGTTTTGTTCTGCACATACCGTATTCGAATGTGGGTATGGAGATATTGCTCGGGTAACATGGATGTATATGGGTTTTGTGATTTTATGTGTATGTTATAGTTGTAAATATTGTGATAGCATAAAATGCTAGCTATTATTTGAGCCGACCTCTTTGGGTACTCTGTTTTGTAGTTAAGATTTTGTTACTTATGTGACTCGGCCATGAGTTTAAGTTTGTGGATATATTCGCTTTCGATCACGAATTTTGCATTGATTTTGAGACTCGACTGTAAATCATAGGTATAGACTTGGAGCTAAGGTTGGTTTCCTTTTTGTCAAATCGTTTTTGTTATACGTTCTGCAATGTTATAGTCTTTGCTTAGGTGATGGGTTTAGACAATAAATAGGAAATAAAACATTTGCATGAAATAATACTTGGATGCTGTCTATTGTCAGTATTAATGTGTTTTCGGGTATGAAGATATAGTTTCATAGTTGTTACATTGTCTGTGATTATGGGTAAATCATTTTGCAAATTCAGAGATTGTTCTATAAGAAAATATTTGAGTTTTTATTGTAGTATAGGCGGGTTGCGGTTGTTGGGTTAAATTCATAGTATAGTGAAGTTTATTGTGGCTATTGTCTTATGTTTAGTCTAAAGCATCGAATGCAAACAAGATCATTTTATTGACTATATCGGATTTAGAAAGTTTGGAAAATTATGTTTCATTTGTATTGGAACAAGAACACTAAAACAAAAACAAACAATTTGATATCAATATATTGTCAACACAATTACTTCATTAAGCAGTGAAAAATTGTTTATCTGGTAGCAACTGGTTATAAAAGGTATAGTGGAAAATATTATTTTCTATTTTAGAATTGAATATAAATTAATAAGGTGTTACGTATATTTTGATATATGTAAGTAAGTGCTTGTACATATATGTATAAGTGTTGTGCATGCATATACATATAAGTATTTACTTATATGTATCAATGTGTATGTATATCCTTATGAATTGCACTGTTAGTCTTACCATAGATATATAATCTGGAAATTATAGAGATTACTATTTTTTTGGTAATGGAATTTGATTAATTTTATATGTTAATATATGTGGATAGTTTTATTAATATTATTTTTAAATGGAATGTAAGTATAGCAGATCTTAGAAAAAATCAATTTCTTATTATTAAATTAGAATGTAGTTGTTAAATGATTGAAAAATGTGGTTATGATTATGGTTTCAAATGGTACTTGAAAGATTGAAATGGATTCAAATGATATTTCTGTTTGCTAGTGCAATTGCTTTATTGAGGCAAAAGAAATAAGTGTATTAGTTGGAATTGGAAATTAGTCTAAGTTTTTCTTCCAATTAATATAACTAAAAGTATGTGTATGTTAGATTATGCAAGTGTGATCCTTTAGGTTGGGTGGCTGTCATAAAACGAGTAACTTGTGGTGATAGAAATACATTGTTGGATGCCCTCTGACACAAGTTTGGATCCTTATGGGAAAGTTTATGACAGTTAGTTAAAGAAGTGGTAACATTTAAAATTTCATGGGATGGGATTCATATAATAAGATAAGAACATTATGGTTTCACCTGACATAGTGAGTTCTACGAGTGGCTAAACGTAGATTCTTATGTTGAAACCCATGGACTACTAGATCATTACCTTGTCATATTCTATGCGAGTTTATTTCTGCATATTTATGTATGAGAAATCATTTGCTTGCATTACAATTTTATTGTGAAAAGAAAATGGTATTTTCAGTACTTTTGATAATTGGATTTAATAATGATAGTTTTTTTATTAAATCTAACATGCAGGTTTTGGAGGTTATATCGGTTTAATTTTTGTACTAAGACCTGGTTGGTGTTTTGTGGTTGTGCTGATTTGATTTTAGGTTCGAGTTATATTTGAATACAGAACTAGAAGAAGGTCGGCTTCTTAACATTTAGATTCAGTGATTAGTTTGAATGTACTTTAGTTGTTGTTGTTGTACTTTTAGTATTGAGTAACAATAGATCATTTTCTCGAATGTAATAATTTGGAAACGTTATTTTGCTGATTATGAGTATTTTATTGAACTTGTTGTACAAAGGTTAAATTGTATTCAAAATTATTTTAAAAAAAAACTATTCGAGTGATAATCTTATTAGTATGTTATGTTTATTTCTTTATGGTTGTTCTTTAGTTGGTTTTTGGTTGGGGGTATCACAGTGTGCAAATGAAGTGTTGTGGCTCTCAAATGAGCTTATGTATGTTGCCCCTTGCAAGGTGCACCATGAAATGGGAGATTAAAAGACAAGCAATTGAGCTAGTGTCCAAGAACCAAGATGAAATAAATTGCTAAATAAAACTAAGCTAGATGGAAAGCAAGAAATGCAAAATAAATAACAATAATGGAGAGTTGCAATCCTCCTATTAATCTAGATGAACTAAAGCTAAAACATAAAATAAGATACACTAATGAAAATGAGCTATGGTGCTACTACAAAATGCAAGTGATGTCACAAGGTCTTCAATAGCTCCAAAGAGTACCTAAGATTCCTACAACATAATGTTAGTACAAGGTATAAGTCTTCTAAAATGAGGAGAGAGCTCTACCTTTTAAAGAATAATGAGTGATAGAAATCATAAGGAAAGAGAGATCTAATCAAGGATGGAGAATGAATGTTGAGTGATCCATGTACACAAGTGTTTCAACCAATCCAATTGGGAATTTACTTATGTGCCCCATGTGAGACAGAAATGTTTTTTCTTATATATTTTAAGTGGGAATAATGCTTTATATGTGCACAACTTAGGACAATTGGGGAGTGGGGTCTTTTATTTAATCAAAGGCGGACAAGTTCTATTTAATTAAATAAGAACTTAGGGTATAGTGATCAAACTATGGGATAAAATTGAACAAATTATTTTTTGAGGATTTGATAAAGAATGAGTGATTGTAAATTATGTAAAATTATAGAGAATGAGGCTAATAGTCTAGATTACCATTTCTAGGTGATTACACTAGAATAGTTTAGTCTTTTACCAGTCTCATTCTCAAACAAGATTTTCCATTTAAAAAAAGTTTCAAATACATCACAATTTTTGTCTAAGGAAATAAATCCATAATTTTTTAGTCGTATCATCATTCAATATAAATAGATATAGAGATCTACCAATAGAAGATACTTGAGTTGATTCCCATACATCTGTATGCACAAGCTCTAAATTCTTATTTATCTTTTCCTTTTTGCTCTTTAGAAAACTAACCTCTTTTGCTTTCCATACACAACTTTTATAGAATCCATCTTGACACATTTTAGACTAGGTACAACTTTTCTTGAATTTGTAATCACCTAAAAATGGTCACCTAGACTATTAGCACCCTCCTCAACATTTTGGCTAAATTAATTTAATCATTTATCTAGACCAAATTGCTAATAATCAATTTATTTGATTATAACTAATAGTTTGATTATGCTATCCTAAGCTTATTATTTGATTAAAAGAAAATGTCTCTTGTTAATTAATTAAAAGACCCCATTCTTCTAACCCACTTAAAGTGTACACATAAAGTCCTTTTTATATTTTGCAATTAAAAGAAAAGGCTTTGTGACTTTTGTCTTATATGAAAAGTCAACTTATATTCTATTGGTTGACTTGTATGTGCACATGGATTACTCCTCTTTTAGAATTCCACCATTGATCATCCACCATCTTCATCTTGATCTCTACCATCCGTACGACTTTAAAAGGGAGAGAGCTTTCCCCCTCAAATGACCCTCATTTTGAATATTGTTATGCTGTAGGTTTTCTAATAGGTTTATTTGGAGCTTTGTGGAGAACTTCTATTTCTTGTCTACATTCTCTCATACCATAGAATTTTAGCTTAGATTCATGTTGCATGTTAGTTGTAGCTTCTATTTTGCAATAATCTATCTCACATAGCTTAATATTTGGATTATAACACTCTCATCCATGCTTAGGATAGCTGCACTTTTCATATTCATTCTAGTTTAATCTTTATTTGCATTGCATCCTTGAGGAACTCCTTAAGACATTTGCATTTTTGCATCTTGCCTTTGGAACCTCTCATTGCATGGTTTACTAGCAAGAAGAGTATTCCTAAGGCTCAGCTAAGAGCCCTTGAACTTGAAATACACTCTCTTACACTCTGTGGATAAGGAGCTCTAAGCCGGCATCCAAGCATTCCAAACTCATGGAATCATTTGGATAGAAGGGTTTAGAGTGGGACACTTTCAAGTGTACATTTTTGGTGCCCACCGTGGGGCTTGAATCAAGTTTCTAGCTCTATTTTCTTTTATTTTTCATCTTTGATTTTTTTATAGTAGCATATTGGATCTAATCAAGTGCTTTTGTAGAATTATCACTTGGGTTTTAAGGCCAACCCATAAGTAGATTGATTTGAAGGCCAAAAATCTAGTTGGTTTAAATATTTGATCATATCTTTGAAACTGTTCAGAGTTTGGTTCTAAAATGTTTTTTCAAGTTGGATATGTATCCATCATGTCTCAGTCCAATTTTTAGAGTATTTTAATGTGATTTGCGTGATTTATAATATTTTCTTTGTTTTTAATAAAAAGTCATTTTTGGTCACAAATCAACATCTTTTTTAGAAAAACTTACATTTTCAAAAATATTTTTGAAATATAAGGGGGGTATTTTTTTTGTGTTTTGAATTTTGAGGTAATATTAAGGATAAACAATGCAATTTGATAAATCTGGCCTATTTTGACAAAATGGGTCCCTAGGGCAAAAATGAGGAGATTTTTTTTAATTTCTTGCATTTTTAGAAAGTTCTCTGATTTTTATTAGGGGTCTCTTCTTTTCATTTCTATTTTTAGATTTGAAATCATAGCAAAAAAGTTTAATCTTGTTGACTAGGCCAAAAACAAAGAGTAAAAATGAGAGCATTTGTGATTAGTTTGCACTTTCTTTGCATTCACTTGATTGGAAGATAACTTGGATCTTTGAGGAAACTAACCACTTTTTATTGCAGTATTTTATGTTATTTCATACTAACTTGTGGTGCTAACAAGTTGTGATTGCAGGTTGCCATCCTTGTGAAAAAAATTGAAACATTGCATAAAAAGAATGCATGTCAAAGCTTCAAATGCACAAGGGCTACTAACAATTGTTTGTAGGGTTGCTCAACACATAAAAACTCAATTTTTTCTTGTTCTTTACTTTTACATGTGCGACATATACTAGTTGTTTATTTTTAGGAACATTAAAACTTACAATTGGGATCTTTTGGTGATAGGAGAGTATGCTCTTCACCCTTGTGGTGAATTAGAAATCTTGACTTACCATTTGGTTTTAAGAGTAAGAGGCAACTGAATCTTCTTGGCATGTTTGGGAGAAAATGATTGAAATAGGAGAGTATGCTCTTCACCCTTGTGGTGAATCAGAAATCTTGACTTCCAAAAGTTGATCCACTCTTTGTGTAGTTTAGAATCCTTTAAAGGGCCTACTCTTAGACAACCTAAGAGGAATGACCTAAGTGGGGACAAGAAAATTACCCAACTCTTCCAACCCACTATAAACTCAAGGCTATCAAGGACACAAAACCTTGGTAGACGTAGTGTTTGTCTTCGCCTAGTATGATCGGTTATGGGATTTCAACCATAGGGAGATCACTAGGAAAGAATGCTTAAGGTACTCTTGTGGTCGTGAGATCAATTACTCATTGCAAGGTGAGGTGTCCCGTAATTAGGAGTAAGAGGAACACTATGAATGGAAGCCCTATCTAAACACCCTAAGTTAGTAACTACCTTTTTTTAGCCGCTCAACTTCTTGGTGCAAGGATCAATCCTAGTGGACTACTCGGATCACCCCAAGATTTTACACTCACCATATGTGTTCCCTTGGTTGTGCCTATGGAACTTCCATGAAAAAGCCAATATCTCTTGTGGGAAACCACTTGGTGTGAGGTTAAGGAGCATCAAGCATGGGCCAAGTTATTGAGTAATGAACAATGTCCTTTAGGTAGATATTTCTTGATGTGTTCTCAAATGTGCTAGACCTATGAAAATCTTTTGAACATACACATGATGATAGTTCTAAGAATTTCTTTTAAAACCTCACATATCCTTGTATCATACAAGGTTGCTTTGTCCCTTGCTTTATTGTTTGAAGAATACTCCATGTGTCACTATCTTGCTTGGAAATAAATTATTTTTGAACATCAAACTTGGTATGCTATCAACTATTGTCAAACTTTGTCAACCAAGTCAAAGCATCAAGTCTTAACATTTTTCTTGTGTTGCTTGCTAAGGGGAGTCTCATCATTTGACTTTGATTTGCTATGTCTCTAGTTTTTTAACATGCTTAAAGTGGCTCTTTGGTCTTAGTGCTCTTGGTATTTCTATTTTCATGGTCTATGTCCACTTGCTAGTTATCTTTTTGTTGAAATGGTTGCCTAGATTTCTTGACTACACTCTTGGGTTGGAGAGCTGTTCACTTGTCACCCTACTTGCTCTATCTATTTGGCTATTTGGGCATCTTGCCTAGCTATTGACTTGAGTCATTCATGTCGTAAGTTTCTTGGACATATTGTTTGATGAGTCACTTTAATCTCTCTCTACTATCTTGGTAAGTGAACACTCTACCTCCTATAGTTTCAACATCAAGTTACCTTCTAGGCTCTTTTATGCTTGGCTTTGCATCTAAAACTATGGAATTCAAAGCTTATGCTACCAAACTTCAACCGAATCTAGATGATCATGATATCCTCAATGTCACTAAAGAGTTTCAAGATCTATATGCACAATACAAAGAACTAGAAGAGACAAATGATCTTTCTTACCTTCATCTCTCTAAGTGCATGATAGAAATGAAGTCTAAACTTGAGAAAAGATTAGAGGAGAAGATTGCATCATTACATGAATCTTTCTTAAGGTATTTACATGCATGTGAGTCACCTTCTTTGAGGTCATCCTCTTCTTCTAGGTCTACATGCTCTACTTCAAGACATCAAATGTCTTCATCTTCTAGATCTAAAGACCTCTTTAGAGAACAAGCAAGTGATACCTCCTTTGAGCCTATGCCAAAATTTCATGATGGACCTATCTTTGACCAATATAATGATGAAGACATGGATGCATACCATTCACTTGAGAAACAACAAAAGGAATCTAGAGATACTTCTAATTGAACTTTTGGTCCCTTGGAAGATTCTTATGATGACACTTTACAAAAACTTCTTAGCAATAAGATCATCATGTTAACAAAGTCTAGCTCATATGGAAACCCATTCTTGGATATCTATAGTGCTTATCATCAACATAATGAGCATAGTACTTTAGATTGCATTGAACTAAGACATAAAATCCAAGATCTTATTGATAATGGAATTATTGATACCTCTAATGATTCATGCAATGAGGATACTTTTCTTGAGCAAGATTACATTAATGAACCTATGTCTAGTAGTGGCTCTATTACATCTTCCACTTCTTCCAACACTTGTGCATCTTCCAACACTTCAAATCTTTCCAACATGCATCCATCAAATAAAGAATCTAATGCTTTCCACAATGACTATGTGTATCCTCAAGGACTACCTCTAAAAGAAACTCAAGCTAACCTTCACTTGGTTGCAAACCTTTTCCATGCTACTAATCCTAAACATCCTCAACCTTCATGCACTACTATGCCTAATCCAAGCACTACTCCATTCACTCTTCATTCTCCCTTGTCCTTATAAGTGGCTCCATGTCAAGAGGACTCTCAAAAAGAAAAAGCTATAAATTTCAAGAAAGATCAAGATCAAGCACCCTTTCATCTCTTTCAAGATTTTTACCCTCCATATCCTATATCTTGTCCACCTCCTAAGTATGATGAAGATACCACTTCCATTATCTCCCTTGAGCTTACTGAAAATTATGAGAAAATTTCTCTTCATATGCTATCCAAAGCTACTTGTCAAGATCAAAGCATCCCCTCATGTTCTACTTATCCACATCCACTTCAAAATTGTGCTCAAGCTTCAAGTGCTATTATTAAAAATTTTGTTCCTATCAAAGGTACTCATGAGTCTATTGATGGCTTTGACCATGTTGCTCACTCTAAAGATGTTGATATCCCTTCCCACTATCCCTTTACATATTCTAAATCTATCCTTGGTCCTTATCCATCTAAGCTAAAACATTCAAACTTTCCATCCATATTGGGGCCTTATGTTCCTCCATCTCCTACATTCACTCCTAGCTCATTCCCTAGCTCTCCTATATTACCTCAAGATCAACAAAGACACTCATCCTTGATAAAATTTTACCCATCTATCCATCTAAACCATTCATATCATCCTTATTCATCCACAAATCCCAAGTCCTTTAGAAGTGAGAATAAACATAAGAATCCATTGAAAAAAAAAAGATCACTATGTCCCATCTAATTGACATGTGAACGCTAAGAAAGAAAATACACAAAAGAGACTACAAAGGTCCACTATTAAGAGAGCTAAATCAAAGAAAATTGGGTTCCTAAATATTTCATTGGAGAAATGCACTCTCAAGCACCCAAAGGACAAGGAAAATCTAAAGCTATGTGGATTCCCAAGTCTCTTTTAAAAGACTTGAATATTGAAAATACTTCAAAGTTGACATTCAAGCTTCCAAAGGTTTCCATTCCATCTTCTTCCAAAAATCTTCCAAAAATTATTCCAAAGCCTTCCATTCCACTTTTTTCCAAATCTCTTCTACCACCTCATACATCTAAACCTCAAGCTACTTCATCCATGATTCCTCCATCATTCTAATACCCTTCAAGGTGTGTGTCAATGTTGATCTTGTCCAATATTTTAGCTACCCTCATGAAATCCTCTAAAGCTTACACATACTTTCTATACATGAACTATTATCCTCCATATACTCTTCCTACTACCATTTCTCCTACATCACCCTATCAACATCTTTGAGCATACCTTTCTATGGTCTTGTCTTATCATGACTTATCTTTCTTATAGGAGCACTATCTAAATTCAAAAAGCTTGAGCTCTTTCTAAAAATTTAAAACATTCAAAAGAAAAAAAAATAGAAAAAATGAAAAGGAAAGAAAATGTGCCTTGGTGAAAACCACTTCTTGTGGCACCTTGGTAGCAAAAGTAAAGAGAAATAAATTCATCCTATCATGAAAACTACTTCTTGTGGTACCTTGGATAAGTACCATGATGAAAACCTAGCAAATAGGAATGATGTGTAATTCTTCCATCATCCATCTATCCCCTCTTCTCTCTTTGATCTTGACAATGTTGAGCTATCTTTGCATAGTGGCTATCTTATCCATGAGATTTTCTATTGTGCTCTCCCATTCACTCATATCCTCTATCTTGAGCTTTATTCTTATTGCTCTATCCCATTACTATCCCATCTAGTTGACCCCTGAGTCTTGATCACAATAAATAAAAATGGTTCTTAGGTCTCTTGACATGTCTACTCTTTTGGACTACATGCTTCATGCTATCTCACTTGTTGGCTTCACTGCTTATTCTACATGCTATCTTTCTCATTACTTCCATTGCTTATCCAAAACATGCTTCATATTACTATTTCACCTCTTTCCCTAGCTTGGGTACTCTTGAGGAGTCAGTCCTTTAAGATCACTTTTACTTGCTTCATAATCCTTTCTTATCCATCTCTACTTATCCATTGGCTTGTTTCTCCATCGTGTCCTATACCTTGCTAGACATTGGGAGAAAATGATATGATCTTGCTTGAGAACTAGTGATCTCTAAACTATTCTAAAAAATCCAAAAAATCATGTATGATGCTAAAAAATCCTAAAAATCAAAAAATGCCTTGAAAAAATGATCATCTTAGTGAAAACCTAGCAATAGGCACTTTGATGTATCACCAAAAAAATTTAAAAATACAAAAAAAATTGAAAAAAAGTACTGAAAAAATCTATCAAGTGGTGAAAACCTAGAAATAGGCACTACTTGAAACCCTTGCACCTATGTCTATTAGTCTCAATCACCTACTTTGCTATACATTTCCTAGCTTGGAATTATTTCTTTTCCTCGTATTGGGGGCAAAACTACTTAGCCTATTGAGGTATTCTTGTCCATTAGGGTTTCTTTGACAACTCACAAAACAATGTTTATCAACACTACCCCCACCCACTTTGACATCAAGTATTTTTCAACACTTTTAGCTAGTTTACCTACGATCTCTGATGCCATGATATTTCTCACTGCCAGAATCAAGTCTTGAAAAAATGGCCAAGTGACTTATACACATGCACTTTAACACTTAAACAAATGAGCTATGCTAATCTTTATCTACTTTGTGTGTTGTCTATGATGATTTATTTACTATATGTTCCATCCCTAATAGTCTTTCAAGGATGTCATTGACTAGAAGACTGGGGGCATGGGGCATGTTTTCTTGATTTCTAGTTGTGGGTATACTTTGTTCTTCTATAGTGTTGTAAGCATTTATGCTTGACCTATTCAACATTTTGACTTACAAATGTATCATCCTTGACTATTTTTCATGACCACACTTGGGGTTTATCCTGGTGCTTATGCCTTGATACAAGTGTAATCTTGCTAAATTAAACTTAGGGAATCTAATCACGTAGTTATCTTGACTTACATGTCTCTAATGCTTATATTGGATTTCCACATACCTATATGATATCGATCATATTCATATCCTCATAGTTATACTAGTGATGGTTGTATGATCTCATAATGTCCCTAATAAATGCTAAATGATGAAATTAAGAGTCTAAATGTTATACACTTCTTGTTGGTAAACCAATTTGCATATTAGCTTGTATTTTACATTCATTTTCTAGCTTAGTCTTGCATTCTTTCATATGGGGAGAGCTCTCTCTTCATCTTTTCATAGACATATTAGCTAACTCCTTTCATATATTTCTTTACTTTCTTCTTGTTCATGTCTTTTCACCTTCTTAATCTTTTGCTTCATCTCTTTTCTATCTTATCATCACGTTATATAAATTTTTGACCTCTTAAATAATTTCAACATCTTAGATTCATTTTCGGGATCGAAATCCAAATTCGAGTTCATCTTGATGGTCAAAATTGTCTTTTAAAATTCTACTTTTTTTCTGAGTAGTTAGCTGACCTTTTGAGGTTTAATCTCTGAATCATCACTGGGGCATCTTCATTTCTTCATGTCTTCATCATTTCTATACTTCATATCTACTTCAATTCACTGTTTCATGTCTAAAATCACCTTTCTACTCATTTTGACTTAATGTTTATGCTATATCCTTCAAGGTCAACTCTAGTTAAACTGGAGCATTTTATCAGTTTCTTATAGTCATTCTTGGGTTCTAATCATCTATCTGTCATTTTGGACATTGCTATATTCTAATTTTCTCATGTCTAGCCAATTTTTTCATCCTCTTATTTCATTTTAATTTCAATCCCAAGGGGGCAAAAATACTTTATCACTAATTGCTACAGCTATCTACTTCTTAGGAGCATTTGTTTGATCTTTAAACTTGCTCTTGATCTATCTTCTTTGCTAGGTGTTAGTATTCTTCTTGAATTCTGACATCATCTCTATCCTAGTGTTTAGTACTACCGCTATCAGACTATACATTTAGGATTTTCTATCTCTTTTTGCATTTCATTTTTCAGAATCAGATATCTATTTCTATTGCTACCTAATTGGCTTCTATTTTCTTTGACATAATGTGTTCCTAGATTGATCAACATTAGTCAAAGAGGGGCAAATTGAATCACCTAAAAATGGTCACCTAGACTATTAGCCCTCTCCTCAACATGTTGGCTAAATTAATTTAATCATTTACCTAGACCAAATTGCTAATAATCAATTTATTTGATTATAATCTATAGTTTGAGTATGCTATCCTAAGTTCATTATTTGATTAAAAGAACATGTCCCCTTTTAATTAAATAAAGACCTCATTCTTCTAACCCACTTAAATTCCACACATAAAGTCCTTTTTCTATTTTGCAATTAAAAGAAAAGGCTTTGTGACTTGTGTCTTATATGACAAGTCAACTTATATTCTATTGGTTGACTTGTGTGTGCACATGGATCACTCCTCTTTTCAAATTCCACTGTTGATCATCCACCATCTTCATCTTGATCTCTACCATCTGTATGACTTTAAAAGGGAGAGAGCTTTCCCCCTCAAACGACCCTCATTTTGAATATTGTTATGCTGCAAGTTTTCTAACAGGTTTCTTTGGAGCTTTGTGGAGAACTTCTCATTTCTTCTCTCATTCTTTCATCCACTTCATATTAGTCTTAAGATCATATTGAATGTTAGTGTAGTTTCTTTGCAAATAGTTAGATCACATAGCTTAATAGTTAGATTTGTAACATTTCTATCTCATTTTAGCATAGCTTGCATTGCGCATCTCATCCTAATATAGTTTCATTTTTGCATTGCATGATCCAAGAGTTCTTTGACACTAGCACTCTTGCTCTTGTCTAAAGAATCTCCCATTTTGTGGTTTACTAGCAAGGGTTGCATTTCTAAGGCTCAACTGAGAGCTCTTACATGCTCATTTGTATGCCCCTTGCACTCCATGACTAGGGAGGTCTAAGTTGACATTCAAGTTTTCCAATCTATGGAGAACCTCAGATAGAATGGTTTAGAGAAGTGCACCTTTTCTAGTGTACAGAATTAAGTAATTGCATGACATTTTCATTGACATTATTAATTCTACTATGTTATAGAATTGTTTAAAAATCTATAACAATTGTTTGATGTTCCTCCTTCTCAATTGCAACAATTGTTCCTAAACATTGATTTTTCTCTGAAATAAATAAAGTAGAAGAAAAAATATGATTTTTACAAAGATATAAGGTTCCTACTTTCATAGATTTTTCTACTATTAAGGAACCTTTTTTCATCTTCCAAAATTTATCATTAAAAGTAACTGTGCAACCTTCATCATCTATTTTCCTTGATGAGATTAAATTCCTATTCAACTTGAGAACATCTCTAACCTCTTATAGTACCCAATGATTCACATTGTACAAATTAATCTCAATTCTTCCCTTTCTAACAATTTGGAAGGGTTCACTATTTCCCAAATAGAGTAGTCTAAAATCTAACCACAAGTAGTAAAATAATTTCTATTACATGTAGGATGAAATGAATCCCCTGAATATGAAACCCATGAGTCATCTAAATCCCATGAAATCTTAGATCTATATTCCTTATCATTTTGTCCATATTTATTGAACTTTTAATAACCATAAAATTTACTATTATTGTCTTTAGTATTAGATCTACACTCATAGCTATCATGTCCATGATTTTGAAAATTATAGAAATGACCTTCAAAATAATTTTACTTATTAACAATTTTGCTTCTACACACATTTGTAGTATGACCAATCTTTACACTTAAAGAAATTGGGTTTGTCAGACCTCTTACTTAAATTGATTGTGGTTATCTTTGGGTTATTATGGTGCTTCTTGATTCTTTATTTAGATGCTTCATTGATCAATGGGATTTCTCTAGTTCATTAATTTCTCTTCTATGTTTTTCAATATCTCATTGTACTACTTCAGCTTCTCATTGACATCTTTCTCTATTTATAATTTTTTCTTTAATATCTCATTTTCTTCTTTCATTTCTAGGTATAGTACAATCAAATGATTCTAAACTTTAAGTATTGATCTATAAAACTAAATTTCTAACTTCGAAATCATTAAGCATATAATTAATACTAGTAAAGAAAGAATAATACAATAAAATAACTACACATATATGACTCATGATGTAATAATTTTGTTCATAAAGAAACCTTTTTTAGAAGGTAAAAATTGTGCTGGAGATGGTACTCAAAAATCTTCACTACTAGAGTCATTTATGAGAGTTAACCCTATTAGGAGAGACATTGTTCCTTGTTAGAAGTAAAAATATATCTACTAAGATCTGACATGTTAAAGGATTTATAGAAATCTTTTAAGATTCTATCCTATTATGGGATTTACAACTTAGAACCTATTACAATCCACCTGATCTAGGGATTTATTGGTTCTAGCTATTAGGAAATAATAAAATATTTGATCTAGAAATAACACTCTTTTCTTTTCAAATCCCTTCTATTATTTTATATGATTCTACTACACTTTGTTCTTTTCTTCTTTGTGTCTTGATCAAAATTATTTAATCACTCCATTCTACTAGCTTGCAATGATCATTCTATTTTACTAGTTTCTTTCTATTCACTTCTCTTCATTCACAACTCTTGCAATCTTTTTGTTATAGATCTTATATGTTTAACTATTATCTTTTTGCCTCTCAATAATGATCCTTCATTTGAAATTTTTGTTTCCCTCTTTGTCGTTTCAAAAATTTCACAAATCTCAGTGATTATATTTGACTAGGTCAACCTTCATCATTTTTTACCTATTGAGTGCTTGAACTAGTCAAAACATATTACCTATCACAAGTTAACCTTACACTATCCAATGAGCCTCTTTGTTCACCAATTTGCAAATCACCCACACTCTATCATATAATTTATTATTTTTACGTGTGTCCTTCCTTTTCCTATTTAACTTGTACTTTTACCAATGAGCCATTTGTATAGCTCTCACTAATCTATGCTAAGTATACTATGATTTCCATCAATGAAAACCTTCTAATAATCATATACTTTTCTAATTGGGAGTGTTTAGGAAATGTCATTCGTCTCCTTTATATTTTTCAATTTCAATTATCTAAACATTCTCCCTATTTCGAAATGTCCTAATTATTACCTTTAATTCTTAACTATCTTTGAGATCATTGAGTCCTTAACTAGCTCACTTATTCTAATCTTCTCCCCCTTAGACCATACCTTATCCTTTTTCATATGAACAATGATCTCTTGTATTGTTTTAGACTTGTCTTGTGCCTTTATTCTTTTCCTAAATGTATCCTTCTCCTTTTCTAGTTATATCCCCCTTTCAAAATAATTCCAAAGGTATAATATTTCATAGAATGTAGCTATTAATTTAAAATATGTCAAACATAACCATGTAACTATTTTTTACTACTTATAAAAATGTCTCCCTAGTCTTCTCTAGTTGACATAATGCAATAACTTATTCTTTCATCCTAGTTCCTAACTCATCCAATTATTCTATCAACTCTTCACTTGGTAGTTTCATTTCTTCATATGTTGTCTTTATGCTTTCTATATTATTTGTATAACTAATTTAGTTGATGAAAATTTTGAAGAACAAAAAGTTTTTCATGATTAGCACATGGTTGATAAACATGGTTTCAATAATAGTATCTTTCATTAATGTCAAAATTATTGACATATTTTTTTGACTTGTTATCATACCTTTAGAACAAAAGAAATTATAGAAATGTTGAGATGGATGCATAGTTGTTTCGACAAGGATCTTATTAGGTAACACTTAGAATAGATAGTGATGGATAATTAAATGGTCTAATTTTTTGTTAGAAGATAGATAAAAGGATACAAGTGTAGAATAATCTACGGTAAAGTAAAAAAATGAAGCAAAGAGTTTAGTTCAAGAAAATTGTAGAAACTAGAGTGATATGAGTATGAGAATGTGTTTCAATCATTGTTTTATAACTAATGTCAAAACTTCTACTTGATGATAAGACAACCCTTTAGTTGATTGGAATACTATCCTTTATTTGATTGATGAGGAGGTTTTGATCAAATGAGACCATAAAAGAACCTAGCAGAAAGGTTGAGTTACGGTATGAAAAAGGAGCACAAATATTAGTTAAGATAGTGATGATATAGTGCATTGATACTTAAGGTTGCAAAGGATAGATACACTACCAAAGTCTAGAAGAACAAGTAAGAAGAATTGAGTCTACCAAGCTTGACCTAGTGGATAGTAGGTGCCAAGAAAAGTTAGTGCAGGCCAAGAAAAAAACTAGTTGGAGTCGAACAAAGTCAAAGTTCAATATATGCCGAGTGATATAGTGGTAGTCGAGTAAATTTTAGTTGATGTCAAGCACTAGTAAACTTTAGTGTTTTCCAAGTTATCTAGTGGAAGAACAATATGGAAGTCAAGTGACAACATATTGATGCTAAGTGCCAACATTCATCTTAAATTATGGATTTGATGAATCCGAGTTGACTATTTTATTTTCTTGAATTTTGTGAAGTGTGTGGAAGATAACTATGATGAGTTGGTGGCACAAAATTCATGGTAAACCATTTTGAGGAAAATTCAAAGAGGACTAAAGGACAAGTTTCTAGAAGGGACTAAAATAAAAAGATGGGTAGATTCATTGAATCCTACCTAATCCTACCTAACCCTAAAATGGATGATAGAGGATGAATGGAAAAATATCTTAATTCTCTATTTATAGAGATATCTAGTGAGTGTTAGAGTAAATAACTATTATTTACACTTTATTTAAGTTTACTTAGGATAAATGCATTATTTATTAGTTGTCATCTAGGAGTAAGCATACTTTTATGTATTGACTTGTTGACAACATGGGAGTTTGTGCCTACCTTGTCATATTTATCCTCTCATCTAAATGGAGGATAATCCACCTTTTGTGGGTGTATATTTAGTCGTCATACTTATCTCCTAACACTTTCTAGCTCATTCTAGAAGCTTTTGAGAGGCCTTTATAGACAGGATCTCCTAGTGTATTTGCATATCATATTGTACAGTAATTTATATTTCATCTAAGAATAAAATTTTCTTATTTTTAGACCAAACCTTTGCCTCTTCTTGTCTTTTTCTTCTCTCTGATAGGTTTTCTATGTGTAGGTGATTCGAGGGCTTGTGGATTTGATTTGCATATTTGCTCAAATCCTACATGGTATCAGAGCCAAATCTATTGTAGCTTGTTCAATATTTGGAGGAAAAGGAGAAAGATGGTTTAACATAATAGATCTGACATATTTTGAGCTTTTTTCTTTATTTTTTTGAGGTACGAGGGTAGTGGTTTAGAAAAAATAACTATAGAGGTGATTTTCAAACAGTGACTCATACGGACTCATTTTTTCGAGCAATTTTTTTTTTTTTTTGGGTAGAATTTCATGATCTATACATTGGTGTAGGAATTTTGACATCTCTATTCCTCAAATTTTTTGCAACTCAAAAATCCCATTTTTTGCACCTTCAAATGCTTCATTCAAGCTCATATGGACACATATTTCAATGTTATTTTTTTAAAAGTGCATGATTTATTGTTTGCTTTCCAGATCTGGAATCAGTTTGGAGTAATATTGAGCTCCTATTTTTGGTGTTGAAGTAGAGGTTTCAGTTTCCTCCCTCTCTACATCTAGAATCCAGGTTCTTTTCTTAGTTTCTATGCTTTCTATAGTTGTTTCTTTAGTATTTGAAGGATATCTTTATACATTGTGGGGGGTGAGCCTTTTCTTTTTTGCAATTTACTTCAAAATAGACCCTTCCACTTCCATCTCCTTCTGTCAATGTCAAATCTTTTTGTGACCTAGCTAATGCCGCACAACTATTATACCTAGAAATCACAAATGACTAGGCTTCTCATCTCACAAGGTTTCTGGTCATCTCTAGATGAGAACCAACCTATTATATAGCTCCCTTTTGAGGTTCTTTAGCATAAAAATAAAATGGATGAAACCATGGGATTGATTGCACTGAACATCTTAGATAGTCTTCTATTTTACATGGATGGTTTGATCACTCCTTGGGCTATTTGGACCAAGTTTTAGAACTTTTTTGGTATAGTGAAAGAGTTTTGGGCACTACAGCTTGATGCAGAGTTGACTTCTTTAACACATGACAACTTTCCCACCATTGAGGACTTCTTGATGAAGTTCAAATATTTGCATACAATTTTATAGGGATGTGAGAAAATCAAAACTGATGCTAAGTGTTTCCTCTCCATCCTCTTCTACCTCATAGAGGTCTTCTTTTCCATATTCTTTGACATCTTTGACATCTATACTAGATCTTAGAAAGGGTCATGCATTATGAGCATCCTTTGCATCCCCTTTACAGGTCCCTTGGATACTAGATTTAGGTGTTTCTTACCATATGACATCTTCTTGAGGTGTCTTCTCCACTCTTGAGGCTTCTCTTATTCGTCATATTCTCATGGGGAATAACACTTCCCTACCAATTTTCAAGAAAGGTTCATTTTGCATCTAGGATGGCACCTTCAATGATGTATTGTATGTTCCCTCTCTGTCTACAAACCTTCTCTTGATTTCTCAGATTACATGCAGTGGATCAGGGAAGACAGTTGAGTTCGTTGCAAATTTAGTCTTCATTTCGGATCATGCCACAAGAGGCCTTATTACTACAAGGATAGTTGATTCTTCCACCCATCTCTACACCTTCTTGCACTTGTGCCCACCATTTCCATTATTAGAACATGGCTCTTCTCTTTCACAGAAGCATCATGTGGTGCAATTAGGATACTTGAACCTTTGTATTATTCCTAAGATCCCTATTTTGACTTCCACACCACATCTAGTTGAGGGCTTTTCTCTTCAGCAAGATTCTTCTTCAGCTCTATTTGGACCTCCAGCTCCATTCATCGAGCCTCTAGGTGCACCTGTTTTAGATTCTATAGAGGACATTTATCTCCTCTTTCATGATAGTGTTAACATACCTGCATTGGGGATTTCCATTTAGGATTCTCATGTTTTCTCCTTTCAGCATCAGTTAGGCCTTCTAGTTTTACCTCTCGTTTAGGGGTTTCCTTGTTCTATGCCCTTGTTTCTTCCACATTGGAGTTTCATTGGTTTGATCATTTTTACAGGGGCTCCATCATTCTAGGGGGGCTTTGGTGTCTCTTCTCATGGGGCACCTAGTTGTACTTATGGTTTTGAGAGAGTCTCTTGAGCCATTTACAATCTATGCTTGGGATTATGGATGTTGTCCTTGGGGGGTCTTGTTGAGGCCTTCCTTCATTCATTTTTTTTTAGCATGTTTTATGTGATATCCCCATTTTAGCATTTAAATTAAACTAATAATATATAAATTATAATATTAATAATCAATAATTTATATAAAATATTTTAATTCTACTATGATACAAATATAAATTGTTATATATATATATATATGAATATTATATTATATTTATATATAATTAGATATTTATATGTCATAGATAATTAATATATATCTGTATGAAATTAGTATATGATATTATATCCTTTTTATATATTAAAATAATATAATATATAATCATATATATTTAATATAATAATATATAAGATAATTCTTTTATTAATATAATTAATATTAATGAAAGGATGTGACTCTTACTATTAAAATATATATACGGAATGAAAATGTTGGTAAGAGATCATCAGGGATAAAAATAGAAAATATATGTCCAATCAGACCTTAAAATCTAATGTCCTAATATAAGACATTACAAGTGGTATCAGAACTTTAATCTTGCCATCTTGTATAGTTTGTTCTTTTATCAGAGCCCATCCTTCTACTTTGAAAATTTTATGAAGAAACTGAAAGATATATTAATAGTAAAAATTATTTAGATCTCACATAATTGTTTTTAAGGCATAGAATATTTGTCACAATTGATTGAGTATTGTTGCAACAAAGAAACTGATCAAATATAATGAAGGAGATGAATGCTTGCAAGAAACTATTACACTAACTATAGTTAATATTAAAAATATTTCTCCAACCATTCCTACTAAACTCTATGGTGGAAATGTTTCCATTAGCTTTAAGGCTATACAATGCACACATTGCACCTAATCATTCATAAATTGATCAACTTAGATTGGTCACACTAATTCTATAGTTTCGATGGATTGGTCTCAAAGTACCGACCATAGAAGAAGTAGTACATACTATTAGCCGAATCTGCTAGAACTAGCTAATGCTAATGAAATGAAAAAAAATTGCTCCTACGCTTGAGCATATGTAAAAACTTCTGCAACCTAACATTGGAGCAAGGAAGACAAAATTGGGTATACTATTGAGGTATGCAAATCACATATGAGAAATAAGTTCGTTAGCGATATATGAAAAAAAAAAATGATAAAAGAATCCATGAGAGATAAATAAGACCATCGATAATGGAAGATTTTTGGAGAAGCATGTAGGACCCTGATCGGAGGAAAATAGTTATGTGGATGAGTAATCATAGACCATTAGAGAAACGTACAAGTCAAAAGCAATGATATATTATCAAATGAAAGAAGGGTTTTTAATATTAAAAGAGAATAAGTATGAAGTCGCTTATTTTTTTCATTGTCATTTCGTTATTTTTACATTTATACAAATGCTATCCACGGGGACTTGGATGGTTGTTTATGCTCTATTGTAAGGGAGAGTAAGTGATCTAAGATAGCTTATAGAAAATAAGGAGAACGAGGAAGTATCAAAATCATTTTTTTTAAAGCATTGAGGTCCCGTTTGGTTGCTGGCATAGGAATACAAAATTAGAATAGAAAAATGGAATGGGAATGGAAATGGGGAATGGGAATAGAAATGGGCAATTCCAATCATGTTTGGTGCACTTGGAATTCGACTGAGAATATGTTAATCCATTGTTTGCTTGTACAAAAATGGAATATGAATAAGGTTAAGTTTTGTATTTTTCAAAACATTTTTTCTAAAAAAAATTTTAATTTATTATTTTTTTGGTTAATTCATTTTCATTTTTTTAAACAAATAGATATAATTTTAAAAAATGTTATAAAAAAAAAATTCAAAAAAAAATTTAACAAAAAAAATTCAAAAAGAAAAAGTTAAAAAAAAAAACTCAAAAAAAAAAAATCCAAAAAAAAATTCGAAATTTTAAAAAAAAAAAAATAAAAATAAAATAATAATATTAATTTTTAAAAAAAATGGAAATGGCCTATTCCAATAACAGATTTTTTTGGCATAGACATATGCTCATTTTAGGGGCAAAATTGGAATATGTCTTCCTATTCCCAATTCCAATTGAGCTTACCAAACAACGAATATAAAACATATTCTAATTTTGTTTTCCTATTCCACTCATATTCTAGCAACCAAACGGGCCCTGAGTGGCTACGGTGAAAATACTATGAGCATTGGTACCTAGCACATAGCATGATAAAGGAGGACTAAAAGGTGAAGCATTGAGAACATATCAAAGTTATTAATTTGGCATTTGAGAATAGTTTTACTACCAAACTATTCCATTTACCTTTCAAACTCAACAATCACTTAATCATTACCATTAACAAGATTTCACATGAAATAAATTACATGGAGAATATTAGAAGGAGAATAGAAAAAAGCCAAAATTGTAGGGTGGTCAATACATGATTGAGGTAAGTATATCTATGCCAACTTTCAAAATATGATGTGCTAGATAGAAATTGAATATTATGAATTTATAATTTTTGGATAAATAGATACCTATTTAATTGAAAGGTAAATTATATATATCTATTAATACATATCAAAATGTAGAATAAATAGATATTTAATAATAGTCAACATTAAGTTAAATATTGTGAAGAGAGAATAATATTATATAATTGAATATTTTAATTCTATAAGGTTTACAAGAATTGAGTTAATTAGTGTTTCTTATAATAAAGATTTACAATTCTTTTAGTTCAAATAAATATAATCTAAAAATCAAGTAAGATCATATAAGAATCGTTGACAATTAAAGAATGATTGAATAGAATTAAATTTTCAAAATTCTAATATTGAATTCTAAGTGTGATTAGTTTTCAATAATTATCATAAATAATATTGTTAAGTAAAATTAATGAGGTAATCATCTTCCAAGATGAGATAAGGCTTGCAGTGGAATGGGCTACGTGACATCACTCAGAGGTATTGGGTAAAGCCTATGGGTACTAGATAAGGCCTACAGTGGAGCGAATATCCCAAGGTACATTATACAAGGGCACCATCTTGGGAATGATGATCAGAGAGAGATAAAAATAATGAGGGAGAATGGTGAGGCCCATGATTGGGTAATAGGGCATCCTATTATAGTTTCTCCTCCCATAGTAAGAAAATGATGAGTTAATAAATGAATTATACTTTGATTGACAAGTAACTAAATTTAGACCATAAATACCTTGTCTAGGGATTGATATAAGGAAATCCTAAAAAGAGAATTTATATATAAATGTTTACTAATAATTTTTTGTGGTTGCAGGTTCAAAATCAAGGAATTACATAACTTATGTATTGTGTGCCTACATTGTGTATGTTTTGTGTCTTCATCTATTTGCATTATGTTTGTTGCATGTTTTCATCTGTCTACATCGTGTATGCTTTGTGCTTTCATGCACTCATGTGACTACTTTTATTCACTTTATGCTTTCATTCGTTAAGATGTATATCTCATAAATCTTTTAGGATTTGGTATGCAAATATTTTTTGTGTCTGTGAAGGAACTTGTGTATTAATGATTTTTCTTGAGGACGAGAAAATTCGAGAGGAGAGGACTATGATATCCCCATTTTGGCATATAAATTAAACTAATAATATATAAATTATAATATTAATAATCAATAATTTATATAAAATATTATAATTCTAGTAAGATACAAATATAAATTATTATATATTATATAATTATAAATATTAATATATATATATATATATATATGAATATTATATCCTTGTTATATATTCAAATAATATAATATATAAACATATATATTTAATATAATAATATATAATATAATTCTTTTATTAATATAATTAGTATTAATGAAAGGACATGAATCTTACTATTATATATATATATATATATATATATATATATATATATATATATATATATATATATATATATATAGAAAATATATGTGTAGGCAGGCTTTAAAATCTAATGTCCGAAAATGGGACGTTACAATTTTTGGGGGAGGGTTTTTCCCTTGTGGTTTTCCCTCTTTCCCCATTTTCAAAGGTTGCATTTCTTTGCATTTGTACATGGGTACCTAACATGGCCTCATTTTTGGGACCCATTATGCATTCCATCATAGCTTTTGTAAGCTTAAGTGCATTCCCCTAAGTTGCACTTAAGGTGGGGTGTTAGAGTGAATAATTATTATTTACACTTTACTTAAGTTCACTTAGGATAAATGCATTATTTATTAGTTGTCACCTAGGAGTAAGCATACTTTTATGTATTGACTTGTTGAAAACATGGGAGTTTGTTCCTACCTTGTCATACTTATCCTCTCATCTACATGGAGGATAATCCACCTTTCATGGGTGTATGCTTAGTTGTCATACTTATCTCCTAGCACTTTCTAGCTCATTCTAGAAGCTTCCTAGAGGCCTTTATAAATAGGCTCTCCTAGTGTATTTTGATATAATATTGTACAACAATTTATAGTTTATCTGAGAATACAATTTTCTTATTTTCAAACCAAACCCTTGCCTCTTTTTGTCTTTTTCTTCTCTGTGACAGGGTTTCTACATGTAGATGATTCGAAGGCTTGTGGATTTCATTTTTGTATTTGCTCCAATCCTACAGTCAGAAGCAAGGTTGATCAATGTTTGAGAATCTAAGTTAGACAAGAGGTCTAAGGTATTGCTTCATTTAGAGACCAAATAGAAGATACTACTATTAGCAAGAAAAGTAAGAATACTTAAGAGTATGAATATTTGAAGGGTGAACAAGCTATTAGAGCTGAAGTGTGTAAAAGCCAAGTAGAATGGTGGAATAAAATAGAGATCTATAATCTGCAAGTGAGTTGAAATATATTATTAGATCAAGCCTTACTATTACTTTCTAATCATTGTACCATTTTAGGGTAAATCATTTGGATTAAGTTTGACCTAGCAATCATTTGTAAATCCTTTAACCAAGTGACATTCTAAGTGAATGATCTAAAGTTCTCTAAGAAGTCTCACTCATAATAGGGTGATTGAAATCCTCTAACTAGGTCACATTTAACAATGTGTATTATAATCTTTAACAAGGTTGGCCTTTCATTGGATATCACTTTAGAAGAGTGGAAATGAGTAGCATGTTACTAGTGGTTTTTCCCAAATTGGGCTTCCATGTAAAATCATTGTGTCAAATGTGTTATTAGATCTATTATGTTTCATACTCATATTTCTACAAAGTTGATTTGATAGTAACCTACAAAGTTTAAGTGATTGTATGATCTAATGGATGCATGCATGAATATGTTTTATGAATATGGGTTCACTAAGCTATGAAAATTTTTATTTCTACATCAAGACCATGGATAACTGATTCACCCCCCCTCTTAGTTATTCTAAAGAATTCCAACAACTACTATCAGAGTCATTTGCTTAAGAGGACTAGTTTGAAGGTACTAGAAGAAAAAGATCAAGATGTCAAAAAGAGAGGTACCCAAGCTTAATAGGGACAACTTTCCTACATGGAAAAGTCTAATGAAGATACATCTAGGAGCCATGCACAATCTACCATCACCAATGAGCATGTTGATCTTATTGGAGCCCTAACTACTGAAGATCTAAAATAGAAAAGAGAACACAATCAGGCAATATTGGAGATTTCCTTTGCCCTTAATTATGCCAATTTTGATGACATCAAGGGTTGTAGTAGTGCAAAGAAGATGTAGGATGCTCTTCACACCATCTATGGAGGTGATGCAAATGTTTTGAGAGCCAAATCTAAAAGTCTTAGAGGTAAGTTCAATTATATGAGAATGCAAGAAGGTGAGAATGTTGCTCAATATTGCTCTAGGATAAAAGATGTTGTTAGTGCTATAATAGGATCTACTAGTAAGATAAATGATGAAATTGTACTAAGCAAATTTTTGAGAATATTGTTGCACATCTATGCGATTAGAGTTTCTGTAATACAAGAACTGTGATGTATACTAGTGATGGAGACACAACCAAGAACCAAAATGAACACATGGAAAAGGGAAAAAAAAATTCTTATTATCAATGAAAAATACCCTATGGGCTTATAATAGTATGATTTTGGAGAAAGAAATCCTCTGCACAGTACCTTCTCTCTCACTCCACTAAGAACTACCTTTACAATGCTAGAAGTGTTCTTAAATAAGCCCTAAATGATTTAGGGTTAGGGATACATTCTAGAATATGCTAGTTGGCATCCACCACCAAATAGAAGGTTCCAAAAATTGCATTAGAATTTAGTGTAAAATTAGAAGAATCTAGAAACGGTAGTCCAACTTCTGGGAGGAATAATTTTTGAACTATGACTCTGATTAACAAACCATTTACATTTATGGAAAGCTCCTAAAGTGCTCTATAGCCCTATGGATAGCTTTTATTGTTCCCCATTTTTCAGCCCTGTATGAAACAATTTAGTGCCTTGAATTTGACTTTGAAGTGCTCTTAGGAGGTCTCCAAAAAAATAATAACTGCAATAACTTTCTAACCATAAAACCTTTTGAACTGATTCTTTTTTTGGAGCACTTTAAATTACAAGTATAATCATCCCTCAAAATTACACCCTCTAACTCATCATAATTTTGGCTCAATTACAAAATAAATCATTTTTTATATTTACACATATCCCAAGGTGCTTAAAAACTCTAACCCAAAAAACTAATAGTGAAACTGTGAGAGTTGGAACCTTTATTTGACCCAAATGGATATCCAAAAATTAAAATGCATTAAAAAAAACTATCTCTAATCATATTTTTTTGGGTGATATAGGATTGCCCTTATACTACTGGATGCTCCTGCATCAGACACCCAGGGTAGATTGAAAAGGTACCCTATCACTTTATGGTAGAGGAAAACCCAAATGGGCAAGCTTCACTAATGATATCCAAGTTGAGCCCTCTATTGGTCATCCTTTCCACTTCACCAAGTACTCTTCATACTACCTATTTCAAGTACTCATACCCACATGACTATCCAGAATCTCTTCTATCTCCTTCTTCTTATAAGTAGGAATTGGACATGGCTCTAGCATCAACCCCTCATTTGCACCATCATCATGATATTTTCTTAAGTCTGTAATGTTGAAGATAGGAGAAATGTGAATCCCGTCTAGCAACTCCACCTTATATGGATTTCTCGAGTCATGTTTCTTCAAAATTTTGTAGGGGCCAATTTTCTTCATCTTTAGCTTGTTTTAAGTATGCACCAGAAACTATTCCTTTTGTAAGTGTACCATAGCTAAGTCCCCTACTTGGAACTCCTTTTGTCTCCTACTTTGATCTTCCCTAGCTTTATACTATTGATTCATCTTGGTAATGTGTGCATGGACCTCTTCATGTAGGCTCTTGACATGTTCAACAAATTCTTCTACCTCGGTACTTGTCCTCTCCCCTTGCTCCCTTTTCCTTAATTCTGGTGTAGTCCTTCAGCTACTTCCATACACAATTTGGAATGGTGATACACAATTTCACTTGTGGTAGAATCAAATCCCATCCCTTGGGCTTATCTCCCACTAAACACCTCAATAAATTTTCCAGACTTCTATTTACCACTTCTTTCTGTCCATCAATATGCAGATGATGTGTAGAACTAAACTTCAATTCTATCCTCAAATTCTTCCATAAAGTCCTCTAGAAATACCCCAAAAATCTATTATCTCTGTCAGAACCAATACTCTTTGGGAGGTCATGTAGTCTCACCATCTCTCTGAAAAACAAATCTGCAATATGCACAACATCATGTGTCTTGTGGCATGAAATTAAATGTGCCATCTTGGACAACCTATCAACCACCACAAACACCGAGTCATTACCCCTTTTTGTCCTTGGCAATCCAAGAACAAAATCCATACTTATGTCCTCCCATGGCTTCGATGGAATAGGCAATGGTTGATAGAGTCTAGTATTGTGACTAAATCCTTTGGTTGCTTGACAAACTTAACAACTCTGTACAAAATTCTTCACATCCTGTGACATTTGAGGCCAAAAATAATGTTCTTTAAGAATAGCAATGGTCTTATCTCAACCAAAGTGTCCTACCATCCCCCCACTATGTTTCTCCTTGATCAAATTTTCCCTCATGCAACTCCTTGGAATGTTCAATTGACCACCCTTGAACAACATACCATCCTGAATCAAATAATCTAGCCACCTACTTCTGTCTACAGTAATAGGTTATGTACAAGCCGTCCATGCTTCAACAAAATCAAGATCCTTAGGGTATAGATTATTGAGTTCATCAACCCCAAGCACTTCAACCTGCATTACTACTAGCAACAATTGTCTCCTACTCAATGCATCTCCAACCCTATTAGACCTTCCACATCTATGTTTCAACACAAATGTATAGCTTTGCATGAATTCTACCCACTTTAAATTTCTTTGGTTCAATTTACCTTGGATATTTAGGTACTGCAATGCCTAGTGATTAGTATATAAGACAAATGATTTTGGCAATAAATAATGCCTCTATTTCTTTAAGGCCTGAACAATTGCATAGAACTCCTGATCATAAACAGAATACTTCTTCTTTGCATCATTTGATTTTTCACTAAAATATGCAATAGGTTTACCTTCTTGGCTCAATACAGCCCCAATAGCACTGCCACTAGCATCACAATCTACTTGGAACACTTTACTGAAATCAAGAAGTGCCAACATAGGTTGTTTTGTCGCCTTCTTCTTCAAGAATTCAAAACTCCTTGTATCTATTGTAGTCCACCTGAACTCTTCCCTATCCCTCCTTATTGTTTTAGTTAGGGGTGCACATATGCCACTGAAATTCTTAATGAACTTCCTATAAAAACTAACTAGACCATGAAATGATCTCACCTCAGTAGTAGACCTTGGAGTAGGCCATTCCAAGATGGCTTTTACCTTCTTTGGATCCATTTTGAGACCTTCAGATGATACAACAAACTCCAAGTAGACTAACTCATTTTTTACAAAGCTACATTTCTTCAAATTAATCAAAATTTTCTCTTCTCTCAACCTTTCAAGGACTCTACGTATGTGCAATAAATGTTCATCCAAAGTCTTTCTGAAAATTAAAATATCATCCAAATAGAATATAACAAAATTTCCCAAGAATTTCTTTAGTACCTCATTCATAAGCCATATGAAGGTGCTTGGCACATTGGTCAGTCCAAAGGGAATGACTAACCACTCATATAAACCCTCCTTTCTTTTGAATGCAATCTTCCACTCATCTCCCTCTTGTATCTATATTTGATGGTAGCCACTCTTGAGGTCTATCTTTGTGAAGTATTGAGCTCCACTCAAGCAGTCCATAAGATCATCCATTCTTGGCAAAGGGAACCAATACTTGATGGTTATTCTATTTATAGCTCAAGAGTCTATGCACATTCTCCACTCTCCATCCTTCTTTGGTGCTAGTACTATAGGTATTGCACATGGACTCGGGCTCTCTTGAATCAAATCCTTCCTCAATAGCTCTTAAACTTATCTATTTAGCTCTTCAATTTCAGTAGGAGTAATCTTATGAGCAGCCTTATTAGACAAACTAGCTCCAAGGATTAAATCTATCTAATGACTAATCTGCTTCACTAGTGGCAACCCTTCTAGAACATTATCAAAGATTACATCTCCATACTCACTTAATAGGCCTAAAACTTTAGGTGGAATTTCACTACTACCTTCCTTATCTCTTTTAGGAATCAAAGCATAACACATATGCTGATGTTTCATACCATCCAAAAAATTTCTTCCATCAACAAGACATATCCTAGCACTACTACATACCTTTTCACCTTCCTTTACCAAGGGCTTCAATTTGTGGAAAACTCCATCCTTTGTTAGAGAGTATGTATTTGCATGACCATAATGTACAACATGCCTACCAAATTGTCATGGTCTTCCCAACAATAAATGGTAGACATCCATTGGAATAATGGCATTGAGAACTTCATCATTGTAACTCCCAATCTTGAGCTTCACTAAACATTATTCATTGGCCAGGACCTTATGATCATCCTTCACCCAGGCAATCTGATCAGGTAGGGGGTGTTTCTCCCTCTTGAGCTTTAGCTTAGAGACCATCTCATCATACACCAAGTTGTCAGTGCTACCACTGTAATACCCCAAAATTGGCTCATTGCCATCTCAACCAATTCTGGTCTATTTTTGATCAATCTTAAAGTCCTATTCTAATAGGCAATTCTCATTCTGCTATTCGCTACTTGACTTAATTGTCAGATGCAGAAAACCTAAATCTACATTCATCATGCTTATTATTTAATTCCTATAGTATTTACTCATGTTAGTCACATTAAACCTATTGATTAATATTTAATTTAATTATTAAGTATTTATACTTTAATTAAATTAAATTATATCCTAAGTCTAATGTACTATGCAATTAAATTTATTTAATTTAATAAATATGCCTATCTTAATTAATTAAATGTAATTATTTAATTAAATGGGAAAGGTATTTCTAATTAATTAAAAGAAATTATTTAATTAAATGGAGTACTTACATCTAAATAATTAAACAAAGTTATTTAATTAAATGGAAAGCCATTCCTAATTAATTAAATGAAGTTATTTAATTAAACAAAAGTATCTCTAATTAATTAATGATTATTTAATTAAATGGAAAAAGTAATTATGAGAGCATATCTCATTTTATTAAATTAAATATCTCAACAAAATCTCCCTTCAGTTCAAAAAAGGGGAATTTCCAGTTCACTATTGCTCAAAAATGAGTTAAATTAGTTAACTCCTTTTTCTACTCAAATTAAAACAGTTAACTCCTTATTTTACTCAAATTAAGTCTGTTAACTCCCTTTAATTTGGGAATCTCCCTTTATGACTGAACCTCATCTTCAATCCTGACCGTTGATTTGAATCGATCTCAACCGTTGATGGATTCCAAGAGAGTCTATTTAAGAGACCCTCATCTCCTCATTTTAGAGGATGAATTTGGAGAATTTGCATCGAATCGCTGCTGAAATTCATGATCACATTTGCTTACATTTTTTGCATACATTCTCATTCTTAGTTTAATCTCATTTTAGTTTAATCATGCATATGCTTAATCTAGTTTTCTTTATTTGTTCCTAGATTACATTGCATCTTTCATTATAGATTAATTTGCATTCTCGTTCTTAGCTTAATTTCATTGTCAAATCCTTCGTTCTTAGAGGGTCTGGTTGCCTGCACCTTGATTCTGAGGATATTAACAGGAAAAATCCCTTTAGATAGAAGGCAACAGGTTGCTTTCCAGGGCAAATTTTGGATGAACAATCCAATGTTCATTCTGAGATGAATCCGCATGCAATGATCGTGTTGAAGTGTGTGTGTTAGCATAGGCCGCATTTTCACATATACAACCACCATCAACAATCACATCACAAAACTTACCCTTGTACTTGGACCTGGTACAAAACAAACTCCTCCTTTGTCTAGGTTTGGTCTCACCACTTAATAAGACCCTTTCATTTATGAGAACCTCTCCTTGTTCTACATCATTAGAATGCAATGACTATGCATCTTCATCCACATGAGCAACCCTTTCTTGACCATCAACTCTCCTATCTATCCTTCTTTGTCATTGAGGGAATTCAAATGCATGATGACCTTCTTCATTGCAATGAAAATAGGTACCATGGAAGAATCCTCTTCCTAATCCTTATCCATGTCCTCTACCTCTTCCTCTTTGATCTCCAAATTTTTTATCATAGGAGGGTTGAAACCCTTGTTCCTCTAGCTCCTGCTAGTACCCACATCTTCATTTTTCTTTTTGGTCTCATTTTGGCATCTAGATGACCTATTACTACCCCTTCCTCCTTAACCACACCTTCTTTGCCTTTCTTCAAAAAAATTATTTATCTTCTCTTTGACTCGGGGGGCAAACTAGTATGCCTCTTCAATGCTAGTCATTCTAACTAGACTTAACTCTTTATGAATGCTAGGTCATAACCCACTGAGGTAATGAGAAACCTTCTTCTTATTTGCTTCTGCACAACCTACCTTAATAAGAAGTTGATAAAATTCCTCCATATATTCGTAGACAGATTTTTTTGCTTGCTTTAATCCTTTCATTTTCTTGAACAAATCAAGCTTGTAATCAATAGGAATGAACTACTTCTTTAGTTTGTCAAACTTGTGATCCCATCTTTTGATTTTCTCCTTTCCTTTTCTATTTCTTTCCAGCTAAATCTCTTGCCTCCAAATTTTTGCGTGGCCTTTCATTTTGGCCCTCGCAAACTTAACCCTATATGGATCCTTGATATCCTCATACTCAAAATACTCCTCTAATTCATTGATCTAGTCGATCAACTCATCCAGGTTTAGATTTCTTGAAAACATATCCACATCAATTTTAGGTCTTTTTCTAGGCTTAGAAATGGCCTTATAAAGCCTCTCCTCTACTTGATTTAGGATTTCCCCTTTGTCTTCTCCTTCCTGTCCAATATTTTCTTCTTCTTCATTTTCTTCCTCACTTTCATTGCCTACAACAACATTCAGTCCTCTATGGATCTCCTCCTACAATGCTTGAACTTGTCTCTAGAGGGCTCTAACCTCAGGAGTAACAACTCTGGCCCTTCCACCAAATTCCCTTCATGGAGGCATGTTCTTGTCTCAAACCCACAACCTCACAGTCCTAGTGAAAACTACCTCATAGTCAAGGCTTTGTCTACACACTTAGGAAAACTTTCTTTGATACCAAAGACCAGAATGAACACACAAGAAAAGGGGAAAAAAATCTTATTATCAATGAAAAATGCCCAATGGGCTCACAAAAGTATGATTCTGGAGAATGAAATCCTCTACACAATACCTTCTCTCTCACTCCATTGAGAACTACCTTTACAATGCTAGAAGTGTTCTTAAATAAGCCCCAAATGATTTAGGGTTAGGAATACATTCTGGAATATGCTAGTTGGCATCCATCGCCAAACAGAAGGTTCTAGAAATCATGTTAGAAGTTGGTGTAAAATTAAAAGAATCCAAAAATGGTAGTCCAACTTCTAGGAGGCATAACTTTTGAACCGTGATTCTGATTGATGAACAATTTACATTTCTGGAAAGCTCTTGAAGTTCTCTATAGCCCTATTGATAGCTTTTTTTGTCCCCCATTTTTTGGCCCTATACAAGGCCATTTAGTGACCCAAATCTAACTTTGAAGTGCTCTCAGGAGGTCTCTAGAAAAATTAAAATTGTAATAACTTTCTAACCATAAAACCTTTTGACCTGATTCTTTTTTTGGAGCGCTTTAAATTACAAGTATAATCATCCCTCCAACTTACACCCTCCAACTCATCATAATTTTGGCTCAATTACAAAATAACTCATTTTTGCATTTACATGTATCCCAAGGTGCTTAAGGTTCTTAGAAACTCTAACCTAGAAAACTAATAGTGGAATTGTGAGAGTTGGAACCTTTATTTGACCCAAATGGGTATCTAGAAATGAAAACATATTAAATAGAAACTATATCTCAGCATATTTTTTGGGTGATACAGGATTTCCCTTACACCATTGGATGCTCCTGCATCAACTAGGTTCTAATCTAACTCTTGAAGGTCTTGTAGGTAGACTCACTACTTTGAGATATCCAATTTTGACAACTTCAAATCTAACAATTTTGAATCTTCTTTCAAAGCTAAAATGTCATTAAAGGAACCTAATAAGAAGAAGAAAAAAAGGTAAAACATGTTTCTAGTGATAGTGATAGAGATGAGGAGGATGTAGAATAGCTTGAAGCACTAATAGCAAGAAGATTTCATAGAGGTAAAGAAAAATTCAAAGGTAAGTTACCTATCATGTGTTTTAATTGCAATGAGGTTGGTCATATTGTTGCTAGATGTCCAGAGAAGAACTATAGAGGTGGAGATAAGTACAAAAGTAGAAGAGATGAAGAAAACAAAGATTACAAAGACAAAGGGAAGAAAAATTTCTATATTGTAGAAGTGGAAACTAAAGATGGATCTGATGATCATGATGATGAAGTGGTGTGTGTTGCAATGAAGGATTTTTCTAATGAGGATGAGGCAACTACACTAGTGTCTTGTGTGAACAAAGATGATAGATGGATCATTGATAGTGGGTGTTCACACCACATGATTGGAGATAAGAGTAAGTTCATTACCTTGAATTATTATGATGGAAATAGTGTAAGGCTTGGTAATGATGCACCGTGTTTGATAAAAGTAAAAGCTTCTATCAAACTCACAAAAAATATTTTGTGTGACAATGCTTATTATGTTGAAGGACTTTAACTTGTTGAGTGTGTCATAACTGAATAGTTCAGGTTGCAAGATTAAGTTTGAGAATAAGATTGCTAAGATGCATGATACTAATGGAAAACTAATGGGAAAAGGTGATCAAAGTAGAGGTAATTTATTCTACCTTGGTAGGGATGATGCTACTTGTCTAGTTATAGAATTTGATGATGTGTGGTTATGACAAAAGAGGTTATGTCATGTTAATTTTAATAACTTAGTTAGTATTAGTAACATGAGAAGAGTCAGATGTTTTCCTAATTTGAAGAAACCTGACAATATAATTTGAAAACAATGTTAGAAAAAATGATAAAGTCTAGTTTTAAGAGTAAGACTCACACCTCTATAGTAATTTTGGAGATTGTTCATACTAACTTGTGGGGACTAGTTGATGTGCAAAGATACAAAGGTGATAAGTACATTATGTTATTTTTTGATGATTATTCTAGGATGATGATTGTCATGTTTCTAAAATAGAAATTTGATGCTTTCTAAATGTTTAAGTGGTACTTAACAAGACTTGAGAAGGAAACAGGTAAAAGCCTAAAATGTTTGAGATTTGATAGAGGAGGAGAATTTACATCAAATGATTTTGAGATGTTTTGTAATGACAAAGGAATCAAAAGATAGACATTTGACCATAGGACCCCTCTACAAAATGGAATTGTTGAAAGGAGGAATAGATCTATAATGGACTGTACTAGGACACTCATGATGGAGAAGAATTTTTCTTTGAAATACTAGAGAGATGCTATAAGTACAACTATCTATACCTTGGACCATGTGTAAGTCAAGAAAGGTACTCATTCAACATCTTTTGAACTATGGTATGGATACTCACCCAATGTAAAATATTTTAAGGTATTTGGAAGAGAGTGTTAAATTCTCAAAGATTTTAGGAATGGTAAATTAGATGCAAAAATTGAAGAAGGTATATTCCTCGACTACTCCACAAGACATAAAGCTTATAAGTGTTTAAATACTAACACTAACAAAGTTGTGGAAAGTGAAAATGTGAAATTTGGTGAATATACAGAAGTACATGAGGCTAAACCTATGAAGGAACCAAAAGAATAAAAATCATTTTTATACCTTTTATGAAGGTATGCCTATTGATGAAGATGTTGTAAATCAAGGTACAAATCAACAAGAAGTTTTAGTGACTACCGAGAGACATATAATGAATGTGAAGTTGCATTCAAGAATCGAGCCACAGTCAAGTCCCAAGTTACATAAAAAATTTGAGGCACATTTTAATTCTAGGATTAGTCTACATGAAATAAATATTGAATTTCTTGATATTGAAGTACATAGTGATTTAGAAGTTGATAGATCTATTGAAGAAAATATAGCAGAACCAAGATTGTCAAAATATGTCAAAAGACATCACCCTACTGCACAAATTATTGGATATAAAGATGCAAGGCCAATGATAGGAAATAGTTTGAGGAGTGATACATTTTTTCTTGGCATGTTTGAACATATGATAGTGAAATATACCTTAGAAGATGATGATTGGAGTAAATCTAGGAAATAAGAGAATGAATAGATTGAGAAGAATATGACATGGACTTTAGTTCCTAGACTTGAAGATAAAAATGTGATTGGCACCAAGTGGGCATATAGAAACAAATTAGATGAAAATGGTGAAGTCGCAAGGAACAAGGTAACATTAGTTTGCAAGGGGTATGCACAAGAAGAAGGAATAGATGATGGAGAATCATTCACTCCTATTGCAAGATTGGAAGGATTAAGAACTCTATTTTCTTACTTTGCATAAAAAGGTTTCAAATTTTATCAAATGGATGTTAAATCTGCATTTTTTAATGACATATTGGAAGAAGAGTTCTATATATAGAACAACTAGAAGGATTTTTTGATGCCAACAACAAAAACATGGTATGTAGACTACACAAAGCTTTATATGGTTTGAAGTAAGCACCAAGAGCATGGTATGAAAGGATTTGCAATTATCTTGTAAAAATTGGATTTGGAAGGACTGGTGATAATAGAAATTTTTACTTAAAGATAGAGAAAGGAAAATATATTTTACTATATGATGTTTTTGTTGATGATATCATACTTGGAGGTCAAGATGCTTTATGTAAATCTTTTGCAAATGAAATGAAGAAATAATTTGAGATGTCCATGTTTAGGGAGATCAAGTTCTTTATGTGTTTGCAAGTACATCAGATGAAATATGGTATATACATCACTCAGTCAAAATATGTAAAGGAGATACTAAAATTTTTTGGATTGGAAGATTCCAAGCCAGTAAAACACCTATGGTGATAGGACATAAATTTTCAAAAAATGATGATTTATTTGAGGTGAATCAAACACTATAGAGGTCTATGATTGGCAAATTGAAATATGTATTACATAGAAGACTCAATATTGCATTATTTGTTGGGATAGTTGCAGATTCTCTACTAATAATAGAGAGAATAATTTGATGGCTGCTAAGAGAATAATGAAATATCTAAAAGGTACATAAGACTATGGTCTCTCCTACAAGTAAAAGGAGAAGTTTGAGTTGAGAGCCTACATTGATGTTGATTGGGATGGAAATATTGAAGACAAAAAGAGCAATAGTAGAGGAGCATTTTTCTTAGGAAAAAGGTTTGTTACATAGACTAGCAAGAAATAAAGCTACATATCTCAATCTACTACTAAAGCTGAATATGTTGTTGTTACAATAAATTGTACAAACATTGTATATATTAAACAACTACTCGAAAGTATGAAGGAGGAAATCATTGAACCTGTGATATGTTATTGTGATAATACAAGTGATATAAATATATTAAAAAATCATTTGATGCATACAAAGCCCAAGAACATTGAAATCAAGTATCATTACTTGAGAGAGCTATTTCAAGACAAAGAGGTGAAGATGGAATATGTGAATATAAAAAAGAAAATAGTTGATATCATCAAAAAAGCATTACCTAAGGATTGTCATAAGTATCTAAGAGGTAAACTATGGGTGACACCTCTATCCAAGGCTATTTAAGAAGCATGAGAAGTGCCCTGCATCAATTGAGATGAATAACATATGTTACACATTGATGCAATGGATCTTACTTTAGGAGCTACCTAAAGTAATCAAAGAGCTAGAGCTATAGATCATTCACAAGCTAGGTGATAGAGGGAGAAACTAAAAATGTTCATATCTACATATTAAGAAGACAATTCTTTGGCATTGTTGTCAAAGAGGGAGAAATACAATGAGGGAAATCTAGAAAATGGAGAAATATAGAAAAAAAAATTAGAAAGGAAGAAACATCGAATATCTACTCAAAGGGAGACAATGTACCTAATGATTTAACTAGAGAGAGAAATAGTTAAAAAACATACATCTACCTAGTAAGAGGGAGGATAGTGTTGAGGAAGTCATAAGGATGAGTTGATTGTCTATTGTTCAAAAAAAAAAATTTAACCTATACAAAAGATGAAAGATGCTAATAGAGGGAGAGATTTGGATACAAGGAATTATTTTATTTTTGGTATTATTGTTGGTTTTACTAGTTTTACAAGTATGAGAATGTGTTTTAATCATTTTTTTTCACTAATGTCAAACCTATTACTTGTTGGTAAGATAAATCTTTAGTTGATTTGAGTACTATCATTTATTTGATTGATGAGGAGGTTTTGATCAAATGAGATGACAAAAGAACCTAGAGGAAAGGTTGAGTTATGGTATGAAAAAGGAGTACAAAGATCTGCTAAGACAATGATGATATAGTGCTTTCATTATCTACTTAAGGTTGCAAAGCATGGATACACTAACAAAGTCTAGAAGAATAAGTAAGAAGAATTGAATCTGACAAGCTTGACTTAGTGGATAATAGGTGACGAGAAAATTTAGTGCAAGCCAATCAAAAAATTAGTTGGAACCAAGTAGAGTCAAAATTTATTATATGCCAAGTGATAAAGTTTAAGCTAAGTAAATTTTAGTTGATGTCAAACACTAGTAAAATTTTGTGTTTTTCAATTTATTGAATGGATTATGAGTGGAAGAATAGTATGGAAGCTGAGTGACAAAATATTAATGTTCAGTGCCACTATTCATGTTAAATTGTGGATTTCATGAATTTGAGCTAACTATTTTATTTTCTTCAATTTTGTAAAGTGCGTGGAAGATAACTATGATGAGTCAGTGGCATAGAATTCATGGTAAACCGTTTTGAGGTAAATTCAAATAGGATTGAAGAAGAAGTTTCTAGAAGGGACTAAAATTAAAAGATGGGTAGATTCATTGAATCATACCTAACCATAAAATGGATGATAGAAGATGAATGGAAAAAGATCTTAATTTTCTATTTATAGAGATGGCTAGTCAAAAACAAGGTTGATCAATGTTCGAGAATCTAAGTTAGACAAGAGGTCTTAGGTATTGCTTCATTTAGAGACCGAATAGAAGAGACTACTATTGGAAAGAAAAGAAAGAAGGCTTAAGAGTATGAATGTTTGAAGGGTGAACAAGCTATCAAAGTTGAAGTGTGTGAAAGCCAAGAAGAATGGAGGAGTGAAATAAATATTTGTAATCTACAAGTGAGTTGGAGTTATTAGATCAAGCCTTACTACTACTTTCTAATCATTGTACTAGTCTAGGGTAAATCCTTTGGATTAAGGTTGACCTAATAGTCATTTGTAAATCCTTTAACTGGGTGACATTCCAAGTGCATGATCTAAAGTCCTCTAATAAGTCTCACTCCTGACGGGGTAATTTAAATCCTCTAACCAAGTCACATTTAATAGTGTGTATTGTAACCTTTAATAGGTTTGGTCTTTCATAAGGCATCACTTCAGAAGAGTGAGAATCAGTACAATGTTATTGGTGGCTTTTTCCAAATTGGGTTTCCACATAAAATCATTCTATCAAATGTACCATTGAATCTATTATATTTCATGATTACATTTATGCAAATTTGATTTGACAATAACCTACAAAATTTAAGTGATTTTATGAGCTAATGAATGCACGCATGAATATGTTTTATGAATATGGGTTCACTAAGTTATGAAAAGTTTTATTTCTACATCTAGACCTTAGATAACTGATTCTCTCTCCCCCCCCCCTCAGTTATTCTAAAGAATTCCAACAAAAAATATTATAAAAGTTTACACTTGTTGGGAAGACTTATCAGAGAACTAGAAGAAAAACCTTATCAAAGAAAATGATGTCTTATCAGAAATAGTGAAGACTTATAGGAAAGAAATGATTGAATAAAGGATAGATGTTGATTGAAAAGAAAAAGGTGGGATGAATCAAGTGTAATTCAAGGAACATTATAATGACACTAAAATTAAGATAAGAAGGAAACAAAGGATTAATGAAGAAATTTCTACAAGGTCAAAAATAACTTACAAAAATGGTGGAATTCAAGAAAGTAAACTTGATGACGATTTTTTTATGATTGGATCTAGGTTTAAGGTTTATGATTATAATGTTACTACATATAGGAGAAGAAAAAAGGAAGTTGAGCATCTTTTCAAAGAGTAAGAAGGATAGTAGAGGAGATAGGAGATTATAGACATTACAAATGAATTGTTATGCTCATAGAAAAGGTATAGATTTGATTAGAGGATTGTAATGATGTGTCATTATGAAATTGTAATGGATATGATATAACAAGTTATTGAAAAGTACATATCATTTCTTTCTAGAAGTTATAATATCAAAGTCCCTTATTGGGTGGCCCTAATAGGTCTATTTTCCTTTAGCATGGTGGCATTCTTAGAGTATAGTATCTAAATCCCCTAACCAGGTTACTCCTAGTAGGGTAAATACTTTAATAGTTCTTAAGGAAACCCATTAATTGGGTAACACCTAGCTTTTTCTAGTGACCCCTAATAGGGCAAGCTCCTAATAGAGTGTATTCTAGTAGAATATAGTTATTTGTGAGAAATAATCTTAGAACATGGTTTTTAGCCTAACCAAGTTTCTATAGGATAAATACTGGTGTTTAGTAGGTATGAATATTTTACTATGTTAAATGGATTTTTTTGTTTGGTTAACTGATGATGTTGTTATAAGTAAACTAATATTACTACTAGTAAACTAGAAAGAAATTTTTTAATTTATATTTATTTTTTAAGTTGGTTATTATTAATTCACCCCCTAGTCTTAGTAATCATACTATATCAACAATTGGTTGTTGGAAATGATTGAATAAGATCATGAATGAAGATTGATGGAACTGGAAAAGAATGTTTTCAATCATTGTTTTGTCATTGATGTCAAACTTGCTACTTGCAGGAATGATAATTGCATTAGTAATCCAAATGCTATCAATTGGTTGATTGACAAGGAGGAGGCAATCAATAAGATTTAACTAGAGTACCTAGAGAAAGGTTGAAGTTATGATGTTGTAATGAAGTACAAGGATTAGCTAAGCCATTGATGAAATAGTGTATTGATGACATATTCTAAGACACAGAGAATGGACACACTAAAACATATCAAATATGTAAGGGTTTAACTAAGTTATTTGTAAAGCCTAACTAAGTTCATTAAAAAGAGAGAGCTAAGCAAGCTAGTTAGTGCCAAACAGATTCTCAGTTGAAGCCAAGAAAGTTCACCTTTAGAGTGTGCTGAGTGATCTTCAAGTGTCGAGTAAATATCAAGTCCCAAGCAAGAAATAGGTGCTTAGTGAAGATACAAATGCCGAGTAGGATACAAGTGCTGAGTAACATAGAAGAAGTTGAGCATTAGTAAACCAATAATGCCGAGTTACTGCATTATTTTGAAAATCAAAAATTTGCCAGATCTGAGCTGACAAGGTTGTTACCTAGAATTCTGTAAACCAGATAGAAGATAAGAGTGATGAGCTGGTGGCACAGAACACCATGTAAAACATTTTTTGGCAAATACAACTAGACTCTAGATGAAGTTTCTAGATGAAGAAGAGACATGGGGTAGATATATTGTATCCTACCTAATCCATCGAAAGCCTAAAGTTGGAGAGGGAGAATTGAGCGGGAAAGATATTTCATGATTTCTATTTAAGAAGTCATAAGGTCACAAAGAAAAATAGAGGTGAAAAAGAATGAAAGCATGAAGTGGTGAAGAAGGTGCTAAGGAGAAAGAGAGCACATTCACTCTATTTCGTTGGATGACCACAGATATGATTGCATTGGTATGATGAGTAAGAAGACTCAAGTAGATGAATCTTGAGAGGAAGACAATCTATCAGAATTGAAGTGATTAAATGCCAAGCAAAGGATTGAACTAAAGTGTGATCTGTAATCTACAAAATATGTTGTAAGTTGTATCAGATCAAAAGCCATTATTGTCACTCTCTAGCAATTGTAACAATTAAGATAAATACTATGGACTTAGGTTGGTTTAATAGCCATGTTGTAAATCCTTTAACAGGGTGACATTCCAAGTGAATGTTCCAAAGTCCTTTAACCAGGCCCATTCCTAACAGTATGGTGAAATCCTCTAACAAGGTCACATTTAACAATGTGTTGTAGCCTTTAACGGGGCATGATTTTAACAGAGAAGACTATCAAAAGTGATTGAAATCAATTGTGTACTTATTTTGAGGGTATCATCCCCACTCCAATTTTACCTTCTTATTCCTAGAGGGTTTATGGGTTATCAAATTCTTAGTGTTATGGTGTGATGCATGTTTACTTTCCATAGTAGTTTCAATATTAAAATTGCATGCATGATATGTTCAGTTATGCACCATTAAGGATTTGTAGAAAAAGTATTATTAGGGCATTTGGACCTTGGATAAATAATTCACCCACCCCCCCCCTTCTCAGCTATTCTAAAGAATTCTAACAATTGGCATCAAAGCTTAGCTACTGACTTAGTTTAAAGAGACTAGAAGCAGAAAAGATCAAAATGCCTAAGAGAGAAGTTCCCAAGCTCAAAAAAGACAACATTGTTTCATGGTAAAGCTTGATGAAGCTACATCTTGGATCCATAGGAGATTATGCCTAAAATTCAATTGTTATTGAACATGTTGATCTAAATGGTGCTCTTATTGCAGAAAATTTGAAAAACAAGTAGGAACACAATCAGATAATGCTGGAAATTGCTTCTGCACTCAATTATGCTGAATTTGATGATATCAAAGGATGCGACACTGCATTCAAGATGTGGAAAGCCCTATCTAATATTTATGGAGGAGATCATAATGTCCAAAGAGCAAAAAGAGAAAGTCTCAGAGGAAAGTTCGATGATATGAAAATGGAAGAAGGTGAGAATGTTGTTCAGTATGTTGCTAGAATAAAGGAAGTGGTAAGTACAATAAGATGCTTGAGTGGTCAATTAGATGATGATAGGATTAATAGTAAGTTTTTAAGAACCTTGCTCCCTATCTATGGTATTAGAGTATTAGCTATACAAGAGCTAAGATGTGTACTAGGAAACAATCCAAGTTTTGAAGGTATAGTGGGTAGACTCACTGCATTTGAGTTATCTAACTTTGACAACTATAGACCTGAGAATGTTAAATCTTCTTTGAAAGAAAAGCTATCATTAAAAGATGTTGATCAAATGAAATCAAAGAAGGGAAGAAAGATGAAATATGTATGCAGTGACAGTAGCACTAATGAGGAAGATGTGGAACAATTGCAAGCATTACTAGCTTGAAGATTTCATAGAGGCAAAGGAAAATTCTAAGGTAAGCTGCCTATCATTTGTTCTAATTGCAATGAAGTAGGACATATTGCTGCAAGGTGTACACAGAAAAAGGAATATAGGGAAGGCAACAAGTACAAAAATAGAAGAGAAGATGATAAGAGAGATTACAAAGACAAAGGCAAGAAGTGCTATATTGCTGAAGAGGATTTTGATGATAATGATGATGAATTTGTCTATGTGGCCATGAAGGACTAATCTAATGAAGAAGAGTCTATAACACTGGTAACATGTATGAACAAGAATGATAGATGGATCATAGACAACGAATGTTCACATCACATGATAGGAGACAAAAGTAAGTTTGTTAACTTTACGTAGTATGATGGAAATAGTGTTAGATTTGGTAATGATGCTCCATGTCAAATCAAAGGAAAAGGTTCCATTAAGCTTATAGAGAAAATCTCATGTGATAATGCATACTATGTTGAAGGACTAAACTACAATTTGTTAAATTTCTCACAGTTAGGAAATGTAGGTAGCAAAGTAGAATTTGGAAATAAAACTGCAAAAATCTATGATACTAATGGTAGATTGATAGGAAAAGGAGATCAAACAAGAAGTAATCTATTTTATCTTGATCTAGAAAATACCTCTTGTCTTGTTGCAAAATTTGATGATGTGTGGCTATGGCATAGAAGGCTATGTCATGTCAACTTTGATAATTTTGTCAATATCAATAAATTGAAGAAAGTTAGAGGTTTACCTAAACTGAAGAAACCTGACAATATCATGTGCAAACAATTTCAGTAGGAAAGATGACCAAGTCAAGTTTTAAGAGTAAAAACTATACATCTAAAGAAGTACTTGAGTTAGTCCATACTGACTTATGTGGTCCAATAGAAGTAAAAAGATACAAAGGAGATAAATATATAATGTTGTTCATTGATGATTATTCTAGGATGATGACTGTTATATTCTTAAAGAAAAAATTTGATACTTTAAAAATATTTAAGTGGTATGTGGCTAGAGTTGAAAAGGAAATAGGAAAGAGTTTGAAATGCCTGAGATCAGACAGAGGTGGTGAATTCACATCAAATGAATTCGAGATATTTTGTAATGACAAAGGAATCAAGAGACAAATGTCAGCCCCTAGAACTCTCCCACAAAATGGAATTGTTGAGAGAAAAAATAGATCTATGATTGACTATGCTAGAACATTAATGATGGAAAAGACTGTTGCTCTAAAATATTGGAAAGAATTTGTAAGTGTGGTTGTTCATATACTGAACCGAGTACAAGTCAAGAAATGTAGAAGGTCAACACCTTTTGAATTATGGTATGGTCACTCACCCAATATAAAGCATTTCAAAGTATTTGGTTGCAAATGCTTTATCCTTAAAGATGCTAGAAATGGAAAATTTGATGCAAAAAGTGATGAAGGCATATTCCTTGGTTATTCCACTAGAAGTAAAGCATACAAGTGTTTAAATACTAACACTGACAAAATTGTGGAAAGTGCGAATGCAAACTTTGATGAGCATGCATATGTCCAAGTTGAAAAACCAAAGAAAATGGATGACTACAGAACCTTTGTGTATTCTTATGAAGGAATTCCTATTGACAAAGATCCTACCAATAAAATTGGGATTCAACAACAAGTTTCAGTTTCAGCCGAGTCACAACTAGTGAATGTCGAGCTGCATTCAAAAGCTGAGTTATAGAATGAAGGAAATGCTCATTTTGACTCTGAAGTTAGTACACATGAAAGAGGTGAAGAACTACCTAACAACGAAGTGCATAGTGATCCTAAATCTAAAAGATCAAATATGGAAACAAGGACAAAACCAAGATTGTCCAAATATGTAAAGAGGCATCACCCTATTGAACAAATAATTGGTGACAAAGATGCAAGACTAATGACAAGAAATAGACTAAGAAATGAATCATGTCTGTTAAGCAAATTTGAACCTAAGATAGTCTATGATGCATTACAAGATGATGACTAGTATAAAGCTATGGAAGAAGAAATTGATCAAATAAAGAAGAACAAAACTTGGAGTTTAGTTCCTAGAATAGTTGACAAAAATGTGATTAGCACCAAATGGGTATTTAGAAATAAGCTAGATAAGAATGGTGAGATTTCTAGAAACAAAGCCAGACTAGTATGTAAGGGTTATGCTCAAGAAGAAGGATTAGACTATGGGGAAACATTTTTCCCTATTGCAAGAATGGAAGGAGTAAGAACTTTACTTGCATATGCTGCATATAAAGGTTTTAAAGTCTATCAGATGGATGTAAAGTCTGCTTTTCTGAATGGTATATTGGAAAGAAAGTCTATATTGAACAACCAGATGGATTTGTTGATAAAAACAACAAAGATATGGTTTGAAAACTACATAAAGCACTCTATGGTCTGAAACAAGCACCTAGAGCATGGTATGAGAGACTTCACAGGTATCTAGTGCAAATAGGATTTGAAAGAACTGATGATAATAGAAACATGTACATCAAATCTAAATAAGGTAAGGATATTATCATATCTAAAATATTTGTGGATGACATAGTGTTTGGAGGAAAGGAAGTTCTTTGCAAAAATTTTGCTAACAAAATGAAACATGAATTTGAGATGTCTATGTTTGGAGAAATCAAATTTTTTGTTGGATTGCAAGTACATCAACTAAAACCTGGTATATTTATAACACAATAAAAGTACATCAAAGAGACACTTAAATCATTTGGATTAGAAGACTCTAAACCAGTTAGTACACCAATGGCAATAGGACATAAGCTATCCAAAAATGATGTATCAGCTGAAGTGAATCAAAAATTGTATAAATCCATGATTGGTAAACTACAATATGTTGTACATAGCAAACTAGACAAAGCATTAGCAATTGGAATAGTGGCTAGATTCTTTGCTAATCCTAAAGTGAACCATCTCATAGCAGTAAAAAAGAATAATGAGATATCATAAAGGAACTGATGACTTTGGCCTATATTATAAAAAGAATGAAAAGTTTGAGCTCAATGCATACATAGATGCAGATTGGGGAGGTAACATTGATGATAGAAAGAGCACAGGTGGAGGAGAACTATTTTTAGGAAAAAGAATAGTTACTTGGACCAGCAAGAAGAAAACGTGCACATCTCAGTCCACTGCAGAATCAGAATATGTGGCAGCAACAGTCAATTGCACAAACATTGTGTGGCTCACACATCTATTGAAAGGAATGAAAGAAGTGGTAACCAAACCTGTGATATTGTATTGTGATAATACAAGTGCTATAAACATATCCAAGAATCCAGTAATACATGCAAAAACCAAGCATATTGCAATCAAGTATCACTATGTCAGAGAACTGGTAGAAGACAAACAAGTGAAGATGGAGTACATTCACACAAAGGAACAAACTGCAGATATCTTCACCAAACCATTTCCCAAGGATGCTTATGAATATCTAAGACGAAAGTTGGGGGTAATTCCCCTAACTCAAGCAGATTAAAAGCAAAGAAGCTGCCCTACATCAACTGGAGCAAATCATTGAAATATCAGAAGAATGATGCAAAGGATGACAACAAAAACAAGAGACTCCAAATTAGTCACAAGCATGCTGACAGAGGGAGAAAAACATGAAATGCAAAGCTTATATTTCTCATGTTAAAGATGCTACATCTTTGGCATTTATGTCAAAGAGGGAGAGATATGTAGAAAAATGATCAAAATAGGGTTAAGAAAGAGATACTCATGAGGGAGAAATATATGAAAGAGGGAGATTTATGAGAAATTGAAAGGTAAAGATATGGAGATATATGAGATCAGTAGTAAAGCTATAGTCAAGAGGGAGAAATAGAAGGTATTAGAAAATGTATGTAATTTTGGTGGTAACTAAGTTGATCAAGTGATCAATTTGGTTTGCCATCAATGCCAAAGATGGAGATTGTTGGAAATGATTGAATAAGATCATGAATGAAGAGTGATGGAACTAGCAAAGAATATTTTCAATCATTGTTTTGTCATTGATGTCAAACTTGCTACTTGCAGGAATGATAATTGCTTTAGTAATCCAAATACTATCAATCGGTTGATTGACAAGGAGGAGGCAATCAATAAGATGTAACTAGAGTACCTAGAGAAAGGTTGAAGTTATGATGTTGTAATGAAGTACAGGGATTAGCTAAGCCATTGATGAAATAGTGTATTGATGACATATTCTAAGACACAGAGAATGGACACACTGAAACATATCAAAGATGTAAGGGTTTAACTAAGTTATTTGTAAAGCCTAACTAAGTTCATTAAAGAGAGAGAGATGAGCAAGCTAGTTAGTACTGAATAGATTCTTAGTTGAAGTCAAGAAAGTTCACCTTTAGAGTATGTCGATTGATCTTCAGGTGCCGAGTAAATATTAAGTGTCGAGCAAGAAATAGGTGCTAAGTAAATATCAAGTGCCGAGAAAGAAATAGGTGTCGAGTAAAGATACAGATGCCAAGAAGGATACAAGTGCCAAATAACACAAAAGAAGCTAGGCATTAGTAGACCAATAATGTCGAGTTGCTACATTATTTTGAAAATTGAAGATTCGCCAAATCTTAGCTGACAAGGTTGTTACCTAGAATTTTGTAAACTAGATAGAAGATAAGAGTGATGAGTTGGTGGCATAGAACACTATGTAAAACATTTTTGGCGAATACAACTGGAGTCTAGATGAAGTTTCTAGATGAAGAAGAGATATGGGGTAGATACATTGTATCCTACCTAATCTATTGAAACCCTAAAGTTGGTGAGGGAGAATCGAGCAGGAAAGATATTTCATGATTTCTATTTAAGAAGTCATAAGGTCATGAAGCAAAATAGAGGTGAAAAAGGATGAAACCATGAAGTGCTGAAGAAGGTGCTAAGGAAAAAAATTGCACAGATACTCTATTTTCTTGGATGACCACAAATATGATTGCATTGGTATGATGAGTAAGAAGACTCAAGTAGACAAAGCTTGAGAGGAAGACAAGCTGTCAGAATTGAAGTGATTAAAAGCTAAGAAAAGGATTGAACTGAAGTGTGATCTATAATCTACAAAATATGTTGTAAGTTGTATCAGATCAAAAGCCATTATTGTTTCTCTCTAGAAATTGTAACCATTAAGATAAATCCTATGGACTTAGGTTGGTTTAATAGCCATGTTGTAAATCCCTTAACAGGGTGACATTCCAAGTTAATGTTTGAAAGTCCTTTAACCAGGCCCATTCCTAATAGTATGGTGAAATCCTCTAACAAGGTCACATTTAACAATGTGTTGTAGCCTTTAACAGGGTAGGCTTTTAACAGGGTAGACCATCAGAAGTGGTTGAAATCAATTGCACATTTATTTTGTGGGTATCATCCCCACTCCAGTTTTACCTTTTTATTCCTGGAGGGTTTCTAGGTTATCAAATTCTCAGTGTTATGGTGTGATGCATGTTTACTTTCCATAGTAGTTTCAATATTAAAATTGCATGCATGATATGTTCAGTTATGCACCATTAAGGATTTGTTGAAAAAGTATTATTAGGGCATTTGGACCTTGGATAACTGATTCACCACCCCCCCCCTCCTTCTCAGTTATTCTAAAGAATTCTAATATTGGTATCAGAGCTTAGTTACTTTATTTTGAAGCTTAACTACTTAGGTTAAAGATCTTAAGATGTATAGGAATAATGTACCCTAGTTTAATAGGTATGAGGATGACTTTGGAATGTGGGCAAGAAGGATGAAATTAAACCTATCTAGAATTACAGATAATGTATTCTATTCACTTAATAATGAATGTGCACAACTCTCAAGCACTGTTATTGAAGCATGAAAGAAAGAAAAACTAATTCATAACTTTGTGATGATACAAATCACAATAGCTCCATGCAATTATGATTATGTTGACATCAAAAATATTCCTTTAGCCAAATAGATATGGGATACAATGGTGGAAGTCCATAGAAGATATGAACATGTCATGCAAGTAAAATTTGAAGGATTGAAAGGTAAATATGGCACCATGACAATAAATCCATTACAAAATATGTAGAAAGGATCAAAGATATTATTACAGTGATCAAAGGAGCTAGTGAAAAAATCAAAGAAAGAAAAATTGTAATTAAAATGCTCAGAACTCTTCCAACTATGTATGTTATTCAAGCTTCTACCATACAAGAATTAAAGACAATTGATAAGAGTAGTTGTTAGCCCCAACTAATGATGTAACTAATAATGATATGAATGTCTATGAAAAATTCATATTAATTTTTTATGTTTTCATTGATGTCAAATTCTTAGCTGGCTAGACATTATGCTAATTTAGTAGAGTTTCATATCATTTGATTGATGAAGAGGATTAGAAGAAAGTATGATGATGATAGAGTTGATAAGTACGATATTCAATGGGCACTTGAATGAGCTAGATAGTGATAATGTAATGTTGTTTTGAGTTTTTTGCACTCATATAATTATGTAATGTAATGATGAATTTTATGTATTTAGTAAGCTATGCAACCTATACTGAGTGACAAGGTAAAATGAGTACATTATTACTTGAGCATTTGGAAAAAGGGAAGTTAGAGTTTAGAATCAGTTGAGTAATACATATTTTAACTAAGTAATATATTGACCAAGTGAAATTTAATGTTCATCGAGTAATGTTGGAAGAAAAAGTTAAGTAAGATGAAATTTGACACCAACTTATGATAAAAATTAACAATTAACAATGTTCAAGAAGCTTGAAGGCTAAAGGAAAAGTTTGTTACAAGATCTATGACTGCAAAAATATAATTAAGACTTGATGATGGATATTTAAAAAAGATATGTATTAGCACAAATTTGAATAAAAGTTCTATTTTTTAAGTGACTAAATACATTGAATCTTAGATCTAAAAATCTAGTTAAGCAACAAAACCTAGAAGAATCTGGAAGTAGAGAGTTCTCTATTTAAGAAGATGTTGGAACAAATTTTTGGTTGCTAATTGTATTACTGGTTGAATGTTGATTGTTTATACAAAGAAATGATGGAGAAAGAAGAAGAAAGGAAGGAAAAGAGAAAGTTTAATCAAGAAAAGAAGATGGAAGATCAAGCAGGGTTAAAACAAAGAGAAAGTGTAAAGAAGTGAATCGACCAAGTAGAGATTGGAGAAAGAAGAAGAAAAATAAGAACATGAACAAGAAAGGTAGTGGTAAATATTACAAATCATTTTGTTAGTTTTTGAAAACTACGAGGCTGATCTAAAACCCAATAATAGGATATAGAAGAAAAAATTTCTTCTAAGGGTTAGTTGCTTTCTATTTTTAACTAAATTCTCTTTGGATCTGGACCAATATTAACAATATCACAAGGATTCTCTACCCTTTTGGTTCTACAAGACCAAAGTGGGTGCACCTTAGGGATGAAAATGATTGGATATTTGATACTTTCTTCACACTTCACTCACTAATATTATTTCTTCCTATATATCCTTTATAATAGAAATGGTCACAATTCTTCTTAGCTTTTCAAATATTCCTTGGTTATAGTAGCTAACTATAATTTAGAGCGTTGACCCAATTTTTTTTCTTCAAATAGTAAAGAAAATTTTATTTTATTTTAATTTGTGCTTTGTGCAACCATATGAATTTTTTCTCAATATGCATCTGAATTGATGATCAGTACCTTATCTATTGCTACATAGAGTCTAACCAAAAAAACTTGACCTATTTCATTTCCTTACAATTAAATCATTAATAGTTAACCTTGAACCCCATTCTTATGAATATCCCTCTCATATAACTAGAACCCTATCAATTTATTGAAGCATTTACTTAATTCTTTGAATTAAAAGAAACAACAAATTGATATACAATCTATCCTAGTTGCATTAAATTGTATGAACCTTAATCATTCAATCCCAACATAGCCAACATATAAAAAATAAAGACAAAATTTAGAGACATGAATATGGAAGAACTTTCCTTTGTATTAATCTTCCCTGAAAATAATGCATTTACATAATAACTTAGACTATGATAGAATGTCATTCAAGATTCACTAGTATTCCTTGATTGCAAAAATTGAATACAACATATAATATTGACACAAAGGCTAACTAAATCAAATGCAAAATAGCATAACACTAAAAATTACATGGATTTCAGACCTCAACTCTACATCTTGGAAATTATTTTATAGGAAGGATTGCAACAAGCTTTAGATGGGAGGACACATGTCAAAAAACTAATGGACACAAAATACAAAGTTATTTTACTTTTGTATGCAACAAGCTTTAGATGAGAGGACACATGTCAAAAAACTATTGGACACAAAAAATTTGGATGAAGTTACAAAACTAGCAGATGGCACTTTATGCAGGTGTCTTTGAGAAAATTTTGTTAGTCTTCAACCTTCTATCTTTTTCTTTTCCTTTCTCTTGTCTCCTCTACCTCTAATTGTATCCCGGATTTTCCTAATCATTGTCAACTAATGGTAAAGCCTTGATGTTTGCAGAAACCTCCTAGATGGCAACATTAGAATCTATATCTAGCCAAGTTGAATCCTTAACTATATTTAATTCTTCAAGGCACTTGTTCCACTTAGCATCAGTTATTTACTTAAACTCAATAATTACTTTTGACATCTCTACCTCTATCCTATATAGCATATCAATCATATCATACATCACCATCACACTTGCTTCATTATTGCAATAGGCTAAGAACCTTGGATGATCTAGGATATTATCAAAAGAGGATGACCACTCTACCTAGTCTTTAATCTTTCCATCACTATCCAAAATTGTAGGTACAAAACTAGGTGTTCCTACAACAATTGCCTTCATCTTATTATGTATCATCTACAACTTACCATTGAAGAAACCATTCAAATTCCTCACCTTAGCTATCATCTTTATGGTGTTTATGATCACCACCTTTGGCAAATATTTATTTTGTGCTAGTATAGGTACTAGAATATCAAAAAATGGAATATATAGACCCCATGTAGTTAAAAGAGGAGAAAATAAGGTAACTGCCTCTAAGCATCTATATTTTGCTCCTTGTAAACAAGGTAGTTTTTGTGCACATTCTATGAGACCAATTTTAAATAATTTATTTTATGAATTAGAAAATTCTTACTTGTTCTATTTTTTGTCTCTTTGCCTGATTCTAAATCTTCTTCATCTATCTCCATTACTTGGTCAGATGCTTCCCTTATTTTAGGTAATTGGCTTTTTGTCTGCACACCTCTATCATGAATTTTTGTAGTTTTTCTAATAGTGTTATTAAATATTTCTACCTTATATTCTAGCTTGAGGGTCCTCTACTCTAGAACATAGGTCTTCTTCATTTCTTCCTCATAGCTCCTCCTAGTTTTGATATATCTTTCATAAGATCCCTCTAGCTACGCTTGAAGGGTATCCATCCTGTCCTTACCCAATAGAGCTACTAAGGTGTGCATCCCATAATTTTGGCTCCTAGAGGTGGAGTGTACATTCTAGAAGATAACATTCTCTCTTAAGAATTCCTTAATTTCCATCAGATTTGGCTTCTAGTCCTCAAGAGCTAAACACCATATTACCATTGTCTAGGCATCTATATTATATCCAAGTCTTCTTAGCTCTTTGAGCTAATTTTCATCCTCAAATGAGATAGATTTGTCTATTTATTTGGTCCAATAGGAAAGAAGAGCTTATGTCCCATCCTAGGAAGATAATCATTCCACTTCTTCTCACCAATTCCCTTGCTTCTTCCATAATGAGGGTTTTAGTGGTAGGGTCATATTCTTTTAATTTCTAAACAAGTTAGCAACTACCTCATCAAGATCCCCTAGCTTAATCTGCAAAGATAACTCATTTTTCTTCAATTTGAAGAGGAAACTTTTAAACTCCTCTATCTTGATGGAATTGGCATCACTCATGAACTCAGTTGCTTCTATGATTCTATCATCAATCATTTGGGCTTGTAATTACAACTTCTTGAACCTTTTTTCATCCTCAAATTCCTAAGATACCAAATATCTCCTTTTGATATCATCAAAGTATTGACTATGCCTAGGCAAAATCTATAGGGCCTTTTGTTGATCCTTTTGTGGCACTTTGACCATCTTTTTTTTGTTTTTTTTCCTACTTTGAGCTCTCAAGGTTATCTTCTTCATCATCAGTGACTTCAATAGCTATGTCATCATTATAATATTTAGGTTCAACCTTTTTCCTTAGTGGTTCAATGATTTGTGCTACTATTTCATCAAAATTTTCTATACGCTTGTCCAATCTTGACTAGTAGTCTTCTCTAGGATAGAATCCCTTGAAGGATGGATCTTCTTTTCTCATATCCTTTTCAAAACTAACAAAATCCATATATTTAATCATCATCTCCCTATAAACATCCTCATTTAACCTATCAACAATGACATCCTCTTCCCACATAGGTTTTGTAGGGGGTAGGTTATATCCTCTTAAACTCTTCAAGGCATTTCTAATTGCATTATAAGGGTCATATGTCCTAGCTGTCCCAATTGGAAATTTATAGCCTATTAGATAGGTACTAGCTTCCTTAGTGGAATTCTTTCCTATCTCAAAGTCTCCTACATTGGTGCATCTAGACAAGAATGTTCCCTTCTTGACAAGTTTACCTAGGTATTCCTTATTCATTTAAATCAATTGCTAGAACACTTCTAGAAACCCTAGTCTCTCAGGATCATATTTGGGAAAAATGTGGGGTGGCTGAGGGCATCCAAAAATCCTAAGAATAATATACTCTTCAAAAAAAAAGACACTCCCTATGTCATGTGTTAGTTGTTTACCAAAATAAAAACACATTTTAGGTTTAACAACCTTTCGTACACTTCTAGGAATTCTTTCATTGATTAATCCTATCATTTTTAACATAGGATGAACAAAATCATTATAAAAGGAAATGACATTCAAATAATGGTTAAAAATTTCCATACCCTTGTCCACCTTTGTACTAGTGATCTTTCTTCCTACTTCTGTGTGGACTCAAAGAAGCTTTGATCAAATGCATCAAATTTTTTAACATGATTAGATGCATAATCATTGAATAATGAGGGAATTTAAAATTATCCAATTGTCCTTGTTGAGAAGCAATGATCTCCTCATGTATCTTTTCAATTATGTATACTACATAATCATACCCAACACTGGTGTTGGGGTCTTGGATGTTCAAAGCCATAACATAATGTCCTCCAAGGGCATTCATGGTTCCATTTGAACCTAGGACCCTGTTCAGACCAAAGACAATATTTTGGAAGTACCTCTAGAAGAACTCAAGAGGCATGATCTTTTCTATTTCCTTCTTCTTTCAAAAATCTCCCTTATTCATATGGAATAAAGGGATATGCCTTGTCATTTCCTTACCCATATAAAATTTCTTATGTTTCTTGAAATTCTCAGTTAGCTCATCCACATCAATAGGAAATGTCATTGGGCCTCCTAGGTCAAAGATCTCTATGAATTTCTCTTTATCTAGGGCAAGGAAGATGCTTCTATCTCACCAATGGAAAGACTTGCTTGTTGGATTATAGCTTTTGATTAAGACCTTTACCAGGTCCACATCCACAGAAGCTCCTGGCATGATCAATTTACCCAAATTTCTAACCCAAGGGTTGCAACTAGAACTTTCTCTTCTTTATTTTTATAAAAGAACCAAAACAATTCATATCCATTTCTATTTGGAACCTTTGCATCTCAGTAGAAAATATATGGATCTCTGAAGGTGTGATCATTTGCAACTCGTGCATTACTAGAACTAGGAAGAATGTGTATCCACTCTTTAATAAATGTAATAGGGCTTTTTTTTTTGCAAAGTTGATTCTTCAATCACTACTTATGCAGTCAATTCCCCCTTTTGCTAAGCCATTTATTTAAAAAATTCAATCAACTTTGAATGTTGTATGCTGAAAAATCACTAAAAAACACTTTGCAACTTAACTTTCACTCTAAAAACTCAAGAAATTTTGGAAATGGTAATTAAATCTTTGTGCTTCTTCTAATTTATCTATTTCTCATTAATGGAAATTAAATCAGCACACTTCAAAACATATCATTTCTTGAAAGGCTAGAAAGATGTTCACTTTTCCACATTTTGTACATCCAACTCATCCCCTTTTTATCCAGCTTAGACATGGTTGTTGAAAATTGTTTTATGCTTTCATAACTAAGAGTTGGGATGGTGCAATCACTACCTTTTTGTTGGTTCACCATGGTTTCTTCTCTTTCTTTATTTCTAGTTTTGACCATGTCAATAGGCCTTTTCTTATCATTTCACAACCTCACATCTCTTTTTTTAACCACTAAGCCTAGCCTACGAAGATTTGATTCCCTTTCTTCATTACATTTTAGCTTCATTTCACCTTTCTCTTCTAACCACTATGATCTAACAATAAGCTATTTATTCATCATTTTGCATCTTTGATGTGGTTTGGGACTTAACACCTTTTATGTCTATGATGATACAATACTTCATGTATTTACCTTATCACTCCCTCACAACTGTCAGTCATGATGTACATACTTTAACTATATGATGTTATGCTAAGCATCATCTTTGACTACTACTTCATCCTTCACAACATCAGAACTCAAAATTATAATGTTTTTCAAAGTCATGCAAAAGTGCAATAAGCACATTTAACTATAACATCTTCTTTGTTTAGATGTTTACAGCATCATTTCTTAACCATAGCTTTTGACTCACAAAGATGCAATCATAAGTACCTTAAGTAAACTTTTACTCCCTCTGATGATGCAACCACCCTTTATACTAATAGCCACCTGACTTTGCAGTTTCACCTCAATATCTTAACTTTAGTTGCACATTGTGAAAGAGTGATTTCAAGGATTTTGCTACTTCGTGATTATACCCTTAGGTCAACTATAAACTCATGCACTATTGAGACTATTTAAAACTTAACTACTTGATTTCATTTCACACCATCACACCTTAGACTACCAATTTGGTTCAAACCCTTGCAAAAGAGTGATAAGAATTTCTTCTGACTATTAAATATCTTTTCATAGGTTCACAACTTATAATTTTCCCTTATGGCTTAATCATGTGATCATGCAGTCACCCTATAATTTTACCATCTTATTGTTCTTTCTCCTTTTTGAATTAAACTCTTAACTCAACAAGTAACCCTATGAAGGCATGATTACAAGATTTTGCAACTTCACTACTTAACCTAAGTTTCCTGTCAACCACCTGTGAAGATGTGCTAGTCTTAAAATTTAACCACTAGTGCCTTTTTGCATCCTCATGACTTAAACCTCACTTACAATCTAACCACTTATGATGTTGCACTGATACTCCTATTAAATATTTCATTCTATTTGCATGGTCACAACATAAAATATACTTAATTCTTACTAGCCTATGACCTTGCGACGATTGCTTGAAGCTGACTATTTTCATTGTTCCCATCCTCACAACTATTAATTTTGACATGCCCATTAGCCCAACGATGTTGTGATAACCATCTTATTGATCACTTCCTTCTATTGATAGCATCACAACCTAAATTTTTTCAGTTCTTATTTAACTTGTGATCATGCACTTGCCAAATCATCACTCTTTTGCAACTCAAACCTATGTGGTTGCACTAGCTATTATGAAGTTGTGCTGAGCTAAGAATAGACAATTTTGCCTCTTCACAACCTTGAGCATAGTTAGTGAAAAAAATACAGTGATGATTTGATTAATAAGATTTTACAATGTTGCAACTTAAAGGATAAAATTTCATGGATATAGAGATACCAATAAGATTTTATCACACATCCCTATTATAAAATGCAAGTAAATTTTGAATGGACCTCAATCAAAATATAAAACATAAGATTTTTCCCTAGGGTCTTTGTATGAATGTTAAAACAATTTCTTAGAAACCCTAAGCATGATAAACATAATTCTATCCGATTTTCACAAGGTTTGAAAATTTTCTTGCCAGGTGAAAAATTAGACCATCAAATTTAATGGTTACTTTCTTACCATTTTAGCAAAAAAAAAATCTCTTAACCAAATGGGCCTAAAAGGTCTCTAAAATCCTATATGTTAGCATCTATTAGTGATGTTTATTGTTGGAAATGATTGAAATGATCATAAGAAAAGCTATTGGAATAATATATGGAACTGGTAAAGAATGTCCTCAATCATTGTTTTGTCATTGATGTCAAACTTGCTACTTGCAGGAATGACAATTGCTTTAGTGATCCAAATACTATCAATTAGTTGATTGTCAAGGAGGAGGCAATCAATAAGATGTAACTAGAACACCTAGAGAAAGGTTGAAGTTATGATGTTGTAATGAAGTACAAGGATCAGCTAAGCCATTGATGAAAAAGTGTATTTGATGAAATACTATACGATACAAAGAATGGGCACACTGAAACATATCAAAGATTTAAGGTTTTAGCTAAGTCTTTTGTAAAGATCAACTAAGTTCATTAGAGAGAAGAAGCCGAGCAAGCTAGTAAGAATGGAGCAAATTCCTAGTTAATGCCAAGTAAACTTTAGATGCCGAGTAAACTTCAGATGTCGAGTAAACTTCAGATGCCAAGTAAACTTCAGATGCTAAGCAAGTTTAGATGCTGAGTGACACAGAGTTTATCAAGTGTCGAGCAGAACCAAGTGCTGAGAAAGTATAGGTGTCGAGTAACACAGAGGTGCTGAGCACTAGTAACTTAATAATGCCAAGTTACTGCATTATTTTGGAAATCAAAGATTCGCCAGATCTAAGCTGACAAGGTTGTTATCTAGAAATTTGTGAATTAAAAGGAAGATAAGAATGATGAGCTGGTGGCACAAAACACCATGTAGAACATTTTTAAGGATACAACTAGCAAATTTTCTAGAAGAGAACAAGATATGGGGTAGATACATTGTATCCTACCTAATCCATTTTGAAACCCTAAAATTGGAGAGGGAGAATTGAGCGGCAAAGGCAAATCAAATTTCTATTTAAGAAGACATAAGTTAATGAAAAAAGAGAGAGATGGTCAAGCATAAAAGCATGAAATACTAAAGAAGGTGCTAAGGAGAAGAAAGCACAGGAACTCTGTTTGGATAGATGACCACAAGGATGATTGCATTGGCAGAATGAGTAAGAAGACTAAAGGAGATGAAGCTTGAGAGGAAGACAAGTAGTCAGAGCTGGAGTGATTGAAGCCAAGCATAAGGATTGAACTAAAAGTGTGATCTAAAATCTGCAAAGTATGTTGTAAGTTATATCAGATCAAAAAACCATTATCATTACTTTATAGAAATTGTAACAGTAAATTTAAATCCTATGGACTTAGGTTGGTTTAATAGCCATAAGATAAATCCTTTAACAGGGTGACATTCCAAGTGAATTTTCTAAAGACCTTTAACCAGGCCCATTCCTAATAGTTTGGTGAAATCCTCTAATAGGGTCACATTTAATAGTGTGTTGTAAGCCTTTAACAGGGCATCACTTTAGAAGAGTGAGAATCAAGTAACATGTTACTAGTGGTTGTTCCCAAATTGGGTTTTCATGTAAATCATTGTGTCATGTGTTGATCTTGGATATTTTATCTTTGCATATTGATTTACTGTAACTTGCTTATATGATTGATTTAAGTTTGGATGGATGAAAAGTGTATGGATTCATTAAAAGTAGTAAAAATGTATTAATAGGGCATTTGGACCTTGGATAACTGATTCACACCCCCCCCCTCTCAGTTATTCTAAAGAATTCTAACAATTGGTATCAGAGCCTGACTGCTGATTCAGATTAAAGGGACTATAAGCAGAAAAGATCAAAATGCCAAAAAGAGAAGTTCCCAAGCTCAACAAAGACAACTTTGTTGCATGGAAAATTTTGATGAAGCTATATCTTGGATCCATAGGAGATTATGCCCAAAATTCAATTGCCACTGAACATATAGATCCAACAGGTGCTCCTACTGTAGAAGACATGAAAAACAAGCAAGAACACAATTAGACAATGCTGGAAATTGCCTCTACACTCAACTATGCTGAATTTGATGATATCAAAGGATGTGAGACTGCATTCAAAATGTGGAAAGCCCTATCAGACATCTATGGAGGAGATCAGAATGTACAAAGAGAAAAAAGAGAAAGTCTCAGAGGAAAGTTTGATGACATGAAAATGAAAGAAAATGAGAATGCTGCTCAGTATGATGCAAGAATAAAGGAAGTGGTAAGTGCAATAAGATGCTTGAGTGGTCAACTGGATGAAGATATTGTTAATAGTAAATTCTTAAGAACCTTGCTCCCTATCTATGCTATTAGAGTATCAGCAATACAAGAGCTAAGATGTATACTAGGAAATAATCTATGTTTTGAAGGTATAATAGGTAGACTCACTGCATTTGAGTTATCTAACTTTGACAACTATAGACTTGAAAATGTTGAATCTACTTTTAAGGCCAAGTTATCATTGAAAGATGTTGAACATGTGAAATCAAAGAAAGGAAGAAAAATGAAGTATGTATCCAGTGACAGTAGCACTAATGAGGAAGATGTGGAACAATTGGAAGCATTGCTTGCTAGAAGATTTCACAAGGGAAAAGGAAAATTCAAGGTAAGATGCCTATCATTTGTTTCAATTTCAATGAAGTAGGTCATATTGCTGCAAGGTGTCCACAGAAAAAGGATTCCAAGGAAGGCAACAAATACAAGTACAGAAGAGATGATGACAAGAGAGATTACAAAAAAAAGGTAAGAAGTGTTATATTGTTGAAGAAAATTCTGACGACAATGATGATGAAGTTGTTTATGTAGCTATGAAGGACCAATCTGATGAAGAAGAGCCCACAACACTGGTAACATGTATAAACAAGAATGACGGATGGATCATAGATAGTGGATGCTCACATCACATGACAGAAGACAAAAGTAAGTTTGTTAACTTTACTCAGTATGATGGAAATAGTGTTAGATTTGGTAATGATGCTCCATGTCAACTCAAAAGAAAAGGTTCCATTAAGTTCACAGAACAAATTTCATGTGACAATGCATACTATGTTGAAGGATTAAACTACAATTTACTGAGTGTCTCACAGTTAGGCAATATAAGTTGCAAAGTGGAATTTGGAAACAAAATAGCAAAAATCTATGATACTGATGGTAAACTAACAGGAAAAGGAAACCAATCAAAGATTAATTTGTTTTACCTTGATATGGATGATTTTTCTTGTTTATTTGCAAAATTTGATGACGAATAGTTATGGCATAGAAGATTATGTCATGTCAACTTTGACAATCTAGTCAACATCAGTAAAATGAAGAAAGTCAGAGGTTTACCAAAATTGAAGAAGCCTGATAATATCATGTGCAAACAATGTCAGCTAGGAAAGATGACAAAGTCAAGTTTCAAAAGAAAAAACTATACATCTAAAGAGATACTTGAGTTAGTTCACACTGACTTATGTGGTCCAATGGAAATACAAAGCTATAGATGAGATAAATACATAATGCTATTTGTTGATGACTATTCCAGGATGATGACTGTTATGTTTTTAAAACAAAAATCTGATGCTTTTCAAATATTTAAGTGGTATGTGGCTAGAGTTGAAAAGGAAACTGGAAAAAACTTGAAATGCCTAAGATCAGATTTAGGTGGTGAATTTACATCAAATGAATTTGAGATATTCTGTAATGATAAAGGAATTAAAAGACAAATGTTAGCTCCTAGAACTCCTCCATAGAATGGAATTGCTGAGAGAAGAAATAGATCTGTGATTGACTATGCCAGAACATTAATGATGGAAAAGACTGTTGCTCTAAAATACTAGAGAGAAGCGGTAAGTGTAGCTGTTCATGCACTGAACCGAGTACAAGTCAAGAAAGGTACAAATACAACACCTTTTGAATTATGGTATGGTTACTCACCCAATGTAAAAAATTTCAAAGTGTTTGGTTGTAAATGCTTTATCCTTAAAGATGCTAGAAATGGAAAATTTGATGCAAAAAGTGATGAAGGCACATTTCTTGGTTATTCCACTAGAAGTAAGGCATATAAGTGCTTGAATACTAACACTAACAAAATTGTGGAAAGTGCAAATGTAAATTTTGATGAGCACATAAAATTTCAAGCTGAAGTACCTAAGAAAATGGAAGAGCACATAACTTTTTTGTATTCTTATGAAGGAATGACTGTTGATAAGGATGATGTCAATCAAATTGAAACTCAACAAAAAATTTCAGTCTCAGCCAAGTCTCAACTAGTGAATGCCAAGTTGCATTCAGAAGCCAAGTTGTAGAATGAAGGAAATGGAGAATCTGATTCTAAAGATAGTACACATAATGAAGAACAACTTGACAATGAAGTGCACAGTGATCTTGAATTTGGAAGATCAAACATGGAAACAAGGATAGAGCAAAGGTTAGCCAAATATGTAAAAAGACATCACCCTGCTGAACAGATAATTGGTGACAAAGATGCAAGACCAATGACAAGGAACAGACTAAGACATGAATCATGTCTGATCAAAAAATTTGAACCCAAGATAGTATATGGTGCATTACAAGATGATGATTGGTATAAAGCTATGGAAGAAGAAATTGATCAAATAAGAAAAAATAAAACCTGGAGTTTGGTTCCCAGACCAACTAACAAGAATGTCATTGGCACTAAATGGGTATTCAAAAACAAACTAGATGATAATGGTGAGATTACCAGAAACAAAGCTATACTAGTATGCAAGGGTTATGCTCAAGAATAAGGAATAGACATTGGGGAAACATTTGCCCCTGTTGCTAGAATGGAAGGAGTAAGAACTTTACTTGCATATGCTTCCTACAAATATTTTAAAGTCTATCAGATGAATGTAAAATATGCCTTCTTAAATTGTATACTAGAAGAAGAAGTCTACATTGAACAACCAGAAGGATTTGTTGATGAAAACAATAGGGATATGGTGTGCAAGCTACATAAAGCACTCTATGGTTTTAAACAAGCACCTAGAGCATGGTATGAGAGACTTCACAAGTATCTAGTGAAAATTGGATTTGAAAGAACTGATGATAACAACAACATGTACATCAAAGTAGAAGAAGGTAAAGACATTATTGTATCTAAAATATTTGTGGATGACATAGTGTTTGGTGGTAAGGAAGTACTTTGCAAAGGCTTTGCTGAAAAAATGAAACATGAATTTGAGATGTCTATGTTTGGAGAAATCAAAATTTTTGTTGGGTTGCAAGTACATCAACTCAAACATGGAATATTTGTTACACAATAAAAATACATCAAAAAAATTCTTAAAATGTTTGGATTGGAGGAATCCAAACTAGTCAGCACACCAATGGCAATAGGAAATAAGCTGTCCAAAAATGATGAGTCAGCTGAAGTCAATCAAAAAATTTATAGATCCATGATTGGAAAACTACAATATGTTGTACATAGTAGACCAAACATAGCATTAGCAATTGGAATAGTGGCTAGGTTCTCTGCTAATCCTAAAGAAAATCATCTCATAGTAGTAAAAAGAATAATGAGATATCTTAAAGGAACTGATAACTTTGGTCTATACTACAAAAAGAATGGAAAATTTGAGCTTAATGCATATATAGATGTAGACTAGGGAGGAAACATTAATGATAGAAAAGGCACAAGTGGAGGTGCATTATTTCTAGGCAAAAGGCTGGTCACCTGGACTAGCAAGAAACAAACATGTACATCCCAGTCCACTGTAGAGTCAGAATATGTGGCAGCTCTAGTCAATTGCACAAACATTGTATGGCTCACACATCTATTGAATGGAATGAAAGAAGAAGTAACAAAACCTGTGATATTATATTGTGATAATACAAGTGCTATAAACATATCCAAAAATCTAGTGATGCATGCAAAAACCAAGCATATTGCAATCAAGTATCATTATGTTAGAGAATTGGTAGAAGATAAACAAGTAAAGTTGGAATACATTCACACAAAGGAACAAACTATAGATATCTTCACCAAACCATTTCCCAAGGATGCCTATGAATATCTTAGAGGCAAGTTGGGGGTAATAACCCTAACTCAAGTAGTTTAAGGCAACAAAGAAGCTTCCCTGCATCAACAGGAATAAATCATTGAAATATTAGTAGGTTGATGCAAAGGATGACAGTAGGAGTAGAAACTCCAAATCAATCACAAGCATGGTGACAGAGGGAGAAAATCAACAAGAAGCCAAAACTTATATTTTGCATGATAAAGATGCTACATCTTTGGCATTTATATCAAAGAGGGAAAAATATGCAAAAATCTGATCAATACAAAGAAAGAGGGAGATATATATGAAAGAGGGAGATATATGAGATCAGTAGTAAAAATGCAGCAAGACAACGTATACAATCTTGGTGGTAACTAAGTTGATTAATTGATAAGTTTGGTTTGCCATCAATGCCAAAGGGTGAGATTGTTGGAAATGATTGAAATGATCATAAGAAAAGTTGTTGGAATAACATATGGAACTGGTAAAGAATGTCCTCAATCATTGTTTTGTCATTGATGTCAAACTTGCTACTTGCAGGAATGACAATTGCTTTAGTGATCCAAATACTATTAATTAGTTGATTGTCAAAAGGGAGGTAATCAATAAGATGTAACTAGAACACCTAGAGAAAGGTTGAAGTTATGATGTTGTAATGAAGTACAAGGATCAGCTAAGCCATTGATGAAAAAGTGTATTTGATGACATACTATAAGATACAAAGAATGGGCACACTAAAACATATTAAAGATTTAAGGTTTTAGCTAAGTCTTTTGTAAAGCTCAACTAAGTTCATTAGAGAGAAGGAGCCGAGCAAGCTAGTAAGAGCTGAGCAAATTCCTAGTTAATGCTGAGTAATCTTTAGATGCCAAGTAAACTTCAGATGCCAAGTAAACTTTAGATGCCGAGTAAACTTCAAATGCCAAGTAAACTTTAGATGCCGAGCAAGTTCAGATGCCAAGTGACACAGAGTTTATCAAGTGCTGAGCAGAACCAAGTGCCGAGTAGGTATAGGTGTTGAGTAACATAGAGGTGACGAGCACTAGTAACTCAATAATGTCGAGTTGCTGTATTATTTTGGAAATTGAGGATTCACCAGATCTAAGCCAACAGGGTTGTTATCTAGAAATTTGTGAATTAAAAGGAAGATAAGAATGATGAGCTGGTGGAACAGAACACCATGTAGAACATTTTTAAGGATACAACTGGTGAAGTTTCTAGAAGAGAACAAGATATGGGGTAGATACATTGTATCCTACCTAATCCATTTTGAAACCATAAAATTGGAGAGGGAGAATTGAGCGGCAAAGGCAAATTAGATTTCTATTTAAGAAGACATAAGTTAATGAAAAAAGAGAGAGGTGGTCAGGCATAAAAGCATGAAGTATTAAAGAAGGTACTAAGGAGAAGAAAGCACAAGAACTCTATTTGGATAGACAACCACAATGATGATTGCATTGGCAGAATGAGTAAGAAGACTCAAGGAGACAAAGCTTGAGAGGAAGACAAGCAGTCAGAGCTGGAGTAATTAAAGCCAAGCATAAGAATTGAACTGAAAGTGTGATTTAAAATCTGCAAAGTATGTTGTAAGTTATATCAGATCAAAAGACCATTATCGTTACTTTCTAGCAATTGTAATAGTAATTTTAAATCCTATGGACTTAGGTTGGTTTAATAGCCATAAGATAAATCTTTTAATAGGGTGACATTCCAAGTGAATGTTCTAAAGACCTTTAACCAGGCCCATTCCTAACAGTTTGGTGAAATCCTCTAATAGGGTCACATTTAATAGTGTGTTGTAAGCCTTTAATAGGGCAGGCTTTTAACAGGGCATCACTTCAGAAGAGTGAGAATCAAGTAGCATGTTATTGGTGGTTTTTCCCAAATTTGGTTTCCTCATAAATCATTGTGTCATGTGTTGATCTTGGATGTTTTATCTTTGCATATTGATTTACTGTACCTTTCTTATATGATTGATTTAAGTTTGGATGGATGAAAAGTGTATGGATTCATTAAAAGTAGTAAAAAGGTATTAATAGGGCATTTGGACCTTGGATAACTGATTCAAACCCACCCCCCCCCCCCCCCCCCCACCATCCTCTCAGTTATTCTAAAGAATTCTAACAATTTATAAGTCCTTTAGAGAAGGTCACTCTTTAGACAAGATCAAGGAATGAAAAGGTCTAGATGATCTTTATGTTAAAACCCTCTAACTATGTCACACTTAAAAATTTCATGTAAACTTTAACAAGGTTGGTTCCTAGCAGAGCCCACTTCAACAGAGAGAATATTATTTGCGATTTTGGTCCCAAGCAGTTTTTCCCTTTATAAGGTTTTGATGTTAAATCATGGTGTCAAATATATGTATGTTTTTATGTTTCAAGTTTTTTTTCAAAGTATTTACTTAATACTACAACTTAATAAAAATTAGATAGCATTAAGGTAATAACAAAAACACTAAGATAAAAGTTTGAAGTGAATTGATTACAAGATTGAACTATGAAGCTGAATGAGATCACTGAATTATTTCAATTGATGTTTATGAAGTTTGAATTGGTAGTAAAGTGTTCAAAAGCCCTATAGAATAAATGTTCATTATTGATTCACTACCCCCCCCCCCCCCCCCCCTACCATATCTAATAATTGGTATCAGAGCATAGTGCTTGGAAAAAGAAGTTTGATGGAACTTGAGCTAAAGATCTAAAGATATATAAGAGAGAGGTATGAAAGCCGAACAAGGAGAATTTCTCCTCATCAAAAAATAGAATGAGGCTATATCTAGTTTGAAATGATGAAAATTATAAATATTGGATGGATAATGAATACATTGTACCACCCCTTCTTATGACCTTGGAACAAATGGTTGAGAAGAAATATCACAATAAATCTGATGATTGAAATTACATCTGCCACAAATGACTTTTATTTTGATGATTTTATGAATAATTTTAATGCTAAGAAAATGTGGGACAAGTTGTTAGTTGTACATGGTGTTAGAAATCTATTTGTGTTAGTAAGATGTTGACAAGAGGGATGACTGAGGACCTTCAAAACTTTTACTACTTCAAACATAAACCATTTATGGCATCATCACCATAAAACTAATCAGACTTAAACTTTATATGCAATCAATCATTAACTGCATTGTAAAATCTGATATAAAGTCTACTTGTATGAATAAATATCACACACATATAATCAACACATAACACAAAGAATTGGTAGCATAGAAACCCTCCAAGGTGAAGGTAAAGCTATGGTGGGATAACACCCACAAAATCTTCACTATTGTAGGCATAAAGTGTGCCTATAAGGGCTACAAATTTTGATCACTTTTGATGTTCTACCCTATGAGGGATCTTCCTTGTTAAGAGCTTACAAGACTATTAAGTCTGTCTTGATTAAAGGATTTTAACAATACAATTAAGTGAGCACTTAGTTAGGATATTTATAGAGGCCCGTTAGGACCACTATGTTAAGAGATTTACGTAACTTGAAAAACCTATTAGAATGTATTGATACTTGATCCTTTGGTTTTCACTTGAATTTTGATAATAGATCTCCTTTATAAAATTTGATATCACCTCACTATGGTAGGCCTTCAATAATACCTTACTACATGGCTCGGTCACATTACTTCACAAATTGCTAATTCAACTTCAACTTTGCATACATGCAATCCTTAAACTCTTAACAACAAAATTAGGTCTTCAACTCTCCTCAAATAGCCATCTAATGAATCTTCTACATCTCAAACAATAATCCATATTCATCTTTTTTATCACTTAGTCCTTCTAACTATTTGATTGGTTAATCTCATTAAATAGGGATTAATGATTAGTAATTACAAGTGTAATTACCTCTTTAACTCTCTCCTAGATCATAAAAACATTTTTCTTAAAACTCAAATTAAAATGGTTTACATAATTAAATGTTTGTTCCATTTCAAAAATTTACACAAAATTATGTTACTTGGCACGTATACCTTTCTAATGCTTGACACATATTGTTCTACATGTTGTCACTTAGCTTCAACTTTGTTTAGCTTTAACTAAACTATTTGGCTTAAATAGTACTCAAAATGTGTGTTGACTTAGTAACCACTATATACTCAGTAACTCTTGTTCTTCTCAACAAAAATTTAGTATTTATACTTCTCTTGTACATAGCTCAGCCTGTATAGAGTGACCTGGTCATAGTGTTGATCAACCAACTCTACCTAGTAAAATGACTAAATTCTTTTCACTAACTAACAATACTATGATTTCCTTTAGGGTCAAAAATCTCCTCCTTTGGCATTAGTAGTAAAAACACTTGTCATGAACAGAACTGGACATACCATAACTTCAAAAAAAAATATAATACCCTTTAGGATGTACACCACACCTATAGCTTGGTATACACATGCTACTATTATTAGAAATAGGAATTACATAAGAAAGTAAACAAGTAATGTTGAACATTAATAGTAACCATGCACAGAGATAACTCATAACACCATATCTTGTTAATTGGGGAAACCCAAGCCAAGGGAAAACCCTGGTTATGTTCCTTATTAGAGGATGGACCCTATTAGGAGTCAATGAGAAAAATCAGTATAGAGAGTCCTTGTTAGGAGACTTTGAATCCTTGTTAGGAAATTTCAACCCTATTAGGAGCTATAGTACGGTAGATGCAAGATGAGCCCACTACCCAAATATGCACTTCCAATTACAAGAAGAGCTCACTGCCCAAACAAGTAATTAGTTTTTAGGAATACATTCTTCATCAGTTTGATCTCGGATCACAAAATCAACTTTGCATAGATTGCTTCATAGAAAGTTTCTATATCACATCACGTCACTTACTTCAACATTCACTTCCACACATTTGAATTTTCAAGATTTCCATTGCATAAATACCATGGTTTTTCAAAAATTGATACTAGGTCAGCTAAGACCATAATATACTTTTCCAACTTAGATTATACATCTAGGATGTCGGCCCTAATTGGTCAAGTAATTATTTTGTAAACAAAATAATTCCTTTCCATTAATTTTTTTGTCTTGTTTTACTTGTAGAACATGAATATCTCTTTTTTGTACAATCTGTACTAATTTCTAAGGTTATAGTCATCATCATCAACATGTATACTATCTTCATCTAACTTCACTAGTCATAATATGATGTCAGTAACAAGTTACATACAAAATAATACACTATTGTAAACCAAATTCATACTTCGAGTTAGATAGTTTTTTGAGTATGAAAAGCTAAGTATCTTTATTTCCAAGATTTCCTACAAGCATGCACATCATTTTTTTCCATAAATGACAATAATTACATATCTTAATTAGCCAATTGTCAACAACTATGACTTTCTTTATCAAACTCATCTCCAAATAACTTTTTTTTTTCAACATCAAAACATTAAAATTCTTATTACTCCATACATAAAAAAAATTTATACCTTCATACTCATAGTTACTCAATCATACATTTCCCCCTTTATTTGTCACTTAGGCCTAGAAATAATTTTCATTTGGGGTTCAAGGAGTATATCAAACTCATTCAAATGTAGATGGTGCAATCTAATACTATTATAATTGTGTTGTTCCAATTGGCCTTAAAAGTGTGAAGTACTTATTTTTCTATTTCTATCTTGGCCACTAGATTCACCATATTTTCTACAATGTATTGGGACTCAAAATTGCAAGTATATTTTGTGTACCATTCTAAAAAAATTGTAAAGTTTAAGCCTCTTTAAGTGTTTTTAATGGTTATGTGTTGGGTTTCCCTTTTGAGTCATAGGATATGTTTCAAGTTCTTATTGATTTTCATTTAGTATATCCATCCACCTCAAGTTGTCAATTTGAAGTTTTGAATCATTTGGTGAGATGTTGTTTTGAGAACTTGTCAAAATCTACAAAATTGCCTAATGTGTGAATTAGTAGAATCCTACTTTGTACTTGAATATCCTATATGGGGTAAAATGTAAGGACTCACCACTTTAAGAGGTTTTAGCATGCATATCAAAGAACCTATATTTATGATTTCAAGTCATTTCAATTTTCTTTGATAGGGTTTGAGTTTCTCAAAGTTCGATTTTTATCTCTATCACGATTTTGCACTTTGCACATTAATCTGGGAAGCCTTGTTTGATAGTGAATATTTTATAACCCCATGAGTATCTTGAATGATTGGTCATACCACTAAATTTTAATCATAAGTGAAATACTATGTTTTCATTTTCAATGTCTCATGAATCTATTTGATAAGTTTTCCAAGTTGATTCTATTTGAGAAAACTCAAAATTTCCCAGATGCCTTTTATGAAAGTTAGCCAATAGCCTACTTTGACTTATTATAACTTCGACCCACTAGACCCAAATGAAGAGATTACTTATCTATTGCATTATAGGGGTCAGAGACATGTTATTTTTCAAATTTGAACTATTATAAGTTCGTTTGACGAGTTTTGAAATGTGATTCCATTTGTAATTTCTAAAATGTTAATGCATATCAGTTTCACAAGTTAGTCAAGAGTCTTAATAGGGATGTTGTAAATTTGAAACCATGATAGATGAAGCCAAACCAATTTCACCACTATGTTCATATTGAAAATACTGGGAAGTTTCCAAAAATTTGTTTGCATGCTTTCCTAGGTCCATTTTGTTAGCAAAAAAATCACTATTTTGCCAATATATGCATTTTTGCAATTCTTGGAACTTATTTTTATAGGCTTGCCAAATTTTCCTAGTTGTTTGTCATAAATTGAAACACTACACCCATACTCTCCATATGAAAGTCTAGCAATGTTCCAAGTTTTGTTTCTCCAAGTGTTCATTTGACCTATTTTCAAAGCCAAAACCAAATGCATTTTTCTATTTCTTATAATATATTGTTTATAGGAAAAAGTTGAAGTGTGTAACTTTAGAGATTGATATATTTTGGCTAAAAAAAATTTCATGTGATGAAAATTTATAGGGTGGAATTTTGTTGACTAGAGAGGAAGTGCGTCAAGTATCAAGGATTCACCAAGTGTTTTTGTTAGTTTTTGAAGCCAAATTTTAGGCCTTTCAACACAAAACTCATATCTAATGTCCCTTGTTTGATCCTATAAGATTTGTGAAAGATTTCTTCAAGTACATGAAATATTTTGTCAATTACTTATCTTATATAGACCTTGATAATTCTATACTACCCTATATCATCTAAAGTCACCTTTAGATTCCTATTTATGATCCTTATTATTGTCTATGTGAGAATTGTCAATTGTTGTCAGGTTAAAGAAGGCCTTTAACTGATTGATTGTCTTAGGATGCATCTAATGAGTTCTAGTGTTCCCTTATTTGTTTTAGTCCTATTTCCCTTACTTGTATATTAATTAGTTGTTGAAAAGTTGCTTCAAGTTTTTACACTTGAATATGCACTTTTTCTTTGATTTGATGTTATACATTTGTACTTGTTATATCTGGTGTCCCATATTTCTCTTATTTTAGATGTGTTATCTTCTATTTAAGTGATCTGTGGAGCTTCTATATTGATATGACCATGTTTGTATAATTTTCTTGCAACTATGTTGGTTATTATCTTTCACCATGCAAATGTACCCCAAATTATGTGTGATATATTCTGGCATTTGTTGCTAGCCATCTACTCTTTCTAGTTACTTTTATTTGCTATTAATATTAATGTTTAACTCTTCCAAAGTGTTCATAGATTATGATTTATACATTTCCCTACTATGCTTATTGTTTGGATTTTGTTCTCTTGACTAGCTAAAAGTAGTCCTCTTTTTATTGGCAATGCTGGAACATAGACTATTAAGAGGAATCTACATATAGTTTGTTTCTCCTTTGATGAGTACATGTTCCTCCTATTATCCCATGATATCAAACTATATATATATATCTTGTTTATGTTTTCCATTTCTTCTTTTCTTTCTTCATCCAACATGTCTACCATTTTATTATCCTATTTGCTTAGTTACATATTAGATTGTTTTTCCCTTGTTTTCTCTCCATCAATCATTACAAGCTTCAAATACTGAATTATCTTTATCTGCTCATCTAGTTGAATCTAGTCTTATCATCAAATAAATAGCTCCATGAGTTTTGACAGATTACTAAGTCTCTTGCATGATGAATGGACCTTAATCTCCTCTTAATATATAGCTACCTTCTAGTGTGACTTCCGATCAGTAATTATCTGTTGATTAATTCCTTACTCGTGCCTATTGTTTCTTGCTATAGGGACGCTTGAAGGCTGATGGGATTTGTCCAGATTCGATGTCAAATGTATTACTGACACTTGGGAAGTCTATGCATTTGGATGTTTTGTCTTGGTGCGAGATTACTCTAATGTGCTAGTCAGCTACATGACTATATGGGCAAGATGACTATAGTTAACTATCTCGCAGTTTGTCTTGCAATGATAAATTCTTACCTGGATTCTGACTACTTTAGTCATGATATCTTTTGAAATAATAATTGTTTGTTTTACCTCCTTCTTGACAATATATTACTAGTGACTGTTCAGTGGTCTTTTGGCTATTATTCAATTGATTGTTTTGAGTTGGAGGGTCTAGGCCTCTCTTCCTTTTCTTCACCCCAATGATGTTTTACTCTGCCATATAAATAATGAGATGGATGATGATTTCTCATCGGTTGTGACTTTTCTTTATAGTCACATTATTATAATTAATATTTAACATGTATTAATCATATATTTAATGATAGTATAATATTATGTGATAAAATAATTAACATTATTTTAATATTTCAAGTAAAAATATTATCTATTCTATTTTTTAATAACAATATTTTTTTCTTTATATTAATTATTATTATAATATTAAATAAAATATTTTATATATTAGTACAATTATAATGCTTCATTATATAATTAATAAACTATATTATAGTATAGTTTATTATTTTATTTAGTTACTATTTAATTTACTAAATATTTATTTATTTAGTTTAATTGTATATTAACTCTATTATTATAAAAATCAATCTCGGAAGTGGGGACAATACAGTCCGTCCTTTCTAAAATTTCTTATCCTCAAGCAATTCAATACTACCTCCTTATGATTTGGTTGACAATCCTACAACAATAATTTTAATTTAGGATTAGATAGTTGAAAATATAAATTTAAATATCACAAAATTAGATTTAAATTTCTAAGAATAATTTTAGTGAAGGAACTTATCTCAATTTGTTGTAGCACTTGTGATTCACCTCTTGCTAACTATTCCTTTCTTTCAGGATGAGTAATCCTTCAAAGATGTAGAGTCTTTGCTGTAATTCCCTTATAAGAATTATAGCATTCATTAGAATGTCCTCTTAACTTCAATACTCATAGAGAATTCCCTTAATCCAACCTTGTCAGAATGTTCTTAATCTTAACACTTGCTAAGAATGTTCATGATGCTTAATACTCCTTAAGAATGTCCTTACTTTTCGACACTCACTGAGAATCCTTGTTTCTTGGCACTCACTTAGAAGCATATACTAGAATATATAAAACATAAAGCTTGCACTATATATATATATATATATATAGGGTATGAAGACATGATGTAGACATGAAGTATACATATTGGTGCATGAAGACACAATGTAGACATGAAGCATACACAAGTTAGAAGCTTTGGTAGATTCCTTCTTCTAATTATTATTTTTGTGCTACCAGAGTTAGTGGCAACTAAATCCTTGACAAATAAGCCTGTATCATATGTTAATACTCCAAAACCATCATAAGAACATTATTCAATATTGTAAGTCATTTTCTTATAAGATCCTAATTCCCTATTTAAACCCTTCTTAAGGAGAAGTTGTGATTAGATGCTTAGCTCCTAGTGGAGTGTTTCCTTGGGGCTCTAATTAATAGAACAACTCTCCACTAAGCACTATCTTCTCACAATGCTTCTCATTAAGACCTTATCCTTACATATGCATATGATTTTATTTAACAATATGTACTATTCTTACAAATTCAATATTCTTTTTTCCCTTCAATACTCCCTTTACTTGAAAGAATCTCTTTCCACTCACTTGGGTGACTATGGCCAAGGTTCTCATTTTCTATTTCATCTATCTTTATTCTTTTGTTTGGTGTCTCATATGTATTTATTTCTTACATTCTATGAGGTTTTCCCTTCTTGCATTGATGATCTCATCCCCATGGTGCTTTACACTTGAAAAAAATTCCTTTCTTTGATAATTTGTCCCTTTCCTTACTGTTGGTGCTCAAAAGTGTATCCCTGATTTTGAGGACCACAGAGAAATTGAGCCGTATAAACACTTTTTGATGCATATGTACCTAGTTGTTAGTTTAAGGCCCAAGAGGTGTTTAATGCTTCTAGCACCTTTCATTCAGTGTGTCTACATGTTCCATGATGATTAGTTGACATTTTGAGCCATTATGTGAGGTCTTGTTTTGAGAAATTGTCAAATTTGCACTTTCCCCTAAGTGTTAGACAATGACAGGAGGCTGTGTTTGAACCTGAATATCTTGCACCCAAAAATGTGTCATAACTTGCCACTTTGTAAGTAACTAATATCCATACCTAAGAACCTATGTTTCAGATTTTGAGTTGTTGCAAGTTCATTTGATTAGGTTTCAAACCTCTCAAAGTTGGTCTTTTAAATTTGTCATGTTGATGCACATTGCACATAATTCTGGGAAGCCTTGTTTGATGAGTTATAACTTTTGACCAGTTGATCAAAATGTTAAAATTATTTTTTCATTGTGTTGTAGACATCAGATACTTCCTATGTTTCAATTTTTAAGTCTTGATGAATCCGTTTGATCAATTTTCAAATGTGATTCCAAATGTAATTTCTATCTTTTTACTGGTGTCAGCATTTGCAGATTTGTTGGGACCCCTGTTCGTGACGTTATAACTCCTAATCCATGACTGGCTAGATCAAATGGATTGTACCTCTATGTTGTCCTCTGAAAATACTCCAAGTGTGTCAATTTTTCAGTCGTGATGAATCAATGCACACTTTTCCAGGTCAATTCCATTTGCAAAAATTGTTATTTGACATTGTTTTCAATCTATAAAATCTAAGTAGCCTACTTTGACCACTCACCATTTGTGCCCTATGATTGGTCATGAGCCCAAATCACAGATCCACAATTTCCTCATTACAATCTACCAATTCCCTAGTTTTCATTAACTCATGTACTCATTTGCCCAATCTTCAGAGCTCAAACCAAACACTCTTTTCAGTTTTCTGACATGTTTATCTGTAGGAAATTTTAAGGAGGTAGCTTTGGTGGTCGATAAGTTTTGACCTTGATGTTTTCATGCGACGAGATTTGGCAGGCATGTTGAACGTGTCAGAGAGAATAGAATTCTAGAGTTTCGAGTCTTGATCAAATGTTATGACAGTTTTTAAAGCCCAGTAGTAGGCCTTCTGATAGAGATCTCATAGTGGTGCAAAAATGATTAAAGTGTTTTTTCAGTGATCAATCAATGATCTATTTGGTTCTGAATCAGTTCGAGGAGGTCGATGGGTCAGTTTTCCAGTTTAGTTGTTCGAAAACAAATTGTTTTTTTAGCCGAGCCCACTTTGGGCCTGACTAATTTCTGCAGATTGATTGGAACAAGATTGGAAGTGACACAAATGCAAAGAGTTAATAATAATAATGTTTTGGGTTATTGTTATAAAAAAGGAACCTGAAGATATAAGTTTTCTCTATATCCCATTGCTCATGCTAACAGATCAAGGTGTCAGTGTCATCGATTCAACATGTGAGTCAATCATCAAGTGATTGACTTGGTCTGCCTGTAGAATCTAATGTGAAACCTGCAAGTGAGCAGCCAATGAAAAAGGAAGGAAATTTTAACCTTAAAGCTGGTGCATTACCTCCTTTAATACTTCATCTCCTATTTTGGATTCTTCAATTAGCATTGACTGGTCTTGATGATTCAACATAAATGGTAGTGAAAAATGTGTTTGGCGTGATGGAAAATATGATTAATCAATTTGAGAAAGAATAATAGCAGAAGTTAGAAGACATAAAGTCTAGTGTAATTGAGAACCAAAATTTGGACTCTACGCCACTTCAAGAAAGTTTTCCAGATCGTAGTGACAAAAGTAGATCAAGAAAATAGGAACATGTTTCAGCTGTTGCAACAAACTCCAATGTTAGTTCAACCAATGCTGCAGAATATTATGACAATGCTAAAAAATCAATTGTTACTGAAAACAAAGAGAAGCTCATTCTCAACTCAAGTCAAATGTAGCAGACTTGGAAAGAAGCCACTGTGTAAAACGTGGAAGCAACCAAAAAAGAATTTGGCTAAGATAAAGCTAAAGAGAGCTTTGAATATGGTGATTTAGACAATGGAAGCACACCATAGCATGAACAAGGAGCCATGCTTTAAAGCAAAGCCCATACCCTACGCTAAACAAAAGAGCCTGCAAATGTGTAGCTAAAGAGGAGAGAGCTTGGAAATGAGCCACAATTTTGAAGAGCTGATTTGCTAAGCAAGCCACAACATCTATAGAATTAGTGGTGGGGGCAAGGAAGCCCATGAACTAAGTAGCCCATGCTTTGTAAGAAGAGGGAACACGTAAGAGATAGGGGAGAAAGGCACGTCAAGTGCATAGCAGATTCACACAGACAAAGTAGAGAGTAATGGTCAGAACATTGATGAAAGACATCATGTTCAATTAAGTTTGTGTGCAGTAATGAAGGTTGGTATTGATAAGCTAGTGAATGTTTTGGGTGTAACGTTGGGCCCTTGAGGGTGTTGTGTTGGATAAATTTGGGATGCCGAAGATGGTGAATAATTGAGTCACCATTTCTCGCGCCATTGAGCTTTTTAACTCCATAGGCATGCTAGAACTAAGAACCACAATTAATAATTTGGAAGCTGTGTGAGTTAAAAAGGAGCAGAGTGATGTAAGTTAAAATAAGCATAGTAGAGTTTCCAAAGCCGCCATGTAAGAAAACCATAAGGAAGCAGCTTGGAAAATGAAGACGCTGACAGATTACATAAGCTATCCAATGTAGAGCCCACGCATTGAATGTATGGTGGAAAAATACAATAGAGTTTAGAAAGGCTTAGACAGGTTATTTTATCCCACATGGATTATGGATGAAGCTTTTATCTTTTCAAATACTATTGCACACACTCTATGTAATGTCCTAAAGAAAAGATGTTTTTGTAGAGCCATGCAGCCGCAAGTGGGTCTAACTTGAAAAGTTTTAAACCAACACGCAAGAAAAAGTGTGATGATGTCAGCAAGAAAAAGCATTGGAAAAGCTAAAAATCTAGCTATTCTCTATGGCGCTAACCACAAAATCTAAGAAATTCTAGCTAGCGACTAGCTAGAAAATTCAAAAAGCTAGCAAAACCGACGTGGGTCCCATTGTAGTGCCATTAGCAAACTATTCAATGACAAGTGGCAGTGATAGAATGATTGGGTAATGATGTGATGAGCAAATGTCAAGAGGGTGAACCTGAGGGTTCTTGTTAACTCGCTATAAGAAAGGTGCACGACAGTTAACATAGCGAGATAGTGACACTGACATGGCAGCAAGCAAGATGATGATGTGGCACCCAGCTATGCAAAGTTTAGAGCCAGTAAAAGAGTGACACTTGCCAGATGGTCAAACCAAGTTTGACTCGAGTGGAACTTGTGAGGAAAATTTAAAAAGTTTTTAAAAAGTTATTTTTAAATGGATTTTTTCTTAGAATCATGTGCAGATCATTCTAAAATGAATTATGAAGTTTTTCATATAGTCTAAAACTTTAATGAAGGGTAAATTTTTCAAAATTTCAAATCAATATGGAGACCATGAACAGAGGCATGATTTTTCAAATAGATTCTAGAGACTCAATTTTTAACCAAAATGTGTGCTCCAATATACCACTGGAATTGGGAAGAGCTAAACTTTCCAAATCTGAAGTCAGATTGTACACAGGTATTCATCAATTCATGCTATAGGTCAATTTTTTATTCTTGGGGCATTGGCAATAGAATGAGCAACATTCATCATTGAGTTGGTTAGAGGACAGGTTTAAAGGCTGGATGAAATGTGAAAATGAAGAAAGTCACTTCTGATATGTTTTCTTGGCTTCTTGAGGTTATTGTAACTGATTTTCACTTTTACGGTGAATGCATTTTAGTATCAAGAGTCAATTACATCCTTTCATCATTATATTTTGAGACATTTTATGAGCTAAAATGAAGGGATTTGATTTTTAGTTACAAAGAGAAGGTAGAGAGAGGTTTTTTATCTTCTTGGGAAGGAATTTTGAGGGTACACCTGTCAAATGCAGATTCAATTTGAGAATTCACTTCTTCCTATAGATCTCTCATTCTTTCTCATTTTAAGGGTTCTAGTCTTTGGAGAAAAAACCACTCACTACTGTGATACCAGGTCTTGGTTCCAGTTTTTGATGTGTTCCCATGACTGTGACACCATATTTTTCAACATTTTCTCTCTTATGAATAGTATTAAGAAGGTTAATATAGATATTTCAGATCTATTAGGTTGTTTCATGTTTTTCATTTCATGCATATGATTATATAATTTCAAGGAAATAATGCAAAGAGCAGCAAATGATTGAGTTTCAGTTGAATCTTGTCTCCATTCTCAATGAGTTGTAATGTTTTATGACCTTTGAACAAAGAGCCTAGGTCATAGTTGCAGTCCCTTAAGGTTGTATGTTGTTTGATTGTTGTTGATAATTCAAAGAATTGTGTAAATGCTTCATAGAAATCAACAGGGTTATAGATTTATTGAGGAGGATATTAGGTAAGAATGAGAATTAAACTAAACATATATGTCTATTTACAAGTTGAATAGATAGATCAGATATCTGGGTATATAAACAAGTATCAGATATCCATATGTGTGCATTTGATTCATGGGACTGCTCAATGGTTAAGGCACTGATCAGTTACAGGATCATTAGGTCTTATTATTGCATATATGAGGTTTTGTTGAAATTCAACATCATTAATAAAATTGTTTGCACCTTTCATGTTGAAGGACTTAAATGTTTAACCCTCACTCAGCTTGTGAATATTCTAGATTTACATTTAGCTATTGCAGATCTGTGTCATTTCATGAGTTACTAGGAGATATAAGGGTTTCATCTGCTCATTAGATACAATGTAGGCTTTGATTACTGGTACCATATAAAGAATCTATCGGTATACCCACCTAAGTTTTGTAGAGCCTGAAGTGTAGAAGGAGTGTATCCTTATAGGTGGCCTGTTGAAAATGCGATTTATTTGCCCCTAGATGTGTCACTTTCTCAGTGGGATAATTGAAAACCATCCAATTTTTTCAAACACCAACAAGATGGTGACTCTACTGGGGAGTCTATGAAGAAATTCATTGTTAGAATTACTGGAATCTTTGGTATAAATAGCAAGGTTATGAAGTGTTTTTCATTTCATTGCTGAAGATTCATGCACCCCAGTAAGTTTTATCCATTTGCAACAATAACTTAAAGGTTGAGTTCAGATTGTGTTGTTACTGAGTTTTATTTCCAGTCAATTCATCCAGTTGTTGTTTTTAAAAGTACTGTTGCAATTTTAGAGTTAGAAGTGATCAAAAGTTTGTCTCTCTTCAAGGTGTTTGGTGATTTTCAAAATTTTCAAGTTGAATTTTCAGTTTAGATTTGTTATGTTGTAAATCATGTTTAAAATCTTTCTCACAATAGTGAGTGGCAACTCTCTCAAAAGGATCTCTAAACTAGCATAGATCGGTTGTATAACTACTTTCAAAGAGTTTTCAGTTGAAATAAGCAGATCTAAAAGTTGTGTGAATTTTCAAGCAAGAAGAGAGATCTATATAAGTTTCTGACTAGTAAGTTTCAAAATGTTGTTTGATTTGCTGTTAAAAGTTTTTGAAATGATAAATGTGAATCACTGCTGTGATTTCATTTCTCTCCTCAAGGAGATGGAAACTCTGTAAGGTTATGATTAGTGGTGTGAGCAATTTGTGCTAGCACTAGGCCAATCAGTAGATCAATGTTTTCAGCAGCAACACTTGAGGTATTTTACAATTTCATGTGATTTTGTTTCCATGAAAGTAAGCTTTACATATATGTTCTCTGTCAAGTGAGTTTCAGCACTAAGAAGAGGAGAATGGTTTTAAGGTTATAAATTTTATTAGATCAGTTTCAGTTGGTTGTTTTTAAAAGTGGTGAAATGTATTTCAAAAGTTGAAATGGGTAGAAGGGTATAGATCTACTGCAAAATATGAATCAGAAGTTGTTATAGGTGAATGAGGTTCAAACTTGTTAAGAATGTTAAGATTCAGTTCACCTAGGATGCAATTAGTTAATGAAATGCCTAGATCCATCTCTACCAATCAATATAGGCCATTGAATTTTAATGGTATTCATGGTTTCCTAAATCTCATTCCTAATATTGTTAGGAAAAGATTGACTAAGTTTGATGGGAACTATCTTGTTTCAGCTAGTCATCATATTGAATTGTTTATTGATTTGATGGGTGACTACGAAATTGCTCATGAGGATGTGCACATGAAGCTATTTGTTTAGACCTTAGAAGGTGATGCTAGAGACTAGTTTTCTTTTCTACCAGCTTGTTTCATTTCATCCTGGAGTGAGTTGCATTCTGCCTTCATGGAGCAATTTGGAGAACGAGTAAGCATGTCTGATTCTTATGATAAGTTTTTCAAGATCCGCACTGGGAGTGATGAACTTGTGCCTCAATTCAATATCAGATTTTCTAGAATTTTGAATGATATCCCTAAGAGTTATAGACCTGATGATCAAATGTGTCTAGCTATTTACTTAGGTGCATATGATAGCAAAATGAGTTCGCTACTAGGGGATAAAGAACCACAGAAATTATACCAAGCTTATGTAACTACTACGAACATTGAAAATAATTTGAAGCATGGACTAATGAGAAGTTATTTGTCTATGAGTGATTGTTGGTATAATGGTCATGAAAGAAACATGGAACATGGTATAGATATTTCAATTTCAAATCAGAATGTCAACACCCCTGTTGTAGGTGTTAATTAGATTGAGAAGTTAAATTAGAATGTGTGTATGAGAAAGGTTAGTCCAGTTGCTAATAGAAACACACATGTTCATGATGCTATAGTAGCGACTATTTTTTCAGACTCTAATAGGTTTCAACAATATGTTGATTTTATAGATCAAACATTAGTTACAGTAGAAAGTTCTTCTCATGGTAGTTATGTGTATGATGATGTTACTAATGTTTCCAATTTTGAAGTTGCTGAACCTATATCTCAGTCTTGTGCAAGTGACAAGGCTGAAAGCTATCTCTCTGATCATGAGTTTGATGTTGTTGATCCAACATGCCATGAAGAGTTAACACAAAGTGAAGAGCGTGAATCATAGTCATCTCAGCCACAATCACAAGAATAGAATGCACATGTTGATAATGTTTCAGTAGTAAATGGTAAGATGTATTCTTTTAATCAGTTGGATAGGAAAGAATTGAATTCTCTTATTGAGAGGTTGCATTATGTTAATAATGAATTAGAAAGATATGAATCTCAATGTGGGTATGAAGAAGTTGTAAGTCATCTTCGAAATGATGACAATGAAGTTTTTTATCCGATGTACAATGAAGAAGCATCCTATGAAGGAGATGATGAGAGTGGTTGCTCAAATCATAGTGAGGAAAATGACACAGTATGTTCACCTTCATATGAGTCTAATGTTGATTGGGAGGAAGAAAGTAATGATGGTAGTGAACACTCATCCAAAGATGAAGGTATGATTTCTTCCTCTAAATTTGAAAAGGAAAATGCATCTAAATTTTTGTATTATATAAATTAGTTAGCCAATGAAGAAATTATGAGTGATTTGTCCTCAAGATATGAAGATAAGAAAATGTTGAGTCAAACTAATGAATCTGAATTTGAAGATTCCAATGAAGAATTGTCAAATGCTTTTACATTAGACAATAAAGATCTCTCGTATAGTGAGGTGTCTAGGAATGAATCAAAGTCTATTTGTAGTGGTTATCCTAAACAAGTTGATAAAGAAGATGTAACTATAGACACTATATGTTTGGTAGAAAAAATGGAAAAGGAGTTTTCATACAATTCTGGCTTTTCTTCATACGCTGAAAGTTTCCATGAGGATAGGGTGGGTACTGAGTTTAAAGTCTATAATAATGCTTTATATGATGATGCTTGTGAGGATGAGCAGCCCATGTTCTGTCCTAATGTGCAATGAGGATCCCTGCATGGAGTCACTAACCCATTGTTTGAAGAAGACATGGAGGTTTCAAATTTAGTAGGGTTAGATGAAAATTGTGATACACTGTCATCCTGCTGCAATAAATTAGAATATTGTTCTTCCATTTCTGATGTTGAATTTTCTAATGATGCTATATTTGGTGAGTGTGAAGATGAAGTGTTTGATGGAGTTGTCTTTGAAGAGAAACTAACACTTCATGGTAAATTTCATGATCATTCGAATGAGGTAAAAGCCAATCAGCACTTTGATTATGAAAATATATCAGGTGGTTCTAAAGTGATGTCAGATTTTGATGATGATATTATGTGTGAATATAAATCCGACTGCTCTTTTGACATTCAGCTGGAGATACTTGAAGAGGTGCAAAGTCAAGGTGAGTTGAAAATTAATGATATATATCTTTTTCTGTGGAGTTGAGAATGAGGAATTTGTGTTTCTGGTAGACAGCATGCATGAATCAATTAGTAGGGATGGGTTTTAGTTTGATGTAAATACTCATGAGCATGCTAATGTTCTCTTTCATAGTGAGTGAGAGGTTAAATTTGTCCCTAATTTTTATATGCACTATGAAAGTAAAGGTGTTGATTTCATTTTACCAAGTGATTCATTGCATGATGCTAATCTGATTGGTGAAATGAGTGGAAATTTAAGTTTACCTCATGAAAATTCATATGAGAATTATGTTTATGATAGAGGTAAATAGTTCTGTTGAATTTTGGTGGCCCGGGGCCATCATGTGTACATAATCTTGGTAGTTGTAGTTGTTTCCCTATTTTCAATAAAGTTGTTCAAGAGAAGTTTTTGCTGTTAGGTGTGTGGTTTGCTTCTCCTAGAGATCTAAAATCTTGCCATGCCTACAAGGGACATGCATCCCAAGACAGAGCCACTGTTAGCACTCAAAAGTGTAGCCCTAATTTTGAGCACCATAGAGAAATTGAGCCCTATAAACACTTTTTGATGCGCATGTACCTGACTGTCAGGTCGAGGCCCAATAGGTGTTTAATACTTCTAGCACATTTCATTCAGTGTGTATACATGTTCCATGATGATAGGTTGACATTTTGAGCCATTCTATGAGGTCTCGTTTTGAGAAATTGTCAAATTTGCATTTTCCCCAAAGTGTCAGACAGTGATAGGAGGTTGTGTTTGAACCTGATTATCTTGCACCCAGAAATGTATCATAACCTGCCACTTTGGAAGTATCTAATATCCATACTTGAGAACCTATGTTTCATATTTTGATTCATTTTGAGTTCATTTGATTAGGTTTCAAAGCCCTCAAAGTTGGTCTTTTAAATGTCATGTCGATGCACATTGCGCACAATTCTAGGAAGCCTTGTTTGATGAGTTATAACTTTTGACCAGTTGATCAAAATACTAAAATTCTTTTTGTGTTGTGTTATTGATGTCAGAGACTTCCTATATTTCAATTTTTAAGTCTTGACAAATCCATTTGATCAATTTTCAAATGTGATTCCAAACACAATTTCTATCTTTTTACTAGTGTTAGCGTTTGCAGATTTTTTGGGACCCCTGTTCATGATGTTATAACTCCTAATCTATGATTGGATAGATCAAATGGATTTTACCCTTGTGTTTTCCTCTAAAATTATTCCAAGTATGTCAATTTGCAAGTCATGAATAATTCATATGCACACTTTTCCAGGTCAATTCAATTTGCAAAAATCGTTATCTGACATTGTTTTCAATCTACAAAATACAAGTAGCCTACTTTGACCGCTCGCCATTTGTACCTTGTGATTCATCATGAGCCAAAATTTCTGATCCACAATGTTCTCATGAAAATCTACCAATCCCCCAATTTTCATTAACTCATGTGCCTATTTGCCCAGTCTTCGGAGCTCAAACCAAACACACTTCAGTTTTTTGACATGTTTATTTGTAGACAATGTTAAGGAGGTAATTTTGGTGGTCGATATGTTTTGACCCTAATGTCTTCATGAAATGAGATTTGGTAGGCATGTTGAGCATGTCAAAGAACAGAATTCTAGAGTTTTGGGTCTTGATCAGATGTTATGACAGTTTTTAAAGCCCGGTAGCAGGTCTCCTGGCAGAGATCTCACAGTGGTGTAGAATTGATTAAAGTGTTTTTGCAGCGATCAATTAGTGATCTATTTGGTTCTAAATTAGTTTGAGGAGGTCGATGGGTCAGTTTTCCAGTTCAATCATTTGAAAAAAAAAAAAAAATTAGCTGGGCCCACTTTGGGCCTGACTAATTTTTGCAGATTGATTGGAACAAGACTAGAAGTGACACAAATGCAAAGAGTTAATAATAATAATGTTTTGGGGTATTTTTATAAAAAAGGAACCTAAAGATATAAGTTTTCTCTATATCCCATTGCTCATGCTACTAGATCAAGGTGTCAGTGTCATCTATTCAACATGTGAGTCAATCATCAAGTGATTGACTTGATCTACCTATAGAATCTAATGTGAAACCTGCAAGTGAGCAGCTAATGAAAAAGGAAGAAAATTATGACCTTAAAGTTGGTGCATTAGCTCCTTTAAATACTTCATCTCCTATTTAGGATTCTTCAATTAGGATGACACAAGCATTTGATGCATTGACTAGTCTTGATGATTCAACACAAATGGCAGTGACAAATGTGTTCGGGGTGATAGAAAATATGATTAATCAATTTGAGAAAGAACAATAGCAAAAGCTAGAAGACATAAAGCCTAGTGCAATTGAGAACCAAAATTTGGACTCTATGCCACTTCAAGAAAGTTTTTCAAATCGTAGTCATGAAAGTAGATCAAGAAAATAGGAACATGTTTCAGCTGTTGCAACAAACTCCAATTTTCAACCTATGCTAGAGAATATTATGGCAATGCTATAAAATCAATTGTTACTAAAAACAAAGAGAATCTTGTTCTCAACTCAAATCAAATGTAGCAGACTTGGAAAGAAGCCATTGTGTAAAACGTGGAAGCAACCAACAAAGAAGCGGGCTAAGATAAAGCTAAAGAGAGCTTTGAATATGGTGATATAGAAAATGGAAGCATGCCATAGAATGAACAAGGAGCCATGCTTTAAAGCAAAGCCCATACCCTATGCTAAACAGAAGAGCATGTGAATGTGTAGCTAAAGAGGAGAGAAGGCTTGGAAATGAGCCATAGTTTTGAAGAGCTGATTTGCTAAGCAAGCTACAACATCTATAGAATTAGTGGCGAGGGTAAGGAAGCCCATGAACTAAGCAGCCCACGCTTTGCAAGAAGAGGGAACATGTAAGAGATAGGGGAGAAAGGCATGTCAAGTGCATAGCATATTAGCATAGAAAAAGTAGAGAGTAATGGTTAGAACATTGATGAAAGACATCATGTTCGACTAAGTTTGTGTGCAGCAATGAAGGCTGGTATTGATAAGTTGGCCAATGTTGTGGGTGTAACATTGGGCCCTTGAGGGCATTGTGTTGGATGAATTTGGGATGACGAAGATGGTGAATAATTGAGTCACCATTGCTCATGCCATTGAGCTTTTTAACTCCACGGGCATGCTAGAACCGAGAACCACAATTAATAATGTGGAAGCCGTGTGAGTTAAAAAGAAGCAAAGTGACGTAAGTTAAAAGAAGCATAGCAGAGTTTTCAAAGCCGCCATGTAAGAAAACCATAAGGAAGCGGCTTGGAAAATGAAGACACCAACATATTACATAAGCTATCCAATGCAGAGCCTAGGCATTGAATGCATGGTAGGAAAATAAAATAGAGTATAGGAAGGCTTGGATAGGTTATTTTATCCCACATGGGTTATGGATGAAGTTTTTATCTTTTTAAATACTATTGCACACACTCTGTGTAATGTCCTAAAGAAAAGATGTTTTTTTGGAGCCATGCAGTCGCAAGTGGGTCTAACTTGGACAATTTTGAACCAACACACCAGCAAAAGTGTGATGACATCAGCAAGAACAAGTGCTAGAAAAGCTAAAAATTTGGCTAGTCGCTATGGCACTAGCCGAAAAATCTTTGAAATTTTGGCTAGCGACATAGTGACTAGCTGGAAAATTCAAAAAACTGGTGAAAGTGGTGTGGGTCCCATTGCAGTGCCATCAAAAAATTGTTCAATGACAAGTGGCAACAACAAAGTGATTGGGTAATGATGTGGCAAGAAAATGTCTAGAGCACACCAAATTGTACCATGTGGTGGACCTGAGGGTCCTCGTTAACTTGCTATAAGAAAGGTGCATGATAGTTAACATAGCAAGATAGTGACACTAACGTGGCAGCAAGCAAGATGACGATGTGGCACCTAGCTATGCAAAGTTTAGAGCCAGTAAAAGAGTAACACATGCCAAATGGTCAAACCAAGTTTGACTTGAGTGGAACTTGTGAGGAAAATTTCAAAAGTTTTAAAAAAGTTATTTTTAAAAGGATTTTTTCTCAAAATCACATGCAGATCATTCTAAAATGAATCATGAAGTTTTTCATATAGTCCAAAACTTTAATGAAGGGTAATTTTTTCGAATTTTCAAATGAATATGGAGATCATAAACAGAGGCATGATTTTTCAAATGGCCTCTAGAGGCTCAATTTTTAACCAAAACATGTGCTCCAATATACCACCAGAATTGGGAAGAGTTAAAATTTCCAAATCTGGAGTTAGATTGTACAGATATTCATCAGTTCATGCTATAGGTCAATTTGTGATTCCTAGGGCATTAGTAGTAGAATGAGAAACATTCATCATTGAGTTGGTTAGACAACAGATTTAAAGGCTGGATGAAATGTGAAAATGAAGAAAGTCAGTTCTAATATATTTTCTTGGCTTCTTGAGGTTATTGTAACTGATTTTCACTTTTACAATGAATGCATTTTAGTATCAAGAGTTAGTTACATCCTTTCATTAGTATATTTTAAGACATTTTATGAGCCAAAATGAAAGGATTTGATTTTCAGTTACAGAGAGAAGGTAGAGAAAGGTTTTTGATCTTCTTTGGAAGGAATTCTGAGGGTACACCTATCAAATGCAAATTCAATCTGAGAATTCACTTCTTCCTATATATCTCTCATTCTTTCTCATTGTAAGGGTTCTAGTCTTTGGAGAAAAAACCACTCACTACTGTGATACCAAGTCTTGGTTCCAATTTTTCATGTCTTCCCATGACTGTGAAACCATATTTTTTAGCATTTTCTCTCTTATGAACAGTATTAAGAAGCTTAATATAGATAGTTCAGATCTATTAGGTTGTTTCATCTTTTTCATTTCATGCATATGATTGTATAATTTCAAGGAAATAATGCAAGGAGCAGAAGATGATTGAGTTTCAGTTGAATCTTGTCTCCATTCTCAGTGAGTTGTAATGTTTTATGACCTTTGAACAAAGACCTTAGGTCATAGTTAGAGTCCCTTAAGGTTGTATGTTATTTTATTGTTGCTAATAATTCAAGGAATTGTGTAAATGCTTCATGGAAATCAACAAGGTTATAGATTTATTGAGGAGGATATTAGCTTAGAATGAGAATTAAACTAAACATAGATGTCTATTTATAAGTTGAATAGATAGATCAGATATCTGGGTATATAAACAAGTATCAGATATCCATATGTGTTCATTTGATTCATGGGACTACCCAATGGTTAAGGCACTGATCAATTATAAGATCATTAGGTCTTATTACTGCATATCTAAGGTTTTGTTGAAATTCAACATCATTAATCAAATTGTTTGCACCTTTCATGTTGAAGGACTTAAATGTTTAACCCTCACTCAGCTTGTGAATATTCTAGATTTACATTTAGCTACTGCAGATCTATGTCATTTCATGAGTTACTAGGAGATATAAGGGTTTCATCTAATCATTAGATTCAGTGTATGCTTTGATAACTGGTACCATATAAAGAATCTATAGGTATACTTGCCTAGGTTTTGCAGAGCCTAAAGTGCAGGAGTGTAGCCTTATAGTTGGCTTGTTGTCAAAAATGGCATGTTAAAAATGGGATTTAGCTTCCGCTAGATGTATCATTTTCTTAGTGGGATAATTGAAAACCCTCTAGCATTTTCAAACACCAACACTTACCTTGGTATCGATGTCCTAGATTGCTTTACTTCATTGATGATTCTTTGTTCTTATATGCTAATTTTAAGACTCACCATACATGGCAAGATCATGCTCTGGTACCACTGTAATGTCCCATCTCTAATCCTATAAGATTTTTGAAAGGTTTCTTCAAGTACATGAAATATTTTTCCAATTACTTATCTTATATAGACCTTGATAATTCTATACTACCTTATAAAATCTAAAGTCACCTTTAGATTCCTATTTATGATCCTTATTATTGCCTATGTGAGGATTATCTATTGCTATCAGGTTAATGAAGGACTTTAACTGATTAATTGTCTTGGGATGTGTCTAATGAGTTCTAATGTTCCCTTTTTTGTTTTAATCCTATTTCCTTTACTTGTATATTAATTAGTTGTTGAAAAGTTGCTCCAACTATTTATAATAGAATATTTGCTTGTTCTTTTATCTAATGTTATACCTTTGTACCTATTATATCTGGTGTCCCATATTTCTCTTGTTTTAGATGTGTTATCTTCTATTGAAGTGGTTTGTGGAGCTTCTATATTGATATGACCATGTTTGTATGATTTTCCTACAACTGTGTTGGTTATTATCTTTCACAATTCAAATGTACTTCGAATGTTGTGTGATATATTCTGGCATTTGCTAATAGCCATCTATTCTTTCTGGTTACTTTTATTTTCTAATAAATTAATGTTTAACTCTTCTAAAGTGTTCATAGATTATGATTTATACATTTCCCTACTATGCTTATTGTTTGAATTTTCTTCTTTTGACTAGCTAAAAGTAGTCCTCTTTTTATTGGCAATGGTGGAATGTAGACTATTAAGAGGAATCTACATATAGTTTGTTTCTCCTTTGATGAGTGCATGTTCCTCTTGTTCTCCCATGATATCAAACTATATATATATATATATATATATATATATATATATATATATATATATATATATATATATATATATATATATATATATATATATATATATATATATATATATATATATATATATATATATATATATATAGATATATATATATCTTTTTTATGTTTTCCATTTCTTCTTTTCTTTCTTCTTCCAACATGTCTACCATTTTCCTTTCCTATTTGCTTAGTTACATATTAGATTATTTTTCCCTTATTTTCTCTCCATCAATCATTACAAGTTTCAAACACTGAATTATCTTTATCTTCCCATCTAGTTGAATCCTTTCTTAATGTTGAATATGGTATTATCATCAAATATATAGCTCCATGAGTTTTGGTAGATTACTAGGTCTCTTGTGTGCTAAATAGACCTTAATCTTCTCTTAATATATAACTATCTTCTAGTGTGACTTTTGATCAGTAATCATGTGTTGATTAATTTCTTACTCATGCCTATTGGTTCTCATTATAGGGATGCTTGAAGGCTGATGTGATTTATCTAGATTCGATGTCAAATGTATCACTGACACTTAGTAAGTCTATGCATTTGGATGTTTTCTCTTGGTGTGAGATTACTCTGATGTGCCAATCAGCTACTAGGACTCTGATGACACTTCATCATATATGGGCAACATGACTATAGTTACCTATCTTGCAGTCTGCCTTACAATGATAAATTCTTACCTAGATTCTGACTGCTTTAGTCATGATATCTTTTGAAATAATAATTTTTTGTTTTACCTCCTTCTTGATGATATATTCCCAATGACTATTCAATGGTATTCCCACTATTATTCAATTGATTGTTCTGGGTTGGAGGGTCTACAAATCTCTTCCTTTTCTTCCCTCCAAGGATGTTTTACTCTACCATATGAATAATGAGATGGATGCTGATTTCTCATTAGTCATGACTTTTATCTATAGTTACATTATTATAACCAATATTTAACATGTATTAATCATATATTTAATGATAACATAATATTATGTGATGAAATAATTAACATTATTTTAATATTTCATATACAAATATTATCTATTCTATTTGTTAATAACAATATTTTTGTCTTTATATTAATTATTATTATAATATTAAATAAATTCTTTTATATATTAGTGCAATTATACTTCTTCATTATATAATTAATAAACTATATTATAGTTTATTATTTTATTTAGTTAAATTTAATTTACTAAATAATTATTTATTTTATTTTATTGTTTATTAACTCTATTATTATAAAAATCAATCTTGGAAGTGGGGACATTACATCATAGTTTGCAAAAAGGGTGAGAAATGAGTTGTAATTGATCAATCAGTGATCAATTTCAAATCTAAGTAATGGAGAGCTCAATAGATTATTTTAAGGGGTCAGTGTTTGAGTTCAAATTATTTTATAGTCAGACCCACTTTGGGGCCCGACTAATTTCATCAAAGCAATAGGACATTATGGGATTTGAATGTGTTTGAAAGATGTTCTAATAATTCAAACCATTGTGATATGTCAAATAAGGAATGCATCATCTCTTGAAATCAAATGGGAATCTATTTTTATACATACATTGAGAAATGGAGGAATAGATGGAACATGCCAAATAGGCTCAATGTTTTTTCACTTTTTGAAATTATATCAAAGACTTCCTGTAAGACATGTGTTTTAAGCTTTGTGTCACTACAATGGGATCTAATATAAAGATGAAATTTCATTGTCCAGACCATGTGTTGGGCAACATTAGGTGTATGATAGTTGATTTTTGAGAACACATGATGATGTTGGACACAGTAAACCAAAATGGGTGCAAGATTGTTCACATAAGATGTCTTCTATATTAATTAAATTCCTCTTCATCTTTCATGAAAATAGATAAAATAAATGGGTCTTTTGAATTTTCTCCTATTATATAGGTTGATAACCTCATGCTATCTAAAACAATTTGACACAATGGACATGGAAGATTATGATTTCACCAGAATATGTGTTGCCTAATTAAAATGGATTCTTATCCTAGTTACAAACACTTGTGCATGATAGAACCATAAATCCTAAAATAAAATTATTTTTTTTACTGATGGAAACATCACTAGTCTTTTGTATCTAGTATTTTAGTATTTAGAGACATTTATTTTCCCCCTAGTGGTCCTATGTCAAAATTATTAAAGTGCTTGCACAAACAAAGGGTAAAGTATAGAGACAACAAAATTGGGAAGGAGCCTAATGCCTTTAAGGGACCACTAAATGGGAGTATCATCTAATTATAGAACACATACTTGGATACAATGCACTATTTTTAACCATGATGACACTATTGTAGGCATGAATTCTTGGTTTTTTTATGGGCATCTACATGAGTGTTGTTTTACAAAGGCACACTATCAAGGAATATGCAATTTTTGACCACGTATCCCTTAATTTCTTTAATTTGTTCACAAAACTCATGAGAACAAATGGATTACTTCAAAACTTCTCCATGATGTCTGCTAAATCCAAAGGTGACTATGAGCTTGGTTTTTGGTCATTGTAGAAGTACAATTTTGAATACATTGTTTCTCTGCAAAGGGGGATAATGCATCAATTTTTAATGGGGTGTATGATGAATCATAGATTAAAGATTAGTAAAAAGAAATTCTATTGTTACTTATCAATTGTAACTACAAAATGGTGATACTCATTTTGCAGGGGGAAAATGAACCTCCATATTTCTAGAGTTGATGTCATTTTCAAAGAGGGAGATGATCCATGTAGAGACTTCAATTTTATATTACAAACCAATTCAGTCATTTATTGAATCTTTTCCCCAAATTACTTTGAGATTATTATTTTTGTTCTAAAGTAGTTTGAAATAAGGTGGATCTACTATTGTCTAGTGTCTCCATGTTAAAAGAGCATGTTTTCTAGATGCACACTTGAGTGGTTTACAAGGAAAACCTTCAGTGTGGAGATAGATATGGATGACTCCTATTGCCAATTTGAAATGAATCCACTTGACTTAGTGAATATATGAGAAGCCAATTTCCAATCAATTTTTGACTATTGCTTATGCATTGGCCAAAATCATTTGAGTTTCTTAGTAGATGGAGCATGATAAATGTATGTGGAAGATGCCAGTGTGCCCATTTTTTAGAGCATAATGATGGATTCATCATTTTTCATTAAAGTCCATGAAGATTTTTTAAGGGTTGAGTTCTATTTGATTCTATATTATCTTGGGTGTGTAAATATGCTTGACAATACAAGATAAGGGGGAGCACCTAAGTTAACACTTCATATGCCTATTCTTTGTAACAAGTACCATTGAAATCCCACATTTTTTAAGAAAGAAAATTTTGACTTGTTTTTATATCTCATTGTTCACTCAAAAAATATCTTAAGTGCATGTGCTTTATGAAACAAAGGGAGATATTGAAGGTGGGACTCTATAGAATTGGCCCCAAAGAGAAAATTTTGACCAACTACTTGCAGGTGATCTGGAGATGATATGTTGATAAGCTAGAGCAATTGGAACAAGACACATGCCATGAAAACTGAGGTAGCTATATGGAGCATTTGTCAGATGTCATACTTGCACTTCTTCACCAAGGAAGATGTCAAAATAGAGAAAATACATAGTGCCACCATGTTGTTGGTATTATGATTATTTTTGTCATTAGTGACAACACTTACTCAATTATGAATACTTACTGAGCATCTAGTAGTTACCTTGTAAGCTTAGTAGTTATGTAGTTTGCACTAGGCATTCCTGAAGCTACTTAGTAAATACAAGCAATGTGAAGACCAGTAATGTCTACTAAGTTTCTCAGTGTCTATTGTGCTTCATAGTGCCTACCGAGCAGTAAAGTTTGTGTCATGGATATTGAGTGTCAACCAAGCATTGGAAGAAGCAACATTTACTGAGTGAAATAGGTTAAACTCATTGTGTAGTATCTATGAAGTGACACTACATCTACCGAGTCACCAGTGGCTATCAAGTCTAGAACTGCATCGATTGATTAGTATGGACTGAGCCTTCACTTATACTAAGTGCATGACGATGCTGAGTAATGTAGTGGATGTCATGTATCAAAAGGTCACCAAGTCAGTTCAGTGAACCTGAGTTATTAACTGTTGGGCCAACTTTTTAATGTATTTGTTCACTTCTATTTTGGTTGACCTTGCAATTTTGTAAATTTGAAAGGTGTATATGTAAGATGTATTGTAGGATATCAAATGTATGAAGGAATAATGAAGTAATGTCAAGTAATTTTGAAAAGTATCTGTGAAGGATTTTCAACAGTAGTTCAAGGAATATAGCAAGGTCAATATAGAGGAAGAAAAGTTATATTCATCACATAAGGTGATTAGTGCATAAAGGATCTTATCAGCAATTAGTTTTAAGTAGATCTACTACTCCATCTTAATAGGTGAATCAATTTTCTAAAACCTCTAACAAGGTAACTTAATAGTCTTTGTAAAAATCTTCTAACCAAGTACATACTTCATTGTATGTTTGTAAATCATCTAACAAGGTGGACTTAGAATTCCTTTGTGCTCCTAATAGGGTAGATCACTAGAAGTGGTCAATGTAAGCCTTAACATGCCAACTCTATGTTGTAGTATTGAAGTTTTGTGGGTATCACCCCCACCCCAGTTTTACTTTCTATTTGGAAGGTTTTTGGGTCACCCGAATATTGTATTCTTTTGTGTAATGAATGTTTTATGTTTCAAAACTAATGTATGTAGTAGCATAGATAGATGTGTGGTAAATTTAAAGAAATTTTTTAAGGTTATTGACTCACCCATCCCCTCTCAGTAACCTATCATATCTTGAATATTTCCAACACATGTAACACTGGGACCCAACAATAATAACTAATTCATAGAGGACACATGGTGTCATTGCACATTCTCATAGGTTTGGGGTCTTAGGGATATGGTGATGTGTGGTGATGAGATGTGTGATAAGGGGCTTGAGCATCCAACAAGAAGACTTGATGATGTGCCACTGCGTTGGTGACAAGATGATGGTGATAGTGACACATAGCATTCAGAGGTAGAAGTAGTGATGTTAGCAAATGCCACATGTTGAAATATTTCTAACTCATAAAGGGAATGTGACATCATTATGATGAAGTGAGATTATGACATGTGGAAATGAGTGGCCAAGTAGATGATGAAGTGGCCAGGTGAATTAGAGATGAGGATCAATCAGGTGACACCGTGTGGTGATGATGTGGCAGGCCAACTAGAGAATGTTCATTGGGCAGTGATGTAGTGATGATCATGATAGGAGTAATGAATTAGGTGCTAAATTTTCAAGGTCATCCAGGTTTGACCAAATGCCAAGTTTGGAGGAAAATGCCCACATATTTAAATAATTGATCTCATGAGTTAAGTGTTTTGGGACTAAAAATTGCATGGTCAATTTTGACCACCATTGGAGAAATCAAGCCCTTTAAACACTTTTTAATGCATTTGTACTTGGTATACTTTTGAGCCTTGTGAGGTGTTTAATGTTTATAACACCTTCCATTTAGCCTATCCACTCATTTCACGAAGTTAAATTGACATTTCAAGTCATTTTGTGAAGTCTCGTTTTGAGCATTTGTCAAATCTGCACTTTTACCTGAGTGTCAAATAGTGACAGGAGGCTGTGTTCACAAATGAATATCTTATACCTAGAATTGTGTCATGACACACCACTTTGGGAATATTTAGTGTCTGTACCAGAGAGCTTATGTTTTAGATTTCAAGTCATTTCAAATCCATTTGACTAGGTTTTTGAATCCCTCAAAGTTGGTGGTTTTCTCTATGATACCAGCAAGGTTCCATTGTTCTACTATGAAACCAGGATTTTTAATGGTTTTTCTTCCTATCTATTGAGTTGTGCTCTAGTAGTGAAGATCACACATCTTCTCTTGTGTAGATTTTGAGTTCATTTCATGTATTATTAATCTGAGATAACAGGAATTGATTCTAGATCATTTGAATTATCTAGAGATTCATTTAGTTTTACCATTTTATGTATTCAATCTTTCCAAGGATGAATATAAAAGGAGATTTACATGTATTATCTGAGTTTTCTTATTCTATCTCCTAATTCTTCATATGCTATTAGCTTTGTAATTGAGTGAACAAGGTTTAGTTGATTTAAGACATCTTGGATGGGGTTTGTATCAGATCTATTGTTGCTATTGACTCAAGGAGTTAAGTAAATGCTTTAGATTTCTGATAGGGTTTCTAGGTGTATGGAGGGGATATTTCATAAGAATGGAATTGGGGAATTCTAGTTGACAAACTTAATTTTAAGGCAATCAAGTTAGGTCATCCTCCTAGTAATGACTCTATGTTTCAATGGATAAGGCACTTATCACTAAATTAGAAGCAAGATGATATGGAGTTCATTTGCACAAATCTTTTAATAGAAAATCAATTTGGTTTTCATGTTTTGTAGTGGGCTAAAAGTCTAACCCTCACTCAGCTTGTGAGATTCATATATTTTCATTTAGCTATTGTAGATCTATGTTATTCCATGAGTCAACAAGAGAAATAAGGGCTAAATATACTTATTAGATTTAGGAATATCTTGCATTTAGCTATTATAGATCTATGTTATTTCATGAGTCAATAGGTGAAATAAGGGCTAAATTTTTTTATTAGATTTTTGAATATGTTTTTCCCTAGTACCATATAAGTGAATCTAAGGTCCACCTACCTAGGTTTTGTAGAGCCTAGAGTAGAAGAAGTGTCTAGCCTTATAGTTGGCTCGGTGTCTAAAAGGACATGTTAAGGATGGGAGTTAGTTACCCCTACATATGTATTGTTCTCATCAGGGTAATTTGAAACCCATAACGTTTCAAAACACCAATAGAGTGTTCATATATTTATGAGCAATTTGATGGATTTTTCAACTAGGGCCCACCTTTTTCAAAATTAAAGATCATTTTATTATAATTTTTTTGACTTTATATTAGAATCAAATATGTGGTGAGCATGTCTACACATTTAGATTAATGTTTTGTTTGGATTTCATAAAATGGTTTCTATTCCAAATCTTCACCAAAAATATGTGTCACATATCTTTAGAAAACTCTTGGCTAAACTATCCATTTTTTAGGTTCAAATTTTTGTAGGTCTTAATGGTAAAGATTTATTCAAGATTTTTTTTGGGGAGTCTTTTTCAACTATTTTTCCTTCCTTGTTTTTTGTTGCTCCATCATGATAGTTAGGGATATGTTCTTATTAATCTGATATCTAGGTAGGGATTTGTTGAGTTAGCACTTCCTCCAAACCATGCCTTGTACCATATTTTTCATCAAATTATTCTGGGACTTCCTTCACTTCTTCATGTCCTAGGCATTTCAAGTAGATCCCTTCATAATTCCTTTTGTACAACTTGTTGTCTTTTAGCATATAGGACTCACATTTCATTTTAAGTCCTCTATGTTGTGAGCTATTCATCCAAATTGAGCATCAATTCTATGGGAGGTAATACACAATATTCTTGTACCAAAGCAATATTAACTTGAGATACTATCATTTTCTTCTTGTCTTCATCATCTATTCCCTTCTCAATCTCAAATTTCTTTTTCATTTCCAACTTGGTTATCAACTAACATCCTTGACAACCATTGTCCTCTGACTAATTTCATAGGTTGGATATCAAGGTCAAACTCTTGAAGTTTCACCATCCATTTACCTTTCCTTTCACCAAATTCATTTTGCATCAACAATGTTTTTACTACTAGGTCGGGTATAATAGCATACACCTTACTTCTTAGTATGTAATGGTAGAATTTCTTCAATATTTTAACCAAAGAAAAAGACTATTTGTCAAGGTTAGAATAATTCAACTTGGCATTTCTCAGTGTACATCTCATAAAAGCAATAGATATCTCATCTCCCTTCTCCTTCTTTTGGGTCAAAACCCCTGCACATGAATTCTCTATAGCAAACGAAAATATCTTGAAGGGAAGGTTGTAATCAGGACTGACTAATATCAAAGCCACAAAAATGGCTACCTTAATATCCTTGAATGATTTCTTAACTTCAAGGACCCATTTTGTTTTAGCTCCCTTCTTAAGAAAATTATTGAGAGGACACACAATCTCTACAAATCCACTTATGAATTTTTTAATAAAATTTATCTTCCCAAAGAAAGACTTGAGCTCCTTTAAACTATTTGGGGGTGATAACTTCAAAATGGCTTCGACTCTATTAGGATCAATGGAGATGCCAGCTTCAAAAATGATATGACCTAGGAGTTTTCCTTTAGTGATCCCAAATGAAAACTTTTTGGGATTGAGAGATATGTCATATTTACAACACATATCGAACACCTGTCTCAGGTCAGTAATGTGTGTGGTTTGATATTTTGAAAAGTTAGTCAAATCATCCATATAAATAACCATACATCTATTGATTAATCCCTTATATGCTTCATCCATGGCATGTTGAAATGTAGCTCCTCTATTAATCAATTCGAATGGCATTCTCCTCTAGGTGAAGTTCCCCATTTGGTCATAAAGGCAATCTTTAGTCTATCTTCTTCTTCAACCATTACCTAATTATAACTAGAATATCCATCCAAGAAAGACATCATTTTTTAACTATTCATAATTTGTAAGACTTCATACAATGAGGGTAATGGATAATTGTCCTTTTGAGAAGTTAAGTTCAAATTGTGAAAATCTACACAAAGTCAAATCTCTTTGGTCTTCTTTTGTATAGGATATAGATTAGCCACCCATGCAGAGTGACACACAGGGAAGATAATCTTTGCATCCATCAATTTCTTAACTTCCTTTAGTATCAAGGGATTGAGGATGGGATTAATAGATCTCTACCTTTTTTAGAAAGGTTTGGCATCTGGTTTGAGGGGAATATCATGTGTAATGATCTGAGGGCCATACAACTTCAGATCTTCATAGCTCCAAGTGATGACATCCTTGTATTCTGTGAGTAATTTTAGCATGCCTTCCCTTTCTTGTAAATTGCATGCTTTCCCAATCTTTACCACCTTGGGATCATATTTTGCTCTTAAATTGTATGAATTACATTCGTTGGTCCCCTTTTCTTTAGGAATTATTTTATTGAGCCCTAATTCATCATGATCAAAAATATGTTCTAATTCAACCATCACCTTTGGAATAGTATTAGTCATCAAGTTCAAGATTCCATCTTCTTCTTGAATTTGAGTATCCTCTAGTTTTTCATCTAGGGTTTCATATATTTCTTGTCCATTAAAGTGATCACTATACATAATAAACTCTAGTATATGTTGATCATCTTGAAAAACTTGAAAGTTCATGATATTTTTTGGAATAGATGGAGCAGTGGTCAACTCAACTAAAAATTGTTTCAATTTTGTTCCTTCAACTAACTACAATGCACTTGTTGAGATATCAAGGGCATTAGCTACCATGTTTTTCCTTCTTGGAGTAGACTTTATGTTCAAATCTTGGAAGTCATCTAACAAGTCCCATACCCTTTTCCTATAGGCAATCAATCTCTTATCATTGAGAGAGTACAACAATTTCACTTGTTTGGTAGTTTGTTCATTTTGATTTTCTTTTGTTTTTTTAATGTAATCCCATGTGAATCAGCGATTGATAACTAGTTGAGAATCTTCTTCGACGATGAAAGCTATAACTCCTTTCTCAAGTGCAAAGAGAAGTTCTCGAATTAAGGCTTCATACTCTACAACATTGTTAGTGCATCTAAATTGCAATCAATAGGCAGCATAGAAAGATTAACTATTGGAGGAACTAGCTCAATACCTACACTAGCTCCTAATTTGCATTTGGAACCATCAAAGTGGAGAGTCCAAACTGAGTTTTCTTTGGGTTTTTTGACCTTGTGCTTATTTGTTCTCAATTTTTCTTTTATTTGATCTTTAAAGGATTATTTCTTAGGAACCCATTGCAACTTTTTGAGAGACAAACTTGATGATTCTCCAATGTGAATACCTGATAGAGGAGGAGTGTGTTTTTCTTTTTTTTCTTGAATTTCCCCTATCAATTCTTGAATTTCTTCAACTTTGGGTAGAGGAAAAACAACCATTAAAGTCCATCCATATCCTTTTATGTACCTTCTTTTCCTCTATATTTTGATCATTTCAGATGGAGGAGAAGACAAACCTCTACCATTTGAAGAGGTATCACTATATGATGCATTCAAATCTTCAAATTCCCTTTGATCTCTTCAGAAGTAAGAGATGTGCTCATAGGACTTTGATTTTCTATAGGTCTATTTTGTGAGTCAGCAACTTTCTTTACTTCAACCATTTGTGTCAATACCTTAGTAACTTCTTCTTGACATGATGAACACTCAAACTTTGAATGGCTAACTTTATGAAATCGACAAAATCCTTGGAGGAGGAAAATATTGGGATCAACCTTTTCTCCTATACATTGTAGAGTAGCCATCATATGGTCTATGAATTGCATTAGGAACTCATCTTTTAAGGCCAAAATCATGGAGTTCATATCTTGATCATTTGGTTTTTCGGTTAACATAGTATCAAAAACCATGACCTTGTAGGAGCCTAGATCTATTTACAAGAAGGCTACCTCATTAGGGGAATTGTAAACAGTGATAATCTCTTTTAACTTGGGCTTTGTATCTATATTGATTTGATTGTTCAAACCTTTCCATGGCAACCAAAGCTGGGTGAAATCTATGGAGAACCACCCCCTTAGACACTTTGTCCAATCCCTACTAGGGAGAAATCCATACATTTCTAGAATATCAACCACGTGTATATCAATTATATCTTGAATCTGAGGGTTGAATATCAATTGTATCCGTACATCTTTCAATACACCTATGACTTTGACCTCTATTTTGTCTAACTATATCACCACCTGGTTGGTGGGTAGAGGGGTGACCCCAATTTTTGTGCTATAGATAATGACATGACATTGCATGAAGCTCATGAATCAATAAGGAAATTATGAAGAATCTTCTCGTATATCCTTATACTGAGAAAAAATGGGGGCATGTCTACCTTGTCTTTAAACATGGAGGGAAAAGCCTCCATAGCATTAACTTGTTGTGACACCACCTTTTGAGGGGTTAGCATTGTGGGAAGCCTTCATATGGTCCAAAGTTTTCATGATTTTTTTCTCATTGTTATAGATAGTTTTGCAACATGTTAAACATAGAAATATTGGCTTTTGTTCATTTCAAGTCTTCCACTACACTGTATCTTTCAATAGACCAAGAAAGGTTTTTCAATATTGTTGACACATTAGCTTGGTTCTAATTTTTTTGTCCTCCAAGTGGTGGTTTTATCAATGCTAGGTTGTTACTTGCCCTTGGGTCTAGAGGTGTTGGTTGTAGTGCTAGAGGAACTCCATCTATCAGAGGTTCCTTTCTACTTCTCAAGTTGTACATATTCTGATTGTCACTATGAAAGGAAAACATTTCTTCATGTTAAAGGTCAATTCTTGGCTGAATGGAAATGAGAACTCTTCATCAACCGATTGTTCTACTTGCAACTTTTGCATAGGATCATAGGATTCCAACAACATGGAATTAAATTGCATTGGAGTAGAATTATCACTTTCTTGAGAGCTTTGAGCCACCTCTTGATTCCCATTATAGTGTGTACCATCATTGCTAGGTGCATTTGACCATTTTCATATTGATTGATATTTTCACACTGAATGTTGTTGTTGTTGTTGTTTTCAATAGGAATACTTCCATTATTCAGACGTGTGTTCCACTATTGGTTTTGTCTCTAAAATCCATTGTTATGATCGGGAGGATTGAAGTTGTTTCCCCCATTATTGTTTCCTGCATTATTGTTGTTTCTGTTGAAATTTTTGTTGTAACATTGGCCATAATTTTTGTTGTAAGGATTGGCATTATTTCTTTGAAATTTGTTATTCTATCCTTGTGAGAACCTAAGATGAGTCAGTTTTTTTTTCATTTGTGACATAGTCTTTTTCATCTAATCAAATTCTAAACTGAAGCTATTGTCTGTCTCTACAGGAACCATTAACTTCTTCTTGAAGAAAGAAGTCTTAGGAGGCTCATACCTCGGATAAGTTAGCATAAGGTTCTATGGAGTGGGTGCCTACTATAGTGGAACTAGATTTACTAGTATGAATTAACTAAGCATAGCAAGTACTCCGACAAGGTACATTGGCATTGCCATGATAGCTTGAGGTGGGAGCATCAATCCTCCTCCATTAGAATTGGCTTGCTTGGTAAAAATTATTGTTTCTATGAAAACCTTCTCTAATGTATCGATATCTATCATAGGAAGCCTCTTGAGAAAGATAGCAGTAAGAGGGTCCATGGCATTCAGATAAATCTAAATAGCTGCCTCAATGGGTATAGTGTATGACACCTCTAGCTTTCAATATGCTATATGGAAATGATGGTTGAAGCGAGAAACTATCTTAGCTGGGTCCCTTTTGATTGATATGAATTGTTGATGTATCATATTTGGGTTGATGAATATTTTTAATTGCTCCAGGAACAATTTTTCAAAAGTATTCCAATCTCTAATACATCTAGGTGGAAAATTGATGTACCAATTGTAAGTATCTTCCCCTAAAGAGTAGGGGAATAAATGAAGGACCACATCCTCACTAGAAATCTAGTTTCAATTGCAAATTTCTTTGAACACTCAATTCATATTTCTCCATAGATGAACCTTCAGAAAAACTTCTCAGGATTCTTAGGGAGGTCATGGAGTGCACCTCTCAAGTTTATTGGTGAGTCTACTACATTTGTGAAGAAGGCCATTATAGGATTTCAAGGATCTAAAGGTGGTCGTTTTGGAGGTGGAACTATGGGAGTATGTGGTGGCTGGAGTGGAGGTGGAGTTGAAGAAAATGATGAAAATTCAAATGGAAGTTGGTGAATTCGAGGTTCTCCCTTATCACTATGTGGTTTGCAGAAGTGGGTAAGCTCAAGAAACTCATGTGCCCTTGGTGAAGACCTTAATGCTTGCTAAAATGGAGATTTTGGATTGGAACCCTCCAGTTTGCATCAATTCTAGAAAAAGTACACCTTTGTAGAAGTACACTTTCTCACACTACTAAATTTTGTGAACCATAGAGTTTTGTGCACCTGCATAGCTGTGGATCTATGGATCTAAAAATCTACAAACCTATAGAGCTCTGCACCTGAATTTCCCAAAAACTCAAAAAAAATTCTAAACTCATGGAAGATGCAAAATTTGGCAAAAAGTGTAGAATTTTGAAACTTTGGCAAATTTTCCTTCCTTTTGTGAAAATAAAAAATTTCCCCTCCTTCTATCACCACTTCTGTTGAGCTATCATTATGCATGATGCTAAATGGTAGGAATTCTTGTGAACTCATCTCTTGAAAAGCTGATTTTGTGAATCAACTCCAAGGTTCGGGGTTGATCTTATGACCTACTAGTATCTATTCAGTTGAAGATAAATGTGATTGTTCACAAGGAGGCCTTTGCTAGTTCATTTTGATTTTGGATGGGATGAAAAATCTACATGCTACTTCAAAATAACACGCAAAAAAACTTTTTTTTTTGTATTTTTTATGTTTTTAATGAATACAATCTAACAATGCATCTAGTATGAATTCCTACTCTAACAAGGGGGTTAGCAAAGAAAATAACAAAACCTGAAAGAAAATAACATGAAATTGAAATTCCTAATAGACATAAATTATGGAGAATGACACGCCTACAAATTAAGCTTTCAAAGAGATCGGTAAATAACCAATCAAAGAAAGAGTAGTGCTTCCCTAATTCTACTGGTGCAATCATCAGTGAGAAACTTAGTGATAATATGATGTTTCACTCTTCATCAAATCAAAAGGCCATGAAAGTGCACTCATGCGAGAAATTTTTTTATGTACGCACAATTCGATGATTTCTTCTGAAGCTAGTTACGCAACAAAATTCATCAATACCATAACAAACACTAGAACTAATAAATCACACAACCAAAAAAAAAGAAATAAACATTTGGCTCAATCATGAATCCATGAAAATAAATCCACAAAACAATGATACATTTAGGCAAGAATTAATACACTGCAAATGCGAGCACCAAAAGCATAATTTTATTGCAAAATAATAGTGAGCCTCATTACATATTACAATAGGGTATTTATAAGAAATCATCTCCACAATTTGTGTTGAGAGTGACAGATATTCTTCATGCAATAAAATGCTTTCTTTAATAAAAAACACTAATTATATACAAACTAAAACCTAATTGGTGCTAAATAGGACTCCATCCATATTTTATTCATTAATTAGATGCATGAGCCTTTACATGTTTAAAAAAAAAATTATGAGAGAAGAAAGAATGAGAAAGCTCTGAGTTGAACTAGAAGTGTCTAGAAGTACAAAAATTGGAAGTTAATCCTTCACAAGGCATTTGTCAGAGTTAAACAACCATCAAAATGCATTTTTGATGCATGGAAAGTCTGTTTTTGGAACTGGCAATTAACTGTTAGTGAAAATTTTCAAAAATGTGCACCTATAGAGCTATGGACCTATAGACCTATGCACCTATAGACCTACAAACCCACGTAGCTCAAAATGGTCCAAAATCTCAAAATTTTATTGAGTGTCAAAATTTAAATTCTGGCATCTGGGTTTTGTTCTTCTTCATCCCAAAGCTATGTTTGGATGTTTGCCCTTGAATTTCTCTATAATCTCAGTAATTCTAGCCACATCAAGTAAATCCAAAGGCTCTTATTTTTCCTTAACATTTTTCCTATAATAATCTACCTCAATTTGAGTGTCAGCAAAATCCGTGAGTTTGGTATCCAACTCTAATAAAGATTCTTCAGTCTTGAATGCTTACCAAATATCCTCATCATTAGCAGCTTCCACAAAAATCTTAAAACTTTCCATTACTACCTCTATAGGAAAAAATTTCTCTCATTCTTCATCCTTAAAAATCCTTAAACCAGCATCACTATAATGCTTCTCTGCTTCCAAAATTCTCTCTTGGGCTTGATCCTTGAGCCTATGAATCTTTGTGTGTAATGTCTCCATTACTTTATTACTATCTGTGATCTTTTCTATCCAATCATTGATCAAATATAACTCTTTGGCACTATAAACATCTACCAAAATCCAATACCTTTTCCTCTTTATTGTCTACAAAATTTGTAAGTCCTTGCTTCAAGCCCTTACCTAATCCATAATACTAAATTTTTGCTTCAAAATTGATACCATTTTATTCATGTTCTCCTATGTAGCATGTAGTAACTTTAGGTTCCCCTGACTTACCAAAATTCCTTTGTCCTCAAAAATTTGACACCATTGCTAACAGGCTCTCAAAAATGAATCTACATGTATAGCCACCCCTTCTCTAAGTATGGTATTCAATATGTCCTTGAGGTGCTCAAGATCAAGAGGACCAACCACTTTGGCTAAATATCACCTCAGGATCTTGTTCTCACTTTGAAGCATTTGGAGTTTGACCTCTTCCTACTCCATGCTCCTGAAGACTTCTTTGATTCCCATGGTCACCATCAATTGGGATGTATCCCATGTGGGTATTCCTATAATTACTTCTTTGAGTTGATAATCTTGGGGACCAAGGCTTTCTACATCTATGTCTTCAAGAGGGACAACCACTTGTGAAAACAATTCTTGGTCTCGTGTATTGGTGACAAATGCCAATGGTCTTGCCTCATGTAATGGGGACTCAAGCTTATTCAAAATCTCTACATTTTCAAAAATTTCTTCCTCATCAGTGTAGAATTGAGGTTTGAAACTCCTCATTTTTTCTTTTTGGAGCCATCTTGGGATGTGCTTAGTCGAAGACTTACCTCTCAAGAATGAATGAGTATGTTCTACTACCTCCTTCCCCTTATCACTCCTCCTCAGAGTACTTACCCTTTGTGTGGGCTCTTCTTGGGAAGGAGGAATAAAAACCTAATGACTCTCTCCCTCTTTTGATTGGCGAGGCACAAAGGGAGGCAATTGAGGGTAATCCTCGACTTGGGAAGCACTAGTATCCTCAGACCATTGTATGCTTACTTTCTACTACTAGGAAGGTTTTTGTGCTTCACCCTATTCAATTTGAATCCTCTGAGGGGAGGTCCTCTTCTTTTTTTCCTTTCCCTTCCTCTCTAGAGGATGATAGTATCCAACCACATAGTCAATTTGGTATACTATCTCTAGCCTGTTGGAAGACTGGGCCACAAAGGTAGGAATTGTAACTTTCTTCCCTCTACCTTTCTCAAGGTAGGCTTGAACATGAAAGACCACAGTATCAAGTATTGAATCAAGTTGAAAAGGATTCTTGATCCAATCCTTATTCATTCTAACTATGTTCATTACCCAATGATTAATATCATCACCCTCCTCCCTATCAACCTTAGCATTCATGATGGGCCTCTCTTCTATTTTGTCCGAGTTAAATAGGGGGTCTAGCAGCTCCTGTGAATCCTATTTCCTTATTTCCTTTTGAATATTCAACTTGGGAGCCTTCTTTGCTAGATACAAAGTCATCCTACAATAGTCCCTTATGTGGACATTATAGTCATTTTTTGCATTCATCCAATGATCTTCAATAGCATCTTCATGGTGGAACTCCTTACCAACCAAACTCTCCACTCTCCCAATATTATCAATATAAAGCTTATAGGAATTGTATTCCTCAAGGGGATAATTATCCCATTCCCATTGAAAGGATGGAATATCTTGCTTCCATTTGACCTAGTATGGTCCAATGACCATGGGCCATGTCCAACAAGGTCTCTTCACCCTCTCATACATAGATTCAATCTACCAAACAATCTTCGATAACACCAATTTGTTGCTTGGATATCTGGGGAGCTTCTTAGGGTTGATAGATGCACAAACTACTTGTAAATATGTGAATGTCTTAAATTGGATGAAGTAGGCCCCAAGAGCTATTACCTCTACTTTTTCCTCATCGGATAACCTCTTTGCATAATCTCCCTCTATGAATTGGATGACCATGAAAATGAATGTGTCATTCATGATTCTATACTCCTTGCTCTATGTTGAGAGCTTCTTCCTCACTAACTAAGGGTAGATGATCTAGGGCTAGGCATTAGGATCATATATATTGCCTCTTTTTGTACAAATTGGGTAGTTTTTGGCCCTTTCTTCTAGAAGATATACCATATAAGAAGTCATATACAACTTCTTCTTGTCTTTAACTGCCCCCAATTGCTCACACAAGTTTTCACTTAGTGTGGTGGCCTAGTCTAGTGGCATCCTCATTGTCCTAATTGTCTTAATAAAATTGAGCATAAAAGCACTGAGGTGGCCAATAGCTGGTAAACCCATGACTCTACTCAAAAGAATGATGGAATAGTCAATATCCTCCTTCATATATCCCCTAGTCATGTCCACTTTTCTTGTGACCCTACCCAAAGGAGGTTTCTCAATGAGATATGAGGATTGGATGATTTTAGACGCTTCTTTCATGTGTCCCTATACCATCTCTCTGCTACTTCATAGGGGAGTCTGATGAATTAATCTGTCTTTGGGAGGTGGAAGACCCTCTCAATGTTGTCAAGTCAGAGGTCAAGGACTAGTTCTCTAGTTACACTCTTAACCACTCTCTCTTCAAAAACAAAATGTTGAGCCAATGTTATAATCAATTATGTTGATTGCACTGATATTGGATGTAAAGCTATGCTTACCAACCTAGAATGGATCAAGGCAGATACTAGAGTTGACCTTTCAGTGGGTTTGCTATAGATTCTAAGGAACTCTCCCAAGTTCATATGTCCCAAATCAATGCCTTTGATTTCTGCATGATCATCATAGAACCTTGACTTCAATGGCACATCCTAGAACTTGAACACAATGGGCTTTGGTGCCATTTTCTCTCTAGATGTGGATGCCATTTAACCTGCACAACACAAAAAAATGTTTATTAGTTGAAAATAACAAAAACCTGAGAAAATGTAAAAGCATTCAATTACTCTTTAATTGATTATTGACAAAAAATAATGAAAATAATGTGCATCTTTTTTTTGTTTAACTATATTATTTATTTTTTATTATTTTATTTTTTATTCCTTTTTTATTTTTATTTTTATTTTTAGTTTTCCAACTTTTGGAGGAAGAATGGGGTGTACCTGGTGCATGCTATGATGCATGCGGTGTGCATTGAATGAGCGCATGGCATGTGTTTTGGAGTTGTGGTGCATGGAAGGGTTTTGGAGGCACAATGTGTTGTGCATGCACGGGTGCACGACACTACGCATGGGCCATGAAATGGTAAATGTTTTGGCACGGTGAATGTTTTGGTGCATGGAGTGTTGCATGAAAGTACAAAGTGTCACATGATGGGTGCAAGGACAATGGATGGGCCCAAAGTGCACATAGTGGGCATGCAGAGCACAAGGATGAATGATGGGCATAGAGTGCATGCAATAGGCACACAGTGCTACACATGGGCACCGCGTGCATAGGCACAGAGCACTACAAAATGTATTGTGCTCACATTATTCAAAGTGCACTCATAGTTTTGAAAAAGTGTTGGAAAAAAATTGAGAATTATGGAAGATGAGGGGGCTTTATAGCTGCGCCCACCCATGTAGTGTGGGTTTTTTTTTTTTTTTTTTTAAATTTTATAAAAAAATTATTAACTTTTTTCAATTTTCAATTTTTTTTTATTTTTTCAATTTCCTAATTTTTATTTTTTATTTTTTTTATTTTTCAATTTTTTTATTTTTCCAATGTTATAATTTTTTATGACTTTTTCAATTTTTTGGATTTTTCAATTTTTTCAATTTTTTGGATTTTTAATTTTTCCTGATTTTTACTTTTTTGACTTTTTAACATTTCTTGAATTTTGAATTGTGACTCTGGGGATCTAAAAAAAAAAAGTAGGGGGTCCACATTCCCAGTAGGGAATGGGGTGTGTGTTGTGGAACCACAATAGGATCAAAGTTGGTGAAGTTTCTCCCCGCATTATTATTTTTTCATCTCATGAATTTGGTGGAGTTTTTAATAGTGGTTTTAGCAACACATCTCATCTTTTCTCCAAGAGGGATTTTCATCATTTTGAGAAGATATTTTCCATTTTTTTGCATGAATGATGAAGATAAAATTTGGGTTCAAGTTGAAGAGAAAGGAGAGAGGTTTTCATTCAACAAAAGATGAAGAATGAAGATGACAAATTGCAACCAAGGATTACATCTAACCTAGCTTCATTCTTCTACATATTCTCTTCTCTTCTCATTCTATAGAGTTGGTTGTAGTCTATTGAGAATGGCTCTTGATGTGATTCGACATTTTTTTAGCACTTTCTCACTATATGAACAAAAAATAATGAAGTTACAGTGCTAGTTGAAATTTATTGTATGTTTATTAGATTATTGCATGCATCTTGAATGTATTTGTCTTAAGGAAATGAATATAAAGCAGAAGCTAGAAATAGTTTCATTCTAATTCTTGTCTCTTATCTCTAATTTTTGGAATCTTTTGTGATTTATGGACAAAGAACATAGATCCCACTTGCCACTTGTTTAGGTTTGGATGTCTTAATATCTTTTAATAAATATTTCAAAGAATAAAGTAAATACTTGATGTAATTTGATAGGTCTATAGATTACATGGAAGGATGCTGATGAGAATGAGATCCATTGTGAAGAATGATGTTTGATTCAAAAAGTGAGTAGATATATCATAAGGATCTTGATGTATTTTGTAGTTTTTGAAATACCCAAATGGATTAGACACTGATCTTAGCTAGGAGAATGCATACTATGTTGTTTCATATCTAGGTTTTCCTCAATTCAATATTAAATCAATTTTTTTTTCCTTTTATGTTGAAGAGTAAAAAGAAAAACCCCCACTTATCTTGTGAAGGAGTAGGTCATGTTATTAGTTATTTCATACCTTTTTTATTTCATAATTGGAGAAGATTCAAGGGTTAATCTTCTTTAGCTAGATTTGGATCTATTATTTTGCACTACTCGCATGGATGAATCTAACTTTTACATGCAAGTCTTGTAGAGAATGAAGTATAGAAGGAGTGTAGTCTTATAGTTGGCCCAGGTTCTAATCAAAGTGCATCCATCATAAGATTTAGTTTCCCTTACATGCATTTTGTTTCAGCTTCCTGGTGTTGACCTTATAGTCAAATTATTTGTCTATTTATGACTTAACACTTAGTTGGTTGCAATGCTATCAAGCTTTACAGTTGCTACCGAGCCTATCATACTACTTGTAGTGTTAACCAAGTATTTTTAGTTACCACCAAGCTAATCAACTAGACTTTTGTCCATGCCAAGCTTCATAGTGTCTACCAAGCATTTAAGATAGAATAGAGTGCTTGTAAATTTTTACAATGTCTACCAAGCTTCTAAGGAAAAGTGTAGTGTAACCCAAGCATACAGAGGCTACTAAGATTTTTAATATAAGTGATGAAGGATGGAATGTTGACTGAGCCATGCAGTGTCAACCAAGTAATTTAGTATCTATTGAGCTCTTCGATTTCATCAAGTCATCTAGTGGTGACCAAGTTCTTTTTTCTCCAAGTGATCAGTATGGACCAAGCTTCAATGTCAACTGAGTGCTAGAGTTTTCCAAGTGTTGAAAATGTTTGCAAGTGTCAAAACTTCACTAGAATTATCTTTGGGACCCAAGTTGCAGTAGTGGGCTGAGTTAGTGAAGATTATTGAATTTGGTATTGTAGCCAACTCTACAAGGTAATTAAGTGGATTGGTATATATTTAATGTATCATTTCATATCCAAATAAGAATGTGAACAAGAAAAAGAAGTGTGGTGTGAATTAAAGAAGGATACAAGTAGTATAAGAGAAAGAAAAGATTCATTTATCACATCAAGGTGATCATTGTTATTCAAAGGAATCTCATGCAGCAAGTAGAGTTACAAATTATAGATCAACCACTGACTCATCCTAACAGGAGCATTAGGAAAATCTTTTAGAAAGGTGGACTTAACAATCTTATTCCAAATCTCCTAATATAGTGTATACTTCATTATACATTATAAATCCTTTCACAAGGTGGACCTAATAGTCCTTATTGCTCCTAATAGGGTAGATTACTAGAAGTGATCAATTATAAGCTTTAATAGGCCAACTTTATATTACATTAATAAAGCTTGTCAGTATCATCCCCACCCTAGTTTTACTTTCTATTTGGAAGGTTTCTAGTTTACCAAATATTGTGTCAAAGTTTTATGAATGTTTTATTACTTTCATTCTTTCATGCATGTATCTAGATCTAAGTATATGGTGGTGATTTATTTGGAGAATTAAGGTATAAGTTTTATTGGTGCCTAATTTTACACCCCCCCCCCCCCCCACCACCCTTAGGAAGCTAGTCTATACTACATTTCCAACAATTGGTATTAGAGGGTTTGGTTCTCACATCAAAAGACTAGTATTTAGAGAAAAGATCAAAGGCAATGGAAGGATATAGACTAGATAAAGCTATTGACAATGAAAAGTTGGATATGCAATTAGCCATGAATCAATTCATGAAAGTGAAGGAGAAATTTTCTTTGTAGTGCCTCTCCCATTTGACTTTTGTAAGTCATCTTGATGGATGCAACCTTGATGATATTTCTTGGTAAGGGATTGTGATTGGGACATTGTGTGGTCTACTCCCTTGAGGTGATTTGATTTAGGTTACTATATCAATTTCTTTGTTTATACTTATGGATGATTTATGAGATTATAATGTGATTTATGGTTAATTAAGGTTTGTATCATTGGTTACCAAGGTTGATGTGGTATCATGAGGTTGTTCCATGATTACTCTGAGATGTGTGCAAAGATTGCACTATCTCCAATTACCATTCTACACTGAACTAGGTTCCTTTAGTAGTGTTTAGTCATGTTTATGATTGTTTTTTCTTATGTGTTTTAAGAACCTTTTTGTTATTGTTTAAACAACCATTATTAAATAATTAGATAATTAGAAATTGATTGTCCATTTTGGATTCATTGGTTTTGTGTTGCAGATATCTATCCTATTGAATTTTGATCTGAGAGATACTTGTTACTCATGTTTTACATTTGAGATGACCTAAGGGTCAGATTTTATACTTTGATTTTGGTATCATAGATGTTGGATTACTATGTTGTTCAGTTGATCATATTGCACTATGATGTTATTCTAAGATGATAGTATATTTTTTTATGATATCTAGTTATTCGATACTTGGAGAAATCTTCGATTATGTTATGTAGTGGATTTAATGTTATGGGTATTTACTTCATTCCCACATTGTTATGCTTTATATAAATGTGAGTGGTGTAAATGGATTATTTTGGTATAATTGAATAAATAGTTAAATTAGGTTATTTATTGCAATTGCACTTGATCTTGTTGTTTGGTGTGCAAGATTTATATCCCTAGTAGTGGCATATGGAGTTAGTGATTCAATTATTCATATTTTAACAATGTTGTCCCTATATGGTCAATGTATCCTTATTTTAATTTTTTAATTAATCCTTTCAATGATTATTAAATCTAAACTCATTTGCATTATGTGATTAGACCTGTGAAACATGTTTATGCATTTAGAGGTTCACATTGTCATGAAGGTTGTTTAGGAAATTTTATGATTTTGGGGTTTCTAGGCTTCAAATTTTATTGAATTTAATTTCTAGCAGATTTTCCATAGATGAATTCCTATAACAAGGAATAGCCTATTATCGTTTGGTTCTATTTAGGATTTAACTAGGTTGGCTAGTTATTCCCTAATCTATTATTCACTCTAAAAGTGAATAAGTATTGAAAAAGGAATTTAATTCCTCACTTCTCACTTTTGAATTAAAAAGTTTGAGAGTAAAACAAAAAATCCTCTTCATGAGGATTTTTTTTTTTCAATGTGCGAGCTACAGGTGTGGGATCATCGTGAGGTTGGTCTTGTTGGATCCAGCTTAGGATGACCTTGGATTGCCACAATTTTTGGCTACTTTTGTAGGCTTTTTATTTTATGGTTCGAATTCCTATTTTTCCCTTTTGGCTACGAGGTAGGCTCTCCTATTTTATTGTTTCTACTTTGTTAAAGCTTCTATTTTTGGTAGTGATTTCTTAAGAGGATAAGAACTAGTGTTCCCCTCTGTTTCTATATGCTAGCTCTACCTGATTGGGTGGGTATGAGCATTTCCCTATTTTTTGGGATGAGGGTTTGGGGTTTTACACTATTATGTTCATTTTTTTTGCATAAAATGTCCAAACCCAAATTTTATTGGATTTTTTAGGTTTTTGTGCCTAAAGACCAAATAGGTTTTAATTTCAAAGTTTTCCAATTTTGGGAGTTTACCTTGTTTTGTGTGTCACCCTATTTTCTTGGGTTTTTCTGGCATGAGTTTGATTGTGGTCCTAGATCATTCATTTGGATTTTACTTGGACCATTTTTTCTCTTTTATTTTTACATTGGGATGTATGTTGCATTTGTACTCCTGACTTTGTGTTTGGTTGAGTGATTTTATACCTATTGTTATGGTTTCTCTTGGACCCTTGTTATTGTTTCATGGACACTAGGATTCCTATAGAATTCATACTCTCAAATTGAGGTTAGTTGAGTGAGTTCATGATGTTTGGTCTTGTTGCATCATTGGAATTAATATAGAATCCATACTCTTGGATTGAGGCTAGTTGAGTGAGTTCATGATGTATGGTTTTATTGTTTATTTGGATTTGTGTAGAATTTGTCCTTCTAAGACTATTTGTAGTTGAGTGATATTTTGTATTGTATTGTCATCTAGTCCATGTTATGATCTTTATAATGGTGGTGTGCCAAATACGAGTATGTGTGCATACATTTATCAAGTGACTTGCGAGACTTGGTCTTCCATGGTACTTTTGAAACTTATGATCATGGAGGAGGCTTTTATCTCACAACCTAGTGACCTTGTCCCATAAGGTTGGAAGAGGAATTTTTAATCAAGTGATAACTAAAGAAAATGTGTGAGTGGTAATAAAACCTAAAGTAATAAAATGAATGTGTGGGGCCCTTCGTTGAGGAACTAAAACACAAGATCAAAAATTGGGATTGTCAATGCCAATCAACTCTCCATGATGTCATCCCCTACTTAGTAGCCCATTGAGTGTCTAACCAGGACCTATAGTTTATGCATTGTCTCTTGATCTTAGTTTCAGTCATCATACTATCTAGCATGAGTGCTAGCCATGGATTTTGTGCTTTATGTGTGTTTGTGGTTGAATCATTATCTCCATTAGCACAGTAGGAGTGGACCTATAGGTTTCACATGGTTGGGAGGCATAGCTACCTTTACCACTATTAGAGACTAGTGTATAGAGATGGTCCTTTTTCCTAGTGTGACCATTACTAGATGTTTTCACTTGGTACTTCGATTTTTGAAGTATGATTTCCTGTGATTTATGATTTCATTAGAATGCATGTATATCTTGTTTATATGATGTTAGTGTTCATATTTTCAAACATTATGCTTCAAATTACCTTGATGGGAACATAATACATCTAGGGGCAACTACTTTCCATCTACAACATATCCTTTTAGACACCAAACCAACTATAAGGCTATATGCTTCTTCTACTTTAGGTTCTGCAAAACCTAGGTGGGTGTACCAATAGATTCTTCATATGGTACTAGTATTCAAAGCGTACACTGAATCTAAAACAAAGTAGATAGAGCCCTTATATCTTATGTACTTATGCAAAGATCATGGACATGAAATAACTAATAATATAGCCTAAGAAATTGATAATCTAAGTGAGGGAATCCTTACATCTCTTAAATGGAAAGGGAAATGGATTATTATAATTTTGATTTCAACAAATCCCCAAATATGCAACTGTAAGAACAAGTTGATCCTATAGCTGATTAGTGCCTTATCTATTTGGTAGCTCCACAAATCACACACATACATCTATGATACTAGTAACATATTCCATATATCAAGATATCTAATCTATCCTATCACTTTGTGAATTAGACATCAGTGCGCATAAAGACCTCATTCTCATGAAATATCCTTCTCAAATAACTAGCAACCCTATCAAATACATCAAGAATTTACATATGAGATATACAACCTTAAGGGGATGCCAAAGGGCCTAAATTCTCTATGCATAAACCATAAAATATTTAATATTATAGAGAGAGGAGATGAGAATCAACATGAAACTAAGAAGATTCTTTCTCATTGTATTCATTTCTTTGAAACTATACATTCAAGATGTATGTTAATAACTCTTGAAACTAGTAAATAGATCAAAACTATCTATATTAGCTCATACAAGAGAGAATATTGAAGAATGTGGAAATATAGTTCTAGATCCAACATTGTGGCATCATAGACTAACTGGAAGCAACCTGGCCTCATTGTGAAAACTACCAAAACTTATAATGAATGAGAAAGAGAAAGATATAGGAAAAGAATGTAATCACAGATCTGATCTAGAAGTGACAATGTGTACACTTGAATCTTCATCCCTTGTTGTTGAAAAGTATCTCTCTTCTTTCTACAATCAAAATCATAACAAAATCTCATCATTATTTTGTAAAAACTAAAAACATCTCCTCTAACTGATGAGAAACCCTATTGTGAAAATAACAATAAAATATGCATTTGAAATGTTGATAAAAGCTTCATTAAACTGACTAGGAGCTGAAAATATCGATCCCTACTACCTTTGGTGTTCATCCAGTTCACCATCTTGCTATAATTCAATTATGAACTACTGTACTTGAATGAGACTGAAAAATAGATACCTGAGACAAAACCTTGAAAAGATTGAGTAGGGGGCTTCTACAAGAATAAACCTCAAAAATCAAAATTTTGTTCTCTTCTAGTTCCAATGATATATAATAGCCCTATATATTTTTAATAGAAGTTTTGAGAGGATCAAATTAAAAACTAGGTTCCTATCATGACCTGAAGGACTACACTTCATTTTCCAAAAATTTAAAAACTCCTAAGGTCAAAACTATACAATACATCTCTTTGAAATTAAAATATTCCTACATGTTCAAAAATCAAAAGGAATGATAAAAAAAAATATTTTATGAATTCTAATTTTTTCCTTCCATTATTAATCTGGGTCAAAATGCTTTGACTTTTTTGTGCCACGTGTAACCACTATATTGGTCCTTATTCTAACACATCTACTTGGACTTGCTGCCATGTGGTGGCCTCTTATTGGGTTTCAATGTTTCCATGCTTATCCTCCTTGCATATTTCCTTGGTGATGTAGTGACAACCATCTAATATGCCACGTGGCACAATCTAGTGCACTTGATCTACTCACTACATGGATGTCACATGTCATGCTATGATTGTCTTGCCATGTGGTTATCCCCGTCAATACTTTGCCATGTCATTGCAACATATTGATGTCATGAAATGTGGCACCTCCGTCCATGTCAACACCTCAGAAAGCATGCCAAATTTTGAAGCCTCTACCATGTGTCACTATTAGATTCATCCATCTAGTGCCATGTCAACATCCATTCATTTGGTACATTGTTCAAAATTTCTCCAAGTCTTCTTGTAGCTGGTCATAGGGTTCAAGCACAACTTTCCTCCTTCAAAAGATGTGGTATCTATAAGACAATTACCATATGAGTGTTAGAGTATATGAAAAGCACAAAGGCTCTCCATGTAAAGAATGTGGGATAATAGTTTTGAACTATTTTTTTCAACCTGTTTTGTGCATCCTGTTGAAACCACCTCCTATTTAAATGAATGTTGCTTTAATAATTATTTTCAATACATTACTTAGAGTGAGTGTAAATTTAAAAACATGAGTTGCCCTCTACAACTAAAAAATGGAGTGTAAGATACCTGAATGAGTAGCAATATTAAAGGTTGTGGCTTGGGATTCATAAAGTTCCTTTTACTAATCGTGGGCTTCATTTAAAAGAAGTCAAGCCCCAATATTCCATTTCTATGTCACACAATCTTATAGAACAGGGACAAAATTTATAGTTTATAGGGTCAACATTTCATTTGGTAATAGAAGAAAATGTTTGCAATAAAAAAGACACCCTATGTAACTTCAAAATTTCCAATATCAGTTCCATGCTCCATCAGTAAAGATGCATACACAAACTTGATGGAGAAATCACTGATATTCTTCAAAATCACAATTTCAGTGGGTGCTTCCACCATTTAAAAAAGAGAGAAAGAAATTATAGTCAATCATAAAGCCAACTCAAAGCATTTTGATTAATAATCAAATGTGATGGCTCATGAAACTGATGTTTGCCCAAAGAAAATGAGATTTACTTAGGATTCTATTAAAAATATATTCAAGAAAACCTTATGATGATCAGCTCATAGAAAATTAGAAATAAGTAGTTAAGTCCCTTAAGAAGTCACTGATATAAGTCCTTCTCCATACAATAATCTATGACACTTTCTCCCTTTTGATTTAGATTTTCTCTTCACACTATACTCACATTTACAGTCTCCATACTGCCTCAAACACTTGCATGTATTTTGAAATGTGAAAATTGGAGGGAGAGATGGATTGGAAGAGAATGTGTAGTTTGTGTATCTCCATCAATCTACATGTGGCAGATCTATCACCCACTTATTATATCTCCAAAATGGTATCAAGAAAGTAATGTGATCCATTCTCTTTTAAAAAATTCACTTGGACTATACTTGTGATGTATAGAGCCATACACCCATTTGATCTCGATTGATAAAAAACACATTGAAAACTTATAATTATGAAAACCATTATAATCTCTTTTTAAAAATGTCTTCAATCTCCCCAAATTTTATCGATCTTGCAAAATTAGTCAGGCCCCAAAGTGGGTCTGGCTAAAAAAATTTCTTTAAAATACCTAACCTATCAAATCCACTGATATGGCTCTTTGAACTGACTAGATTCAAATTGGATCAAAATTGAGCATCCATTGATAATTTAAAACTCATTCTAACACTTTCTGTAAACTGTGATCTTCATGCCAAGAGGTAATCTAACTGGCCTTAAAAACTAACCAAAATACCTAAGTAGGCTCTAAAAAATGACATATTGATTCTTTGTTCTAAATTATCTTACCTTGTTAGATGTCATCTCATTAAGATTCTAGGGTCAAAATATATTGACAATCAAAGTTACCTTCTTAGAACTACCTACAAGCAAACATGTCAAAAAACCATAAATTGCATTTGGTTTTGGCTTTGGAAACATGTCAAGCTGACACTTGGGGAGACAAAAATTGGGGCATTAGTTCTTTATCAAAAGGAGAATATAAATCTATGATTTTTAATCGTGAAAAATAATTGAGGAAACTTGGCAAGCAATCAAAGTGGGCTACTTGGATTTGCAAAACTAGTAATAGTGGTAGAAAAGTGATTTTCAAAAATGGAATGGTCTTGGAAAAGTGTGCAAATAGATTCATCAAGACTTGAAAATTGGCACACTTGAAGAATTTTTAGATTAGAATGCAACAATATAATCCATTTGGTCTCACTTATCATGGATTCAGATTTATGACATCCCAAACAAGGGTACCAATCAATATGCATTCCTTGACACCAGTAAAACTTTATAAATTGCATTTGGAATCACATTCAAAAAAATGATCAAATAGATTGTAATAAGCTAAAATCTAAAAAATAGTAGGTTTCTAACCTCTGGAATGTAATGTGAAAGGAATTTTCTTATTTTAGTCAATTGGGTCAAAGTTATAACTAGTCAAACAAGGCATCCCTGAATTTTGAACAATTTACATTAGCACAACAACAATAAACAACCAACTTTTAGGGATTCAAAACCTAATCAAAACATGTCAAAATGACTTGAAATCTAAAGCATAAGTTATTTGAAAAGCACACTAAACAATCCCAAAGTGGAAAATCATGAAACATTACTAGGTGTGAGATGTTAAGTTGCAAACTAGGCCTCCTATCATTGTTTGACATAGGCAAAAATGAAGATTTGAGCATTACTCAAAATGGAACTTCACAAAATGATTTAGAATGGAAATTTATCTTCATGGAATGTATGGATATGTTGAATTTAAGGTGTTAGAAATATTAAACACCTCTTAGGCCTCAAATAGACAATCAAGTACACATGCATTAAAAGCACTTTAAGGGACTCAAAAGCCTAGAATAATACTCAAATTGGGAAGGCAACTTTGAGTCCCAATAGTTAGTATTGATGCATTTCCTTATTATGATGTTTAGCATATGATTAGATGATGTGATTTGATTAGTTGGAAAATCTATTTTTTTATTGGTTAGCATGTTAGATTTCCTATTCATATGGTGTTTAGTATATGATAGATGATGTGGTTGATTTATTGCAATATCTAATGCTTTACGTTTAGCATGTTAGATTTCTGTATTCTTGTGTTATGACATGTTTTAGTAGTGACGTCCTCATAAGATAGCACCGATGATCTTGTTAGTTTTTTGGTATGTTATGCGTTGTGGATGGCTAGGACCCACGATGGTCTTATGATGCTATTATAGTTGGGAGGAATTGTGTACTTAGTTTTGTTGTTTAGTTATTGTGATGTTATTTCTATATATTGTGATGTTGCTTCTTTACATTGTGATGTTTCTTTTAGTATGTCCTTTTTACTACTATGGTTTAGATGGAGAGATGTTCCTCTTTCTTGTTTCATGATATTTTGTTGTTTATGTACTTGAGTGTTCATTCCTTGATCTATGTAGATCTAGTACTCCCTAGTGTGGAGGTTTGATTTCCTATTTTTTGCATTGTTTTGGCCCTTATTGTAATTATTTCTTTCTTTGGCTAACCATGTATCAATATTGGGTGATACTTTAAAGTATCACATTTCAAAATGAGAAGAATCATGTGATACTAAAAAGTATTGCATGTCCTTATAAACTCTATCATGTGACACTCTATTGTATCGCACACCTCTTCGAGAAAAGTTATATGATACTAGTAAAGTATCACATGCCTTCTGAAGAAGTGTCACCCAAACCCTAATTGGATTGCACACATTCATTAGAAAGGTCATGCAATACTAGAAAGTATTGTACTATGCTGATTTAAAGTATCGCCTAAGTTTTGGAAAAAACCTATCTAGGTAGACAATGAGCACTTCTCAATTTTTTTGAAACCTTTTCTAAGTTGTTTTGACTACCCTCTTTGGTGTTCTTGAATACCTTAGAATTGGATTTAGAATTTAGAATGTTTTAGATTCATAATCATTTGAGTTCCTCTGTGGTTTGTCATTTTTGTTTGGTAGTGGCATTTGGAGATTAATTGATTTCTCAGATTATTGGTGAAGTCTTCTGTTGTGATCTTTGTGAAACCTATATGATGTTTTCAAGTGCATTCATACTTGTAAAAAAAAATATCTTGACTTGAATTGGATCCTTGTTCCAAGAATCTTTGGATGGTGCATTACACTCTCAATACCTAAAAAGAAGAAAATATATTGCAACACAATTGAATTACAATCTCTACACTGAAGAAAGAATTGAAGACATTTGTGAAGACATAATTCTAGATGAAGCAGATGCAGCAATGAAATATCTACTTAAGAAGAATCTCACTCTTCATGAAGAAGTCAGAAAGATGAAAAGAGAACAAGAAATTCAATTAGTTAGAACGTGTGAGAATATGGAACAAATGGAAAAATTCAAAGAAAAGAAGTGATTGCTTATAGAAAAGATAGAAGAAATGGACAATGAAATCCATTAGCTATCCCTCCAGCAAGAAGACTTTTTTGATCAACCCAATTATGAAAATCAAGAGCTTGTCAACTTAAGAACAAAGAATGAAAGATTGCAGAATGATCTTAGCATAGAGAAGCAAACCAATGAGAGGATGATGAAATCTAAAGAAAGCATGAATTAATTGAATGAGAAAAATCAATATATACACAAAGGTAAATTTGGATTAGGATACATAGAAGAATGTGAATCATCTTAGCAAGGAGCTCAAAAAAATTAAAGACCTACTTGTAATCATTGTGGAAAGACATGGCATACATCAAACAAGTGTTGGAGCAAAAGTAAATAAAAGTTTAATGGAAAGTGCTATAGTTGCAACAAGCTAGGTCATAGAGCAAGTAAATGCAAAGAGAAAACCAAGTTTGAAGTAAAGTGTCTCAATTACAATAAACAAGGGCACAAATCTTCAAATGCAAGACCAAGAAATGGAACTCGATAGAACAAATTGTGAAGGCTATATTTTGTTGAGCTTACAACACATGATGTTGATGTCACTATTGTGGTGAGTTTGGGAACATTGGAGAAAACTGCATAAGACATCATACAAGGAAAATAGATATTGTACTAAACTTGGAAATCTTACCAAGAATTATATGAATAAAGGAATAGTTGAGGATGAAAGGAAAGAAAAGGCTGACAATATTAGAAATCAAATGAGGCAGCAATGGATAAGGAAATAGCTTGAGGATGCAAACCAGTGTCTTGAAATCGTTGACACCCAAGTCAATGAGTTGGGTGACTCAACCATTTCAACTTTTCAACCTAGTTCTTTATGGAGATTATAGAACTATGATTATAAGAAGACATCTGGCATTAGTTCTAGTTAGGAAGAAAGAGATCCATATCAACATTCAAGATGCACAATGATCACCAAGTTGAAATAACAGCTAAAAACCTTACTGAGCAAGGTCATGTCACAAGACCTTACTAAGAAAGGTTAGGTAACATAACCTTATTGAGTTGAATGTAGATGCTAAGTTGGTGGCCCTACCAAATACTAAGTTCAGATTGAATGGATATGGTTCCTACTGAGTCAAGAGACCTTACTAATTTGAAGGTATCTTCTAAGCACTAAAGACATAACCAAGTGGAGCACAACCTATCACTAAGTGATCAATTATATAAAGCATTAATGGCAATCAAAGATACTAAATTTTGTTAAAAGGGAGAAATCAAATGATTCATTTTACTACAAATTTCTAGAGTAAAGAAAATAAATCATACCAAGAACCCTCGAGTGATTTGAAGTAATTGATGTTGAAGTTTACTCCCATATTTGAAGCTTTACCAAGACAAATGGCATCCTCTAGCAGCAAGGTGAAGAAGGGTTTGGAAATATTGGTTTAAGGAGTTGATTGCAAGGCTCTCACATTCAAACTAAGTCTAAAAATCATAGAAGAGCTTGATCCAATTTGTGTGTAATCATAGATTCCTCCCAAGGTACTTCTTATACATGATATTTGGTCATTTTATCATTTTTCAATTCAAGAGTTGGGAACCCTAGAGATGAACTAGGCATACAATGATTTGTGTGTGATGGTGTTTTGAAACTTGAGCACAAGAATTTGGAGATAATAGTTCTAAGACATATCTTACATATACCAAAGGATTTCCAAGGGAAATGGATTAGGTTTATCTTAAGCCAAGTCCATAACATATATTTTTTGTTAGATCATAATATTTAGATTAAAAGAAGATGATACATAGAATAACAAGGTGTTGAATAAGGAAAAAAACACAAAAAACACTAGGTTGAGTTAACCTAGCCAAGAGAACTCTTGTTGAGTGGTATGGAAGAGGGATGAAACTAAATGGCATAACTAATATGGAGATAAAGTCAACCTAGCCAAGAGAACTCTTGTTGAGTGGGATGGAAGAGGGATGAAACTAAATGGCATAACTAATATGGAGATAAAGTTTGACATTCATGTTATAGCTCACAAGATATACAACTTAAACTGTCTAAACAGTGTTCCCTATGAAGTTGTTGACCTAGCATACAAGGTGGTGAAGAATAACCTATCATTTGACCTTATTGAGCTATTTTTGAACCAATTTGGTAAAAACATGAAAGCATCTGAGTCTAAAAGAAAAATCCATATGCTATAAATCTTCGATAGATGCTATAAATATGAGTTAAGAAGATATAGAGCCAAAATGAAGTGTGCAAGCCATCAAAGGATCACTTCCTACACTGTGATTCTAAATAGAAGGAAAATGGGTTTGTAGAAAAGCTAAGTCCCTCTCTCTCCCACACATATGTTAATGTTATCAGGTATATCTACATTTCAGATTCTAAACTGAATTAAGGCACTTCCTACAAAGCTAAAGAACCTATTTTGTTAAGTGATATTTAGTAATATACCTTTACTCTAAGAAAAGTAATAAAACTTTCATGCATTTAATATTTTACATGCAAGTGAATGGAAAGTTTAAATAGTCAATTGATCATGGAATTAAATGATAATCATGTTGTTATAATTATTGGTTGAACTTAATTTTGTATGTGTGGCACCAATGCTTGAATTCATATACATATTTCATCAGAATTTCCTAAAATTCATTTCTTCAAGTATATTAAAATGACTATTTATCAAGAACTGTATCCTATGCAATCATAGTGAATACAAATCAAAGTTGCAGGTTATGATAAGTTAATAGGCCTAGAGAGTGAACTAAATGGGTTAATAGATAAATCATTTAAATTCTATAATTTGGGTGATCTACATAGGAGACTCAACTCTCAACCTATTCACCCAATCCCCAAAAGCTTAAAGAGAGTGGACTAGTTGAGGTAGTTGATTTTCCAATGGTAATGCATAATCAGAGCTCATAAGGGAATGCATCAAGAAATATGACCAAAAATAAAGAAGATTTTGTTTCCTAACCAATCTATCCTCATCTCAATCAACAAGGACCTAATGCATTCTCCATTTGGTGTGCCTTTAAAGGAGAAAGACTATGATATCAACTTTGTCTCTTCTACATCCATGTTCAATGAGAAAAAGACCCTTAGAAGGGAGGACATGTAGAAGACATGGTTTTAGATGCCTCGCTTGAAGAAGAGAAAAATTCCCAAGACCTTGTTCAACACAATTTTGAAGAGAGAGATCATGGATATCCTTGCTCTACTACTCAAACTAAAGGGAAAAGAGGAGATTCTTGAGTTCATTGAGGATCTTTTCTTCCTAGTGTAAGCTATATGTGTTGAGGGTATGCAAATTGATAGGTTGCAGATCATCTATCATGAGCTCACCTCATGGATGAGTTCTACCAAAGGATTTAAGCAATTCTATATGTCCTCTTATCTAATCTATTCCATGACTACACATCATTTATGGCCTAGCCTTCCTAGCATCCAAAACTATGATGAGCACACAAAGGTATATGAATTATACCAATATTTGTAGCTACAAATAAATTTTTAGGAGTATGTGGCAATGAATGATGCCTTCACAAGGAGGCTATGCTAGGAGTTGCAAGGATTCCCTTGAAGGAGATTCTCACCAAAAGAAATTTCAGCCATCAACCATTTTGGATGCTCATTCATCCAATTTCTAAGATTTTCTTACCTAAGGATAGGTGCCTTTGATGGTCTTCCCAAGAGCCTACCTAGGCATCTAGAGGATAAGGTGGTTCTAGTCAAACTCTGTCGATAAATTATTGAAGTAAACACCTTGTGATCTAATGTAAATAAAATAGCCAGGATTTCCTTCTCCATGATGGTTGGAGACTATGCTTCTAGGTTGTGTTGTGGTATCCTCAACACATGCCCCATTCCTCACTAGGAATGGGGACCCCCTACTTTCTTCTGACTAGGCTCATAGTTCAGAAATTGAAAGAAGGAGGAAGTCTCATTTAAATCAGTTAGAGTAAAACTGAAAATTCAAAAAAAAAAAAAAAAAAAAATTGCATGTGCACTTTGTAAAAACAAGCAAGGAGAGGGGGTTATAAAACCCCCTCCTTCCTCCTAGTCATTATCATTTTTTTACTTCCTTTTTTTTTTTTTTCTATAGCTAAGAGAGGAAGGTGAGAAAACTCTTCACCCCCCTCTCTCTCCATTCACACGCTGTGCACGCTAGTAGGGTTGCGTGCATGCCACGCCACTGCAACACCCTTTTGGACGCATGGTGTGTGCAAGGTGTTGCGCGCGTGCCACGCCACTGTGCCACCCTTTTGGATGTGTGGAACACGCCTTTAGGGTTGCGTATGCATTGCGCCCCCCGCACTGCCCTTCTGGACTCACAGTGCACACGGCGTTGTGTGCGCCTTGAGGGCTACGTGCATGCCGCGCTGCCGTGACACCCTTTTGGGCACGCTGCACGCGCACCGCACTACCGTGGAGCCCTTTTGGGCATGCGACAGGCATGGTTGCGGCCACCACCCTCTTTTTTTAAATTTATTTTTTATTTTTTATTATTTTATATTTGATCAAAAAACCCAAAAAAAATTAAAAAATTTTGAAAAATAAATAAATAAATAAATTTTTTTTAAAATCATAAGTAAAATAAAATTGGTTTTTGAATATCATTTTTTTTAATGTGTTTTATGTATCTAGTAATTAATCAGTTTTTCTTTTGTGATGTGCAGGTAATACAATCAAATGGCATCCACATCCAAATCAATAGCAAAGCCAGTCATATACAAGTTCCAAGGCATAACCCCGAAGTCACGATTGCACAATGAACATTCTGAGATCAAAGACACAGAACTTAGACACACAAACTTGGGAGAATTTTTGAGGGTTTGTAACAACCTAACTAAAAGATCTTCTTTGAGATCTGCCTTAATACGCTCTAGATTGGTAAATATAGCATCGCATCCTGGGACTGTTTAGTCAGCTGAATTGATTATGACCTTATCCTGACATTTTGTTGTCTAGGAAAGGGTGGTAAAGAGTGTCACTGGGGAAGTAGTATTGGATCTATGACCTGATAATATCAAGAGAGTCTTTCACTTACCTAGAGTTGATTAGTTTATCAGCCTTTCATATGAAGCAGCTGAGAGGTGGCATAAGGATCATCACCAAGAGGCCATGGACATCATATATTCCTCATACTTCATTGAGAAGCCATCTCGAGAAAAGATAATCAGCAAAGTAGATATGGCTCGAGGATACATGAGGGATGACATTGGATATTCAACCATTCTCCTAAGTAGAGTTATGGGATTACCTGCAGTAGGACATCTCGCTCCATTCATGGTTAACTTCATTGAAACCATCAGACATGCAAAGATGCCACTGGATTGGGCTACCACACTTAGTGAGAACTTGTGTGATCAGTTGTGGATAGTAAATGACAAGAAGAAGTTCTATATGACTTCTTATGTAATATATCTACTTGCAACAAGAGCCACCGACTATCTCAAGATGTAAAAAAAGGGTAGTATGCAGGATCCTAACGCAGGGCCATACATAGTTTATCCTCAGCTAGTTAAGAAAAAGCTCTCACCGCAAAGCAAAGAATATAGGATTGTGAATGATGCCTTTATCTTTTTCATCATTTGATTCATTGAAGGCGACTATGGAAAGAGATTGTGTGATGAGGCCAAGGCACAGATCATAGCTCTCAGTGCATATTTTATGCAGTTTTGGACATTCACATACATTTGAGTTGGTCACGCATCTATCCATCCAAAGAAGCTCCCAAGGTACCCAAGTGACAAGTTGGTTTTGATGGAAATTTCTCAATAGATTGAGTCAGCCTATGAGAGGATCAAGAAAAAATGAAGGCCTTGTTGGGATTGGCCTTTTGTTATAGGGGCATACCAAATAAAGAGAAAGCACGATATCTTGACTTTCAAGTGGGAGTGGTAGAACTATCCTCTTGAGGAATATGACTCTCCCCGGCCATTCTTTGATAGTGTTGGTAAAGTGGAAAATTTGGCAGGAAAAGAGTTCTACCACAAGGATGCCATTGAAGATCATTGGATGAAAGCCACAAATTACTATGATGTCTGTATCAGGGACTATTGTAGAATGATTTTGTATTTAGAAGTGAAGGCTCTCCATTTGACCATCCCAAATGAGATAATGCTACAAGATTCACAGGAGCTACTAGATCCCTTATTGAATATAGATAAAGTTGGTGAGAGGCCCATTCTGAATGCAAAAATTGATAGAGAGGAAGGAGATGATATTAATCATCAAGCAAGACATGTCATCAGAATGACAAAGAGTTGGATCAAGAAATCCTTTCCACTTGATCCAATTTCAGATACAGTGATATTCCATATACATGCTCACCCAGAAAAGGTAAAGGGGAGGAAAGTCACAATTCCTATCTTTGCGCTCTAGTCTCCTATTAGGCCAGAAATGGTCTACCAGCTTGATCGTCCAATGGCATATTGCCATCCACCAGAGAAGAAGAAAGAAAAGAGGAAGAGAACCTCTCCTCAAAGGATCCAGATAGAGCATGTTGAAGAACAAGCCACTTGCAGCAACATGAATCTACTCCCCAGGAGCCCCACGAATCTGGGATTTCTCATATCCAGGTTGATTTTCCATTTCCGCCTATTTTTTCAAGCTAGGAAGAGGAGGGAGAGATTCCAAAGACATCCATTCCTCCAATGCATCAAGAGCTCGCTTCTCCTATGGTTCAACAGAAGCAAAGGAGGGTCAAGGTTAGAATGAACAAGAGGCAGAGAGTTCATAAAATATTAGTGCCTAATCCATTTGTTCGTGAAACCATTCTCAATGAAGAATTAGATGAGGATGAAAGAGAGTCAGATGGGGAGGAAGAGCAAGTGCCTCTACAAGGGAGAACCTAACTTGCCAAAGCTATAGAATTGGAAAGAAAGAAGAATGTCACAAATACCACACCACCCACACAAGCTGAAATAGTAGAGCTCTCTTCATTGAAAGATGAAGTACAATGATGGGTGAATGAGAAAAGAGAGCTAGGTGATGATATTCTCTCCATTCCAAATTTTTATTTCATGCCAGTAGGTACAGAATTGGTTGGAGATAATATTAGAGATACTCCTATAGGTGAATTTCAATAGCAAGATTGGACATAGATGCCACCTGAGACACAAGGTCCTCATCCAATGCCCCCATCTTCACCTCAGTCTATGATGGTAGACAAGGTTTCAGTGACACCTCCACCTCTGAGTTTAGAGGAACATGTTCATAAAGAATCATCATTACAAGGAGAACCAGAACCAAGGACTAATGAGCCACCAAAAGAGGCATAAGTAATGGAATGTATACAAAAGCCTTGCCAGGTAGTTGAGGATCAAACTATGGGATCTACAAAAACTGAGACTATAGAAGAAGAACCCTCTCAATAGGAAACTCCAAGAAAAAATGACAAAGGGAAGAAGGTAGCTCAACACATCCCTTCATCATCTAGAGCTAAGGTTGAAGAAAGACACATCCCAAGATGGTTTCAGAAGGAAATAATGAGAAGTGTTAAGCATCAATTCCTTGCTTCAGAGGATGATATTTTTGACATTGTAGAGATTTTGAGCAAGCCTGACTCTCCATTATAGGATGCAACACCATTTTCATTCATTACCACTACTTGAAATTAGAATCTATTTACACGAGTGGCTCATCCTCCGAAAGGTATAGATGAAGAAGCTGTCAGCCTTCAGGACTATGAAGTAAAGGATAATATGTTAGGGAAACCTACACAGGATACTTCTTGACAAATGATGATTATGGGAGTCAAAGAGGTTCTTAACCACATGGAACATGATGAGATTGAAATTAGAGCACTTCGAAGGCAAGTTGAGATCTTGAAAGGATATCTAGCTGAAGTTATTGGTCCTCTTGATTCTGAATGCCTCGAGGAGACTTTGACTACAATTCTTAAAAGGGGAATGTGTACGGCTCAATCCATTTTTGAGAGCTTGTCAAGATTGGTGAGACAACCTTGAGGATAGGGGTATCACTATAATTACAGGAAGTCTAAAATTATTGGATGCTACACAAGACAATGCTGATAAGATCGTGGCAATTTTGAGGCAGGACTTTAGCATTATGGATGAGGTATGGGTTTGGAGCAAGGATTTGCAAATTCTCCAAGCCATAAAAGGATAAATGTACTGCATTCTGATTGATGTATATACTAGTGAAGAGCTAGACATGATAGATGATTGGATAGAAAAGATTGCAAAAGGAAATAAAGTGATGGAAACATTGCATGATGAGATACATAGCCTCAAGGACCAAGTTGAAGAGTGAATTTTGGAAGTAGAAAAGTTATATAGTGATGCATGCTTGGATATTTTTGAAGATGAAGAATGAGAGAAGCTTTTATCAATTGAGGTAGTTGTAGAAAACTTCAGAAAGACATTAGAGGAAGCATCCAATGATAAAGTCATTAGACAAGCCTTTAGGACATAAGAAGCATTGTTAGAGTTGGATACTAAACTTGGGGATTTTGTAGAAACTCGAATTGAGGTGGACAACTATAGACAGAAGGTTAAAGATAAGTATGAGGCTTTGGATCTTCCTAATGCTACTAAGATTACAGAGATTATAGAGAAATTCAAGGGCAAATATCCAAACATATCTTTAGGATGAAGATGAACAAAACCCAGATACCAGAATTTCAATTTTGACACTTAGAAAATTTTTGAGGTTTTTGACTTAGTCGAGGTCCACAGGTCCATAGCTTCAGATTTTCATGAAGCTCTGCAATTCAGAGGTGCACTGACAGTTGACTGCTAGTTTCAAAAATAGCACTTTCCATGCATTGGAAAAGCATTTTGATGGCAAGTTAACACTAACACACATCAAGTGAAGGGCTAGCTTTTATTTTGGGTGTCTCCATGCACTTCTACTTTGACTGATGGCTTCCTCCTACTTTCTCTCTCATGCTTTCATTGTTTTTGACATATAAAGAGCTCATGCATCCAATTAATGAATAAAATATGGATGGAGTCCCTCTAAGCACCAGTTAGATTACCAGTTTGTATATATTTAGTTTGTTTTAATGTTTTAAAAAGAATTTTATTGCATTAAGATATCTCTCACTCTCAACAAAAATTGAGGAGAAAATTTCTTATAAATACCCCATTGTAAAATGTAAAAAGGGTCACCATTATTATGCAATAAAATTATGCTTTTGGTGCTAGCATTTGGAGTGTAGTTATTCTTGCCTGAATGTGTCATTGTTTTGTGATTTATTCATGAGATTTTGATTGAGCCAAAGGTTTATTGCATTGTTTCTAGTTGTGCAATCTTTTAGTTCTGGTGTTTGCTACAGATATATGAATTCTGTTGACGTAACGAGCTTGAGAAGAAATCACCCGATTGTGTCTACATAGCTTTTTGTCTCACATGAGTGCATTTTCCATGACCTTGCGATTTAATGAAGAGTGAAACATCATTCAATTTGTTAAAGATTCTTACCATCGATTGCATCAGTGGATTCTAGGAAGTGCTACTCCTATTTTCATTAGTTTCCTACCAATTTCTTCAAAAGTTTAACTCGCAGCGTGTTGTGTTCTGTAGCTTATGTCCATTTAGGAATTTCAATTTCAAGTTATTTGATTTCATGTTATTTTCTTTAGGTTTCATTATTTTCTTTGCTAACCCCCCTGTTAGAGTGGGACCTCATAGTAGTTGCATTGTTAGAGTTGCATTCATTGAAAAATAGAAAATACAAAAAAATATTGTTCTTTTGGTGTGATATTTTGAGACAACGAATAGATTTTACTTGATTCCAAGGTAAAAGATTTTTTGGAACCAGCAAAGGCCTCCTCATGAACATTCACATTTATCTTCTACTGAGAAGATTTTGGTATGTCGCAAGACAAACACTGAACTTTGGAGTGGATCCTTAAAAAGATTTTCTTTTCAAGAGAGTAATTACACTATGGATTCCTACCATTGACCTCATGCAAAATGAATGCCCAATAGAAGTGGCACTAGAAGGAGGGCCTACAAAGAACATACTGTTGAAAACAAGAAAGATTTGATCAAGTTTCAAAAATTTTGCACCCTTGCAAAACTCCTACACTACATAAAAAGTTCAAAAATCACTTCTGAAATTTTTAGAAATTCAGGTTCATAGGTCCACAGGTCTGCAGCTCCGCAGGTCCACAAAACTCTGTGGTTCACAAAATTCAGAAGAAGTGAGGAACTGTGCTTCTGCAAAGGTGCGCTTTTCCCATAATTGATACAAGCTGGAAGATATTGATCCTAGATCCCCATTCCAGCGAGCATTAAGATCTTTACCAAGTGTCCAAGAATTTCTATAGCTTACTCATTTTTGTAAGGCATGTAGTGACAAAGGTATACCCTAAATTCAACCACTTCCATTCGACATTTCATCATCTTCTTCTACTCCACCACCCATTCAACCACTAGGTGGACCTCCACATATTCCAACACTCCCATCACCTTTCCACCCGCCTTTAGGTCCACAAAATCCTCCAATGGCCTTTTTTGCAAACACAATTGATTCACCCCTTAGCTTGAGAGGTTCCCTCCATGACCTCCCTAAGAATCTCGAGAAATTTTGTCCAAGTTTTATTTATGGAGAAACAAGAACCACCGAAGATCATGTCAAGATTTTTAAGGAAATTTGCAACCGGAAGCAAATTGCTAATGAAGATGTGGTTCTTCATTTATTTCCCTACTCTCTAGGGGAAATTTCCTTCAATTGATACGTGAACCTACCACCAGGATGTATTAGAGACTGGGAAACTTTTGAAAAATTATTTTTGGAACAATTCAAAACATTCATCAATCCAGCAGTGATACATCAACAATTCATATCAATAAAAAGGGACCTAGCTAAAATGGTTTCACGCTTCAATCATCATTTTCATATGGCCTACCACAAGTTGGAGACACCGTACACAATTCTTGTTGAAGCTTCCATCCAAGTTTATTTCAATTCCATGGATCCTCTTACTGTGATTTTTCTAAGCAGACTCCCTGCAGAAAATATTAACACATTGGACAAAGTCTTTGCAGAAGAAATTTCATTCACAAAGCAAGCTAATCCTAATGGAGAAGGAATGATGCTTTCTATGCAGGTAGTCCCTACAATGCCAATGTTTCCTATGGGAACACCCACCGTACCTAGTCAGTACATACCTATGAACCTAGTTACATTACAATAGGTACTAGCTCCACAAACTCAAACGATAACATATCCAAGGTATGAGCCCCTGAAAATAGCCTTCTTTGAACAAAAGGTGAAGGTTCCTATGGAAGAAGATAAAAATCTCCTGTTGAAAGTTGGTTAGATGAAGAAAACCATGTCACAAATGAACAATGAATTGACATCTCTTAGATTGTCTCAAGGAAAAAGTAACAACTTCCAGAGAAAAATGTTAGCCCCTACAACAACAATTTTGGTCAAAATTACAACAGGAACTTCAACAATAATGGCAACAACAACACAAGAAACAATGGGGGAGAAAATAATTTTAATCCTCCTAATCGCAACAATGGCTTCCAAAGACAAAACTGACAATGGAACACTAGACCAAATAATGGAAGCATTCCTGCCAATAACAACAACATTCAGTATGCCGACATTAATCAGTATGATGATAGCCATAATATGCCTAGCAATGATGGTGCATACTACAATGGTAATTAGTATGTGACTCAAAACCTGCCAATGAATGATAATCTGCCTCCTGTTCAAGAACAACAAGAAAATGAAGAATTCTCATTCCCTTTTAGTCAAGAACCCGATCTTCAACATGATGAGATGTTTTCCTTTCGAAATGATAATCGAAACACATATAATCTCAGAAACAAAAAGCATCCCTTGACTGATGGAATTCCTCTTGGTTTGCAACCAACCCCACTTGATCTTAGAGAAAGCAACAATCCACCATCGGTAAGGCTAGCCCAAGGAGGACCACAGTATCAGAATAAAGTAAACATATCAAAAATATTGAGGAACCCTGCTTGGTCTACTGAAAAATATAATGCGGTTGAAGACCTGAAGAAAAAAAAAGCCAATATGTCCATGTTCAACATGTTGTAGAATTGTCCACAACAAAGAGAAGCACTCATGAGGACATTGGATAATACAAAGGTTTCCCATAATATGAATAATGTCCCCCAAAAGACGGTGCCACAACAAGTAAATATCGTAGAAGCAATGCCTACTATGTTCAACGACAAAGTTGAGGTACCCCCATTTTTGCTGAGCATAAGGATATATGGAAAGAATTTACACAATTGTCTTTTTGATTCAGGAGCTTCTTGTAATGTGATGCCATTATTAATAGCTCAAAAGCTAGGAATTAATCCTCAACCCTCTAACCGAGTGGTAATACAGTTGGATAAAATAGAGGTAAAAGTCATTGGAGTATTGAAAGATGTGCAGATACAGCTAACAGTTGATCCTCGGATACAAGATATTATTGACATACATGTGGTTGACATCCCAAAGACATATGGATTACTCCTTAGTAGAGAATGGACAAAATGTCTCAGAGGATGGTTCTCTACAGATTTCACTCAATTATGGTTGCCATGGAAACGTTTGAACAATCAAATCAAGATAGATGGTGAGCCCAACCTAAAAATAATGATCATAGATTACAATGCCTTGAATGAGGTAGCATTCTTACAATCTAACTTGGGGTTGTACAAAGTGATGCTATTGAATATGGTCCCAAACAAGACATCTCAAGATCAAAATGAAGAACCTAAGGTGTTGGTACCCAAAAGTGATACGATGACACAATTCATAGAAATTTTGGTGACTAATCTACAATGTTTAGGAGAGGAAGCTGACCCTAGTATCCTCCTCCTTCTAGGATTTTTCCAGTTGCACAAAGTTAGTCATCCGAAGTTTGAATTTTCAGCATGCCAAGAAGTAGTAGCAAAGGTTTTGACACAAATAATGGAAAACAAGAATACAAAGACCTCAAGTGATGAAATTATTGAAAGTCAAGAGTTAGAAAATTCATCCAACCTTATTGAACAAACTAAGGAGGAAAGTGAAGACCTAAATGTATCATACAGTGATACCTCTTTAGATGGTGGAGGTTTATCTTCTCCTCCTCTCGGGATAATTAAAGTTTAGAGAAGAAGACAGTATGTCAAAGGTAAAGGATGGACTTTAGTAGTCATTTATCTTGAACCTAAAGTTGAACAAATCAATGAGCTAATAGGGAAAATTCAAGAGAAGAAAGAAAAACACACTCTTCTTCTATCCATGGGATATGAAGGAGATTCGTTAAGCCCTACACGAGAAAAGTTACAATGGGTTCCTAAGAAATAGTCATTCAAGACTCAAGTAAAAGAAAAGTTAAGGACAAATAAGCACAAAGTCAGAAAACCCAAGCAAAATATAGTTTGGACACTCTGCTTCGATGGGTCTAGATGCAAATAGGGAACCGGTGTAGGTATTGAACTAATCGAGCCAAAAGGTAGGTCTTTCTATGCTGCATATCAATTGCAGTTTAGATGTATTAATAATGGCACAGAATATGAAGCCTTGATTTGAGGACTTTACTTTGCATTGGAAAAAGGAGTTGCTGCTCTTATAATCAAAGGGGATTCTCAACTAGTGATAAGGCAAGTAAAATCCATATACTCATGCAATGACAAAAGATTAATCGCTCATAGGAAAAGGGTATGGGATATAATGGATGACTTTGAAGCTCTAAACATCAAATCCATTCCAAGAAGAAAGAATGTGGTAGCAGATGCCCTTGCAATTTCAGCCAGCACTTTACAACCAGTAGAAAGAACAAAGTTGAAAAGATTCTTAGTTGAATTAGTTTTCATTCCTACCATTCTCAACAATATCACAAAATTTCAATTCTTTCAAGATGATCAACATATACTCGAGTTTATTAAGTGCAATCACCATTTCCAAGGACAAGAGATTGATGATACACCTGAAGACAAGCTTGAAGATGATGAGCTTGAGGATGATGATGGAATCCTTAATTTGAAAACCAACAACATTCCGAAAGGGATGGTTGAACTTGAACACATCTTCGATCGTGACGAATCAGCACTCCATAGAAGGGAAACTCAAGAGAAAGGAATCGAAGAATGTGACTCGTACAATTTAGGCACTGATGAAGAACCAAAAATGGTGCTAATAGGAAAAGCATGCAACCAAAAGGAATGGGAAGGCATGCTCAAGTTGCTCATCGAGTACAAAGATTTCATTTCTTGGAGCTACGAAGAATTAAAAACTTATGATCCTGAGATTATCACAGATGACATCCCATTGAAACTAGATGTTAAACCTTTTCAGCAAAGACAACGATCGGTAAATTTGATAATCGAACCATTGATTATGAAAGAATTCAAAAAACTACTGGATGCTAAGATCATATTCCCTATTTGTCATTCCACCTAGGTAGCAAATTTGGTCCCTGTATGGAAAAAGACTGGAGAGATTCACCTTTGTGTTGACTTTCATAACTTGAACATGGCATCTCAGAAGGATAACTACCCTCTACCCTTGTTAGATGAAGTGTTGCAAATCATTAATGGTTCAAAGATGATGTCATTTTTGGATGGTTACTCAGGATATAACCTAGTGATGGTCAATAAAGAAGATAGGCTAAAGACTGCTTTCATGACCAAGTGGAGAACGTTTGCCTATAGAAGGATTCCTTTTGGGTTGATTAATGCGGGAGCTACATTTCAACGAGCAATGGATGAAGCCTCCAAAGGATTGATAAATAGGTGTATAGTCATCTACATGGATGACTTGACTATCTTTTCGAAGGATCAAAGTACTCATATTGCTGTTCTAAGGTAGGTATTCAATAGATGTCGTAGGTACAACATATCACTCAATCCCAAGAAATGTTCATTCGGTGTTACTAAAGGAAAGCTCCTGGGACATGTCATTTCTAAAGTTGGAATTTCCATTGATCTAGATAGAGTTGAGTCTATTTTGAAGTTAGCACCTCCTCATAGTTGGAAGGAAATAAAATCATTTTTTGGAAAGATAAACTTTGTATGCAAATTCATAAGTGGTTTTGTAGAGATAGTGCACCCCCTCAATGATTTACTCAAAAAAGGGGCTAAAATAGAATGGGTACTAGAGATAAAGAAATCCTTCCAAGATATTAAGGTTGCCATCTCCATAGCCCTGGTTTTGGTAAGTCCAGATTATGGGTTACCCTTCAAGATCTATTCCTTTGCTTCTAAACATTCTTGCGCAGGGATCTTGACACAAAAAAGAGATAAGGAGGATGAATGACCCATTGCTTTCATGAGTTCTCCTCTAAAGAACACTAAGTTAAAATATTCAAATCTTGATAAATAGTCCTTTCCGTTAATCAAGGCAGTAAAGAAGTTTCATCACTACATACTCAGAAGTAAGGTGTATGCAATTATACCTGACCTAGCAGTAAAAACACTTTTGATGTAGAATGAACTTGGTGAAAGAAGAGAAAAGTGGATGGCAATAATTCAAGAATTTGATCTAGATATTCAGCCTATGTGATTAGTCAGAGGCCAAGGATTATCCAAAATGATCGCTAACAACCAAGAAGGAAATCAAAAGGAATTCAAATTTGATTATGAAATTGATAAAGATGATCAAAAGAAGATGGTTGTATCACAAGTTGATATCAATCAAGGTGTGGTGATAGATGTGTGGTACCAATATATTGTCTATTATCTCCTACAAGACCAATGCCCCAAGTGGATGAATAGTTCACAACGCAGGGGACTTAAGATGAAATGCGAGTCTTACAAGTTACTTGGTAAAAAGTTGTATAAAAGGAACTATGAGGGGATTTATTTGAAATGCTTAGGACGTGAAGAAGCTAAGGATGTCCTAGAATAGTTTCATGATAAGTTTGGTATGAGACACAGTTCAGCAAAAGCCATAGCACACATGATTTTAAGATTGGGTTATTTTTGGCCCTCAATATTCAAGGATACGTTTGAACATGTTCGTTCTTGTCATACATGCCAGACTAGTGCTAACAAAGAGAGGCACCTACCAATGCCACTCCAACCGGTATATGAGGTGCACCCTTTTACAAAGTGGGGACTGGATTTCATTGGTCTAGTAAACCCACTGTCATCAACTGGACACGCATTCATCCTTACAGCTACCGATTACTGCACACAATGGACAAAGGCTGAGACTTTCAAAAATTGCACTGCTAAGGTGGTGATAGACTTTTTGGAAGAACATATTGTTACTAGATTTGGAATGCCATTTTCTCTTGTATGCAACAATGGATTTGCATTTCCATCTGCATTTTTGACACAATGGGCATTTGGAAACAAAGTCATCATAAGATTCTCTTCAAATTACTACCCGCAAAGAAATGGGGTAGCAGAGTCTACAAACAAAAATTTGATCACTGTGATAAAATTATTGTTGAAGGAGAACCCTAGGGATTGGCATACACAATTGAAATACGCCTTGTGGAAAGATCAAGTTAGAGTAAAAAAGGCCTTGGGTACTTCCCCTTATCTACTTGGTTATGGGCAAGAATAGGTATTCCCAGTTAATCTTAAGATTCCTATTTTAAAATTCATGAGTGGGTATGCGGATGACACTGACAGAGTACAAATTCAATTGATGAATCTTCTGGAAATGGATGAGAAATGAACAACTGCATTAGAACACATGGCTAAACATAAAGCCATAGTCAAGAGATGGTTCAACAAGAGGGCCACCATAAAATATTTCAGGATTTATGACCTAGTTCTACTTTGGGATAAGGCAAAAGAAAAGTTGGGAAGCCATACCAAGTTTCAACGCTTGTGGATAGGCCCATATCAGATTGTAGAAATTCTTGGAGAAAACACATTTAGGCTATGTTCCTTATAGGGGGAGTTTCTTCCTTTACAAATAAATGGGCAATTTCTAAAACATTATTTTGAGGCCTAGAAAAAAAAAAGGAGCTAGGTTTCATTTCCACACATAGATTAAATTTCATTTTTGCAATGGTGCTTACTTTTGCAAGTGTGTTTCCTTTTTCTAAGTTGTGTGTTTTCTTTCACTCGTGTGTTTTCTTTTAAAGTTAGGTCAGTCCTAGGGGGTAAGGTGTACATGGGAATTTTCTTGAGATTTCACAAACCACTCTTTGGTCCCAATTTCAGGAGGAGGTATTTCTTTGTCAAAACATTTGGACGATTGTGTGTTTTATACCAACCAAGAAACATACATCTCTCATGGAATTAAAGGGACTTTTAGTATGGAAATCAGAAGCCTAGAATAACAAACTCTCAACACTTTCAAAATTTAAAGATTTTATGGTGTCAGGTGTTGTTCAATTTCAAGTCAAAGATGATGAGAAATGATCCAAATTTTGACTAGTTCAAACAGGAGGGGTCTCCTCGAATGGTTACTAAGATCATTGTTTGGCGTAAGAGTTTCTTAAAAGGTTCTAAAAGAGGAACACATGGGATGTTCATAAGAGATCAAATTCAAGAAATGACACCGATGTTCTACCTACACAATCTAAGTGTAGTTAAGATACAAAAAAAAAAAAAAAAAAAAGAAAAAGAAAAAAGAAGAAGAGAGAGACGATGTTAAGTCAGAAGGATTCTACCGATCTAAAATGGCTAAAGGTGCATTACAAAACAAAGCACCTTACAGTCAAAAGTATTGTTTCATCAAAAGTAAAATTTTAAATGAAATGGAGCAGTTATGCAAAAGGCTTGAAATTAAAGAACGTGACATCTCACCAAGAGCCCTTGAACTAATTCTCTTATCTGGTCAAGCAATTGATTGACAAAGAGCCTTCGTGAAAATTCTGAATGAAAGAACTGAGAGGGGTGGAAGATTGTTTTAAGTTGATAGAAAAATTTGATTGATGACATCCTGATATGTCAAAGAGAATGAATACACAATGCACACATTGATTTTGAAGGTTTAAACTTCAGAAATTTGGATTGTAAGTTCATCTAAGATACGCTCGAGGTGTTTGAGGTTCGCTTGGTGTTTAACACACAGTGGAAGAATGTTTGCTAATAAAGAAATGCCTTGGTCATTTCTTCCTTGGTCATTTCTTCCTTTTTTCGGGGCTATTTGTTGTGGTATCCACAACACACGCCCCATTCCTCACTAGGAATGGGGACCCCCTACTTTCTTCTGACTCTTGGGCTCATAGTTTCAAAATCGAAAGATGGAGAAAGTCTCGTTTAAATCAGTTAGAGTGAAATTGAAAATTCAAAAAAAAGAATTAAAAAAATTAAAAAATTAAAAAAAAAAAAAACAAAAAATTCGCGTGTGTGCACATGTATCAAGGCGCATGCGCTTTGTAGAAACAAGCAAGGAGAGGGGGTTATAAAACCCCCTCCTTCCTCCTAGTCATTATCATTTTTTCACTACCTTTTTTTTTTTTTTTAGCTAAGAGAGGAAGGTGAGAAAACTCTTCTCCCCCCCCCCCTCTCTCTCCATTCAGACGATGCACGTGCCTTTAGGGCTACGTACGCACTGCGCCAGTACCCTCATTTTTTTAAATTTTTTTAAATTTTTTATTATTTTTTATTTGATCAAAAAACCCCAAAAAAATTTTAAATTTTTTTTTAAAAATCATAACTAAAATAAAATTGGTTTTTGAATATCATTTTTTTTAATGTGTTTTATGTATCCAGTAATTAATATTTTTTCTTTTGTGACATGCAGGTAATACAATCAAATGGCATCCACATCCGGATCAATAGCAAAGCCAGTCGTATACAAGTTCCAAGGCATAACCCTGAAGTCACGATTGCACAGTCAACACTCTGAGATCAAAGACACAGAACTTAGACACATGCACTTGGGAGAATTTTTGAGGGTTTGTAACAACCCAACTGAAAGATCTTCTTTGAGATCTGCCTTAATACAGTCCAAATTGGTAAATGCAGCATCACATCTTGGGATTGTTCAGTCAGCTGAATTGATTATGACCTTATCCTGACATTTTGTTCCCGAGGAAAGGGTGGTAAAGAGTGTCACTAGGGAAGTAGTCTTGGATCTACGACATGATAATATCGAGAGAGTCTTTCAGTTACCTAGAGCTGATCAGTTTATCAGGCTTTCATATGAAGTAGCTAAGAGGTGGCATAAGGATCATCACCAAGAGGCCATGGACATCATATATTCCTCATACTTCATTGAGAAGCCATCTCGAGGAAAGACAATTAGCAAAGTAGATATGGCTCGAGGATACATGAGGGATGACACTGGATATTCAATCATTCTCCTGAAAAGAGTTATGGGATTGCCTGCAGTAGGTCATCTCGCTCCATTCATGGTTAACTTCATTGAAACCATCAGACATGTAAAGATGCCAATGGATTGGGCTACCACACTTAGTGAGAACTTGTGTGATTAGTTGCGGATAGTAAAGGACAAGAAGTTCTATATGACTTCTTATGTGATATATCCACTTGCAACAAGAGCCACCAACTATCTCGAGTTGTACAAAAAGGGTAGTATGCAGGATCCTAATGCATGGCCATATATAGTTTATCCTGAACTAGTTAAGAAAAAGCTCTCACCACAAAGCAAAGAATATAGGATTATGAATGATGTCTTTATCTTTACCATCATTTGATTCATCAAAGGTGACTATGGAAAGAGATTGTGTGATGAGGCCAAGGCACATATCATAGCTCTCAGTGCATATTTTATCCAGTTCCAAAAATTCACATACATACGGGTTGGTGGTGCATCTATCCATCCAAAGAAGCTCCCAAGGTACCCAAGTGACAAGTTGGTTCTGATGGAAATTTCTCGACAGATTGAGTCGGCCTATGAGAGGATCAAGAAACAATGAAGGCCTTGTTGGGATTGGCCTTTTATAATAGGGGCATACCAAGTAAAGAGAAAGTAGGATATCCCGACTTTTGAGTGGGAGTGGGAGAACTATACTCTTGAGGAATATAACTTTCCCCGGCCATTCTTTGACAATGTTGGTAAAGTGGAAAATTTGGAAAGAAAAGAGTTCTACCACAAGGACACCATTGAAGATCATTAGATGAAATCCAAAAATGACTATGATGTCCGTATTAGGGACTATTATAGAATGACTTTGTATTTAGTAGAGAAGGCTCTCCATTTGACCATCCCAGATGAGATAAGACTACAAGATTTACAGGAGCTACTAGATCCCTTATTCAATATAGATAAAGTTGGTGAGAGGCCCATTCTAAATGCAAAAATTGATAGAGAGGAAGGAGATGATATTAATAATCGAGCAAGACATGTCATCAAAATGACAAAGAGTTGGATCAAGAAACCCTTTCCACTTGATCCAATTTCAGATACAGTGATATTCCATATACATGCTTGCCTAGAAAAGGTAATGGGGAGGAAAGTCACAGTTCCTATCTTTGCACTCCAGTCTCCTATCAGGTCAGAAATGGTCTACCAGCTTGATCATCTAGTGCGATATTACCATCCACCAAAGAAGAAGAAAGAAAAGACGAAGAGAGCCTCTCCTCAGAGGATCCAGATAGAGCATGTTGAAGAACAAGCCCTTTTGTAGCAACATGAATCTACTCCCCAGGACCCCCACGACTCTGGGTTTTCTCATATCCAAGTTGATTTTCCATTGCCTCCTATTTTGTCAAGCCAGCAAGAGGAGGGAGAGATTCCAAGGACATCCATTCCTCTAATGCATCAAGACCTCACTTCTCCTATGGTTCCACAGAAGCAAAGGAGGGTCAAGGTTAGAATGAAAAAGAGGCAAAGAGTTCATAAAAGATTAGTGCCTAATCCATCTGTTCCTGAAACCATTCCGGAGGAAGAATTAGATGAGGATGAAATAGAGTTAGATGGGGAGGAAGAGAAACTACCTCTACAAGGGAGAACCAGACTTGCCAAAGCTACAAAATTGGAAAGAAAGAAGAATGTCACAAATACCCCACCACCCACAAAAGCTGAAATAGTAGAGCTCTCTTCTTCGGAAGATGAACTACAATGATGGGTGAGTTAACAAAGAGATCTAGGTGATGATATTCTGTCCATTCCAAATTTTGATTTCATGCTAGTAGGTACAGAATTGGTTGGAGATAAGATTAGAGATACTCCTACAAGTTAATTTCAATAGAAAGATTGGACGTAGATGCCACCTGAGACACAAGGTCCTCATCCAGCGCCCCCATCTTCACCTTAGTCTATGATGGTAGTTAAGGTTTTAGTGACACCTACACCTCCGAGTTTAGAGGAACATGTTAAAAAAGAATCATCATTACTAGGAGAACCAGAACCAAGGATGAATGAGCCACCAAAAGAGGCATAGGTAATGGAATTTATACAACAGCCTTCCCAGGAAGTTGAGGATCAAACTACGGGATCTAAAAAAACTAAGACTATAGAAGAAGAACCCTCATAATAGGAAACTCCAATAAAAAATGACAAAGGGAAGGAGATAGCTGAACACATCCCTTCATCATCTAGAGCTAAGGTTGAAGAAAGACACATCCCGAGATGGTTCCAGAAGGAAATAATGAGAAGTGCTAAGCATCAATTCCTTGCTTCAGAGGATGATATCTGTGACATTGTAGAGATTTTGAGAAAGTCTGACTCTCTATTACATGATGCAACACCATTTGCATTCATTACCACTACTCAAAATTAGGACCTATTTGTGCAACTTGCTTATCCCTCGAAAGGTACAGATGAAGAAGCTGTCAGCCTTCAGGACTATGAAGTAAAGGATATCATGTTAGGGAAACCTACATGGGATACTTCTCGACAAATGATGACTATGGGAGTCAAAGAGGTTCTTAACCACATGGAATGTGATGAGATTGAAATCAGAGCACTTTGAAGGCAAGTTGAGATCTTAAAAGGATATCTAGCTGAAGTTATTGGTCCTCTTGATTCTAAATTCCCTGAGGAGACCTTGAGGATAGGCGTATCACTATAATTACAGATTTTACTTGATTCCAAGGTAAAAGAGTTTTTGGAACCAGCAAAGGCCTCCTCGTGAACATTCACATTTATCTTCTACTGAGCAGATTTTGGTACATCACAAGACAAACACTAAACCTTGGAGTGGATCCTTAAAAAGACTTTCTTTTCAAGAGTGGAATTACACTATGGATTCCTTCCATTGACCTCGTGCAAAATGAACGCCCACTAGAAGTGGCACTAGAAGGAGGGCCCCTACAAAGAGCATTCTATTGAAAACAAGAAAGATTTGATCAAGTTTCAAAAATTTTGCACCCTTGCAATAATCCTACACTACATAAAAAGTTTAGAAATCACTTCTAAAATTTTTAGAAATTCAGGTCCGCAGCTTCGTAGGTGCGCAAAACTCTATGGTCTACAAAATTCAGAAGAAGTGAGGAAGTGTGCTTCTATAGAGGTGCGCTTTTCCCAGAATTGATAAAAGCTGGAAGATATTGATCCTAGATCCCCATTCCAGCGAGCATTCACCAAGTGCCCAAGAATTTCTAGAGCTTACTCATTTTCGTAAGCCACGTAGTGACAGAGGTATACCCCGAATTCAACCACTTCCATTCAACATTTCATCATCTTCTTCTACTCCACCACCCATTCAACCACCAGGTGGACCTCCACATGTTCCAACACTCCCATCGCGTTTCCACCCACTTTAGGTCCACAAAATCCTCCAATGGCCTTTTTTGCAAACGCAGTTGATTCACCCCTTAGCTTGAGAGGTGCCCTCCTTGACCTCCCTAAGAATATTGAGAAATTTTTTCCAAGGTTTATTTATGTAGAAACAAGAACCACTGAAGATCAAATCAAGATTTTTAAGGAAATTTGCAACTGGAAGAAAATTGCTAATGAAGATGTGGTTCTTCATTTATTTCCCTACTCTCTGGGGGAAATTTCCTTCAATTGGTACATGAACCTACCACCAAGATGTATTGGAGACTGGGACACTTTTGAAAAATCATTTTTGGAACAATTCAAAACATTCATCAATCTAGCAATGATACATCAACAATTCATATCAATAAAAAGGGACCCAGCTGAAATGGTTTCAGGCTTCAATCATCATTTTCATAGTGCCTACCGCAAGTTGGAGACACCATACACAATTCTTATTGAAGCTACCATCCAATTTTATTTCAATGCCATGGATCCTCTTACTATGATTTTTCTAAGGAGACTCCCTATAGAAAATATTGACACATTGGACAAAGTCTTTGCAGAAGAAATTATGTTCACAAAGCAAGCTAATCCTAATGGAGGAGGAGTGATGCTTTGTATGCAAGCAGTCCCTACAATGCCAACAATTCCTGTGGGAGAACCCACCGTACCTAGCTAGTTCATACCTATGAACCCACTTCCATTACAACAGGTACCAGCTCCACAAACTCAAGCGATAACATATCCAAGGTATGAGCCCTCGAAAATAGCCTTCTTTGAACAAAAGGTGATGGTTCTTGTGCAAGCAGATAACAATCTCCTATCAAAAGTTGGTCAGATGAAGAAAACCATGTTGCAAATGAACAATGAATTGACGTGTCTTAGATTGTCTCAAGGAAAAGGTAACAACTTATAGAGAAATAATGTTGGCCCCTACAACAACAATTTTGGTCCAAATTACAACAGGAACTTCAACAATAATGGCAACAACAATGCAAGAAACAATGGGGGAGGAAACAATTTCAATCCTCCTGATCACAACAATGGCTTCCAAAGAAAAAACCAACAATGGAACACTAGACCAAATAATGGAAGAATTCCTACTGATAACAACAACATTTAGTATGCCAACATTAATCAGTATGATGATAGCCAAAATATGCCTAGCAACGATGGTGCATACTACAATGGTAATTAGGATGTGAATCAAAACCCGCCAATGAATGATAATTTGCCTTCTGTTCAATTCAATGATATGCTATTAGAATCTTATGATTCTACCTAGAATGTACAAGTGGAACAACAAGCAAATGAAGAATTCTCATTCCCTTTTATTCAAGAACCCGATCTTCAACATGATGAGATGTTTTCCTTTTGAAATGATAATCAAAACACATATAATCTGAGAAACAAAAAGGATCCCTTGACTGATGGAATTCCTCTTAGTTTGCAACCAACCCCACCTAATCCTAGAGCAAGAAAAAATCCACCATCGGTAAGGCCAGCCCAAGGAGGACCATAGTATCAAAATCAAGTAAACATACAAAAAATACTAAGGAACCCTGCTTGGTCTACTGAAAAATATAATGTGGTTGAAGACTTGAAGAAAACAAAAGCCAATATGTCCATGTTTGACATGTTGCAGAATTGTCCACAAAAAAGAGAAGCACTCATGAAGAAATTGGATAATACAAAGGTTTCCCATAGTATGAATAATCTCCCCCAAAAGACGACGCCACAACAAGTAAAAGCTGCATAAGCAATGCCTACTATTTTCAAGGACAAAGTTGAGGTACCCCCATTTTTGCTGAGCATAAGGATATATGGAAAGAATTTACACAATTGTCTTATTGATTTGAGAGCTTCTTGTAATGTGATGCCATTATTAATAGCTCAAAGGCTAGGATTTAATCCTCAACCCTCTAACTGAGTGGTAATACAGTTGGATAAAACAGATGTAAAAGTCATTGGAGTATTGAAAGATGTGTGGATATAGCTAATAGTTGATCCTCAGATCCAAGATATTGTTGACATACATGTGGTTGACATCCCAGAGACATACAAATTACTCTTTAGTAGAGAATGGACAAAATGTCTCAAAGGATGGTTCTCTATAGATTTTACTCAATTATGGTTGCCATGGAAACGTTTGACCAATCAAATCAAGATAGATGTTGAGCCCAAACTGAAAACAATGATCATAGATTACAATGCCCCGAATGAGGTAGCATTCTTACAATCTAACTTGGGGTTGTATAAAGTGATGCTATTGAATATGGTCCCAAACAAGACATCTCAAGATCAAAATGAAGAACATAAGGTGTCGGTACCCAAAAGTGAGACCGTGAAACAATTGATAGAAAGTTTGGTGACTAATCTACAATGTTTAGGAGAGGAAGCTAACCCTAGTATCCTCCTCCTTCCAAGATTTTTCTATTTGCACAAAGTTAGTCATTCATAGTTTGAATGTTCAGCATGCCAAGAAGCAGTAGCAAAGGTTTTGACACAAATAATGGAAAACAAAAATACAAAGACCTCAAGTGATGAAATTATTGAAACTCAAGATTTAGCAAATTCATCCAACCTTATTGAACAAACTAAGGAAGAAAGTGAAGACCTAAATGTACATCATACAGTGATACCTCTTTAGATGGTGGAGGTTTATCTTCTCCTCCTCCCAGGATAATTAAAGTTCAGAGAAGAAGACAATATGTCAAAGCTATAGGATGGACTTTAGTAGTCATTCATCCTGAACCTAAAGTAGAACAAATCAATGAGCTAATAGGGAAAATTCTAGAGAAGGAAGAAAAACACACTCTTCCTCTATCCATGGGATATGAAGTAGATTCATCAAGCCCTACACGAGAAAAGTTACAATGGGTTCCTAAGAAACAGTCATTCAAGACTCAAGTAAAAGAAAAGTTAAGGAGAAATAAGCACAAACTCAAAAAACCCAAGGAAAATACAGTTTGGACACTCTGCTTCGATGGGTCCAGATGCAAATCAGGAGCCGGTGCAGGTATTGAACTAATCAACCCAAAAGGTAGGTCTTTCTATGCCACATATCTATTGCAATTTAGATGTACTAATAATGGAACAAAATATGAAGCCTTGATTCGAGGACTTCTCCTTGCACTGGAAAAAGGAGTTGCTGCTCTTATAATCAAAGGGGATTCTCAACTAGTGATAAGGCAAGTAAAATCCATATACTCATGCAATGACAAAAGATTAATTGCTTACAAGAAAAGGGTATGGGATATAATGGATGACTTTGAAGCTCTAAACATCAAATACATTCCAAGAAGAAAGAATGTGGTAGCAAACGCCCTTGCAATTTCAGCCAGTGCTTTACAACCACTAGAAAGAACAAAGTTGAAAAGATTCTCAGTTGAATTAGATGTCATTCTTGCCATTCTTGACAATATCAAAAACTTACAAGTCTTTCAAGATGATCAACATATACACAATTTTATTATGTGCAGTCACCATTTCCAAGGACAAAAGATTGATGATACACCTGAAGACAAGCTTGAAGATGATGAGCTTGAGGATGATGATGGAATCCTTAATTTGAAAACCAACAACATTCCAAAAGGGATGGTTGAACTTGAACGCATCTTCGACCATGATGAATCAACACTCCATAGAAGGGAAACTCAAGAGAAAGGAATTGAATAATGTGACTCGTAAAATTTAGGCACTGATGAAGAACCAAAAATGGTGCAAATAGGAAAAGTATGCAACCAAAAGGAATGGGAAGACATGCTCAAGTTGCTCATCATGTACAAAGATGTCATTGCTTGGAGCTATGAAGAATTATAAACTTATGATCTTGAGATTATCACACAAGACATCCCATTGAAACCATATGCTAAACCTTTTCGAAAAAGACAATGACCGGTAAATTTGATAATGGAACCACTAATTATGAAAGAAGTAAAAAACCTACTGGATGCTAAGATCATATTCCCTATTTGTCATTCCACCTAGGTAGCAAATTTGGTCCCTCTACGGAAAAAGACTAGAGAGATTCACCTTTGTGTTGACTTTCTTAACTTGAACTTGGTATCTCAGAAGGATAACTACTCTCTATCCTCGTTAGATGAAGTGTTGAAAATTGTTAATGGTTCAAAGATGATGTCATTTTTGGATGGTTACTCAAGATATAACCAAGCGATGGTCGATGAAGAAGATAGGCTAAAGACTGCTTTCACGACCAAGTGGAGAACATTTGCCTACAAAAGGATGCCTTTCGAGTTGATTAATGCAGGAGCTACATTTTAACAAGCAATGGATGAAGCCTTCAAAGGAATGATAAACATGTGTATAGTCATCTACATGGATGAATTGACTGTCTTTTCGAAGGATCAAAGTACTCATATTGCTGATCTAAGGCAAGTATTCAATAGCTGTCACAGGTACAACATATCACTCAATCCCAAGAAATGTTCGTTCGGTGTTACTAAAGGAAAGCTCCTGGGACATGTCATTTCTGAAGTTGGAATTTCCATTGTTCCAGATAGAGTTGAGTCTATTTTGAAGTTAGCACCTCCTCATAGTCAGAAGGAATTAAAATATTTTTTTGGAAAGATAAACTTTGTACGCAAATTCATAAGTGGTTTAACAGAGATAGTGCGCCCCCTCAATGGTTTACTCAAAAAAGGGGCTAAAATAGAATGGGTACTAGAGATAAATAAATTCTTCCAAGATATTAAGGTTGCCATCTCCATAGCCCCAGTTTTGGAAAGTCCAGATTACGGGTTACCCTTCAAGATCTATTCCTTTGCTTCCAAACATTCTTGCGCAGGGATCTTGACACAAAAAAGAGAAAATGGGAATGAATGACCCATTGATTTCATGAGTTCTCCTCTAAAGAATGCTAAGTTAAAATATTCAAATCTTGATAAATAGTCCTTTGCGTTAATCAAGGTAGTAAAGAAGTTCCGTCACTACATATTGAGAAGTAAGGTGTATGCAATTGTACCTGACCCAGCAATAAAAACACTTTTAATGCAGAATGAACTTGGTGAAAGAAGAGAAAAGTGGATGACAATACTTCAAGAATTTGATCTAGAGATTCAACCTATGTGATTAGTCAGAGGCCAAGGATTATTTAAAATGATCGCTAACAACCAAGAAGGAAATCAAAAGGAATTCAAATTTGATTATGAAACTGATAAAGATGATCAAAAGAAAATGGTTGTATCACAAGTTGATATCAATCAAGGTGTGGTGAAAGATGTGTGGTTCCAGGATATTGTCTATTATCTCCTACAAGACCAATGCCCCAAGTGGATGAATAGTTTGCAACGTAGGGGACTTAAGATGAAATGTGAGTCTTACAAGTTACTTGGTAACAAGTTGTATAAAAGGAACTACGAGGGCATTTATTTGAAATTCTTAGGACATGAAGGAGCTAAGGCTGTCCTGGAACAATTTCATGATAAGTATGGTACGAGACATAGTTGAACAGAAGCCACAGCACACATGATTTTAAGATCAAGTTATTTTTGGCCCTCAATATTCAAGGATACATTCAAACACGTGCGTTCTTGTCATACATTCTAGACTAGTGCTAACAAAGAGAGGCACCCAGCAATGCCACTTCAACCAGTATATGAGGTGTGCCCTTTCGCAAAGTGGGGACTGGATTTCATTGGTCCAGTAAACCCACCGTCATCAACTGGACATGCATTCATCCTTACAGCTATCGATTACTACACACGATGGACGGAGGTTGAGACTTTCAAAAATTGCACTGCTAAGGTGATGACAAATTTTTTGGAAGAACATATTGTTACCAGATTTGGAATGCCATTTTCTCTTGTATGCGACAATGGATTTGCATTTGCATCTGTATTTTTGACACAATGGGCATTTGAAAAGAAAGTTATCATCAGATTCTTTTCAAATTACTACCCGCAAGGAAATGTGGTAGCAGAGTCTACAAACAAAAATTTGACCACTGTGATAAAATGACTGTTGAAGGAGAACCCTAGGGATTGGCATACACAATAAAAATACGCCTTGTGGATAGATGAGGTCAGAGTAAAAAAGGCCCTGGGTACTTCCCCTTATCTACTTGTTTATGGGCAAGAACTGGTATTCACACTCAATCTTAAGATTCTTGTTTTAGAATTCATGAGTGGGTATGTAGATGACATTGACAGAGTACAAATCCAATTGATGAATCTTCTAGAAATGGATGAGAAATGAAAAACTACTTTAGAACACATGGCTAAACATCAAGCTATAGTCAAGAGATGGTTCGACAAGAGGGCCACCATAAAATCTTTTAGGATTTCTGACCTAGTCCTACTTTGGGATAAGGCGAAAGAAAAGCTGAGAAGCCATACCAAGTTTTAGTGCTTGTGGATAGGCCCATATCGGATTGTGAAAATTCTTGTAGAAAACACATTTAGGCTATGTTCCTTACAGGGGGAGTTTCTACCTTTGCCCGTAAATGGGCAATTTCTAAAACATTATTTTGAGGCCTAAAAAAAAAAACAAAAAGAGTTAGGTTTCATTTCTGCACGTAGATTAAATTTTCATTTTTTCAATGGTGTTTAATTCTGCAAGTGTGTTTCCTTTTTCTTAGTTGTGTGTTTGCTTTTAGTTGTGTGTTTTCTTTTAAAGTCAGGTCAGTCCTAGGGGGTAAGGTGTACTTGGGAATTTTCTTGAGATTTCACTAACCACTCTTTGGTCCTAATTTTAGGAGGAGGTATTTCTTTGTCAAAACATTTGGACGATTGTGTGTTTTATACCAACCAAGCAATATACATCTCTCATGGAATTAAAGGGACTTTCAATCTAGAAATTAGAAGCCTAGACTAACAAACTCTCAACACTTTGCAAATTTAAAGATTTGATGGTGTCAGGTGTTGTTCAATTTCAAGTCAAAGATGATGAGAAATGATCCAAATTTTGACTAGTTCAAATAGGAGGGGTCTCCTCAAAGGGTTACTAAGATCATTGTTTGGCGTAAGAGTTTCTTAAAAGGTTCTAAAAGAGGAACACAATGGGATGTTCATCAGAGATCAAATTCAAGAAATGGCATTGATGTTCTACCTACACAATCCAAGCATAGTTAGGATACAAAAAAGAACAAAAAAAAAAAGAAAGAAAAAAAAAAAAAGAGAGACAGTGTTAAGTCAAAAGGATTCTACCGATCTAAAATGGCTAAAGGTGCATTACAAAACAAAGCGCCTTGCAGTCAAAAGTATTGTTTCATCAAAAGTAACATTTTAAATGAAATGGAAAAATTATACAAAAAGCTTGAAATTAAAGAACGTGACATCCTGCCAAGAGCCCTCAAATTGATTCTCTTATCTCGTCAAGCAATTGATTGACAAAGAGCCTTCATGAAAGTTATGAATGAATGAACTGAGAGGGGTGGAAGATTGTTTTAAGTTGATAGAAAACTTTGATTAATGACATCCTGATACATCAAAGAGAATGAATACACAATGCACACATTGAGTTTGAAGGTTTAAACTTTGAAAATTTGGATTGCAAGGTCATCTGAGATACACTCAAGGTGTTTGAGGTTCGGTTGGTGTTTGACACACAGTGGAAGAATGTTTGTTGATGAAGAAATGCCTTGGTCATTTCTTCCTTTTTTCGGGGCTATTTGTTGTGGTATCCACAACACATGCCCCATTACTCACTAGGAATGGGGACCCCCTACTTTCTTCTGACTCCCGAGCTCATAGTTCAGAAATTGAAAGAAGGAGAAAGTCTCATTTAAATCAGTTAGATTAAAATTGAAAATTCAAAAAAAAAAAAATCGCGTGTGCATCCGCGTATCGAGGCACGTGCGCTTTGTAAAAACAAGCAAGGAGAGGGGGTTATAAAACCCCCTCCTTCCTCCTATTCATTATCATTTTTTCAATTCCTTTTTTTTTTTAAAGCTAAGAGAGGAAGGTGAGAAAACTCTTCCCCCCCCCCCCCTCTCTCCATTCACACGCTGCACACACCTTTAGGGTTGCCCGCGCGCTGCGCTACCGCGCCGTCCTTTTCAGAGCACTGCGCGTGCACCGCGTCGCCGCCCTCATTTTTTTAAAATTTATTTTTTATTTTTTATTATTTTATATTTGATCAAAAAACTCAAAAAAAAATTTAAAATTTTTTTTAAAAAAAATCATAAGTAAAATAAAATTGGTTTTTGAATATCATTTTTTTAATGTGTTTTATGTATCCAATAATTAATCTTTTTTTCTTTTGTGACGTGTAGGTAATACAATCAAATGGCATCCACATTCGGATCAATAGCAAAGCCAGTCGTATACAAGTTCCAAGGCGTAACCTCGAAGTCACGATTGCACAATGAACACTTTGAGATCAAAGACACAGAACTTGGACACACGCACTTGGGAGAATTTTTGAGGGTTTGTAACAACCCAACTAAAAGATCTTCTTTGAGATCCACCTTAATACGGTCTAAATTGGTAAATACAGCATCACATCCTAGGACTATTTAGTCAGTTGAATTGATTATGACCTTATGGACTGACATTTTGTTCCCAAAAAAAGGGTGGTAAAGAGTGTCACTAGGGAAGTAGTCTTGGATCTATGTCCTAATAATATCGAGAGAGTCTTTCACTTACCTAGAGCTGATTAGTTTATCAGGATTTCATATGAAGGAGCTGAGAGGTGGCATAAAGATCATCACCAGGAGGCCATGGACATCATATATTCCTCATACTTCATTGAGAAGCCATCTCGAGGAAAGACAATCAAAAAAGTAGATATGGCTTGAGGATACATGAGGGATGACATTGGATATTCAATCATTCTCATGAGCAGAGTTATGGGAATGCCTATAGCAGGTCATCTCACTCCATTCATGGTTAACTTCATTGAAACCATCAGACATGCAAAGATGCCACTGGATTGGGGTACCACACTTAGTGAGAACTTGTGTGATCAGTTGCAGATAGTAAAGGACAAGAAGAAGTTCTATATGACTTCTTATGTGATATATCTACTTGCAGCAAGAGCCACTGAATATCCTGAGTTCTATAAAAAGGGTAGTATGTAGGATCCTAACGTATGGCAATATATAGTTTATCCTCAGCTAGTTAAGAAAAAGCTCCCACCCCAAAGCAAAGAATATAGGATTGTGAATGATGCCTTTATCTTTGCCATCATTCGATTCATCGAAGGTGACTAAGAAAAGATATTGTCTAATGAGGGCAAGGCACAGATCACAGCTCTTAGTGCATATTTTATCCAGTTTTGGACATTGACATACATTCGAGTTGGTGGTGCATCTATCCATCCAAAGAAGCTCCCAAGGTACCCAAGTGACAAGTTGGTTCTGATGGAAATTTCTTGACAGATTGAGTCATCCTATGAGAGGATCAAGAAACAACGAAGGCCTTGTTGGGATTGGCCTTTTGTAATAGAGGCATACCAAGTAAAGAGAAAGTAGGATATCCTAACTTTCGAGTGGGAGTGGGAGAACTATCCTATTGAGGAATATAACACTCCCCGGCCGTTCTTTGATAGTGTTGGTAAAATGGAAAATTTGGCAGGAAAAGAGTTCTACCACAAGGATTCCATTGAAGATCATTGGATGAAAGCCACAAATGACTATGATGTCCCTACTAGGGACTATTGTAGAATGACTTTTTATTTAGCAGAGAAGGCTCTCCATTTGACCATCCTGGATGAGATAAGGCTACAAGATTCGCAGGAGCTGCTAGATCCCTTATTCAATACAGATAAAGTTGGCAAGAGGCCCATTCTGAATGTAGAAATTAGTCATTGAGCAAGACATGTCATCAAAATGACAAAGATTTGGATCAAGAAACCCTTTCCACTTGATCCAATTTTGGATATAGTGATATTCCATATACATGCTCACCTAGAAAAGGTAAAGGGGAGGAAAGTCACAGTTCCTATCTTTGCGCTCCAGTCTCCTATCAGGCCAGAAATGGTCTACCAGCTTGATCATCTAGTGGGATATTACCATGCACTAGAGAAGAAGAAAGAAAAGAGGAAGAGAGCCTCTCCTCAAAGGATCCAGACAGAGCATGTTGAAGAATAGGCCCCTTTGTAGCAATATGAATCTACTCCCTAGGGCCCCCACAACTCTGGGATGTCTCATATCCAGGTTGATTGTCCATTGCCTCCTATTTTGTCAAGCCAACAAGAGGAGGGAGAGATTCCAGAGACATCCATTCCTCAAATGGATCAAGAGCTCGCTTCTCCTATGGTTCCATAGAAGCAAAGGAGGGTCAAGGTTAGAATGAACAAGTGGTAGAGAGTTCATAAAAGATTAGTGCCTAATCCATCTGTTCCTAAAACCATTCCTGAGGAAGAATCAAATGAGGATGAAATAGAGTCAGATGGGGAGGAAGAGCAAGTGCCTCTACAAGGGAGAACCCGACTTGCCAAAGCTACAAAATTGGAAACAAAGAAGAATGTCACAAATACCCCACCACCCACCCAAGCTAAAACAGTAGAGCTCTCTTTGTCAAAAGATAAAGTATAATGATGGGTGAATGAGCAAAGAGAGCCAGGTGATGATATTCTCTCCATTCCAGATTTTGATTTCATTCCAATAGGTACAGAATTGGTTGGAGATAAGATTAGAGATACTCCTACAGGTGAATTTCAATAGCAAGATTGGACGTAGATGCCACCTGAGACACAATGTCCTCATCCAACACCCCCATCTTCACCTTAGTCTATGATGGTAGATAAGGTTTTAGTGACACCTCCACCTCTGAGTTTAGAGGAACATGTTCAGAAGGAATCATCATTACAAGGAGAACTAGAACCAAGGACTAATGAGCCACCAAAAGAGGCATAAGTAATGGAATGTATACAACAGCCTTGCCAGGAAGTTGAGGATCAAACTACGGGATCTACAGAAATTGAGACTACAGAAGAAGAACCCTCTCAATAGGAAACTCCAAGAAAAAATGACAAAGGGAAGGAGGTAGCTAAACACATCCCTTCATCATCTAGAGCTAAGGTTGAAGAAAGACACATCTCAAGATGGTTCCGAAAGGAAATAATGAGAAGTGCTAAGCATCAATTCCTTGCTTCAAAGGATGATATCTGTAACATTGCAAAGATTTTGAGCAAGCCTGACTCTCCATTACAAGATGCAACATCATTTGCATTCATTACCACTACTCAGAATCAGGACCTATTTGCACAAGTGGCTCATCCCTTGAAAGGTATAGATGAAGAAGTTATCAGCCTTCAGGACTATGAAGTAAAGGATATCACATTAGAGAAACCTACATGGGATACTTCTCAACAAATGATGACTATGGGAGTCAAAGAGGTTCTTAACCACATGGAACATGATGAGATTGAAATCGGAGTACTTCGAAGGCAAGTTGAGATCTTGAAAGGATATCTAGCTAAAGTTGTTGGTCCTCTTGATTCTGAATTCCCCTAGGAGACTTTGACTACCATTCTTAGAGAAGGGGAAGTTGTACGGCTCAATCCATTTTTGAGAGCTTGTCAGGATTGGTGAGACAACCTTGAGGATAGGGGTATCACTATAATTATAGGAAGTCTGAAATTATTGCATGCTATACAAGACAATGTTGATAAGATCATGACAATTTTGAGGCAGGACTTTAGCATTATGGATAAGGTACAGGTTTGGAGCAAGGATTTGCAAATTGTATAGGCCAAAAAAGGACAAAGGTATCGCATTTTGATTGATGTATATACTAGCAAAGAGCTAGACATGATAGATGATTGGATAGTAAAGTTTGTAGAAGGAAATAAAGTGATGGAAACATTGAATGATGAGATACATAGGCTCAAGGACCAAGCTCGAGAGCAAATTTTGGAAGCAAAAAAGTTATATAGTGATGCATGCTTGGATAATTTTGAAGATGAAGAATGAGAGAATCTTTTATCAGTTGAGGTAGTTGTAGAAAAATTATAGGAAGCATCTAGTGATGAAGACATCAGACAAGCCTTCAGGACAGAAGAAGCATTGTTAGAGTTGGATACCAAACTTGGGGATTTTGCAAAAACTTGAATTGAGGTGGACAACTACAGATAGAAGGTTAAAGATAAGTATGAGGATTTGGATCTTCCCGATGCTGCTAATATTACTAAGGTTATAGAGAAATTCAAGGGCAAATATCCAAACACATCTTTAGGATGAAGATGAACAAAACCCAGATGCCAGAATTTCAATTTTGACACTTAGAAAATTTTTGAGGTTTTTGACTCAGTTGAGGTCCATAGGTCCACAGCTCCATAGCTCTACATTTTCATGAAGCTCTGCAATTTAGATGTGCACTGACAGCTGACTGCCAATTTTTAAAATAGCACTTTCAATGCATTGAAAATGCATTTTGATGGCAAGTTAACTTCGACACACATCAAGTGAAGGGCCAACTTCTATTTTGGGTGTCTCCATGCATTTCTACTTTGACTGATGGCTTCCTCCTACTTTCTCTCTCATGCTTTCATTGTTTTTGACATGTAAAGGGCTCATGCATCCAATTAATGAATAAAATATGGATGGAGTCCCTCTAAGCACCAGTTAGATTACTAATTTGTATATATTTAGTTTGTTTTAATGTTTTAAAAAGCATTTTATTGCATTAAGATATCTCTCACTCTCAACACAAATTGAGGAGATGATTTCTTATAAATACCCCATTGTAAAATGTAAAAAGGGTCACCATTATTATGCAATAAAATTATGCTTTTGGTGCTAGCATTCTGAGTGTAGTTATTCTTGCTTGAATGTGTCATTGTTATGTGGATTTATTCATGAGATTTTGATTGAGCCAAAGGTTTATTGCATTGTTTTTGGTTGTGCGATCTTTTAGTTCTAGTGTTTGCTATAGATATATGAATTTCGTTGACGTAACGAGCTTGAGAAGAAATCACTCGATTGTGTCTACATAGCTTTTTGTCTTGCATGAGTGCACTTTTTGTGGCCTTGCAATTTGATGAAGAGTAAAACATCATTCAATTTGTTAAAGATTCCCACTGATGATTGCATCAGTGGATTCTAGGAAGCACTGCTCCTATTTTCATTGGTTTCCTACTGATTTCTTCAAAGGTTTAACTCACAGCGTGTTGTGTTCTATAGCTTATGTCCGTTTAGGAATTTCAATTTGAAGTTATTTGATTTCATGTTATTTGCTTTCAGTTTTGTTATTTTCTTTGCTAACCCCTCTATTAGAGTAGGACCTCATAGTAGTTGCATTGTTAAAGGTGCATTCATTGAAAAATAGAAAATACAAATAATATTGTTCTTTTGGTGTGATATTTTGAGATAGTGAACAGATTTTACTTGATTCCAAGGTAAAAGAGTTTTTGGAACTAGCAAAGGCCTCCTCATGAACATTCACATTTATCTTCTACTGAGTGGATTTTGGTACGTCTTAAGACAAACACTGAACCTTGGAGTGGATCCTTAAAAAGATTTTCTTTTCAAGAGAGGAATTACACTGTGGATTCTTATCATTGACCTCGTGCAAAATGAATGCCCAATAGGTTGGATACTTGAAATCTAGTGAGGACATTTGAGAACAAAATAAAATTATTGGACTATGAGGTACTTAGGCGTCAATACAATCCAGTCAACTTTGTATGAGATCACTTGAAGTTGTGATGTGCCTATAGGTATGTTCCAAATATTGAGGACTACTGAGCTAGGTGTCTCAATGAATACTAGACTTGGGAGAAATTTTGGTCATGCCTAACAATTGATGAGATTAAGTTATACAATGATTATGTTGATGTTTCCAACCTTCAAGATGATGGAGCTTACATACACCCCACATCTTTTGATAAGATCAAAGGAACTCCAATTTTGTCTACCCTGCCTGTAGGACCTATCATAGGCAACATGGAGGTCTTGATGAATGGAATAATCATAATAATAGATAAGTCAGTAGAGTGGGACCAAGAAATAAAGAAGAGGATCAGGAGTACTAGTTCAAAGGGTGGAGTATCTTCTGGAGCTGACTAGTCCACTGTAGTACCAACCACTATAGCCACTACTTCAATATTAGCAGGCCCAACTCAATCAATTGGGTAAGGTGGAACCAGCCTCTAGATGAAAACATGCTAGTTAATCCTACATGTGGATATGGCTCTCTCCTAGATATGAGAAAAGTTGGGGAGAAAGAAGGGGACAAGGAAAAGTACAAGGAACAAGAAAAATTTGTGGCCAAGCATACCTTTCTTGTTCAAGTAATTAGCCTAGATGGTGACACTAACCCCATGGATAGCCAAGAGTAGGACACATCACAAGAAAGGGACAAGGTTTTCACCTTGTTGCTTCTCAGTGCAAGTAGATGTCACCAGTTGCTAGGAAGTTGTTTGACCCAACTACCCTATAGTCAACTATCAATGTGCTCTCTACTAAGTCATGGCTCAAGGAGACCATTGATAGGAATAAGATAATATTTGAATATGCAGCTCCATCAAAGGACATGATCATACAAGACACTTCTTCTCAACCACACTCCAAGAAGATAAAGAAGAAGAAATACATTGCTACATTGGCCATTGATTCTTCTACTAGCCACATGCTAGTGGAAATTACAGAGCCACAAAAGGAGGGTAAATTTCATGATATTTCCATAGATGACTTCCAAGTTAGAATGGTGGATGTTGGTATCCCTATTCATGATTCCATGGTGAACATATGGAGGTCCACTAATGATAAGACCAAAAATAGGATGGAAGATATTAGGTCTTTACTCAGGAGCACTTCATCAAACCAATTTGACTCAAATTTAGAGGAGAACAGAAATCTACTCCTAAAGCTACAAAAAGAGAGGCAATTCAAGCAAATAGGCTGAGCATGCATAGATCAAATGAAGGCTCAAGGTATGCCATTGATTGAAAACTTAGGAAGTCTGGTATTAGATGCTGATAAGCTAAGAGTGGCAGCTTCCAATAATTAGTCCACCATACAAAAGGAAGTAGATAAAATGATAGAGGAATTGGCCCTATTCTAGGAGGTGATTGAAATGAAGACCAATGTTGCCATCTTTCATGGGATCCTCAAAATAGGCCAAGAGTCATTATTTCACTAGAAACTATTTCTAGAGTTTATTATAGAAAACTTTGTCCATTATGTTGATTTTTTTGGGACTACCAGGTTACTCTAAACCTAATACTAGGGTGTTGAAAATTAAAAAAAGCTTAAGGACTAGATAACTTCCATGTTTAGTAGGATTTATCTCAGCTCTAGACCAACTTTAACAAAGTACAAAAGACTCTCTACAATTTTGGCTTTATAGGGCCAAGGCGGGTGCACCTCAGTGATTTGACTATGACTGGTTATTTTGATATATTCTTCAAATACTTACTCACTAGTACTTATTCTTTTAGATTTATCCCCTATAGTAGATAATGGTCAATATTCTTCTTTGATTTGTAATAAACTCCTTGATTTCAATAGCTAGTTATATCTAGAAGGAAAACTACTACAAATAAGTGTTGACTAGCAATTTTAGTTATATTTTACATAAATGAAAATTTGATTTTTGATTGATATACGCATTGTGAAATCATACAAACATATCATCTTGCAACTGAATTAATTTATCAATGCCTTATCCATTGTTATGTAGAGTCAAAACCAATAACTTTAGACCTATTTAATTGACTTGCAATTAAATTTGTCAACAAATAACTCTAGATATCATTATTATGATATCCACCTGCCAATATACCTAAAACCCTATCAATTAATGAAAGAAATTACTTAAGACTTTGAATAAAAAGAAATAAATGAGAGATATACAATTCATTCAAATCACATTAAATTGAAAAAAAATTATTCATTTCAATCCCAAGATCATCGATATATATAAAGTGGAGACAAAACCCAAAGACACGGATATGCAGAAACTTCCTTTTCTATTAATTTCATTTGAAAACAAATATTGTACTAATATGAATCAAAATATAACTTAAAACTAGATAATCTTAATCACTCAATGTTCATATAATTGCCAAAAACTAGACCAAATGTGAATAACATAAAACTCCAAAAATTCTACAATCTTTGGACCTCTACTCCACCTCTTGGAAATCCTTATATAGGAGGATTGAAACATGTGTTAGATGGGAGGATACATGTCAAAACCATAATGGAAATAAAAATGGTAAGACATGTCTGGAAAGTTGTAATAAAAATATTCTTATGTCTTTGAACCAAAAAAGGAAGTTAGTTGCAAAGTTAGCAGGTGACAATTTACTATAAGAGTCTTCACTTTAATCTCTTTTGTACTCTATTGTCTTCAACTCTCTCAAAAATCTTTGAAAAGTATATATGTTCATTTATGAGAGATTTTACTTTCTTGATGGGCTGCTCAATATATTTGATCTTATCTAAATCTCTCACTGCCTATAATCTCATAAATCTTTAGCTACTCCCTACTGGTAGTGCCTTAATCTCTCCAACCACTTCCTAGCCATAGATTTCTCTTTTGGTGGGTCATTTGGTTGTCTTAACCTCTTCTAAGTCTTTGATAGCTTTAGCCTATTTCAACTTTAAATAAAAAATAAATCAAGTTATTGAATGGAATAACACTACCATCTTCAAAAAGTTAAGATTTGGCTTCCTAAATTAGCACTACACTGAAAGAATCAAACAACTCCTAATTGTCTCTCAACTTCTTGTTAGCATCCAAAATTGGTAAGATGCAGGGATCAATTTCTTGTGATAAAACCTTCATCTTCCCTTGTATTATTTTCATCTTTCTAGTAAAGAAGCCAATCAATTCTTTGACTATCTCTAGGCTCTCCTTTACTATAATAATTTTATCAAGAAAATATGGCTTTTTATTCATCAACATAATTAACCTCTCTAAAAGTTGAGTGTATGGCCCCCAAAGATTGAAAGTGGTTGATAGCCACATAAGTGCCTCATCAAAAATATGCTCAACATCTTGTATAGAAATATATAAAGTATGGGCCTATTGGGATATAGTTTTTAGAGTCTCAACTCTATGGCCTATCATACTTTTAAGGAAAATTGTCTTTACCTCATCAACCTATTGTGGAGGTGGAGCATTTATGCTCATTCTTCTTGGCTCTGCATATTTCTTCCTCTAGCTCCTTTGTCTGAGTAGTTATTTCTATTGTGATTCTAGTATGTTGTTCCTTTTAGAGTAAATAATTAATTATTATTTATTTATTCTTTTACTTAAGTTTACTTAGATTAATGCATTTATTTAATAGTTGAAGTCTAGGAGTTGTTGACAAAATAGTATTGTGTTCCTATTTAAAGTCATACTTATCCTCTCACCTTGTTTGAGGATATTCCACCTTTTTTGGACATATGCTTAGTTTTCAATCTTATCTTCTAGCACTTTCCAGCTTATTCTGCAAGCTTCCATGAGGCCTTTATATTCAGGATCTCTCATTGTATTTCATAACTCATATCTCATTTTCAATAGCAATAATTTTTTTCAATATCTTCTTTCTCAAGTCCATTTAGTGTTTTTCCACGATCCACCTCTTCCTTCTTTGGTTTCCTTTCGATAGGTTATTTTCATGTAGGTGATCTTGGCACACTATTAAGTTTTATTTCATCAACTTCTACATGGTATCAGAGCCACCCTGCTGCTTCTTGGTTGAAGGATTTTTGAAGCTATGATTTGGAGACATAAACCCTAGTTTGTTTATGATTTTTTTCTTCAATCTAGGGGAAGAGCATTTTTTTGAAGAACTTTGGGCCTAAATGGACACTGACATTGGGTTTAGAAGGCCCATTACAATCAAAATTCATACAAAACTTTTTGGTTTTTTCTTTCAGGCATCTGGGAAAAAAAATTTGGCCCCTACAAGTAGTCGTATGGAATTTCAAAGTGATTTTTTTTTTTTAAAATTAATTTCGGGATAGCACCACAGCACAACCTGATAGCCACCATGGCACCACCAGTGGAGCAACCCTTGTAGCCACTACTGCTAGTGATTGCCACCTACTTATGGCCTTCCCAGCTCACCCTACTATGTGAATTTTCTACGACCATTGGTGTGATCTTCAGGCACCACATGGTACAGGTGCCATGTAGGCATCTGCCATGTGGTCCTTGCCACATCACTTGCTAGGTCAGCACTCTACCACCTAGATGCCATGTGGCATGTCTTTTTCACTGTGATGGCTAGGAAGTTATCAACTTTAAGCTAGTCATTTTCTAACATGAGCATGATGTCACCCTGCATCAACACCCCTGCCAATAATCTAGGTCCTTTTTTGACCTACTCATAGTTTTTTGGCCATAACTTGAGCATACAGAGGTATTTTTCTGATCTGAAAGAAGTTTCAGAAAGCTAGTTCTGAGACAGAGACATTGGTCAGGTATTTTTAGGTTTCAATGTAGTTTTATTACTCTTTTTTGTAGTCAAATTTTAAAGTTCTATTTTTCACTCCAACAAGAATATCTTTTGCATCTATCTCCATTTTTTGAAAACATTATATTTTTGGAAAGCCAATTTTGTCATCCTTTCAGAATTTTTTTCATTTCCTTTAGATTCTACCCCATGCTCTTTGTATCATTTTTTGGCATTTTTTAATCTATGGTGGATATCTTGGGTGTTCTAGGTCTGAGAATCATTTTCATGGTGCAAGATCTTTTCTAATAGCTTTTTTCCTTTTCTAATCATTGTAGCTATCACTTGTAAGCATCTTTATGCATATGCACTAAGATAAAGTGCCACTCTCGCATTTAGGGTTCATTAATGTTGTTTTGAGATAGTTGTACTTGCACTATTTTATAAAGCACTATGTGACGGATAGTTGTTTTCCATTTTTGTGCCCTCTTCCCTTTTTTTCCATCTAGCATTAATGTGACCATGCATTTATAGGTGTTTGTACCTCATCAACTCTCTCATCATTCTTGGTTCTTTTTACAAAGGATTTTGGCTGACCTTTTCAGTTCCCTATCATCTCAACCCATCTACATTAAGGGGGGTTATTCTAGTGTTCTAATAATTCCTTGGTTTTATGGTTCAATCGTGTGAGCTATGTATTCAATGATTGATCCTATATACTAGGCGATTGCAGTGGCTAGCTATCTATTCATTTTGGAGAGATGGATCATCTACTATATAGACACAATTGGTTCATGCCTTCTTCTTCCATGGAGATTCTTCAAATTAGTAGTTTCCTTCTGATGATAGGATTGTGGCTTCTTCATGCTTCAATGATGCTCTTCATGATTTCTTCTTGTTCCTATTTTATGGGACATTCCTCTAGCTGGATGCTTCTTTCATTGTTCACTAGGTTTCTTACCTCTTTTTGGAGGAGAGTTTTTCCCATGTGGTTTTCTCTCTTTTCCTACTTTCAAAGGTTACATTTCTTTGCGTTGTACATGGGTACCTAACGTGGCCTTGTTGCCAAGACCCATTCTACATTTCATCTTAGCATTTGTGAGCTTAAGGCATTCTCCTAAGTTGCACTTAAGGGGGGGTGTTAGAGTAAATAATTATTTATTAATTATTTATTCTTTTACTTAAGTTTACTTAGGTTAATGTATTTATTTAATAGTTTTAGTCTAGGAGTTGTTGACAACATGGGAGTTTGTTCCTATTTAAAGTCATACTTATCCTCTCACTTTGTTCCAGGATATTCCACCTTTTGTGGATCTATGCTTAGTTTTCAACCTTATCTTCTAGCACTTTCCAGCTTGTTCTACAAGCTTCCATGAGGCCTTTATATTTAGGCTCTCTCATTGTATTTCATCACTCATCTCATTTCCAATAGCAATATTTTTTTCTTAGTTTTCAATATCTTCTTTCTCAAGTTCATTTAGTGTTTTTTCAAGCTCCACCTCTTCCTTCTTTGATTTCCCTTTGATAGGTTATTTGCATGCAAGTGATCTTGGCACACTATGAAGTTGGATTTCATCAACTTTTAGAGTTCCTAGATACTCTATTCTCTTCTCTATTCTACATTAGCAAGTTGCTCTGCATTAGATAGTTGCTCTCTTAGAGATGCAACTTTGGTCTCTATCCCTTTAACTTTTACCTCTAACTCTTCAATTCTCTACTTTTACACATGGCTCTTTCTAAGCTCATCCTCATATAACATCCTAACATCAATATAGTCATGGAAGGACTTGGCTATTGTTTCTAACTCCTCCACTTTAGCCTCATTCATGAATGAGAAGTGTTTCATGGCATTTGATATTTATGTACCAGAGGTACCCTATAAGGTCCATACAATCATGTTCCCCTAATTTGTGATCTGCACATCCATCAATTTAGGCTTGTTTGATGCAGGACTTGTTAGTGTTTTGAAACAACATGGTTCCAAATTACCTTGATGAGAACAAGATACATCTAGGGGCAACTACTTCCCATCTTCAATATACCCTTTTAGATAATGGGCCAACTATAAGGCTTTATCCTTCTTCTTGTAGTGCCTACCCCTAGTTCACATTTTTTCTATCATTGTCAAACTCTTTTAGGGCTAGTTTTATGTTGATGATTAATAGTGGCATTATTTTGAGATTATCAAATATTGTTTTTACATTTAGTTTATTATATGATGAGATTACTTGGTACTTTATAATTCATGTATGTATGATGATTATTTTAGTGTTTGCAGTTGTTGTTTATGATTAGTTAGATGATTTATTACAATATGTGTTTTCTTATGGATACTTACCTCATACTTGCATATTTATGGTGTGTGTGTTTGTTTCCTTTTTGTATGGCATTTTTGATGTGGTTAAGAAAGGGAATCATAGTCACCTGCTAGTCAAGATCTACACGATGCACCACTTCCTTCCATTTCCTATTTAGCTTAGTATATGTTGTGCTTGTACATGTATGGATTTTATGCAGGTTACAGGTACTGGGTATCAACTTCCCTGAATTTCTAGGATGAGCATACCCTATTGTATTTGTATATGCTACTTTAGTATGTTAGAAACACTAAATTAAAACAATCAAAAATCATTTGCATACTAATTTAACATAATTTCATGAGAGACAAAGTGAAGTCCTCAAATGAGAATATGAGCCATGGATAGGCTCTCTTAATGAGGATGATCAGTTGATGTAGAGTTGTGTCTAATAGCTAAGATGGCTTGATTATGTATGTATGCTCAAATGGGCTTCAATGGAGGATTTTTGATAGATTTTGGTGAATGGATTTGATGTACAAAATGGCTTCTCAAAATGGAATTATGGCTTGGGAGAGGATTTATTAAATAGGCAAAGGGCTTGAGGGATCAAGGGCTAGGATGTAAGGATGGGAGAAAGCTTATGGAAGGTTTAGATTGAATGAGAGGAGAGCACATGGATTGTGCTTCTTTACAGCCAATCAGGGAGTGACACATGTCATAGGGTCATTGGTTAGAGAAAGAGGGTTTGAGAGGTCAATAAAAGAGGCTCAAAGCTCATAAAGACCCTCATAATGGCTTGTAAGAGAAATGAATGGGCTTGTAAGAGTCATTTACGGCTTTGTAGGCTTCATAAAGTTTTATGGTTGGGATATTTGTGAGAGAGTTGAGATATTTTAACTTGGGTTGGATTAAGAAAGTCTTAAGCTTGACTTAGGAATGTGCAAATGATTAAAGCTTGGATTAGGCTTGGGTTAAGATTAGATTAGGCTTGTTAGAGATGGGCAAGTGGATGGCATTTAATGAGGGTGGGTGAAAGAGGAGATATTTGTTGGCTTTGGCTTGGGTTAGCAAGTCTTAACCCATGTTTAGGGAATGTGACAAGATTAGGAGGGGGGATTAGGATTAGGGTCAAAGATAAGGATTGACATCTTATAGAAGAGTCTAGGCTTTGGATGAGGATGAAGACTTTATAGAAGAGTCAAGAACTTTCTAGGATGAGGATAAATAAGGTTTTTAGGAAATAAATAAAGTTTTATTTATTTCAAGGGTTTGGGTTGAGGAGATATTTATTAAAATATTTTTAATAAACATGAGGATTAATATTTAGTCTTAATTAAATATTTTGACTTGGGATTAGGGGTAGGAAATGATGTGATTAGCCTTTAATTGAAATTAAAGAAGGATTAGAAGATTTTGGAAGAGGTTAGTGGTCTTAAGGAAATTGGCCAAGTTTTGGGCAAAAAAAAATAAATTATTTATTTTGGGACTTTTGATCAATTTATTAATTAAATAATTAATAAATAAAGAAATAATGTTTAAATAAGATTTAAACATTTTTGGTAGGGATTCTTTAATTAAATATTTTTAATTAAGATAAAGAGATTTAATGACATAAAAATAAATAAATTAATTAAATAATTAACTAATTAATAAATGATGATGTCATCAGAAACTTTTTCATAAAATAAAAATACTTTATTTTCTAAAGGATTTTAGGTGTCTACAGCATTATCTCAATGGTAAGAAAGGGGAGATAAATTCTCAAGTCCAAATCCCAACCCTTTAAGCCATTTGTCCTAATTGAAAATTATGACAAGTATCTGAGTCAAGTACCCTCTGAATGCGTCAGATGATGTAATTCATGATATTAACCCTTGGTTTGATTTTGTATGTGTTTTTTTATGATGGGTTTTCATATTTTATTTTATGAGTCTTTGACATATTTTTTATTAATTAAGTCTAATTAAAAGATTTAATTAATGATTTAATTAAACGAAAAATTATTATGGTATTTTAATATTTTATTTTATTTTATTAATTGATAAATTAATTAAATAAAAGAATTAAATTTGGAGATGAAAGTTATAAGTTTAAATTTGGAATGTGATAATATTTATTTAATTTAATAATAATATATTTAGAGTTCATTTTTAAATAAATGCTAAATAATATTATTATTTAAGTTAATAAATATTTTATCAATTAAGTTTCAAAAATAAATTTAAAAGTGAAAAAGATATTAAAACTATTAAAAGATTTTAGATCTCGTGATGCATGCATGTGATTAAAATATATTAAGGTAAAACAAGTGGATTTAATAAAGTGAGTGCATGAGATTTAAAATTAATAAATTAATTTAAAAAGGATTCAATTGAATATTAAATAAAGAAATTTAATTAATTAAGTAATATGCATTTTTTTTTATTCACATAGGAGTATGTGAAATCTCATGAGTTTTCATGTTGACAACACAGGAGTTTGTACTCTAATTATGCATGTGTTGTCTACGCTTAAGAGTTAGCACATAATTTGAGCATATGTTATCTACAACATTCTAGACACCTCATCATGTTTATCTTCTTATTGTGGAAGTTATGTGCTTAGTTGTCATGCTTATCTCTTAGTTCTTTCTAGACACATTCTAGATGCATCTTAGAGGCCTTTATATAGAGGCTCTCCTAGTGTGTATGGACATCCTTATATGCTTCTACAAGCACTCCTAGTCACTTTAGGGGGGGTTTTGGTCCTTGGAGGAATTGTAAATGTTGGAGAAGGAAGGAATTTTCAGAAAGGAGAAGGTTCTAAGAGGAGGAGCTTCACTACAATTTTTTGAGGTGTAGCAAATTAGCATCAGTGTCTAGGTAGGCACTCATGATTATTTCGCATATTTTATTACACTCTTTCTCTTCCTGTCTTCATTGTGTCTATTATGTGTGTCTAAATAATTCTCTATGAATGAATCTTCAATTTTGTAATTTGGAATTTGGGCATGCATATTGTTTCATTCAGTTATGGGAATTAAAAATATATTTGCAACATTCCCTTAATAGAATCAAGATTTGGAAATTGAATTGGGTTTGGGTTCGAATAAAAGTAGAATCTTATTATTATGCATTAGTTTTATATGATTTATTAACTAATCTAATTTAATTTAATTTAATTAAGATTAGTTAATAGTAGAAGGAGTCTAATTAATTATTATTCAATTTTAGTAAATGGATTTTTAAATGAGGGAAAATTAAAAGAAAAGAGATATTAGTAATTGGATTATTAATGTGATTGATTTTACTTAAAATCAATGAATATTATTTTAAATAAATGTTTTTCCTTGAAGTGTTTTAAGGAAATTGTAAACCAATTATTTAAAAGTTGATAAGTATTATTCTTATGATTTGAATAATGGGAGACTTCTTCGAATCAATGAAGTTTTATTTAATTATTTAGTAAAATGATGCAATGATTAAAAAGTCAATAGGAATTACTCTAATGATTTAAATAAGTAAATAATTATCTTTTGATTATTTTAGACAATTGTTTAAAATAATGGGGGGATAATTCTATGTTTTATTCGAAAAGATAAATGGGTTGACTTGGAGATTAAATGAAGAATCTTATATTCTTGAAATATACTTGAAACGAAAAATTGAAACCTCATATTTGGCTTAACCATTTGATTGTGAAAGGAAACTAAAATATGTGTTTGTATCTTGTTCTTTATTCTATCCATGTTTTTGGGTTTCGGGGTTGTCCTAGTGTTGACCTATCTCAGGTTGTTACCAGAGGCTCAAGGGTTATGTGATTATGATGTCATGCTGATTTGATCTCGATCTTTTTAAAACCCAACCATGGAAATGTGATGGTATGCTCTATGAGATGTTGTATTTATTGTTCATTGATGCTCATCAATCTTCTTGTGTGAAGCTAAGATGGATGTGTATGAGACACTTGACCTAATCATTTTTGAGTCATCAATCAGTTATATTTGGATTACTTTCCAATCACCTTGATGGGACTGAAGTGTTTTTTTTGATCTTGATGATGCCATGTTGTGACATGTTTTGGACTTAACCATTTTGGAGTCTTTGATCAGTATTATATATTTTGAGATGCTTTTTGGTTGCTTGTTGAGAACCAACTGATATTGTGATTTATCATTGATACCTTCAGTTGCCAATAGAGAACTATTGTGGTCATGATTATTATTAGATACTTTTCAATTACTTGTGGAGAACTGATGTGATTAATTTGATTATCTTTATGATGCTCTCCAGTCCCTTGTATAGGACTGAGGTGATTATGTGATTTGTGATTTCATGAGCCTAGGGTAGGTTATCTACTTATAGTGTCAGGAAGTGGCTTGGAATGGGGGTCAGGGCCCTAAGTGGCTACTAGGGTAACTCATTGTAAGTTGTATTAATAAGTGAAAACATTACACTAAATAGAGATTAAATGAACCTAATAAGATAATTGTATGTTCTCACCCATGCCTCGAGTGCTCGTACAGACTAGGATGGGAGTAGAGAGAATGCTTGGTTGCGACCTTGCATTTTGTAGTATGCCTTTTCAGTATGAGAGGATACTAGTGGCCACATAGGGATCACTAGGGGCCCAGGGTCTATTGAGAGACTACCAGGGTAACTCTAGTATGATTCGTGTGATGACACTTTTTTTCTTACATAGTAGGTTTCCTACGTGTCATTATTGTGTCTCTAGTATAGGTGTTGACCCTTTATGTTGTAACCTTTGAGTTAGTATACTTTTAAGATTCCTGGACTTAGAGAGTTTTTGTGTTATGTGATTTTATATCCTATTTGATACTTGAGACTAGTGTGGTGGGAGTGGGCCATTTAAGTTCCACGCAGATGGGTGGTAGTGCTTTTTCACTCTTGCCATTTGGAGATCCATCTGTAGTCACTGTGGCTAGAGCATTTTTTGTGCTATTTATCTTCATTCTATTCTTGAATCTTATGATGGATGTTATTTACTAGTACATTTCTTTATTTTGATAATTAATATGTGATAGATGATGTTATCTACTTTGTAGGATCATCTTGTGCTTTATTCTTGCATGTTAGATTTCTTTCTGCATATGATGTAGTATGTTTTAGGAGTGACATCCCTCTTTTGATAGTACTGATGATCTCTTCGATGACTTGGGATGTTATGTGTGGGGGATGGCTAGGGACCATGATGGTCTAATGATGCTATTGATGATTGGGAGGAATTGCGCACTTAGTTAGTTGTGTTTTATGCTAGATGGTTATCTTTTACGATGGTTGTTATATTTTTATTGATGGATGGATGTATCATGTATGTTAATAGTTTCATTACTCTATTGTACCTTGTATCATGGATTCAATGAGGATGATGTATCTTTATTTTTACATATGTTTAATCTTTTAAGCTTTTTAGACCTTGTGACATGTACAGTGGATGATTGAGTATTTCAAATTTAATTGCCAAGAGGCATTTAGAAAAAATGTATATTATGGACTGTGGACTTTTAACTATTCTCTCATGTGGATGTGATAGTTGTTAGACTTAGAATTAATTAAATTTAAATGTGACTCAATGTCTCAGGATCCTTAAGGAAGGTAACCTATTATGTAAGTTTATAGTTGATAGTATGTTATTTCTTCTGCTACTACGTGATTGGTGTGAATGATTTATCCTTCTTGATTGAAAAAAAAAATTGTTTGGCCAACTTAGTAAAAAATTAAGTTAATTCTTTTGGATCCCTTGGCAAGGCATTATGCTTCTTCTTTAGGCTCTGCAAAACCTAGGTGGGTAGACCTCAGATTCACTTATATGGTACCAATGCTAAATCATACACTTGAATGTTAACAAAGTAGATAAAACCCTTAATTCTCTAACACTTATGCATAGATCTCACACATGGAATGGCTAATAACATGAACTAAGAAATTGATAAGCTAAGTGAAGGAATCCTTTTTAGTTCTTCAAAATTAAAAGTAAATACATTTGATAATGATTTTGATTTCAGCAAGACCCTAAATATGCAGTAGTAAGAACTAGTAATCCTATAGCTGATCAGCGCCTTATCTATTGGGAAATTCTATGAATCAAACACATACATGTATGATACTAGTAACATATTCCATACATCAAGATACTAGATCTATCTAAGCACTTGCTAAATCAGAGATCCATGTTCATAAAGACATCACTCTTATGAAGTATCCTTCTAAAATAATCAACAAACCTATCAAACACATCACACATTTACTTGGCCCATTTTTCCAATAGCAAATCATATTAGACATACAACCTTAAATTGATGCAAATGGGTCTCAACTCCTTGTCCCTAGACCATATAAGACTATAGATTATAGAGATAGGAGACAAGAATTAGAATGAAACTAAAGAAATTCTTGCTTATTTCTATTCATTTCCTTGAAACTATGCATTCAAATGCATGAAATTAAAATATAGAAATGCCAAGCATATTAGAACTAGCTATATTATCTTCACTATTTTTGTTCATACAAGAGAAATATCTGCTAAATAATTTGGTGAAATCATAATTATGGATCCAACAATGTGGTCTCATGCTGAAAATTGCTAACCCTTATAATGGATGAGGAAGAGAAAGATATAGAGGAAGAATGGAATCCTAGATTTGATTTGAAGATGACATGTGTCCACTTGAATCTCCATCCTTTGCTATTGTAGAACATCTCTCATCTTTCTACCTGTTAGTGTTTTGAAAAGGACTAAAACTACTAAGCAACAAAATGCTTAATACCAAGATGATAATACTCATACAATCTAAAGGTTAGCCAATTCTTGTTAACAATTGCATGTGTAAAGCATTTTGACCCAACTTCAACAAAACCAAAGGTAGGTTTCTACTCTTTTGGCTCTACAAAACTAGGGTGGGTATACCCAGGGATGATTCAAGATTAGAAAAACTATATGAGGATTAATTTTAGTTTCATTCTGATTCTCATCCAAAAATCCTCAAACACATACATAATTCTTAATAAATTGATAAACACATCCCATATAATAGATATGGCCAAAATTTCTTCTACAGATCTACAGATGTTCTTAACAATAGTGGCTAATTGAAGCTAAAACATTCCATGCAGACAAGTACTGGCCAGCTTTGAAGATCTATAGGAAACAAAAGTAAAATTGATTTAATTCTACATTTTTGACAACCATTTGTGACATACTTCTCCTTCAGCTAAATCAATTTGATCAATGCCTAATCCATTGGGGTTCAGAGTCTGTAGCAAATTATTAGATCTAACTTGTTGCCTTACCTCTGTAGCAAATTCTTAGATCTAACTTGTTGCCTTAAAAAAAATTCTATCAGCAATTCTTATCAAAATTTATCATTCAAAACACTTTCCATTACTAAAGAAACCTTATCACATTCATCAAAGCTTTTATTTAATCCATTGAATTAACATCAGTGATAAATAGATATACAACCTAACTAGATTGCATTCAATTGCACCAGCCTTTACTTATACAATATTAAGATAACCAAGTAATTGGAAGGAGACAAGATTTAGAAAGAACTGATATGGGGACAGTTCATAATTTGTATTCATTTTTTTTTGAAAATTGTATACCATTTACAATAGACTCAGAATGACCTTCAGAAAGAAACACAACTCATTCTATATTCATGTATTCTTAGAGAATTGACAAAGAAAATACATCATAAACTTGCTTTCAAAAATTTGGACCAAAGATAGACCAAGCATATCACTTAGAAAATTAGAATTCAAATAATTCTTTAGCCTTGGAATCTCACTTAAATAGTGTGAGATGCAACAAGCTTCAAGCTAAAAGAATGTGACAGGTGTCTTCTAAAAGATACTGACATATATTTGTCATAAAAGACAAAAGAAAATAACAAAAAGGCTATTACATCAAACATTCCTTGGTGGGTCCCTTTCTATTATGCTTCTCAATTGTTGAGACAAGAAAATATGATCTGATTCTTCATTTATTGTTCATCCTCATAGTAAGTGGCCATGAGGTTAAAAAGTGGTGTATCATCTTCAACTACCTACAAACTTACTTTAATCTAGGGATTTTCCATGTCTTCATTACAAACTATGAGGTTAACTTTTACTTTTGCATCTTCCTCCTCATCATCTTCTGACATTTGTTCTATAAACTAATTTTTCCATTTATTATAAGCAACATCATCTGGCCAATCAAAATTTAGAGCCTCTCTTTGTATAATCACTAAAGAATTTGCAAATTCCTCTAAATCATCAAACTCTTTTCTGATGGCATTATAAAATAACTATATCTTTACTAATCTTCATTTGTCCTTGCCCATAACCAGTGGCCAGTTTCACTCATGATGTTCTTGATCCTTTCATTAAATATTTCATCCAACTCTTTTTTCCACTTTTCCTTTTCCTTTATTGTATCAACAGATTCTAAAGCACAAGGAAATAAAGTGAATTTTTCAGCAATATACTGGGAAAAACAAAGTGTTAATCTTTTCTACAAAGAATCCCTTTTATCATCAAAATCTTCTAGTTTATTTAAAAAATCAAAATTTTTCTCTACTTGATGATAAGACATTTGGATGGCAGATATACACATAATTGTGATATCATTATTCCTATCCTTCCACTTCTGTGCAAGGGGAGTCAATTTATCCTTATCTCTATTCAACTCATCCGTGAGGGTTGCAATTTTGGTCAACTAATCAAAGAAGGTTGACCATTGTATTTTATCCCTTAAATACATCACACCCTGCTTTAATTTTCCTTCATATTGATTTTTTAATTCTACCTGCAACTCATTTAATTTGGTTTTTTCTTCTTCAAATTCCTCTGCAGTTTAGAGTTGGCGCTTTTCAGGGGTGTCTGGTATTTCAACAATAGGGGTTGCTCTATCAAATGACTATGGAGGGTATGCAATTCTAGGTGCACTAGATTCTTCCACCTTTCTCTTCCCAAGTATCTTCTCCATTTGAGACACTTTGTTTTCTAGTGACTGTATCTGTATACCCCTTTCCTCATATGCTTTTAAAACTTCTTCAAACCTAGCATTGAGTTGGGTAAACCTATCTTCTTCCTGGCTAGATACAACACCACCCAATTTCAAAACTTTTGAGGCCATTTCCATTATTTGCTTACTACTTACTTCACCAGCCCTATATACTATCAATGTACCAGTATGCTCTACAGTGGGAAACTCATGCAGCCTAGTATTTTCCCTCTTTTCCATAGACCATATAACAAGGGCTTGGTGGTCATCACTAAAATTGACTCCTCTATGGGCCTATAATATTTCTTAAGCAGTTTTTAGTTGAACATCTTTCTACTTCCTTACTGAATAAAAAACAATCGAATTTTCTATATCCCATTCTGGTAGAAGGAGGACTCCTGACTGTCTAACTATTTGCCTCCCAACTTTAGGAGTAAACTGGGCAAAATCATTCAAAAATTTTGACTTCACCTCTCCCTTAATAACTAAGTCAGGTTTATCTAGTTGCTTGGCTTTGATCTTCTCACAGGCTTTCTCAAAATTTTCCATATTTAATCTCCACAAAAATTGAGCAAAAGCCCTAGATCTAACAAAATTTTCATCACTAATAAATCTTTCAAAAGCCTATGCAACTATATGGTCAATTTCCTTACCTTGGTAATCAGCAATGGTTAGGTCCAAGGAAGGTGTAGGAGGTTCTTGTGGCTCTCCAACATCCAAGTCTATAGAAGTGACAATCACATCCCCTTCTCCACCCATTTGTCTAAGTTGTCCATTTAGAGATGTTTCATCATCTATATGGATTGGGGATTGGCTTGGGGAGTATTGTTCCTTTTGAGAAGAAGAAGACCCCTACTCTAATTTTTTCCTTTTTGGAGAGCGGGCTACAGATGGGCTTCTTGACCTTTTCTTCTAATGAGAGGGTGCTTGTTACACATTTTGAATCATAACATAACCTGACCTCTTCTGCAATGTATATTGGCTAGGAGCTACCACATTTCTACTACTTATTCTTCTTTGTACTTCTTTAGCCTTGTCTGGATATGTTTCAACATACATAGCTTTCTTTACATTCATGGTTTGAATTATTATGGCAAAATTATTCATTAATTCTTGTATTTTAGCTACCCAGTATTTCTTATCTTTCACTGGGTCATACTAGGGGTCAAAAGCATTAATAAATTCCAAGGTCTTACTAAAAACTATCCATTTCTCTTTTCTCAATTCTTGTTCCTACAATGTGAAGATATTTTTGATTATATCTTCTAGATAGTAAACCTGATGTACCATATGGAAAACTCTTACCCTTTGTTTTAAAAGGTCATAAAATCCTTCAGGGTCAATGAATCTGGCATGAGACTCTACCATGTTATATCTATCCAAAAACAAATTTAGGTTCTTCCACCCTTTTCTAACAAAGACAAAATCATGCACTATAGTAACAATTGGAAAGAAAGTGTCCTTCTTAATCAATTCCCTCTCATCTATAGTTCCTATCTGCCATAAGAGCTCAGCAATCCCAATCTTCAAAGGCACATAAAAAGGCAACACATGTGGCTTTACCATAAAACCATATACCCTTATCACAGTTGAAACATTAGAAGGGATTATATCCCCCCAACTATGACTAACCAACAGCCCTTGTGCATGATCTCTAGGTTTAACCAATTCCAACAATGCTTGTGGAATTCTAGGGCTATCCCCTCTCAAAAGTAATTTCAGCCTAGATGCGAAAAATCTATCAAACCTTACATAACTAGCATCTGTGGCTTCTGAAGTCATATCCACACTCCGTAACTGCACTGGATTCCTTTCTCCATCCTTGGTTGTTTCCAACTCCATACCCTTGGAGAAGAAAGTGTATCCCTTGTATAAGCATACATGCATCAGCAATGAATACCAACAGAATGGTTTGTTTACTTTTCCCCTTGCCATTCCAACCAAACCATTGTGAATCTCTTTTGACAGAAAAGTGGCAAATTTCAAAATGGTACTCATTCCAAATTGAAGGGTTTGAGCCATTATAAGGATAATAGAACTTGGAATTTTATCACCTTCATCTATCCCAAAAATCTTGCAAAGAGAAAAATACAGTGCTTGAGCTCTCAAGTTGAAATGTCTTCTTAACAATGGCTCTGGGGTACTTGCTATAATCATAGGCAAATTACCAACCTTGGCAATATGCTCCTATAGTGGCCCTGTTCTTAGGTAAATTCATTGTGCATCATATCTAGCTTGTAGATCATCCATATCAATGATTTCATGCACAGCGTGGTTAGGGTTAAGGTTGAAAATGTCACTGAATAGCTCAAGGAAAACCCTAAAAAGATTGATTCCAGAATGATTTTTTACCCATCCTGTAATAGGATCATATTTCTTTGCTAGGTCCATCAATAAATCACTATCAAAGAAAATAGTGGGGACTATTAATTTACCAATATCAAACTCCCAAATATTGCTCATAGGAGTGTCCAATTTTTGCTCTAAAAACCATTTCTTAAATAACTCTAGACCTCCCATGGAAACCTGGGCATCTCTTACCCAATTAGCTTTGTCATAAAAACCCTTTGCTACAACTATTCTAGGATGTTTTGGGATGAGTTCCCTCCCCTTAGTTATTTCATGCACTGATAAGGGGAATTGTTCAAGAAAGTCATCATGCATAGAACGTTTCAAATAATTTGTTTGCCTAGTAAACTCTTTTTGGGGAGGCATTTTGAATGAACCCTAGAAATTTCATAACAGTAGATACTTTAAATTTACTTAGAAAACCATAGAGTACTTACCCACCAAAATTTGCACTTCTGCACTATGTGATATTTTTTGCGATTTTACTGGATTGTTAACCAAGAATTTTTGTGCCCTAGCTCTAAAATTTTTGTATGCCCTGATATTCTCGTTGTGCTTTAGTGGTTCTTTAATTGTGAAATCGTGGGCTCTTACCATGCAATAAAATCGCATGCATAAGGTCTGAATCATATTTACTCTTAGTAACCGTTACCCACAATTTGCATCCAAGTTTGAAACCCATCCATAGATTTCAATGGATCAGACAATCTTGATTTAAAAGGTAACAAGCATTATGGCTTTTAAAATAATGCTACGTGTCACAATTCTGCTTCCCCACATTATTTAAAATCCCTTCATCTTAGAATTGCGGGGAAGCGTCGTTCGTCGATCAATACAAGATCGACGATTTGACTAATCCACTTTCTAATAAAAACTAGTCAACTGTACTAACCAATAAGAAATCGCCATATGAGCTCATGCTGTCTGACCATATTCCACGCCAGCAGATCCCATATCATCTTTTGGGTAAGCAAGTACTTTCCCTCATTTAGTACACGAGTCATGTTGGCACATTCCCACTTTCCTTATTTAACAAGCATTTTCAAATTGTGGGCTTGCGCCAGTCATTGATCTTTGAAAGATCAACGGTGATACTGATCTTACCCTGCAGGGCATCTAAACAAAATATTTGACATCACCATGGACATGTGTCTGCAGGGCGCATTCCCACTTTGTTTAAACATCGCTCAAATTCAAAATGCAGGGAAGCACCTTTCATTGATCAGGATAAAGATCAATGATTAGAAACAACTCTTCATTTTATGCTCACATTATCCACTTGGGCCAATGACATGACTACTTTTAACTTGCATGTTCTGACTATTGTGTTTATTTCTGATAGCTTTCTAGCCCAGATCATAAATAGCTCCAGCTAAGCACATTTGGCAAAACCTATGGCATGACTCCTGCATTCTTCATGGTCTGGTCCCACTGTGACATGTGTCATAAAGGTGCATTCCTACTTTTCCTATCTAACTTGCAGCTTCATAATGCGAGATTGTGCTAACCGTAGATCTTCGAAAGATCTATGGTTGATAATACTTCATTTCCATCTAGTAGTCAAAACTCCTCCATGTGGCACATCTAGCAGTACATGTCATCAATCGTTTATAGAGTGGCATACTGCTTTGCAAATAATTGACCCCACCTTGCCACATGTCAAAAATTTGCTTGCCCGCACTACTCATTTCCTGTGTAGTTTCAAATTGTAGGCATGCATTGGCATTTGATCTCTGATAGATCAATGGTTTCATAAACTTTTCCATTTGAGTAGCATATTGGCTAATAGTGACGAATGATTTTCCTCCACCTGTTCCAACTCATCTGACACACACCATGGAGGACATCTCACCATTATTCTTTTAACAGTGGGCCCATCTCGTTAAACCATGCCACTTGTCCAACTTTCACTTCCTCACATTATTTACCTGTCAAGCATATTCTTCTTGCGGGGAAGCACTAGCCCTTGATTGAGATGAAATCAATGGCTGACACTTCTTGGTGATAAACTACATATCTCTATAGGTGAATCCACTAACAACATCGTGAGAAAATTAGGACATGCACAAAAGTACTAACAAACCTACAAAAGTTCCTGACAATTTATCCTTCACCAAAATTTAGGAATGTAAAGGCTACGTGTCACCAACTCGCATGCCCACATTACTTAAAGGCCTTGCATCTTGAAATTGCAAGTATGCGATACTTATTGATCTGAACATGATCAACGATTAAAAAGACTTTACGTCATCAGAGGTAATTGATAATAGAATGATTAATCAATTTGTATGCTAAGTGCAATCACATAAGATTAAACAAAAATATAATGACCTCATGCTTATGCAAGCCCTCCCTTAGGGAAAAATGTCATTGAAAACATTTTTTCTGAAAACAATTTTGAGGGTATTCTAAAGCTAGGGCAATTTGATGACTTTGATAAAACACAAGGAATAAAACCCTAATTTTCAAATTTTCAAGATTTTAAATGATTTTTCACAAGATTTTCCTTTAACCTCTGCATAGTGAAAAATCAAGCCAACACTACCCATTTGATCTAATTTAGTGTTCATCATTATCTTGTAACCAACCCAAAATATCTCTTCCTAAATGATGAAAACTCTTCTATTACTCAAATATCTAGAATGCATCATGAAATGTTGATAAAATCTGGATTTAACTACCTTGGAGGTAACCAAACTCAACCCTAACAATATTTTTATTGTCTTTTATGCACATATAGTTCATTACCTTGCTAGAAAACACATTTGCACTTCAATACCTGAATGGGGTTGCAAATTAGGAATATGGGAGAAAGCCTCGTGTAACCTAAACAAATACCTTTATTATGCCATTTGGGTCAACCCCCTTGGTTGACTTCCACATGTCAACGTTTGATTGGTCAAACTTCTACACAATCACCATCCACCATGCACCATCTCACCTCACTGACTAGACTACCACATCAACAAGGACCATGGCCCACTACCATGTGGGTCCTAGGTGCTTGCCCACTTTGTTTAACTTCCTTGCATCTTTGTGGAGTGGTAATGTGTCCACCATCAAATATTCCATGTGACACAATCATGTGCATTTGGTCTTGTTCACTTGTTTGATGCCACATCAACATCTTTTTCTGTGTTTTCTTGGTCAAAATTTTCTTGGTCTTTGCACCAACTATCCATCCATAGTGGGCCCCTCCTTGCAAGCTTCTAGCTTCCAAAAGGCCCACATCTTGAAGACAACTAGCACTATGAGTTATTTGGTATTTAAACCTTAAAATTTCCCCAAACCCAGTGCATGTGGGATAAATGGTTTATCATTGTTTTCTCACCAAATGCTCAAATGATCCTTGTGCAATATATCTTTGCTCATTTCTTCTTCCATCCATGTGTTTCAACACCTCTAATGCCAATGTGGATGTCTGTTTCATATAGGAAGAGTGAATTTTAGGCATGTAAGAGAGCTCCCCTATTTTTAGCATAAGGCCACTTTGATGAGGTAAGCTTGATGATTCTAGTGTCTTGACTTTGAAGTACAATTGTAACATAAAAGAATTTTCATCTAGATCCCAATGAGAAAAAAAATTAGGAGTTACCTTGTCTATCTCTATACTCAAAACCTTGAACGCAATAATCTCATATGGGACTACTGTAAATAGAAGATATTGGTATCATTTATCCCATGATTTAATCCTCTACTCAAATGGAGACATAAAATGGGTTTAGAGCCTTCCTCTATTTCTGGATATTCAATCTAGAAAAGAAGTGAGCACTGCTTTGTCTTTGGGTCAAATGGCTTAGTAACCCTATAAGCAAGCCTACAAATTTTAAATGATTTCTTTGGGACAAATTTCCTTCTATTTGGTTGTTGTTGGTTTGGAGCATCTTTTGCTTCACAAGCAGCATGCTTTGCTAAATTTTTCTAATGTCTCTTTCTTGAGTATGTGCCAAATAATTGCCTTCAATATTGTGTAGGGTTAAAAAAATATGCATTAATAAATGTTTCTTTCTCTGATGTTGCAATGAATATATTTGGTTCCTCCTCTACCCATGTCATGGGCTTCTCCTTGACTTGCCTGTCGATGGTCTTCTCACCTTAGCTGTGAGAGCTTCATTTTAAAATAAACTAATTGGAACCAAAAAGTAAATAAAACTCCACATCTCCCCAAGTCTAAGCAATCAATTTGTTTAAATCATCAAGTTCAATGATATAGATAATCTTTGCAAATCGAGAAGGCCCAAGTCTATTTATGAGTTATATCCAAGACTTTGTAAAAATTATGTAAGCTAGAAAAGAAACTAGATTGAGTTGTAGCTAGGTACCATCAGCTAAAATCAACATCTCTTTACACATGCATGAACATCTCATTTTTTATTGTGTTCATTGTAGACCTAGAATGGTATTTGGATTCACTCACCTTTGTCATTCCTCCAACATTCTTTCTATATTTGTTATGCATAAAGAACATTTGGATGAATACTTACTCTCTTACATATCTTTTGAGTATATATTATAATGAAGATCACTATAGTGCAACTATTTCTAGTAGTGGATTTTTCATTATTTGATGTCTATCGATGTGTCATGGTAAGGAATTTGGTTGAAATCCCTAATCACTACAACTTGATAGAAACAGTTGGGCCACAAAGTGGGTCTGGCTAAAAAAATATTCAAATTCAAACACTTGATAGACCAAATCAATCTGATGGACATATTACACTGATTTGAAATTAAACTCAATCATTGAACTATCATTTACAAGTTGTTTTTCCTCTTTCTTGCCAACTACTAATTTAGTCTCAAACAGTCCATTGACTAGCTTTAAAAACTGACAAAAAACACCTGACTAAGCTTTACAATCAAATATATTGATTCTTTTCTCTACATTCTTGCACCCAATCAAAAGATATTGACTATCAAAGTTTTCCTCTCAAAACTACCTGCAACCAAAGATGTTAGAAAATCGCAAAATGCGTTCGGATTTGGCCTAGAAAACTAGGCAGACTGACACTTGGGTGCATAAAAACTAGAGCATTGATTCCCTACGATGAGGAAAATGTGAATCTATAATTAGGGCTCATGAAAAATAATTGGGCACAAATGGTGAGAATCAAAGTGGGCTACAAAATTGCAGAACTAGGAATAGTGACAAAAAGTGATTTTCTCAAATGGAATGGACCTAGGAAAGTGTGTAGATGGATTCGTCAAGGTTTACAAACTGGTATAGTTAAGGTATTTTTAGAGTAGAATGAAATGGAACAATCCATTTTATCTCACCTATTAGGGATTTAGAGTTATGACCTCACGAATAGGGGTACCAACAAATTTGTATGTGTTGACACTAGTAAAACATCACAAATTCCATTTGGAATTGCATTTGAAAACTAATCAAATGGATTTATCATAAGCTCAAAATTAAAATATAGAAAATATCTAACCACTAAAATACAACACAAAGAAATTTTCTCATTTTGGTCAACTGGGTCAAAGTTATAACAAGTCAAACAGGGCCTCCCAAAATTCTGAACAATTTGCATTAGCATGACAACAATAAATGACTAACTTTGAGGGATTCAAAAACTGGTCAAACAGATTTGCAAAAATTCAAAATCTAAAACATAAGTTCCTTGTTATGGACATTAAACACTTCCAAAGTGGCGAGTCATGAGACATTACTAGGTGCAAGATATTCAATTGCAAACACAACCTCCTATTACTGTTTAACACTTAGGCAAAAATGTAGATTTGGACATTGCTCAAAACGAGACTTCACAAAATGTCTCGAAATGGAAATTTATTTTTATGGGAAAAGTGGACATACTGAATGAAAGGTTTTAGAAAAATTAAACACCTCTTAGGCCTCCAATGGACAGCCGGGTACACATGCATAAAAAAGTACTTATAGGGCTTGAATTTTTTCAATGGTACTCAAAATCAGGGCTTCAATTTTGAGTCTGAATAGTGGTTCTGTTTGGGGATGCATGTCCCTTGTAGACATGGAAAGGATTTAGATCTTTGGAAGAAGTAGACCTTACACTTGAAAACAAAAAACTTCTCTCAAACAACTGTATTGAAAGCAAGAAAACTACTCCTACTATGTACAAATGATGGCCCCAGGCCATCGAACTTCATCAAATCCTTTTACCTCTATCATATACCTAATTCTCATTGAAATTTTCTTGAGGTAAACTAAAATTCTCATTTTCCTTTATTTCACCCAACTCATCAACACTTTCAATCACCTCGTTAGGAAAAAAAAATCTATTATCATCATCTTCATAGCACATGTACAAATCAACATTAACTTCTACATCATGCTCACTATGAGAAAATAGATCACCATGCTCATGTAAATTAGAATCATTCTAGAAAATTTCATCCACATATGATTGATGCATGCTCTCAATTGGAAACACAAATGATTCATATTCTACTTTGTTCAACAAGTTGCATATGTCAAAAATTTGCAACCCACCTTGTGTAACTAGGTGTGAAGAATATGTGAAATATGATTGTTACCTACTTGCAACCATGTTAGTCATCAAATTAGATTTACCTTTCATTGAAACCTCTTCACACTTAAACAATTGATTTGTTATCAAGTCTAAAAAATTATCATAAGAGTTTCATGTTGATCGTAATCTTCACCCCTCCCAAAAAATGCCTAAAATACTAGTGAATCCAACATTTTGTGGGCAAGAAAATTTTATTGTCGAGGGTAATTTTTTTTTTCTATATAGGGAAATAAAATATTATATTTTGATTTTTTCTTGCCTTAGAAAAAATTATTTTAAATGTGGCGAATTAATTTCTTTTCTTGCCGATAGATAAATAAATGATGGCTATTTTTTCCCTTGCCAAAAATGAATTAATAATGTTAGAGGTGAATTACTTGTTTTGTAGGAAAATAAATAATAGTGGTCTTGGCTAATCTTCAATGGTAAATTGAAAAATTGTTTAATTTGAAAGCGAAATTTGCACATGCATTGGCTAGTGACTGTATTGTCTACTGAGTAGTAACTTGAAGTTTCAACTTGTGTACTATCTTAGGTCTACTATTAATAATGTTGTAACATTGTTATATTACTGTCACTATTACCAAGCCAGCTACTGTCACTTTCATATTGTTAATAGTAAATAAAATAGTTTTATTGACCATTGATTAATTAGAGATCAATGACAAGATGCATTTCAGGGCCACTCGCTTGAAAAGACTTGGAGTTGCATGAAATTCTCTAGAATGGAGACACATGGAAAGGTTTGCATACAAATCATTATTTAATGTTAGGCACTATTGACTATCTGACATTAATGCCACTACATTTTAGTGTTTTGCACACTTCAAAATTAATAGGAATACGATAAAATAAGATATGAAAGATTGTGAATGCCAAAGAATTTAATGCAACTGCCATTAAATAGCCTCTTCAATTCCTCTTTCATTATCATTTCTCATATTTTTCAATCTAAATTTAATTTATAGTTGTACTTTGTATATTTTTTTTAATCTTAGTCATAGATACACCAATTTTCTTGAAATGCACTACAATAGCTCTACAAAAGCCCTTTTGGGCAGGATTCTTGATGATGACCTTACCATAGTTTGTAAGCCAAATACCCAAAGTCCTTTTATCTACCATGTTATATTCATGGTCCTTTACCATGAATTCTTGAGAAATGATAAGAGGTATCATGTGTCCATGGATATTACCTCCCAATTCTTTGCATCTCTTCTCGAACTTGGAGGAAATCAAATAGACATTCTGATGCTTTTCCATAACATTTTTAAGGAAACATTTCTAGAAAATAATGTCAAAATTTTTGTATTGGCCGAGCAGGTACCAGGGCCGGGCATTGGCATCCCTTTTGTAGACATAGTAGACAAGTCTTGGGAGGAAGGCATAGGGTGCATTATACATAAGCATCCTTTCCTACTTGGCATGAACAAACGACAATTAAGTCAGCATCAAAAGTGGGCACAACTTAGAAGGGTTTTTATTGGATGATGTCAACAAGATTGACTTCACATGGCTAGACAAGTTCAGCAACATCATCTTCTACAATAGATTCCTTGTGGAGGGACTTGAAGACCTTTCTAATTGAAGGCTTCAATCCCTCAACCCCTTAGCCTGCTTATGCTTCTAGCTTCCTTGATTCCCTAGTTCCCTGTTCCTTGTTTCCTAAATAATGTTTCCTTAACCGTTGCCCTTTGGGGAAAAAAATATTTTTAAGATATCTGTATTTTTCTTTGGATTGGGCCTTGGCCTTTTTTGTAAATTACAAAATAGTAAAAGTAGGCCGATTTAATTAGCTATTTTGAATATCTATGTTATGAATCAGTATTATGTACATTGTTTAATCTAAAATATTATCAATGAAAACAATAGTTTTTGGCTTCTCAAATCATTTTTCTTGTTAGTCTACAACTTTTTTTTTGTAGGCATCTTGATTCTCAATGCACTGTTGAAATGTTAGTCTGCAACTTTGTTAATAATAATTAACTATTAATAGTTATAAAGTTAGAACTTAGAGCTTAGAAACAAAAAAAGGGTTTTAACAATCTCGATTCCCTTTATGGTTTCATATAATATATTTGATTAACGATTTATAGTAAAAAATTATTTGATCTAAAATTATCCAATTAAAAGTTTTGTAATTTCTAAAACTATTTTTCTTTAATCTGATTAGTTAAAACAAATGGAGCAATAAAAGAAGATTTCAAGGAAAACTAAAGATTATACCCTTAACAAAGTTAAATATAATTTTGATAATTTATATGTCAATTTTTTATTTCATACCTATTTTGTCACCTATTCCTATTTTTTTCATTATGAAATCTTTTAAATAATGAAGAATAGTTTATAAACAATTATCACAATTTTCAATATATATTAATAATTTATAGATAATTAAACTATATTACATTTTAATTTTGAAACTAAATAATAAATATGAATAAAAATATAGCATTTGTAATTATATTTTTAAATTATGATCATTTTATTTACATTAAACTATTGTCATTATTATTTCATATCTTACACCAATTTTATTTTATAAAATTTAATATATGTTCATTGAATTTTTCATATCATATTTACAATAAAAGGTTTATGATAGAAAAGAAAACCTTTTATTTATATTATATTAAAACTATTATAATTATTATTATAAATTATATTATATATATAATATTTTATATAAATAATTAAATTAACATCATGATTTTGACATGCTCAAGCTTAAAAGTAAAATAATAATAATTAATAACAATTTCTTTAACAATATTTATTTTAACATTTTTCTCTATATTAATTAAAATGCTATGTAAATTCTTTTTTATGACTGTAGCTCTATTTTGGACCAAATTTTATAAGATTGAAGATAATGTTTATTTCTACCCGAAACTAGGACACATGTACTCGAAGATTCTACCCGAAATCCTGATCATTGCATAAAAGAAAGATTGACAGCCTGAGATGAATTTTGGACCAATTTGGGGAACATTTTCCCATGTGCCTAGATTCATCTAGAATTACGACACATGTCTAATCATTGGAAGACTAAGTTAATCTTATTATTAATTATGTTTATAAACAATTATCACAATTATCAATATATGTTAATAATTTATAGATAATTAAACTATATTACATTTTAATTTTGAAACTAAATAATAAGTATGAATAAAAAGATAATATTCATAATTATATTTTTAAATTTTAATTATTTTATTTAAATTAAACTATTGTCATTATAATTTATTATTAGTACTTCCCGGTAGGATTAAAGCTAAGAGCTAAATATTTCATTTTCAACGTGATTCATTAATGTTAATATTATTATTTTTTAATGTAAGTGCGTTGGTTTATATGTTATATTTTAATAATATATTTTTTATAAAATATAATAATTTTTTGTCATTCAATTAAAAATAATATTATTTATATTAATTAATCATTTAAGATATATTATTATTGTAAAAATATTATTATTTTTATATTATAATTATTTATTATATAATAGAATATGTAATATAATTATTTATAACATAATATAATTATAACCATATGATATATATGTAATAGAACATATATATCAATGATTATATTTATGAATAAAATTTAAGTTTAAATTAACATCATTATAGAAAAATATAATTATATAACATTTTTATTAATTAAAATGTTTTATATATTATAATAAATTTTTTAAATTTAAATTAGATTTATATAAAAACTAAAGGCAAATACTAATGGCACTTGTTTTATATCTTGCACCAATTTTATTTTATAAAATTTAATATATCTTCATTGAATTTTTCATATCTTTACAATAAAATTTTATGATAGAAAAGAAAAACTCCTTTATTTATATTATATTATAATTATTATAATAATTATTATAAATTATATTTTTTTTATGTATAAAAATATTTTATATAAATAATTAAATTAACCTGAAATTGAGACACGTGTACTCCAAGATCCTACTCAAAGTTCCAACCATTGACTAAAAGAAAAATTGATAGCTCATGATGAATTTTAGGCCAATTTGGGAAATATTTTCCCATGTGCCTAGACTCATCTGAAATCGTGACATGTGTCCAATCATTGCAAAGGTCAATTAAGTGTTAGGACTTGATTAATATTATTAATAATTATGTTTAGTCTTTTTAAAAAAAGATATTACTTTAATCTCGACTTGGCGATACTACAATTGTTAAGTAAAAGGCAGATCAATGCCAACGGCAATGACTTGGGATGAATTTTTGGGTAAATTTTGGGTCTGCTATCGCTATTGTCAAGAAACATCCAAAATTGTGACAAGTGTCACAATTGACACATGTCACGATTTTGGATGACTCTTGGCAACAATGATAGCATTCCACAAAAATTGACCCAAAAATCATATCGATAATTAAGTTCAATTTTTATTAATTAATTTATTTAAAATGAACAAATTTATTCAAATGTATATTGATGTAATAAATTTTTTCTCTTTTTATTATTACTATGTACATTACTACATTATTGATTCTTGACTCTTTATGTTGTTTACATGTACATAAAACCATTAATTACTTAATACTTTCATTTTAATTTTTAACTATTAAATTTCTATGTTTTTAGAGTATGAAGTTGAAAGTTCTCCAAGTTAAGAGTCCAACACAATAGGTATTCAAATTTTTAAAGATTGTCAAAATTCTATTTTGTGTTCTGAAGACTGAAAGTGTGAAACTTGAGTATTAGACAACAACACCAATTATCCAATATTGATTCTAGGTATTTCAATTTTTTAAATTTTTTTCATTGCAAACTGCAGTAATAGAAATCTTGATTTTAATTGTTTTAGGTTTACACTTTACAATTATTTTAAATAGGGCCTGAAGAAGAATTTTGGAAAACAAAGTCAAAAACCTCTTGTACAATTACAAACATAAAGGTAAAGAAAGACATTATAGAACTTAGGCAAGTGCTACAAACCAAAAGTTTTACCGATGAATGTCATGATATTTTTTATCTTGTTATCCATGGAGGTTTCAAAATCATGTGAATTAAACATTTATTTTTTAATAAGTGGAAAGATCCATAAAAAGGGAGAAATGACTACAAATATAACAATAGTATTCATGCACATACAAATAAACTAGTTGCTCTAGTTACTGGAGTAGCAAACCTCATTGTACCCAAAGCATTCCCTTGCCCTAAAATTTTAATGCTATATGCTCAAAATTATGATGAAAATAGAAAGTCAATTGTAAACCAAAACACTCAAGAGGAAATTTTATCCATAACTGAGAGTGAATTTTTCACTCTGTTAGACCTAGGGTTAGGGTTTAAACCAAAAAGCTTTAATGAGCACATTGACTTAGATAAACTAGCATAGTCTTCTGACAAATATGAAAGATTTTTTCAAGATTCATATATTAAGGGTTTAATAAACTTAGAGTCCTCTACTAGTGTTACAATAGAGATAGACCATAAGCCTCCTTATTAGTATGATATTTTTGTGCTATGGGTTCATAATACTATTTCTTTGTTATCATTTTGTCTAGGATTGGACAATAACAAAGAAGTGGAGGCTAATGTTCTTGAAATAATTTATAATATCCATTGTCAAGGTCAGTCAATTGAGAGGGTAAAGGTAAGATATAATTTTGTTCAGCACATTGTTAAATCTATACAACAACAATTACTAGTGATTAAACAAAGTACAACTATAGGCAAGCTGAAGACATTTAGGTTCACAAGTTACTTATGCTACCTTCTTTTAGCAAAGCATTGCCCAATATTTGATATAGAGAATAACAAGCTTGATATTGAGGTCTATAAGTTTGATGAGAAAGCCCAAAAGAAATCAAAAGCTCCAAGTCCAATATATGAGCGGACACATAAGATGAGGATGACTGCTAAAAATAAAAACTACAATCATTTTGTAGAATTCTTTTTGACACATATTTAACAAAAAATCATAGGCACTTCGATGCCTAGATTTCCTATCTCTTGTAAAGATTGTATTCAACTAGGAAGTCAAATTCAATTGGCTGACTGGTTCTTCATGGAAGAGTACATTGTCTTAAGATATTACAGTTTAGTGGTTGAACCTTGTAAGCTTCTAATACATTTTACGGAAAGGGTTTTTACACTAGAATATGTATGGAAGATGGAGAGCGTAGATAAAATTTCTAGTGGACAAAAAAAGAAAATGATATTTCCTTCCTTGCCTTTCACAATTGGAGGCCTCACATTTGAGAGAAAGGCTTTCAAAGTGGCAAATGAATTGGTAACTTTTTTTGGATTTTATTTTGTCAGTCATTGGAATTATGATCCATTAAACATAATAAAAATGAGACATATTTCTAATGGGAACTCTATGAGAAAATATTAACATCAAGAGATGTCATTGATAGAAAATTTTAAAAGAAATGATTCATGGGATGAGGTTAAGAAAGAGATGGAGAAACATGCAACAAAGAATAATATTTTAATGCAAGAATTGTCATTCCAAATTATGACATTTCAGATATCAGAGTCACACAAATTAGATCTTCTAACATATTCAAATTTCTACAAGAAAAAATTTGAACCTTCTAAGAGGTCTATGCCAAAAGAAATTAAAGAGGCATGTGCATCTGCCTCATGGTGTCAAACCAAGATGGCTAATTTTTGGAAATGAGGAAAAATTTGGGCGAACCAAGGACATCAATAGGTTTTGAGGAAATTGAGGAGGATGAAATTTTCAGCAATTATTAGAATAAAGAGCATCCAACTATACTATATGATTTTGGCAGTTACAGTGATAGTGATAATGAAAGATAGAATTTTATCACAAATACTCAAGTTTCACACCAAACAATAAAATGATGAACTTTCAGTCTTGGATCATTAGCCTTGAAATACCTAGAATACATATGATCCAAATAATATAATGATGAACTTCATGGCTATTATGCCCCTAGATAGAGATAATAATCCACCACAAAATGTAATAAATTGCAAAGATGTACAAGTTACTAGTCTTCAAATGGATTTGTCAAAAGTGAAAAATATTGTCAATATCAATATATCAAAAGAGAGAAACAAAATGGTCTACTCTATACTTTCAAAAGTGGAGAGGGAAAACAAAAGGCTCACAAAGAAAATAGAAAAGTTACAGGCAGACCTTGATAATGTGAAGGCTAAACAGAAAGTAGCAGACAATAGGTTAAAAGAATTGCAAAATAGGATAAAGAATTTTTCTCTTATAGAGGCAATTGACTAGAAAGAAAAGATGAATGAATAAGTACAACTTTTAAGTAAAGAATTGGATGAATTCTAAAAAAGACTTCAACATGAAAAAGCCTCTACTACACAATTTTTCAAGTCTATAGAGAGTAGTGCACAAGTTAACAATAAATTGAAAACTAACCTAAACTCTACTTTTAAGAAAATTAATAATTTGAAGATTGAATTGGAAAATGAAAAGAAAAAAGAGGATTCTAAGGCAAGGATAATTTATAATTTGCAAAAGGAATTGGGGAATGAGAAGAAAAAAGAGGAGTCTAGTGAAAATACAATCCACAATTTGAATAAGAAATTGGAGAATATGAAAGAAAAGAGGAGTCAACTGCGAAGACAATTGTTGATTTGAAGAAGGGATTGGAGAATGCAAAGAAAAAAAAGTCTGGTACTACTGAAAGCACTAACACAATCCACCAAATGAGGAGAGAATTGGAGAATGCAAAGAAAAAAGAGAAGTTAGCTGCATAAATTTTTTTGGATTTGACAAAGGAATTGGAGAACACAAAGAAAGAGGAGTCTACTCAAAGACTCCATGATTTGAAGAAGGAATTGGACAATGTGAAGAAAAAGGAGGAGTCCACTGCAAAGACAATCCATTATTTGAAAATGGAACTCGAGGATGAGAATAAAAAAGAGGTAACTACTACAAATACAATCCAAAATTTGAAGAAGAAATTGGAGGATGAGAGGAAGAGAGCAACTAATTGGCAATGGAAACTAGGGGAAATATAGAAAGAAAAGTGAAAAGAGATGTTTGAAATGAAGAAAAAGATGGAGAATGTAATTGCACAAAATAGAATGACCTCTTCCAAAGACCGTCATGTGAAGGATACTATAATAAACACAGTCAAGCTTATCAAATAAAAAAATTGGGACAAAATAATGAAGAATAGTGATAGATTGTTTGAATGGCTTGATTTAAATAGCAATCTCAAACTTCTCTTTAAAAATGTAAAAAAAGATGTTCAAGGTAAAAGAGGAATCTTCACCAATTCCTTAAGAAATCTTGCTAACCAAATTTTGAATAAAGTAAGGAGATCTAGTGATAGGGATTTGGCAAACCATGGAATAAAGAACCAATTGGATGCCTCTGTAATGACCATTGATGTATTCCACAACTGCAAACAAGTAATGGAAATAGATGAAGCTCTCAAATTTTCTTCTAGAGACTTGATAAAGATGAATCACATCATATTGAACTTGCTAAATGTTGGATTACCAAACCCAGCTAACTCAGATGATAGATTCATTGAAAAACAATATTATATGAATAAGTTGCAGGACACCATGAATTCCGATTTAGGCAACTTTCCTAAGGAAACCACTCTAGAAAGAATTGCAAGTTGCATCAAACCACTATCAACAAAGAATGAAGTTATAGATAAATTCTTCAATTCATATAGAACTATCTCTATAACATATTCATTGTTGACAAGGTTACAACTATTTACCTACAACCTCAAACAAATGGAGCTTACAAATGATGTAGAATGAAGAACCTTATATAACTTCATTAGAGCTAGGTCATCTTTTCAAACTATTATTGTTGTTGTCAGTGGTAGTCATAGCTAATAGCACTAAGAAGTAACAACTTAGTAAGTGATAGTACTATAATTATTTTGTTACTAGTTGCTCTTTAATTTCAAATTTTGGATTTAATTTCAACTTTGTTTAATGTTAATTGTTACAAGAATCAAGAGCTAACATATTAGGATAGTTGGGCAACTAGGCATTAGCATACTATTACTACATAGAGCAGATGGAAAAAATTTCCCTACAACTTGAAAAAATTGTATAATTGGCAATGTGATTGTACATACATAATGTATAATGTGGTAATAATCTGATTATATGTACAATTAAAAATTTACCTACTACTATTGTTGTTCCCCTATATCTACAAAAGAGAATTTAGGGTCATTTCAATTTGACATTAAGTCATTTGCAAAGGGTTGTAATTGTTTGTAATTATTAAATGTATTATGTTAGAGGCTGATTTATAATTATAAATTATAATAAAGTTTTTTTTAAATAGAGCTTATTTTGTTAAATGCATTATGTTATAGTTTCTTAAAGAAACTAGAATCAATAAAAATTTCAACATGTAAGTTTGTAACATCAATATGTTCAAAAAAAAATTAAGCATCTATAAAAGGATAGTGAATGAAGGTTATAAATTAACTTCTACAATCATAATTAATTAGTAGATAGAGTCTTAGATCAGAGCTACTAGTCTATTACTTGACTCATGTAGAAGTTAAAACTTAAGGTTGAGAAGTTGCTATAGTTGCCACTCCACCTAGACCAACTCGGCATCACAATCATCAGAATCCTCCTCATTTATTGCATACAAAATTTCATTATTTATTGTGTTTTTTCTTTAGATTCACTATTAGTGTCAATACGCATGCCAAATTCATCATCATCTTCATTTCTTCCAATATTAGGACATGAACCACTACCATCACCACTACCACTACCATCACCACTACCATTGCCACTTGGGTTTGAAATGTTGGCAATCCCTCTTCTTTCACATTGGTTTCTCCAAATATTGAGAGCCCTATCATAAGGGAAACTATCTACCTTATACCTAGAATTATAGAGCCTCAAACAATTATCCAAATTTTTGTCTAATTTGTTTCTAATCTTTGACTTTAGGAAAGCCCAAAGTACTGAAAACTATCTCATCCTCCACTAAAGCCAATATCATTGTCAAAAATAAATTGGTAAGCTTGAAATATTTTTGTATTGACTCTCTCAACTGATTTCTCTTACCAAGGTTTTTCCAAAGCTTTGTTACTACTCCCTCTTCATTTGGGTTCTCCATAAGATCATGTTATTCCCTCATTATGTTTACAAAAGAATATGATTGATCTCTCAGTTGAGATTCATCTAAAATTCCATTTATAGTTACTTCATTGATTACTTTAGGTTTGCAAAAATGCTGAATCAAAGTTGTCATCCTTCTTTAAAAATACCTCGGATAGTTTAGAGACCAATATTGTAGAAAAATAATTAACATTGCTTCAAGTATTTCCTTTGGAGGGAATCTAAATCTAATTTCTAATAAAAAAATTGTAGCAAACTTGCTTGATAGAGTCAAGCATGAAGTCTTTGATCTTCTTGAAGTCTTCACTTGTAACACATAAAAGTACCTTCTCTAGTTCTGATTCAACTTCGCTTCCTGCTTCAATGGGGTTGGAGTCAAGGTTGACATAGGCAAAGTATTGCACTGGTATGTCAAATCCATGTACCCTAGCATATACCTCATCATTTTCACCAATATGTAAAAGGTTCCAAAGATTGTTCAAATTTGTGATTTCTATCAACTTTGCAAACTTTGATTTATCTAATGGTAGTAATCGATACAGAGTATCGAGGCTATTACATGTCACTTTATGTATCTTATTATATTATGCAATGTACATAGCTCTTTGTTGAACCTTTTAATAATATTTCTCATGTCTTGTAGTATGGGGAGAATAGTTGTTAAAGTTAAGAGTATCTTAACATTAGTTAGAATTGAATATAACTGAGGTAATTTGTCTTGCATAGAGTGGATTAGTCTAAGCAATGAAAAATATTCAGAGATTACTCAATGCACCAGTCCATCCAAAGAGATCCATTTGGTATCATTATCTTTAAGAATCCTCCTCCCATCAATAAGTCCTTGAACAAAGTGTTGAGATTCCTATACTTGTTTTGGACTTCGACAAAAGTATTGGTAAATCTCTTTGATTAGGTATTCCACTTTACTTACACAATCAAAATCACTGACAATTTCAAAAGCTAGATTCATTCAATGGGCCATGCAATGAATGGGAATAGTGTAGGGTGCCAAATCATTATGTTGGTCTTAGATTGGTTTTTACAATTGAGTGTCAACTCACTTAACCAATTTCTAAGTTGATGATGAGTATGATATAGATGTTGAACTATAGTATGTACCGATCTAGAGATTCAATAGGTGTTGAGAAAGTTTCAAGTGTTGAATCACTATAGGTGCCAAGAAAAGTATAAGTGTTGAGTGAGATAGAGTTGCTATATGAGTCAATCAAGACAAAAATCCTATATATGTCTAGCATCAGCAATTAGTAAGTGTCGAGTAACATAAAATTAGCATATGAGTTCGTGCCTTCACAAACTTAGATACAAACTATTTTTGAGCTGACTTAAGATGATTTCAAAGGATCTTAAAAATAAGATTGAATCTTTTACATTTCTTATGTAACTAGCATGCAACCAATCAGAAAAATGGAAAAAGCATGCAACTAATAGGAAAAGTGTAAATATTTGAGTGGGAAAAGAAGGATGAATATTGATCATGGATTCATACCTAACCCTAACTCTTTGAAGCCTTTAAAAGGATGTTGATACCCCATAATTCATGTGTGTAAGAGAGGTATATGGAATGCATGATAGAATTCTAGTGAAGTTGAGAAGGGTCTAAAGACTTAGAGGAATAGCAACACTGAGAATCAAGTTGTTCAAAAGAGAGTATCAGCAATACAAGCATAGAGTTATTAGATCAAGAAGGACCAGATTAGATTAAATAGAACAAGGATCTGGAATTAGAAATTAAACATTGTAACTCATCAGGTCCACACATTCTAATACCTTCTAACCATTGTATTGGGAATGAAAATTCTATGATGATAGGTTGGTTTAATAGCCATGTCTTAAACCTTTAACAAGGTGATAAATCCTTTACTAGGATAACATTCCAAGTGAGTGTTTCTAAATCCTTTAACCAGGTCACTTTTAATAAGGTATAAAGCTTTTAATAAGGCAGGCCTTCACAAGGTAGACCATTGGAAGTGGTCAAACTTTATAACCTTAATTAGTTAAATATGGCTGTAGTGATAATTTGTGGGTGTCATCCCTACCCCAATTTTACCTTCTCATTTTGGAGGGTTTTTGGGTGACCAAAATTTTGTGTTATGTCAAGTAGTTGCATTAGGTGCATGTGAATAATCTTAGTTAAAAATTTTGAAGGTTAAAGTTAGTTATTTCTAATTCATCCCCCCCTTCCCCCCTCTCAAAAGTAAATCTTCACATTTGCAAATTCCAACAATTAGTATCAGTGTTGAGTTCTCACAAGGAGGAGCCTTATATCTTGGAGAAAAGGATCTAGAAATGAAAGTCTACAAACTTGAGAAGATCATAGAAAACTAGGTGATTGATTTACAACTCACTCTACATACTTTGGAAGAAGCCAGGGAAGAAATAATAAAATCCTTAAAGAGAAGAAGAGAGATTGCCATAGCTGAGAATGATACACAGCATAAGGAGATTGACACCTCAAAAGTGTTTGCAAATGGAGATTCCAAGGAGTTTTATGTAGCAATAGTCAATCTGATGGAGGAGAATAGAGCTCAAGTAGAAGAGATCAAAAATCTCAAGCTTGAACAAGAATCACAAGCCATGATGCTTTGTGAAGTAATTCAAATAGAAGAAAAGAGCTATTGAAGATAAGGCTATGGAAGAAGATGACAAGAGAATGCTAGGATAAAAATACATGAAAATATAGCCAATAACATAAAATAATAGATCACACAAAAATGAACACAAGGCACCAAGATTTAACATGATTCACCCAATCCTTGGGCTATGTCCACCAAAATGTAAGTCCAATATTATTACAATCCAGTGATTACAACCTGATTATAATCCATAATCCCTTATAGCTCAATACTACTACAAGAAGAAATTTTGCATCACAACATAATGAAAATACCTAACCCTAAACCCTTGTATCCAAGTATTTTATGCCATTTTAGGGTTACAACATGTCGGCCATATGTTGACTACAATGTTAGCCATGGCCCCAAAGAATTTATGAAGTATGTACAGTACTTTCTTGATCAATCAACACAATCTAACAATCTCGCACTTGGGAACTAATTAGGGTCCACACTAAACAACAATCTCCCACTTGGAGACTAATCTTGTGGCAATACCACTACCACATGGGGCTCTCATTGGATAAAACCACCTTGGACTTTGTTTTTATTTTATTCATGTTTAGTCTAAAAGAGCAGCCAAAGTTGAAGAGGAGTTCAGCTTCTCCCTTGTTACAACCTTTGTCAACATATCTGTTGGATTGCCATTTATATGTATCTTCTCCAACTTTAAATATCTATCTTCCAAAACTGATGGAATGAAATGGTACCACAACTGTATGTGTTTGCTCTTAGAATGCAGAGCTAAATTCTTTGCAAGATGAATGGCACTCTGACTATCTATGAATAAATAATAATCCTTCTGAGGATGTCCCAATTCTTCCAAGAAGAACTAAAGCCATATCATCTCCTTGGTTTCCTTTGTAGTAGCAACATACTCTGCCTTTGTAGTGGATAGAGCATTAATCTTCTGTAACCTAGAAACCCATCTCACAGCTACCTCACCAATAGTAAAGACATAACCTGTAGTACTCTACCTGGTATTAATATCCCCTACAAAATATGAGTCAACATAGCCCTGTAAATCAGTAGTAGACTCCCAAAAGTGTAAACACTTATTGGATGTTCCTCTCAAATATCTAAGAATACACTTGACAGCATTCTAATGCTCAAATCTTAGATGACTCATATACCTGCTAACGATTCCCACTACATGTGCAATATCTAGCGTAGTGCATACCATAGCATACATCAAGCTTCCTATAGCTGAAGCATTGGGTACCTTGGACATCTTATCCTCCTCTTCTTGTTTCTTGGGATACATCTCCTTAGTTAACTTTAAATGACCAGGTAAAGGTGTGCTAACAACTTTAACATTCTCCATAGAGAAACATTGCAACACCTTCTCAACATAATTAGCCTGAGATAGTGTCAATGTTCTATTCTTCCTATCTCTACAAATCTTCATACCAAGGATTTATTTTTCTACCCTCAAATCCTTCATAGCAAATGCATGTGCTAACTAGCATTTCAACCCCTTAATATGATCCATGCTAGACCCAACTACAAGCATATCATCAAAATATAAACATAAAATAATGTAGCTATCATCATCCAACCTCTTAAAATAAACACAATAATTTAAATGACACCTGTTATAGCCATGCTCATGCATAAACTTTTCAAATTTCAATTATCATTGTCGAGGTGTTTACTTCAAGCCATATAAACTTTTCTTCAATTTGCACACTAAGTTCACCTTACCTTTGATCTCAAATCCCTAGTGCTGAGCCATATATATTTCTTCATCCAAATTACCATGAAGGAAGGTTTTTTTAACATCTAGCTTCTCTAAATGCAAATCTTTGATAGTTACAAGACTTAAAACAGTACAAATAGAAGTCATTTTAACAATATGAGAAAATATCTCATCAAAATCAATTCCCTTTTTTTGTGCAAATCCTTTTACAACTAACCTAGCCTTAAATATTTTCTTACCTCCTTCATCTTCTTTCAACCTATAAACCCACTTATTCTATAAAGCCTTTTTACCTGCAAGCAACTTGCACAAATCCCATTTCTTATTCTTCAACAAAGAGTCCATTTCATCTTTCATTGCAAACTCCCACTAAATCTTAGTATCCACTTGCATAGCTTCATCAGAACTTTTAAGTTCACCAACATCAGTAAGTAAAATAGAATACAAAAAGGGAGAAAATATTTTTGGAGGTCTAATTTTCCTTATTGACCATCTAACATTCACTGGTGTGTGTGGTATTTGTTGTTGTCATTGTTGCACATCATGATGAATGGTTGGAACATCAGCTTTTGGAGTATCATCTAACACTACATAATCATCTTCTTTCTTCTCATGTTGCTACAACAAATCTTTGTACAACACTTTCTCATTGAATATGACATCCCAACTTCTAATAATTTTATGATTTTCAAAATTCCAAAGCCTATAACCAAATTCATTAATGTCATATCCAACAAAGACACATTTCTTTGATTTAGCTTCTAGCTTGGTTCTATTTTCAGAGTCTATACGAGCAAAAGCTTCACAACCAAAGGTCTTGAGAAAAAAATAACTCACCTTCTTACCAACCCATGCCTCCTCTAGAATACAATAGCCCAAAGGAGTAGAGGGACCTCTATTAATAAAATATATTATAGTAGTGATAGCCTCCACTCACATGTGTAAGGGTAACCTAGCATGCAACCTCATGCTCCTTGCACACTCCATTATAGTCTTTTTCATGCATTCAGCCACTCCATTTTCCTATGGAGTCCTTGGAATAGTTTTCTATTGATGAATACCATTAGTGGAGAAATAATCTTCAAATTCATGACTACAATACTTACCACCATTATCAGCTGAGACATTTTAATTTCCTACCAATCTCATTTTCAACCAAGCATTTCCATTTCTTAAAAGGTTAAAATACATCAAATTTATGTCTAAGGAAATAAACCCATACTTTTCTAGTTGCATCATCAATAAATGTAAAATAATAATGAGAGCCACTAAGGGAATATACCTAAGTTGTTCCCCATACATCTGTATGCACAAGCTCTAATTTCTCCTTTTTGTTTTCCTTCCTAGTCTATACAAAACTCACTTTCTTTTGTTTTCCATACACACAACTTTCATATAAATCCATATTAACACATTTTAGACCTGTTAAAAATTTCTTTGAATGAAGTACTTTCATACCTTTCTCACTCATGTACCCAAGTCTGTTGTGCCATAGCACTATATCAGAATCTACAGTAGCTATTTGTTCTCCCTGCTCAACTGCAACAATTGTTCCTGAACATTCATTTTTCTCTAAAAAAATCAAAGTAGAAGGAACAATATGACCTGTACAAGGATATAAGGTTCCTACTTTCACACATTTTTCTACTACAAAGGAACCTTTTGAAACCTTCCAATTCTTATCATTAAAAGTAACTACACAACCCTCATCACTGAGTTGCCCCACTAAAATTAAATTCCTACTCAGCCTTGTAACATGTCTTACCTCATGTAGTAGCCAATGATTCTCATTCTATAACTTAATCTTAATTTTTCCCTTTCCAACAATTTGACAGGGTTCATTATCCCCCAAATAAACAAGCCCAAAATCCCCTTTGACATAATCAATGAAATAACCTCTATGAGGTGTAGCATAAAATGAAGCACCAGAATCTAAAACCCCATGAATGACCAACACTTTTAAAAGATAGAAGAAAAGAATCCTCTTTGGATTTTTTACTTACCACATTTGCCTCCTTATCTCCATTTGCTTTATCTCCTTCATTTTTCTTTTGATTCTAGCAATCTTTCTTTTTATGACCTAGTTTGCCACAGTACCAATAATCGTTTGGTCCTCTTGATTGAAACCTCTTCCCTTTTGACTTTCCTCTTCATTTCCCATGATTTCTAAAGTCATTTCCTCTTTTAGTTGCTATGCCACTGCTTTGTGCATTCAAAGCACTTCCTAATGTAGATCCACCTTAGGATTTCCTATGAGTTTCCTCACTCAAAACAACACTGATCACATCTTCACATTTTAGAGTACTAGATCCAAGAACATAATTACTCACAGCCATTACCAAGCCATTCTAGCTTTTAGGAAAAGAACAGAAAATCAAGAGAGCCCTAATTTGTTCATCAAGATTGATACCCATAGAAGATAATTGACTAGTAATAGTATTAAACTCATTTAAATGATCTGCAACAGATCCACCTTCTACAATTTTCATATTAAATAAACATTTCATGAGAAATACCTTGTTTGAAGTATAGGGCTTTTCATACAGTGTCACTAAGGTTTTCATCAACTCTTTTGTCATCTTTTCTTTTGTAATATTAAATGCCACTGATGGTGCCAGGCATAATCGAATGCTTTTGAGTGCTTTTGTATCCAAAAGATCTCATTCATCATTTGACATAGATCCCTGATTCTTGGCTTTTCCTTCCAACAACTTTCATAAATCCTTTTGATAAAAATAATCTTCCATTTACATCTTCCATAACTAGAAGTTTTTCCCATTAAATCTATCAACCCTCAACTTACCCTCATTTTCCACCACTTTCACTCAACTGTGAGACTCCCACTTAACTATGAGACTTTCTTGCAAAGGATAATTGAAAGAAAACCTCACTTTGATACCGCTTGTTAGGATAAAACCACAAAAAAAAAAAAAAAACTACATGCAAATATAACCAATAATAGAAAATAATAGATCACACAAAAATGAACACAAGGCACCAAGATTTAACTTGGTTCACCTAATCCCTAGGCTACATCCACCAAACTGCAAGTCCAATATTATTACAATCTAGTGATTATAACTTGATTACAATCCATAATCCCTTATAGCTCAATATCACTACAAGAAGCAATTTCGCATCACAACATAATGAAAATATCTAACCCTAAACCCTTTTATACAATTATTTTATGTCATTTTAGGATTACAACATGTCAGCCATATGTCAACCATATGTTCACTACAACATCGGCCATGGCCAAATTTTTTTGAAAGTATGTACAGTACTTTCCTAATCAGTTACCACAATCTAATAGAGAAAGCTTGCTAATAGATTGGAGAAAAATTCAATTAAGCTTGCAAGAATTTCCAACATGCAACTAGACACCCTAAGTCAGATGATGGTGCACATCATGAACTAAATGTCAAGGATATTGAGATCTCCACATTAAAGATGTGAAATGAACAATTGCAAAATGACCTAAAAAGAGAGAAAAAAATTATAGAGAGCTTCAACAAACCCAATGAGGCCATCAATTACTTTGAACAATTATTGAAATCACCAAGAGCCAACAATGATACTTCAGGACTAGGATACACTAGCACTAAAAAAAGAGAATCATCCAAGACTATAGATGAAAGAAGTGACAAAGGTAAGAATACTAAACCTCCTTTTCATTCTTGTGATAAAAAAGGACATACCTGTAATGTGTGTAAGAACAAGAACACCCATTAGCATGAAAAATGTAAGAATATGGGTCACTGTGATAAGGGCAACAAGCAGGGACATCAAGCACATGAGTGTAGGACTAGAACCATTAGTACACTAAGATTTGAAGGTCACTATTACAATTGCAAGAAGTATGGACATAGATCTTATGAATGCAGATCAAAACCTATGTGGACACCTAATCAACTAGTAAGGGAAAACAATCATGGACATCACTACAAATGGGACTACAACACTAAGTATAGTTGTCACTACTATCAGGAGTATGGACACATCCATTAAAATTTCATAAGAACACATTTCAGTGGAAACTAAAGTAGATGGTTGAGCCAAACTACATGCTTTAGTTATTTGAAGACTTGTCATATTAGTAGAAATTTCCCAACAAGGTCAAAGGCACCCAATTTAGAGTTCAACAAAGGAAAATAAAAGGTAGATGTTGAACACATCAAGGGAGAAATGAATAAAACATAGAAGAAGAAAGATTGAGGCAGCACATCCAATGAAGGGATCACTTCACCCAAAAGTTCAAGTGGTCATACTTCATCCAAAAAAGAAAAAGAAGGTATGTGGGACTGATATACAAAGCTTTATCACACATCAGTTTCAAGATAAGAAAATATTGAAAAAGAGAAATTAGCATTAATAGAGATGCAAAGTTAAATTTTCAAGTTTTCACAAGTGTTATCGAGCTGCCTTTAGATGCCAAGTAAAGATTTAGTATATGCCAAGTTATATTCCTAAATCAATAAAAGCCGAGTGATTAGTTGTAGTTGAGTTGGTAGTAGAAGCCAAGCAAAGGGAATTTTAGTTGAAGCTGAGTAAATGAGACTCTAGTGTATGCCGAGTAATTGGAAATCAATGGAAGCTGAGTAATGCAAAATAGCTTAAGGAACCAAGTGGACAATTGTAAATGCACTAAGCATTAAATGTTATGAAATAAGGGTATATGATCACATTTTGAGTCTTTTTTTTATCGCTAACAAAGAGAAAAGATGAAGAATAGAGCTGAATGAATTTCAAGTAGTATTCCAAGTATTTGAGTAGATTTCTATGCAAATTTAGCATAGTTTCATCAATTTCAAGGTATTTATACTAGTACCAAGCTACACAATTTCAAATTTCTTTGTGTTTAAACCCTAGATAGAAGAAATGGCCTCCAATTCTAGGAAACCTCGAGAGAAAGAGCCATTTGAAGTCCAATTAGTGTCGAATGAAGTTAACCAACCTAATTGTCAGCCTATCCCTAAAGTTGCCTACAAAAATGACCCAACTCAAGCCCTATCCACAATTTCTCCTAAGGTGGTAATGGTGCAAGATGTTAGGAGATTTTATAACTACAAGATAGGTGTTATAGGAGATATGGAGATTAGAGAAGCTTATGATAGGTTGTGTGAAAATAGAGTCTTGAAGGAAGAGTTCCAAATCATTGAGAGGAAGGATTTAACCCATGCCCTAGAATTCCCTTCTATTCTCAAAACTAAATGGATCAAAATTGTGCTAAGTAGGATTCATGATGGAAGTTTATGGTTAGAAGATGGCCTAGTCAAGATATCAAAAAGGATTGCTCATAGGGTAACAGGGTATCCAACCCTAGATTGGCCCAAAACCCTAAGGAGTGACTCTAAGGAAGCCATTGAGAAGAATACAGCAGCCAAATGGAACAAGAGAGGCATGACCAAAGATACCATCCAAGATCCTCTTGTTGAATTTGATGTTAGAGTCATTTCTCACAAGTTTTATCAATCTAGAAAACTCAATAGTGTACCATGCATTGCACTAGATGTTGGCTACAAACCTATCAAAAAGGATCATACCTATGACCTAGCATAATTGCAACTATAGGAAATCAATGAGAACGTAGGAGCTATAAGGAGAAATAGGGGAGTACAAAGTAAATTTGGTGCAATTTTGGTTTACATATTTTTCTATGTACAAAATGAATTTCCATCCTTCGAAAAAGTTAGCTGGAAAACCAATAGGACCACTATAGCCCAGGTGAATGAATATATTGAACAAATGGGGGCAAATTTTGAGACACTTATGACAAGTTATGTTGTAGATTTCAAGAAATCCATGAAATAGAGATTGAGGATACATGTTTCATTAATTGAGCAACATGTAAATGATGTTTGTTTTCTTGTAGATATTGATTATACTTACATTCAAGTAGCCATACCAAGAGTAATATGGCTTACACCTCTTGGATATGAAATAAACATTGATGAGGCATCTACAACCATAAAAACATTGCTAGTAGAGGAAGTAGATAAGAGTGCACCACATTTTGGCACATATGATGTGGTCAGATAAAAGGTAGATATGGAGTTGAAAATGACTTCCACATTAAAGAAAAAGGATGAATTGGTGAAAAAGATCAAGGCCAAATTTGGAGAAGGCATAGTAGAGGTAGAGGAGGCAAAAGAAGATGAAGAGGCAGATGATGATGAAGAGGAATAGGGGCAAGAGCCACTAGCATTAACCCAAGGCATGGGTGAGGATCCTGAAGAAGAAGAAGGTGCCAAGTAGGAAGCACCTAAAGTAGAGCCCAAAAAGAGGAAAGGACAAAGAAAACTAGTTACATAGCCAAAAGCCAAGAAGAAAATAGTTAAGCCAAGCCTAGCCAAACCTACCACCAGGGAAGATACAAGGGCTACAACAAAGGTAGCCAAGGAATAGGAGAGAAAGAAAGTTATAGAATAGGAAGGGATAGTAGTGAAAAAGAGAAGAAAATATATGGCACACCCAGAGTTAGGTGAGGAAAGGACATAATTTGATAATGAGCAATTTAGAGTGGTAAGGCACACCACTAAATCTAACTTACAAAATATTTTTGATAATATTAGGGATAATGCAAATTTGACTGGACTAAAAGATATTGATTTTAATAAGATAAGTAGAGAGGAACAAAACATAGTGGAAGAATCAATCTACACTATTATGGCCAAGTTCAAGACTACTCCACTTGAACTGGACAATAGTATGCCTAAGGAGCTATACTCCATTGTAGAAAATAAATGGCATTATTGCATAAACATGGAGAAAGAAATAAGAGAGCCAACATTGCCTTGTGTAATGCCATACCTCACTAAAGGTCAAATAAGCAACGTAAGAAAGAAACATGGGAGAAAATTTGCACCCAAATATAGAGCCTTTAGCATTTTACAAAATAAGATTGAGGATGTTGTGAAGAAGTCCACTCTTATGTAGAAATTTATTTATGGCCTTCAAATAGTAAAGGAAGGAAAAAAAGATCCCTCTAAGGGAAGAAATAATGATGAAGAGGAAGAGGAAAATAAAAAAGAGGAAGAAGGAGAGAAAGAAAAGGAAGAGGTAATAGTAGAGAAGGAAATAGTGGAGAAGGAAACACAAAGGTGATGAGGCAATAGCTGAGAAGCAGCAACAAGAATAGAGTTTCCAAGACACACAATTGCCACCACCTAGTCTTCCACATGCTACACCTACATCTATAGAAATAGTAATTGTGAAGGATGTTCCTAACATCTTTGGTTAGAACATTAATCCATTGACTACAAAGGATCTCAAAAAGATCCTTCACCAGACTACTCTACAAGCACAATTATGCACTAATCTAGTTTTGGTGAGTGTAGAGAAACTACAAAAAGTAGTAGTTGAGATTACCAAGGAGAAGGTGAATACATAAGAACCACCTTCACAAACTCTAACAGATACAAGTGGACAACCATAAGAGCAACTAGCACAAGATGCATCTGCTAAGGTTGATTCCACAGTTATAAAGACTTCAACTGCCCAAGAAGAAAATAAAGGAGAAAATAGGATAGAAAGATACTTCTAATCCTATAGCACAGATTCAAGGTGCACCTCATCTGATCACTATAATTGATCAAGGTAGAACTAAAGAAGACAAGGAAGAGGAGAAGACCCCTAAGGAGAGAGAACAAGAGGCAATACAAATGTTAGTAAATTTTCCTACTATAGGGACTTCTACAAAGCAATCATGAACTGATGCAATACCATTGCAAATATTAGCACAAGACTCAAGCTCTACCAAGGTAGCAAGGGTACTTCATTATGGAGACCTTGCACTTGATGAGGAAATAGTTATAGAAAGTTATGACTACAAAATAATGAACATAGCATAGATTAATAAAGTGCAAGAGGCACTAGAGAAGAAGAAGAAGTAGGAGATACTCAAAAATGAGTATAGAAAGACATCTTTCTTGATGCTTGCAGCCTACTAGTACATGATGAGACAAAGCCCATCATGGAGCAACTATCCAACACAGTGGATTAGGTACAAAATGAACACCTTGATACCAATGTCAAATTACTAGAACAGTCTGAGAAGAAATTTCAAATGAAGGTAAATGAGAAAATATCTAGTGAAATAGCATTATCTCAAGTTGAACTAGCTAAAAAGATAGGGAAGGTGAAAGTAGTACTTGAGAATATATTCTCATTATACTCCAAATTGTGTGACTCCTAATACTTCACACAAGAGACTAGCTAGAGGATATTGAGGTTGGAGAGGAACCTCAAGGTATCAAGTACACAACTACCAAATGATCCAGCTCAAAATGAGAAGCATTTTGCCACAATGCTTCACACCCAAAAGGAATTAGTTGTACTTATAGTAGATGTGGTTAACATCAATGCCAAACTAATATAGATCTGGTCTACAATCACCCCACATATGGAAATATTGCATAAAGAAATGGCCTACGCAAAGAATGTTTTGAAGAAAGATGCTAATCTTTTTACATTAGAAGGCCTGGTACACCTTGTAGCAGAGATAGCCATCTATCTCAAAGCACTAGAAATAGCATTAGAAAATTGGGATACTTCTCTAAAAATTATTATGGAGGTAAATAAAACCTTTTTGGCTACATATTCAATTCATTCATAGGACCCTTTGACATAAGTGTCAAAAAGGGGGAGAAATACATTATGTAGATATAGGGGAGATAATAAACAAAACCCAAGGGAGGAGATATACCCAAAGGGGGAGATAATAAAATTTTGAAATTTGTGGAGTGATAAGGAAATAAAGCCAAATGGATACAAAAATTGCAAGGAAGATGTGTGAAAGGAGTAGCAAAAATAGAGAAAACAAAAATAGAGTAGACATGACAAGGCAGAGATAAAGAGTATCAGAAAAATCAACATGAGAAAAATCAAGAAAAGGAATTTAGGATATAGAAATGGCACATCAGCTCAGGTGGAGTTACAAGTTTTTGAGGTGTATATTCTTCTAAAAAAATTTGAACAAGTTTTTGAAGTTTTATACGTATGCCGAACAAGATGTACTTTATACTCATAGAGATTAGATTCATATTGTTAAGTGTTTTTGACACTCATGTCAAAGGGGGAGATTGTTGGTCTCAAATTGGTTTTGACAATTGAGTGTCAACTCACTTAACCAATTTCTAGTTGATGATGAGTATGATATAGATGTCAAGTTACAAAATGTGTTGAGCCAAAGATTCAATAGGTGTCAAGTAAAACTTTAGGTGCCAAGCAAGATTCAAGTGCCATGTCACAATAGGTGCTAAATCACTATAGATGCCAAGAAAAGTATACATGTTGAGTGAGATAGATTTGCTATAGGAGCTGAGAAATATAGAAATCCTATATGTACTAAGCATCAACAATCAGTAAGTGCAGAGTAACACAGAATCAACATATGATTTTGTACCTTTACAAACTCAAACATAAACCATTTTTGAGCTGACTTAAGATGAATCTCAAAGCATCTAAAAGATAAGATCAAATCTTTTACATTCCCTATGTAATCAGCATACAATCAATCAAAAAATGGAGAAAGCATGCAACCAATAGGAAAAGTGTAATGATTTGAGCACGAAAGGAAGGATGAATATCGATTGTGGATTCATACCTAACCCTAAGTCTTTGAAGCCTTTAAAAGGAGTTTGATACCACATAATTCATGTGTGTAAGAGAGGTATATGGAATGCATGATAGAATAGTAGTGAATTTGAGAAGGGTGTAAAGACTTAGAGGAAGAGCAACACTATAGAATCAAGTTGTTCATAATAGAGTATCATCAGTATGAGTAGAGAGTTATCAAATTAGGAATGATTAGATTAGATTGAGTAGAACAAGGATCTAGAAGCAACAATTAAAGATTGTAAGTCATTAGGTCAACAAATTCTAATACCTTCTAGCTATTGTATTAGGAATGAAAATCCTATGATGATAGGTTGGTTTAACAACCATGTTGTAAACCTTTAACAAGGTGATAAATCCTTTAATAGGGTAACATTCCAAGTGAGTGTTTTTAAATCCTTTAACCAAGTCACTTTTAAGAAGGTGTAAAGTCTTTAACAGGGTAGGCCTTTCACAAGGCGGACCATTGGAAGTGGTCAAACTTTGTAACCTTAATTAGTTACATATTGTTGTAGTGATAATTTGTAGTTGTCATCCCCACCCTAGTTTTACCTTCTCATTTTGGAGGGTTTCTAGGTGACCAAAATCTTGTGTTATCTATTTGCATGCATGTCTTTATTTTCATGTCAAGTAGATGTGTTAGGTGCATGTGAATAATCTAAGTTAAAAATTAGTTACTTCTAATTCACCACCCCTGCCCCCCCCCCCCCCCCCCCCCCCAAAAAAAAAAAAAAAAAATGTAAATCTTCCCATTTGTAAATTCCAACACATTCTTGATCTTTTTGCAAAGATCACCTTTATGACGTTGCATAAACTAAAGTTTCGTCCACTCCAATGTACACCAAATTTTTGGCAATCTCCATTTTATCCAAACCTCCACATTCAATTAGAGTACTCTTTAATAAATCATATAAATTTTGAGTTGTCCCACTAAAATTCAATTTAGCAATAGATAGTAGAAAGGGTTGACTACAAAGATTATTTATAGTATAAATATGCATGCACACCCAGGAAGTATTATCAATTGTTGTAACTTCATCTAGAGACACTATAATAAAATTTGAACATTTTATTTTTTCCTTCATATCTTCTTTTTCAACCTATGTAAGACATCTAGCCCATTCGCACCCACTATTTACTGACCAATGACTATTCAAATAGTTTTAAACTTTGAAAAAGAACAATAAGGTAGTAATTAAAGGGTAGTCCATCATAGGATGTCCTCTACTCAAAATATAAAATACCACACTTAATTGAACTACTCTTCCCATATTTTTCACTTCCATTGCTTTCCCAATGAAATCTTCAATGGAACCTTTTACTGTAGAACACTTCTCCCATAATTGCTAGTGTAACTCATATGTTTTAGCATTCTTGATATGTAGATAGTTGTCCTTTATTTTTGAAGTTAGTATAGAATTTTCAACTCCATCTATATTTTTCTATTTGTAAACTTTACCGACATGTTTTTTTATGGTATCAAGTTTAAACTACAACCTCTTCTCTTTCTTTGTTATCTCTGTGCAAATCTTACATCTACATTTTACAACAGGCCCACCATCAATTAGATTGGCCACTAGTTCAATGAACTAGTATGTTTTTATCTATTCTAACTGAAAATTCCTTTTGGGTAGATCCCAACAAGATCAATCTTTCTTTGATTTCAATTTTCTTTTCCCCTTTTATGCATGAACATGATTTATGGAATCACTTTTGGTTTTCTCACCCGACTAGTCTGGGACTGACTCCAGCTCTATAATATCAGTTTGTGACTCCCTACTCAAGGGAAGTGCCCTCAAATCATGTTCAAGTTCATCCTTGATTGAGATATCAGGTTTACTAACTTGAACTTCAATATGAGCTAAGTCTCCAACTTGTGATGAATCTCCTTTTTCAATAAGCACTCGAGATCTAACTTGTGAATCTTGTAGGTTGCCAACATTTCCACCACCAAAATATGCCACTATGCTTCTACATTTTGGTAATAGTAGGCTCCCTTGGCTTTCAGGGATCCTACCAAAATTCCTGTTACCTCTCTTGTTTGACATTGTGAACCGATAAAGGCTAGCAAAAAAATTAACTTAGTTGTTGAACAAAAGACTCAAATAGTGATGACTCAAAGACTATAAATAGTGATAGTAGACTACTTAAACTACACATAATAATAATAATATGATTCATTCTCCAAAAAAGGGTACTACTACTATGCTACTATAGTCTACATTATTACCCAATATAATTTGCAAACCTATAGGCTATCTTAGCATGTGAGATGTCTAGTCACTAGTAAACACTGGATAGAAAAACTAAAAAATAACCAATACCACTATACTAGTATAGTAGTGCCACTATTCAAATAAAAAATGCTAAAAGTTACTTTCCTTTTATGAAAACTAGGGTCCACGAGTTAAAGGGCAATGCACTCAGCACTCTAAAACTTTAGCAGCAATAAGAAATGCTAGTCTCCATACTAGATAAGAGTGAATTGTGTAGAATAATAATATCTTATAGTCAAATCTAGGTTGATGAATTACATAGGATTAACAAGTGATATTTTCAAACATAGGCAAAGTTACCTTCCTATGCAAGCCCAAAGTAGGAAATAGTTGACTAAAAGGGGTTGGTGGTCAGCACATGTTGGGAAAATGCTAGATGATTTCCAACCCAAGGGAAAATTATTTGGTTGTAGTAATGGAAAAAGAACATGGGCCAATAAGAAAAAAAAATGAAAAGGCTGGAAAAATGTTTAAAATAAATGTATCCAAAATGTTTATTGCATTGGCAATTGGACCCATATTTTTGACCAATCATGTGATAACTAATGGGTGACTAACATAGGCATTGAACCCAAATTTGATAAATATCTAGTGACATAGTTGGCCTATGTTGCATGTGCTATTCGCTAAATGACGATCGACCCATGAGACAAGATTTTCAAAATGTGAAGATTCACCACTAAAGTAATCTTTAATCTTCATCAAACAACTCATTAGAATAAAATTTGAACTTATCATTAGCATATAGTGAAAACTCTAAATCAAATTTATCACTTCTAGCATTTGTTTCTTTGTCATATTCAAATCAATTTTTGTATAATTAGCATGATAAGAATCTAAAATAAAATAAAACTTATCCCTATTGGTACTCTCCTCATTAGAAAAGTTGTCATGTGTATTGATACTTGATCTATTATCAAATATGCCTCCAAAACTTGACAATGGATATTCTAATTTTATATCAAATTCAACATCAGGAAATGACCTCACCTTGAGAAGAAACACCACAAGGGAAAGCATGAGCATCCAAAGAAATATTTGAATATCTTTCAAAATCATGAGCTAGTAGTTCTAAAATTTCATCAACACTCAACAAGACTTCATTACAAGTTTGTTCTCCTAGGTTCTCATCATAAATTGGCTAATTTGAAAAACTTATAGCAGTAGTACCATTAATATGACAATTTGAAAAGCCAAAATCATTACTACAAAATATTTCTTTGCATAATACCTCTTTACTAGGTGTATCATTTTTATCTTTACCAAAAGAAGAATTATTTGTACTATTGTTAGAAATTTCCACACTTTCATGCATACTGTCACATGATTCATTTTCAATCACATAACCATCTTCATCCTACTAACTAAAATAATCTAATTTAGTAGATCTAGAATCCATCTCTTCATAATCACAAGAAATATCATCATTATCTATGGATTCACTAGATCCACTATTACTTTCAACACATTCACATTTTTAATTTAAATCATTCTCAAATTTCTTGAAAAGACTATCAACATGAAAAATCTTTTATAGTCTCAAATGTGATGGCCAGTTAACTGAATCTGGCATAAAGACATCTAGGAAAGCAATAGGTCATGAAAATTCCCTTGGTCTTAAAGACACATGCAACTCCATAACTACTGATTTAAATTTTTCATAGATATGATCATCTTCTAGACCTTGAACACTTCCTACCATATTTCTTATAAATGTAAAAATCTGATTGCAAAGATCTTTCTTAATTTCTACCATATCTTCAAGCACATCTTCATGTCTTGGCAAACTAAAATAAAATTTCTACCTCTTCCTTTTAGTGCTGAAAATCACTAAATAGAGGCAACCTCTTTTAAACACTTGACTTCCATGAAAGAGAAACATGAAAATCAAAATACCACAAGTGCTAATGCAAGATTTTGATTGGTTAATTTGACATAGGTGCATACTAAAAATCCTTCACACAATTGATAAGACTTTGTAGAATAGCCAACTCCTTGCAAGAGGATAAAGAAATCACTACTTCAATTTAATTTTTACATTTCATTTTTTTATAATAGTAGATATAAACAACACTTTAGAACTTATCAAGAAATTAAACTTCCTTTTCAAGATAGTAGCAAAAGCATCAGATCTGCCCATACAATTAAAATTCCTTCAAAATATTGCAATGAAATCAACTAGGAACATACTAGTACAAAAATTGAGAGTTGCCACTCACATTTTGTGAGAAATAAAACCTAATTTGTCACTTGACAAATCTAAACTAGACCTTCATATGCAGGAGAAATGAAAATCATCAAACCACTCTAATAGATTTACAAACTTGGAAAAGGGAACACAAAATTATGTTCATTCTTGACTCTGATTTTAAAACAACACTTTGAAAACAAAAATTTGGCTAAATTGATTGAAGATGAACACTCTTAACAATGCAATTTACACTCAACCTCAATGCTACTACTGCAAATGAAAAAAACTTCACTGGGGTGCATGATTTGGAGTAAGAAAACTGGAATGAACATTAGAGATCTTACTAGTGCAACTTTTTTTGTGCACTTCTTCTATTATATTAAATCTCTTCTTTTAAATTCTTAAAGTTTATATACCATTAATATTCAATACAATCCCCAACAAAGTCACCATTTTTCTGGTGACTTAGATGGGCAAACCATATTGAAAAATAAGATTGAGATATTCAATTCATACTAGAGGTTCTTTTCCTTTTAACAAGATGTATTGTCATCTTATCTCCCTAGTAGAGTTGCCATTTTTTTGGTATTTAGAAACAACATGGTTCCAAATTGCCCTGATGAGAACATGATACATCTAGAGGTAGCTACTTTCCATCTTCACCATATGTTTTCAAACATCGAGCCAACTATAAGGCCTGACTCTTCTTCTTCAAGCTTTGCAAAACCTAGGCGACTAGACCTCAAATTCTCTTATATGGTACTAGTGCTAAAACATACACTTGAATCTTAACAAAATAGATACAACCCTTAATCTTTTGACTCTTATGCATAGATCTCAGACATGGAATAACTAATAACATGACCTAAGAAATTGAGAAGCTAAGTGAGGGCATCATTTTTAGTTCTTCAACATTAAAGGGAAATACATTTGATAATGATGTTGATTTCAGCAAGACCCCAAATATGCAGTGATCCTATAGCTAATCAGTGCCTTATCTATTGGGAAATTCCATGATTCAAACACATAAATCTGTGATACCAGTGACATATTCCATACATCAAGATACCAGATCCATCTAATCACTTTGTGAATCAAAAAATTGTGTTCATAAAGACCTCATTCTTATGAAGTATCCTTCTAAAATAATCAGCAACTCTATCAAACACATCAAGCATTTACTTGGCCCTTTGTTCCAACAGTAAAATATATCAAACATACAACCTTAAAGGGATGCAAATGGGTCTTAATTCTTTGTCCCTAGACCATATAAGACTATACATTACAAAGATAGGATATTAGAATCAAGATGAAACTAAAGAAATTCTTTCTCATTTGTATTCATTTCCTTGAAACTATACATTCAAATGCATGAAATTAAAACATAGAAATGCCAAACATATTAAAACTAGCTATATTATCTTCACTACTATTGTTCATACAAGAGAAATATCTACTAAAGAATTTGTTGGAATCATAGTTATGGATCCAAGAATGTGGTCTCATGCTGAAAATTTCCAACCCTTACAATGGATGAGGAAGAGAAAGATATAGAGGAAGAATGGAATCTAGGATCTAATCTAAAGACAACATGTGTCCACTTGAATCACCATCCTTTTCTATTGTAGAACATCTCACATCTTTCTACCCATTTGATCTGATTTAGTTTTCACCATTATCTTGTAACCAACCCAAAATATCTCTTCCTAAATGATGAAAACCCCTATGTTACTCAAATATTTGGAATGCATCATAAAATATAGATTTAACTACTTTGGAGGTAACTAAAATCAACCCTAACTACATTTTTACTATCTTTTATGCACACTTAGTTCATTACCCTACTAGAAAATACATTTGCACTTCAATACCTAAATGTGGTTGTAGATTAGGAATTTGCAAGAAAACCTTATGTAACCTAAATATATGGCTTCCTATGCAAAAATGAACTCCAAAAATGGAAAGTTCATCTTCTCCTAGTTCTGGCAATATATAATATGCCTATACTTTCTTATCAGAAACTCCCTAAAAGTCATTTTAAAAATATAACTCTACTATGAAACTATAATCTGCACCTTTTTAAAAAAAAATAAAATCTAAAGTTTAAACTTGAGAATTAATCCTTTCTAAATTTAAAAACATGCATGGATTCCCTTTTGATAATATAATTTTAAAAATAACTTTTTAAATCATTTGGAATTTTCCCTTTATTATGCCATTTAGGTCAACCCCCTGGTTGAACACTATGTGTTGACCTCTAATTGGTCAAACTTCCTCATAATCACCATCCATTGGATGCTATGTCACCTCACTAATGAAACCACAACATCACCAAGCATCGAGGCCCACTGCCACGTGGTGCCTAGGCACTTGCTTGCTTTGCTTAACTTTCTTACATCTTTGTGGAGTAGTAATGCACCCACCATTAGATTTACCAAATGGCACAATCCTGTGTATTTGATCTGGTTCACTCGTTTAGTGCCACATCATCATCTTTGTCTTCATTTTCTCAATCAAAATTTTCTTGGTCTCTAAGCCAGTTGTCCATCCATGGTGGGCCCCTCCTTGCAAGCTTTTTCCTTCCAAAAAGTCCACATCTTGAAGACAACTAACACTATGAGTTATTTGGTATTTAAACCTTAAAATATCCCCAAACCCAGTGCATGTGGGTTAAATGGTTTATCATTGTTTTCTCAATGAATGCTCAAACTGTCCTTGTGCAATATATCTCTACTCTTTTCTTCTTCCATCCATGCATTTTAACTCCTCTAATGTCGACATGGCCATCTATTTCATATAGGGAGAGTGAAGTTTAGGTGTGTAAGAGAGCTCCCCTATTTTTAGTGTAAGTAGGGCCACTTTGATGAGGTAAGCTTGACGATTCCAACATCTTAACTTTGAAGTATAGTCGTAACATAATCATTTCTATGTATGGATCCCAATGAGAAAAGAATTTAAAAGTTTCCTTATCTATCTTTGTACTCAAAACCTTGAATGAAATAATCTCATATGGATTTACTCCAAACATAAGATATTGGTATTGTTTATCCCATGATTGAATCCTCTACTCAAATGAAGACATAAAATAATGCCTTTGTTTAGAGCTTTCCTCTATTTTTGGATATTCAATCTAGAAAAGAAGTGAGCATTATTTTGTTTCTAGGTCAAATTTCTTAGTAATCCTATAACTAGCCCTACCAATTTAAATTGATTTCTTTGAGGCAGCTTTCCTTCTGTTTGTTTGTGGTTGGGTTGGAGCATCTTTTTCTTCACAAGTAGCACAATTTGCTAAATTTGTCTAATGTCTCTTTCCTTGAGAATGTGCCAAATAATTTCCTTCATTATTATGTAGGTTCAAACATAGTTTGTATTCATAAATGTTTCTTTCTATGGTGCTGCAATGAATGTGATTGGTTCCTCCTCTGCCCATACCATGTGCTTCTCCTTGACTTGCCTGTTGATTGTCTTCTCACCTTAGCTATGAGAGCTTCATTTTAAAATACACTAGTTCGCACCAAAAAGTAAATAAAACTCCACATCTCCCTGAGTCTGAGAAATCAATATGATCAAATCATTGAGTTCAATGATATAGATAATCTTTGCAAATCGAGAAGGCCCAAGTCCATTCACAAGTTATATCCAAGACTTTGTAAAACTCATGTAAACTAGAAAAGAAACTAGATTGAGCTGAAGCTAGGTACCATTAGCTAAAATCAACATCTCTTCACACATGCATGAACATCTCATTTGTGATTGTATTTGTTGTAGACCTAGAATGGTATTTGGATTCACTCGCCTTCATCATTCCTCCAAAATTCTTTCTATATTTTTTATGCATAAAGAACATTTGGAAAAATACTTGTGCTCTTACATATCTTTTGAGTATATATTATAATGAAGATCATCACTACAACCACAACTATTGCTAGTAGTGGAGTTTTCATTATTTGATGTCTATAGATATGTCATGGTAAGGAATTTGGTTGAAATCCCCAATCACTTATCAACTTGATGGAAACAGTTGAGCCCCAAAGTGGCTTTGGCTAAAAAGAAAATTGAATTCAAAGACCTGATATGTCAAATCAATCTATTGAACATATAGACTAATTTGAAATTAAAATCAATCATTGAACTATTATTTACAAGTTTTTTTTCCTCTTTCTTACCAACTACCAATTTCATGTCATAGGGTCCTTTGATTGGCTTTAAAAACTGACAAAAACCACCTAACTAAGCTCTGCAATCAAAAATCTTAATTCTCTATTCATTATTCTTGCACCCTACCAAATTTTATCTCATGAAAAATTCTTATTCAAAAGATATTGACTGTCAAATTTTCCCTCTCAGAACTACCTACAAGCAAAGATGTTAGAAAACCACCAAACATATTTAGATTTAGCCTTGAAAACTAGGCAGACTGACACTTGGGTGCACAAAATTGGAGCATTGGTTCCCAACCATGAGTAAAATATTAATCTATAGTTAAATCTCATAACAAATAATTGGGCACAAATGGCAAGAAGTCAAAGTGGGCTACTCAAAATTGCAAAATTAGGAACAATGACAAAAAGTGATTTTCTCAAATGGAATGGACCTGGGAAAGTGTGTAGAAATATTCATCAAGGTTTAAAAATTAGCACAATTAAAGTATTTTTAGAGTAGAACAAAATGGTACAATAATTTTGATCTCACCTATCACAAATTTAGAGCTATGACCTCACAAATAGGGGTACTGACAAATTTGCATGTGCTGACACCAGTAAAACATCACAAATTGCATTTGGAATTACATTTGAAAATTGATCAACGGATTTTTCATAAGCTAAAAATTGAAACATACAAATTCTCTTACCACTATAATACAATGAAAAAAGAATTTTCTCATTTTGATCAGCTGGTTTAAAGTTATAACAAGTCAAATAGGGCTTCCGAGAATTCTAAATAATTTGCATTAGCATGACAACAATAAATGACCAACTTTGAGGGATTAAAAACCTATCCAAATAGATTAAAAATAACTCAAAATCTAAAACATAGGTTCTTTGATATGGATACTAAACACTCCCAAAGTTATGAGTCATGAAACATTACTAGGTGCAATATATTCAATTGCAAACACGGCTTCCTGTCATTGTTTAACACAGGCAAAAATGCAGATTTGGACATTGTCTAAAATGGGAGTTCACAAAATGGCTTGAAATGGAAATTTATCTTCATGAGATGAGTGGAAATACTAAATGCAAGGTGTTAAAAATATTAAACACCTCATAGGCCTCAAATGGATAGTCAAGTACACATGCATTAAAAAGCGCTTATAGGGCTTGATTTTTTTCAATGATACTCAAAATCAGGGCTTCAATTTTGAGTCCCAATAGGATCCATTCTCTATACTATCAAAGCTTTCATTTCTATGTTGAAAATTTATCCCCTTTTTATCCCACTAGCACCATATGCCTCGTATGATATGGTATTTTCTTGTCTCCTAATTTGGTCAAACATGTATCCTTTATCGAAATCCCATCCTGGCACCAATGGCATTTTACTCCTCTACACTAAATATCTTGCCTCCTCAAGATTCATCACTTAAATCTCTTGATTATAGGCATGTATTTTATCAATCAATTCCTCCTTCTCTTCATATGACTCCCATAGTTTCATCTTCAATACTAGTCCACTTTGTCTTATCTTGTAAAGGGAACTCTTAAACTTAGTAGATTTGATGAATTCATCATCTTTAATGAATTGTTGGGCTTGGATGATCATTTCATCCAAACTTTCTACTACTATCTCCAGGTTAGTCAAAGTATTATTTATGGCATTTATTCTATCTTCTATGTAATTTTTCCTTAGATCAGCAAAATATTGATTCTTATCAGGCAGGAGTTAAAGTGTGTTCTACTTTACTTTTTTTGTTATATGGGCAACTTTCTATCTCTTATTTCACTTTGTGACCCATGATGCCTCAGCAAGCTCATATTCTTTAATTTCTAGGGTTACATAAAGCTCTAGGTTGTCAAGGTTTACCCTTTCTTCATCTCTAATGGGCTCTTCTGGCATTTGTGCCATAATCCCAACATGGTTAACAACCATCTTCCTTATCCTCTCTGAGTAAGCGAAATCCATGTAAAAACCTTTAAAGTTAGGATATATTCTCTTCAATTCCCTCTCTAACCTTAGAACACCATCAAATTTGGTAGTTTATCAATTGTGTCCCCCTTAGTAACAATGTTTGGGATAAGCTCCTCATGAGGCAATTCTGTGGTGTTTGGCAACACATAGTTCCTAATTTCTTTGAGGGTATTCCTCATTCAATTATCAAGGTCATACATTCTATAGGGAGTAGTTAATAAATTAAAATGGTGGAGGAAAGAATGTATCTGATCTAAGGATTCTTTTCCAATTGAGCAGTCTTCAATCCTAAAGCACCCACATAAGAATGTACCTCTATGAAACTTAGGTCCTAAGTATTCCCTATTCACCATGAGTAACTACCACATGAATTCAGTGATGGAAAGTCTAGGATCAATGAATTTGGACAATATATGAGGTGGTTGAGGGAAACCATATACTCTTATAAGGGAAAATGTTGGGAATAAGAATATGTCCCCCCAATTGTGATCTAAACTTTTATTTTTAGGTAGAAGGGCTAGTCTCAAAAGACTCTTCAAAATTTTAGATGCCTTAAAGTAACCTAGGTCTATATTTTTTATTATAACAATAGGAATAATTGTTGATAAAAAAAAATAGAGTCAGAGTAGTGATAAGAACTATCCCATACCTGTGTTGATAGTTGAACTAGAAATTCACCATTTACATCAAAGGTATGTTCAATGAAATCTGGGCTAAAATATTGTTAGAACTTGTTTAGCACTTCCCTTAGAATTGGTGGAAAGGGTTTAACCACCTCCCATGTACTATAAGTTTATTGGTTGTATCAGGCATTTACAGATCGGTCTTTTGGTGCAATAGAAACCCCACTCTAACAAGTGGTATCAAAGCTTCATCATAGGTTCAAATCCTCAAACCCTTAGGTAATGCTGAGGGGGAGAATATTAGAAATATTTTTAGTGCTCCCTTTAGGATTCATGAAAAAGGCTTAACCACCTCCTATGTATTATAAGTTGAGTGGTTTTATCAAGCTTTGATAGATCAATCTTTTGGTGCAATCGAAACCCCACTCTAAAAAATACCCCACATTCTTGTAAAAGATCACATGCATCAGTAGTTAGTAATGATTAAACTTGAAGTTTTCCATTTCTCCACTCTATGGTAGTCAAATATTATCCTTCATCCTCTCTATAATATACTCCACATAGTCATATTCTCCACCATGGTAGGAGAACATCTCGAGGAATAATGAATTCTGCCCCATATACCATATCAGTTTGATCTTTTCCTATCACCTTATGAACACCATATAATGTTTTCAAAAAATAGTTCTTGAATTTATCTAGGGGCATCTTCTTTTCCACCTTCTTAAGTTAGTGACCCACTTGCTTGAGGTCCATGGGAATGTGTTGTAGCATAGACTTTCCTATGTAAGCATTGGTTTTTCTTTCAAATTTTTCTTGTAGGTCAACTAAGTCCACTAGCTCACTCATTGCTCCCTCCAATCCAAAGGTTTCAATGAATGAAGCATGATATAGTGTGAAGAAAATAGTCTCGTCTTTCTTATGGAATTATTTTTTGGCGTGATTCAATTAGAGCCTTTACCAAATCTACATCTATGAATACCTCTAGAAAGTTAAGCTTTTCTAGATTCTTCTTCTAGGAATTACAAATAATGATCTTTAATGTTCAATTACAATAGAAATATTTGAATAATTCATAACCATTAACACTAGGGCATGTAGCATCTTTGCAGGATGCATAGGGATCTCTGAAATCATTGTCATTTGCAGAAATGGACAAGAATTCTAAAAATAACTTCATCCATTCTTCAACAAACCTACTCAACTTTTTCTGCCTAGTTTTTTCTCCTTTGGAAGTCGAAGTCTCTACAACTTCCATGTTTGAGGCTTGGATTTCTTCCACATCTTTATCTGATATTCTAACTAAGAATTATGCAACTTCAACTCTGTAACTATTGTGGAAAACTATAAGTTGCTTGCATTGAAAACTCTACAATTTCTAGAAATCTCTTCTCTCTACAAATATTAACCTATTATTGTCTTAGAGAATGTTTCTATGGTGTACATACCTCATCAACCTTCTATTTGAATTGATATCATACATGCTCCAGCTTTAAATTTAGCATTCCTTGTCACCTCAAATGGAGCATCCACTAACTATCCAACTCAGAACTTCCTATACTTTATTCAAACTTCATTGGCTAGGGGCTTTCTATCATTTTCTAGGTTAGAAGAAAAGAAAAAAGTGATTTTATGTCTTACTTACGATTTGCAATATTACGATCAAATTTGAAATGAAAGCCCTTCATATCATCTTAGACAGGGAAATTTGGCTCTATGATCTTACGATCACTTGGAATTCAACGCTTATCACATTCTCATAAGCCTAGAAAATAGTCCTTATGATCTTATGATATACTATTTACTATGTCTTTGAAGCTCACCCCTAAGTCTCTTAGGATCTAATGAGACATATTTTATCTTAAGATTAGATCACTAGAAACATAATCACTTTCAAGGGTCAAGAACTTATGTTGAGCAACTAATAAACCTTTTTGTAGCATCTTACCTCACCTTTACTTTCTTTACAATCTTATGATCATGGCTAATCATAACTTCAAAATTCATTTCACAAACCTTTATGATCTCACAAACACAACTTAGCATAACATCATGTCTCAACTTTTATGACCTTATGATCTCTTGGTCATAGTCAATTAAATGACTTTGTGACTTCTCAAGTTAGCTTTAACAACTACCATTGAATTATGACCACACCAATACTTATCCTTTCTTTATCATAGCCTCAAAAGCCTTAACCTTTATGTTTATGATCTAATGATCTAGCACTACTTTGTAGCTTCATAATGATATGAACTGCTACATGTCTCAAAAAATCTTTATGCTTATGTGCTCAGTCCTAGCTTTTATTAATGGATCACTTCATATTTTTGCCTTGCAATATTATGATCACTTCCTTATCATGTCTTTAGAAACCTCATAATCTACTCAAGTGATCTCATGAACACATCCTTTCATATATTCAAACATCCCCTTGAAAATATTTATGATGTCTTGATCACCATTTATCATAAGATTAGAACTCTCCATAACATTTTCACTTTATATCCTTCAGATCTTTTAATCCTCCTATTAGAAATGACTTAGAATAACTTAGAAGGGGGGTGAATCAATTATTCAAGGTTCAAATGTCTAATTAAAACATTTTCATCAAGTAAAGTGAGCCTATCAAATTGTTCATTCATCCAAGCTTAATCATTCCTACTTAGCAAGTTACTATAAATCAGCATGCAAAAATAACTCATCAAAGATCAACACATAACATAGTGATTTATGTAGAAACCCAATTTGGGAAAAACCACCAGTAACATGCTACTCAATTCTCACTCGTTTGAAATGATTCCTTGTGAAAGGTCTACCTTGTTAAAAGCTACAACACACTATTAAATGTGACTCGGTTAAAGGATTTAACCACCTTGTTAGAAGTGGGCCTAGTTAGAGGACTTAAGAACATTCATTTAGAATGCCACCCTATTAAATGATTTATAAATGGTTGTTAGACCAACCTAATTCCATAGGATTTTACCCTAACTGATACAATTTTTAGAGAGTAACAACAAGGGGTTTTGACCTAATTATAGTTCACAACTTATCTTGTAGATTTTAGATCTCTATTCATCTCTTTTCAATTTTCCTAGCTTTCAGTCTCTACAACTCTAATAGCTTGTCCTTCTTTCAAGCTTTGTCTCCTTGAGCCTTCATGCTTGATGTACCAGTGCAATCTCCTATACAACCTCTTATTGAAGTAGAGTCTTTGTGCTTGATTCTTCCTTCTCCTCTTGATGTCTTCTCCTTGACACCTTTCAACCACTTCACAATTTTGGCACACCAATAGCTCTTACTTCTTGGCCTATGACTCCTTAAATATAATTCCAAAATTGCTATTCCCACTCGATTCTTCCCTCCTATAATTCTAGTTTGAATGGATTAGGTAGGATTCATTGAATCCTACCTGTATCTTGTTCCTTCTAGAAACATCATGAAGAATCCTCTTGAATTCACTCAAAAATAGTTTACATAGAATTTTTTGCTTACAACTCATCATCCTTATCCTCCAATTGGTTCACAAAATTCAAGGTAATAAACTTGTCGACTCAGATCTGGCAAATCTTTGACTTTTCCAATAATGTAGCAGCTTGACACTATTGAAATTTTGGTGCTTGGCACATACTACGTTTACTCAGCATCAAATATGTCTTACAAATGCTTAGCACCTACTATGGATTCACTTGGCATCCATTAAGTTTTTTTGATGCTTAGCACCTATTACTTTTCTTGGCACTTGAACACACTGAACTCCTTATGTATCACTCGGCACACACTAGATTTTCCATTTTCTTGGCACTAACTAAAAATTTTCTCAGCTTAAACTAGCTTGCTTGACACTCACTAATGAACTTAGTTAAGCTTTGTATACAACTTTGTTGCAACTTATTCCTCCAATGTTTCTAAGTGTGACCAACCTTTGTATCCTCAAGTATGTTATCAATACATCATTTTACCATTGTCTTAACTAATCCTTGCACTTTATTACGAAACCATAACTCAACCTTTCCTTTAGGTACTCTTGTTACATCCTATTAATTAAATCCTCTTCATCAATCAACTAAGTGATAGTACTTGGATCTTATAAGCAATTTTCATTCCAAAAAATAGCAAGTTTCACATCAATGAAAAAATAATGATTGAAAACATTCTTTATCAACAATCTCCCTCTTTGCAATCAATATTCTTCTTACAATGATCTTTTCAATCACATTTCCAATAGTCTCCCTCTTTGGCATTGATAGCAAACCAAACTAATCAACCAAGTTAAAAAAATTCTAACTAGGTTCAAATATTAAATCAAATGCCAAAAAGAAAATTGTATTATCACTAGGTTTCACAATTCGCTCTCTAATTTTTTATCCTAATTTCTTTTCTTCTGCTATATATTCCTAATCATCCTTTTTCTCCCTCTTTTCTATGGCTTACTTCACTATTCACTTTGATCTCTTACTACTCCTGACTCGTTCTTACATTATTTCTCCCTTTGTATGCATTGATCATGTTCTAGTATTAGCTACTTCAGCTACTTCTCCCTATATCCAATTTAATGTTGTTGATCAATTTCTATTCATTCTCCCTCTTTGAAAACAATGCCAAAAATATAATATTTCAGCATCTTAACATGCAAGTGTAGCATTTATAGGTACTCCAATTTCTCCCTCTATCACCTTTCTTGTGACTAATTTGGAAATTCAACATTTTTATTACTTTAGGCATGATCCTAAAGTAAACATCCTCTACATTAATTTTTAATGTGCCAAAAATCAACTCATTTGATGCAAGGCAGTCTTGCTTTATCTCAAGTAGCCTTGGCTAGGGGTATCACCCCTAAATTACCTCTAAGATACTCAAAATCATCTTTAGGTAGTGCCTTTGTAAAGATGTCAACAATCCATTCCTTTGAACTAACATATTCCATCCTTGCTTATCTTCCACCAATTCTCTTACATAGTGATGCTTGCAATATGCTTTGTTTTGGCATGCATTACATGATTCTTTGATATGTTGATGGCACTTGTATTATCACAATAGAGTATCACAAGTTCAATTACATCTTCCTTCATACCTTGCAATAGATGTTTAATACATATAATACTAGTGCAATTGACAGCAACAACAACATATTCAATTTTTTCTATAGACTGTGAGGTACAAGATGGTTTTTTGCTGGCCCAAATAATCAATATTTTCCTTAAGAAAATTGCTTCTACATTGGTGCTTTTTCTGTCATCAATATTACCTCCCCAATCTACATTAGTGTAGGCTTTCAACTCAAAATTTTCACTCCTCTTATAGTATAAACCAAAGTCATCAGTTCCTTTTAGGTACCTCAATATTCTCTTTACTGCCATCAGATGATTTTCTTTTCGACTTGCAAAAAATCTTGCCACTATTCCAATAGCTAATATAGTGTTTGGTCTATTGTGTACAACATACTACAACTTTTCAATCATTGATCTATACATTGTTCAATTCACTTCAACTAACTCATCATTCTTGGATAGCTTATGTCATGTTACCATTGGTGTACTGATTGGTTTTGAATCTTCCAATCCAAATGTCTTGAGTATCTCCTTGATGTATTTTGATTGGGTCACAAATATGCCATGCTTCAATTGACGTACTTACAATCCAACAAAGAATTTTATTTCTCCAAACATTGACATCTCAAACTCATGTTTCATATGATCAGAAAAATCTTTGCATAGGACATCTTTTCCTCCAAATATTATATCATCAACAAAGATTTCAGATATCAAAATGTCTTTACCTTTTCTTGCCTTGATGTACAAATTGTTGTTGTCATCTATTTTCTCAAATCCTATCTTCACAAGGTATTTATGTAATCTCTCATACCATGCTCTAGGTGATTGCTTCAAATCATAGAGTGCTTTATGAAATTTGCAAACCATATCCTTGTTGCTATCATCAACAAATCCCTCTGGTTGTTCTATGTAGACTTCCTCTTCTAGTATACCATTCAAAAAAGAAGACTTCACATCCATTTGGTAGACTTTAAAACCTTTATAGGTGGCATATGCAAGTAATGTTCTTACTCCTTCCATTCTTGCAATAGGGGAAAATATTTCCCATAGTCTAGTCCTTCTTCTTGTGCATAGCCTTTGTAGAAAAGTCTCACCTTGTTTCTTGTTATCTCACCATTCTCTTCAAGTTTTTTCCTGAACACCAATTTGGTACCAATTACATTTTTATCAAATGGTCTAGGAACTAGAGTCGAAGTTTTTTTTCTTCTCAATCTAATCTATCTCCTCTTCCATAGCTTTATGCCAATTATCATCTTATAATTGTAGAAGTTGAGAAAACTAACTTCACAGATCACCAAGAACACTTGCATGCAAATATCCTACAATGAAGAGAAATTGGAAAATGAAAAAGAAAAGCTTGGAAATTCTCAACAATCTGAGATAAAAATGTATTTCAATTTTTTGAAAATAAAAAGTACAAAGGTTCAACTTTAAAGGTGAAAAAAACCCTAAAGGGAAAGAAAACTAGGTTTGTGCATTATAATTAATATAAAATATTAATTATATGCACCTAAAAGCAAGTTTAAGTAACTAGAGTAATAAACCACTTAATTAATTAAATCAAGGTGATCTAATTAATAAGTGAAACAAAATAATTACTCTAACACCCCACCTTAAGAAAATCTCAGGAGGAAGCTAACCTAGAAAAGATATGAAAACAGGAAAATGGGTCCCGACAACAAGGCCTAATCAGATACCCAATACAAGGAAATCTCTATAAACCAAAGATAAAGGAGAAAACCCAGTGGGAAAAACCCCTCTCCAAAATGAGATGAAAAAGAAGAAGAAAGAAAATGGCTCAAGAGACTCTCTCAAAACCATAAACAACCTCCCCATGAGAGAGAGATGAGACATCAAAGCCTCCCATGAAGAATGGAGCCCCTATAGAAAGGAACAAACCAATGGAATGCCAATGTGAAAGAAATAAGGGCACAAACCAAGGAAACCACTGAATGATAGGAAGGCCTAACTGATGCTCAAAGGAGTAGACATGAGGATTTTGAAAAGGAATCCCCAAAGTAGGTGTGCTAATACTATCATGAAAGAGGAGATGAACATCCTCTAAAGAATCCACAACAAGTGCTCCTGAAGGCTCAATGAGTGGAGCTAGAGGCTCTGACAGAGCTAAAGAAGAAAAGACTTCAACAAGATGTGGTGTGGTGATCTTAGGAACAATACAAAGGTTCAAGTGTCCTGATTGCACCACATGATACTATCACAAAGGAGAAGAACTATGCTTTGATGATGGAGATGGTGGACCAAAGTGTGAGAAGGTGTAGAGATAGGTGGTATGATCAACTATCCCTATAGAAATAAGGTCTCTTATTGCACTATCTTGAATGTAGATTGAATCTATGATGAGCTCAACTGTCTTCCCTTATCCACTATGTGTAATCTAATACATCAAGAGAAGGTTTGTAAAGAGAGATGGAACATCCAATACATCATTGAATGTACCATCCTAAATGTGAACTAAACCTTTCTTGTAGACTATTAGAGTAGTGTTATTCCCTATGAGAATATAAGGAATGGGAGAAGCCTCAATAGAGGAGAAGACCCCTTGAGAAGATGTCATATGGTGAAAAGCACCTTAATCTAGTATCTAAGGGATCTAGGAAGGGGATGCAATGGAAGCTTGTAATGCATGACCCTGTGCAAAATCTAGTGAAGATGTCAAAGAGGTGGAAGAAGACTAAAAGGTAGACCCCTATGAGGTAGAAGAGGATGGGGATGAAATAGAGCTCTTTTTAAGAAGGTCTTGCAAATCTGAAATTTGTTTCTCATAGCCATCAAATCTCTTCTGAAAATAATGTGCCTCATCATGAGCTCCTTTCTAACAATAGGAATAAAGAGTCTTAGTCTTATTTTTCTCCTTATTCTTAGAAGAAAAGGATGGATCAGTAGAGTGCTAAGAAGAGGAATCAAATATCTACTTCAACTTTTGCTCCTGTATATCCTTGGCAATTAATGTCTGTAATGGTGAACTTGTAAGTGAATCCATCTACATGAGCTTGGACCGCTCATGAGTTAACCTATCATAGAATATCTCAAAAGAAGGCATCTAATGTTTGTTACCCAAGGCATCCATAATGGAGTAGAAAGTGGAAGAGAAAATTTGATATTGTCCTCGCAGCTTTGAGAGTATCAAAAAACACTTTCATCATCTAATTTGGTTTTCCCACATCCCTACAAAATTGTACTCAAAGATTTGAACTTCATTAAGAAGTCCTCAATGGTGGGGAAATTAGTAGGTGTCAAAGAATTCAACTCTAAATCAAGCTGTAGTGCCCAAAACTCATTTACTGTGCCAAACAAAGTTTGGAATTTGGTCCAAATAGCAAGTGAATTGGTCAAAACATATAAGTGAAATAGTAAACTATCTGAGATGTTCAACGCAATTAATCCCATGGCTTCATCTATTTTGTTTATGTGCTAAAAAACCTCAAAAGGGCACTATAGAATAGGTTGGTTCACATCTAGACATGACCATAAGCCTCTTGACATGAGAAGCCTTGTCATTTTGGTCTTCTAGGTGTGATAGTTTTGTGGCATGAGCTAGATCATAGAAGGATCTAACATTGAGAGAAAGAAGAAGATAGAGGTAGAAGGGTCATATTCTAAATTAAATTATAGAATAAAAAATGCTCCTCCCACAATGAATAAATATATCCCTCAAAAACTAAAGCAACAACTATTGAAAAACACAAAAACTAAGAAAAGAACTTGAAATTTGCATGTAGAGAAGAGGTAAATAGAAGTCTCTACTTCAATGTCAAAATTAGAAGCTCAAATGAACTTGGAATCAAATGAAACCAACATCATTGTCTCCATCTTCGAATTAGCTTTTTGATGCTTCTTTTAGATCGAAAAAATACATCCTTATGACCATACAATAGCATGCAAAGGGGGCTAAAAAAAAATTCCAGACACCTAGAAGCCAAAAATGAAAAATTTTATATGTTTCTTGACTACATATGGCCTTCCAGATCTAATGCCAGTATCCATTTGGGCTCAAAGTGCTCCAAAAAATCACCCTTCTCCCTTTTGAAGAAAAGAACTCTGAAAAGGCTGGGGTTTCTAACTCTAAATCTTGACTTCAAGAATCTTCAAACAAGGAAGCAGTAGGTCCACTCTAATAACATGTAAAAGTTGATAAAACCTACTTCATAGATCACTAAGAACACTTGCATGCAAATATCCTACAATGAAGAGAAACCATAAAACAAAAAAATAGAGCTCAAAAATTCTCAACAATCTAAGAGCAAAATGTATTCCAAGTTATGAAAAGTACAAAGGTTCAACCTTAAAGGTGAACAAAACCCTAAAGAGAAAGAAAACTAGGTTTGTGCATTATAATTAATATAGAATATTAACTATATGACCTAAAAGAAAGCTTAAGTAACTAGAGTAATAAAACACTTAACTAACTAAATCAAGATGATCTAATTAATAAGCAAAACAGAATAATTGCTCTAACAATAATGCATCTTTCACTATTTTGGGCTCAATCTTACTCAGTAGACATGATTCATTCTTTAGTTTGTTCCTTGTCATTAGTCTATCTTCCTTGTCTCTAATGATTTGTTCTACAGGGTGATGTCTTTTCACGTATCTAGATAATCTTCATTGTATCCTTCTTTCCAAGTTTGGCCCTTCATCTTCAAAGTCACTTTGCACATCACTATCTGGTATTTCATCATCTCTTTCATGTGTACTACTTTTAGAATTAGAATATGCATTTTCTTCATTTTATAACTCAACTTCTGAATATAGCTTGGTAGTCATTAGCTATGACTCGGCTGATATTGAGATTTTTTCTTGATTTCCAACTTGATTGGAAGCTTCATCTTCAATTGGTATTCCTTCATAGAAGTATACAAAAGATTTATAATCTTCTAATTTCTTAGATTCATCAACTTGGACTTTTACATGCTCATCAAATTTTACATTTTTACTCTCAACAATCTTGTTAGTGTTAGTATTTAAACACTTGTATGCTTTACTTCTAGTGGAGTATCCAAAGAATATGCCTTCATCACTCTTTACATCAAACTTGCCATTTCTAGTATCCTTAAGAATATAGCATTTACAACCAAACACTTTGAAATGTTTTACATTAAGTGAGTGTCCATACTATAGTTCAAAAGGTGTTGCATTTGTTCCTTTCTTAACTTGGACTTGATTTAGGGTGTAAACAATAGTACTTATAGCTTCTCTCCAATACTTCAGAGCAACATTTTTCTCCATCATCAAGGTTCTAGCATAGTCTATTACTAATCTATTCCTTATTTTTGTAATGCCATTCTATGGGGGAGTTCTTGGTGCTAATGTTTTCCTTTTGATACCTTTTGTCACTGCAAAATATCTCAAATTCTTTTGATGTAAACTCTCCTCCTCTATCTAATCTTAGGCACTTTAGACTCTTTCATGTTTCCTTCTCAACCCTAGCCAAATACAACTTAAACATTTGAAATGCATAAAATTTTTGCATCAAGAACATGGTAGTCATCATCCTAGAGTAATCATCCACAAATAGCATTATGTATCTATCTTCTTGGTAGCTTTGTATTTCTATTGGGCCACATAAGTCAGTATGTAGTAACTCTAGTACTTCTTTGGAAGTGTAGGTTTTGCTTTTGAAACTTGACTTGGTCATTTTTCCTAGTTGACGTTATTTGCTCATTGTGTCTTTTGGCTTCTTCGATTTAGGAAAACCTCTGACTTTCTTCTTTTTATTGAAGTTAATTAGATTGTCCAAGTTAAAATGACATAGTGTTTTATGCCATAACCATGCATCATCAAGTCTAATTATAAGACAAGTTGCATCTTCCATATCTAGGTAAAATAGATTACTCCTAGTTTGTTCACCTTTTCCTATCAAATTTCCATCAGTGTCATAGATTTTGGCAATTTTGTTTCCAAATTCTACTTTGCAACCTATATTGCTTAACTGTGATACACTCGACAAATTGTAGTTCAGTCCTTCAATATAGTAAGTATTATCAAATGAAATTTTCTATGTAATTTTAATATAACCTTTTCCTTTGATTTGACATGGAGCATCATTTCCAAATCTAACACTATTTCCATCATACTAGGTAAAGGTAATAAACTTACTTTTGTATCCTATCATATGTGAGCATCCACTATCTATGGTCCATTTGTCATTCTTGTTCAAATAGGTTCTAATGTTGTTGTCTCATCTTCATTTGATTAATCCTTTATGGCAAATAGACTACATCATCATCATTCTCATCAAAATCTTCTTCAATAATGTAGCATCTTTTTCCTTTGTCCTTGTAATATTTGTCATCTTCTCTTTTGTTCTTATACTTGTTTCCTTCTTTGTAGTTCTTCTTCTATGTACATCTATATCAATATGTCCTATTTCATTTCAAGTAAGAAAAATGATAGGTAGCTTACCTTTGAATTTACCTTTGCCTCTACAGAATCTACTAGCCAATAATGCTTCCAATTATTCCACATCTTCCTCATCTGTGCTACTGTCACTAGATGCATGTTTTCCTTTTATATTCTTCTTCTTTAATTTCACCTCCTTAGTTTCTTTCAATGATAACTTGGCCTTGAAAGTAGATTCAAGATTCTTAGGTTTGTAGTTATCATAATTGGACAACACAAAAGTAGTGAGTCTCCCTACTATTCCTTCAAATGTTAGCTCATTTCCTAGTACACACCTTATTTCTTATATGGTTGAAACTCTAATAGAATAGATGGGGAGAAAAGTTATTAAATATTTTCTATTGATAGTATCATCTTCCAAAATGACCACACAAACTTCTTATTGCACTTACCACTTCTTTCATTCTAGAGGCATATTGAGTAGCATTCTCACCTTCCTCCATTTTCATGTCATCAAATTTTCCTCTAAGACTTTCTCTTTTTTCTCTTTGAACATTATGATCTCCTCTATTCATATCTAATTGGGCTTTCCACATCTTAAATGTAGAATCACATCCTTTGACGTCATCAAATTTAGCATAACTAAGTGCAGAAGCAATCTCCAACATTGCCTAATTCTCTTTCCTTTTGTTCAAATCATCTACTGAGAGGGGTCCAGCTGGATCTACATGTTCCACTCCAATTGAGTTTTTTGCATAATCACCTATTTATTCAAGGTGCAATTTCATTAGGCTTTTCCATGTAGTGAAGTTATCTTTTTTGATCTTGGGAACTTCTCCCTTGGACATTGTTAGTCATTTTTCCTTCCTGCCAAAATCACCACATTTGAATTCAACGTAATAATGTTCACAAGTTTTAAATATTCAAATATTCAAAAGGGGGCATGAAATATCAAATGATCAAACCTTATAATATTCTTTCCCTATGCTTTTACTATTTCTATAGGCCCACAAGTCCCCATCGTCAGATCAAGATCGATTGACAGTTGGCGCTATGTCACTATAAGAAGTTGCACATTGTTTATCATTAGTGACATAGTGCCTTTTGGCCATGTGGCCAGTGGCTCCCCCTATTCCTCTTATTCTTGGTTGTTTCTCCAGCGTCAGGTTTTGTCTAAGTCAGTGGTGGGCACTATGGTGCTATTGAAAAGTCCATGTCCCTTGCCATTAGCAACATAGCACCTAGATGGAAAGAGTTACTGTGGTGACAATAGTGGAAGGTGGGTCCTATTTCACTTGGTGGACCACAATTGAGGATTTTTTAGACAATTTGGCACATGGCCAGTTCTTGCTGGTTGGTACACTGATAGATCAAATCCATCTTGCTTGTCGTAGATCTCAGTTTGATCAACGGTAGGCGCTATCTCACTATGGAGAGTTGCTTGATCAATACCCATAGCAACATAGTGCCTTGGTGACACATGGAACAGATGATGTAATGGGCCCACCCTATTCCAAGTGGTATTATGACTCATCCTCAATGGTAGTTGTCAGATGGGTCATAGTACGATGGTGTTCTCTCATTGGTCCATTTAGCTAGTTGTGTGTAGTTGTACCACTTTGTTGATCATCGTCAAATCTCAGGAAATCAATGACCAGCACTATGTCACCATGAAAATTTGCATGTAGGATATCCATAGCAGCATAATTCCTCAATGACATGTAGCAGGGTGGGGCTAGATCTCACCAAGATGAAGACGCCAGGTGATTGCCAAGTGTTTTGTGGGCTCGAAAGTTCTAAGGAGATAGTGCAGTATTATGACGAGTCTTCACGATCATCAGATCAGTCAAGATCTATGGTGGGCACTATCTCACTATGAGAAAGTTTCTGGAGGATATGCATAGCGACATAGCACCTTGCCGCCACATGTCCCAACGGGTCTAGTGGAGATAGTAAATAGTCAACAGCTGGCAGTTAAGGTGACTTTCACGTACAGGGTTACAAGGTGGCACAGTTAGTAGTGGAAGGAAGTAGTCAAACTCAGAAAGACTCCTATGAGGTAGCAAGATAAAAGAAATTCATTGGCCCACATGGCTTATCCTACTTGCATTTTAGTTTGACTCATTGACCTATTGATTCACTAAGATAGAAATAAGGGAAATTAAGGGCTTTTGTAGGAATCTGATCTTCATGATCATTCCCAACCACCAGAAGTAAAGGCAAAACAAAGAGGAGCACTCCACCACCCCTAGTTAATCCATCTATCTGGTCAGAGCATAGTTATGGTACCATTTCTGTCTTCTCAAAGCATTATTTGACACAGAATATCAGATATCATTGCATCCAGATCAAATTTTCCTTATGATTATTCTCTGTAGGACTTAATGACAGGTTGTTGCAAAGTAATTGTAGAGAGAGGACATACTAGTTATGCCTGAGCTATAAATGAAATTTTTGTGAATTTTGAAAAGGTCAGACTTTCTCTGTTTCTCTGTTACTGCTCTTGAAATTCTCAGTACAAATTCCCCTATGCCTCTGAACTACATGATTTTCTATCTTATCTCCTTCATCCATTGGTATGAAAGTGCAAGAACCTCTTTGCCTCTTACTAGTGTTTTGTAGAGATCTATGATCTGCATGACTATATCCCCTTAGCCTATGAATGATAATATAAGTGAATCTCTCCTTCCTTGTGTCATTCATCTTGGTTCTTTGATCTACATGTGATTATTAGGTTAAAGCAAGTCTAAAGGTGTATATCCTTAGCTTCATTATGGTTCAATAGTGCATATATGGGCAGAGTTTGTCTCAAACACTCTATTTTGGTGCATCACCTCTTTAGATTAGATTAGGTAGATTTGATTTCATGTTCTCCTTCTCCCTTTTCCTCTCCAAGAGTAGTTAGGTGCATCCTAATAGTAAGAGGAAGCTGACTTTCTCCGAAGACTCAACCTTATAGTTCAAGTCCCACAGCTTGGAGGTTGTTTCCATGTTTCACTAGGTTGTCCTCATGCATAGGCTTTGGACAAGGGTGCAAACCTAAGTGACAACAGACATCTTGATCTTCCTAGTTCTAGTACCTTTAAACTAAATCAGTAGATGGCTCTAATACCAATTGTTAGAAATGCTTTAGAATAATTGAGGGGGGGGGGGGGCTGAATTAGTTATTCAAGGTCCAAATGTCCAATTAAAACTTTTTCATCAAGTAAAGTGAGCCTATCAAATTTTTTATTCATCTAAGCTTAATCTTTCCTACTTAGAAAGTTATTGTAAATCAACATACATGCATAACACATCAAAGATAAACACATAACACAATGATTTATATGGAAATTCAATTTGGGAAAAACCACCAGTAACATGCAACTCAATTATCACTCTTTTAAAGTGATGCCTTGTGAAAGGCCTACCCTATTAAAGGCTAGAACACACTATTAAATGTGACCTAGTTAAAGGATTTAACCACTCTATTAGAAGTGGGCCTAATTAGAGGACTTTAGAACATTCACATAGAATGCCACCCTATTAAAGGATTTGCAAATAGTTGTTAAACCAACCTAATTCCATAGGATTTTATCCTAACTGATACAATTGTTAGAGAGTAACAACAAGGGGTTTTGACTTCTTTATAGTTCACAACTTATCTCATAGATTTTAGATCTCTATTTTGCTCTTCTTGATTTGTCTGGCTTTTAGTCTCTGCAACTCTAATAGCTTCTCCTCCTTTCAAGCTTTGTCTCCTTTAGTCTTCATGCTTGATGTACCAGTGTCATCTCCTATATGACCACTTATCAAAGTAGAGTCTCTGTGCTCTATTCTACCTTCTCCTCTTGATGTCTTCTCCTTGACACCTTTCAACCACTTTACAATTTTGGCACATTAGTAGCTCTTACTTCTTGGCCTATGACTCCTTAAATAAAAGTATAGAATTTCTTTTCCAATTCAATTCTTCCCTCCCTTAATTTTAGTTTGAATGAATTAGGTAGGATTCATTTAATCTAACCCATATATCTCATTCCTTCTAGAAACATCATGAAGAATCCTCTTGAATTCACTCAAAAATGGTTTACATAGAATTTTGTGCTTCCAGCTCATTATCCTTATCCTTCAACTAGTTCTCAAAATTCAAGGTAACAAACTTGTTGGCTCAAATTTGGTGAATCTTTGACTTTTTAAATAATGTAGCAACTTGACACCAATAAAATTTTGGTGCTCGGCACATTTTTTGTTTCCTCAGCATCAACTATGTTTTACTGATGCTCGACACCTGCTATGGATTCACTTGGAACCCATTAAGTTTTTCTAATACTCAACACTTTTTACTTTGATCAGAACCTAAATGTACTTGCTTCCTTTTGTATCACTTGGCACACACTAGATTTTCCATTTTCTCAACACTAACTAAAAATTTTCTCAACACTCACTAATGAACTTAGTTAAGCTTTGCAGACAACCTTGTTGCAACTTATTCCTCCAATGTTTCTAAGTGTGACCAACCTCTGTATCCTCAAGTATGTTATCAATACATCATTTTACCATTGTCTTAACTAATCCTTGCTCTTTTTTACAAAACCATAACTCAAAATTTCCTTTAGGTACTCTTGTTACATCCTATTGATTAAATCCTCTTCATCAATCAACTAAGTGATAGTACTTGGATCTTATAAGAAGTTTTCATTCCATCAAATATTAGGTTTGACATCAATGATAAAAAAATGATTGAAAATATTCTTTATCAACAATCTCCCTCTTTTTAATTAATCTTATTCTTACAATGATCTTTTGAATCAAATTTCCAACACATCCTACCTATCACATGGTCAAGAGTCCCCCTTTCTCCTTTTTTATCAAACATCTTTTAGTATATTGTAATATCAAAAAACTATTACTTTCCATGAGACACTTATGATGACATGACAATGGGATAATCGTGAGATTGGGAACTTCAAAACATACACCCATGATGTTATGACCACATAGTATATCTTAAGATCAGAAGACTCAACACTTTACCCTTATGATCTTCTACTAACCCTCACATCATAACATTAGGAGATGGAAAACTTCAGCTTACAACTATATGCATAAACCTCAATCATATGATCATATCACATAATGAAAATTTTCAAAATGTTATACAATCTCCCACTTCAACACAAAACCTAGGGTAGAGGTGAAGATTGATTGCAAATTTTTATAAGAAAATATCCATAAAAATGTAAAATATAAAACTCAAGATATCAGACCATGCCACTAGGTAAGATTTTCAACACTAGGCTAGGGCACAAATTGATTAAGGTAGGGATATTTTCTAGAGAATTGATAACAAATAAAGCATAGAACCTAACAAACAACACACTTCCAATTATTTTCACAATAAATTTTCAGTTTTTTTGGCTCAATTAAAGTAAGTGCTATCAGTAGCTTTTTCTAGGGATGATGTCCATGCAAGAATTTAGAAATTCTAGTTTAAGTAGATCACATACATGATAGCCTATGAAAATGTTTTGGGACTATACAAGGATATATACATATATACAAAGGCAAACACATATGCATAGGAATTTACAAAAATGTACAAAGATATATAACCTAACTACTATTCATGGAAAATAAATACCTTCAATAGAAGTATTTGTTCAAGAATTTTCCATGAACTAGCAATTCAACAATGCTTCTTGATAACTCCTTTATGAGATAAGAATCCTCACCCCATGTAGAATCAACCAAATAGGGGCCAAGCCAAATAGGATCAAATTTTCCATGTTTTCTCTTATCCTCAATCCTTGCATTACACATCAATACTAAATCATCTAATTCAAATTATCTTGCCATTTCCTTCTTCTCATACAAAATTTGTATCTGCAACTGTAGTTTTATATTCCTAGTAAATGCCTCTTTCCTTCTTTCAATCAATCCTACTAATTCATTCATTGTCTAGCATATCATTAATGATATCATCATCATACATCTAGATGTAATAATATAGGCCTATCAAGTTATTTTGAGGCATTCTATCCTAGATTCCATATACTAAGTCAAAAGGTGCAACACCTATTGCCTTCTTTACTATCACTCTATTTTCCTAGACTACTAAATGCAACTTAGAGTCCCATGCATTTTTTTTATCATCCAAAGTCCTCTTTATGACCTTCAACAAGCTCTTATTTGTGGATTCAACCTATCCATTCCCTTGTAGATGATAGGATGATGAAATTGATCTTGTAATACCATACTTGTCACAAAATTTGATAAATTAATTAGACCTAAAGCACATGTCATTATTAGTCACTACTTTCTTAGGATAGGAAAACCTTGTAATGATGTTATTTAGAAAGAAATTATTAACCACTTTACTACCTAGTGGGAATGGCCTTTACCCATTTTGTAAAGTAATTAGTTGCAACCAATATCAATGAGTAGCTAGTAGTATACTTGGTTTATATTTCACCTATGAAATCCATTCCCCATTGTTAAAAGGGTGCCTATACTTCCATAGAACTTAAAAGCAGATTCCATAAAAAATTAATTTTCCAGCAAATCTCTAGCAAGAGTCACACTTTCTAACCAAGATTTGTGCATCTTTAAAAAGGCTAGGCCACCAGAAACATGTTCACATAACCTTGTGGGTATAGCGTTTTCCATGTAATATCCCCCACATACCCCTAAATGCATGTCATTTAGAACTTTCTCTAATTTACTTTGATCAATGCATTTCAACATTATTCCTTCAGAATTCCTCCACCATAGACCTACATTGACAAATAATGTATCTAACTAAATGAAATTTTATAGTCCTCTTTTCATTATCTGTCAAATGAGGTGGAGCTTGCATATGTTGTAAATATTATATTATATTTTTGTACCAATTAGATTGATCAATATCACATGTATCAGAGCTGAGGTCTTTATTTACAACATTTATTTGATTAGCATCTGTACTTGATTGAGTCATTAGCTTTTCTAACCCTTGACCTCTTACTAACTTGGTGATCTGAGTATCACTATTAAACTCTTCAATCATGTTTATCCATTTGCATCTTCTTCTAGATACCTCCTATTTAGAGAAAATATATGTAACTACTAAACTTGGCACAAATTAAATAATAGTAGCACCTACTAGGTAGCATCTAAAAGCTTTGACGGCTTTGGCAAGTGCATATATCTTCTTTTCATTGATTTCATATTCACGTTTTGCAATCTTAAGGAATTTACTAAAAAATTCAATTGGTTGCTCATGGTCATCTCCATTTTTATGTAATAGAGTTACTACAATAGTATGGAAAGATGCAAATGAAAAAATATTCATGGGCTTTCCATAGTCTAGTGTCCTAAGGACTGGTGCATTCTTGATGGCATTTTTAATTTCTTAGAAAGCAAGAGTAGGTTCACCTTCCCAACTAATGGTTTCTCCCTTCTTGAGCATCTTGGAGATTGGTCTACTGATCTCAGAAAAGTTAGTTACAAATATCCTCAAGAAATTAAATTTTCCAAAGAAAGACTATATACCTTTAATTTTCTTATGCTTTGGCACCTTATCAATTTTCATCACTCTTTTAGGGTCAATCTTAAACCCCTCTTTAAAAACTATGTGACCAAGCATTTTCCCTTCTATTACTCCAAAAGTAAATTTCTTTGGGTTTAAGGAAACATCATACTCTAAGGCTTTGATAAAAATATTTTCTAAATGGTTGCAATGGTCCTCAACCTTTTTTGAACATGCAATTAGGTCATCTTGATATATAACCATGAATTTGTCAATATACTCCTTAAAAGCTACATCCATGGCTCTTTGAAATGTTTCTTCTACATTTATCAAGCTAAAAGGTATCCTTGCATACACATATGTTCCCCAAGGAGTAGTGAAGGCTATTTTAAATTGTTCTTTTTCATCAACAAGAACTTGGCTATAACCTAAAAGACCATCCATCATAGACATTAATTTTGAACTAGTAACTTGATGCAACATATCTTCCAGGTTGGGTAGTCCATAATTATCTTTTAATGATGCAATATTTAGATTTCTAAAGTCAACACACAACTTAATATCCCCATTTTTCTTCCTAACTAGTACTAGGTTTGACACCCAAGAAGAATGTTTAATTGGTTTGATTATCCCCCCATCACTTAGCTTCATGAGTTCTTCCTACATCTTGGGGGCTAGGGTGGGATTTATAGGTCTTTATTTTTGTGTAAATGGTTTAACATTTTCTTCTAGAGGTATTATATATTTAAAAATACCCTCTCTATAAGCTTTGAGTTCATCATATGAGCATGCAAAAATATGTCTAAATTTCCTTAACAAATCTATTAAAGATTTCCTAATTATATGGGATAAGGTGCTACCAATGTATACCTTTTTTGGAGATTTAGTAGTGCCAATATTGATCTCATCAAGCTCTAGTTGCTTCTTGTCTTTGGTTTCTAAATGCACCCTATCTTGTTTATCAAAGGCACTCTCAAGTACCGTCAAACCTTTAGGTACCTTGTTTGTTTTTAACTACAATATTTCTTGAACAAGGATGGTTTTCTTTCCATCTATTGTTTCTACCCAAGCACTAAAGTTCAACTCTTGGCCATGATACTTATCTTCATTAAGAAGAAATTTCAAGATGTCTTTATCATCTTTGAATACTTGCCAATTTTCTACATTGTTAAGGATAGAAGGTCTATTCTACATCTCAATTATAAATATAGCACAAAATGATACATCATCAAGCTTGATTGCCATATTAGCTAGTAGGTCAGAAATCTTGTTATTAATTATATCCATCCAAGGAATACCAAAGGAATCAAATTATTTTATCTGGTCCCAAAATAGCATTCATGTACTATTTGACCCTTTTATTCTTAGAGGCATATGTCTCCTTAACTTGAGACACAACCAGCTCAGAGTCACCAATAACAACAACTTCTTAATTCCATGATTTGCTGCAACTTTTAATCCCAGTAAAAGTTCTTTATACTCTATAATGTTATTGGTACATGTAAAAATTAAGGTAAATGAATACTTAAAAGTATTTTCCTCTTGAGATATAAATATTACTCCAAATCATAATCCTTCCTTAGAACTTGATCAATCAAAATACATAGTCGACAAGTTTTGTAAACCTAAAAAACTAGTTACTTCTTATAAATGATGAGTTCAGCTCTAAAAGCATTAACCTATGTATCTAGAAAGCATATCTCATCTTTATTAGTACTATCTTCAAATACATAAATGACCCTTAGTTCTCTATCAATTTTGATAGCTATATCTCTTATATGAAATGTGGCATATGACAAGTCACACTGTAGGCTACCTCCCATCACAAAACTCCATTTTCTAGAGAGTAGTATTCCATAATGGGGAGGAATATCAATTAAAAGGATAGTCATGGTGAACTCAACATTATGATAGGCAACTTCTAAAAGGTAATGCATTAATTGTACCTATGATAGGAACTTCCCTTGAATCCATTGCTCTACATCTACCCTATTTGGTATCAACTTCTAAACCAAGGGCTTCCATAACTTTGAAAGGAATAATAGTGTTTGATGCTCATAAGTTAATCATGCAATTTTTTAAAATATTGTCATTTATGACTAGACTGAGAAAGAAAGGATCAATATCTTGTATGTAGGCTACAAAGGAGTTGTCTAAGTACATATGGGGTATTTGGGACATAAATTATTTGTTTTCTTTTTCTCTTATTACTATAGGAGTTGAGACTCTTACTCCAAAAATGCACCAAGATCACCTACAATGCAAATAGCTTGCTAAAGAGAAACCTAGGGAGCAAAGAGCTTGAAGCAAATATCGCACAAGAGAATATTTCACAATAGGAAATTAGAATTTCTATGTGAATGGAATGAATTCACAATGAATGAGAGACCAAATAAAAAAGCCTCATGGAATCTTGTAGAACAAGCTACAATGAGGTAGGAGATAAGGTTGACAACTAAGCACACATTCACAAGAGGTGGAAAAGATAAGTATGCTAAAGGGAACAAACTCCCATGTTGTCAATAGCTAATGTCAACTACATGCATTAACCTAAGTAAGCTTAAGTACATAGAATAAATAATTAACAATTAATTAATTATTTACTCTAACACCCCCTCTTAAGTGCAACTTAGGGAATGCCTTAAGCTCACAAAACAAATGAAAAAATAAAAAATGGGTCCAGACAATGAGGCCATTTTAGGTACCCAAGCATAATGCAACTAAATGCAACCTTTGTAAAATAGGGAAAGAGAGAAAACCACATGGGAAAAACTCTCCCCCAAAAAGAGGTAAAACAACATGCTGAAAAAAACATGAAGTGAAGGAAGGATGGCCTCAACCAATCCCCCCAAGGACTACTTCTGTAACCCTGGGCATTGATCATAGCTAAAGAAAGTAAGGCGATGCAAAAGGGTTAGTGAAGATGTTTACAACCTGACTGGTAGTAGGAATGCACCAAGATCACCTACAATGCAAATAGCTTGCTGAAGAGAAACCTAGGGAGCAAAGAGCTTGAAGCAAATATTGCACAAGAGAATATTTCACAATAGGAAATTAGAATTGCTATGTGAATGGAATGAATTCACAATGAATGAGAGACCAAATAAAAAAGCCTCATGGAATCTTGTAGAACAAGCTACAATGAGGTAAGAGATAAGGTTGACAACTAAGCACACATTCACAAGAGGTGGAAAAGATAAGTATGCTAAAGGGAACAAACTCCCATGTTGTCAATAGCTAACGTCAACTACATGCATTAACCTAAGTAAGCTTAAGTACATAGAATAAATAATTAACAATTAATTAATTATTTACTCTAACACCCCCTCTTAAGTGAAACTTAGGGAATGCCTTAAGCTCACAAAACAAATGAAAAAATAAAAAATGGGTCCCGACAATGAGGCCATTTTAGGTACCCAAGCATAATGCAACTAAATGCAACCTTTGTAAAATAGGGAAAGAGAGAAAACCACATGGGAAAAACTCTCCCCCAAAAAGAGGTAAAACAACATGCTGAAAAAAACATGAAGTGAAGGAAGGATGGCCTCAACCAATCCCCCCAAGGACTACTTCTGTAACCCTGAGCATTGATCATAGCTAAAGAAAGTAAGACGATGCAAAAGGGTTAGTGAAGATGTTTACAACCTGACTGGTAGTAGGAATGTACTCTAATGCAATAACACCATCTTGGATCAACTGATGGATGAAATGCATGTGAAACTCAATGCACTTGGTACACTAATGTTCCATCAGGTTGTTAGAAATGTGGATGGCACTCTGATTATCACACCACAAAATAGTGGGACAAGCAGGAGGAAAGCCAAACTCAGTCACAACTGATGAATCCATAAAGCCTCTTGACTAGCAAGAACTGCAGCCCTATACTTAGCCTCTATAGATGAAAGTTCTCAAGCATGCTGCCTCTTGCACAACCATGTGATGAGACCAAAGTCAAGGCAAAACACAAAACTAGAAGAAGACTTTCAATCATCAACATCACCGGCCCAATCTGAGTCAGTGTAGCCAACAATGTGTGGAGTCCCCATAGTGTAATGAATTTCATACATGAGTGTGCCCTGAATGTAGTGTAGAATAAACTTGGCAACTTGCCAATGACTCTCTTGAGGGTTCTGAGAGAGTTAAGAGACTAGGCCAATCGCAAAAGAAAGATCAGGGTGCATGTGTGCCAGGTACAATAGGATACCAACCAACTACCAATACTAAGTAGCATCCACTATAGGTGAGGAGTAGGAGGTAGAAAAAGTAACACCTGACTAAAATGGTGTAGGAGTAGCCTTACAATCAAGCATCTAAAAGTGACAGAGCATGTCAAGAGCATACTTTTTCTGATATACAAAAATGCCAGTAGGAGACTGATGAATCTAAAGACACAGAAAGTAGTGTAGCAAACCAAGATTAGTATCTCAAACTAGTCCATTAGTGCATGCTTAACATCCTAGAGCATGGATGATGAACTACATATAAGGATAAGATCATCAACATAGAAAATAAGAATCAGAATCTGATCAGCAAGATGTTGAATGTACACTGTGGGATCGAAATGGCAGTGAGTGAAGCTTGTAGACAGCAAAAAGGAGTCCATCTTCTCATACCAAGCCATGGGGGTTTTCTTGAGACCATACAATGAATTTCAAATCCTGCTAACCAAGGTGGGATCCTACACAAAACCTAGAGGCTGCTCCATATAAATCTCCTCTGTGAGATTACCATGGAGGAAGGTAATTTTCACATCCATTTGATAAACTAACCATCCCTATGAAGCTACAAGGGATAAGACAAGGTGAATAGAATTCATGTTGACGATAGGGTAAAATGTCTCAGAGTAATCAACACCCTCAACTTGTGAAAAACCCTTCACAACAAGATGACCCTTATACTTATCAATGGAACCATCAGTAGCATAATTAGTGTGGTAAATCCACTTACAATTTCTCCCCTTGGGAAGAGAACAAAGATCCCATGTGTGGTTCTTCATCAAAGAAGAATATTCCTCCTCCATTGCACTATCCCATGCTAAATGTCCTGTCACCTCTGTAAATTTTTGAGGATCAGTACTAATAGCATGACTGAGTAGACTGGAACCTGCAGTGTGAGAACAAGTGCGATGAGATGTGGATGGGTTACTAGCCAGAGATCCTGCAACCTCAATAGTAGCTCGAGCCCATTTAGGCATCTAGGGAGGATCCTATGGTGGAGGTATATTAGGATCACCATGATCATCATCCTCATCATCCATGAAAAAAAGTGGAGATGAAGAGGGAGTAGTGGGAGTTGGAGGAGGCGCTGGAGGCAAGGATTGAACTATAGGAGGGCTCTCATCAAACTGGACATCCCATCGAAATAGGACCTCTCTAGAATCAGGATCAAATAACCTATAAGCCTTTACATCCTTGCAGTAGCCAACAAAAATAAGTATTCAACTCTTTGTTTCCATTGTGTTCCTCTGAGAATCAGGTAGAAATGCATATACCGTACTCCTAAAAACTTTGAATGACAACACATCAGGCTTGACATGGGACCAAGCCTCCTTAGGAGTCATATGTCAAAGTTCTTTATGAGGCATCTAATTCTTAATGTAGTTGGCACAATTGACTACCTCTACCCAAAAACATGAATCCATGGACCTAGACTGAATCATGCAATTTTCCATCTATCGAAGGGTTCTGTTCTTTCTCTTGGCCACACCATTCTGCTAATGAGTGTAGGGCACTGAAAGCTAATGTTGAAGACCATGCTCAGAACAAAAATCTCTAAAATCCTAGTTCACATACTCCCCCCCATTATTCATAAGTGTGCACCAAATAGAAAGCCCAGATTGCTTCTCTAAAAATGCCTTGAAAACTTGAAATGAGTCGAGGAAATTAGACTTGTACTTAAGAAAGTACACCCATGTGCATCTAGAGAAGTCATCAATAAATTTAAGCACATATCTAGCACCTAAAAAAGAAGGATTAGGAAATGACATGAGGTCACTATGAATCAACTCCAAAGGTGCTAAAGCATGAGTGGCTCGTTCATGTGGAAAAGAATCCCTATGTTTCTTGCCAAGTGGACAATCCTGACAAACACCATTTGGATAGGAAATCTAGGGAAGCCCAAGAACAAGTGCTTGCATGCTCATCTGATGAAGATATTTGTAATTGACATGCCCAAAACATTCATTCCAAATTTTTCTTACTAAATTTTCATGTGCTACTAAGCATGAACCTGTGTCATCAAAAGTCTCAAATCCATCAAATTTGTAGAGACGTGATGTAGAGTCAACACTCCTAGTGGCCACAATCATCTCTAGATCATGCAAGTCTTCAATAACCACATCATGTGGTGAGAAATTGACTATCTTCCCAAAGCCAGAGTGGCAAATATAATAGATAGATAGAAGGTTCATTGAAATATTAAAAAGACAAAGTACATCCTGTAGAGAGCCCTCAGCCAAAGAAACAGTGCCAGAACCCAAAACTAAAAGTAGTGAAGAGTTCCCAATTGTAATCTATGTGGTAGTACAAGGATAAATTGAGTTAAGCAACTTAAGAGTGTTTTTTATGTGGTGAGAAGCCTCAAAATGAAGAATCCATAAAGGTGTTGAAGTTGTAGCTCATGCAAAAAGAGCATGACCTTTCCCTATAGGTAGAGATGAAAACCGAGGAGCTAAAATGTGATGCTCCTTCATGGCTTCCTTTAAAGCCTCAAATCATTTCCAACACCTAGATACCGAATATCCATCTTTCCCACAAAAATTGTAGTTCTCAATCAATTTCTTCTTGGTCTTAGAGGTAGACTCACCCGAATTTGAAGAAGATTTACCCTTGGGAGGGTTCTCTAGAGGATTAGCTAGAGGCTTAAGATCAGATTTTGATGTGTCTTTGTTCAATTTTCCTTTCTTCTTTGATTTCCCCTTAGAATTTTGAGCAGCCAATGCTTGGCTGGAAGAGCTAGAGCCATCCACCTATTGGATCTTTGCTTGTTCCCTAGTCAACCTATCACAAAATGTCTCAAAATGTAGGCATCCTATGTCTGTCTCCAAGGGCATCCATGGTGGACTAGAAAGTAGAAGAAAAAACCTGATACTACCCCTTCAACTTTGAGAGTATCAAAAATATGCACTTATCATTAGTTTTGTTCTTCCAACATCCCTATAAAATTGCACGTAGGGATTAAAACTTCATCAGAAAGTCCTCGATGGTGGGAAAGTTGCTTGGTGACAAAGAAGTAAATTCTACATCCAACTAAAGTGCTCGAAACTCATTCACCTATCCCAAAAAAGTCTAAATTTTTTGCCAATAAGCCCATGGAGTAGTCAAACCATCCAAGTGAAATAGTAGACTATCTGAAATGTTGAGTGTAATCAATCCCATGGCTTCATCCATTTTGTTCCTATGTTGTAGAACCTCTAAAGGGAACACAAGAGTAGGCTAATTCTCATCTAGACAAGACCATAGACCTCTTGACATGAGAAGCCTAGTCAATTGTGCCTTCTAGGTGTGGTAGTTGTGTGGAGTAAGACAGGTCACAGATAGATCTGCCATTGAGAGAAAGAAGAAGATGGAAGTAGAAGGGTCTTAACTAAAGTAAATTACAAAAAAGAAAGACACCCCCTCCACAAATGTAAAAGAATATCTCTCAAATACCACAAAAACAATTATAGAAAGCAAACAACTAGAAAAGAACCTAGATTTGTTGATGTATTATAGGAGGAAAAAGAAGCCTCCACTTTGATGCCAAAAATAGGACCTCAAAAGAAATTAGAATCTTACAAAACTTGCACCAATGTCTTTTTCTCTGAGTCAACTTTTAAACACTTCTTTTGGATCGAAAAAAGACCTATGTATGCTCAAGTTATGGCCAAAAAATTGATTGTTGCTCCAAACATTCACCTTGCTAGAAAATTATAGACACTGTGTTAAATTTGATGCTCGTATGACCATCTGTAGACCATCACCATTAAGATGACATCAGCCACTAGAATGATGATGTTAGCATAGTCATTGGCAAAAGTGACATAAGTGGTTGATAAGATGACATCAGCAACATATGGTTGGCATGAAATCATGTAATCAAGTTTGAAAAGTGATGTCACAGGTTGGAGTAGTTGCAGGGCATCAGAAGAGAGAAAATTGCTTGTGGTGGTGGTGCCTAGGAGGAGAACCTGGCAGAACTGCTGGTGGTTGGTGGCTCCCTAGTGGAGCAAAGGTACCAACTGGGTGGAGCGGGCTCTGGGTGGCACTGCAGCCACTGGGCATTGTTTGCTACCACCAAAGTAGGGTTTCTAGTGGCCAATGGGTACCTGTCAGGTGGCCATGTAGTGGCACGTTGACACTACTATGACAGCATACAATTTTTATTTTATTGCTTTGTGTCCGTACAGTAGCAAATTGGGAGGCTAAAAATATTCAAAAAAATTCCTGTAGCCAAAAATGAAAAGTTTTATATGAAACCTAACTGCAAATGGCCTTCCGAATCCAATAGCAATGTCTGTTTGACCCCAAAGTGCTCCAAAAAATGTCACTACCCCTGATTTGAGGAAAAATGCACAAACAAACTAGGGTTTGTGACTCCAAATTATGACTTCAAATCCTTTGAAAAAGAAGCAGTAGGGAGGCTCTAATACCATGTAGGAGTTGAGAATTTGACTCTAGAAATGCACCAAGATCACCTGCAATGCAAATAGCTTGCTGAAGAGAAACTTAGGGAGCAAAGAGCTTGAAGAAAATACCGCACAAGAGAATATTTCACATTAAGAAATTAGAATTGCTATCTGAATGGAATGAATTTACAATGAATGAGGAACCAAATAAAAAGGCCTCATGGAAGCTTGTAGAACAAGCTAGAAGGAGGTAGGAGATAAGGTTGACAACTAAGCACACATCCACAAGAGGTGGAAAAGATAAGTATGCTAAAGGGAACAAACTCTCATGTTGTCAACAACTAACCTCAACTACAAGCATTAACCTGAGTACGCTTAAGTACATAGAATAAATAATTAACAATTAATTAATTATTTACTCTAACAATTACAAGCAGTATGTATTGCACTATTGATAATTCTATCTTAACAACATTAAAAATTCCCATGCCACTTAACCAAGAAAGGGCCTAATTCTTGTGTTCTTCTATTCTAAACATTTCATATAAGGGAACCTTGATAGTAATTTGAGATAAGATAGAAATCATATCAATAGGATACATGTAGAAGTTTTTGAAAAATTACCTCTGATTGTTTGCTCTTGAACAATAGGTTCCTTTACTTTCTTGGTGACATTAGGGCTTGACTTCCTTTCTTGTACATTGGCTTTGACTATTTCAAGTTCTTGAAACTGCACTTTCTTTTTTGGTTCCCACTTCTTACTTTTAATATCTTTTATTTTTATAGCCATTGGATCTTCCTTCTTATTCTCATCATCCACTTTATGAGTAGTATCCTTGGTGAATATACCAGATAGCTTACCTGCTGAAATGTCCCTTTTCTGATTTTTCATGATATTTCCAACCTCTAATCAGATCTTTAAAATCAAACAGCTAATATCCCAAAGATCCACCAAATTCCTCAAGAAACCCCAAATCGGGTATGTTGAAAATAGTGCTAAAAGCTTCACAACTTCACAAATTATTAATGAATCTGAAAATGGAAATTTTTACAGAACTTTCAGCAGCATAACAGCCTACAAATTGACATTTCTAGATCCGTATAGCCTTTACACAACAGCTCGAAAATGTAGGACCAAAACTATGCTCATCGGGCTCCCGAAATAACACAAAATATGCCCGGAAACACCACAAGAACACTAATAATCTATCTCAGAAGTTTAATCACGTCCCAATATATATATTCAGATCTATTTTAACAGCTTAAAGTATAAAATACAGCAGCAACCAAAACTGATATGAAATACTCAACCGGAAACACCAAACTCTTACAAAAATACACCCGGAAACTCACAAATCTGCACTGTTCAGCACAAAGGCAAACTCTGTATGAGCATGCACATGGAATGGCTTCAAACTCCCATCCTTAGCCTTCCTAGAAACCTACAAACTCCCGTTCTTGGGTCTCCCTGGAAACCTGCAAACTCCCGTTCTTGGGTCTCCTTCTCCATAGGTTTGGCAGCCTCTGAAGAATAACAAAGAATGAGTAAAAATCAAGTTCTGGAATGAGCCCAAAATGCCTCCAAACCCCTTAAAAGAGGGCATAACTGTAACTCACGTCCAAGAGAGGTTAATGAAACTTATTTTAACAATAATTTTCATTTATTAGTCCAACGGTTTCCAAAGATTAACTCCCTTTTTTTGAAACTTCACTTTCTTGGGCCTGCCTGCCTTGGCAAAGATTTTCTTTTTTTTTTAATTATTTGAAAAGGGGACATGACAAGTCCTCCCCTCCCAATCATTGCTTGTCCTCAAGCAATGGCTGAACAATAAACCAATCAATCCACCTAGATCCCAAATGTAGTCATGAACTATACTACTACCAATTAACACAGGCTCCTGCAATATCCTTTGCAATATGACCAAGAGGAATCCATAATCAAATTGACAATTATAGCTCAACCAAACTCCGAAATCACGACTACCACAAACAAAAACCCATGAGGCACAAACTCTTAGAACATCAGAACCCAAGTAAAGTGGACAAATCAAACTACCAACATAGTAAATACCATCAACGCATCCCACTGGCCTATATGGAATGTACAATCCAACTCTGAAACAATGGTGAAACCTCTTGAATGAAACTGTACCAAGTATGGAGAATCCACACACTGTACAACTCCTGTAGTCAACACAACTCTGTAGATCATCGGCCACTGTCTCATAACCATAACTCCCATGCACCCTTGATGGTGAAAAGCCATCACAAGATAAACAACAAGAAATGGAACCCAAACCAAATTTTCCTGCCATCAACTCCTCAACACAAGGATCAATTGCTAACTAATGTACATACCCTGCAATATAATGTTGATTAAAAAAACCAACCTCAGTCAACAACTCACCATGAAGAAGTGATACAACCCACTGTGACTGATCAATAGCTAAGTCAGGAGATGTCATAGCCAAAGGAGTAGAATCAATAACAACACCTGCTGAAGCATCACTCCAAAACTCCTGCTCTAAGTCATGTATTATCAAGCTATCAACTGCAGGACCTATCACAATGTCGTGCCCATCACAACTCTCATCCCGAGGCATCAAACTATTCCATAACTGATGATAAGCACTAGGAACCAAAGTACATCTCTGTATCATAATCTCATCAACATGGTCATCAAAGGTAAATTGATGAGCGTACCTCATAGTGTAATGCCGATAGAATGCGCCAATCTCAGTCAGTGGCTCAGATTGTAATCTAGATGAAACTAACTGCAATTGATCATTAACCATGTTGAAACTGACTACTACCTCCAAAGATATCACCAAGGGAGTAGTATTACTAGCAAGAACCATGCCAACTGTCGACTCACCAACATCACACATGATCTTTGATGCATCTCTAGTCTCTGTGCCATCAGTACCAGAGGCCACCACCATGTCAGGCATACAACAATCTGCTATAACACCCAACTCAATTGAACCTGACTCTAGTGGGAATGAACCTGATATGCCAATGTTAGTATCAAGGATGGATGCATCCCCATCTCCACTGTCTCTGACAATCTCGGCCATGGACATCCTCGGATCACCAAACACCATAGCTTGTGACTGTATAGAATTAGGTAAAGATTGTAGTTTCTCTAACTCCATGGTCACCTTAGCCAAATGAAGCTGTGACTCCTTGAAAGCCAACTGTGTACTCTCAAGAATCTCAGAAGTCACCTCAAGCTGCTCAGTAAGCTCACTCACCTCATCTTCCTTGGCCAACAATGCATCATATGCTGTACTACCCCACTCCATAAGATAATCTCTGTCGGCTAGCAACTGCATATAATTTTGTCTCAAAATCCAAATAGCCTTCCATAAAGAGTGGATCTCTGTCAAGGAAAGATAACTGCCTTCCTGCTCATCACTAGTAGGAGAACCCCATCCATAAACTGCTAACAACTGACGAACAGCATCGAAATGCTGGCAAGTGATAGCAATGTCTCGGTCACTAACTCTCAATTGATTAGACACATGATGGCGCTGGCTTGACTGTCTCCTACAAACCTCCTCTGATGCATTGTCTAAAAGAGTATCCTCAAAGTTACTAGTCTCTAGAGTATTACCATCCATATCGTGTGAATCAAATCTAAAGCTCATATCAACATACGGAGTATCAAAAACATTAGCATTGCTGTCCAACTCCTCTGTACCCAAGGAAACTAAGTCTTCAAAACTGCCCACTGCATCCTCCTGGATGTCATCAATGCCAATATGATCCTGGGACTCATCTATACACACTGCCAAATATGAAATATCATCAACACATTCCAGCAAGTATGGTCGACTGGATATATGAACAAAGCCCAACATTGGTGTATAAAAACTAATACCAACATCAAACAAGATACTGGCACAACAAAAGACAACACCGTGTAATCTGCTAATCAAATCCATGATAGCACCCAAACAAACACTGCTACCAAAAAGTGTTAAAGATCTCCAGTCAACTGAATCCCAAATGCCAATATAACAATCTCGAGTCCATATCCGTAAACTAGAATCAACTGGTAACTCAAGCAAACTCCTCACCTGAGTAATATGACCAATACCAACTAATTCCACATACCTGTCATGATGAGATAATGAAGTCACAATACTATCTGTGTTCACCTTCAGCTGGTTCAAAAAATCATGTGAAGTACTACCAGCCTCAACCTCATGTGATGAAGCATCTAACTGTGCCTGGTACTCTTTCTCAGCAAAGCCATGAATGCTCAATGTCTGCTCATCTCTACCCGGTATCTCACCATCCTGCACAACAACATCCTCATAATCATCATCTGAACCCACTACACTGTAGTCACTGCCTGTTGTAACTATACCATCCTGAATACCTGTGGCATCACCCTTTGACAACCTGTAAACAATTGTCTCAATTTGAGTATCAAGTTGACCGTTACTATCAATCTGTGTAATATCCTTTCCCACCACCTCCTGTGGCAGAGTAGAATCTGAGACCTCTACCTGGCTATCAGCTAGTTTCTCAAACTCCTCATGCAAGTTCTTGGAAATTGTGTCATCTGTCCTGTGAGAAAATCTGCCAAATAGAAATCCAGTCAACTTATCCACCTTAGCTGGGTCAGATAACATTTCATTTATATGGTGGTGCTCAACCAACTATTTAGACATGTCATGGCTTATTTTCATAAGTTTATCTCGAATGTCTAAATAACCATCCTTTCTACTATTTTGACTCTGGCTATCAATTGTCCAAGATCGTTCCCTCTGAGACTCTGTACTATACCTGTCCATTCTGGATAAAATAGAGTGTAACCCCAATAGGATATAACTTCTTCAAACACCAAGAACTAACATGAAAATGATTAGAAGTAGCATGCAACCATAGATTTGGACATGCAACTGATTAGAATCAACATGCAACCACCAAATTATGACATGCAAGATCTGGGTAGTTGTCAAAACTAACATGCAAGATCTGGGTAGTTGTCAAAACTGACATGCAAACTTCTACAACCACCAAATTCACCAAGAACTAACATGAAAATGATTAGAAGTAGCATGCAACCATAAATTTTGATATGTAGCTTATTAGAAGCAACATGCAATCATAAATTATGACATGCAAGATTTGGGTAGTTCTCAAAACTGAAATGCAAGATCTGGGTAGTTGTCAAAACTGACCTGCAAACTTTTACAAACCCTCAGGCTGGCAAGATCATGGCTCTGATACCACTGAAATGTCCCTTTTCTGATTTTTCATGATATTTCCAACCTCTAATCAGATCTTTAAAATCAAACAGCTAATATCCCAAAGATCCACCAAATTCCTCAAGAAACCCCAAATTGGGTATGTTGAAAATAGTGCTAAAAGCTTCACAACTTCACAAATTATTAATGAATCTGAAAATGGAAATTTTTACAGAACTTTCAGCAGCATAACAGCCTACAAATTGACATTTCCAGATCCGTATAGCCTTTACACAATAGCTCGAAAATGTAGGACCAAAACTATGCTCATCGGTCTCCCGAAATAACACAAAATATGCTCGAAAACACCACAAGAACACTAATAATCTATCTCAGAAGTTTAATCACGTCCCAATATATATATTCAGATCTATTTTAACAGCTTAAAGTATAAAATACAGCAGCAACCAAAACTGATATGAAATACTCAACCGGAAACACCAAACTCTTACAAAAATACACCCGGAAACTCACAAATCTGCACTGTTCAGCACAAAGGCAAACTCTGTATGAGCATGCACATGGAATGGCTTCAAACTCCCGTCCTTAGCCTTCCTGGAAACCTACAAACTCCCGTTCTTGGGTCTCCCTGGAAACCTGCAAACTCCCATTCTTGGGTCTCCTTCTCCACAGGTTTGGCAGCCTCTGAAGAATAACAAAGAATGAGTAAAAATCAAGTTCTGGAATGAGCCCCAAAATGCCTCCAAACCCCTTAAAAGAGGGCATAACTGTAACTCACGTCCAAGAGAGGTTAATGAAACTTATTTTAACAATAATTTTCATTTATTAGTCCAACGGTTTCCAAAGATTAACTCCCTTTTTTTGAAACTTCACTTTCTTGGGCCTGCCTGCCTTAGCAAAGATTTTCTTTTTTTTTTAATTATTTGAAAAGGGGACATGACACCTGCAATATTGTTCATGGTATTTTTCTTAACTTGTAAGTGCTATGAACTTTAGCTATCATTTCTATAGTGATTCTATCAATCTCCTCATTGGATGGTTTTCTCAAGTTTATGTGATCCACATCTATCAATGTATTACATACCTTTTCTTCATCGTAATCTTTATCATCTAAAAGTATTCCATATATGCCACCACAACCATATCAAGAGTACACTAGGAGTGCATGTATATAACGGCCTCTAGAGAGCTTTTAGAATGCATAGAAGTTAGCATCATGATAAGTCATACAACTAGGCACATGTCCACTAGATATGGGTTATCCTCCATTAAGCACGGATGGAAGTGTGATGATGTGAGGATAAGCCTATAATGGTGTATCACACAAATTAATGGTGTAGACAACATGTGCTAAATTAAGAGTGTGAATAACTGTGTTGTCAACATGACAACTCAGTGAATGATGTGAACTCCTGTGTTGTAGATACCATGTGCATAATTAGAGTTGTGTAACTCATGAGAGCATAGAAACTCCTAAGTGTCTCACCTAAATAAATAATAAAATAATTCAAAATAATTAAATAATGTATTAACCTAAGTAAACTTAAGTAAGTGTAATAAGTAAATACTTATTTACACAAATAGCGCCCCCCCCCCCCCCCCCCCCCCCCGCCCCCAACTGTAAGTGAAACTTAGGGGAATGCACTTAAGCTTATGAAATCTAAGATGAAATGCATAATGGGTCCTAGCTAATAGGCCATGTTAGGCACCTATGTACATAATGAAAATGAAATCTTTCATAAAGTGGAGAAAGAGGAAAAACCTCATGGGAGAAACCCTCCCCCAAAAAGAGAGATAAAGGGATGCATGGATGGATGGAGTAATCAAGACCACCCCATTACAGCATACATCTAGTATATACATAAGAGAATGATGAAAAGAGGAAGAGAGATAGGATAGGCTCCCCCCATAAAGAAGAATCCCAAATAGTGACTGCTCTAATGAAGAAGCTAATCCAAGACTACAGAATGGTGCTCTTCTTAGGAAGAAATAGTCCCAAAGGTACAAATGAGATGTTTCCATTGTGTGTGAAAAGAATCCCATGGATAATTGTTGTCTCTAAAACCTGCTCATCTAGGTAAAGAACCTATCTCAAAGAACTATATTTCTTTGCAACTACTGAAGAACCCTGATGCAATTGTTGATTATAAGTATCCACAATCACTTCAACCTATGATGATCGATCATGTAGAGAATGAACAAGAGAGTTAGATGGAGCCCTTGTGACAATTGAAGAAGGTGCTTCTACATCAAGAAGAAGAGGTAGATCATTAATATTGTCCCCCAAATCTATCACTGAACCTATGCCTAGAAGATTGGTTCTACCCTATTGTTCTAGACCTCTCACTATGGCTATATATGCATGTGGACTGAACTCATGTAGCAAATTCTCACTATAACTATCAATAGAACCCCATGTGTCTAAATCTATTAAAGCACTGTCACTACTGTCACTGTCAATTTCCACATAGTATGATGTGTAGAGAGGAGTAGAGGAAAAGCTTCGTGAATTTTCCTTAAAGTTAACATCCTTCTCCATAAAAATATAATGTGTCTTAGGATTCAAAAGTTTGTATGCCTTCACACTATCTTCATAACCAATGAAAGTACAAGGCCAAGGTGATTGTGCCTTGCATCCCCTAGAAGATCTTTTTGCCCATGTAGGACAAATGAAGACTCTAAAGTGTGTCACAATAGGTTTTCTACTACATCATGCTTCAAAATGAGTCTTTCCATCTAAGGTTGGATGAGGAGAATGATTAAGAATGTGAGTGACACTAGAGATTGTTTCAACTTCTAATGATGGATCTAGAGACTTGGCTTGTATCATGCAACTTGACATACACTTAAAATCTTGGATCCTCAAAGCTACAACATCTATCTTATGCAGACTGAATGCTGGTGGAGTTTGAAGATCAATTCCCTCGAGTCTGCAAAAGTCTATAAGTCTTATATTCACATACATGCTTCCATTGTCCATTCAGAGAACTTTGATGACTTTCCTCAACTTTTGTTCTACATGAGTCTTGAAGTCTAGAGACTTTTTCAACACTTCATTCTTGTTATAAAGAAAATAGACCCAAGTATATCTTGAAAAGTCATCAACAAAGGTAAGTATATAGCGACCCTGGCTGACTGCAAAAGGACCTACCAATACCATGTGAACCATCTGTAGAACACCAAGTGCTCTTGAAGACTTCCCTCTCTATAACGTCCCCTCTGGATGTATATCCACTAAATCAGTTAAACATTTACCCTTAGAAAAGTTTATTTAGGGTAGACCTTTTACCATTTGGTATGTGCAAAGTTGTTGAAGGTAGTGGAAGTCAAGATGACCATACCGTTGATGCCATAATTGCATGCTTGAATTTGATTGAGAGAACAAGGACTTTGAAGGAGACTTAGGCACAAAATGGGAGAAAGAGTACAACCTTTTGTTATGATTCAATTTCCTCACTAAAACCAAGGAATCATCTTTAAGACTGTGCACTTTTACTAAGTCTAGAAGGAACTCAACTATATGTCCATCTCCAAGGTGAGTGATTCGGTAGATTGATAAGAGATTAGAACTTAGGTTTGCAACATAGAGAACCTCTTGAAACTCTCCATTTTTCATCTCCACATTTCCTTTCCCTTTGACTTTAATTTTTCTATAATCTCCCATGAAGATGTGTGGTACCTTTGACTACTTTATTGAAGAAAAATCCTCCTTTGAAGAGCCTATGTGTAATAAGGCACCTGAGTCAAATATCCAATCCTTTGAAAATTTTGAATTTTCCATGAGTGCTTGAAATTTTCCCTTTGAATTTGAAGAATACCCTTTATCCTTATAAGAATTAGGCAATGGAACATTATGTTTCCTCATGATATTGGTTAACTCGTCAATCTTCTCAAGATAACACTCATGCTATTCATAACCCAATTTCTTGCAATAGGCACACTTTTTCTTCTCCTTATTATTGTCCCCCTTCTTGTTGGAATTTGAGGACTTGCCTTGTTGATTGGATTATGGTGTCATCTTTTCTACATCCTCTAATTTGTTCTTCCACTTCTTCTTACCCTTTCCTTTATTTGAAGAATGCCTAGCTGAATGTTGAGAACCCTCATTATTGGCCACCAATGCTTTAGATGTAGGTGATTTGAGAATCCCCATTGATTTCAACTTCTTTTCTTTAGTATCCAATAGATCAACATATTCATCAAAAGTGACTTTCTTATAGGCACACCCTAAGGTAGTCTTTGAGGTGTTAAACGAAGATACAAATGTGGAATACTCTGATGGTAGCTTTTTATGTATGAGACAGATCAGTCTCTTATCTTTTATAGAACTTCCCCAATCAGTAAGCTTAGTCCTTAGTTCATTCACCTTGATGATGAAATCCTATATTGAATCATATGACTTAGGATCTAAGGAGACAAGCTCATCTTCAATTTGGAACACATCCTCTTCAAATTACCATAAAGGTTTTTGAGGGTATCCCAAGCTTCCTTGGATGTAGAACACTTCTTAATTTGATACATGATCTTATCATCAACCCCAAAACATATATCACCTAGGGCTTTCCTCTCCATTTCTACCCAAGCTAAAATATCATTTGTTGATACATTATCACCTACTAGTTTAGGAAGAGTACTGTCTACATATTGTGAAACTCCATTATGCATTAACTGATACCACATTTTTATGGACCATGTAGCATAGTTATGAGGAGTTAATTTAGGAAACTTAAAGTTTACCATAATGTAGAAAATGAAAGAAAATTGCAAAAAAAAAAAGAACACAACACCAAGAACAACCCCCCTTTTCACTAAATCAAGAAACCCCCCAAAATAGATGCTTTTGGAACTTTATCAGTAGTGTGATTATAATGGGCCACTTGCCAGTTTTGGCCTTTGTGGACTTCTAATTTTTCTTGTTACAACCTCTTAATAAATTAAAAATCTAGAACTTTACAATGTGCTACAATTCTGAAGTAATACAAAGGAAAGAAAGGTCATATTGTTGAAAGTGATACTTTTGTCCATAGAAGACTACAATTTAACTATAGATCTAGATAGTAGACAAAAAATAAGACGCCTTTAAAAAAATGGAACCTATTTTCAACTCTAGGTGTGCCTGTATAGAGTGTTTGAAGTTGCAAAATGTAGGATTATGCAGGTACAATCACCAAAAAACACAAATTTTGACAAATTCGTCTAGCAAAACTAAAAAAAAGATATACCACTAAAATTTATAGGAAATTATACCCAACTTCAAAAAAAATCATACCTGATTTGGAGTCTGGATGTATGAGTTATTGGCTCCTGAAGTCAGACTGCAAATTTCAAAATCAATCTAGAGAGGGGTTGCATTAGTGAATGATGGGGTTAAATTTGACGTTCGTATGGCCACTATAGATGGTTAGATGGCCATCAATTTTAATCTCATAAAAGGATGATGTCAATATACCCTAACCCTTATGATGATGTTAGCATGATGTCAACATCATATGGCCTGTACTGATGGGTGACATGGCAAAGTTTGTATGATGACATGGCACTAACTGGGTCAAGTCACTAGGTCAAATAAATTTTACCACGTGTCTTAAGCTACTGATTGGATACGTTGACTTAGATTGTACACATGGGCATGGGCTAATTGCAGAATATGTCAATCCTTACAGGTAATGAGTTGTCCTATGTTGTACATTTCTTGGCACCTTCATGGAGATAATGACACGGTGGGCGGGAGTAATTTTAAAATGCCATGTGGTGTGAAGCTAGCATAGTTTTTGATAACTATCTTGCAGTCATGTGGCATTTTAATCGTTGCTGAAAGGGTTTTATACTGCAGCTGAAATTTTTCTATGACATTGGAGGAACAAGTTTGCCAGAGGTTTAGAATATTCTTTGTCATATTATTGACTTATAATCCCATATTCATGGGGCATCAAACTATGATGAAATTTAAAAGGAATACACCGTGATTTGAAGATAAAAGGCTCATTGGTGGGAGGGTCATCGTGCCTTTAATGCTCGACCAATTGTTGAATTATGCCCACCAAAAATTTAGATTGTTTGCCAAAAAATATGCAAGGGCCATAGATTTAATGCACAGTACATCTTGATTTGTCTAGAGGAGTTTGCAAAATAAAAGATAAACCCTGCAAATTAAATATAAATAATATCCAAAATTGCAGAGCTAGGATCTGACAACCTAGTTCTGCAAAACAATTTTCTCTAACAAGGCAACTATTCTAAAAATAAAAAATTCAAAAAATATCCAGAATTACAAAGAGAGAATTAATTCAAATCTGAAACACGAATAATCATATCAATAAAATGACCATACCTAAAATGCAAATCGAGGCCTTTGAGTTTTGATTTGCAAAAAAAAATTGTCGCACGATCAACTTTTACCTAACATAGGCAAATTTATAGTCGATCTTCACCAAATCAATGCTCCATATGCAATAGTGAGGTTAGATCTATAAGGAAACTTAGGTGTGGAAACAACTTCCTACGCTAATCTCTTAAGAGAAGTATGGTGCAAATCCTATTAAAATATTTTACACTTACAGATTCAATATCATGTAAACAACAATATTTTAGCCAAGAAAGCATAAAGAAAATAGAAAAAGAAAGAAACACATAACACAAATATTTGTTGGTGGGGAAAAATCTTTTGGTAAAAAAACCCCACCCCTCTAGAACCTACACAATGTATTATCTTCAACACAAGGTTACAATACACTTGCAATGCAAGTTCAACAGCAACAATAGAAGACTTTAGTAGCAACTCACAGTACCAACAATACAATTTTTTTCATCTCCCTCTTCAAAACACTAAAAATGCTTATATCATGCACTTCACTTTTAGGGCTACTCCCAAAGGTAACCGTATTAGGGTTTTACCATTCTTCGAGAAAATAGGAACCCCAAAAAAAATTTTAGGCCGATGCCCTGAATCCCTCTATTGAGGTAGAGTGTATAGTACTCAAATTTATCAGTTGCAACACGTCCTCACCTATCATTGAATCTTCCTAACATAGCTCTTACATGTCATAGGAATCTGTCATAACTGTTTTAGCTATGATCTCCTTATACACAATTCAAGATGCCGACACATCAACATTATTTGCAAAAAATAAATTTTACAAAACAAATAATAAGAATAGAAATTATCCAAGGTTGAGACACCTTATTCCTAACATTCTCCCACTTTTTGAACACCTTGTATGAGCAACAACAACATAACATGAACTAACCACTATAGGCCAAAAGGCCCATAGACTTTGAACACCATCTGAACTTCTTAGTGCCCACTGGTTTTGTTAATGCATGTGCAACATTCTTCATAGTATCTACCTTCTCCAAATTTACCTTTCCATCTTCCACCATATCTCTCACAAAGTGAAATTGCACATCAAGGTGCTTCATTCTAGCATGGAAAGTTGGATTCTTTGCAAGGCAAATAGCACTCTAACTATCACACCAAATAGTAATCTGTTTTGCATCAACACTAACATCAGAAAACAATCTCTTAAGACAAATGGCTTCCTTACAAGAATGAGTAGTAGCCATGTACTCAGCTTCTATAGTGGACATAGCAACCATAGGTTGTCGCTTTCTCATCCAATTGATGGCACCACCAAACATAGTGAACACATCAACACTGGTGGATCTCCTATGGTCAATATCACCTACCCAATCTAAATCCACAAACCCATGAATACAAACTGACTATGAAGATCTAGAAGAGTTACCATGATAACATATGGAGTAATCTGATGTGCCCCTCAAATATTTGAATACTCACTTAACTGCATCCCAATGTACCTGTCCAGGATTAGCCATAAACTGACTCAAGACTCCCACTGCTTGGGCAATGTCTGGTCTAGTATAGACCATAGCATACATAAGACTACCAACTACACTAGAATAAGGTACTCTACTCATGCCTCCATCTCACTAGGAGATTTTGGACAATCATCTATAAATAACTTTGTTCCCACAGGAATAGGAAAAAATAGTGGTCTACAATCTGCCATGTTGAACCTGTCCAACACAAACTTCACATACTTACTCTCACTCAACCAAAGTTTTCTATTTGACCTGTCTCTGCTGATTTCCATACCCAAGATGTACCTAGCTGCCCCAAGATCTTTCATCTCAAACTGTGCTAACAACTAAGATTTAAAATCAGAAATCATACACTTACCCTTCCCAAACAACAACATATCATCAACATATAATGCAACAATAAGAAGGCGATCATTTTCAACTCTAAAATAAACACAATGATATGATTTGTATCTTACAAATCCAATTGACAACACAAAGGCATCAAACTTAAGGTACCACATCCTAGGAGATTGCTTCAAACCATATAGAGATTTCATAAAGCTACAAACTAAGGATTCTTTACCTTTAACAATGTAGTGCTCAAGCCATGACATATAAATCTCTTCCTCCAAATCACCATGAAGGAATGTTGTCTTCACATCCATCTATTCTATCTCTAAACCATATGATGCAGCAAGAGATAAAAAAAATATAATGGATGTCAACTTTGCAATAGGAGAGAATATTTCACCATAATCTATTCCCTCTACCTATGAATACCCCTTTGCAACCAATCTAGCTTTGTACCTTTCAACACTGCCATCTGAATAGAATTTCTTCTTAAACACCCATTTACAGCCAACAAATTTTCTCCCTTTAGGAAAAGGTACAAGGTCCCAAGTTTTTTTTTTCTCTAATGAAGCCATCTCATCATCCATAGCCTCAATCCAAGAACTTGCATCTTCCATGCCCAAAGCCTCTTTCACAGATCTAGGCTCATTAGTGTTAGTAATCAAAGCAAAAGCACAACTAGAATCTAACATAGAATAACTAAACCTTTTTGGTTGCTTTCTTTCTCTCGTGGATCTCCTCAAGGGCTATGGTTGAGGTTGTTCTTCCTCTTCTTCTGAACTATCAGAGTTGCTAGAGCTCTCCTCATCATTAGACCCAATGTGGTCTCTCTGTTCAAGCTTCTTAGGGGTAGGAGAAAACTGAACAACATATTTTTCCTTTTCTTTTTCATCTAGTTGTAGCACAATAGGATAAGATGTTAGCTCTCTAAAAATAATATTTCTACTATACAACACCTTACTAGTCACAGGATCCCAAAGCTTGTATCCTTTCACACCAGCACTGTACCCGATGAAAATACATTTAATAGCTTTGTTTTCCAACTTAGATCTTTTCTCCTATGGAACATGTGCATAAGCTTCACAACCAAAAACATGAAGATGTCTAATTGAAGGCTTCTTACCAGACCACACCTCCAAGGGTGTCTTACCAAAAAGGGCTGATGTAGGAGATCTGTTAACCAGATAACAATCAGTGGCCATATCTTTGGCCCAAAACCTCTGTTCTAAACTAGCTCCACTAAGCATACTCCTAGCCTTCTCCATCAGTGTCCTGTTCATTCTCTCTACAACTCCATTTCGCTATGGGGTATAAGCAGTTTTCTTATGCCTCTCGATACCTTATTCTTTACAGAATTGTTCAAACTCTACTGAGCAAAACTCACCACCATTGTCAGTTCTCACACACTTAATCTTCTTACTAGTCTAATTCTCTACAAGGGCTTTAAATTCCTTAAATCGACTAAAGACTTGTGTCTTACTTTTAAGAAAATAAATCCATGTCCTTCTACTATAATCATCTATAAAAGATACAAAAAATATAGACTTGGAGATTGAAGGAACTTTTATAGGACCAAATCATCAGAATGAATAAGATCCAAAACATTAGAAGATTTGTGAGAACTAGAGTAAAACTAAACATGATTTTTTTTACCATAGACATAGTGTTCATAGAAGCTAAACTCGAGATTGCAATCATTTAACCCCTCAAAGAGATTTTTATTTTTCAAGGTTCTAAGACCCTTTTCACCAATGTCACCAAATATCATATGCCACAACATTGTCTTTTCTACAGGAAGCTTACCTTCCAAAGTGTTTGCATTGCCATCGAAACCAATAACCACCAAATTCTTCACTGCTCATTTAGATGGTGAGGACGAAGAACTATTACATAGAGGAATACATGCATCTAGCTGAAATAAGGTACCTCTCCTAGTACCCCTTGCAAGCACTATCGATCCTCTCATCGTCTTGTATCCTTCTTTCAAAAAAATAACTTGCACACCTACATCATTTGACATACTTACAGATAATAGGTTTCATGCCAAACCTAGAATGTGCATAATTCCATTGATTCCCTTTACTCATCCATCAGGAAATTTGATAGTGAACCTTCCATGTCCAACTATCTTTAGGTGAGAATCATCACCCAAGTACACCTTTCCACCATAAAATTCTTCATATTTTGAGAACCAATTTCGATGAGAGGTCATGTGAAAATATGCACCCGAGTCAACCAACCACACATCATCAGATGCATGGGCTACCAAAGCTACGATGAATGCATCATCATCTTCTTGAGATCTTTCTGAAGCTAAATCTGAACCTTTCTTCTTCTTCTTTGGTTCTTTGCAATCTTTACAGAAGTGCCCAGGTTTATCACAGTTCCAACATTTTGCCTTGGACTTATTGGAAGTCTTTGACTTCCCATGGGATTTGGATCTACCCTTATTGTCATTTTTCTTTCCTCTTTCTATGAATCTCTAACGAACAGCAAGGGCTTCTTTTTCTAAAATGGAAGCCTTTCTCCACGTCTCCTCTAATAATAGCAAAGACATGACATCATCCTTTTTGAAGGTGACTAGCATGCTTCCAAGAGCCATCACAAGATGGTCCCATGAATCTAGTAAAGAACACAAAAATGTGTAGCAATGATCCTCCTCCTCTAACTTGACACCAAGTGATGTCAACTGTGTAGCCAGCAGATCAAATGCATTTAAATGATCTATTAAGGATCCACCTTCCTCCATTCATAGAGAGTACAACTTCTTCCTTAGGAACAACTTGTTCACCAAAGATTTGGCTTGATACATGGCCCCAAGTCTTTCCCAAAAACTATATGTGGTTTTCTCATCTAGAACATTCAGAAGGACTGCATCAGTTAAATAGTGTCTTATGAGACCCTTAGCTTTACAATCTTTGATATCCCAATCTACTTGAGCTACAGTTGTTAGTCTCGTAGCATTTGAAATCTCTTCCCATAGGTCACTATTTGCCAACATGTCTTCCATCTTGAGTTTCCACAACTCAAAATTATTGCCATTAAATTTCTCCACCTCCATTCTTCCATATGATGAACTCACCATCTCAATCTACAAATAAGATTTAGGATGCTCTGCACAAGACTCCCACTTAACTTGAGATTAGCTCAAAAAAGCCTACCCAACAACCAGGATCAAAATTTGATCAAACTCTGATACCACTTGTAAGGAAAATCAGGTGCAGAAACAACTTCCTACACTAATCTCTTAAGAGAAGTATGGTGCAAATCTTATTAAAATCTTTTACACTTACAGATTCAATATCATGTAAACAACAATATTTCAGCCAGGCAAGCATAAAGAAAATAGACAGAGAAAGAAACACATAACACAAATATTTGCCAATGGAGAAAAACCTTTTAGTAAAACAACCCCACCCCTCCAGAACCTGCACAATGTATTATCTTCAACACAAGGTTACAATAAACTTGCAATGTAAGTTCAACAGTGACAACAAAAGAATCCAGTAGCAACTCACAGTACCAACAATACACTTTTTCACATCCCCCTCTTCGCAACACTAAAAATGCTTATAACATGTGCTTCACTTTGAGGGCTACTCCCAAAGGTAACCGTATTAGGGTTTTACCATTCTCTGAGAAAATAGGAACACCAAAAAAAAATTTGGGCCGATCTCTTGAACCCCACTATTGGGGTAGAGTGTACAGTACTCAATTTTATTAGTTGCCACATGTCTTCACCTGTCATTGAATCTTCCTAACATAGCTCATATGTGTCATAGGAATCTGTCATAACCGTTTTAGCTATGATCTCCTTATACACAATTCAAGATGCTGACACATCAACATTATTTGCAAGAAATACATTTTACAAAACAAATAATAAGAATAGGAATTATCCAAGGTTGAGACACCTTATTCCTAACAAGATCTAGCTCTAGATGATCATAATTTCTATGGATTCTCTAGATTCATGTTGAGGTGCTAAAGAATAAATAGTCTCGAATGGCTATGTGTAGAGAATCTCCCCAAGCTCTGATACCATGTAAGAATTTGGCTTAGTCCAAAATTCACCCAAGAGTTAAGAACTCAAACATAAGCACACAATAGATTAATAGAGAGAGTATGATCAAAATGACAATATTCATTCAATATGTTTGTTAGAATTAATAATCTTTCCTTGGTTGTATTTATTTATTTATTAGGATAAACCAAGGTATCAATTATGTATTATTTATTTGTCCTCTAGTCCACATGTAAAGGACATATCATTCTTGTCCTATTGTCCACTTGTGAGGACAACTCTTTTTTGTATTTCCTTTAATAAAGAAAATAGATATTCCTCCTTAAGAGGAATTTGACACTTTGCACACACCTTTTATGAATGTGGCATTCATTGAAATGGGAGTTACACATGCAAAGACATGCAACTCCTTTCTCATCTCTTTAAAAGAGGTGCTTCTCTTTCTCATTTTCATCTAGTCTCCATTATTCACATCAAGTTTTGGATGCTATTGTAAATGAGCTATTTTGTTGTATTTCTTTTCTCTCTCTTTCTCATTCTTAGGCTTTTGCCTCATTCATAATACTCACAAGGGGTTTTCTTTGCTTTCCCCTTATCAAATCCTTGTCTCTTGTGTTGCTTATCTTTGGTATTGCTCCATTGATCTTGTAGCATTTGTATGGTAAAACTCTTCTTGCTCTCTTGGATTAAATCTATTATTTCATGCTATTTCATTTTATTATATTTTATCATTTCAATCACTTTTTCTAATATGGTATCAGAGCTTTCTAATCCTTTTTTTGAGCTTTTGTGAAAGTTACCATATTGGAGAACTTTGTTGAGAGGAGAAGTGAAGAAAAAAATTCATTCTTATTTTTTTTGCAGATTTTTTTATTCAATCTTCAATTTTTTTTCTAACCCTCTTTGGAAAGGTTTACTGTCAAAGAGTTCTTCATTTTTATTTTTTCTAACCTCCTTTGGAAGGCTTGCCGCCAAAGGATTCTTTATTTTTAATTTTTTTTATTATATCTAACCCTATTTCGGTTGCAAGTTTTTTAAGTTTTTTGAAATTCAAATTTTTTTTTCTGTTTTTTGTTTTAGAAAGGAAAACACAGTAGTTTGTATTTTTCTTATATCTCATAATCTATGATCTGGATTTGGTTGAAATTTTAACAGCATTTAAAAAACATAAAAATGAAAAAACTCTTTAAATTTCATTTTTATCAAAATAGTATTGCAAAAGTTATTGTACTATATGTCCAGTATTATTTGTTTTTCAACTTTTAAGACAACAGTTCATATTTTTATGATATCTCTCAATCCATGATCTAGGTTTGGCTAAAATTTGAACAACATTTAGAAGACATAAAAATGAAAAAACCCTTTAAATTTTATTGAAAATAGATTAAATTAAAAAATTTATCACTCTCTATGTGTAACAGATTTTTTCAGTTTTTCAAATTTTTATTTTTCCTATTTCTTCAATCTGACCAGTGGTTTTGCAAGGAACATTTTAGTTTTTAATTTTGACTCTCTAAATCTCTTAATAATTATTTAACATTCTTGTAGATAATAAGTCTCACTTTTTTATTTCAAAACTATTATTTAAATTTTAAACGTAATTTTTAAATCATGTCGACTTTAATTCCAGAAATCAAGTTAAATAACTCAAACTATCATGCTTGGAAAACTCATCTTTCATTTATATTTCGTTTTAAGCATATTTTAGATGTTGCTACTAACCCTTCTGTAGTTCTTGGTGCCTCAGCTACACAAGATGAACAAAATGCATGGAATACTAAAAATGAGGAAGCCCTTGGCCTCATTGGTATATCTCTTAACCCAAATTTATATTTTCTAATTTCTCATTGCACTAATGCCCATGAAGCTTGGGATATTTTAAAGCAAATGAATGACAGGCCATCTAAATCACGCAAGATTCAATTGCAAGACAATTTGGAAGACTTAAGGTATATTGATTTCAAATCTATGGATGAATTTTTACTTAAATTTGATTATATTAAAAGTCAACTAATTGGATTAGGTGTTACTCTCACCGATATTAGATTAATTACAATTATTTTAAAGAAATGTCTTCCTAGACAATTTCAACAATTTATTACTAATGTTCATTCTCAACTTGCTATTCCTACTTTGTCTACTCAATTAACTTATAGTATTTTTCAAAATTTGTTATGTCAAGAGGAAGCTAAGTTGTTACAATTTGGTACTCTTAGATCTAATGAACATGTTTTTGTGATTAAAAGTCAAAATTAGAATTTCAATTTTTTAAATAATGATTCTCCCAATACTTATAATAATTATAATCATAATAATCATCCAAACACTCATCGTAATAATAGTCATCAATCTAATAAAAAAATCCATTGTACTTATTGTGGGAAAGATGGTCATGTAACTAATAATTGTTTTAAAAAACAAAAAGATAAGCAACCTATCAATAACAATAATCAAAAATCTCATCCATCCCGTCATGCTTTTACTGTTAGTTACAATGTTCCTAAAAATTTAGAATGGATTATTGATACTAGTACATCTCAACATGTTACTTTTCATAAAGAAGTGTTTGATTATTTAAAATCCGATCCTTCTAATATTCCAATTCAATTAGCTGATAATCATAGTTGCAAAGTTGAAAGATTTTGTAATGTTAGTATTCCAAATGGAAAATTACATGATGTCCTTTATGTTCCTGAATTGAAATACAATCTTCTTTCTATTATAAAATTATGTCAAAATTACAAAGTTGAGTTTCATAGGGACATGTGCTCTGTTATTGATCCTAACACTAATGAAATTGTTGCTAATGCTAAGTTAGGCCATGATAACTTATTTAAATTTTTTGGGTTCACCTCTTCTAGACACTCTTTGCATAAAGATATTACTTTTAATATGGAGCATGAAAGGCTTGCTCATTTGAAAAATGAGCATATCTCATCTAATACGGTTGAAAATTTACCTCCTATTGCTTCATCTAAGATGGCATGTACAAAGTGCATGAGTGAAAATATGCAAAATACCAAAGGTTATCAAGCTTATAATCCTATTACTAACAAAGTGCACATAGCACGAAATGTTTTTCTTGCAGGAAATGGTGTGCATGATTCTTCTAATGCTCAAAATGAACAAGTTCATGGAAGCAGAATTGTGTTAGTGGAGGACCAACCTCCTTCTCTAAACCCTACTCCTCATATATCTACTTTTATTCCTCCTATTCTTTCTTACAATGGTAATGGTAATGATGCATTTATAGATCATGGTAACAATGCTAATATTGATAATGGTAATAATGCTAATGTTGAAACAAATGATGCATTCATACATCATGACTCTTCCTCTAGTGATAAATTTGTTAAGAGAAAAAATAAATAGTTTCAAAAAGTACTTAGTAAAAGAGATCAATTTTTAGAATGGGTGGACTTCAACCTAGGAGGATTAATTACTGTAAATATTGTTTGATGTTAAAAATTCTCTTTCATCATCTTTGGTATTTCTCTTTACTATGTTTCCTAGAAATTATGTTCTATATATGATCTTCATTCTATTTGCATGTTTCATACCATGATAGTTTAGGTATCTTTATTCATGTGTATATATGGGGGCCCACATATATATCCTGATAAATATACAATTTTTTTGTGTCTCTTGTGACATATCAAATATGAGTGCATTCTTTGTTTCACATTAATAAATTTATTTTATTTATTTTTCTTATTCATTGGAATTATGAGTTATTATACCCTATTGCCTTCAACATTTATTTTGTTTTATTGATTGGAACATTAGTGCAGTTTATGTTTTTTTAGCATCATTCTATTGCTATATTGGCACTTTATGATTAATACCATTTATTATTAGAGGTTTCCTCCAATTTTAGTTAATTTGACCCATCTTGAAGGAATTTTATTCTTATTTGAAGGCAGTCAATTGTTAATACTCATACTCCTCCCCTTTGATATCTTTAAAAACATGCCATGTAATGTTATGTATACTTCTTTGCTTAAATCATGAGTCATGCAGGTTATGGATTGATCACCCATTAACTTGCAGTACAATGACTTATTAGTAGATTGTCTATATCCACGTGATTGAAGCATTGTTGATGTTGGATTCATTAGCTAGCCTTTTCTATGGTCTTTTCTTGAAAGTTTTGATAACATATTTGTTCTTTGCAAAATATTATTTATCTTGATTTATTTGCGGTACCAAGTTACACTTATATTTACTCTATGGTGCAGAAGCACCTATCAAGACAATGAAGAACACCTTGGTACCGGATGAAGAAAATGGATCAAGGACCTCTTTGAAGATCAATTGGAACATTCTAAGACCAATAATGGCATATTGTAACAAACAAAGTGCATTGAAGGTCAAAGGTCCTAATAAAGCCCTACGGGCAATATGATGTAAAAATGGCATATGAGCCATGAAGGGTAGAATAGGAAGTAGTTTCATGTTTTTTTTTTTTTTTTTTTGCATTCAATAAGGTCATTTGATCATTCTTAAATCAGTTGCATAGGTTAGAATGCTGAAATATGCATAGAAAGCAAAGTTTGAAATTCGAATTTAGTTTTGGAGGGAAAATAGTAACTTGCTATTTGTTTGATTAAATAAGCATTTCCAACCAACTTGGTTAGTTGGGCAGGTATTCTAAGGTTTATTTAAGATGTCTCAGCCATATGGAAGAGGAGAGACAGTGTTTGTACAGAAAACACACAGAATTTGTACGGACAGCCTTGTGAATAAATAAAAATTTGAAGTTTTCTTGCAATTTAGAGGTTCTTTGAATATAGAAATCTGTTATTTACTTTGGCAAGGTGTTATTAAGAGGTTTTGCATCCATATTGAGATGTTTCTTATCAAATTACAGTTATTATTGCTGCTGTCACGCTGAAACTGTGAGTTTTGCTTTGATTTTTCAATAGGAAATGAGGGTACCATCCTAGTTTTTGTATATCTAACCCATGGGATGGACCCTAAATGCCCTAACATGTCTAACTAATCATGAAAATGAAAGAAAAGTGAATATTTGCAGGTTACTGTGAAAGAAATGCAAAGTTGAGTGCTGGAAGGATTAATTTGGGTACCCAAATGAGTGCTAGGTGTTATGCAGCCGTACATCTGGCTTAACAAGGTATATTTTTTATTTGATAATGTTTGAAGACAAGGTAAATTCATGGTGAATGCTGAAGGAGAAGTTCTGGAATTGAGTTTTGGGGTTTGAACAAGCAGGCCCTAGTTTTTAAGCCATTTTAAGGAGGGTTTTGAGGATTGGGTGTTTAGGAGTGTGACCAAGACCTATAATCTTGAAATTCATTTGATTTAGATCATTAATAGAGACTATTCAAAAGGATTAAGTCGGATTGCAAGTTTGAAGGGTACTTGCTTTGTAAAAGTGGCCTAATTAGGCTTAATTTTGAGACAAATTGCCCTGTTCCGTACAATCATTCCAAAGGAGTGATATCTGATTTTTTGATATGTTATAAAAATCCGAAAAGGGTATTTGGAAAGCCTATTTATTTTCTTGGTGTTTTGGAAAGTTTCAGAGAAAAATCAAGAAAATAGGGTTTGCTGATCCAAAGAAGAGAATAGCATAGTAAAGGGCAAAACTGGTCTTTTTTGTATCTACTGAAGATTTCTGGGTTTGGAAACCTTAGAAACATGTTGGTTGAAGTTGTTTAAGGTGTGTAGAGGTGGAGGAAACACTTGGTGAAGGTAAATCCAAGTTTGAAGTCTTTGGTGGCATTGTGTGCATTTGGGAACACCATTGAAACATAGGGGTTTGGGTCCATATTGTGCTTGAATTTGCAAGTTTGTCGATAGATCCTTCATCCTCTGCATCACTCTATGAGAATTTACTTATATATAAAAAGTTTCGAACTTGAATATAAGATGAAATTATCCTTGTGGATAGTTGCCTTTATTTCTATGTTTCAGGTAATCCATCAAGACACATACAAGATATCATTATTTGTTGTACAGATCCTATGCCACATGAATCCACTTGAAGATGTAACACACTTGAAAAATTATCAACTTCTCTTGGCTCTCCAACAATGTACCTATGATAATAAGAGACCTCTTGCACAATGAAGATATTTCAAAAAACCAAATTACAATTTGATTTTGACAACATCTCTCCAAGTAAAGATTAAAGGGGGGTGTTAGAATTAATAATCTTTCCTTAGTTGTATTTATTTATTTATTGGGATAAACCAAAGTATCCCTTATGTATTATTTATTTATCCTCTAGTCCACATGTGAAGGACATATCATTCTTGTCCTATTGTCCACTTGTGAGGACAACTCTTTTTTGTATTTTCTTTAATATGTAAAATAGATATTCCTCCTTAAGAGGAACTTGACACTTTGCACACACCTTTTATGAATGTGGCATTCATAGAAATGGGAGTTACACATGCAAATACATGCAACTCATTTCTCATCTCTTTAAAAAAGGTGCTTCTCTTTCTTATTTTCATCTTGTCTCCATTATTCACATCAAGTTTTTGATGCTATTGTAACTGAGCTATTTTGCTGTATTTCTTCTCTCTCTCTTTCTCATTCTTAGGCTTTTGCCTCATTCATAATACTCACAAGGGGTTTTCTTTGCTTTCCCCTTATCAAATCCTTGTCTCTTGTGTTGCTTATCTTTGGTATTGCTCCATTGATCTTGTATCATTTTTATGGTAAAACTCTTTTTGCTCTCTTGGATTAAATCTATTATTTCATGCTATTTCATTTTATTATATTTTATCATTTCAATCACTTTTTCTAACAATGCCATATATGCCACCATAGCCATATCAAGAGTACACTAGGAGTCCCTATATATAAAGGCCTCTAGAGAGCTTCTAGAATGGATAGAATTCAACATCATGATAAGTCATACAACCAAGCACATGTCCACTAGATATGGGTTATCCTCCATTAAGTACAAATGTAAGTGTGATGATGTGAGGATAAGCCTACAATGGTGTATCGTGCAAATCAATGGTGTAGGTAGCATGTGCTAAATTAGAAGTGTGAATAACTATGTTGTCAAAATGACAACTCAATGAAAGATGTGCACTCTTGTGTTTTAGACACCATGTGTATAATTAGAGTTGCGTAACTCATGAGAGCACACAAATTCTTAAGTGTCTCACCTAAATAAATAATAAAATAATGCAAAATAACTAAATAATGCATTAACCTAAGTAAAATTAAGTAAATGTAATAAGTAAATAATTATTTATATCAACAATTATATTGCATTATTTTATTATTTTATTTTGTGAGACACTTAGGAGTTTGTGTAACTTTATGAGTTGTCATGTTCACAACACAAAAGTACGCAACTCTATTTTAGCACATAGTGTCTACAACACTAGATTTTGCATCATTCACTAAGTTGTCATGTAGAAAACATAGTTATTTGAACTCCCTTTTTAGTACATATTCTCTACAACACCAATTTGCATGTTACACCATTGTAAGCTTATCCTCTCATCATTGCACTTCTATGCTTAATGGAAGATAACCCATATCTAGTGGGCATGTGCCTAGTTATATGACTTATCATGTAGAAGATTCTTAGGCATTCTAGATGAATCTTAGAGGCCTTTATATACAGGCACTCCTAGTGTACTTTCATCCATATTGAATTGAATACATTATTATTTTCATCATACTCCTTTCTAGTCTACAGTTGTGCTTGTGTCTGAGTTCTTAGTTCTTGAGTGAATTTTTCCCTAAAAAAAATTCTTACATGGTATCAGAGCTACAAAAAATTCTTACATGGTATAAGAGCTTGGATATTTTCTCTTCACATAGTCATTTGAGACCATTATTGCTTCATCACCTCGGCCCAAATCCAGAGTACTATAGAAATTGGGAGCATTTAGAGCCTAATTAGACCTCACCATTATGTCTTGAATGTTGATTAAGTGTAAATTAACTATAAATTTGACTACCTTAGCCCAAAGTTTACTATGAGGCAATATATTTTTGCAAATTGGCACCCAAAGGCCCCAATTTGCAATTAAGGTATGGTCACTTTGCAGATCTAACTAATTATTTTTTCAAATTTGTAATTTTATTTCTTTGCATTTTTCAAATAGGTTTTTCAAAAAAAAATTGGCCAAGTGGCCCTATAGAGAAATTTTTTTTATAGGTCTCAAGTAGTCACATCCCACCCCTGTACAATTGTAGAGAATATTCCCTATTACCTAGAATATTCCATCATTTAGATTCAATAGATAAGTATTTCTGGATAGTGGTATAATCTAGCAACACTATAATATTTGAAATCTGGCCACATAAATCAACTCTCAAATCCAACAAAGTTCAACAACTTAGTGGCAAACTACATCGGTTCAGCCAATAACCTTGTGGGCTCATTTTATGTTTGCAACTATGGCCATTTTCTTAAGAACTCTGAAGGGTTCCTATTTTAGGCCAATGTGGGATAATTGATATCTACACCTGACAAAAGATTTCCTTAACCTGGCACTAGATTTCAAAACCACCTGGCGATCATTCAGCCACTTGCTGTGCTAGAAATTTTTCGCTGCATCCTTTGTAGTTATAGGCTTTCTCTTTAATGAAGCAAATTTTTCTAGCACCAAACACATTTTGACACCCACAAAAATAGCTCATGACCTCCCGACATGTGGCAACCTTCAAAGATGCCATATGGACACTATAGAGGTCTACAAGCTCTATACCACATGGCAAAAATTTAGTGGCTTACCTACCTACTATACAAACCTCCTATCACATCATACCTAATATTTGGCCCCCTCTCAATTAGCAAACCGTACCCAATCACGTGTCATGTGGACAGCCATGTGAGCTGATAGCTCAACTGCATACATGGAAAGCCATGTCAACTGACAACTCATCCTGCCATGTCAATACCCATCCATATAAGCCATATAATCCACACAAGCAGTCATACAATGAGTTAGCACATCCATATTGCCTTATCACAGAGGCATCCATCTTTCACTGATGTTAGCATTTCTTGAGATTAAAACTAACAGCCATCTGACTATCATTTTCAAGCAATTTATAACTACTACAAAAACCATTTGACTATCAAATTTAAGCTAGCAATTTTCCTACCAGACCCTTCTTCAAATTTCTTTTTTATCTGGCAACCTAACTTTGCAAGGCCATAACTCAGTCATAAAAACTCCGAATCAAGTGCATTTTTTCTAAAATTGGGTAGAATTTCCTGAACTTTTTAGAGGTGGTTTTTTTTTCTAATTTTGGTATAAGGATTTTTTAGATATTGCATTTTTTGGTGACTATACCTATTCAATCCTGCATTTTGCAACTTCAAATGCTTCATACGGGCTCATCTGGACACTTTTTTAGGTTCTAATTTTTTGAAAGTGTGTTATTTTTTGTCTACTTTCTAGATCTATAGTCAAATTCTTGGGTTGTAAGGATAGAAATCTCACTTTATGAACTAGGGATTTTTTTTAATTTTATTGCTTTGATTTTTTTTAGAATTATTGTACATTTGAGCTATAGTGCTTAGTGACAGATTTAGCCTCAAAAGGTAGTTGTAAAAAAAAATTAGAAGTCTACTTTGTTCATTTTTGACAAGTGGTCTATTGTAAATGCACTACATATAAAGTGCCAAAAGAATCTTTTTTGGGGGGTCTTTTGATTGAGTGAAAAGGGGGGTTTGTGTGCTATGTTTTTGTGTCTCTCTTGTGTGCTCTTTTACTTTTCTGCATCATGGGTTCATCTAAATGTCCACTTCTAACTTCACACAATTACTCTACATGGAAATATATTGCATGGAGTATATTAATGGAAAATGGTTTAATTATTTATGTTGATGGTACAATTACCAAACCTACTAATCCTAAAGACCTCATTGATTGGCAATAACAATACCAACAGGCTTTAGGAATTATAAGGAGTTGTGTACATAGAGATCTCTTCTTCCACATTTCCAATTTCAAGGAATCCAAACCTACATAGGAAAAAATTGAATCATTGTATGATAAGGTGGATGAGGAAAAGGGATTTCAAATTGAGGACAACCTACTTCTCTTGGATCCAAAGAACTTTGACACAATTCAAGATTACATCAACAAAGCCAATGAATATAGGGCACTACTTAAAGATTTTGGAAATACCATGAAGGATGACAAGTTGATTTAGCACATCTTGAAGAGACTACCTTTAGAGTATGCTTCATTTGTTTCAAGTTTCAATACTCATAGGATGACCATGGGAAGTGCTTACCAGAAGTTGAAATTTGATGCATTTGCAAAATGTTGATTGTTGAACAATCTCACTTGATAGATTTGGGACTTCTCATGACATCAAAAACCAAAGCCTTGGTGGAAAGTGATGAGAACCAATTAAGTCAAGGAGGGAGAATTTTTAACAATAACAAGAAGAAGTAGTGGAAGCATAAATCACAATCTAAGACACAATAGTCCTCCTCATATCAAGGCAATTATTCTTCCAACAAGAATGGAAGTAATGAAAAGAAGGAAAAACTTTTTTGTGCATATCTCAAAAAGCCAAATCATGATGAGCATCATTGCAAGACTAAAAGAATCAATGAGTTAGAAAATCTACTCAAGAAGAAAAAAATTCAAGTGCTAGGTACTTCCAAGGATTCAACTCCAACCTCTTCAAAGGGAAAAGGACAAGCATTTATGAAAAACACAAGTTCTTCTTCAGAGTGGATATTTGACTCAGGTGCCTCCTATTATATGGTTCTTCAAATGGAGACTTTTTTTCATTGACGCAATCATAGGTACTACACATCTTTGTGGGAGATGATACTAAAATGGAAGTTGAAGGAAAAGAACATGTGGAAATTGAAAATGGGGAATTCATATATGTTCTCTACATTCCAAACCTTAGTTCCAATCTCCTCTTAGTTTACCAAATCACTCACCTTGGAGATGGTCACAATGATGAGTTCCTTCCAAATTTAGTGATTGTTCAAAGTCTTAATGATGAATTCATTGGTTGTAATGGGGAAATTCAATCATGACAAGAGGCTTTATTCCTTCTCCAACTTTGTGTCTAAGTCTCCTTCTCAAGCCTTGTTGACTCACTCTACTTCACAAATCACTTTATGGCATGAGCTATTTGGTCATCTTCCCTTCCACCATTTTTAGCAACCTTGCTCCAAACACATGGTCAAAGGTCTACATAAAATCAATGTTTTTAAGGGTGAGTGTTCATCATGTTTGGTGGCTATGCATCTCAAGGATAAGTATGATAAAGGGAAGTCTTTTAAATCATGAATAGTTCTCTAGTTGGTTCACATGGTTTTAGTAGGACCCTTTGTAGTGACATCAGTTAACCAAGGCCACTACATCCTTACTTTTGTTGATGACTTTTCACAATTCACATGGTTCTACTTCCTTCATCACAAGAATGAAGAGGTTCATAAGCTTTAAGCCCTTAAGACTCATTTTGAATACAAATCAAGGAAAGCCATCAAGGTTCTATGGATGGACAATGAAAATAGATATGTGACTAGAAGACTTAAGGACTTTTTCAAACTTGAGGAAATTGATCTTTAGAATCCACCAACATTCAGTCCACACAAGATAGATATTGTAGCACTAAGAATTAGGACTCTTAAGACCATGGCAAGTTACATGATAAAATCCAAGTCTCTTGATCTAATACTAGAAGTTAAAGCTATTAGCAGTGCCACTCACATACTTAACAGGTCTCCTCATAATGCCCTAGATGGGAAGACTTCTTTTGAGACATCGTGTGGTAGAAAACCAATTGTGAGTCACTTTAGAGTCTTCAGTTGTCTAGCATGGGCAAACCTATCTTCCAAGGGATGCAAGGCACCAACACCTAGCCCTTGTAATTTCATCATTTATGAAGATTATGTTAAGGAATATAGACTTATGGATCCAGAGACTCATGAGATTTTTGTGGAGAAGGATGTTCACTTTGAGGAAAGTTCACCCAGCTTGTCCTCTAATACTCTCTACACTTCATACACTAGAAACTAATAGTGACACTAGTGATAGTACTTCAACAAATTTAGACATGTGGGGTTCTATAGACAATTGTAAGAAGAGGTCACATCATCATTATAGTCCACATGCATATATTGCCATAGAGAAAAGTCTAGCACAGTAGGGTTCATGTTGTCTTCTAACTCTAGCTTCAGTTAATGACTTCTTGGCAAACATTGCAGGTTTGTTTGTGGAGTCACACACTACAGATTTGGAAGACAACCTTGATGATTTACATCTTATCTTTGATGAATATGATCCTTCTATATTTATTGTGAGGGCTCACTCTGACCCTCATGTCCATTCTCTACATTATCAATCTTTACAGGTTGGCATGATTGTGGATCCTTATGTACAACAGTTGTCAAAGGTCTCTATATCAGTTGAGGAGAATGATGGTTCATTAGAATAGGTTCAACAATCATCCTTGCTAGATTTGCATTCATTCTTTTTAGCAGTGTTGGAAGGGGTGAACATTAGCATCGACATAGGGGCACTTGAGAAGGTTTTAGGACTAGCATACATCTTTAGTATTGTACCTTTTCCATTCTTTCTTCCAAAGGGGAGGAACATCATTCAACATTCTTGAACCAGCTTCTTCCTTGGAGTAGCATTCACTAACATGCATTCTTCCTTGGCGGGGGGGGTTACTTTTTCCTCTTATGAGGTCTTGTTCTTCTTATTCTTCAATTTTGTCTATACTTGATGTATGTTGTAATGGTGGGTCTCAATTACTCCATCCATCCATGCATCTTGTCTCTTTATCTCTCTTTTTGAGGGAGGGTTTTTCCCATGAGGTTTTCCCTCTTTCTCTGCTTTATGAGAGATTGTATTTCATTATGTACATGGGAACCTAACATGGCCTAGTGGTTAGGACCCATTATGCACTTCATTCTAGTTTCTATAAGCTTAAGGGCATTCCCCTAAGTTGTACTTAAGGGGTGGTGTTGGTGTAACTACATATTTACTATTTACACTTACTTAAGTTTACTTAGGTTAATTTATTATTTTATTATATTGCATTATTTTATTATTTTATTTTGTGAGACACTTAGGAGTTTTCATAACTTTATGAGTTGTCATGTTAACAACATAAAAGTGTGCATTTCTATTTCAACACATGGTGTCTACAACACTAGAGTTTTTATCATTCACTGAGTTTTCATGTAGACAACATAGTTATTTGCTCTCCCTTTTTAGCATATGTTGTCTAAAAAATTGATTTGCATATTACACCATTGTAGGCTTATCCTCTCATCATCACACTTACTTCCATGCTTTTTGGAGGGTAATCCATATCTGGTGGACATGTGCCTCATTGTATGACTTATTATCTAGTTGATTCTTATGCATTCTAGATGCATCTCAGAGGCCTTTATATATATGCACTCCTAGTGTACTTTTGTGCATATTGAATTGAATAAATCATTATTCTAATCATACTCCTTTCTGGTCTATAGTTGTGCTTGTGTTTACGTTCTTAGTTCTTAGATGAATTTTTCCCTAATTCAAATTCTTACATGGTATTAGAGCTATACCAAATTCTTACACATTCTTCCTAGTTTACTAGAGGCTTTTCCATTATTCTCAATATTCATAGTCATATTGTAAGAAAACCTTAGTATTCCAGGATCCTTTTCCCTTAGAGTATGTGCCATCTTACTATCAAAATAATTAAAGAAAATTGTGAGGCATACATCTTCACCAAGTCTCATTACTTGGAACAACTTATAAATCCCTTTCTAAAATCTCACATTAAAATCAAATGCAGACTCATTTGGACTCTTTTTTATGTTGTTAAACTCACTCAATATAAAGGTAGCATTGGTGTTGTCACCATATTTTTTTTTGAATTAAAATTCTAAATCACTCCATGAGGCCACATTGTCATCAGGTAACCTTCTAAACCAATCCCTAGCATCTCTAGTCAATGAGTGTATAAATAACTTCATTACTACATGCTCATACTCTACCTCATAGTCATTGAGCATGTCTATAAATTTTCTTATGTGCTCCTCACCAGTCATTATATTTTTTCCTAAAAACTTGGTAACGTTGCCTCTCAAATCATTAGAAATAGGATGTGGAAATCCTAGAATGCCTAAAAAGGACATTTTCTTATATCTCTCTATATAAATGGGTTTTCTCTGGAATCCTATCACATTTGAAGTACTTGTTTTGGTAGCTTAGTTTTGGACAATGATTTGAGGTTATTGCATTTTTTGAATAGCATGGATCTAACTACTTTTTGTAGAGAATGAAGTAGGGGTTAATTGGGATATGCTTTGACTAGTTAGCAGGGGTTCACAAGTAGGAACCAATGGGACAACTTGTGAGGATTTCTTTGGTCAAGATTCTAGGGATGAATTAGATTTGATAAACTATATTTTTCTTCTGGTCTTAGTAGCTTGGGATTCATTCCTAACCTTCTCAATCTCTTTACCTAAATCCTCTCTCTCATTTTTTGCCTTTTTTAAATCTAGATCAAGTTTAGATATGACAAGGCTAGCAGATTTACTAGGAAGAACTTGGGGCTCACTTATTTGTACCCCTAACACCTTCTTTTTTCCTTTATCAAGATCCTTCATAGCTAAATCTATAACTTTAGGTTCAACAAGGCTATAGGGTTAGACTTGTGAGATAACAACTCCCTCCTTCTTTTTAAGAAGTTGCTCCTACTTTTGGACTTTGGATCTTAAGACATCAACATCCCCAAATGCATCTGAGTGTAGTTTAGAAGAATTATCTTCCAACCTTTTATTTTTCTCTTGCAAGGAAACCATTCTCCTAAGAAATTTGTCTCTCTCAATGAGTCTATTTCTCTCAATGATTCTATTTAAGGTAACTTGTTCTTTTTATTCCTCCAAACATATGTGTTTCACCTCTTCTTCTACAACTCTTTTCCTAAGAGCTTCTAGTTCTAAAAATAATTCTTTTGGGTTTGTAGAAGTTTCTTTTGAATCTACTAGGTCATCCAAATCCATGTGATTTATTTCCTCATATGGACCTTTTCTAGGACTAAATCTAGCATCCATATTATCCTTATATCCCCACCTATGGTTCATTTCATTCACCATATCTAATTTTACAGAAGACACATTCTTATCATGATAAACTCTCTTTTCTTGAGATGGGGTGGTGAATTTCTCTCCCAATAGTATATTAGTTTTATACTCAAAACTCAAGGAAGATGATTCTCTTTCTACCATTGGTTGGTATTGTGAATGGGTTGACACACTAGCCCTAGGTTTCCATGTAGGATTAGAATCTATTTTCTTTTTATATTGGTTCTTCCTACCCCTAAGAGGCAATTCTATGTACAATGGTATTTCTAGATTGGCCTTTGTAAAAGCCCATGTATTTTCCTTCTTATCTGCCATTGCTTATAAATGTTTGAAATATATAGAACTAGATACAAAATCTTTTAACTAAGTTGCTACCCTATGGGGGGAAAGTATTTGAAAATGGCCTTAGAGAAAGGAAAATACCATGAGAACAATTTCAAAAATAAAGCTTATAGAGAGGGCCAATCAGAAAACCCTCAACACTACACATTGGGTATTACAACTTTACATTTTAGACAAGGTACTAGAACTATATAAATAACACTAGAGATTAAAGCTCATATGACAACTTTGTTTACACAACTACCCATTAGAGTTTCTATTTTTTTGGTGTATTTTTGGACTACTAGGTTGTTCTAAACCTAATACTAGGGTGTTGTAGATTAAAAAAAACCTAAGGACTAGAAAACTTCCATGTTCAACTATCTTTATTTCAGCTCTAGACCAACTTCAATAGAGTACAAAAGACACTCTACACTTTAGGCTCTATAGGGCCAAGGTGAGTTCACCTTAGGGATTTGACTATGATTGGTTATTTGATATATTCTTCAGATACTTGCTCACCAATACTTCTTCTTTCATATGTATCCCCTATAGCAGATAATGGTTAATATTCTTCTTGGATTTTCAATAAACTCCTTTATTACAATAACTAGTTATAAACAAAAGGAAAACTACTACTAATAATTGTTGACCTGCAATTTTCTTTCTTTTCTACATAAATGCAAAATTGATTTTTGAGTGATATATGCATTGTGCAATCATACAATAATATCATCTTGCAACTAAATTAATTGATTAGTGCCTTATCCATTATTATGCAAACTCAAAACTAATAACTTTAGACCTATTTAATTGACTTGCAATTAAATTTGTCAATAATTAGCTCTGGATTTCATTCTTATGATATCCCCCCCCCCCATATACCTCAAACCCTATCAATTATTAAAATAAATTACTTAAATCTTTGAATCAAAAGAAATTAATAAAAGATATACAATTCATCCAAACTACATTAAACTGAAAGAACTTTCATTTCAATCCCAAGATCATAGATATATAAAAAATGGAGACAAAACCTAGAGACACAGATATGAAAAAATTTCCTTTTGTATTAATTTCCTTTGAAAATAAATATAGTACTGATATGACTCAAAATTAGATAATCATAATCACTTGACGTTCACTATATTCTCAGATTTGCAAGACTTAATACATTCATACAATTGACAAAAACTAGATCAACTGTGAATAACATAAAACTCTAAAAATTCTATAGACTTCAAACCTCTACTCCACATCTTGGAAATCCTTATCTAGGAGGATTGCAACAATATTCAAATGGGAGGACACATGTCAAAACCCTAATGGAAATTAAAATGTAAGACATTTTTGGAAAGTTGCAATAAAACCATTCTTCAGTGTTCGAACCAAAAAAGGAAGGTAGTTGCAAAGTCAGTAGGTGACAATTTACTACAAGAGTCTTCACTTTACTCTCTTTTTTATTATATTTTCTTCAAATTCCTTAAAAATATTCAAAAATTAAATATATTCATTTATGAGAGATTTTACTTTCTTGATAGGTTGCTTAATTTATCTGATCTTATCTAAATCTCTCATTGCATGCAATCTCATAAATATTTAGCTAATCTATGTTGGAAGTTCCTTAATCTCTCCAACTACTTCCCAGACATAAATTTTTCTTTTGATGGGTCATTCAATTTTCTTAACCTCTTTTAATTCTTTGATAGCTTTAGCTCACCTGGTATCTATTATTGCTTTTGATTCTAGTGAAAATTTATTCAAGTCTATTACAACTTTAAATAAAGAAACAATCAAGTTATTGAATGGAATATCACTACCATCTTCAAAAATAGAAGTTTTTGCTATTGGACTAACCATTAATATTTCCCTTTGGGATTTGTGACATGGCTTAACTACCTCTTGTGTTCTATAAGTCTACAGGTTGATCTTTTGGTGCAACGATAACTCTAGCTTGTAACAAGTGGTATCAGAGCTTGGTCATAGGTTTGAATCTCTTTGGGTAATACTAAGGAGGGGTTTTTTGGGCTAACCACCAATGTTCTCCTATGTGATTGGTGGCATGGATTAACTACCTCCTATTTTCTATAAGTCTCCTAGTTGTATTGGGCATTGACAAGTTGATCTTTTGCTACAATGGCAACTCTAGCTTGTAACACTAGCTTCCTGAATCAACACTAACTAGAAGAGTTAGACAACTCCTACCACTCTCTCAACTTTCTGTTAGAATCCAAAATTGGTGTGATGTAGAGCTCAATTCCCTTTGATAAAACCTTCATCTTCCCTTTTCTTATTTGCAACTTTCCATTGAAGAAGCCAATTAATTATTTGACCATCTCTAGGCTCTCCTTTACTATAATAATTTTATCAAGAAAATATATCTTTTTGTCCATCAACATAATTAGCTTCTCTAAAAACTAAATGTATGGCCCCCAAATATTGAAAGTGGTTGATAGCCACATAAGTGCCTCATTGAAAATACAGTAAGCATCTTGTAAATAAATATATAAATTATGGGCTTATTGGGATATAGTTTTTAGAGTCTCAACTCTATGGTCTATATTAATTTTAAGGATAATTTTCCTTACCTCATCACGCTACTATGGAGGTGGAGCATCTATGCTCATTTTTCTTAGCTTTGCATCATTTGCCTCCAACTCCTCTATCTAAATAGTTTTTTTTTGTGATTCTGGTAGGTTATTCTTAGATCCTCTATTCTTTGTTTTGTTATATAGTAGAAATTTTCTCTACATTAGATAGTTTCTCTCTTAGAGATGCAACTTTGGTCTCTAGCCCTTGAACTTTTGCCTCCAATTCTTCAATTCTCTACTTGTACACATGTCTCTTCCTAAGCTATTCCTCATATAAATTACTAACATCAATATAGTCATGGAAGTTCTTAGCTAATATTGTTTCTATCTCCTCCACTTTAGCCTCATTCATGAATGAGAAGTTTTTCATGGATTTGGAAATTTTTGTAATAGAGGCACTCTTTAAGGACCATACAATCATATTCCCTAAATCTATAAACTACACATCCATCAACTTGGGCTTGTTTGATGTAGGAGACATGCTCTACACTACCAAAGCTTTGGTGTCAATTCTGAAACCTAATCTCCTTTACAGCCTGCTAGCACCATATGCCTCATATGATAAGGCATTTTCTTGTCTTCTAATTTGGTCAAACATTGCTTGCTCCAAATCCTACCCAGACACTAGTAGAATTCTGCTCCTCTACACTAAATCTCTTGTCTCCTTAATAGCCATTACTTCACTCTCTAGATCATAGGCATATAGTTTATCAATTGATTCCTCCTTCTCTTCATTTGACTCCCATAGTTTCATCTTCAGTACTAGTTTACTCTATTTAATCTTGTAAAGGAAACTCTTGAACTTGGTAGATTTGATGAATTCATCATCTTTAAAGAATTTTTGGGCTTGGATGATCTTGTTAACCAACCTTTTTGTTGCTAGCTCCATGTCAGTTAGATTATTCTCTACTACATTTATTATGTCCTCTATGTAATTTGTCCTTAGATCAGCAAAATATTGATTCAGACTAGGCAAGAGTTGAAGTGTCCTTTGGTTTACTTAATCTAGTATGTGGACAACTCTATATCTCTTATTTTCCTTTGTGACCCATGATGCCTTAGTAGGCTCATCTTCTTCAATTTCTAGGGTTACATTAGGCTCTAGGATGTTTGGGTTTACCCTTTCTTCATCTTTGATGTGATCTTCTAGCATTTGTGCCATAATCTCAACATGGTTAACAACCATCTTCCTTATCCTCTGTGGGTAAGGGACATCCTTGTAAAAACCTTTGAAGTTGGGTTCTATTCTCTTCAATTCCCTCTCTACCCTTAGAACAGCATCAAATTTGGCCAATTTATTAGCTACCTCCCCCTCAACAATAATGTTTGGAATGAGTTCCTCATGAGGAAATTCCTTAGTGTTTGGTAACACATATTTCCTAATTTCATTGAGGATATTTGTCATCCAATTATCAAGGTCATACTTTCTATAGGGAGAAATTGATAAATTAAAATGGTGGAGGAAAGAATGTATTTGATCTAAGGATTCTTTTCCAATTGAAAAGTCTTCAATCCTAAAGCACCTACATAAGAATGTACCTCTATACACCTTAGGTCCTAAGCATTCCATATTCACCACAAGTAACTAGTACATGTATTCAATGATGGAAAGTCTAGGGGGGATGAATTTGGGAAATATATGAGGTTGTGAGGGAAGCCATATACTCTCATAAGGGAAAATATTGGGAATAATAATATGTCCCCCCAATTGTGGTCTAACCTTTTATTTTCAAGTAGTAGGGCTGGTCTCAAAAGACTCTTCAAAATTTTTGGTACCCTAAAGTAACTTGGGTCTATCATTTTCATTATAACAGTATTAAAATTTTTGAAAAAAGAAATAGAGTTAGAGTAGTGATAAGAAGTATCCCATACCTATGTCCATATCTGAATTGGCAACTCTCCATTTTCATGAGAGGTATGATCAATGAAATCTAGGCTAATATAACCCATGTTCTTGTACAAGATCAAGTGCCTCAGCAGTGAGTAATGATGGAGCTAGAAGTTTCCCATTTCTCCACTCTATTCTAGTCCAATATTATCCTTCATCCTCTTTATAATATACTCCACATAGTCATATTCTCCACCATGGTAGGATTACTATACATCTCTAGCAATAATGAATTCTACCCCATATACCATATCAGTTCCATCTTTACCAACCACCTTATGAACACCACATATTGCTTTCTCAAAATACTTCTTAAATTTATCCAAGGGCATCTTCTTATCTACCTTCTTAGGGTATCACCCAATTTTGTGAGGTCCATGGGAATCTGTTGTAGCATAGATTTCGCTATGTAAGCTTTGATATTTCTTTCAAATTTCTCTTGTATGTCAAATAAGTCCACTAGCTTAATCATAGTTCCCTCCAATCCAAAGGCTTCAATGAATGAGGAATGATCCAGTGTGAACAAAATAGTCCTGTATTGCCTATGGAATGATTTGGTGGATGGATTGTATGATTTAATTGGAGTCTTTACCAAATCTACATCTATGAATACCTCTAGAAAGATAAGCTATTAGTAAACAGATTTTTCCTCTCCAAAAATACCTTTACAATTGACTCTTGAATACCCAAAAGAAAGACAAACTCTAAAACTAACAATAGAGTCACTTGCAATTATCTTGTCAAGTGCTCTCTAAATTTTGAAATGAAGGTACAGCTCCCTCCTTTTGATTTACAATAAATGATTTTTTGGTTATGCCTTTAACCTAGAAGGCAATGAAGGAATACTAACATCCATTCAACATGATTGAATATTAAAATAAGAAATAGATGGATAATTTTAACTTCCTCCCTCAGAACCTTTAAACTCCAAAATACATTTCCAATATGCAACAAAGGAAAGCTAAACTTTCACATACAATTAATATCCACAAGAACATGAATCACAGTAGAGTAAACAATAGTATCTACTCCAAAAAGTTTAACATAACATATAAAAATATAGTATTTTATATACTTTTCCACAACTCCAAAAATTATTTTCAAAGTTTTAAAGCATAGAATACTTGAGAAAAAATAGTTCTGACTCAGTAGTCTATGGAGAGATGAACTTTTTCTGACACAATATTGAAAATTTAAATTCTCTTCCCCTTCCTTCAAAAGTGTAGACCTCTTCAAAATGGGAGGAACCCCTTTCCAATAGGATTTCTCCTTTTTAAAGAAACCCTACCCGAGTAGTTTTCGAACTACCATAACTTCCTTTCATAGATATTTTTTCCTTTTTAAAACACATTACAATAATTAATTCTATTCAAGAATTAATTATTATTTTTCAATCTAGCCCATTCCCAAATAATTTTTCTTCATACAAGTTTTCCCATTACAATGATAATTAATTCTCTTCAAGAATTAATTATTTTGAACTTTCTAATTTACCCTACCCACACTTACCATTTTATTTCCCTGATCACATTAATAATTAATTCTTGATAGAATTAATTATGAGGGACATACATGTTACTTTAAAAGTTTAATTTTTAATTATTTTGGATTCATTAATATTTAATTATATAAATAATTAAATATTATGCAAAATAATTTATAATATTTTAACCTTTAAAGTATTTTTATTTTTTTTTTAATTTGGGGAGGGGGAAATATTTAGGGTTCCAAAACCTTAGATAACATAAGCTTTGCTAAATTCTTCTTTTAGGGATTACAAATAGGGTTATGTTTTGTTTAGTTGTGATAGAAATATCTAAATAGTTTGTGACCATTGACACTAGGGTATGTAGCATCTCTATAGAGCACATATAGGTCTCTAAAATCATGTTCATTTGGAGAGATGGCATTGGAGGATTTTGGAAACAACTTAATCCATTCTTTAGCAAACCTATTTGGATTTTTGTACATAGTTTTTCCCCCTTTGGATGTTGAAGTCTCTGTAGCTTTCATATCTAAGGCTTGGATTTCTTCCACCTCTTTATTTGACATCATGACTAAAAATTTATGCAATTTAAACTCTATAATTATCGCTGAAAACTATCAGTCACTTGCACTAAAAACTTTGCAACTACTAGAAATCTCTTCTCTTTGTAAATGTAAACCTATTATTGTCTTAGTGAATGTTTGTATGATGTTTGTACCTCATCAACCTTCTTTATGCATTGATATCATGCATGCTCAAGCTTTAAATTTAGCATTTTCTATCACCTCAGATGAAATGTCCACTAACTATCCAACTCAAAACTTCCTGTATTTTACTAAAACTTCATTGACTAGGTGATTTTTGACATTTTCCAACTTAGAGGAAAAGAAAAAATTACTTTTATGTCTTGCTCAAAGTTTACAATCTTATGATCAACTTTGAAAATTAAGCCCTTCATATCATCTTCTGTGGGGAAATTTGGCTCTACAATCTCACGATCACTTGGAATTCAACCCTTATAACATTATTGAAAGCTTGGAAAATGGTTGTTATGATCCTATGGTATACCATTTATCATGTCATCCAAACTCACCCTTAATTCTCTTTTGATTTTATGAGACATTATTTATCTTGAGATCAAATCACTAGAAACATACTCACTTTCAAGGGCCATGAACTTATGTTGAGCAGCTAATAAATGTTTTCATGAAATGCCACACAAGACAAAACCAAAAGGATCTAAAAACAAAATACAATACCATAAACACAATAATTTTTTTTTTTAAATCATCTCAACACAAGTTCTAATACAAGGACTGAATCACTCTTATACAGAAAAATTCCCAATGAAAGAGAATATCATCCAAATACATTTTCATCACAAAAAGAATACATAAAGAGTTCACAACTATAATGAAATACAATATCATTTCTTGACACCTATGTCCAACATAGGAACCCTAAATTTTGATTTAGAAGTAACTTCAATAAACATCCCTAGCTACTTGAATCTCGAAGCACCTGAAAACCACACATAATGAAACATAACACAAACAGGGGCTCAATAAACACTGAGTTTAAAAGTGAAATCCATCTGCATACATGTTAGTACCAACATATAGATATCCAAAAATAGATTTCTAATCCATCTAATATAGTGCAAATCTGATAATAATATGCAAGAAGTAAACAATTACTTTTCATTGCAAAATTAAACTCGCACTAAGAATAACTCATAAATGAAACATATATATTCTAAGGTGTCATCATTATGGCACTAAGTTTCTGCATCCAAATATGGCATGCTCATAGTCATCATATAACAGAATTCTCTATTTTACTTGTCATTGAAAGAATAGAGACATGCCTTTTCTCCATACTTAACCATATAGGTTTAAGTCATAGGTAAGGCCAATTAACTTTTATGTGAAATTAACCCACCCAATTTATTTTAAATTTATCACTGAATTTAATTAACTGAATAGGATAAACCAAATTCAGCCACCTCGATATACGCCCATCACAGCTATTCTTAAAAATACACATCAAACAAATATACTAAAAATGTACATGTGACAAATATAAAATCATTCTTCAACATGATACTACATCCTTAAATCCATCAGTAACACATCTTATACTACCAAGTTCAAAGGTAAATATGGATAATTACATCAACAGGAATAAAATCTATAATATCAAGATCGCATAGATACAATTGAACTGTTGCACTGCTCAACAATACGTACAAAATCTTCATACTATACTTTTAATTCCCTATTGTCCTAACCATCTACACTTAACATCGAACTGACGAATATAACAAATCAAAATGCACATGATATTCTTGTTTCAAAATGTCACATCATCAAACATTTATCAAATTCTGACTCAATTCTTATACAACTTTTATTTTAATTAAGATCTAAAAACATTTTCGTAATAAAAGAATTATGTTTTAAAAAATTTCAACCATACTAAAAATACTTTCATAATCCAAATAAAACTAAATATAATCCAAATTTATCAAGTGACTATTACCATGTTATTAAAGGTAAACAAGTGTCTATAGAAATAACACCCTGATTTGACAATAAGTCATTACACAATATAACTACCACAACATTTAAAGATCTATTGTTAAAAATCAACTTAAAATGTGATTCATAAATGCAATGTGGTTTTCAGCATTTAGACATCCAATAGTAATTTAGGATACAAAAGTTCCTAATCTAAAATGTACACTAGTTGTCCATAAAATAACTGTTTTGATAATGAAATAGCAAGTTAACCAATGTTTTGATTTATCAATACTGTCATACTTAGTTGCGAGTAACTTCTCAAAACAATAATGAGTGATGACTCAAAAACCATCATCATTTACTGAACATAATTATCTATCTCTATTCACCACTGTTAAACCTGAGTACCAAATAAAAACATTATGCAATACTGCCCTCGATGACCCAAAACAAAACACAAAACTATCATCTCACAATCATAATACAAGTATATTTTTTATATGTATATATACCTATCTTCTAATGAAAAAAAAGTTCAAACCAGTATTGAACAAATTATACTATTGAATCGATGCATCTACCTGCTTCAAGTTTTATCTAGCTAATGAAATAATGACATCGCACAGTTTCCAAGTCTCATTATTGCAATACATCTAAAACTCGACAGCATACAATTCCAAATAGTAATTGAAACATAATGCCCACTCACACAGAGTATCAGCTATTAAATAACCTTTTTATGACATAGTATGACTACACCAAGAAATGTTGATATAGCATTTTTATGCTTTGAACTAAATATAAGACCAAATGTTAACCCTCATACCATGCAACTGTTTGACAAAATGTCCACTTACAAATTCAAACAATGATTCGACTCTAACATCAAACAAGTTAATTGTTGTTACCACAAAACCCTTAAACCATCCATCTATGAAATCATAAACACATGTTGTCCACAAATTTAATTCTGGGTGATATCGCATAGATACTATTTTTTTTTTCCAAATAATAGAATTCCAAACATACAACCCATATCACAGAGTAACTATGCTTTTTATCTCAAGCCATTCATATGACAAAATGTTTATATGACACAAGAAATCCAAACACATGGATGACCTCAGTCATCACGAACCTCAATTTAATAATAGAATTTCCAAATCAAATTTCATTTGTGACACAAGACAAATGCTTGACAAAATGTCATTGCCTTCAATTCCTACTAACAATACTTCAGAAACAAAAACATCACCGTCTACGAATGGATTATAACCGCTATGCACTAAGATTTTGACATCCTAAATACATATGGTGAACATCATATTCATTCATGGATAACATAAACTCTAAATTCCAACAACACAATATTTGAAAACTCATATTGCTTGATATCCAAATATGGATATATGCAGAGCTCGACTCCAAATGTCCAACCCTACAAATACCCATACTTGGGTATCGACAAGTGTAACTCAAACTGAACTTCCCAATTTCCTTAAAACAAAATTAACACCCATAACAATAAAAGGGTAAAGGTTAGGAACTGCCCCCTACCTAAAATGAACAGTCGATGCCCAAAATGCTCTGCAATTACCACTCGCTGCCAAAACCCCAGATACCAAATAAAACCAATCTTCCAAACTGGAAACACTAATAACAATTGATAATGTGGAATCCAACAATACATGACTTCATAAACATGAATGCGTTATCCACCAAATTCTCCATGATGTTGAATCTTAGCAATATGTTTGACAGACGCATAGCATACAAATCAATATAGCCAAATTCCCGACCCAAACCCAACTGAAACTCAAAATTTCACACAAAAAAATGGTCGACTACTACAATGAAATAATTCCTCATAAATAAACATTAAATACAACTAAGACATTTCACTACCAAGTACTCAATCAGTTAATTTGCCACCGCCATATATGGCTTTTTAAAAACTTCAACAATGAAACTCTTTCAAAGCATCAAGTTCCAATTAGGGTTAGGTTAGTACACTTAGATACTTAGAAAATATGAAACTATATATAAACGTGTTTAATTTTCAATAAATGAACATTGAAACATTCAACATATTAACAATTTATCACAACATAAACTTTAATATGCCACACACATTTAAATATGACAAGAAAAGAAAAAGTATTAGGGAAATACTGATGATCAATGAATATCCACTAGCAATGAATTATCCTAATTCTGATGAATTAAAATAAAACATGATCAACTTACATTATGCTGACATACCAAAGAATATGAAAATGAAAAACCATAAAGTCTGAACTACCTTTAAAGTTTTCTTAGAATTGTTTTCCAATCATAATCTTATCGAAAATAGTATAGAACAAAAACTTTTAAAACTAGAAATTTCATGAGTTTATCAGAATCATATAAGTCTAAAATGCAGTAACACTGAAAAAAAATGGTCAGGCATGACACCCTCCCCCACTAGGCTTTGACTTTCTCCTGGAAGTCAACAAACAAGTGCGGATGAGCTGCTCTCATTAATTTAGTGTCCTCCTAGGGTGCAGATGAATCATCATTGGGATCCCAAAGAACTTTTACCTACCTTATATCTCTTCCTCTTAGACTCATAGTTTTGCTTTGCATGATCTACACTTGTTCCAACATGATCTGACCATCCACAATCTGCAAATTTTTCTAGTTCAGTACGTGAGCAATATCAAGAACATACTTACACAATACAGAAACACGAAAAACATTATGAATGCGTGAAAGACTCGATGGCAAGGCTAGTTTGTAGGCAACAGGTCCAATCTATTCTAGAATTTCAAATGGACCAACAAATTGTGGTGCTAACTTGGAACCCTTTCCATAACAAATTAGAGTCTTACGCGGCCTAACTCGGAGAAACACTTTATCACCAACCAAGAATTGATGGTCGATTCTATGCTTATCAGCATATTTCTTCTGCCTATCCTGAGCAGTAATAAGATGCTCTCTAATCCTCTTAACCTGCTGCCCCAACTCTAACAACATATCAAGTCCTAGAAGAGTCTTGTCCTCCAAATTATCCCAACTGAGAGGCATCCTACAAGGTCTTCCATACAATGCTTGAAATGGTGCCATACCTATGGAACTGTGATATCCATTGTTATATGCGAACTCAACTAAGTGTAGATACTCCTCCCATTTATTTTGTCTATCCATTACGTACATCCTAAGCATGTCTTCCAGAATTTGGTTGACACATTCAGTTTGTCTATCCATCTCAGGGTGATAGGCTAAACAAAAATTTAGCTGAGTACCTAACTCTCGCTGCATGGATTTCCAAAGAGACAAATTAAACACTGGATCCCTATCAGAAATAATCTTTTTAGGAATTCCGTGTATCTTAACTATCTGTTCCATATATACTTTGGCAATCATTGCTGCATTATAGGATGATCTAACTAGAATAAAATGAGCAACCTTAGATAAACGGTCCACAACCACCATGATAGCATCATGCCTTTGAGCTATCATAGGCAATCCAGTAATAAAATCTATTGAAATGGTGTCCCATTTCCATTCTGGAATGCTATGTGGCTGCAATAAACCTGCTGGGTGCTGATGTTCAGCCTTAACTCACTGACATTCCAAGCATCAAGCCATAGAATCTGCTATATCTCTCTTCATCCCAAGCCAATAGTAATGCTGCTTAAGGTCAGCATGCATTTTCTTAACACCTGGATGCACCGAATATGGTACTTTGTGGGCCTCAACCATAATCAAAAATCTCAAATCTGTCAACTTTGGAATGTACACACTCCTCCTATACAACAGAAAACCTTCAAGATTCACTAAATAACCCTCAAAACATCCTTCCAAAACACTGCCACTGACAATAACCGCCTTAACATCTTGAAACCAATGATCTGCAGAAAGGTTCTGTAAGATCCTATCCTTAAGATCCATAGTTAAGATCAATGAAGATAGTTCATGTCGCCTTCTACTAAGAGCATCAGCAACCATGTTCCCCTTCCCTTGTACATATTTAATCTTGAACTTGTATTCACACAGGAATTCCATCCATCTTCGTTGCCTAGCGTTGAGGTCTGGTTGCGTGAAAAGATACTGAAGACTTCGATGATCAGAATGTAACTCAAAATGTTGACCCAGAAGAAAATGCCGCCACTTAGACAAAGCATGCATAATCGCAGCAAGTTCGAGATCATGAGTAGAGTAATTCACCTCATGACTCTTTAGCTTTCTAGACTCAAAAGCTATGACACATCCCTCTTGCATCAAAACTGCCCCTAAGCCATCCAATGATGCATCAGTACAAACCATAAACTCCTTAGTAGAATCAGGGACTACTAGAACTAGTGCACTGGTCAAACATTCCTTAAGTTTCTAAATGTTGCCTCACACTCATCTGTCCACACAAATTTCTTTCCTTTTCTCTAAAGATATGTGATAGGATGCGCTATACTGGAGAAATTTAATACAAATTTATGGTAATAGCTTGCTAAGCCCATGAAACTTTGAACCTCATATACATTCGTAGGTGTTGGCCAATAAATAATAGCCCAAATTTTGGATGGATCTACTGAGATTCCATCTCCTAAAATAATATGCCCTAAGTAACAAATCTCCGATTTGAAGAATTCGCACTTTTTAAGATTGGCATACAATCTGTTCCTATGAAGACATTCCAAAACCTACTCCAAAAGCTACTTGTGCTCCTCAACAGTGTTGGAATAAACCAAAATGTCATCTAGAAAAACCACCACAAACTTGTCAAGGTAAGTTCTAAATACATCGTTCATCAGAATCATAAACACAGAAGGTGCATTAGTTAACCCAAAAGGTACCACTGTGAACTCGAAGTGTCCATACCTGGTGCGAAAAGCTATCTTATGGATATCAGCTTCTTGGATTCTAAGATGATGATATCCAGATTTTAGATCAATCTTTGAAAAGATTCGGGCACCCTTGACCTAGTCGAACAAATCATAAATTCGAGGCAAAGGATACTTATTCTTAATACTGACTTTGTTCAACTGTCTATAATCGATACAAAGCCTTAAAGAACCATCTTTCTTCTTGACAAAGATCACCGAAGCACCCCAAGGTGAAACACTAGGACAAATCAAACCCTTCTCCAATAACTCCTTCAACTGAAACTTAAGTTCAACCAGCTCTTGAGCTATCATTCTATAAGGATTCTTGGATATTGGTTTTGTTCCTGGCACTAAATCAATCCAAAAATCAATTTCTCTCTTCGGAGGTATCCCAGGAATCTCCTTAACAAAAATATTCGAAAAGTTCCACAAAACTAGATGATTGAGAGAAGAACTCTTAGCTATGGAATCTTCTAAGTTGTTTATCGAGATGGCAAACAAACTGCAGCCTTTCCGAGCACACCTTGCCAATTGCTTGGTAGAAATTGTCTGCAAAGAGATAGGTCTCTTGACTCCTGTGATAACTTTGGCTGATCTAGAATCATCTACACAATTGATTGACTTATCTTTGCAATCCAAAATAGCTTGATGCTATTCTAACCGATCCATACCCAAAACTATGTCATACGACCCTAAAGGTATAACCCTAAGGTTCACTGAAGTTGAGAAAGATTTTATACAAATCTTACAGTCAAGAGCAATAATACCAACATTTACCTTAGACCCTGATGCTAACTCCACTTGCCATCTATCCCTTTCCTTAACCACAGGTATATCACAATGTGCAACTAAAGCAGAAGAAATGAATGAGTCTGTAGCTCTTGAGTCAAATAAGATAGAAACTTTCATACCTTGAGTATTACCTTGAGCTTCTATAATCGAGTTCTAGTGTTTGGCCTACTTCTGATCCAAAGTTGCAAAGATACGATGGTTCTTGGCAAAATCACCAACTGTCACTTCAGACCTAGCTGGCTTAGATCCAACCTTCGACTTATCCCAATTAGGACACTGAGACTAATAATGCCCTAGCTGTCCGCAATGGAAACACTCAATAGAGTTCTTGAATCCCGAGTTCTAACCAGAAGGATTAGGAAATGGCTTGCTACTCTGCACACTTTGAGGTGGTTGAGATGTTTTAGGCTGTTCTAAAACCTTGGAATTCTTATTGAACTTCCTCTTCTTGAATTTCACAACTGAAAAGCCTGATTTGGCACTATTCTGCGGAGGCTTTTGATTCTTACTGACATCAGGAGTAGGTGGATTCATGTTGGTTTTGTATGAAGCCCCATGATATCCAAACTTCATTTCAACGAGCTTTGCTCACTCTGAAGTTTCCTGCATAGAAAACGGTTTGAAAGTTCTCACTTCCTCCCCAATTTTGGGCATAAGCCCTCTAATGAAATGTTGAATCATGGCCTTATCATTATCAACCCACCCTGAAAACTTCTTAAGTTCGAAGAACCTTCATTCATAAGCTTCCACTATAGAGCCAATCTGCATGATCTGAAAGAACTCCTCAGCACGGGCCTGTCGCTAATATTCATACATGAATCTCTCCTTGAAGTGCTCAACAAAAAGTTCCCATGTGACCAGGGAGATATCAATGCCAAGCTTTTCCAACTCCTATTCCCACCACAAGGAACCAAATCCTCTCAAATGCATAACTGTCCATCTGACCTTCATGTTACTCAGGTAATGGTGTAAGACAAAACATTGCTCAATATTCAACAGCCAAGCTTCTGCCACTGTACCCTATTCTGTACCATAGAACAATGGTCCTTTCATCTTGGAAAGGTCCTTGAGCTGAGCTCTTGCCATTGGATCTTCTTCTACGGGAAGATTAACGCCCTGCACAAGAGGTCTCCTATCATTTTCTCCCCCACCAAGAATCTGTTTATTAGCCTCAATATTATCAAGATGTTCCAAAATTTTCTGAAGTACCAAAGCCTGGTCTGCCTGATTATTTTGGTTGTTACCAACCCCAGCATTCTGATCAACTGATCATTTCTAGCATCATTCTGGTACCTAGGACCTCTACCACAGCCCCTGCCCCTGCCTCTGCCTCTGCCAGCAAGGTTATCCTCAAGAATGCCACGTCCATGAGTTCCTCTAGTGATAGGAGGCATGATAGCAACCTAAAACAAAAATCTATTAATAACGCATTGATGACAGGTTAAAACCCTATAACCCAAGAGTCCTGGTTACAATAAACCTGGCTCTGATACCAAATGAAATGCCACACAAGACAAAACCGAAAGAATCTAAAAACAAAATACAATACCATAAAAACAATAATTTTTAAAAAAAAATCATCTCAACACGAGTTCTAATACAAGGACTGAATCACTCTTATACAGAAAAATTCCCAATGAAAGAGAATATCGTCCAAATACATTTTCATCACAAAAAGAATACATAAAGAGTTTAGAACTATAATGAAATACAATATCATTTCTTGACACCTATGTCCAACATAGGAACCCTAAATGCTGATTCAGAAGTAACTTCAATAAACATCCTTAGCTGCTTGAATCTCGAAGCACCTGAAAACCACACATAATGCAACATAACACAAATAGGGGCTCAGTACACACTGAGTTTAAAAGTGAAATCCATCTGCATACATGTTAGTACCAACATATAGATATCCAAAAATAGATTTCTAATCCATCTAATATAGTGCAAATCTGATAATAATATGCAAGAAGTAAACAATTACTTTTCATTGCAAAATTAAACTCGCACTAAGAATAACTCATAAATGAAACATATATATTATGAGGTGTCATCTTTATGGCACTAAGTTTTTGCATCCAAATATGGTATGCTCATAGTCATCATATAACAAAATTCTCTATTTTACTTGTCATTGACAGAATAGAGACATGCCTTTTCTCCGTACTTAACCATATAGGTTTAAGTCATAGGTAAGGCCAATTAACTTTTATGTGAAATTAACCCACCCAATTTATTTTAAATTTATCACTAAATTTAATTAACTGAATAGGATAAACCAAATTCAGCCACCTCCATATACGTTCATCACAACTATTCTTAAAAATACACATCAAACAGATATACTAAAAATGTACATGCGACAAATATAAAATCATTCTTCAACATGATACTACATCCTTAAATCCATCAGTAACGCATCTTATACTACCAATTTCAAAGGTAAATATGGATAATTACATCAACAGGAATAAAACCTATAATGTCAAGATCGCATATATACAATTGAACTATTGCACAGCTCAACAATACATACAAAATCTTCATACTATACTTTTAATTCCCTGGTGTCCTAATCATCTACACTTAACATCGAACTGACCAAGATAAAGAATCAAAATGCACATGATATTCTTGTTTCAAAATGTCACATCATCAAACCTATATCAAATTCTGACTCAATTCTTATACTACTTTTATTTTAATTAAGATTTGAAAACATCTTTGTAATAAAAGAATTATGTTTTAAACAATTTCAACCATACTAAAAATAGTTTAATAATCCAAATAAAACTAAATATAGTCCAAATTTATCAAGTGACTATTACCATGTTATTAAAGGTAAACAAGTGTCTATAGAAATAACAACCCTGATTTGACAATAAGTCATTACACAATATAACTACCACAACATTTAAAGATCTATTGTTAAAAATCAACTTAAAATATGATTCACAAATGCAATGTGGTTTTCAGCATTCAGACATCCAATAGTAATTTAGGATACAAAAGTTCCTAATCTAAAATGTACACTAGCTATCCATAAAATAACTGTTTTGATAATGAAATAGCAAGTTAACCAATGTTTTGATTTCTCAATACTGTCATACTTAGTTGCGAGTAACTTCTCAAAACAACAATGAGTGATGACTCAAAAACCATCATAATTTATTGAACATAATAATATATCTCTATTCACCACTGTTAAACTTGAGTACCAAATAAAAACATTATACAATACTGCCCTCGATGACCCAAAACACAACACAAAACTGTCATCTCACAATCATAATACAAGTATATTTTTTTATATGTATATATACCTATATTCTAATGAAAACAAAGTTCAAACCAGTATTGAACAGATTATACTATTGAATCGATGCATCTACCTGCTTCAAGTTTTATCTAGCTAATGAAATAATGACATCGCACAGTTTCCAAGTCTCATTATAGCAATACATCTAAAACTAGACAGCATAAAATTCCAAATAGTAATTGAAACATAATGCCCACTCACACAGAGTATCAGCTATTAAATAACCTTTTTATGACATAGTATTACTACACCAAGAAATGCTGATACAACATTCTTTATGCTTTGAACTAAATATAAGACCAAATGTTAACCCTCATACCATGCAACTGTTCGACAAAATGTCTGCTTACAAATTCAAACAATGATTCAACTCTAACATCAAATGAGTTAATCGTTGTTACCACAAAACCCTTAAACCATGCATCTATGAAATTGTAAACACATGTTGTCAAAAAATATAATTCTAGGTGATACCACATAGATACTATTTTTTTTTTTCAAATAACAGAATTCCAAACATACAACCCATATCACAGAGTAACTATGCTTTTTATCTCAAGCCATTCATATGACAAAATGTCTACATAACACAAGAAATCAAAATGCACAGATGACCTCAGTCATCACAAACCTCAATTTAATAATAGAATTTCCAAATCAAATTTCATTTGTGACACAAGACAAATGCTCGACAAAATGTCATTGCCTTCAATTCCTACTAACAATACTTTAGAAACAAATACCTCACCGTCTACGAATGGATTATAACTGCTATGCACTAATATTTTGACATCCTAAACACATACTATGAACATCGTATTCATTCATGGATAACATAAACTCTAAATTCCAACAACACAATATTTGAAAACTCATATTGCTCGATATCCAAATATGGATATATGCAGAGCTCGACTCCAAATGTCCAACGCTACAAATACCCATACTTGGGTATCGAAAAGTGTAAGTCAAATTGAACTTCCCAATTTCCTTAAAAAAAAAATTAACACCCATAACAGGAAAAGGGTAAAGATTAGGAATTGCCCCCTACCTAAAATGAACAGTCGATGCCCAAAATGCTCTGCAATTACCACTCGCTGCCAAAACCCCAGATACCAAACAAAACCAATCTTCCAAAATGGAAATGCTGATAACAATTGATAATGCAGAATCCAACAATACACAGCTTCATAAACATGAATGCCTTATCCACCAAATTCTCCATGATGCTAAATCTTAGCAATATGCTTGATAGATGCATAGCATACAAATCAATAAGGCCAAATTCCCGGCCCAAACCCAACTGAAACTCAAACTTTTGCACACAAAAATGGCCGACTACTACAATGAAATAATTCCTCATAAATAATTCCATATATGGCTTTTTAAAAACTTCAACAATGAAACTCATTCAAAGCGTCAAGTTCCAATTAGGGTTTTAGGTTAGTACCCTTAGATACTTAGAAAATATGAAACTATATATAAACGTGTTTAATTTTCAATAAATGAACATTGAAAAATTCAACATATTAACAAGTTATCTCAACATAAACTTTAATATGCCACACACATTTAAATATGACAAGAAAATAAAAAGTATTAGGGAAATACTGATGATCAATGAATTATCCTAATTCTGATGAATTAAAAGAAAACATGATAAACTTACATTATGCTAACGTACCAAAGAATATGAAAATAAAAACCATAAAGTCTGAACTACCTTTAAATTTTTCTCAAAATTGTTTTCCAATCATAATCTTATCAAAAACAATATAGAACAAAAGCTTTTAAAACTAGAAATTTCATGAGTTTATCAGATTCATATAAGTCTAAAATGTAGTAACACTGAAAAAAAATGGTCAGGCATGACATTTAATAACATCTTACCTTGCATTTAATTTCTTTACAATCTTATGATCACAGTTAAGTGAGCCTTTTCATACTTTTGGAAGTCACCTCACAAACCCTTATGATCCCAGGAACATAGCTTTGCATAACATTGTGTCTCAACTCTTTTGATCTTATGATCTTTTGATCTCAATCAATTAACTACCTTCCTAACTTCACAACTTAATTTTAACTGCTACCACTGACTTATGACCACATGCTAGTGGTTATCCTTTATTTATTGTGGCCTCATAAGTCTTCCTTTATGTTTATGATATTACAATCTAGCACTACTTTTTAGCTTCAGAAATATATGAACTACCACATCTCTCAAAAAAGTTGTATGCTTATGCACTTGTCCCTAGCTTTTATTACTGAATCACTTAATATTTCTTTCCTTGCAATCTTATGATCACTTCCTTATCATGCCATCATAAGCATCATAATCTTCTCATGTGATCTCAAGAACACATCCTTTTGTATCTTTAGAGGTCCCCTTGAAAATATTTACGATGTCTTGATCTCCATTTATTGTAAGTTCATAACTCTCTATAACCTTCACACTTTATATCCTTGTGATCTTATGATCCCCCTACCTATCACATGTCCAAGAGTCCCCCTTTTTTTCCTTTGTGATCATATGTCTTTTAGTATATCATAACATCATAAGACTGATACTTATCATGTGACACATGTGATGATACAACAATAGGATAATTATGAGATTGGGAACTTCAAATTATACACTCATGATGTTACAATGGAATAGTATATCTTAAGATCAAAAGACTCAACACTTTACCCTTACAATCTTCCTCTAACCCTTACATCATAACATCAAGCAATGGAAAACTTGAGCTTTCAACTAGACACCTAGACCTCGATCAGAAGATCATATCACATGATGAAAAAGTTGTAAATGATATAAAATCTCTCACTTGATCACAAAGCCTAGTCTAAAGGTGAAGATTGATTGTGGACATTTTAGGAAAATCTCCATGATAAGGTAAAACACAAAACTCAAGATATCAGACCATCCCACTAGGGTAACATTTTCAACACTGAGCTAGGGCACAAATTGATTAGGTTATGGCTTTTTTTTGGAAACCTAATAAAAAATAAAGCATAGACCCTAACAAAAACACAAACTTCTAAGTATTTTCACAATAAATTTTCAAATTTTTTGGCTCATTGATAGTAAGGGCTATCATGTTTCATAGGAAAGCTTAAGGATGTGAATGACCTAGTGCAAAAGTTCATTGAAAAACTGTTTGAATACTTGAAGATACTACATACAAAGTCCAACATGTCTGCTAATGGTAAGCTTGTGGATGTTAAGAGAATGAAGTCAAAGTTCTTTGCATTTTTTGATGAAGTTTTTTATCCACTCTATTTCCAAATGTCAAAGATTCAAGAAATCTCATTAGTAGACTTGATCATGAGGAGGACATTGGAGAAGTTCTAGTCAAAAGTGACAAAATAAATGGATTAATAGGGATGTATGACTACTGGATGATTCAAACTAACAATGTAATGATCCTAGGTGTCGAAGAATTGGACAAAGTAACTAATAAAATGAAAGCTTACAGAGCTAAAGTAGTTACTTCCAAAAAGTCATGACATTTTGTCTTTATTCTAGGCATCTATCTTTTTTGTTCCCTCTTTCCTTTTTGTAGCTAGTTATGGCACATTTTCAGCCTTTGTATCAAACAATGATTCAAGATTTTCCTATTGTTAGTTCATTCTATTCAAAGATGCTCTATGATGTAGTCATCTATTATAACCAACCATTTTAAGAAGGCCTATATATGTAAATTTTTGCGAAAGTTAATGGGATTGACGAGATTACTTTTGGTCAAACTTTTGTAGCTAGGACTATTGTGTGTGACTTTGCATCCAATCTTAATTTTGGTGTTCATTTAGTTATAGTGTAGTATTGGAACAAATTGTCTTTTTTTTATAATTGAATGTATACTAATGAACTTAGTTTTATATCTTTCATTTAATATATTGCATGCCTTACTTTCTTCAGTATAATTTTTCTTTGTTCTTTCTACTATATGTCCTAGTTCAAATATGAAATTTATTTTTTTGTATAAGGAGGCCACAAATTGTTCAATGGAGTGACTGAGAAATAGATAATTCAGGTATTGTCAAAACATTAGTTAACTTTGTAATCTGTGAATTACCCATTCTGTCATCTTTTTCTTTCTCTCTTACTATCATAGTTGGTTATGCATGTTTCCATTTATTGCATTGGAATCATAATAGATTGAATTTAGTGATTTATTCCCCATTTAATCTTTCCTAGGTTGTTTAAAGTGTTAAGAAATCTATTATTTGCCTCTTCTACTCTCTAGTTAAGAGCATACCCCCAAAACTCAGAAAACAAAATTCATTGCAAATCTTGCATTCATAAGGGAGTTGTACCTTTCAATTTAGGGGTCTTTGATAGATTACTATACTAACCCATTATATTTTTAACTTCTTTGTTTTCACAAGCCATTGGGAAGTCTAAGAGTCAAGGTATAAACCAAAATATCAAGGAAGATAAATTGTTAGCCAACAATTATTTGTAACTCTACTAAGGAGATACTCAATGTCCTAAGTTTTCTTAGTAAGTATATCTTTTGATTTACTAAATAACTTAGATATTATCTCCATGGAACTCAATTCATTGATTCTTGCATAACAACTCATAAGGAGAGATGATGTTTCCTCACAAAGGAAAAATCCTCATAGTACAACCTAACCTTGGCTTCCATGACAAGAAAGAGGACATAATAAACCAATTGAATACTCTTGCCTAGAAAAGTTAAAAATCCCTTAACCAATATAGAAGGGTAAGCTCTGCCCTTGAAAGAGAAGAGGCCAATATTGAATATTGGGAAGGAGTTTTATGAGAAAGAACATTAAGAGAAGCATGCCAACTATGAATTAAGAAAATTCATCTTGGATCCTAAATACACCTAAAGTCTCTAAGGAAAAGGGAAAGTTGACCCAATATATCAAGGTATTCATGGTGCTCTTTTTTTGCCACCTCATTATATTTCCTAGATATGCAATCATTCATCTTTGCCTCCTATTTTTTGTTTTCAAGTATCATTTATGTGTAACACCCTCACTCTTTATGGAGTAGTTTTCCCTAATATTATAACTTTTTAGGGTATACCTATTATCCTTCCTACCTCAATGGTTGTCCCATGGGGTAATGTTGTTGGTCCTCTTCAGCTTGTAGTTAATAATGAGCTACTTAGACCTTCTTGATAGAATTTTCCTTAGTTTGATGGTGATGGGAAAGTCTCTATTGATGAGCACATTGTGGCTTTCTTTATTGCATGTAGTATTGTATGTCCTTAGTGTGAAGACATAGTAGTAAGGATATATGTGGAAACTTTAGTTGAGAATGTAGTTGACTAGTTTCAGTACCTTCTAGTAGTTTGTATCACAAGTTGGAATAATATGCAGGGTCAATTTGAAGCATGCTAAAAGAATACTAAAGATAAACACACTCTATTGACTCAAACCAAATATAGAATGAGTCTAGTGTTCCTATGAGAGACTTCATTTCGAAGTTTAACAAGTTGTTCAATATGATCCATTAGTAGACATGTAACAGACAGCCAAAAAATGTTCTTCATTAGCTTTATGCCCCTAACATAAATTTTCAAATTAGACAAGAACATGTGGCTAACCTCCAAGCTACTTAGACCTTGACAATCAGATTGGAAGATGATCTTATAGTAGCTAGGAAATGGAAAAGAGAGATTCAAAATGGAGCCTCAACAAGATCTGTCACTAGTACAGTTAATAGCATTGAAGCAGTGCTTCAAAAGCTATTTAACAAAATGATTTCAATGAAAAGGAAAATTTTAAATCTTGTTCCCTTATTCCAATAACCATATCAAGACCTTCCCGAAAGGCCACATGAAGGAAAAGTACTACAATTATCATCTGCTCAAAAAAAGGTTGCTATTGAGGCACCTCTCAAGAAGAAAAATATTTATATTTTTCATCTAAGAGTGGATCATGATGGTGACTCCTATCTAAAAATGAATAGATATAAGCATCTCACTACTATTAATGAGCTAACCATTGATTACCCTAAAAGTGAAGATGATTCTACTACAGATAGTGACTCTGGAACATTCTTTTTGGTGTATAAATCATATTCAAAAGTTTGAGGTGACTACTTCACCACCTTGGATGGAATATAGATGACCGTGCCAACTAGAATTCAAAGAGAGAAGAACTCACTGAGCTCTATTCCTACCCAAAACACAACCAATGGCCCTTTACCAATTGTAGCTAAACAATCCACTTCCTCATCCTAGAGGAAAGAGTAGACAAGGTTTGAACCAAATGGTAAGCCTCATACCTTATTTGACATGATTCAATATTGTAAGGACACTTATATCTAGGTGTTTTCCCTTGGTTATCTCAAAACCCATCCTACTAAATTGCAAAAGTTAGTAGACTATTGCAAGGGTGATGTCATTACCAAGACCCAGCCAAAATGTCAACTCTACCATTAGCAATGACCAACCCCAATTGAATAGCAGTCCACTACCTAATGAATGGAATGTCTTGCCTATACTCTTTAAAGAGGAAGAAGTGTCAGTCTTGGCTACCTCCCTTGGTTAGAAACTTGATCCATTTTGTGTGTCCTTATACGTAAATGGTTATAAGCTTAGTAATTGAATTATTGATTCTAGAGCCTCTAATAATTTTATGCCCTCTTCTATTGCTCATTCCATTTGCTTGACCCTTACCAAAATGTTTGGATGATGCTATTACATGGATGCAAAGAAGGTCCCTCTATTAGGATAGGTGAAAGATGAACAAGTAGTGTTTATCGAGCACCCTACAAAGTGAATAAAGCTAACCATCCTAGTAGTAGATATTCTAGCTAGCTATAGTATTCTCTTAAGTAGAATATTTTGTAGGGATATGGGAGGGGAAATAAAGATAGATTGGTCTCATGCCATAATCCCATAGGTAACAAGAAAATCAAATTGGAACCTAACGAGAAGGCCAAATTTGTAGCCTTGAAGTTTGATGATCCTAAGGCATGGATCCTATATTAAGAGTTGGAGTTTATAAATTACATAATGCTCTTTGACTTTAATTATTGAGAAGAAAAACCAGAGCCTCCTAGTCACCTAGAGATTTGGACCCTCAAGTTTGATGGTAGTTGTGCTAATGTTGGGTCTAAGACTAGCATGGTGCTTGTATCCCTAGATGGAGATGTAACATGGCTTGTGTACAAGATTCAATTCAAAAACACCAACAACATAGTAGAGTATGAAGCCTTGTTTTTAGGTATTAGTGCTATAAAGTAGAGAGGAATGAAAGTTTTGAGAGATTAAGGAGATGAAGAGCTTATAATGAAGTAAATCTAGGCTCTATACACTATGAAGAGTGTAAGGCTTAGGAATTACAAAAGTAGGGTATGGGATGAGATTGAGGATCTGGATGCCTTCTTAATAAAAGTTGTTCCAAGGGAATAGAATGCAAGGTCAAATTTTTTAGCTATCTCAACCTCACTTTTACTCCCATATCCATATTTCAAAAAAAAATAGTATAAATTTGAATTCTTATTCAGGCCCAATGTTGAGACACGGTAAGTCTTCAATGATGATAAATAGATTTAGTATTTCTTGAAAGCACCTGAACCTTTTAGTAATTAGTACTTCAAAGGAAGTGGGGAAAGTGGGAGGAAAAGTGGAACTTCTAGAGAATATGGAGGAGTGAACATTGGCACCAAAGATAAACACTAAATGGTTAATATTGGTAATAGTTTCACAAATGAAGAAAGGGCTAAGGCTAAGGTATTGTTGTCAGAATACCAAGATGTATTCATTTGGAGATATGAGAACCCAAAGACCTTTAGGAATAGTGAATTCAAGAAAAAAATCCCTCTCAAGACTTAAGCCACTCCCTTTAGATAGAATCAACATAATTGAAATCCTATGATCTCAAATGTCATCTTTAGAGAAGTTCACAAGATGGTGGAATCAATAATCATCTACCCTGTACACCACTTGACCTAGATAGCCAATATTGTCCCTATCCAAAAAAAGAATTGGAAAATTAGAATTTGTGTGGATTTTAGGAATTTGAATCAAGCATCTTTGAAGGATAACTACACCGTTCCCAACATGGATCATCTTCTACAAATAGTTATTGGGTCCAAAATGATGCCCATGTTAGATGGATTTTTGGGTTTCAACCAAATTGAGGAAGACCCTAAAGATTAGTTCAAGATAGTGTTCACCACCTCCTGGGGAATATTTTCATATAACAAGATGCCCTTTGGGCTCATAAATTTTGGAGCCACCTTTCAAAGGGCCATGACCTCCTCCATTTGTTATCTCAAAGATAAGATCATCATCATATACTTGGATGATCTAACAGTCTTCTCCAAGAAAAGAGAAAATAACTTAAGGGACTTGGAGAAAGTACTAAAAAGGTGTACAAAGCATGGGATTTCACTCAATACCAAGAAGTCCTTTTTCTATATTATAGATGGAAAATTTCTAGGTCATATTGTCTCCCAAGAAGGCATTAGGATTGACCTAGAATGTGTTAAAGCCATCCATCAATTGAATTTTCTAGGAAGAAAATCTAGAGTTAAGTTTGGATAGGTGAACTTTCTGAGGTGCTTCATCCTTGCTTTTTCCCAAAATTACCAAATGCACAATTGAAATGATGAAGGGAAGTCAAATCTTCAAATGGAATTAGTTTGGAAGAAAATCTTTTGATCAAATAAAGGATGCCATAGCCAAGGAATCCACTCCGGTCCATCTAGATTAGACTAAGGAGTTCATATTGTGTTGCTATAACTTGACCTACACAATTTTTGCAATACTCATGCAAGAAAATAAGGAAGGCATCCAAGCACATGTCTATTTCATTAGTACTCTTAAAGAACATGAACTAAGATATTCTCAAATGGAAAAGCATGCCAACATAGTGGTGAGAGTACTCAAGAATTTTAAATTCGATATTTTACACTCTCATTCTAATTTTATTGTATATGGACCTGATTTAGTTGTCAAGAGCATATTTACCCAACAAGAGATATGATGTAACACTAGAGGTGCATGGATAGAAAAAGATCAAGAATATGATATCAATCTAAATCCTATAAAGCTAGTGCAAGAAAATGGCTTGTGTAACATGATTTTAGAGAATGAAGACTCAAGCCAAGAAGACGAATCTTTAAGAGCATTGATGGTCAGTTTCCAAGACCCTTAGTTCTCAAACATTTCTAATTTTTTTACTTATAGAGACTACCCTGATGGATTTACATACAAGAAGAAGATAGACCTCAACATTAAATCAAGTAATTATATCATATATAATGATCAACTCTACAAAAGCATAATAGATGGAACTTTCTTGAGATTTGTGAATAAGTCCTAACAAGAAAGATTGCTTCATACTTTCCATTGTGAAGCCTATGGTGGCCATTTCTCATCCAAAATCACAATATAAAAGAATTTGAGACAATGCTACTACTTTCCCAGCATGTTTAAAGATGCTTATAAATGGGTATCCATATGTGATAAATGTAGAATGTTCTCCAACAAGCCTTTCTTAGTTGTCATGCCCCTCAAGCTAGTTGTAATATTAGGTTCCTTTCAACAATGAGGAATTGACTTTATTGGACCAATCAATCCTCCTTCTTTTGCTAGTCACTTATATGTCATCATTACTATAAACTACTTCACTAAATGGGTGGTAGCCAAACCTACCAAGAAAACCACTTCTAAAGTCATTTGTGAGTTCATCAAACAAATAGTCTGGTAAGATTTGGGGTGCCATTAAAGCTTGTCATTGATAATGCCACTTAATTTTCTTCTACAAATATTATAGAGTTTTTCTATGATAACAACATACACCTTAGTCATTCATTAGATTACTTCCCTCAAGGGAATGGCCTATTGGATACAAGTGTTCAATTGTGTGTTGTCTTTGATGTTACACAAATGTCATATCAATTAGTAGATAGAGTCTACCAAGGTTAGTTGGTTAGCAAGGAAAAAGATAGAGTCTACTAAGCTCAAAAGGTTAGCAAAGAAGGTTTACAATGTCTACTGAGCATTCTTAGGCTTTACCTTCTGCAGACAATTGCTATCAAGCTTTCAAGGTTAAGCAAGAAAATTCAGTTGTTACCGAGCTAACTCAGTCATGAAAGAAAAATAGTTCAAAAAATAGTTCTTACTGACCTCCCATGGTCAATGAAGGAAATTCAATTCTTAATGAGTTTACTTGGTAGCTAAAGGATTTTGAAAAGTTAACCAAGTTGAGATGGTTAACTTAAGAAATTGTTTTCGGAAGCAGTGCTTACCAAACAAGGTCAGCAAGTGAAGGACTTCATTGTTTTGTGAAATAAAGTTTATTTTTTTAATATAATATTTGTAGCTGACTGATGTATAGTTTATTGGTAAATATAACTTGTGAATGAGCTGACTTGATAATCTAAATGGTATATATAAGAGGTCAACTTTTGAATTCTAAGTGTGTGGTTGATTTGATGTGATATGAATGTGAAGAAGGATTGATTATTGTGAGAGTGAATATTGAAGAATGAACAGAGATCATTGAGGAGCAGCAAAGCTTTATTTGATCAAAGAGGATCTAATGGTGTAGAATAGAGATCTCTTATCAGCAAATTCAGTTGCATCATATTCAAGTCAATTCATTGTTACTTTCTAACCATTGTAGCATATGGTTGTATTGTTTTGAAGAAATTAATACAAAGAACAACATAAGAATTTCATTAGTTTCATTCTGATTCTCATCCCTAGTCTCAATGAATTTTCAATGTTTTATGATCTTTGAACAAAGAGCTTAGGTCATAGTTGCAGTCCCTTAAGGTTGAATGTTGTTTTATTGTTGCTTATTACTCAAGGAGTTATGTAAATGCTTCAGGGAATCAACAGGGTTGCAAGTTTATTGAGAAGGATATCATGTAAGAATGAGATTCAGATTGAACATGGATGTCTATTTAAAAGTTAAATGGGTATATTAGATATCTGAATATACAAATAGGTATCACATATCCATATCTATGCATCTGATTCATGGATTTTCCCAATGGTTAAGGCATTGATTTGCTACAGGGTTACTTAGTTCTTGTTACTGCATATTAGGGGTTTTTCTGAATTCAACATTATTAATCAAAAATTCTTTCCCTTTCATGTTGAAGGACCTAAATGTTTAACCCTTACTTAGCTTATGAGATTCATAGCATTTAGCTACTATAGATCTATGTCATTTCATGAGTCATTAGGAGAAATAAGGGTAAAATCTGCTTAATATATTCAAGGATATGTTTTTGCCCTAGTACAGTATCATTTGAATCTAAGGTCTACCCGCCTAGGTTTAGCAGAGTCTAAAGTAGAAGAAGGGTCAAGCCTTATAGTTGGCCCTATGTCTAAAATGATATGTTGAGAATGGGAGTTAGCTACCCCTAGATATGTCATATTCTCATGGAAATAATTGAAAACCCTCCAGCATTTTCAAACACCAAAAAAATAGTGACTCTGTTGGGGACTCTATGAAGAAATTCATTGTTAGAATTACTAGAATCTCTGGTACAAATAGCAAGGTCATGAAGTTTTTTCCATTTCTTTGCTGAAGGTTCATGTCTCCCAGTAAGGTTTTATCCATTTAGAGAAGTATGTTGTGAGAATTGAATGTAAATTGTGCTCTATGACTATTATAAGTCAATCTTCAATCAGTTCAGTCTTTGCAAGTGCCGTTGAGAAAGTTTAGAATCAAGAATTGATTTATAAAGTGTAAATTCTTTTCAAGATGGTAATGATCTACAAGTTTCTCCTACATTGAAGGTCTAGTTCAGATTTTTCAAGTGACAAATTATGTTTTATTTCTCACATAAGTGAGTGGTGACTCTCAAATGTCTATATTAGTTTGTTCCTAGTTGATTTCATTGCAAAATTTTGAAGGATTTTTAGTTGTATGGGCAGATCTAAAACTATTGATAGTCTCTTGGAAAGGAATTTTAAATTATCGATAAGTTTTAAAGTGTTGTTTGCAAACTGCTATTATAAGAAATTGAAGTGTAAAAGGTGAATAATAGCAATGATCTCTTTATCCTCTTAGAAGGAGGTGGTGACTCTAAAAAGTTTGATTAATGGTGTAAAGGATTTTCAGTCTTGCACCTATGCCAAATCAGTAGATTGAAGTTTAGCATCAGCACTTGAGGTATTTTAGTTTTCATGTCTTTGTCATTCATGAAAGTTGAATGGTAGAAATGGTTGCCTCCATCTAGTGTTTTAACACTAAGAAAATAGAGGTAGAGTTTTAAAAGTTTATAAGATGGATTTTGAGTCTAGGTTTGAAAGTGATATGCAGACTCTTGAAAGTGTTCATGCAAATATTGCTAGATTGAAAAGAAAGATTCATGATAAGACCATCTTAATGTTAAGAAGTAAGATTGGTGATATTAAGGGTCTTAGTGGATTTCAAATTTATCTAAAGTTCAAATCAGTAGTTATGAATCTTGATGAGTTTTTCAAACCTGAGGATTCTTCATGGCCAATGGTACTCTTAGAAGTTTTTATGCCATGTTTGGTGTTGGAAATGATTGAAATGATCATAAGAAAAGTTTTTTGAATGATATATGGAACTGGTAAAGAATGTTCTCAATCATTGTTTTTTTAGTGATGTCAAACTTGTAGGAATGACAATTGTTTTAGTGATCCAAATACTATCAATTAGTTGATTGTCAAGGAGGAAGCAATCAATAAGATATAACTAGAACACCTAGAGAAAGGTTGAAGTTATGATGTTGTAATGAAGTACAAGGATCAACTAAGCCATTGATGAAAAAGTGTATCTGATTACATACTATAAGATACAGAGAATGGGCACACTGAAACATATCAAAGATGTAAGGTTTTAGCTAAGACATTTGTAAAGCTCAACTAAGTTCATTAGAGAGAAGGAGCTGAGCAAGCTAGTATGTGCCGAGAAAATTCCTAGTCAGTGTCGAGTAACATAAAGATGCTGAGCACCAGTAAAACCAATAGTGTCGAGTAACACAGAGATGTCGAGCACCAATAAAACCAATAGTGCCAAGTAACACAAAGATGCCAAGCACTAGTAAAACCAATAGTGCTGAGTAACACAGAGATGTCGAGCACTAGTAAAACCAATAGTGCCGAGTAACATACAGATGTCGAGCACCAGTAAAACCAATAGTGCCGAGTAACACAGAGATGCCGAGCACCAGTAAATCAATAATGCCGAGTTGCTGCATTATTTTGAAAATTGACGATTCGCCAGATCTAAGCTGACAAGGTTGTTATCTAGAAGTTTGTGAATTGAAATGGAAGATAAGAGTGATAAGCTAGTGGCACAGAACACCATGTAAAATGTTTTTAAGAATACAACTGACGAAGTTTCAAGATAAGAAAAAGATATGAGGTAGATACATTGTATCCTACCTAATCCATTCAAAACCCTAAAATTGGAAAGGGAGAAATGAGCGGCAAAGGCAAATCAGATTTCTATTTAAGAAGTCATAAGTTAATGAAAAGAGAGAGAGAGAGAGAGGCAGTCAAGCATGAAATCATGAAATGATAAAGGAGGTGCTAAGGAGATAAGAGAGCATAGTGACTCTGTTTCAGTAAGAAGACCCTTGATATGGATGCATTGGTACAATGAGTTAGAAGACTTAAGGAGATGAAGCTTGAGAAGAAGTCAAGAAATCAGAGCTGAAGTGATTGAAGCCAAGCATTAGGATTGAACTGAAAGTGTGATCTGAAATCTGCAAAGTATGTTGTAAGTTATATTAGATCAAAAGACCATTATCATTACTTTCTAGCAATTGTAACAGTAAAGTTTAAATCCTATGGAATTAGGTTGGTTTAATAGCCATGAGATAAATCCTTTAACAGGGTGACATTCCAAGTGAATGTTCTAAAGTCCTTTAACCAGGCCCATTCCTAACAGTTTGGTGAAATCCTCTAACACGGTCACATTTAACAGTGTGTTGTAAGCCTTTAACAGGGCAAGCTTTTAACAAGGCATCACTTCAGAAGAGTGAGAATCAAGTAGCATGTTACTGGTGGTTTTTCCCAAATTGGGTTTCCACTTAAATCATTGTGTCATGTGTTGATCTTACATGTTTTATCTTTGCATGTTGATTTAATGAAACTTGCTAATATGGCTGATTTAAAGTTTGGATGGATGAAAAGTGTATGGATTCATTAAAAGTAGTGAAAAAGTATTAATAGGGCATTTGGACCTTGGATAACTGATTCACCCCACCCCCCACCCCCTCTTAGTTATTCTAAAGATTTCTAACAATTGGTATCAGAGCCTTAGTGGTGACTCAGTTTAAAGGAACTATAAGCAAAAAAGATCAAAATACTTAAGAGAGAAGTTCCCAAGCTCAATAAAGACAACTTTGTTGCATGGAAAAGCTTGATGAAGTTACATCTTGGATCCATAGGAGATTATGCCCAAAATTCAATTGTCACTGAACATGTAGATCCAACAATTGCTCCTACTGTAGAAAATATGAAAAATAAGCAAGAACACAATCAGACAATGTTGGAAACTGCCTCTGCACTTAGCTATGCTGAATTTGATGATATCAAAAGATGTGATACTACATTCAAAATGTGGAAAGCCCTATCAGACATCTATGGAGGAGATCAAAATGTACAAAGAGTAAAAGGAGAAAGTCTCAGAGGAAAGTTTGATGACATGAAAATGGAGGAAAATGAGAACACTGCTTAGTATGGTGCAAGAATAAAGGAAGTGGTAAGTACAATAAGATGCTTGAGGGGTCAATTGGATGAAGATACTATTAATAGTAAGTTCTTAAGAACCTTGCTTCCTATCTATGCTATTAGAGTATTAGCAAGACAAGAGCTAAGATGTATACCAGGAAACAATCTAAGTTTTGAAGGAATAATAGGTAGACTCACAGCATTTGAGTTATCTAATTTTGATAACTACAAACCAGAGAATGTTGAATCTACCTTTAAGGCCAAGTTATCACTGAAAGATGCTAAATAGGTGGAATCAAAGAAAGGAAGAAAAATGAAGTATGTATCTAGTGATAGTAGCACTGATGAGGAAGATGAGGAACAATTGGAAGCATTACTTGCTAGAAGATTTCACAGAGGTAAAGGAAAATTCAAAGGTAAGATGCCTATCATTTGTTTCAATTGCAATGAAGTAGGTCATATTGCTGCCAGGTGTACACAGAAAAAGGATTACAAAGAAGGTAAAAAAAAAAAATTTAGAAGAGATGATGACAAAAGAGATTACAAAGAAAAAGGTAAGAAGTGTTACATTGTTGAAGAAAATTCTGATGAAAATGATGATGAAGTTGTTTATGTAGCCATGAAGGATCAATCTAATGAAGAAGAACCCACAACACTGGTAACATGTATGAATAATAATGACAGGTGGATCATACACAGTGGATGCTCACATCACATGATAGGAGATAAAAGTAAGTTTGTTAACTTTACTCAGTATGATGGAAATAGTGTTAGATTTGGTAATGATGCTCCATGTCAAATCAAAGGAAAAGGTTCCATTAAGCTCACAGAACAAATTTCATGTGATAATGCATACTATGTTGAAGGATTAAACTACAATTTACTACTAAGTGTCTCATAGTTAGGCAATATAGGATGCAAAGTGGAATTCGGAAACAAAATTGCAAAAATCTATGATACTGATGGTAAACTAATAGGAAAAGGAGATCAAACAAAGAGTAATCTATTTTACCTTGATATGGATGATGTTTCTTGTTTTATTGCAAAATTTGATGATGAATGGTTATGACATAGAAGATTATGTCATGTCAACTTTGACAATCTGGTCAACATCAGTAAAATGAAGAAAGTCAGAGGTTTACCAAAATTGAAGAAGCCTGATAATATCATGTGCAAACAATGTTAGCTAAGAAAGATGACTAAGTCAAGTTTCAAGAGAAAAAACTATACATCTAAAGAAGTACTTGAATTAGTTCATACTGACTTATGTGGTCCAATGGAAGTACAAAGTTATAGAGGAGATAAATACATAATGTTGTTTGTTGATGACTATTCCAGGATGATGAAAGTTATGTTCTTAAAACAAAAATCTAATGCTTTTCAAATGTTTAAGTGGTATGTGGCTAGAGTTGAAAAGGAAACAGGAAAAAGATTGAAATGCCTAAGATCAGACAGAGGTGGTGAATTCACATCAAATGAATTCGAGATATTCTGTAATGATAAAGGAATCAAAAGAAAAACATCAGATCCTAGAACTCCCCCATGAAATGGAATTACTAAAAGAAGAAACAAATCTGTGATTGACTGTGCCAGAACACTAATGATGGAAAAGACTATTTCTCTAAAATACTGGAGAGAAGCTATAAGTGTAGTTGTTCATACACTGAACTGAGTACAAGTCAAGAAAGGTACATATACAACACCTTTTGAATTATGGTATGGTCACTCACCCAATGTAAAACATTTCAAAGTGTTTGGTTGCAAATGCTTTATCCTTAAAGATGATAGAAATGGAAAATTTGATGCAAAAAGTGATGAAGGTATATTTTTTGGTTACTCCACTAGAAGTAAGGCATATAAGTGTTTGAATATTAACACTAACAAAATTGTGGAAAGTGCAAATGTAAATTTTGTTGAGCACACAGAAGTCCAAGCTGAAGTACCAAAGAAAATGGAAGAGTGCAGAACCTTTGTGTATTCTTATGAAGGAATGACTATTGATGAGGATGATGTCAATCAAATTGAAAATCAACAAGTATCAGTTTCAGCCGAGTCACAACCAGTGAATGTCGAGTTGCATTCAAAAGCCGAGTTGCAGAATGAAGAAAATGCACAATCTAATTCTGAAGACAATACACATGATGAAGAACAACCTAACAACGAAGTGCATAGTGATCCTGAATCTGAAAGATCAAACATAGAAACAAGGACAGAGCCAAGATTATCCAAATATGTAAAAAGACATCACCCTGCTGAACAGATAATTAGTGACAAAAATGCAAGACCGATGACAAGGAATAGACTAAGACATGAATCATGTCTGATCAGCAAATCTGAACCCAAGACAGTATATGGTGCATTACAAGATGATAACTGGTGTAAAGCTATGGAAGAAGAAATTGATCAAATAAAGAAAAACAAAACCTAGAGTTTAGTTCCCAGACCAACTGACAAGAATGTGATTGGCACCAAGTGGTTATTCAGAAACAAGCTAGATGAGAATGGTGAGATTACCAAAAACAAAGCTAGACTAGTATGCAAGGGTTATGCTTAAGAAGAAGGAATAGACTATGGGGAAACATGTGCCCCTATTGCTAGAATGGAAGGAGTGAGAACTTTACTTGCATATGTTGCCTACAAAGATTTTAAAGTCTATCAGATGGATGTAAAATCTACTTTCTTAAATGGTATACTAGAAGAAGAAGTCTACATTGAACAACCAGAAGGATTTGTTGATGAAAAGAACAGGGATATGGTGTGTAAGCTACATAAAGCACTCTATGGTTTGAAACAAGCATCTAGAGCATGGTATCAGAGACTTCACAAGTATCTAGTACAAATTCGATTTGAAAGAACTGATGATAACAACAACACATACATCAAAGTAGAAGAAGGTAAAGACATTATTGTATTTGAAATCTTTGTGGATGACATAGTGTTTGGTGGAAAGGAAGTGCTTTGCAAAGGCTTTGCTGAAAAAATGAAACATGAATTTGAGATGTCTATGTTTGGAGAAATCAAATTCTTTGTTGGATTGCAAGTACATCAACTCAAACATGGTATATTTGTGACACAATCAAAGTACATCAAAGAGATTCTTAAAATGTTTGGATTGGAGGAATCCAAACTAGTTAGCACACCAATGGAAACATGAAATAAGCTGTCCAAAAATGATGAATCAAATGAAGTCAATCAAATAATGTACAGATCCATGATTGGAAAACTACAATATGTTGTACATAGTAGACCAAACATAGAATTAGTAGTTGGAATAGTAGCTAGATTCTCTGCTAATCCTAAAGAAAATCATCTCATAGCAGTAAAAAGAATAATGAGATATCTTAAAGGAACTGATAACTTTGGTCTATACTACAAAAGGAATGAAAAATTTGAGCTCAATGCATATACAGATGCAGACTAGGGAGGCAATATTGATTACCTAGACTAGCAAGAAATAAACATGTACATCCCAGTCCACTATAGAATTAGAATATGTAGCAGCCACAGTCAATTGCACAAACATTATATGGCTCACACATCTATTGAAAGGAATGAAAGAAGAGTTAACAAAACCTATGATATTATATTGTGATAATACAAGTGCTATAAACATATCCAAAAATCTAGTGATGCATGCAAAAACCAAGCATATTGCAATCAAGTCTCATTATGTCAAAGAATTGGTAGAAGACAAACAAGTGAAGTTGGAATACATTCACACAAAGGAACAAACTACAGATATCTTCACCAAACCATTGCCCAAGGATGCTTATGAATATCTTAGAGGCAAGTTGGGGGTAATACCCCTAACTCAAGTAGTTTAAACCAACAAGGATGCTGCCTTGCATCAATAGAAACAAATCATTGAAATATCAGAAGAGTGATACAAAGGATGACAGTAGGAGTAGAAACTCCAAATTAGTCACAAGCATGGTGACAGAGGGAGAAAACAAAAAGAAGCCAAAGCTCATATTTAGCATGATAAAGATGCTACATCTTTGGCATTTATGTCAAAGAGGGAGAAATGTGAAGAAACCTGATCAATATATAAGAAAGAGGGAGATATATGAGATCAATAGTAAAAGATGCAGCAGCAAAGAAATATAGCAGACAATGTATACAATCTTGGTGGTAACTAAGTTGATCAATTGATCAGTTTGGTTTGCCATCAATGCCAAAGAGGGAGATTGTTGGAAATGAGTGAAATGATCATAAGAAAAGTTGTTGGAATGATATATGGAACTGGTAAAGAATGTTCTCAATCATTGTTTTGTCATTGATGTCAAACTTTCTACTTGCAGGAATGACAATTGTTTTAGTGATCCAAATACTATCAATTAGTTGATTGTCAAGGAGGAGGCAATCAATAAGATGTAACTAGAACACCTAGAGAAAGGTTGAAGTTATGATGTTGTAATGAAGTACAAGGATCAACTAAGCCATTGATGAAAAAGTGTATCTGATGACATACTATAAGATACAGAGAATGGGCACACTGAAACATATCAAAGATGTAAGGTTTTAGCTAAGACATTTGTAAAGCTCAACTAAGTTCATTAGAGAGAAGGATTTGAAAAAGCTAGTATGTGCCAAGAAAATTTCTAGTAAGTGCCAAGTAACACAGAGATGTTGAGCACCAGTAAAACCAATAGTGTCGAGTGACACAGAGATGTCGAGCACTAGTAAAACCAATAGTGTCGAGTAACACAGAGATGCCAAGCACTAATAAAATTAATAGTGTCGAGTAACACAGAGATGCTGAGCACCAGTAAAACCAATAGAGCCAAGTAACACAGAGATACTGAGCACCAGTAAAATTAATAGTGCTAAGTAACATAGAGATGCTGAGCACCAGTAAATCAATAATGTTGAGTTGTTGCATTATTTTGAAAATTGAAGATTCACCAAATCTAAGTTGACAAGGTTGTTATCTAGAAGTTTGTGAATTAAAATGGAAGATAAGAATGATGAGTTGGTGGCAGAGAACACCATGTAAAATGTTTTTAAGAATACAACTGATGAAGTTTGAAGATAAGAACAAGATATGAGGTAGATACATTGTATCCTACCTAATCCATTTGAAACCCTAAAATTGGAAAGGGATAGATGACTGGCAAAGGCAAATCAGATTTCTATTTAAGGAGTCATAAGTTAATGAAAAGAGAGAGAGAGGCAGTCAAGCATGAAAGCATGAAATGCTGAAGGAGGTGCTAAGGAGATAAGAGAGCATAGTGATTCTATTTCAGTAAGAAGACCCCTGATATGGATGCATTGGTACAATGAGTTAGAAGAATCAAGGAGACAAAGCTTGAGAAGAAGTCAAGAAGTTAGAGCTGACGTGATTGAAGCCAAGCATTAGGATTGAACTGAAAGTGTGATCTAAAATCTGCAAAGTATGTTGTAAGTTATATCAAATCAAAAGACCATTATTGTTACTTTCTAGCAATTGTAACAGTAAATTTTAAATCCTATGGACTTAGGTTGGTTTAATAGCCATGAGATAAATCCTTTAACAGGGTGACATTCCAAGTGAATGTTCTAAAGTCCTTTAACCAGGCCCATTCCTAACAGTTTGGTGAAATCCTCTAACACGGTCACATTTAACAGTGTGTTGTAAGCCTTTAACAGGGCAAGCTTTTAACAAGGCATCACTTCAGAAGAGTGAGAATCAAGTAGCATGTTACTGGTGGTTTTTCCCAAATTGGGTTTCCACTTAAATCATTGTGTCACGTGTTGATCTTGCATGTTTTATCTTTGCATGTTGATTTAATGTAACTTGCTAATATGGCTGATTTAAAGTTTGGATGGATGAAAAGTGTATGGATTCATTAAAAGTAGTGAAAAAGTATTAATAGGGCATTTGGACCTTGGATAACTGATTCACCCCACCCCCCACCCCCTCTTAGTTATTCTAAATATTTCTAACATTTGGTTGATTGGCCAGCCAAGATAAGATTAGATAAGATGTGTGAAATCCAAGATTTTATCATAGAGGTTGAAAATTCTTTGAAGGCTAATGAGTCTAATATTAGTGAATGCAATGAGTCCATTGAAAGTGACAATGAATATGAGGAGTCTTGGTTTTATAAATTAGAGGATAGTAATCAGCAATTTGATAATATGCATAATGTGGATTCATTTTTTATGATGATGAATGTCCAAAAGAGGAAAAGTGTAACAGTAGTAATAGTCTTTCTTCTAGTGATGAATGTGATTGTGTTACAGTGCTGATTGTTGAGGTATTGTCTAAAAGGGAAGATGTATGTGATGATCATAATTCTAATTTTTTAGAATATATTACTAATGAGTCTGTTGTTAACAATGTATCAAGCCATTTGGATAATAATCACAACCAAGGAAAAGAAACTAGGGATGAAGTCTTGTTAAGTGTTGATGAGATTTATGATTTGTTGGCTCATGATTTTGAAAGGCATGCTAATCTATCCAAGGATGCTTGTGCTTTGCCATGTTTTTCATTTCCATATGGTGAAGTCATTTCCCCTAAATTTGATGCTGAAGAAGATATAGTTTTAGAATATGCTCTGTCAAGTTTGGGAGATGTATGTGATGGCAATCTGTACATCAATACACATGATGACTTCTATGTTGGGAATGAAGATATAGAGTCTAGGTCTTTTGCTGATTCATTGTTTTCTTGTTTTCATGAAGACGAGATAAATTCAGATAGCTCATGTGATGAGGAAAGAAATAGTAATGAAATGACTTATCCTAGTGAGTTATTTGAGAAAGAAATTGATACGGATTAGCACATTGTTAAGATGCAATTTCATGATAACTCTTATGGTTTGGGATCTAATGATTTGTTTGAATATGAAGAAAATGCAGCATTTGTTCACTCTAATTTTTGGTGTACTAATGTTGCAAGTGAGGAGAAATCAGATTTTCCATACTCTTCATATATGGAGGCACAAGGTGAGTTACAATTTGATTCATGTAACTCGTTGAATGTAGTAGAATAACAAAATTTTGTGTTTCCTATTGAAAGAATCCATGGGTTAGACAATAGTGATCAGTTTCAGTTTGATATTAGTTGTTATGATCACGCTGATTCATTTTTTCATAGTGAGCAAGATGAAGAAAGTATGTTTGATTTTTATATGCACTATGGAAGTAATGATAGCAGTTTTGTTTCACCTGACCTATTAATGAGAAAATTTGATGTATGTGGTGAAACTGATCTAAGTGAGAATTTTAGTTTTCCTCAAAAAGATGTAAATGAAAATCAGGTATATGATAGAGGTAAGAAGTTATGAAAACTTTCCAGTCACCTGGGGCCATCATTTGTACATAGTAGTGTAGTTGTTTCTTACTTTCAATAAAGTTGTTCGAGAGAATTTTTTGAGTTCAAGTGTGTGGTTTGATTCTCCTGGAGATTTTGAAACCTTGCCATGCCTGCAAGGGGAATGCATCCCTAGATAGAGCCATTATTGGCACTCAAAATTGTAGCCCAAATTTTGAGCACTATTGAGAAAATTGATCCCTATAAATGCTTTTAAATGAGATTGTATTCGACTGTACCTTTGAGGCCCCTAAAGTGTTTAATGTTTCTAAAACCCTCCATTTAGTGCATCTAAGTGTTCCATGAAGTTAAATTGACATTCTGAGCTATTCTATAAGATGCCATTTTGAGCATTTGCCAAATCTGCATTTTACCTGAAGTGTCAAACAACAATAGGAGGTTGTGTTTTCCTTTGAATATCTTTAACCCAGAAATGTTTCATGATAGGCCACTTTGAGAGTGTGTAGTGTCCATACCTGAGAGCCCATGTTTCAGATTTTGAGTCATTTTGAGTCTGTTTGCCCAGGTTTTGAATCCCTCAAAGTTAGTAGTTTACTATTTTCATTGCTGATGCACTTTGCACATAATTCTAGAAGGCCCTATTTGACGTGCTATAAATTTTGACCAGTTGACCAAAATGCTAAATTTCATTTTTCCTTTCTCTGTAGATGTTAGAGACTTCTAATGTTTCAATTTTTAAGTCTTGATGAATCCATTTGATCAATTTTCAAATGCAATTTCTATCTTTTTACTGGTGTGAGCATTTGCAGATTAGTCGGGACCCCTGTTCAGGACATTATAACTTGAAATCCATGATAGGTGAGATCAAATGGATTATACCCCTATGTTGTACTCTAAAAATACTTTAAGTGTGCTATTTTGCAAGTCTTGAAAAATCCATTTGCACACTTTTCCAAGTCAATTCCATTCTCAAAAATCACTTTTTTGTCATTATTTCCAGTCAGCAATTCCAATGACTAGTTTTCATTTTCGTCCTATTATTTGTCATGAGCCCAAATCACATATTCATACTATCCTCATGATAGAGAACCGATGCCCCAAGTTTTGTTTGCCCAAGTGTCCATTTTTCTAGTTTTCAAGGCCAAATCCAAACGTAGTTTATTACTTCCTAACATGTTTTTTTTCAGCTAATTCTGAGAGGGCAACTTTGACAGCAAATATCTTTTGACCCCATATTTTTCATGAGACAAGATTTGATGGGATGCAAGTGTGTAGAACAAAGAGTCAGTGTACCAGTTTTGAAAGCCCAGTCAGGTGTTTGGATCAGTTTTTAAGGCTAGTCAAAGGACCTCCTGGCACCAAATTCACAATTTGCAAAAAGTGGGTTAATGAGTTTTTAATGGTCAAATTAATGCTCAAAATCAATTTCAATTAGTATGAGATGATCAATAGATCAATTTAGTAGTTTAGTTTTTCGAAGACAAAACTTTTTTTAGCCGGACCCACTTTGGGGCCTGAGTAATTTCCATCAGATTCATGACACTTGAAAGGATTAGTGTTGTTTTAAAAGGATTGATTGTATTGACGTTGACTTTATAAAGTTTCTAATGTATGCATATTGTTATGTGAAATCACATGGTAATGGTGGAGAATATTATTGTTGTACCTATATCTACATATGAAGAGCTTGAAGCTATTGTGTCTAAAGGGATAGAAAGGTGAAAAACTTTTGAAGCACAGATGAATATTGAAAGTTCAAGATCACACTTAATACTTTCTATTATAATAAAGAGCACAAATCTTCAAACTTAGGTCCAAGTTAAACGAAAGCTAAGTTTTGTTGATCTTGATGGATTTGAGAGGGTAAAGAAATTAGGATTAACTGGGAATCAATTGAAAGAGGCTCAAAATATAAACAAATCTCTTTCAATTTAGGGTGATGTGATTAGTGCATTTGCTTCTGAAGGGAAACATATACCATACAAGAATCACAAGCTGACCATGCTCATGAGTGATTTGCTTGGTGGGAATACAAAGACCTTGATGTTTGTAAACATATCTCTGAAAGAATCTAATTTGGATGAGACCCATAATTCACTTACATATGCAGCTTGAATATGCTCAATAATAAGTGATGCAAGAAAAAATGTCACCCTGAAAGTAGTTGCTAGGCTGAAGGAACTAATAACTTATTAAAGGGATGTTGTAGCATCAAAGAGCTACCCAAGAAAGTTTGAAAGAAAAAAATTTATTGATGAAAAGAAGGGTATCCACTCATCCAATTTGATAATCAATGCATCAACAGGGGATCATATCATCTTTATTTCAATTAGGTAGAAGAGAGCATTTGTGATGGGGACATCAAGCCATCATGACCATATTAATGCAGATTCCCTTAATCTTTTTTTCTTCCTTCATTCCTAAAGCATTGTGATTTGTTTTTGGTCCCCTATGGTATATATTATATTATCCTTCATGGAGAGAATGTGGCAAGTAGACTGTGATACAAGGTAATTAAGATAAGAGATTGAAGTCAATGGCAATTCGCCATTCGCATGAGAAGACTGTAGGCTTGTTAAAAGGAGCCTCATGCAACAATAAGGGAGATTCCCCAGGCTACGAGCATCCCATGCTTTCAAGGAAGGAGTTTTTTTTTGAGACATAGCAGACTCACACAAATTAAAGGTTGAAGCCTCTTGTGAGGAGAGTAAAATGGTTGGAGGGAGAGACTAGTGTTTAAAGAGCAATTTAAAAACTAGATACTCCATGGCAAGCTAGAGATATAAGGGAGGTATTTCATGCAAATTAGAAGAAGGTTTCTAGTTAGAAGAGCCCATGCAGACCAGGGAAGAAGGTGTCCATGAAAAAATGACATGCAATTTTGCATAAGAGGAAGTCATAATCAGCGTTAGAAGCAAAAGAATCCAAGCCCAAACTAGAAGCAATCAAACGCATGATCAACAAGAACCCACCTGCACCAAGTAGAAAGAAGTAGGGGGTAGTATGAAGGAATAAAGAAAAAGAGTTGGCATAATAAACTATTAAGGAGCCTAATGCCAATTTGAAGAAATAGTCACCAGTTCCAAGTATAATCAAAGCATATCAAACAGAATTCCCATGCACAACATAGAGCAGCAAATGCCCATTTCTAATGTAGTTGATCGTAGGATAAAATCCAAGTCATAGATTAGAGAAAAAGCATAAAATCTTTATCCCAAATTGGCTATGGGATGGGATTTTCATAGTTTAAATACTTTAACATGTACATAATAGGCTATCTAACAAGACATGGCCTTTTGAAGGCAAGCTTGCACATGGGCCCCGTGTGCTAGTAGAAGATAGCTAGCATGAAAACTAAGAAAATTTTGAATGAAATTACACACATGATGACATGGTGCCCAAACTAGAGATTGCAGGAGATGTCGCCACATGTCAAGATCGACGATGTCTGCAATTCTACAAGATGAAGGTGGTCGAGAGATAACAAATGCAAGAATGTGGGATTCAGACATGTAGCTAGTAGGTCTCAGGTGTGGTGATGTGGCAATCAACAGCAAGGTTCAGACATGATGCATAAGATCACACCACGTGGAAGATTGAATGGCCTATGCATACCCATAATAAAATGAGCAGTGAAGTTAAATAAAGTGGGAATGCAGGAATGTGCCACATGGCAGCGAGCTTGCCTAGTGTGATGCAGTAATGACAAGGAATGGTGATATGCAGGTAATGAAGTGGTAGGGGTTGGACCAATTAGAGATTGCCACATGGAAATTGGTCAAAGCTTGTTGACTTGGATTGAAGGAAAGGGAAAATATGAAATGTTTGAAAAGATAATTTTTTTTAATATATTTTCTCAAAAGGGCACATTTAGTGATTTTATTTTAAATTCAAAAGAGCTTTTGGTATAAATTTTTAACTTTAGGATTGAATTAAATTTTGAATATTTAATCTCTCAAAGTGACAGAACTGACATATCTACTAAAGGAGTGTTTTTCAAACTAGTTTTCAACAGGTTCCTGGTAAGAAAATATAGCGATATTATATATCGCCGAAATTAGGAGAAGATGATCTTTTTGATTCTGAGGGCATTTTTTTTCATAGAATGCCACTAGTTCAAGCTACAAGAGGTTTTCTCTCAAAGGTTGGTTTGTGTGTTTAATCAGGTGTTTTGAGTCATCAGTTGCAGAATTTAGTGAAAAAACACCTAAAACACATTCAGAGACTTTTCTATCTAATTGTTTTTAATATTTGTAGTGTTTTGGCTAAAATTTTGATCAATTGGCATATATTCAGATTTAGTTATCATATGTTTATCTTTTGTTGAGATATTTTTCATTTGGAGAGGCAAAATAGAAAAGATATGATTGGTAGTTATAGAGAGAAAGTAGAGAGAGGCTTTTTCAACTTCTTAGGAAGGAATTTTGAAGGGACACGTGTCAGTTGTAGATTCAATCTAAGAATTGCCTCTTTTCTATATCTTTTTTCCTTCTTCTCTTTTGGTTGTTGACAATTTTCTCTGGGTAATACCAGTAGGGTTTTAGTGTTATACTGTGAAACCATTTTCTTTAGCATATTTTATCTTGTATGAATATTAGTAGGAAGGTTAATACAAACAGTTCAAATCTATTAGGTGTTTTCATGTTTTCATTTCATGCATATGGTTGTATTGTTTCAAATAAATTAATACAAAGAATAGCAGAAGAATTTCATTAGTTTCATTCTGATTCTCGTCTCCAATCTCAATGAATTTTCAATGTTTTATGATCTTTGATCAAAGATATTAGGTCATGGTCGTAGTCCCTTAAGATTGTATGTTATTTTATTATTGCTTATGACTCAAGGAGTTATGTAAATGCTTCAGGGAATCAATAGGGTTGCAAGTTTATTGAGAAGGATATTATGTAAGAATGAGATTCAAATTGAACATGGATATCTATTTACAAGTTAAATGGATAGATCAAATATCTGAAGATACAAATAGGTATCAGATATTCATATGTATGCATTTGATTCATGGATTTTCCTAATGGTTAAGGCACTAATCAGCTACAGGGTTACTTAGTTCTTGTCATCGCATATTAGGGTTTTTTCTAAATTCAAAATTATTAATCAAACATTCTTTCCCTTTCATGTTGAAGGACCTAAATGTTTAACCCTCACTCAGCTTATGAGATTCATAGCTTTTCATTTAGCTACTATAAATCTATGTAATTTCATGAGTCATTAGGAGAAATAAGGGTAAAATTTTCTTAATACATTTAGGGATATGTTTTTACACTGGTACAATATCATTTGAATCTAAGGTCTACCTGCCTAGGTTTAGTAGAGCCTAAAGTAGAAGAAGGGTTAAGCCTTATAGTTGGCCATGTGTCTAAAATGATATGTTGAGAATGGGATTTAGCTGCCCCTAGATATGTCATATTCTCATGGGGATAATTGAAAACCCTCTAGCATTTTCAAACACCAACAAGCACTACCCAAGTCCCTAGTCAGAGGTAGATGTTGCCAATTTTTAGTCCTACCCTTGTAAGACCTAATGTCATTAGTATTTAATTGAGTTTGTCTCCAAAGAGTGATTTCTAAGTATCTTATAGGTAACTTATTTCTACTATTTTCTAAATACCTCACTTTCTTTATTTGTCGAGTATCCTTGCATTGTCTTTACTTATCATTCTTTGTGGGTTTTTTGCTTCTCCAATGCACCAAGGGTCTAGGTGATCTAGGTATTGTTGGGATGTTTTTGGGAATCATCCTAGTGAGAATTAAGTTGTCCATATAAAAATATTTACCATCCTACCTTATCATCCTCTTTGATGAACTACATCAAATGTGTATCCAAAGGATGAGGCCATGAAAGTGATTAACAAGCTATGTGTATAATTATGTTATGATGAAAAGACCCCTGAAGCCATGAATGAAAGCTAGGAAGAAAGCCATTTAGGTTGTTGAGGTAAATTCTACTTTCATGAAGAAGAGCAGGTATTTGGATTTTTTCTATTTTACACTAATGAAAGCAAAGGTCTTTTGTTCTACTTCCGAAGCTAGATTGGTTAATGTCAAATCCAAATATTTACATACAAGCAGTGGATGCATCATGTTAATAGAACTATTTTGAGCCTTTAATTAGTGGGGGCATGCCCAAGACTTGGCTTTAAAGCCATCAGATTAAGATAAATGGTTAAGTGTTGCCTATTTAACTTCATTCTTGGAAATATTGTTGATAGAGGGATTTTCTACCCCTAAGTAACAAAAAAGTGTTACTTTTTCAAAGGCTTTAAAAATGGAAATACAAGCGACTTTAAAGTGCAAATATTCTTCAAAGATTCTTAGAAGATACTTCCAAAAAGTTTAATGGTGAAGATGCAACCTCCACTAAATGAAAGGTTAGTGTTAAATTCTTAGGATGAAAAGTGCAAAAATAAAGTGTGCAAGCCATCAAAGGATCACTTCCCATACTCTGATTCCAAATGGAAGGAAAATGGGTTTATAGAAAAGATAAGTCCCTCTTTCTCCCCCACATATGTTAATGTTATCAAGTTTGTCTGCATTCTAGATTCTGAAGTGAATTAAGGTACTTCCTATGAAGTCAAAGCACTTGTTTGTTAAGTAATTTTTAGTAATGTGTCTTTAATCCAAGAAGAGTAATAGAGCTTTTAAGAATTTAACATTTTACATGCAAGTCAATAGAAAGTTTAAATATTCGTTGATCATGGAATTGAATGCAAATCATGTAGTTATAATCATTGGCCAAACTTAATTACGTTTGTGTGGCACGAACATTCAAATTACTATACCTATTTTATTAGAATTTCCTAAAATTCATTTCTTCAAGTATATTAGAATGGTTATTTATCAAGAACTATATCTTGTGCAATCATAGTGAATAGAAATAAGAGTTGTAGGTTATGATAAGTTAACAGATACATCATTTAAATTCTATGATCTAGGTGATATACATAGGAAACTCAATTCTCAGCCTATTCACCAATCACTGAAAAGCTTAAAGAGAGTAGACTAGTTAAGGTAATTGGTTTCCTAATGGTAGTTCATGCACTAGAACTCCTAAGGGATTGTATCAAGAGATATGACCTAGAAATAAAGAAGATTTTATTTCGAGAGATAGGTTTTTTGAGATCACTTGAACTTAGGATATGCCTATGGGCATGTCCTAGATATTGAGGACAACTAGACTGGGTATCTCAATGAATACCAGACTTGAGAGAAATTTTGGTCATAGCTAAAAATTGATGAGATAAAGTTATATAATGAATTTTTTTATGTTTCTAACCTTGCAAATAATGGAGCCTACATTCACCTCACATCTTATGAGAAGATCAAAGGCACTACAATTTTGTCTACCCCACCTACAAGACCTATCATAGACACCATGGAGGTTCTCATTCATGGAATAATTAAAAGAATAGATAAGTGGGTAGAGTGGACCCAAGTAAGAAAGAAGAGGACTAAGATCACTAGTTCAATGGGTGTTGTATCTTTTGGAGCTACCTAGTCTACTGCAGCAACAACCACTACATCCACTATTTCATCATTAGCAAGCCTAGCTTAATCAATTGGGAAAGGTGGAGACCAGCATCTAGATGAAAATGTGTTGATTACTCCTAAATGTTGAGATGGTTCTCTCCTAGATATGGGAAAATTTGGGGAGAAATAATGGGACAAGGACAAGGACAATGAATGAGAAAAATTTGTAGCCAAACATGTCTCCTTTGTTCAAGTATTCAACCTAGATAGTGACACTAACCCCATAGATGGCCAAGATAGGGACACATAATAGCAAGGGGACACCTCGACCCTCTCATTGACTAAGGTTTTTGTCTTCCCTATTACTTCTCAAGACAAGAAACACCACCAATTGCTAGGAAGTTGTTCGACCCCATTGCCCTATAGTCAACTATCAATGTGCTCTCTACTAAGTCATGGCCTGAGGAGACCATTGATACAAAGAAGAGAAGATATGAAGATGTCGCTCCATTAAAGGACTTTATCACACATGCCACCTCTCCTCAACCACCCTCCAAGAAAATGAATAAGTAGAAATCCATTGTTGCAATGGCCACTAAACCTTTTACTCGACACATGTTATTATAGAGCTAGAAAAGGAGGGTAAATTTAATAAGATTTCCAAGAATGAATTCCAAATCAAAAAAATGTATATTGGTATCCATGTTCATGATTCCATGGTGAACATATGGAGGTCCACCAATGATAAGATTGAAGATAGGTAGGAAGAGCTTAAAGTAGAGAAGGAGGTCCTCAAGGCCTCAAACAAATAATTGATGGAATACATTACATCAGTATTTGGGAGCATTTCATCAAGCCAATTTGACCCAAATATAGAGGAGAACAAAAATCTACTCCTAAAGCTACAACAAGAGAGGCAATTTGGGAAAATAGTTCAACCATGGGTAGATCAAATTAAGGCTCAAGGTCCCCCATTGATTAAAAACTTGGGAAGTCTAGTATTAGATGCTCATAAGATAAGAGACATAGCTTCCAATCATCAATCCACCATACAAAAGGTAGCATATGGACTAATAGAGAAACTGGCCCTATTGTATCAGTGATTGACATGAAGACCAACATTGCCATCTCTCATAGGATCCTCAAAACAGGCCAAGAGCTATTGTTTCACTAGAAACAATCTCTATATTTTCTTATAGAATACTATGTCCATTCTAGAGGCAAGCTCAAGATTGCGCATGACCTAGTATAGAAGGTCATTGAAAAACTCTTTGAATATTTGAAGATACTGCATATAGAGTCGTATGTGTCTTCTGATGGTAAGCTTGTGGGTGTTGAGAGCATTAAGTCAAAGTTTTTGGCATTTTTTGATGAATTTGTTAATCCACTCAACTTCCAAATGTCAAAGATTTAAGAACTCTCATCACCAGACTTAGCCAAGAGGAAGACATTAGAGAAGTTCCAGTCAAAAAGTGCTAGAATAGATGAATTTATAGAGATGCATGTCATATTGGATGATTGGAACTAACAAAATAATCATCACAAGTGTTGAAGAAATAGACAAAGTAACTAATGCTATGAAATCTTACAAAGCTAAAGTAGTTACTCCTAAAAATGCATGATGTTATGTCTTTCTTCCAAACATCTATCTTTCTCCTTCCCTCTTTATTTTTGTAGCCATTTATGGCATGTTGTTAGTCTCTGTAACATACAATAATTCAAGATTGACCTATTTTTAGTTTATTTTGTTCAAAGATGTTTTGTGATGTAGTCGTATATTGTAACCATCTATTTTGAAAAGGTTGATATATGTAAATTTTTGGGAAAGTTAATGTGATTGACAAAATTAATTTTGGGAAAATGCCTATAGCTAGGACTACTATGTATGACTCTATGTCTAATTTTGATTTTTTTTAAAATTTAGTTATAGTGTAGTATTGGAGCAAAATGGCTTTTGTTGATAATTGAATGAATGCTAATGAACTTGGTTTTATATCTTCCATTCAATAGATTGTGTTTCTTACTCTTCTCAACATAAGATTTCTTTGTTATTTCTTTTCTACATCGTAGTTCATATGTGAAGTGTAGCTCATTGTATAAGAAGGTCAAAAATTGGTTGATGAGTGGATAAGAGATAGATAATTTGGGTATTGTAAAAATATTAGCTAACTTTGTAATTCGGGAATAACTCATTCTATTATCTTTTTCTTTCTCTCTTACTATCGTAGTTGGTTATGCTATTTCTTGCATTAGAATAAGAATAGATTGAATTTAGTGAATTAGTCCCCATTTACTCTCACCTAGGTTGTTTAAAGTGTTGAGAAATCTGGTATTTTCCTCTTTTGCTCTTGGGTTAAGAGCATACCCCCAAAACTCAAAAAATAAAATTCATTGCAAATCTTGCATTTATAAGGGAGTTGTACTCGTCAATTTAGGGGTCTTTGATAGATTAGTACACTGACCCATTTTATTGTTAACTTATTTTTTTCCCACAAGCCATTGGGCAATCTAAGAGTCAAGGCATAAACCAAAATATCAAGAAAGACAAACTATTAGCCAATAGATATCTTATTGGAGAAAAATCAACCAAGAAAACTGAAGTTAGAAAAGAATGAGATCTAGTTGTTGAAACCTCTAAGCCTATAGAAAATTATCAAAGTTAGATTGAATCAAGCATATCTATAGAAGTATCTAAAAAAATTGAACTAGTTGATTTTTTTGAGAAACATGATGAACCAAAGAAAATAGAGAAATTTGATGAACCTAAGAAAGTTGAATCATCTAAAGAAGTTAGACATGAATTTAGAGGTAGATATTTCATATGCAATGAAGTTGGTCATATGATGATAGATTGCATAACTAATTCTTGTAGAACTATTATTAATTTATATTGTTATAATTTTCATGGTTATGGATATAAATTAGTAGATTGTAAGAAACCTAAGTTTGATAGTAGTAATGGAAATAGTAGAATGTTTAGGAATGCTGATCCTGCAAGTAATGAAAGAACGAGATCACAAAGAAAATCTAATGGTGGAGAAAGACCTAATGGAGGAAGGAACTAGATTATACGTTACAAATGTAACAACCCTAGACTTATTGCAAGGAATTGTAGAGCACCTGAAGGTCAAAATGGAACCAATTAGAGAAGTAATGCACCTATATGTCAATTATTTAATAACTTTGGACACAACAAGATTCTACAGAATGGTTAGAATGAACTACAACAAGAATCCTAATTATAGAAGGAACAATAATAGAAATGATAGAAGAAATGATAATGTTAGAAATAATAGTCAAAAGAGAGAAATTAAAGAGCATGTTGATGAATTCAAAGAAGTATTTGTGAAAGCTAGTAATCTAGAAAGTTCTCATATAGTTTTGAAAGAGCAGTATTTTTATGCACGTAATGGAAGATTGAAGTTAGTAATTGTTTTGGACTCATTCTATTTGAATTAAGAATTTCTTGTAGATGCAGAGTGTTAGTTAATTAGAACTAATATTAGAAAGAGAATTAGAATTTGTGCAATCAGGAGAAGTTAGAGGACATAGTGAGGAAGACATGGTCAAAAGCGCATACATTTTTATATGATCACAGTAAGTCATACAGAAGAAAATAAGCTTGATACTAATCAAAGATTTCTTTTCAAGATGAAGAAGATGTGCATTTAAAGCAGAGTTAAATTTTAAATGATTTAAGGATTGTGAATAATATTTTTAGTACCATTTGATCATGTAAAGAGTTTGGAGCAATTTGTGACCAATTTGGCAATGAAGTAAAGAGTGAAGTGAAGAATTTAAAGTGAAAAGTTGTAGAATCCCTAATACATGATTATCAAAGTATTTTACAAAGCTTTCAGTTGGAATTTTCAAATAGTTAGCATTATGGCAAGCCATTCAGTATGTGATGTTAGTGAGAGACCAAGGTACAAGCTCAAGAAGGACCTATTTGTTTCTCTCATTGATGGTCCTTTGGGAGAATTTTCTCAAATCCCACCTAATGTACTTTACATAGAAGATGTTAGAAGCTACATTCACTATAAATTTAAGAGTATTAGAATTGAAGACATCTACAAGGATTTAGGAGTTATGTGTAATGGAAACCTAAACCTAAAACTCAAATATGCATATTTGAATGAATTGAACCTTATCAATATATGTTTTATATAGAATTCAATAATCATGAGTGGAGTAGGATTATCCTAAGAAGTGTTCATGAAGAATTTTTTTGGTTAGGTGATGTACCTATTTTAATTGATAATGACCTAATTCATAAGTCACAAGTTTAAGAAAAGAAGGATGCAACCTAGTAAATGATAGGATTATCAAAAAGATTGTTGAAACAAACTTGAAGAATAAGTTTGATGGAAGAATCATGAGAGTTGACCTAATTGAGGATACTAGAGTTAGAGTATGGAGCAAGATTATAGGATACAAGCTCAATCACATTTCTAGAGTAAATTATGTGCCAATAGGATTTTTACACATAGCTTGTGTAATGGTTGTTAAAAAGAAGAAGGTAAATATGCACACGATTGTTAGGGTGAAATTTTTGGATAACATTGCAAAGTTGAGAAATCTAAGAATGTTATTTTTAGATTTGAATCTTTGTTGACACTTTTTTTCCATTAAACTAAGCAATTTCCCAAAATGAAAAATTGGGATAGTAATGAATGTACTATGAAGATGGTGACCCAATGTTATAGGGTTGGACTTGAAGATGTCAAACATAGAGACATTGATAAAATGATGAAGATTTTTGAATTAGAAATGAAAAAAAGCTATAGAATCCCTCCTTCTATAGTAGAAAAGTAGAAGGATGAAATGTGCTTTATGGTAGAAACTGATACAACTTGTATGGAGGTAGTTGAACCAAGAGTAAAATTTATTGAACTTGTGGGCTTTGAAATAAGTGAAGAACTTATTGAAGGATATGTAAAGATAACATTGCAATCAAAGAGAGACATTGAATGACCAAGATGGGTTACATATAAAGAGAAGATGAAGGAAGTTCCTTCTAAGCTTCATAACAAGGAAATCAAGAAGAATCTCAAGAAAAGGATAGTATCCATTCTCAAAGAATCAAGTATAAAAAGGAAAAAAATTGATGAGACCAAGGGTATAGCCTTAGAGATGAAGGCCAATAGTAAAACAAAGGTATTGCTAGCTACTCCTATTTTCATTGTATTACCTTCTATGGAAGTGATAGTAGTGGGGTCTATTTAACAAATCCCTACTACACCTTATGTCGTAGTTGCACAAGTGCAACCTATGAAAGAGAAACATGGACAGAGAAAGAAACCTGATAAAGATGTGATAGTTACAACATATGTGTAGAGAAAGTTTAGAAGGTTGTTAAAGGTTAAACAAGAACCTACACCATTCCCTAGAAAGAGGACCAAGGAAACCACTAATGGTCTAGGAAAAAGAAGGAAGACATTACAAACCAATGAATCTAAGGAATCTTATTAAGAGAATAAAGAAAAATTAATGGAAGAGGTTGTTGGAGAAGGAAGAACATCAACTAGTAAGAAAGCTTGGAAACCTAAAGTTGAGAACCTGAATATGAAAATTACAAATAATGAAAATTTGGTGCAATTAAATAAGCATTACAATCTATACATTAACATGGATAGAAGGGAGCTAGAAAATTCTATAGTAAGAAATATGACTCTAAGGAATAAAAGATTTGATAGCATTCAGAATAAGATACCAAAAGATTTGTTTAATGGGTTAATAAATAGAAAAAAGAAGAGTTGTAGAGGAAAATATGAAGTAGAGAAAAAATATGGTTAAGAAATTATGTGAAGTTAGCACTGATAATGATTGAGCCAGAGAGGGATGAGATAACTAGGGCCAAAGGTACACCCAGCTATCCTAATCACCTGCTAGAGTTAACGCAGTAGAAAGAAAACATGAATTATAGAAAACTAAGGAGATAGAGGAAGAAATGCCTTCATATTTCATTAGAATCATCAATTACATGCCTAGTTATAAGGCCATCTAGGTTATGAACATATTAAAAACAATTACAATATTTAATTATCAAACTTTGTATCTTAGCTTCCTTCTTCTACTACTATGCTTCTTACTTCAATTCTATATCTCTTAATCCCCCCTTTAAGAATCTCCCAAAGATCTTTTTAAATACATGCATGGCCACAAGTTGGCCTATTGCATTTAGAATCAAAATAAAATCTCTTATTAAATGCTAGGATAAGCCATAAATTGGCCCACATCATATATGTATCACTAAACTAAATGCAAAGGTTAACTTCAATAGGAAACCATGCATAGACAACTTGGAAAACGAAGAATCCAAAAAATGTTACAACTTGGAAAACTCAAAAATACTTGGTAACCAAAGGAAACTTGTTAGCACCTGGAAACCAAAGGAACTCCACGCCATAGGATAACTCAGCAACAACTGTGAACTCAAAAAACAAAGAAAACTTAGTAATACAAGACATTTCAACTTGATAGAACTAAGCAACTTGGTAAACATGTAGAATAGCCATGCAAGATAGGATGCTCATACACTAGAAGGAAGCTAAGATGTGAAGTTTGATCATTGAATATTGTAATTATTTGTAATATGGTCATAACATAGAAGCCATTATAGTTGGACATGTAATTGATGATTCTGATGAATATATGAAGGCATTTCTTCTCTATCTCCCAAGTTTCTATAATTGGTGTTTTCTTTCCGCTATGTTAACTCTAGCAGGTGGTTAGGATAATTGGGTATACCTTTGGCCTTGGTTATATCATCTTTCCATGTGTCAGGTGGTATCAAAGCTTGAGGTTTTTCCTTGTGGAGATTGGATCATGTAGAACCCTAAGTTAATTTGGGTTGTAGGGTGGTAGATCTATAGATTTGATCTATAACTTGTTGAGCTGTCACTTTGCATGATGCTCAATGGCATAAATCCTTTTGAACTTCTCTCTTGAAAAGCTGATTTGGGATCAATTCTATGGTTTTGGGTGATCTTTCAACCTACTAAAATCCACTCAGTTGAATATAAATGTATTTTTTTGCAAATAGGCTTTGGCTAGTTCAAAATAATTTTAGATAAGATGATAAATATGCTTGCTATTTCAAAAGTAACCCACAAAAAGAGAAATTTTTTGGTATTTTCCATTTTTTATGAATGCAATCTAACAATTCAAGTATATGAATTCCTAATTTAACCAAAGTTTAGAAAAGAAAATAAAAAAGATAAGGTAACAAGAGATGAAAGTAAATAACATAAAAGGTAAATTCCTAATGGACATAAACCACATGAACAACATGTCTATGAGTTAAATCATTGATAAGATTGGGTAAGAAACTAGTGAAAGTGGGAGTAGCATTTCCTCAAATCCACTAATGTATTCGTTGATGGAAACTTAATAAAACTAAGAGATGTTTTACTTCTTATCAAATCGCAAGGCCATAGAAAGTGTGCTCATGCAAGATGAGAAGCTATGTAGGAACAAAAGGGTGGTCTCTTCTCCAACTCTGTATGTCAGTGAAATTTTTCAACATGCAACAAACACCAAAACTAAAATATCACACAATCATATCAACACAAAAAAATTTAGCTCCATTATTATCGTGAACAAGAATCCACAAAAATAACACACTCTAGCAAGAATAAATACACTTAGGATGAGAGCACCAAAAGCATATATTATTGCATTAAAATAATGGCCTAGAATACACGTTACATTCCTAAATTTATAAGAAATCATATCCTCAATTTGTGTTCAGAGTGAGAGATCTCTTCATGAAAATATATGCTTTAAAGTAATAAAATAAATCTAATTATGTACAAACTAACTCTCTAAATGGTGTTAAGTAGGACTTCACCCTTGTTTATATCAATTAATGGGTGCATGAGCCTTTAAATGTCTTAAAACAAAGAGACAAGTAGTAGATAAGAAGAAGGAAGTTGTAAGAGGATCTAGGAGTCACTAGAAGCTCTAAAATGGAAGCTCAATCTTCTTTAAATGTTTCTAGGAGTTAAACTACCATCAAAATGTGTTTTTAGTGTATGGAAAGCTCTAAATTTGGAAATGGTAGTTAACTATTAGTGCACCTCTAACTTCTTCAAAAAATTTGGCACACCTTTAGAGAAGAAAACCTTGCACACTTGTGCACCTTGATGAAATTTGTGTAAGGTACTCAATTCACCAAAAAATCAAATTTCTCAATTTTGAAAATAGTTTATGAGTTTTTCTCAAACAAGGTCTAGGAGCACTCTAGTGTACTTATTTTTTCCTCTTTGATGATTTATACCCTTTTTATAGCCAAAAACTTTCATATGTTTTAACTCTTATTGTAGACACCTAAAAACCTTTAGAAATTAAAGTATTTTTATTTTCTGAAAAATTCTTGATGACATCATCATTTATTAATTAATTAATTATTTAATTAATTTATTTATTTTTATGCCATTAAATCACTTTATCTTAATTAAAAATATTTAATTAAGGAATCCCTCCCAAAAATGTTTAAATCTTATTTAAACATTATTTCCTTATTTATTAATTATTTAATTAATAAATTGACCAAAAAACCCAAAATAAATAAAAAATTTATTTTTTGTCCAAAACTTGGCCAATTTCCTTAAGACCACTAACCTCTTCCAAAATCTTCTAATCCTTCTTTAATTTTGATTAAAGGCTAATCCCATCATTTCCTAACCCGAATCCTAACTCAAAATATTTAATTAAGATTAAATATTAGTCTTCATGTTTATTAAAAAAGTTTTAATAAATATCTCCTCAACCCAAACCCTTGAAATAAATAAAACTTTATTTATTTCCTAAAAATCTAATTTATCCTCATCCTAAGAAGTTCTAGACTCTTCTAGAAAGTCTTCATCATCATCCTAGGAAATTCTAGACTATTCTAGAAACTCTTTATCCTCATCCAAAGTCTAGACTCTTCTAGAAGATGTCTTTAAACCTAATCCTAATCCCCTCCTAACCTTGTCACATTCCCTAAACATGGGTTAAAACTTGCTAACTCAAGCCAAAGTTAACAAATATCTCCTCCTTCACCCACCCTCATTAATTGCAATCCATTTGCCATCCACTTGCCTAGTCCTAAGCCATCTCTAACCCTTCCTCTAATCATTTTTACAACCCTAAGCAAGCTTAAAACCTCCCTAAACCCTCAAATTCGAATTTCATGGTATCTCTCACAAATATCTTCAACCACAAAACTTTATAAAGCCCACAAAGTCATAAATGTTCTTACAAAGCACTTATGAAGGGTCTTTATGAAGATTTTATCCCTTGAGCCTCCTTTGTTGACTCATCCTTCCCCTTTCTTCCATCCTCTCACCATGTGACATGTGTCACTCCTTGATTGGTTGTAAAGAAGCACAATCCATGTGCTCTTCTCTCATGCAATCTAAGCCCTCCATGAGCTTTTTTCCATCCTTGCATCTTAGCCCTCAATCCCTCAAGCCTCTTGCCTATAAATTGGATCCTTCCCCTTTGCAAAATAACACAATCCATGAAGTAAATTCATAATGCCATTTTAAGAAGCCATTTTACATCAAAACCATACACTCACACCCAAATTCCAACTCCATTTGAAGCCCTTTTTGAAGCATAATGTTGAGCATACATCCTATCTATTTAGACAAAGCCACTCAACAAGAGAGCTTCATACTGAGAGAGCCCATTAATGGCTCATATTCTTAATTGAGAGCTCATCTTAGTCTATCTTGAAGTTTATGAATTTTGTTTAGTTTGTAGAAGCTTTATTTAAATTTGGTTTCTATTAGCATACTAACATTGCTCATATACATCTATTGCTTATTATATCTAAAATCCCAAGGCACATATGTTGAATCTTGTTATTAATAGATACATAAGATGAGGAACATGTTATGGTTCATGTGTCCAACCTCCCTATCTTTGATCTTTAGTGAAAATTCATGAATCAAAACTTATGCATGACTCCTTTAAAGGTGAAGGCTACCAACTTAGGTGAGATCTCTATTGTTGCTAATAATGAAGATGCTACGATAAGCTATGCACATGCACATCATGCACCACACCGTCATGGTTATGCACATCTACATGCACTGTGAAGTCTATTCCTTGATTTTTTCTTCTCTCTAACTACTTGATCCTTCTGAATCAAAGACCAAGTGATCAAGATTATCCAAAATGATCAAATGTTTTAAAATCTTTCATATCTTTTTTAACATGCTTTTCTTGGCATTTTTTAATTAGCTTTTTTGGAGGTCTTCTGCTCAAAATTTCAAGTTGAAACTTTCTTGAATCCCTAAAATTAGGTATTTGAAGGCTCTCTATTTTAGGGATTGAAATTATATTTTTATTTCTTTCCAATAGTGTAAATAGTTTTGAATTCCAAGCTCTAGGTCAAAAGTTATGACCTTGACAAGTTAAGCATGCCTTTTTATCTACATAAAGAAGAAAACATAAATTATCTTGTGTTGAAAAACCCAAAAGAGGACTCCCTAGGATTTAGACTAAAAAAATTGGTTCAACAATAATTTAAATAGTTAATTTTCCCCCAAAAAAGATAGTTTTTACATACTAGCACACCTAGTGCACCTTGGAAAGTGTGCTAGTGCACTAATTTTCCTTGGATAACTGGCAAAGTGTGCAGTTGCACACTAGTGCACATGTGCAAGAGAGGGGGGCAAGGGTGTGCACCTACAAATATGCACATCTACAAAGGAGTAAAGTGCACACTTGAGCATATAGTGCACCTATGCACCCTGGATGGATGTGCATGTGTGTTAGGTTTGCTAATGCACCCTTTAGAACTAAAAATCACCCTTTTCTTCAAAAAAATCTCTATTCTAACATCTAGTTTTCTCAATTAAAGGACTAGGGCTTGACCCAGACTCTAGGGGGAGCTCCAAAATGACCTAGGTCCTAGACTAAGGGTTTAGAAAACAAAAAATTTACTAGGGGGTCCCCATTTCTAGAAGAAACCCCATTTCTAGAAGAAATGTTGTGTGCATTGTGAAACCACAACAAATAGGCCCAACAAAAAGGAAGAAATGACAAAGGTATTTCTTCATTAGCAAGCATTCATCTGACATGTGTCAAATAACAACTAAGTTTTGAACACTTCAAACATCTTTCAAGTTCCTTGATAGTTCAAACTTTAGAATCTTCAATCTTAATATGTGCTTAGTGCATTCATTTCCTTTGACTTCTTGAGATGCAGTCTATCATGATCTTCTAGCAACTTGGAAATAGTCTTTCACTCCATCAGTTCATTCATCAAGAATTATCATAGATCATGTGTATCAATCACTATCTTACCAGATGAGAGAATTTATTCTAAGGGCTCTTAATGGGTTGTCATTTTTTCATTTTAGGTCCTTAGTAATCTTTATTGATTCTACTTCAAGTGGCTTGCACATTTCCATTTGATTCTTCCATGAATCGATTTGTATGGATAATGGATAGCCATTTTGAAGTGCATATCCATATTACCAAATTACCCATTTTGGGCCTTTTAGAATCTTTCTTTCTTAACACTATCTTTCTATTCTCTTTATGTACCCTGACCATGCTTACACTATGTGGCCAAGGCATTGGTGTCATTTCTCAAATTCTTTTCTTAGCTTGATAACCTCTATGTTCCTCTTTTAAAAAATTTTTTGAAAATTCTCGTGCCAAATAGAGACCTTAAAAATTCTTTGAAAAAACATTTTTTTCTAAATCATCAAGTTTTGGACTTGTTGTCATCAACCTTTATTTGAAAAAACCAAGATAGTCAATCTTTAAAATCTACCAAGTGTTGAGAACTATTGATCAAAAATTCTAATTTTAAGATTGTAAGTCCTTTACAACTGAAAGTAATATCTATTCTCCAGTTGGTATAAGAAAAAAATCATCTAAATGCTTTAACAAAGAAATACCTCTCCTTAAAAGTCAAAACCAGGAGTGATTTATGAAATGCATCAAGAATGAGTCATGATTCAATCCAACCCCTAGACAAACATGACTAAAAAAGAAAAAGAAGCAAATAGAAATGAAACCCAAACAAAAAGACTCAACTCACCAAAAACTAACACCTAACTAGAAAGACTAAAAAAACAAAAAAAACAAAGCAAAAACTTATACACAGAAAACCTTGAATAACAAGAATGTGAGGTGGTTTTTAGTATATTTCTCATTATGTGTAGTAGTAATGAACCACCCCATATAGTCCTAAAAGAAATTGACTTTTCTTTTTACTCAAAAAAATAAAATTTGGACAACCTTGGTTCAAATTCTAGGCATAAATCACACAAAATCAAAAGTTGTGGTAACTCTCTATGATTAATCCAAAAACAAGTTCTCTTACCTTTAGCATTATATTCAAATTGAAAATCATCAAACTGTGAGGGATAATGGGAAGATACCACCTGATCTAACAAGTTCCCCACCATAGGGGTACACTCACACATTATAATTTCAACTTCTAATGGTCTTATCTCATGTTACATAACTCCATGCACACATGGAAACACTAGCATTGATGATGTAATATAGCTATAAAAATAAGATCCAGAAGATAAAGCATTATTTTTATGGTCCTAATTATCACCATCATTAGCCTTAAACCATGAATTGTCACCTTTAGGTTTCTTCGGACTAGAAAACTCAATCATAAGTCTTTCTTTTAAATTACAAGATTCAGTAATGTCATTAATCAAGGTGTTTTCTCCCTCATGTCCCAAAGAAGCATGTTCAAAATCATACTTACCCTCCATTGCAATATCCCAAGCTAACAAGAAATTAGGAAAAATTACTTCTAAATGGGACCCAAATGGATAGATTCTATATGACTTAGTTATTTTATGGTCAGATATATGCATAGAATACCAACAAATAGACATTTCCTTAGTCAATCTTAAGAAAAAATTAAGCACTTTATTCATCTCTTCTAATGACACATCTTGCTTCAAGGGAGGTATCTTATCATTATCAAATAGGGATTCAATATCACAATACGAAACATTTGTATCTTCTTCTTGATGACTTCTTGATTCAAAAATCTCACCAACCTTGGGATCTTCTACGTTTCCATTATTTTTTGCAACTTTGAGAATTTTTGTAACTCCATGGATTTTTGAAACTTCAAAATTTTCTCCATCCTCAAAATTTTTTGGCATATCCATACATATTGTAACATCAACACTTGGAATAATTTCTTCAACACAAACTCCTCTTGATCATCTTCATCATTTTTTCCTCCTATAGATTTATCACATGATTCAAACACCATTGCACTAAACTGCAATGGTTGTTCCTCCATGATTTGAGGAGGTTGATTCGAAACATCATGCCCATATCCATTTTCAACTAGACTTATACCTATAATACCATTATTTTCATTGTTGATGTTACTGTAAAGGCCAAAATTTCTACTTTAATTTTGAGAATAATTGTTTTGCATACCAAGTGGTCTTGGATAATTGCCTTGGTTTCTTGAGCAATTCAACTTTATTTTGATGAGTTCATTGGATATAAGAGAATCATCTCATTTATGTCCTTAACCTCTCTAGCCATATTTTTCTTGAGTTTAGTAGATGGAGAAGTCCTTTTCTCAAAGAATACAGTCTTTTGAGGCTCATATCCTAAGTAATTCTTGGCATTAGAGTAGTTGTAACCTACTTTGTTAATGTAATAGCCTCTTTGAAGACCTTTTCAATGGTATTAATGTCTCTAGGTGGGATCCTTCTTAGAAAAATAGAAGTTAATGAATCCATTATTCCCAAATAGATATGGATGATAGTCTCATGTGGTATAATGTAAGGAAACTCCATTCTTTCATGCATCCTATAGAAGTGATGATTGACGTATGAAATAGTCTCATGGGGATCCCTCTTAATTGAGATGAACTCATGATATATGATAGTTGGATAAATGTAGGTCTTGAATTATTCAAGAAAATTTCTCTTAAAAGAGTTCCAATCCCTTATTGATTGGTGGCAACTTGAGATACCAATCGAACGTCATTTCCCCCAAAGTGTAAGGGAAAAGGTGGCATACCACATCCATATGTTGAATTTGGTTTTGATTAGAGATTTCCTTGAAAATTTTAATATGATCTTTCATTGTTTGTGATTCTCCATAGATGAACCGTGGGAAAAAAAATTTAGGATTTTTAGGCAAGTCATGTAATGGACTAGTTAGATTCAAAGGTGAACTATGGGCTTTAAAGAAAGACACAGTGCATAATGATGGGAATGTGTGAAGTAGAATGTAGAGTAAATGATGATGATGGAATTTCTTATGTGAATGGGTGGATTTCTTTGTATCCCTTTATCATTATGATGCTTGTGAAAGAAACTAAGTTCTAAGAACTTGTGTTTATTTTGGAAAAGTTTACCTCTCAAGAAGCACACTTTCTCAAAATAGTGCACCTACACACCTTACATACCTAGTGCACCTTGTGCACCTAGCACACCTTGCAAACCTTGGAAATTTTCTTTTGAACTTCTCAAAATTATAGAATTTTCAAACCAAAACTTGGGTTTTTGAGCTGAATGGTTTTTCAGACTGTCCTTCTAGTGCCACTTCTATTCAGTTGTCATTTTGCATGACACTTAATGGTAGGAATCCTTTCAAACGCCTCTCTTGAAAAGATGATGTAGGATCAACTCCAAGGTTCTAAGAGATCTTACAACCTACTAGAATCCACTCAATTGAAGATAAATGTATTTGTTCACAAAGAGGCTTTTTCTAGTTCAAACCAATTTTGGATAAGATGATAAATTTTCTTGTTGTTTCAAAATTAACCCACAAAAAGAAATATGTTTTTGGTATTTTTATCTTTTATGAATGTAATCTAACAATGAAACTATAGGAATTCCTAATTTAACCAAGGTTTAGCAAAGAAAATAACAAAGATAAGGTAACGAGAGATGAAAGTAAATAACATAAAAAGAAAATTCCTAACTGACATAAACCATGTAAACAACATATCTACAAGTTAAATTATTGAAAATATTGGATAGGAAACCAATGAAAGTAGGAGCAATTCTTCCTTAAATTCACTGATGCAATCGTCAATGGAAACTTAATAAAACCAAGAGATGTTTCACTTCTTATCAAATCGCAAGGCCATAGAAAGTGCACTCATGTAAGATAAGAAGCTATGTAGGAACAAAATGGTGATCTCTTCTCCAATTTTGTACATCAGTGGAATTTATCAACATGTGTAAAACACCCAAACTAAAATATTGCATAGTAAAATCAACACAACAAATCTATTGGCTCCTTTATTATCATGAACAAGAATCCACAAAAGTAGCACACTCTAGCAAGAATAACTACACTGAAAATGAGAGAACCAAAATCATATATTATTACATCAAAATAATGACCTAGCTTACATGTTACATTCTTGAATTTATAAGAAATCATCTCTTCAATTTTTGTTGAGAGTGAGAGATCTCTTCATGTAAATATATGCTTAGAACTAATAAAATAAATCTAATTATATACAAATTGACTCTCTAAATGGTGCTAAGTAGGACTCCACCCTTATTTATATCAATTAACGGGTGCATGAGCCTTTACATATCTTAAAACAAAGAAAGAAGTAACAAATAAGAAGAAGGAAGCTGTAAGAGGATTTGGGAGCCATTGGAAGCTATAAAAATAGAAGCTTATACTCTTTGAATGTTTCTAGGATGAAATTGTTATCAAAATGTGTTTTTGATGCATGGAAAGCTCTAAATTTGGAATTGGTAGTTAATTGTCAGTGCACCTCTATTGAGAATAGATTGAAAATAGTAAAAAGGGAGATTGTTGAGAATAGATTGAAGAAGATTGTTGAAAAAGTATGATCCATATGTTTCAATCATTGTTATGTCACTGATGTCAAACCTGCTATTTGCTAGTAAGACAACTACTTACATGAATTAAGTATGACTACTTATTTGATTGATGAAGAGGATTTGATCAAAAGATGTAACAATAGCACCTAGAGGAAAGGTTGAATTATTGTTATGTAAACAAGTACAAGAATCAATTAAGACAGTGGTAACATGATGTATCAATAATCTACTTAAGGTTACAAAGGTTGGCTATACTAGGAAAGTTTAGAAGAACAAGTAGAAAAAGTTTGTCTATCAAGCTTGACTAAGTGGATAGTAGCTACTAAGAAAATTCAGTACAAGTCGAGTAGAAAATTAGTTGGAGCCAAGTAAAATTTTATTCTAGTGTATGTCAAACAAAATAGTGAATGTCGAGTAAAGTTTAGTTGATGTCAAGCACCAATAAACTTTAATTTGTGCCAAGTAATTTCACATAGGATGTCAAGCAATGTAGTAAGTGTCAAGCATCAGAAGCTTGATAATGCTAAGGATGCATTCTTTAAAAGATCATAAATTTGATGGATCTGAATAGACAACTCTGTTTTCTTGTATTGCGTGAATCAGGTGAAAGATAAGATTGATGAGCTAGTCGCATAGAATTTGAGGTAAAACATTTTTAGGAAAATTCAAAGATAATTCAAGGAGAATATTCTAGAAGAGATATGAAATTTGGGGTAGATTCATTGTAACCTACCTCATCTATCCTAACACTAAATTGGATGATGGGGAATAAGTGGAAAAAGACCTCAATTTCCTATTTATAGGAATGGCTAGTTAGAAGAAAAGGTTGTCATGTGCAAGAACCCAAGGAAGACAAGAAGTCAAGGATTTTTCTTCATATAGTGACCTAAGAGAAGAGTCTACATTGGCATGTTAAGAAAGAAGGCTTAAGGATATGAATTCTTTAAGGGTCAACAAGCTATCAGAGCTAAAATGTGTAAAAGCCAAGAAGAATGGGGGACTAAAATAGATATATGTAATCTATAAATGGAGTTGTAAGTTGTTATCATATCAACCCTTATTATTACTCTCTAATAATTGTATCAGTCTAGGGTAAATCCTTTAGATTAAGGTTGACCTAATAGACATCTATAAATCCTTTAATTGGGTGATATTCCAAGTAAATGGTCTAAAGTCCTCTAACAAGGCTCACTCCTAATAGGGTGATTAAAATCCTATAATAGGGTCACATTTAACAATGTGTATTGTAAACTTTAATAGGGTTAGCCTTTCACATGGCATCACATTAGAAGAGTGAAAAAAAGGTAGCATGTTACTAGTGGTTTTCCACAAATTGGGTTCCTACATAAATCGTTGTGTCAAAAGTATTGATGAATCTATTATGTTTCATGTTTATAGTATTGCAAGTTGATTAAATGGTATCCTATAGGTTTTAAGTGATTGCATAATATTATGTATGCGTGCATGAAGATAAATGTTTTATGTGTTCACTAAGCTATGAAAAGTTTTATTTATACATCTAGACCTTGGATAATTGATTCACCGCCCCACCCTAGCTATTCTAAAGTATTCCAACAATTGGTATCAGGGCCATCTCCTTAAGAAGACTATTTTGAAGGTACTAGAAGCATAAAGATCAAGATGTCAAAAAGAGAAGTACCCAAGCTTAATAGAGATAACTTTCTTGTATGGAAAATTTTGATGAAGCTACACCTTGGAGGTTTTGGCTCCTAATTTTATAGAATTTGAATCACCAATCATGCAAGGCAAGAATGCATCTATGGGTAGCTATCTCCAATAGTGGACACAATTCACCAAGAACCTAGGAAAACTATAAGGCTACACTCCTTCTACACTTTAGGCTCTACAAAACCTAGTTGGGTGAACCTCTTAAGATCTTATTATGTCACTAGTGCAATGAGCATAATCAGGATCTAGAATAATAGATGAAACCCCTAAATCTTCTACACTTAACTATGAAATAGCTAATAACATGACTCATGAAAATGGTAAGCTAAGTGAGGGTTAGACTTTGAATAACTTTTAACGTAAAAGGGAAAAGATGACTTAATATGTTGATATCAGCAAGATCGAGGTATGAACAACAAAACATAATGATCCTATCTCTAATCAATGCCTTATCTATTAGGAAATTACATGAATGACAACCATATATCTCCTAGAAATCGTTGACATAATTCCTACATCAAGATCCCTAATCTATCCTTCACCTTGTGAATAGACATCTGCTTCAAAATGAATCTCATACTTGGACTATCCCATCATGAAATCTGCAAACCTTGTGATAAATACCAAACAATTATGTGGCTCTTTGTTCCATGAGAAAGACACTTCAATCACATAGATTCTAAAACAAAATGCAACCTAGTTTATGTTCTTTGTTCAAAAACTAGAAAAGATCACAAATACATAAATAGGAGACAAGATTCATACTAAACTTAAAACCCCTTTGTTGTGCTTTATTTATTTTCCTTGAAAAAAATACATGAAAGATGTATAGAAATAACTCACAAATCATTTAAAAAATCCATACTATCTGCATAAAACTACAATTCTTGTTCATACAAGAAGAAATGTTGGGTGTGTGGCTTTCACAGCTTGAATAGAACTCCTAGAGATAGAAATTGAAAACCAACCAACAACCTTTTCAAAATAGAAGAAGAGAGAACAAATAGCAAGGATGAAATTCTTGGATTTGATCAAAAGATGACAAGTGCCCCCTCATAATTCTTTCCCAAGAATTTGAATAACCTCTCTCTACCTTCTCCCATCAATTGATAATCATATCCCTTCTAGTTTTGTCTTTCCAAATGCAAACTATCTCAGTAAAAGACAAAAATCTGATAACTAAATTTGGATATGTGCCAATTGAACAATTTGAAGCCAAAACACAACAAAGACTGAAAATAACTAAATACAAGAGTCACTAAACATGTTTAAGATGTTTCTCCACTAAATTCTACAACTAAAAACTCAAAGTACCTGATAAAACACAAAAATCACTCAAAGAGACAAAACCTCCTATAGAATGTACCAGTGACATCTTGTGCAAAAACCTTCATAATTGGATAGTTCATTTCCTCCCAGTTCCAATGGTATACTGGAGTGCCTATTTTAAGAAAAAAATGCCCTTGTGGAGGGCATTTGAAGTTCACACTCCTAACTATGAACAATCAATTAAAATGAATGTGTTGGCGCTCACAATTGTAGCCCAAATTGAGCTTCTATTTGAAATTTTGAGTTAAATTGAGCCCTTTAAATGCTTTTAAATGAGATTGTACCTAGCAGTTAGTCTAAGGCCTAAGAGTTGTTTAATGCTTCTAGCACCTTCCACTCAGTGTGTCTATGTGTTTCATGAAGTTAAATTGACATTTTGAGTCACTTGGCGAAGTCCTGTTTTGAGCTAGTGTCGTATCTGCATTTTTACCTAAGTGTCAAATAGAAACATGAGGCTATGTTTGCACCTAAATATCTCACAACCAAAAATGTGTCATGACCCACCACTTTGGGAGTGCCTAGTGTCCATATCTAAGAACCTATATTTTAGATTTTGAGTCATTTCTAGTCTGTTTTCCTAGGTTTTGAATTCCCCAAAGTTGGCAGTTTACTATTTTCATGCTGATGCACCTTGCACATAATTTTGGAAGGCCCTATTTGACGTGCCATAACTTTCGACCAGTTGACCAAAATGCTAAATTTCCTTTTGTGTTTCTTTTTAGATGTAAGGGACTTTTTATGTTTCAAGTTTTAGCTTATGACGAATCCATTTGATCAGTTTTCAAATGCAATTCCAAACGCAATTTATAACTTTTTACTGGTGTCAGCATTTGCAGATTTGTTGGAACCTCTGTTCATGATGTCATATCTTGAAATCTATTATGGCCTAGATTGAATGCATTATACCACTATGTTTTCCTCCAAAAATACTTCAAGTGTGCCAATTTTCAAGTCATGAAAAATCCATTTGCACACTTTTCCAAATCAATTCCATTTGCAAAAAATGTTTTTTTTGCCATTGCTTTTAGTCTGAGAAATCCAAGTAGCCTACTTTCACCGCTTTTCAAATGTGCCTCACGATTCTTCATGAGCCCAAATTGTAGATCCATACTCTCCTCATGACAAAGAACCAATGCCCCAATTTTTGTCTTCTCAAGTGTCAGTTTACCCAATTTCTGAAGCCAATTCTAAACCCAATTTAGTGTTTTCTGACATGTTTTCTTGCAAGAAGTTTTGAAAGGTCAACTTTGACAATGTTAGTGAATAGATTGTCCTTCGAGGAAATGTGTACAAATCTGACCCTGAATGCCCAAGCAAGAGGACAAATAAGCACCAACAGTTGGATAGGTTATCACTTGGTTGATAACCTTCCTTTGAATTTTATCTGGTATAGCTCCCCATATAAAATATACAATGAATTAAATGTAAATGCTTTTACCAGAAAGCATAAAAGGACAATAGAAATCTACCCATAAACACATAGTAGATGCAAAACCTAAAAGCCTAAATAAAAGAAAAGCAAGGAGTAGTAGATGACACAAAGTTCATTTACTGAACGTTGCATTACATAGTAAACATGAGAAAATGTCTTTCATTCTCTTAAGAGAATTGAAAATCAAAGATTTTAAAGATATTTCAAACTGATAATGTAATAATAAAACAACGATATTGAAATTCAATTCAAAGAAAACTGAAAATGACACAAAGTTCATAATCAGTGGAGGGAAAATACACCATAATCAAAGTTTTGATATACTTAACCCTTAGTCTCCCTTCCCTGACTACAAAAGATCACAAAGTATCTTGTGCACATTAAAACCAAACCACTATTTTAAGAAAGACAAAAACTCCTTTCACAATATTACATCAACTATCAAAATCCTATCTCTATCTCAGACACACAGTTCTGGAAAAGAAAAACAGCCCATGCTCTGCCTCTCACAACCTCTCAAGAGAATGGAATCATCTTGCAAAATCCCCTCCCTGGCTGAAGCCAAAAGTTTGCAGTCTGGAAGCTGAAAGAATGGAACCCCTATTTTCTTAATGCTTTCAATCTTTATAGAATTTGGTGGAAAACTGTTCAGTTTCTATAACTGATTCTTGCAACTATCCCCTCTTTGGTTGCTTCTATTCCCATCTTTTCAGTCCTTGTGTTCCTTTAAAATTATCCCTCTCTTTACCTTGTATCTTATTTTAATTAAGAATTACAAAAGATATACACTACTCTCTAGCAAGTGACATATGGTTGATGACTCATCAAATCTTTTCTTTAAGATTATCAATTCTCTGAGTTAACAATCACTTCCTAAGGTAAAGTGACTTCTGCTTTATTTAAACTCATGATCGGCCCACTGTCTATTGCCACATGTTTTGTATTTTGCATTAATTTTGGAAGCTCGAACTGACTCAGCCATCATGATCTCAGGTATTAAATATCATGGATGCGTTTGAGAATATGTATGTGAGAAAGGTGTCACCTCTTCTTATAGAAGATTCAAACTATCTGCACCAGCTATTATAATGATTGTATTTGCACTCGAGGAGGAATATTGTATGCTTTGTATTGACCATTATGTCAAACAGTTTGTCTACATCCTTTGGGCCTTTGATCAAAATGATTGCAGAGGATTTCAAACATCATTAGCTCACCCTTCTTTTGTTCATGCCGTGGATTGGAGTATCTTTGCACAGGTCTTCTATATATCCATTCACTAAAGTGACTGTAAGAAGGATGTCATCTTACAACCCTCTCTTGAGCATGCGTAGCTTTGGAGCTATTTGGACACACTTCTGTCTCCATCTTAAGTAACTAACTATGCTGACAGCGTTGAATTTATACACATGTGTAGGCATAAGAAAAGAATGACTTAGAAATGTTTCTTTAATAGAGTAATGGTGACAGATGCATCAAATTCTATTATGGAATCCTCGCCCTGTACTTAACATTGAGTACATATCCTTTATATTTTTGAAGTTCATACCTGATTATCTTCAACTTGAAGGTCATCTTCATGCCCAACGCTATACCCAATGATTGTCACATGTATTGAGCCTGAGACTATATGGGTTTTTGAATGATCCACACTGCACTATTCTCCATTAAAGCCAAGCTCGAGCTTGAGTCTTATTCACCCGATAGCATATCATATATTAATGTTGAAGTCTTTCCCTCAATTTTATCTCCATATTGACATGAGATGAATGATTCATGGCTTTTCAACATTAGTGTTTGGGTTCCATCCTTGCGGATCTTAGCATAGAGTGGGTAGGCATGATCGATACTCATGTGCCTTTGCAGATTGGCACCATTGTTACCTTGTGGAGATACGTATCCTAACCTCTGCTCTTAGCTTTTAGTTGAATAGTATGGTGACACTTTAGAACTTGAGTTTTATAATAAACTATGGAACTAAGACGTGGTGCATAGTCTTGATTCATGTTTGGTGAAGCCTATCCTAGTCAAGCATTCAACATATACTTTGCTATAATTTTATCAATGTTTCCATGCCGTAAGATGTCCAATTGTTAATTCTCTACAATGAGAGAATCTGTAGGTTCCAACACTATTTTTCCACAATGTCAACATAGAATCAGCCCTCAGATATATATCTTCTTCACCTCTTTCTAGGAGCCAGCTATCATCAATCTTGCCATACATTCTATTCCTTTATCTTTCTAAGATGCCATCACATATTTCAGCACTTCTTTTGCATTCCAAATCAACAACATTGTACATAGATGGATGAAAAGAAAAGTTGTCAATAAATACTTCATCCTTAATCTGATTTGAACAAATACCTAGTTAATCATTAAAGGAATCATTATTTAATGGTGAATCTTGAGACTGAAAAAGAGGATTTTCTTTGATAGCAGCATTCTTAGAAAACCCCATCGGTATGAAAAGCGGATTAAGGTCACTCCAAAAAATTTTACCCTCCTGATTTTTAGAATTCTCTTCACCTTTGTTATCACTACTGCCATGGTTTTTACTTTCAGCTTGAATGTCTTTATCTACCCATTTCTGGTTGTCTTCAAGATGAACTATGGCTATAGCTTCCTCACTCTATTGAGACATGTCTATACTGCTAGATTTTACTAGACAAACTTTAGCATATTCAAAAAGTAAGTATAATTTATTCACACTGCCCCAAACAATCTTGCCATTAGCATCTTGGGATTGATTCCTTTCTGCTGTCACATCTTCCATATTATTGCTATGGCACATAAAAGGGAAATCAATTTTATTACTCTCTTCTTGGGTATCAAAAGATGAGCTATCCTCATGGTATGGCAAGGATTTTCCACAAGTCTCTATATTCATAAGAACAAACTGAAAAGAGACGTCTTCCTCTTTCTGAATGTATTTAAAATTTTCTCCAGAGGAAAATGAAGATGAGCAATCCAAGATATTTACCTCAACCTCACGACTCACTAGATGTGATGTGGACATGGAAATCATGTGCGGCTGAAGAGCATTTAGATATTCATCATCTTTTTGGCATCCAGTTTGTTCTCCTTCAAGATCTTTCCCCTGCTTGTGTTCCACTTCAGCTATTTCCTCTTTTTGACATGCATGTCCTTCTTTTTCTAGATCTTGCACTTGGGGTTTCTTCTTTATGAGGATGGCACAGTAAAATGATCTTAGCCAGTCTATTTGCTTTGTAACCTCTTCAGTAACCTCTCTGATAGGGTTATCTTTGAAAGGTGGGATGAAGATAAAGATCTTTGAGTTATCTTTATCTCTTGCTAGAACCCATTCCTTCAAGATTTCTTGATATGTAAGGAAGACTTTCTGACATTCTTCCTCAATAGAGCTGCCAACCTCCATCCTCGGGAAGGTACCTTCAGATTTCTAAGAAAAGAAAACACTGAAACTATGATTCTTTCCCCAATGGAGTTGCCAAAAATCTATTAGTGAATAGATTTTCCTTCGAGGAAATGTGTACAAATCTGACCCTGAATGCTCAAGCAAGAGGACAAATAAGCACCAACAGTTGGATAGGTTATCACTTGGTTGATAACCTTCCTCTAAATTATATCAGGTATAGCTCCTCGTATAAAATATACAATGAATTAAATGTAAATGCTTTTACCAGAAAGCATAAAAGGACAACAGACATCTACCCGTAAACACATAGTAGATGTGAAACCTAAAAGCCTAAAGAAAAGAAAAGCAAGGAGTAGCAGATGACACAAATTTCATTTATGAACACTACATTACATAGTAAACATGAGAAAATGTCTTTCGTTCTCTTGAGAGAATTGAAAATCAAATCTTTTAAAGATATTTCAAACTGATAATGTAATAAGAAAAAAACAATATTGAAATGCAATTCAAAGAAAACTAAAAATGACACAAAGTTCATAATCAGTGGAGGGAAAATACACCATAATCAAAGTTTTGATATACTTAACCCTCAGTCTCCCTTCCCTGACTGCAAAAGATCACAAAGTCTCTTGTGCACATCACAACCAAACCACTATTTTAAGAAAGATAGAAACTCCTTTCACAATATTACATCAACTATCAAAATCCTATCTCTATCTCAAACACATAGTTCTGGAAAATAAAAATAGCCCCTGCTCTGCCTCTCATAGCCTCTCAAGAGAATGGAATCATCTTGCAAAATCCCCTCCTTGGTTGAAGCCCAAAGTCTGCATTCTGGAAGTCGGAAGAATCGAACCCCTGTTTGCTTAACGCTTTCAATCTTTATAGAATTTGGTGGCAAACTGTTCAGCTTCTATAACTGATTCTTGCAACTATCCCCTCTTTGGTTTCTTCTATTCCCATCTTTTTAGTCCTTACGTTCCTTTAAAATTATCCCTCTCTTTACCTTGTATCTTATTTTAATTAAGAATTACAAAAGATATACACTACTCTTTGGCAAGTGACATATGGCTGATGACTCATCAAATCTTTTCTTTAAGATTATCAATTCTCTAAGTTAACAATCACTTCCTAAGGTAAAGTGACTTTTTCTTTATTTAAATTGATAATCAACCCACTGTCTGTTGCCACGTGTTTTGTATTTTGCATTAATTTTGGAAGCTCGAACTAACTCAGCCATCATGATCTCGGATATCAAATACTATGGATGTGTTTGAGCATATGTATGTGAGAAAGGTGCCACCTCTTCTTATAGAAGATTCAAACTATCTACACCAGCTATTATAATGATTGTATTTGCACTCGAGGAGGAATATTGTATGCTTTGTATTGACCATTGTGTCAAATAGTTCATCTACATCCTTTGGGCCTTTGATCAAAATGATTGCAGAGGATTTCAAACATCATTAGCTCACCCTTCTTTTGTTCATGCCATGGGTTGGGGTATCTTTGCACAGGTCTTCTATATGTCCATTCACTAAAGTGACTGTAAGAAGGGTGTCAACTTACAACCCTCTCTTGAGCATGCATAGCTTTGGAGCTATTTGGACACACTTCTATCTCCATCTTAAGTAACTGACTGTGCTGATAGCATTGAATTTATACACATGTGTAGGCATATGCAAAGAATGACTTAGAAATGTTTCTTTAATAGAGTAATGGTGACAGATGCATCAGATTCTATTATGGAATCCTCGCCTTGTACTTAAAATTGAGTACATATCCTTTATATTTTTGAATTTCATACTTGATTATCTTCAACTTGAAGGTCATCTTCATGCCCAATGCTATACCCAATGATTGTCACATGTATTGAGCCTGAGACCATATGGGTTTTCGAATGATCCACACTGTACTATTCTCCATTAAAGCCGAGCTCAATCTTGAGTCTTATTCACTCGATAGCATTTCATATATTAATGCTGAAATCTTTCCCTCAATTTTATCTCCATATTGACATGAGATGAATGATTCATGGCTTTTCAACATTAGTGCGAGGGTTCCATCCTTGCGGGTCTTAGCGTAGAGTGGGTAGGCATGATCGATACTCATGTGCCTTTGCAGATTGGCACCATTGTTACCTTGTGGAGATACGTATCCTTACCTCTACTCTTAGCTTTTAGTTGAACAGTATGGTGACACTTTACAACTTGGGTTTTATAATAAACTATGGAACTAAGACGTGGTGCATAGTCTTGATTCATGTTTGGTGAAGCCTATCCTAGTCAAGCGGTCAACATATACTTTACTATAGTTTTATCAATGTTTCCATTCCGTAAGATGTCCAATTGTTAATTCTCTACAATGAGAGAATCTGCAGGTTCCAACACTATTTTTCCACAATGTCTCCATTCATAGGTGAGTCCCTATGACTTGATATGTGTTTACTCCAATGCTCTTTGTTGAATACTCCACATACATTCATCTTGAAGCTCAAATGATACATTGTCCAAGTTCTATGTAGCTTGCGGCTTTAAGAATCTCCAATAATGGATTGGCAATTATCATCAAAATGCTCCAACTCATGTGTTTTCCCATAATCTACTGCAACCACGTAAGTCAAGATGTGAGAGGGACACCCAATTTGTGATATTTTAGGGCAACACTTTTAATTGCTTGCACTCACAAAAGGTTCACATGCTCGAGCTCTGTCACTACTGCAGTCACCAAGGATACGTATGCATTTGTTCATCTCTCTCTTTGAACAACCTCATTGAATGATGGATTATTGCTGGTTGTGGCTCTCTGTGGATGTTGGATCTTTGAACATCAATATTGAACTCATGTTGAAAACTAAAATTTGCGCTTCAACTTTTGTTAGCCAATAAACTTAGGAAATGAACCTTTCTAAACCACTAAACTAGCCTTCATCTTGACCTATACTTTGCACTTTCTCAAGTCTATGAACTGGCAGAACCTCAGCTTAAATGATGAAATTCTGAACTTGTTGAAACTGACCCTGCATTTTCAAACCCATTTGAACTAACAAATCTACATCTCAAACCACTTTGAACTACTTTGAATTGAGTTCAAGGCACTTCAGAGAGGTTCAAAACCTAAAACTAAAAGTTTTAAAACCATGTCCACATTGATTGAACATGAACCATTCAATCAAGATCAAGCTCGAAAAAGAATCATGTATCCTGAACTTTCTTGAACTAATGGATTTGCATTTTGAACTTTGATTGATCCTTTGAATCATTGGACTCATTGAATCTTTGAAACTATTGAGCTGGTGGAATCTAATTAAGCCGATGAAGTCTGAGCTTGAAACATGTGTTGAGATTGAATCCGAGTGCTAAGCTGAACATGGGCTTTGAACTTTTATGAACTGAAAATTCTGCATTTCAAACCCAGAATCTGAACTTCACTTGTATTGAACCTGCAGGATGGGTTACTTGAACCATTGAACTACTTTGAACTACTTCAAACTGAAATTTGAAGTGGTTCAAACTCTGCACTTGAAGTTTTAAAATTGTGATCATATTGGGTACTAACAGATAGCAAATATCTTTTGTCCTCAAATTAGTCATGAGACAAGATTTGACATGGTACAAGTATGCAAAATAGAGATTCAGCATGCCAGATTTTAGAGCTCAGTCAGATGTTTAGATTAGTTTTTAAGGCCAGTCAAAGGACCTCTAGACATGAAATTGACAAGTTGAAATAAAGTGTTGAAAAGATACAAGGCTTACAATATTGCACATAGACGGAGAAGGAAATTTTTCAAAGGAGCGATGGGCAGTCAGCGGTATTCAAACAATCAGCCTCGGTTATAGAAAGAACAGCAGCTATACAGGCTTTGCTAGCTTGTCTAGTGGCATCCATACATACTAAGAAGCCTCCCTCTGATATTTTAGATGTGCATTCAACTTTCCCTCTTCCTATTGATGAGATGAGTCTCCAAGGTGTCTATCATTTTGGTTATCATTCTAGAAAGTCCTATGGTGCAACTTCATACCTAATTAAGCATTCAGATGGGAACATACTTGTTGATAGTCCAAGCTATAAAGGAAAACTTGCACACCAAATAGAAGGGGTTGGTGGGGCTTGCTACATGTTCCCTACCCATAGAAATGATGTAGCTAATCATGATAAATGGGCAAGGTGGTTATCTTGTCAACACATATTGCACACATATGAGGTACAATCTCATACTGCAGATGTAGAAAGAAAATTGAAGGTAAAGGACCATGGAGTCTTGGTTTGGACATTGATCTTATTTTTATACCAGGTCATACAGAGGGTTGCATCTCACTCTTCTACAAGCCACTCAAGGCCCTATTCACAGAGGACCATCTTTTGCTTTAGCTAATGGAAAATTGGCCATTTCAAAAACTTATAACTTTTAATCCATGGAAAAATAATTGGAGAACATCCAATCTCTTTTGCAATTGGAATTTTTCTAGATTTGGCTAGGGCATGCCAAATTATGTTTGCACCATATAGAAAAGGAGGACCTAGTGGCTTTCAAGATCAAGTACAGTAATAAAAGAAAGGAAGCGTCACACATGAAGGCATTCAATACCTATAAGCAAGCCCGTGAATTTGAAGGGGAGATGCCATGCATGAAAAGTGTAGGTCAACATCTAATCCATGTTAAGAAAAGTGGCAATAGGTAGAGAAGGATATTTCATGCTAAAGGAAGACTTCCACATTTAGTAATAGGGTAGTCAACTATAGGGGAACCATAAAAAACCACAAGCAATAAAGTAAAATCTGCCATCCATCAAAGCTCATGGCATGAATGCTTGAAGGAAAAGTAGGTTGCAGCAGTTAAGGGGGTTGTAGAGACAAATAGTCATGCCAAATATGCAAGAGGGTTTGTGCTAAAGAGGAATCTGCATCTAGTTGGAGGCAGGGGAGCTGCTTTGCATGGAGAACTAGTTGGAAAGGAAAAACATGCAGATAGGAAGAAAAGCACAGTAGTTTTACATTAAAACACTTAATCCCACATTGGTGGTGGGTTGATGGTTTTTAGTGTTTAAATATAACAAAACTCAACATGTAGAGTGTCTTAAACATTTAAGGCTTTTGAAAGTCAAGCGCTCATGTTGTGGGTCCCAGTCGGCCAATGTGGAGGTATAATACATTAATTTTGAAAGAATATTCCCAAGAACCCAATGATGTCATCGCATTTCAAGGTCATCGAGAAGTTGAGAAATCTGGCTAGTCGCTATGTTGCTAGTCAAAAAATATAGGATTTCTAGTTAGTGACATAGTGATTCGCCAAAAAACTTCAAAGTTTGGTGCAGTTTCAATGTGGGTCCTACTCGAGTGTCAACGACCAATCGCAAGGTGCCATGTGGCACAATTTTTGAGGTACACTATGATGTGGCAGTCAGGTGCATGAGATCATGACACATGGTAGATCATATGGTTCTCACTATGTCACTAGAGGGAAGATGCATGCCAATTAACATAGCGACTTGGCAATGATGATGTGGCACTAGTGAGGTGGTGCTGACATGGTGTCAAATGAGGTTGCCGAAAAAGTTATCAAAATTTGGTGGTTTCCATGTCGCCAACAAAAAATGGGAAAATTTATGGCAAGCGACTTGCTGACTTGCCAAAAATTTTAAAAAACAACCAGAGGTTGAACATGGGTCCCACTCAAATATCGGTGACCAATCCCATGGTGACACATGGCACTGTTGCACAAGCTTGAGTCAGTAAGATAATGACAATTGGTGTCACCCAATGGATTAAGGGGATATGAGGAGATTTTGAAAAATTAAAATTATATCTTGTTGTGTGGTGTGCACGTTCATGCTTGAAATGAAAATTTTGATTTTAAATGATGAATATTCTATAGTTTAAACTATAGACTATTTTGAATTTTTTAGTTTCATTGTTTTACTTGTGAAAGCTGTGAACAGAGCCTGAAAATTTAGAGGGGCATAACTTGGGCAATTTCTATTAAAAATAGATGCTCCAATATACCACTGGAATCAAGAAGAGATGAATTTTTTGAATATGAGGTCAATTTTTGCAGAGGTGTTCACCAATTTGTGCTATAAGCCAATTTGTAAATTTTGGGGTGTTCTCAGCAAAATAGGCAAAACTCATCATGGATCATTAGAATTGATAAAAGGATAGATATGAAGGCTTGTTGAAATGTGAAAATGAAGAAAATAAATTCTGTGATGTTTTCTTGGCTTCTAAAGGTCATATAACTGATTTTTCACTTTTTACTTTGAGTTCAAATTTTAACAACAAAATTAGTTACATTCTTTCATCATGAGATTTATGAGATATTTCTACCTTGTAGAGGCCAAATGATAAGATTTTATTCAACTATTGAGGAGAGAGGGTAGAAAGAGGTTTTTTCATCTTCTGGGGAAGGAATTCTGAGTGGACACTTGTAATTTCCTAATTAGATCCAGAATTTTCTTCTTCTTATATCTATCTCTTTCTTTCTCATTAAGGGGGTTCTAGTTTTTGTCACTAAGAAACTAGTTGGTTCTAGTTCTTGGAGAAAAAACCACTCACTACTGTGATACCAAATTTTGGTTCTAGTTTCAATGTGTTCTCATGATTGTGACACCATTCTTCAGCAAATTTTTCTTGCATGAATGGCAATAGGAAAGATATATATAGCTAGTTCAGATCTATTATGTTGTTTCATGTTTTTCATTTCATGCATGTGATTGTATAATTTCAAGGAAATAATACAAAGAGCAGAAGATGATTGAGTTTCAATTGAATCTTGTCTCCATTCTCAGTGAGTTGTAATGTTTTATGACCTTTGAACAAAGAGCCTAGGTCATAGTTGCAGTTCCTTAAGGCTATATGTTGTTTCATTGTTGCTGATGATTCAAGGAATTGTGTAATGCTTCATAGAAATCAACAGGGATACAGATTTATTGAGGAGGATATCAGGTAAAAATGAGATTTAAACTAAACATAGATGTCTATTTACAAGTTGAATAGATAGATCAGATATCTAAAGAGACACATATGTCTCAAATATTCATATGTATGTTTTTGATTCATGGATTTTCCTAATGGTTAAGGCACTGATCAATTACAGGATCATTATGTCTTATTGCTACATATCTGAGGGTTTGTTGAAATCAACATTATTAATCAAAAGTGTTTTCACCTTTCATGCTGAAGGACTTAAATGTAGTGTTCTCACTCAGCTTCTAAGATTCATAGATTTGCATTTAGCTATTGTAGATCTATGTCTTTTCATAAGCCATTAGGAGATATAAGGGTTTTTATCTGTAGAAAATAGATTCAGGGATATGTTTTTGCATTGGTATGATATCATTTGAATCTGAGGTCTACCCACCTAGGTTTAGAGAGCCTGAAATAGAAAAAGGGTCATGCCTTATAGTTGGCTTATTGTCAGAAATGGCATGTTGAAAATGGGACTAAGTTGTCCCTAGATATGTCAGTTTCTCAATGGGATAATTGAAAACCCTCTAACATTTTCAAACACCAATAGAATGCATTTGAAAAATTTAAACATTTCCATAGTTTGAACTATAGGAAGTCAATCTTGTAAAACAAAATTTTTAAATTTTGGACTAAATGTTGAACAAGATATATATATATTTTTAAAACTCTTTATATACCCTCAACCACTTGAACAACACCACTTGTCATCACATCATTGGTCATCTACCTCAGGTGGGTCCCACATCTCATTCTACCAGATTTTTGATTTTTTTGACAAGTCACCATGTCACTTGCCAAAAAATCCTCTATTTTCTACTGGTGACATGAAAACCACCAAATTTTTTATTTTTCTAGAAACATTACCTCTGATCACTCATACCAGCTCAACACCACGTCTGCACCTGCTCATTGCCATGTTAACTCCACCTATCTTGGTGGCTATGTCACCATGTTTATCTAGTGTTCATCTTCACTTGGCGACATAGCACCTACTATAGGATCATTCATGTGGCATCATCTAGGTGCTAAAAATCCACACTACCCCTATTATTTGTGTACATGTTCAAAATTGTTTATAGGTCACCTCCAACTGGCTTCATCATTTAGGGTGGGCCCAAAACATAGCCATTCCCTTTCCAAAAGGCTATTGTATTAAAGACTACATGCATATTGTGTGTTTTCTTATTTAAACACCTTAAAGGTTCACCACATAACAAATGTGGGACAAAGTTATTTCATAGTTTTTTCTTTGTAATAGTCACTTGTGGTGTTCCACCTGTTCAACATGAATTCTTTGAAAGAGTTTCCTTAGCATAGAGATGGGACTTGGTCCTTTTCATGTTGTGGCCTTGCAGATTCCTTAGACGGCTTCATTCATGTCTACAAAATTTTTTCCCTCTCATTGCTATTTGGAAAAAGGCATCTCCAATTTTTTATGGCAGGGTCTTCACGTGAGTTTTAGGTAGTGGCTTTTATACATTAAACTTTAGTATAGACCCTTTGGTGAAAAATGTAGCAAGGGACACTGCCTTTTGCATGGATGTGGATGTTCTTCCTTCCTTATGTAGTATCTTCTTCATTCTTCAATGATTCTTCTTTGAATGTCCTATTTTGCTCCAATGTTTGCAATGCTCTCTCTTTTCTACCCACGTGGGCTCTGCCTTAAAAGTTTCCTTTCCAATCTCTATTGGTCATGTAAAGCTGAGATCAAAACTTTTTAGTTTTTCTAAAACCAAAAAAAATGCCATTTGATTCACCTTTATTCAAAGACTTCACTTTATGATTTATTGAATTTATTTACAAATGCATGCCAGTGGTTTTATTCAGCACATAAACATGTTAAAAAACAATAAAATACATTTGCAATCGGCTTTGAAAATTGTGTAGATGAACATTTGGGGAAACAAAAATTGGGCCATTGGTTTATTGTCATGAGGACAACATAAATGTAGGATTAGTGTTCATGATGAATAATGGGATGCATTTGGTGAGTGGTCAAAGTAGGCTACTCAAATTTACAAACTGGAAACACTTCACAGAAAAGTGGTTTTTTGCAAATAGAATGGACCTAGGAAAGTGTGCAGACAAATTCATCAAGACTTGAATATTGGCAGACTTAAAGTATTTTTAGAGTAAAACATAGTGGTATAATCCATTCAATCTCACCTATCATGGATTTTTAATTATGACATCACGAACAAGGGTACTAACAAATCTACACCTCTTGACACCAGTAAAAAGTTAAAAGTTGCATTTGGAATTGTGTTTGAAAACTTACTAAAATGATTTTTCATAAGCTCAAAATTGAAACATAGTAAGTCTTTGACCTCTAAAATGAAACACAAAAGGAATTTTCTCAATTTTGTTAACTAGGTCAAATTTATAACAAGTCAAACAGGGCTTCCCAGAATTCAGAACAATTAACATCAACATGACATCAATAAATGACCAACTTTGAGGGATTCAAAACCTAGTGAAATAGATTCAAAATGATTTGAAATCTAAAAAATAGGCTCTTTTATATGGACACTAAACACTCCCAAAGTGGTGATTCATGAAAAATTAGTGGGTGTGAGATATTAACATGCAAACATGGCCTCCTATCACTACTTGACATTAGGTGAAAATGTAGATTTGACAATTGCTCAAAACAAGACTTCACAAAATGGCTCGAAATGGAAATTTATCTTCATGGGATGCATAGACATACTGAATTCATGGTGATAGAAGCATTGAACACCTCATAAGCTTCTCAAGTGCAGTCGAGTAAATATGCATCGAAAAGCATGTATAGGGCTTAATTTTCTCAAAGGTACTCAAAATTGAGGCTTCAATTTTGAGTCCCAATAGTGGCTCTATCTTAGAAGGCATGTACCTTATGTGCATGAAAAGGATTCAAATCTCTAAAAGGAGAATATCACACACTTGATTGCAAAAACTTCTCTCGAACAGCTTTATTGAAAGCAAAAACAAATACCTCTACTATGTACAAACAATGGCTCCAGGCTACTGAACTTCAAAAAAATCTTTTACCTCTATCATGTATCTAATTCTCATTGATATTTTCTTGAGGTAAACTAAAAATTTCATGTTCACTTGTTTTTCCATTTTCAACAACACCTTCACTTAACTCATGAGGCAAAACAAAATAATTTTCATCATTTTCATAGCATATATAAAACTCAAAGACTATTTCACCATCATGCTCACTATGAGAAAAAAAATTAGCATGGTCATGATTACACAAACTGAACTAAGAATCAAAATCCAATAATGATTCATGCATGTTGTCAATAAAAAATACAAAAACTTCATATTCTACACCATTCACCAAGTTACATGTACCAAAAACTTGCAACTCACCTTGTGCCTTCAGCTTCAAAGAGTACACTAGATTTGAATCAACTTCATGTATCATGTCATCACATAGGGAATCAAATCTAAAAATAACTAAAAAATTATCATCATAGTCTTCAAGCAAAGGTTCAACAAACATATGAAAAGAATTCTCATTTAAATGTTCATCAGTAGGAAGTTTACTGGCATCAATATTCTCATCAAAAAAATTGTTAGAGATACATATGAATGCATTAATCTCATTAGCATAAGACTCACCAACCTGTAGACAAGATTTCATTTTAGATTCATGTTTACTTTTGTCAATATTCACTTTACTACACGAATCATCAAATCTCATCTCATGTAACTATAGATTACTGTCATATACTCCATCCAGATTAGGTGACAAATCAAATGATCTTTCAACATTATTAGTAACATCAATCATAGGAATCTATTCATTAAATGTTAAATCAAAATCAAAAGATATCACCAACCTCTCATTATCATCTATATGACATAAATATGATTTAACATCACTTATGACAGCTAGTAAATACATCTCTACTGGTCTTCACTTCTTCAAACAAATCTTCATGCTTATGCTGAAAGTCTTCAAAAGAATAACAATGTTGATATGTAGGAGAACCAACATAGGGGTATACATCATACCTTACATCATCCTTAAGAGATGCATACAATAATAAAGGAAAATTTTAATCACACATTGATGCATACCCTTCAAACTCATGTTGTAACAAGGTTGAAACCTCATTAGTGTTCAATAGATCCCTTTCACAAACTTCTTCATCTTGATTGCAATGATTTCGTAAATAATTAGAAGAACTTATAACAACAGCACCATTAGTCATACAATCTAAAAATTTAGTGGTACTCTCACAATATGTATCATATTCCCTACACCAAATCTCAACATTAGATGTGTCCTTATATTCAATCTCATTGCAAGAAGATATTTTCGAACTGCTATCATAAGCCTTTCCATTTTCAAACACATTATCATAAGACTCATCACCTTCACTATGACTATTAACATTTTCAATTTCAACTATACAGTAACCATTATTTACTAAATAGCATTCACTTTCTCTAAATACTCTCCCAAAGTATTGGATCTTTTCAAATCTTTCTTTGACTATCCAATGTATTGAATCGGGCATGAAGACTAATAAAAACACAAAAGCCCATAATAATTCATTGGGTCTTTCTAAAATGGGAAGCTCTAAGATTTCCAACTTGAATTTCATGTCAAGCTAAATTTCATCTAAATCATCTACACTTCCCACATTCCTTTGGATAGAAGAAATGAATTGACTATGAAGCTTTCCATACAACATGAACAAATTTTCATGTACCTCTTCATAGCTTGACAAAGTATTATCAGATCTACAATCTGAATCCATTTTGAGAATAAATTTTCCACCTCTTTATCCTAGTGTTGAAATCACTAAACAAAGGCTCTATTTTTTTATCTCATAGAAAGAACACAACCAAACAAGTGCTACAATTTTTGGGATTCTAAAATCCTAATCTCTCAAAGTTCTTAACATCACATTACTTGCGCACAAATCTCAACAAGTCTATAATAAAATTGCAACAATATTTTCTTTCTCTACTACTTTTCATAATCAACCATTTCCTTTTCAAAATCCAAATTAAAGAATATCAAAACTTTTAAAACAAATTCTCCTATGTATAGTGCTGATCACCAAATGGAGAATACCTCTATATAATATTATTTTCATGAAAGGAAAATCTCATGAAAATGAAAATACCTAAACTGTGGTAGCTGCAAACAACTTCGATGTTGAAAAAAATAGTAGATCTAGATTTATTCTATAATTTAATATCTCCTTGCAACTAAACACCACATAGTTCCTTCAACCATTGCTAAGAACCATAGATAAAATCTTTCAAAATTCTTTTTAACTATTGTATCTCTCAATCATGTTGGCTACAACTATTTAATTGTGTGTTGTCTTTAATGACACACAAATGTCATATCAATCATTAGATAGTGCCTACCAAACTTAGAAAGTTAGAAAAGCAAAGAACAGTGCCTACTGAGCTCAAAAGGTTAGCAAGGCAATAGACAGTGTCTACCAAGCCCAAAAGGATAGCAAAGATAGCTTGCAATATCTACCAAGTAGATAGATGGTTACTGAGCCTTCAAGTTAATCAATGAAATTTAGCTCTTACTGAGCTCACTTGGTAATTGAAGAAAACATGAAAAAAGAAGTTCTTACTGAGATCACTTGGAAATCGAAGGATTTAGTTCTTACCAAGTTCACTCGATCATCAAAGGTAAATTTGGTAAACACAGTTCTTACCAAGTAAACTTGGTAGCCAAAGGACTTTAAGATATTGTAATGTTAACTGAGTCAAGAAGGTTAACTCTAAAATTTTGGAAATAGTATTTAGCGAGCAGAGTCGGCCAAGTATAGAACATTTATTTGTTTTAAGAATAATATCTGTAGCTAACTGATGAATGGTTTATTGGTAAATAAAACATGTAAATAGGCTGACTTGACAATGTGAATGGTATAAGTAAGAAGTCAAGTTTCAAATTTATAAGTGTTAATGTGGAAGAATAAAAAGGTTAATGTAATATGAAGAATGATTATTTTGGAACCAGGTTCAAAGGATGATTAGAGAAGCAGAGCCATATTTGATCAAGGAGGACCTAATGATGCTGATCAAAGACCTGTATCCAACAAATTCAGTTGCATCTTGTTCAAGTCAATTTATTGTTGCTTTCTAACCATTGTAGCAGTGATTTCAAATCTCTTAATAGAGTTTGTTTAATAGCCATTTCGTAAATCCTCTAACAAGGTGACAGTTCAGTTGAATTGTTCTAAAGACCTCTACCAAGGCCACTCCTACAGGGTGATTAAATCCTCTAATAGGGTCACACCTAACATTGTGTATCATAACCTTTAACATGGTTGGCTCCTAACATGGCTCACTTTAGAAGAGTGAAAAATTGGTGACTAGTTACTTGGTGGTTTTTCCCATATTGGGTTTCCATGTTAAATTTGGTGTCTCTTGTGTTCACTTTATTTTCAGTTACATGCATGATTATAATAGTTTAATTTACCAAGTTACAGTAGTTGTTTACCAAGTAAAAGTAGTTACTAGATCTTTAAGACATCTAAGGGATTTGTGGATGAATTTTTTATAGTAACTGATTCACCCCCCCCCCCCCCCCCCTCTCAGTTACTATATCTTTAATTCCAACAAATCATACCATGAATCTTAGATTGCATTGGTTCAAATATTTAACTTTGAGTCAACACTCAGTGAGAAAGAATACATCAGCTTGCACAAAATTACAAGTCAATCCAAAATTTATAACAATTATGTGAAAATACTAATTAGCAAGATGGAATGCCAAATACTTGACAAGTTGAAGCAAGCAATATAATTATGTGATCTTACAGCAATTTGGTAAAATGCCAAGTGACTAATACTACAATTTCTTCAATTTTGTCAAACTCCTACTGTTAATGAACAAGGATAATGGGTGACATGAAACTACAACAAGGAAAATAAAGAACACATCTTGCTCTAGATTTTCTATATCCAATCTATTTTATGCCAAAGCTTTTGGTTCTTTCTATATGCAACTCCCCAGTAGAGTCACCATTTTGTTGGCTCCTAATTTAACAAAATTTGAATCACCAAGTATGTAAGGCAAGAATGCATCTATGGGAGACTATATCGAAAAGTGGACACAATTCACCAATAACCTAGGCCAACTATAAGGCTACACTCCTTCTTCACTTCAGGCTCTACAAAACTTAAGTGTGTGAACCTCTTAAGATCTGATTATGTGACCAGTGCAATGAGCATAATCAAGATCTAGAATAATAGATGAAACCCCTAAATCTTCTATACTTAACTACAAAATCACAAGCATGAAATAGCTAATAACATGACTCATGAAACTAGTAAGCTAAGTGAGGGTTAGACTTTGAATAACTTTCAACATAAAAGAGAAAAGATGACTTAGTATGTTGATATTAGCAAGATCTAGGTATGAACAACAAAACCTAATGATCCTATCTCTGATCAATGACTTATCTATTGGGAAATTACATGAATTAGAACCACACATCTCCTAGAAATATTTGACATAATTCCTACATCAAGATCCTTGATCTATCCTTTACCTTGTGAATAGACATTTTCTTCATAAGGAATCTCATACTCAAACTATCCCAACATGAAATCTATAAACCTTATGATAAATACCAAGCAATTACATGGCTCTTTGTTCCACAAGCAAGACACTTCAATCACATACATTCTTAAACAAAATGAAACCTAGTTTATGCTCTTTGTTCACAAACTAGAAAAGATCACAAATCCATGAAAAGGAGACAATATTCAAATTGAACTTAAAACCCCTTTGTTGTGCTTTATTTATTTTCCTTGAAAAAAATACATGAAATATGTACAAAAAGAACTCACAAATCACCTAAAAAATCCAAACTATCTACATTAAAACTACAATTATTTTTCATACAAGAAGAAATGTTGGGTGTGTGGCTTTCATAGCCTGAGCAAAGCTCCTACAACTAAAAATTGAAAACCAACCAACCACCTTTTCAAAGAAAAGAAGAGAGAACATATAGCAACGAAACAATTCCCAGATTTGATCAAAAGATGACAAGTGTCATCTCATAATTCTTTCCCAAGAAGTTGAATAACCTCTCTCTACCTTCTCCCATCAATTGCTAATCATATCCCTTCTATTTTTGTCTTTCCAAAAGAAAAATATCTTAGTAAAAGATAAAAAATTGATAACTAAATTTGGATATGTGCTAATTGATCAATTTCAAGACAAAACACAACAAAGACCCAAAATAACTAGATACAAGAGTCACTAAACATGTTTAAGATGTTCCTCCATTGAATTCTGCAACTAAAAACTCAAAACACCTAATAAAACACACAAATCACTCAGAGAGACAAAACCTTATGTAGCATGTACTAGTGACATCCTATGTAAAAACCAACTTCATAATCAGATAGTTCATTTCCTCTTAGTTCCAATGGTATATTGGAGTGCTTATTTTGAGAAAAAAAAGCCCTTGTGGTGGCTATTTGAAGTTTAGACTCTTGACTATGACAATCAATTAAAATGAATGCATTTGAAAAATTTAAACATTTTCATAGTTTGAACTATAGGAAGTCAATATTTTAAAACAAATTTTTTTAATTTTGGACTGAATGCTAAATAGGATATTATTTTAAAAAATTTGAAAAAACTCTTTATATGTCCTCAACCACTTGAACAGTGCCACTTATCATCATGTTATTGGTTCTCTACCTCAAGTGTGTCCCACATCTCATCTTGCCAAATTTCTAATTTTTTCAGCAAGTCACCATGTTGGTTGCCAAAAAATCCTCTAATTTCTAGTGGCGACATGGCGACCACTAGATTTTTTATTTTTCTGGCAACATTACCTCTTATTAGTCATGCTAGCTTAGTGCCACATCTACACTTGCTCATCGCCACATCAACTCCACCTATCTTGGTCGCTATGTCACCATGGTTATCTGGTGTACATCTTCACTTGGCAACATAGTGCCTACTATAGGATCATCTACGTGGCATCATCTAGGTGCTCAAAATCCACATCACCTCTATAATTTGCATGCACATTCAAAATTATTTATAGGTCACCTCCAGTTGGCTTCGTCATCTAGGGTGGGCCCACAACATAGCCACTACCTTTCCAAAAGGCCATTATCTTAAAGAAAACATGCATATTGTGTATTTTCTTATTTGAACACCTTAAAGGTTTACCACATAACAAATGTGGGAAAAATTTCTTTCATAGTTTGTCTCTGTAACTAGTCACTTGTAGTGTTCAATCTCTTTAACATGAATTCTTTGAAAGAGTTTCCTTAGCAAAGAGATGGGACTTGCTCCTATTCATGTCATGGCCTTACAGATTCCTCAGATAGCTTCATTCACATATGTAAAACATTTCCCCTCTCATTTTTGTTTGGAAAAAGGTGTCTTTATTTTTTTATGGCAGGGTTTTCACATGAGTTTTAGGTAGCGACTATTATACATTAAACTTTAGAACAAACCCTTTGGTGAAAAATGTAGCAGGGGACACTTCCTTTTAGTGGATGTGGATGTTCTTCCTTCCTTATGTGGCATCTTCTTCATTCTTCAATTATTCTTCTTTGAATGTCCTGTTCTACTCCATTATTTGCAATACTCTCTCTTTTCTACTCACATGGGTTCTACCTTAAATGTTGCCATTCCAAGTCTCTGCTAGTCACGTCAAATTAAGATAAAAACTTTTTTATTTTTTCCAAAACTAGCAAAAAATCCATTTAATTCACCTTTATTCAAAGACATCACTTTATGATTTGCTAAAGTTATTGTCAAAGGCATGCTAGTGGTTTTATCCTACTTATTTGTTAATGAAGATGACAATGACTGATAGGAATAGGAAAAGTCAATGAGAATAGAAAAGGAATCTTCCCTCTTGGAGTATACGTAGGTCCTCCTATCCCTTATGGCTTCTCTATTTTTTCTTTGGGGGATGTCTTTGATTGTCATCATCTATTGGTGTATTGCTGGTCTCAGCAAGCCGTGGATTCTCTTGCAGTCATAGAAAGGTTTATATGTTCTTTGCTTCATCCCATGTTCAATTGCTTTTGGGTCTACAAGCCTCTACCAATCTCATGGCTATGGGTGCTCCCCTTCTTCCTATGCAAACCTCTACTTTTAGCATGGACTTCTATTGTCTGATGCCATGGACTCTTCTTATTTTGCAATTTCCTATGTTTCATTTGAATCTCCATATAGCATGGGGCTCCTTTCCTCTTAACCTCAATTTTATTTTTAAGGAATGGATGATTAGAGCCTTTGATTATCCTCCTAAAGATGATGATTATGAGTGCCTCCAAGGATGGTAATTTTCATATATAAAAATTTGGAGTCCTTACTAGAATGTAGAGAATTTCTATTGCTACTACTTCTTGTCAATTGAATGATGAATGTTTGTAATTTCACTTCCATTGAAAATCAAAAACCACAGTAACAAAACTATGTTTGATCCTTTGGTGTTAATAGAAGAAGATCCAAGGTTTCACTTGTTCAATTATATGTTAGCCTTTTTGATGAGTTTCTCTAAGCATTCCTCTTAGCACTCTAATCCTCGAGGATTAATTGATGAATCTATACACATTTCATAGCTTGATTATTTAAGACCCACATCTTAAGTTTTTGAATCCATAGACATGATGAGGATGAGAATCTTCGCTTAATAATTCACATTTTCAAAAAAATGTTTCCTAAAAAGGAAGACTTTCAACTCTTCCCCTAATATTAAATCAATTGTGCAATGAGTATCATTTTTCCCATTCTTTATTCAAGTCACATAATTTTCAACCCTTATATTAAGGGCTCCTTCAAAATATCTTCAAGTCCCTAGAGTTTGATCAATCTAACACAATTAGTCAGGTCCCAAAGTGGGTCCAGCTAAAAAAAAAATCATTTTCAAAACCTAATCTATTAAATTGATCCATTAGTCATTTGATATTGGTTTCATAAAAATTCAATCACTATTGCATTACTTAAAACTGATTTTCAATCTTTCCTGCAAACTGTCAACTTCATGCCAAGAGGTCCTTTGACTAGCTTTAAAATTGACACAAACACCTAACTAGGCTCTGAGATCTAACACACTGATTCTCTATTCCACAAACTCTTACCTCGTCAAATCTTGTCTCATGAAAAATTCTCAATCAAAAGATATCGACCTCCAAAGTTACTTACTTAAAATTACCTGCACATAAACATGTCAAAAAACAATAAAATGCATTTGGAATCGGCTTCAAAAACTAAGTAAACTAACATTTGGGGAAATGAAAACTGGGACATTGGTTTTACTATCATGAGGAAAACATAAATCTATGATTAGGGCTCATGATGAGTAATGGGACACATTTGCAAGTGGTCAAAGTAGGCTACTCAATTTTACACATTGGAAACACTTGATAGAAAAGTGGTTTTTTGCAAACGGAATGGACCTAAGAAAGTGTGTAGACATATTCGTCAAGACTTGAAAATTGGCACACTTAAATTATTTTTAGAGTACAACATAGTGTTATAATCCATTCAATCTCACCTATCACATATTTTGAATTATGACATCACGAATAGGGGTACCAACAAATCTCCACCTCTTGACACTAGTAAAAAGTTACAAGTTGCATTTGGAATCATGTTTGAAAACTAATTAAATGGATTCATCATAAGCTCAAAATTGAAATTTATTAAGCTCTAACCTCTAAAATGCAACACAAAAGGAATTTTTCCATTTCAATTAACTTGGTCAAAATTATAACAAGTCAAATAGGGCTTCCTAGAATTTAGAACAATTCACATCAGCATGACATCAATAAATGATCAACTTTGAGGGATTCAAAACCTGGTGAAATAGATTTGAAATGACTTAAAATATAAAACATAGGCTCTTTGATATGGACACTAAATACTCCCAAAGTGGCGAGTCATGAAATATTATTGGGTGTGAGATATCCACATGCAAACATGGCCTCCTATCACTATTTGACACAAGTGAAAATGTGGATTTGATAATTGCTGAAAATGGGACTTCACGAAATGGCTTGAAATAGAAATTTATCTTCATGGGATGCATAGACATACTGAATGCATGGTGTTAGAAACATTAAACACCTCACAAGATTCTCAAGTATATTCAAGTACATATGCATCAAAAAGTATTTATAGGGCTCAATTTTCTCAATGGTACTCAAAATCGGGGCTTCAATTTTAAGTCTCGACAAGAGTAAACTTGGAGATCATGCACAATCTACCATTACTACTAAGCATGTTGATCTTGTTGGTGCCCCAATTGCTAAAGATATGAAAAAGAATAAAGAACAGAACCAGACAATGCTTGAGATTTCCTCTAACCTAAGCTATGCCAAATTTGATGATATCAAAGGTCTTGATAGTACAAATAAAATGTGGGATGCCTTAACCACAACACCAATGTTCTAAGATCCAAAGTTGAGAGTCTTAGAGGTAATTTTGATGATATGATGATGGAAGAAGGTGAAAATATTACTCAATATGTTGCAAGAAAAAAAGAATTTATTAATACAATAAGAGGAGCTAATTGTAAAATAGATGATGATATTGTACTAAGCAAAGTTTTAAGAACATTGCATTAAAAGAAAGTTTTAAAGGACTTGAAACTTTTTACATAAAACTAGAAGTCTAGCAAGAAACAAGAGAAGTAAACAACATAGAAAGTAGCATAGGACAACATAAGATAGAGCTCCAAAAAGAATAGCCATGAGGTCACCTAAGACAAGGCTAGAAAAGATAGCAAAAAATAGCAATTGGCCAGCTAAGAAATCTTTATCAGGTCAACAACCTAGTTCACTAGAATATGCATACTCTTAGCAATGGCCTTCACCTTGTCCATTTTACTCACTTCCTCATTCTTCTTAGAATGAACTCGGGTGTGTTTGTTGGGACCCTAATTCTCAACCACTAGAGGGGAGTCCTACCATTTGTCATGCTCAAGTAGCATCAAGATGTTACCCACATTATCAACCATTTGTTTGAACAACATTTCCAAATTACCTAGCTTAGCTTCCATTTTAGACACCTTCCCCTGATTAGCACTAATCACTTTATCTAGCGCTTTTTGTTTGGCCTCAAGCTATGGTATCTTATGCATAAGGTTTTTAACTTTTTTTGCATTCCCAATAACCTCTAAAAGCCTATCTATGTGTTGGCCAAGTGTACGCTCACCTCTACCAATTTTACTAACTTGCTTCACTTCCTTGCCAAACTCTTGCATTTGTTACTTTAGGAATCCAATCTCCTTCATGATTGTACCAAGGCTACCAAATAGACCTTTTGATGGTTTGGGCCCAGCATTATTATTATCATCAAAGTTTAGAAGATGCCCCTATTCCCCATCATCCTCATTTTATGGATCCCTAATCTTCTTAGTCTATAACTTCTCCTCCTATCACCTTAAAGATTTTCTTTTCCTTTCCAACCAATGAGCTAGAGGCTCATCGTCAGAAGGGGAAGAGGCCCAGTCATCTTGAAAACCCTTAATACCCTTTCCTTTACCCCCACTCCTCTTTTTATAATGATCTCTCACCAATTCCTCCATAAAATCACTTTTCTGATTAGAATCACAGTCAGCAACCATCTTTTTCTTCCTTTTAGAACTACAACCAAAGCCCTTTTTCAAACTCCCCATACCCCCCTCAGCTTCATCTTGGGTATCTGAATCATAACCCTTTTCCACGAGATTCCCTTTTGTATCATAGTATGCCCCTTTCAAACTACCCTTGGGCTTCACAATCTTCATGGATTTTAACACATTCATTATAAGGACCATAAGACCCTTGTGGCAAACATGCTCACCATTCAGGTCTTTCTGAATAGCCTAAGTGAAAATGCTAAGATATTGCCTTAAGTAAAATGGAAAGTTGATCCTAACATCATGCCTAAAGTGATTTCCCAATGTGAAATGGTACCCATGCAACTTAGTAAATCTCCCATCTAAAGTGAGCTATTCCATAATAACAAAAAGCACAAATTTCCATGGTCAAGAAATAGAGGTCAAGTTGATGTAAGAATTACCTATTTTCACCAAGCAACTATTCTCATGCTCAGACTCCACAAATTCATCTATGGCCCTATATATGCTATTAAAGTTTTTTTCAATTCAAGAACTAAGATGTATACCAAGGAATAATCTATCACTTAAAGGTCTGGTAGGTAGACTCACTGCTTTTGTGCTATCTAACTTTGATAATTACAAACTTGAAAATATTGAATTTTCTTTCAAATCTAAAGTGTCATTTAAGGAACCTAATGAGAAGAAGAAGAATAATAAAAAGATAAATATGTGTCTAGTGACAATGATATAGATGAGGAGGATATAGAACAACTTGAAGCACTACTAACAAGAAGATTCCACAAAGGTAAAGGCAAGTTCAAAGTTAAATTACCTATCACTTGTTTGAATTACAATGAGGTTATTCATATTGTTGCTAGATGTCTAGAGAAGAAGAACTAAAGAGGTGGTGCCAAGTACAAATGTAGGAGAGATGAAGATAGCAAGGACTACAAAGAAAAAGGCAAAAAATCTTGCTACATTGCTAAAGAAGAAACAAAAGATGAATCTAATGAACATAATGATGAAATGGTGTATGTTACAATGAAGGACAAATCTGATGGAGATAAGGCAACTACACTTGTGACTTGTGTGAACAAGAATGATAGATGGATCATTAACAGTGGGTGTTCACATCAAATGATTGGGGACAAAAGTAAGTTCACTACCCTAAATTATTATGATGGAAATAGTGTAAGATTTGGTAATGATGCACCATGTTTAATAAAAGGAAAAACTCATAGATAAGATTTAATGTGACAATGCTTACCATGTTGAAGAACTTAAATATAATCTCTTGAGTGTGTCACAACTAAATAATTTAGAATGTAAGGTTGATTTTTAAAAAAATATTGCTAAGATATATGATACAAAAGGAAAAGTGGTTGGCAAGAGTGATCAAACTAGGAGTAATCTATTATATCTTGATACAGAGGATGCTACTTGTCTATTTGTAAAATTTGATGATGTATGGTTGTGGCACAATAGGTTATGTCTTGTTAATTTTGATAACCCGGTAAGTATCAACAACATGAGAAAAGTTAGAGGTTTGCCTAAGTTGAAGAAGCCTAATAATATAATGTGCAAAGAATGTTAATTAGGAAAAATGACAAAGTCAATTTTTAAGAGTAAAACTCATACCTCTAAAGAAATACTAGAGCCAAACCAAGATTATCCAAATATGTCAAGAGACATCATCTTGCTACACAAATTATTGGAGATAAAGATGCTAAACCAATGACACAAAATAGATTGAGAAATGATACATTTTTATTAAGCATAAAGGAACCCAAATTAGTACAAGATGCCTTAGAAGATGTAGACTAGAGTAAAGCCACGAAAGAAGAGATTGAACAAATTGAGAAAAAAAAAAAATGGACTCTAGTTCCTAGACCAGAAGAAAAAAACGTGATGGGCACCAAGTGGGCATTTAGAAACAAGCTAGATGAAAATGGTGAAGTCACAAGGAACAAGGAAAGATTAGTTTTCAAATGATATGCACAAGAAGGAATTGACTATGGAGAGACATTTTCCCCTATTGCTAGATTGGAAGGAGTAAGAACTTTACTTGCTTATTCTATATACAAAACTTTCAAGCTTTATCAAATGAATGTTAAATTTGTATTTCTAAATGGCATGTTAGAGGAAGAAGTCTACATAGAACAGCAAGAAAGATTTTTTTATGTTTACAATAAGAACATGGTATCTAGATTACATAAAGCTCTATATGGTTTGAAACAAGAACCAAGAGCATGCTATGAGACACTTCATAATCATCTTATGAATATTGTATTTGAAAGGATTGATGATAATAGCAATCTGTACATGAAGATAGAAAAAGGGAAAGGTATTTTTTTATCTAAATTTTTTGTTGTTGATATCATTTTTGGAGGTCAAGATTCTTTATGTAAGGTTTTTAAAAATGAAATAAAGAAAGAATTTGAAATGTCTGTGTTTGGAGAGATCAAATTCTTTGTGGGTTTGAAAGTATATCAGATGAAATATGATATATACATCACTTAGTCAAAATATGTCAAGGAAATACTAAAAACTTTTGGATTGGAGGATTCCAAACTAGTAAGTGCACCTATGGTGATAGGACACAAGTTGTCAAAGAATGATTATTCAGCTAAGGTGAATTGAACATTATACAGGTCTATGATTGGAAAATTACAATATGTAGTACATAGTAGACCTAACATTGCATTATCAGTAGGGATAGTAGCAAGATTCTCTTCTATTTCTAGAAAGAATCATTTGATGGATGTAAATAGAATAATGAGATATCTAAAAGGAACAAAGGAATTTGGTCTATGCTATAAGAAAAATGAGAGATTTGGATTAAGAGCCTATACTTATGTTGATTGAGCTAGAAATATTGATGATAGAAAGAGCACCAATGGAGGAGAATTTTTCTTAGGCAAGAGGCTAGTTACATGGACTAGCAAGAAAAAAAATTTCACCTCACAATCTACTACTAAAGGTGAATATGTTGTTGCTATTGTAATTGTACAAACATTGTATGCATCAAACAGTTACTCAAAGGTATAAAGGAAGAGATCATAGAATTAGTAACACTTTATTGTGATAATACAAGTGCTATAAACATATCAAAGAATCTTGTGATGCACAAAAAGACTAAGCACATTACAATCAAGTATCATTTCTTGAGAGAATTAGTTCAAGATAAAGAGGTGAAGATGGAATATGTTAACACAATTTAAGACAAAATTGATGATATCTTCACAAAAGAATTACCTAAGGATTCTCATGAGTATCTATGAGGTGAACTAGGGGTGATGCCCCTATCAAAGGCTATCTAAGTAACAAAAGGAGTCCCCTGCATCAAACAAGCTGATTTTTATATGTTACAGATTGATGCAGTGGATCTTAATTTAGGAGTTACCTAAAATAATTAAAGAACTAACATTTCAAATTAGTCACAAGTAAGGTGACAAGGGGAAAAACTAATGAAGTTCATATCTGCATGTTAAGCTATGAAGTCTTTGGCATTGTTGTCAAAGTGGGAGAGATTTACTGATGAGAGGGAGAAATACAAGAATGAATTAAAATTTATCTTAGAGGGAGATAGTTTTTTATTAGGAGAACAAAGAAAGAGAAATTCTAACATCGACTTAGTAAGAGGGAGATAAAAGAAGTAATTCATATGGAGTTATAAGGAAGAGTTTTGTAACCTATTCAAAAGATGGAAGTTGCTAACAAAGGGAGAGATTTCAATACATGGAATTATTTTTTGATATTTTGTTGGTATTACTATTTTAACCTAGTTAGTTTAGTTAATCAATTTGGTTTGCCATCAATGCCAAAGAGGGAGATTGTTAAGAATAGATTAAAGAAGATTGTTGAAGAAGTATGATACATATGTTTCAATCATTATTTTGTCACTAATGTCAAACTTGCTATTTTTTGGTAAGGAAACTACTTACATAATTTAAGTGCTATCACTTATTTGATTGATGAAGAGGATTTGATCAAAATATGTAACAATAGTACCTAGAGGAAAGATTGAGTTATGATTATGTAAAGAAGTAAAAGAATCAATTAAGAAAGTGGTAACATGATGTATTGATAATCTACTTAAGGTTACAAAGGTTGGTTACAGTAAGAAAGATTAGAAGAATAAGTGAAACAAATTTTGTCTGCCAAGCTTGACCAAGTGGTTAGTAGGTGTTGAGCAAAGTCAGTGCAAGCTAAGCAGAAAATTAGTTAGTGTTGAGTAAAAGTTTATTCTAGTGTATGCCAAAAAAATAGTGGATGTTGAATAAATTTTAGTTGATGTCAAGCACTACTAAACTTTAGTTCATGCTGAGTAGTTTCACAAAGGATGTCAAGCAACATAGTATGTGTTGAGCATCAAAATCCTGATAATGTCAAATGGGTACATTATTTAAAAGATTGTGAATTCAATGGATCTGAGCCAATAAGTTTATTTTATTGGATTGTGTGAACCAGATGGAAGATAATATTGATGAGCTAGTGGCAAAAAATTCAAGGTAAACCATTTTTAGGAAAATTCAAAGAGGATTCAAGGAGAAGTTTCTAGAAGAGATATAAAATGTGGGGTAGATTCATTATATCCTACCTAATCTATCCTGACCCTAAATTGGACGATGGAGTGTGGGTAGAAAAAGATCTTAGTTTCCTATTTATAAGAATGGCTTGTTAGAAACAAAGGTTTTCTTATATGAGAACCTAAGGAAGACAAGGAGTCAAGGGTTTTTCTTAATCAAGTGACCTAAGAGAAGAGTCTGCATTGGCATGTTAAGCAAGAAGGCTTAAGGATATGAATAATTGAAGGGTGAATAAGCAATTAGAGCTGAAACATGTAAAAGCCAAGTAGAATGAAGGACTGAAACAAAGATCTATAATCTACAAATAGAGTTGTAAGTTGTTATTAGATCAAGTCTTACTATTACTCTCTAATAATTGTATCAGTCTAGGGTAAATCCTTTGGATTAAGGTTGACCTAACAATCATTTATAAATCTTTTAACTGGGTGACATTCCAAGTGAATGGTCTAAAGTCCTCTAATAAGGCTCACCCCTAATAGTTTGTTTGAAATCCTCTAATAGGATCATATTTAACATTGTGTATTGTAACCTTCAACAGGGTTGGTCTTTCATAAGGCATCAATTCAGAAGAGTGAAAAAAAAAAGTAGCATGTTACTAGTGGTTTTTCCAAAATTAGGTTTTCATTTAAATCATTATGTTAAATTTGTTGATAAATTTGTTATGTTTTATGTTTACATTTCTACAAGTTGATTTGGTAGTAACCTACAAGTTTTAAGTGATTGCATAATCTTATGGATGCATGCATGAAGATAAATGTTTTATGGGTTCACTAAGCTGTGAAAAGTTTTATTTATACATCTAGATCTTGGATAACTAATTCACCCCCCTAGCTATTCTAAAGTATTCCAATAACCTTTGACTTCTTCAAAAAATTTGGTGCATGTTTGGAGAAGAAGACCTTGCACACCTATACACCTTGATGAAATTTGTGTAAGGTGCTTAATTCACCAAAAAATCAAAGTTCTTAGTTTTGAAAATGGTTTCTAGGTTTTTCTTAGAAAAGGTCTAGGAGAACTCCAGTGTACTTATTTTTCCCTTTTTAATAATGTATACCCTCTTTATAGCCAAACACTTTCATAGTTTTGAACTCTTGGTGCTTCTTCTATCTAAAATCCCAAGGCTCCTGTGTTGAATCTTGTCATTAATAGTTGCAAAAGATGAGGAACATGTTCTGATTCATATGTCCAACCTCTTTATCTTTGATCTTTAGAAGAAAATTCATGAATCAAAACTTATGCGTGACTTCTTTGAAGGCGAATGTCACCCGCTTAGGTGAGATCTCTATTGTTGTTGATAATGAAGATGCTATGATAATCTATGCACATGTGCATCATGTGCCACACCTTCATGTTTATGCACATCTTCATGCACTATGAATTCTATTCCTTGATTTTTCTTCTCTCTACCTACTTGATCCTTTTTGGTAAGAGATCAGGTGATCCAGATTATCCAAAATGGTCAAATGTTTGAAACTCTTTCATATCTTTTTTAACAAGCTTTTCTATGAACTTTTTAATTGGCTTTTTTGGAGGTATTTTGCTCAGATTTTCAAGTTGAAAATTTCATCAGTATATAAAACTAGGTAATCAAAGGCTTGTTATTTTAGGGGTTCAAATTATATTTTTAGTTCTTCTTTCTAATGGTGTAAACGGTTTTGAATTCTAAGCTCTAGGTCAAAAGTTATGACCCCAAAAAGTTAAGGATGTCTTTTTACCTATACAATGAAGAATACAATAATTATCTTGTATTGAAAAACTAAAAAGGGGACACCCTATGACTTATATTGATAAAATTAGGTCAACAACTAGTCAAAATAGTTAATTTTTTCCCAAAAAAGCTAGTTTTTGTGCACTAGTGCACCTAGTGCTAGTGGAATAATTTCTATTGGAAAATTGGAAAAGTGTGTAGTTGTGCACTAGCACACATGCACATCTTGACATGGTGTACATGGTGTGCATGTGCACAACTATGAATATGTGCATTTGTGCAAGTGCAAGCAAGACAAGTGGGTGGCATGCACACCCTTTGGAGGTGTGCACCTATGCATATGCATGGGTGTGCATCTCCAAATGAGTAAATTTCTCACTTGTGCATATATTGTGTTGGCTACATTGAGGAAATGGTTAGAGGCAGAGGAAATTTTGGCAATATTGTGTTGGATACATTGAGATAGATTGTAGACAAATTAGATGTTGTAGAGATAGCTTAGAGAAGAGTAGCACATCTTGATGATGTGAGTGATGATGAGTTAGCAGTGCCAAACCCTAATCTAGAACCTAAAGAAGATCAAGATGAGGCAAGATTGTTGAGAGTATTGTCTAGGGAAAATTCAAAACTTGTTTCTGAAGTTTTTCCTTATGATGGAAAATTAGATACCAATGTTGTGCTGGATTGGATTCTCTAAAATGGAGAACTTCTTTGAGCATGAAAACAATCCTTATAATAGGATGGTAAAGATTGCAATTACAAGGTTGAAAGGACATGCCTCACTATGGTGGGAGCATTTTAAAATTGATAGACAAAGGAGAGGAAAGGAAAACATTAGGACTTGGGAAAAAATGGTGAACAATGCAAAGAACAAGTTTCTTCATGTTAATTACCAAAATAGCTTGTTGAGAAAGATGCAAAATTTGAGACAAAGAGATAAGACTGTAAAGGAGCATACTGAGGAATTCTATATATTGGACATAAGATCTAGACATGTGGATAATGATGGTGAGAAAATTGCAAGATACATAAATGTATTGAGATCTAGAATTCAAGATGAGATAAGTTTTTTGAAACTGGAAAGTGTGGAAGAAGCATACCAATATGCCTTGAAAGCTGAGGAGATCTTGACAAAGAAGCATGAACAAAGATAAAGAATTAGAGGTGGTAGATTCTAGAGAGGCAGTGGTAGATCTATGGAGAAGGTGGTAGATCTGACAATTTTGTGCAAGATAAGGGAAAATATGAATAGAATAATGATGAAAAAGGAAAGACCAAGTGAAAAGGTGGTGATTCCTACCAAGGAGGTACTAGTTCTTACTAAGGAAGACATAATTCTTATTCTAGAGGTGGTTTTCATGGTAATTGGTTTAGATGTGGTAAAGGACATAGATCTTATCAATATAGATATTCTTAAAGTAGGCAAGGTAAAAAAATGTTGTGATTCAAGGAGACACTAAGGTTTCATCGAGTGCACCTGAGGCTAAAGAAAATCTAATGGTGAGAAGAACCTTATGCAATAAGGAAAGTGATGATGAACCTATCCTAAGAAGAAGTATTTTCAAGACCAGATGTAAGATGGTTGGAAAATGTTGCAAGGTGATCATTGATAGTGGAAGTTTACAAATTTGGCATCAAAATAATTGGTTACAAAGTTTCAATTGTAGAGGTTGGAGCATCCTAAACCCTATCTTGTTTCATTCATCAAATATGAGCATAAGATATCAGTAAGTGAACAATGTATTATGAAATTCAAGATTGGACATTATTTTGATGAAGTTTTGTGTGGTATTATGCCTATGGATTGTTGTCATAATTTGTTGGGTAGACCTTGGCAATATGATATATATGTTATACATGATTGAAGATTGAATCAATATACTCTTTGAGTGAATGGGAAAAACAAAATAATGTTCTGTTTGATTGAAAATCTAGATGAGGTAAAGTATACTACTGTGAGAATTTGAATGGTTAATTGAAAGAAATTTGAAAAGGAAATCAAGAAGAATCAACTCTTATTTTCCATAATCCCTAGGAGACTAGTTTATGCCAATAGCAATCGAGTATCAGGAAATAGTGCTAATTGAGTACCAGTCAATAGTGACTGAGTAATAAAAGCTAGTGGTAACTGAATGGTAGCAAAAACTAGTACTATTGATTGAGTGCCAATGGAAATTACTAATTTTTTAAATGAGTATAAATATATTGTTGTAGATGATATACTTGATGATTTTCCTTCCATGAGAAGTATAAGTCATTGTATGGATATAATTCCTAGAGCTAGTTTGTTAAATAAAGCACCATATAGATTGACGCCTACTAAAAATAAAGAACTTAATGGACAAGTCCATGAATTATTTTAGAAAGGATTGATCAAAGAAATTTTGAGTCCATGTGTTTTACTTATCGTATTAGTACCTAAGAAGAATGGAGAATGGAGAATGTGTACTAATTCTAGAGCTATTAATAAGATCACAGTAAAATATAGGTTTCCTATGCCGAGGATGGATGACATAATGGATTGTTTGAGTGGAGAAAAGTATTTTATGAAGATTGATTTGAAGAGTGGCTATCATCATATTAGAATCAAAGAAGGTGATGAATGGAAGACTTCTTTTAAGACAAATGATGGTTTGTATGAATGGTTGGTAATCCCTTTTGGTTTGACTAATGCACCTAGTACTTCCATGATGTTGATGAATGAAGTTCTAAAAACATTTTTACGTAAGTCTATGATTATTTATTTGGATGATATTTTAATATTCTATAAGATTAAGGAAGAAAATCTTGAGCATATTAGACAAGTATTGCAGAGATTGAAAGAGAAGAAGTTGATGATTAATCTGAAGTAGTGTTCTTTTGTGCAAAAAGAGATTGTGTATTTGAGATTTGTGATTTTAGCTAATGGTTTGAAGATGGATCCTAAGAAGGTTAAAGCAATTTTGGAATGGCATACACTTGAGAATGTGGGAGAGGTAAGATCATTTCATGTTTTGGTTATTTTTTACAGGAAGTTTATACAAAATTTCAGTTCTATTTTTAATAATATGATTGAGACAATGAGAGGATTCAAGTGGACACATGGAGCTGATAACAATTTTGAGACTTTAAAAGAATAGGTTGCTGAGTTACCTATATTAACTTTTACTAATTTTAATAAAGTATTTTGAGTTGAATGTGATGCAAGTGGTAGTGCAATAGGAGTTGTATTGATTCAAGAAGGTAAATCTATTGCTTTCTTTAGTGAGAAGTTGAAAGATGCTAAAAGGAAGTATTCTATGTATATCAAGAGTTTTATGCTATTGTTCAATCTTTGAAAAAATGGGGATATTCTTTGATTCCTAAGGAGTTTGTGTTGTATAATGATCTTAAAGCTTAATAGTATGTGTGAAGTCAACTTAAGTTGAATAAGAGACACATAAAGTGGGTTGAGTATTTGTAGAGTTTTAACATAAGAGTAGAGTCACTAACTAAGTTTCTGATTCATTTAGTAGAAGAAATTCTTTTTTTTACTGAGATGAAGATTGAAGTTCTTGGTTTTGATGAGATGAAGGAGTTGTATTATACTGATCCGAATTTTTCTAAGATGTGGAGAGAGTGTAGAGCACCTAGTTTGACAAGACAACCAAGTAAGTTTCGTAAGTATTTTATTCAAGAAGGTATCTTGTTTAAAGGTATTCAGTCATCTATTCCTAATATTTCTATGAGATTGAGTATGATTAAGGAAAATCATAGTGGTGGACTAGTTGGACATTTTGGAATTGATAAGACACTAAGTTTATTGAAAGAGAAGTTTTATTGGCCTTGGATGTATAAGGATGTTTAGAATTTTTTGAAGAGTTATAGAGTTTGTCAAGTTGCAAAAGGAGTAAGTCAGAATACTAGTTTGCATACACCTATTTCTATTCTTGAGAAACCTTGGAGTGAAATCAATATGGATTTCGTTCTTGGATCTCCTAAAACAATAAAGGGATATGATTCTATATTTGTTATTATAGATAGATTTTTTAAGATGGCTTATTTCATACCTTGTAAGAAGACATCAAATATTGAGCATGTTGCTAAGGTTTTCTTTAAATAGATTATCAAATTGCATGGATTACCACAAAGTATTATTTTTGATAGAGACAATAAGTTTCTTGGTTATTTTGGGAAGACTTTTTTAGAAGAAGATCGATGCTAAGTTGAAGTATATTTCTACTTTCCATCCACTAATAGATGGATAGATAGAGCTTGTGAGTAGAAGCTTGGGTAATTTGTTGAGATGCTTAATTGGGAATGAATCACATAATTGGTAAGTGGTATTAGCACAAGCTGAGTTTGCATATAATAATTCTATGAATAAGATTATAAGGAAGACACCTTTTGAAATTGTACTAGAATGTAGTCTAGAGGAGTATTAAATTTAAGTGATATTATTGGTGAAGAAAAGAGAAGTGATGTAGGAGAAGAATTTTTTGATTTTATGAAATCTTTGCATAAGGAAGTGAAGCTGAAGTTGCAACAAAGTAATCAGAAGTACAAGGAGAATGTTGATAAGTCTAAAAAACATCATGTTTATGAAGTTGGTGATGAGGTGATGGTTCATTTGAAGAAAGGAAGATTTCATGTTGGAACATTTAGTAAGTTGAAGATAAAAAAATTTGGACCTTGTAAGATCTTGAAGAAGTTTGACAGTGGTAATGTTTATGAAGTTGAGTTGCCTGATGACAATTTCACTAACTTATACAAGTATCATGAGTCAAATGATGAAGTTGATGTGTTAGATGATTATCCTAAGAAGAAGATTGAATAAGTTAAATAGATATTTAATCAAAGAGTTGGTAAGAGCACAAGAGGAAAAGTTTACTATGAGTATTTGGTAAATTGGAAGAACAAAACAATGGAAGATGCTACATGGATTTCCCAATCTGAGTTGGATTTAGCTTAGGTTGTGAAATCTCAATGATTTAGGAGAATAATTTCTTTCAACCCAGTTGTCTAATGTAGGAGCATCCTAAGTTGCATGGCTATCTTGCATGTTTACCAAGTTACTTAGTTCTATCAAGTTGCAATTTCTTGCATTGCCAAGTTTTCTATGTTTGCCAAGTTCAAAGTTGTTGTTGAGTTATCCTATGGTTACTTAGTTCCTTTGGTTACCAAGGGTTGGTGAGCTCCTTTGGTTATAGATCATTATTGAGTGCTACTGAGTTTCCTTAGTTATTAAATATTGTTGAGTTTGTTGTGTTGCAATATTTGTTGGATTCTTCATTTTTCAAGTTTTTTGTGTGTGGTTTCATATTGAAGTTGACCTTTGCATTTAGTTTAGTGATAGGTATTTGTCAAAAGCTTACTTGTGGCTTATCCTAGAATTTAATATGAGAGTTTATTTTGGTTTTAATTGCAATAGGATGACTTGTGTTCATGCATGTATTTAAAGAGATCTTTGGGAGAGTCTTAAAGAGGGGTATTAAGAGATGTAGAAGTTAGAAGTAAGAAGCATAGTAGACATAGAAGGAAGTTCAGATGTGAAGTTTGATCATTAAATATTGTAATTGTTTATAATATCCAGTGGTAACCCAAAAGGTCTTACTTTTGGGCAGGTAATTGATGATTCTGATAAATATATGAAGACATTTCTTCCTCTATCTCCTGAGTTTCCTATAATTGGTGTTTTCTTTCTATTGTGTTAACTCTAGCAATTAGTTAGGATAGTTGGGTGTGTGTTTGGCCCTAGCTATCTCATCCCTCCCTACATCAATGATGTAGAAGGAATTTTGAAAGGTATTGAGCCTATGATGAGGAATAAAAGAAGAGAAATTCTTCTTATGGGAGGTAATTATGAAGAGGTGAATAAGTAAATTGAGGAAGCCATGGTTAGCTATATGACTTCTATGTCAAAAGTCACCAAGGATAGTGTGCAGCTAGAAAGAGAAATTCATGTATATGTTAAGGTCAATACTCCTACTAATAATGAAGAAGAGGGTGAGGAAACTTAGAAAATTTCACTCACCTCCACACATAGTTATTGGGATCGAATCCATGCAAGTGGACAATACTCATATAACTGTCAATGATAAACAAGACCCTTTTGTAGAATATTATAGCCTACTCCAGTTCTAATGAAGAGGATAATGAGGAAGAAAAAAAAAAAGGAAAATGGAAGAGGAAGAAAAGAAGAGAGTAGAATAAGAAAAAGAAACAAAGAAGATTGAAGATGAGAAGAGTAAATTAGAAGAAGAAAGAAAAGATGAGTAAAGAAAAAAAGAAGAGAAAAAGGAGAAGGAAAGAAGGAAAGAAGAGCAAAAGGAGAAAGAAAGAAAAGAGGAAGAAGAAAGAAAGAAAGAAGAAAAGAGAAAGGAGGAAGAAAGAATGAAAGAAGAAAAGGAGAAATAAAATAAAAAAGAAGAGAAGAAAAGTATTGTACTACAAGTAGTTCCACCTATGACATTAGCTACCCCAGCACTAGTAGTTAATATATTGCCTATATTATTAGATGAAGATGACAATCAGAAGGGTCTAATGATCTCTTTGAGCTAGTTACTAAAGAAGAACAAGTTTGTGAAGACTTTAGAAAGAACCTTAGTAGAAGTTCTAGAAATAATGTAGAAGACAGTATAGACCACTATTACAAAACTTGATATACAAAAGAAGGAAAAAGAAAAGATAAGATGATTTGATGAAGAGTTCACCACTTTGTCGAATATTGCTTTGGTACAAGCGCAGACTAAATATGATACATCACTATTTGACACAGTATGTACAAATGTTAGAAATGACTTACATACATTGAATGTGTACATTAAAGAGATGAGAAAGAGAATAGATGAAGGAAATAAATTGTGTGGACAATGTGCAATGTCATATAATTACCTATCAAGATTTTATAATTTGATCAAAGGTTGAATGTGTTAGCTTCAAACACTCACCATCAAATTACACCAACTAGAGGTAAGTATTGAAGATATTGGAGCAGAAATGGAAAAAGTTCACAATGCTAGCCAAGGCATTGAATCTAATAAGGAGAAGGTAATAAGGAGATTCTCTATCCTTATAGAATACTTGTCTCCTAAAGTTATCATTTTGTAGAGGCAATTGGAGGAGTGTCTAGCAACAAAGGCATCCTATGAAAAAATTGCCTATACAAACTTGGGCACAATTGAAGCAGCATCTTATGTTCTTTTTACACATATTAGTATTTTAGATACAATTAAAGACAATTGGAAGAAAGAGCTTGAAAGACTAAGACTTGGTTTTGCAGATTCTATATCCAGAATTTCAAGTTGAACAGAGAAAGGCAACAACATTTTGTTTGTACACATTTTTTACACCTTTGTCATTGATGTCAAAGGGAGAGAAGAATATAAATAAAATTGTATAAAGAATGTATATATAATTAAGGGGGAGTTTAGATATGTATATAAGGAATGTCATGATCCATCAAAACATGAATAAAAATTTTCAAGTTTTCGAGGCTAGTTCTGAGTAATTATTTTTGTATTTATTGTTGATTTGTATGACATCATTTTGGGACTAAGACAATTTTCCCAAATGTTTCCATAAATTCTAAAGGGGGAGATTTTTGGAAATATGGCTAGGTAGATGTATGAGTGTTGTCATTTATGGCAACATATATATTTTGGTATTTCATTATGTAATCAATGATAGAAAATTGTCTAAGTATTGGATAGTTTGCAACAACACAAAGAAATATTTGATATGTAGAGATGATGGAGTTTAATTTATCTCTTGCATAATTGAGGATTGATAGTTGATAGTGTCATGATGATGTATCTCAGTGTGTAGATTTGTACAGATAGTTTGATGTCAATTACATAAGAATTACCAGTATAGATAATTAACAGAGTAGAACAGGGCACAATAGTAAAATGAACTATACAACTTAACGAATTATTTTAGTAACATAATAATTAATTAACCATGATGTTTTGACATCCTAGATATTAACCTTGAGGTTATTCTGGAAGCTTCAAGGTAGACTAAGCAAAGTTTTGTTAATTTGCAAGGTATAAGTAAAGATCATATCTTGTACAGCTAAAGTCAATTGTGAAAAGGGATGTAAACTATTGTGAAGGAAGTATATGTGATATGTGAGCCTTATGTGATGCAAAATTTGATGTATGATCAAAAAAAGTGTGAGTTATAGAAGTGAGATAGTATTGTATGTATATCTATTCTTGTGAAGAAACTTATTTGTATATTGCATATTAGGGTAGTGATCTCTTCTTGCATACATTATATTTGATCTACCAACTCTTAATAGGGTCAAAGCAACTTCTAGCAGGGTTGAGGCTTTTAATAGAGTTTAGTCCTCTAACAAGGACTCGAGACACTATATGTATTTGATAGACTCCTAACAAGGTCAATATCCTTAACATGATTCTTTTATTTAGTGGATCATCTTGTTTGTATCATCCCCTTGGCTAGGGTTTCCCTAGTTAAAAAATAATGGTGTTATGATTTCTCTATGTGCATGGTTTTATTTATTATTCAACATTGTTGGTTCACTTTCATATGCAAGTTATAAAGTAATTAACAATATTCCATTGTGGGAAAAAGTTTGTAGAATATTTATTCACCCCCCCCACCCCTTCTATATTATCTATTTCTAATAGATAGATCATGGAAGAGAAACAGAAAAGAGGATGAAATATCAAAGAAGGGAATTATACAAGAGAACAAAGATACTACTAAATAAAAAGGGAACATATCCTAAAGGGAAGAACTATTGAAGATATAGACTAAGTATACCTAATGGTGAAATTTATATTAGAGAACCTAAATGATGTCAAAGAGCTGAAAAGTTGTATTATTGTCAATGCATACATTTGATTTTCTTATGTGTAATTTTTTGTAATATAAAATCATATGTTTATGTGTTTCCATAAATGCAAAAGGGGGATATTATTATTTCCAACTAATGATGTGACTAAGAATGCTATGAATATTGATGAAAGAGTCATATAAGTTGTTATGTTTTCATAGATGGCATAGTCTTAGTTGGCTAAATATTATGTTGATTCAGTAAAGTGCCAATCATTTGATTGATAAAGGATTTGAAGAAAGTATGATGATGATATAGTATCTTTGATATAATATTTTTTTGAAGTGAAGAACCTATAATGGAACAATTATTATTTTTTCAATGATGTCAAACCTACTACCTGCTAGTGAGACAATTGGATTTTTGTCCGAAAGCTATCATTTAGTTGATTGATGAAGAGGATTTGAAAAGAGGAGATAGCAATAACATCTAGAGAAAGGTTGAGTTATTTGGTATGTAAAAGAAGCACTAAGACCAAGTAAGACATTGATACTATAGTGTATTATTTATCTACTTAAAGTCTAAAATAAAAGATTACTCAAGTTAAGACTAGAAGAAGATTAAGTAAGAAAAGTGTATGTTGAGCCTTGTCAAGTAGCTAGTATAAGCCAAGCAAAAATCAATGGGAGCTAAGTGAAAAACAAGAGATGTCAAGCAAAAATAAAAATTAGTGCAAGTTGAATGATTGTTAGTAAATGACGAGTAAAGTTTAGTTGATGTTGAGCATCAATCAACTTTAGTGTTCACCAAGTAAACTAGTATTGGCTAAGTGGAAGAATGGTATAGAAGCTAAGTGATAGCATATTGATGTTGAGTGTATGCCTAAAATGTGAGCAGACTTCTATGAGTCATTATATCCAATATTTCTCAAGAATGAGGTCTTGAGTGGTGGCTCATAGCTCTATATTCATGGAGTGCAAGGGTTTATGATGGAGGCCCTTAATTTGACCTAGTTTGTGCCCATGCAATTACACCATAAAGAAAGAGATTCAAAGATCAAAATATAAATACAAATGAAGATGCAAACTGATCTAAATGATGACAATGCAAAGAAATGAAAGAAAGGAAATCTAATCTATGAAAGAAAATTACAATACAATATTAATCTATGAAAACAAATATGGATCTAAGATAATATGAAAATGCAAGGATAGATCATGATGATGGAAGCCATGGATGCATGAGAGAAGAAGACAAGAAGATAGAAGTTCTCCACAAAAATCTTTAATGCTCAAACTCCTCCAAAAATCACTCTCCAAACTTACAGCATAACAATAGCATAATCGTGGATGTCAAAAATGAGAGAGGGCTCTCCCTTATAAAGAAGAATGGATAATTAAGATTAAGAGGCAACAAGGTTGAATCAAGGGTGGAGAAAGAATGATCTATGTGAGATTTAATTCCACCAATGAGAAAAGAGAGGAAAATTAAATGGAATCCCATTTAGAAATATCTGCATTTAAGTGTAGCGGAAAAAAGAATTTATTTAATTTTTATTTATTTTATTTCCTTTTTCAAGTGGGATTTTATATAACTAAAAGGGAAAAAGTTATTTTAATTAAATAGGAAATATTTAATTAAATTAAAAGAGGGGTTTTTCTCTTAATTAATTAAATATGGACTAACTATTTAATTAAACAAGAGAAGTTTTCTTTTAATTAAATAACACTTAGGATAAAATGATCAAACCTTAGGAAAATGTTGAAATAATTGAATTAATTACAATTTGATCAAAGAAATTGATTTGAATTGATTTAATAAAATATTTCAAACCATTGATTCGGGAATTTTGATAAATTGAATAATGGGGGCCCATAGTCTAGGTGACCATTCTAGGGTGCATACACTAAGTGCTAGTATTTATGTTAAATCAAAGATTTGATGAATCTAAGCTAACTATTTTGTTTTCTAAAATTGTGTGAAATGTGTGGAAGATAACTATGATGATCTTGTAGCATAGAATTCAAGGTAAACCATTTCAAGGAAAATTCAAAGGAAGATTGAGGAAGAAGTTACTAGAGGAACCAAATGGAAAGCTGGGTAGATTCATTGTATCCTACCTAACCCTAAAATGGATGATTATGGTTTTTTAATAAAAAATCTTAATTATCTATTTATAGAGAGAGTTGGTCAGAAGAAAAGGTTGTCATGTGCAAGAGCCTAAGGAAAAGACAAGGAGCCTAGGGTATTGCTTCGTTGAATGACCAAATAGAAGAGACTACAATTGGCATGCAAAGAAAGAATACTTAAGAATATGAATTCTTGAAGAGTGAACAAGCTATTAGAGATAAAATGTGTGAATGCCAAGTAGAATGGAGGACTGAAATAGAGATCTATTATCTACAAGTGAGTTGTAATTTTTTATTAGATCAAGCCTTACTATTACATTCTAATCATTGTATCAGTCTAAGTTAAATCCTTTGGAGTAAGGTTGACCTAACAGTCATTTGTAAATCCTTTAATTGGGTAACATTCTAATGGAATGTTCTAAAGTCCTCTAGAAGGCTCACTCCTAAAACGGTGATTAAAATCATTTAACTGGGTTAGATTTAATAGTGTCTATTGTAACCTTTAACAAGGTTGGCCTTTCACAGGGCATCACTTCAAAAGAATGAGAATTAGTAGCATGTAAATAGTAGTTTTTCCCAAATTAGGTGTCTACATAAAATCCTTGTGTTAAATGTGTTATTAAATCTATTATATTTCATGTTTACATTTTTGCAAAGTTGTTTTGACCTAGGATAGTAATCTATAAATTTTAAGTATTACATGATCTAATGGATGCATACATAATAAGGTTCTATGGATATCGGTCTACTAAGCATTGAAAGGTTTATTTGTACATCTAAACCTTGGATAACTGATTCACCCCCCTTTTAGTTATTCTAAAGAATTTCAACAATTGATATCAAAGCCTCATAGTGCTTAAGAGGACTAGTTTGAAGGTACTAGAAGCAAAAGATCAAGATGTCTAAAAGGGAGGTACCCAAGCCTAATAAGGAGAACTTCCCTGCATGGAAAAGTTTGATGAAGTTACACCTAGGGGGTTTTGGATACCATACACAATCTACCATCACAACTAAGCATGTTAATCTTATTGGAGCCCTAACTATTGATGATCTAAAAAAGAAGAAAGAACACAATTAGGCAATGTCAAAAATTGCCTCTGCCTTATGTTATTATGAATTTGATGACATCAAGAGTTGTAATACTACAAATAAGATGTGGGATGCTCTTTACACCATTTATGGAGGTGATGAAATTTTTTTGAGAGCCAAATCTAAAATTCTTAGAGGTAAGTTTGACAACATGAGAATGCAAGAAGGTGAGAATATTGCTCAATATTGCTCTAGAATAAAAGATGTTGTTAATACTATAAGAGGAGCTACTGGTAAAATTGATGATGAGACTTTATTAAGAAAATTATTGAGAACACTATTGCCCATCTATGCTATTAGAGTTTCTACCATACAAGAATTAAGATGTATACCAGGTTCTAATTTGACTCTTGGAGGTTTAGTAGGTAGGCTCACTATCTTTGAACTCTCTAATTTTGATAACTCCAAATCTGAGAATATTGAATCTACTTTCAAAGATAAATTGTCATTAAGGAAACCTAAAGAGAAGAAGAAAAAGGTAAAATATATTTCTAGTGATAGTGATATCGATGAGGATGTTGTAGAACAGCTTGAAGCACTGCTAGCAAGGAGATTTCATAGAGGCAAAAAAATTCAAAGGTAACTTATCTATTATGTGTTTTAATTGTAATGAGGTTGTTCATATTACTACTAGATGTATAGAAGAAAAATAATAGAAGTGGAAAAAAATAAAGAAGTAAAAGAGATGAGGATAGAAAATATTACAAAGACAAAGGCAAGAATTCTCGCTACATTGTAGAAGAGGAAACCAAAGATGGATTTGATGACCATGATGAAGTGGTGTATGTTGCAATGAAGGATGATTCTAATGAGGATGAGGTAGCTACACTAGTATCTTGTGTGAAAAAGAATGAGAGATGGATCATTGATAGTGGGTGTTCACATCACATGACTAGAGATAAAGTCAGTTTATTACCTTGAATTATTGTGATGGAATAGTGTAAGGTTTGGTAATGATGCACCCTATCTAATAAAAGGAAACAGATCTATCAAACTCATAGAAAAAATCATGTGTGACAATTCTTATTATGTTGAAGGACTTAACTATAATTTTTTGAGTGTGTCACAACTTAATAGTTCAAGTTGCAAAGTTGAGTTTGATAACAAGATTTCTAAGATCTATGAAACTAATGGTAAACTAATCAAGAAAGGTGATCATACTAGATGTAATCTATTTTATATTGATATGAATGATGCTACTTATCTTGTTGTATAATTTGATGATGTGTGGTTATGGCATAGGAGGTTATGTCATGTTAACTTTGATAACTTACTGAGTATCACTAACATGAAAAGAGTTAGAGGTTTGCCTCAATTGAAGAAACCTGACAATATAATTTTCAAACAATGTTAGTTAGGAAAGATGAAAAAATACTATTTTTAAGAGTAAGACTCGCACCTCTAAATAAATTCTTGAGATTTTTCATACTAACTTGTGTAGACCAATTAATGTACAAAGCTACAAGGGTGACAAGTACATTATCCTATTTTTTGATGATTGTTCTAGGATGATGATAGTTATGTTTCTGAAATAGAAATTTGATTTTTTCCAAAAAGAGACAAGAAAAAGCCTAAATTTTTTTAGATCTCATAGAGGTGGATCATTTACATCAAATGAGTTTGATATGTTTTATAATGATAGAGTAATCAGAAGACAAACATCTACACCTAAGACCCCTCCACAAAATGGGATTGATGAATGGAGGGGAAAATTTGTAATGGACTATGCTAGGACACTCATGATTGATAAGAATGTTTCTTTGAAATATTGGAGAGAAGCCATAAGTATAGTTGTCGATACCTTGAACCATGTACAAGTCAAGAAAGGTACTCATTCAACACCTTTTGAATTATGGTATGGATACTCACCCAATGTAAAATATTTTAAGGTATTTGGAAGTAAGTGCTACATTCTTAAGAATTTTAGAAATGGTAAAATAGATGCTAAAAGTAAAGAAGAGATACTCCTTGGTTATTCCATAAGAAGTAAAGCTTATAAGTGTTTAAATACTAAAACTAACAAAGTTGTGAAAAGTGCAAATGTGAAGTTTGATGAATATATAGAGGTACATAAAGCTAAACCTGTGAAGGAACTTGAGGAGTATAAATCTTTTGTATACTTTTATGAAGGTATGCCTACTGATGAAGATGTTGTAAAATTTTAGTGGCTATCGAGGCACTTATAATGAGTGTCGAGTTACATTCAAGAACTAAGTTATATTCAAGAACTGAGTTACATATAGGTGTTGAGGCACATTTTGATTTTGAGATAAGTATACATGAAAGAGATGTTGAATTATTTGATAGAGAAGTGCATAGTGATTCTAAAGTTGACAGACTTAATGAGGAATGTAGAGAAAAACCAAGAATGTTAAAGTATGTCAAAAGCCATCACCTTGCTAAAAAAATTATTGTAGATAAAGATGTTAGACCAATGACAAGAAATAGGTTGAGAAGTGATACAAGTTTTTTGAGCATGCATGAGCCTAAGACAATGAAAAATGCTTTAGAAAATGAGGGCTAGAGTAAATCCATGAAAGAAGAGATTGAGCAGATTGAGAAGAATAAGACATGGACTCTAGTTCCTAGACCAGAGGACAAGAATGTGATTGGAACCAAGTGGGTGTATAAAAAAAAAGTTAGATGAAAATAGTAAACTCACAAGAAATAAGGAAAGATTAGTTTGCAAGGGATATGCACAAGAAGAAGGAATAGACTATGGAGAAACATTTTACCTTGTTGCAAGATTAGGAGTAAGAACTCTATTTTCTTACTCTACATGCAAAGGTTTCAAAGTTTATCAAATGGATGTGAAGTTAGCATTTCTAAATGGGATATTGGAAGAAGAGGTTTATATAGAATAGTCAGAAGAATTTTTTGATGCCAACAACAAGAGCATGGTATGCAGACTACACAATGCTTTATATAGTTTAAAGAAAGCCCCAAGAGCATGGTATGAAAGGCTTCACAATTATCTTGTGAATATTGGATTTGAGAAGACTAATGATAACAACAATCTATACTTAAAGATATAAGGATGTAAAGGTATTTTACTAGCTGAAATTTTTGTTGATGATATCATATTTGGAGGTCAAGATACTTTATGTAAGGCATTTGTAAATGAAATGAAAATATAATTTGAGATGCCTATGTTTGGAGAGATCAAGTTCTTTGTTGTTTTGTAAGTATATTAAATGAAAAATTGTATATACATCACTTAGTGTAAGTATGTGAAGGAAATATTGAAAAAAAATTATTGGAAGATTCAAAACTAGTTAGCACACCTATGGTGATATGATACAAGTTGTCAAAGAATGAGGATTCAATTGATGTGAATCAAACATTATACAGGTCTATGATTGGAAAATTGCAATATGTAGTGCATAGTGGACCTAACACTACATTATATCTTGGGATTGTTGCAAGATTCTCTACTAATCTTAAGGAAAATCATTCGATGTTTGTTAAGAGAATTATAAGATATCTGAAAGGAACATAAGACTATCGTCTATACTACAAGGAAAATGAAAAAATTGAGTTGAGAACCTACACTAATGTTGATTGGGCTGGAAACGTTGATGATAGAAAGAGAACAAGTGGTGGAGATTTTTTCTTAGGAAAGAGGTTGGTCACCTAGACCAAAAAGAAAAAAAAATTCATATCTCAATCTACTACTAAAGCTGAATATGTGATTGCTATAGTAAATTTTACAAACAATGTATGAAATAAATAGCTACTAAAAAGTATGAAGGAGGAAATCACTAAACCTATGGTACTTTACTATGATAATACAACTTCTATGTATATCAAATGACCCTGTGATGCACACAAATACCAAGCACATTGCAATCAAGTATCATTACTTGAGAGAGTTAGTTCAAGACAAAGAAGTGAGGATAGAATATGTGAATACAAAAGAGTAAATATCTGATATCTTCACAAATTCTTTACCTAAGGATGCTGCTCATGAGTACCTAAGAGGTAAACTAGGGGTGATAACCCTATCCAAAGCTACTTAGGAAGCATGAGTAGTGCCCTACGTGAACTAAAGTTGAAAGTTGTATCTTACAACTTGATACATTGGATACTACTTTAGGATCTGCCTAAAGCAATGAAGGGGTTGAATTAGCATATTTATAGTGATATGAAAGGTGATAAAGGGAGAATTTGGAATTCATTATATCTACATACAAAGATGAAAAGTCTTTGGCATTTTTGTCAAAGAGGGAGAATGACTTATTGAGGGAGAAATGACTAAAATAAATATAAATCTACCTAGTGAGAGGGAGAAAGTATTGAGGAAGATATAAGAATAGAATAGAGTGAGAAGATACAATAAATAGTAAAGGAACCTAACAAAGCTCACATTACCCTACACAGAGGAAGGACATATACTACACTGATAGAGGGATAGATTTCAAAGATTTATTTTCTTTTTTGGTATTGTTGTTGGTATTGGTTTACCAACAATGCTAGAGAGGGATATTTTTGATATCAGATTGTTTTGAAGTTAGAATCTTTAATGGAACAATCATTATTTTATCAATGATGTCAAACCCACTACTTGATGGTGAGATTAATTTATTTTTGGTCTAAAAGCTATCATTTAGTTGATTGATGAAGAGGATTTGAAAAGAGGAGATAACAATAGCACCTAGAGAAGGTTGAGTTATTTGGCATGTAAAAGAAGAAATAAGACCAAGTAAGATAGTGATACTTTAGGGTCTTTTTTATCTAATTAAAGTCTAAAACAACAGATTACTCAAGTTAAGATTGGAAGAAGATCAAGTAAGAAAATTTTTTATCAAGCCTTACTAAGTAGTCACTGCAAGCCAAGAAGAAATTAGTGGAAGCCAAGTGAAGAAAAAGAGATGTCGAGCAAAGATGAAAATTAGTGCAAGCCAAGTGATTTTTAGTATATGATGAGTAAAGTTTAGTTGATGATGAGCATTAGTAAACTTTAGTATTTTTTGAGTAAACTAGTGTTGGTAGAGTCAAAGAGCGGTATAAAAGCTGAGTGATAGCATATTGATGTCGAGTGTCAATATTTATGTTAAATAGAAGTTTTGACAAATCTAAGCTAACTATTTTATTTTTTTGAATTGTGTGAAGCATGTGGAAGATAACTATGATGAGCCAGTGGCATAGAATTCAAGGTAATTTTTTTGAGGCAAGTTCAAGGAAGATTGAGAAAGAAGTTTCTAGAGGAACCAAATAGAAAAGTGGGTAGATTCATTGTATCCTACCTAATCCTACCTAACCCTAAAATGAATGATTATGGTTAAACAAAGAAAAAAATATTAATTGTCTATTTATAGAGAGAGTTGGTCAAAAGAAAAGATTGTCATGTGCAAGAGCCTAAGGAAGACAAGGAGTCTAGGGTATTGCTTCATGCAGTGGCCAAATAGAAGAGACTGTAATTGGCATGGCTTAAGAGTATGAATTCTCAAAGGGTGAACAAGCTATCAGAGCTAAAGTGTGTGAATGTCAAACAGAATGGAGGACTAAAACAAAGATTTGTAATCTAAAACTAAGTTATAATTTGTTATTAGATCAATCCTTACTGTTACTTTCTAATCATTGTATCTATCTAGGGTAATTCTTTTGGATTAAGGTTGACCTAACAGTCATTTATAAATCTTTTAACTGGGTGACATTCTAATGGAATGGTCTAAATTCCTCTAACAGGGCTCACTCCTAATAGGGTGATTGAAATCCTTTAACCATGTCACATTTAATGGTGTGTATTATAACCTTTAATAGGGTTTGGCTTTCATAGGGCATCACTTCATAAGGGTGAGAATTAGTAGCATGTTACTAGTGGTTTTTCCTAAATTGGGTTTACATGTAAAATACTTGTGTCGAATGTGTTATTGAATCTATTATGTTTCATGTTTACATTCCTAAAAAGTTGTTTTGACATAGGAAAGTAACCTACAAAGTTTGAGTATTGCATGATCTAATGGATGCATGCATAATAAGGTTTTATGGATATAAATCTACCAAGAAATAAGAAGTTTTATTTGTACATCTAGACCTGGGATAACTGATTCATCCCCCCCTCTCAATTAATCTAAAGAATTTCAACAGATATAGTTGATAAGTATGGTACTCAATAGACACTTAAATGAGTTGGATAGTCATAATTTAATTTTGGTTGGGTTTTTTTACAATCATGTAATTATTCAATGTAATGATGAATTCTATGTATCCAATGAGCTATACAAGCTACATTGAGTAACATATTGAAAGGAGTACAGTATTATTTAAACATTTGGTGAAAAGGAAGCTAAAGTTTAGTGTTAACTAAGTAATTCTTATGTTGGTTGAGTAATATATGTACCATGTGAAATGCAATGTTCACTAAGTATGTGTTGGAAGAACAAGTTAAGAAATATGGAATCTAAGGCCAATTGATGATGAAAATTAAGAATGTTCATGAAGTCCAAAGGTTGAAGTAAAAGTTTGTTACAAGATCTACATTTGGAAAAATATAAAGGTCTAATGATGAAGATTTAAATAAGATAAAGATGAGCATGAAGTTCAATGAAAGTTCTATTTTCTAAGTGACTAAATACATTGAATATGATATCTTTGGATGTCATTGAGTAGTAAAACCTTGAAGAATCTAGAAGTAGAGAGTTCACTATTTAAGGAGCTATTGGAACATGTTTTTGGTTGTTGACTATATTTTTGATTGAATGTTGATTTTTTTTGAAGCAAGGAGAAGAAAATAAGGAAAAGTGAAAGGTGAATCAAGCAAAGAAGAAGGAAGATCAAGTAGAGTTAGATCAAAGAGAAAGTCTAAAGAAGTTAATCAACTAAGAAGATATCAAAGAAAGAACAAGACTGAGAAAAATTAAGGTCTGAACAAGCAAGGTAGTGCTAAATGTTACAGATCATTTAAATGTTACTCTTTTAAAATTTTAGAAGAAAAATATGTTAATTGAGTGGAACTAACAAGTCTATGAAATCCTATATGGTAACATCAATTGGTGATGTTTGTAAGTCCTTTAGAGTGGGTCACTCTTTAGATAGAATCAAGAAGTGATAAGGTTTAGATGATTTTTATGTTAAAACTCTCTAACCAAGTCACACTAAAAATGTGCATGTAACCTTTAACAAGGTTGGATCCTAACAAAGCTCACATTAGAAGAGTAAAAATTATTTGGTTTGTCATCCCATGTGTTTTTTCCCTTTACAAGGTTCCATGTTAAATCATGTTTTCAAATGTGTGTATGTTTTTATGTTGCAATTTTGTTTTCATGGTATTTCCTTAATATTGCAACTAAATAATAGTTAGGTAAAGGTAAGGTAATAATAGAAGTAGTGAGATAATAGGTTGAATTAAATAGGTTACGAGATTGAATTATGAAGTTGAATGAGATCATATAGTTATTTCTATTGGTATTTATGAAGTTTGAATTGGTACTTCTGTATTTGAAAGGCCAGTAGGATAACTAGTCATATCATATTTACCCCCCAAAGTTAGCTAACAGTAAGATTACAATTGATTTACTTATTGGTAGGCTTACTATTTTGAACTAAGTAACAATGATTATAGTCAACATGTTAATGAAGTTGCATTCCAATCTATAGCTAATGTTGGTTCATCAAGGAAAGGAAAAATTGTTTGTGAATCTAATAATTATGAAGATTTAGCAACATAATAAAGGGACTTAGAAGAACTTGAATCCTTAATCACAAAAATATTTTCTAAAAGGAAGGGAATATACAAAGGAAAGATCCCTATTACATGTTGGAACTATAGACAAAATGGTTATTTTTCACATAGGTGTCCAAACAAGACAAAGAAGGAACATGATGGAGAAAAGAAAGACAAATATAAGAAGTGCAAGGATTTTTTTGAAAAGAGAAAAGTTGTATTACATCACCAAATATGAGGAAAATTAATACAACTTAGGTAGTGATGAAGGTAATAGTAAATCATGTTTTTTTTTTTTGTAAAAGAAGATCCCACTACCAAAAATGCAATTATCAATGAAGAGAAAGCATTAATTTCAAGTGTGAACTATAACAATTATTGGATCATTAATAGTGGTTGCACACATCATATGACTAGAGATAAGGACAAATTTGTGACTATGGAACATTGTGATGGAGGTTTGGCCACATTTGATAATGGTTTACCCTACGTAATTAGAGGTAAAGATATAATTTATTTAACTAATGATATTACTTGTGAATATTTGTATTGGGAAATGGATTGAAGTATAAATTTCTTAGTGTATCTTAATTGAATAACAATAGTTTCATATTTCAATTTAATAATGGTAAATGCAAGATATCTAGAAAGAATGATTAATTGATTTCTACCAAAGAATAGTCAAAAGGTAACCTTTCCAAGCTAAATACTATTACTAGTCACTATTTAATTATTAAATTTGAAGATAGCTATCTATGGAGTATAATCTTGTCATGTAAACTCTAATAACTTAATAAAATTCAATAGAAAGAAAAATGTTAGAGGAATACTAATATTGAACAAATTAGATAATATATTATGTGAATAATGTCAATTTGGTAAAATGACTAGTTCATGTTTCAAGAGAAAATAATAATCCATAGAACATAGTCTAGATCTAGTACATATAGATTTATGTGTACCCATTGGATCCAATAGCTATCATGGAGAAAGATAATTTGTCCTCTCTTTTTTTATCATTACTCAAGGATGATGTCAGTAATGTTTTTAAGAGTAAAATTAGATCTCTTTCATATGTTCAAAATGTACAAAGAAATAGTTGAAGTAGAAACTATAAGAACTTTGAAATGTATTAGATCATACACAGGTGGTGAATTTAAATCTAATTGATTTAATGAATATTGTAAAGAACATGGAATCAAGAGATAACTAACAACACCAAGAACATCACAATAGAATGGAATTTCCGAAAGAAGAAATAGATCTAGAGTAGAATGCACTAGAAACCTATTTAGTCAGATAGTAATTGCTCAAAAAAATGGAGAGAAGTTGTCAACACTACAGTATACACACTTAATCAAGTACAAATCAAGAAAGGACTAAACATGACACCTTATGAAATTTGATATGGTTGAACACCTAATGTCGTTCGCTTTAAAAATTTGGAAGAAAATTTCATATTAAGAAGGATGGTAGAAATAGAAATTTTCATAGTAAATGTAATGAGAAATGTCCTTAGGATACTCTACCAAGAGTAAGGCACACAAGTTTTTGAACAAAAGGGAAATTAAGATAATAAAAGGTGTAGATAAAAGATTGATGAGCCTTTTTCCTAGAATAAAGAAAGCAATACTAAAAGATCAAGAATCTCTAGTGAATTAATTTACTTTTGAACCTAAAAAGATAGAAACATAATAAGTCCATAAAAGTATTGATAATGGACAACTAACTATAGAACAAAAACCAACAACTACTCAATAAGGAGAAACTAGTGTAAGAAGAGAATGGATCCAAAATAAAGAGCCTATGACACTAAGAAATATAAGAATGAATCATAGTTTATTAGACATAATTAGAGACAAGAGTCATTGAGTGTTAACAAGATGTCAACTAAAATTCAATAATAAAACATGTTTGCTATCAAAGATGGAATTGAAAGTAGTCAAAGATGCATTAAAGAATGAAGATTAGATGCAAGAAATGAAAGAATAAATTGATTCGATTAAAAAGAATAAAACATAATCATTGGTACCTCAACCTAAATATAAAAATTTTATAGGTACTAAATGGGTTTTTAGGAACAAACTCAATGAAAATGGTAAATGTATGAGGAATAAAGCTAGATTAGTTTGTAAAGGGTATGCTTAGAAAGAAGGAGTTGATTATGGTGTAACTTTTGCATGTGTGGAAAGATTAGGAGTTGGATTTTTACTTGTGTATGAAGCATATAAAGGATACAAAGTCTATCAAATGGATGTTAAGTTAAAATTTATAAATAGAGTACTTGAAGAATAAGTTTGCATTGAACAACCTAAAGTTTTTAAAGTTGAACAAGGTAAAGACTTAGTTTACATATTGCATAAAGAATTGTACCAATCAAAGCAAGAACTATGAGCGTGATATGAAAGATTACACTCTTAATCAAGATAGGATTTAAAAGAATCAATGATGACAATAATAATTACTAGAAAGATGAAAGTGAAAATTAAGTTTTCATCGCTGAAAAAATGTACTGATGATATAATCTTTGGAGGAAATGATGAGTTAAGTAAACAATTTACTAAAAAAATAAGGAAAGAATGTAAAATAAGAATGATAGGTAAAACAAATCTCCTTATTGGTTTATAATTACAACATATGAAGATTATTTATATAACTCAATCCAAATACATCAAGGAGATATTGAAAACATTTAGAATGGAAGACTCAAGACCTATCAATACACTTATGGCTACCAGTTGTAAACTATCAAAAGAGGATGAATCTAAGGAACTATATGAAATTTTATATAGATTAATGATTGGAAAGCTATAGTACATTGTTCATAGAAGACTTGACACTGCACATGAAGTTGGAATTGTTACTAGATTTGCATTAAATCCTAAGGATTCACATATGACCACAATAAAAAAGACTTTTACATATCTCAAAGGAAGGATATTTTGACATAAAATTATATATAGACACAAACTATGAAAGAAACATTGAAAACATTGATGATAGGAAAAATACAATTGAAGGAGCATTCTAAGAAATAGATTAGTTGTAAAAAGTAGAATTGCATTTTGCAATCTACAACTAAAGTGGAATATATAGCAATGACATTTAATTTTTAGTAATTTCTATGGATTAAGAAAATACTTGATGGAATACATGAGAAAGTTGAGGAACATTTTGTGATATATTTTGATAATACAAGTTCTATCAATATATCAAAGAATCTAGTAATGCAATTAAAGACAAATAATATAGCCATCAAGTATCATTTTATAAGAGAGAAAGTATAGGAAAAATAAGTAAAACTAGAATATATACCTAAAAAATAATAAGTCTTGGCATTATATTGTATTTTTCATTAGTAACAACACTTATTTGACTATGAATGATTACTGAGCTCATCACTCAGTCTATAGTTTATACCAAGCATTCAGTGGTTACCTTATAGTTTCATCACTTAAGTAGTTCACACCAAGTATTCCTGAAGCTACCGAGTGAATGTGCAGCCTAGTAGTATCTACTAAGTCTACAATGTTCATCGAGCTCCATAGTGTCTACCGATTCATCAGTTTGTATGATGGAAGCCAGTGTTTATCGAGTGATGGAAGTGTAGTGTTTACCAAGTGAAATCAAGGTAAACAAAGGATTTAGTTTTTACTGAGTGACACTATATCTACCAAGTCTCCAATGGTTATCAAGTTCCAAACTATTCTATGGTTAGTATGGACCAAGCTTCTACTTCTATTGATTGCATGATGATGCCGAGTAATGCAGTGGATGCCAAGTATTAGAAGGTCACCAAGTTAGCTTGAAGAACCTTAGTTTTCTACTATTTGGCTGACTCAATAGTATTTTGTTCACTTGTGTTTTGGCTAACCTTGCAATTATAATTATTGGAATGATATATATGTAATATATTATATCATTTACAATGTATGCATGAGAGTATCAAGGTATAGACATGTAATGTTTTGAGAAGTGTAAATGCAAATCAGCAGTAGAGTAGAATACTCAACAAGGTCAACAAGGAACAGTAAAATATTCATGAATCATGAAAGGTGATCTGTACTTCAAGGATCTAATCAAGAATCACGTTGTAAGTCAAATATACTATTTCATCCTAATAGTTGAACCAGTTTCTAAATCCTTTAAGGTAGACTTAACAGTCTTTTGTAAATCTCTTAACCAAGTGCATACTTCATTGTATGTTTGTAAAATCCTCTAACAAGGTGGACCTAGCAGTCCTTGTGCTCCTAACGGGGAAGATCATTAGAAGTGGTCAATGTAAGCCTTAATGGGACAACTTTATACTGTAGTATTGAAGTTTTGTGGGTATCATCCCCACCCCAGTTTTACTTTCTATTTGGAAGGTTTTTGGATTACCAAATCATTGTGTACATGTGTTATAAATTTTTGATCTCTCATATATGTAGTAGATTAGATGAATGAATGGTGAATAGTATATACAGTTAAAGTGTTGAGTTGTTCTAAAATTTTTAAGTTATTGATTCACCTGTCCCCTCTTAGTAACCTATCATATCTTGAATATTTCCAACAATTGGTATCAAAGCTTTGTGGTTCTCAAGATAAAGTTTGATAGCTTGAGAAAAAATCAAGGACAATGGAGATATTTAGACCTGACAAAGCTATTGAAAATAAAAAGCTAGATCTAGAAATGGCTATGGCTCAACTCAAAGAAGCAAAGGAGCATCTTTCCCAATCCTTGAAAAGAAGGAAGGAACTTGCAAGACAAATGAATGACCATCAATATGTTGAAGAAAAGATTGAAGACCTTTTACCATCAAGCAATTTAGATGAATCTAATGAGGCAATCAAGGAACTACTAGCAAAGAATGGCTCTCTATAGGAAGAAGTAAGAAAGCTTAAAAGAGAACAAGAAATCCAATCAATTAGGCTATGTGAAGTTTTGGAATAGAGGAACAAGGCAAATGAAGACTTGGAGGTAAGAAATAATCAATTCAATCAGCATGAAGATCTTATAGATCAACTATCTAATGCAAATGAAGAAATTATGAATCTGAGATCTGAAAATGAAAGCCTGAGGAATGATTTAATCACTAAAAGAAAAATCAATGAAAGCTTACAAAGTGACTTAAGATCTGAAAGAAAAATCAATGAGAGTTTGGAAAATGACTTAATCACTAAAAAGAAAGTCAATGAAAGGATAATGAAATCTCAAGCAGACATGACTCAATTAATTCAACAAAGTGAGCAAAATCTTCATAGACAAAAAGGTAAAGTTGGTCTTGGTTATAAGGAAGAAGGTGAAACCTCCAAACAAGGTGCCCAAAGGAATCAAAGACCTACTTGAAATCACTATGGTAAGTTAGGTCACACATCAAACAAATTTTGGAGCAATGGAAAAGGTAAATTCAATGGTAAATGCTACAATTGCAGTCAGCATGGTCATAAAGCTAATGAATGCAAGGAGAAACCAAAAGTTAAAGGTAATTGTCACAAATGCAAGAAGCATGGTCACAAGGCATTCCAATGTAGATCAAAATCATTCAATCTAGCTGAACAACTTGTTAAGGCAATCTTTGGATGAGATTACAATACTGTTACCTCTGGTTTTACCGCCAAAAGATTTAAATTCAAACATGCGGCCTTTTCAACGGTTAGCCAAAAAAATTTTATTTTAATGCCCCGACTTGCCAAGGTTCTGTGATTGTCAAATTTTAGATAGATCGACGGTCACCGCGATCTCGTCATCGAAAGTTGCACGGGAGATAGTATCAGCGAAATCACGCCCGAATGACACGTGTTTGGTGGGCCCTATGGGTAGGTCACAACGGAGGGTAGTCGAAAATTTTTTCGGTGCCGCAGGCGCTATGGCGCTATCGCACGCCAACCGGAAAATCTCCATGGCGACATAGCGCCCAGTGGAGATGCTCACATCGGCGGGCGGGTCATGTGGCCGAAAAAATGTTGCGACGATCGGATAAAGTTTGGTGGGTCAGAGAAAATAAACGGCGAGAACTTCAGACAAATATTGGGCCCCATTGCGTACCTCATCTGCCCAGTTGGCGGAGCCCGTGTCACGACAGCGAATCAAAAGGAAACATGCGTAGATAGGGACACGTCATTAGTTGGGCGCTATGGCGCTATGGAAATTTAACCTTGATTTTCCCATAGCGACATGGCACCCGGTTGACATGTGGTCACCCTGTGAGGCCAAGTCGCAAGATTGCCCAGTGGTGTTCCGATGGGCAGGTGAGGAACCGCCACATGTAACTAGGCTGGAGTCTCTATCAGTACGGTTGGCACAGTCAAGGTTTGTGATCTCCACCGTCAGTTTTGAAGAGATCAACGGTAGGCGCCATGTCGCCTTAGCGAAGTTGCAAGATTTTTTCCATGGCGACAACGTGCCTGACTAACACGTGTTGGTGGGGTCAGGTCTCGCCAAATGCATCATCGAGGTGGCGCCGATTCAGATGGGGCCTAGTCACAGGAAAAAGAGTCCACAGAAAATTAAAAAAAACCACGTGTGCCAAGTCAGAACACAGATATGTTGAGGGGCCAAATTTCTTGATACAATCAACGCATTAAGGGGTGAATTTTCCACCATCAGATCTACAGGAATCTAGGGTTGGCGCTATCTCGCCATGGAGGAACTGCGCAGATTTTACAATAGCGAGTTAGCACTTGGAAGACACGTGTCCTCATGTTTTGGTTTTCAACGTGGCAATTAACTGATGGCCAGTAGTTAGGTGATAAGGTGGCACGGCTATTTTGATGAAGGCGGTCAACCGCGAAAGGACTCTCCAGGTGGGAAGACAAAGGATTACGATTGGCCCACGTGGCCTAGTCAGCTTATAAGGAATCAGGTTGACTGATAGGCTTGGATGATTCATGAACCAAAATGCAAAGGCGATCGATGTATCTTGCGATCTGATCTTTGCAATCATTTCTGACCTACCAGGAATGAATGCAGGACATAAGGACACTCCACCCATCCGATCGATCCATCTACCATGTCAGGGAATGTTGTGGCATCATTTCTATCTTCTGCAGGCTCTTCTTAGAAGAAATGAGATTTCTCGGTATGCAAGCCAAGATGTCAATCCAGATCCCTGATTGGATTCTCAAGACAGGAAGTTAATGCCAGTAGGTAAGAAGTGAATGTAACGTGGAAATCTTCAGTTGTGCCTGATCTATAAAGGCAGTTTCATGATTTGTTCTGAGGGTCGATTCTTCCTGATTTTCTCTGCTACTGCCTACAAATTTGCAGTGTAAAACCCCTTTATCTCTGAGCCACGTAATAGCCTATATCATCTCTTTTAGCCATCAGTGTGAATGTGCATCACTTTGCCTCCCATTGGTGTATTGTTGAGATCAATGATCTGCATACTATATCTATCTTTGGCCTATCGAATAATACATAAGTGAAATCTCCTTTTCCTAGTGTCATTCAGTTGGTTTCTTCTGATCTGTATGTGATTATTGATCGATATAAGTCTGGATGTGTATGACTTTTGTATGTTATTCTGGTTTTGTAGCATATATATGGGCAGGAATGAGTTTGAACACTATGTTTTGGTGCATCATCGCCTTAGATTAGACTAGGTAGATTTGCTTTGACGCTCTCTTTCTCCCTTTTCCTTCTGAGAATAGATAGGTGCGCCCTGACAGTAAGAGGAAGTCGGTCTTCTCCGGAGACTCAACCTCATAGTTCAAGTCCCATAGCTTGGAGGTTGTTTCCATGTTTCACTAGGTTGTCCTCGTGCATAGGCCTTGGACAAGGGTGCAAACCTATGTGACAATAGTTTTTGGCATGCCCGGTGGGACATATATCAGAAGATTTCATGTCTACTAGTGTCAAAAGAAGAAAGAGTTTCTGAGATTAATGCTGAAGAAGTAGTGCTGGCTTCAGTATTCAAGCCTTCAAGAGGCTGATTCATCAAGTACTTGGCGACTCTGAGCATCAACAAATCTGGTTTCAGGCCAAAGTTGCAGAAATTCATGCCCAGAGCTGAAACAAGGGCATCTTCTAGAGGTAATTTTCAATATCAAGAACTCTCACTTTCAAGTCCTAGAAGAAGGAGGGCTAGAGCTTCATTATCACCAATTAGAGGTGGAGTAACAATCAACATACCTGTGAGATCTATCTCTACTCCTCCTACTGTCCGGACTTAGCCTAGATTGCCATCAGCACTCATCAATAGAACACTTGTTTATATGGCACAACCAAGAGTTCATCCTTTTGCCACCTTTAATGGTGGAATTCCTCTGTTGTTAGCCCAAAGACATGATATACCAGTAGCTGCACTAAAAAGCATACCTAATTTTACTGGTGAAACTTCTATTTCCCCCCTAGAGCATATCCAAGAGGTAGCGAATGTCTGCAATATTCATGGTATTACGAAAGATGATGTTGTTGTCAGACTTCTAGCCTCATCTTTAAAAGGAAAAGCATTACAGTGGTATAGAGGCTTAGCTCATGGTTCCATAACTGATTGGGATGGACTAGGAGTAGGATTATGCAAACATTTTGAGGATAAGAGTGACCATTTGTCACTATTAGAGCAGCTGACTACAATAAAAAGAGCCCCCCATGAATGTATGACTGATTTTAATTACAAATTCCAAAAGACATGGGATAGAATACCTACTATAGTGAAACCTACCCCTGGTAATGCCTTCTTGCATTACCTTAGAGCTTTTAACAGTGATATTGCCACCACAATCCAAACTATGGGAGGAGATACATTACCTAATGCTTATGAGACAGCCATAAAAGCTGAGAACATTCTAATACAAGGAGGAAAGTTGGCCCCAAGGCCTCCTATGCCTTTATTTCCTAATGTTCCCAACCACCAACCAGCAATAGCTCCTCTCCCTACAATCTCTACATCGCAAGCCCTTACTCCAGTTCCCCAAGCTTCCACATCCTCGAACGGAATAGATGAACTCAAGGAAATGCTCCAAGGTCTAGTATTGAATGTAGATAAAAGAGAAAAGACCCTGGATAAAAAATTACAAGAGCAGGGGAGGGAGTTGAAGGACCAAGGGAAGAGACTAGAGGATAGTTTTTCTCTAATACAAAAGATGAGTAACAAGGTGGTGGCCTTAGAAAGATAGCAAGCTCAAGGTGGCAAGCCTCCCCAATTGCAATATCAGGCTCCAAGTGGTGGTAGGCCTCCTAATCAGTGGAATAGCTATTTTGATCAGAATAGGCAGAATAGTCATGCTTCTGCTTCAAGCTCAAATCAGAATAGAGCTATAGTCCCTCAAAATAACTTGGCCCAAGACTAAGATTTTTGTCCCTCATGTAACTATTCTTATACCTACTACTTGTGTCAGAAACTAGAATCTTATTTGGCCCTAACTTTCCAGGAGTCCACATTAAAGCAATCACACAAAGAAGATCATCTCAAGGAGGCCCCATGTGTTCAGAGGCAGGGTGATTGCTCTTTTATGAATCACCAAATGGAGGAACATTGTAATGTAAACCAGGACTCCATTGCTCATAACACAAGAAGCAAGAGGAGAGCTATGGAACATGTTGCTCCTCCTTCTCCTAAGCAAGCCTCAACTTCAAGTGTTATACCTAACACACAAACAGCAAATGAGCAGACGAACACTTCACAACAGCAAAAGCAAGGTCCAAGAAATGAGGATGCAAGTGATCCTTTTGTTGCCCCATCTCAACCTCTTATAAGTGCAGCCCCCAAAGTTTCTACCAAAATTCCTAGTGCACCATTGAGTGTGGTAGAGAAAATGAAGAAGACCAATGTAAACATTTCAATGTGGGATGATGTTGCTACCATACCAATGCAGAGGAAGATGCTGCAGCAAGAATTGGAAAGGATTGAGCCCAGGGATCAGTCATCTACCATGGAGAGTGCCACTAGTTTAGTACAACCAGCAGGAGATGTGGAGGCAAATAAAAAGGTTAGACCTCCTCCATTTTAAATTTCTCTAATTATAGGGGGCAAATTAGTCCATAATTGCATGATAGATTCAGGGGCTAGCAGCTCAATAATGCCTAGGTGTGTTGTTGATTCTTTAGGGATGAAATATGAGCCCATTTTTAGGGATGTGTTACAACTAGATGGGAGTACTGTCAAAACTGTAGGCATCCTTAGAAGTGTGGAAATGGCCCTACATGCATGCCCTAGTTGTACTGTGATTCAAGACATATCTGTGGCTGAGGTTAAGCCCTATTTTGCCATCTGTCTTTCGAGAGACTTCACTACTCAAATTGGTGGATTCATATCTGCTGATTGGTCTTACATGTCATTTAAGACCAGATATGGGGCCAATGCTTCAATAAGAGCAGAACCTCAAGCCCTTCACCACATTGAACCCTACACTCCCAACTTCATCAATATGAATTGCCCTATCCTAGAGGTGAATGAAAATAACGTAGTAAATGAGCCTGTCACTTCCATAGCAGGGATTCCTAATTTCTTCTTGGATGAGTGGGAAAATACATGTCAGTTTGAACCTATGTCAAAAACCCTTGAGACAGGCCTTAATACATATTGCATAATAGAGAAGGAGGTTCAAGTTCTTGACCTTGTTAGGACTAATGATGACATAAGTGGAGTATGGAGAATGTACTTTGATGGCTCAAGGAATAAAAATGGATCAAGGGCTGGTGTTATGTTGATCTCTCCTACACAAATAAGATACTACTTCTCCTTTAGGTTCCAATTCAGTTGTACCAATAATGTGGCCGAGTATGAATCCTTGATCCAGGGTCTCCTACTTGCCCAAAAGAGGGGAATTCAAGCCTTGAAAGTATATGGGGATAGTGAGTTAGTAGTGAACCAAGTGAGAAATCAGAATAGCACCAAAAATGGCCTACTCAAGTCTTATAAACATAGAGTCTGGGATTTTCTCGAAGGTTTCAATGCATTTAACATTCAGAGCATTCCTAGGAAAGAAAACAAACATGTTGATAGACTTGCAGCAGTGGATGCATCTTATGATGTGCCAGGGAATCTTGAGGAAGAAAAGAAACAACAAATAAGGGTAGTGGTGAGGCTTGCTGTTCCTAATAATAATACTCACTGGCAAGTGTTCGAGTCTGATGAGCAAATCGTGAGCTTCTTGCAGAATGAAGTAGAATTTTCAGAGAGAAGTCAGCTAAGACTACAAGATCAATATGGTGATCAGATCATTCATCTCAATTCCAACAAGCTACCCAAGGGTCTCATTACCTTGGAGGGTTTCTTTAATCCTGATGATCAAACAAGAGGCAAAGGGATGAATCTAGTTGCAGAAAAGGATGACCATGCCCCAGTTACTATTGCTGATGGAAAATCTCTTAACATGGGGAAGGTATGTTCTAAAGCTGAGCAAGAAGATTTCATTTGCCTATGTCAAGAATTTAGTGATGTATTTTCTTGGACATATGATGATTTAAAAGGGTTTGACCCTAGTTTGTTTCAGCATACCATAGATTTAGTTGATAGGGTCAAACCAGTAAGGAAAAAATAGAGGCCAGTGAATCCCAAGATTGAATCTTTAATGAGGAAAGAACTATCCAAACTGATTGAGGCTAACATAATTTTTCCTATCAAACACTCATCATGGGTAGCTAACCTTGTCCCTGTGAGGAAGAAGAATGGGGAAATCAGATTGTGTGTGGACTTTAGGGATCTCAATCAGGCTTCCCTTAAAGATCACCATCCTCTCCCTTCTATGGAGCAAATTCTGTCCAAGGTCAGTGGGTCAAGGAGATTCTCTTTTCTTCATGGGTTTTCAGGTTATAACCAAGTGCTGGTTAAAGAGTCTGATAGATATAAGACGACATTTACTACTAAATGGGGTACCTATGCTTATTGCAAAATGCCATTTGGATTAACAAATGCAGGTGCCACATTCCAAAAGGCAATGGAGGTAGCTTTCAGAAGATTAATTGACAAGTTTTTCTTGGTATACCTTGACGATATAACTGTGTATTCCAAGAATGTGGAAGATCATCTCGATCATTTGAGACAGGTATTTCTAAGATGTAGAGAGTTTGGGGTATCCCTCAACCCAGCCAAATGTGTCTTTGCTAAAAACCAGGGAAAACTATTGGGATACATTGTATCTAAGGATGGATTGACCGTTGATCCAGAAAGGACAAAAGCAATGCTTGCCCTTCCTCTCCCTAAACACAAGAAAGGGCTACAAAGTTTCCTTGGTATGATAAATTTTGTAAGAAGGTTTATTCCTAATCTTGCCACCATGGTGAAACCCCTTACAGCCATGCTCAAGAAAGATATGGTCTTCTCATGAACCAAGGAGGGGAAGGAGAGTTTTGAAAAGATCAAGGCAGCCATAGCATCGGCCCCTACCCTCATGAACCCAAAATTTGAGAAAGATTTCATCCTCTACACTTTAGGTGGTGAGTCAAGTATCTCCACTGTCTTGACCCAAACAAATGACAGGAATGAGGAGCAGCCCATAGCCTTCTTTAGTGAAGGGCTTAAGGAATATGAAGATAAGTATAGCTTTTTTGAGAAGCAAGCCCTTGCAGTCATTAGAGCCTTGAAGAAGTTCAGACACCTCTTATCCCATAATAGGATCCATTTTTTGGTGCCCCATGCAAGTGTAAAAGACTTCCTGTTAAACAAAGATGTCAGTGAGAAGAGAGCTGGATGGATCACTAGGGTAATGGAATATGATGTTGACATTCAGATTACCAAATTGGTAAGAGGAAGAGGATTATGTAAAGAAATGTTATCAGATCAGAACTCAGATGAAGAATTTTCCATGGTGATAGCAGAGCAGTAGGAGGAAAGGTATGCTGATGGTCCAAGGAGCTAGATAAATGACATGAAGAATTTCTTATTAGGGAATGAATACCCTCAGGGATTGGACAGAACTAAAAGAAGACAATATAGACTACAATCCATTCCCTATGTTGTGATTGACGATATCCTATTCAGGAGGGATTTTAATGGGACCCTGTTGAGATGTGTTGAAGAGGATCAGGCTGAAAGGGTGATTAGAGAATTCCATGATGGCCCTGATGGCGGCCACTTCTCTGCAAGAACAACCGCTATGAAGATCATGAGGGCTGGATATTATTGGCCATCTTTGTTCCATAATTGTTACAGGTATGTGAGGAAATGTGAGAAATGTGCTTTTTTCTCAGGCAAACAGAGACTTGCAGCTCTTCCTCTTCATCCTATTCAGGTGGACCAGCCCTTCACTCAGTGGGGGTTGGATTTTATAGGCCCCATTAATCCTCCATCTAATGCAGGTCATAAATGGATCTTGGCTACTACTGATTATTTCACTAGGTGGACAGAGGCAGTTGCCTTGAAGGATGCCACAGAGCCATCTGTTGTTGAATTCCTTGATGGAATTGTATCTAGATTTGGTGCTTCTTCTACTATCATCTCAGATAATGCCAAGTCTTTTGTTGGAACCCAAATTTGTGCATGGGCCATGAATCACAATATCTACCTGAGCACATCATCGAACTACTATCCTCAGGGTAATGGTTTGGCTGAATCTTCCAACAAGAATCTAATCATAATTATGAAGAGGATAATAGAAGACAATTAGAGGACCTGGCACAAGAAATTAAGGACTGCTCTATGGGCTGATAGGATAACACCCAAGAGATCTATTGGGAATTCACCTTTTGTGCTAGTATATGGTAGGGAAGCTAGACTCCCAATCTCATTGGAGTTCCCATCCTTGGAGTTGGCTCATCAGCTGGAACTGGTTGAAGATGATGCCATGACAGTAAGAATGGCAGAACTAATTGAGTTGGAAGAAAAGAGAAAAAAAGCCATGAAAACTCTAGAGATTCACCAGCAATAGATGAAGAGGAATTTTGACAAGAAGGCAAGGGCCAGAATCTTCAGAGAGGGGGATTTAGTTCTCAAGTGGGACTCAGACAGAGAAAAACTAGGAAGGCACTCCAAATTTGACCCATTATGGAGTGGCCCTTATCTGATTTCCAGTTGCAAACAGGCCAACACATTCCAACTAAGCAGGCCAAGTGGTGAAGTTCTACCCATTCCAGTCAATGGGATCTATCTGAAGCCCTATTTCTGAAGGGTTGTGAATCTATGTACATAGTTAACTTAGTTGCTTCCTGCTTGTTTCTATTTTGCAATAAGTGCATGAGCACATGGCTCTCTTCGTGAGTCATCTTTGACATATCTCACGCTACTGAGGAGGTCCCATTTTTGTTCTTTTTTTTGTTTCCAATCATAGAAGCAGAGTTAGAACCTTAAGGGTTTTTAATGTTTTGATTTCCTCTTTAAGGGTTAGGGTTCTTCCAGCTCTCAGCTTGTGCCTCCTGGTCCTCTTTCGACTCCATAGCCCGATGGATCATTCTTAGGCACTGGTCATGCATTGAGCAGGCTCATGCCCCCTGCGAGTCGCCAGAAGTGTTACCTCTGGTTTTACCGCCAAAAGATTTAAATTCAAACCCGTGGCCTATTCAACGGTTAGCCAAAAAATTGTTATTTTAATGCCCCGACTTGCCAAGGTTCTGTGACTGTCAGATTTTAGATAGATCGACGATCAGCGTGATCTCGTCATTGAAAGTTGCACGGGAGATAGTATCGGCGACATCGCACCCGAACGACACGTGTTTGGTGGGCCCTGCGGGTAGGTCACAATGGAGGGCGGTCAAAAAAATTTCTGGCACCACAGGCGCTATGGCGCTATCACACGCCAATCAGAAAATCTCCATGGTGACATAGCGCCCGGTGGAGATGCTCACGTCGGCGGGTGGGTCACATGGCTGAAAAAATGTTGCGACGATCGGATAAAGTTTGGCAGAACGAAGAAAATAAACGACGAGAACTTCAGATAAATATTGGGCCCCATTGCATACCTCATCTGCCCAATTGGCAGAGCCCGTGTCACGGCAGCGAATCAAAAGGAAACATGCACAGATAGGGACACGTCATCGATTGGGCACTATGGCGCTATGGAAATTTAACCTCGATTTTCCCATAGCGACATGGCGCCCGGTCGACACGTGGTCACCCTGTGAGGCCAAGTCGCAAGATTTCCCAGTGGTGTTCCGATGGGCCAGTGAGGAACCATCGCGTGTAACTAGGCTGGAGTCTCTATCAGTACGGTTGGCACAGTCAAGGTTTGCGATCTCCACCGTCAGTTTTGAAGAGATCAACGGTAGGCGCCATGTCGCCTTAGTGAAGCTGCAAGATTTTTTCCATGGCAACATCGCGCCCGACTGACACGTGTCAGTGGGGTTAGGTCTCGCCAGATGCATAATCGAGGTGGCACCGATTCGGATGGGGCCCAGTCATAGGAAAGAGAGTCCACGGTGAATTAGAAACAACCATGTGTGCCGAGTCAGAACACAGATATGTTGAGGGGCCAAATTTCCTGATACAATCAGTGCATTAAGGGGTGAATTTTCCACCATCAGATCTACAGCAATCTAGGGTCAGCGCTATCTCGCCATGGAGGAATTGCACAGATTTTACAATAGCGAGTTAGCGCTTGGAAGACACGTGTCCTCACATTTTGGTTTTCAATGTGGCAATTAACTGATGGCCAGCGGTTAGGTGATAAGATGGTGCAGCTCGTTCGACGAAGGCGGTCAACCGTGAAAGGACTCTCCAGGTGGCAAGACAAAGGATTACGATTGGCCCGCGTGGCCTAGTTGGCTTATAAGGAATCGGGTCGACTGATAGGCTTGGATGATTCATGAACCAAAATGCAGAGGCGATTGACATATCTTGCGATCTGATCTTCGCGATCATTTCTGACCTACCAGGAATGAATGCAGGACATAAGGACACTCCACCCATCCGGTTGATCCATCTACCATGTCAGGGAATGTTGTGGCGTCGTTTCTATCTTCTACAGTCTCTTCTCAGAAGAAATGAGATTTCTTGGTATGCAGGCTAGGATGTCAATCCAGATCCCCAATTGGATTCTCAAGATAGGAAGTTAATGCCAGTAGGTAAGAAGTGAATGTAACGCAAAAATCTTTAGTTGTACTTGATCTATAAAGGTAGTTTTGTGATCTGTTCTGAGGGTCGATTCTTCCTGATTTTCTCTGCTACTGCCTGCAGATTTGCAGTGTAAAACCCCTTTATCTCTGAGCCACGTAATAGCCTATATCATCTCTTTCAGCCATCAGTGTGAATGTACATCACTTTGCCTCCCATTGGTGTATTTTTGAGATCAACAATCTATATACTGTATCTATCTTTGGCCTATCAAATAATACATAAGTGAAATCTCCTTTTCCTAGTGTTATTCGATTGGTTTCTTCTGATCTGTATGTGATTATTGATCGATATAAGTCTGGATGTGTATGACTTTTGTATGTTATTCTGGTTTTGTAGCATATATATTGGCAGGAATGAGTCTGAACATTCTATTTTGGTGCATCACCACCTTAGATTAGACTAGGTAGATTTGCTTTGATGCTCTCTTTCTCCCTTTCCCTTCTGAGAATAGATAGGTGCGCCCTGACAGTAAGAGGAAGCCGGCCTTCTCCGGAGACTCAACCTCGTAGTTCAAGTCCTAGAGCTTGGAGGTTGTTTCCATGTTTCACTAGGTTGTCCTCACGCATAGGCCTTGGACAAGGGTGCAAACCTATGTGACAACAAATACCTAGTGCAAATGTCATTATTGTGGAGAATATGGACACATTGGCAAAGACTGCTAAAGGCATCACTTGAGAAAAAGAGATACAACAGTAAGATGTTATATATGCACTAAACTTGGTCATATATCCAAGAATTTCATTAACATAGGAAGAATTGAAGATGAAAAGAAAGATAAAGCTGATAACATTTAGAAGTAGATGAAGCAATAGTGGATTCCTAAATCTACCGAGCAAAACAGTTAAAACGATGGCAATGTCACTCAAGAAGTGGGTGACTCTACCATTTCCAGTTAGATCTATAAACAAAGATATGTAACTACATCTTCAAGTGATATCTCAAGTAGTTCCAAATGAAAGAAAGAAAAATGATCAAATCAATATTTTAGATACAAAGGGTCAGAAGAAATTGGGTTATACCGAGCACAGTTCGTCTCAGACTCAACCGAGCTAGGTCGGGAGTAACTAAAGTTTTGTTCAATCATCGAGTTGCAAGATTCTACCAAGCAAGTGAATGAATGATAGCCTGCCAAGCACTATGTCATCTCAGCTACCTTCATACTGAGCATTTATGGAAAAAAATTCATCAAAAGGGCAGAATTTGATTTCATTCTTCATCGCAATTTCAGAGATAAGAGATTTCTAGGTGCACTCAAGCAAATTCCAAGCAATTCCAAGTGATTTTCTAGCAAAGAATTTCTTCAAATTTTTCTTACACCTCCTGAGCAGTGATGGCATCCAAGAGTAGCAATAGCAACAAGGAAAAGAAGGGTTCAGAGATGCTTGTAAAGGATGTAGAATGGAAAGCAGCTAACTTAAAAATTGTTCCAACCATTTTAGAGTCACTTGACCCTAATGGAGCTCAATCTCAAATTCCACCAAAGGTACTCCTCATAAATGACATTCGTACTCATTTCAAATGCACTATTCAAGAAATAGGAACACTAGAAATGGAGAATGTCCTAGGAGAACTATGTAGTAATGGAACCCTAAAACTTGAGCATAAGCACTTAGAAGAAAAAGGCTTGACCCATATCCCACATCTGCCAAGAAACTTCCAAATTAAGTGGATTAGGTATATTTTGAGTCATGTGCACAATAGTCAATTATGGTTAGAGAAACTTGTCATGATAACAAAGAAGATGATTCACAAAATCATAGGTCTCCCTATGCTAAACAATGTTAAGGTTACCAAAACCCTAGGTCAGGAAGAGTTACAAAAGAAAACCCTAGTTGAGTAGGACAACAGAGGACTGGAGATTATCAATGTATCTAACATAGAACTTAGGTTTGGTATTCATATCATTGCACATAAGATATACAACTCTAGCAAACTAAATAGTGTGTCGTGTGAGGCTATGGTCTTAGCATATAAGATAGTTAAGAAGAATTTGGAGTATGACTTGTCTAAGCTATTGCTAAGACAGCTAAACAAAAACATGGACAATATTAGATAATCAAAGTGTAATCCCTATAAATTTGGCTCCCTATTAACTTGTTTATTTTTCTATGTTCAAAAATTATTTCCATCCAAAGGAATTATTGTGTGGAGAAAAGATATTCCAATTCTATATCAGATTAATGAATTTATTGCTGACATGGGTGAAAACTTTGAGAAGGTTATGGATAATTATTTTAAATATTTCAAGGAAAGAATGAATAACAAGTTTTGAATTCCACCAAAATTGGTTGAAGACTACAAAGATGATGTATGCTTCATGGTTGATTGTGATAGAGTATACATTCAGGCAGTCAAACCTTGAGTTGTATGGGTAAAATCTCTTCCTTATGAGGTCAATATTGACAAAACTAGAGATATTATTGAAGCACTAGTGAATGAGCCTATAGATCCTAAGTTTCCTACCTTTGGCACTTATGATGAAGCAAAGGCTAGAATTGAGCTTGAAATCAAGCTACCCTAGGCTATAAGAAAAGGCAATAGGAAGATAGCAAAATTGAAAACTGCAATTGGCCCTCAAATTCCCACTGAAGGTAAAGGAGAGGCTGAAGAAGAAGAAGAAGAAGAAGGTGAAGAGAGAGAAGAACATTGTTAGAGTAAAAATTAATTATTAATTATTTATTCTATTTACTTAAGCTTACTTAGGTTAATGCATTTATTTAATATTTAGTATTTAATGCATGTAGTGGTTAGTTGTTGACAACACAGGAGTTTTTTCCCTTCTAGCATGTTCCACCTTTTTTGGATGAGTGTTGAGTTGTCATCCTTATCTTCTACCACCTTCCAACTTGTTCTACAAGCTTCCTTGAGGTCTTTATAACTGACCTCTCTCTCATTGTATAATATCATAAGGCATTGTTCATATTGTAAATACATTTTCTTCTTGTGTTTGCACATATTGTCTCTCATGTCTGTTTAGGGTTTTTTCCTTGCTCTATGCTCTTCCTCTCCTTGGCTTCTTTTTGACAGGTTCTCACATGTAGGTGATCTTGGGCATCTTCGGAGTTGGATTTTCTTGTTGGAGTTGATGAAAGCCAACTCCGAAGATGCCCAAGATCACCTACATGCGAGAACCTATCAAAGAGAAGCCAAGAAGAGGAAGAGCATGGAGAAAGGGAAAAACTCTAAATGGACATGAGAGACAATATGTGCAAACACAAGAAAAATATATATTTACAATATGCACAATGCCTTATGATATGATACAATGAGAGAGAGGTCACTTATAAAGACCTCAAGGAAGCTTGTAGAACAAGCTCGAAGGTGGTAGAAGATAAGGATAACAACTCATCACTCATCCACAAAAGGTGGAACATGCTAGAAGGGAACAAACTCCTATGATGTCAACAACTAACCACTACATGCATTAAATACTAAATATTAAATAAATGCATTAACCTAAGTAAGCTTAAGTAAATAGAATAAATAATTAATAATTAATTATTTACTCTAACACCCCCCCTTAAGTGCAACTTAGGGAAATGCCTTAAGCTCACAAAACTAAGATGAATGTAGAATGGGTCTCGAAAAAGAGGCCATGTTAGGTACCCAAGTACAATGCAATAAAATGCAACCCCTGAAAATGGGGAAAGAGAGAAAACTACGTGGAAAAAATCCTCCCCCAAAAAGAGGTAAGAACCTAGTGAAGAACTAAAGAAGCCTCCAACTAGGGAAATGTCCCCTAAAATAGAAACAAGGAGTGATCATGAAGAAGCATCAGTAAAGCATGAAGAAGCCACAAATTTTTCAAACTATTGATCTAAAGAACCTCTGTGGAAGAAGAAGGCATGAATCGAGCATGTTTATATGGTAGATGATCCATCTCACAAAATGCATAGGTAGCCAACCACTGCAATCGCCTTGTATATAGAATCAACTACTGAATACACAGTTCACACTATCAAACCATTGAACCACAAATGCATTAGAACAAAAACATAACCCCCTGTTAATGCAGATGAGGTGTGATGACAGGCAACTCAGAAAGTGGGCCAAAGTCTCTTGCAAACAAACTAAGAACGAGGAGAGAGGAAAAAAGGTACAAACACCTGTAAAGACACGATCAAACTAACTCTACATGGGGCTAATGTCATGGAAGGGACACTCACTTGATAAAGGGAGAATGCCTAAAATAGCAAACAACTATCCCCCCATGGTGCTTTATGAAAATAGTGCATGTACAATTGCCTCAAAAACAATGTTCAGGATCCTCAGAATGCAAAAGTGGCACTTTATCTCAGTGTGATACATAAAAGTGCTTCAAAATGATAGCTACAATGATCAAAACTAAAAAAAGGCTATAAAAAAACAAATTATAGCTAAAAACAAGAGAAACCATGCCAGGAAAATGATCCTCGGGCCTAAAACACTCAAGATATCCACCATATAGCAAAAATTCCAAAACTATGATAGAAAGAGCATGGGCCAAAAACTAAGAAAAAAGACCACATTTTTGAAAAGGTGACAGAACCAGCTTTCCAAAAATATAAATTTTTCAAAAAATAGGCATGGGACACAAAAGATATGCTTGCCAAAGTCAAAAATAGAACTTCAAAATTTGACTGAAAAAACAAGCAATAAAAATTCATCAAAACTTTAAAAAACCTACATAAAGTCTCCATCTCAGAACTATCTTTTGAGCGCTTCTTTTAAATCGAAAAAATACCTTCGTATGCTCAAGTTATGGCCAAAAAACCAAAGGTAGGTCAAAAATGACCTAGAAGGAGAGTGCAAGCAAGGCTGATGATTCAAGCGCTAATGTCAGCAAGTCATGTGATTAAATTTGATAGTTTTTAGGCCATTGTGGCAAAAAAGATCCCATGTGGTAGTGCCACTAGATGCCACATCGTGGTACGACAGATGATGTGCCACATGGAAATGTGCCACGTGTCAGTTGCTGATGGGCTTGCAGAAGCTGTTGACAGTGCAAAAAATTGCTGAATTAAAAAATGCCACACAGGCTCTGGAACTGGTGACTCAGTGGAGCAAAGTGACGATGAAACCTTGGGTAGTGGTGGTCACAGGCAAAGGAGCACAGACTGGCAAGCTGAGTGGAGTGCAGAAAGGCATCGACAGAACGGGCGACGCCCAAGCCACAACAGAGGTGGGAGGAGATCTGGTTGGGCCGTTGGTAGAAGATTGAGCATAGGCAAAGTGTAAGCAGCCGCTGAGTGGTGCTTCAGCACTACTATGGTAGTGCGCTTTTTATTTTTATTTTTTTGAATTTTTTTCGCACTACGTCTGTACGATCTGTATGGAAAAGCCCTTCAATGAAAAAATTTTGCCTCCCAGAGCTCTATCTTGAAATTTGATAAGCTTTATATGAATCCTAACTATAAATAGCCTTCTGGATCCAATGGTGATGTCCGTTTGGGCTCAAAGTGCTCTAAAAATTTTCTAATCCTTTGATTTGAAGAAAAAATGCACAAACAAACTAGGGTTTGTGACTCCAAATCACAGCTTCAAAATTCTTCAACCAAGCAGTAGTAGGAAGGCTCTAATACCATGTTGGAGTTGATGAAAGCCAACTTTGAAGATGCCCAAGATCACCTACATGTGAGAACCTGTCAAAGAGAAGCCAAGAAGAGGAAGAGCATGGAGCAAGGGAGAAACCCTATACAGACATGAGAGACAATATGTGCAAACACAAGAAGAAAATGTATTTACAATATGCACAATGCCTTATGATATTATACAATGAGAGAGAGGTCACTTATAAAGACCTCAAGGAAGCTTGTAGAACAAGTTGGCAGGTGGTAGAAGATAAGGATGACAACTTAGCACTCATCCACAAAAGGTGGAAAATGCTAGAAGGGAACAAACTCCTGTGTTGTCAACAACTAACCACTACATGCATTAAATACTAAATATTAAATAAATGCATTAACCTAAGTAAGCTTAAGTAAATAGAATAATTAATTAATAATTAATTATTTACTCTAACAAACATGAATCTAGAAAAGAAGAGGAACCACCTAAGAAGTAAGGAAAGGTGTTTATCACCAAACCTCAAGAGAAGCTAACTACAATATTCTCAAGGAGAACCAAGAAAGGAAAGAAGGAAATTGTACTTGTCAAGCCTCCACTCACATTTAAGGGAAGGCTAAAATAGTTAAGGATTGGATCAAGTATCAGCAATTTTAAAGCTCTCAAATATAAAACTCAGACTCTTGTAGAACAAAAGGAGATTGAAGACTTGGTAATGGAAAAGTTAGGAACTTGGAAATTCTCTCCTAATCAATTTGCATCTCAAATTCCAGCAGTACTTCTTGAAAAAATAAAATTCAGATGGGAGAACATGGTACAAACTATCAAAGATATATTTGAGCAAAAACTGAAGGAATTACTACCCTGTCTGACAGATGCAGAATTCAAAAAGGCATTGAAAGATCATGAAGGAAGAATGAATAAGAGATTCAATACTTGTCTTATATTATTAAAAGACATTGAATCAGTTGTCAAAAATGCTAAAAATATTTGGAATGATGCATATCATCTCAGGAAGCCATCAAATGATCTTGTTGAAATTAAGGATGATGATAGTAGTGACAATGATGATTTTGATAACACTCCATCTATCATGGTTACACCAAGAGAGCTGCATGCACTAATGGAAGTAAAAGAGGAAGAAGACAAGGAGGAAGAACCACTTGAGGAAGAAAAAGATAAAGAAGATTTAGTAAAAATTGTAGCAGAAGTTATTGCATCCCTTCCTCACTCTCCACCAAAGATTGGTAAATCTACTATGGAGATAGCTTCTGCAAGTGAAATTGTGAGCACAACAACAATCACTTCAATTGCTCGATCTTCACTAGCCACATCCCAGCTCCAGGTATCTAAAATAGAAGTGCCAAGAACTTTATCTATTGAGCTTCTTGTCACTTCTTCAGCTACCAAGTTAGCTACCTTAGCTCCTTCACCATCAACTAGTGTAACAGTAAGTTCTACAATTTTTTCTTTGTCAATTTTAGTAAGTTCTACAATTTTTATTTTGCCAACATTATCTGTATCCACTACAACTCCAATCAATTCAGATACTACTATGGGTACTCTACTAAGTGTGACACCATTTTTGGGAAGTGTTTCAATTTATGATCTGGTTAGCACTTCTATTGGTATTCAATCCTTGAGTCTTATCCCATTTTTCACTACTAGCCCTTCTATCTCCACTATTGTGTCTATTCCAAAGGTCAAACCAGTAATAACAGAAGACAAACAAAAGCATCCATTAAAACTTCTAATCACTAGAAAGGAAATTGAAGAAGACATTGACTTAGACATAGAAATAGTGATACCAAAAATTGACTTTGACACTGCTACCATTGAAGAGATGAGGTTAGCCAATCAACTCATAGAGATGAAAGCTATGCAGAAGTAGTTAAGGTCTAAAAGAGATAAGGAGCATAGAATAAATTAGAATTCCATAGATATAATTACACAAGCTATAGGTGTTGAAGTAGATTCCACTCAACACATTTTGATTTAGTTAGAACAGGTAGTATAGAAATTTAATGAAGATCCTTCTGGACAAGAGAAACTGATTGAAAAGGCTGAAAGGAAATTTGATGACAAGGTGCTAGAGCATATTGCTCAACAAATAGCAATCAAGCAAGTTGAATTGTCCACACTTTTGGGTAATTTTGAAAATTCTTTTAATAATGCAGCATCATTTTTTGCCAAACTTTGTGATGTTTCTAGTTTTACTAAAGAAATAAAGGATAAGCTAAATAATATTGACATTGATATGAAATCAAGTGCATCTAAGATATCTGGTAGACGTGTAGGTAGAACTATTGAGAGACGAAGCAAGGATCCAGTCTACACTAATAGACATCTAGAACATGATCCTTCCTATCATGGATACAATGCAGAAACATATTGCTCATTACAAAACATTGGTCCAAGATCAGAACTTCTCAGTGGCTGATCACATGATCCAATTATCAACAAAATTTCAAATTTCTCTCTCCACCTATCAAATTTTGTAGCAGACTTGGTATAGTACTTTTGCCACCATCCTTAAAGTACATCAAGATTTTCTATCTCACTTTGGTGTAACCATATAAACTATATATAGTCCTTTGGAATTATTGTCAAAAAGGGGGAGAGATTAAGCATAATAAATGGGGAGAGTTATCAGTATAAGTGAAAGGGGGAGTTAGCACTCAATAGAGTCAGCACTTGTACATAAGTATCTTTGTATATACATTATAAGTCATCAAGAAGATATATAGAAATATATATGCAACAGTTCTACAAAGATCAATTTTGAAAAACCAAAATTCAATGAGTTAGGTTATGTACATATGTTTTGGCTTATAAGTGTTTTGTCACTAATGCCAAAGGGGAAGATTATTGGCATTATATTGTATTTTTCATTAGCAACAATACTAATTTGAATATGAATGATTACTAAGCTCATCGCTCAGTTTACAGTGTATACTGAGCATTCAATGGTTACCTTATAGGTTCATTACTTAAGCAGTTCACATCGAGCATTCTTGAAGCTACCGAGTGAATGTGTAATTTAGCAGCATCTACCGAGTCTATAGTGTTCACTAAGCTTCACAATGTCTACTGAGTCATCAGTTTGTATGATGGAAGCTAGTATTTATCGAGTGATGGAAGTGTAGTGTTTATCGAGTGAAATCAAGGTAAATGAAGGATTCAACTTTTACCAAGTGAAACTATATCTACCGAGTCTCCAATGGTTACTGAGTTTCAAGCTATGTTGTGTGGTTAGTATGGACCAAGCTTCTGCTTCTACCAAGTGCATGATGATGTCGAGTAATGTAGTGGATGCTGAGTATCAGAAGGTCATCAAGTTAGCTTGACGAACTCAAGTTTTCTATTGTTTGACCAACTTAGTAATTTTTTTTCACTTGTGTTTTGGACGACCTTGCAATTATAATTATTGGAATGATATATATGTAATGTATTATATCATTTACAATGTATGCACGAGAGTATCAAGGTATAGACATGTAATGTTTTGAGAAGTGTAAATGTGAATCAGCAACAGAGAAGAATACTCAACAAGGTCAACAAGGAACAGTAAAAGATTCATCAATCACGAAAGGTGATATGTACTTCAAAGATCTAATCAGCAATCAAGTTATAAGTTAGATCTACTATTTCATCCTAACAGGTGAACCATTTTCTAAATCCTTTAACAAGGTAGACTTAACAGTCTTTTGTAAATCTCTTAACCAAGTGCATACTTCATTGTATGTTTGTAAAATCCTCTAACAAGGTGGACCTAGCAGTCCTTGTGCTCCTAATAGGGCAGATCATTAGAAGTGGTCAATGTAAGCCTTAACAGGCCAACTTTATATTGCAGTATTAAAGTTTTGTGGGTTTCATCCCCACCCGAATTTTAGTTGCTATTTGGAAAGTTTTTGGGTTACCAAATCACTATGTACATGTGTTATGAATGTTTGATCTCTCATATATGTAGTAGATTAGATGAATGAATGGTTAATAGTATATATGGTTAAAGTTCTAAATTGTTTTAAAGTTTTGAAGTTACTGATTCACCCCTCTTAGTAACCTATCATATCTTGAATGTTTCCAATAGTTGATATATTTAAGAAACCACTACATAAGGAAAGTTTTGAATATCTAGGAGGTATACTAGAGTCCTTGTTGATCTTAGATTGGTTTTGACAATTGAGTGTCAACACACTTGAGATATTTACTAAGTTCATGTTGAGCTAGTAACACATGTTGAGTATAATATGTATAGATGTTGAGTTGCAATGAGTGGCGAGTCACTCATGTTGATTAGTTTAATTGTTGAGTGAATAGTTGATGCCAAACAAGTTCAAGTGTCAAGCAAGATAGAATTACAATAAGTATCAAGCATCAATATTATCAAGTGTTGAGTAACACAGAATGGACCTAGTTGTTTGTGATGGCACAAACAACTATGTAAACCATTTTTTAGTTAACTCATGGATAGATCTCCAAGCTTTAAAGATAAGATTAAATCTATTTAGATTCTCTATGAAATCAACATGAAACCAATTAGAAAAATGCAAGAAATTAAGCGAGAAAAATGAATGAATCTTAATTGTAGATCCATACCTAACCCTAAGCCACCAAAGTATTTTTAAAGGGAGATGAAGCCCCATAATTGAGTGCATGAAAATGAATGTATGTGAGGAGATGATGCTAGCAAAGATTTGAAGGAAATGAAAGGGGTGAATTGATTAGTATACATTCAAAGTGACTTAGAAGTGTGAAAGAATTGCAGAATTAGTTTACAGAAAAAAGAAAAAAGTATGCAACATTGCTACAATAGATCAAGAGAATCAAGATGGATAAAATTTTGATCTAAAATCAGCAAGGAAAAAGTAGTAAGTGTATTAGATCAAACATTCTACTGTTACTTTCTAAAAATTGTATTAGTAGGTGAAATCCTTTGAACTAAGGTTGATTTAATAGTCATTGTAAAATTCTTTAATAGTGTGACATTCCAAGTGAGTGTTCCACTTTTAGTAGGGTGTTAAAATCCTTTAATAAGGTGAAATCTAACAATCCTTTGTAAGCCTTTAACAAGGCAGGCCTTTCACAGGGTAGATCATGAAAATGGTCAAACTATGTAACCTTAACAGGTGAACTTTATTGCTACAGCAGTGAAGAATTGTAGGTGCCATCCCCACCCCTGTTTTACCTTCTCATTAGAGGGTTTCTAGGTAATCATATCTAGTGTCAAATGTTTATGTGGATGCATTTAATTTACATGTTATTTCAATATGTTCATGCATGTATTATTTTAAGTTAAAAGTTTCATTGGTCAAAGACTTGTACTTCTGATTCACTGCCCCCCCTTAGAAGTATACATTTCCCATTTGTATTTCCAATAATTGGTATTAGAGTTGTAGTGCCTGCCCCTAGTTCACATTTTGTGATCATTGTTGAACTCTTTTAGAGCTAGTTTTATGTTGTTAGTTAGCAGCATTCTTTTGAGATTATCAGATATTGTGCTATGGATTCAGTTTATTATGTGATGTGATTATTTAGACTCTACATTTCATGTATGTATGATGATTATTTTTAGTGTTCACAATTATTGATGATGATTATTACGTTGCTTTCAGTTATTAATGATGAATAGTAAGATGATTTATTATCATATGTGCTTTCTTATGGATACTTACCCCATACTTGCATGTGTATGGTGTGCGTGTTTGCCTTGCGTGTTTTCTTTTGTATGGCGTGTCTGATGTGGTTAAGGAAGGGAGTCGTAGTCACCTGCTAGTCGAGATCTACACGATGCACCACTTCCTACCATTGTCTATTTAGTTTAGTATATATTATGTTTGTACATGCATGCTTTTTATGCAGGTTGCAGGTACCGGGTATTGACTTCCCTGAATTGCCAGGATGAGCGTACCCTATCACATTATCTCAATGATAAGAGAGGGGAGATAAATTCTTAAGTCCAAATCCCAACCCTTTGAGCCATTTGTACTAATTGGAAAATTAGGACAAGTATCCAAGTTGAATACCCACCGAATGTGTCAAATGACATATTTCTTGATTTTTAACCTTTTAGATTTATTTTGTATGATTTGTTCTATGATGGGTTTTGATATTTTATCTTGGAGGTCTATGGTGAATTTTCTATTAATTAAGTCTTAATAAATAGATTTAATTAATAAATTATTTATTTGAAAAAATTAATAAAATATCATGATCTTTGATATTTTGATTGTAATTAATTAAATGTGAATTATTGGGGAAAAGGAATTAAATAAAAGAAACTAGAAATTAAAATTAATAATAATTATAAAATAATAATAAAGTAATAAATAAAATAATAATAATAAAAGTTATAAAAATTAAAATGAAAGTTATAAAATTTGAATAGAGATTATTTAAAAGGTAAATTGGAGTTATAAGCTTGCATGGGAATTAACATGTGTCAACAACACAGGGGTTAGTGCATCAATTAAGCACAAGGTGTCTACAATTCTATGACTCATCAAAAAAGAATTGGAAAAGACCCATGCTTAGTTGGTGACATCTTTCAACAGTTTTAAAAAGCAATCCAAAGGTTTCTTGAGAGCTCTTTATATTCAGGCATTCATAGAAGCTTAGAGAAGGGGGGTGGAAAGCAATTGGAGCATTGGAGGACTCAAGAACTCTGAAGAAGGGAGCTTGCTTTGCGAGTTTTCTGAAGAAGAGCGAATTAGCATCAGAATCCGGGTAGATTCTTGTGATTTTTCTTATGCTATTTCCGCATCATGCATCCCTGTCTTCTTTGTATCTTCCATATGTCTTCTGAGAAATTTTATATTTTTATTGTATGCATTTTCAATTTCGGCAATTAAATTTATTTGAGAATTTTCTATGCATGGATTTAAAAAAAAAGAGAAAACGGGTTTGGGTTTGAATTAGAATCAAATTGAAATAGATTTGAAAATGGTTTCAAGATTTATGGCCAAATCCATTAGTGAAATTATTGGATAAATTTAGAGAACAATTACCTTTTAAGAAGAAATTTTTAATTGTTCTGTCGCTGCCCTTTGGATAGACCCGAACTCAGTCATTCATAACTTTTTATTGTGATTGAATTTATTCGATCGCTCTAGTCAGAATTGGCGCAACTTGGCCCTCTCCAACATATTTCAATTTCAGCCCAATCCAATGGTTTATTAGGGAGATATGGCTGTCGTACTGGGACTGTTTTATTCAAGGACAGATATTTCTCTATTTTCCATAACCAAGAGTTCTTTATGCTTAACTTCACAAAAATAATATATCAAAGCATGGAATGAATTAAAGATATTATTGAAAATCTTTTCTTATTAGAATCTTATTAATATGCATTAGTTTTATATGGTTTATTATCTAATTTAATTAAATCAAATTTAATTAAGATTAATTAATAGTAGAAGAAGTGCAATTAATTATTAGTCAATCTAAGTAAATGGATGAGAGAAAATTAAAAGAAAAGAGATTTTTAATATAGTTTATATAGTGGACTTTTTGTAATGTATATTAAATACTATTTAATATATATTAAATAACTTAGAGATGGTAATTTTATATTACGTTTTTAAATGAAGAGACTTTAATGATAATGGATTAAGATTTAATTGACATGAAGTCACTATTATAACATTGTTATAATTTGAATTACTATGGTATTATTAATATGTTATATATTATTAACTAAATTATTGATATACCTTAATGGTATTAAGAGTTAACTAATGAAGCTTATGTAAAGTTCTCTAGATCGATTAATAATAGTTTTGATGAGTTTATTATTTATTAATGTTTATTGGGACTAACAAACTATTAATAAATAATAATGTAAATAGTTTAAATAGTTATCAATTAATATGATCAGAGTTAATCTAGAGGAGATTAGTTAATGATTGAATTACTGTACAAGATATTAATCAAATTGAATTGGTTAATAATTTGGCGTATTAATTAATTGAATTATCGTACATAGGGGAAACTTATTTGAGATAATAATACTTGGTATTGAGGATTTATTATAACTTGTTATTATTAAAATAAAATGGGAACATTGTTGAATGAATGACGAATGTGGTCATTATAGATTTATTAATAAGATTTCCAATATAGCTTGTTATTAAATATTAACAAGTTATTATTATTGAACTATGAATATGAATATTTGTGTACTAAATTATAGATGACTTTTAACTTACAAAATTATAGTTAGTTATTAGTCAACTGATATTAATTAGAATGTTGCCTTGGATATGTAATTATTAATTAAATTAATTAGAGTTAATTAGATTTAATTAATAATAAAGTTATGTAATAGTGTTTTAATTGATATGCTAATATCGATTCCTCTAGCAAAGTTGTGAAGTATTTACATCGAAGTTGATAAGTTGTACTCTCATGACTTGAATAACAACCTTAGATGTTTTAATGGTGAGACTTAGTATTATTGAATTGGAAACTATTAGGTGTTAATAGGTCATGGATGGTATACCTATGTTACATGATTGATGTAATTGATCATTTTAATAAGTTATCATCTTCCTATTCGAAGATTGATAATTGGCTCTAATGATCCTTGATTTATGTAGAAAGTTGAAGTAACCTTAAAGAAGAGTTAATCAATTAGAATATAGATCATAGTTAAATAAAGAGAACAATTTAATTAAGGTCAATGATGATCAGTTTAGTGAATATTTATCCTTAATTTATTCTTAGAATGTAATTCTTAATAATGGAAGAATAATACTATCGAGGAACAATTGGGTTGACTTGTAGGTCAAATGATGAAACTTAAAACACTTGAAGTATACTTGCAAACAAAAAATTGGAAACCCCTACACATTATTCAACTATGTGAATTTAGTAAACCAAAACATGTGTTTGCATCGTGTATTCTATATGCTTCTTGTTTTGGGTTTTGGGTTGACTAGTGTTGACCATTCCTAGGATGTTACCAAAGGCTTGAGGGTTATGAGATATGATGGCATGTTGATCTTATTTGGTCTTGATCTTTATAAGCCCAACCATGGTAATGTGATCGTATGCTCTATGAAATTTTTGTATTTACTGATTATTATTGTTCATCAGTCTTCATGTGTGAAGCTGAGAGGTATGTGTATGAGACACTTGAGCTAATCATTTTTGAGTCATCGATCAGTTATCCTTGGATTACTTTTTGGTCACCATGATGGGACTGAAATGTGGATTTATTTCTTGATGGTGTCATGTTGTGACATGTTTGACTCAACCATTTTGGAGTCTTCGATCAGTATGATTTTGAGATATTCTTGGTTGCTTGTTGAGAACCATTTATCTTGAGATATATTTTGGTTATTAAGAACCAATTGATACTTATGATTATCAGCTATGCCTTCAGTTGCCGATAGAGAACTGTTGTGGTCATGATTTTCTGTGGATGCTTTTTCAGATGCTCATGAAGATTTGATGATTCTTATCTTGGAGATTTGATGATTCTTATTATGGATATTTGATGCTTTTATGCATATTTGATAGTTTTATTATGGATTATCTTTTATGATTTTGAGATTTATGATTCCATGAGCTTAAGGTAGGTAATCTACTTGTAGTGTCAGGATGTGGCTTGCAATGGGGGTCGGGGCCCTAAGTGGCTGCTAGGGTAACTCATTGTAAGTTTGGTTAATAAGTGATGACATTTACACACTAAATGGAGATTAAATGAACCTAAAAAGATAATTGTTTTGGTTCTCTCCTAGGCCTTGAGCACTTGTACAGGCTAGGATGGGAGTAGTGAGAACGCATGGTTGCGACCGTGCATTCCGTAGTATGCCTTGTCAGTATGAGAGGATATTAGTGGCCGCATGAGATCAGTATGGACTCCTGGAGTTTAGCTAACTGCCAGGGTAACTTGTATGTGATAATTGCGATGACACTTTGTCGCTTGCAAAGTAGGTTTCCAATATGTCTTTGTGTGCCTCTGGGAATTAGATGTCAATTTTGTGTGATGGAACCTTTAAGTTAGTATACTTTTAGGATTCTTGGACTTATAGAGATTTGTGCTTCATGAATTGATCCTATTTGGGACTTGAGATTATCTCCTCAGCACAGTGAGAGTGGACCACTTAGGTTTCACGCGGACAGGTGGTAGTGTATTTTCACTCTTATCATTTGAGATCCGTCTGAGACACCGTGGCTGGAGTATCCTTGGTTGGTATTTATTCTTCATTATGTTCTTGGATCATTATGATAGATAATATACCTTATGATGGATGTACTTACTGGTATGTTTCTTATATTGATGATTTGCTTTATTTTGCATATGTTAGTTGATGATTTATTATGCTTTACTTTGCATGTTAGTAGGATGTTTTAGGAGTGACATCCCTACTATGTTAATATCGATGATCTCTTCGGTGCTTTGGAATGTTATGCACGGAGGGATGGCTAGGATCCACGATGGTCTAATGATGCTATTTACAGTTGGGAGGAACCGTGTACTTAGTTATTTATGTTTGTGATATATGGTTATCTTTCGTGATGGATGTTTATATCTTTTGTGATGATGTATCATGTATGATATGTGGTTTCATTTATGTTATTGCATCATGGATTAATATTAGATGATGATGATGTACTTTATTTACTTTGATGTTTATTCTTTTAAGATTTTCATACCCTATGATATGTATAGTGGATGATTGAGCTAAACTAAAATATAATTACAAAAGGATAGTTGTATATTGTTTAAGTACATTGTATGTATCATTGTTATTTCATAAGGATGGGATGTTAGATGAATAGTTAATTTAGATGTGATACAACGTTAAGGGATCTTTAAAGAATGTAGCCTATTATGTAAATATGTTATGTTTATTTTCATTTGAATTGTTTCTATTGCTTTCGAAAATGTTATGAATGGTTTTATCTTTCATGTTTAAAAAAAAAATGTTTGGTAAACTTAGTGAAATTCTTTGGATCCCTTGGCAGGGCATTACAAGAGCTAAGTTCTCATTAGGAGAAGTCTTATAGCTTGGAGAAAAGATCTTGAAATGGAGGCTTACAAGTTGGGAAAGACCATTGAAAATCAAGATATTGTGATACATCTCTTACTACAACTAAATGAAGCTAGTGATGCCTTGAGAAGTTCACTAAAGAGAAGGAAAGAGTTTGCTATAGCTAAAAATGACACACAATATAAAGAGATTGACACCAAAAAGTTGTTTATAGATGGTAACTCCTTTGAAATTGATGCAATAGTTTTAGATCTCATGGACAATAATAGTGAACAAGTTGAGGAGATCAGAAATATTAAGTTGGAACAAGAATCACAAGCTATATTGCTATGTGAAGTGACTAAGCAAAAGAAGAAAGTTATAGAAGACAAGGCCATGATTGAAGAAGACAAAAGAATTTTGGCAAAGAGATTGGAAGAAAAATTAGCAAAGCTATCTAGGATATCAAACATGCAATTGGACACCCTAAGCCAAATGATGAATGCCCATCTTGAGTTGAATTTCAAGGACATTGAGATAACTACATTGAAGTTGCAGAATGATCAACTGCAGAATGATTTGAAAAGAGAAAAGGAGTTTCTTGAAAGATTCAACAAGCTAAATGAATACATTAAGTACTTTGAGCAACTACTGAAATCCCCTAGATCTAATAAAGATACATCAGGATTAGGCTATATAAGCACTAAAGAAGGAGAATCGTCCAAAGCTACTAAGGAAAGAAAAAACAAAATTAAGAATTCTAAACCTACTTGTCATCATTGTGGTAAGAAAGGACATATAGCTAATGTCTATAGGAACAAGAATGCTAGTTAGAATGCTAAGCTAAAGAACATGACTCATTTTCACAAGTGCAACAAAAAAGGTCATCAAGCACATGAATCCAAAACTAAAACCATATATGAACCAAAATTTGAGGGACATTGCTACAATTGTTAGAAGTTTGGATATAGAGCCTTTGAATGCAGATCCAAATACACATGGTCATCAAACAAGCCAACAAAGGGAAGAAGCTATGACAATTCCTATAGCTAGGATTACAATACAAGACATAGTTATCATTATTGTCAAGAATATTGACATATCCTTGAGAAATGCATAAGAACACACTTTAGTGGTAGCTACAAAAGATGGTTGAGTCAAACTAAATGCTTTATCTATTTGAAGACTAATCATATTAGAAAGCACTACCCAATGAGGAAAAAGGCACCCAACTCAAAGTTCGTTAAAGGAAAAGGAAAGGTAGATGTTGAACACATCAAAGGAGAGATGAACAAAACATGGAGGAAGAAAGATGGATGTAGCACATCAAATGAAGGGATCACTTCACCTAATAGGTCAAGTGATGACATCTCATCAAACTAAGCAAAAGGAGGTATGTGGGGCTAATATTTCAAATGCTTTATCATACATCAGTTCCAAAAGAAGTTAGTACTAAAATAGATATATTAGCATGAAGAGAGATGCAAGGTTAAATCTTTAAGTTTTCATCCTACTATCAAGTGTGAAAAGTCCTCTTGAATTGCCAAGTAAAGAACTAGTATGTGCCAAGCTATTAGCCAAATCCAATTAAAGTTGACTCAATATTAGTTGTTGAGTGAAGGAAATTTCTATAGAAGACAAGTAAGGGTAATTCTTATAGCTTCCAAGTGATGGAAAAACCAATGGATGCCAAGTGAAACAAAAATTGCATTGAAGCCAAGTTTATAGCTATACATGTACCATGCAATAAATGTTATATTTTGAAAGGGTATAAGGGAAAAATCTACATATTTTTCATTATTTCAAACATAGAGCAAGAGCAAGATGAGTTAAAAAGTGATTGAAAAGAAAGAACAAAGAATTTTCATGGATCACAGTGAAGATCAAGTGTCAGCTCATCAATTCCAAAGGAATTCTTCACCTACCGAGCTACACAATTTTATATTTGTAAAACCCTAGCTTACATAATGGCCTTGAGCTCTAAGAATCCAAAAAATAAGAAAGGATTTGAATCAATAATGAGGTCAAACAATAAGATTTTAGAGTCATACCAGAAGTTACATACAAGAATGATCCAGCAAGTGTGTTATCAGTTATTCCACCTAAAATTGTTATGGTTCAAAATGTGAGGAAGTATTATAATTGAAAAGTAGGAGGGATTGGAGACATGAATATCAGATAAGCATATGATAGGTTATGGAAAAATGGAGTGTTGAAGGAGGAATTCAAAGTTTTAGAGAGGAAGGGCTTAACCTGTGCCCTAGAGTTTCCAATTGTGTTCAAAACAAAGTGGATCAAGATGTTGGAAATCTGATTGAAAAATAATACTATCAAAGAGGGAGATTGTTGCAAAGAAGGAAGATGGTTGATAAAGAATGTTTTTAGTCATTTTTTTTCATTTTTGTCAAACTTGCTATTTGTTGGAATGATAAATGCTTATCATATCCAAGTACTATCACTTAGTTGGTTGATAAAGAGCATTTAATCAACAAGAGTACCTAAGAGAAAGGTTGAGTTATGGTTTTGTAATGAGGTGCAAGGATTAGTTAAGACACTGGTAAAATGATGTATTGACAATATACTTGAAGATACAGAGGTTGGTCACACTTAGAAACACTAGAAGAATAAGTTGCAACAAGGTTTTTTGCAAAGCTTAACTAAGTTCATTAGTGAGTTTCAAGAAAGCTAGTTCGAGCTTAGTAGATTTTTAGTTAGTGGAGAAAAAGAAAAATCTAGTGTGTGCTGAGTAATACATAAGGTGTCAAGAAAAGTAATAGGTGTCAAGCATTAGAAAAACTTAGTAGATGCTGAGTGAATCAATAGTAGGTGTCAAGCATCAGTAAAATGTAGTTGATGCTAAGTAACATAATATGTGCCAAGCACCAAAATTTCAATAGTGTTGAGCTACTACATTATTGAAAAAGTCAAAGATTTTTCAGATCTAAGCTAACAAATTTGTTACCCTGAATTTTGTCAACTAGTTGAAGGATAAGGATGATGAGCTAGTAGCATAGAATTTTATGTAAACTATTTTTGAGTGAATTCAAGAAGATTCTTCATGATGTTTCTAGAAGGAACAAGATATGGGTTAGATTCCTACCTAATTCATTCAAACTGGAATTAAAGGAGGGAAGAATCAAGTGAGAAAAGTAATTCCAAACTTCTATTTAAGGAGTTACAAGCCAAGAAGCAAAGATTTAGGGTGCCAAATTATGAAGTGGTTGAAAGGTGTCAAGGAGAAGACATCAAGAGGAGAAGAAAGAATAGAGTACAAAGACTCTACTTTTTGATAAGTGGTCAAAAAGAAGAATTAATCTAGTACATCAAGCGTGGAGACTCAAGGAGATGAAGCTTGAAAGGGGAACAAGTTGTCAAAGCCACAGAGATTGAATGCCAGGAAAATTATGAAGAGTTGAACAAAGATTTGAAATCTATAAGTTAAATTGTGAGTTGTATCAGGTCAAAAGCCCTTATTGTTACTCTCTAAAAATTGTATTAGTGGAAAGGTCTTTGTAAGATTGCTGGTCGGCAGGATCACTCGGACTGGATTTTACCCCATTTTTGCTGGGGAATTTGGAAGGAAAGGAATAATAGAATATTTAGAGACAGAGAGGAGCCGGCTATAATCCTTGGCAGGAAGGTCTCAAAGAATATAAAGGAAAATCTCCAAGTGCTGAAGGAGGAAGAAGAAGTAGAAGGGGACAAAAAGATAGCTAAAGAAAAAGACAGGAACCTCAAAAGGCAGGATGCTAGCTGGCTTCTCCCCCCAGATGGTTGGTCAAAAGCCAACTTTGATGGGGCTTCTAAGGGTAACCCAGGCCCTTCAGGTTGCAGTGTAATCATAAGAAATAGCTATGGGGAGGGAATAGCTGCCTTTGCTTCCCCGCTGGGAATCCAGACTATTCATCTGGCTGAAGCAAGAGCTGCGAGTAAGGTGGTCAAGTTGGCTTTTGAAGCCGGGATTACTAAACTCTGGCTTGAGGGGGACTCCAAAAACATTATTAATACCATTAATGGTATTTCCCCTCCCTCATGGACGATTGCGAACATAATTGCTGAGACTTGCGCCACTCTCACAAAGTTCAATAAGGTCCACGTCACTCATGTTTACAGAGAGGCAAACCCAGTTGCTGATTGGTTTGCTAATAAAGGGGTTAATGCCACCAATAATCTGACCTGGCATGCCAGAAAAGATTTTCCGGCGGAGGCAAAGTTGCTCATCGACCAAGATAAAATCTTGGGAAGGATGGCTCAAATCCAATGCAATTATGGATAATAAAGATTGCTTAATAAATGGTAAGTGTCATTATTGGCATCATGATTTTCACCAGCAAAAGGGGTTTCCTCTGACATTTCGACATGTTTGAAAGGACGATACCATTATTTTTAGAAAGGGGTTTATTCACGGGTATCATAAAAGAAACATCACCATTTTTTCGAATGCAAATAACTTGCACAGTTCAGAGTTCATGAGAATTGTGGAAGTTGAACAGGTAAACATGACGAGTGAGAGGAGCAGAAAGGAGCCAGTGGGGGAAGTTCAGAAGTGGAAGAACAAGGCCAAAGTTTGGAGAGAGCTGGAAAAGGGTGGGGTTACTAATTTCTTCGAGAAACTTCATGGCTCAGATCCTGAGATCACTAACAGCATGGTGAATTCATGGAATAATGGTAAGGTTAAGGTGAACGAGGTCTACTTTCAAATTACTGAGGATGTGGTTGCTGAAGTCACGGGGATTCCAATGGAGGGGCATAAATTCTTCAGAGACAAGAAGATGTCTTCTAATGTAATCAAGGATTTTGTGAAAAACACTGAAGAGCTGAACAAGCTGGGCAAGAAAGAGACGTTTTTTGTAACGGATACTATAAAGAAGCTCTGGAGGTATGTTCTCTATGCTGTCATTGAATATATAACCCTAGACCCCAGGTTTGATAGGTTTAGGACTCACCATTTTGTGATTTTGAATCATTTTCGCCATGGTAGTAAGATCTCCTTCCCGTATTATCTTTTTAACTCGATGAACAAGGCCATTTCTAGTTTTAAAAAGAAAGCTACCGTCAACCCGGCACTGCATGAGGGTCTTCTACTTCTGATTCATGAGCATTTCCATGCTCAAACCATTAGCAAAAACCCTATCCAGGGGGCGGATGTTGACAAGAGCAGCTCCAGTTTTTCCTCAGATTCTGACGATGTCGAGAGCATCAGCTCTGATGAGGTTTTTGAGCATTCAGGTAAGAAGAGTAAAATCCATAAGAAGGATTACCCCTCTATCAAATTACCCAGCAGAAAGAGCCCTAGAGGTCATACCCTAGCTAAAACTGGCTCTGTTGAGGTGGAGGAGGAAATGGATACTGATGATTCTGACAAGGTTTCGAAGGAGGAGCTGGGTGAGGAGAAACTGAGAAAAAGACAGAAGAGGGAGGGAGAGAGCATGGAGCGCTCCTGTAGTCAGGGAAAGGATTCTCTGCCCATTCCCCTCTCCCCTATACATCCTCAGCCTCCTTTGGAGGAAAATGACAACTCTGGACAGATTGAGGGGAAAGTGCAAGTTAATAATAGAAGGAAGGCTTGGAAGAACTTCAATGTGAGAACGGCCACTATGGGTATCTACAGAGAGGCGATGAACCCCCAACTCCTGGTGGACGACCTTGAGAAGCCTAGACTCAATGAGCTAATTGACCTGGCTATGGTGGCTATTTCTGATAATGCAAGAGAAACAGGCATGAATCTGTTGAACAATGCCTGCAATAGCATGATCGACAACTTCAAATCAATTAAATGGCTTTTCCATGAGCTTGAGGATGTCAGAGATAGGGTTTCCCAAATGGAAAAAATCAAGAGCAAGACAGGTGCAGAAAGCCAAGGTGACCGGAATAGCTGGGAGACTCTGATGGAGAGGAGAGTAAAAAATATTGAGAACTAAAACCACAACTTGGCAAGTCAAATGATCTCCCTCCTCGCTTCGATCAACGACAACATCCTCTCTCTCTTGGAAAATCTCAAAGACAGGAACCAGATGGAGGAAGATGATAAACAAAACAGAGACAAAGATAGGCTGGATGTGGATAAAGCCAAGGATAGCACTATGGAGCAAGATTTGACGAACGCCCAGGATCATAAGGTAGAAGAGCAACAAGAGTGCGCCAAAGCTGCCCAGACCATGTTCAAGATGGAGAAGTAGTCTGCTAGGTTGGGTCTCTGTCCTTTGGTTTTTGTTTCTCCTGGCTTTGGCTTTTTGTCTGGTCTCTATTTTTCTGGTTGGTTCTCTGGCCTATTTAGTGGGCAGTTGTTTCGAGCTGGGCCTTTGGGCTTATTTTCAGCCGTAAGGCTTATGTTTTGGCTGGGCATTTTTTTTCTTATTTTCAGCCTTTCTTGTTGTTAAACTTATGGGTTTCAGGACCCCTTAAAACCTGTTTACCTTATCAAAAACAATTGTATTAGTTAGGGTAAAAATCCTATGGACTTAGGTTGGTTTAATATCCATTTGTGAATCCTTTAACAAGGTGACATTCCAAGTGAATATTCTGAAGTCCTATAACTAGGCCCACTACTAACAGGGTGGTTAAATCCTTTAGCCAAGTCACATTTAACAGTGTGTTGTAGCCTTTAATAGGACAGGCCTTTCATAGGGCATCACTTTAGAAGAGTGAGAATTGAGTAGCATGTTATTGGAGATTTTTACCAAATTGGGTTTCATGTAAATCACTATCTTATGTGTTGATTTTTCATGTGTTATGCTTGCATATTCATTTATATTAACCTGCTAAGTAGGAAAGTTTAAGCTTGGATGCATGAACAGTTTAATAGGCTTAATTTACTTGATGAAAAAGTTTTAATTATACATTTGGACCTTGAATAACTAATTCACCCCCCTCTCAATTATTCTAAAGCATTTCTAACACAAGATTGTTCCAAGATGAATACATGATGGTTGTCTATGGCTAGAAAGTGGACCCATCAAACTTTCAAAGAGGATTGTATATAGGGTTATTGGATACCCAAACCTAGATTGGCCTAAGACTTTGAGAAGCGATTCAGAAGAGGTGATAGAGAAAAATATAGGAGCAAAGTGGAACAAGATAGGAATGACTATTGACACTATTACAGATGCACTTCTTCATTTTTTAGTTAGAGTTATATCACACAAATTCTATTAGCCAAGCCAACTAAATAGTGTTCCATGTATCGAAATTCATGTAGGCAACAAGATAGTAAAGAAAGATCATTATTATGATCTTGCAAAACTACTATTATAGAAAATAATGGAGAACTTAGGAGCAATAAGAAATTCTTAAAGTGTTCAATGTAAGTTTGGTTCCATACTGATATGCATATTTTTCTATGTTCAAAATGAATTCCCATCTTTGGTAGAGTAGGATAGAAGACCAATAGCTCAGTTGCTATGCAAATAAATGAGTATATTGAACAAATGGGAGAGAATTTTGAGTCTGTAATGACTAGTTATTTTGAAGATTTTAAGAAATCCATGAAAAAGAGGTTAAGAATTCATGTTTTCATAGTAGAGAAATATTACAATGACATTTTCTTTTTAGTAGACATTGACTACACCTTCATCTAGGCTGAAATACCTAGAGTGATATGGTTAAGGCCTCTAGGTTATAAAATAAACATTGATGAAGCTTCAGCTACTATCACTACACTTCTTTCTAAAGAAGTTGATAAGACTGCTAAAAATTTTGGCAACTATGATGTTGTTAAATGAAAGGTTGAGATGGAATTAAAAATAGCATCAACCTTGAAGAATAAGGGAAAAAAATTTAAGAAACTCAAAGCCAATTTTGGAGAAGGAAATGATGGAGAAGATGATGAAGAAGAAGAAGAGGAAGAAGAGGAAAAAGGTCAAGAACCTCTTGCCTTGACCGAAGGAATGGGTGACGATTAGGAAGAAGAGAGTACTAAGGGAGATGATGCCAAGGAACTACCAGTAAAGCCTTAAGTAAAGAAGAGAAAATCAAAGACACAACCAATTGTGCAACCTAAGGCAAAGAAGACTGCAAAGCCTAGTGCAACAAAGCCTACAGCTCCAGTAACTAGAGCCACTACAAGGGCAACCACTCAAAAGGCTAAGGAGAAAGCTAAAGAGAAAACCAAGGAAACTAAGAAAATTGGTCCTATGCAAAAGAAATTGAGAAGAAAATATGTAGCACAACCAGAGTTAAATGATGAAAATATAGAGTTAGAAGACACAAGCCAATTCAGATTGGTAAGTCATGCTCTCAAATCTCATCTAGAAAACATTTGTGATAAAGTTAGAGATAATGTAGATTTGACTAGTTTGAAAAATATTGATTTTGGTAAATTGAGTAGAGAAGACCAGAATATGATTGAAGAATATGTATATGCTATGATGGAAAAATTCAAGAATACCCCTCTTGAATTTGATAACACAATGCCCAAAGATTTGTACACCATTGTTGAGAATAAATGGAACTATTTCCTGAATATGGAGAAGGAAATAAGAGAGTCTACATTGGCACAAGTAATGCCAAAATTATCAAATGGACAAATAACCAAAGCTAATAAGAAATATGGTAGTATATTTGCACCAAAATATAGGGCATTTAGCATTTTACAAAATAAAATTGAAGATGTTGTGAAGAAATCCACACAAATGTGGAGGCTAATGTATGGATTAACAACTATAAAAGAAGGAGAAGCATATCCCTTTGAGGGAAGGAATAATGAGGAAGAAGGTTAGGACAAGGAGGATATAAAAATAAAAGAGAAAGAAGACACTACATTGGAGGAGACACAATAAAATAAATATGAGGTGGCAATAACTAAGGAGTGGCAAGCAGAGCAAAATGTTGAAGATTCACAATTGCCAACCATGAACCCTCCACATGACACAAATACAACTATAGAGACCATTATAGTGAAAGATGTTCCTAAAAAATCTTCTCAAAACATCAATCCATTAACTATAGAAGATTTGAAAAAGATACTTAACCTATCCACAGTATAGGCAAGACTATGTGAAAATCATGTATTGGTCAGTATGGATGAATTAAAAAAGGTTGTAGCTAACATAACCAAGGAAAAGATTACTACACATGAACCACCTGCTACCATCCCTATAGCTACTAGTGCTCAACCATTGACACAAATAGAGGAAAAATCTCCAAAGGTTGACACTATTACAAAAGTTGATAAAGCTCAGACTGCAAAAGAAAAGGAGCCAACAAAGGAACAAGCAGGACAAATAGATGCTTTCGTACCTACTACAAAAACACAAAATGCACCACAATTGATCACAATTAATCAAGGAAAATCTGATGAAGAGAAGGACATACCCAAGGAGAAGGAGTAAGATTCCATTAAAACATTGATAAACTTGCCAAAAATTGGCACTCGTGCTAAAGTCCTTCAAAGGCTAAGCACTGATGCAATATCATTGTGAATTTTAGCTCCAAGCTCTAGCTCAACAAAGGTTGCTAAGGTATTCGACTATGGTGATGCACTATTAGATGAAGAAATAGTGATACCAAAATATGATTATGCAACCATGAACTTAGAGAAAATTAATATCATGCAAGAGGCATTAGAAAGAAAGAAGAATTAAGAGATACTCAAGAAGGAGTATAAATAGAAACAAGCACTTCAGGAGATCAAAGACATCTTTTTAGATGCTTTCAGCTTGCAAGCACTTGATGAATCAAAATTTATATTAGAACAACTATCAAAGATTGTTGAATAGGTGACAAATGAAGACCAACAAACCAATTTTAAACTCATGGAATGGTCTGAAAATATGTTTCAAGGAAAAGTGAATAAGAAGATATTTGGTGAGATAGCACTATCACAAGTTGAACTGGCTAACAGAACTAAGAAAGTGAAGAAGGTACTTGGGAATATATTATCAGTATACACAAAATCCTGTGACCCCACACTCTTCACACAAGAAATGAGACACAGGATTTTGAGTCTAGGAAGGAATTTGAAGATTTCAAGTATGCAACTAGCCCAAAATCTAACTCAAAGTGAGAAGTACTTTCATTCAACTCTTCATACACAAAATCAACTAGTTATGTTAATAATAGAAGTGGCTAACATTAGAGCTAAGTTGATTAATATACAAGCCTCCCTTACCCCCCATATGGAAATACGTCATAAAGAACTAGCCTATGTACAAACATTGTTAAAGAAAGACCCCAGTCTTTTGACATTGGATAAACTAGTTCATCTTGTAGCAAAGATAGCCATCCAGATCAAGTCACTAGATGATGCATTAGACAACTCGGATACTACTTTGAAGATCATCATGGAAGTCCACAAGAACTTCTTAGACAAATACACAATCATTGTGTAGATCCTTTCACATTAGTGTCAAAAAGGGGGAGAAATATTAAAAGGGGGAGACAAATATGAAAGGAGGAGAGTAGATAGAGTGGGAGCAACTAACCAAAAACTAGAGAAAAACAAAGTATCAGAATGAAGAAAATTTACTCAGAGAGAAGAAAAGAAATTTTGGATATAGAATGGGTACATTAACTCAAGGGGAGTTACAAAATTTTGAGGTATATGAGTCTATTACAGAGTTTTGGAAATTTTGAAGTTTCATATATATGATGAACTGTATGTATATTATACTTGAGGAAATTAGATTTTTTATGTATGGTTAAATGTTTTTACCACTCATGTCAAACAAGCAGATTGTTGATCTCAGATTGGTTTTGATAATTGAGTGTCAATACACTTAAGATATTTACTAATTTCATGCCGAGCTAGTAACACATGCCAAGTATAATATGTATAGATGTTGAGTTACAATGACTACTAAGTCACTCATGTGCTGAGAAGTTCAAGTGTCAAGTGAACAGTTGATGCCAAGAAAGTTCAAGTGCTGAGCAAGATAGAATTATAGTAAGTGTTGAGCATCAGTATTATCAAGTACTGAGTGACACAGAATGCACATAGTTGTTTGTGATGGAACAAACAACTATGTAAACCATTTTTGAGCCAACTTATAGATAGATCTCAAAGATTTGAAGATAAGATCAAATGTATGTGGATTCCCTATGCAATCAACATGCAACCAATTAAAAAAATGGAAGATATTAAGTGGGAAAAATGAATGAATCTCAATCGTATATTCATACCTAACCCTAAGCCACCAAAGTCTTTTTAAATGGAGATAAAGCCCCATAATTTAGTGCATGAGAATGAATGTCTACAAGTAGGTGATGCTAGTGAAGATTTGAAGGAAATGAAAGGGGTAAATTGATTAGTATACATTCAAGGTGACTTAGAAGTGTCAAAGAATTGCATAATTAGTTTATAAAACAAAGGAGAAACTATACAACATTGCTACAACAGATCAAGAGGATCAAAATGGATAGAATTGTGATCTAAAGTTAGCAAGAAAAAATTTATAAGTGTATCAAATTGAACATTCTACTATTATTTTCTAACAATTGTATCGGCAAGGTGAAATCCTTTGAACTAAGGTTGATTTAATAGTCATTATAAAATCCTTTAACGGGGTGACATTCCAAGTGAGTGATCTAAAGTCCTTTAGCTAGGCACACTTTTAGTAGGGTGTTAAAATCCTTTAATAGGGTGGGATCTAACAATCCTTTGTAAGCCTTTAACAAGATAGGCCTTTCACAAGGTAGATCATGAGAATGGTCAAACTATGTAACCTTAACAGGTGAACTTTATTGATGTAGTAGTGAAGAATTGTGGGTGTCATCCCCACCCCAGTTTTACCTTCTCATTGGAGGGTTTCTGAGTAATCATATATGGTGTTAACTATTTATGTGGATGCATTTACTTTACATGTTATTTCAAAATGTCCATGCATGTATTATTTTAAGTTAAAAGTTTTATTGGTTAAAGACATGTACTTTTGATTCACCCCCCTAGTAGTATACATTTCCTATTTGTATTTCCAATAGTTCTTACCGCTAACTGATATCAACTAAGAAGATCATGCATTGGGGATCTATTCATAATTACTTAATATAATATATTAAGAATGAATTGATGTAGAGGTGGACTATTCAATGGGTGGGAATTCTAGACAAAAGAAGAGTGCACAACACATGTACACACATTAGAGGATAGAAAAGTAAAGGTTGGTCTCCTTTGGCATTGTTGTCAAAGGGGGGGGGGGGGGGGGGGGGGGGGGGGGATGTTGGGGGGGTGTGACTAGTAAAAGAGGGAGAAAATGGGAAATAAAGGAGAATCTTATGATAAATAAGGGAATTCAACAAGAAGGACAAGAACATCACTAAATGTGTTTTCCATAGATGCTAGAGGAGGATATTATTGGTATAATTGATATAGGTGATGAAATTGTTGAAGAAAGAAAATTTGTTAATGGTTACCATGTAGTTGATAAACATGATATTGGTTATAATATTTGTCATTAATTTTAAATTTCTTGACATATTGTTTTGACTTATTATCATATCTTTAGAATATAAGAAATTGTAGAAGTGTTGAGAAGGGCTTAGAGCTATGTTGATAAGTATCTTATTGATTAACAATTAGAATGGATATTAATGGATAGTTAAATGGTTTAATTGTTTGTTAGAAGATAGAGAAAAGGATATTAGTATCAAACAATCTAGGGTAAAGTAAAGAAGTGAAGAAAATAGTTTAGCTAAAGAACATAATGTAAAAGGAAACACCTATTAAGAAGACTTATCTAAGAACTAGAAGCATAACCTTGTAATAGCAAACGAAGTATATTTGGAAGCAATGAAAACATATAGGAATGTAATGAGTAAATGAAGGATAGATGTTGATTGAAAGGAGAAATGTGCTATAGATAAACCATAATTCAAGGAACATTATGATGACATGAAATAAAGAAAAGAAGGACATGAAGGATTGATTGAGAAGTTTCTACAAGGTCAAAATTGGCTTATGGAGATGATTGAATTTGCAAGAGTAAACTTGATGATGAAGTTTTGATCATTTGATCTAGATTTGAGTTATTTTATTCTAATGTTATTATGTATAGGAGAAAGAAAAGAGGAAGTTAAGTATCATGATGAAGAGGAAGAAGTATAGTAGAAAACATATTAGATTTTCAATAGCATTGAAGATTTATTGAAATCATTAAAAAATGGTACACATTTAATCAGAGGATTCTAATATGTGTTATTTTTATGGGATTATAATGGATATGATATAGCAAGTTAGTCAAACTATAATTAATTTGTAGTAATTTCTTTCTACCTATTATAATAGTAAAATCCCTTATCAAGCGACCCTAATAGGTCGATTTTAAATCCTTTAATAGCATGGCATTCTTAGAGCAGAGTATCTAAATCCTCTAATCAAATTACTCCTAATAGGGTAAATACTTGAATAGGTCTTGGGGAAATCCCTTAACTAGGTCACACTTGTTGGTTTTTTGAAACAACACAACTTCAAATTACCCTAATGAGAATAAGATAGATCTAGGGGTAGCTACTTCCCATTTTCAATATACCCTTTCAGACACTCTGCCAACTATAAGGCTAGACCTTTCTTCTAATTCAGGCTCTGCAAAACCTAGGTGGGTGTACCTTAGATTCACTTATATGGTACCAATGCTAAAACATACACTTCAATCTAACAAAGCAAATAAAAACCCTTAATCTTCTAACACTTATGCATAGATCTTAGACATTAAATAGATAATAACATGGCCAAAGAAATTGATAAGCTAAGTGAGGGCATCCTTTTCAATTCTTCAACATTAAAGGGAAAGATATTTGATTAATGATGTTGATTTTAGCAAGGCCCCAAAAATGCAACAATAAGAACAAGTTGATCTTATAGTTGATCAGTGTCTTATCTATTGGGTAATTCCACAAATTAAGTATACACATCTATGATATTAGTGGCATATTTCATACACCAAGATATCAAATACATCCTATCACTTTGTGAGTCAGACATCGATGTTCATAAAGACCTCATTCTCATGAAATGTCCTTCTCATATAACTAGCAACCCTGTCAAACACATGAAGTGTTTACTTGGCCATTTGTACCAATAGCAAAATACATCAAACATACAACCTTAAGGGCATGCAAATGGGTTTTAGTTCTTTTCCCTTAAACCACATAAGATTGCAGATTATAGAGATAGGAGAAGAGAATTAGAATGAACTAAAGAGATTTTTTCTCATTTGTATTCATTTCCTTGAAAATATACATTTAGATGCATGAAATTAAAACACTGAAATGCCTAACAAATCAAAACTAGCTATATTATCTTCACTAGTGCTATTCATACAAGAGAAATATGCTAAATAAAATGGTGGAATCATAGCTCTGGATCCAACAATGTGGTCTCACACTGAAAATTTCCCACCAACTAGTCTCACAATGAAAACGCTGGAACCCCCTTCACAGAATGAGAGAAAGAAAGATATATGAGGAATGAATTCATGGATCTACTCTACAACTGCCATGTGTCCACTTAGAAAACTTTTGCAAGAAGTTAAAAACATCTCTCTACTCTCTTCCAAAAACTATTAAATCAAATCCTCACTCATTTTGACTCCCAAAAGCATAAAATATCTTAAATACTTGATGGAACAACATAACTAATTTTGATGCTAGATTTGAGATCAAGGAAAAGGCAAAAAAATAGTTAAATGACTTCTAGAGACAAGATAAACTTTTTAGAATCATTTTTCTGCATAATTAGGCTTCAAAAAACTTCCATATCTGCCTTCCAACCAACTTTGAAGCTCTATGGTGAACTTTTGCCCATTCTGCTGAGAATGCCCTAGAAAATACAAATTTTCATATAGACTAAACCATAGAAAATCTATGCAAATTCTGACTCCATATTGAAAAAATTCAACTCCTCTTAGTTATAACAATATATTAGAGTCCATATTTTAGGTGAAAAATGCCCCTCTAGCAGCCATTCAAAGTTTCAGGCATCCAACTCCAGTTTTGCACATTAAAATGCAAAAATTTTGAAAATTTTTAAAACTCTATAGTATAAACTAAAGGTTTTACATTTGTAAATTTGAAATTCTTTTATGAATGGCCATTTTACTTAAAATAATAAAATATTAAAAAAATATTTATTCACCCTAAACCAACTGGGCACTAGACATGTGTCACGTGGCAACATACTATTCGTCTAATCATGACACCTCATTGCCACATGTCAACTGTTGATTTGCTCATGCTGCCACATCAATGCAGAGTCCTCATACCTATGGCCTTACAATTTTTTCTAGATTTCTCAACTTTTTGGGAGGTCACCATGTCTCCATTAGTGAAACCTCCCTTTTCCTAGTGGTGACATAGCAACCACCAGAATTTGGTAACTTTCTAGCGAGCTCCTCTCCATCAAAATTATTGAATTTTCCATCCACCAGTGACAATAGGCCCCACTATGCAAGAAAATACCTTCAAAAAGGCCCACACATTAAATATATTTAGTTCTAAGTGTGGTTTGATATAAAAATGCCCAATTTACTCATTACACTATGAATGTGGGACTAAGGTTTTGGCTTGTTTCTGAAAGAAAAATGTAACCTTCTATTTATAACATGTGATTTCCTTCTACCTTCAACATTGTGGAGCTCCCTACGTATGTATATACTCTACTCCTTGCCACCCTTATTGCCAACATGGAAGTGGGTTTTGCCTATTTTTTAGTGTGGAGCCTGATCAGTTCCCAAGTAAGAGATTGTTAGATTGTGGTGACTGATCAAGAAAGTATTGTACATACTTCATAAATTCTTTGGGGCTTGGGGCCCATAATAATATTGGACTTACTATTTGGTGGACATAGCCCAAGGTTTGGGTGAACCACGTTAAATCTTGGTGTCTTGTGTTCTCTTTTGTGTGAACTATTATTTTTATGTTATTGGTTATATTTGCATGTAATTGTTATTTTTGTCTGTGGTTTAATCCTAAAAAGTGATATCAGAGCGAGGTTGTTTTTCAGTTATCCTATGTAGGAAAGTCTCAAGGTCAAAGCAGGAGTGATTGCAGATGAGGGTAAGTTGAGGGTTGATAGGTTTAATGGGTAGAACTTTCAGTTATGGAAGATGCAAATGGAAGACTATCTTTATTAGAAGGATTTATGGAAGCCATTAGAAGGCAAAGCCAAGAATTAGGGATCTATTTCAAATGATGAATGGGATATTTTGGATAGAAAGGCACTTGGAAGGATTCAATTATTCTTGGCACCATTGGAGGCATTTAATATTACAAAAGTGAAGACAACAAAAGAGTTGATGAAAACCTAGCAACACTATATGAAAAGCCTGCTACTTCAAACAAGGTATTTCTCATGAAGCATTTATTTAATATGAGAATGGTAGAAGGTGGACTTTTGTAGATCATTTAAATGAGTTTAATACTATTAATAGTTAGTTATCTTTTGTGAGTATCAATTTTGAGGAGGAAATTAGGGCTCTCTTGATTTTGTGTTCCTTGCCTAAAAAGTTGGAATGGCTTGGTAATGGCTATGAGTAATTCTGTTCCTGGATCTAGTACCCTAAAATATGATGATGTGATCAGTGTTATTTTGAGTGAGGAAATTTGTAGGAAATTGTTAGGTGGATCTTGACACAGGCATGGGAAGAATAACTAGGGCCAAAGGCTCACCCAGCTATCTAGACCACCCTGCAAGAGTTAACACAATAGAAGTAAACACAAGGAACAACAATCAAAGGAGGAAGTAGAGAGAAATACTTTTATTGATTCATTAAAACACCTTCATACATGCCCAACTATAAGGCCTTCTAGGTTATGGCCAATTACAAATACATTCACATTCAAAGATCCAACTACAAATTCACACTTTCAGTTTTGCTCTGCAATGGAAGAATAACTAGGTCCAAAGGCTCACCCAGCTATCCAAACCACCCTACAAGAGTTAACATAATGAAAGCTAACACAAGGAAAAACAACCAAAGAGAAAGAAGAGAGAAATACTTTTATTGATTCATCAAAACATCTTCATACATGCCCAACTGTAAGACCTTCTAGGTTATCCCCAATTACAAATACATTTATGTTCAAAGATCCAACTACAAATTTGCACTTTTAGTTCTACTCTACAATCTACTCTCAAAAACTTTCCTAACTCTAAGCCTAAACACTATATATATGCTTGCCAAAACATCACATAGATGATTCTAGAATATTACATAAGAGGAGGGCTGACCCAACAATGATTTGGACACATCCCAAGAAAAGACCTTAAAATAAATGTCAGGATCAAAATAAATCCCACAAGTTGGCTCATAAAAATCACGTCCAAATACTGATACTCGACCTACACTAGATAACTCAACACATGAAGACTCACTCAGTATACACTAGATAACTCGATACATGAAGAGTCACTCAGCATACATTGGATAACTCAGCACATGAAGAGTCACTCGGTATTTACTAGGTAACTCAGCACATGAAGGAATTGCCACAATAACATGACACATGAAGGAATTTCTATAGTAACTCAACACATGAAGAAACTACTAGGCACATGAAGGAACTAAACTACAAGGCACATGAAGCACTTGCTAGGCACATGAAGGATTTACTAGGAACCAACTTCTAGAATGAACAAAAATGAGCAGGATAACAAGGCAACTTGAGATGCTCCTACATCAAATCTACATTAGGAAGTGCTTTGAATGCACAAAGTAGGGGCAAAATGACTGAGAGAGGAAGTAATTCTGGAAATCATGGGAAATCAAGAGGAAAGTTGAAGGGGAGGAGAACTCAATTGAGAGGACCAAATAGCTACTGGTACTATGGGAAAAGAGGTCATAAAAAGAAATATTATTGGAATTGAAAGAAAAATGAAGGAAATAAACCAAATGGGGACAAGGAGGCAAATGTGATAAGTAACAAATTTGAAGAGGATGCTTTTCTTCTATCTTTAGAAAGTATTGATGATTCATGGGTTTTAGATTTTGGTGCTTCATTTAATGCTACACCTCATAGAGGTTATTTCATTGGTTATGTCCAAGGGGATTTTGGGATTATTTATTTGGGGGATAATCAACCCTGTTAGATTGTTGGAAAGGGAAAAATTAAGATTAAGTTGCAAAATGGGAATCATTGGCTACTACATGAGGTAAGACATGTTCCAAGGTTGAGTAGGAATTTAATTTTAGTAGGCAACTCAGTGATGAGGGTTGTGTAGTTACTTTTAATGATAAAAATTGGAAGGTTTCAAAAGGTTCCCTTGTAGTAGTAAAAGGTGTGAAAGTAGGAACCTTATATCTTTGTATAGGTCATATTGTTCCTTCTACTTTAATTATTTTAGAGAAAAATGAATGTTTAGGAACAATTGCTACAGTTGAGCAAGGAGAACAAATAGTTGTTGTAGATTCTAATATAGCAATGTGACACAATAGACTTGGGCACATGAGTGAGAAAGGTATTAAAGTACTTCATTTAAAGAAAGTTTTACCAAGTCTAGAATGTGTTAATATGGATTTCTATGAAAGTTGTGTGTATGGCAAACAAAAGAGAGTGAGTTTTGTAAAGACTGGGAAGGAAAATAAAAAGAAGAATTAGAGCTTGTGCATACAGATATATGGGTACTGGCCTAGGTATCTTCCCTTGGTGGCTCTCATTATTATGTTAAATTTATTGATGATGCAATTAGAAAATAATGGTTTTATTTCCTTAGACAAAAATCTGATGTATTTCCAACTTTTAAGAAATGAAAATGCTTGGTTGAAAATGAGACTAGTAAGAAATTAAAATGTCTCAGATCTAATAATGGTGGTAAGTATTGCAATCATGAATTTGAAGATTATTGTTCCACTAATGGTATCTATAGATAGAAAACTATTCCAAGGACTCCATAGTAAAATGGAGTGGTTGAATGCATGAACAGGACTATAATGGAGCGTGCAAGGAGCATGAGGTTGCATATTGTGTTGCCCTTACACATTTGGCTAGAGGCTATCAATACTGATGTATATTTAATTAATAGAGGTCCCTCTACTCCTTTGGGTTATGATATTCCAAAGGAAGCATGGACTAGTAAGAAGGTGACTTATTCTTTTCTCAAAACTTTTGGCTATGAAAGTTTTGCTCATATAGATTCTGAAAATAGAACCAAGTTGGAAGCTAAGTCAAAGAAATGTGTATTTGTTGGATATGGCATTAATGAATTTTATTATAGGCTTTGGGATTTTGAAAATTATAAAATTGTAAGAAGTAAGGATGTCATATTCAATGAGAAAGTGTTGTACAAAGATTTGTTGCAGCAACATAAGAAGAAAGAAGATGATTATGAAGTGTTGGATGATACTCCAAAAATTGATGTTCCAGCTATTCTTCATGATGTGCAACAACCACAACAACAAATACCACACACACTAGTGAATCTTAGATGGTCAACAAGAAAACTTAGACCTCTAGAAAGATTTTCTCCCTCTTTCTATTCAATTTTACTTACTAATGCTGGTGAACCTAAATGTTATGATGAAGTTGTGTAGGTATATACTAAGATTCAGTGGGAGTCTACAATGAAAGATGAAATTAACTCTTTGTTGAAGAATAAGACATGGGATTTATGTAAGTTTCTTGTACATAAAATAGCTTTACAAAATAAGTGGGTTTATAGGTTGAAAGAAGAGGAAGGAGGTAAGAAAAGATTTAAAGCCAAGTTAGTTTTGAAAGGATTTGCACACAAAAAAGGTATTGATTTTGATGAGATATTTTCTCCTATTGTTAAGATGACTTGTATTCATACTATTTTAAGTCTTGTGGCTACTTGAAGATTTTCATTTAGAGTAGCTTGATGTTAAAATAGCCTTCCTTCATGGTGATTTGGATGAAGAGAATTATATGGCTCAACCACAGGGTTTTGAGGTCAAAGGTAAGGAGAACTTAGTGTGCAAATTGAAGAAAAGTTTATATGGCTTGAAGCAAGCACTTGAGCGATGGTATCTAAAATTTGATAGTTGCATGCATAAGCATGGATATCACAAGTCTCATTCATATCATTTTATTTATTTTAAGAGGCTGAATGATGAAAGCCACATTATTTTATGTTTATTTGTTGATGATATGCTTATAGTTGGGTCTAACATGGATCACATTAAGGGGTTGGAACACCAATTAGCACATGCATTTTCTATGAAGTATTTGGGGGCAGCAAAAAAAAATCCTTGGTATGAAGATTTGTAGAGATAGGAAGAATAAAATATTGATGCTATCTCAAGCTAATTATGTGGAGAAGGTGTTGCAATATTTCTCTATGGAGAATGCTAAAGTTGTCAGTACACCTTTACTTGGAAATTTGAAGTTGACTAAGAAAATGTGTCCCAAAACATAAGAAGAAGAGGATAAGATGTCCAAGGTGTTGAAGCTTAATGTATGCTATGGTATGTACTAGGAAAAATATTGCACATGTAGTGGGAGTTGTTAGTAGGTATATGAGTCATCGAGGAATTGAGCATTGAAATGTAGTCAAATGGATTCTCAGATATTTGAGAGAAACATCCAATAAGTGTTTACACTTTGGTGGCTCTACTACTGATTTACAAGGCTATGTTCACTAATATTTGGCAGGGGATATTGATACCAAGTGGAGTACTACAATTTATGTCTTTACTATTGGTGGGGCAGCCATGAGCTAGGTTTCTAGGTTACAAAAGATTAATCCTTTATCCACTACAAAGGTAGAGCATGTAGCTACTATAAGGGCAGCCAAGGAGATGATATGGCTTTAGTTCTTCTTGGAAGAATTGGGACACCCTTAGAAGGATAATTATTTTTTTACAAATATTCAAAGTGTCATTCATCTTGCAAATAATTCAGCTCTGCATTCAAAGACCAAACACATATAGTTGTAGTACCATTTCATTTAGTCAGTTTTGGAGGATGGACAGTTAAAGCTAGAGAAGATACATAAAAATGAGAATCAAGTAGATATGTTGACAAAGGTAGTAACAAGGGAGAATCTAAACTCCTCTTCAGTTTTAGTTGGTCTTCTAGACTAAACATGAATAAAAGAATAATAGAGTCTAGGGTGGTTTGATCTAGTGGGAGCCTCATGGAGTAGTGGCATAGCTATAGGATCAGTCTTCAAGTGAGAGATTTTTTTTTAGTGTGAAGCCTAATCAGTCCCCAAGTGGGAGATTGTTAGATTGTGGTGATTAATCAAGAAAGTACTGTACATACTTCATAAATTCTTTGGGGCTTGGGGCATCACCTTGAAAAAAAATTTGGGCCCTATTTTATTGAGATTTTGGGCCGATATTTAATTATTAATTATAACCCTAAAGTGTTAAAAATACTTGTATAAAAGAGCTTAGGTTTAAGTATTGTTTTATAGTTGAGATGCAAAATTAGGTCTTGTGGCAGTATTGAGCTATAAGGGGTTACAGATTGTAATCAGGTTATAATCATTGGATCATAATAATATCAGACTTGCTATTTGGTGGATGTAGCCTAGGGATTGGGTGAACCATGTTAAATCTTGGTGTCTTGTGTTCTTTTTTGTATGATCTATTATTTTTCTTTTATTGGTTATATTTGTATGTAATTGTTATTTATGTCTGTGGTTTAATCCTACCATTGCCTTCATGCCTAGATTGCTCCCCATTTGGGATAGGATTTATTGTAGGTCATGGACTTCCCTACCTCTTTACAACAGCTTCTCCTTTTGCGATTGATTAGACTCCTCCACCTTGGTGCCTCTCCTTTTGCACTACTAGAGTCTTCCCTTCTCAAATATTAGCTCTTCTTGTGGGTAACCACTCCTCTATTCTTCTTGCTTATCACTCCTTCTCTCTACTCATGTCTCCTAATGCATGGACACTCTACCTATTTTAATATTATGTGCCTACCCTCTATGTGGAGTGCAACTTCCTTCCTAGCTCCTTGTTAACTAAACTGACTCCTCATGAATTGCTTGTGCTAAGCAACAAGATGAAATAGTAGCTTCAGCCAATTGATGTTTCTAGTCAAATTCTTCCTTGTCCCTCTTCAATATTTTAGGTGTCTCATTATTAGAATGTAAATGAGCTTCAATTGTACTTTTAGGTTTTTCCATTTTTTTGTGTTGGTGATCCAAATTTAAAGGCCTTTCTAGAGCTACCAACTCAATCTTTAGATTCCTTTTGGTAATGGAATCCTTCTTTTGTTGCTCATCACAAACTAAAGCCAACACTAGTGTCAAAGACTCTTTTAGTTTGACTTTGACAGATTCACTTGAATCAAGTTGATCTTTAGAAGAGCACAAATTTAGTTGCATTTCCTTCTCTTGTGTTAAAGAGTGGCACATTTTAACATTAGATACCCCAAAAAGTAACTTTAATGGTACATTATCCATAGAAGAATATGGATCACAAGGATCAAAATCTACATTTCAATCTTGTTTTGGTATTTCCTCCATACTGTTAGACCCACAATTATCAAATGAATTTAGCCCTCATCCATAATGTTTATGGTTTTCAACAAGATTATGGCCCTCCATTAAAATCTTTGACAACGTTTCCTTTTTATTTCTACCACAATTATTATTTCCACCAATCATTTGACATATATGAGGTTAAGAAGAACAAACTGCTAGCAACACAACCTAGAAACACGCTCGAATGTGAGCAAAATCCTAAATTTCCTTGAGCTTTGCTTCCCAAATTTTGTGGCTACTTGGTTGAGGTCAAGGCCACTTATAATTATAGGTTCTCACATATGCTATGTCCCTTTTGGAGGTTTTGCTACCTCTTCACACCGAATAAGTTTTGTATGCAAGCCATCAGCAATTAATAACTCCTCATGTGTACCCATTTCTACAAGCCGACCCCTTTGTGTATAATCTCTCATAATTATCTTATCTTGAAAAAATAACATGCATACACCAAAACTCATAATGATAAAAATCAATATAACTCCTTTATTTTAAAATTTCAATCCTCGATATCTTATTTATTTGAGAACATCAACTGGGCCCCAAAGTGGGTTTGACTAGAAAAAATTCATTTCCAAACAACTAATACTAATTTGATCAAGAATCAGTTAGTTTGCATCATTGAATTTAATTTTTAAAACTCAATTCATCTCTCTGCAAACTTGTCAACTTCATACTAGGAGGTCCTTTGACTGGCCTTAAAAACCAGCAAAAAAACCTAACCAAGCCCTAAAAATAGACACTCTTATTCTTTTTTCTACATACTTGCACCATGCCAAATTTCATCTCATGAAAAATTCTCAGTAAAAAAATATTGACTGTCAAAGTTGATCTCTCAGAATTGCCTGCAAGAAAACATGTCAGAAAATAATAAATTGTGTTATGTTTTGGCTTTGAAAACAGGGAAAATTGATGCTTGGGAAAACAAAAACTAAGGCATTGGTTCACTGTCCTAAGGAAAATATAAATCTATGATTAGGGCTCATGAAGAATAATAAGACACATTTGGAAAATGGTCAAAGTGGGCTACTCAAATTTGCAGACTAGAAACACTGGCAAAAAATCATTTTTCGCAAATGGAATGGACCTGGAAAAGTGTGCAAATGGATTTATTGGGATTTGAAAATTTTCATACTTAAAGTATTTTTACAGTATAATGAAATGGTATGATCCATTTGATCTCAACTATTACGGATTTAGATATATGACATCATGAATAGGGGTACTAACCAATTTGCATTTACTGACACTAGTAAAAAGTTATAAATTGCATTTAGATTCACATTCAAAAAATAATCAAACAAATTCTTCATAAGATCAAAATTGAGACATAGTGATTCTTTGGCCTCTAGAATGCAACGCAAAAGGAATTTTCTCATTTTGGTCAACTGGGTCAAAGTTATAATAAGTCAAACAGGACCTCCCAGAATTCTAAACAATTTGCATCAGCATGACAACAGTAAACAACCAACTTTGAGGGATTCAAAATGATTCAAATCATATTGAAGTGACTTTAAATCTAAAAAATAGGCTCTTTAGTATGGATACAAAACACTCCCAAAGTGGCGAGTAATGAAACATTATTGGGTGCAAGATATTCAATTACAAACACAACCTCCTGTCACTATTTGACACTATGGTAAAAATGCAAATTTGGACATTGCTCAAAACAAGAGTTAACAAAATGACTCAAAATGGAAATGTATCTTCATGGAACACATAGACATACTAAATTCAATGTATCAAAAACATTAAACACCTCTTAGGCCTCAAACAGACGGCCGGCTACACATGCATTAAAAAGCACTTAAGGGCTTGATTTTTTAAATGGTACTCAAAATTAGGGCTTCAATTTTGAGTCCCAACAACATCTAACAGTTTTTTATAACCCTCAAATAGGAAATCTCCTACCAAAGAATATTCTAGAAGAGTACAACTATTTTTGGGCATCTATCTCACACCATTACTTTCACCCTAGTAGTTTTCCATGAGATAAATACTATTGTTTAATATGTATGAATATTTTATTGTGTTAAATATATTCTTCATGTTTATTTATCTAATAATTTTGTTATAGGTAAACTAATATTTCTATCAATAAACTAGAAAGAAGGTTTGAATTGTGATTTACTATTTAAGTTGATGGTTATTGGTTCACCCCTTATAATCTTCCTATATCAACACATAGCCTCAATGATACACGATAGATTTTATTTCACTTATATTATATACATTTTTTTTCTATCCTACTCTTTCTAAAGCTATTTAAATTTTTTCATAATTTTCTATACCCCCTCACTAAATAAGGTAATTGAACTTGATTATGGATCAAGTTGGTTGCATAGGCTTTCCAATTAAATTTATGCACCACCTTTCTATTATTTCACCAAAATTGAATTGTTTGATATCTTGGTAAAGGTTTTTCTCACCTCTATTAATGTTTCTTACCTCTTTTACTAATCATGTCAGCTTACCTCTAACTTTAGTAATCTTCTATGTTATTTTTCTACTATTTTCTTTTCTAGGTTCTCTTCAATTGTTCTCATTAGTATAGATTGAAAATATATTTCCTCATGCTAGAAAACAATCATTAATGTACCCATTGGATCATTTACTAGATCATCCCTATTGCATTCAAATTAATGAACTAACTCTATTAAGATATTTGTATCCTATAGTAATACTTGTTTCTTCTTCTTCTTATTTTTTATGGCTTTATTTTTTTGAATACTCCATCAACTCTTTTGGTTTTAACAAAATGAAATCCATAGGTTTAGTAATGATCTTCTCTTCACCTAGATCTTAACTTCTTCCTCAATTAGAAGTTTTATTGGTTTCTTTTCTTTACCATACTTAGATTAAGGTTGGGCTTCCTTCTTATTTGATAGTCTTCCTCACTCTTTTCCCATTTATCTTTTTGTTGACTATCTTCAATCATTTTATATTTATTATTTGGTGAAAATTCCATTTCCTATCTTAAAGAAAATTGTGTTAACTAGTTAAGTCTACATCGTTGGCTTCATCGATTGGTGTCTTCTCTTGTTGTGCTTCTAGAACCTATACCTATTGTGGAATATATTGTACCTCATTGCAAATTATTTCTTCAACTATAATGGTGTCATAAAATTTTATTGGTGATGAGTGTCCTTGTGAATTCTCATTAGGATTTAGAATATTTCTCCTTGTATCAATTATCTCATCATGCAATGACTAAGTATCTTCTAATAGAATTATAATTGCTCCTTTCTTTACTCTAAATTTAATATGATGATCATCATACAATTTCTTAGCATCTTTAGAACTTATCTCTAGTTGAGACTCCATCAAATCTTTCTCAATTATGTATTTGTTCATTTATAATGTAGTTGTTTACCTTGTATTAATGATTTGTTGCAATTCATCATAAAGTAGTGAGTTTAACTCAAGAAGTTTTCTCTTGAATCTATAAAATTTAGAACAATTGCTTCATTAATTTTCTTCTTGTCTTCTTAATTTTCCAAATTGTATATTCTTTTCACTATTGATAAGCCTATTGATTTTTCTATCCCTTTGACAAAATAATCAATGATGGGTTCTTTACTCTACACTTCTCTTTTTTTCAATTCTAAAACCTATTAACCTAACTTGGTGCTTCTACTTTTTCTTCAACCTCTTATTATTTCTTCTTTTAGGTTTATTTTTCCTAGCAACTACCTTTATTGCTTTTCTCATCTTCTTTTCTAACTTGGCATTTTCTTCTTTTGCAGCAGAACAAGCATCCTTCCTTTTTACACTCTTGTATGTAGAGAGGATATTAGAAAATAGATCCTTTCTCACCATATTTTTTATACCAAATATTCTTGCTCCTACACTAGGTATTTTTGGGGCTTGATTGGTAGACCTCCTCCTAGTTGTGATTGGTGTTTTCATCTCCTTGATTATTCCTACAAGAATTTCTTCAAAGGTGCCAAACCTTTTCTTACCTTTGTGCACAATATTGGACAATATCATGTCACCATGAATATTGACCTCCTCGTCATCAACCTCATAGCCCAAAGGTAGAATAAAAGGGGTTTTGGGTTCAACTTCCTATAGGGTACATGAATTTTTGTCTTCTATAAAAAAAAAATGGTTCTTATACTTTTCTATGATACTTACAAGAATTCTTACATGAGTACGCATGTTATTCTAAAAATTTCTAAATTTTTCATTCATGATAATATTGAAATTTTTACCTTCCTTACTTTTAAGTTCACTTGTTTGTATAATTACTAGTGTATTATTCATATAATTACTAGTGTTTTATTTCACCATCTCACATAGGTCATAAACCTCATTGTTCTTCATGATTTCATAATCAATTTTTGTTGCACCTATTGGTATACTTATAGTCATATTGTATTGATACATTCTATATCACTCTTGAAGTGAAACATACTTCAATGTCTTCAATGTTCTCAATGGTCATGGCTTGTCTATTATATCTCAATTTTTTTAGATTAGTAACCAAGTGTGCTATGATCATTCTTAGTGTGCACTCCTTTCCTTGAGAGTGAAATTTTGTCACTCTATACAAATGATCATATTTAGCAACCTGTAGGGTTTTTCTAGCCACATTTATTAGTCATGCACTCAACTTAGTACAATCCTTATCCAATCTAGATAAAACTCAATGGGAATGTCAATAGAATAGGGTAATCCTTTTTCATGTAGATGCTTGTGCTCATATTTTAATACACCATTTTAGTACATATTATTTTAATTATTTTGAATCATTTATGCTCCCAATTCCTCAATCTTGTAGTGGATTTATGCTTGAATATATTTTAGTAGTAAATTTTTTTGTGGTAATGTGAATAAAACTTCATCCATATCTACTTTAATTTTTTTGTCCACCTAAGGAGTATAAAATGGTCTAGATTCTTCCTTATTATTGATCAAAAAAATCTCATCAAAATTATTTTTCATTCTTTCTTAGAAAGAAATAGTATTCAAAAATCAAAATTGGCATCACATGAATGACTAGTTAGGGTTCAAGATAGACTCAATTTCAATGTTCTTGTTCAATTAACAATACCTCTCATGATCAATAATTTTGATAGTGCTCAAAGTTTCTTTCAAATACATAAATGAAAGTAAATGTGTGATATGAATTATCTTACCACTATTCATCATTGAAAGATAGATGTTGTCTTCTCTAATAGTTCAAATAGTGCCTTTATTAATAGTAAGAATAGTGTATTTTCATCAGTTAATGAATTCCTATCAGTTGTTTCATTCTTTAATGGATATGTACCATCTTAAATTTTGAGAACTTTAGTTTAATCATGGTTCAACACACATTAATGCAATTTCATTATAAATTGCATGTAATTTGTATTCTCCCTTTTTTCCTTATATATTCTCATTCTTCCTAGATGGAACTAGGTTAGAACCTAATAGATATTTCTTGGCATTTCATTGTGCAAAAAGAGGTAGGACCTATCTGCTTGGTTCCTCCCTTTCCTTAATTCAATCACTCAAAATCTCTTTTCCATATTGAAACTAGGTTTTCTCAAGATCTACACAATATTTCTTAAGACTACGACAATTTCTAGGACCTTGAAGGAATCCTAGGAGTTTCAAGACCTAGGAATTAGGGACATAGTCAATCCCTAATAATGTAGTGCATCCTTGATTGGTACCCATTTTTGGGTTCCCTTCTTGGGCCTTGTGTTTGGTATCCTCTAAGGCGCTAATTTTGCATTTATTTTTCCAATGAGAGAAAGTATATTCTGACCCTTTTATAAGCACATACATTTACATTATTTTCCATTCACCATGAATATATGATTATACACTGACACAGTTGATAACTTAATATTTCTTCAAGTATTCAAGGCATTCAAGAATATTCTTCATTGAAGATCAAGGACTCAAGTAGTCAAGTAATCAAAGGAGTTTATGCAAGGTCTTTCATAAAATTTTCAACATTCAAGATATTCCTTCATAAATCCAAGATTCTTTATTCCATATTCTAGATTCATTTCTTCAAGATCTACATTAATTCCTAAGGCTAACTTCATTTACAATAATTCATGAAGGTTTTAGTTTACTTTGATTTTATTTCCTATGGTTTTTTAAGTTTATTCAAGGATATTTCTTCTACATACTTGATTGAATTCTAATTTCAAGAGAATATTCATAGATTTACATTTTTTAAGTTAGATATACTTCTACTACTATCCAACACTTCTATTTCTATCTCATTTCAAGGTTAATTTCTAAAATTCGATTTAACCAAGGTAGGTTCCCACCACTAACAAAACAAAAAACCCTTTTCCTTGCAGGTTGTAGATCTTAGAAGGAAAAAAGAATGTAGATTCAAATACCATTTTTGTAAAACTTCAAAGATTCAAAAATTGTCTTGTAATTAGGAACTAAAGATCAAAGGCATAGTGCAAACCTAATAGATCAACACTAATTCTTGAGATCAACCTTGATCAAGAGGCTAGAGATTTTTTTACCTTTGTAGATTATGTTACTACATGTTCAAAAGTCAAATTCTAACAAGTCTTGATAGCATTTGACAACTCGTTTACATGTTTATACTTCACCAGGTAAATCATCTTTCCTTCTTTATTTCAATATGAATTTTGATTTCTTATATATTATATGTCTATGAGAAGGAAGTTTATTTTATTTATAAAATTTGTTCCTATCTTTAGGAAGGTGTTTCTTTCAGATTCTAGCCCTTGCTATTGGATTTTTGATGTTGGTGCACTTCATCAGATAAGATCCCAAGGAGAAAACAAATGGTGACATCTCCAAGTGTATTTGAAGATTGATTCATGGTGAGAAGATAAAAAGAACAAAGATCTAGAGCTATGGAACTCTCAGAGTAAAGATCTAGAGTTAGAATCCAATTTTGTACAGAGAAATGGAGCTCCATCAATCTGTATGCTTCCCCTTTAGAAGTGATTGTATTCAAGTTCATTTCTAAAGAAAATATAGGAAATGATGAGGAATAGTGACCAAATAAATATGAAATATTTCTAAATTTATGCCTCAATGGTAATTTTCTATTTTGAAGGAAAGCATGAAGCTTCTATCCCGGAAGATATAAAAGATGAGAAATGTTGACCCCGGATGTGAAGACATTGTGGAGATGCCACAAAGATGTTTTTGATAGAGTAATATGTTAAGTGTGAGCCTGATATAAAGGAAATAATCATCCAAATGCCTAAGATGGAGAGTTCATTTCTCACAGCTTCTCCAAATTAAGAAATAAATAAAGAAGAAAATCCTTGAGCAAAAAAGAAAGCAATAAAGTATTCAAGGCATTGAATGATTATTTCTCACAATGCATTCTTGAATCAAAGGAAAAGGAAACTATATGGAAATAAAAGTGTATGCCTCCTTCCTTGCACTTAAATAGTTGTAGTGCAAATCCTTGTGTCAAATTTTGAAGATAAAAGGGTAGCTTCAAGTAAGCTTAAACTAGAGGATTTGGTAAGTAAATGATCTCACTACTACGAGAGATGTAAGTGAGTTTCATGTTAATCAAATTTATGAGCTATCATATGGGTAGAAGTAAAAAAAATTAAAGAATCTTTAATCTACCTAATTTATTGCAAATTTGACCTTAGTTGTGATTAATTTCATTCATTTGGTGTCAAAATTTGAATTTCTGAGTCTATATTATCATATTTCTACCAACTGAAGTTCCTAACTTCGTAATGGCTATATTGTTAAAATAATTTTCTTTCTCTACGTGAAATTATAAGCTAATAACAATCAAAATTATTGGGTATGATCATCTGGCTAGATTGGAGAGTGATTTAAAGAAATTTTCTCACACTTCTTTCAAGTTTTATGACCTAGGTGATTTGCATAGAAGACTAAACACCCAACCCCTCCATCCAATTATACAAAAATTGAAGGAGAGAAAATTAATTGAAATTGTCAATTTCCCCATGGCTATGCACTAGAAGTGGTGAAAGAATGTATAGAAAGATATAATCTAGACATAAAGAAAAAAAAATTGCTCAACCTATCTATTCTACTTTCTGTGAACAAGAACTTGATTTTGTCTACCTTCAAGATTCTAGTAAAGGAAGAGTATTGTGACATCAATTTTTCATCATCTATGTCAATGTTTAATGAGAAAAAGACTCTACAGAGAGAAGATATGCAGAAAACACGGTTTTAGACTCCTTGAGGGAAAAAGAGAAAAATGTTGAGGACCCTCTTTGGAACCAATCTGAAGAAGGAAATTGTGGATATCTTGGCTCTACTACTGAGACTAAAGGGTAAGGAAGAGATCTTAAATTTCATTGAGCATTACTTCTACTTGGTCTAGGCCATCTATTCTAAAGGACCACAAATTAATTGCACTCAAATTATAAGTGAAGAGTTTTCCTCCTAGCTCAATTCTACCAAGGCATTTAAATAATTCTTCATGTCATCATATTTAATATATGCTTTAGCCAAGCATCATCTATGCCCTGGTATGCCTATATTGAAGACTTTCATGAGAACACCAAGGTATAAAAATTCTATCCTCACCTACAATTACAGAGGTGTTTTGAAGAATACATAAAGGTAAATTATGCCTTCACAATGTGGCAATGTTGGGAACTGCAAGGATGCCTTGAGTGGAGGTTTTCACCAGAAGCTATATCAGTGGTTAGCTAATTTAGATGTTGCTTCACTCAATGTCCATATTTCTCCTACCTAGGGATTGGTGCATTTGATGTCTCCCCAAAGAAACCCCCCAAATATCCCAAAGATAAGGTAGTTCTTGTTCAATTTTGTAAATAAATATTTGAAGATAATACCTTATGTTCTATTGTGAAGAATGTTGTTGAGATTCCTTGTCTAATTGTAGTACGACTTTATTCTTGTGCCTTAAGGTTTGATGCTCAGAACTTAGTCAAAGCCTTTTAGAGAAGAATTAAATTGAGTGATCACAAAGTTATAAGGCCCTAGTATGGTCCTTTTAGCTTTTTCAAAGATCATCTAAAGCTTGGCTATGCTTATTGGCATGTTCTACATATTGAAGATTATTGTTCTAGATGTCATTACGAGTACCAAACAAAAGAAATGTACTAATCTAGGATGATACTTAATGAAATAAAGATGTATAATGACATAGTTAATGTTAGTGATCTCACAAAAGATGGCTCTTACATGTACCCCTCAACTTATGAGATAATCAAGGACACTCCTATAGTGTCAACTCTACCCGATGGTCCTATTATCGATACAATGGAAGTCCTTATGCATTGTATCATCAAGAGGATAGACAAATAGGTAGATTTTCTACAAGTTCTGCTAGTGGAGTAGCTTCCAAAATAGCTCAATCATCTGTTGCTACTTCTACTACTATTGCTACATCAACATCAGCTAGACCAGCACAATCTATTAGTAGAGGGGAAGACCAATATCCTAAGAATAATGTACAAGTCCCTCCAACCTATGAAGGAGGATCCCTACTAGATACTAGAAAAATTGGAGATAAAGAGTCAAAGAAAGATAAAGAAAAGGAGAAGGAGGAATTAGTAGCCAAGGACTCTTGCCCTATACTAGTCATCAATCTTGATGGTGATAATAACCCTCTAGATGGTCAAGAGTAGGAAGAATCTTAGCAAGGTGATACTTTAGCCCTTTTAGTTAATAAAGAAAATATTTTCCCATTTTCTATCCAAACCAAGGTGACACCCCCAATTGCAAGGAAGCTATTTGATCAAAAAGCCTTGTAATAAGCACTCACTATCCTTTCAACTGAGTCCTGGTTGGAAGAGACTATTGATAGAAAGAAGAGGAAATGTGAGGAAAGTGCTCCATCTAAAGACCTCATTATATATTTGACTCAATCTTAGCTAGTACCAACGAAGGAGAATAAATAGAAGACCATAGTAGCATTGGCAAGGGATTCTTCTACTGATCACATGCTAGTGGAGATTGTAGAACCTTAGAAGAAGGGAAATTTTCATGAGTTTACTCCTAATTATTTTTAGATTATAATGATTGACATGGGCATTTTAGTGCATGATTCTATGGTAAACATTTGAAAATCAACAAATTTAAATATTGATGATAGATCAAAGGAGTTAAGGTTAGAGAAAGAGGTACTAAGAGCCTCAAATAAAGAATTAATGGACTACATTAGAGCTACACTTGGAAGCACATCTACAAGTACATTTGACCTAGTTGTATAGGAGAAAAAGAATTTATTGCTCAAGTTATAGCAAGAGAGGCAATTTGGCCAAGGTTGTCATGCATAGATGATTTATTTGAAGGTCCAAGGTCCCCTTCTTATTGAGAACCTTAGAAATATGTTGTTAGACATTGGTAGATTGAGATTAGTGTCAAATCAACAAACCTCAATGCTCCCCTAACTTCACATAACATTACCATTGTCCAAAGGTTTATCCTTCCCTCCTATATGAATTCCCTAGCAACATAGGTTCACTTGCCTCCTTGACTCCTTACAAGTCTAGTCGAAATGATACTTGACATAAACATTCCCCAACATTGCCTTTTTGCTCCCACTTTCCAAAATACCTACTTCCAAAATGTTTGCTCTTGTAACATGGTGTTTATTGGGTGACTTACAAAATAATAAAGTATTAGAAATCCTAACAAAGAAATTTTCCCTATTGCAAGTGGTGATTGACATGAAGATAAATGTTGATGTGACCCATGGAATACTTAAAATTCAAGCCAACAATCATTTCTTCATTGAGAACTTAGTGAAATCTGAGCATCAATTAAAATGTCTCTATGATTTAGTGAAGAAAGTAATGGATAATATATTTGAATATTTAAAGATTTTTCACATTGAATCATATGTCACCAATAATCGTCAACTGGTAGATATTGAATGAATGAAGACTAAGTTTCTGGCATTCATTGATCAAGCTACTAACCCAAAAAATGTCCAAGTAGCAAAGATTCTAGAACTCAAAATAGTGGATTGTGTTCTAAAGCATGCAGTGGAGAAGCTACAATCAAGGATCTCCAAATTTGAATAATTGACAAAAATGCACAACTATTGGATAGTTAGAGCTAACAATATCCTCATTCCAAGTGTCCTAGAGCTGAAAAATATAACTGATGCAATGAAAACCTATAGAGATAAATCTATAACTCCAACAAAAAACTAATGCTCTATCAAATGTGTTATATTCTCCATGAAATATGTGACAAGTGTCAACCCTTCTTTCTATCTCACACACACTTTTTGATATTGTAGCCGTATTTAACATTCTTCTCATAGGCTAAGGTTGTGTAATGGATGACTAACCAGTCAATCCTATTTATAGAATACATCTATTCAAAGATGCTCTATGTAGAAATCATGAAATATAACTAGCCAATTATAAAGTGCGTATAAATGTAACTTTTTTTGAGAAGTGAATAAGATTGGCATAATTATTATGTAGATATTGTTGGGACTACTATGCGAGCCTTTGCACCTACATTTTGATTTTTTCATTCATATTAGTTTAGTTTTAATCTTACATGGTCTTGGGAATGACATGTTTTGTTAATGAAAGGTATGAGATTGAAGCTAAACTAGGTCTTGTGCTTTGTTTTTAGTGGTTGTATGATTTATTACCATCACTCACAATATTTCCTCATTTCCTCTATTCTATGCAATTTTGTTTCATGTGTCTTTTCATTGTTGTGTCAGAGGCTTGGGATTTAGTTAATGTAAAGTGTTGAGTAGGAAGCAAATGATTATTGCCAAATCTTAGTAACTTGGGAAATTTGGGTATTTTTAGTTAATCACATTTTCTCTTCTTATGCAATACACATTGGTAGATAATCTTGCATTTTTTCATCATACATTTAGTAGGTAAAATAGATTGCATTTAGGTATTACAAGAACTTAAAAGTGACTCATATATGTTCATAGCTATGAAGGTTGTGAGTCATCATCTAAAATCTATCTAGATTGCTTAAAGTGTTGGGCAATCTGGTTATACCTCTTCTACTCTCAAGTTAAGAGCATACCCCTAAAATTGGTGATCTACTAAAAATAAAATTCATTATAAATCTTTGCACTCAAGGGAGTTGTGCCTTTTAGTTCAGGGATCCTCGATAGAACACCTAAATTGACCTATTTTTTTTATTATTACTTTTTCTTTCACCACATTGGGCACATTAAGAGTCAAGGTATAAACCCTAATCTAAGGAAGACAAACTTTTAACCAACATTTTTTTGTGACTCGGCTAGAGACTTGAATGTTGAAAGATCTCCAATTTATAACTCAAAATAGTGTCTACTATTATCTTTCCAAATATTTGAAGCTACTAGAGAGATAAAAATCTCCATTGTCTATTATTCATTGCACAAGTATTCTTAGTAATTATGTTTGTGGCTTCACTAAAATAACTCTAATTTTGGCACTCATAAATTTGTTTGAGTCATGTCTTTTGACCCATGAGGAATAATTATGCTTCATCATAAAGGCCAAATCTTAGTAATACAAGACAATCTTCATTTCCAAGATGAACAAGAAGACATACCAATTGAATACACTCACCTTGGAAATATAGAAAATCCATAAATGAGTATAGAATAGTCAATTTTGTACTATAATGAGAAGAAATCAATGTTGAGTATTGGGAAGGTGTGTTTTAGTAGAGAAGGTTGAAGCAATCCTAAAAGAACCCATCTATGGATAGTCTAGTTTATCTTAGATCCCATGTATACCAAGAGTGTTCATGATCATGGTCAAGCCAATCCAATGTTCAAAGAGATCAAGAAAGCTAATTTTCCCATATTAGAAAACCCCCTAAGAAGAGGAAGAGCTTGCTTAAGAGACCTAGTTATATAAGCCATACATGGGGCTTTGTTTCCACCACCCCATCTTGCTTCCCATAGATGTAGTAAGTCCTCTTCCCCACCTATTTTTTGAAAACACGCTCTGTCATTGTGTAGTGCTCTCACCTTATGTAGAGTTGTAGTGCCAACCACTATCGCTTTCTATCCAGTCCTAGTTATTCTACCTACATCAATGGTAGTACCCTGGGGTAATGATATTGGTCCTTTGGGCTTTACTGCTAATAATGACCTACCAAGAGGCTCCATAAGAATTCCCCTAAGTGTTGTGGTGATGGGAAGGTTTCTATAGATGGACATATTGTTGCCTTCTTTGCAACATGTAGTGTTATCTCCCCTCAACATGAAGATGTGGTTGTAAGAATTTTTGTCAAAACACTAGTTGAAAATGTAGTTGATTGGTTCCAACATCTTCCTATTGGATACAACACAACTTGGGATGATATGTGAAATGATGTGAAGCCCACTAAAAAACAATAGAAGAAAAGCATACATTGTTGTCTCAACTTACTCAGATCAAGAAGGAACCAAATATTTCCATGAGAAATTTGATTGCAAGGTTCAAAAAATTACTTAATAGAATTCCTATTGCAAGTAGACCAATTGTGGATAATTAGAAGATGTTCTTCATTAGTTATATGCCTCTAGATATTAGTTTTCAAATCAAAAAAGGGCATGTGGAAAATATCCAAGCTATCAAAATCTCAGTATAGAATTAGAAGATAATTTGATAGCAATCAAAAAATGGAAGAGAGATATTCATAGTGGAACTTTCATAGGTAGTACTACTAGCACTACCAACAACATGGAAGCAATGCTTCAAAAAAATTTAAATGAGATGATTTCCATTAAAATAGGTAAGCCAACTCCCTCATTTTAGAAACCTTATCAAGATATATCTCAAAAAAACATGAAGGAAAGGCCCTAAAATTACCACCTACTCAACAAAATATTTCCATTGAGGCAACTCCTAAGAGACAGAGAATGTGTGTATTCCACTTGAGAGTAGATCATGATGGTGACTCTTTCCCTGAAATGAATATATACAATCAAATCAATGCAAGTAATGAGCTAATAGTGGAATATCCTAAAGGTGAAGATGATTCTACTCCCCTTGGTAACTCTAGAACATTTTACCTAGAGTATGAATTGGATTCAAAATAAAGGAGGTGATTTTTTTGCCACCTTGGATGGAGTAAAAATGATCGTAACAATGAGAACCTAGAAGAACAATAGTCTACTAAGCTCACTCTCAACTCAGAATAATGCTCATTCTAATTCACCAACCATGGCTGCTACTTACACCCCTTACTTCAAAAAGAGAAATATAAAATGTAAAGCCAAGAGGTAATCTTGATTCCTCATTTGAAATTATTCAATATTATAAAGATGCTCATATTTAAATTTCTCCTCTAGAGTACTTAAAGTCTAACCCTATTGAATTGCAAAATCTAGTCGACTATTATAAAGGAGATACTAGTAATAAAGTTCACTCAAAGGTCAATGTTGCTAGTAATAGTAAGCCTAGCACTAGTGCATGTTCCCCTATTGATGAAGAACTAGTCCTAGCTATGCTATTCTATGAAGAAGAACCTTCAGTCCTTGCTACACCCCTTAACCAAAAACCTAACCCCTTTTAGGTGTCCTTAAATATTAATGGTCACAAATTGATTAATTTCATAATTGACTCAGGTGCAACAAATAATGTCATGCCTTCTATGATTTCTCATGCCTTAGGCTTTCTCTTAACCAAGACCTTTGGATGTTGTTATTCTTGTTACAATATATAGTCCACTAATATAATTGAGAGGGGTGTGAATCAGTAATCCAACTAATATCACAATTATCAACCTTACTAAACCTTAACCATATGAGAAATATAATAAAAAAATCATAACAAGATACTCATACACAATTAACACCATATATGTTAACTAGGGATACCCTTAATCAAAGGAAAAACCTTAGTGGGGATTGTACCCACAATATGATGTACTAATATAAATATTCTTTAGTAGAGGATGAAACCTATTAGGAGTCTATGGCAACATTCAATACATACTATTTCCTATTAGGAATTTTTGAGTCCCTATTAGGAGATTCCAACCATGTTAGGAGTTGTGCCAACCTTGTTAGGAGTTGTGGAAGATAGTTGGACCCACTATCCAAATAGCTTCAAGGTTAAGATCAATAAACTCATTGTCTAAATTATCTATGTATTATTCCTTGTAGAATAATACAAATGAATTGTCTCTCCTTCCTATATCTCTTTCCTATCAAATAATTTTTTTCTCCTTCAGATCTAGTAACCACACAAAACTTGCATCCAATAATCCCTTGGATTGCTTACTCACATTTAGTAAACACTCTTCTCCTTTTTGCACTTCACATATATTTCACTTATCATATATTACAAACAAGGAAAACATCTTTCCTTTATACCATATCTTCAAAATAATTCCCTAATTCAGCCTTGAGGCTTTCTAAATTAATTATAATAAGATAATTAATTAATTACAATTATAGTAGAACTATCAACTCACAATCTTCACAACTTCTCACATGTGTGATACTAGGGCTTGTGCACTCACTCACATCACTATGAGACTATCATGAGTCACTAACTAACTACACATCTTCCCATTACATCTCAAATAAAATATATTAAATAAACATTAGAATGTTGTCCTCAAGCACTTTATTTATGTACTACTCTCAATAAATTAGGTTTAACTTTTTTACATGTTTGACTTAGGCTTTGTGTAGCTTAACCACATCATCAGGACATAGTCTGGAACATGTCCTTAGTTGTGTATCACCAAAAAATGAAAATCTTGTCTATACCAGTAAGATCTCTATCTGCTACTTTTTCAGTCTTTACAAACTTACTTCTATGTTGACATGAATGAAAAATATAGTCATGAATCATGCAACATGTCAATACTCTCCAATGATTACGATACTCCCCTAATGTATTACCATCATCATTCATGCTAATAATTCTATGGATGCAAAAAAAATCTCCTAATAGGTCAAGTAAAGGATGCCCAAGTAGCCTTAGTTGCACACCCAACAAAAAGAATGAAATTAACAATCCTTGTGGCTAATATCCCTGCCAATTATGGTATGTTATTAAGCAAGAGTTTTTGTAGGGATATGGGAGGTGAAATTAAACTAGATTTTTCTCATGCTATTATCCCTATTAGCAACAAAAGAATCAACCTTGAACCTAAGGAAAAGGCCAAATTTACTATAATGAAATCCAATGATCCTAAAGCTCAAATTTTTTATAAAGAGATGGAATGTGGGAACCACAAAAAAATTTCTAATTTCAGTAATCTTCAAGAAAATTCAAACCCTTTTAATGATCAAAGAATCTAGATTTTAGAGTTTGATGGCAGTTATGCAACTATCAGATTAGGAGTAGGTGTTGTACTCATTTCTCCTAAGGGAGATCTCACACAACTAGCATATAAGTTACAGTTCAAAAACATTACTAAGTATCAAGCTTTACTTTTAGGCATTAATGTTGCAAATAAAAGAGGGGTTAAAATTCTAAGAGCCAAAGGTATTATAGAACTCATAGTGAAATAAGTCTAAAGTCAATATACTATAAAAAAACCCAAGGCTTCATAATTATATAAATAGAGTATAGGATGAGATAGAAGACCTGGATGCCTTCTATATACAAGTTGTTCCAAGGGGGGAAAAATGTAAGGGTTGATATGTTAGTTGCCTCCTCATCCCTTATATTACTTCATCTAGAATTCAAAAACAAATCATACAAGGTTGAAGCCCTCTTTAGACCTAATTTTCTTGATAATATTGAATCATGGCAAGTCTTTAATGATAATCAACAAATCTAGTGAATTCTAGAAGGAACCAAGCCTTTCACCAACCAATACTTTGAAGGAATTGAAAGCCCCTTCCAAGAGTTCTCTCTTAATAAAAGGAAGTATTTGGAGCTAGGTGTGGAGCAATTAAAAGATTAAAAAATGTCTATACACCTAATCTCCTTGGAAAAATTATTGAATAGACATGATGCATGTATACGAAGAGAAAGAGGCAGGAAAGGTGGAACCTCAGATGATTATGAGGGAATGAATGTAGGCATTAAATTTAAGCCTAAAATGATTAACATTGGTAGTAATCATTCAACTAAAGAAAGAACCAGAGATAAATCATTTCTTTCTAAATATCAATATGTTTTTGCATGGGGTTATGAAGATTTGAAAACTTTTAGGAATAATGAGCTTAAGTACAAGATTCCCCTTAAGCCTAATATAGTTCCTTTTAGGCAAAATCAAAGCAACTACAACCCAATGATCTATGATTCCATCTTCAAAGAAATTCATAAAATGTTATAAGCTAGGATCATTTATGACATAAACCATTCAACATGGATAGCTAATCATGTCCCTGTAAAGAAGAAGAGTGGGGAGATTAGAATCTATGTGGAATTTAGAAATCTAATTCAAGTATCTCTCAAAGACAATTATGCTCTTCCCAACATGGATCACCTACTGTGGAAACTAGTAGGATTTGAAATGATGTCTATGTTTGATGGTTTCTTAGGCTTCAACCAGATTGAAGTAGATCTAGATTATTAGTTTAAGATAGTGTTTGTCACTGCATGGGGAACATTTTCTTGCAATAGAAAGCCATTTGGACTAATTAATGTTGGAGCTACTTTTCAAAGAGCCATGAATATGTCTTTTTCATATTTGAAGGATGAAATCATTGTTATCTATTTTGATGATTTGACAATTTTCTCTAAGAGAAGAGAAGACCATTTGAAGGACTTGGAGAAAGTGTTGAAGAGATGTAGGGAACATGGAATCTCCCTTAACCCCAAAAAGTTTTTCTTCTGTGTAATAGAGGGTAAGTTGTTGGGTTGCATAGTGTGTCAAGAAGGCATTAAGACTAATCCTGAGTGCATCAAAGCTATCTAGTAGCTCAACCTACCAACAAGAAAACTAAATTTAATTCATTTTTTGGTCAGGTTAATTTCTTAAGGCATTTTGTTCTTGATTTCACTGAAATTACAAAGTGTATAATTAACACGATGAAAGGAAAACACATTTTTAAGTGGAGTGACTTTGGAAGAAAGGACTTTGATGAAATCAAAAATGTCATAGCCCATGCTCATGTCTTAGTTCATCCAAATTATACCAAAGATTTTGTTTTATATTGCTATGCATTATCCCATACATTGTCTACCATACTCATGCAAGAAAAAAGGAAGGCATCCAAGAACTTATTGTTTTTTATGAGCACCCCTCTCAAGGAGCATGAACTAAAGTACTCTTAAATGGAAAAACATGCCTATGTTGTAGTAAGAGCCCTTAAGAACTTCATAGTTTATGTTCTACATTCACATTCAATTATTTATGTTCATGATTCAGTGGTCAAAAGTATCTTAAATCAGCAAGAAATAGGATGAAAATCAAGAGGATATTGGATAGCTAAAGTCTAAGAGTACGACATTGAGATAAATCCTACTAATTTGGTCCATGGAAATGGTTTGTTTGGAGAAATTTCAGAAAACCAGGAGGTAAGTAAAGAAGAAGAAATCTCTAGAGTCCCAATGGTAAGCCTCCAAAATCTTTGGTTTTCAAATATTGCTTATTTCCTTACTTATGGAGAATGTATTGATCAACCTATAAGTAGAGAAGAGATCTTAGGACCAATTATATGAAGTATGTCATTTATGATGATTAGTTGTATAAAAGGGAAATTGATGGTGCATTCCTAAGATGTTCAAATAAGCCTCAGCAAGAGATATTGCTCAAAGAATTTCATGATGAAGCTTGTGGTGGACACCACTCTTCTACAGTGACAGCATATAAAATTTTGAGGTAGTGTTATTATTGGTCAGGTATGTTTAGAGATTCCTATAAATGGGTAGCCCAATTTCAAAAGTGAAGAATATTTACTACTAAACCTTAGTTGGTTCCCTTTCCATTAAGGTCATTAGTAATAGAAGGCTCCTTTCAATAGTAAGGAATTGATTTTGTTGGCCCAATTAACCCCTCCTCTTCTATTGGACATTCATATATCATTACTACTATAGACTACTTTACTAAGTGGGTGGAAGAAAATCCTACTAAGAGAACCACCTCTAAGATTGTCTATGAATTTGCTAAATAAAATACCCTTGTGATATTTGGTGTCCCACTAAAGATTGATATGGATAATGCTTCATACTTTTCTTTAGTAGAAATTATTGACTTGTGATATGATAATAATATCCATCTAAGTCATTCTTCACACTATTTCCCTCAAGGAAATGGTCAAGTATAATCAAGAAACAAAAATTTAGTCAACATCATGAGAAAGCTCATCTTTGACAACTAGAAGAATTGGCACAAGTAGTTACATGAAGCCCTTTGGGTGGATAGATTAATATCTAAGAGGACCATTGGTATTTCTCCATTTGAGTTGGGATATGGAACTATTGGTCTACAAGTTGCAATATAAAATTGAAATTCATGTATTTCAAAGTGGTCTAGAAAAATGAATAATGTACCTAACCAAGATAAAAGATGAGTGTAAAGATGGTTGAACACATCACAGAGCATCAAAAGTGTGTAAAGAGCTTCTTTGACAAAAGAGCAAGGCTAAGAAGGTTAATGAAAGATGATCTTGTTTTGTTGTAGGATAAGAGACATGAACCCAAATTTATGCATCAAAAATTAAATTCTCTTTGGAAGGGTCCTTTCAAAATTGTGCAAGTAAATTAGAATAATTCCTACAAACTGGTCTATCCCATTGCTTAGGTTGTGCCATTTTCCTATAATAGCTAGGACTTTAAGTTGTATCAATTTCATAGTTGAAATAAGGTAACCCCTATGGTTAGAGTTAGTCTAGGTAGTATCTATTCTTCTTTGAGCTCTGGTTTAGTTTATTTCTTTCCTAGTGCACTTTCCTTTCTATTGTGTGTTAGTTTAGTTGTTATTCCCTAAAGTTTATCATTCTAGCTATGCAAAACCAAGGATTATAGGTCTCTTCTTAGGTATTTACATGTCTAAGTCCCTAGCTAGAGCTAGCTATTTCTAGAGTTTCAATCCATCCCTCTTAATCTTCTAGCTTGGTGTGTTTTCAAGGCATTTATGTTTGTGTCCTTCTCTAGATATCCCCTAGGTGGCTCTCTTCTCATCAAACATCATTAAGGCTTGCCTTGTGTGTTCTTTCTAGGTTTTCCTTTCTCTGCTTCTTCCTAAACCTCTTTGTAGGATTCTTACTTTTTCAATACATCAAGGTCTTCGGTGCTCTAAGTTTTGGTGTGTTTCTATTTTAGCATCTTCTCAATGAGAAGCATATCTATTTTAGCTCTACAACTTGTTCCTATCTTTAGCAAGGTGTTTCTTCTAGATTTTGACTCTTATTGTTGGATTTTTGTTGATGGCACACTTCATCATATAAGATCCTGAGGAATAAAGAAATGGTGACATCTCCAGCTGTATTTGAAGATTAATTCATGATGAGAAGATTAGAAGAACAAAGATCAAAAGCTATGGAACTATTAGAGTAAAGATCTAAAGCCATAATCCAATTCTATGTAGAGAAATGACATTCCATCAATCTAGATGCTCCCCCTTTAGAAGTGAATGTCTTCAAGTTCATTTCTAAAGAAAATTTTGTTGTAAATACAATAGGGAAAGTGAACTTTGATAGGGCGTGAACCAGTCCTTCAAAACTTTGTCCATTAAAACATTTTCCACGCATCCATCTCACAATTTCAATATAAATTGAAATACCAAACTAAGCACATTCATCCTGTTGGGATGAAAAATTGCATGCTTCAATTTTAGCCTCATTTCAAATTTTTGAGTCAAAGTCAAGCCCTATGAATGCCCATAATTGCATGTGTACTCGGCTGTACCTTTGAAGCCCCTAAGGTGTTTAATGTATCTAACACCCTCCATTTAGCCAATCCACATGTTCCATGATGATAAATTGATATTTTGAGCTGTTTGGCGAACTCCTGTTTTGAGCCAATTTCAAATCTGCATTTTACCCATAGTGTCAAATAGTAACAGGAGGTTGTGTTTGCCAGTGAATATCTCATACCCAGAAATGTTTTGTGACTCACTGCTTTGGGAGTTTCTGGTGTCCATACCCAAGAACCTATGTTTTAGATTTCAATTTTTTTTGAGTCTGTTTGACTAGGTTTTGAATCCCTCAAAGTTGGTCAATTACTGTTTTCACAAATTTGCAAATTGCACATAATTCTGGGAAGCCCTATTTGACATGCTATAACTTTGACCCAGTTGACCTAAATGTTTAAATTCTTATTGTGTTACATTGTAGATGTTAGAGACTTGTTATGTTTCAAGTTTCAGCTTATGACGAATCTATTTGATCAGTTTTCGAATGCAATTCCAAATGGAATTTATAACTTTTTACTAGTGTCAGCATTTACAGATTGATCAGTACCCCTATTCGTGACATCATATCTCCTGATCCATGATAGGTGAGATCGAATGGTTTGTTTCCCTATGTTTTATACTGAAAATACTACAAGTGTGCCTGTTTTCAAATCTTGACGAATCTGTTTGCACATTTTTCCAAGGTCATTCCATTTGCAAAAATTGCTTTCTTGTCATTGTTTCTTGTCCTGCAAATTCAAGTAGCCTACTTTGACTGATCGCCATTTGTGTCCTATTATTTTTCATGAGCCCAAATCACAGATCCATAATGTCCTCATGAAAAAAAACCAGTGCCCCAATTTTCATCTTCCCAAGTATCAGTTTACCCATTTTTGAAGTTGATTCTGAACCCAATTTAGTGCTTTCTGACATGTTTTCTTGCAGGAAGTTTTGAAAGGTCAATTTGGACAGCGAATATCTTTTGACTGGGAATTCATCATGAGACAAGATTTGACAAGGTGCAACTTTGTGGAACAAAGATTCTATGTGCTAGATTTCAGAGCCCAATTATCTGTTTGGATCAATTTTTTAGGCCAATCAAATGACCTCCTAACAAAAAGTCAACAAGATGCAAGAGAATTATAAAATGAATCTTTAATGATAGAGCATAGATTGAGTTTGCATCCTATCAATGTCAAAGGTTCAATAGGCCAATTTGAGAAGTCACGCATTTGAAAACAAAATTTTTTTTAGCCAGACCCACTTTAGGCTCTGACTAATTTTATCAGACTGATAAAAATTGGATGAAAATTCAAGTCTTAGGAAATGAAATTAATATGAAATTAAGGAGAAGCATTGAGAATCAAGCTATCAATGTAAAATATTTTATTGGCATTTTTCAAATTAATTCCAAAGATACTTTAAAGGGGTTTGCTTCATAGTTTTTCCCATTTGAATGGTTTATGAAATGCCCTGACCTTATTTTACCGCATAAGTGATAGTTCTACAGATGAAGAGTATGATGAAGAAGACAGTGAAGTACAAAGAAGTGGATAATCATAGCCTGATGAAAATCCTCTGAGCAATGAGTCAGAAAGATATTTAAGAAATTCTAAACAGAAAAGTTTTGTTGATAAAGATAGGTCACAAGATGATCTCATGCCTGTTACTAGTTCATTTCAACATGTTGAAGATAATAATGATGGAGAAACTGATAATAATGAGGAATTCAACAAGTATGCTAAGTCTGGGAGAAGAATAATGTTGAAGCTACCATCTCGAGATTCTAGGAAATTAGTTCTTCCTGAAAGTACAAGATCTGATTCTGATATCCAGGCAAATGCAACTTCTTCTTCTGTTGAGATATGTTTGAAAGAAGAGAAAAATGAAATAGTTTCTTGTTCTCTTGATGAATTAGATACTAAGCAGTCTGGAAGACATTGTTTTGCATCGTCGAATGCTGAATATAGATATGAGAGTGCCTGGTGTGATGATCATGAAAATGGAATTGCAATGGATGTTTGACATCATTTAAAAGGGGAGCCAGTCAAGAAGGAAAGTAAGTGCTAGTCCAAACCAAAGAAGCCCAACACCATAAGAGCAAGAATAAAAAGCTGACTAGCATATAGAAAAGACTCACACTTTTGAAGGCAATTTATGTAAAAAAAAAAAAAGCAAAAAAGCCGTCTGCAAGGGAATACAAAGAAGTTAGCAACATTAGAGGAGTTCACAACAATTGAGAAGTCTCAGCTCATAAGTAATAAAAGGCCACGTAGACATAAGGAGACTCGTACATTTGGAAGGAGTAGCCTACATGAGAAAAAGGAGTGAATCAGCAACCATGTAAAGAAATCCATGCCCAAGGAGCTCCCAAGCTAATAGAACATGAACAGAGACCATGGATTTATATGTGAAAATGTATTTTTCCCTAAATAAATTGGTAGTTAAAGCATTCCAAGCTTTCAAAAGGAAGGAGGCAACATTTTAAAGCAGATGGATACCATCAAAGCACAGGTTCCACATGCATTTAGCAGGTGACACGAAAAGATTCAGCACTATTGAAGAGAACTTCTACAATAAATAAATGGGCATTTCATTCAAATATGAATGAGGCGGCAGTACTGGAGATTAATGTAGAAAGTGGTAGGAGCTTCCAACAATGAAAGGAAGAACTCCACATTTGGAGAGGGAGCTACCAACAAACCATGGCAGAACGTTGAGAAAAAGCCAATTTAAAATAAGGGACAATATTCATGCTGAAATAGAGATCTTCATGCATGGCAGAGGGAGTAATATCTTCAAAGATCTCCACATTCAGTAGCAAAGGAGTCCCACGAAAATAATGGTAGGGGAATTTAGTTTTAAAAAGGACTCATTCAATAAAGAGAAAACCCACGTATGCAAAGAAGCTGGAAGTCGTATCTATGAATCAAAGAGAAAGGCTAACATCTTGAAATTGAGTCACGAGGCAGGTTTAATATGCAAAAGGGAGAACATAACAACTGCCAAGTAAAGAACTTTCCATGCTAAGGAAAAGACATCTTATGGCAAGATGTTCACAAACAGAGCCTTAATATCATTAAAGAGTAAAAGAAGTCGATTCAAATCAGACGTAATCCACAACAAAACAATGGGAGTAGACTTGTTAGAGGGCAGAGTTTTTCACACGCAGAGCATATCAGCGATGTTGAAGAGGGATAAGTCGCCAGTCAAAGTGCTATCCATGACCAGTGTCAAAGGAGAAACCTAGCATATGCTCTGATCAAGGAAAAAAGGGTTTAAAGTCTTATATCCCACATTGGGTGGGTAAAGATTTTTCTAGTTCATTAAATAAAAGATTACACATATTGCTATGTGTTTAAAAGACAAGACATTTTGGAAAGACAGCATCTAGTTGGGGTTAGCGTGGAGGTTGTTGCCAGCTGTAGGTGAGTTAATTACAAAATTTTGAGCAAATGCATGTAGATGATGATATGGCACCAGAACTGAGATGCTACCACGTGTTCGCATTGGAGGGCGAGGGGAAAACCACAAGAATGTGGCACCAGAACTGAGATGCTGCCACGTGTTCGCATTGGAGGGTGAGGGCAAAACCACAAGATGAAGATGCATGCCAGATGATGATGTGGTACCAGAACTGAGATTTTTCCATGTGTCCACATTGGAGGGCGAGGGAAAAACCACAAGATGAAGATGTATGCCAGATAAAGAATATGGGAATGCGCCTGAGTGCCATGTGGCAATGGGCCCAGGTTATAGTTGAACAGTGATAGATCAAGATGGGACCGTCAGATTTTGCCACATGGTGAGATTTGATAGATAGTGCATTTTTGCAAAATGAAGATGCACACCAGTTAAATAATGCAGGATTGTGGAATGGCAACACGTGGTGTGGGTCCCATAGATAATGATGTAGCACCTGAGAGCAGTGGTCGGCCAATCAGAGGCTACCACATGGCAAAAAGGCTCAGTTAAAGCCTGTTGACTTGAATTTGAAGACAAGAGAAAAATAAAATGTCTTTTTTAAAATGGATTGCACATTAAACTTTTAATTTAAAAGGTCATTTCCCTAAATTTTTAACTTTAGGACTTTTAAATTTTTGAATTTTTAAATATCAAAGATGTTGTAGACCTTAGTTCTATAACAGAGGGGCATTCTTCAAAATGAGATTCAGGGGGTTTCCTGAAGGCTAGATAGGCAATATTATATATCTTCGAAATTGGGAGAAAATGAACTTTCTGATTCTGGGGTTAGTTTTTGCACAAGAAGTAGTTGGTTCAAGCTACAAAGGGTTTTCTCTCAGATTCCTATCTTGCAATGAAATTCAGGTATCAAGATTTGGTTTTGATTTCTAATGAGGTGATGACCTGAATGTGGTTAAAAGACAGTTGAAATGTAGTTTGGGTTGAATTCTAATAGTATTCACTCAGTAAAAACCCAATTTCACCAGCATTTCAGTGAGCAAATCAGATATTTTGGTAAGTAAGAGGTTTCATCATTTAGAAATAGATATTTGCAAATCAATTAGAGTATAATGATGAAATCAAATCAGATTCAAATGGGTAAAGAAATGAAAGAGGCTTTCAGTTGCAAAAGATTGAATTCCCAATGGATAGATGCCGATTGTAGATTCAATCCAAGAATTCATCTTTGTCTATATCTTTCTTTTTTTCTGTCATTTGAGGGGTTCCAATTTTTTGTGACTGAGAAACCAGTAAGTTCCAGTTCTTTGGAGAAAATTGGCACATTACTGTGATACCAAGGTTTTGGATCTAGTTCTTGATGCATTCCCATGACTGTGACAGCATATTTTTCAACATTTTCTCTTGTATGAATAGCCGTAGGGTGGTTAATATAGCAAGTTCTGATATGTTAGGTTTCTCTGTGTTTTCATTTTAGGCATATGGTTGTATTGTTTCAAAGAGATTAATACAAAGAACATCAAGATTTCATTAGTTTCATCTTGAATCTTGTCTCCTTTCTTAGTAAGCTTCAATGTTTTACGATCTTTGAACAAAGATCCTAGGTCGTAGTTGCAGTCCCTTAAGGTTGCATGATGTTTTATTGTTGCTTATAACTCAAAGGGTTGTGTAAATGCTTCAGTAAATCAACAGGGTTGCAAGTTTATTAAGGGGGATATCAGGCAAGAATGAGGTTTAGGTTGAACATAGATGTCTATTTACAAGTTGAATAGATAGATCGTATATCTGAAGATGCAAGTAAGTCTCATATATCCATATGTATGTTTATGACTCGTGGATTTGCCCAATGGATCAGCCACTAATTAGTTACAGGATCATTAAGTCTTACTACTACATATTTGAGGGTTTGTTGAATTCAACATCTTTAATCAAACGTTCTTTCCATTTTATGTTGAAGGGCATGAAAGTTTAACCCTCACTCAACTTTTGTATGTCATAGGTTTGCATTTAATTACTGTAGATCTGCATTTAATTACTGTAGATCTATGTCATTTCATGAGTTCTTAGGAGATATAAGGGGTTTTCATCTGCTTAATAGATTCAGGGATATGTTTTGCACTGGTACGATATCAATTGAATCTTAGGTATACCCGCCTAGGTTTTGCAGATCTTGAAGTGCAGAAGGAGTGTAGCCTTATAGTTGGCCTGTTGTTAGAAATTGCATGTTGAAAATGGGATTTAGTTGCCTCTAGACTTGTCACTTTCTCAATGGGATAATTGAAAACCCTCCAGCATTTTCAAACACCAACACATCCCTAGCATGAAAACAATAAACATTCAATACATATATGACACAATATATTTGGTTACCCAAAAATCCTCCAATGAGAAAGTAAAATGGGGGTGGGCATGACACCCACAAATAGTCACTAGTGTAGTTATAAAGTGTATCCAATGAATGTTACTGTAGAACTAGATCTTAGTGTGCAAGGAACATTAACATTAAAGTAAACATTCACAAACTAAAACTAAATTCACATATATGCTTAGACAAAGAAAGCAAACAAGAAATGCAAACCTCAAAAGAGAAAACACTCCATGCTTCCTTGATTTTTTAGATGTGTCCTTTGATGTGGATGTATGCTCAATTGCTTGTCCAATTGCTTCAATGGTGGAGATGGGTAATGGAAAATTGGTAGCCTTGTGAGCTCTCAATTTGGCATTATAAGGTTAAGATTGATGACTTTGGTTCTCAAAATAGCATGGTAACTTTAGCTCAAAGATTTTTTTTGAAATGGCTTGGGAGGGGATTCAATTTATAGGCTAAGGGCTTGAGGGATGGGTGGAGGGCTAAGATGCAAGGAGAGATGAAGACTTAAGGAGGGCTAGGATGCACTCAAAGGAGAGCACATGGATTGTGCTTGTTTAGCACCAATGGGAAGGTGACACTTGTCACAAGGAGGATGAGTGTGAGAGGGTAGGGTAAAGGGTTGGTTAAAGGCATGATGAGTGGGGTTGAGTATGTAAGAGAGATGTAAGAGGAATGAGTGTGGAAGAGCGAAGAGTGTGGAAGATGGATGTAAGAGTCATGAGTGGGCTTCTAAGAGTCTTTTATATTTTGTAAGAGCACTCATGACTTGGTGGTTGGGATTTTTGAGGGGAGACTTTGGTTTGGTTTAGGAAAGTCTTAAACTTGCTTAGGGAATGTGACAACATTAGGGGGTGGATTAGGCTTGGGTTTAGGATTAGATTAGGAATGTTAGAGATGTGCAAGTGGATGGCATTAATGAGGTTGGGTGAGTTAGTGGCTAAGCTTGGTTAGTATGGGTGGATGGGGTGGATTGGGCTAAATGGAGGATTAGGGATAAGTTAGGGGCTTTTGGATTTGAGAATTTTATTTATCAAATAGATTTATTTAATAAATGGGGATTTTTGGAATTAGATAGAAGAAAAGGATTAATTGATATATAATAGGTTATTTGATTTATCAATTATGACTATAGATGATTAATTAAATTAATCAACTAGGGATGGCAAAGGATTAATTAAATAAGAATTTAATTAATGATGCCTTTAGAGATGGCTAAATTAGATTACCAAAGTGGTGTAATCAAATTTACCTGTCTACATTTACAATGTTTGATCATAAACTATGATCTATCCTATGAAAGTTCTACCCTGTTAAAGGCTTTCAAGGATTGTTAGATCTTATCATGTTAAAGGATTCCAACACCCCATCATAAGTGTGTCTAGTTAAATTACCTTAACTTACAATAAAGTAAGCACTTGGTTAAGAGATTTATCCAAAAGTTTTCTAGAACTTAAAACCTATTTAAGGCTAATCTATTAAGAGATTTTACTGATTCACCTGTAAGAATGTCTCATCCTTGATCCTTCAATTATCACCTCTCTACTAGATATTAGATCACCTCTTTCCTAATGTATACTTCATCCTATTTGATTAGTTGTATCACTTCTCTACTCTCTCTTCTTTCCTCTAGTCTCTCTAACTAATTATGTAATTCATATCTAAATCAAAACTCCTTAATCACCATGAAAGCTCCATCCACACATGCAAAATTCTCTCTCTTCTCCTTAACTCTTTAGGAGTTTCCTTCCTTAAGAAGACCTAGGTGACTTGGGGTTAGGTGAGAATCAACAATTTTGATTCACCCTTTTTGCCACTTATAACATCCCTCAATTTTATTGGTTGTATGCTACATAGGGATTCTAAATATAGATTTGTTCTTATCATCTAGAATTGAAAAACAATATTCAAACCAAAAATGGTTTTCATAAGAGTTTGTGCCATTACAAACAACTGTGTCCAAAACTATTTACTTAACACTTCAAACCTCTGATGCTTAGGGTCTACTATATCTTGAATATTGTATCTCATCTTCTAAATGACTCAACATCTAGTATTCACTTGGCATTTGAATCACTCAACATATACTAACTTTCTTGGTACTAGAGTTACTCGACACTAACTATCTTCTTAGGTCATACTAGTGCTCAGCACTTAATATATATCTCGCTTGGCAAGCACTATCTAACAACTTATGCTCGACATACACTACTTACTTGACATGCACTTAATAAATATGACTAAGTGTGTAGTCACTCATATGTCAAAACTAATCTAAGATTAATAATATCCCCCTTTGAAATGAGTGGCAAAAACACTTTGTCATGCATATATATCCTTAACTTAAGAATAACTTAGATAATCTATAATCTTTACTCAGCTCACATACAAATTTCAAAATTAAAAAATTTTGCAAAACTAATGACTTATCAGTCATACCTCAAAACTTCATAAGTCTCCTAGAGTTGATTATTTTATGTTGTATCTGAATCTAATACTCCTGCTGAGTAAATTTTCTTCTACTATTGGCTTACTTTATTTTATGATTGTACTCCCTCTTTGGGTATTTTCTCTTTGTATCTAAATTCTCCTTTTCATCATTATCCACCTTTTTTGAAACTTATGTTATGGGTGGTACACGAATAGTGTGTTTGTCTAAAAAATTTTGATGGACCTCCATTATAATCTTAAGTATTGCATCCCAATTGTTTCACGCTATCTCTAGGGATTGAATTTGAACATCTAGCTCAAAAACAAAGTCTACTAGGCCTTCATGAGTAAAAATATGAGCATCTTTCTTCATCAATGTTTTTGCAAAGGCTAGTTCCCTGTACAACACCTCTATGAGCAGGGTCAGCATGGCTTGACTATTTATCAAGGTAGCCTTGGTATTTTCATCTTGTACTTGTAATGTAGTTAGCTAAACTTGAGTAGATAATAACCTTTGAAAATGAGTCTAACTATGACTAGGAGAGAACTTAAGAATATTACCTATTGTCTTTAAATCTCCCTACAGTCTATCAATAGCCCTCTATGATTCTTGTGTGATCAAGTTCACATCACAGAACTTTATGTACAGAGAAAATATATTCTCTAACACCTTTTTCTCATCTTCCATCTTGGTTTCTAAGTCAACCTATCTGAGTGCAATGCAACTTGAAATATTTTCATTAACTTTTGTTAGAAATCTCTTCCAAACCATTCTAAAAGTTTGGTGTTTGTGTCTAGGTCTACATCACTAATATTATCCACTAAATTCACTAGTTTCTCAATAATAGGTTTATCTTCATTAGGTTCTCATAGGTTGAATTCATCAAGAAATATGTCTTTGATGTCATATAGCACTCTTCTTTTCTTGTGCTCCCTTCTAAGTAACTCCTGATTCTTTTTCCTTTCTAAAGCTTCTTGCAATATGCTCATCTATTCTATGGTGATTGTTTCTAAATCAAACTTTGGAAGTTTATCACCTCATCTAAGTTGACATCTCCATAAGATGTGCCTTCTCCAACCTTATATGTATTAGGACTAGGCCATCATGACTACAATGGTGTAGCATCTACAGTAGGCCTTTGAAGAGTTTGACTAGGAATAGGAGATGTAGAGCTTGGTAGGGTAACCAATGTCTAAATTTCTATCTATTCCTTTGGTTTCATAATCAAAGCTGACTATTCATTCCTATCCTTCTCCTTCTCTATTTTTTCTTCTTCACTTTGAATTTGTGAATTAGGTGTGGAACTACCTTCCTGGCCTATATGGACTTGTGTCCCATCCTTCTCAAATATTAATACTACTTGTACTAAAGCATTTGGCACTAATGTGTTGACATGTGATGTCACTTTGTCCTTTCTTTGGTATACCACAATGGGCATTGAAACATGAGTGTCACAGGTGACACCCAATTGTACATTTGGACATCTTGTCTTTGTAGATGAAAGGGGTACACTAGATGTGTAAGTGTTCTATTTCTCCCCTATTGATGCCTTATTAATATCATATGTACTAATTAATATAGGACTAGTGCAAAGTTTAGTATCTAAATTTGAGTCTTGTAGAATTCTCTTCAAATCATCCTCTATCAAAGGATTGATGTTCTACATATGTTATCAAAAACATCCTTTATCTTGATGGTTTCTTATTGACTTGCTTGTTCCACATGAGGGGACTAGCACTCAACTTATGTACCTTAGGTACATTATGATCTTATTGATCCTCTTCTTCAATTGTTTCCTTTATATCTACTTCTTTTACAATTCCTCCCTCATGTCCATCCTTGATAGATCCATACTTAGTAATCTCTACTACCTTTTGGTCATCTTTGTCCTCACCTACCTCCTCTAATGCTTACTCAATTTCCTTTTATGTTGTTAGCCCATAGATAACTTTCCATATTTAGGTTCTTTGTTTGACAACCTCCTTAATTTTTTTCTACAAAATGTTGAAAACTCTATATATGGGAGAAAATTTACCCTTGTATTTGTTAATGGCCTTGATCATAGATGAATTGTCCAATTTTTCCATTACTCGAGCTATAGTAGTCCCCTTTATATTCTTTTCAGTAGTTAAATTGTATTGACACCTTTTCTCAACTCTATAATATAGATTTTTAGGTAAGGAGTTGGCAAGCTAAATAGATGTGATCTTAAATATGGCCATCATCTTATATATAGATTCCTCAACCTTATTCATTTCTACCTTTCCTAGTTTCTCAAACTCAACATGCATGAACCTTGACAACTCTACATTACTTTTAATATTATGACACAAGTTGTTTAAATCATAAGAGGGAATGTGGCTTACCACTTGAAATTGATTATTTTCATTTGACTTGGTCCTCTCCTCATCTGATTCATGTGGAGCTATATACTTCCTCCTCTTTGGTTGATCTTTCTGACTCTTCTATATAGTAGTAGTTGTTCTTTTTCCTTTGGGTTTGTTAGCTTCATGTGCTTTCTTTTTAGTAGCCCTTATGCTAGCCCTAGTGACAGGTATTACTAGTTTTTTTGTGTTGGCCCTTCACAACCTTCTTTGGTTTCTCAAATGTTGGCTCCTTAGATTTTCTCTTCTTCTTCTCTATAGGCTTAGGTGCTTCACTAGCTTTTTCTCCCTCGACACCTTCATCATGTTCCACTTCATCATCTTCTTGGTCCTCTCCTTGACCTTGTGTTAGTATAAGTGGGGATTGAGTTGGCTACTCATCTTCTTCATCCTCTTCTTCTTCTTCTTCTTCTCCCCCTTCACCAAATATTTTTTTAAGCTTCTTCACAATTTTGTTCTTCTTTCTCACCATAGAAGTTGTCTTCAAATCTATTGTGATTCTAGATTTGGCTTCCTTATAATTGCCAAATTAGGTTGCTCTCTTGTCTACTTCCTCTGTAAGTAAAGTTATGATGGCTGCTAATGCCTCATCCACATTGATTTCATAAGGAAATGGCCTAAGCCATCTAACACTAAGAATAGCCACTTGTACATAAGTATGATCAGCATCAACTATAAAATAAACATCATCATAATATTTCTCTACTAGTGACATGGGTATCCTTAGTCTCTACTTCATAGACTTCTTAAGTCTTCAAAATAGCTTGTCATGACTAACTCAAAATTTTCCCCAAGTTTCTCTATAAATTCTCCAATTTGAACTACAATAGACCTATTGGTATTCTAGCAACTTTGTCAAATGAAGGAAATCTATTCTACACATAAAAGAATATGCAAACTAGTAAAAAACTAAATTTTTATTGTGCACTCTTTGTCTTTCTTATGGCTCCCAAGTTTTTTGATAACTACTAGAGTTGTAACTCAACAAGGTCATAAGAGTAATCCTTATTCACTATCTTGTAGCCCAAATCCATAGCCATACAAGACACAATATTCAATCTTCTAGATTGAAAGAACTTGTGAGCAATAATTCTCACTACAAATTCAACTAAAGGATCTAAAATTGTATCAATTTTGATCCCTCTTTTATTCCATAAAACCCCTATATTCTTCTCAATTACTTCCTTTGCATCACTTTGCATGATCTTGGGTTTATCTAGGATAGGATACCATGTTACTCATTGAATGATCCTTTTAGTGATCTTAGTAGGACCATTTTCAAACCATGCTAAGTGATCATGTATTCTACTTAATGTTATCTTAATCCATTTTTTTTAATACGTTTGGAAAATTTAGGGCACAAGTTAACCCTTTTCTCACTACAATATTTTTTTTCATCCTTCAGCACTTCATCAAAACATAGTTTTCCATACAAATCTATGATTTCCATGTCTCCAATACTTCCAACCTTACAAGTGTAACAACATCTTACATCTTGTATCATCAAAACCTATGGTGCCATCATTGACAATGCACCAGTTGGATCTCCCTTCTATGCAATCTTGAAAATAGCTTAGAAGGGTGGTTGATTAATCTCATCTCTTATCAATTGAAAATTTAAAACCTCTTTTTCTTCCTTCCTAAAAATAGTAGAAGAACTAGATGACATATCAAATAACTAGGATTTTCCATAATTCAGACACTATAACTTGGTACATGATAAATACCTTATGAATCTAATGATTGGTAGTGAGTAGTAGTTGAGTCGGGTTCATATATGCTTGAATCCTTCACCTCTATTCACCTTATGCTCTTCGTGCTCTCTTTGATCTCATATGAATGCAAATGAGTCAAAAATTGACTATATAGCCCTTAAAACTAAATAATAAATGCTCAATGTTTACATAGCTATAAGCTCAACTATAATAGCAATTTCAACTCACTTGGATTACACATGATTTCTTTTACACTTAGTAACCACAGTGAGCTTGAACAATACTATTACCTTTAATATCTCAGCACCAATTGAAATTTTTCATGATTGGCAAAAACATGAAAACTAGTAAAACTTATAGATTTCTTCCAAGTTAACCAATACATTGTATCTTATTTCATGCATATATACTCCTTTTAGAACTTATATACTTGGAATTTTTGTAAAATATATCAATGTAATATCAATCTCACATACCTTTTGATTGCCTAGTTGGGGGTAATTTGGTCACCTTATCTATTGGATGAAGTAACCTCATCTAAACTTAATGTGTTTCAATCTTCCTTTTTTTCCATGTCTTGTTCATCTTCACTTTGACATTCTCAACATCAACCTTCTCTTTGCCTTTATTGAATTCATTGCTAGTTTCTTTTGACCTTGTTGGACAATTCCTATTGATGTGCCCCATCTTCAAACAACTAAAACATGTAGTTTGACGCAACCATCTATTGTAGTCACTTTTGAAATGTGTTCTAATGCAATTCTCAGCAACATGTCCATACTCTTGAAAATAGTGAAAACTATACCTTGTATTCTAATCCCAATTGTATGGTTTTCCATTATGTTGTACCTTTGTTTGTTTTTTTGATGTCCACTTAACATTAGATTTACATTCATATGCTTTATGTAAATACTTCTAACAATTGTGGTAGTATCCATCAAATCTTTGTGTGCTTGTAGTCTTAGGTCCTACATTCATGTGTCTAATATCCTTGCTTGTTTCACTTATGATAGTAACCCATGAATTTATTCTTAGGGTTTTGATTTTCATTATTTATCCTACAAATATTTGATGTATGACCTAACTTTCCACAATTATGACAAGTGGGTCTATAGTTCTTACCTTTTTTCTTTCTTTGTTCACCACTTTTAGATGATTCTCCTTCCTTAATACTGGTGTATCCTAATTTGGTAGTATGATTGTTAGATCTAGGAGACCTCTTTAGTTTCTTAGAGTGCTTGATGGCTCATTAGGTCTATTGAAACTTGCAACAAATTCTTTTTCTCTTTTTAGATCATTTCTCAATTTTTCATTATGTAATTTCATGTTTGTGATCTCACTGTCCTTACCATTCAATTTATGATTGGAAATCATCACTTCATTCATTCTTTCCAATTACATGCTAGCAATCCTATGTATCTCTAATGTCTTCTCTTCCAGTCTACTAGTTAGTATCCTTTTATCATCTTCAATCATGAATTTTTCTTCCTCAACTTTCTTTTTCTTCTCGATCACCTCATATAGCAATATTGATTGGACTTCTTATTTTATCTTAAGATTTTTGACCTCTTCAGTTAGGGCACCATTCTTTTCCATCAAATTCACTTTAGTTTCCATCTATAAACAATTTAGTAGTGTCTTCCTCTTGGTAATTTGTGTCATTCTCCTCAATAGCTATCTCTTTCCTTCTCTTTAATGAGCACCTCAACTCGTCTCTTGCTTTATTCAATTGATTTAGGCCAAGTTGGATTTCAATCTTCTAGTTCTCAATGACTTTACCCAATTTGTAGACTTCCATCTTCAAGATCTTTCTTTGAAGCTATAAAACTTTCCTTTTTAGAGAATAAGGCTATGATACCAATTTTTGGAAATACAATAGGGAAAGTAAGCTCTAAGAGGGGGGGAATTAATCCTTCAAAACTTTATCCATTAAAACATTCACCACACATCCATCTCACACTTTGCATAAAAATTGAAATACCAAACTAGGCATGTTCATCCATAGCATGAAAACAATAAACATTCAACACATATATGACACAAGATATTTGGTTAACCAGAAACCCTCCAATGAGAGGATAGAATGGGGTTGGGGATGAAACCCACAAACCTTCATTACTATAGTTGTAAAGTGTATCTAATGAAGGTTACAATGTTTGATTGTAAACTATGATCTACCCTGTGAAAGGTCTTCCCTATTAAAGGCTTACAAAGATTATTAGATCTTACCCTATTAAAGTATTTCAACACCCTATTAGAAGTGTATCTTGTTAAAGGACTTCAACTTACAATGAAGTAAACACTCGGTTATGAGATTTATCTAGAATTCTACTAGAACTTGAAACATGTTAAGGCTACTTTGTTAAGAGATTTTGCTGAGTCACCTATAAGAATGTCTTAGCCTTGATCCTTATGTTGGTGTCTTTCAACTATTGAATAAAAAAGGCTCAACACCAAGATAATAATACTCACAAATTTAAGGATTAGCTATGTATTATTAACAATTATGCTTGCATATTATTTTGAACCAACTTCAACAAAACTAGGATTGGCTTTCTACTCTTTAGGCTCTACAAAACCAAGGTAGGTGTACCTAAGGGATAATTCAGAATGAATGTTGTTGTATGAGAATTTTATTAGTTTCATTCTGATTCTCATCTTAGATCCCTAACATGTATATAATTTATCCATTTCTTGACACTTTTAGATGATATACATCCCTTATAAGTAGATTTGGTCACAATTCTTCTCATATTTGTAATTATTTCTAACCATAGCAGCTAATTGAAGCTAAAATGTTTCTTGCAAACAAGTTTTGACCACCCTTGAAACTCTTCAAACACTAAAATAAAGTTGATTTTGGTTTTAAACTTGATGCTTACTCATAATCTACCTATGTGCAGACTAGAATAACTAGATCAGTGCCTATTCCATTGGGATTTAGAGTTTGCTGCAATTTATAGATCTAATTTGTTGCATTACAACAAATATTATCAGTAGTTCTTACTGGAATTCATTCTTATAGACATCCTTTCTACTACCATAGCAATCCCATCAAATTCACTAAAGCATTTACTTAATTCATTGAATCAATAGCAATAATGAATTGACATAAAACCTAAGTGAATTACATTTAAGTGGACAAGCTTTTTTCATACAATATCAGAATAACCAGGTAATAACAAAGGAGACAAAATTCAAAAAGCACAAATATGGGAATGGTTCAATTTTGTATTAATTTTTGTTGAAAGTATGCAATTGTAATAAAACTTAGAATGACTCTATACAAGACACTAGACCCCTGCAATATCAATATATTCCAAATATTTACAAAGAGAATACATCATAAGTTTACATACATAAACTCGACTGAAGCATACTCAAAATAGACTCAAATTGTATTAGAAATTGGACCCTTCTCTAGCCCTAGAATCTCACTTATATAATGTAAGATGCAACAAGCTTCAAGCATAGAGAACTGGTAGGTGTCCTTTTACAAAAGGTATTTACATATAGTTATCACAAAAAGACAAAATTGAGTGTAATAAAAAGACTTATACATCATAATATTCTTTTGGTAGGACACTCTTCTATTAAATCTTTTGGAATACTATAAACTTCATGATTTAACCCTTTATTAATCTGATTCTTCAGAGTATGTGTCTATCAAGCTTAAAAGTGACATGTCCTATTTTGTTGCCTGCAAGCTCACATCAACTCAGGGGTTCTCATTGTCTTCATCATGAACTATTAGAGTAACAGTTACATCTGTATCTTCTTCTACCCCATCATCTTTTGCCATCTATTATGCAGACACAAATTTCTCTTTCCATTCATTGAAAATGGTGTCATTAGGCCAATCAAAATTTATGATTTCCCTCTACAAATTTATTACAAAATTGCTAGTTGCTTCTATTTCAATGAGATCTTTTCTAATAATATTGTAAAATAGTTGTAATTTGACTAGCTCTTCATTGGTCATTTCCCATAGTAAATTCCCATTTTCATTTGTAACATCATTCATTCTTTGGCAGAATATTCCATCCCATTCATTTTTCCACTCTTCCTTTTCTTTTATTCTATCAATCCTTTTGAGAGCACTAGGAAAAAGGTCAAATTTCTTAGTCATATACTTGGAGAAAAAAAATTTTATTTTTTTCTAAATAAAATCTTGTTTGTCATGAAAACCCTCCAGCTTATTTAGAAAATCAAAAATCTTTTCTATTTGGTGACATGGTAGCTGGATGACAGATATGCACATAGCAGTAATATATTTATTTCTTTTAGTTATTTCTATACAATAGGTATTAATTTACCTTCATCTCCTTTTATTTCATCCCTAATAGCTGCAACTCTTGCCAGGTAATCATAAAATGTTGGCCATTCAATTCTATCTATTAAGTACATTATAGCTTGCTTTATTTTTTCTTGATACTGATCATTCAATTCTATGTGAATTACATTTAATTTATTCTTTTCTTCTTCAAATTCATCTGCAATGTAGAATTTAGGCCTCTTTGGTGTGTCTAGTATCTCAATAATTGGAGTGGATTTGAATGGTTCAATTGGTGGTCAAGGATATACAATTTTTGGCCTATTGGATTCTCCCATCTTTCTCTTCCCCAGTTGCTTGTCCATTTGAGCTACCTAATTTTTTGGCAACTGCATCTATTTGACCCTTTCCTCATATGCCTTTAGAACTTCTTCAAATTTAGCATTGGGTTCTAAGAACTTACCCTATTCTTTTCTAGACACCACATTCCCAAATTTTACTATTTGTAAAGCCATTCCAAAAATTTGTTGACAACTTACTTCACCAGCCCTATTTACTGGAAGAGCACTAGTATGTTCTACACTAGAAACTTCTTGCATTCTACTTTTTCCTCTCTTCTTAATTGACCAAAATACTAGGACTTTGTGGTCATCACTAAATTTAATTCCCCTATGTGCCTACTGTATTTCCTCCTCTATTTTATATTGTACATTTTTCTCTTTTCTAACTAAGTTAAAGATCATAGCATTAGCTATGTCCTACTCAAGAAAAACTAGGACCACTAACTCCTTAACCAACTATCTCCCAGCCTCGGGTGTTAACTAGGCAAAATCACTCAAAATTTTGGATTTTACCTCTCCTTCAATAATAGAGTCTAGTTTTCCAGGCTACACTACTTTTATTTTCTCACATGATTTCTCAAAATTTCCTATATTCCTTCTCCATAAAAATTGTGTAAAAGCCCTAGACTTAACAAAAATTTCATCATTTATAAACTTTTCAAAAGCTTGAGAAATTATTGGGTCTATCTCCTTACCTTGATAATCAGCAACTGTAAGGTCTAGGGAGGGTACAGGAGGCTCTTGAGGCACTCCTCTTTCCATATCTATAGAAGTAACAATTACATCATGTTCTCCACCAATCTATCTCAGTAAATTCCTTAAGGATGCTTCATCGTCTATTCTAATTGGGGTTTGACTTGGGGAGTATTGTTCAAAATGAGAAGAGGATCCTTTTTCTTACTTCTGTCTCTTTGGGGCACTAGCTAAAGGTGGGCTCTTTGGCCTTGGTCTTCCATGAGGGGAACCTAGTGTATTTTTTCAACCATCAAATACCCTACCCTCTTCTGCAATGTATACTAACTAGGAACAACTATTATTTTGCTATGTATTCTTCTCTATACCTCTATCACTTTGTCTGTATAGGCTTTGACATATGTGGCCTTTTTCTCATTCATGGTTTGCATTATTGTAGAAAAGTTATTCATCAACGCATGCATTTTGGATCCCCAATATTTTTTATCTTTCAAAGGATCATATTCAGAGTCAAAAACATTAATGAATCCAAAAAATTTATTGAATACTACCCATTTCTCTTTCCTCACCTCTTGTTCCTATAAGGAGAAAATATTCTTGATAATATCTTGATGAAAATACACCTACTATGTCATATGGGTAGCTTTTGTCCTTTCTCTCAAAAGATCAAAGAATCCCTCTGGATTAATATACCTTGCATGAGATTTTGCCATATTGTACTTATTCAAAAATAAACTTAGATGTCTCCATCCCTTCCTCACAAAAACAAAATCATGTACCAAAGTAACAATTGGGAAGAAAGTGCCCTTACCCTTACCAATCATATTTCTTTCCTCAATAGTCCCAATCTACCACAATAATTATGTTATCCCTATCTTCAATGGCACATGGAAAGGTAGAACATGTGGCTTCCAAAAAAAACCATATACTCTAATCACTGTAGAAACATTATATGGGATTACATCCCCCCAATTGTGACTAACCAAAATCCCTTTTGCATGGTCCTTGGGTCTAACCAATTCTAACAGTGATTACGAGATTCTAGGGCTATCCCTTTTCAAAAGAAATTGAAGCTTAGATGCAAAATATCTATCAAATCTTACAAAATTGGAATTTCTAGCCTCCCCATTCACATCAACACTCCACAATTGGACTAGTAGCTTTTCACCATCCATTGTCAATTCTAGTTCCATACCTTTAGAGAAAAATGTAACTCCTTTAAAAAGACACACATGCATGAGCAAGGAGTACCAACAAAAGGGTTGGTTTACCTCTCCTTCTTCTATCCCTACTAGATCATTTTGAATTTCTTCCACTAAAAAGGAGGCAAAATCCAAAATATTTCTCATTCCAAACTATAGTGTTTGAGCCATGATAAGGATAATATAGCCTGGGATGTGATCCGCTTCATCCATCCCAAAGATTTGGTAAAGGAAAAAATATAAAGCTTGAGCCCTAGGATTAAGGTATTTCCTCATTAGTGGCTCTAGGGTATTGGGTGTGGCCAAGGATAATATATCAATCCTGGTGAAATGTTGTTGCAAAGGCCCTACTCTTAAGTACACCCTTTGTGCATCATACCTTGCTTGAAGGTCATCCATGTCAATGATTTTATGCATAACATGGTTAGGGATGAGGTTAAAAACCTCCCTAATCAAGTTAGGAGAAGCCCTAAAAAAAAAAATTCTAGCATACTTCTTAACAAATGTAATAATGTGATCATATTTCTTGGCCAGGTCAACTAGTAGATCACTGTCAAAGAAAACCCTTGGGATTACTAACTTTCCAATGTCAAATTCCTAGACATTACTTAAAGGGGCATCTAATTTTTTCTTAGAAAACCAATTTTTGAACAATTCTAAACCTCCCATGGAAATCTGAGCATCTTTGTAATTATTTGCCTTATCATAGAAACCCTCTCCAACTATCAACCTAGGGTTCTTTGGAATGAATTCTCTTCCTGCTATTATTTCATGCATAGATAGGGGAAATTGCTCAAGAAAATCATCATGCACAGACCTCTTAAGATAGTTAGTATGTCCAAAGAATTCCTTTCATGGAGGCAATTTTTGAAAACTTTAAACTTCAAAACACCAATTTCTTAATTTTCACAAGTTATAGATCACTTACCCACTGAATTGTGCCTCTTTCTTTGTTGAAAATTGCTGCAATTCACCGAATCACCTGGTAATTTTATGTGCCCTAGTTCCAAAAATTATTTGCACTTTGATAACCTTTTACAACTTTATGATTCAATAATGGTGGATTCATAAATTATATTCATGCATTGAGATCACACGAATGAGCTCTGAGTGATATTAACTTCCATTAGGTGTTATTTCCATGTTGCATTCAAATTTGAATCTTATCCATTGATTTCATTAGATTGGACGACCCTAATTCAAAAAGAAAAATTTATTTATACCTTTAAATATTTGGCCATGTGTTGAATAGGCACTTCCTTGTATTATTTAAATCTCTTGTATTTTGATAATGCAACCACACATCAGCTGTTGATCTCCCTTTAGATCAATGGTCAAGAGAAGTAAAACATCTTTACAACAACATGTGAGAAAGTGTAATCCAACTAGCATAATAACTCTTCCATCCTATCACACATCAAAAAACCTTGGTTGCAACTAGTCCCACTTTTCCATGCATAAATTTAGTGCTTCCCCACATTGTTTAAATTTCTTACATCTTGTAAATGTAGGCAAGTGCCAACCCTTGATCTCAGTAAGATCAATGATCATACAATTTTGTATTGCTATAGCACCCAGTCAACATCATCAACCAAAAGAAAATATCCACATAAAGCATTAAATTTTGATAAACTCCATGCAAGTAGATTCCTTATTATCTTCTTAAAAGGTGGGTCCCTGATGTCACATTTTCCATGCATTAGGCTGGCACTTCCCTATTTTATCTAACTATTGAGCACTTTCATAATATGGGCAAGCACAAGTTGTCGATCTCTAAAAGATCAATGGTGACATAACTTGAACCTTTTTTATAGTCTAAGATTAAAATAATGACATCATCATTGACATGTGTCTATGAGGTTCTTCCCTGCATTATTTAAAATTTGAGCATCTTGATGATGTGGGCAAGCACTGGCCTTTGATTTTGCACAAATCAATGATCACACAAACTTGTAACCTTGTATCATCTAGTTAGTTAAATTGACCAATAGGATGTCACCTTTTAAACAAACATGCTCTAACAAATCTAATGGTGGCATAGACTATGATATTAATTCTGAGAATTTATGTGCCCATGACATCATTTCCAACTTGGCATATACATGTCATGTTCCACCAATGAATGTGTTCAACTTAATCAAGACTTTACGATCTGGTATGACTCAAAAACTTTCTCAAATTTTGGTCCTACTATGCCACATGGCACATTGGTGCTTGCTCACATTATTTAAAGTTTGATCATATTCTTAATGCAAGGAAGTGCTCTCTGTCGATCTTACAAAGATTGACAGTGAGTCAAAGTCTCTACCCATTAAGATCTAATCAACAATGTCGACCAATGAAATACATTCTCTATGCTCTAGCTCATTTAATAATTACCACAAAGAGACATCATTAATGCCTTCTGACAAAGTGGGTCCATGACATCACTATATGCTATGTGTCTTGTTGGCACTTCCCTACTTTACTTTTCTATCATGCACTTTCTTAATGTAGGGAAGTGCTCTCTATCAATCTTACAAAGATCGATGGTGCATGACAATTGATGACAGAGTAATAATTTCATTATAGAGCCAACTAATAACATTGTAATAAAATTGAACATGCACTAATAGGCACTGACAATTTTTCTAAATGGGTCTGACAAATCTAATAGTCTATATACTTTGTGGTACACTAAGGTCCCAATATCAACAAAGGCTACATGGCACAAAGGTGCTTGCTCACTTTACTTAAAGTTCTTGTATGTTCTTAATGTGGGGAAGTGTTAGCCTTTGATCTTATCAAGATCGACAGTTAATCAAAATCTTGCTATAATTAAGTTTCTTAAATCAAACAAATTCAAAATAGTAATTGTGATTAAAATCTATGTTAGCAAGGGTTTAACATGCAAATTTTTATAGTAATGCTTGCAACATGAAACTTTAGGGTAAATTTATCCTGCCCAAAATCTTTTTTGAAATATTATTTTTATAAAATTTCAAGAGCTAGAGAAAAATTAAATAAGTCTTTAGGGGCTTTTCAAGAATCATACCCATGGTCTTGACCAAAATTCAAGACTTTAAAACACACACTTAGGGTTTTTCACTACTAAATTCAACAAAGCAAGAATGGTGAAAAACTAGGCCAACACCTTTGATTAGCACCTCTCTACTAGATATTAGATCACCTCTTTCTTGATGTATACTTAATCCTTTCTAATCATTTGTATCTCTTTTTTCCTCACTTCTTTCCTCCATTCTTTCTAACTGATTCTACAATTCATATCTCAATCACAACTCCTTAGTCACTATGAATGCTCTGTCTGCACTTGAAAACTTCTCTCTTCATTCTTTAATTCTTTAGGATTTCCTTCCTTAAGAAGATCTAAGTGACTTAGGGTTACGTAAGATTCAATGATTGTGATTCACCCATTTTTCCAATTAGAAGATCCTTCAATCTGATTAGTTGCATGTACTACATAGGGATTCTAAATATAGGTTCATTCTTATCATCTAGAATTGCAAAAAAATCCTTAATTTGGCCCAAAAATGATTTACATAGGAGTTTGTGCCATTACAAACAACTATTTTGAAAATTGTTTACTCAGCACTTAAAGCCTCTCATACTTGGCATCCACTATATCTTCAATGTTATAACTCATCTTTTGAATGACCTAGCATCCACTATTCACTTGGCATCTAAATCACTCAATATATACTAACTTGATCAGCACTAGAATGACTTGGCACTAATTTTTTTCTTATTACTTACTATATATCTCACTTTGCATGTACTATCTAGCAATTTATACTTAGCATACACTACTTACTCGACATGCACTTTATGAATATGACTAGGTGTGTAGTCACTCATATGTCAAAACCAATCTAAGATTAATAAAGTTGGGAAATGATGAGGAATAGTGACCAAATAAATAAGAGATATTTATAGTTGTTAATTTCTTTGGAAAACATATGTCTCAATGGTGCTTTTCCATTTTGAAGGAAAACATGAAGCTTCTATCCCAAAAGATATAAAAGATAAGAAATGTTGAACCCAGATGTGAAGACATTCTATGGAGATGCCACAAAGATGTTTTTGATGGAGTAATTTATTAAGTGTGATCCCAATACAAATGAAACAATCATCTAAGTGCCTAAGATGGAAACTTAATTTCAAGACTTCTCCAAGTTTAGTGATAAATAAAGAAGAAAAGCCTTATGCAAAAAGAAAGTAATAAAGTATTCAAGGCATCGAAGGAGTATTTCACATGATGTGCTCCCAAACCAAAGGAAAAGGAAAGCTCATGAAAAGAAAAATTTATGCCTTCTTCCCCACACTTAAATAATTGTAGTGCATAGCCTTGTGCCAAATTCCAAAGTTAAAAGGGTAGCTTTGAGTAAGCTTAAACTAAATAATTTGATAAGTAAATGATCTTGTTACTACATGAAATTTAAATGAGTTTTATGTTAATTAGATTTATGAGCTATCATATCCAAATAAGTAAAATGATTTAAAGAGTGCTTAATCTACCCAATGTATTGTAAATTCAATTTTCATGACCATAAGTTGTGAGTTATTTCATTTGTGTGGTCCTAATGTTCAAATTTTTGAGTCGATATGATTTGATTTCTTCCAAACAGAGTTCCTCACTTCATAACAGCTATTTTGTTAAAGTAATTTTCTTTCTCTATGTGAAAATATAAGCTAATAAATATTAGAACTATTTGGTATGATCATCTAGTTGGATTAGAGAGTGAATTAAAGAACTTTTTTTACACTCCTTTCAAGTTTGACAACCTAGCACAGAATACTAAACACCCAGCCCATCCATCCAATCACACAAAAATTGAAGGAGAGGGGATTAGTTGATTCTATCAATTTCCCCATGGCTATGCAAGCACCAAAGTTGGTGAAATAATTCATAAAAATATATAATCTAGAGACAAAGAAAATTTTGTTTCTTGGCCAATCTATTCTAATTTTCATGAACAAGGAGCTGATGCAATCTTCCTTTGGGATTCTAGTAAAGAAAGAGCATTGTAGCATTTTTTTTTATCATCCACATCAATTTCTAATGAGCAAAAGACTCTAAGGAGAGAAGATATGTAGAAAACATGGTTTTAGATTCCTCAATGGAAAAAGAGAAAAATGTCAAGGACCCTCTTTACAAACAATATGAAGAAGGAAATCATGGATATCTTGGCTCTATTGCTAAGACTATAGGGTGAGGAAGATATCTTCAATTTCATTGAGAATCAATTCTACTTGATCTAGGTCATCTATGTTGAAGCACTACAAATTGACTGGGCTAAAATTATGAGTCAAGAGCTTGCCTCTTGGCTAGATTTTTCCAAGGTGTTTAAACAATTCTTCATGTCATCATATTTAATATATGCCTTAGTCAAGCATCATCTATGGTCTGGTATGACCTATAATAAAGAATTTTATGAGTACACCAAGGTATACAAATTCTGTGTTCACCTACAATTACAGAGAATTTTTAAAGAATACATATAGGTAAATTATGCTTTCACAATGTAGCTATGTTAGGAATTGCAAGGGTGCCCTGAGTGGAGGTTTTTGCTAGAAGCTATATCAGTGGTCAGCCAGTTCAGATGTTGCTTCCTTCAATTTCCATATTTTTCTTACCTAAGGATTGGTACATTTGATTTCTTCCTGAGGAGACTCCCCAAGTATCTTGAAGATAAGGTAGTTCTTATTGAGTTTTGTAGAAAAATATTGGAAGTTAATACCTTATGTTCTAATGTGAAGAAGATTGTTAGGATTCCTTTTCCAATTGTAGTAGGACCTTATTCTTGTGCCTTAAGTTTTAATTCCTAGAATTTAGTCAAAGTCTTTGAGAGTAGAATTAAATTGAGTGATTATGAATTTATATGACCAAAGTATGATCCTCTTATCTTCTTCAAAGATCATCTAAAGCTTGGCTATGCTCATAAACATCTTCTAGATTTTGAAGATTATTGGGTCAAATGTCATGATGAGTACAAAACCAAAGAGAGTTATTGTTCTAGACTAATGCTTGATGAAATAAAGTTATCTAATGACATAGTTGATGTTAGTGATCTCACCAATGATGGCTCTTACATGCATCCCTAAACTTATGAGTAAATCAAGAATACTCCTATAGTGTCAACTCCACCTAATGGTCCTATTATTGATACAATGGAAGTCCTTATGCATGGTTGTTAGAAATAATAGTCCAAAAAGATAATTGAGAGGAGGGGTGAATCAGTTATCCAACAACTAAAACATTTATCTTCATTAAAAAAACTTAACCATTCAACCAAAGTAAACAACAACCATACAGAGATTGACATAGACAATTACACTAGATTTTTTGACTAGGGAAACCCTTGATGAAAGGGAAAACCCTAGTGGGAATGATTCCCACAAGATGATATACTAATATAAATATTCCTTGTTAGAGGATGGACCCTATAAGTAGTCTATTATAACATTTTTTACAATGAGTCCCTATTAGGAGAATTTGAATCCTTGTTAGGATAGTCCAAACCTATTAGGAGTTGTGCCAACCCTATTAGGAGTTGTGGTATAATGTACGCAAGAAGAGCCCACTGCCTAAATATGCAACTTCAACTACAAGAAGAGCTTATTACTCAAACAAGTAATTTACTATTATATTTATCTTTCCTTTGTTCTTTCCTTTGTCTTGTCAACCAAACCAATCCCTATCAGACCTTGTAGACTAGGTCACAAACCTCAGACCCAAATACCAAACCTTGGATCACTCAAAAAAACCTTAGCAATGAAGTTTCCTTTACTTTTGTACTACTCTATTCAACTTTGCATTCTGCACTCTCTATTGCTTTTTGAACATTCACAATTTTCATTCATCCATATCATCCCATACCATGATAAAGAAAAATTTCCTCCCTTTATATCAATTCCATAGAATAATTTCCTAAGTTGGTTGTTAGTTTTTCTTATTTAATTATTATAGGACCACATTAAGAACACATTACACTTAGTGGTAACCTTAATCTTTTGCTTTGCAACTTGAATAACTGTTTGTACATGCAATATTATTATGAATGAGCTTAGCCATGTCATCCTCAACATGTCTTCTTCATGACCTCAACCTCAATCCTTAAGCTATCAATTTTTCTAAGAGATATAACAATTTTACCAAAACATGCTTCTATAAACTCTATCTCAAAATAGACATCACCAAAAATTATATAACTTCTTCTAGACATGTCCTTTTTACTTCTAACATTAACTACATATACCATATACTTAGAAGTATCTCCCATAACCTTAGGTGGTTATCAAGCTCAACTAGCCATCTGTACCAACTTGATCTTTCCATTATTCTTCTATCAAATACCATAGAAGATTGTTATGTAGATATCAAACATTCTATGTTGACATCAATGACAAACTCAGTCATGAATGTAACATATCCTCAGCATTCATGCTGCCAACCAATCTGCTAACAATCTTCCAACAATCTCTCCCTTTGGCATTTATGGAAACATAGACAAAAAATATCTAGTTCCAAGAATACCAACAAAAAATTGTCCATATTTAAATCCTCTTCATCAATTATAATCCCCCATTAATATACCTCAATGTTCTCTATACCAAACTACTATTCAGCATACTATGCTTATGTTGAACATCTTCCTTAGCATACTACCAAACTTCTCCCTTAGTATAATGTGTTTCATGCAATACTTCTCCCCCATTGACATCAATGTCAAAGTTTTATGCAACCAATAATTACTAGCTCAAGTGTCAAAAGACAGTATTCAAAACAATATCAACAAGAGCCCTAGATGACTCTATCCATCATAGATACTCCCCCATATAGGAAGCATCAACATCCAGTCCAAACACAATGGTGCTCTATTACACTGGATTGATCCACACTTGCATCTTCTACTCTAATGTAGAAAGGGGCATAACCCCAAGCATACCTCACAAATACTCAAAACTCTCTTTAGGAAGAGGCTTAGTGAATATATCTCAAATCTACTCTTTAGTACTCACATTCTCCAATCTAATTTTCTTTTTTGCAACTTTTTCTATCAACATGTGATACTTAATAGAATGTGCTTAGTCCTTGAATGCAATACTGGATTCTTTGACATATTTACTGTGCTTGTGTTGTCACAATGTATAAAAATAGGTTCATTGATTTCTATCGTTATATCCTTCAGCAATAAATCATCCAAATGACTTGATTGTAATTATTTTCTATTGCAACATACTCTACTTCTATTATACTTTGAGATGTACAATCCTACTTTTTGCTTAACCAAGAAACCAATCTTCCTCCAAGAAAGAAAGCTCCTCCACTAGTGCTCTTTCTTTCATCCATACTACCTGTCCAATCTACACTAGTACAAGCAATTAGAGTAAAATCATTAGATCTGTCATACCATAATCCAAACTTAAGAGTTCCCTTCAAATATCTAAATATCCTTTTAATTACTGCATAATGTGCTTATCTAGGATCAACATCGAATCTTGCAACAATTCCAACTGCATTTGCTATAGTCAGCCTTGTGTGAGTCAGATATTACAATCCTCCAATCATAAATCTATAATTCTTTTGCTCAATAGTAGGCATATCATCATTTTTAGATAACTTTTGTCGAGTTACATAGGTGTTCTAATAGGTTTACATGTTTCCAAACTAAAACTTTTCAGTAAATCCTTCGGGTACTTAGTCTGAAAAATAAAGATTCCTTCTTTATTATGTATAATCTTCAATCCTAGGAAATATTTCATCTCTCCTATCATTTCATCTACAAACTTCTTACTTTCTTCATCATTTCCTCCAAATATAATATCATCAACAAATATTACCAAAATCATCAAACTATCATTAGTTTCTTTCTAATACAAATTACTATTGACCATACCTTTGCTATACCAAGCTTTGTCAAATGCTTGTCCAACCTCACATACCAAATTTGGGTGTTTGCTTCAATCCATACAATGTTTTCCTTAGTTTTCATACTATGTCCTCATCATCTATCAAAGGACATCCTTTAGGCTGCTTAATGTATACCTCTTCTTCAAGTTCTGTATTTAGAAATGTTGATTTGACATCCATTTGATAGACTTTGAATTTCTTCTATGCTACATAGGCCAAGAATAATCTTATTGCTTCTATTCTAGCCATTGAATCATAATTCTCCTCGTAATCTATTCCTTCTTACTATGAATAACCTTTACATACCAATCTGGCTTTGTTTCTTACAACTTCTCCTTGCTCATTCATCTTGTTCATGAATATCCATTTAGTTCCTATCACATTCTTGTCTATTGGTATGGGGACTAATTCCCATGTCTCATTCTTTTCTATCTGATCCAATTTCACTTTCATAGCTTGCTTCCAATATTCATCTTTATATGCTTCATTTGTATTTTTAGGTTCTACTTGAGATATCAAGCATATTTTTTCATTTATTCTGCTTCTTTTCATCACATCTTTGACTTTTCTTTCAATGATATGTTTAGATGGGTGATTCTTTATCATGTTCTTTCCTGAAGTAGGAGTTTCTATCTCAACTCTTTGCTCTACTAAAGGTTTCAAGCTTTCTTCGTGCCTTTTCAATCCTTCATTTTGCAAATCATTATTAGTCTCAAGAAATACCTCATCATTCCTTGGCTTGGTAACAATATCATCATATGAATTGTAATCAACTATTCTATCTTGTATTCTGAATTTCTCATCAATTTTCACATTTTTACTTTCCATAATAGTCTTAGTTCTTTAATTATAATATCTATAAGCCTTGTTTTTCAATAAATAACCAGGAAACATACCTTCATCACTTCTAGCATCAAACTTACCAATTTCATCTCTCTTTATGTAACACTTCCAAATATTCTAAAATACTTAACTATAGGTGAGTAACCAAACCATAATTCATAACGTGTCTTGTTTGTGTCCTTCCTAACTTGTACTATGTTCATAGTGTAGACTATTTTATTCAAAGCTTCTCTCCAAAACATCTTGGATACATCATTCTCGACGAATATAGTTCTTGTTGCTTTTGTTACTAACTTGTTTCTTCTCTTTGGTATACCATTATTTTTAGGGGTTCTCGAATCTGATAACTATCTTTTGATTCTATTATATTCACAAAAGATGTAAAACTCATTTGAAGTAAACTCTACTCATCTATTTGATATTAAACATTCAATCTTAATACTAGATTCATTCTCAACTCTATTCTTGAATATCTTAAATTTGTCAAATGCCTTAGATTTCTCTTTAAGAAATGCAACCCACATCATTCTAGAAAAATCATAAACTAGAATAATAAAATACCTTTCATTGTAGAATCCTTAATTCTTTGTAGGACCACTAAGATTTGTGTGTACAATCTCCAACTTTGTTTTAGTGGTAAACTTCTTGCTAGGAAAAGAAGTTTTTTTATGCTTTGCCAATACACATTCCTTGAAAATTGTGTTAGTAAGCTTTACAATTTTTGGAAAATATCTAACAAAAAACACTCTACTAGTCCTCACAATAATATCAAAGTTTATATGACAAAATCTCTTATGCCATAACCAACTATCATCTACCTTTGCAACCAAACATGTTATTTTAGTAGGATTTCACTAAAATACATTACCTCTAGATCTGGTTCCTATTCCAATTACCATTCCATCTTTAGCTTTCATCATGCATGTCTTTTCTACGAATTGTAACTTTAAACCTTTATCTTCCAGTTGTCCAACACTCAAAATATTGAGCTTTAATCCATCAACAAAGTGTACATCCTTGTGTAGGAACAAAAAATGGGCTCATGTCCAACACACTATGAGAAAATCACAAATACACTAAACATATATTGACACCCTCTAGTCTACCATGAAAGCCAAATTAATAGAAAGGAAGAAACACAAGGTTAGAAACCCCCTCTTTTGTTTGTAGCTCCCATGTCTTTCTTTCTTCTCTATGTGATATAGCTCCAAATTGCCTATAGTGCACACAATTTTGAAGCAAAAAGTCTAGATGGTGATGATGATATGAGAATACTATAAGATGTGATTTTACTATGAGAGATGGAATGAAAATACTAAAGAGCTAAGGACCTAAGAATTAGGACTAGAAATGAGAGAAAGAATACTCATTTTATAATCAACATGGAAGATGAGAGCATTGGAATTGTCCCCTTGGATATGTGACATAGCAAGAGTCCTTTGAGTATCCATGACACATGACACAAGATGCCAAGTGTAGGATTGTATGATGCTTGGAAGTCAAACTTAGCTAAAGATGGAAGATGATCTATGATGCATCATATGACACCTCAAACCCACTTAAAGCCAAGAATATATGACGATGGAAAACAAATATGGATGTGTGTAAAAGAGTAAGAATATTGGATTATGGCACATCTTATCCAAGTGCCAACAGAGAATCCACACAGTGTCACAACCATGTGTCATGATCATGTCAATATCATGTGGAATATTTGAATTAAAAATCCATTATTAGTGGAAATGGGATTAATGGTGGAAAATATGACTTAGGAAATTGAGATTTTCCATGGTTTATGGATGATGAACCAATTAATTAATAAACTATCAATTAATTGAGAAGGTTAGTTAAGAATAATAATTAGTGAAATGACATAGGATTAAATTATGGGTTGTTTAATTCTATAGAGAAAATTAATAGATGGTTGGCCAATTTGATTAAATAAGTGTGATAGTATCCTTTGATGAAGTGTGATGATAATGGAGATTGACTAGGATGATGATGGATAGACCAAATTCATGATCAAATTGATCAATTGATTGAAATAATAACATGCTGAGGACACATGACATGAACTACAAATATGTAACATTTAATTGACATTGTAAAATGCTATAGGATCGAGATTGGTTGATAGGTTTGATCATAATAACATCAATAGAAACTATAAATGTTATTAAATGATTGATAAGGCCATGATATGACACTGAGAGACTTAAAAATGTCAAAGATCAGATGATGTGAATGATAGTTTGACCTAGCTCTAAGAGCCAGGACAGTACTAAGGTCAAATTGATAAGATTTAATGGATTGATAGGTTTCTAAGGCACTAAAATTCACAAAAATGCCTAGGATTGGATAGATGATGATAGATTTGGGATGTTTAACATGTTTTGGGTCGATTAAGATTGATTCTAGGTGATTCTACATTGATTTGGGGTGATTCTTAGTTCGTTTGAAATGATTTTGACTTGTTATGATATGATTCCAAGTTGATTTGAAATGGTTTTGAGTTGATTTGAAATGGTTTCTGATAATGTTGAAATGGCTCCAAATTGATGTACAATTGATGTGAAAGAGGATATGAATTATGATAGACACTATTGAGATACAATTAGGTTAGCCAAAATATCAAAGTTAGTGGAATGAGAAAATGAGATGAATTAGTGTGAAAACTGACGCCGATTTAGGGGCTCAAGAAAATGACCAAATAATTAAAATGATAGCTCAATTTTTTCACAATGAAGATATGAATCCAACACAACTAATGGTTCATAAATCAAAGTTGAAATGCAAAAATTTATGGCCTCCAGAGTGCAACATAGGGGTTACAAGAGTAGTTTCAGGCATCTTATTGCCCCAAGTGTACCCAAAACACACCCAATTGTGTCTAGTGCACACTTGGTAAGCCCAAGTACACTATGACAGCACCAAGTGTGCCTGTGGTGCACTTGGGAAGCCCAAGTATGCTCTATAAGTGCAGATTGTGCCCTAGAAGGCTCTAGGAGCCAAAATCAACCTAGTTGGACTTGAAATGACCTGAAACTTTGTGTGCATGTCCAAAATGATGGAAAGATGTCATAACATGAGTGAAATTAGTCAAACATGGTCATATGTGATCAAAATTGGTCAAAAAAATGTCTAACTAGATTGGACAAGGTGGAAAGCCCTAGAAGGTTAACAAATAGTGTAGGATGATGTAGGACTATAGAAATGCAAGATAAAGATGATTTGGTGTATCAAAACATATGATCATGGTGAAAAATGAAGATATGAATGAACGAAGACCTAAGAGATGATATGAGGACCAGTTAGAATGAAGTGAAGAATTTTTCTTTAAAAAAGTGTGCTATATGTCAAATGGAGCTTCATTTTGATGAAACCATAGATGCAAACCATTTTTGAGTGTCTACATGTTGCCCCTCTTTGATACAATGTGATTTAGAGAATTGTGTCTAAGAACATTGATGAGAAGGCCATAACAACATGCCCTAGTAGGAATGATATATATAGGTGCCTCCTCAAGAAATTGACTGAGATATGTATATGATATGTCAATTTTTTGACAATGAGATGACAAAGTCATAGCAACTAATGAATCACAAATTAGAGATAAAATATGAAAGTTATGAGGTATAGAGTGTAGAATAGAGGTTGATCAAGAGCAATGAGGCCACCATAGATAGTAGAGGAATCATCCTTGAGGGAGAACAAAGGCCATGAGGCTAAGGATAGTATAGGTTGACATAGATATGCTCATGGATATGTGACCAAGGGAGGGGATGAAGAAGACATAGAAGATAAAGGAGATGACATGAGGAATTGTTAGTATGATGGGAAGGCTTTTTCTTTTGTAAAGTACACTATATATAAAATGGAGCTTTATTTTGATATGGAAAATAGAATGGAGTGCATCATGGCATAAAAGGCCAGAGTGCAAAATGAAAACCTTTTGCATAAACAAGCATGATGCAGATAGAAAATAACCTTTTCCTTCCTAAGGCATATGTACATGCTCTAAATTCTCAAAGGTACATTGTAATAGATAGAAAATAAAAAATGACCATAAACCATCCTGGCTACTCTCATAGATCAGTTTATATCATTAAGTAGCATAGGAACATGATTAAACAAAAATAAAGCAAAACTAAATCACTCACTAAACAACATGAGCCAATAGCTAGTATTGTCCATTATTACTTACTTTTTATTGTTTTAAGTCTTTATATAGTGTTTGATAGGTTGATCATGTGATAGCTTTGATTGTTGATTCAGCTGATAGGTTAATAGTGACACAGTAGATTGATTATTGGTTCACATTGCCCAGATAGTGTGATTGTCTTGAAAGTGTAGTGCTTTGAGTTTCAGTCTATGAAAGTGCAAGTGTTTATGCAAAAGGGATGAGTATGTACAAGGTTTATTACAAATTTTTTATGGGTTTTGTGATTTTTAGGGTTTTTGGGGATATTTGATGTTTTTGTGTAATTGGTTCCTTTAGGATATTTTATGATTTTTAGGATTTACTTCAGGATGTTTTATAATTTTTAGTGATTTTCTTAGGACATTTTATGATTTTTAGTGAATTTGTTTAGGAAATTTTATGATTTTTAGAATTTTTGAGGATCATATTTGATTTTTTAGTATTTTTTCAAGATCATATTTGAATTTTTAGGATTTTTCAAGATTGTATTTGAATTTTTAGGATTTTTTCAAGATTGTAAAAGTATATACAAGTGTTAGCTCCAATCCATTATGTGATAAGTCCAATGGACAAAAAGTTCTTAGGGATATACCCCTAGTTCAAGCTCAAACTCATGAACTATGTAGGTAATATGCCCCCAGAAAAGATGTAAACTATGTACAAAGGTCAATGGCAGAGCATGTATAGACTGGTGATGCTTTAGGTAAGATGACAATGGACATTAACCTGGTCATGGGCCATGATCAAGGACTAGGGATGTCTTGCAACGTGAAGGATATAATCAAGGAATAGAAAAAGGGGAGAGAACTAGATAGAATCTCGATAGATGGAGGAGCAACAACTAATTACACATGGTGCCTGTTTGCCAGGTTTTCACCATGGCACTTGCCCAAAGTGCTTGTTTGCTAGGTTTTCACTTTTGTATGGAATTTTTCTCTTGACTCAAATTTTATTGACAAGATGCCTATTTGCCAGGTTTTCATCAAGGAATATATTTTTTCATGAATTTTTTCTTTCCTTTTTTAGGACTTTTACCATTTTTTTGATATTTTTTAGGACTTTTTTCAATTTTTTTGATTTTTTTTCAAGACTTTTAGATGGAATCAAGAATGTTACTGATGATTGCTAAGAAGAAATCTATTGTTGGTGCTACTAGCTACTAATCTTTGGATCCATGACTGACCATTACTATGCAAGGGTTATTCTAAGTCTGTAGCTAAGATCAAACCATTGGAAACACCTCGAGATATACCATCATGTACTATATGTAAGATAGCATTTGAGTCTTGCAAATCAAGGCATCTGAGGATAAACAAGTCAAAGGATTCTTTGTATGGGATATCACTGATGATGACATACAAAAAGGTTTGTTGGATAAAGGTTTGATCTTGGGTGTTGGGAAAATTAGGTAGTAAGATTGGGGGATAATAAACAACTAGATATAAGGGAGGATTGGGAGGATTGAGACCAATGACCTTCCACATAAAAGTTGATTGGGAGCACTCAAAAAGACTTCACAGCATGTTGAACACTGGAACACCGATATTCATGGCATCATCTTTTTCATTTTGTATCCTTGGGAGCTACTTAGCTTTTGATTTTTTATGGTCTAATGGCACCTTTCAATTTTCACCAAGAGACCTACATTTGACTTTTTTTGTTATTTTCTCAATTTTGTGACTGGAAGATTGAGTTGACTCCCTAAAATATGCCATAATGTTTAGATCAATGAAGAATCTAGACTTGTGATCATCTTATGGTAAATCTTCATGGAGCTCAAAGAATTCTGTGATGGTGTCATCATTCTCAAACTGATCAAATGTTGGTGGTCCTTGTTGGTCCATATCAATAAGCTCAGGGAAAACTATGAAAATTCCATCATCAGTGTTGAATAAGCTATGGTCAAAGGCATAGATATGGATATCTATTTTAGTGATATCATTGGGATCATGTTTAGAAGCAAGAGGGCTTGGATCCTAGAATGCGTCAATCCAAGGTGAAGAGTTGGTTTGAGTGATAGGTGGATTTACATGTTTATCTTCCTTAGGTAGGCTATTGAGGTCAAAAAACATATGATCAAGACCAAGGGAGGTATTAGGATCATTAATGTTGGATATAAATTAGGTGGGCTTAGGTTGGGTGTTCTTATATGCCTTGTTATCATTTGAAGCATTCACATCCTTAGATGAGGATAATACAGTATTAGGGAGACCCAAAACAAATGGTTTGAATCCAAGTCCAAAGCTACAAGGTTGTCCTAATATAGTGATGGGATAAACAATGCTTTTCTTTTGAGGTCCCAGGCCACTACATCCATCATATTCATTTTTCTGCATGATGGTGAGTCCAGGTCCATACTTTTCAAGGGAGATAAGAATAAGTTCTTGTTTTACTTTAGCCTTTTCAATCCATGTATAAGTTTTTTCATAGAAATTTTCTTCATGTAGTTCACCTCCACTAGTGAAAGCCACAGAAGGTTTCTTTTGAAATGTGAACTTAGGCTTGTTCTATATAAGCTAAGGTTTACCATATGACTTGGGAGATAAAGCAAGTTTCCCAATGTGAAGGCATGTGACCTAGAATACTCACTTCAACCTTGGTCTTGGATTTTTAGCTTTCCTTTGAATGTGGGTGTGAGTGTGGAAGGATCAACATACTTGAAGGACTCAAATGGATTTGCTACATGGTTTGTTGGGACCTAGTATGTAGTGGTTCCTCTAAGATTGGTATACAATTGGAAGTGATTTGGACCACCAGGAATCATGACCTCTATATTGTTATAGGAAAATTTTAAGCACTGGTGATCTGTAGAAGGTGTTGCTTTCATTTCTATATCTATTACCTAGAATAAAGTGTTCTTAGTAGCTAGACCAACTCTAATAGGTAAGATGATGATCCCCATAGAGAAGCATTCACCATCATCATAGGCTTTTATTGTGATTCTTCAAGAGGGATCCACGTCATCCTCAAAATAACCCAAACCCTTTACAACTGTAAGTGTACAAATATTTAGCCTTTCTCCTCCATCTATCAAGAAAAATTTGATCTTAACATTATGGACAAAGACTTCCAAGTGAAGAGGATTATTGTGGTTGGGTCTATCTTTAGGAATATCTTGAGGTGAAAATTTGATATTTTGTGATGTAGATAAGTTCCCCACCATGGCTTGGAACTAGGCAACATCAATTTTATCTGGGACTACTAACTCTTTAAGGGCTTGATCCAAGATCTTCTGGTGTTGGGGAGATGCATGCAATAGGTCCAAGATGGATATTTGTGTATGGATCTTGTCAAGCTATTCAACAAGGCTATAGTCAAATGAAGTAGGAGCGGCAAGTCTACTATGGGGTGTGAGTCTAGTAGAGGCAATAAGTCTAGATGGGGTTCAAAGTAGGATTATCCTAGTATGGCATGTAGTGATAGTGCAATGAGGGTCTTCAGGCTTTAAGGTGAATGTGGATATGTGGGAATCTAACTCATTGAAACAGTTGATGGTGTAGCCATATCTAGTGCACATGTAATTCACATTACCTTGTGAGTTAGAGTTTGAACTAGAGGGTTTCTCTTTTTCATGATTACCCAAAGGGTCTTTGAAGATAGTGTTATCAAAGTTGGATGCTAGTAGTGATGGATCAACTATTATTACACCATCATCAATAAGTTCTTGTATTGCATGCTTTAGTTGGAAACATGAAAAGGTTTTGTGTCCTTTAGTGTGATGGTAATCACAGAATCTTTTTTCATCCCATCAAGAAGCTTTAGTTAGTAGCTCATCTTTGAATGGAGGTAACTACATGATGTTATTACTAACAAATTGTTGAAATTTAGTTTCAAGAGGTATCCCCAATGGTGTAAATTTTCTATCTTTTGTTCTACGATGTCTCTGAGGTCCATCCTGCATGAAAGTCTCATTTTTTTGTTGTGGAGGTGGTGTTTGATTGGGAGTTTGTGAATTTTTCGGGTTTGCACCTTTCAATGTCAATTGAGGTTGTGTTGTGCTAATTTTATGTGCATCCACAATGGCATCATTAATCACATTCTTGTTTTTGGAGAAAAAATTTTCCTTGTCATTAGATGATTTGGTGTTTTTGTTTTCCTTGTTTTTCTTGAGGATTTCCTTACAAATAAGAGCATCTTCAATACTAGCCCCTTTTTTCATTAGTTTAGAAATGGTGCTTAAGCTTTTGATTTTGATTTCATACATTAAGTTACGGTCTAAGTTTTCAATGCACATGTTAACTTGTTGTTGTTTAGGAGTTTCTAGTGAGAATTGACTAACTAAGCTTCTCCAATGTAGTAAGAATGTCATGAATGGTTCTCCCATTTTTTGTTCAGTTGAGCAAAAATTAAAGAGTGTTACTTCATTTGTAATGTTGAAGGAAAAGTGGGAGATGAATTTGTCTGCTAGCTCTAGCCAATATTTGAGAGTATCAAGAAGTTTGGAGTACCATTCAAGTGAGGGTCCACCTAGAGAATGGAAAAATAGTCTCATGAGGTAAGTGGGCTCATCATTGAGTTCGGTACAAGTGGCACAAAATTCTCATATGTGATCAATGGGGTTGCCTTTTCCTCAGTATTTCTCAAATCTTGGGGCCTCAAAGTCTTTTGGGCATAGAGACATATACAAACTTTTATCGAATGGATTAGGACGTAGGTCCCTTTTTGTATATAAAGCCTATTTCTTTTGGACTCCCAATGCCTTTTCTTGTTTGGAAAGTTTTTTGAATTGTTTTAATAACTCTTTATTAGGGTTTTGAATGATAGCCTTCCCTTCAAGTCTTTTGTGTCTATGAGTAGACCATTTCCTATGGCAAGAACTATGTCTACTTGGTTCTGTCATTTCTATGTTTGATGAATTTGGTGATCTATCACTAGGTGGTGGAGGTATGTTTGTACCTCAAAGAAAAAAGGGTCATTGTTGTGACAGATGTTAGGGTACTAGATATGGTATTTTATGTGGTAATTTTTGTGATATCAATTGTGATTGATGCACCATATGTTATTATTGTGCCATTTTTTGCAGTTGTTGTTGGGATACCTCTGTTGGTTGCATGTGAGACCATGTATGTGATTGTTGTTGTAGAGGTATATGTTGGCACATGTTGCTGTAAAAAATGTTGTTGGTATGCAATTTTTTGCTTAAGTTGTCTTTGGTATTCCAACTATTTTTTAAGTTACTCTTGTTGTTTAGCAAACATGGCTTGTTGTTATTGGAATTGTTGTTGATACATTGCATGGAAGTCAAGTGGGTTTACATTGGAGTGCAAGTTAGGGACATTGGATGCTTGCACCACTTGAGGTTATTGTTGTTGTGGTTGATGTTGATCTCGATATGTTGAATGTGTGTTGGAAACATTGACTCCTTGGACTATTGTAGGTTGATGTTGTCGAGGTGGTTGGTTATGTCCTTGAGAATTGATCACCATGTTGGAATTGTTATTTGGGCATATTTTTGTGTTAGAGGTTTCTCCTTAGGACATCATATTGACTTGACAATGTGACATGTTCCTCTTGGGAATGGGTGTAATGTCAATAAGACTTTTCCTTTATATGTCAATAGGGATGGTTGCAATTGATGTTTCACATAGTGTACTCATGGGAGGCTCCACAATATTTGACATTATAACATTTGGTAGGGTTAGGAGAAAAGGTGCACTTTGTTGATTTTCCTCCAAAGGAGACATGTTTGGCATCCCTAGAGTACCAGTCCCTTTAGGCACATCTTGTTGTTGCATCATGTGATTGAGGTCAATTCTTAATGTCCTCTTGGGATACTAAAGAAGTGTCTTGTTTTCCTTCATTGGTTGTGGTTGGTCACATAAGTGATTAATGTTGATGTGTTCAAATGTATTTTGGAGAATTTAAATGTTTGATTATTGATGGGACCTCATAGGTACCATTATTGTGTTTGAGAACTCCAAAGGTTGTTTTCCTTTATCCAAGTCCAAATTGATCATGGGTTGTATGTTTTCAATTTTTGTGTTGGTTTAATTTTTGCTTAGGCCCCTCAAAGTTTGGGTTAAATTTGAGAATTTCTTGGGCTGCCAAAAGTTTGAAGTTCTTGCAGAAATTTTTCTCTTGACATGCCCAAGCCATTTGTTCATTAGTGATGCCATAATCAGTGTCAGAGTCATCACTTAGGTGTGCAATACCTTTTTATTTTTTTGATGTATTAGAGTAGAAGGTACTTTCATTTCATTTATTGAATTTAAAGGAGTGTGTTTGTTCATCCTCAAGTGTGGTTGGTACACTTCCACCTCTAGGTGGTATGGGCATCAATATGGGTTCAAAGTTAGGACTTCATTAAACCATCTCATGTTTAGGGTAAATTTTTGGAGGAAACCTCATGGTAGGTGTGTTTATTAGGGTTTTTTGTGTCATCCCTTGATTATAGTGATCTTACATATACATGTTTCAGGAGTCTACAAGTAATGGTTGTGTTGCCTCAATTTGGTCTTCATCAAACAATTGTTGGGTTTTCTTGCTCTTATTTTTTCTTGGATGAGTTTTTGCTTGTGTTGGTGCCTTAGAAAACAAAGGTTGGTAAAGTTCTTTAGGTCTCTGAGCTGATTGTGTCCTAGTGAGTGCTGGCATGATGCCTAAGGATGCAGATGCAGTGGCAAAAAACCTAAATGGACTTCCTACTTCCCAAGTACACACCTAAACTACCAACTACATTTAGATAGTACCAAGTGAACCCTTGGTGCACTTGGTGCCTTGAAGGTAAGAAGAAGGTATGCAATTGGTAAATAGAGGTGCTAGGGTGCCTAAAATGTAGAAAATGAATAATATGAGTGATTTTGAGTGTTTTTAATGGTTTTTGGGATGCTATGAAGGCTATGAAAGTGTAGATTAGGGTTCTAGAACCTAGAAAAAAACCCCTAATTACCCAGTGCACTTTCAAAGTACCAACTACACTTTGAAACTACCAACTATGCACCTAAAGTGTGTAGTTGATAAAATAGGGGTGCAATTGGTAAAATAGGTCAAAACTTGATACTTAGGATGTGGGTATTCAAGATATGAGTGTTTTTTGGATTTTTAGGTGTTTATGGATGTTATGCAACTAGAAAAGTGCAAAATGAAGTAGGATTTTGACATTCAAGATGAAAATGTCCTAGGAAAAGTATGCAAATGCAAATGCAAAGTGACATTTTGGAATTTGACTAAAGGAGGTGGAAATGACTATGGAATGCAAAATGATGACTAGGGTTGCATCTAGGACTTAGGAATGATGCTAGACATTGGTGTACACAAGGTGGACTATGAAAGGTATGGTGTGCTAGGGTTGATAATGACATTCAAATTATGCAAAGTGAGGATGAGTAATGAAGGAGACAAGTTGGTTGATAGATAATTTGATAGGGTTTGATAGTGAGAATAATGCTAGGATTTTGAACAATGCAAGATGAAGGGGATATACCACTATGGTAAGTCAAAATGATATTTAGGGACACTATTATTATGATTATGCTAATGATGAAGGTATATGGAAGGTTTTGAATTTAGGGGAAATCTTTAGAAGGTATTTTGTCTAGGATTTTACCTTGTAAAGATGGACTTTGGATCTTGATCAAAAACTGATAAAAGACAAAATGATCAAATTGATAAAAATAACATGACAAAATATATCAGGACATAGAAAAAATTTGACCAAATAAAATGATAAGTAAAGCCAAAATGACTAGTCAAGATCCATCATCCATCAACACTAGGAGATACTCTAGGACTCATACTTTGTTTAGATTTTTGACTAAATTAAAAGGTTTTGGGTTAAAATGACATTTAGGGGGCTCAAAATGATGAAGATGCTAAGTGGATATGTAATATGAAAAGTTCCTAAGATGAAAAATGAGATTTTGGGTGCAAGATATGGTTTTGGGTCATGTGCAGAATGAGGACTTACGGAGGCTCCTAAATACAGTTTTGGGGTCCTAAAATGTAGTTCCAAGGCCTAAAATGGTCATACAAGAACCCAAATGAACCTTTGAAGCACCAAGTTCACTCCAATAGTAAAAACTATTCCTATGGTGTAGTTGGGGCCAGTTTGGGTGCAGTTGCTAGTTTTATGGGTTAGAATGCTATGCTAGAAAGATAGGATGCTAGGTATGATTTTCTAATGGGTTAGAATATTTAGAATGAATGTCACAAGCTAGGGAATGATGTCCTAAGTGAATAAAAAGAAGGTTATGGGGTGCAGGATGCAAATGAGGGCATGCTACTACAGGGGGACCTATCTAGGTACTTATGGGCACCTTTGAAGCCTCAAAATGCTATTTGGAAGCCCAAAATGGGTTCTTAGACTACCAAGTGTGCTCAAATAGTACCAAATATGCCTATGGTGTAGTTGGGGCTAGTTTGGGCATAGCTAGTAGTTTCAAAGCTTAGTTGGGAAGTTGGTTTGAAACTAAGGCAATTTTAAGCGCTAGGGTTTCCAGATTGATGTCATGGTAAGCTAAACAGTAAAGGAAAATTATAATACTAGAATGAAGGTTCAAAATGAGGTTTAAGAAACCAAAAAATATGGTTAAAGTTTTCAATATATGGACTAGGTATGAAAAGATGCAAGATGGACAATGCAAAGTACAGATTTTGAGGTTGAAGTGTAAAAACTAAGGGATGCACACTAAAACCTAATGAATGCAATATGATAGATGAGGGATACTAAGTGAGGACTAAAGATGAAAGATGAAGCCTATATGATGCAAGTATGAGGCATGCACTAGGGTGAATGCAAGTGGGTTTTATGCAATGATGAAACCTATGTTATGCCAAGCATGTTTAGGATCACAAGTTGCCATGTTTTCCAAGTTTTGAATGTAGTGTACCAAATTTTGCAAAAATTTGACCAAGGTTGTAATGTTTAGATAGTGATTGATGTTTTGACAAGGTTTTAAAAATATCCAAAATGTAAATTTTCAAATTGGATTTTATCTTGATTAATGTTTTACACTCGCGCAAAACACATTAAGAGAAGAATAGATGTTGTTAAAAGTGAACAAACACACCACAACCTAGGCTTTTATACTATATCCACTAAATTCTTACTTGAATTGAAGTTTACTCACACTAATCCAAAGTAGAAAACCTAGGATCTTGGCACCATAGGCTCCCCCTTATAGCGCACTCCCTTCTTAGGGCTAACAAGATCTGCTCCCTAAAAGGCATGACTTCCCAAGGGACTGTTGCCTCTACTAAGAACTGTAAGAATGTAGGATATCTTCACAGGCATGGGTGACCCCTTAAGCCAGTGGATAGAAAGTATTTTGGCCACTAAAACATATTTTTTATTAAGGACATTCTGCTTAGCAAGTGAATGATAAACTTCCTTAGAAGGTCTCCTAGCCCCAAGAATCAGAGTTTGATGCAACACAAGGATACTAGAGGAGAGCTATCACTAAACAATAATACTGACACAGATTTCACTGTAATCTAGTTTTATATAGTGGTTGGAATGTTGACCTAGCTTTTAGCCCATTATCACTCTAAATTCATTCCCTGGCATACCCAATATCAAGTATCTCGGTCCAAGGTAGGCTTCTTATAGAAGTCACATGGATTTCTCTTACACCCAAGATCCATGAATGGAGAGGGGAGAGGATACATCCATGTAACCCATAGGGTTTTAAACATAGTATACATGCTAAGAAAAAAATAAAATTTTCATTTTATGCACCAAACAAAGTGTTATCTAATCTAGGAAATCGACACACATAGTTTTGAAAAACACATAGGGTCTTCTCCAACGTCCTGCAAACAAGCATTACTAGTTTTTAAGGATTATGTGTTCATCCAATGATCACCACATGCTACAAAAAAACCATCAATAACTCAGAAAAATCTAAAAAAACCATTAATAGAAACCCTAGATGTAGATTCTAAGTTATGTGTGTGCTTTCTGTGAACCAAGTGCACTCTGAAAGAGAAGATGATGCACGAGCATCTAGTGGATTAAGGGCAATCCTGTATCACCCAAAAATATTCTTAGTGTTAGTTTCTATTTAAAGTGTTTTCATTTCAAGATACCCATTTGGTTCAAATAAAGATTCCAACTCTCATAGTTCCACCATTGGTTTTCTAGGTTAGAGTTTTTGAGCACCTTTCAATATGTGCCAATGTAGAAAATGGGTTATTTTTTAATTGATCAATTATTATGATGAGTTATAGGGTCTAAGTTGGAGTAATAATTATATTTTTAATTTAAAACACTCCAAAAAAAGAATTAGGTCAAAAGGCTTTATGATTTGAAAGTTATTGCAAATTTAAGTTGCTTGGACACCTTTGAAGAGTGCTTCAAAGTCATATTTGAGGCACTAAATGAGCTTGCATAGGCCCAAAAAAAGGGGGATGAGAAAAGCTATACATAGGGCTATAGAGAACTTTAAGAGCTTTCCATAAATGTAAATGGTTCATTAATCAAAGTCTCAGATCAAAAGTTATGCCTCCTGAAAGTTGGACTACCATTTTTGGATTCTTCTAATTTTATACTAACTTCTAACATGATTTATAGAACCTTCTATTTTGGTGGTGGATGCCAAATGGAACTTTCTAGAATGTATTCCTAACCCTAAACCTAATTGGTGTTTATTTTAGAACATTTCTACCATTGTAATGGCAGTTCTTGGTGGAGTTTGAGAGAAGGTACTGTAAGCAGGACTTTTCTCCAGGATCTGACCATTGTAATCCCATAGGGCATGTCTTTGGGTCTATTTATATGTACCAAATGTAGTAGAAAATTTTACTAATAATAATATTCCCCTTTTTTCTTGTTTCATTCATTCTGGTTGTGGTTTGTGCCCTCATCAAGTGATATCAAAGCAGGTTTTCCTGAGTGTGTAGATAGCGTGCCAACTGTGAGGCAATTTGCACCAAGATTGTGTGGTTGTGGGTTTAAGAAAAGAAGATTCCTCCATAAAGGTATCATGGTGGAAGGGCCAAAGTTATTACTTCAAATTTTAGAGTCCTCCAAAGACAAGTCCAATCATTGTAGGAGGAGATCCATAGAGGGATGAATATTGTCATAGGCGATGAAAGTGAGGAAGGAAATGAAGAAAAAGGAAATATTGGGCTAGAAGAGGAAGGAGATGGAGAATTCCTAAACTAGGTAGAGAAGAGGCTTTTTAGTGTCATTTATAAGCTTGGAAAAAGACCTAAAATTAACATGGGTAAATTTTTAGGAAGTATAAACCCAGATGAGTTGATCAAATGGATCAATGAACTAGAGGAATATTTTGAGAATGAGGATATCAAGGACCCATATAGAGTTAAGTTTGTGAAGGCGAAAATGAAAAGCCATGCCAAAATCTAGTGGCAAGAGATTCAGGTGGAAAGAAATAGAAGAGGAAAGGAGAAAATCACAAGATGGGATCGCATGGTGGACAAACTAAAGAAGCAGTTCATTCTTGTTGATTATGAGCTTGATTTCTTTTAAAATGCAAGGGTTAAAGCAAGTAGGAAAATTTGTCCAAGAATATATAGAGAAATTTTACCAAGTTCTTATTAGGGAAGGGCATGCAAAATAAATCAAGGAGAAGGTTTCCCATTACTTTAGTGGGTTAAGACCTAGCATTAAAGAGGAGTTAAGTTTGGTTAGAATGATTAGCATTGAAGAGGCATACCAGTTTTCCCTACGAGTTGAGAAGAAGCTAAACAAAAGGTTTGATGGAAGGAAAAGAGGGTGTGGTCAAGGAGGAAGGGGTAGTGGCAAGTCATTTGGAGGTTGAAATAAGAACTAGAGGAAAAATGATGATGTGGATACTAGCCAAAAGCAAAGGAATGAGGGTTGCAACGATTCCTGTGATCAAAACTTTGGAGATCAGAGAGGAAGAGGTAGAGGAAATGGATAGGTTCAAGAAGAGGAGGCTTCTGTAGTACTCATTTTCATTACAAAAAAGAAGGTCATCATGCCTTTGAATTCCCTCAACACCAAGGAAGGTTAGATAGGAGAGCTGATGGTCAAGCAAGGGTTGCTCGTGGATGAGGATGAATAGTCATCACATTCAAAGGATGTAGAAAGAGGAGAGTTTCTAGTAAATGAAAGGGTCTTACTAACTAGTGAGACTGAACCTAGACAAAGGAGGAGTTTGTTTTGTAGTAGGTGCAAGTGTGAGGGTAAATGTTGTGATATGATTGTTGATGGTGGAAGCACTAACAACTTGGTGTTAGAAGAGATTGTCTCAAAGCTAAATATCAAGAGGGAGAAACACCCCCAAACATATTGGATTTCTTGGGTGAAGGATGATCATAAGGTCCTAGTTTGTGAACAATGTCTAGTGAAGTTCAAGATTGGGAGTTACCATGATGAGGTTCTTTGTGACATCATTCCAATGGATGTCTACCATTTATTATTAGGAAGGTCATGGAAATTTGATAGCCATGTTATACATGATGGTCATACAAATACATACTCTTTCACAAATGATGGAGTTCACCACAAACTAAAGCCCTTGATAAAGGAAGGTGAAAAGGTATGTAGTAGTTCTAGTGTATGTCTTGTTGATGGAAGAAATTTTTTGGATGGCATGAAACATCAACATATGTGTTATGCTTTATGTTGGTATGATTTTTCACAGTATAGAAAAGTTCTGATATTCGGGTGAAAAATTAGTTAAGTCTTTTTTTTTTGCAGATTAGGGTTTTATTTTTTGAAGTCCTAAAAATTGGTTGATTACCCTAGTTACGTCCTGTTCTGTGCGTTGTGTCTTCCCTTTTAATTTCTTAGGGTTTGACTCTCAAATTATCAATGAAAAGCCCCTAAGTGTGTAAAAAAAAAATTATGCCTTTTTTTTGTGGTGCCCTCGTATTCAAATTTTAAAAAGAGGGGTATGTTCTTCAAGTATTTTGGTGGGGCTTTTTAACCTAATGTTTTATTTACATCAAAATGCCTTTGGTAAACCTTTCATGTACCTTTAATTGCAATATTTTTTTTGAAAGGATGCCAAGTTGAAGTGTTTCTCAATCACCGTTGATCTATCAGAGATCAAGGGTCAAGGCATCCCCGCATTATAGAGTTGTAGGTCTTTAAGCAATGCGGGGAAGCGCATTTGCAACATGTAGCCCCTGATGTTTTATGAGATCTAGTATGCCGCAAAAGCTCTTGTATGTCAGATTTTTCAGTACTTTTGCACATGTTTTTTTTTTCCCGTGATATCATTGGTGGATTCGTCGGCAAAGCTTTGAAGTTAATTACCAAGAAGCATCACCTTTGATCTTGTCTTGATCAATGGTTGGCGCATCCCCACATAATAAAGATGTAGGTTTTTAAGTAATGCAGGGAAGCGTATTTGTGACACATGGCAAAGTGGGGTCAGATATTTATATTTCAATATGCCACACTACAAACGACTAATGACGTATAATGCTAGGTGTTCACAGAAGGGTTTTTGGTTGCTTAATGAACATGAAATATTATCACCATTGATCCTGTCTTGATCAACGATTGGCACATCCCCACATTATGAAGATGCAAGTTTTTAAGTAATGCAGTCTCCCCAAGCCAGTCTCCAATCCAGATTGGGTGGTGTTGTATCTGGACAGGAAGAAGATAAGTTTGCCCAACTCAATGCTAGGTTTGAAGAAGTTTTGAAGGCATATGAGGAAAGGGGTATACAAATACAGTCACTAGAAAACAAAATGTCTCAAATGGAGAGGATACTTGGGAAAAGAAAGGTGGGAGAATCCAGTGCACCTACAATTGCATACCCTTCACAGTCATTGGTTGGATCTAGATCAACCCCTATTATTGAAATACCTGATACCCCTGAAAGGCCCCAATTCTATACTACAAAGGACTTTGAAGAAGAAAAAACAAAATTACATGAGTTGCAGATAGAATTAAGAAATCAATATGAAGAAAAATTAAAGCAGGGTGTGATATATTTGAGGGATAAAATACAATGGTCAACCTTTTTTGATCAGTTGACAAGAATTGCAACCCTCATGGATGAGTTGAACAGAGATAAGGATAAACTGACTCCTCTTGCACAAAAATGGAGGGAGAGAAATAATGATATTACAATCATATGTATATCTACAGTCCAGATGCCTTATCATCAAGTTGAGAAAATCTTTGATTTATTAAATAAGCTAAAAAAATTTGATGATAAAAGAGATTCTTTACAGAAAAGATTAACACTCTATTTTTCTCGATATATTGCTGAAAAATTCACCCTATTTCCTTGTGCTTTAGAATCTGTTGATACAATAAAGGAGAAGGAAAAGTGGAAAAGGGATTTGGACGAGTTATTTAATGAAAGAATAATAAACATCATGAGTGAAACTAGCCATTGGTTCTAGGCAAAGACAAATGAAGAGCTAGAAAAAATACAGTTATTTTATACTGCTATGAGAAAAGAATTTGATGATTTAGAAGAAAATGCAAATTCTTTAATAATGATACAAAGAGAAGCTCTAAGTTTTGATTGGCTAGATGATGATGTTTTTAATAAATGGAAAAACCAGTTTCTAGAACAAATGTCAGAAGATGGTGAGGAGGAAAATGTAAAAGTAAAAGTCACCCTCGTAGTTAATAATGACGACATGGAAAATCCCTAGGTTGAAATAAATTTGCAAGTAACTGAAGATGATACATCACTTTCAAACCTTATGGCTATTTACTCTGAGGATGAAGAATAATTGAAGAATCAAATCTTATCTTCTTGTTTCAACAATGGAGAAGCATAACAGAAAAGGGACCCACCAAGAATTGTTCGATGTGTTAGCTTTTCTGTTATTTGTTTTTTCTTTTATGATAGACATTTGTCAGTATCTTTTAGAAGACACATGTCACTTTCTTTAGCCCAAAGCTTGTTGCATCTCACACTATTTAAGTGAGATTCCAAGACTAAAGAATGGTTCAAATTCTATTTCTTCTAAGTATTATGCTTAGTTTGTTTTTTGGTCCAAATTTTAAAAGCAAGTTTGTAATGTATTTTCTGTCAATTCTCTGAGAATACATGAATATAGGATGAGCTATGTTTCTTTCTGAGGGCCATTCTGAGTCTATTGTAAAGGATATACCATTTTCAAAAGAAATGAATACAAATTATGAACTGTCCTCATATCAGTTCTTTCTGAATTTTGTCTCCTTTTAAATACTTAGCTACCTTGATGTTGTATGAGTAAAAGCTTGTGCAATTGAATGCAATCTAGTTAGGTTGTATATCCATTTATCATTGTTGTTAATTCAATGGATTAAATAAAGGCTTTGATGAATTTGATGAGATTCCTTAAGTATTGAAAAGGATTTTGAATGATAAATTCTGATAAGAATTGCTGATAGAATTTGTTGTAAGGCAACAAATTAGATCTAAGAATTTGCTATAGACTCTGAACCCCAATGGATTAGGCACTGATCAAGTTATTTTAGCTGAAGAATAAATATATTATAAATGGTCATTCAAATGCATCTCAAATCAAATTTTACTTTTTTTTTCCTATAGATCTTCAAAGTTGGCCAGCACTTGTCTGCATGGAATGTTTTAACTACAGTTAGCCACTATTGTTAAGGACATTTGCGGATCTATAGAAGAATTCTTGGCCATATCTATTTCATGGGATGTGTTTATCTAGTTAATAGGAATTATGTATATGTTTGGAGGATTGTGAGATGAGAATCATAATAAAACTAAGAATAATCTTCATACAGTTGTTCCAATTTTGAATCATCCCTGGGGTATACCCACCCTGGTTTTGCAGAGCCAAAAGAGCAGAAAACCATCTGTGGTTTTGTTAAAGTTGGGTCCAAGTACTTTGCATATGCAATTGTCAATAAGAATTGGCTACTCTTTAGATTTTTCATGTACTGTTATCTTGGTATTAAGCCTTTTGTCACTTAGTAGTTTTTTGTGCATTTTAAAACACCAACAAAATGGTGACTTTGCTGGGGATTTGTCCAACACATCTATGAAGCCACTATTCTTTGGTCTTGCTGTGTACATGTGTTTCTATGATCTATGTTTTGCCCATGGTTATAAGGGAATATTTTAGTGTCAAACTTTGAGAATTTTAAAGAAGACCGAGCCAAAGTACCATTGATACACAATGATGTATCCATCCTATCCAAGTGTCTTATCTAACAAGCAAGAGTTGCAGTCTTACGACATTAGTGATTGGTCTGTCTATGCCAGATATTTGTGTTTCTACTTGTTTATTGTTTTCCTTCAGTTAGAAAAAGTATCATTATATATTTTCCTGAAATAGAGTGGCGACTCAGTCAAGGTTTTGAAGCTAGTGCTTATTGTAACAAAAAGGTGAATATGGCTGACAAGAGAAAAAACACAAGAGCTTACATGAGAGCCAATCTCAATGTATCAATGTATACTTATTTACCCCAAGGTGGTAGGAAGATCCAAAATAAGAAAAAGATAGATCAAAATCCTACTTGGAAACCCAGAGGTAGTGCATCCATCAATTCCCATTATCAACCAGTAATAGGAAGAGAGTCTTCTTCGCTTAGTTCTGAATCCTAAACTACAAGACTCTTAGGAGGCATATTCAGTACCCCATTACCAGATGAGAGAGTTTTTCAAGACAAAGATGTGTCTACTATGGGAATTGCTTCATTAAGACCAGATCCTGTAGTAGATATGAATTATAGGCTAGGATTTAGGAGTTCATCTGATAATCCTTTTAATCCCAAAATAGCCCCATATGTAGAACCAAACCTTATAGATCTGGATGACCTTGCTGATTCCGAGGCAACTTCTGCAAATCCTAAAGAAGTGCACTCTGAAATAGAATTTTTGAAGAAATGGATTAATGAGGAAGAAGCTAAATGCATTCATCTTGAAAAAGAGAAGGAGCAAGCCACCTTGGATGCCATAACCAAAAGAGATGCTCTGCTAAGAAGGATGGCTGCTTTGAAAGAGAAAAATAAAAAGTTAGAAGAGAATAACACAACTCTCCATAAGGATGTTTTTGGAGATGTTGATAATCTGATAGCTCAAGTTCAAGAATAGGAGAAACGCCTAAATCAAAGGCAAGAACTAGTTATTGCTCAAGTCCAAACCTATAAACCTATTCAAGTTGATCCTATAGAGCCCACTGCAAAAGCTCTAGATAAAGTGAAAGGCAAGGCTATAGGAATCCAAATAAATGAGCCTCAAGCTATACCAAGAAAACCTATACAACCCTCCATGTCAAAATTAGATCTAGATCTTCAGAAGGCTTGAAAAGAGAGGGAAGATCTTGCAAAAGAACTTGAGAAGGTTGAGAATGAAGCTCAAGCTGCAAAAACTAGAAGGAAAATCCAATTCATAAAGTTTAATTCTGCATTGGTTTCATGGCCTAGTTTGTTTATCCCACCTACAAATCCTACACCAGTTAGTGGTCCCATAATTTCAACTCAGGAAGTACCCCAATCTGCTCCTACCTCATCTTCCACTATTGGCACCCAAGTCCCATTTGTCCCACCACAACAGTCCCAAGCTGCTCCCCTGAGTCAAGCTAATATAGCTAGTACTTCAAATGTTCCTAGTTTCCAGAAGAAACCTATATACCTGGAAAAGTATAGACAAATATCATTTTCTTGTATTCCTGGTGCCCCACATTCCATATCATTTGATTTGAGAGATAAAGTGGTTAAGTTTTCTGGGAATAATGTTGTTACTGGTGAAGAACATTTGAGGATTTTCATTGATATGTTGAATGATTATGAAGTTGAACATGAACACATGATAATGAAATTGTTTGTGCATTCATTAATAGAGGATGCAAGGGATTGGTTTAGGAGGTTGCATGATGACAGTATTACCTCATGGAGTGATTTGGATAAATTGTTCAAGGAGCAATATGGGGACAACAATAATGTAGGATTCATGTTGAACAAGTTCAACAATATCAAGAATAATCTAAATGAGTCCACATTTTATTTCAATGTGAGATACCAAAAAGGTCTGTACAGACTTTTTCAAGTTATGAGGTTAAATGAAGACGTTTGTCTCACAACCTATTTCAATGCTTTTGATAGCAAAATGGCTTATCAATTGAGGGATAAGGATCCTAAAACTTTAAGAGATGCCTATAAAGTTGTAGTAAATATAGAGAATAATAGGAAGGCATCTAGAAAATTAGGTAGGAGGGATGATCCTAAGCTTTTTAATCCTAAGAACAATAATAAAAGGGAGGGTGACAAAACTCCTATAGGAAAGAAGCCCGAAGAACCTACTATATGCCAGGTTTTAGAAATGCTCAAGAAGATGAATCCCACTAGTTTCAATAAGTCAAATGTTGCTGAAAGACCCCCTGTGAATAACAACAATTTCAATAGGTAGCCTAGAATGCAAAATTACCCTTACACCACTCAGTGGAAAGATGGTAAACCAGTTCCCAACCAGACCCAAAATGTGAAGGATAAGGGTACTCCAGACCCCCTACAAAGGAACACTGTAAATATGAATGATGATGTACCATGGTGCATTATATGCCAATCACATCATTTTGCTAATTGTTGTGATGTTGCTCAGTCATTTGCCCAAGCTCAAGGAGTGCAACCTGACGAAGAAACTGAAGACAGAACCCATGATGATATAAGTTGCAATATGGTGAATATGTGTGATGACTTGATAGATTCTGATTTAGAAGAGCCCAAAAATGATATTACTAGCCAGAGAATTTCTTACCAACTACATCATCAGAAAGTGCTTTCATATGATGAAGGGTATGATATAGATAAGGTATGCAATACATTTTCTGATGAAGGTCTCACAAGTTTAAGAATGCCCTCCAAAGAGGAAATTGACAAGAAATGATTTCACAAGTCCATAGTAATTATAATTTGAGAAATAGAGCTATAAATAATGATGTAGGAAGGCCATCTAGTGTATTCATCAAAGACATCACTCATACGATGAATGATCAAAACAAGAAGGTCAATGTAGATGTGCCTAAGATCAAGGAAAACAAGGGTAAGAAATGGGAACTAAAGAAGAAGGTTCAATTTTAGATAAGTGAAGCAACAAAACTAGTTGTGCAACCAAAGAAATCAAAACCTAATGCTATCAAGCAAAATGTGGTACCTACTGCTCAAAAGATTTTGACTCCAAGTACTATTGTAAAATCTACTGTGGTTGAACCTGTTGATATGATATCCATGTTATCTCAAATTACTGTAAAAGTTCCCTTGTCTAAACTTTTTAGAATTAAAGAGCATAAGAATAAGGCTTTGTCATGGTTGGGTGGAATAGCAAACAATAATATTGTTGTAGATCAAACTGTGTCCCAATAGACCCCATTAGTAATAGAGGACAGTGGTATCATATCCCAGATTTCTCAAATGTTTCTAGATGATTCCTCAATGGCATTCATAGAAGATATTGATCCTTTTTTCCTCAGTCTAATCATAAAAGGGAAGACCTTGAAAAATTGCATGATAGACTCAGGAGCTTCCAACACTATAATGCCTTTCAAAGTAATGGAAGCCTTAGGATTGAAGGTGGATACCAAGCAGGGCATATGCAGAGGGATGGATGCTAGGGAAGTCCCAGTCATAGGTACCATAAATGCCTTACCATTCAAACTAGCTGCATATCCTAAAGTAGAATTAACCATGTCTGTCCTTGTGGTAGATATATCTCCACACTATGGAATGTTACTCTCCAAAAAATGGAGTGCTACCATGGGGGGAAGCCTACAATGTGATCTTACTTATGCCACTTTTCATATAGGGGAAAAAGCTATCAGGGTAAATAGGGAACCAAGGGTTAACCACATTTTAGGTGAAGAAATTGACAAAGATGCCACTTGTTTCCTAGATACTGGGATTAATGCTTTCAGGGCTGAATTAATTATTCAGGAAGTTGAAAACTTACCTTCTATCATCGAAAATGAAGTTGAATGTTGCATGAATTCACCAAAATTATGGACAATGTTCTTTGATGGGGCTATTTCTAAAGAGGGTGCAGGGGTAGGTGTAGTCTTTATGTCCCCTGAGAATAACACTTTTAGGTATTCATTCACCTTGAAATTTACTTGCACTAATAATATTGCAGAATATGAAGCATTGTTGCTAGGACTCAAAGTTGCCATACATCATAAAATTAAAAAATTATGTGTCATACAGGATTCTGAACTAATTATCTCTCAGATCAAAGGAACCTACTCATCTAAGAATAGGAGATTGAAACAATATAGAAATGCAGTCTGGGATCAGATAAAATTCTTTGATGCATTTGGGATCTCATGGAGAGATAGGACCCCAAATAAGATGGTTGATATGTTAGCAAATGTAGCAATCAAGCCAAAGAAGATATCATTTGCAGGAATCTCCTAGATTGAGGTGCAAAATAGACCTTCCATACCTGACAACATTGAAAATTGGCAGGTTTTTGAAGATGACAAGGATATTACAATTTTTTTGTTAAATGAAGACAAGTACCATTGTCAAGAGATGGATTGTAGTGGACTGATTGAAACCGTAAATGGGAAGAAAACCATTTTTGGTCAAGAGATAATGCAATTGAAAACAAATAAGATGGCAAAGGGGTTAGTAGTCTTGGAAAATATTTTTGATAATGAAGAAAGAGTAAAATCAGGAGTAAATGACCCCAAACCTCAGGAGTTAGAAGAAATAAACTTGGGTACTGATGAAGTTCCTAAAAGGGTTTATATTGGCCAAAATCTGCCTGTTAAAATTAGGAAAACATTGATTGACCTACTTAGAAAATATAGACATGTTTTTGCTTGGTCATATGATGACCTTAAGGCTTACAGGGAGGATCTATTCCAGCATGTCATACCATTGAAGGAAAATGTAAGACCTTTCAGGCAAAAACAGAGACCAATCAATCCTACCCTTGCCCCCAAAAATGCAAGAAGAATTGACAAAACTAAGAGATGGTGAGATAATCAAACCAATCAGGCATTCTACTTGGGTTTCAAACTTGGTTCCTATCAGGAAGAAGAATGGAGATATTAGGCTTTGTGTTGATTTTAGAAATTTAAACATTACATCTCTGAAAGAGAATTATGGCTTACCTAGTATGGAAGCCATGTTGCAGCAAGTGACTAGCTCTGAATTAATGTCAATGATGGATGGTTTCTCTGGATACAATCAAGTTCTATTAAAAGAAAGTGAAAAATTCAAGACAGCCTTCACAACCCCATGGGGAACATATGTGTATGTGAGGATGCCTTTTGGCTTGATTAATGCAGGAGCTACCTTCCAAAGAGCCATGGATGTAGCATTTCATGAGTATATTGACAAATTTATGGTTGTGTACCAAGATGATCTTACAGCATATTCTAGTAAGGTTGAAGATCACTGCAAACATTTGGAAAAAATCTTTATAAAAGCCCTGGAATATGGAGTATCTTTAAACCCAAAGAAATGCACATTCGAGGTCATAGAAGGAAAATTGTTAGGACACATAGTGTCTAAGGATGGGGTAAAAATAGATCTTGAAAGGGTAGCAACTATTGATAAAGTCCCCAAACCAAAAAATGTGAAAGGAATTCAGTCCTTTTTTGGCCAAGTCGATTTTCTAAGGAGATTTGTTACCAATTTTGCTGAAATCAGTAGACCCATCTCAAAGATGCTCAAGAAGGGAGTCATTATAGATTGGAATGGTGAACCTTCACAAGCATTCCAAGATATAAAAATTGTAATAAAGAATGCCCTAGTGCTGAGGACCCCAGATTATGCAAAACCCATGCATATTTTCTCTTTTGCATCATTCCATATACTGTAGCTGCAGTCTTATTAAAGAAAAATCAAGAAGGATATGAGCAGCCTATTGCCTTTTTAAGTAAGTCACTACAGCCTGCTGAACTTAAGTATGAAATAAATGAAAAGCAAGCTTATGCTTTAGTAAAGGCTATAAAAGCTTTTAGATGTTACTTGGTAGTTGCTATTGTTATCACTTTTGTACCTAGTGCTACAGTTAAGGATATATTTTCTCAACAAGAAGTATCAGGCAGGAGGTGCAGATGGATCAATAGAATCCAAGAATTTAACATTGATATACAAATAACAAAGTTAGTAAGAGGTCAAGGTTTGGCCAAACTCATGGCCGAAACTAATCTAGAGGCTAATCAAATAAATCTAGTAAATGATGATCTCAGAGCTAACTTTTGTGACATGGACCAATGTGATTGGTACACCAATGTCATATATTACTTGCAACATATGGAAGCTCCTCCCCATCTGCCTGATAATGAAAAGAGGAATACTAAATTGCAAGCCATCAGGTATATAATTGTCCAAAATAACCTATGGTAGAGAAATTTGGAGGGAGTTCTGTTGAAGTGTGTTGATAAAGAAAAGGCAAAGGAGGTTTTGAACGAAATGCATGCTGGAGTATGTGAGGGGCACTATATCGCCAAAAATACTGCACATAAGATAATGAGGGCTGGATTCTGGTGGCCTTCTCTATTCAAGGATGCTCAAGTTATGGTTAGGAAATGTGATCCTTGTCAGAGGTTTTCTGGAAAGCTGAAGTTCTCAATAAATACTCCATTGAAGCCAGTGGAGATTCAAGCACCTTTTCAACAATGGGGTCTGGACTTCATAGGAGAGATTTTCCCCAAGTCTAGCACTAGCTATTCTTGGATTCTGGTTGCTACTAACTACTTTACAAAATGGGTAGAGGCTATCCCCACAAGAAATGAAACAATTAAAGTGGTCAATAATTTCCTATTGAATAATATTATTTCTAGATTTAGATGTCCACAGAGAATTGTAACAGATAATGCTATGTGCTTCAGATCTAAGGAATTCATCAAGTTTTGTGATAAATATGGAATGACAAGGTCATCATCTGCTCCATATCATCCACAAGGGAATGGACAAGCTGAGTCCACAAATAAGAGCCTATTGAAGGTCATTAAGAGAACCTTGGATGATAATAAAAAGGCATGGGATTCCAAGTTGCAGTTGACAATTTGGGCTGACAGAGTAATTGTAAAGAAAGCAATTGGTGTAGCTCCATTTGATTTAGTGTATGGGATTCAAGCTAGAATGCCTCAGAACAACTTGATGGGACTCTAAAATTACATCCAGGTGTATGATGAAGATACTATAGATGAAATGTAGGAAAGAATGGATGAATTGGTAGGACTGACCAAAACAAGAAGAGAAGCATCTTTAAAGAACCAAAAGTTGCAATTGCAAGTCAAGACACTCTATGATAAAAGAACTGTAAGCAAAAAATTTGAAAATGGAGATTTAGTCTTAATGTGGAATGCTAGAATTGAAGATAAAGGAAAACATGGCAAATTTGATCCTATTTTGTTAGGCCCATATCTCATTGAAAATACTTGGGGTGAAGATTCTTATATACTCAAAGATGTATTTGACAATATTCTTGAATTGTCAGTTCATGGACAGTTCTTGAAGAGGTCTTTTTCTTAAAAAATACTTATTTTCTTCCATGAATAGTAGTTTTAGGGTTTCCTATTGGTTTTTACATTTTGTATATTCTGTGAGTCCTTGTAAGTATCCTGGTGCAATTTGGTTGTTTATGTCTGTGTGTTGTTTTGTGCTCTCTGAAAAAGTTGTCATTTTTGCACGAGGAATGTGGTCTACTCTCCCATAGATTTTGAATTCTTGCATAGACTCAAGTAGTCTATCATCCCTAGATAGAGCCACTGTTGGTATGATTTTTCATAGTATAGAAAAGTTCTGATATTTGGGTGAAAAATTAGTTAAGTCTTTATTTTTTGCAGATTAGGGTTTTATTTTCTGAAGTCCTGAAAATTGGTTGATTACCCTAGTTACGCCCTGTTCTATGGGTTGTGTCTTCCCTTTTAATTTCTTAGGGTTTGACTCTCAAATTATCAATGAAAAGGCTCTAAGTGTGTAAAAAAAAATTATGCCTTTGTTTTGTGGTGCCCTCGTATTCAAATTTAAAAAAGAGGGGTATGTTCTTCAAGTATTTTGGCGAGGCTTTTTATCCTAATGTTTTATTTACATCAAAATGTCTTTGGTAAACCTTTCATGTACCTTTAATTGCGATATTCTATTTGGAAGGATGCCAAGTTGAAGTGTTTCTCAATCACCATTGATCTATTAGAGATCAAGGGTCAGCACATCCTCGCATTATAGAGTTGTAGGTCTTTAAGCAATGTAGGGAAGCGCATTTACAACACGTAGCCCCTAATGTTTTATGAGATCCAGTACGCTGCAAAAGCTCTTGTATGTCAGATTTGTAAGTACTTTTGCACACATTTTTTTTTCTCGTGATATCATTGGTGGATTCATTGGCAGAGCTCTAAAGTTAATTACCAAGCAGCATCACCATTGATCTTGTCTTGATCAACGGTTGGTGCATCCCCGCATAATAAAGATGTAGGTTTTTAAGTAATACAGGGAAGTGAATTTGCGATGCTTGGAAAAGTGGGGTCAGATATTTATATTTCAATATGCCACACTGCAAATGACTGATGACGTGTAATGCTAGGTGTGCACAGAAGGGTTTTTGGTTGTTTAATGAACGTGAAATATTATTACCATTGATCCTATCTTGATCAACGATTGGCGCATCCCCACATTATGAAGATGTAGGTTTTTAAGTAATGTAGAGAAGCACATTTGTGACATGTGTCCGTGATGATGTCAAACACTTGCTTGCTCAAAAGAAGATACGAGATCCGCTGGCATGGAATGCTGTCAGACAGTACGAGCTAATATGCCAGTTTCCTATTGGTTAGTTTAGCTAGTTGGTTGTTAATACAAAATGGATTATTCTGATCGTCGATCTTGTCTTGATCGACGGTTGGCACATCCCCTCATTATGAAGACGTAGGTTTTTAAGTAATGCGGGGAAGCACAATGGTGACACGTAGAATTTTTTTGAAAGACTATAAAGCTTGTTATTTTTAAATCAGGACCGTGCAATCTGATAAAATCTATGGATGGGATTCAAATTTGAGTGAAAATTGTGAGCAATGGTTACTGAGAGTAAATGTTATCCAGACTTGGTGTGTGCAATTTTAATTCATAAAAAGAACCCATGATTTCACCATTAATGAATCACCAAAGTGCAGAAAGAACACCAGGGCATTCAAGATTTTAGAGCTAAGGCACGAAATTTCTTGGTTAATACTCCAGTAAAATTGTAGAAGACATCATATAGTGCAAAAGTTCAATTTCTGGTGGGTAAGTGCTCTGTGACCTTCTGAGTAAATTTGAAGCATCTGCTATTGTGAATTTTCCAAAGCTTCATTAAAAATGCCGCCCCGAAAATAGTTTACTAGACAAAAAGACTATCTAAAATGTTTAGTACATGATGATTTTCTCGAACAATTCCCCTTATCAGTGCATGAAATAACTAAGGGAAGGGAACTCATTCCAAAAAACCCCAGATTAGTTGTGGTAGAAGGATTTTATGATAAAGCTAATTGGATAAGAGATGCCCAGGTTTCCATGGGAGGTTTGGAGTTGTTTAAGAAATGGTTTTCAGAGAAAAAATTGGACACTCCTATGAGCAATGTATGGGAATTTGACATTGGAAAATTAGCAGTCCCCAGTGTTTTCTTTGATAGTGATTTATTGATGGACCTAGCAAAGAAGTATGATCCTTTCACGGGGTGGGTAAAAAATCTTTCGGGGGTCAACCTTTTTAGGGTATGCCAAGAGCTGTTCAGTGAGGTTTTCAACCTAAACCCTAAACAGGTTGTGCATGAAATCATTGATATGGATGATTTGCAAGCTAGATATGATGCACAATGAATGTACTTGAGAATAGGGCCACTATAGGAGCATGCTACTAGGGTTGGTAATTTGCCTGTGATCACAGCCAGTACTTCAGAGCCATTGTTAAGAAGACATTTCAATCTGAGGGCCCAAGCACTATATTTTTATCTTTGCAAGATCTTGGGGATAGATGAGGGTGATCAAATTCTAGGTTCTGTGGTCCTTATAATTGCTCAAACCCTTCAATTTGGAATGAGTACCATTCTGGATTTTACCACTTTCTTAGCAAAAGAGATTCACAACGGTCTGGTTGGAATAGCAAAGGGGAAACCAAACAAACCATTATGTTGGTATTCATTGATGATGCATGTATGTTTATACAAAGGATATACTCTCTTCTCCAAGGTTATGGAGCTAGAAACAACAATGGATGGAGAAAGGAATCCAGTGCAGTTGTGGAGTGTGGATATGACTTCAGAGGCCACTGATGCTAGTTATGTAAGATTTGACAGGTATTTTGCATCAGAGCTTAGACTACTTTTAAGAGGAGATAGCCCTAGAATCCCACAAGCATTATTAGAATTGGTCAAACCCAAGGACCATGCTAAAGGGCTACTTGTCAGTCATAACTGGGGGGATATAATTCCCTAAAATGTTTCAACAGTAATAAGATTTTATGTTTTCTTAGGAAAACCTCATGTGTTACCTTTTCATGTGCCTTTGAAGATAGGGATAGCTAAAATCTTATGGCAGATAGGCACTATAGATGAGAGGGAATTGGTCAAGAAGGGCACTTTCTTTCCAATGGTTACTGTAGTGCATGATTTTGTTTTTGTTAAAAAGGGGTGGAAGCATTTAAATTTGTTTTTGAATAAATATAACATGGCAGAATCTCACGTCAGATTCATTGACCCTGAAGGATTCTATGACCTATTAAAGGAAAGGGTGAGAGCTTCCCATATGGTACATCAGGTTTACTATCTGAAAGATATAATCAAAAATATTTTCACATTGCAAGAGCAAGAATTAAGGAAAGAGAAATGGATAGTTTTCAGTAAAATCCTAGAATTCATCAATGCTTTTGACCCCCAGTACAACCCATTGAACCATAAGAAATACTGGGGAGCTAAAATATAGGCATTAATGAATAATTTTGCCATAATAATTCAGACTATGAATGAAAAGAAAGCTATGTTTATTAAGGCACACCTGGACAAGGTAGCAGAAATACAAAGAAGAATGAGTGGTAGAAATGTGGTAACTCCTAGCCAATATACATTGCAGAAAAGGGCAGGTTATGTCATGGTTCAAAATGTGCAACAGGTGCCCCCTCATAAGAAGCCAAGGTCAAGAAGTCCATTTGTAGCCAGCTCTCCAAAAAGATGAAAATTAGAGTTGGGGTCTTCTTCTTCTCAAAAAGAACAATAGTCCCCAAGCTAGTCTCCAATCTAGATAGATGATGAGGAATCTCTAAAGGAACAGCTTAGACAAATGGGAGGAGAAGGGGATATTATTGTCACTTGTATAGACCTAGATATTGGAGAGCCACAAGAACCTCCTACACCTTCCTTGGACCTGACCATTACTGATTACCAAGGTAAGGAAATTGATCCAATTGTTGCCTAGGCTTCTGAAAGATTTATTAAGAATACATGGTGAAGTGGAAAGGATGACCAATAGAAGACTCAAATTGGATATCCACAATGGAGGTTGCCCATTTGGGTTTCCCTCTACCAACTATAAAGTGACAAGGTCACTTTTCAATCTACCCTGGGTGTCTAATGCAGGAGCATACAATGGTGTAAGGGTAATCCTATATCACCCAAAAATATGCTTAATATTAGTTTCTATTTTAAAAAAATCATTTCTAGATACCTATTTGGGTCAAGGGTCAATAAATATTTCAACTATCATAGTTCCACTATTGGTTTTCTAGGTTAGAGTTTTTGAGCACCTTGGGATACATGCCAATGTAGAAAATGGGTTAGTTTGTAATTGAGCCATAATTATGATGAGTTAGAGGGTGTAAGCTGGAGGGATGGTTATATTTGTAATTTAAAACACTCCAAAAAAAGAATCATGTCAAAAGGCTTTACAATTTTAAACTTATTACAGATTTAAGTTGCTTGGAGACCTCCTAAGAGCACTTCAAAGTCAAATCTGAGGCACTAAACAACCTTGTACACACCCAAAAATGGGGGACAAGAAAATATGGTCCATAGGGCTATAGAGTTCTTTGAGATCTTTTTGAAAATGTAAATGGTTCATCAATCGAAGTCTTGGATCAAAAGTTATGCCTCCCAGAAGTTGGAGTACCATTTCTAGATTCTTCTAATTTTACACTGGATTCTAATGTGATTTTTAGAACTTTTTATTTTGGCAGTGGATGCCAAATGGCATATTCTAGAATTTATTCCTAACCCTAAAACTAATTGGGGTTTATTTTAAAACATTTCTAGCATTTTAAAGGCAGTTCTTGGTGGAGTTTGAGAGAAGGTACTGTGAGGAGGAATTTTCTCCAAGATCTGACCATTATAAGCCCATAGGGCATGTCTTTGGGCCTATTTACATATATTGAATGTAGTATCATATTTTTTTGATAATAATATTCCCCTTTTTTCCTATTGCATTCATGTTGGTTGTGGTTTGTGCCCTCATTAGCAAACTAGGCCCTTGAAGGCCAGAATGGCTCAGGATGCCCCAAAGTGCACTCAAATAGTGCTAACTATGCCCATGGTGCACTTGGAGCATAGAAGGGAATAGTTGGTATTTTTTAGGAATAGTTGGGATACTAGGTGTAGACTATGGGGAATTGGGTCCTAAATAATACCTAGAAACTAGATTTTTTAACTCTACCCTCCCAAGTGCACTCAGACAGTGTAGATTATGCCCATGGTGTAGTTGGATCCCAAAAGTATGTAGTTGGTCATTTCTAAGCATAGTTGGTAAGCTAGGAACATTAGAAAAGGCTTATGGTAGCCCCTAAACTCCTAAAACTACCTCCTAGGGGTCCCAAGTGCACCCTGATAGAGCATAGTGCACCCTAGGATAGCAAGCTATTATAATGCATGAAATAAGAGCACACAACCATATTATTGGGCCCCCTAATTAGACTAGGTGTGATAAAGGAGAGAGAATAATCCTTTTACCCCTCCAAGTGAGTTCCTTCCTTGCACCTACAAGCACAAACACAAGAAACCCAAGTTAGTCGAGCATGTTCAGATCGGGTTCACCAATTGTATGACTAGAACACAAACTAATGTCCAACATACTATGAGAAAATCACAAACCCTCTAAACATATATTGAAACCCTCTAGTCTACCATGAAAGAAAAATTAATAGAAAGGAAACAACACAAGGTTAGAAACCCCTTCTTTCATTTGTAGCTCCCATGTCCGTCTTTCTTCTCTATGTGATGTAGCTCCAAATTTCATATAGTGCACACAATTTTAAAGAAAATGGTCGAGATGGTGATGATGCTATGAGAATACTAGAAGATGTGATTTTACTGTAAGAGATGGAATGAAAATACTAAAGAGCTAAGGACCTAAGAATTAGGACCAAAATGAGAGAAAGAATGCTCATTTTATAATCAACAAAGAAGATGAGAGCATTGGAATTGTCACCTTGGATATGTGACATTACAAGAGATTCTTTTGAGAATCCATGACATATATGCAACAAGATGCCAAGTGTAGGATTGAATGATGTTTGGAAGTAAAACTTGGAAAAATATGGAAGAGGATCTATGATGTGTCATATGACACCTCAAACCCACTTAAAGCCAAGAATCTATGACAATGGAAGCCAAATACAGATGTGTGTAAGAGAATAAGAATATTAAATTATGACATATCTTATCCAAGTGTCAGTAGATAATCCATGAGGTTTCAAACCCATGTGTCATCATGATGTCAATATCATCTAGAATATTTGAATTGAAAATCCATTGTTTCACACAAATAGAAATTAGTGGAAATAGGATTAATGGTGGAAAATGTCTTAAGAAATTGAGAATTTCCATGGTTTGCGGATGATGAACCAATTAATTAATAAAATATCAATTAATTGATAAGGTTAGTTAAGAATAATAATTAGTGAAATGACATATGATTAAATATGGTTTTTTTAATCCTATAGAGAAACTTAGTAGATAATGGGTTGTCATGTCCCCTTTTCAAATAATTAAAAATAATAATCTTTGCTAAGGCGGGTAGGCCCAAAAAGGTGAAGTTTTAGAAAAGGGGCTAATCTTTGGAAACCAGTGGACTAATAAATGAAAATTATTATTAAAATATGTTTTATTAACCCCTCTTGGACGTAAGTTAGGGTTATGCCCTCTTTTAAGGGATTTGGAGGCATTTTGGGCTCATTCCATAAGTTGATTTTTGCTCATTGCTTTGTTGTTCTTCAGAGGCTGCCAAACTTGTGGAGAAGGAGACCTAGGGATGGGAGTTTTCAAGTTTCTAGGAAGGCTAAGGAGGGGATTTTAAAGCCATTCCATGTGCAAGCTCATGCAGAGTTTTCCCTTGTGCTGAACAGTGCAAATTTGTGGGTTTTCAAGTGTGTTTTTTGTAAGAGTCTGGTATTTCTGGTTGAGTATTTCTTATCAGTTTGGGTTGCTCCTATATTTTAAAAATTTAGATGTTAAAATAGAGTTTAATATATTTATTTGGTAATTTTTATACTTCTATGATAGATTATTAGTGTTTTTGTGGTGTTTTCGAGCTATTTTGTGATATTTTCGAGAGCCCGATGAGCATTGTTTTTGTCCTTTGTTTGGGAGCTATTGTGTAAATTCTATATAGATCTGGAAATGTCATTTTGTAGGCCATTATTCTGGTGAAATTTCTCTAAAATTTCCACTTTCATATTTATTAATAATATGTGAAGCTATGAAGTTTTTGGCACTATTTCGAGCATACCCAATTTGGGTTTAATTGAGAAATTGGTGGATCTTTGAAATATTGGTTGTTTTGATTTTAAAAACCTGATTAGAGGCTTTAAATATCATATAAAATTAGAAAGGGGAAATTGCACTAATATCAGAGCTATGATCTTGCCAGCCTAAGGGTTTGTGGAAGTTTGCATGCAACTAAGTGAAAGAGAAAAGAGATATTTGTAGCAAGAAAAGAATAAAGAAATTTTGATCAAACCTCCAGTTGAAAGTAAAAGTACAAAATCCAAGGAAGGAAAAAGTATGGCTGATCCAGATGAGATGGCAAATAAATTCTTCCAAGACATCCAAAATACTCAGAAGCAAATAGTGGATAGTTTGGCAGAAACTAGAGAGGCTTTGCAAATATTGACAAAAAAAGCTGCAAGGAGTTGCATCTATTAATGAAAAAGGGAGCACTTTAGAGGAGCCAAGAAATCTGAAACCCACACCCTCTAAATCAAAAAAAATTATTTTCTTGCTTGCAAATGAGCCACCAGTGCCAAATCCATCCCTTAATCCCATCGAAGAGGTTACAGGTAACTTGATTGCATTAAGAGCTACTTAGCATGGCTTGGATGATGATTTTCACAGTTCACTTCCTTTTAGAGAATATGTGGATATGATGAAAACTTTGATGCCCAAGAAAGAGTATAGGAGGGAGCATGACATAAGTGGAAGAGAGCTCAAAAATAAAATAAGCAAGTTTATAGCACCTACTTTTGATGGAACAAATAAAATTTCAGGTAGAGCATGGCTACAAAAATTACAAACCTTCTTCACACTTAACCCCATGAAGGAGAGTGATGTTGTTCAATTTGCAAGTCTACACTTGGAAGATGTAGCCTATGATTGGTGGTATCATGGAATGAGTACTCAAGGTCATGATCAGGTAACTACATTTGATGATTTTAGTCAAAGAGTGATAGATAGATTTGACCTTAAGGATGATAAAGAGCATTTTAAAGAATTGTCAAAGTTGAAGCAAGCCAAATTAGTTAATGAGTATATAGAAGAGTTTCAAAAAGTGGCTGTTATGGTAACTAATATGAGTGAAAAGAGGATTGTTTATCTTTTTCTTGATGGTTTGGAAGATTCTATTAAGGGTTTGGTTAAGGCTTTCTCACCCTCAACCTTATAGGAAGCTATCAAAAGAAGCTTGCAACTTGAAACTTGCGTGCCTATGAGACCAGTCACTAATCAAAAACCCCCAAATCTTTGGCAACATAAGGGGAATTTTTAGAAAAAGACTTTTCCAACACTACCACCAAAAGATGTGATAAATGTGACAAAAAAGAAGGTAGATGAAGAGACTAGGAGTGAATTACGAAGGAAAAAGCTTTGTTTCACTTGTAGAGAACCATGGGTTCTAGGACACAGATGTTTGAGGAAAGGTCAAGTGCACTATATTGAAGTTGCTTTAGAATCTGACTTAGATGAGCATGAGGAATTTCATGACACTAAGGAGGAGGAAGAAGAAGAGAAAGAAAAAGAAATCAATAAGGATGGAACTTTAGTAGCATTATCAGGAGTCCCAAGATACCATCCCTTTCGAATCTGAGGGGTACTAGTAGGGAAAAGGTTGACAGTTCTTCTTGATAGTGGGGCAACTCATGATTTTATTGATGAGAGATTTGTCATGAAAAGAGGGCTTAAAGTAGAAGATTTTGAGAAATTCAATGTTACTGTAGCTGATGGATTCACTATGCCTTGCACATGGGTGGTGAAACAACTCAAGATGACCTTAGGAGATTATGAGTTATGTGATGACTTCTATGTTGTTGGCATTGGGGAGGCAGATCTTGTATTGGGTGTTCAATGGTTGAACTCTATTGGAGGCTCTTACATGAACCATCAAACTATGGAGTTTAAATTTCATTCCAATGGGAAAGAAGTCTTATTAAGAGACTTATCAAATGGAGCACCTAAGCTAGTCTCTGCAAAGAGGATGGAGAGGACTTTTTGAAGAGGACAAGTAGCATGCATATTAGGAGTTATAATCCATCCAAAAAGCTCTCCAAAGAATCAAGGTAATTTCCATTTTGAAATTCAAAATATTATTAATAAGCATAGTATAGTTTTCCATGACTTGCCTCTAGGATTACCACCAGATAGAGGTTTTGAGCATGTTATAGAGTTAGAACAAGGTGCCAAACCAGTTATAACAACCTCATACTGCCATCCAAGAGGTTATAAGGAAGAAATTTAAAAAACCATTAAGGAACTCTTGGACATGGGATTCATAAGGCCTAGCTCTAGTCCATTTACATCATCTATGGTACTTGTCAAGAAAAAGGATGGTCCAATGAGAATGTTTATAGACTATAGGGCTCTAAACAAGAAGACCATAAAAAATAGGTATCCCATACCACACATAGGTGAACTCATTGATGAGTTACATGGTGCTATATACTTCTCAAAAATTGACTTAAAATCAGGGTACCATCAAATCTGAATGAGGAGTGAAGATGTGGAAAAGATTGCTTTCAGATGTCACTATGGGCACTTTGAATTTCTTGTTATGCCATTTGGCCTCACTAATGCACTTGAAACATTCCAATCTTGTATGAATATGGTATTCAGCCAGCATCATCAAAAAAAAAAATTGGTATTTTTTGATGATATCTTGATTTACAGTAAAACATGGGAAGAGCATCTAAAGCACATAGACACTATTTTGAGAATCTTGAAGCAGTAATCCTTCTATGCTAAGCTATCTAAATTTGAGTTTGGTTTGATGGAGATCCTATATTTGGGACATATTATCAGTTCTAAAGGAGTACAGGTTGATCAACAAAAAGTTCAGGCAATTTTGGATTGGCCTCCACCCACTAATCTTACATAGTTGAGAGGTTTCTTCAGGTTGTGTAGCTACTATAGGAGATTTTCCAAGGGATTTTCTCAGCTTTCTGCCCCCTTGACTAATTTGACAAAGAAAGGAGCTTTTGTTTGGACAGAAGAGGCACAAAAAACATTTGATAAGCTTAAGGAGGTAATGAGTTCATGCCCTGTGCTTGCAATTCCAGATTTCTCTTTACCTTAAGTTGTTGAATGTGATGCTTTTGGAGAAGGTATAGGGGCTGTCCTAACTCAAAGGGGACATCCAATAGCATTTGAGAGTACAAAACTAAATCAATTAGAGAAAGGTTACTCCATCTATGATAAGAAAATGTTGGCAATCATGCATGCACTTCATAAGTCTAGACAATATTTGGTATGTGGGAGATTTATTGTAAAGACAAACCATAATAGCCTTAGGTTCTTCTTGAACCAAATGGATTTGAATGATCATCAAAAAAAATGGGTAAGAAAATTGCAAGCTTATGATTTTGATATTGAATACATGAAAGGAAAGGATAATGTGGTTGTTGATGCTCTCTCAAGAAAGCCCACTCTGTGTTCCTTAACATCCATCTCTACTAATTGGAAAGTCTCCATAATTTTATAGTATGCTAAAGATTCCTTTAACACCAAGATTTTGGATAAGTTAGTGGATGATAATAGGTAAAAGGTTGTTGATGAATTGATTTATTACAAGAACAGGATCTTCTTAGTGCCAGGATCAAAAACTAAGGAAAGGATATTGAGGGCCTTTCATGACACACCTTTGGCTCATCATCAAGGATACTTCAAGACATACAGGAAAATTTATGACCAATTTTCATGGAAGAGTATGAAGGAGGATGTCCTTAAACACATTAAGGAATGTATGGTATGCCAACAAAGCAAGAGTGAGAAAAATTTTCCTGCAGGGTTGTTGCAACCACTTCCTATTCCCGAACAAAAATGGGAAAGTATTTTCATGGACTTCATCACTGGGTTGCCCAAGGTTCAAGGTAAGGATTGCATATATGTGGTGGTAGATAGACTTACTAAGTATGCACATTTATTTCCTATCACATCTGATTTCAAGGCATCACAAGTGGCCAAATTGTTCTTCAAGGAAATTTTTAGATTACATGGCTTGCCTAGAAACATTGTCAGTGACCAGGATAGTAGATTCCTCAGCTCTTTTTGGAAGGAGCTCTTTAATTTGGTAGGAACTAAACTCACTCCCAGTACTAGATATCACCCTCAAATAGGTGGACAAATAGAGATAGATAATAAATGGATAGAGGGATATTTGAGGAACTATGTTTCAAATCAACAACATGCTTGGGTGAAATGGTTGCACCTAGGGGAGTATTGTTACAATACATCTCATCGCATGTCTATTGGTATGCATCATTTTCATGCTCTTTATGGTTATGATTCCCTTTCCTTCATTGATCTAGTACTTTTAGATAGAAAAGTACCTACAGAAAGTGATTTCATCAAGCAAAGCCAAGACTTAATAAGGTCCCTCAAGGATAATCTACAACATGCACAGAACCAACAGAAGTTGTATGGTGATAGGAAAAGGACCAAAAGATATTTTGAGGTGGGAGATTTGGTATTTTTTAGGTTTCAGCCATATAAGAAAAGCACCTTGAAGAGGAGTGGGGCGGAGAAATTCAAGCCAAGGTTCTATGGGCCTTATAAGATCACCAAGAAGGTAGGAGAGGTAGCTTATGAATTGGAGCTCCCACCAAATAGAAAAATACATAATATTTTCCATGTATATTTCCAGAAGAAGGTTCTAGGCTAGAAAACCATAGCATCTATAGAATTGCCACCTCTTGATTATGAAGGAAAATTAGTTTTGAAACCAGAAGAGATTTTGGATACAAGAGAGAAAAGATTGAGAAATAGGAGCATCATAGAGCATTTGGTCAAATGGAAAGGATTACCACTGGAGGATTCAACTTGGGAAGGAGCACATATTCTTGAGCATTCCAACATTCATTGCTTGAGGACAAGCAATATTTGGGAGGGGAGGACTTGTAATGTCCCCTTTTCAAATAATTAAAAATAATAATCTTTGCTAAGGCACGTAGGCCTAAAAAGGTGAAGTTTCAGAAAAAGGGGCTAATCTTTGGAAAGCAATGGACTAATAAATGAAAATTATTATTAAAATATTTTTTATTAACCCCTCTTGGATTTGAGTTAGGGTTATGCCCTCTTCTAAGGGATTTGGAGGCATTTTGGGCTCATTCTAGAACTTGATTTTTGCTTACTGCTTTATTGTTCTTCAGAGGCTGCCAAACCTATGGAGAAGGAGACCCAAGGATGGGAGTTTGCAAGTTTCTAAGAAGGCTAAGGATGGTATTTTAAATCCATTCCATGTGCAAGCTCATGCAGAGTTTTCCCTTGTGCTGAATAGTGCAAATTTGTGGGTTTTCAGGTGTGTTTTTTGTAAGTGTTTGGTGTTTCTGGTTGAGTATTTCTTATTAGTTTGGGTTGCTGCTACATTTTAGAAATTTAGATGTTAAAATAGAGCTGAATATATGTATTTGGTCATGTTTATACTTCTGTGATAGATTTTTTTTTTTTTTTTGGTGTTTTCAGGCTATTTTGTGATATTTTCGGAAGCTCGATGAGCATTGTTTTTGTCCTCCGTTTGGGAGCTGTTGTGTCAATGCTATATAGATCTAGAAATTTAATTTTTTAGGCCATTATGCTGGTGAAATTTTTGTAAAAATTTCCACTTGCAGATTTATTAATAATATGTGAAGCTATGAAGTTTTTGGCACTATTTCAGGCATACCCAATTTGGGTTTAATTGAGAAATTGGTGGATCTTTGAAATATTCGTTGTTTTTATTTTAAAAACTTGATTAGAGGCTTTAAATATCATAAAAAATTAGAAAGGGGAAATTGCATTTGCCAATTTGATTAAATAAGTGCGACGGTATCCTTTGATGAATTGTGATGATAATGGAGATTGACTAGGATGGTGATGGATAGACCAAATTCATGATCAAATTGATTGATTGATTGAAATAATTACATTCCAAGGACACGTGACATGAATTAAATATATGTAACATTTAACTGATATTGTAAAATGCTATAGAATTGAGATTGGTTGATAGGTTTTATCATAATAACATCAATAGACTCTATCAATGTTATTAAATGGTTGATAAGGCCATGATCCAAAACTAAGAGACTAAACAATGTCAAACTTTAGATGATGTGAATGATAGTTTGACCTAGCACTAAGAGCCATGATAGTACTAAGGTTAGATTGATAAGATTTGATAGATTGATAGGTTTCCAAGGCACTTACAGCCACAAAAATGCCTAGGATTGGATAGATGATGATAGATTTTGGATGTTTGACATGTTTTGGGTTGATTAAGACTGATTTTAGGTGATTTTGAGTTGATTTGGGGTGATTTCAAGTTGGTTTGATGTGATTTTGAGTTGATATGATATGATTCTGAGTTGATTTGAAATGGTTCCAAATTGATGTGCAATTGATGTGAAAGAGGATATAAATGATGATAGACATTGTTGAGATACAAACAGGTTGGCCAAAAGATTAGAGTTAGTGGAATGAGAAAATGGGATGAATTAGTATGAAAAGTGATGTAGATTCAGGGGCCCAAGAGTATTTTCAAGGGTTACCACTCAATAAAATAACCAAATAAATAAAATGATAGCTCAATTCTTCACAACAAATATATGAATCCAATATAACTAATGGTTCATAAAATAGATTTCAAACACAAAAGTTATGGCCTCCAAAGTGCAACATAAGGGTTATAGGAGCATTTTTGGGCATCTTATTGCCCCAAGTGCACCCAAAATTCACCCAAGTGTGCCCAGTTTGCACTTGGTAAGCCCAAGTGCACTATGACAATACCAAGTGTGCCCATGGCACACTTGGGAAGCCCAAGTGTGCATTAAAAGTGTAAACTATGCCCTAGAAGACTCTAGGAGCCAAAATCAACCTAACTTGACTTAGAATGACCTAAAAATTTATCTGCATGTCCAAAATGATGGAAAGATTTCATAAAATAAGTGAAATCAGTCAAACATGGTCATATGTGATCAAAATTGGTTGAACAAAGGTTGGACTAGGTTGAACTAAGTGGAAAGCCCTAGAAGGTTGATAGGTAGTATAGGGTGATACAAGAATGTAGGAATAGAAGATGAAGATGATTTGGTGTATCAGAACACATGGTCATGGTGAAGAATGAAGATATGAATGAAAGAACACCTAAGAGATGAGATGAGAACTAGTTAGAATGAGGTCAAGACATTTTCTTTCAAAAAGTGTGTTATATATCAAATGGAGCTTCACTTTGATGAAATCATAGATGCGAACCATTTTTGAGTGTCTACACCTTGGTATTAGTTTTACCATCAAGAGTTAGAGATCCAATACTTTTTACCTCGCATGTTGCATTATTTCCAACTCTGACAATTCCTCCATCCTATCTTTTGAAGTCAACAAACTTGTTCATATCACCAGTCATATGATGTGAACAACCACTATCAATTATCCAATTAGATTTCTTCTCAACCTATGATACCAAAGCTACCCTCTCTGGAATTTCTTCTTTAATTTAAAAAAATTGAATTTCATCATCACTAGCACTTAATGCTTGTTCATCAGAATCATTATGGTCATTTGCATAAAAACATTCTCTATCTTTTCTAGGCTTATGATTTCCCCTATACTTTTTCTTTCCTTTAGGACATTTAGATGCATAATGACTATATTCATCACAAGTCCAAAAATTAAATATTTTGTTACCTTCTTTTTGTCCCCTTACCAAAAGGGATACTACTTCATCAAGCTTTTTGTCTTCCTTAGATCTAATATTGCTATAAAAATCTCCTCTATCACTTGTACTCCTTCATAGGTTAGGTTGAATATTCAAGGCACTGAAAGTTGTCTCTATTCTGGTTAATTCTCCAGATTGTCTAAGTTCATTCTCAATTGCTTCAAGTCTTCTAAGAAATTTCTCCATTTTGAAATATTTGGGACAAGATATCAACAACTATATCACCTAAACTGCTGATTTAAATGGTTGTGTTAGAGTCTTCAATATCTTCCATATAAGCTAACCATCTTCTTTGGTTCCTCCTTGAGCTTTAATACCTACAGTAATTTCAGATATCTTGCCTATATATCTTCTTACAGATTCATCTTCCATCATTTTAGCATCATGAAACACACAAATCCAACTTTTTAGTCTCAACTTCTTAAAGTGTTCATCACCTTGAAAATTATTTTCTATAATTTTCAAAATCAAATGTGAAGTAGCAAGTGATTTTACCTAATTGTACCCAATTTTAGGAAGTGTAGTCAATAGTGCTTCCCTAGCTCTCATGTCACATGTGAAAATATCTCTTTTTTCCTCAATATGAATTTCCAAATCCTTTTCTTCAATGATTGTCTTTGCTGATTTTGTCAAGATCCAATATCCTAGACCCATACACAACAAATGTGTCTTCATCTTTTCTTTCCATCTATAATAGTTTGTTCCATTGAATTTTAAACTATCTTTCCTAAACATGTTCACCTTAGATTTCCCAAAGTTGTTAAACTTTTTCTTCAAGTACCTGATGCTCTGATACCAATTGTTAGAAATAATAGTCCACCAAGACAACTAAGAGAGAGGAGGGGTTGAATCAATTCTCAAACAATTAAAACATTTATCTTCATTCAAAAAACTTAACCATTCAAACAAAGCAAACAGAAACCATACAAAGATGCAAATAGACAATTACACTAGATATGTTGACTAGGGAAACCCTTGATCAGAGGGAAAACCCCAGTGGGAATAATGCCCACAAGATGATGTGTTGATATAAATATTCCTTGTTAGAGGATGGACATTATAGAATTTAGTACAATGAGTCCCTATTAGGAGAATTTGAATCCATGTTAGGAGATTCAAACCCTATTAGGAGTTGTGCCAACCTTGTTAGGAGTTGTGGTATAATGTATGCAAGAAGAGCCCACTACCCAAACATGAAATTTCAAATACAAAAAGAGCTCATTGCTCAAACAAGTAAATTACTATTATCTTCCTCTTTCCTTTATTCTTTCCTCTATCCTATCAATAAGACCAATCATAGTCAGAACTTGTAGACCAAGTCACAAACCTTGAATCCAAATACGAAACCTCAGATCACTCAGCAAAACCTTGGCAATGAAGTTTCCTTCACTTTTGCACTACTCTTCTCAACTTCACATTTTGCAATCTCTACTACTTTCTAAAAATTCACAATTCAAATTCATCTATATCATCAGATACCATGATAAAGGAAAATGTCCTCCCTTTATATCGAGTCCATAAAATAATTCCCTGAGTCAACTATTAGTTATTTGCAATTAATCATTATAGGATCACATTAAGAACATGTTACACTTAGCTATAACCTTAACCTTCCACTTTGCAAATTGGATAACTTTCTATACACACAATATTATGATGAGCAAGCTTAGCTACATCATCGTCAACATGTCTTCTTCATATCCTCAACCTTGATCCTCAAGATGTCAATTTTGCTAAGAGATATAACTGTTGGACTTAACAAGTGGGAAAATTTACTTCTGAGAGGGGGGTGTGAATCAGAAGTAACTAACTTTAACCAATTCAAATCCTTTTAGCTGAAATCATACATCTAATTTATCTAATAAAAATAAAGTAAAGACATGCATGGAAATAGACAGCACACAAATTTGGTAACCCAGAAACCCTCCAAAATGAGAAGGTAAAATTAGGGTGGACATGACACCCACAAAAAATCACTAAAGTAGTATGTAACTATTCAAGGTTACAATTTTTCACCACTTCCAATGGTCTGCCCTATGAAAGGCCTATCATGTTGAAGACTTTACACCCTATTAAAAGTGACCTAGTTAAAGAATTTAACTACCCTACTAAAAGTAGGCTTGGTTAAAAGACTTCAGTACATTCATCTAGAATGCCACCCTATTAAAGGATTTATAAATGGCTACTAGACCAACCTAAGTCCATAGGATTTCCTTGTCTAATACAATTGCTAGAAAGTATTAGAAAGAATTTGACCTAATAACTTGAAATCCTCTATTGCTGATTCCATATCCTTGTTATGCTCTATCTACTTTTATCGTTGCTTGATCTGATATGTCACTTTGCATAACTCTGATACTTTGTTCTTGATCAACTAGATTCTGCGATGCTACTCTATTCTTCACTAAGTCTTTTCACCCTTCTACAATTCACTATAATTCACCCATATACTTCTCTCTTTTTTCATCCTCTCTCTTGCATAATGGGGCTTTTCCCTCCTTTTAAATATTTCAAAGACTTAGGGTTAGGTATAAATCTATGATTAATATTAAATCTTCATTTCCCACTCATTTCTTTCACTTTTCTTATTGGTTGCATGCTAATTGCATAGGTAATGCAAAAGATTCAATCTTATCTTCAAGATCATTTGAGATTCATCCCATGTCAGCTCCAAAAATGGTTTACTTCTAAGTTTTTGAAGGCATAAACTCATATGTTGATTTTGTGTTACTCAGCACTTACTAGTTGCTGATGCTTGGCACATATAGGAACCTTGGTTCACTCAGCTCGTATAGCAATTCTATTTCACTCAACATCTATACTTTGCTTGATACCTATAGTGACTCAGCACTTGAAATTTGCTTGGCACCTGAAGATCACTTGGCACCTAAAGTTCACTGGGAACCTATTGAACTCTTTTTCTTGGCACACACTATAGCTTGACTTCTATATTATACTCAACATCATCTTGAGAAATGGTTAAATGTGTTAACACTAAATTGTCAAAACCAATCTGAGACTAACAATAACAAGTTTACCAGAACATGCCTTTGTAAACTCTATCTCATAATAGACATCAACAAAACTTACATAAACTCTTCTAGACTTGTCCTTTCTACTTCCAACATTAACTACACATACTAGTCACTTAGAAGTATCTCCCATAACCTCAGATGGTTATCATGCTCAACTAGTCATTGGTACTAACTTGATTTTTCCACTATTCTTCTATCAAATACCATAGAAGATTGCTATGTAGACATCAAACATGTTATGTTGACATCAATGACAAACTTAGTCATGAATGTAACATATCATCAACATTCATGCTTCCAACCAATCTTCCAACAATCTTCCCAATCTTCCAACAATGGTATCATCAAGAGGATAGACAAATGGGTAGAGTGGACCAGAGCGAGAATAAAGAGAACTTGAGCCACAAGTTTTTCTAGTGGAGTAGCCTCTAGAATAGCTTAATCATCTATTGTTACTTCCACTACTATTGCTACATCAACATCAATTGGATCAGCATAGTCTATTGGTAGAGGGGGAGACCAACATCCTAAGAAGAATGTACAAGTCCCTCCAACATATGGAGGAGGATCTCTGCCAGATACTAGAAAAGTTGGAGATAATCAGGTAGAGAAAGATAAAGAAAAGGAGAAGGAGAAATTAGTAGCCAAGGACTCCTCCCATGTGCTAGTCATCAATCGTGATGGTGACAACATCCCTCTAAATGGTAAAGAGAAGGAAGCATCTTAGTAGTGTGATACTATAGCCCTTTCAATTATGTTGGTAGCTCCTCTGTGGTGATGTGTATGCATCCACTGAGTGTTTTTCATTTAGAAATCCTATTTTGACTACTGGAAGATACACCAGATAGATTATCCAAGAATTTGGAGAAGTTCTCGTTCATGAAATTTATCCTAATGAGTGCTTTTCCTTGGCCACTAGTCTATGAATCTATATATAGACCCTTCATGAGATTGAATCCTCTATCTTGGTTCTTCTTCACTTTATCATCTATTTCTTTAAGCCCTTCCTCTACTAACAAGATCATTTCTATCTTGAACTACATGCTCTAAAGCCACTCAAATAGAGGTTCATCTCCCTTTGGCAAGAGTCTTGCTTCAACAGCTTCTTTTTCTTTCATCTGAATGATCATCTTTAGAAGGGAGACACAATCATCACACTTCATCCTTTCTTCGGCCATAGTATTGCTATTTGATAGGATGATATCCTTCTCTATTTCCAAACTTAGGATAACATTACCAATTTGTTCTATAATAGTAGCTCCTTTTGATTTGAGCTTCTCAATCCATTCCTTACCAATCTGGTCAAAATCCCTATCTTCCTAAAGTTGAGAGATGAGGGCCTGAACCTTAGTAGTAGTTGGATTTTTGGTTACTAATATCAAGAGATAGTTGCCAATGAAGTAACTAACTATCTGATAAACCTATTCAAATCTTCTATCTCAACCTTCATTCTTGTCTTTGATAACTTCAAACTTTCTAATTGTCCCTCAATCACCTCATTGGTTGACTTCCACAAACCAACTTTGTTGTCTTGCCTAGCCTCTTTAAGGTCCACTGAGTGCAGAGTAAATTCATTAGTAGTCATGTCTTCAATCCTTCCTCTTTTGTTGGGCTTGGTTATCTCCATTATCATGTACCCTATTTCTAGATCTTGCCCAAGTATAGACAAGGTTATTTGCTTCTTTACCTTGGTCAATGCAGATCTAGAATGACCTACAAGGGATACAGTATCCTTAGTAGAAGTGCTTTCATGTTTTCTTTTCCTCTTTCTTTCCAAAGTATCCTCCAACCAAGAATTAGTACCTATCACTTTGGAGGCCATCCCAAGTGATTCTATACTAAACATCTTCTTCTTAGCTGGAGTTATTTCCACAGTAGTCAAAAAGAACAGATTCTTCAAATCTTGAGAGATGAGCTTAGAAGAGCAGTGGCCTTTATCTACTTTTAGAGTTTTCTTTGCTACCTCATCAAACTCAGTAGACTCACTACTACTTCTCTTTCCATCTCCCAAATCTACTATATGTATTGTAGAGCCACTTGGTTGTAGAAGTGTAGCATTTGCTAGCAGAACGGGGCTATGATGAGGAGATGGAACTAGAGTAACATAGGGAGAAGGAACTAGAGAAACATGAGGAGAAGGAACTGATGTGACATGGGGGGATGGAACTAGGGTAGTAGCACTATCTTTTGGCTCCTTTGTCTTCTTTTCTTTGGCATTGGTTTGGGTTCCAATAACTCTAAGGGAGCCATCATGACAAGTCTTGGCTATTGGAATGTTCTTGTCTATAGGTTGACCACCTCCTCTTGAAGGCTAAGCTGGTCCTTGAGTGGTAGCTATTGCCATGCTTAGTGTAGCACTCTAGGAGAAAGAAGGCATTATGGATACTAGAGAGGCTTGAGTGGCTACACCTTTACTTCAACTCCTCTTGGTCATCCATTCAACCCACTTCCCAGCTCTCTTGATGATCCTAGCCATCATAATATCTAAATCCTCCTCAACATCTTCATAAGGCTCTAAACTAATAAGAATGCTCCTTAACTTAGTTGAATATGTATTACTATACATATTTTTTCCATCCTCCTCTAATCCTTCTACATTGAAGTTGATACCATATGTTTTAAGTTGCTCTACTGTGAGCCTAGAAAAAGAAAGATCTCTACTTTCAAGTTCATCTTTACAGTCTACCCAATAGTCTTTGACAGTGGTCATGTGTTTGATCTCACTTCTAATCTGCGACATATCCCTCGCATATCCATTTAGATCAAACATAGGTCTCACAACCTCATATGCTTCCAATTTGTATTTCATCTCGAACACCTTGAGCATATTCTTTTCATTGGAGTAGGACTCATAACTATAAGCTCCAACTCTCATAGGGAATTCATACCCTTTCTTCTTCAAGTTTCTCCTTAGCACATTCACCTACACTACCTATCTCACAATCTCTATTAGCACAATCATGTCATTTGGGTACTTGGGTAGTTTCAAGGGGAATCAATGAAAAGTTGCAAGACATAAATATGAGAAGGATGAGAACTAGATAAAATAGTCCCCAAACTAACTAATAGTTGTCATTGCCTTCGGACTGAATCTCCTCTTCAGGCATCCTCGGAGTTCCCTAAAAATTCTCATTGTAAACACATCATTAACCTTGACATATTTTCCATAACTATTCTACAATTGCAAACATGGATAGAACTCATAACTTTTCACATCATTATGAAAATTCTCTATTCAAGGAAGGCCTAGCCACAACTTTAGAGAGGCTAGCATATAAATTAGAAAGGAAGACGTATAAAAGGTGTTGTAAAATGTTGTGGCACTAAGAGCTCTAGACAGATGCTCACTTAGCCCATGGGCCCAATCAATATACTATGTATCTAAATAGATAATTTGTAGCAGAAAGAAATATTGTTCAACAAAATTTAGATCCTCTACCTCACCTTTCAATCTGTGTAGGAGAACTAGAATGTCTACAATATCAAGCTTGAGATTAGCGCCAAATAGAGTTTTAGGAACCTTACTCTTGCCACCCCATGACTTTTGAACTAGGATAACATAATTTCTTTCCTCCACACCATATTCTTTAAGGAGAACTTACAGGTGGCTCCTTCTACTATCAATTTATAAAAATCCTCTCATTTTGGGACTCAAAGGCAATTCATTATAGTTTTCCTATCAATGGAGATTAGAACCGTATGATTGGGCAATAGAATTTGTTTGGTATCTAGGTTGTAGTGATTTATTTCAATAATCAATTATGGAGCTTAGACTACCACTGGGAACCTAGCTACCTCCACTAGCCCACTTCCTCAGAGCTTCTTACTTATAGAGTGAATTGGCTTCAACGTTAGCCTCCTTTGAAAATATTTAATATCATAAAAGTGGAGTGAGGTATCTCTAAAGTTTTGCAATGTGGACTTAATCCCATTAAGCCCATCAAATCCTGGAAATTTGGTTTCCATTCTATTTGAGAAAGTAGTAAATTAAAACTTTGAATTTGGATGAGGCATAGAGGATTGAATTTGCAAGTACAAGATATTTTAAAATGTTGTGCAATTTAACAACATAACAGTTCAAGAAAAAGTGGTAGTTTGAAAAACTGTTATGTTTCCCTCTATATAGAAATTTTAATTCATCCGTTAATCTTCAAGATCTACACCAAAAAAAAGAATTAAAGGATAAATCCATTGAATTAGTAAATGCAAGAGCCTCTAATGAACATTTCAATGTCTTTTCACTATTTTCATTGGCCCAACAGTAACTTTCCTTCTTTGCAAATTTACCTTTCTATTTTCCATTCAGTTTCAAAGAATTATGAACAGAGTACTTTGTAAGGAAATATTTGCTTTGCAAGATTCTACCCAGTATACCTTTCCAAGAGTGGTTAGATTGTTTCCATTAACATCTTGAGATGCCTCTTGTGTAATTTGTGAGCCCAATCTACTTAAAAAGTTGTTTTCTTTATAAATGCAACAAATCGCTCTCATGGGTTGAAAACCCATTGAGGAGAAGGAAAAAAAAATTTTCCACCCAAGCTTTATTTATACTCTACCTTCTAAGTTAACATTTAGTTTGGGTTTAGAAAATCTCAAAAATACTATGAAAGTCAAAGGGAGGCCCACTTCTTCACCTCTTTCCTTCACAATTACTTTTCGTGGAAAATGGACTTCATGGGTCGAAAGCCTGTCAAAGAGAAGTCATTTTTGGGTTTTTCACTAAGGACGATTATGAGCATCATGATGAATCTTGAACATTTCCCAAGGCAAAAAACTATGATGAAAATGTGAATTTTCCATAAAGAAACTCATTATCTTCTTACCTCAATGCATAGGCCTCATTTGTTAATCTTTGTGGGAAATCGCCTTCATGGGTTGAAAACCTATTGAGGAGAAGGCGATGCTCAATTTCCTACAAACTTCATTCTTTCATAGGAAAAGCATAATAAGCTATGAACAAGTTCAGCTTTGTGAATAGCTTTATGAATTATAAGAATCTCCATTGAATTAGGTAGTAAGCTACCCGTAGACTAATGACATCAAGGAAAAACCCACCTAGCCATAAAAATGTGGACGAAGGAAAAGATGGAAAATCTGATAAAGACTTTCTTCACCTAAGGGAGAAAACTAGACCTAGACACCCCTAGACCAAAATAAGACATAAAAATTTCATATTTTTTCAAGATGGATACTAGGTGAATAGTGGGGCAACAGCTAGCTTTGACTGGGGACTTGGGTAGAGTATACCCAAGAGAGGAACTCAAAATCTTAGGTTTCACAAAAATAAAAGGTGATAACACAAAAAAAAAAAAAAAATAGGAAAGCAAAGGTAAGGAAAGAAAACTAACAAGGAAAACACAGAAATGAACTAAACATAACTATATCACAATATAGGGGTTGACTGTTCTCAATTTGAAATTTGATAAAGCTTCAAATCCTAACCATTACACTTTGCCATCTTGATAAGCCAATTTGAAAGAATTATTCTTAAAGGCCTAATGAATTATGAATGGACCCTTCCACAAAGTGTCAAACTTTTTATGCATACCTTTTGGAGCACTTCACTTATCCTAGAGTAGCACACTATCTCCTACCGTGAATTTCCATGGTCTTGCCTTCTTATCAAACAGATCTTTAACTCACATCTGGTGTTGTGTGATGTGAACCACAATTTCTCCTCTTTCCTCCTCAAGCTTTCTCAAGTACAGAATTCTCTTCTCTAAACCATCTTTATAAATATCATCTTCAATCACTATTTTGAGTTTTCTTGTGGCTAATTCCAAAGGTAATGGGAGATTAGCCTCAACTCCATAGACTAATTCAAAAGGAGATATGCCAATTTCTCTCTTAGGTGTTACTCTATCTGCCCACAATGCCTAATGAATTTTCTTGTGCCAAGTCTTTTTATTATCTAACACCAATTTCTTAACAATATTCATTAAATTCTTGTTACTAGACTCGGCTTGACCATTTCCCTATGGGAAATAATTAGAACAATGACTGACTATGATTCCATACTCAAAGAAAAAGTTGGTAATCTCAATTGAAGAGAAATAGGTCATGTTATTCATCACTAATCTGATGGGGACACCAAACTTGACCATTATGTTCTCCTTAATGAATTCACATACTACTCCAGAAGTAGTTTTCTAGGTTTCTTTGACTTCTACCCATTTAGTAAAGTAATCAGTTGTAGTTTTCACATACTAGTGACCAATACTAGATGTTGGACTAATCAAACTGATAAAATCAAGACCCCATTGTTGAAAAGGTCCCTTGATAAGTCTTAATGATAAGGCAACTAATTGAGGGCACCCTGCAAACATCTTACATTTTTCACATTTTTCCACCTAGGCATATGCATTTATGAACATTCTGGGCTAGAAATATCATTGTGTCAATATTTTGAAAACTATGACTGAGGATGAAAAATTCCCTCCACGGGCTTCATCATGAAATGTTTGCAACAACTTTTCTTGTTTTTATTTGTCTACACATCTAAGGAAAGTGCCATCTATGGCTTTTTTAACAATTTACCATCCCAAATTATGTATTTAGTTGCTTTCAATTTGAGATCTCTCCATTTTCTTTTAGTTAAGCCCTTTGGACATTCTCCATATGTCAGCAGATAAGTAATATTCTCAAACCATGAATCATGAAGACCTACAACCAAAACTAACTATTTTTCTCTCAATTCTTTTGGTTCTTCAACAATCTTATTTTTTGCAATCGCCTTGCAAAAAATAATTTCTCCTTACGAGCTTGGTAGGTTTAATTTCTATATCATACTCTTGTTTCTTTGCTATCCATGTTACTATGCCATTACAACCCACATCCTATTGTATTAACACACTTTTCACTATTGCATATGGGACATAAATGACAAAATGTAAATGCAAGATATGAAATCAAAAAAAAATTCAGCACTTTGACTATTGCAAAAGCATGTTTCTCAATTTGTGAGTATTTCAAATCATGATTTTTTAGAGGTATACTCATGAAAGCTATTGGAGCTTGTATTCCCTCATCATTATCTTGCATAAGTATGGCCGATAAAGTGTGTTCTAAAGCATAACAATAGATGATGAATCCTTGTTTGTAATTTGGATGACACAAAACTAGAGCATTAGCAATAGCATCTTTTATATCTTGAAAAGCCTATTTTCCCATCTCATTCCATTTGAAACTTGAGATTCCTTTCATCATGTCCACAATATGCTTAGTAGTTTTTGTGAAGTCTAGTACAAACCTTTTTAGGAAATTTACCTACCTGAAGAATGATTTAGCTCCTATTTTATTCGATGGCAATCTTAATCTTCAAATGACCTCAACTCATTTAGGATTGATTCTAATACCTTCCTGAGAAACTATATGATCAAGGAGCTTTCCCTCTATTACATAGAAAATAGACTTTTTTGGATTGAGTGAGATTCCATGTTCCCAACATCTTTGTAAGACTCTCCTGAAATCTTCTATATGATTTTTCCTCTTTTTCAAAAATATAGTGAGGTTGTCCAGATATATAACTATAATCCGGTCCTTTAGATCAAAAAACATTTTTCTCATAAAACTTTGGAATATGGCACTAGCAAGTATGAGTCCAAAGGGCATCCTATGATATGAAAACATACTCCAAGGAGTAGTGAATTTTATTTTATGTTGGTCTTTCTCTTCTACCTCAACTTGATTGTAACCCAAGAACCCATCAAGCATGGACATCATTTTGGATCTAGCTACTATTTGTAGTAAGTAATCCATATTGGGAAGACTGAAATTATCCTTCAAGAATGCTTGATTCAAATTATGAAAATCAATGTAGATTCTGATTTCTCTATTCTTCTTCCTAACTGGCTATATTTGCTACCCAAGTGGACTGATGAATGGGGTAGATGAACCTTTCTTTTAACACTTTATCTACTTCTTGAATATGGCATCTGTGACCTTAGGATTATAATTTCTTTGTTTTTTACAAAAAGGAACTAATGTTTTACCTTCCCACCTCAATAGCTTTTTAGGTATTCGTAGCTCTACCCAAAAACATCCTGATATTCTATGAAGATTTTTTTTGCAACTTCTTTCTCTTCAGGTGAGAAACATTTCCCAATATTAATCATTTTGGGATCATGAACATCCCCAATATTTATCCGTTCATATTCACTAGTGGTAGGTCCCTTTTCTTCTCTCTTTTTCTTAATGTAAGCATCATGTCTATTAAAAAAAATTTCTAAAAACACAAAGTATGGGGGAATAATATTACCTCGTAGTTGAACTTCATCATGTTGGCTTCATTTCTTTTTGACATCAAATTTTTTATGATTTTCATCATTGGGTTCATGTTTAGAACTAGATTTGTCATTTTGTAGGAATAGCTAGAAGCTCTTATCATCTTCAAAGACTTTCCAAGATTCTACATTATCTAGAATAGAGGCTTGATACACAATCTCCATCTAATATTCCTTGTCCTTGAATTTTGGATGGGGTAGTAGCAGAGAAGCAAAAACTACTAGAGAATTAGCTTTGGTGTTCATCTCCCTTGGCACTGCTTCAATAGAAAAGGCATCTATGCCTTCTATTTCATCCCAAACTCTATTTTGATAATTATTTAGCTTGTGATTCTTTATAGAATATTTCCCTTTAATTTTTCTCATAATGAGTTCTGCATCACCTTGGGCTTTCAAGATCTTTATTCCTTTTTCTTTTGTTATCATTATCCCTAGTAACAAGGCCTCATACTCTATAGTATTATTGGTATTCCCAAAGGCCAATTTGAAAGCCATGGGTTTAGGCTCTCCTTTAGGGGGAATTAACACTACACTTGTGCCAGATCCTAAAGAAGAATAGCTTCCATCAAACTCTAATGTCCATATTTCCATTGAATCTTTTCCCTCATTAAGAATTCCTTCATTTAGATTTTCATTTCTTTGTTCATCCAAAGCCTCTCTATTGAATAACATGTAATTGCTAAATTCAAGCTCTTGATAAAGGATCTAGGCTTTAGGATCATCTGATTTTAAGATTGTAAATTTTGCCTTTTCTTCAAGTTCTAATTTGACTTTTTTATTCCTGATAGGTATGACCGCCTGGGACCAAGCTAATTTTATTTCTCCTCTTAAGTCTCAACAAAAATTCTTGCTTAAGAGAATTCCATAACACGCAAGAATATATGCTACTAGAATGGTTAATAAGAGTTTCTTTTCTGGATGTAAAGCCAAGGCTACTTGAGCATCTTTAATTTTCCCAAGAAAATGAACCTATTTGGCATCCATAAAATAACATCTTCCATGTACCTTAGTGAGATTAAGGCCCAAGGTGTTAGCCATAGAATGGGGCATAACATTGTCTGATGCACCTAAATCTATTATGCAATTTCTTAGCTTGCACCCATTGATATACAATGAGATATAAAATGGGTTGGGCTTTTTTTCTAGGAGATGTTGCTAAAACAATAGAATCCTCTTGATTAAACAAGCTAGATGTCAAGGTTTCTTCTCCTTTTGTAACAATCACATTTTGATTCAAATTTGATGCATTCCCTTTACACTAATCTACCAGTATTTTTAACTCATAAGGGTGAGACTTCAAATAATCTATAGGGGAAATTTGAATTTTTGATTCTTCACAAAATTGGATAAAATCAAAAGGAATTTTTTCCTTTCCCATTTGTGTAGTGAATAATCCTTGATCAATATGAACATTACTCACCAAAGGACTGGGATCATTCTTGTGAGCATGACTGGGGGATTGATTCTTTTTCCTTTGACCTTAAGTCAATATTATGTAAGAAGTTCCATCAATAGTTGTGTAGCACTCACCTTTTGATTCAGAATCTGACTCATAATCTAAAAATAAATTTCCAGAGTTGCCATCTGAGTATGAATCTGATTATGGGCTAGGGGTTGTAGTGTTTAGCTCCTTGGTGGATAATAACTTCATCATATGGGTAGTTTCTGAATAGCTCTGACTATCATAATTTTTTGTCAAATGAAAGACATGCATATTTCCTTTCTTTCATGTTGCTTCAATTTGTAGCCTTGGTTGTGAGCATGTAAGCTGTGGATTTTTTCCATCATTATTCCTTCCTAGCAAATTTTGATAATTCTATTGATAGGAATTATTGAATCTGGATAATTGCCTTTTTATTGCTATCAATTCATTTGAAAATTTTTGAATCATTTCATCAAATGATGTGGTATTATTGGAACTTCCTTTAGTTTGAAGTTCTCGCTTCCATTTTCCTGCAGAAATTAAATCATCTTCAAATTCAATTGCCCTTTGTGCATCTGCTAAATCCATAGGATGTGCTCTTCTCAAATCATAATTGACATCTGGGGGCATTGTGCTAAAAAATAAGGTTTTCAAATTATCGATTGTAGGTCTGTTAGTAGTTGGAATTCTGCTAATAATCTTATTGAACTTGGTAGCAAAATCTCTCATACTCATGGTGGATTGATTTTTAATGGAAGTCAAATATGTTAATAAGGCATTTTCATCTTTCATAGTTTTAAACCTCTTCTCAAAGTTCATTCTCATCGTATCCTACTTAGTAATTGAGCCATCATCTAAATGATAGAACTAATCTGCTACCCCTTCTATTAAGGTTCCCACAAATAACCTTATAGCAACATCTTCATGTCCAACTCCTAAGATGCATGTAGCTACAAAGAAGGATTTAATATGTTCATCTTTAGTAACCTTCCAATCTCCTAATTCATTACTTCTAATGGTCCTATGACTATAGCCCATGGAGCAGCCATAATTGTTCTAGTAGTGTATGGCAGGAAATTAACAACTGGGGAAGTAGAAATTTTGTGTAGGGCCAATACCTGACAGGTAGAATGTGAAGTACTAGTGTCTTTATTCCTCATAGTGGAAGGTGGTATACTTCAAAAAAAAAAAATCACCTTTCCACTTTGGAATGTCTAAGATGGGAAAACCAAGCTCTGTAAGTTTATCAAAAATAGGGTCTTGTCCACCCTATTCCTTGGTACTTCTGAGGAATCTTGTTTTTTCTAGGGTGCTAAGTTAATTTTTTCTTTGAGCTAATTGTCTCAATTATCTTTCTTCTCTTTGGATGTCCCTCCTTTTAATGGATATTTCTAAAGCTTCAACTCTTCTTTCTTCTTCTTCCAATACTTGACTAGTATTCCTATAATGTTTAGCATTCCTCCTATGTCTCCAAACAAATGTATTAAGGGATGAAATTATGTCTTCTTGATTGTCTTGAAAACCAAGGTTAGGTTGGAGCACTAGAATAATGTTTTCATGAGGTAGTACCATTTTTCCTCATGAAATAGACTTTTTAGTCAAGCAACTATTCATTTTCCATAGTAGAGTCGCCAAAAATTTGTTGGTAAATAGATTTTTTCTTCTTTGATTATCACTCTTGAATGCCCAAATTAGGAAAAATATCTAATTAAAAATAGTTGAAAACTCATTTATGAGTAGATTGGCTTTGCTCTAAGTTGATAGGTACAACTTCCTATGGTGGATTTGCAATGAGTCATGTTTTGTTTCTAAAACTAGACAAGGATTTGTTCTTAACCAATTGAGAGAGTTGCAGTTTATTGCTTAGCATTGTAAAAAGTGGCAAAGGAGCTAGGCACGAACATGTTGCTAGAAAGTTATTTTCATTGCAATATGGAAGTGAGAATTAGATTGTAACTCCATGGAAGACCATGGTGATGTATGAGTTTTGCATCATAATAATGGCATCAATCTTGCTAGTTTGTAGATCTGAAGACATAGCCAGATTTTGGTGAACTCCAAAATCAAATCCTTTGTCTCTTGTTCTTTCTGATGCATGTTTTTTCTACTAGTTATTTTCTACATTTTAAAGTATTATCTACTCAATTCACAAGAAACATCAATACTGATCTTAATTTTAAATCTATATCCTAGTGAATCTTGAAATTGTAAGTGATTCACAATAAGGAGTTTAAAGATCAAGTTTGGTATCAGAGCTAGTTTGACAAGTTGCATGTTGTGAGATACTTGGAGCAAATTCAAGAAAAGTGAGGCAAGATGGCTTCACCTAAGAAAAATTATTTTCCTTTTATCTTTGATGCAAAATTTTACAAGGCATTCATAGTGATGAAAGACAAGGTTGATGAGATGTACGAGAAATGGAAGTCTAAAAAAGAAGGCTTCTAAAAGGAAGCTAAAGTTGTAGATGTAGTGGAATTTCCTCATTCTTCTTATTCTCTTTCTTGTTCTCTTGGTGATTCTCATAAACAATCTCAAAATGTTGGATTGAGGTTGTTAACTAAGATGGGCAACAAAGGAAAGGGCCTTGGAATTTATGAACAAGGTATGATTGAACCTATGAAGGTGAAAGCTAGATCTCACTATCCAAGATTGGGATATGGTGAAAGAGAATGCTCCCTTGTAGTGGATGAAAATAATTCTCTTAAAGAAGAACCATCTCAAGAACAATCTATAAGAGACAATGAAGCATTAGCTTCAGGTGGTGGTGACACATGCAAGATGTCCAAGAGAAGAGCGAACACAGATTCTTCTCGCCATGCATGTACCAAGGGTGAACATGAAAGGTATAGAAAGACTAGTAAATCCAATATTTCTTTTTATTATAAGAAATTTGGAAATAGAAAAAGTTTATGGTTTAGAAAACCATGCACATTTTGTGGGTTGAATAACCATAGTGTTTCTAAGTGTTGGAAAAGAATGGCTTTGTACAGGAAGGTCAAGTTAGCTAGTAAATAAATAGTGCATCAAGACCCATCTCCAAATCAAAAGAAAGAGAAGGGAAAGAAAGGTTGGATGTTGAAAACACCTTGCTCTCATTGCAAAAAACTGGACATCAAAAATCTCATTGTTGGAAGCTTCATCCAGAGCTTTGTCCAAAGAAAGACAAGAAGAAGATTGTAGTTGATTCTATATTGGTGAATACTAGGCATATGAAGAGGTTCATTTATGTGAGAAAAACTTCTTCATTCATGTTTGTAAAGGTGGTAAAGCAAGGTGATTGAAAGCATAAAAATGATGTAGTTTCTTGTATGCCTAACCATCATGTGCCTTAGGGATTATCAATGCCACAACATGAGGACTTGTCATGGAAACCTGTTACAAGGATTAAGGGTATTTTTAGCTCATTTTCATTTTCATCTTTTTATTTTTTAGTGCTACTAATGTGTTGTACATGGATAGTAGCTAGGGGGGGAAATGCAAATGGGTAGCAACATGAATGCAGTTTTCATAATTATTGTACAGCTTTCTAGTAAAGAAAGTGTATAAATAAGGTGGATAGATACTGGACAAGTGGGAAAGTGTTTCTCTCTCTTACTATCTGATTAAGAAACTTTTGGAGGTCCAAAAGTTCCTTTAGTGGGGAGGAATAATCTAGGTGGATCTTGAAGACCTCAAAAATTCAACCCACTCAAAATCCCCCAAGATTGGTTACAATGGATAAAGCATGAAAAAACGTTACTAGCATAACTTGAATTGTGTCAAAAGGAGTCTATTTTCTCAAGATATGCTTGGTAAAAATTTGGGTCAAACTAGTGAACCAAGGGTTGACCAAAAAGGTGAAATTGGACCATCTCAAAAGTGGTCAAAAATGGTCTTAAATTAAAGAGCCTATCAAGAGCTTTCCAATGGCGTTCATTTCATCAAAAATGGAGTTCATATGTGAAAGTTACGGTCATTTGAAAATGGAGGGAAAATGTAACTTTTGATGATGCCATCATGATATCATCATCCTCATTTTATGCTCTTAATAATATAAACATTTTTAAAATAGCGTATACTCCTAAATATAATATGTGGTTAATATGAACCGTATATTCTTATGATTGTTATTTTATAAAAAGGGGATATATATTGTTATTTGTTAAGGGGTTAGTTTATTTTGTATGGCTTACAATTATAAAAGCCAAAAAGGGAGGTTATTTATTTGGATATAATTTTGAATGGGGTCCCATATTTTATGGAGGTTATAATGTAAGCCCAAAATTATAAGGGCCATTATTTTCAAGGAAAGTAGTAAAATTGGGAGATTTGGGTTATTTGATTATTTTAAATAAGGAAAATAGTAATTATATTGGTTATATGGTTTTAAGACAAATATAGCCAATATCAAGTATAAAAGGGGAATTATTTTCCTTTGAAAGACAAGCCTAAGGAGGAGAAAACTCTAAGGAAAAAATTCTTGTAAGAAGAAAGAATATTCTTATTTCTTAAATTCTTGGAGAATTATTTTACTCTTGATAAAGAGTTTTGAGGAAGTGAGATTTTTTCTTGTAAGTAAGCTAAGTAGTCTCTTGAGAGATAAAAACTTGGTGAGTTCCTTGAGAGAGTTTTCATGACTTGTAAAGTCATTTTTGTTAAGGCTTAATGCCCATTGAGAGAGTTGCAATTTTATTTCTTAGCATTGTAAAAAGTGGCAAAGGAGCTAGGCACGAACATGTTTCTAGCAAGATCTTGTCATTGCAGTGTGGAAGTGAGAAGCAGATTGTAACTCCATGGAAGACCATGGTGATGTATGAGTTTTTTTGGAAAACTAATTGAAAAGGATTACTATCAAAGAGGGAGATTGTTGCAAAGAAGGAAGATGGTTGATAAAGAATATTTTCAATCATTGTTTTGTCATTGATGTCAAACCTGCTATTTGTTGGAATGACAATTGCTTATAATATCCAAGTACTATCACTTAGTTGATTGATGAAGAGGACTTAATCAATAATATGTAACAAAAGAACCTAAGGGAAAGGTTGAGTTATGGTTTTATAATGAAGTGCAAGGATTAGTTAAGACAATGGTTAAATGATGTATTGATAACATACTTGAAGATACAGAGGTTGGACACACTTAGAAACCCTGGAGGAATAACTTGCAACAAGGATGTCTACAAAGCTTAACTAAGTTCATTAGTGAGTGCCAAGAAAGCTAGTTCAAGCTAAGAAAATTTTTAGTTAGTGCTGAGGAAATGAAAAATCTAGTGTGTGTCAAGTAATATAGAAGGAGCCAAGTGTTTTTAGGTGCTGAGATAAGTAACAGGTTTTGAGCATCAGTAAAATGTATTGATGCCAAGTAACATAGTATGTGTCGAGCACCAAAATTTCAATAATGTCAAGCTACTGCATTATTTGAAAAGTCAAAGATTCACTAAATCTAAGCTGACAAGTTTGTTACCTTGAATTTTTTGAACCATTTGGAGGATAAGGATGATGAGTTGGTGGCATAGAATTTTATGTAAACTATTTTTGAGTGGATTCAAGAGGATTTTGCATGATGTTTCTAGAAGAAACAAAATGTGGGTTAGATTCAATGAATCCTACCTAATCCACTTGACCTAAAATAAAGGATGGAAGAATTGAGCACAAAAAGAAATTATAGACTTCTATTTAAGAAGTCACAGGCCAAGAAGCAAGCATGGCTGGTGTGCCAAATTGTGAAGTAGTTGAAAGGTGTCAAGGAAAAGACATCAAGAAGAGAAGGAAGAACAAAGCACAGAGACTCTAATTTAATAATTGGTCAAAAGGAAGATTACACTGGTACATTGAGCATGAAGATTCAAGGAGACAAAGCTTAAAAGGAGGGCAAGCTATCAAAACTATAGAGACTAAAATCCAAGAAATGTGAAGAGCTAAACAGAGATTTGAAATCAGCAAGATAACTTGTGAAATGTAATCAAGTCAAAACCCCTTATTGTTACTCTCTAGAAATGTATCAATTAGGATAAAAATCCTATGGACTTAGGTTGGTTTAATAGCCATTTGTAAATCCTTTAATAGGGTGTCATTCCAAGTGAATGTTCTAAAGTCCTCTAACTAGGCCCACTTCTAACAAGGTAGTTAAATCATTTAACTAGGTCACATTTAATAGTGTGTTCTAGTCTTTAATAGGGCAAGCCTTTCACAAGGCATCACTTTAGAGGAGTGTGAATTGAGTAGCATGTTTCTGGTGGTTTTTCCCACATTGGGTTTCCATGTAAATCACTGTGTTATGTGTTGATCTTTTGATGTGTTATGCTTGCATATTGATTTACAATAACTTGCTAAGCAAGAAATTTTAAGCCTGGATGAATAAACAACTTTATAGGCTCACTTTACTTGATTAAAAAGTTTTAATTGGACATTTGAACCTTGAATAACTAATTCACACCCCCCTCTCAGTTATTATAAAGAATTTCTAACAAGTTTTGCATCATAATAATGGCATTGATCTTGTGAGTTTGTAGATTTGGAGACATAGCCAAAGTCTGGTGAACTCTGAAATCAAATCCTTTGTCTCTTGTTCTTTCTGATGCATGTTTTGTCTACTAGTTATTTTCTACATTTTAAAGTATTATCTACTCAGTTCACAAGAAAAATCATTATTGATCTTAATTTTAAATCTATATCCTAGTGAATCTTGAAATTGTAAGTGATTCACAACATGGAGTTTATAGATCAAGTTTGGTATCAGAGCTAGTCTGACAAGTTGCATGTTGTTAGATACTTGGAGAAAATTCAAGAAAAGTGAGGCAAGATGGCTTTGCCTAAGAAAAATGAGTTTCCTTTTGTCTTTGATTAGAATTTTACAATGCATTTCATGGTGATGAAATCCAAGGTTGATGAGATGTACGAGGAATGGAAGTCTAAAAAAGAAGGCTTGTCAAAGGAAGCTAAAGATGCAAACTCAATGGAATTTCCTCATTCTTCTTATTCTCTTGATTGTTCTCTTGGTGATTCTCATAAACAATCTCAAAATGTTGGATTGAGGTTGTTAACTAAGATGGGCAACAAAGGAAAGGGCCTTGGAATTTATGAACAAGGTATGGTTGAACCTATAAAGGTGAAAGCTAATTCTCGCTATGCAAGATTGGGTTATGATAAAAGAGAATTCTCCCTTGTATTGGATGCAAATAATTCTCTTAAAGAAGAACAATTTTTGAGAGATAATGAAGAATCAGCTTCAAGTGGTGGTGACACATGCAAGTTGTCCAAGAGAAGAGCGAACATAGATTCTTGTTGCCATGCATGTACCAAGGGTGACCATGAAAGTTATAGAAAGCCTAGTAAATCCAATATTTCTTTTGATTATAAGAAAGTTAGCAATGTAGAAATTTTATGGTTTAGAAATCCATGTAGATTTTGTGGGTTGAATAACCATAGTGTTGCCAAGTGTTGGAAAAGAATGGCTTTGTATAGAAAGTTCAAGTTAGCTAGTAAATAGATAGTGCATCAAGACCCATCTCCAAATTAGAAGAAAGAGAAGGGCAAGAAAATTTGGATGTTGAAAACACCTTGCTCTCATTTCAAGAAAGGTGGACATCAAAAATCTCATTTTTGGAAGCTTCATCCAAAGCTTTTTCCAAACAAGGACAAGAAGAAGATTGCAGTTGATTCTCTATTGGTGAACACTAGGCATATGAAAAGGCTCATTTATTTGAGAAAAACTTCTTCACTCATGTCTATAAAGGTGGGAAAGCAAGATGATTCAAAGCATGAAAACAAGGAGACACCCCCAATTGCAAGGAAGTCATTTGATCCAAAAGCCTTGTAATAAGCACTCAATGTACTTTAAAATGAGTCTTGGTTGGAAGAGAATATTGATAGAAAGAAGAGGAGATGTGAGGAAAGTGCTCCATATAAACACCTCATTGTAAAGATGGCTCAATCTTAGCTAGTACTAAAGAATGAGATGAAATAGAAGACCCTAGCAGCATTGGCAATGGATTCTTCTATTGGTCACATGCAAGTGGAGATTACAGAACCTTAGAAGGAGGGAAAATTTCATGAGTTAACTCCTAATTATTTTCATATTAGAACTAACATGGGCATTCCAGTGCTTGATTTGTTGGAAACATGAATGTTGATGATATTCTGATTGGGAAGTATCGTAGAAACATGATTAGATCATTATCATGATGATATGTTGCATTCATGACTTTGTTTGTCATTGGTGTCAACATAGTAGTTTTATTTGGTATCTTACAAAAGAATAGTGGTAAAGATCAAGTTGGTACAGATAGATTGTTGAGTAGTTTTAGTAGCGAAGTTAAATGGAGATTATACTATGTGTCCACTATACATAGCTAACCTTGGAAGCATAAGATATTAATTCTAGAAGAATTTATGCAAGTTTTGTGAAGACTATTCTGAGATAGAGTTTGCAAAGGCATGTTCTAGTAAACTTGTTATATCTCTTAGTAAATTTGTTATTCTGATAAGCTAAAGTTAAATGTGTGAAGAATACATTTTGGCGATGATGTGGACAAGCTCTCTCATCATAATGTTATGTGTATGAAAACTTATTCAAGTGTAACATGTTCTTAATGTTTTCCTATAATAATGAATTGAGAAGGTGTAATAGCCAACTCAAAAAATTGTGTTGTGGATTTGGTATAAAGGAAGGACATTTTCCTTTATCATGTATGAAGGATATATGTATGAATGTGAATGATTAAAGAGAAGAATGTGAAGTTAAGTAGAGCTGAGAGGAAGTGAAGGAAACTTCATTAATGAGGTTTTATTATGTGATCTAAAGTTGGATACTTGGATCTAAGGTTCGTGACCTAGTCTACAAGGTCTGACAGTGATTGGTCTGGTTGACAGGATAGAGGAAAGAAGTTATAGTATAGTATACACAATTATTTTGCAAGGAATAGTTGAGAGATTATTTGGAGATTGAGTTTAGTGGTCTTTCCCTAGAAGATATTTGGACAGTGGGTCCTTCTTTCTTCTACAACTCCTAACAAGGTTTGAATCTTCTAATAAGGATTCAAATTCTCCTAACAAGGACTCATATGTACTAAATGTTGTAATATACACCTACTAAGGTCCATCCTCTAACAAGGAATATTTATAATAGTACATCATCTTGTGGGCATCATTCTCACAGGGGTTTTTTCTCTAATTAAGGGTTTCCCTAATTAATATATCTAGTGTAATTGTTTATGTGCATCTTGTTATGGTTACTATTTACATTGGTTGAATGGATAAGAACATTAAGGTTGATAAATGTTTTAATAATTGGATAATTGATTTACCCCACCCCACCAATTATCTTGGTGGACTATTGTTTCTAACAATTGCTATCAGAGTGTCAAGTCCTTGAAGATAAAGTTTAACAACTTTGGGAGATCCATGGCAAGCATGTTTAGGTTCAATGGTACAAATTATGACAACTGGAAAAAAAAGATGAAGACACTTATGTTGTGTATGGGTCTAGGATATTGGATTTTGACAAAATCATCAAAGAGAATCATTGTTGAAAAATATTTGGAAACTTGTACCGAGGAAGAAAGAGATCTTTTCATGTGTGACATGAGAGCTAAAGAAGTACTTGTTGGTCTAATTTTTCACATTACAAAAATTATAGGAAAATTTAGTGAAAAATCATTTGAGTCCTTAAGCCTTGCAAATTAGGGTTTTGTTCCTTGTATTTTTCCAACCCTTAGATTTTCCCTATTTTTAAAACCCTCAAAGTATTTTTAGAAAAATGTTTTTAATGGAATATCTTTTCACGTAAGGAAGGGCTTGTGCAAGCATGAAGTCATTATAATTTTGTTTAAACCTTACATGGTCGTGCTTGGCTTGCAAAATGCTTAATAATTTTATTAGGAAAATACCTCTAATAACGCAAAGCTTTTATAATCATTGATCTTGTTTAGATCAACAAGTATCACATGCCCGTAATTTTGAGATGCAAGGTTTTTAAATAATGCGGGCATGCGGCTTGGTGACATGTAGCCCTAACTTTTCTAAATTCTAGTGAACTGTAAAAGAAGTCATAAGTTGTCAGAAACTTTTGCAGGTTTGTCAGTACTTTTTTGCATGTTCTGGATTTCCTACGATATCATTGGTTGAATTACCATCAAAGATGTTCCTTTATCACCAAGAAGCATCAACCATTGATTTCATTTGAATTAAGGGCCAGTGCTTTCCTACAAGAAGGAGATGTTCGTCAGATAAATAATGCAAGGAAGCAAAAATTGGACAAGTGGCAAGGTCTAACAAGATGGGCCTATCATTTTCAAGGATGGATGTCTTTCATGGCAAGTGTCGGACAAGTTGGGATGGTTGGAGATTTTTATTCATCACTTTAGCCAACATGGTGATAAGGATACCTGATTATATAACCGTTCATCTATCAAGGATCAAAGGTCAATGCATGCCTACAATTTGAAGCTGCATAAGAGATAAATAATGTGGGCAAGCAATTTTTTGATGTGTGGCAATGTGGGGTTGAGTAATTGTAATTGTATGCTGTAGTGTGCCACACAATAAAATGATTGCTGACATGTACTGCCAAATGTGCCTTTGAAGAAGTTTGACTGCCGAAGGGAAGTGAACTCTTATCAGCCTTAGATCTTTCAAAGATCTATGGTTAGTGTAATGTCACATTATGAAGCTACAAGTCGGATAAGAAAAGTGGGTATGCACCTTTGCAACGCATGTCACAATGGGGCCAAATTATGGAAGAATGTTGATTCATGCCATGTGGCCTGCCACTTGTGCCTAGCTGGAAATACTTATGATGTGGGCACGAAAAGTGTAAAAAATTAATGCAATAGTCAGATGAGTCAAAACACGCAAATTGAAAGTAGTCATTTCATTGGCCCAAGTGGATGATGCAAGCATAGAATGTAGAGTTTTTTTTTATCTTTGATCTTATCCTAATCAACAAAGGGCGCTTGCCCACAATTTGAACTTGAGTGAAGTTTAAACAAAGCGAGAATGCGCCATGTAGACACATGTCCATGGTGATGTCAAAAATTTTAACTTAGAAGCTATGTAGGGTATAATTAGTGTTGCCATTGATCTTTTGAAGATTGACAACTGGTACAAGCCTGCAATTTGAAGATGACCATTAGATAAGAAAAGCAGGAATGTGTTAGCATGACATGTGGAAAAAATGATGTCAAGTACCTGCTTGCTTAGAAGAAGATATGGGATCTGCTGGCGTGGAATGTTTTCAAAAGGCACAATCTCATATGGAGGTTTCCTATTGGTCAATCTAGCTAACTGAACTTTTTTCAAATATGAATTGTTTTGGTCGTTGATCTTGTCTTGATCAAGGAACAGTGCTTCCTCACAATTCTAATATGAAATAAATTTAAGGAATGCAAGCAAGCACTATTGTGACATATAGCCTTATTTTAAAAGCCATACAAATTGCTGTCTTTTAAATCAGAGCCATCTGATCTGGTGAAAGTCTATGGATAGGATTCAAATTTGGTTGCAATTTGGAGGTAATAGTTACTGAGAGTAAATATGATTCAGATTTCATGCGTGCAATTTCAATGTATGAAAAGAACCCACGATCTCACCATTAATGAATCACCAAAGCACAAAAAGAACATCAGGGCATACAAAGTTTTTAGAGCCAGGGCATGAAAATTCTTAGCTAGCACTCTAGTAAAATTGTAGAAGATATCACATAATGTAGAAGTGCGAGTTCTAGCAGGTAAGTACTCTGTGACTTTCTAAGAAATTCAAAGTATCTGTTGTTGTGAAATTTCTAGGGTTTTATTCAAAATGCCTCCCCGAAAAGAGTTCAGCGAGAAAATAGAGTATTTGAAACATTTTTTGCATGATGATTTTTGTGAACAATTCCCCTTATCAGTACATGAAATAAATAAGGGGAGTAAACTCATTCCAAAACATCCAAGAGTAGTTGTAGCAGAAGGTTTTTACAACAAAGCTAATTCGGTAAGAGATGCCCAAGTTTTCCATGGGGGGTCTGGAGTTGTTTAAGAAATGGTTTTCAGAATGAAAATTGGACACTCCTATGAGCAATGAATGGGAGTTCGATATTGGTAAATTAACAGTCCCCACAATTTTCTTTGATAGTGATTTATTGATGGATCTGGCAAATAAATATGATCCAATTATGGGGTGGGTAAAAAATCATGCTGGAGTGATCTGTTTAGGGTTTGTCCTGAATTATTTAGTGAGGTTTTCAACCTCAATCCTAACCATGTCATACATGAAACTATTGACCTAGATGACCTTCAAGCAAGGTATGATGCACAAAGGATTTACTTGAGAATAGGGCCACTACAAGAGCATGTTGCTAAAATTGGCACTTTGCCTATGATTACAGCTAGTACCCTAGAGCCATTGCTAAGAAGGCATTTCAACCCTAGAGCTCAAGCATTATATTTTTCTCTTTGCAAGATTTTTGGGATGGATAAAGCTGATCAAATCCTAGGCTCTATTGTCCTTGTCATGGCTCAAACTCTCCAATTTGGGATGAGCACTATTCTAGATTTTGCTACTTTTCTTGTGAAAGAGATTCACCATGGTCTAGTAGGGATAGCAAGGGGAAAAGTGGACAAACCATGCTATTGGTATTAATTGCTCATGCATATATTCTTGTATAAGGGAACAACCAGGTATGGAGAAAGGAATCTAGTGCAACTGTGGAGTGTAGATATGACTTCAGAAGCTATAGATGCCAACTATGTGAGATTTGATAGATACTCTACTTCAAAGCTTAGGTTGCTCTTGAAAGGTGACAGCCCCAAAATTCCACAAGCATTGCTAGAATTGGTTAGACCTAAGGACCATGCACAAGGACTATTGGTTAGTCATAATTGGGGGGATGTAATCCCTTATAATGTTTCAACTATAATAAGAGTATATGGTTTTGTGGGAAATCCACATGTGTTGCCCTTTCATGTGCCCTTGAAGATAGGGATCGCTAAGCTCTTATGGTAGATAGGCACTATAGATGAGAGGGAATTGTCTAAGAAGGACACCTTCTTTCCAATTGTTACTATAGTGCATGATTTTGTCTTTTTCAAGAAAGGGTGGAAGCACCTTAATTTGTTTTTGGATAGATATAACATGGTAGAGTCTCATGCTAGATTCATTGATCTTGAAGGATTTTATGACCTCTTAAGAGAGAGGATGAAAGCTTCTCGTATGGTACATCAAGTTTATTATCTAGAGGATATAATTAGAAATGTTTTCACATTGCAAGAGAAAGAATTGAGGAAAGAAAAATGGATAGTATTTAGCAAGACCCTAGAATTTATTAATGCTTTTGACTCCCAGTATGACCCATTGAAAGACAAAAAATATTAGGGAGCCAAAATGCAAGCATTAATGAATAATTTTGTTTGGATCATCCACACCATGAATGAAAAGAAAGCCATATATGTTGAGACACATCCAGACAAGGCTGCAGAGGTACAAAGAAGGATAAGTAGCAGAAATGTGGTGGCTCCTAACCAATATAGATTGCAGAGAAGGGCAGGTTATGTCATGATTCAAAATGTGCAACAGGCACCCCTTCATCAAAAGCCAAGGTCAAGAATTCCTTTTGCAACTAGCCCTCCAAAAAGGAAAAAATTAGAGCAAGGGTCTTCTTCTTCTCAAAAGGAACAATACCCCCAAGCTAGTCCCCAATCTAGATAGATGATGAAGCTCTAAGGGATTAGCTTAGACAAATTGGTGGAGAAGGGGATGTGATTCTTACTTCTACAGATTTAGATGTTGGGGAGCCACAGGAACCTCCTACACCTTCCTTGGACCTAACCATTGCAAACAACCAAGGCAAGGAAATTGATCCAATAGTTGCCCAAGCTTCTGAAAGGTTTGTTAATGATGAGAATTTTGTAAAGTTTAGGGCTTTTGCTTAGTTTTTGTGGAGATTAAACATGAGAAATTTTGAAAAAACTTGTGAGAAGATCAAGGCTGAGCAACTAGACAAACCTGATTTAGATATTAAGGAAGAGGTAAAATCTAAATTTTTGAATGATTTTGCCCAGTTTACTCCTGATGCTAGGAGGCAAATAGTTAGATAGTCAAGAGTCCTCCTTCTACCAGAATGGGATATTACAAATGCCATTGTTTTTTATTCAGTGAGGAAACAGAAGGATGTTCAACTAAGGACTGCTAAAGAAATACTGTAGGCTCATAGAGGAGTCAAATTTAGTGATGATCACCAAGCCCTTGTTATATGGTCCATGGAAAAAAGGGAAAATACTAGAATGCATGAGATTCCTGTTACCTCTGGTTTTACCGCCAAAAGATTTAAATTCAAATCCATGGCTTGTTCAATGGTTAGCCTAAAAAATTATTATTTTAATGCCTCGACTCCCCAAAGTTTCTCTTCCATCAGATTTTAGATGGATCGATGATCGGCGCGATCTCATCATCAGAAGCTGCACGGGAGATAGTATCAGCGACATCGCACCCGATTGACACATGTTTGGTGGGCTCGGCGAGTGGGCTACAATGGAGGATGGGTTGGGAAAGTTTTCCAGTGCTGCAAGTGCTATGGCGCTATCGCACGCCAACCGAAAAATCTCCATGGCGACATAGCGCCCGGCGGAGATGCTCATGTTGGCGGGCGGGTCACGTTGCCAAAAAATGTTGCGACGGTCGGGTAAAGTTTGGCGGGCCAGAGAAAATAAACAGCAAGAACTTCAGACAAAATATTGGGCCCCATTACGTACCTCATCTGCCCAATTGGTAGAGCCCATGCCACAGCAGTGAATCAAAAGGAACCACGCACTGATAGGGACATGTCATCGGTTGAGTGATATGGCGCTATGGAAATTTAACCTCAATTTTCCCATAGCGACATGGCACCTCGTCGACACATGGTCACCCTATGAGGCCAAGTCGCAAGATTGCCTGGTGGTGTTCCGCTGGGCTAGTAAGGAACTGCCGCGTGTAACCAGGCTGGAGTCTCTATCAGTACAGTTGGCATAGTCAAGGTTTGCAATCTCCACCGTCAAATTTGATTGCATCAATGGATGGCACCATCTCGCTATGGCAGAGATGCGCAAATATTATCATGGCGACATAGCGCCCATCCACCACGTGGCCATTCTATGGATCAAATCTCAAGTTCACCAATCAGATGATGCCATGTGTATATGTCAGGACACGGCAACCACGGGCCCAGTAGTTTTCAGGAGGGATGGCGAGTGAAGTACGATGTCGCTCTGATCATCAGATCTGCAAATATTTACGGCTGGCGCTATCTCACCATCAGGAACTGCCCAGACTTTAGCATCAGCGACATAGCACCCATGTGCCACGTGTCCTTGTAGGGCTGTATTTCATGCCATTAGAAGCAGTTAGGGTGGGGTGACTAACAAACCAATAGGAGGATGCCATGTATTAGTAGGCTCGGTGAATCAATAGGAACGGAGGGTTACGAGAGGTCAAGTTCGTGACCATCGGATGAGAAAAGATCAACGGTAGGCACCATGTTGCCTTAGTGAAGCTACAAGATTTTTACCATGGTGACATCGTGCCCAATTGACACGTGTCAATGGGGTCAGGTCTTGCTAGATGCATCATTGAGGTGGCACCGATTCGGATGGGGCCTAGTCACAAGAAAGAGAGTCCACGGCGAATCAAAAACAACCACGTGTGCCGAGTCAGAACACAGATATGTCGAGGGGCCAAATTTCTTGATACGACCAATGCATTAAGGGGTGGGTTCTCCACCATCAGATATGCAAAAATCTAGGGTCGGCGCTATCTTGCCATGGAGGAACTATGCGGATTTTACAATAGCGAGTTAGCGCTCGGAAGACACATGTCCTCATGGTTCAATTTCGACGTGGCGATTAGCTAACAGCTAGCGGTTAGATGATAAGGTTGGCGTGGTTAGTTCACAGGCGGTCAACCACGGAGGGACTCTCCAGGTGGCAAGACAAAGGATTACGATTAGCCCATGTGGCCTAGTCGGCATATAAGAAATCGGGTCGACTAATAGGCCAGTTTGATTCATGAACCAAGAAGCAGAGGCGATCGACGTATCTTGCGATCTGATCTTCGCGATCATTTCTGACCTACCAGGAATGAATGCAGGACATAAGGACACTCCACCCATCCGATCGATCCATCTACCATGTTAGGGAATGTTGTGGCACCGTTTCTATCTTCTCCAGGATCTTCTCAGAAAGAAATGAGATTTCTCGGTATGCAGGCCAGGATTTCAATCCAGATCCCCGATTGGATTCTCAAGATGGGAAGTTAATGCCAGTAGGTAAGAGATGGATGTAACACGGAAATCTTCAGTTATGCCTAATCTTTAAAGGCAATTTTGTGATCTGTTCTCAGGGGGATTCTTTCTGATTTTCTCTGCTACTGCTTGCAGACTTGCAGTGTAAAACCCCTTTGTCTCTGAGCCATGTAATAGCCTGTATCATCTCTTTCAGCCATCAGTGTGAATGTGCATCACTTGCCTCCCATTGGTGTATTGTTGAGATCAACGATCTGCATACTGTATCTATCTTTGGCCTATTGGATAATACATAAGTGAAATCTCCTTTTCCTAGTGTCATTCGGTTGGTTTTTTCCGATCTATATGTGATTATTGATCGATATAAGTCTGGATGTGTATGACTTTTGTAGGCTATTCTAGTTTTGTAGTATATATATGGGTAGGAATGAGTCTGAACACTCTGTTTTGGTGCATCACCACCTTAGATTAGACTAGGTAGATTTTCTTTAACGCTCTCTTTCTCCCTTTCCCTTCTGAGAATAGATAGGTTGCCCTAATAGTAAGAGGAAACCAACCTTCTTCGGAGACTCAACCTTGTAGTTCAAGTCCCATAGCTTGGAGGTTGTTTCCATGTTTCACTAGGTTGTCCTCATGCATAGGCCTTGGACAAGGGTGCAAACCTAAGTGAAAACAGTTTTTGGCATGCCCGGTGAGACCTATATCAGAAGATTTCATGTCTACTGGTGTCAAAAGAAGAAAGAGTTTCTGAGATTAATGCTGAAGAAGTAGTGTTGGCTTTAGTATTCAAGCCTTCAAGAGGCTGATTCATCAAGTACTTGGCAACTCTGAGCATCAACAAATCTGGTTTCAGGCCAAAGTTGCAGAAATTCATGCCCAGAACTGAAACAAGAGCGTCTTCTAGAGGTAATTTTCAATATCAAGAACTCTCACTTTCAAGTCCTAGAAGAAGGAGGGCTAGAGCTTCATTATCACCAGTTAGAGGTGGAGTAACAATCAATATACCTGTGAGATCTGTCTCTACTCCTCCTATTGTCCGAACTCAGCCTAGATTGCCATCAGCACTCATCAATAGAACACTTGTTTATATGGCACAGCCAAGAGTTCATCCTTTTTCCACCTTTAATGGTGGAAGTCCTCTGTTGTTAGCCCAAAGACATGATATACCAGTAGCTGCACTAAAAAGCATACCTGATTTTACTAGTGAAACTTCTATTTCCCCCCTAGAGCATATCCAAGAGGTAGTGAATGTCTGCAATATTCATGGTATTACAGAAGATGATGTTGCTATTAGACTTCTAGCCTCATCTTTAAAAGGAAAAGCATTACAGTGGTATAGAGGCTTAGCTCATGGTTCCATAACTAATTGGGATGGACTAGGAGCAGGATTATGCAAACATTTTAAGGATAAGAGTGACCATTTATCACTATTAGAGTAGTTGACTACAATAAAAAGAGCCCCCCATGAATGTATGACTGATTTTAATTACAAATTCCAAAAGACATGGGATAGAATACCTACTATAGTGAAACCTACCCCTATTAATGCCTTCTTGCATTACCTTACAGCTTTTAACAGTGATATTGCCACCACAATCCAAACTATGGAAGGAGATACATTACCTAATGCTTATGAGACAGCCATAAAAGCTGAGAACATTCTAATATAAGGGGGAAAGTTGGCTCCAAGGCCTCCTATGCCTTTCTTTCCTGATGTTCCCAACCACCAACCAGCAATAGCCCCTCTCCCTACAATTTCTACATCACAAGCCCTTACTCTAGTTCCCCAAGCTTCCACATCCTTAAACGGAATAGATGAACTCAAGGAAATGCTCCAAGGTCTAGTACTGAACGCAGATAAAAGAGAAAAGACCCTGGATAAAAAATTACAAGAGCAAGGGAGGGAGTTGAAGGACCAAGGGAAGAGACTAGAGGATAGTTTTTCTCTAATACAAAAGATGAGTAACAAGGTGGTGGCCTTAGAAAGGCAGCAGGCCCAAGGTGGCAAGCCTCCCCAATTGCAATATTAGGCTCCAAGCAGTGGTAGGCCTCTTAATCAGTGGAATAGCTCTTTTGATCAGAATAGGCAGAATAGTTATGCTTCTACTTCAAGCTCAAATCAGAACAGAGCTATGGTCCCTCAAAATAACTTGGCCCAAGACCAAGATTTTTGTCCCTCATGTAACTATTCTTATACCTACTGCCTGTGTCAGAAAGTAGAATCTTATTTGGCCCTAACTATCCAGGAGTCCACATTAAAGCAATCACCCAAAGAAGATCATCCCAAGGAAGCCTCATATGTTCAGAGGCAGGGTGATTGCTCTTTTATGAATCACCAGATGGAGGAACATTGTAATGTAAACCAGGACTCCGTTGCTCATAACACAAGAAGCAAGAAGAGAGCTATGGAACATGTTGCTCCTCCTTCTCCTAAGCATGCCTCAACTTCAAGTGTTATACCTAACACACAAACAGCAAATGAGCAGACAAACACTTCACAACAGCAAAAGCAAGGTCCGAGAAATGAGGACGCAAGTGATCCTTTTGTTGCCCCATCTCAACCTCTTGTAAGTGCAGCCCCGAAAGTTTCTACCAAAATCCCTAGTGCCCCATTAAGTGTGGTAGAGCAAATGAAGAAGACCAATGTAAACATTTCCATGTGGGATTTTGTTGCTACCATACCAATGCAGAGGAAGATGTTGTAGCAAGAATTGGAAAAGATTGAGCCCAAGGATCAGTCATCTACCATGGAGAGTGCAACTAGTTTAGTACAACCAGCAGGAGATGTGGAGGCAAATAAAAAGGTTAGACCTCCTCCATTTTATGTTTCTCTAATTATAGGGGGCAAATTAGTCCATAATTGCATGATAGATTCGAGAGCTAGCAGCTCAATAATGCCTAGGTGTGTTGCTGATGCTTTAGGGATGAAATATGAGCCCATTGTTAGGGATGTGTTACAACTAGATGGGAGTACTGTCAAAACCATAGGCATCCTTAGAAGTGTGGAAATGGCCCTACATGCATGCTCCAGTTGTACTGTGATTCAAGACATATCTGTTGCTGAGGTTAAGCCCTATTTCACCATCTATCTTTCAAGAGACTTCACTGCTCAAATTGGTGGATTCATATCTGCTGATTGGTCTTACATGTCATTTAAGACTAGATATGGGGCCAATGCTTCAATAAGAGCAGAACCTCAAGCCCTTCACCACACTGAACCCTACACTCCCAACTTCATCAATATGAATTGCCCTATCCTAGAGGTGAACGAAAATAACATAGTAAACAAGCCTGTCACTTTCATAGCAGAGATTCCTGATTTCTTTTTGGATGAGTGGGCAAATACATGTTAGTTTGAGCCTATGTCGGAAACCCTTGAGACAGGCCTTAGTACATATTGCATAATAGAGAAGGAGGTTCAAGTTCCTGACCTTTTTAGGACTAATGACAACATAAATGGAGTATGGAGTATGTACTTTTATGGCTCAAGGAATAGAAATGGATCAGGGGCTGGTGTTATGTTGATCTCTCCTACACAAATAAGATACTACTTCTCTTTTAGGTTCCAATTCAGTTGTACCAATAATGTGGTCGAGTATGAATCCTTGATCCAAGGTCTCCTACTTGCCCAAAATAGGGGAATTCAAACCCTAAAAGTATATGGGGACAGTGAGTTGGTAGTGAACCAAGTGAGAAATCAGAATATCACCAAAAATGGCCTGTTCAAGTCTTATAAACATAGAGTCTAGGATTTGCTTGAGGGTTTCAATGCATTTAACATTCAGAGCATTCCTAGGAAAGAAAATAAACATGCTGATAGACTTGCAGTAGTGGGTGCATCTTATGATGTGCCAAGGAATCTTGAGGAAGAAAAGAAACAACAAATAAGGGTAGTGGTGAGGCCTGCTATTCCTGATAATAATACTCATTGGCAAGTGTTTGAGTCTGATGAGCAAATTGTGAGCTTCTTGTAGAATGAAGCAGAATTTTCAAAGAGAAGTCAGCTAAGACTACAAGATCAATATGGTGATCAGATCATTCATCTCAGTTCCAACAAGCTGCCCAAGGGTCTCATTACCTTGGAGAACGTCTTTAATCCTGATGATCAAACAAGAGGCAAAGGGATGAATCTAGCTGCAGAAAAGGATGACCATGCCCCAGTTACTATTGTTGATGGAAAATCCCTTAACATGGGGAAGGTATGTTCTAAAGCTGAGCAAGAAGATTTCATTCATCTATGTCAAGAATTTAGTGATTTATTTGCTTGGACATATGATGATTTAAAAGGGTTTGACCCTAGTTTGTTTTAGCATACCCTAGATTTAGTTGATAGGGTCAAACCAGTAAGGCAAAAATAGAGGCCAGTAAATCCCAAGATTGAACCTTTAATGAGGAAAGAACTATCCAAACTAATTGAGGCTAACATAATTTTTCCTATCAAACACTCATCATGGGTAGCTAACCTTGTCCTTGTGAGGAAGAAGAATGGAGAAATCAGACTGTGTGTGGACTTTAGGGATCTCAATCAGGCTTCCCTTAAAGATCACCATCCTCTCCCTTCTATGGAGCAAATTCTGTCCAAGGTCAGTGGGTCAAGGAGATTCTCTTTTCTTGATGGGTTTTTTGGTTATAACCAAGTGCTGGTTAAAGAGTCTGATAGATACAAGACAACATTTACTACTAAATGGGGCACCTATGCTTATTGCAAAATTCCATTTGGATTAACAAATGCAGGTGCCACATTCCAAAAGGCAATGGAGGTAGCTTTCAGAAGATTAATTGACAAGTTTGTCTTGGTATACCTTGATGATATAACTGTGTATTCCAAGAATGTGGAAGATCATCTTGATCATTTGAGACAGGTATTTCTAAGATGTAGAGAGTTTGGGGTATCTCTCAACCCAGCCAAATGTGTCTTTGCTACAAACCATGGAAAACTATTGGGACACATTGTATCTAATGGTGGATTGACCGTTGATCCAGAAAGAACAAAAGCAATACTTGCCCTTCCTCTCCCTAAACACAAGAAAGGGCTACAAAGTTTCCTTGGTAGGATAAATTTTGTAAGAAGGTTTATTCCTAATCTTGCCACCATGTTGAAACCCCTTACAGCCATGCTCAAGAAAGATATGATCTTCTCATGGACCAAGGAGGGGAAGGAGAGTTTTGAAAAGATCAAGGCAGCCATAGCATCGGCCCCTACCCTCATGAACCCAAAATTTGAGAAAGATTTCATCTTCTACACTTTAGGTGGTGAGTCAAGTATCTCTGCTCTGTTGACCCAAACAAATGAAAAGAATGAGGAGCAGCCCATAGCCTTCTTTAGTGAAGGGCTTAAGGAATATGAAGATAAGTATAGCTTTGTTGAGAAGAAAGCCCTTGCAGTCATTAGAGCCTTGAAGAAGTTTAGACACCTCTTATCCCATAATAAGATCCATTTGTTGGTACCCCATGCAAGTGTAAAAGACTTCCTGTTAAACAAAGATGTCAGTGAGAAGAGAGCTGGATGGATCACTAGGGTAATGGAATATGATGTTGACATTCAGATTACCAAATTGGTAAGAGGAAGAGGATTATGTAAAGAAATGTTATCAGATCAGAACTCAAATGAAGAAGTTTCCATGGTGATAGCAGAGTAGTAGGAGGAAAGGTACGCTGACGGTCCAAGAAGCTGGATAAATGACATGAAGAATTTCTTATTAGGGAATGGATACCCTCAGGGATTGGACAGAGCTAAAAGAAGACAATATAGACTACAATCCATTCCCTATGTTGTGATTGGCGATATCCTATTCAGGAGGGATTTTAATGGGACCCTATTGAGATGTGTTGAAGAGGATCAGGCTGAAAGGGTGATTAAAGAACTCCATGATGGCCCTGATGGAAGCCACTTCTCTGCAAGAACAACTGGTATGAAGATCATGAGGGCTAGATATTATTGGCCATCTCTGTTCCATGATTGTTACAGGTATGTGAGGAAATGTGAGAAATGTGCTTTTTTTTCAGGCAAGTAGAGACTTGCAGCTCTTCCTCTTCATCCTATTCAGGTGGATCAGCCCTTCACTCAGTGGGGGTTGGATTTTATAGGCCCCATTAATCCTCCATCTAGTGCAGGTCATAAATCGATCTTGGTTGCTACTGATTATTTCACTAGGTGGACAAAGGCAGTTGCCTTGAAGGATTCCACAGAGCCATCAGTTGTTGAATTCCTTGATGGAATTGTATCTAGATTTGGTGCTCCTTCTACTATCATCTCAGATAATGCCAAGTCTTTTGTTGGAACCCAAATTTGTGCATGGGCCACGAATCACAATATCTACCTGAGCACATCATCGAACTACTATCCTCAGGGTAATGGTTTGGCTAAATCTTCCAACAAGAATCTAATCAAAATTATGAAGAGGACAATAGAAGACAATCAGAGGACCTAGCACAAGAAATTAAGGACTGCTCTGTGGGCTGATAGGATAACACCCAAAAGATCTATTGGGAATTCACCTTTTGTGCTAGTATATGGTAGGGAAGCTAGACTCCCAATCTCATTGGAGTTCCCATCCTTGGAGTTAGCTCATCAGTTGGAACTGGTTGAAGATGATGCCATGTCAGTAAGAATGGCAGAACTAAGTGAGTTGGAAGAAAAGAGAAACAAAGCCATGAAAACTCTAGAGATTCACCAGCAACAGATGAAGAAGATTTTTGACAAGAAAGAAAGGGCCAGAATCTTCAGAGAGGGAGATTTAGTTCTCAAGTGGGACTCAGACAGAGAAAAACCAGGAAGGCACTCCAAATTTGACCCATTATGGAGTGGCCCTTATCTAATTTCCAGTTGCAAATAGGCCAACGCATTCCAACTAAGAAGGCCAAGTGGTGAAATTCTACCCATTCCAGTTAATGGGATCTATCTAAAACCCTATTTCTGAAGGGTTGTGAATCTATGTACATACTTAATCTAGTTGCTTCCTGCTTGTTTCTGTTTTGCAATAAGTGCACGAGCAGATGGCTCTCTTCATGAGTCATTTTTGACATGTCTCACGCTGCTGAGGAGGTCTTATTTTTTTTGTTTTCAATCATATAAGCAGAGCTAGAACCTTAAGGGTTTTTAATGTTTTGATTTCCTCTTTTAGGGTTAGGGTTCTTGCAGCTCTCAGCTTGTGCCTCGTGGTCCTCTTTTTGACTCCATAGCCCAATGGATCATTCTTAGGCACTAGTCATGCATTGAGCAGGCTCATGCCCCCTGCGAGTCGCCAGAAGTGTTACCTTTGATTTTATCGCCAAAAGATTTAAATTCAAATCTGCGGCCTGTTCAACGGTTAGCCTAAAAAATTGTTATTTTAATGCCCCGACTCGCCAAAGTTTCTCTTCCGTCAGATTTTAGATGGATCAACGGTCGGTGCGATCTCGTCATCAGAAGTTGCACGGGAGATAGTATCAGTGACATCGCGCCTGATTGACACGTGTTTGGTGGGCCTGGTGGGTGGGCTACAATAGAGGACGGGTCGAGAAAGTTTTCCGGCACCGCAGGCGCTATGGCGCTATCGCACACCAACTAAAAAATCTCCATGGTGACATAGCGCCCGGCGGAGATGCTCACGTCGGTGAGCGGTTCACGTTGCCAAAAAATGTTGCAACGGTCAGGTAAAGTTTGGCGGGGTGGAGAAAATAAATAGCAAGAACTTCAGACAAAATATTGGGCCCCATTACGTACCTCATCTGCCCAGTTGGCGGAGCTCGTGCCACGGTAGCGAATCAAAAGGAACCACGCACTGATAGGGACATATCATCGGTTAGGCGCTATGGCACTATGGAAATTTAACCTCGATTTTCCCATAGCGACATGGCACCTCATCGACACGTGGTCACCCTGTGAGGCCAAGTCGCAAGATTTCCTGGTGGTGTTCCGCTAGGCCAGTAAGGAACCACCGCGTGTAACCAGGCTGGAGTCTCTATCAGTACGATTGGCACAGTCAAGGTTTGCAATCTCCACTGTCAGATTTGATTGCATCAATGGATCATGCCATCTCGCTATGGTGGAGATGTGCAGATATTATCATGGCGACATAGCGCCCATCCACCACGTGGCCATTCTATGGATCAAGTCTCAGGTTCACCAATCAGATGATGCCATGTGTATATGTCAGGACACGGCAACCATAGGCCCAGTAGTTTTTAGGAGGGACGGTGAGTGAAGTATGATGTCGCTCTGATCATCAGATCTGCAAAGATCTACGGCTGGCGCTATCTCGCCATCGAGAACTGCTCGAACTTTAGCATCAGCGACATAGCGCCCGTGTGCCACGTGTCCTAGCAGGGCTGCATTTCATGCCATCAGAAGTAGTTAGGGTGGGGTGACTGACAAACCAACAGGAGGACGCCACGTACTAGCGGGCTCAGTGAATTAATAGGAATGGAGGGTTACGGGAGGTCAAGTTCGTGACTATCGGATGAGAAAAGATCAACAGTAGGTGCCATGTTGCCTTAGTGAAGCTACAAGATTTTTACCATCGTGACATCGCACCCAATTGACATGTGTCGGTGGGGTCAAGTCTCGTCGGATGCATCATTGAGGTGGCACCGATTCGGATGGGGCCCAGTCAAAGGAAAGAGAGTCCATGGCGAATCAGAAACAACCACGTGTGCCGAGTTAGAACACAGATATGTCGAGGGGCCAAATTTCTTGATACGACCAGCGCATTAAGGGGTGGGTTCTCCACCATCAGATCTGCAGAAATCTAGGGTCGACACTATCTCGCCATGGAGGAACTACACGGATTTTACAATAGCAAGTTAGCGCTCGAAAGACACGTGTCCTTGCGGTTTAGTTTTCGATGTGGCGATTAGCTAACAGCCAGTGGTTAGATGATAAGGTTGGCACGGTTAGTTCGCAGGCGGCCAACCGCGGAGGGACTCTCCAGGTGGCAAGACAAAGGATTACAATTGGCCCACGTGGCCTAGTCAGCATATAAGAAATTGGGTCGACTAATAGGCCAGTATGATTCATGAACCAAGATGCAGAGGCGATCGACGTATCTTGTGATCTGATCTTCGCGATCATTTCTGACCTACCAGGAATGAATGCAGGACATAAGGACACTCCACCCATCCGATCGATCCATCTACCATGTTAGGGAATGTTGTGGCACCGTTTCTATCTTCTCCAGGCTCTTCTCAGAAAGAAATGAGATTTCTCGGTATGCAGGCCAGGATTTCAATCGAGATCCTCGATTGGATTCTCAAGATGGGAAGTTAATGCCAGTAGGTAAGAGATGGATGTAATGCAGAAATCTTCAGTTATGCTTGATCTATAAAGGCAATTTTGTGATCTGTTCTCAGGGGGATTCTTTTTTATTTTCTCTACTACTGCTTGCAGACTTGCAGTGTAAAACCCCTTTGTCTCTGAGCCATGTAATAGCCTATATCATCTCTTTCATCCATCAGTGTGAATGTGCATCACTTGCCTCCCATTGGTGTATTGTTGAGATCAATGATCAACATACTGTATCTATCTTTGGCCTATTGGATAATACATAAGTGAAATATCCTTTTCCTAGTGTCATTCGGTTGGTTTTTTCTGATCTGTATGTGATTATTGATCGATATAAGTCTGGATGTGTATGACTTTTGTAGGCTATTCTGGTTTTGTAGTATATATAGAGGCAGGAATGAGTCTGAACACTCTGTTTTGGTGCATCACCGCCTTAGATTAGACTAGGTAGATTTTCTTTAACACTCTCTTTCTCCCTTTCCCTTCTGAGAATAGATAGGTGCGCCCTGACAGTAAGAGGAAGCCGGCCTTCTCCGGAGACTCAACCTCGTAGTTCAAGTCCTAAAGCTTAGAGGTTGTTTCCATGTTTCACTAGGTTGTCCTCGCGCATAGGCCTTGGACAAGGGTGCAAACCTAAGTGACAACAATTCCCACTGCAGAGCATACTAGTGCATTGACATTTTTTAGGGCTGGTGAGGTAGGCAATAATCAAATAATAGGTATGGCCTCAAAAATGTTAAAATTTGGTACTATTGTATCTGGCCAAGAGGAAGATAAATTTTCCCAACTCAATGCTAGGTTTGAAGAAGTTTTGAAAGCATATGAGGAAAGGGGTATGCAGATGCAATCATTGGAAAATAAAGTATCTCAAATGGAGAAGGTCCTTGGGAAAAGAAAAGTAGGAGAATCTAGCAAAACCCAGGATTGTATACCCTACTAGGCCACCTATTGAACCCTTCAAGTCCACTCCAATTATTGAGATACATGATACTCTAGAAAGGCCTCAGTTCTATACTTCAGAGGATTTTGAAGAGGAGAAGAATAAGTTGTATGCAATGCATGTAGAGCTTAATAATTAGCATGAAGAAAAATTGAGGCAGGGTATCTTGTATTTAATAAATAGGATAGAATGGCCCACACTTTTGATCAATTATCTAGGATTTCAGCAATCAGGGATGAATTGAAGCAAAATGAAGCTATATTCAGACCCATTATATAGAAGTGGACAGAGAGAAGTTTAGATATCACTGCTATGTGTATATCTGTTATTTATCTAAAATACCATCAAATAGAAGGAATTTTTGATTTACTAAACAAGTTGCAAGGTTTTGATGATAAGAAAGATTCTTTCCATAGAAGATTAACTAAATTTTTTTCCAAGTATTTTGTGAAAAAATTTGATTTATTCCCTTGTTCTCTAAAGTCAATCGATAAAATAAAGGAAAAGGAAGAATGGAAGAGGGAGCTAGATGAAGCCTTCTGTGAGAGAATAAATAAGGTTATAAATGAAGCGAGCCATCTGTTGTGGGCAATGACAAATGAGGAGTTGGTAAAAGTATAGTTATTCTATAATGTCATCAGAAAAGATTTTGTTGATTTAGAGGCAAATGCAAATTATTTAGTAACTTTACAAAGAGAAATTCTAAATTTTGATTGGACAATGGACACTATTTACAATAAATGGAAGGAAGAATTTATGTCTATAGAATAGACAGAAGGAGATGATGAGGTGGAAGATGATGACAAAGAAGAGGATACAAAAGTAGAAGCCACCTCTATTACTGATGATAAAGACAAAGAGGACCCTCAAGTGGTGGGAGGTGATTCATCACTATCACATTTGATGGCCACCTATCTCGAGGAACTAGAACATTAAAAGAATCTAATCAAAGTATTCTTGTCTTTCCAAAAGGAAATAACAAAAATGGGCCCACAAAGGAATGTTTGATGTATTATCCTTTCTGTTGTTTTCTTTTTGTCTTTTGTTACAGGTGTATGTAAAAAAAAAAATTGATAGACACTTGTCAGTCACATTTTCCCTTTGCTTGTTGCAACTCATGCCTATATAAGTGAATTTTCAAGGCAATGTGATGGTCCAAATTTTGTACAATTTTAAATCTTTGAGAGAATACAGTCAGTCCAATAGTGTGTAGTTGTTCTGAGTTTATTTTTTAGTTGTACTTTCTAAAGATATATTGAAATGATAGAACCAGCAAGTTGTTCTAGGCTATCCTTTGAATTCTATTGGTCATTGTATTAGTCATCTAAAAGGATAATACAAAGGGGTATTTACACTATATTTGTGTCATCAATTTTTGTCTCCTTCTTATGGGTTTGTTTACTTTGAGGTCATTTTAAATAAGTTTTAATTGGGCTGAATACAATCTAGATGGGTTGTATGCTGATATCACTATTGCTTTTAATTCAAGGAATTATAGAAATACTTCAATGAATCAGTAGGGTTTATGAGTTTATAGAAAGGATACTTCATAAGAATGGAAATGGTGATTACAATTGATTAATTCATTTACAAGTTAATTGAATTAGATCTTCCATCAATAGTCAATTTTTTGCCCAATGGATAAGGCACTAGTCATATAAGAAAAAGTGAACAAGGGTAAATTCTGTTGCTGCATATCATAACAATTATAAAATCAAAATTATTTTTCATTCAATTTTTGTTCAAAATTATAAATGCTGGTCAATACTCATTTATATCTATTCTCTGAGTCTTAGGTAGCTGCTATTTCCAAGAATATTTGTAAATCCTAGGAGAATTATGACCAGATCTACAAATAAGGGATGCATAGAAGTTTGAGAATATTGAAAGAATAGAAGTAAACTGGTTATGTGTTAGTGGGTAATAGATGAGAATCAGAATGAAACTAAAAGAATCTCTACACAATATTTTGCATTAGAATTATCCCTAGGTACACCCACCTTGGTTTAGCAAAGCTAAAAGAGTAGGAAACCATCCTTTGGTTTTGTTGAAGTTGGGTCCAAATGTTTTACTCATGTAGATGGTAATAGGAATTAGCTGATCCTTAGGTTATATGAGTGTTAGCATTTTGGTATTGAACATTTTGTTGTTTAGTAGTTTTCAAACACCAATAGTATTATTGTTTGCACTTCTTGGAATTGAATACAATTAGGTAAAATCACTTGGTACTTCACATTTGATTTGGAAAGATTTGGAAACTAGTTTTGAAGGTTATGAATATTCTAAGAAATTGAGGCTACAAAATTGGATTTGTGCATTTCATGATGCTAAAATGATGGAAGATGAATCTAGAAGAGCATATGTAGGTAGAATATCAGAGATGACTACAGGTATTAGATCTCAAGATGGAACCAAAGAAGATGATGAGGTTCTATGGAAAATATTGAAGAGCTTAACACCACTATTTAAGTCAGCAATTCAAATGGTATAGTTGTTGATATCTTGTACCAAAGATTTCACAAAGGAGACATTGCTTGGGAGACTTGAAGCAATTGAGAATGAGCTTAGATAGTCTAAAGAATTGACCAAAATAGAAACAACTTTCAGTGCCTTGAATATTTGACCTAGTTTATCAAGGAGCACAAGTGTTAGAGAAGACTTTGCTAGTAGCAGCAGATTTGATGAGGATAGATAGATTGAAGGAGGGGTAGCATTTCTGGTAAGAAGAGAAAAGGATGGTAAGAAATCTTTAAATGTTGGACTTGCAATGAAATTAGTCATTATGCATCTAAGTGTCCTAAAAGAGAGAAAAAGTATAAAGGAAATTTCAAGCCTAGAAGAGATAGAGAGTGTATGTATGCAAATGAAGAAGATGAATATGATAAACAAGCAATAAGTGCTAGCGATGATGCTATAAGATTTGTAGCAATTAAAGAAGAAATTCTAGAGAAAGTAGCTTTGGTATCATAGGTTGAAAAGAAATATGATTGGATAATTGATAGTGGTTGTTCACATCATATTACTGGTGATATGAACAAGTTTTTTGACTTCAAAAGTTGGGATGGAGGCATTGTTAGAGTTGCAAACAATGCAGCATGTCATGTTAAAGGTATTGGATCTATAAATCTTGATGGTAAAACTAACACTGAGGATGTATATTTTTTTGATGGTTTAAAACATAATTTTCTAAGTGTTGAAAAACTAGTGGATAAAGGTTATTAGTTGCAATTCACAGGAAAGACATGCATGATCAGAGACAAAGATGGAAAGATAATTGGAATAGGAACCAGATCTAGAGGTAATGTATTTCAGATGAATCCTATTGAAATGAATTTGGTTACAAAGGTAGATGATAGTTGGTTATGACATAAGATATTTTGTCATATAAAATTTGATAGCATTTTGAAGAATAGTAGTATGTTTGTAGTTAGAGATTTGCCCAAGATTATAAAACCTACTAACACAATTTGCAAGGAGTGTGTTTTGCAAAAGCATAACAGAACTTCTTTTCCCTACAAGAAGTTTACTACTATAGAAAAATTAGAGATTGTACACAAAGATCTTAATGGTCCTACAAAGACTAAAGAATTCTATAGTGAAAGTTATTTCATGATCTTAGTTGATGATTTTCCTAGAATGATGTGGGTTGCATTTTTTTAACAAAAATTTGAGGCATTTAATAAGTTCAAGATATTCAAGAATAGAGTTGAGAATGAATCAGGACTGGAAATTAAATTTTTAAGATCATATAGAGGAGAGTTTACTTCAAATGACTTTAACATATTTTGTGAAGATAATGGAATCAAAAGATAGTTATCAGCTCTAAGAACCCCTGAACATAATGGTATAGCAAAGATAAGAAATAGGTCAATAACAAAAGCAACAAGAGCTATGTTAGCTAAGAATGACGTATCCAAGATGTTTTGGAGGGAAGCTATGAATATAGCACTCTACACTATGAATAGAGTGCAAGTCGAGAAAGACACAAAAAAGACCTTATTAACTATGGTTTGGCCACTCACCTATAACTAAGTATTTCAAAAAATTTGGTAGTAAGTGTTATATCAAAAGAGATGATGATATTGGTAAGTTTTATGCTAGAAGTAATGAAGGTATGTTTCTTTCTTATTAACTAAAAAGCAAGGCTTGTAGATTTTATAATCTAAGAACTAAGACTATTATGGAAAGTGAAAATGTGAGAGTTGATGAAAAATTCAGGATACAAGAAAGAATAGTTTATTACAATTAGATGATGTCATTACTTAATGAAGGACTGATGAAGTATTCCTTGAGACTAAAAAAAAATTTAGAATAAGGAGAGTTAAGGCAAGAATAAAGCTCAGAACCTTTAGCAGAGCCAAGAATTGAGATAACAACTCCTACTTTAGGTAAGAATATGACAAAGAATCATCCAACTGAGTAGATCATCAGAAGCAGAGATAAAGGTGTGATGAAAAAAAGTAGAATCAATGAAGAACTATGTTTGATATCTCAATTTGAACATAAGAATGCAAATGAAGCATGTAAAAATGACTATTGGAAGCAAGCTATGAAAGAGGAATTGGATCAAATAGTAAAGAATGAGACATGGGAATTGGTCCCCAGACCACCAAATAAGAAATGTGATAGGAACTAAATGGGTATTTAGGAACAAGATGAATGATTAAGGTGAATTTGTAAGGAACAAGGCAAGATTGGTATGTAAAGGTTACTCATAGCAAGGAGGAATAGACTATGATAAAACATATGCTCATGTGCAAGAATAGAAGTAGTAAGGTTATTTTTGGCATATGCAAGATATAAGAAATCTAAAGTATATCACATAGATATCAAGTCAGCATTTCTGAATGGGGAACTTGAAGAAGAGGTGTACATTGAATAGCCTAAAGGTTTTCTTTTAACATATGACAAGGACATAGTATGCAAATTGAAGAAAGCATTGTATGGCTTGAAGCAAGCACCCAAAACTTGGTATGCAAGGTTAGACAAGCATTTGATAAAACTTGGATATAGCAAAGGTATGGTAGATAGTAATCTCTATTGGAAAGAAATTGATGATGGATTAATAATTTTGGCAATATTTGTTGATGATATCATGTTTGGAGGAAATGATGATGAAAGTGATAAGTTTGCAAAAGAAATGAAAAATGAATTTTAAATGAGTATGATAGGAGAAATGAAATATTTTCTAGGATTGTCGATTGCGTAGAATAAAGAAGGAATCTTTATTTCTCAGACTAAATATTTGAAAGATTTATTAAAATGTTCTAGTTTGTAAACATGTAAACCCATTGGAACACCTATGGTAACTAGACACAAGTTATCTACAAAGGATGAGATACATACTATTGAGTAGAAGAAGTACACATCTATGATCAAATGTTTGCAATATCTGACTCACATAAGGTTAGATATAGAAAATGTAATTGAAATTGTTGCAAGATTCCACACTAATCCCATAGAAGCACATTATGTAGTAGTCAAAAGGATATTTAGATACATGAAAGGAACACTAGAGTTTGGATTGTAGTATGATAAACCTAATGATTTAACTCTATATGCTTATATTGATGTTGATTGGGCAGGCAGTATGGATGACAAAAAGAGCACCAATGGTGGAGCCTTCTTTCTTGGAGGAAGATTAGTTTCTTGGCTAAGAAAGAAGTAGGATTGTACCTCACAAAGTATAGTAGAAGTAGAATATGTTGCAGCAACAAACAATTGTAATCAAGTTTTTTGGATGAAGTAGATGCTAAAGGATAGAAGGATAGAATTTAGTGAACCTGTTGTCATATATTGTGAAAACACAAGAACAATAAATATGTCTAAATATCCAGTGTTTTATTCTAAGACCAAGCAAATTTCTATCAAGTATCACATGTTGAGAGAGAAAGTTGTAGAAAAGGAAATTAGATTGCAATATGTGAGCACTAAATAGTAGACTGGGGATATTTTCACTAAGCCTCTTCCCAAAGAGACTTTGTAGTATTTTCAAGGTATGATAGGGGTTATGCCCCTTCCTACATCAAAGTAGAAGATGCAAGAATGCATCAGTTTGGTGTAATAGAGCACTATTGTTTGTCTAGACTGAATGCTAATGCTTCCTATATAGGGAAGTATTTGTGATAGAGAGAGTCATCTAAGACTCTTGTTGGATGTTGCTTTTGAATGTTGTCTTTAGACAATTGAGCTCAATAAGAATCAATTGTTGCAAAGTTTGATGGTTGTTGAAACCTTTGACATTGATGTCAATGGGGGAGAAATATAGCATGAAATATAAGTAAGAACAAGTACAGCATGTTTGAAAGAAGTACGATAGGAAAAAGTACAGGATGGAAAGATAGTTTGATGTAAAGCACATTGAGGTATATCAATGGGGATAATGATTGATGAAGAGGATCTAAAAAGAAAGGTTAACATTCTTTTTTAGTTGGTATTCTTGGAACTAGATGTTTTTCACCTATGTTGCCATCAATGCCCAAGGGAGAGATTGTTGGAAGCATGAATACTGATGATATTCCTATGGGGGAGTATTGTAGAAACATGATTAGATCATTACCATGATGATATGTTAGATTCATGATTTCATTTTTCATTGATGTCAACATAGCAGTTTTCTGTGGTATTTGATAGAAGAATAGTGGTAAAGATCAAGTTGGTACAGATAGATTGTTGAGTACTTTTAGTAGTAAGGTTAAAGGGAGATTATACTATGTGTCTAGTATACATATCTAACCTCAAAATCATAAGATATTAAGTTTGGAAGAAGTTATGCAAGTTTCAGTGAAGACTATTCTGAGATAGAGTTTACAGAGGCATGTTTTGGTAAACTTGTTATATCTCTTAGAAAAGTTGTTATTCTGATAAGCTGAAGTTAAAGATGTGAAGAAGACATGTTGGTGATGACATGGAAAAGCTTTCTTATCATAATTTTATGTGTATAGAAAGTTATTTAAGTTTCAAGGTGAAATATTAATGTTATCGCTAAGTGTAATATGTTCGTAATGTGGTCCTATAATAGTTAATTAAGAAGGTGTAACAGTTGACTTAGGGAATTGTTTTATGGATTTGGTATAAAGGAAGGACATTTTCTTTTATCATGTATGAAGGATATGTATATGAATTTGAATGATTGAAGAGTGAAATGCCAAGTTAAGTAAAGTTGTGCAGAAGTGAAGGAAACTTCATTCTAAGTTTTTGTTGTGTAATCTAAAGTTGGATACTTGGATCTAAGGTTTGTGACCTAGTCTATAAGGTTTGCTAGTGATTGTTCTAATTGACAGGATAGAGGAAAGAATTTATAGTGTAGTACACATAATTATTCTGCAAGGAATAGTTGAGAGATCATTTGGATAGTGAGTTCAGTGGTCTTTCCCTAGAAGCTATTTGAACAATGGGTCTTTCTGTCTTCTACAACTCCTAGCAGGGTTGGCAAAACTCCTAATAGGGTTAGAATCTTCTAACAAGGATTCAAATTCTCCTAAAAAGGACTTATATATATTAAATATTGTAATAGACTCCTAATAGGGTCCATCCTCTAATAAGTAATATTTATAATAGTACATCATCCTGTGTGAATCATTCCCACCAGGTTTTTCCCTCTGATCAAGGGTTTCCCTAGTTAACATATCTGGTATAATTGTCCATGTGCATCTTGTTATGGTTACTATTTAATTTGGTTGAATGGATAAGATTGTTTAAGGTTGATAAATGTTTTAACTATTGGATAACTAATTCACCCTTGCCCCCCCCCCCCCCCCCCAATTATCTTGGTGGACTATTGTTTCTAACATGATTCAATGGTCAACATTTGGAAATGGACAAACGTAAAGATTGAAGATAGAATGGAGGAGTTAAGGTCAAAGAAAGAGGTAGTTAAAGACTCAAATAAAGAATTAATGGATTACATCATAGCTACACTTGGAAGCACATATTTGAGTACATTTGACCCAAGTGCAGAGGAGAACAAGAATTTATTGTTCAAGCTATAGTAAGAGAGGCAATTTGATCAAGCTGGTCATGCCTAGATAGATGAATTGAAGGTCCAATGTCCCCCTCTAATTGAAAACCTTGGAAATATATTGCTAGACACTAATAGATTGAGAGAAGCAATGTTAAATCACCAAACCTCAATGAATAAAGTATCAAAAATCCTAACAGCACAATTAGCCCTATTGTAAGAGGTGATTGACATGAAAAAAAATTATGTGACCCATGGAATACTTAAGTCAAGCCAACAACCATTGCTTCATTGGAAGAAATCTTTGAAATTCAAAATTGAGAGCTTTGTGAAGTCTGAGTATGAACTAAAATGTGTCTATGATTTAGTGAAGAAAGTAATGGATAAGATATTTGAATATTTAAATATTTTTCACACTAAATAATATGTCTTCAACAATGGGTAGCTAGTAGATATTGAACAAATGAAGACTAAGTTTATGGCATTCATCGAAGAAGCTACCGACCCAAAAAACTTCCAACTCATAAAGATTATGGAAGTCACAATAGTGGATTCTATTTTGAAGTGTACAATAGAGAAGCTCCAATCAAGGATCTCTAGAGTTGAAGAACTAATGTAAATGCATGACTATTTGATGATCAAAGCTAAAAAATATCCTCATTCCAAGTGTCCTAGAGCTGAAAAATATAACTGATGCAATGAAGGCCTACAAAGCTAAATCTATAACTCCAAAGAAAAAATAATTCTTTGTCAAAAGTATTATATTCTCCCTGCAATATGTGATAAGTGTCACCCCTCCATTCTCTCTCACTCTCTCTCACTTTATGATATTGAAGTCATATTTGGCATTCTTCTCATAGGCTGAGGCTATGTAATGGATGACTGGCCAGTTAGTCCTATTTTTAGAAAACATATGTTCAAAGATGCTTTGTGTAGTAATCATGGAATATAATTGGCCTATTCTAAAAGGCCTATAAATGTAACTTTTTGAGAAGTGAATAAAATTGGCATAATTATTATGTAGGAAAACCCCTATAGTTAGGACTATTGTGTGAGACTCTATATCTACATTTTGGTTATGTTGTTCATATTAGTTTGGTTTTAAATATTGCATGATCTTGGGAATGACATGAATTGTTAATGAAATCTATGGGATTGAAGATAAACTAGATTTTGTACCTTTTTTTTCAGTGGTTGTATGATTCATTACCATCATTCACAATATTTCTTCATTTAATATGTTCTATGTAAGCTTTTCATGTGCTTTTTCATTGTTTTGTGAGAGGCTTGATATTTGGTTAATGTAAAATGTTGAGTAGGAAGAAAATGGTTGTTGTGAAATATCAGTAACTTGGGCAATCTGGGTATTATTATTTAATCATATTTTCTCTTCTTAGCAGTATGCATCAGTAGATAGTCTTTGCATCATGCATTTAGTAGGTAAAATAGATTGAACTTAGGTATTAGAAGAGCTTAAAAGTAACTCATATATGTTCATAATTGTGAAGGTTTTGAGTCATCATCTAAAATCCACCTGGATTGCATTAAGTGTTGGACAATCTAGTTATACCTCTTCCACTTTTAGGTTAAGGGAATACCCCTAAAATTGTTTATCTACTAAAAACAATATTCATTACAAATATTTGCACACAAGGGAGTTGTACCTTTCAATTCAGGGATACTTGATAGAAAACCTACATTGACCCATTATGTTACTAACTACTTTGTCTTTCACGACATTAGGAACATTAAGATTAGGGTTTAAACCATAATCCAAGGATGATGAACTATTAACCAACAAGTAGCTAGGAGCATATTGAGGGATGATATCTAGGAGTTGGATCTTCACACATGAGGATTGAGGTGGATCTTTACATATAAGGATTGAGTTGTATTCTTATTTGTAATGGTCATAACCAAGAAAACCTTACAACCCAGCATGTTGGATGTAAATATTGTGATTATATGATGATAATATGGTTAGAAATAGGAAATATGAGAGGGGGGATACCTTAGTATTCTAAAAAAAATGTCCCAACTATGGATATCTTTAACAATATTTGAGAATGCATATAAGATTAAACTAAAAATTAAACATATGAGTAATACAACACAACTCATAACACCATTATTTGTTAAGTAGGGAAACCCTAGCCAAGGGAAAACCCTAGTAGGTATGGTACCTACAAAATGATCCAATAATCAAAAGTAACTTGTGAAAAATATTGACCCTACTAGGAGTTTATTACATTCATATAGTGTATCTATATTGTTAGAGGACTAGGCTTTATTAGAAGCCTCAACCCTCTTAGGAGTCAGTATTACAATTACAAAAGTATCAAGTTGAACCCATTGCTAAAAAATGCATAAACAATGATATATTTTGTACGCAAAAGGTATGGATATAGAAACCTTTTTTATAGTGTTGATAACTCCAATATATGATTTTTCCTTAGCGAATCTCTTTACAAAAATTTATATATACAACCTTTTCTTTGCTATAACATAAATTTTTCATCATTTAATAATCACATACAATGTCAAAAGATATCACACAACTTCACATTCAAAACTCTTTCCTTTATACCCAATTATTCTGTCATGTTAGCCTTCAAGTCTTTACACACTTCCCAAAATCAAAAAACACTTTAGACTAAGTTAGGTTTAAGATTGGGATTTTATCCCATAATAGTTAATCAATTTTTTTACAAACCAAAATAATTCCTTATCACAATTTACCAGTTCCTTGCATATGTTATGTTCTCCATGTACATGACTACAACCCGTAAAACTCTAATAACTCTATCTATAGAGCCCATTATGGCATTTTCTCTTAGATATAGATTCCCCATACCCTATAATACCCTTTTCAAGTGTACACATGCCAAAATATTTTTATTAAGTGCACCAAGTAAAAAGGGGTCTCTATTGGCAATTAATCTTCATAACACTTGACAATTTCCTAATTCTTCATATGAAAAACATGTCTTCATATCTTTCTAACTTAATAAAGGTTATAGGTTTTCATAAATGACAATATTAAAATATATACATACTATCCTCTTAGCCAAATTTCCAAAAACACCCCCCCCAACCAAAAAAAAAAAAAAAAAACCTCCAAAACTACAAAATTTGTAAATTTCTTCATATGGCCATATAAAATTTCAAAATGTGGATCATTTACATTAATATACCATATTTTACATTATACTCCTCCTAAGTTTGTGCTCTACCTTATATCCCCTTTGACATAAATGACAAAGGTGAGTCAAATATAGGTCAAAATTTTAATTCTACCTTCAGTTTATTGTGTTGATGGACTGGTTAACAATGTGATGCAATCTGAATGTTTTCTCATCAAACTAATTAGGCCTACATTCCATGCATTTCTCACTGAATCTAATATATGAATAAGTGTACACAAGCCATAAGATGTCAATTTAGTGGCTTTAAAAGTTGGATAAGTAAAATGTCGATAAGATACCTTAGCCTTCAAACATTCATCGAGATGCTTCTGCATTGGGTCAATCTTCAAAGATAAATGTTCTCTTAATAGAGAATCTTTGCAATATCTTCTCCTTTCTTGCTTCCAACATTTTGTGCTCCTCATGAATTTTGTTGATTCTTCACTCCAAGTCAATGACTTGAGTATCTATACTTTTTAACTTACTAACCATATTTTTCAATTCATTTTCTTTGACTCTAATCTTTGAATTGAAGTTTTGAAGGTACTCATGTGGTAAAACACATTTCTCATATAATTATTTTCCTTCATGTACACACTTTTTCAATTATTTGATATATGTGTCCAAATTTTCCAAATCATCCTTGACAGTATTACATACCTTGTTGAAGAGATTAACATCATGTTCAACTTGGGCTTTTATAGTAGCAACTTCTATTAATGTCTTGAATTGAGTATCAAATTCTTCTAGTTCTTTTTTTTACTTTTTTTGTGGGTCACTCTCACTAATCTATAATGATATAAGACTCTACATCTTATTTGTCATTTTCTTAAGGGTCTCTTTGGTACTCTTGGTTTCCTTTCTCTTCTCAATGATCTTGTTGATTGAATAAGTTGAAATTAATCCCAACTTTTTAATATCAATATCTTTTGTTCCTACAAGGCTTCTCATCATTTTGGCCAAGAATGAGTCCAATGGGGACTTAGATGATTTGGATATTCATTTTCTAGGCTCCTTAGTAGTTTTGACCAGTAGTAACTCTAGATTTTGTTTGTCATCTTTCTCTTTGGCCTACCCTACTACCTATGTCTTTGTCTTATTTGCTTCTATTTCCTTTTCTATAGCTTCTTGCAAGGTTCTAACTTGTTTTTATCTACTACTCCTTCCTTCTCTACCTATGTGGAATCTAGAGTAGGCATCAAAGTTGTAGAACTTGGCATTCTATCAGTCCTTTCCTCCTCTTTTTATGTTCTATCCTCTCCTTTTTCTTATGTCTCTCACTATTCATTATCTTTTTTCTTATTTTCCTCTTCTTCCTTCCTTTCTTCTTCTTCTAAACTAGAGATGGAATAATCTACAAAATTCTTAGCTGCCAAATTGCCAAGACTCAATTCTAATTGAGTACCAAATGGATATGCTAAAATAGTTGCAAATGGGTCCTCAGTGTGTCCATTGTAATAACTGCCCCCCCCCCCCCCCCCCCCCCCCCCATCATCAAGCTCCCATCCTCTTGATGTTTCATGTCCATCTTATCAATGGATTCCTTTTGTTCATGTGCATCTCGGGTAGTGTGAATTATCTTTTCTTCATTTTTTTACGAGGTCTGTGTTGCTAGTGTAGAAGTATCCATAACTAGTCAACTAGGTGGAACTATTGTTTTTGTAGGTATGGGCAATTTACTTCTAGTCTCTTCTTCTATTGTCATTTCATATGTGGTGTATATAGGCATTGTAATTGGCTCATCTTTTTCTTTAGTCTCTTTATTTAATTTCTCATAGTTTCCTCACATAATAAGAATCACTCTTGTCTTATTTCTCAATAAAGGTTCTAAACTATTCATGATTTTCTCAAAAAATTCTTCATTCTTAGTTTCACAAAGTTTTATGACAAATCTTTCTCTTATTGATTTATCTTCTTCTTTGACTCTCTTCTTTATATTCTTCAACCTCTCATATAGGTCATCTAGTATTTTCCCATGAATTTTGATAAAATTTTGATTAAATAATATCATATACCTAATTTTTGTGTTTTCTAACTATAACTTTTGAAGATTTTCATATATATCATAGAATATGTTTAGCTTGGTGAGATTTCCTTCATTTATGATCATGTTGTTCATGTCCTCAATCTTAGGCTTCCATTTCTTCCTTCCTTCACTAGTATCCTCTAATTTATCCTTCTCTATTTGATATTTTGATTGATCTTGCATAGATGAAATATTTCCTCTTATTTTCTTCATTGTTTCCACTTATTTCACTTGTGACCTCTTTTGTTTGCCAATGTATGTAACAATCATTTTCTGCATTTTTCCAAGTCCAATGGCTATCTCTTTTACTCTCTTTTGGTTTTGTAAATATTCCTTTTCTTGTTTTACTTCAATAGGTATTGTTGAAGAGGTACTCCTTGTATATCTTCTCTATGATACTATTGTAGCTAGTTGTACTCTTGTTATGTTGACTTCATATGTTAATGTAGCAAGTGCTACTACTGCATAAGGTGTAATAGGGTGTTGTGCTAATGGTACTTCTATTATCACTTCCATTGAAGGTTTACTTTCAATTGCAAGTGGTTTAGCTATTAAAATATTTAATTATCCACTAGCTTTCATTTCCATATTTGTGCCTACTACCTCTTTAAATTCCTTTCTACTCATACCTAATTCCTTAAGTAATTCATCAATTTTCTTATCCACTTTCTTCTTGAGTTCCTTACTATTATACATTTACTTCACTTAATTTCTCTTTATAGATGCCCTATTTAAGGCACTCTTCATCTCTCTCTAATTCTAATATCAATTTGGCATACCCTTTAATCATCTGGTTACTTACTTCATAGCCCATAGGGTCAATAAACTTCACTCTAGGCTCTAATTCCTCCATGCAAGTTAAATCTATTTCAGTCATAAAGCATAATTCATCTTTGTACTTCTCTACAGTAGGAAGGGGTATTCAAAATATTCATTTAATTTCTATCTAAAAATCTTTCATCATTCTTGATATGTCATATGGTATTATGTAACTGGGTTGCTTCCTAAAGCAGTAGGTAATCATTCTTATTGCACACTTGTTAAAATCCAATTCATAATTAGGCATTCCTAGGAATCTCTTCATCACTTGAAAGAATAGGTGTATCAAAACTTATTCAAATATGAGTGTAGTTTCCTTACTTTTCTTGATTCTATCCAAATTATCAATCAACTACTGCTTAAGAATCACACACATCTTGACTTTCTCTTTTCCTATTATTATCATATAGGTTGTATGTATAAATATAGTAGGTATTGAATTTACCCTTGAATTTTAGTTCATCTTATATCTTATGATCTTTCTAATCAACCTAGCATCAATTTTCTTTATCTTATCAATTTTCATGTTTTTGTCATTTGATGTTGATTCTATCTTGGTTTCAACTAACTTCTTGACATTCTTCTTAATAATAGGGTTATTACCTTCATACTTAGTCCAATAAGTTTATGAATCAAGTCGTTAGTAATCATAATAGAGATTTATCCTACCCAAAACATACCCTCATGAATTCCTCTTAGTATAATTCTAGTCTATTCATGTTGGTCAAATTCTTCAAAGAACGTGTTCTTAGTGATATTCAAGTTTTCCAAGTCTTCAAACCCTTGTTTCAAGGTCAAATCATTGTTGTATACTATATTTGTGTTCTTATGTATTTCATTGTCTCCAATTTATTCAAATTTTCATTGAATATATGTGTAGATGTCTTCAACATGTAAAACTCTATTGGAAACTTGTGAAGAATATCTAGGCAAATTATCTTCAAGTGAAATGTAAGGGTGCTTCTTGAATATATGTGTGTGTCTCTCATTAACATCATTTACTATTGGAATCACCACTATTTCAAACTTAAGACTTTAAGTTCTCTTAAAATATGACTATGTAAGGGATAATTACCTTTTAAATTAGTAAAATTAGGGCTTATGTGAATTCACTTGTAATTAGCTTCAAACACTTCAAATTTTCTTCCTAGGGATCTCCAACTCTACAAGACCAATTGGTGTCTATTGCATTTATTTCAAACATTAGATCTAATCCAATTTGATTATGCATTAATTATGCAATTATGAAAGACCTAAAAAGTTGTTATCCTTTACTAGAGATCTCTTTTCCTTTCATGCATGCATATATGAGATCCAAATGACATGCACTATTAACTGTAGCTTCCTCTCCTCCATATCATACTACCATGAACTTTGTAGATCTCAATTCAAACTATTGGGGGTTAGATAATTTTTTGATATCATTTCCCCTTTATTTTCTAATGAATTAATTTCTTAGATTGATAAGGATTTGTCAGCTACTATAACTAACTTCAACTTATTCTCAAATGAGTCACTTGTCTTCTTTTCTACCCATATTTATGTGCTTGTAGGTGTCTTAGATTTAACAAATATTTTATTGAATTTCTCTATGTGTTCTTTCACAATTTATTTTTATCTTTCATTGATGTCTTCATTCTTTCTCATATTTTTTCTTTACATTCCTTCTATAATTAGGTGTCCTTTCACTTTGTGATCTCATAATATTTTTCCTCATATTGTTTCTAAAATCATTGATTCTACAATATCTTGTTGTATGCCCAAGGTTGTTGCAATTATAATATGCTATGACATTGCTTCCATATCCAAGTCCTAATTACCTGATCTACATTCTTCAATTTCTAGCCATTTGTCCAAAATACTTATAACACATAACTCCATTTTTTGTGATATTATTTTCTCCAATAGTTCTACTAGATGTAGGGCTAGTACCTTGATACATATTATTATTATTACTATAGCTAGGTTTTTGGCATTCATTATCTCTATGTCCATACACAAAAAAATTATAACAATAACCATAAAAAGGGTTAGTATACTTACTTGTAAATTCTTTCTTCATGTGACCAACTAATTTCATGCAAAGAGTCTTCCATTAAATTGTTTCTTCACTTCTTTAGGATGTTTAGATTTTTTAGGTGCTTCCTTGTCCATATTTTCTTGTTATTGTTCAAGTTGTTGGTTCACTAGATCTAGTTCCTCAATAAGTTCAGATCTCTTCTCCTTCATATTAGCTAATATTGGTGATATCACCTTTAGGTATTTGTGTTATGATCAATTCATCAAGATTCTCAATTTTGGAATACAACTTCTCAAGATGTTGCTTTTTTTGTGTAAGATCTCCTTTCACAATAGTGTTATACTTATCAAGTTCTATAAATTTTAGCTCTGTAGATTCAAGTTCAAATGTCACCTTGGTAAGTTTGGATTTTAGATTTGCATTCTTATATCCCAAATCTAATTGACTTTCCTTCTCATCTTCCATGAAACTAATCTTAAGATTTTTGATCTCAAGTTCATGCTTTAGAATATCATTCTCATTCTCCAATTTAGAGATTGCATCACTATCCTTGATCTAATCATTTGACTATTTCTTCTTGGACTTAGTAGATTCAATCTAATCTTTCAACTCTTGAATGAAATCTTGTGCATCTTTAGGTTTGACCTTTAGGTTGTCTCTTTCTTTTGTGATTACATCAAGTTTCTCAAGAGCTTCCTCTAGGCTTGTGCTTTGATACCAATGGTATACTAAGGGGGGTGAATCCATATTCCACAAATGTTTTCCCAACTATGGATATATTTAAAAATATTTAAGCATGCATATAAGATTAAACTAAAAATTAAACATAGTAGTAATATAATGCAACTCATGACACCATTACTATTTAACTAGGGAAAATGTAGCCAAGGGAAAACCCCAGTGGGGATGGTACCCACAAAATGATCCGCTAATTAAAAGTATCTTGTGAAAGATATTAACCCTATTAGGAGTATATTACATCCATATAGTTTATTTGTCCTTGTTAGAGGACTAGGCCTTATTAGAACCCTCAACCCTATTGGACTTTGGTATTACAATTACAAAAGCATCAAGTTGAGCCCACTTCTCAAACATGCATATACAATGATATATTTTGTACATAAAAGGTATAGATACAAAAAAAAGAAAATTGATAGTGTTGATAGCTTCAATATCTGATTTTTCTTTAGTGGATTTCTTCACAAAACATCACATATACTACATTTTCTTTACTATAACATAAATTTTACATCATATAATAACCACAGTACAATTTCAAAAGACATCACATAGCTTCCCATACAAAAATATTTTCATTATACCTAATTGTTTTTTCCTATTAGCTTTCAAGTCTTTATACACTTCCCAAAATATAAAATTACTTCATGATAAGTTCGGATTAACATTTAGTATATCATCCCATAATAGATAAGTAATTATTTTGGTAAACCAAAATAATTCCTTAACAGAATTTATGAATTCATTGCCTTTATTTTATCCTGCTTGTACAGGACTACAATTGGTACAACTCTAATAACTTTGTCTATACAACTCATTATGACATGTGCTCTCAAATATAGATTTTGCATACCCTATACAACCTTCTACCAAGTTTTCATGTCCTAAAATATTTTAAGCAAAGTGTGCTAAGTGAAAAAATATCTTTGCTAGTAGTTAATCTCCACAACACTTTAATGTTTTTCAAAGTCTTCATACCAAAAACATGCATTCATATGTTACTAACTTAAAATAGGTTATATGTTTCCATAAATGACAACACTAAAGTATATCCATATTGTCCTCTAAGAAAAATTTCCAACAAATATATGTTATTTTAGATCTACATTTATGTTTTATTGTTCATTTTTCATTATATGGTTACTATTGGGGGCTACATCACCTCCAAGTGGGGTACACCTAACCTTGCACTTGGAGATAAATCATTTTGGTTGTGAAACTTTGATGTGAAGAATGGATTTTTCCTTGAGTGAATAGATCACTGAATTAAGGAAGGTTGTGAAGGTGGAAAGTAGATCACTGTGTGTGAGGTAGCTAGTGTCTTGCAATCAGATTGTCGATGTGAGGTAGTTTCACTTTGAGAGAAACTTGATGGCTAAGTTGGATCAGTTTTAGAATAAATTTAATAAGAGGATTGAAGAGATGAGACATTCTTGTTTGAGTTTGCATGTACCACTAAGAAAGAGAGTTGTTAGGCTAGTTAGAAGGATTATTTCGAGAAGAAGACACTTTCTTAATGAGGAAGAGTTAAAGGTTGACTTCCCTAAAGTTGGTGAGGTATATTTTGGTTTTCATCAATGGATGGATAGATTTGACATGGAAATTATAGTGCATCTTATTATGATCAATGATATCACCGATGATGAAATTTTCACTTATGTTGATGAGGAATTATATATTACTGCTTTTGTGAATATGGTTTTGGATTAATATGTTTCTTATATGGTTAGGGATTCTATTATTGTTAACATGGACATGGATCTACATGTTGGAGATATGGATGTTGCCACTAATATGGAGTTAGATTTACATGTTGTTGATGTGGATTCACTTGTTGTTGGTGTGGTTGGGGATCTGCACATTACTACTAATTTGGATTTACATGTTGTTGGTGTGGATTTTCTTGTTCTTGACATAGTTGAGGATTTACATGTTGTTACTATTATGGATTTGGGCTTACATGTTGCTAATCTAGTTTTGGAGTTACATGATATTTTTAACATGGATTTCATATTTTGACGATGTTATTATTGTTGGATGTGATAATAAGTTGAGAGGATTATTTTGTGGAGAATTATCTTGTTCAATTTAGTACTATGAGTGAGCATATTGATTGGGTTGTTGAGATTTAGAAGATCTTGATGTTTAAAAAAATGAAGTAGAGATAGTTTACTCTTTTCTATGAAAGGCCTTTTGGTGAAGATGACATTAAATGTAGATATTTCTTTTTGCATCAAACTGTGTGACATGCTTTTATATTTACCCCAAGAGTCTGATGTAGAAGCATTGAGCTTGGACTTTGTATAACCTATGTTCTAAAAGCTTAAGATCATGTTTAATGACTAGACATGGACCTTATCCTATATTCACATAACATTTGGATTGATCATGTTTGAGTTACAACTCTTTTTGTGGTTGTTGGTAGCATTTTCTTCCTTTATTGGATATACATTAGAGATTGTTTCCACAATCTTCAATCTATGGGAGTTAGCTTATGTGATCTTAGATCCAGATTGTTGGATGACATGTGGGCCTATGTATAAGACCACATGGTTTTATTTTATCATATGAGTTATTTATGTTTGTAAACTTAGGGCCTTTCCTAAGTGTTTTTTAATTTAATCTATCAAGATAACTTGTGGCTTGAGCATTGATTTAGTTTAATCTTCCAAAGTAATTTGTGGCTTGCTAGGTATAAGTATAGATTCTTGAGATGTATAGAGTCATCATTTGTTAGGATGGAGTATCTAGGTGAATATTGAGGGATGATAGCTAGGAGTTGAATCTTCACATATGAGGATTGATTTGTATCCTTCTTTGTAATGGTCGTAACCAGGACTGACTTACAACCCAACATGTTGGATGTAATCTTATGATTATATTATAGAATATATACTCTTTTGAATCTCAATATCTATTTTATTATTCATTTTTCATTACGTGGTTATTTGTTGGGGGCTAGGTCACTGCCAAGTGGGTTATATTTGACCTCATGCTGCATCATTTTACTAGCTCATCCTATTTACCTATTTTTCTAGTTTACCTATTTTTCCAATTTACTTGTTCATCTAGTTTACCTATTCATCAATTACTATCAACATCACTTCTAGATCACCAAACTTCCTTTACCTATGATCATTTATAAGGTCCTATATTAACCTCATCACCTTGACAATGTTATCAACCATGTCTTATGATCAATCTGTTGGAATTCACAAGTGGAAAGATTTACTTTTGAGAGGAGGGGTGAATCAGAAGTAACTAACTTTAACCTCTTTAAAACCTTTTATCTAAAAAAATTCTCTTGCGTATAATTTATCTAATAAACATGAAAGTAAAGACATGCATGAAAATAGATAACACAAGATTTGGTAACCCAGAAACCCTCCAAAATGAGAAGGCAAAACTGGGGTAGGGATGACACCCACAAAGTATCACTGCAGCAATATGTAACTATTTAAGGTTACAAATTTTGACCACTTCCTATTGGAATTATGATATATTTTTCATTAATCACAACACTTATTTGATTTTGAATGCTTACCGAGCTCATCACCTAGTCTATAGTTCACATCGAGCATTCAGCGATTACCTTATAAATTTTGTAGGTAAACAATTAATACCAAGCATTCCTTTGGAAACCAAGCATATGGGAAGTTCAGCAGTATTTACCAAGTTCACAGTGGTTACCATGTAGAACAGTGATTACCGAGCAGAACAGTGTTCTCCAAGCAGTTAGTGGTTACCGAGAAGAACAGTGTTCCCTAAGCAGTCAGTGCTCACCGAGTCATCAGAAGAACTTAGTGTTTATCGAGTGATCAAGGTAAACAAAGAACTTAGTGTTTACTAAGTGATCAAGGTAAACAAAGAACTTAGTGTTTATTGAGTGATCAAAGTAAACAAAGAACTTAGTGTTTACCAAGTGACCAAGGTAAACAAAGGAATCAGTGTTTACCAAGTGAAGAAGGTTATCAATGGATTCAGTTTTTATCGAGTGACACAATATTCACCGAGTCACCAATGGTTACCGAGTTCCAAGCTACTTAGAATGATTAGTATGGATTGTGCCTCTACTCTTACCGAGTGCATGATGATGCAGTGTATTGTAGTGGATGCCAAGTATCAGAAGATCACCGAGTCAATTTGTGGAACCCGAGTTTTCTACCACCTGGCCGACTCAGTAATGCTTGTTCACTTGTGTTTGGCCAACTTTGCTAGTGTAAATATTGGAATGGTATATATCATTTGAAATGATGAGATGTTGAATATCCTTGGTTGTGTTGTGTTTCAATAATTTGAGAAGAGGAAAAGTGAATCACTAGCAGAATAGAGGAATACAACAAGGTCAACATTGATACAGAAAAGATATATCCATCACATCAGGTGATCAGAGCACAAAGGATCTTATCAGCAATCAGTTGTAATTAGATCCATTGCTTCATCCTAATAGGTGAATTAGTTTGCTAAATAGTTTAACAAGGTAGACTTGACACTCTTTTGTAAATCTCCTAACAGAGTGCATACTTCATTGTATGTTGTAAATCCTTTAACAAGGTGGATCTAGCAATCCTACTTGCTCCTAACAAGGAAGATCATCAGAAGTGATCATTGTAAGCCTTAACTGGCCAACTTTATACTACAGTATTGAAGTTTTGTGGGCATCATCCCCACCCCAATTTTGCTTTCTAATTGGAAGGTTTCTGGGTCACCAAATCTGTGTGTTCATGTGTTACAAATGTTTATCTTTTCCTGCATACAATAGATTAGATGGATGAATGGTAAATGTGTTATTAAGCAGAAATGGATTAAAGTTATAGGGTTACTGATTCACCCCTCTGTTGGGCCCATTTACCATTGCACCAAAAGCCATGACTGTTAGTGAACATGGAAAACCACATAATTAACCACCTATGGGCAGGGGAGCGTGTCGCATCACCCAACAATCTCCCCCTCAATGTGCATACCAAGTGTTTACGCAGGTCAGGAAGGCACCAAGGAGATTTGAACCCATGACTAGGCCAAAACTAGGCTCTGATACCAATTTTTGGGCCCATTTACCATTGCACCAAAAGCCATGACTGTTAGTGAACATGGAACACCATATAATTAACCACCTGTGGGAAGGGGAGCGTGTTGCATCACCCAACACTGTCCCCTCTCAGTAACCTTGTTAGTCTTGATTATTTCCAACAATTGGTATCAGAGCATTGTGGTTCTCAAGATAAAGTTTGATAGCTTGAGCAAAGATCAAGGACAATGGATATATTCAGACTTGACAAATCTATTGAGAATGAAAAGCTAGATCTGGAAATGGCCATGACTCAACTCAATGAAGCAAAGGAGCATCTTTATCAATCTTTGAAAAGAAGGAAGGAACTTGCAAGACAAATGAATGATCATTAGTATATTGAAGAAAGGATTGAAGACCTTTTACCATCAAACAGTTCAAATGAAGCTAATGAAGCAATCAAGGAACTCCTAGCAAAGAATGGTTCTCTGCAAGAAGAAGTAAGAAAGCTCAAAAGAGAACAAGAAGTCCAATCCATCAGGTTATGTGAAGTTTTGGAATAGAGAAACAAGGCAAATGAAGACTTAGAGGTAAGAAATAATCTATCCCTTTAGCATGAAGATCTTATAGGACAACTATCTAATGCAAATGAAGAAATTATGAATCTAAGATTTGAGAATGAAAATTTGAGAAATGATTTAATCACTGAAAGACAAATTAATGCAAGCTTACAAAGTGATCTGAGATCTGAAAGACAAATCAATGAAAGTTTGGAAAATGACTTAAATGTTGAAAAACAAGTCAATGAAAGGATGATAAAATCTCAAGCAGATATGGATCAATTGAATCTGCAAAATGAGCAGAATCTTCATAGACAAAAAGGTAAAGCGGGCCTTGGATACAATGAAGAAGGTGAATCTTCCAAACAAGGTACCTAAAAGAATCAAAGACCCACTTTCAATCACTATGGTAAGTTAGCTCATACATCTAACAGATGTTGGAGCAATGGTAAAAGAAAATTCAATGGTAAATGCTACAATTGCAATCAACATGGTCACAAAGCAAATGAATGCAAAGAAAAACCAAAGTTTGAAGGCAAATGTCACAAATGCAAGAAACAAGGTCACAAGGCATCTAAATTTAGATCTAAATCATTCAATCCAAAAGAACAAATTATCAACGCATTATTTGGTTGGGACTACAATACTTGGTGCAGATGTCACTATTGTGGAGAATATGGACACATTGGAATAAACTATGCAAGGCATCACCTAAGGAAGAAAGACACTACTATAAGATGTTATACATGTACTAAACTTGGTCATATATCCAAAAATTGTATGAACATTGGAAGAGTTGAAGATGAAAATAAAGCTAGAGCTAACAACATTCGAAAACATATGAGACAACAGTGGATTCCTAAGTCTACCAAGCCAAAAAGTTCAAATGATGGTAATGTCACTCAAGAGATTGGTGACTCCACCATTTCTAATTAGACTCATCAAGAAGGACTAGGGACTACATCTTCAAGCAATATCCTAAAGCAGTTCCAAAATGTAGAAGTGTAAATGACAAATTAGTATTTCAGATACAAGACATAGTTCACTGTGGTGCATCTACCGAGCAAGGTTGGTTTCAAACTTAACTGAGCTAGGTCGGTAATGTGAAAAGTTTTGTTTGTTTATCGAGTTGCAAGGTTTATCGAGTAAGTCAGTGACTATCTGACAAACCCTAGGACATCTCAGCTACCTGTGTACCCGAGCATTAATGGTAGATTTTTCATCAAAAAGGTAGAATTTGATCTCATTTTTCACCATGAATTTAGAATATATAAAGCAAAGAAGTTTCCAAGAGTGTGAAAGTGAGTTCAAGCGATTTGAAGCAATTTTCCAGTGAAGAATTTGTTTAAAAAAATCATTCACTCACTAAGCAGCAATGGCATCCGCAAGCACCAGCAGCAGCAAGGCAAAGAGAGGTTTTGAAATGCTTGTGAAGGGAGTAGAATGGAAAGCACCTAGTTTCAAGCTCGTTCCTGCCATAGTTGAATCGCTCGACCCACATGGAGCCCAATCAAAAATTCTACCAAAGGTACTACTTATAAATGAAATTCATACTCATTTCAAATGCATTGTTCAAGAGATAGTGACACTAGATATGGATAATGCCCTAGCCGAGTTGTGTGTGGATGGAACCCTCAAACCCAAGTTCAAACATATGGAAACCAAAGGTTTGACCCATATCCTGCACCTGCCAAGGAACTTTCAAACAAAATGGATAAGATAAATTTTAAGCCATGTGCATAATGGTTAGTTGTGGTTAGAAAAACCCATCCTGATAACGAAGAAAATGATTCATAAGATCAGGGATTTGCCAATGTTAAGAAAATCAAAAACCACCAAAACCCTAAGTTGGGATGAACTTCAGAAGTTAACCCTAGCTGAATGGGATGGCAGAGGATCAAAACCTAACAATGTATCTAATATAGAGCTAAGATTCAGAATTTATTTAATTGCATATAAGATGTATAGTTCTAGTAGATTGAATAGCGTGCCCTATGAGGCCGTAGATTTAGCCTATAAGGTTGTGAAGAAAAACATGGAGTTTGACCTAGCAGATGTACTGCTAAAACAACTTAATAAAAACATGGACATTATAAGGACCTCAAAAACCAACTCTTGTAAATTTGGTTCTTTGTTAGTTTGTCTATTTTTCTATGTACAAAAGTTTCTCCCTTCAAAAGGTACAGTTGTATGGAGGAAAGATATTCCAATTTTGTATCAAATAAATGAGTTTGTAGTAGAGATGGGTGAAATTTTTTATAGTATTATGGATAATTATTTTGAAGACTTCAAAGAGAGAATGAATAACAGATTCAAAATTCCTCCCAAGCTTGTTGAGGACTACAAAGATGATGTGTGCTTCATGGTTGACTGTAACAACGTATACATTTAGGCAGTCAGACCCCGAGTTGCATGGGTAAAACCTCTTCCTTATGAGGTAAATATTGATGAAGCTAGAGATATTATAGAAGCACTGGTAAATTAGCTAGTAGACCCTAGGCAACAAATTTTTGGAACCTATGATGAAGCTAAGACCAGAATTGAGCTTGAAATCAAGCTACCATAGGCCATAAGTAAGGGTAAGAGGAAAATAGCCAAATTGAAAACTTCTACCGATCATCTTATGTTCATCAAAGGAAAAGGTAAAGATGAAGAAGGTGAAGAAGAAGAAGGAGGAGAATAAGAAGGAGAAGAAGAATCTATAGAGGAACAGCTAAAGAAGAAAGGCAAGGTAATCATCACCAAACCTAAGAAGAAGCCTACTGCAGTGTTTACCATAAGAACCAGGAAAGGTAAGCAGGAACCTATACTAGTTAGGCCTGCACCCACATTCGAGCAAAGGCTCAAAAAATTGGAGGAAGGAGATGGCATCACAAATTTCAAAGCATTGAAATTTGAAACTAGAATTGATGCTGAGAAAATGCAAATTGAGGAACTAGTACTCAGCAAGATGGGTAAATGGAAATACTACCCAGACCAAATTGCCCCTAAAATCTCAAAAGAACTACTGGAGAGATTGCAACCGAGATGGGAGTTAGCGACCCAAATGGTAAAAGATATTTATGAGCAATCTCTGAAGAATCTCTGACCAAGTCTCACTAGAGAAAAAGTAAAAGCTGAAATGAAAAACCATGAAGGTAAAATGATGATCAAATTCCACACTTGTTTGATTTTGATTAAAGAATTGAACATGTTGTAAATGATGCTTCAAACATGTGGAAAAACATCTATCATCTACATAAGCCCAGTGTAGACCTATTAGAAATCAAAGATGATGACAACAATAGTGATGATGAGCTTGATAGCACTCCATTCATCATAGTCTCACCAGGAGAGCTATATGCACTGATGGAAGATAAAGAGGAAGAAGACAAGGAGGAAGAAGCTGAAGAGGCAGATAAGGAGGAAGATGATCCAGTGAAAATTGCAATAGCAGTTATTGCATCCCTTCCTCACTCTCCACCTAAAACTGTGATATCATCAAGGTTGGAGTCGGCTTCAACAAGTTTGGTCACATCTACATCAGATATATCATCTGCACCTGCCACATCTTAGCTCCAGGTATCATCAATTGAAGTGTCTACCACTTCATCTATCGAGTATCATACCTCCACTTCATCTACTGAGCTATAGGAAACTTCTTTAGTTATCGAGTCATCCACTATCGCAGTCACCACATCAGAAGTATCTATTCCTCCTACAGTATGTACAATAAGTTTTCCAATTTTCTCTCCAATTTTGTCAACTTCAGCTACATTAGCACCAATTTTTGCACCAGTAAGCTCTTCAATTGTAAATATTCTGGTGTGCACATCAATTTTGGGAAGTATATCAATTTTGGATACATTTAGCCCTTCTCTTAGTCTTCCTTTAGTTGGTCCTATTCCAATTTTTACAGCCAGTCCAACCTCATCAACCATTGTCTCTATTTTCAAAGACAAAGATGTTAGTACAGTAGAAAAACCAAAGACTCCATTAAAACTTCTGCTTACAGGCAAGACAATTAATGAGGATGTAGACTTGGATACTGAAATTGTCATTCCAAAGATAGATATGGATACTGCTTCAGTTGATGAACTAAGACTCCTCAATCAATGCATAAAACTAAAGGCAAAGTAGAAAAAACTAAGGAATGAGAGAGATAGAGAGTTTAAAATTATTGATGAAGTGAAAAATATAATTATAGAGGCTATAGGTGTTGATGTTAATACTTCTCAACACATTTTTCTACAAGTAGAAGAGGTAGTCAATAAATTCAATAAGGATACCTCCGGTCAAGAAAAGTTGATAAAGAAGGCAGAAAAGAAATTTGATAACAAGGTGCTTGAGCAAATTGCTCAACACATAGCAATAAAATAGGTTGAATTAACCATATTTTTGGCCAATATTGAAAATTATTTTAATAATGTAACATCTCTTTTTGCTAAGCTTTGTGATGTTACTGAGTATACTAAGGAGATAAGAGAGCAATTGAATAAGATAGATGAGGATCTGAAGGAAAGTGCACAACACCTGAAGCTTGACCCTAGTTCAACCTCATCTCATCACCTCAAGATCAAATTTTTGTCAAAAAATCAAGTAGAATTACTGAGAGAAGAGTCAAGGATCCGATCTACATTGTTAGATATTTATAATATGATCCTTCCCATCATGGACACAATGCAAAAGCACATTGCACATTCAAAAACATTGATCCATGAAAACAATTTCTCCGTTACAAACCATTTGATTTAACTCTCTGCAGAAGTTCAAATAGCTCTATCCACATGCAAAATCTTGCAAGAGAATTAGGATAAGACTTTTCAACTCATTCTTTAGGTACATTCAGAGTTTATCTCACATTTTGGTGTTTCTATGTAAATACATTATTTTATTTTCTTTGGCATTATTGTCAAAAAAGAGGAGAAAGAGATACTCAAAAAAGTTATTGGTGAGATAAATGTACAAAATGGACAAAGAGATACTGTAAATAAAATTCATATAGCTCATGTAATTACCTTGTGTATATTGTATGGGGGAGTCATATGTAAGGAAGCCATGTATATTCAGCAAAATTAGTTGACAGTATGTCAGATATTGTATATAAGTTTTGGCTCATAAGTGTTTTTGTCACTGATGCCAAAGGGAGATATTGTTGGAATTATGATATATTTTTCATTAGTCGCAACAATTATTCGATTATGAATGCTTATTGAGCTCATCACCTAGTCTATAGTTCACACCAAGCATTCAGCGGTTACCTTATAAATTTTGCAGGTAAATAGTTGATACCGAGCATTCCTTTGGAAACTGAGCATATGGGTAGTTCAGCAGTATTTACCAAGTTTGCAGTGGTTACCATGCAGAACAATGATTACTGAGCAAAACAATGTTCTCCAAGCAGTTAGTGGTTACTGAGCAGAACAATGTTCCCCAAGCAGTCAGTGCTCACCGAGTCATTAGAAGAACTTAGTGTTTACCGAGTGATCAAGGTAAACAAAGAACTTAGTGTTTACCGAGTGACCAAGGTAAACAAAGGAATTAGTGTTTACCAAGTGAAGAAGGTTATCAATGGATTCAATTTTTACCGAGTGACACAATATTCACCGAGTCACCAATGGTTACCGAGTTCCAAGTTACTTAGAATTATTAGTATGGATTGTGCCTCTACTCTTACTGAGTGCATGATGATGCAGTGTATTGTAGTGGATGTCGAGTATCAAAAGATCATCGAGTCAGTTTGTAGAACCCGAGTTTTCTACCACCTAGTCGACTCAGTAATGCTTGTTCACTTGTGTTTGGCTGACCTTGCCAGTGTAAATATTGGAATGGTATATATCATTTGAAATGATGAGATTTTGAATGTCATTGGTTGTGTTGTGTTGCAATAATTTAAAAAGAGGAAAAGTGAATCACTAGCAGAACAGAGGAATACAGCAAGGTAAACATCAATACAGAAAAGATATATCCATCACATCAGGTGATCAAAGCACAAAGGATCTTATCAGCAATTAGTTGTAATCAAATCCACTGCTTCATCCTAACAGTGAATCAGTTTGCTAAATCCTTTAAAAAGGTAGACTTGATAGTCTTTTTGTAAATCTCCTAACAGAGTGCATACTTCATTGTATGTTTGTAAATCCTTTAACAAGGTAGATCTAGCAATCCTACTTGCTCCTAACAGGGCAGATCATCAGAAGTGATCATTGTAAGCCTTAACTAGCCAACTTTATACTGCAATATTGAAGTTTTGTGGGCATCATCCCCACCCCAATTTTACTTTCTAATTGGAAGGTTTCTGGGTCACCAAATCTGTGTGTTCATGTGTTACAAATGTTTATCTTTTCCTGCATATAGTAGATTAGATGGATGAATGGTAAATATCTTATTAAGTAGAAATGGATTAAAGTTATAGGGTTACTGATTCACCCCTCCCCTCTTAGTAACCTTGTTAGTCTTGATTATTTCCAACACTTCCAATGGTCTGCTTTGTGAAAGGCCTATCCTATTAAAGATTTTACACCCTATTAAAAGTGACCTAGTTAAAGGATTTACAAAAATTCACTAGGAATGTTACCCTATTAAAGGATTTAGGTCATTGTCTAAAGGCTTACAACATGGCTATTAAACCAACCTATCATCATAGGATTTTCATTCCTAATATAATTGCTAGAGAGTATTAGAAATTCTTGACCAAATGACTTGTAATCCTTAAATGTTGATTCCAAATCCTCAGTCTACTTTGTCTACTCTGATCCTTACTTGATCTGATATGTCACTCTTTGAAACTCTGAAACGTGAATTTGAATATCTCCCTTTTGGATATTCTTTATTGCAATTCTTTATTACCTTTTTCAAAGAATGTGTTATCTCTAAAAATGTAATTTCTCCCCCTTTTATTTACACAATGCTTTTCTCCCCCTTTTTAACACTTCTGTAAAAGGTTCCTAAGAATGAATAGAATATTTAGCCAAAAAAGTTTTATTTACCTCCATGATCATCTTCAAAGAAGCATCCCAATTATCTAAAGCAATTTCCAATGATTTGTGTTGGATGGTTGTCTCTACTACAAGACCTACTAGGCCTTCTAAAGTAGAAATATTAGGGTCTTTCTTTAGAACATTTTCTACATAAGCCATTTCTTTATGGAGTACTTCTAAATATGGTATTTGGCCTTGAAATTGACCTTTTCTACTATCAATATAGCTAACTCTTTTTTGGTGTGAATCATAGTTGCAAAATGTTTCTCACTTTGAGCTAGATCTTTGGGTAGTTGTGTGCTAGAAATCTCGAGATTTCATTCCAAGCTTAGTATCCTTTGGCTAGTTTCTTGTGTGAAGAATGATGAGTCACACAATTTGAAGTACAATAAAAAAATATTCTCAAGTACTATTTTCACTTTCTCAACCTTCTTAGCCAATTCAACTTGTGAAAGTGTTATTTTAGTAGATATTTTCTCATTAACTTTCATTTGAAACTTCTTTTCAGACCATTCTAATAACTTAACATTAGTATCAACGTCTTTATTTTGTACCTGGTCCACTATATTGGAAAATTGCTCCATGATGGGCTTGGTTTCATTAGGTACTGGCAAGCTGAATGCATCAAGGAATATATCTTTGATTTCCACAAGTGTTTGCTTTTGTCTATACTCATTTTTGAGTATCTCCTACTTCTTTCTTCTCTCCAATGCCTCTTGCACTTCATTTACCTAAGCTAGGTTCATTTTTTTGTAGTCATAAGTAGGCATGAGTATTTCCTCATCAAGTGTAGGGTCTCCATAGTGAAGTACCCTTTCTACCTTGGTGGAGCTTGAGCCTGGTGCTGAAATCTACAGTAGTACTACATCAATGCTTGGCTTTTTGGTAGGAGTCCTTGAGGTAGGCAAGTTTAACAATGTCTATATTGCCTCCTGCTCTTTTTCCTTAAGGGTTTTCTCCTCTTCCTTCTTTATTTCTCTATTTCCTTGATCAATAATAACGATATGAGGAGGTGCACCTTGGTTTTATGTTTTAGGAACATCTTGTTCTATTTGTTCCTTTGTTGGCTCCTCAGTAGTTGTTGTTGCTATAGCTATATGATCAACCTTAGCAGTTGTATCCTATGCTTCTTGCTATTTTGATTGATTTGATGTAGCTGTGGGAGGTTGTGAAGGTGTTCTTGTGTGTTCACCTTCTCCCTTGTAATTTCTACTATAGCCTTTTTTAACTCTTCTACACTCACCAAAATAGGATTTGTACACAATTGTGATTGCAATGTAGTTTGATGGAGGATCATTTTGAGATCCTATGCAGTGAGTGGATTGATGTTCTAACCTAAAGTGTTAGGAACATCCTTTACAATTATTGTTTCTATAGGTGTTGTATGTGGAGGACTTGGTAGTGGCATTTGGGAGTCTTGGACACTCTATTATGACTATTGCTCTTCAGTTGTTACCTCTTCACCTTGTGTCTTCTTTATTGTTTCCTCTTCTTTCTCTTTCTTTGCTTCATTGTCTTTCTCATTTTCTTCTTATTCTTCATCATTTCTCCCCTTAAAGGGGTCTTCCTACCCTTCCTTTACTATAGTTAATATATAAATTAATTTTCACATTTGTGTGGACTTTTGCACAATATCTTCAATCTAATTCTGCAAAATTCTAAAGGTTCTGTATTTGGGTGCAAATTTTCTCCCATGTTTCTTGCTAGCTTTAGTTATTTGACCTTTAGTAAGGTCTAGCATTACATGATCCAATGTAGACTCCCTTATTTCATTCTCCATTTTAAGGCAGTAATATCATTTATTCTCTACAATGGAGCTTAGCTCCTTAGGCATTGAATTGTCTAGTCCAATGTAGACTCTTCCACTATGTTTTGTTCTTCCTTTGACAACTTATTGAAATCAATGGTCTTCAAACTAGTTAAATCTACATTGTCTCTAATGTTATTACAAATATTTTCCAATTTAGACTTAGTAGAATGTCTTACCAATCTAAATTTTTAATCATCAAACTTTATCCTTTCTTTGTCTGATTCTAGAGGTGCAACATATTTTCTTCTTGTGAGGCCTCGCCCAATCCACTATAGTACAGATGACAATTGCATTGTGGTACTTTTAATTTGATGTTTTGATATAGTTTCGAGACTATAGGGTTATGTCATTTTAATATCAGCATTTTAGTGATTTGCGATTATTAGAACCTATTTGATATATTTAATGGTCTCATTTCATGTTCTAAATTAATTCAATTTCTTTAGTAGGAACTACATTGCATCAATACTTGAATGTCAAATTGTAATGTTCAAATGGAAATTAGCGCCAAAGGATATGACTTTAGTGTTTCATGATTATCAGTATGATAATAGAGTTTAGAATGGAAAATTCATTATGATAAATGTTGAAACCCATTTGTTGATATTGCAATGTTTTGAATATGAATCAAATGGAAGTTAATTATATATGGACTTAGATGAAAGTTAAATTGAATATGACATTGCAATGTTTTATTGATAGCACTGAAACCAAAAATGATTAGATGATAATTAATTGTATACACTAACGAGAAGTATGAGATATTGGATCTATACTATACTTGTTTGTATGCATCCTATATTATTTTATTGGGCTACTCATGTTTAAGTTGAGTGTGCAGGAAAGTTGAACCATGGAGATTAATGGGGAAACAAGGTTCAATCTTATGTGAACACGGTGAAGCCAAGGTGAATCTTTCGAAGATTCCAAACCTCGTTGTATTGTGTTTCTTTCATAATGTGATCGTGCATGAGTGTTATAGTTGGAAAGTATGATTAATTAATGACATGTAATCGTGGTGTGTAAAGTGTTTTAATGTATATGTGTGTGTGTGTCATTTGACACTTGTAATGTTTATGTGTAAATGACATTTCCAATGGGATTCTTTGGCATGAAGTCACTTATCACTCATTATGAAATCAATTAACCCACCTTGGAGAGTGTTAGGAAGAGTCACCTTTGTGATGAAAATTCAAGTTATAAGTTGATATAGGAACTTTAGAGAGCCTAAAATGAGTCCCAAGTGTTAATGTTGTGAAAATAAGTTACTCACATGGTAATAGTATGGGTTGGGAGTTTAAATATAAACATAAGTTGGTCTAGGGGACCTAGGAGACCCTCAAAAATAGTCATTTCCAAGCCAATTCGAAAATCATATTGTAACATGACTTCTTATCTCATTACACCACTTGGATAAGTTCTTATTGGTGGGAGATAAAAGAAAGTAAGAGGGGTAGGTGAGGAGGAAAGTTAAGGTCTTTATAGGGAGCTTGTGCTAACCTTGGTAGTTACTTACCCACTCTCAAATTGTAGAGACACATATGGTTATGGAGGAGTAGTTTAGGAGCCAAGGAAAATAGGAAGAGCTCTAGTTCACCATTTCAAAGCCATAGTTTGATGGAGGTAAGTGCTTCATGCCATGGTTATCCCTTTCATGAAGTTGAAGTTAGATATTGTAAGAATGCTTCTCGTAGGGTCTATGAGTGTAGTATGGAATCATGTGTTGTCATTGGAGTTTTGTATTGTGTTGTGTTGTGCAGGTGTATGTTGTTTCATGTAATTTCTTGGGGTTTTTTCTTGGATTTCCTTGCATTGTTTGAGTGTTGAAATTGTACATGGGTGTGAAGGCTTCACTCACCCTTGGGAGGGAAGAGCAAGCCTTGGGTGAAGGGGTTAGTTGGGCTTGAGATATAGTTGAGAACCTTGGAGAATGGTCTCCATTGTATGCCATATGCCTTCATAATTTGTTATGGACAGTATGGAGAGTGATGGTATGGAAGAAGGTTGATGAAGTATGGAAATTCAGTGATGCTTTGGTTGATGGTAGTATAATTGGAGGATGTTTGTGAATAGCCCCAAAAGGGCATAAACTTATTGTTTTGTGAAAGCCTGAAAGGCATAGAAAATCATTGATCAATGAAGCCCCGAAAGGGCATGGAAATTGTTGTTACACATTTTATAGGATATGGCAAATCTCCTAATTGTGAGCCCACCTTCACCCAATGTTTATGATTCCATGTGTGAATCATTGTGCAAACCTTGGTTGGGGATGTAAATGTGCTGCAAAATATGTGATTGTGTTAGTCTATGTGATGTGATGATGTTTGGATGAAACCTGATTGAGCCTTGTTTCCCCTAGCACGAGGGTGGTCTCCTTGAGGCCTAGGTTGGGTGGTGAGCCTCCATGGTTCATCATGTTGTCTCTTATTGCAGGTACTTGTTTGGAGTTTTTGGATAGTTGGAAATTATGGAGACATGCCTTTGCATAGTGGATAGAATACTATTGTATTTGTATTGAAATGTTGGTTAAATTTATCTTGTTATGTGAATTCCATTGAGTTGTGGAAGTAAAATTATCATTCTCATGCATATTCCAATATGAGAAAGTCTATTAAACATCAAATCTGTAAAGGTCTACATTGTGTATCCTATTAAGATGGTATCACCACCCTAGCTGATGTTAGTGTTTGTGTTGAGTGTGTGATTGAGAGGAACATAAAAAAAAGATTATTGCTTAAGTGTTGCCAATCCACGTGGTTAAACTTATTGAAGGAATTTCAAATGTGTGTCAGAATATACATTGCATGAAGAATAGGAAGGTATCTTTGTTATTTTTATGTTCACAAGTTCTTATGAATGATTCAAAAACATTTTAGTTAATCTTGAAATTATATCAAGTGTAGTCTATGTTGAAAAGATAATGATTCAGTGATCATAGTTGAACTATTAACAATAAATTAGAGCATTCGAGGTTTCTATATTTCCATGCAAAATTTGTATTGTCTTACAAATAAAAGCATTGTATTACAAGTTTGAAAGTAAATAGAATAGTTGTTATCTCCAATGATAAATTCCAATATGGAATAATCCATGAGATTTATGAAGTAATAGTCAATTATATTAGTTTTCAAATAAGCATATCTATAGAAAATGAAATGGGAAAGAAGCAAACCAAAAAAAAAAAACTAAGAATCTCAAACATAAGAGCAAATCCTATAGGTACAAAATTAGTCTTGTGGAAAATGTATGGAGGAAGAAATAAATCAATCCTAGATTACAGATCAATATTTAATTCAAGAAATGTACTCAAAACTTTGGTGCTTGAAATATTAATAGAATAATACATAGAATGAGATTAGTAATTAAAAAAGGTCCAAGTCTCTTACCTTATTCATGAGATACGACCTTCTTGGATCTTGTGATGGCTAAGAAAATAATATAAAAACATTCTATTAATAATCTAAACTTTTCCCATAGAACAAGGCTAGTACCTTGGGTTCCACCTACCTACCATGGAAAAAGTGGCGCTTGAAATGGAGAACAAAATATATTTATATAATCATCCAATAAACACTCACTAGCTTACCTAGCGCTCAATTCAAAAAGGGGACAAATCTAACATAAAGTCACATCAGCACGTCCTCATATCTTTCCACCTTTAGCCACACAAGGCACATTCTCTAGAACCCAAGGCGCTAGTATGAAAAAAATACAGATTTTAAAGTAGAAATTCCAATCTACATCTTGCAAAAGTCAAGGCTCATTAATTGCATCTTGTCAGATGCTTATGTGTGCAAAGTTAATCTTCCATTGCTTTTACTTGGCGCCCCTAAGTGTTGACCATGAGAAAATGCCTCTGATTGCATTCCTTGGGGGTTGCAAAACTTAACTTGGGAGAAGTAGCATGTGGGGTCGATTTGTGTAAATATTAAGGTAGATTAGGTGTGTAGAGGTAGACTTCAAGATAAGGTCTGACAAGTGTAGGATGGGTATTACATAGGGAAAAGTATTAGTTGAATTAGATAAAATACAATTGAGAAGCAAAGTTTGTGTTTGAATTAACAATATTTTGGAATTAACATAGGTATTTAATATATACAAAGTTGTGCTTTATTTCAATGTCTTCATGTAAGTAAAGATAAATGTTTATATTAATTATTTGCCACATGGATAATAGTAACAATAATAATAACACTATTAATAAAATAAGTGTATATATATGTATATATCTATATATATATATAAGTAATTAAATGTGGTATGTTGATCAAATATGAATTCCTCATGGATGGTAGAGGAAGGGTTAAATTGGTGGAGGAAAGCAGTAGTGACCATGAGATATATGAGAATATAGTTTAGAAAGTAAAGAAGGATTCAATAGGGTAGTGGATTGGATTAGGTATATATATAGATACAGGTAGAGTTATTATATTGTAGCAGATATTCTTTTAGTAAGGAGTATATATAGATAAGGTATGACATTGTCTAGGATCATGTTAGCCCATCAGAGGGTAGGAATTCAATTGTTAAGGTAAGTTGCATTTATTGTGAATGTTAGTGGAAGTAGTGAAACTATTAGCTCCCAAATTGGAGCATCTAGAATTGATTTGTATCCAGGTTAACAAATCTTGTTAAGGTATTGATTCCTAATTCAGCCTTCAATTGATTTGATTAAATGATAGTAATTCATGGAAAGAAGATATAGTCAGTGGTAAGTAAGAGATTGACATACGTATATGTATAATATCAGAGTGATAGACATAAATAAGTTCAAGTGATATTATCAACCATCAAACATAATAATTGAAATAATTACAAGATAATAATAATAATAGAAATCTAAGGATCTACCTCACATTTATGGAAGCGGAAACAAAACAAAACAAAAAAATAATTAGTTGTGTTTTGTCTCAGAGAAATGTGGCATGACACTTCTCTTCTTTGGTTCTACAGGGCCTCCTTACTCTCTTTCTTTTTGTTTCTCTTGTTCTTTTTCCACTTGGGTTGTTTCCCTGGTATCTACCCTTGTAGTTGGGTTGACTAGGCTTGGCTTTGTTTCTTTCTTCTTCCCCTTTGGTTGTGCAACTGGTTGTTTTTATGATTTTCTCTTCTTGGGCTCAGGCTGGGTGCTTCTTGCTCAAAATCTTCATCTTCTTCAGCATCCTCCCCCATTCCTTGGGATAATGCAAGTGTTTCCTGGTTGTGTTTCTCTTCATCATCCTTAGCTTCTTCACCTTCTTCTTCTTCTTTTGCAATGCCCTCACCAAATTTTACTTTTAGCTTCTTTACAAGTTTGTCTTTCTTCTTTAGTGTGGAGACAGTCTTTAACTCCATATCCACTTTTGACCTAACCACATCATAGGTTCCAAAATGTGGTGTACTCTTGTCCACTTCTTTAGCTAGTAGGGTAGTTATAGTTTATGATGCCTCATCTATATTTATTTCATAGCCAAGAGGTTTTAACCATCTCACTCTTGTTATGGTAGCTTGAATGTATGTATAGTCAATATCTACAAGAAAACATACATCATTTACATATTTCTCTACTAATGAAATTGGTATTCTTAGCCTTTGCTTCATTGAATTCTTGAAGTCTTCAAAATAGATAGTCATTAGTGTCTTAAAATTAGCTCCCATATATTCTATGTATTCATTAACATGAGCTATGATTGACCTATTAACTTTTCAAACTACTTTACCAAAAGAAGGAAACTCATTCTACACATAAAAGAATATATGAATCAAAATAGCACTAAAATTTCATTGTGCTCCCTTGGTTCTCCTTATTGCTACTAAATTTTCATTAATTTGTTGTAGTTGCAATTTTACAATATCATAAGTATGATCCCTTTTCACCAATCTATAGGCTACATCCATGGCAATGCAAAGCACACTGTTAAGTTTGCTGGATTGGTAGAATTTTTTTCCAATAACCCTAATAGAAAAATCGATAAGAGGGTATTTTAATGGTGTCTATTTACATTCCTCTCTTGTTCCACTTGGCACCAATATTTTTCTCAATTTCTTCCTTAGAATCACTCCTAAGGGTCTTTAGCCAATCTGGGGTTGGGTACCCTGTCACTCTATGTACAATTCTCTTTGAAATTTTCACAGGGCCATCCTCCAACCATAAGATTCCATCATGTATTCTACTAAGCACTAGCCTAATCCATTTAGTCTTGAATACTATGAGGAATTCTAGGGCTCACGTTAAACCCTTCCTTTCAACAATCTAATATTCTTCCTTTAAAACTCTATTATCACACAGTCTCTCATAGGCTTCCCTCATCTCCATGTCACCTATGGTTCCAATCTTACAATTGTAACATCTCCTAACATCCTAAACCATAACTACCTTAGGGGGTATGATATATAGGGCTCCATGTAGGTCATTTTTATATGCCACTTCAAGGATTGGGTAGAAATCAGGTTGTTTTATTTCATTGGAAACTAGCTAGACTTCAAATGGTTCCTCCTCCTATGTTTTCATAGAGCTAGAAGCCATTTGTGCAATCTAGGGTTTGTACACAACCAAAATATGAAACTGTGTAACTTGGCACAAGTGCAAATACCTGGAAATCAATGAAATCATGCTAAAATACCATTGAAATAGGCTTAAACACTTGATTCTCTACTTTGGAGTCATTTTGTGCTCTTTTGCTTCTTTTCTTTTTGTTCACGATGAAGTAAACTAATTCAAAGTCTGATAATATACCATATTTTCATTGCATTTAATGCTTAGTGCATTTATAGCTATCAACTTAGCTTCTTAAGGATTTCTACATTCCTTGGCTTCCATTGCCTTTTCATCACTCAACATCCATAGAAGTATTACTCACACGACTTCAACTAAATTTTCCTTTCATTCAGCTTCCACTACCACCTCGACTCCAACTAATCATTTGTCCTCTACTATCTTTGACAATCAACTAGGCATGTACTAGGATTTTACTCAACTTTTAAGGGCAACTCAGCAACACTTGTAAAATATTGAAAATTTAACTTTGCATCTATGTTCATGCTGATCTCTTATTTTTAGTACTTGCTTGCTTAGGAACTGATGTATGATAAAACATTGTAAATCAGTCCCTCACATCTTCTCTTTTTTTAGTTTGATGGAGTGTGACCACTTGACTTTTTAGGTGAAGTGATCCCTTCATTTGTTGTGCTACTCTCATCTTTCTTCTACCATGTCTTATTCATTTCTCCTTTAATGTGTTCAACATCTATCTTCTCTTTACCTTTGTTGTTCCTTGAATTGGGTGCATTAATCCTTGTTGGGTAGTTCCTACTAATATGACCAATCTTCAAGCAACTAAAACATGTGGTTTGGCTCAACCATCTATTGTAGTTTCCTTTGAAATTGTTCTTATAAAATTTTTAGGAATGTGTCCATATTCTTGATAGTAATGACAGCTATACCTAGTGTTATAGTCCCAATTGTAGTGATGTTCATGGTTATTTCCCCTTGCTGGCTGATTTGGTGTCCACATAGGCTTTGATCTACACTCAAAAGCTCTATGTCCATACTTTTTGCAATTGTAGCAGTGACCTTCAAATCTTGGTGTTTTGATAGTCCTAGTCCTATAGTCATGTGCTTGATGTCCTTTCTTTTTGCACTTATGACAATGACTCACATTCTTTAGGTTTGTCATGTTGATGGGCATGTTAGGATTGACCCATAGATAGAAATAAAAATTACATGCAAATATAACCAATAATAGATCACAAAGAAAAGAACACAAGACACCAAGATTTAATGTGGTTCACCCAATCCTTGGGCTATGTCCACCAAATAGCAAGTCTGATATTATTATGATCTAGTGATTATATCTTGATTACAATCTATAATCCCTTATAGCTCCATACCATCACAAGAACAAATTTTGCATCACAACTATGAAACAATCCCTAACCCTAAACTCTTTTATACAAGTATTTTTACCACTTTAGGGTTATAATTAATAATTACATGTACTTTCTTGATCAGTCACCACAATCTAAAAATATCCCACTTGGGGACTTATCAAGCTCCACACTAAACAACAATCTCCCACTTAGAGACTAATCACGTAGCTATGTCAATACTCCATGAGGCTCCCACTAGATCAAACCACCCTAGACTTTTCTATTATTTTATTCATATTTAGTCTAGAAGACCAACCAAAGCTAAAGAGGAGTTCATCTTCTCCCTTGTTACTACCTTTGTCAACATATTTGTTGGATTGTCATTTGTATGTATCTTCTCTAGCTTTAACTATCCATCCTCCAAAATTGACCGAATGAAATGATACTGCAACTATATGTGTTTGGTCTTTGAATGCGGAGCTGAATTCTTTTCAAGATGAATGGTACTTTGACTATCTGTAAACAAATAATTATCCTTCTAAGGGTATCACAATTCTTACAAGAAGAACTAAAGCCATATCATCTCCTTGGCTACCTCTATAGTAGCTACATACTCTACCTCTGAAGTGGATAAAGCATTAACCTTTTGTAACCTAAAAACCCAGCTCATAGCTACCCCACTAATAGTAAAGACATAACCTGTAGTATTCCACCTAGTATTAATATCCCCTACCAAATTTGAGTCAATGTAGCCCTGTAAATCAGTAGTAGAGCCCCCAAAGTGTAAACACTTATTAGATGTTCCTCACAAATATTTGAGAATCCATTTGATAGCATTCCAATGCTCAATTCTTGTATGACTCATATACCTACTAATGACTCCCACTGCATGTGCAATATTTGGTCTAGTACATACCATAGCATACATCAAGCTTCCTACAGTTGAAGCATAGGGTACCTTGGACATTTTATCCTCTTCTTCCTGTGTCTTAGGACACATCTACTTAGTCAAATTCAAATGACCAAGTAAATTCATGCTAAAACTTTAGCATTCTCCATAGAGAAACATTGCAACACCTTCTCCATATAATCAGCATAAGATAGCATCAATGTTCTATTCTTCCTATCTCTAAAAATCTTCATACCAAGGATGTGTTTTTCTACCCCCAAGTCCTTCATAGCAAATGCATGTGCTAATTAGCATTTCAGCCCCTTAATGTGATCTATGTTAGACCTAGCTACAAGCATATCATCAACATATAAACATAAAATAATGTATCTATCATCATCCAACCTCTTAAAATAAACACAATGATCTAAATGACACCTATTGTATCCATGCTCATACATAAAACTATCAAATTTTAGATACCATTTATGAGGTGCTCATTTCAAGGCATATAAACTTTTATTCAATTTGCACACTAAGTTCTCCTTACCTTTGACTGCAAATCCCTATGGCTGATTCATATATATCTCTTCATCCAAATCACCATGAAGGAAGGTTGTTTTAACACCAAGCTACTCTAAATTCAAATATTCAGTGGCCACAAGACTTAAAAAAGTATGGATAGAAGTCATCTTAACAACAGGAGAAAATATCTCATCAAAATCAATGCCATTTTTCTATGCAAATCCTTTCACAACTAACTTGGCTTTAAATCTTTTCTTACCTCCTTCCTCTTCTTTCAACTTGTAAACCCACTTATTCTATAAAGCTCTTTTACTTGCAAGAAACTTGCATAAATCCCATGTCTTATTCTTCAGCAAAGAGTCAATTTTTTCTTTCATTACAGACTCCCACTGAATTTTAGTATCCACCTACATAGCTTCATCATAACATTCAAGTTTACCAGCATTAGTAAGTAAAATTGAATATAAAGAAGGAGAGAATCTTTCTAGAGGTTTAATTTTCCTTGTTGACCATCTAACATTCACCAATGTGTGTGGTATTTTCTGTTGCAATTGTTGCACATCATTAGGAATGGCTAGAACATTAGCTTGTGGAGTATCATCTAGCACTACATAATCATCTTCTTTCCTCTCATGTTGCTCCAATAGATCTCTATACAACACTTTCTCATTGAATATGACATCCCTATTTCTTAAAATTTTATGATATTCAAAATCCCAAAGCCTATAACCAAATTCATTAATGCCATATACAAAAAATACACATTTCTTTGACTTAGCTTCTAACTTGGTTTTATTTTCAGAATCTATGTGAGAAAATGCTTCACAGTCGAAGGTTTTGAGAGAAGAATAACTCACCTTCTTATCAGTCCATGCTTCCTATAGAATACCATAGCTCAAAGGAGTAGAGGGACCACTATTAATCAAATATACAGTAGTATTGATAGCCTCTACCTACATGTGTAAGGGCAACCTAGCATGCAGCCTCATGCTCCTTGTGCACTCTATTATAATATTGTTCAAGCGATCAGCCACTCCATTTTCCTATGGAGTCCTTGGAATAGTTTTCTATCTATGAATACCATTAGTGGAGCAATAATCTTCAAATTCATGACTATAATACTCACCTCGATTATCATATCTGAGACATTTTAATTTCTTACAGGTCTCATTTTCAACCAAGCATTCCATTTCTTAAAAGTTTGAAATACATTAGATTTTTGCCTAAGGAAATAAACCCATACTTTTCTAGTTGTGTAACCAATAAATGTAACATAATAATGAGAGCCACCAAGGGAAGATACCTGAGTTGGTCCCCATACATCTATATGCACAAGCTCTAATTTCTCCTTTTGTTTTCTATCATGGTCTTTACAAAACTCACTCTCTTTTGTTTTCCATAAACTCAACTTTCATAAAAATCCACATTTACACATTTTAGATCTAGTAAAACTTTCTTTGAATGAATTAATTTCATACCTTTCTCACTCATGTGCCCAAGTCTTTTGTGCCATAGTGTTGTATTAGAATCTATAGTAGCTATTTGTTCTCCTTGCTCAACTATAGAAATTGTTCTTGAACATTCATTTTGCTCTAAAACAATTAAAGTAGAAAGAACAATATGACATGTACAAAGATATAAGGTGCCTACTTTCACACCTTTTTCTATTACAAGGGAACCTTTTGAAACCTTCCAATTTTTATCATTAAAAGTAATTGCACAACCCTCATCACCAAATTGCCTTGCTAAAATTAAATTCATACTCAACCTTGGAACATGTCTTACCTCATGTAGTAGCCAATGATTCCCATTCTGCAACTTAATTTTAATTTTTCCCTTTCCAACAATCTAACAGGATTTATTATCCCACAAATAAACAAGCCCAAAATCTCCTTGGACATAATCAATGAAATAACCTCTATGAGGTGTAGCATGAAATGAAGCACTAGAATCTAAAACCCATGAATCATCAACACTTTCTAAAGATAGAAGCAAAACATCCTCTTCAGATTTGTTACTTACCACATTTGCCTACTTTTCTCCATCTAGTTTATCTCCTTCATTTTTCTTTCAATTCTAGCAATCTTTCTTTTTATGACCTAGTTTCCCACAATACCAATAGTTGTTTAGTCCTCTCAATTGAGACCTCCTCCCCTTAGACTTTCCTCTTGATTTCCCACTATTTTAAAAATTACTTCCTCTCTCAGTCGTTCTACCCCTACTTTTGCATTCAAAGCACTTCTTGATGTAGATCCACCTAAGGATTTTTTACGAGTTTCCTCACTCAAAATAATACCAATCACGTCATCATATTTTAGGGTACTAGATCCAAGAAAAAAATTACTCACAGCCATTACCAAGTCATTCTAGCTTTCAAGAAAAGAACACAAAGTCAAGAGTGCCCTAATTTCCTCCTCAAAATTGATATTCATAGAAGATAACTAACTAGTAATAGTATTAAACTTATTTAAATGATCTACAAAAGATCCACCTTCTGTCAACTTCATATTAAATAAATGCTTCATGAGAAATACCTTGTTTGAAGCAGAGGGCATTTCATACAGTGTTGCTAGGGTTTTCATCAACTCTTCTATTGTCTTCACTTTTGTAATATTAAATGCCATCAATGGTGCAAGGCATAATCAAATGCTTCCAAGTGTCTTTCTATGCAAAAGATCCCATTCATCATTTGACATAGATCCCTAATTCTTGACTTTGCCTTCCAACAGCTTCCATAAATCCTTCTAATAAAGATAGTCTTCCATTTGCATCTTCCATAACTAGAAGTTATGCCCATTAAACCTATCAACCCTCAGCTTACCCTCATCTACCATTGCTCCCACTCAACTATGAGACTTTCTTGTAGAGGATAATTGAAAAACAACTAGGTCTGATACCACTTGTTAGGATTAAACCATAGACAAAAATAACAATTACATGCAAATATAACCAATAATAGAAAATAATAGATCACATAGAAAATAAAACAAGACACCAAGATTTAATGCGGTTCACCCAATCCCTAGGCTATGTCTACCAAACAACAAGTATAATATTATTACGATCCAGTGATTATAACCTGATAATAAAATATAACCCCTTATAGCTTAATACTGCTGCAAGAACTAATTTTGCATTAGAACTATGAAACAATCCCTAACCCAAAGCTCTTTTATACAATTATTTTTACCACTTTAGGGTTATAATTAATAACTACATATTGGCACAAAATTTTGAGAGAATTTATGAAGTATGTACAGTACTTTCCTAATCAGTCACCACAATCTAATAGGGCATTCTTGCTCATGCATACATTAGAGGTATGTCCTTTTTTACCACAGAAATGACAAGTAGGTTTAGTCTTCTTACCTTTGTTACTCCTTTCTTCTGCAGCCTTGGATGACTCTCCTTGTTTAATGCTCTTGTATCCTAGTCCTAAAGTATCATTACTAGCCCTCGGTGATTTTAGTAGCTACTCAAAGTACTTGATGGCCTCATTAAGTTTGTTAAAGCTCTTTACAATCTCCTTCTCTCTTTTTAGTTCATTTTGTAGTTGTTCATTCTGCATCTTCAATGTAGAGATCTCAATATCCTTAACATTCAGTTCATGATGCACATTCATCATCTAACTTAGGGTGTCTAGCTACATGTTTGAAATTCTTGCAAGATCAATTGGATTTTCTTCTAGTCTATTGGCTAGATTTCTCTTGTCTTTTTCTAGCATAGCCTTGTCTTCAATGGCTCTTTTCTTCTATTTAGTTACTTCACAAAGAATCATGGCTTGTGATTCTTGTTCAAGCTTGAGTGTTTTGATTTCTTCTACTTGACCTCTATTCTTCTCCATTAGGTCTGCTATTGCTGCATCAAACTCTTTGGAATATCCATTTGCAAACAATTTTGAGGTGTCAATCTCCTTGTATTGTGTATCATTCTTAGCTATGGCAATCTCTCTTCTTCTCTTTAAGGATTATCTCAGTTCTTCTCTGGCTTCTTCCAAAGCATGTAAAGAAAGTTCTATATCAATTCCCTAATTCTCTATGATCTTTCCAAGTTTGTAGTCTTCCATTTTTAGATCTTTTCCCCAATTTTTAAGGCTCCTTCTTGTGAGAACTTGGCTCTGATACCAATTGCTGGAATTTACAAGTGGGAAGATTTACTTATGAGAGGGGGGGTGAATTAAAAGTCACTAACTTTAACCTCTTTAAAACCTTTTATCTAAAAACATTCTCATGCATCTAATTTATCTAATAAACAAGAAAGTAAAGAAATGCATGAAAATAGATAACACAAGATTTGGTAACCCAGAAACCCTCCAAAATGAGAAGGAAAAACTGGGGTGGGGATGACACCCACAAAGTATCACTACAGCAATATGTAATTGTTCAGGGTTACAAAGTTTGACCACTTCCAATGGTTTTCCCTATGAAAGGCCTATCCTATTAAAGACTTTACAACCTATTAAAAGTGGCTTGGTTAAAGGATTTACAAACATTCACTTGGAATGTTACCTTATTAAAGGATTTAGGAACTTGTCTAAAAGATTACAACATGGCTATTAAACCAACCTATCATTATAGGATTTTCATTCCTAATACAATTTCTAGAGAGTATTAGAAAGTCTTGACGTAATGACTTGCAATCTTTAATTATTGATTCCATATCCTCATTCTGCTCTGTCTGCTTTGATCCTTGCCTCATATGATATGTCACTCTTCAAAACTCTAATACTCTATTCTTGATCAACTAGATTTTGCAATGTTATTCTACTCTTCACTAATTCTTTACACCCTTCGATCTTATCTTTAGGATTCTTTAAGATTCATCCTATGTTGGCTTTCAAAAATAGTTTACATCTGAGTTTGTGAAGGCACAAACTCATATGTTGATTCTATGCTACTCGGCACTTACTAGTTGTTGATGCTCATCACATATAGGAATTTTGTTTCACTTAGCTCCTATAGTAATTCTATTTCACTTGGCATCTATACTTTTCTTAGCACCTATAGTGACTCAGCATCTATAGTGACTGGGCACTTGAACTTTACTCGGCACTTGAAGTTCACTCGGCACTTGAAGTTCACTTGGCACTTGTTGAATTCTCTAGCTTGGCATACACTATAGTTTAGCTTCTGTATTATACTTGGCATCATCTTGAGAATTGGTTAAGTGTGTTGACACTCAATTGTCAAAACCAATCTAAGACCAAAACAATCCAATAGATATATATCAGTGATCTACAGTAGCATCCAAATCATTTGATTATTTTATTAGAATTGCTTTAGAATAACTAAGAGGGGGGGGTGAATCAATTATTCAAGGTCCAAATGTCCTATTCAAAAATTTCTTTAAATGTAGTGAACTTATTCAACCATTTGTTCATCTAAGCTTTAACTTATCTAATCAACAAGTTATTATAAATCAACATGCAAGTATAATGCATAATAAATTAACACATGATACAATGATTTATGTGGAAACCTAATTTAGGAAAAACCTCTAGTAATATGCTACTCAACTCTCACCCTTTTGAAGTGATGCCCTAAGAAAGGTCTATCTTGTTAAAGGCTTACAACACACTGTTAAATGTGACCTTGTTAGAGGGTTTAGCCATCCTATTAGAAGTGGGCCTAGTTAAAGGACTTTAAAACATTCACTTGGAATGCCACCCTGTTAAATGATTTACAAATGGTTGTTAGGCCAACCTAAGTCCATAGGATTTTCAGATCTAATACAATTGCTAGAGAGTATTAGAAAATCTTGACTTGACTACAACATATAACTTATCTTGCAGATCTCAAATCATTTCTCAACTCATACCCTTGCCTAGCCTTCAATCTCTACAACTCTTGATAGCTTGTCCTCCTTTCAAGATTTGTCTCCTAAAGTCTCCATACTCAATGTACCAGTGCAATCATCTCTTCATGACCACTCACAAAAGTAGAGCCTCTGTGGTCTTCCTTCTCCTAGATGTCTCCTCCTTGACACCCTTCTAACTACTTCATAGATTTGGCACTTTAGCAGCAACAGTATCAGCAGCTCTATGCTTCTTGTTCTATGACTTCTTAAATAGAAATCTTGGAGTACCATTTTTTGTTCGATTCTTCCATTTTTCAATTTCAATTCACATGGATTAGGTATGATTCATTGCATCTAACCCATATTTTTTTTCCTCTAGAAACTTCTTGAACAATCCTTTAGAATTCGCCCAAAAATAGTTTACATAGGATTCTATGCCAATAACTCATCATCCTTATCTTCCAACTCATTCAAAAAATTCAATGTAACCACTATGTTGGCTTAGATTTGGAAAATCTTCATATTTGAAATAATGTAACAACTTGGCACTATTGAAATATTGGTGCTCGGCACATATTGTGTTACTCGGCATCAACTATGTTTTTCTTGATGCTGAGCACCTGAAGATCACTCGACACTAACTGAAAATTTTATGATACTCAGCACATGAAGATCACTCAACATACACTAGAAATTTATGTTACTTGGCTTCTACTAAAAATTTGCTCAGCTTCAACTAACTTGCTTGGCACCTACTAATGATCTTAGTTTAAGCTTTGCAATCAACCTTGTTACAACTTCTTCCTTCAATGTTTCTAAGTGTGACCAACCTCTGTATCTTTGAGTATGTCATCAATACATTACTTAACCATTATCTTAACTGATCCTTACACTTCATTACAATATCATAACTCAACATTTCCCTTAGGTGCTCTTGTTACATCTTGTTGATCAAATCCTCTTCATCAATCAACTAAGTGATAGTACTTGGATATTATAGGAAAATATCATCCCTACAAATAGAAGGTTTGACATTAATGACAAAATAATGATTGAAAACATTCTTTTACAACAATCTCCCTCTTTGACCTTCAATAATGAGCTTTTCAATTAGATTTCCAACAATCTCCCTCTTTGGCATTGATGGAAAACCAAACTGATCAACCATCAAACTAAAACTATTCAACCACAAGCTTACTAGGTTAGAACAATAAGTCAAATGCCAAAAATTAAATTATAACATCACATCTCCTACTATTTTGATTGCTTTATTTTAGCTTCTCCCTCTTTGCTATTGTATCCTTGTTCTTTTTCTTTCTTCCTCTATATTGCTTATCTTCAGTTGTTCTGATCAACCTCAAACATCTTCAATAGTTATTGATCAGTTGTCTACTTCTTCCTCCTTGACAGAAATGCCAAAGACATATTAGCATCTTAATATGAAAATGTAGCTTTTATAGGTTTATTCAATGTCTCCCTCTATCACCTTGCTTGTGACTGATTTGAAATTTTAGCACTTCTACTACTTTAGGCATGGATCCCAAAGTAAACAACTTCTACATCAATGTATAAAATCTTCAATCATTCAGCTTATTTGATGTAGGGCATACTTTCTTTTTTATTCAAGTAGCGTTAGCTAGGGGTATCACCCCCAACTTAGCTCTAAGATACTCAAAAGCATCTTTAGGTAGTGCTTTTGTGAAGATATCAGCAATTTGTTCCTTTGAGCTAACATATTCCATCTTCACTTGTTTGTCTTCCATAAGCTCTCGTATGTAGTGACACTTGATTGCAATATGCTTAGTTTTAGCATGCATTACTAGATTCTTTGATATGTTAATAGCACTTGTATTATCACAATAAAGTGTCACAGGCTCAATTACTTCTTCCTTCATACCTTGTAGCAAATGTTTTATCCATACAATATTGGTGTAGTTTATAGCAGCTGCCACATATTTAGCTTCAGCAGTAGACTATGAGGTGCAACTTTGCTTTTTTCTTGTCCATGTAATCAACCTCTTTCTTAAGAAAAGTGCTCCACCATTGGTGTTTTTTCTATCATCGATGTTACCTCCCCAATCTACATCAATGTAAGTATTCAGTTCAAACTTCTCATCTATCTTTAAGTACAAACCAAAGTCATTAGTTCCTTTTAGGTATGTCAATATTCTCTTCACTACCATTAACCAATTTTCTCTAGGATTTGCAAAACATATTGCTACTATTAAAAAAGCTAATGCAATATCTAGTCTACTATGTACAACATATTGCAGCTTGCCAATCATTGACTTATACAATGTCTAATTTACTTTAGCAGACTCATCATTCTTGGATAGTTTATGGCTTGTTGCCATTGGTGTGCTGACTAGCTTTGAGTCTTCTAACCCAAATGTTTTGAGTACTTCCTTGATGTATTTGGATTGGATAAAAAATATGCCATGCTTCAACTGATGTACTTGTAATCCAACAAAGAATTTGATTTCTCCAAACATTGACATTTCAAATTCATGCTTCATTTGATCAAAAAAAAATTTGTATAAAACATCTTTTCCTCCAAATATTATATCATCAACAAAGATTTATGATATCAAAATGTCTTTACCTTCCTCAACTTTGATGTACAAGTTGTTGTTGTCATCTATTCTTTCAAATCCTATCTTCACAAGATATTTGTGCAACCTCTCATACCATGCTCTAGGTGCTTTCTTTAGTCCATAAAGTGCTTTGTGTAGCTTATAGACCATGTCCTTGTTCTTCTCATCAACAAATCCCTCTGGTTGTTCTATGTAGACTTCCTCTTCTACTATACCATTTATAAAAGTACACTTCACATCCATCTAGTAGACTTTGAAACTTTTGTATGCAGCATATGCAAGCAATGTTCTTACTCCTTCCATTCTTGCAACAGGGGAAAATGTCTCTCCATAATCCAGTCCTTCTTCTTGTGCATAGCCTTTGCAAAATAATCTGGCTTTGTTTCTTTTTATCTCACCATTCTTGTCAGGTTTGTTTCTAAACACCCATTTTGTACCAATCACATTCTTATCAGCTAGTCTAGGAACTAGGGACTATGTTTTGTTCTTCTCAATCTGATCTATCTCTTCTTCCATTGCTTTATACCAATCATCATCTTGTAGTGCATCCTTTACTATTTAGGGTTCAACCTTGCTTAGTAGACATGATTCATTCCTAAGCCTATTCCTTGTCATTAGCCTTACATCCTTGTCACCAATGATTTGATATGTAGGGTGATGTCTTCTTACATACTTGGTCAATCTGGGTTCAGTCCTTCTTTCTATGTTTGATTCTTTAGCATCAGAGTCATTTTGTTCTTCTTTATCTGGAATTTCATCATTCCTTTCTTGCATACTATTTTCAAAATTAGAGTGTGCATTTTCTACATTCTAGAGCTCAACTTTTGAATGCAGCTCGGCATTCATTGGTTGAGACTCAGTAGATACTAAAGTCTATTGTTGATTCCCAACTTGATTTGCAAGATTGTCTTCAACTATCATTCCTTCATAGAAGTATACAAAGGATCTATAATCCTCTATTTTCTTTGACTCATCAACCTAAACTTCTACATGCTCATCAAAATTTACATTTACACTCTCCACAACTTTATTAGTGTTAGTATTCAAACACTTATATGCCTTACTTCTAGTGGAGTATCCAAGGAATATGCCTTCATCACTTTTTGCATCAAACTTGCCATTTCGAGTATCTTTTAGAATATAGCATTTACAACCAAATACTTTGAAATTTTTAACATTAGGTGCATGACCATACCATAATTCAAAAGGTGTTGCATGTGTACCTTTCTTGACTTGAACTCTATTTAGTGTGTAGACTATAGTACTTATAGTTTCTCTCCAGTACTTTAGTGCAACATTTTTCTCCATCATCAAGTTTCCAACATAGTCAATCACTGACCTATTCATCCTTTCAAAAATACCATTCTATGGTGGAGTTCTTGGTGCTAATGTTCTCCTTGTGTTACCTTTTTCATTGCAGAATATTTCAAACTCTCTTGATGTGAACTCACCTCCTCTGTCTGACCTTAGGCATTTCGGGTTCTTTCCTATTTCCTTCTCAACTCTAGCCAAATACCACTTGAACATTTGGAATGCATTAGATTTTTTCTTTAAGAACATAGCAGTCATCATCCTAGAATAGTCATCTACAAATAGCATTATGTGTATGTCTCCTAAGTACCTTTGTACTTCTATTGGGCCACATAAGTCTATATGGACTAACTCTAGTACTTCATTGGAAGTGTACATTTTTCTTTTGAAACTAGACTTAGTCATCTTTCCTAGTTGACATTGTTTGCACATTGTGTTTTCAGGTTTCTTCAACTTGGGCAATCCCTGACTTTCTTTTTCTTGTTGATACTAATTAGATTATCAAAGTTAACATGACACAGCCTTTTATGCCACAACCACGCATCATCATGTCTAACAACAAGATATGTTGCATCTTCCATATCTAGGTAAAATAGATTACTCCTAGTTTGTTCACCCTTTCCTATCAAATTTCCATCAATGTCATAGATCTTGGTAGTTTTGTTTCCAAATTCAACTTTGCAACCTACATTGCCTAACTGTGAGACACTCAACAAGTTGTAGTTCAATCCTTCAACATAGTATGCATTATCACATGAAATTTTCTTTTTAAGTTTTATAGAGCCTTTTCCTTTGATTTGACATGGGGCATCATAACCAAATCTAACACTATTTCCATCATATTGAGTAAAGGTAATGAACTTACTTCTATCTCCTATCATGTGATGTGAGCATCCACTGTCTATGATACACTTGTCATTCTTTTTCACACAAGTAACCAATGATTTTGCTTCATCTTCATCTTTGTCTCATTCATCCTTCATGGCTACATAGACTACTTCTTCATCATTCTCATCAAAGTCTTCTTCAACAATGTAGCATCTCTTGCCTTTCTCCTTGTGATCTTTGTTGTCATCTTCTCTTTTGTTCCTGAACTTGTTTCCTTCTTTGTAGTTCTTCTTCTATGGAGATCTTGTAGCTATATGACCTACTTCATTGCAATTGAAACATATGATAGGGAGATTACCTTTGAATTTGCCTTTACCTCTATGGAATCTCCTAGCCAGTAGTGCTTCTAACTATTCCGCATCTTCTTCATATGTGCTACTATCACTAGATGCATGTTTTTCTTTTCTTCTTTTCTTTCTTGATATGTCCTCCTCGGTATCTTTTATTGTCATCTTAGCCTTGAAAGTAGATTCAAGGTTCTCAGGTCTGTAGTTGTTAAAATCAAATAGCTCAAATGCAGTAAGCCTTCCCACTATTCCTTCAAAGGTTAGTGTGTTCCCTTGTACACACCTTAGCTCTTGAATGGATGAAACTCTTATAGCATAAATAGGGAGCAGAGTTCTTAAGTATTTGCTAGTAGTTATTTCTTCTTCCAATTGTCCACCTAGACTTCTTATTGCACTCACCACTTCTTTCATTCTTGCAGCATACTGAGTAGCATTTTCACCTTCTTCCATCTTCATTTCATCAAACTTTCCTCTTAAGATTTCTCTCTTTTCTCTTTGGACATTCTAATCTCCTCGATAGATTTTTGATAATGAATGTCGTGTTGCAATCTTTGATGTCATCATATTCTACATAGCTGAGTGTAGAGGAAATCTCCAAAATTTCTTGGTTACGCTCTTTCTTTTTGTTTAAATCATCTGTAGTAAGAGGTCCTACTAGAGTTACATGTTCTATTCCAATTAAGGTTTGTGCATAGTCACCTATTGATCCAAGGTGCAATTTCATCAAACTCTGCCATGCAGCAAAGTTGTCTTTGTTGAGCTTGGGAACTTCTCTCTTGGACATCTTGATCTTCTTGCTTCTAGTACCTTCAAACTAAATCAGCAAATGGCTCTGATACCAATTTTTAGAATTGCTTTAGAATAACTGAGAGGGGGGATGAACCAGTTATTCAAGGTCCAGATGTCCTATTCAAACTTTTATCTAAATGTAGTGAACTTATTCAACCATTTGTTCATCCAAGCTTTAACTTATCTAATCAGCAAGTTACTCTAAATCAACATGAAAGTATAACACATAAGAAATTAACACATGACACAGTGATTTACGTGGAAAGCCAATTTGAAAAAAATCACCATCAACATGCTACTCAATTCTCACCCTTCTGAAGTGATGCCTTATGAAAGGCATACCCTGTTAAAGGCTTACAACACACTATTAAATGTGACCTTGTTAGAGGATTTAACCACCTTGTTAGAAGTGGGCCTAGTTAAAAGACTTTAGAACATTCACTTGGAATGCCACCCTATTAAAGGATTTACAAATGGCTATTAGGTGAACCTAAGTCCATAGGATTTTTAGATCTAATACAATTTCTAGAGAGTATTAGAAAATCTTGACCTAACTACAACATACAACTTATCTTGTAGATCTTAGATTGCTTCCTAGCTCATACCCTTGCCTGGCCTTCAATCTCTACAACTCTTGATAACTTGTCCTCCTTTCAAGCTTTATCTCCTTGAGTCTCCATACTCAATGTACCAATGCAATCATCTCTTCATGACCACTCATAGAAGCTGAGCCTCTTTGCTCTTCCTTCTCCTAGATGTCTCCTCCTTGACACCCTTCTAACTACTTTATGAATTTGGCACTTCAACAGCAACAGTATCAGCAGCTCTATGCTTCTTGGTCTATGACTTCTTAAATAGAAGTCTTGGAGTACTATTTCCCACTTGATTCTTCCATTTTTCAATTTCAATTTGCATGGATTAGGTAGGATTCATTGCATCTAACCCATATTATGTTTCCTCTAGAAACTTCTTGAACAATCCTTTAGAATTCACCCAAAAATGGTTTACATAGGATTTTGTGAGAATAACTCATCATTGTTAGGATAAACCACGGACAAAAATAAAAATTACATGCAAATACAACCAATAATAGAAAAATAATAGAACACACAAAAATGAACACAAGGCACCAAGATTTAACGTGGTTCACCCAATCCTTGGGCTATGTCCACCAAACAGCAAGTCTGATCTTATTACAATCCAGTGATTACAACCTGATTACAATCTGTAATCCCTTACAGCTCAATACTGCCATAAGAACCAATTTCACATCACAACATTATGAAAAATACCAAACCCTAATCCCTTTTATACAAGTATTAAATCACTTTAGGGTTATAACATGTTGGCCATATGTCGGCCATAATATGTCGGCTACCATGTCGGCTACTGCCCACTATTTATGAAGTATGTATAGTACTTTCCTGATCAGTCACCACAATCTAACAATCTCCCACTTGGGGACTGATCAGGCTCCACACTAAACAACAATCTCCCACTTGGAGACTGGTCCTGTAGCAATACCACTACCACATGGGGCTCCCACTAGATCAAACCATCATGGACTCTACTGTTCTTTTATTCATGTTCAGTCTAAAAGACCAACCGAAGCTGAAGAGGAGTTCAGCTTCTCCCTTGTTACAACCTTTGTCAACATATCTGTTGGATTGTCATTGGTATGTATCTTCTCCAGCTTTAACTATCCATCCTCCAAAATTGACCTAATGAAATGGTACCGCAACTGTATGTGTTTGGTCTTAGAATGCAGAGCGGAATTCTTAGCAAGATGAATGGCACTCTGACTATCTGTGAACAAATAATTATCCTTCTGAGGATGTCCCAATTATTCCAAGAAGAACTGAAGCCATATCATCTCCTTGGCTGCCTCTATAGCAGCAACATACTCTGCCTCTGTAGTGGAGAGAGCATTAATCTTCTGTAACCTAGAAACCCAGCTCACTGCTACCCCACCAATAGTAAAGACATAACCTGTAGTACTCCACTTGGTATCAATATCCCCAGCCAAATCTGAGTCAACATAGCCCTGTAAATCAGTAGTAGAGCCCCCAAAGTGTAAACACTTATTGGATGTTCCTCTCAAATATCTGAGAATCCACTTGACAGCATTCCAATGCTCAAATCCTGGATGACTCATATATCTGCTAACGACTCCCACTGCATGTGCAATATTTGGCCTAGTGCATACCATAGCATACGTCAAACTTCCTATAGCTGAAGCATAGGGTACCTTGGACATCTTATCCTCCTCTTCCTGTGTCTTGGGACACATCTCCTTAGTCAATTTCAAATGACCAGGTAAAGGTGTGCTGACAAATTTAGCATTCTCCATATAGAAATGTTGCAACACCTTCTCAACATAATCAGCCTGAGATAGCATCAAGGTTATGTTCTTCCTATCTCTACAAATATTCATACCAAGGATTTGTTTTGCTACCCCCAAATCCTTCATAGCAAATGCATCTGCTAACTGGCATTTTAGCCCCTTAATATGATGCATGTTAGACCTAGCTATAAGCATATCATCAACATATAAACATAAAATAATGTAGCTATCATCATCCAACCTCTTAAAATAAACACAATAATCTGAATGACACCTGTTATATCCATGCTCATGCATAAAACTGTCAAATTTCAAATACCATTGCCGAGGTGTTTGCTTCAAGCCATATAAACTTTTCTTCAATTTGCACACTAAGTTCTCCTTACCTTTGACCTCAAAACCCTATGGTTAAGCCATATATATTTCTTCATCCAAATCACCATGAAGAAAGGTTGTTTTAACATCCATCTACTCTAAATACAAATCTTCAGTAGCCACAAGACTTAAAACAATACAAATAGAAGTCATTTTAACAATAGGAGAAAATATCTCAACAAAATCAATTCCCTTTTTCTGTGCAAATCCTTTTACAACTAACCTGGCCTTAAATATTTTCTTACCTCCTTCCTCTTCTTTCAACCTGTAAACCCACTTATTCTGTAAAGCCTTTTTACCTGCAGGCAACTTGCACAAATCCCATGTCTTATTTTTCAGCAAAAAGTCCATTTCATCTTTCATTGCAGACTCCCACTAAATCTTAGTATCCACCTACACAGCTTCATCATAACTTTCAGGTTCACCAGCATCAGTAAGTAAAATAGAATACAAAGAGGGAGAAAACCTTTGTGGAGGTCTAATTTTCCTTGTTGACCATCTAACATTTACTGGTGTGTGTGGTATTTGTTGTTGTAGTTGTTGCACATCATGAGGAATGGCTGGAACATCAGCTTTTGGAGTATCATCCAACACTACATAATCATCTTCTTTCTTCTCATGTTGTTGCAACAGATCTTTGTACAACACTTTCTCATTGAATATGGCATCCCGACTTCTAATAATTCTAAGATTTTCAAAATCCCAAAGCCTATAACCAAATTCATTAATGCCATATCCAACAAAGACACATTTCTTTGATTTAGCTTCTAGCTTGGTTCTATTTTCAAAGTCTATATGAGCAAAAGCTTCACAACCGAAGGTCTTGAGAAAAGAATAACTCACCTTCTTACCAATTCATGCGTGCTCTGGAATACCACAGCCCAAAAGAGTAGAGGGACCTCTATTAATCAAATATACTACAGTATTGACAGCCTCCACCCACATGTGTAAGGGCAACCCAGCATGCAACCTCATGCTCCTTGCACGCTCCATTATAGTCATGTTCATGCGTTCAGCCACTCCATTTTCCTATGGAGTCCTTGGAATAGTTTTTTGTCTACAAATACCATTAGTGGAGCAATAATCTTCAAATTCATGACTACAATACTCACCACCATTATCAGATCTGAGACATTTTAATTTCTTACCAGTCTCATTTTCAACCAAGCATTTCCATTTCTTAAAAGTTTGAAATACATCAGATTTCTATCTAAGGAAATAAACCCATACTTTTCTAGTTGCATCATTAATAAATGTAACATAATAATGAGAGCCACCAAGGGAAGATACCTGAGCCAATCCCCATACATCTGTATGCACAAGCTCTAATTTCTCCTTTTTGTTTTCCTTCCCTGTCTTTACAAAACTCACTCTCTTTTTTTTTCCATACACACAACTTTCATAGAAATCCATATTCACACATTTTAGACCTAGTAAAACTTTCCTTGAATGAATTACTTTCATACCTTTCTCACTCATGTGCCCAAGTCTATTATGCCACAGCGCTGTATCAGAATCTACAGCAGCTATTTGTTCTCCCTGCTCAACTGCAGTAATTGTTCCTGAATATTCATTTTTCTCTGAAACAATCAAAGTAGAAGGAACAATATGACCTGTACAAAGATATAAGGTGCCTACTTTCACACCTTTTGCTACTACAAGGGAACCTTTTGAAACCTTCCAATATTTATCATTAAAAGTAACTACACAACCCTCATCACCGAGTTGCCCTGCTGAAATTAAATTTTTACTTAGTTTTGGAACATGTCTTACCTCATGTAGTAGCCAATGATTCCCATTCTGCAACTTAATCTTAATTTTTCCCTTTCCAACAATCTGACAGGGTTCATTATCCCCCAAATAAACAAGCCCAAAATCCCCTTGGACATAATCAATGAAATAACCTCTATGAGGTGTAGCATGAAATGAAGCACCAGAATCTAAAACCCATGAATCATCAACACTCTCTAAAGATAGAAGCAAAGCATCCTCTTCGGATTTGTTACTTACCACATTTGCCTCCTTGTCTCCATCTAATTTATCTCCTTCATTTTTCTTTCGATTCCAGCAATCTTTCTTTTTGTGCCCTTGTTTCCCACAGCACCAGCAATCATTTGGTCCTCTCAATTGAGACCTCCTCCCCTTTGACTTTCCTCTTGATTTCCCATGATTTCCAGAGTTACTTCCTCTTTCAGTCATTCTGCCCCTACTTTGTGCATTTAAAGAACTTCCTAATGTAGATCCACCTAAGGATTTTCTATGAGTTTCCTCACTTAAAATAACATCGATCGCATCATCATATTTTAGGGTACTAGATCTAGGAACAAAATTACTCACCGCCATTACCAAGCCATTCCTTCTTTCAGGCAAAGAACACAAAATCAAGAGAGCCCTAATTTCTTCATCAAAATTGATACCCACAAAAGATAATTGACTAGTAATAGTATTAAACTCATTTAAATGATCTGCAACAGATCCACCTTCTGCCATTTTCATATTAAATAAACACTTCATGAGAAATACCTTATTTGAAGCGAAGGGCTTTTCATACAGTGTCGCTAGGGTTTTCATCAAATCTTCTGTCGTCTTTGCTTTTGTAATATTAAATGCCACCAATGGTGCCAAGCATAACTGAATGCTTTCAAGTGCCTTTCTGTCCAAAAGATCCCATTCAACCTCTAACATAGTTCCCTAATTCTTGGCTTTTCCTTCCAACAGCTTCCATAAATCCTTCTGATATAAATAGTCTTCCATTTGCATCTTCCATAACTGGAAGTTCTGCCCATTAAACCTATCAACCCTCAACTTACCCTCATCTGCCATCGCTCCCACTCAACTGTGAGACTCCCACTTAACTGTGAGACTTTCCTGCAGAGGATAACTGAAAGAAAACCTTGCTCTAATACCACTTGTTAGGATAAACCACGGACAGAAATAAAAACTACATGCAAATATAACCAATAACAGAAAAATAATAGAACACACAAAAATGAACACAAGGCACCAAGATTTAATGTGGTTCACCCAATCCCTAGGCTACGTCCACCAAATAGCAAGTCTGATCTTATTACAATCCAGTGATTACAACCTGATTACAATCTGTAATCCCTTACAGCTCAATACCGCCGCAAGAACCAATTTCGCATCACAACATTATGAAAAATACCCAACCCTAAGCCCTTTTATACAAGTATTAAACCGCTTTAGGGTTATAACATGTCAGCCATATGTTGGCCATAATATGTCGGCTACCATGTCAGCTACTGCCCAATATTTATGAAGTATGTACAGTACTTTCTTGATCAGTCACCACAATCTAACAATCATCCTTATCTTCCAACTCATTCACAAAATTCAATGTAACCACTATGCCGGCTTAGATTTGGTGAATCTTCATCATTTCAAATAATGCAGCAGCTCAGCACTATTGAAATATTGGTGCTCAGCACATACTGTGTTACTCGACATCAACTATATTTTTCCTGATGCTCGGCACCTGAAGATCACTCAGCACTAACTGAAAAAATTTTGATGCTTGGCACCTGATCTTCACTTTGCACATGAAGATCACTTAGTACACACTAAAAATTTTTGTTACTCAGCTTCTATTGAAAATTTTCTCAGTTTCAACTAACTTGTCTGGCACCTACTAATGATCTTAGTTTAAGCTTTGCAATCAACCTTGTTACAACTTCTTCCTTCAATTTTTCTAAGTGTAACCAACCTTTGTATCTTTGAGTATGTCATCAATACATTACTTAATCATTGTCTTAACTAATCCTTGCACTTCATTACAACATCATAACTCAACCTTTCCTTTAGGTTCTCTTGTTACATCTTGTTGATCAAATCCTCTTCATCAATCAACTAAGTGATAGTACTTGGATCTTATAGGAAAATATCATCCCTACAAATAGCAAGTTTGACATCAATGAAAAAATAATGATTAAAAACATTCTTTTACAATAATCTCCCTCTTTGACCTTCAATAATGAGCTTTTCAATCAAATTTCCAACATATTTGTCACTGACTATTTTAGAAATTACCCAATTTGAGTTCATCAATCATAACTTACTCAATTCTTCACATTAATAGGTGTTATCATAAATGTGGCATCATGATTCATAACTTAACCTTGTTGTAGGATAGCAACTCTTAATTTACACTGGAACTCATGATTTAGTAAATATCTGGTAACATGTTAAAATTACTTAGTCAAATAGTTTACATCAATAATAACCATATAATTCATTTACCCATTATGACTTTTTTACCAATTCATCATCAACTCATCATGCAACCTCACTACAATGCAATTTTTCCAACAATATCCCTTCAATCACTAATTACTTCATTACCAATTTAGTTATGCCAACATTTTTATCCACCTACATAGCTTCATCATATCCTTCTAGTTTACCAGCATATCTTAATAAAATAGAGTAGAGAGAGGGGGAGAATATTTTAGAAGGTCTTCTTAGCCTTGTTGATCATCTAACATTCATTACAGTTTATGGTATTTGTTGTTTCATTTGTTGAAGAGCATGAAGGACAACCCAAACATCATCTTTTGAATATCATCCAACACTATATAACCATTTTCTTTCTTCTCATGTTGTTGCAACAAATCTTTGCACACCACTTTCTCATTGAATATGACATCCTTGTTTCTTACAATTTTATGATTTTTAAAATTCCAAAGTCTATATCCAACTTCATTAATGCCATATCCAACAAATATATATTTCTTTGACTTAGTTTCTATCTTGGTCCTATTTTTAAAATCTAAATTTGCAATAGCTTCACAACCATAGGTCCTTATAAAAGAAAAACTAATCTCCTTTCTTGTCCATGCATCCTATAGAATACCATAACCCAAAGGAGTATAGGTGTTAGCCCCAACTGATAATTTTGATAATGTATGTGAAAGATTCATATCACTTGTTATATTTTCATTCATGTCAAGCCTTAGTTGTTTAGAAATTATGTTGATTCAATACACTTGGATATCATTTGATTGATGAAGAATATTTGAAGAAAGTGTAATGATATAATACTTGATAACTATATGGTATTCAATAAGCACTTGAATGAATTAGAATCTGATGTTATAATGTTGGTTTGATTATTTTACATGATTTGATTAAGTGTTTAAATCATGTGTAAGAAAGATAATTTAGTCAGTTAATGAAGAACCATAGTATTAATTAAGAGACTACAGTTGTCACCGAGCACCTAATGGAGAAATATAAAAAGTGTTGTGCCAATCGATCACTTTCAATGTTAATCATGTCTAGCATTGATCAAGAAATATGTAATGTTAACTAAGCATAAAAGAAAATACTTTAACTGATTTAATCTGAGACCAACATTTGATGAAAATAAAGATTTTTTGATAAGTTTCAAAGATAAGGATGAAGTTTTTTATGAGAATGATGGATGGAGAAATTCAACGAAGATCTAATGAAGAGATTTAACAATTGGAAATGGAGCACAAAGTTCAAGGTGGAAGTATATTTCTTGAGTGTCTAGATTCAATGAACATGAATGTAATGAAGATCTAATGATTGTGATTAAGTGACAAAACTTGGAAGATTCTAGAGGAATGACCAAAAAATTATATTTAAAGGATGAACACAATGTTTATTGTTGTTGATTAAGTGGGTGATTATGTTGAATAAATTGAAGAATTAAATTATAACCAAGCAAAGTTGCATTGCGAAGATCAACAAAAGGAAGTGCTAAGTTGATGTGTGGAGTGTATGAATTAGCTAGAAATGGATAAAAATGATTTTGGGTGAAACATAGATTTGAACAAGCAAGGTAGTGTTAAACCTAATAGATCATTTCATTGTTACTCATTAATTTTTGTAGTAGAAAAACCTCCTAACCAAGTGGACATGGCAATCTTTTGAAATCCTATATGGTAACATTATTTTGAGTGTCTTGTAAGTCTTTTAAAGTAGGTAATTATATATAAGTTTCAAAGAATGAACAAGGTCTAGATGATCTTTGGTGAAAATCCTCTAACAAGGTCACATTAACAATGTGAATGTAACCTTCAACAAGGTTTGCTCCTAACAAAGTTCACTTTAGAATCGTAAAAAAATTGGGTTGTTGGTTCCTAGCTAGCTTTTCCCTTTACAAGGTTTCCACATTAAATACTTGTTTCAAATTGTGTGAATTCTTATGATATTGCAAGTTTATTTCATGTTACTATTTAGTGATGTAATTTGGTATAAGTTAGAAGATAACTTTGATAATTGATATATTAAGTTGATAGTCTTCTTCTTTTTTAGAAAAATAATAATAAATTTATAATAATAAAACTAGTTAGAAAAGGGCTCTCAAAGAGAAGAACCAATGAAAAAAACTTTGTTAATTACCCATCATAATACAATGTGCAATATAACAGTGTTTGCATCAAGACCTAGATACTACCTGTAAAAGGCACAAATAGGCATTTGTGCAAAATGACTACAAACTTGTGGTTATGTCTATTAAAAAGATCCCCAAACTCAAGTACATGAAGGTCCCAAACCTAAGGTATCCAAATGGACATAAAGATCCCAAACCCAGACCCATATAACTATATAAACCAAATGTGCATTACAAGAGTTAATTACATAGAAAAATAGAGAGCCTAAGCTCATGAGATAGCTAAGAAATGCAATGTCTTGTAAAAGAGTAATATGGAAGTCATGCTAAACCTAAGGAGACATCATAATCAGTAGCTCCAAAAGTATTGAGTGAAACCCATGCAAATGTCACTGAAGCCGAAGGATAGTAAGAAAAATAATCCAAATTTGCCACCTTCCATTATCAATGCATCATTGTAGCCAAAGAGTCAATAGAAATAGGTCTACCAAACAACCAAATGAAATTTCAATAGAAGAACATAATAACTATCGAAGAAGAATGCCACCAAGAAGGAAATTAACTTAGGCCACGAACCATATAGAAGATCAAATAATCCCCAAAAGAAAATCAAGAGAGCCAAGGAGACAAAATTGATCAATCGAAAGACTAGGAGATATGTCAAACATAGTCACCATTATTAGAGGTGCCTCAGGTCAATAAAGATAGAGAAAAATCCTACAATATGTTGTTAATACCAAAAAACAAAACTACATGCAAAATGATCATTTAAGAACCATCATGAGGGCTACCATCTCCTAGCTAAGAAGGTAGTGTCAAGAACAAAGAACTCCATAATCTACGAGCCTCATTTTGAATGAATGAGTCAGGAGTGGAACCATCAAATTTTTGATTAGGTAAAGATGAAAAATCCACATCATAAGCAACCAAGGGTCTCATAGAATCATCTTACAAGTGACATGGTAAATGAAAAGGAAGCAAAGCTACCAATAGAAGATCATAAAGTTTATATTAGTCAATATTATGGTGTTAGATATGGTTATTGAGTTAATGATCTAAAATATATAAGTGTTTGCTTTGGTGACAAGTTCTTTAAGGCATGTGGGATAACTAGTTATAACTGATTCAAACCCCCACCCCCCTTGTTAGTTATCTACCAATGGGGACCTCTATCAGTTAAATAAATAATAGTGTCTACAACCTTTTCTCACATATTTAATGGCATATTATCATGTAACCACATACTCCTTGTATGATCCATTATTATCATGTTCATGTGTTCAGTCATTCCATTTTCTTATGGAGTCCTGGAAATAATTTTTTGCCTACAAATACCATTAATGGAACAATAATCGTCAAAATCTTTGTTGCAATAATCACAACCATAGTTTTTTTTTTATTACAGTAAAAGTAGGTTTTGAGTGGATCTGAAACCCCTTTAAAAAGCCAAAAAAAACTAGATAACCACCACCATTATTATAGTTTAGACATTTTGGTCTTTTACTAGTCTCATCCTCAACCAAGATTTTCCATTTTTTAAAAGTTTCAAATACATCAGATTTTTATCTAAAGAAATAAATACATACTTTTCTAGTTATATCATTAATGAATATAACATAATACAAAGAGCCAATAAGGAAGGATACCTAAGATGATCCCCATACATCTGTATGCATGAGCTCTAATTTCTCATTTTTCTTTCATTCCCACTCTTCAGAAAACTAACCTTCTTTTGCTTTCCATACACACAACTTTCACAAAAATCCATATTGACACATTTTGGACTAGACAAAATTTTCATTGAATAAAGTAATTGCATACCTTTTTCACTCATATACCCAAGTTTTTTGTACCATACTGATGTTTTAGAATCTGCAACAATTATTTCATGTTCTTCCTACTCAACTATAGCAATTGTTTGTGAACATTGATTTTTCTCTAAAATAAATAAAGTAGAAAGAACATTATGACCTGTACAAAGATATAAGATGTCTACTTTCATGCATTTTTCTACTACTAAATGTAACATCTTAAATTGGGAGTACCTCAATTTAATGATGATTTAGCACCCATTAGATGTAAGGTTATCATTCATTTGCATTTCTCTCATTTTCTTCCCCTTTCTCCTAGGTGGAATTGGGGTGAGACCTAGTCGATCCTCTTTAAAGCACTTATTGTCATGGCATAAAGCTCAAGGTAGCATCCAACCACATAGGTCCTCCCATTTCTTCATCCAATCCCTCAAAATCTCTTATTCTCACCAAAATGACTATATCTTAAGTTATGTACACAATCAATGTGATCCAAGATCTATTTGTTGAAAACAAATTAATACAAGTATGAGAATGTGTTTCAATCAATTTTTTTTCACTTACGTCAATCTAGCTATTTGTTGTAAGATAATTGTTTAGTTAATTTGAGTACTATCATTTGTTTGATTGATGAAGAGGATTTAATCAAAAGGGATAACAAAGCACCTAGAGAAATGGTTGAGTTACGGTATGAAAAAGGAGTACAAAGATAAGTTAAGTTAGTGATGATATAGTGCTTTAATTATCTACTTAAGGTTGCAAAGGATGGATATAGTGACAAATTCTAGAAGAATAAGTAAGAATAATTGAGTCTATCAAGCTTGACCGAGTGGATAGTAGGTGTCAAGCAAAGTTAGTGCAAGCCAAGTAGAAATTCAATTGGAACTAAGAAAAGTCAAAGTTCAGTGTATGCCGAGTGATATAGTGTAAGCCAAGTAAAGTTTAGTTAATGCCAAGCACTAGTAAACTTTAGTATTTTTTGAGTTATCTAGTGAATAATGAGTGGAAGAATAGTATGGAAGTCGAGCAAAAACATATTGATGTTGAGTGCCAATATTCATGTTAAAATAGGGATTTGAAAAATCTAAGTTTTATTTTCTTCAATTTTGTGAAGCTTGTGAAAGATAAATATGATGAGCTGGTGGCATAGAATTCATGATAAACCATTTTGGGGTGAATTCAAAGAGGATTGAAGGAGAAGTTTCTAGAAGGTACTGAAATGAAAAGATGGGTAGATTTATTGGATCCTACCTAATCCTACTTAACTCTAAAATAGAAAATAGAGGATGAATGGAAAAAGATTTTAATTTTATATTTATAGATATGGCTAGTCAGAAGCAAGGTTGATCAAAGTTTGAGAATCTAAGTTAGACAAAAGGTCTAAGGTATTGCTTCATTTAGATACCAAACAGAAGAGACTACTATTTGAAAGCAAAGCAAGAAGGCTTAAGAATATGAAAACTTGAAGGGTGAACAAACTATCAAAGCTGAAGTGTGTGAAAGCCAAGCAGAATGGCAGACTAAAATAGAGATTTATAATCTACAAGTGAGTTGTAATTTATTATCAGATCAAGCCTTACTATTACATTCTAATCATTGTACCAGTCTAGGGTAAATCTTGTGGATTAAGGTTGACCTAACAGTCATTTGTAAATCCTTTAACCAAGTGACATTCCAAGTAAATGATCTAAAATCCTCTAACAAGGCTCACTCCTAATAGGGTGATTGAAATCCTCTAACCAAGTCACATAAAATCATTGTATCAAATGTGTTATTGAATCTGTTATGTTTCATGCTTACTTTTTTCCAAAGTTGATTTGATAGTAACCTACAAAGTTTAAGTGATTGTAATGTAATGGATGTATGAATCAATATATTTTATGGATATGGGTTCACTAAGCTATAAAAAATTTTATGGATATGGATGCAAGGTTGAGTTTGAGAGCAAGATTGCTAAGATATATGATGCTGGTGGAAAACTAATGGGAAAAGGTGATCAAACTAGAGGTAATTTATTCTACCTTTATATGGATGATGCTACTTATCTAGTTGTAGAATTCAATGATGTGTGGTTATGGCACAAGAGGTTATGTCATGTTAATTTTGATAATTTGGTTAGTATAAGTAACACGAGAAGAGTCAGAGGTTTTCCTAAGTTGAAGAAACCTAACAATATAATTTGCAAATAGTGTCAGCTAGGCAAAATGATAAAGTCTAGTTTAAAGAGTAAGACTCACACCTCTAAAGGAATTTTAGAGATTGTTCATGCTAACTTGTGTGGACCAATTGATGTGTACATCTACAAAGGTGATAAGTAAATTATGTTATTTCTTGATGATTATTCTAGGATGATGATTGTCATGTTTCTAAAATAGAAATTTGATGCTTTCCAAATATTTAAGTGGTACTTTGTAAGACTTGAGAAGGAAATAGGTAAAAGCTTAAAATGTTTGAGATCTAATAGAGGAGGAGAATTTACATCAAATTAATTTGAGATGATTTGTAATGATAGAGGAATCAAAAGACAGACATCTGTCCCTAGGACCCCTCCACAAAATGGAATTGTTGAAAAGAGGAACAAATATGTAATGGACTATGCTAGGACACTCATGATAGAGAAGAATGTTGCTTTGAAATAATGGAGAGGAGTTATAAGTATAGTTGTTTGTACCTTGAACTATGTATAATTCAAGAAAGGTTCTCATTCAACACCTTTTGCACTATGGTATGGATACTCACCCAATGTAAAATATTTTAAAGTATTTGGAAGCAAGTGTTATATTCTCAAATATTTCAAGAATGGTAAATTAGATGTAAAAGGTGAAGAAGGTATATTTCTTGGCTATTCCACAACAAGTAAAGCTTATAAGTGTTTAAATACTAATACTAACAAAGTTGTGGAAAGTGCAAATGTGAAATTTGATGAATATATTAAAATACATTAAGATGAACCTATGAAGGAACTAGAGGAATACAAATAATTTGTACACTTTTATGAAAGTATGATTATTGATGAAGATGTTGTAAATCAAGTTGCAAATCAGCAGTAAGTTTCAGTGGCTATTGAGTCACATACAATGAATGTTGAGCTATATTCAGGAACTAAGCTATAGTCAAGTGCCAAGTTATAGAATAAATTTGAGACACATTCTGATTCTGAGATTAGTATACATGAAAGAGATGTTGAATTCCCTAATAGAGAAGTACATAGTGATTCAGAAGTTGACTAGTCTATTAAGAAAAATAGAGTAAAACTAAGATTTTCAAAATATGTCAAAAGACATCACCCTACTAAAAAAATTATTGGAGATAAAGATGCAAGACCAATGACAAGAAATAGGTTGATGAGTGATACATGTTTTCTTAGCATGCATGAACCTAAGATAGTAAAAGATGCCTTAGAAGATATTGAATGGAGTAAAGACATGAAAGAAGAGATTGAAGAGATTAAGAAGAAGAAGACATTAACTTTAGTTCCTAGACCAAAAGATAAAAATGTGATTGGCACCAAATGGGTGTATAGAAACAAGTTAGATGAAAATGGTGAAGTCGCAAGGAATAAAAAAAGATTAGTTTGCAAGGGGTATGAACAAGAAGAAGGAATAGACTATAGAGAAACATTTGCTCCTATTGTAAGATTGGAAGGAGTAAGAACTCTTCTTTCTTACTCTACATACAAAGGTTTCAAATTTTATCAGATGGATGTTAAATTTACATTTCTAAATGGCATATCATAAAAGAGGTTGATATAGAATAGCCACAAGGATTTATTGATGCTAACAAAAAAATATGGCATGTAGACTACACAAAGCTTTATATGGTTTGAAGCAAGCACCAACAGCATGGTATGAAAGGCTTCACAATTATCTTGTAAAGATTTATATTTGAGAGGACTGATGATAATAGAAATTTGCAATTGAAGAAAGAGAAAGGAAAAGGTATTTTACTGTCTAAATTTTTTGTTGATGATATCATATTTGGAGGTCAAGATACTTTATGTAAAGCTTTTGCAAATGAAATAAAGAAAGAATTTGAGATGTCTATGTTTAATGAGATCAAGTTCTTTGTGGATTTAAAAGTACATCAAATGAAATATGGGATATACATCACTTTGTCAAAATATGTATAGGAGATATTGAAAACTTTTGGATTGGAAGATTCCAAGCCAATAAGCACACCTAGGGTGATAGGAGACAAATTATTGAAAAATGATGATTTAGTTAAGGTGAATCAAATACAATATAGGTCTATGATTAGAAAATTGCAATACGTAGTACATAGTATACTTGATATTGCATTATCTATTGGGATAGTTGCAAGATTCTCTACTAATCCCAAGGAGAATCATTTGATGGTTGTTAAGAGAATAATGAGATATCTAAAAGGTATAAAACACTATGGTCTATACTACAAGAAAAAAGAGAAGTTTGAGTTAAGAGCCTACACTGTTGCTGATTGGGTTGGAAATATTGATGAAAGAAAAAGCATTAATGGAGAAGCATTTTTATTAGGAAAAATGCTAGTTACCTAGACTAGCAAGAAACAAAACTACATATCTCAATCTACTGTTGAAGTTGACTATGTTGTTGCTACAGCAAATTGTGCAAACATTGTATGGATCAAATAGCTACTCAAACCTATATGAAGGAGGAAATCAGTGAACATGTGATACTTTATTATGATAACACAAGTGCTATAAATATATCAAAGAATCTTGTGATACATACAAAAACTAAGCACATTGCAATCAAGTATCATTACTTGAGAGAGTTAGTTCAAGACAAAGAGGTAACGATGGAATATGTAAATACAAAAGAGAAATATCTTATATCTTCACAAAAGAATTACCTAAGGATTCTCATGAGTATCTAAGAGCTAAACTAGGGGTGATATCCCTATCTAACACTATTTGAGAAGCATGAGAAGTGCCCTACATCAATTGAGATGATTGACATATTTTACACATTGATGCAGTGGATCTTACTTTAGGGGCTTCCTAAAGTAATCAAAAAGATGGAGCCATAGATTAGTCACAAGTTAGGTGACAGAGGAAGAAATTGAAAATGTTCATATATTCATATTAAGATGACAAGTATTTCTTATTGTTGTTAAAGAGGGAGAAATACAACAAGGGAAATCTTGAAAAGGGAGAAATATAGAAAAGAAAAGAAGAAAGGAAGAAACATAGAATATCTACTCAGAGGGAGATAGTGTACTTGATGATTTAACTACAAAGAGAGAAATGGTGAAAAAATATACATCTACCTAGTAAGAGGAAGATAGTGTTGAGGGATTCATAAGGATGAGTTAATTGTAAGTTGATCAGAATGAAATTTTGTAACCTATATAGAATATGAAAGTTGATGAAAGAGGGAGAGATATTATTACAAGGAATTATTTTCTTTTTTGATATTATTAATTTTATTAGTTCTTTTTTTATATTTTTTTTGGTAATTGCTTTCCATCAATGCCAAAGAGGGAGATTGTTGAAAATAGATTGATACAAGTATGAGAATGTGTTTCAATCATTGATTTGTCACTTATGTCAAATCAGCTACTTGTTGGTAAGACAACTCTTTATTTGATTTATGTACTATCATTTTTTGATTGATGAAGAGGATTTAATCAAAAGAGATTTTAAAAAAGCACATAGAGAAAAGGTTGAGTTATGGTATGAAAAAGGAGTACAAAGATCAATTGAGATAGTGATGATATAGTGCTTTGATTATCTACTTAAGGTTGCAAAGGATGGATACACTAACAAAGTCTATAAGAACAAGTAAGAAGAATTGAGTTTTCCAAGCTTGACCGAGTGGATAGTAGGTGTCAAGAAAAGTTAGTGTAAGCCAAGCAAAAAATCTATTGGAGCTGAGCAAAGTCAAAGTTTAGTGTATGTTGAGTGATACAGTGTAAGTTGAGTAAATTTTAGTTGATTTTGCACACCAATAAAATTGAGTATTTGTCATGCTATCTAGTGGATAATAAGTAGAAGAATAGTATGGAAGCCAAGTAATAGCATATTGATGTCGAGTGCTAGTATTAAATCATGGATTTAATGAATCTGAGCTGACTATTTTGTTTTCATAAATTTTTTGAAGTGTGTGAAAGATAACTATGATGAGTTGGTGGCACAAAATTTTTGATAAACTATTTTGGGAAAAATTCAAAGAGGATTGAAGGAGAATTTTCTAGAAGGGACTAAAATGAAAAGATGGGTAGATTCATTGAATCCTACCTAATCCTACCTAGTGCAGAAGCACCTAGGGGTAAGGTCAAACCTTAAAGGAATTTTGTTTTGTACATGGTCTAACCAACCATGGAAACAATAAGGACTACATGTGAAGTCCCAATGTAAGTTTAGATAAGTCAATTTGGTTAATTTGAGTCTAGGAGTTAAAAGTTGTCAAGTAGGTCCCAAGAAGTAAAAAGTTGCTCAAAAGTGGTCAAAATCGAACAATATTGTGAAAGGACCCAATGAGTGGAAAAAGTAGGTAGAAAGTGGTAATTTTATGTTTTGAATCCATGTGGTAATATTTTGAACCAAACTTATCAAGTTTGGAGTCTTAGTTTGTAAAAGTTGCAAAAGTTGTCAAGTTGCTCATTGACAAGTTTTCAATTTTGCAAAATTGCTTAGCAACTTTTCAGGCATTTTTTTGAAAATGAACTACTTGGAGAAGTTATGGATAAATTAAATAGCTAAGAAGGAAGGGTAAGACTATTTAAACATCCCTCAATTTAGTTCTAGGGGTTGGATACTTGGATGTATAGACAACACCTATGAGTGCAGTGTTGTATGAGCATTGGAGAAGCTTTTTTAGGAATAATGAATTTGTGGGGTTGATTGTGTTGCTATTTTAATTGATTTAGTTTCATTGGATCATTTTTTGAAACTTTTCATATTTTTTTGGATTCAATTGTTTCATTTCCTTAGGCTTAGAAAATTATTTTGTTTGTGCAATATTGTTATCCAATTTTTAGTTACCAACATAGCAATGTCTATAGCTTGAACTTCCATAGTCAAACTCTCGTGGCTTTTGGAAATTAGGAGATAGCCTCTATAAAAGTTATAAATATGGAGTTTGGGATTTTTGCAATATAGTTGGCCATTTTTACAAGCGAGCCCTAGGCAAACAAAGAGCTTGGCAAGGTGCAATGAAGGCTTGTAAAGAAGTGCAATGGTGAATGGGGGATTGGTATGAGCCAATCTTAGTAAGGTATGGCAAGAGGAAGTTACTAAGAGTGTTTGATTTAGATGAGGAGGCAAGAAGTGGATTTGGACACATTAGGAGGAGAGAAACCTTGATTTTACCTTAGAAACCCTCAAAATAGGGGTTTTCTAAAACCATATTGTACGGACAATCTTGAGACCTCAAACCACCAAAATATTTGAACCTAGTTCCATAGGAAATAAAGTCCTATAAACACCAACTAGCCTTATTAAATTTTTTTGGAGAAATTTCTAAATTCTTGTTTTTAGGAGGGCTAATAGGGACTCTTATGGCTACAAGGAAAATTTTAGCAAATTAGAGTTGTGGGTGTAGTGGACCTAAAAGAATGATGCAGAAGCATGTGGAATATGTCAAGAAACTCATTACAAGAACCTAAGATTGGTTTTTGCTTAGGAAGAGCAATGTGATGGGATTTTCCCTTATAGGCTTAAATATGCCTAGTGGAATGAATGGGAAGGATATATAGTGAATTGAATTTTTGGGGAGTTTTCTTGGGAGAAGGGGACCTAGAGTGTGATTCCCTAGAGTAGGGTTGAGAAAAGAACACTAGTAGGCCATAGATAGCCTTATTGGATCCAATGTGTTCTAGTGGAAGAATCTCCTCATCACTACCTAATTCTAAAATGGATGATAGAGGATGAATGGCAAAAGATCTTAATTTTCTATTTAAAGAGATGGCTAGAGAGAAGCAAGGTTGATCAATGTTCGAGAATCTAAGTTAAACAAGAGGTCTAAGGTATTTCTTCATTTAGAGACTGAACAAATGAGACTACTATTGGCAAGCAAAGTAAGAATGTTTAAGAGTATGAATGCTTGAAGGGTGAACAAGCTATTAGAGTTGAAGTGTGTGAAAGTCAAGTAGAATGGAAGACTAAAACATAGATTTTTAATCTACAAGTAAGTTGTAATTTTTTATCAAATCAAGCCTTACTATTATATTCTAATCATTGTACTAATCTAGGCTAAATCCTTTGATGTGGGTTAACCTAACATTCATTTGTAAATCCTTTAATCAGGTGACATTCCAAGTGAATGATCTAAAGTCCTCTAACAAGGCTCACTCCTAACAAGGTGATTGAAATCCTCTAACCAAGTCACATTTTTAATAGTTCATATTGTAACCTTTATCAGGGTTGGGCTTTCATAGATCATCACTTTAGAAGAGTGAGAATGAGTATCATGTTACTGGTGGTTTTTCCCAAATTAGGTTTCCACATAAAATCATTTTGTTAAATGTGTTATTGAATCTATTATGTTTCATGGTTACAATTCTACAAAGTTGATTTGACAGTAACATACAAAGTTTAAGTGATTGTATGATCTAATGGATGCTTGCATGAATATGTTTTATGGATATGGGTTCACTAATCTATGAAAAGTTTTATTTGTACATCTAGACCTTAGATAACTGACTCACCCCCCTCTTAGTTACTCTAAAGAATTCCAAAATTATTTTGAGATCCAAAATGGTGTGAGGCACCTAAAAATTTTGATTAAAGGTACTTAGATAGGTTGATTTGTGGTAAGTTTTTTAATGAATAATGTTGGATAATTTGTAAGGTCATATGGATCTAGGTGCAATTATAAACCTATGATGCCATTTGAACTAAGCTCCTAGTTAGGAATAAGTTTTCTTGACCATAAAATGGTGTTTTGGTCTTGGAAATGGATAATGATGTCCATTTGTGTGATTAGGGAGTTTAGGAAGTACATTTTTGCAATAATGCAAGTGTTGGCTCAAATAGATGTAAAAGTTGTCATGCAACATTTGAAAGTTGCTTGACAACTTCTTGAAAGATGAAAATTAGTGAAAACTAAGACATAACCATTTAAAAGTTGGTTATAGTCATTGGTATGAGGTAAAATAAGACCCAAAGTGGTTAAGAAGGATAGGGGAGAGAAGATTTTATGTTTTTTGAAAGAAATCAATAAGAAATACTGTGTTTTCTAGAATTCTACTATCCTAGTGCATAGTATGGATCTATAAAAATTCATAGGGAACTCTAAGTGATTGTACATGATAGAGGGTTGATTCAAGGTTCTAATGCCTTTTGTTTGAAGTGATTTGGTTAGAGTTGGTTAGAGTTTTTTGCTTTTCACTAAAAAATGCCCTGTCAAACCCTAAAGTTGAGGGTTTTGAAGAAATGGAGCCCTAACTTTCTCTCCCACCATGAAAATTAATGAACCTTTGGGAAAAGAAAGTTAAGGGAGTGCTTTGAATGATTCCAGAAGGATAGAGCATGGAGAGTTGGTTTGCTAATTTTACTTGCAAGCCCTAGGTTGAACATCCTTATGTGTTCAACCTAGAACATAACTGAAGTGGACAAAATTCTAGAGTTTGGACCAAAATAACTTGGTGAATGGCTGATTTGAGATTTTTGGAGTATAAAGAAAGTCTCCAAGCCTTTGTTGAAGTTTTGCAAACCCATCTCTTTACACTTCCTTTGTATCCTAGCCTAATCTAGCTAATTAGGCCTACTGACTTAGCAAGTGTTTATAGGTGTTGGAGTAGAACCAATAAAAACCCTTTGAGGATTCTTGTGGGGAAAGATAAAGGGTATCCAAAACTCAATTTTTTTCATCAGGTTGTTTGGGGGTTTTTGAGAGAACCTAGGAAAACTAGTCTAGGAGGGCTAGTAGGCATATTGACCCAATTAGTGTAAAGAACTTTGTGGGTAGTAAACCTTCTTGTTGGGAGTAAAGCCTTGAAGCTTTTGAAGTATGGTAATTATCTCCACAAGTGGTGATCATAAAATTAAGGTGGTACAAGGTTATACCTAGTTTGGTGAATTGAGGACTTAGTGCTCTTAAGGACATTTATAGTTGGAAGTGTGAATATTGTTGTATACTCTGCACCAAGTGGTATCAAAGCCACTAGAGTCCTATTTGGAGGCAGAAAGGATGTTTGATGCTAAAGGATTGGATGGGGACATGTTCCCAACCAATGTGACCAACAAGGAGTTGGCTAAGATGCTTAAGGATCATATATCCAAGAGTAAGAAGTTGGAAGAAGAGGTAGCCCTCTTGAAGAGCCAACAAGGAGGAAAGAAACATACTGATATGGAATATAAAGATGAGGTAGATGAAGTCCAACAAGTACCAGCCCCAAGTAGAATAGGGGGAGGTGATGAACATAGGGTATTCATTGAAGCCCTGGAGAAAATTGGAAGAAAAGATTCCAAGGTAGAGTTACCCATGTTCTCTGGAAAGATGGATATGGATGAATGTATGGATTGTCTAGAAGCCATAGATAATCATTTTGAGTGTGAAGAGACACCAGAAGGTAACAAGATGAAGGTGGCTAAGTCAAAGTTGAAGGGGTCTACACTAAGTTGGTGGAACTTTTTGTAGAAGGAGAGAGTGGAGAATGGAAAGAACCATATAAATTCATGGAAAAGAATAAAGGTAGAGATCAGAAAACAATTCACTCCAGAGGACTATGATGTGGTGATGCATAAGAAGTTGCAAGGACTGAGGTAGAAGGACCTAGATGTCAATTTCTACACTAAAGAATTCCATAATCTTACCCTATGAGCAAAAGTGGGTGAAATTGAAAAACAAAAGGTGGCAAGATATGTGAGTGGGCTAAAGTATGCCATTCAAGATTAAATAACAATGTTCAATCCTATTTCAATACATAACTACTTTTAGTTGGCACTCAAGGAAAATGATAAACAAAGAAGAAAAGGTGACTCTCAAAGAAGAGGAAAGAGGTAATAGCTTCAATAGAAGAAAGGGAAGAAGCAATTTTAGGGGCAACCCAAACAAAATTCAAGGGGATTCTAATAATGAGGAAGGGAAAAAAGGTGAATCTAGTCAAAGAGGTGGATTTAGAGGTAGGAGAGGAAATAGCTGAGGAAGGTTTGGGGGAAGGAGTTTAGGAATTTTCACTGGGAGATGTTTTAACTATAATCAAGAAGGACATCAAGCCTCAAGGTGTCTAGAGAAGCTAAAGAATTAGAATCAAGTTGGAGAAAGGAGGATCCATCCAACCCAATAAGATGGTACCTAGAGTATACAAGGACAAAGAGGAAATGTTGATCCAGAAAAAGGAGAATTTTTGATGTTCAAGAGGACCCTATTGAAGACTCCTACAGTCAAAGAACCACCCCAAAGGAAGACACTATTCAAAACTTCATGCAAGGAAAGAGGTAAGTTGTGTAGGGTTATAGTAGATTCTAGATCCACTAATAATATTGCTTCCATAGAGTTGGTAAATAAGATTGGTTTAAAGAAAATACCAAACCCTAGCGCCTATAAGGTATCATGGTTAAAAAAAGGGCAACAAGCTTTGGTGAATGAATAGGTCTATTTAGAGTTTCAAATTGGAGACTACTAAGACAATATCCTCTATAATGTAGCAGAAATGGATGCTTGTCATTTAGTACTATAGAGACTCTGGCAGTATAATGTAAGTTCAAAACATGATGCAAGAAGAATGTCTATAATCTAACTAAAAATGGTAAGGAGTATGTGATGAGGCCTTTGTCTAATGATGAACAAGAGACATCATAGACATCCAGTGTGTTAGTAGTTGGATAGAAGGAGTTTGTAAAGACTCTTGGAGAAAAGAATACTCCATGCTTTGCTATTGTAGTAAAGCCAAGAGAGACTATGAAAAATAAGAAGGGGAGAGAACAAGAGCCATTTAGGAGTGTAGGACCAAGAGAAGTACAAGATCTATTGGCAAAGTATAAAGATGTCATTTCTAATAGCAAGAGTGAGACTCTACCACCATTCAAGAATGTGAGCAATTGCATTGACTTGATTCCAAGGTCTATTCTCCCAAACAAGGTAGCATACAAGATAACTCTTGATTAGAATGAGGAGATTGCAAAGTAGATTGAAGAATTGTTGAAGAAAGGATTTGTGAGGAGGATTATCAGCCCTTGTGTTGTACTAGCCCTGTTAGCTCCAAAGAAAGAGGGTACATGGAGGTTATGTACTAAATCTAGAGCCATAAATAAAATCACTATAAGATACAAATTTCCCATGCCAAGGATTGAGGACCTGATGGACTACCTAGGTGGATCAAGATACTATTCCAAGATGGACTTAAAAAGTGAATATCACCAAATAAGGATCAAAGAAGGTGATGAGTGGAAGACAGTCTTCAAAACCAATGAAGGGTTGTTTGAGTGGATGGTGATGCCTTTTGGCCTTTCAAATGCTCCAAGTACATTCATGAGACTCATGAATGAGGTTCTTAAGCCTTTCATTAACCATTTTGTTGTTGTTTACCTAGATAATATTCTTATTTTCATTAAGAATAGGGAGGAACATCTAACTCATGTTGAACAAGTCTCGAGGAGGCTTCAAGAAGAAAAGTTAAAAATCAACTTGGACAAATGTGTGTTCTTGCAAGAGGAACTGACTTTCTTGGGATTTGTGATCTCAAAAGGGGATCTAAAGATGGACCCATCTAAGGTAGAAGCCATACTAAATTGGCCAACCCTAAGGAATGCAAGTGAGGTAAAGGGTTTTCATGGCTTCTCAAGTTTTTATAGAAAATTAATTAGAGGTTTCAGCAATATATGTGCTCTTATGATTGATACTATCAAAGGGGTTAGAAAATTCAAGTTTGTATGGACTCAAGAAGTAGATAGGTCTTTTGAGTTTTTAAAAAGGAAGGTTGTTGACCAACCTATATTAGTCTTACCTAATTTTAACAAAGTCTTTACCACTGAATTTGATGTCAACAATAGGGCCATAGGTGGGATTCTGAGTCAAGATGGTAGGCCGGTGGCCTTTTTCAATGAGAAACTAAATGAAGCAAAATAGAGGTACTCAACATATGATTTAGAAATGTATGCAATTGTAAAATCATTGAGAAAATGGAGGCATTATTTATTGCCAAAAGAATTCATTTTTTATACTAATAATCATGCCCTAAGATTCTTAAATAGATAGGAGAACTTGAATCACAGGGATATGAAGTGGGTTGAATACCTACAATCCTACACTTTCACCATTAAACATAAGAAAGGAGTAGAAAACAAAGTTTTAGATGCTCTCAATAGGAGAAATTTGACCATTCATGAGGTTGGGTTAGAAAACATGGGAGTTCATTCCATGAAAGATATGTATGAAGAAGGTGAAGACTTCAAGGAGGCTTATCGGGTATGTAAGGAGGTGACTGGCAGATATCATAGTGAATTTGCAAAATTCATGTTACAAGAAGGATTACTCTTCAAAGGTAGTCAGTTGTGTGTGCCAAGGGGTTTAGTTAGAGACAACATTGTGAAAGATAAGCACGGAGGGGGCTTGGCAAGTCACATTGGACTTGTCAAAACCTTGGAGTTAGTAAGGAATTTTTACTATTGGCCAAGAATGTAGTCTAATGTTAGAAGACATGTAGAAAGTTACATGGTGTGTCAGCAAGAAAAGGGTAGGAGTTCAAATGAAAGACTTTACACTACTTTACCAATCCCAAACAGACCATGGGATTCAATGAGTATGGATTTTGTGCTTGGATTTCCAAGGAGCAGACAAGGATTTGACAGTGTACATGTGGTAGTAGACAGATTTTCAAAAATGGCCCATTTTTTGCCTTGTAGGACTACACATGATGTTTCCCATGTGGTAGGTATATTCTTTAAGGAGATTGTGAGGTTACATGGATTACCTTTATCCATAGTTTTAGACAAGGACTCCAAATTTCTTGGTCATTTTTGGAGGACTCTTTGGAAGAGGTTAGGAACTAAAATGTCCTACTCATCAGCTTACCACCCATAATCTGATGGCCAAACTAAGGTTGTAAATAGGTCACTTGGGAACCTATTGAGGTGTTTAACTAAAGATCATGGAACAACTTGGGATTCAGTCCTTGTACAAGCAAAATTTTCTTATAATGACTCATTAAATAGGAGTACTAGTCATAGTCATTTCCAAATCGTTTATGGGACACACCCTAGGGGTATATTGGAGTTAAGATAGGTGGATTCCTTGGAGAGGACTAGTGCACAAGCTGATGACTTTGTAGAAGTCATGAAAGAGCTCCATCAAGAAGTAAGAAGTAGATTGGAGAAGACCACAAGAAAATACAAAGAGGCCACTGACAGAAAGAGAAGAGATTTACAATTTACAGTGGGAGATATGGTGATGATTCCTCTCAAAAAGGAGATACTTCCTAAAGGGAAATACACCAAACTTATGATGAAGAAGATAGGACCTTTCAAAATTTTACAGAAGTGTGGTACCAATGCTTATAAAATTGGTTTTCCATCTAACATAGGACTTTCTAACACTTTTAATGTTGCAAATATTTATCATTATAGGAGTTTTGATAGGAATGAGGAAGATGGCGGTGAGATATCCATGGAAGAATTGATGAACATACTTCCTAAGGTACCTCCAACTAGGATTGAGTGTGTCATTGACAAGAAGGTGAGTAAATAGGCTAGGAGGCATACTATGAGTACCTTATTAAATGGAGTGGAAAACCACTAGAAGATGCCACTTGGCTGATAGGGAAAACAATTGAGATGTTGGGTTTTAAGGTTTTTGAATTACCAATTCAAGAGACTTGAATTTTAATCGCCCAAGAAGTATGGTGCAAGGCACCTAAACATTTTGATTAAAGGTATTTAGATAGGTTGGCTTGTGGTAAGTTTTTTATTGAATAATGTTGTATAATTTGTAAGGTCATATGGATCTAGGTGCTGTTATAAACCTATGATGCCATTTGAACCAAGTTCCTAGTTAGGAATAAGTTGTTTTGACCATAAAATGGTGTTTTGGTCTTGGAAATGGATAATGAAGTCCATTTGTGTGATTAGGGAGTTTAGGAAGTACATTTTTGCAATAATGCAAGTGTAGGGTCAAAAAGATGTAAAAGTTGTCATACAACGTTTAAAAGTTGCTTAACAACTTCTTGAAAGATGAAAATTAGTGAAAACTAAGACATAACCATTTAAAAGTTGGTTATAGCCATTGATATGAGGCAAAATAAGACCCAAAGTGGTCAAGAAGGATAGGGGAGAGAAGATTGGAAGTTTTTTGAAAGAAATAAATAAGAAATACTATGTTTTCTAGAAATTCTATTGTTCTAGTGCATGGTACGTATCTTTATGGATTCATAGGGAACTCTAAGTTACTATACATGATAGAGGGTTGAGTCAAGGTTCTAATGCCTTTTATTTGAAGTGATTTGGTTATAGTTGGTTAGAGTTATTCCTATTTTATTGAAAACTAACCTATCAAACCCTGAATTTGAGGGTTTCAAAGAAATGGAACCCTAACTTGCTCTCCCACCATGGAAATAAAATGACCCTTTAGGAGAATAAAGTTAATGGAGTGCTCTCTATGGTTCTATAAGGACAAAGCATGGAGAGTTTCTTTGCTGATTTTATGTGCAAGCCCTAGGTTGAACATCCCTATGTGTTCAACCTAGAATGTGACTGAAGTGGAGCAAATGTTGGAGTTTGGACCCAAAAAATTGGTGAATGCATGATTTAAGATTTGTAGAGTATAAGAAGAGTCTCCAAGCCTTTGGTGAATTTTTTCAAACCCACTTCTTTACAATTCCTTTGTATCTTAGCCTAATCTGGCCAATTAGGCCTACTGACTTAGTAAGTGTTTATAGGTGCTAGAGTAGAACCAATCCAAACCCTTTGGGCATTCTTATGGGGAAAGATAAAGGGTATCCAAATCTTAGTTTTCTTCATCAATTTTTTTGGGGGTTTTTGAGAGAACCTAGGAAAACTAGTCTAGGAGGGCTAGTAGGCATATTGACCCAATTAGTGTGAAGCACTTTGTGGGCAGTAAACCTTCTTTTTGGGAGTGAAGCATTGAATTTTTTGAAGTATTTTAATTGTCTCCATAGGTGGTGATTAGAAACTTAAGGTGGTAAAAGGTTATACCTATTTTGGTGAATTGAGGACTTGGCACACTTAAGGACACTAATAGTTGGAAGTGTGAATATTGTTGCATAGTCTACATCACAAAAGAAATCCTGAGCGTTTTGGGCCCTAGTCTATAGGGACCCAATGTGACCATGTCTAATCAAGGATGTAGTGGTTCCCTAATGGTCCAATCAAGGATAGAATGTGTCCCTATTTGGGCCCTATATTGAGTCCATATCTTGGGTTTCATGTCCAGATTGTTTGGTAGTGTTAACTACTTTGGTGGGCCAGCCTGTGGGAGTTAGTCAATTTCAAGCCCCTTGTAAACCCATCATTTTCTCCATTTTATATCTCATCATTTTACATGTGCAAGCATCCAAGACCTCAAGTGTTCAAGCATTCTTCAAACATTCAAGGTATTCAAGAAATCTCTCCATTAAAGATCAAGGATTCATGCTTACAAGTTATTGAAGGATTTTATGCTAGATCTTTCATTACATTTTCAACCTTCAATATCTCCCTTTACACATTAAAGATCCTTTTTTGCATCTTCTACATTCATGCTCTCAAGATCTACATTCATTCCTAAGGTGGCTTTCAAGTTCATTCATTCATGAAAGTTTTGGTTTCACTTTGATTTCTTTATATGGTTTTTGAACTTGAGTAAAGGCTATTGCATCTGTGTACTTGATTATATTCCAAATTCAAAAGTATATTCATAGATTTACATTTCTTCATGTTAGATCTATCACTACTACTTGCCAGCATTCTATCTCTATTTATATTCAAGGTTAATTCCTACACTATTGTTTGAGTAAGGTAACCCTCCCCCCCCCCCCAAAAAAAAAAATAGCAAAGTCCTTTCTTTTTTAGTTTTCAAGTATTTGATTGGTGAACGGGTTGTGGACTTGGATGCCCTTTTCAACTTTCTTTGTTGAAAAATTTAGAATCAGCATTGCAAACAATTTTATAGGATCATAGAGGTCACGCTAGAATTCAAGGTCATTGAGGTTACCCTTGTAAATGGAAGTCACCCATGTTAGATCGTCAAATGGTTTCTAGGTTTTTTTGCCTCACAATTTTCAACTATCTAAGTGAAATTTAATACTTTTTTAGCTCATTTGATGGCCCATTTTCAGGTTTGTATTTTATAAGGTATGTCATCTTTCCCTTTTTCATTTCAATAAATTTTATCATCTTATTATCTCTTCATATTTCAGCATTATATTATTTATCTTCTTAATCAAACCTCTTAAGGTGGATGTGAGAGGGAAACATATCTAAATTATTCACTCCTTTCACATTAGGTTATGCATTGATAATTCCTTTTGTATCAATCAAACATAATCAAAGAGATCAATCTCGGTCTTCCCCCTTCATTAATGTATTATGTGGATTGTTTTCATTATCCCACCTTACACTAAGGAACCTTTTGAGACCAACCAATTTTTATCATTAAAAGTAACTATGCAACCTTCATCATCTAGTTACCTTAGTGAGATTAAATTCCTACTCAAGATTGGAACATGCCTAACCTCTTGTACTAGACAATGATTCCCATTTTGTAACTTAATATTAATTCTTCCCTTTCTAATAATGTAACAAGATTCATTATTCCCAAAATAGACTAGCCCAAAATCTCTTTGAACATAATCATTAAAATAACATATATGGGGTGTAGCATAAAATGAAGCACCTGAATCTAAAACCTATGAATCATCTACATTTTCTAGTGAAAGAAGTAAAACATCCTCTTTAGATTTATTACTTAGCACTTTTGCCTCCTCATTTACTTATTTTTTATCTCCATTATTCTTTTGAGACCAACAACATTTCTTTTTATGACCTTGTTTCCCACAATACCCCTAATCTCCTAGTCCTATGGATTAATAGCTTTTTCCCTTTGATTTTCTTCTTTATTTACCCCTGATTTCCATAATTATTTCCTCTCTTTATCATTTTGCCCCTACTTTTTGTATTCAAAACACTACCTAATTTAGGTCCATGTAAGTGTTTTCTATCAATTTCCTCACTTGGAATAACACCAACAACATCACCAAATTTTAAGGTATTTGAACCAACTGAGTTATTAATAGTCATTAGTAATCCATTCCAACATTTAGGGAAAGAACGTAGAATTAACAAAGCCCTAATTTCTTTATTAAATTGACATTTACAAAATATAATTGATTGGTAACTATATTAAACTCATTTAAATGATCAATAACAAACCCACCTTATACCATTTCCATACTAAATAAAATATTCATGTGAAATGCCTAATTTTAAGTAGAAGGCTTTTCATACAATTTTGTTTGGGTTTCCATCAACTCTTTATTTGTCTTCATTTTTGTAATATTAAATGTGAAAAATGGTGCCAAGGATAACCGAATACTTTCAATTGTCTTTCTATCCAAAAGAATCTTAGTCCTCATCTAACATATTTGGGTCTTTCTAGGATTTTCCTCCCAATGACCTCCATAAATCCTTCTGATAAAGATAGTCCTCTATTCATATTTTCCATAACTCAAATTTGTTTCTATTAAACTTCTCAACCTTCTACTTACCCTTCTCTTCTATTATTCTCATCAACCATGATGTCTTCATCTAGAGGACATTTGCAAACAACTTGGATCTCATACCAGGTGTTATGATTATTTAGATAGAAAATAATAATTACATGAAAATATAAACAATATCACAAAGGAATAAAGTACATTTAAATGGAACACAAGATAACGTGGTTCACCCAATTGTGGGTTGCATTCACCAAACATAGAGTCCAATATTATTATCCATTAACATCAACCTTTTATAATCTCAATATCCCATACATCTCAATATCATTGTAAGAATTTGTATGGATCTCCTTTAGAAAACCCTAACCCTAAGCCATTATTACATAACTTATGTTATCTTAAAAAGTTAACCCTAGACATACTTGAGGAATTAAACTTGGGAAATGGATGACAAATCTACTCAAAAATGCATCATGAGTCAACCAAAAAAAATTTAGCTTATTTACCCAAACCCCATGCCTTATGTAAAGTTTAGAGTACTTGCCTAATCATTCACCACAAATAAAAAATCTACCACTTGGGAACTCATCAACATCCATACTAAAATAAGTCCCACTTGGAGACTAGTTTTGTAATTGCACTATTATCCCTAAAGCTCCCACTAAAAAGATACACCCTTGACTCTATTGATCTTTTATTATATTCAATCTAGAAGACCAACAAAGCTAAAAATGAGTTTAGCTTCTTCATTGGCACCACCTTTGTAAACATGTATGTTAGGTTGTCATGTATATGTGTATTTTCCATATTTAAATGTCCATCACCCAAAAAGTGACCAAATGAAATGTTACCACAATTGTATGTATTTTTCCTTTGAATGTAAAACAACATTATTGGAAAGATGAATGACACTTTAGTTGTCTATATATAGATAATATCTATTCTATGAGTGTCTCAACTCTTCCATGAAAAATTGTAGCCATATCATCTCCTTGGTTGCCTCTCTAGAAGCAACATACTCTGCCTCTATAGTGGATAAAGCATTCACCTTATGTTATCAAGGTTTCCAACTCATTGTTGTCCCACTAATAGTAATTCACCCTAGACTATATTGATCTTTTATTAGGTTCAGTCTAGAAGACCAACCAAAGCTTAAAATGAATTTAGCTTCTCCCTTGGCACCACCTTTGTAAACATGTATGTTGGATTGTCATCTATATGTGGACTTTCCATATTTAAATGTCCATCACCCAAAAGTGACCAAATGAAATGGTACCACAATTGTATGTATTTTTTCTTTGAATGTAAAGCAACATTATTGGAAAGATGAATGAAACTATGGTTATCTATACATAAATAATATATATTCTATGAGTGTCCCAACTCTTCCATGAAATATTGTAGCCATATCATCTCCTTGGTTGCCTCTCTAGAAGCAACATACCCTTCCTCTATAATGGATAAATAATTCACCTTATGTTATCAAGAAATCCAACTCATTTTTTTCCAACCAATAGTAAATGCATATTTTAAGAACTTCACCTAGTATATTAATCCCCTATCAAATCCTAGTCAACATAGCCTTGTAAATTGGTAGTAGAGCACCCAAAATGTAAGCATTTGATCAATGTAAATCTCAAGTATGAAATAATCCATTTGATTGCATTCCAATTCTCCATTCCAAGATGACTCATGCATCTGTTAACATGGCACCTATTATATGTGTAATCTCTGGTCTGGTGCATACCGTGCAATACATTAACCTACCTACTATTGAAACACAAGTTTGTTAACCTTATGGTCAAATCATTTATCAGTTAGTGACTAAACACTTAATTAGATTGATTTATTATAGTTACTACCAAGCCTCACATATACATAGCAATGTATACTAAGCTTTACAGTTACTACCAAGCCTCACATATAGATAGTAGTGTATACCGAGCTTTACAATCGCTACCAAGCCTCACATATAGATAGTAGTGCATGTCAAGCTTCACAAAGTCTATCAAGCTCATTAGTATAAACCATGCAAGAAGTAGTGTTAACCAAGATTTGTAGATTTGACCAAGCTTATCAGTGTCTATCAAGCTAGCAGTGTTAACAAAGTAGAATAAAGGTAGTGTTGACTTAGATGTAGTGTCAACCGAGCCCTTCATTCTCTATTGAGCTCTTCAATGTTCACCAAGTCACTAAATGCTAACTGAGTTTTTGTTACTCCCAAGTAATCAATGTAGATTGTGCACCAATGTCAACCAAATTCTAGAGCTTTTTGAGTTGACAGTGATGCCAAGTGTCAGAACATCACTTAAGTGGCCTTCAAGTCCTAAGTTTAGTAATGAGTCAACCTAATGAATTATGATGAATTTGCTATTGTAGCCGACTCTAGAAGGTAATGATTTGGATTGGTATATATGTAATACATCTTGTCATATCCAAGAGGGTGTGTAACAAGTAAGAACAAGCATGAGTGCAAATTAAAAGAAGGCTACAAGTAGTATAAGGAAAAGAAGAGTCTTATCTATCATAGCAAGGTGATCAGTTTACATCAAAGGAATCTCATTCAACAAACTAAGTTTTAGATCATAGATCAGCCACTAATTCATCCTAACATGTGCATTAGTCAAATCCTTTAACAAGGTGGACTTAACAATCCTATGCAAAATCTCCTAACCGAGTGCATACTTAACTATATTGTATAAATCCTTTCACAAGGTGGACCTAACAATCCTTATTGCTCCTAATAGGGAAAATCACTAAAAGTGATCAATTGTAAGCTTTAACAGGCTAACTTTATACTACAACCATAAAGCTTGTGGATATCATCCCCACCCCAATTTTACTTTCTATTTGGAAGGTATCTAGGTTACCAAATATTGTGTCAAATTTTATGAATGTTTTATTGCTTTCAGTCTTTCATGCATGCAATTAGATTAGATTATATTGTGAAGGATTAATTGATGAATTAAAGTTAAAAGTTATATTGGTTCCTGATTCACCTCACCCCCCACCCCTCTTAGTCACATATTTTATACTACATTTCCAACAATTAGTATCAGAACATTTGGTTCTCACATTAGAAGTTTAGCAGCTTGAGAAAAGATTGGAGGCAATGGAAGTGTATAGACTGGAAAAAGCTATTGAGAATGAAAAGTTGGATCTACAACTGGCCATGGATCAATTCAAGAAAATGAAGGACTGGATCTCTTAATCCTTGAAAAGAAGAAAAGATCTTGCAACACAAATGAATGACAATCTCTACACAGAAGAAATAATTGAAGACATTTTCCAAGGAAAAAGTTTAGATGAAGTAGATGCAGTAATCAAAGACCTACTTAAGAAGAATGTCACTCTACATGATGAAGTCATAAAACTATAAAGAGAGAAAGAAATTTAGTCAATAAGAATGTGTGAAAACTTAGAGAAAAATAACATGATATAATAAGAGAAAATATTACTAACTAAAAGAATAGAAGAAAAGGACAATGAAATTCTAAACCTATCCCTTCAGCAAGCAGATTTGGTAAATCAATTCAATTGTGTCAATCAAGAACTTATCAACTTGAGGACATACAATGAAAGGTTGTAGAATGATCTCGGCATGGAAAATAAAACCAATGACAGGACAATGAAATCTCAAGAAATCTTGAATAAATTGGACAAGAAAATTAAATTTAGACACAAAGGAAAAATTGGATTAGAATATATAGAAGAAGGTCAATCATCTTAGCAAGGAACTCAAAAGAATAAAAGACCTACTTGTAATCATTATGAAAAGATAGGACATACATCAAAAAAGTGTTGGAGCAATGGTAAATCAAAATTCAATGGAAAGTGTTATAGTTGTAACAAACTAGGACATAGAGCAAGTGAATGCACAAAGAAATCTAAGTTTGAAGGAAAGTGTTTCAATTGCAACAAACAAGGGCACAAATCTTCAGAATGCAAGACCAAGAGATGGAACTTAGTTGAACAAATTGTCAAATCTATATTTGATTTGGATTACAACACACGATGTAGATGTCACTATTGTGGTGAGCATGGGCACATTAGAGAAAATTGCATAAAACATCACATAAGGAAGAGAGACCCTACAAAGAGATGTTTTATATGCACAAAATTTGGACATCTTGTAAAGAACTATATGAAATGAGGTAGAGTTGAAGATGAAAAGAAAGAAAAGGTTGACAATATCATAAGTCAAATAAGGTAGCAATGGATAAGGAAATATCCTAAGAATGCAAGTCAGAGTCCTGAAAATGTTGACACCCAAGTCAATGAGTTGGGTGGCTCAACCATTTCAAACTAGTTATCAATGGAGATTACTAGAACTATGATTCAAAAGGATACACCTAATATCAGTTCTAGTCAATAAGAAAGAAGATCCAAATTAGTATTTTAGATGCACTAGGATCACCAAGTTAAGATGATAGTTGAAGCAATATCTTAGACCTTACCAAGCTAGGTCAGGTTGAAGGACCTTGCCAAGCTAGGTTAGATTGCAAGACTTTACTGAGCTAGGTCGAGTTCCAAGACCTTATCGAGCTAAGTCAACTTACAAGACCTAATCGAGCTTGGATGCAGATGGTGAGTTGGAGAATCTAACTGAGTTGAAGACTCAATTGAGTTGAAGACTTTTCTGACTTGAAGACCATACTAAGGTTGAAGGAATCTGCCAAGTTGGATAGGTTGTCACTGAGCTATCTAAAGTGTGACACATTAATGGAAAATTAAATACTAAATTTGGTTAATAGACATAAATCGAAGATTATAGTTTCACCATGAATTTCAAGGAAAATAGTGAAGAGCACCTTTGAGCCCTGAAGTCATTTGGAGTAGATTTGTCAAAGTTTATCCTTACATCACTAAGTGAAATGACATCCTCCTCCAATAGAAAAATAAAGAAAGATTTAGAAATTTTGATCTAATGTGTTGAACAAGAAGCCCCAACATTCAAATCATGTCCAATGATTGCGAAAGAACTTGACCCAGTTGGAGTACAATCTCAAATTCCTTTAAAAGTACTCCTATTCAATGGCATTCAGCCATTTTAACATGTTCAATTCAGGAATTAGGAACCCTAGATTTAAACTAGGCATATGAAGTGTTGCGTGTGGATTGAAGTTTGAAACCCAAGCATAAGCATTTGGAAGCAAAGTGTTTGACCCATATCTTGCCCATGTTGAGGGAATTTCATGGAAAATGGATTAGGTATATTTTGAGTCAAGTCCACAACATGAAACTAACTTATTAAGATCACTAAGAAGATGATACAAAGGATTACAGGGTTACCTATGATTGGTAAAGTGAAGACTACCAAAACCCTAGGTCAGGTTGAACTAGCAAACAAGACTCTTGTCAGTGGGATGACAAAGGAATGAAGTTGAATGGTGTAAAAGACATGGAAATTAAGTTTAGGATACATGTGATTACTCACCGAATCTATAGTTTGAGCTGACTTAGTAGTGCTCCTTACAAATTTGTTGACCTACCATTCAGATTGGTCAAGAAAAATTTGTCATTTGACCTTCTCAACTTACAGTTGAAACAGCTAAGCAAAAACATGGAAAGCATCAAGGCATCAAAGACTAATCCATGTAAGTTTGGATCACTCTTGACCTAACTATTCTTTTATGTTCAAAAATAATTTCCTTCCAAGGGCATTGTGGTTTGGAAGAAGGATATACCTATTGTATATCAAATAAATGAGTTTATAGCTAAAATGGGAGAAAAAATTGAGGGCATCATGGATGCATACTTTGAGACATTAAAGGAGAGAATGTAGAGGAGGTTCAAAGTTACCAAATAGCTAGTTGATGACTATGAACAAGATATATGCCTCCTTATGGACTATGATAAGGTGCATATATAGGCAGTTAGGCCAAGAGTAGCATTGGTGAAACCTCTTGGATATTTGGTGAACATTGATGATACAAGAGACATAATTGAGGCTCTTGTAAATGAGCTAGTGTACCCTAAGACACCATAATTTTGTACCGATGAAGAAGCTAAGGCTAGGATTTATTTGGAAATCAAGCTTCCTCAAGCCCTAAAGAGAGGAAGAAAGAAGATGGAGAAGATTTAGAAAGAAAGCAAGAAATCTAGCTCCCCTCTTCTACTGATAGAAGGAAAGGGAGATGACATAGAAGAATATGAAGGAGAAGAGGAACTTGTAGAAGAAGAAGAACCTACCAAGAAAAAAGGGAAGGTTACATCACAAGGCCTACAAGGTTCTCTCCTAAAGTATTCACAAGAAGACCTACAAAATCTAGAAAGAAGTTCAAATTACAGGATGAAGATGAAGAAGATGAAGAAGAGTAGAAAGTTACCTTCAAAAGGTTTTCCCCTACCTTCGAAGAAAAACTAAAAAGACTCTTAGAAGGTGGAGGTATGACTTACTTTAAGTTTCTTAAGTATAAAACTAGAACTAAGGAAGAACAAAAGCAAATTGAAGAAGCCTTAGTGGCTAAAATAGCTAAGTAGAAGTATTATTTGAGTGAGTTAACTACTCAAGTTCCTGGTGTTATACTCAAGGTTGTTGCACACCAATAGAAAAATGTAGTAAATATGGCTAGAGATATCAAGGAACAAACCTTGAGACAACTTATGCAAAATATTTCTAACAAGGAAGTGAAGGAATCATTGAAGAAGAATGTACAAAAGTTTACCCCTAAGTTTAATGCATTCTTGATTATGTGAAAAGATATTGAACCTATTTTGAAATCAAACAAAATTGCATGGAAAAACATATATGGATTGCATAAGTCTAGTGAGGAGTTTGTTCAAATAGATGATGAAAAGGATGAGGAGAAAGATGATGATAAAATTGATGAAATAGATAATGTAAAAGATGATGATGAAGAGGATGAGGAGGATCAAGCAAAAAGTGGAGATCTTCCTAAAATACGGAGAATTCAAGACTCAGATACTAAGAAGATAGTAGTAGAGGTAATGGCCTCCCTCCCTAACTCTTCAAGAAAATCCTTAGAGTCATCCAGTATAGAGAAGGTTGTTACCAAGTTAATTGAGGTAAACATTTTTCCAACAAGCACCTAGTTGACTGTTGGAACAATTCTACCAAGTGCAATGATGAGTGTTGTTTCCACCACTTCATCTACTAAGTAGTAGGCTCCACTCTTCATAACATCGGGCCAAATAGAGTCTTAGAAAGGAATAGTAAGTTCTCCTATTATTACTATTATTTCTCCATTAAACAATATTGCTTCTATTACTATTGTCAGTGCAATGATAGTTGAGGTTAAGCCTCAACCGAGCACTAAAGATTTGAGTAAAGGAAAAGAAATTATTCCTTCTACTATTCAAAAAGAAAATGGTAAAGAGGTAGAAGCCTCAAATGAAGAGATTGATCTAGAGGAGGACATAGTTATACCAGATTGGGATCTTTTCGATCTTACTCTAAATCAAATGGACACCTTGGGAGAGTTATGGATGAAAAGGGAAAATCAAAAAAAGCTCAAAGAAGAAAAGAAGAAAAAACAAGTGCTTGAATATATTAAAGATATATTTTTTGATGCACCTAGTATAAAGGTTGATGAGAAACAACCCATATTGAATCAAATTTTTGACATTGTTCAAAAGTTTAATGAAGAATTAAGTGGACAAGAAAAATAACTATAGAGAGTAGAAAGGAAATTTGAGAACAAAGTTTTGGAGAAAGTGGTATAGAAAATTATCATTGATCAAGTGGAATTGTCCACTATTCCTCTTTCTTTTGAGAATTCTATAAATAATGTTGTTTTTTTATTTGTTAAGTTAAGTGATACTACCAGTTTCACCAAAAGAAATAAAGGATAAGTTGTCATAGATAGATACTGATTTGAAGTCAAGTGCACACTAGTTATCACTTGACCCTAGCACTAGTTCTGCACATTTTGTGAAGATTAGATATTTGACAAATTTGCAGGTAGAACTGTTAAGGGAAGAAGCCAAAATTAGAGCTACAATAGCAGAGATACAAGGTATGATAATTCCCAACATGGATGTAATGCAAAAACATATTGTGCATGCCAAAAGATTAATCCATGACAATAACTTCTCAATTGTTGATCATAGGATGGAGTTATCAACTAAAGTACAAATAACTTTGCACAGTTCCAAAGTTTTGTAGGAGATTTAGGACAAAGCCATGTCCATAATGCTGAAGGTACATAGTGATTTCCTTTCACATTTTGGTGTTACATTGTAAATATGCATTTTTTTGGCATTTGTGTCAAAATCAAGGGGGAAATGTATATCATAAGGAATAAAATAAAGGAGGAAATATAAGATATATATAAAGTGGAGAATGTATGCCATAAGGAAATATGTACAGCAAAGCTACAAGAACAATTTTGAAAAATCAAAAATAGAGTCAGAATCTACCAAGCAATAGCATAGCAGTCAAAATTGAGTTGTAGACCCAAGCATATTGATATGGAGAGTTTTGACTTATATTTTTGAGTATTCAGTATTTTGGTATGATAAGTGTTTTTATCACTAATGCCAAAGGAGGATATTTTTGACCTTTTGGTCAAATCATTTTTCAATTAGTGACTAAAATTTTACTTAGATTGATTTATTATAGTTGCTACCGAGCCTCACATATAGATGGTAGTGTATACTAAGCTTTACAGTTACTACTGAGCCTCACATGTAGATAGTGGTGCATACCGAGCTTTATAGTTGCTACCAAGCCTCACATATAGATAGTAGTGCATGTCAAGCTTCATAGAGTTTTTTAAGCTTCATAGAGTCTATTGAGATCATCAATGTAAACCATATAGGAAGTAGTGTTAACTAAGCTCTATAGTGTTAACTGAGATTATCAATGTCTACTGAGTTGGCAATGTTAGCAAAGTAGAATGAAGGTAGTGTTGACTAAGTTATAGTGTCTACCAAGTTCTTGAATGTTCACCTAGCCACCAAGTGCTAACCAATCTTGTGCTATTGTCGAGTGATCAATGTGGACTGTGCACCAATGTCAATTGAGTTCTAGATCTTGCCAATTTGATAGTTTTTTTGAGTGTCAGAACATCACCTAAGGGGTCTTCAGGACTTGAGTTTCACCAATGAGTCAACCTGATGAATTATGATGAATTTGGTATTGTAGCTTACTCCAAAAGGTAATGATTTGGATTGGTATATATGTAATACATCTTATCATATCCAAGAGAGTGTGTAACAAGAGAGAAGAAGCATGAGTATCAATTAGAAGAAGGCTACAAGCAGTATCAGGAAAGGAAGAGTCTTATCTATCACAACAAGGTGATCAATTTACATCAAAGGAATCTCATTTAGCAAATCGAGTTGCGAATCAAAGATTAGCCACTGATTCATCCTAACAGGTGCATTAGTCAAATCCTTTAACAAGGTGGACTTAAAAATCATATGTAGGATCTCCTAACCAAGTGCATACTTAATTGTATTGTATAAATCCTTTCAAAAGGTGGACCTAACAGTTCTTATTGTTCCTAATAGGGAAGATCACCAGAAGTGATAAATTGTAAGCTTTAACAGGATAACTTTATGTTGCAGTCATAAAGCTTATGGGTATCATCTCTACCCCAATTTTACTTTCTATTTGAAAGGTTTATGGGTTACCAAATATTGTGTCAAATGTTTTGAATGTTTTATTGCTTTCAATATTTCATGCATTCAATTAGATCAGATTTTATTGTGAAGGATTAATTGGTTAATTGAATTTAAAAGTTATATTGGTTCCTGATTCACCCCCCACTCCCTCTAAGTCACCTAGTCTATACTAAATTTCCAAAAAATGTACCTTGGACATTTTATCTTCCTCTTCTTCTTTTTTTGGACACATCTCCTTAGTCAATTTCGAATTACTAGGAAGGGGTGTACTAATAGATTTTTCATTCACCATATAAAATATTTGCTACACATTTTCAACAAAGTCAGCTGAAATAGAGTCAATTTCTTATTCTTATATCTTTGATAATGTTAATGTTAGCATGAATGTTGATGATACTAGATTGGGGGATTAACCTAAGCATTGGAGAGTATTGACATGTTGCATTCATGACTATTTTTTCCATTGATGTCAACATAGTATTGTTTCTATAAAGACTAGGAGAACAATAGTCATAGATCTTACTGGTATGGACAATGGTTTGATTGTCTGGTGATGCACAGTTAAGGACATATTCCAAACTATGTTGCAATGATGTGGTTAAGTGCATAGAGTCTAATTAAAAGGCGTATGATAGTTGTACTTGATTTACTAAGAGTGATACAAAAATAGAGTATTGGAGTACAACATTTTGATTTTTGTTTGCTATCACATTTGGGATGCAACGAAGAAGTGTGTAGCCACATAGTAATAGAGGATAGTTGTATGGTGACATCAGTGAGTGTGCAAGCCCTAGTATCACATATGTGAATTTTTGTATAGACTATGAGCCAATAGTGTTATTATAATTGTAATTAATTAATTATCTTATTATAATTACTTGGGAAAGCCTTAAGGTCAACTCAAGGAATTATTATGAAAATATGGTATAAAGGAAAGATGTTTTTCCTTGTTTGAAAAGGGTATCCATTATTGTATGAATTGAAAAGTGTGAAAAGGAGAAGAGTGCTTACTAAATGTGAGTAAGCAATCCAAGGGATTATTAGATGCAAATTGTGTGATTTGGTTACAAGATCTAAAAGAGCAGAGGTTCAGTTGATAGGAAAGAGAAAGAGGAAGGAAGTACATTTTATTTCTATTATTTTGGAATGAGTAATATAGAGATCATTTGGATAGTGGGTTCATTGGTCTTAACCTTGAAGTTGTTTAGGTAATGGGTCAAGTTGTCTTCCACAACTCCTAACAAGGTTGGAATCTCGTAATAAAGATTCAAAGTCTCCTAATAGGGACTTATATGTACTGAATGTATTATAGAATCCTAACAAATTCCATCCTCTAACAAGGAATATTTATATTAGTACATCATCTTGTGGATACCATCCCAATTGAGGTTTTCCCTCTAATCAAGGGTTTCCCTAGTTAACATATCCAGTGTTAATTATGTATGAGTATCTTTTTGTGGTTTCATTTTATATTGCTCATATGGTTAAGTTTGTTTAAGGTTGATAATTGTGATATTAGTTAGATAACTAATTCACCCCACCCCCACCCCCCACCCCAATTATATTAGAGCTTTAGGTCCTTGAAGGATAAGCTTAATAGCTTTAGGAGATTGATGGTGTATCTTTTCAGAAAGGATAGTCCTAGATTTCATGGGGCCAACTATGATAGTTGGAAGGAGAAGATGAAGACTCATCTATTGTGCATGGGTCTACATTATTGACTTTTGACAAAAGCTTGAAGAATACAATGAGGCAGAAAGAGATCTATTCATGTGTAACATGAGAGCTAGAGAAACTCTATTGTCAACTCTTCTTGAGAATGAATATAGTCAGGTAAAGACACTCCAACATCTCATGAAATTTGGAAAGCATTAGAATCTACTTTTGAAGGTGATTTACATGCAAAGAGAATTAGATTATAGAATTGGATTCTAAAATGAGGGAAGATAAATATTTATGAAGTTATATTGGTAGGATATCAAAGATTTTTGTAGGAAACAATAATCATGGTGGAACCAAGGAAGAAGATGAGGTTATATGGAAGATCTTAAAAATTTTGACACCACCATTCAAGCAAGTAGCTCAGATGATTCAGCTACTTATACCTTGCACTAAGGATTTCACCAAGGAAATGTTGCTTGGTAGATTAGACATAGAAAAAGTAGATTTGAGATTGTCTAGAGATCTAGCAAGAGTAGAAAAAAAAATTAGTGCACTTAATGTTTGACCATATCTGACAAGGAGTGCAAGCACAAGAGGTGATTTTTCTAGTGGTGGTAGATCTGAAGAGGACAAGAAGATTGAGGAAGTTATAGCTCTTCTTGTGAGAAGAGAAAAAGATGGTAAGAAATCTTTAAATGTTGGACTTGTGATGAATTTGGTCATTATGCATCTAAATGTCCTAAAATAGAGAAAAATTATAAGGAAAAGTTCAAACCTAGAAGAGATAGAAATTGTTTATATGCTAATGAAGATGAAGAATCTGATGAGAGAGGTCAAAGTGAAAGTGATGATGAATTGGGATTTGAGGTTATCAAGGAAGATGATCTTGATAATGAAATTAGAGAAGAACTAACTCTAATTTCCCAAGTTGAAAAGAAGTGTGATTGGATAATTGAAAATGGTTATTCACATCACATTATTGGTTATATGAATAAGTTTTTTAAGTTCAAGAACAATGGAGGTATTGTTAGGGTTGGTAACAATGCAGCCTATCATATTACATGGATTGGATCAATTACTTTAGATGAAAGGACTAACACTGAAAATGTTTATCTTGTTGATAGATTAAAGCATAATTTGTTGAGTGTCAGATAGTTGTGGACAAGGAATATCAATTGCAGTTCACAAAGAAGACCTGCATTATTAGGGATAAGGATGGTAAGATGATTGGAATTGGAACTAGATCCAAAGGTAATGTATTTCAATTGAACCCTTCTAAAATGACATGTTTGGTTCTGAAATTTGATAACAATTGGTTATGGCATAGGAGATTTTGTCATATAAAATTTGATAATATTGTGAAAGTTAATAGCACATTTGTAGTTAGAGACTTTCCTAATATAACAAAGCCTACTAATTTTGTTTGTAAACAATGTATTTTGGCTAAGTAGAAGAAAGTATCTTTCCTAGAAAGAATTTCACTACCACAGAGAAGTTGGAGATCATTCACACAAACCTTTGTGGTCCTTCAAGAACAAGAGGATTCTATGGTGAAAGGTATTTTATGATCTTCATTGATGATTTCACTAGAATGACGTGGGTAGAATTTCTTAAAGAGAAATCTAAAGCTTTTGAGAAGTTTAAGATATTTAAGAATAGAGTTGAGAATGAATAAATTGTTTAAGATCAGATAGAGGAGGAGAGTTCACCTCTAGAGAATTTAACATTTTTTGTGAAGAAAATGGAATCAAAAGATAGATATCCTCACCTAGAACACTTGAGTAGAATGGGATTGTTGAAAGAAGAAATAAATCAATAGCAGAGGCAACTAGAGCGATGTTGTTTGAGAATGATGTTTTTAAGACATTTTGGAGAGAAGCAGTTAATACAGTAGTATACACTCTAAAAAAAGTACATATCAAAAAAAGTATGAGAAAAACACCTTATGAATTATGGTTTGGTCATTCACCATCAGTTAAATATTTCAAAATATTTAGGAGAATATGTTAGATTAAGAGAGACAATGTTACATACGCCCCTGTAGCCAAAATGGAAGCAACAAGAATGTTCTTAGCTTTTGCAGTGAGTAAGAAGTTTAAGGTATATCAGATGAATGTCAAGCCAACTTTTTTGAATGGAGAACTTGAAGAACAAGTCTACATTGAGCAGCCTAATAGATTCCCTTTGACTAAAGATGAAGAGATGGTATGCAAATTAAAGAAAGAACTGTATGGTCTAAAGCAAGTGCCTAGAACTTAGTATGCAAGGTTAGATAAGTATTTAATAAAGCTTGGATTTGTTAAAGGTATGTTAGATGGTAATTTGTATTTGAAAGAATTTGATGATGGTTTATTTATCATTGTAATATTTTTTGATGACATAATAGTTGGAGGTAATGATAAAGAAAGTGATAAATTTTTTGAAGAGATAAAAAATGAGTTTGAAATGAGCATGATAGGAGAAATGGAGTATTTCCTAGGATTGCAGATTGTGCAGAACTATGATGGTATTTTCATTTCACAAACTAAGTACTTGAAAGGTTTGTTGAAGAGATTTGGATTAGAGAGTTGTAAGCCTATTGGTACACCTATGATAATTGGTCACAAGTTATCTAGCAAGGATGAGACACCACAATTGAGAAGAAGTATAATTCCATGATTGGAGGATTGCAATATCTAACTTACACCAGACCAAATATAACAAATGTGGTTGGGATTGTAGCTATATTTCAAGCTAATCCTAAAGAGTATAATTATGTAGTAGTAAAGAGGATATTCAAATATTTGAAAGGAACATTTGATTATGGTATCTGGTATGAAAAATCAAGTGATTTCACTTTGTGTGCATATACTAATGCAAATTGGGTAGGTAGTATGGATGACAAAAAAAGTACCAATGGTGAAGCATTTTTTTTTGGAGGAATATTGGTTTCTTGGTTAAGCAAGAAACAAGATTATATTTCACAAAGTACAACTAAGGAAGAATATGTTGTGGCAACAAATTACTATAATCAAGTTATGTGGATGAATCAGATGTTGAAGGATATTGGGATTGAGTCTACATAACCTATTATCATTTACTATGATAACACAAGTACAGTGAGTATGTCTAGGAATCATGTATTTCATTTTAAGATGAAGCATATATCTATTATCATATCATATCTTGAGAGAGAAGGTAGCAGAAAAGGAGATCATATTGGAGTATGTAAGTACCAAATATTAGATTGCATATATCTTTACAAAGCCTTTTTCTAAAGATACATTTGAGTACCTGAGAGGTATTCTTGGGGTTATGTCCTTGCCTACTTCTAAGTAGATGATGTAAATAGTGCATCAGTCTAGTGGTATAGAGCACTATTGTTAAACTAGACTGAATTTTTATGCTTCTTATATGAGGGAGTATTTATTGAGAACTTAGTCATTGAGGACTCTTGGTATTTAGTATTTGGTATTTGGCATTTGGTATTTGGTATTTGGTATTGAACAGTGTCTTTGTGGTGGGGGAGCACCTTGACCCTATTGACCCTAAGCATTTTGATAGGTTGCATAATATGCCTATAGTGAAGGAAAAGAGACTTTCATAAAACTATGTCTAAGGAATGGTTAAAATGTTTAAAATGGTATTGTAATGTATTAAAAAGATAGATGGATTTGTATTGCTAAAAGAGTGGAATGCAGAATATAACATTTAATTTATGAATGAGTGGGAATGTCCAGTATATAGGTTAATTTTCATAACTACACCAAGAATCTCGATGAAAAGATTTATAAAACAAAAGAGAGATGTTATTGAAAAGAAGAAAGAGGGCTATGGGATATTGAAAGAGAAAAAAAAGAGAGGAAGATGGAGTTGGCTCTCTAGCCTTTAGCAAGAGATCCATGCATGTGATATATGCATTTGTAGTTCATGTTTTGATTTTAATAAGATTGTAGTTGACATAGAGCAAGGTAGGAGAATGCCCAAAGGAGATGTCCTATCCCCTAGCTATAAAACCATACAGTAGAAACACAACAACAAGAAGCAATAATAAGAGATCTAATATCAAATCACAATAATATATTCATAAAATATAACTGATTAAATGCAATGTGTCGGGCTATAAGGCATTTCTAGTTACAACCAAATACAAAGCAAGTAATAGTTTTGCAAGATCCCTAGAGACCCAATCTAAACACTAGCTAGTCAGCTCCACACTCTGGTAGAAAACCCCAAGGAAGATCTCAACTTGTGCTCACAAGCCGACCAAGCAATCCCCTTGTTTCCCAAGCCATAGCTACTCGATCTTCTCCAAATTTGCTCTTCGAAGCTCCTGCACTTCTCCACAATGGATGAATAATGACTAAAGACTTCCCCTCCAACCCCTACTTATACCAATCTAAGCTACAAGTCAGCCCAGAACACAAATTAAATACAAATACATAAATTAAATGCCACAAGTCAGCCTGTAACAATAATTTAATACCCAAAATTGATGCCTTAGTAAAATTACAATATCTCCTAGCTCCAAATCAAATAGAGCTCATGCTTCAAATTGTAGTTAGTACTTTAGACCCTCTTAAGTCCTTGAAATTTTAATCCTCTAACTACTTGTGGAAAATTAGTTACATGGCCTACAATAGGAACCAAATTCCTAAGCAAGGCCAAGCTTCTCGCAAACCATGTCGAGCAACCGAAGACCATGCCGAGTAACCAAAGACCATGTTGAGTCCCAAGACCATACTAAGAAACCATAGACCATGTCGAGCTCCAAGACCATGCCAAGCTTCAAGACCATGTTGAGCTCTATAGACCATGTCAAGTTCCAAACCATGTCGAGCTCCCAGTGTATGTCGAGCACCAGTACCTACCAAGTTCCACAATAATTAACCAAAATCCCTCCACACATGTAGGATTGCAAATGAACCCAAGATACTCCTACATCAGACACCCCAGGTTTGAAAAGATGTTCTAGTAACTGGAAGAACATCTTCTAGGATTCAATACATAAATCCCAAATTGGTTCTTTACATACATGTCCTCCAAGTCTTCAACTTGTACACTCTTTCCCTTTTTTTTCTTTTTCTTCTTCACATCCACCATAAGTGTTCAATAGGTCTTATTTCCATGCTGATCTCCAACCTTCTTAGTGTTGGATACAATTTTCTAATTGTGTGTTGTCTTTGATGTTACACAAATGTCATATTAGTTGGTAGACAATGCTTACCGAGCTCACTTGGTTAGCAAGGCAATTTTCAGTGTCTACCGAGCATTCTTACAAATTACTTTGCAAAAACAGTGTCTACCAAGCTCACTCGAGCATTGAAGGAAAAAGTGGCAAAAAGTAGTGTTAATTAAGCTCTCATGGTTAACAAAGGAAATTTGGTTAGAGTTAGTTTTTACCGAGTTCATTCGATTTCCAAAGGATTTTGCAAGTTCACAGTGTTAACCAAGCTTCTGTTGGTCAACACAGGAAATCATTTTAGGATCAATGTTTACCAAGCAGGGTCGGCCAATGAAGCATTTTGTTGATTTAAGAAATGAAGTTTAATTATTTCAAGTATTGGTTCTATCTGACTGAGGTAATGATTATTGGTAATTGCAAGTTTTAAATGAGCCGACTTGGTAATCTGAATGGTATATATGAAAGGTCAAGTTGAGATTCTAAAGTGTATGAGTGAGTATGAAAGTGTATTGATTGTTTGAAGAAAGTGTGAGTGAATTTGAAGGATGGTCAGATATCCTTGAGGAGTAGCAAATTTATATTTAATTAGGAAGGATCTAACATGAAGTAGAATAGAGATTTGTAATCATAAAATTCAGTTGCATCTTATTCAAGCCATTTCATTGTTACTTTCTTGACATTGTAGCAGTGATTCTAAAATCTCTTAGGAGAGTCGATTTAATAGCCAATTGTAAATCCTCTAACAAGGTGATAGTTCCATTGAATTGTTCTAAAGACCCTTTTCAAGGCCACTCCTAAAGGGTTAATAAATCCTCTAACAAGGTCACACCTAACAGTGTGTTTTGTAACCTTTAACTAAGTTGGCTCCTAATAGGGCTCACTTTAGAAGAGTGAAATTAGTAGCTAGTTACTTGGTGGTTTTTCCCATACTAGGTTTCCAAGTTAAATTTGGTGTCTCATGTGTTCATGTTATTTCATTTATGCTTGTATGTTAATCATTGTGAATGTTTAAGATCTATTAAAGTATAACATAAACTGCATCTATCGAGTTATAGCAACTTTTTTATGTTTACCAAGTGACGATAATAAATAGTTTTATCTGACATCTAAGGGAACTATGAAAATTTTTTGTGGTAATTGATTCACCCCTCCCCCCCTCTCAATTACTCCATCTATATTTCCAACAATTGGTATCAAAGCTTTTGGTGCTTGCAGGAAAGGTTTCAAGGACCTAAGCTAAAGATCAGGATGTCTTACAAGAGAGAAATTCCAAGGCTTAACAAAGATAACTTTTCAGCATGGCAGGGTCTCATGAGGCTTCATCTAGCTTCCATTGGTGATTTAGGATTGAAATACCTTAATGAAGAATACACAACTCCTTCTAGTACATTATCTATTCGTGACATTGCTGAGAAAAAGACTCATAACACCATGATGATAGACATTGCATCTACTCTAAGCTATGAAGAATTTGATGACATCAAGGACTATAAAATTTCCTTTTCTATGTGGAACAAGCTAAAAGATATCTACAGTTGTGATGACAATATGAGGAGAGCCAAAGTAGAAAGCCTTAGAGGACAATTTGATCAAATGAGAATGAGAGAGGATGAAAACATTGCCAAATATGTTGAAAGGATCAAAGCAAGTGTTGGTGCAATCAAAGCTTCTAGAGGAGAGATTAAGGAAGAAATAGTTGTAAGTAAAGTTCTTACAATATTGCTTCCTATTTATGCAATTAGAGTATCTGCAATTCAAGAAAGAAGATGTGAGACAAATCATAAGATAACTTTGGATACCTTAGTAGGAAGATTGATAGCCTTTGAGCTAGACAACTATGACAATTATGTTACAGCTTCCAAGAATATTGAATCTGCATTTGAGGCCAAGCTTTCACTTAAAGAAAAAGGCAAGAAAATAAAGGGCACCTAGTCAGAAAGTGAAGAAGAATCAAAGGAAATTTCTAATAGTGATCTTGAAGTTGTTGAAGCTCTACTTGCAAGGAAATATTCTAGAGGCAATGGAAAATACAAAGGTAAAGTTCCCCTAATCTATTTTTCATGTGAAGAAATTGGTCATATTGCAGCTAGGTGCCAAAAAAAACAAAGCAAGGATGAGAAGAAAGGTCACAAGTGAACTAGCAAGAAGGATTTCAAATCATTCAAGGACAAAGGTAAGAAAACATGTTTTATAGCTAAGGATTCTGATAATAGTGAAGATAAAATAGTTTACATTGCTATGAAAGATGAATATGATGATGATGATGAAGATAAGATGGCTCTTATCTCTCATGTGAGAAAAAATGATACATGGATCATAAACAGTGGATGTTCACATCATATGACTGGTGACAAAAAAAAGTTTGAACACTTTGAAGACTATGATGGTGGTAGTGTAAGGTTTGGAAACAATGAACCTTGTTGCATAAAAGGGAGAGGTTGAATCTCATTAACCAAAGAACTTGTATTTGATAATGCCTATTGGGTTGAAGAATTAAAATATAATCTGTTGAGTGTGGCATAGCTAATCAACTTTGGATTCAAGGTGGAATTCATGCATGGCAAGGCAAGACTATTGGATGACAAAGGAAAACTGATTGGATCGGGTAGACAAACAAAAGGTAACTTGTTTTATCTTGATCTTGGTGAGTGCTCATGTTTTATTGCTGAAGTTGAAGAAATTTGGTTATGGCATAGAAGGTTATGTCATGTAAATTTTGAAAACATGGTGAAAATAAGAAAATTTAGAAAGTAAGAGGCGTTCCTAGTTTAAAAAAACCTGATGTTGGTTTATGCAAGAATTGTCAGATTAGAAAAATGGGAAAGACTAGTTTTAAAAGCAAAAACTATCAGTCTAAAGATATTTTTGAAATTATGCATATTTATTTGTGTGGACCTATTGGAATTAAGAGCTATAGTGGAGAAAAATTCTTCATTCTTTTTTTTGATGACTACTCTAGAATGATGAATGTTATGTATCTAAGAGAGAAGTCAGAAGTATTTAAGAAATTCAAATGGTATTTGGCAAGAGTGGAGAAGGAAATAGGAAAAAGATTGAAATGCTTAAGATCAAATAGAGGTGGTGAATTCATCTCCAATGAATTCAATAATTTTTTCATTGAAAGAGGAATCAAAAGATAGGTATTAGCCCCTGGAACTCCCAAGCAAAATGGAATAGCTAAAAGGAGGAATAGATCTATCATGGATTGTGTAAGGACTCTACTGATTGAAAAGAACATTGCTATCAAACACTGGAAGGAAGCTATTAGAACTACAGTTCATTCCTTAAACTGAGTACAGTTGAAGAAGGACTCATTTAAAACCCTCTATGAGTTATGGTATGGCTATAAACTCAATGTAAGTTACCTGAAAGTATTTGGAAGTAAATGTTATATCTTGAAAGAATCAAGAAAAGAAAAATTTAATGTAAAAGGTGATGAAGGTATATTTTTAAGATATTATTGCAAGAGTAAGGCATATAGATGTTTGAATTTGTCTACTCATAAAATCATAGAAAGTGCACATGTGAGAATTGATGAGTTTGTAGAAAGTACTGAAGAAGAAAGTAAAAAGGAACTAGAGGATTACAACAGATTTGTTTACATTGAACCTAATACATTGCTAGACATATCTATCAATCAGGAGACTTCTACTCTTGAGTCTTCCTCATTCACTGAGTTGCAAGAAGTTCAAATCGAGTCATAAGGACCTGAGTCACATTCTGAAGCTACCGAGCCAATACCTACCAAGTCTAAGCAACCAGAACCTGAAGTTGAAGTTCAAGAGGATGAAAATGCAATTCATTTGAAAGGAAACAAACCTGTATTGGCCAAGTATGTCAAAAGGCACCATGCACCAGATCAGATATTTTGGTCTGACTTTTTGTTTGATAGAAGTCTTTTATCCAATTGTAGAAAAGTCAGATTTTTCATTCTAGTGGATAATAGGGTTTCTAGATAATTCATCTGTTTGCTAGCCTTTGAAAAACTTTTGTGAAAACCCTACGTTTCTTTCTATTCATAAATTTTCAAGCATGAAATATTTGAATTTTCAAATAGGGTGAATATTCTGTTGTCTTTTTATCTTCCGTGCCCCCGAGATACCTTTCCTCTCATATTCCCCAACCGTCTGATCTAAGTAGATCCACTATTATCGTTACCTCGCTATGCAAACATGGGCACTTTTTATGTATGGTGAGGTAGTGAGTGCAGAAAAGTTTATAAAATAGGACCGCAAAATGAAGATACGACAGTCAGAGCTTTGTTTTCTAGCAGATTTATTAGTCAAGTACACATTGCAATTACCATCAAAATAGGAAAGGGGACCTAGTAAAAGTAGTCTGAAGTTGGCACCGGAATGATGATTTTTCTGATGTTTTGCTACCTTGCTATCGAAAAAATTTGACATCTCGCCGTTAGCGAAGTAGCGAGGCCCCGTGAAATCAAGAGCCGGTGGGACCTTTAGTAATGTGGGATGATGACTAGGACTAAAGCAAGATCTTAAAGGGTGCCAACTGTGTAGAATTCCATACTTCATCAATGCCCTTCTGATAAAATGTGCAAGAGATCCTAAGCATCATATTAGAATAGAATCAACAGTCCTCACTATCTCGCGTTGAAAAGTTGCATGTTATTTAAGCTATGCGATGTAGCGACTATAAGTCAAAAGATTGTGTGTAGTTTCCCAACCTTTGATTAGGTCTCTAATCAACGGCCGTCATCTTCTCGCTATGAAGAGTTGCTAGGGAGATATGTATAGCAACATCACGAATAAGGGCCCACTGCCACCTTTCTGAGCAAGCCTAGTAACATATCATCTGTCAAATTTAGATCAGATCGATGGTTGTCGCTACTTCGCTATGGCAAGGTGCTCGTTCTTTATGCATAACAAAGTAGCGACCTGATGACACATGTCCTTAGTTGCCAGTGGGTCCGGACTAAGCACCATCAAGGAAAGAGTTATGTATGTGGTGAATTTTAATTAGATAAATTGACCAACATGTCAAGTGCAATGCCTAGTTGTTTTCTCCGTATCACATGATCGTAGGATTTGTTGAAGATCGACGATGCAGCTTTCAATACAGAATGCGGTGCCACTCTCTATATTAATTAGACATGAAAGCATCACGCATGAAAAAAATAGAGTATAACACAGAAGGTTTCATCAGTTTCATCTTACACTTGCAAAGATTTTGAGCCATTCCTATGCAGAAGTAATTACTAAAGGAAAGCATGTTGAAGTCTGGCAGAATTTGTGAAATTGTCTGGTCGCAAAAAGTTTGCAAGAATATAGAGGAAAAAAAAGACAAAATTCAAGTAAGTAGTACTACCATAATCTCTGTAGACTTTTTAGTTCTATAAAAAATAATCCAAGATGCCTCCGAAGAAGGGATTTTCAGGTCAAATAAACTATTTGGATAGAAATGTCCATGATGACTTGCTTGACTTGCTCCCTAAGTCTACTGTAGAGACAGTGCAAGTTAAAAGGTTAACCTCATTGAACCCTAGGTGAAGGATAGCTAATGGATTGTATGATAAGGGTAATTGGGTCCAGGATGCTTAAACTTCTCAAACTAGTTTGAGTTTGTTCAAGAAATGGTTTGCAGAAAGGAAATTATATGCCCCACATGCCAATATATGGAATTTTGATCTGGGAAAGCTAGTTGTTCCCAGTGTGTTTATGGATTATGAACTTCTTGAGGTCATGGCAAGGAGTTATGATCAAGCCACTTGGGTAGTGAGAAGAATAGATGGTGAAGTTTTAATTACCATCAGTCCAGAAGAGATTAGGGAAGTTTTCAGTTTGGGACCTCTCACTAGGTATCATGTGCCCATTGATTTGATAGAATTAGAAAAAGAATATATGTCAAAAAGGGATGTAGTTAGACAAGGTGCACTGAAGGCCCACATAGGCAAAATTGGAAACCTACCAACAATAACATCATTTTCTAAAGAATATTTCAAGAAATCATGCTTTAATGCCAGGGTAGTAGAGATATACAGGACCCTATGCAGAGTCTTCAGAGAGGGTGAAGAAGATTTTATTCCTGTGAGCTTCATGTATATGATCACCCAAATCTCCTCTTTCGGTGTAGAAATAATTTTTGATTTTACATCTTACCTGGCTAATGAGATTCATAGTGGATTGGTGGGGATTGCAAAGGGCAAGGTGGAGAAGGTTTGGGGTCAGTACTCCCTATTGATGCATATGTTTCTATTTAAAGGGGTTACATATTTCGGTAAAGAAATGGTTTTAAATAGAGAATAAGAGGGGGAAGCACTACTAGTTCAATTATGGAGTGCAAACATGACTGGGGCGGCAGAAAATGCTAGTTTTGTTAGATTTGATAAGCACTTTGCTTCTAAACTAAGGTGCCTCATATTGAGTGACAATCCTAGAATTCCTAAGGCACTAATGCACCTTGTTAGGCCTATGGACAGACCCCATAGTCTAAAAGTTTCACATAATTGGGGAGATATCATCCTATATCTGGTCTCAACTGTCATTAGAGTTTATGGATTCAAAGGGACACCCCATGTACTACCTTATCAAGTGCCTTTAAAGGTAGGAGTAGATGAAATTTTATGGCAGTTGGGAGGAGTGGAGGAGACCTTTTTGCACAAAAGGGGAACAGGATCAATTTTTCCTACTTGCACTGTAGCTCACTAGTTTGTAATAACTAAAGAGGGGTGGATCCTCCTCTACAAATTTTTGGATCAGTATAAAATGGCAGTATCTCACTCTCATTTTTGTGATGCAGAAGATTTCTTTAATTCTGCCCTTAGACATAGGATGAAGCTTCATCCAATTCAGCATGAATTCTATTTCCCTGAAGATGTAATAAGGAATGAATATTCTCTCTAGGAGCAAGAAACAAAGAAAGAGAAATGGAGAGTCTATTCAAAAGTTTTGGAGTTTATTAATTGTTTTGACAAGGATTACAGTCCTCTTAGTAATGTTGCAACTAATGCAGATAGAATAAATAAGCTCATGAGTACATTCCCCGAAATAATGAAGGTAATGAATGAGAAGAAACATTATTTTATTGATTCTTTTCTAGATAAAGCCAGGGAAGTAATGAGGAAATTGGGTTTCACCCCTAACATAGGGGCAGGTCCACTGGTTGTGCGAGAGAGGACAGGATATACTGTCATTCGGGATTAGATGCCCACTGTAAACAAAGGAAAGCAGATAATTGAATCTACTAGTATTGTTTTTGAAGAAAGACCCCCTGAACCCTCCCCAAAAAGAAGAAAAATAATTAGGGAAGAGGAATCACATGATGAAGGTTACTCACCTTCCCAAACTCCAATGAGAATTGAGGAGAAGCAGCTCACCAATGAGAAAATTGAACAAATGGGATCATAAGGAGGAGTTTTTGTTACTCAGGCAGAAATTGATGAAGGGAACCCCCAAGAGCCTCCTGTGTCGAGTTTTGAATTAATTATAGCAGATTTCAGGGGAAGAGAATTAGACCCTGTTTTAGAACAAGCCAGTCAGCAATTTTTATCTGATAACAGTTTTGTAAAATCTAGGGCTTTCCATCAATTTGCGTGGAGGGCAAACATGCACATTTTTTAGAAAAGTTGTAGGAATATGAAAATAGAGCATCCAAAAATGGATGAAGCCTCTATTCAGAATCAAATAAAGGAACAAATGATACAAGAGTTCCAGAATATAACCCCTGAAGAGGGTAGACAGATGGTGAAAGATGCAAATATTTTATTATTGCCCAATTGGAATATTGCGGATGCCTTAATTTTTAATTCTATGTCAAATAATTTGGGTTTACAGGATCCATATAAAGAGGAATTCTTGGGAATAGCATTCAGTAATGACCAAGATGCTCTTGTTATGTGGTCATTAAGAAGAGGATCCAAGACTACTCCATCACAGCCTGATGATTCAAGACTAACAGGCAGTATCATTATGAGGAGAGTCACTGATACTTCACATGTACAGGCAGCCCACATGAATGTGGACTATTCTAAATTTTCCTTGGCCACTGCAGAAAAGGAAGAAAAGGAAATGGTTGACCTGCAGAGCAAGTATGAAACAGTGGTGGATGCCTACAATAAAGAAGTTAAAAAGAGAATTGAGCTTGAGAACAAGCTATTGGGAAAAACCTCTAGGCCAAAAATAACATACCCTCGCCCCCCAGTTGAACCTTTTAAATCCACCCCTCTCATAGAAATACCAGATACACCCCAAAGGCCACAATACTACACTGTTGAGGACTTTGAAGAAGAAAAAGGCAAACTGTGGGCTTTACATGTAGAATTGGAATCTAAATATGAAGATAAATTGAGAAAAGCTCTCACATATTTGGGGGACAAGATTGAATGGCCACTAATTTATGATCAGTTAGCCAGGGTGATCAATATTTGGGAGGATTTGAAATCTAATGATGAGGCTCTAATGCCTATTTTGAATAAATGGGGACAAGGGAGAAAGAAACAACACTTTTGTGTTTCTCTGTAATAGATAATTCTTTTGATCAAATTGAAAAAATATTTGATATTGTTTCTGATCTTACTGATTTTAATAATAAAACGGTTCATTTACAAAAAGTATCAGTAGGCTACTTTAAAAAGTACAAAAGCCAGAAATTCAATTTGTTTCCTCATGCCTTAGATAAAAAGAATAATTTGAAAAGAAAAGATGAATGGGCAAAGGAACTTGATGATTTATTTTGTTTAAGAATGAATCAAGTCATTAATGAATCAGGGCATGCATGGTGGGCCGCCACAACAGAAGAAATGGTGAAGGCCCAAATATTCTTTGATTCTTTAAAGCAAGAATTTGTTACCATTAACAAGGATGTTGAATATGTGCTAAAAAGACAGAGGGATATTTTATAGTTCAATTGGCCAGATGATACATTATTTGACAAATGGATGGCAAAAATGGCTCCCGTTGAACACTTTGATGAAGATGAAGATGATAGTGATGAAATGCAAGGTGAGGAGATCTAGATCATTGACCCTATCACTACTCAGACCCAACCAAAAGAAGAAGACAAGGATAATCTACTACCTTCAATTACAGACCCGGGACCACAGGATGCCGATACAACTAAAGAAAGGGAAAAGGTAGAAGTTATTTCCCCCATACAGGATAAAGATGGTGAAAGCCCACAGGTGGAGGTTGATGTGCCATCATCAGAACAAACTTCATCGTTGGTTAATTTAGCTGCTGGATACGAGGAAGGATCAGAATAGCAACCAACTTAATAACACAGGAGCGTCTAACAAAAGCACCCATAAAAGGAATGTCTGATGTAAAACTTTGGTTGTTACTCATGTTTTTGTCATCTTGTTACAAGTATATGTAAGTGTCTTTTAAAGGACACCTGTCATTATGATTAGCCTGAAGCTTGTTGCATCTCACACTATTTAAGTGAGATCCCAAGGCTAAAGAAGGGTCTAAATTCTATTTTTCTAAGTACTATGCTTAGTCTGTTTTTGGTCCAAATTTTGAAAGCAAGTTTATAATGTATTTTTTCTATCAATTCTCTGAGAATACATGAATATAGAATGAGTTGTGTTTCTTTCTCAAGGTCATTCTGAGTCTATTGTAAAGGAATACCATTTTCAAAGAAAATGAATACAAATTGTGAACTGTCCCCATATCAGTTCTTTCTAAATCTTGTCTCCTTTCAATTACTTGGTTGTCTTGATATTGTATAAGTAAAGGCTTGTGCAATTGAATGCAATCTAGTTAGGTTGTATATCTATTTATCATTGTTGTTAATTCAATGGATTAAATAAAAGCTTTGATGAATGTGATAAGGTTTCTTTAGTAGTGGAAAGGGTTTTGAATGATGAATTCTGATAAGGATTGCTGATAGAATTTTTTGTAAGGCAACAAACTAGATATGAGAACTTGCTATAGACTCTGAACCCCAATGGATTAGGCACTAATCAAGTTGATACAGCTGAAAGAGAAATATATCATAAATGATTATCAAAATGTAGCATCAAATCAAATTTTACTTTTATTTCCTGTAGATCTTCAAAGCTGGTCAGCACTTGTCTGCATGGAATGTTTTAGCTTCAGTTAGCCACTATTGTTAAGAACATCTATAGATCTATAGAATAATTCTTGGCCATATCTATTTTATGGGATGTATTTATCAAGTTAGTAAAGAATTATGTATATGTTTGAGGATTTTTGAAATGAGAATCAGAATGAAACTAAGAATAATCCTCATACAGTTGTTCCAGTTTTGAATCATCCCTGGGTATACCCACCCTGGTTTTGCAGAGCCAAAAGAGTAGAAAACCACTCGTGGTTTTGTTGAAGTTGGGTCCAAATACTTTGCATATGCAATTGTTAATAAGAATTGGCTAGTTTTTAGATTGTGTGTGTACTGTCATTCTGGTATTAAGCATTTTGTCACTTAGTTGTTTCAGTGCATTTTAAAACTCCAACAAAATGGCAACTCTACTAGGGAGTTGTCCAACACATCTGTGAGAAAGTACTGCAGTTTCTTTGGTCCTGTTGTGTATGTGTGTGTCATGCTATCTAAGTTTTTCTCATGGTTATAAGGGAATCTTTTAGTGACAAACCTTGAGAATTTAAAGAAGACATTGCTACACACTGACATATCCAGCCTATCCAAGTGTCTTATCTAAAAAGCAAGAGTTGTAGTCTTACGACATCAATGATTGGTCTGTCTGTGCCAAATATTTTTGTTTCTACTTGTGTATTATTTTCCTTGAGTTAGCAAAAGTGTCATTACATATTTTCTCAAAATAGGGTGGCAACTTATTCAAGGTTTTGAAGCTAGTGCTTGTTGTAACAGAAGGTGAATATGGTTGACAAGGGAAAGAACACAAGAGCTTACATGAGAGCTAATCCTGATGTATCAATGTATACTGATCTACCCCAAGGTGGTAGAAAGAATCAAAATAAGAAGAAGATAGATCCAAATCCCACTTGGAAACCCAGAGGAAATCCATCCGTTAATTCCCAGTATCAACCAATATTAGGGAGAGAGTCTTCTTCACTTAGTTCTGAATCCGAAACTACAAGACTCTTAGGACGCATTTTTAGTACCCCATTACCTGATGAGAGAGTTTTCTAGGATAAGGATGTGTCCACTATAGGAGTTGCTTCATCAAGGCTAGATCCTGTAGTAGACATGAATTATAGGCTAGGATTTAGGAATTCATTTGATAATCCTTTTAATCCCAGAGCAGCCCTATACATAGAACCAAATCTTATAGATCTGGATGACCCTGCTGATTCAGAGGCAACTTCTATAGATCCTAAAGAAGTACACTCTAAGATAGGATTTTTGAAGAAATGGATTGCTGAGGAAGAAGCTAAACACATTCGTCCTTAAAAAGAGAAGGAGCAAGCCACCTTGGATGCCATAATAGAAAGGGATGCTTTGCTAAGAAGGATGGTTGTTTTGAAAGAGAAAAATAAAAAGTTAGAAGAGAATACCACAACTCTCCATAAGGATGTTCTTGGAGATGTTGATAATCTAAGAGCTAAAGTTCAGGAACAAGAAAAGTGCCTAAGTCAGAGGCAAGAACCAGTTATTGCTCAAGTCCAAGCCTATAAACCTGTTCAAGTGGATCCTGTAGAGCCCACTGCAAAAGCTCTAGATAAAGGAAAAGGCAAGGCTATAGGAATCCAAATAAATGAGCCTCAAGCTATACCAAGCAAACCTATACAACCCTCCATGTCAAAATTAGATCTAGATCTTGAGAAGGCTCAAAAAGAGAGGGAAGATCTTGCAAAATAACTTGAGAAGGTTGAGAATGAAGCTCAAACTACAAAAACTAGGAGAAAAATCCAATTCATAAAATCTAATTTTGCATTGGCTTCATGGCCCAATTTGTCTATCCCACCTGCAATTCCTACACCAGTTAGTGGTCCAATAATCTCAACTCAAGGAGTATCCCAATCTGCTCCTACCTCATCTTCCACTATTGGCACCCAAGTCCCATTTGTCCCACCTCAACAATCCCAAGCTGCTCCCCTAAGTCAAGCTAATATAGCTAGTACTTCAAATGTTCCTGGTTTCTAGAAGAAACCTGTATACCTGGAAAAGTATAGACAAATATCATTTTCTGGTATTCCTTGTGCTCCACATCCCATATTGTTTGATTTAAGAGATAAAGTGGTTAAGTTCTCTGGGAATAATGATGTTACTGGTGAAGGACATTTGAGAATTTTCATTGATATGTTGAATGATTATGAAGTGAACATGAAGATATGGTAATGAAATTGTTTGTGCATTCACTAACTGAGGATGCAAGGGATTGGTTTAGGAGGTTGCCTGATGACAGTATTACCTCGTGGAGTGATTTGGAGAAATTGTTCAAGGAGCAATATGGAGACAACACTAATGCAAGATTCATGCTGAATGAGTTCAACAACATCAAAAAGAATCCAAATGAGTCCACATTTGATTTCAATGTAAGATTCCAGAAAGGTATGTACAAACTATTTCAAGTTATGAGGTTATATGAAGATGTCTATCTCACAACATATTTCAATGCTTTTGATAGCAAAATGGCTTATCAATTGAGGGATAAGGATCTTAAGACTTTAAGGGATGCCTATAAAATTGCAGTAAATATAGAGAATAATTGGAAGGCATCTGGTAAACTAGGTAGGAGAGATGATCTGAAGCTTTTTAATCCTAAGAACAATAATAAAAGGGAGGGTGACAAAACTCTTATAGGAAAGAAGCCTGAAGAACCTACTATAGGCCAGGTTTTGGAATTTCTCAAGAAGATGAATCTCACTAATTTCAATAAGCCAAATGTTGTTGAAAGACCCCCTATGAATAACAACAATTTCAATAGGCAGCCTAGAATGAAAAATTACCCTTACACCACTCAGTGGAAAGATGGTAAGCCAATTCCCAACTAGACCCACAATGTGAAGGATAAGGGTACTCCAGATCCCCTACAAAGGAACACTGTAAATATGAATGATGATGTACCATGGTGCATTATATGTCAATCACCTCATTCTGCTGACTATTGTGTTGTTGCTCAGTCATTTGCCCAAGGTCAAGGAGTGCAACCTAAAGAAGAAACTGAAGAGAAAAGCCATGATGATATAAGTTGCAATATGGTAAGCATGTGTGATCATTTGATAGATTCTGATTCAGAAGAGCCTGAAAATGATATTACTAGCCAGAGAATTATTTATCATTTACATCATCAGCAAGTGCTTTCAAATGATGAAGGGTATGATACAGATAAGGTATGCAGTACATTTTCTGATGTAGGTCTCACAAGCTTAAGAATGCCCTCCAAAGAGGAGATTGACAGAATTACAGCAGAAATGATTTCACAAGTCCATAGTAACTACAGTTTGAGAAATAAAATAGTAAATAATGATGCAGGAAAGCCATCCAGTGTATTCATCAAAGATATCACTCATAAGATGAATGATCAAAACAAGAAAGTCAATGTAGATGTGCCTAAGATCAAGGAAAATAAGGGTAAGAAATGTGAACCAAAGAAGAAGGTTCAATTTTAGATAAGTGAAGCAACAAAACCAATTGTGCAACCAAAGAAATCAGAACCTGATACTATCAAGCAAATAGTGGTGCCTACTGCTCAAAAGATTCCAACTCTAGGTATTCTTGTAAAACCCACTGTTGTTGAACTTGTTGATGTGATATCTATGTTATCTCAAATTACTGTAAAAGTGCCCTTGTCTGAACTTTTTATAATTGAAGAGCATAAGAATAAGGCTTTGTCATGGTTGGGTGGAATAGGAAACAATAAAATTATTGTAGAACAAACTGTGTCCCAACAAACCCCATTAGTAATAGAGGATAGTGGTATCATATCCCAGATTCCTCAAATGTTTTTAGATGATTCCTTAGTGGCATTTATAGAAGATATTGATCCTTTTTTCCTAAGTCTAATCATAAAAGGGAAGACCTTAAAAAATTGCATGATAGACTCAGGAGCTTCCAACACTATAATGCCTTTCAAAGTAATGGAAGCCTTGGGTTTGAAGGTGGATACCAAGCAGGGTAGATGCAGAGGAATGGATGCTAGGGAAGTCCCTGTCATAGGTACCATAAATGCCTTACCATTCAAATTGGTTGCATATCCTGAAGTAGAATTAACCATGTCTATCCTTGTGGTAGATATACCTCCACACTGTGGAATGTTACTCTCCAAAAAATGGAGTGCTACCATGGGGGGAAGCCTGCAATGTGATCTCACTTATGCCACTTTTCATACAGGGGACAAAGTTGTCTGGGTAAATAGGGAGCCAAGGGTTAACCACATTTTAGGAGAAGAAATTGACAAAGATACCATTTGTTTCCTAGATACTGGGATTAATGCTTTCAGGGCTGAATTAATTATTCAGTAAGTTGAAAATTTACCTGCTATCATTGAACATGAAGTTGAATGTTGCATGAACTCACCAAAATTATGGACAATGTTCTTTGATAGGGCTAGTTCTAAAGAGGGTGCAGGGGCAGGTGTAGTTTTTGTGTCCCCTGAAAATAACACTTTTATGTATTCATTCACTTTGAAGTTTTCCTGCACCAATAATATTGCAGAATATGAAGCATTGCTGCTAGGACTCAAAGTTGCCATACATCATAGAATTAAGAAATTATGTGTCATAGGGGATTCTGAACTAATTATCTCTCAAATCAAAAGAACCTACTCATCCAAGAATAAGAGATTGAAACAATATAGAAATGCAGTTTGGGATCAGATAGAATCCTTTGATGCATTTGGGATCTCATGGAGAGATAAGACTCAAAATAAGATGGTTGATCTGTTAGCAAATGTAGAAATCAAGCCAAAAGAGATATCATTTGAAGGAATCTCTTAGATTGAGGTGCAAAATAGACCTTCCATACCTGATAACATTGAAAATTGGCAGGTCTTTGAAGATGACAAAGATATTACAATTTTTTTGTTAAATGAAGACAAGTACCACGGTCAAGAAATGGATTGCAGTGGACTGATTGAAACCATAAATGGGAAGGAAACCATTTTTGGTCAAGAGATTATGCAATTGAAAACAAATAAGATGTTGAAGGGGTTAGTGGTCTTGGAAAATATTTTTGATAACCAAGACAGAGTAAAATCAGGAGTTAATGACCCCAAACCTCAGGAGTTAGAAGAAATAAACTTGGGTACTGATGAAGTTCCTAAAAAGGTTTATATTGGCCAAAATCTGCCTGTTAAAATTAGGAAAACATTGATTGACCTACTTAGAAAATACAAACATGTTTTTTCTTGGTCATATGATGACCTTAAGGCTTATAGGGAGGATCTATTCCAGCATGTCATAGCATTGAAGGAAAATGTAAAACTTTTCAGGAAAAAACAAAGACCAATCAATCCTACCCTTGCCCCAAAAATGCAAGAAGAACTGACAAAACTAAGAGATGGTGGGATAATCAAACCAATCAGGCATTCCACCTGGGTTTCAAACTTGGTTCCTGTCAGGAAGAAGAATGGAGATATTAGGCTATGTGTGGATTTTAGAAACTTAAACATTGCATCTCTGAAAGACAATTATGGCTTACCTAATATGGAAGCCATGTTGCAACAAGTAACTGGATATGAATTAATGTCAATGATGGATGGTTTCTCTAGATATAATCAAGTTATAGTAAAGGAAAGTGAACAATTCAAGACAGCCTTCACAACCCCATGGGGAACATATGTATATGTGAGGATGCCTTTTGGCCTGATTAATGCAGGAGCTACCTTCCAAAGAACCATGGATGTAGCATTTCATGATTATATTGATAAATTTATGGTTGTGTACCAGGATGATCTTACAGCATATTCTAATAAGGTTGAAGATCACTGCAAACATTTGGAAAAAATCTTTATCAAAGCTCTGGAATATGGAGTTTCTTTAAACCCAAAGAAATGCGCATTTGAGGTCACAGAAGGCAAACTACTAGGACATATATTGTCTAAGGATGGGGTGAAAATAGACCCTGAGAGAGTAGCGGCTATTGACAAAGTCCCCAAGCCAAAAAATGTAAAAGGAATTCAATCTTTCTTTGGCCAAGTTAATTTCCTTAGGAGATTTGTTACAAATTTTGCTGAGATCAGTAGACCTATCTCAAAGATGCTCAAAAAGGGAGACACTATAGATTGGAATGGTGAGCCTTCACAAGCATTTTAGGATATTAAAATTGCAATAAAAAATGCTCCAGTATTGAGAACCTCAGATTATTCAAAACTCATGCATATTTTTTCTTTTGCATCCTTCCACACTGTGGCTGCAGTCTTATTGCAAAAAAATCAAGAAGGATATGAGCAGCCTATTGCCTTTTTCAGTAAGTCACTACAGCCTACTGAACTTAAGTATGAAATAAATGAAAAGCAAGCATATGCTTTAGTAAAGGTTGTAAAAGCTTTCAGATGTTACCGTTTAGGTGCTACTATTATCGCTTTTGTACCTAGTGCTATAGTCAAGGATATATTTTCTCAACAGGAAGTATCAAGCAGGAGATGTAGATGGATTAATAGAATCCAAGAATTCAGCATTGATATATAGATAACAAAGTTAGTAAGGGGTCAAGGTTTGGCCAAACTCATGGCTGAAGTTAATCTAGAGGCTAATCAAATAAATCTGGTAAATGATGATCTCAGAGCTGACTTATGTGACATGGACCAGTGTGATTAGTACACCAATGTCATATATTACTTGCAACACATGGAAGCTCCTCCCCATTTGCCTGAAAATGAAAAGAGGAATACTAAATTGCAAGCCATTAGGTATGTAATTGTCCAAAGCAACCTATGGTGGAGAAATTTTGAGGGAGTATTATTGAAATGTGTTTATAAGGAAAAGGCAAAAGAGGTCTTGAAAGAAATGCATGCTAGAGTGTGTGGGGGACACTATATGGCCAAAACTACTGCACATAAGATAATGAGGGTTGGATTTTGGTGGCCTTCCCTTTTCAAGGATGCCCAAGTTATTGGTTAGGAAATGTGATCCTTGTCAGAATTTTGCTGGAAAGCTAAAGTTCTCAGGAAATACCCCATTGAAGCCAATGGAGATTCAAGCACCTTTTCAACAATGGGGTCTGGATTTCATAGGAGAGATTTTTCCCAAGTTTAGCACTAGCTATTCTTGGATTTTGGTTGCTACTAACTACTTTACAAAATGGGTGGAGGCTATCTCCACAAGAAATGCAACAAGCAAAGTTGTCAATAATTTCCTACTGAATAATATTACTTCTAGATTTGGCTATCCACAGAAAATTGTAACAGATAATGCTATGTGCTTCAGGTATGAGGAATTCATTAAATTTTGTGATAAGAATGGAATAACAAGGTCATCATCTACTCCATATCATCCACAAGGGAATGGACAAGTTGAGTCCATAAATAAGAGCCTGTTGAAGGTCATTAAGAGAAACTTGGATGATAATAAAAGGGCATGGGATTCCAAGTTATAGTTGGCAATATGGGCTGACAGAGTAACTGTAAAGAAAGCCATTGGTGTAGCTCCATTTGATTTAGTGTATGGAATCCAAGCCAAAATGCCTCAAAACAACTTGATGGGACTCTACAATTACATTCAGTTGTATGATGAAGATACAACAAATGAAATGCAAGAAAGAATGGATGAATTGGTAGGACTAACAGAAACTAGAAGAGAAGCATCTCTAAAGAACCAAAAGTTGCAATTGCAAGTCAAGACACTCTATGATAAAAGAACTATAAGTAGAAAGTTTGAAGATGGAGATTTAGTCTTAATATGGACTGCCAGAATTGAGGATAAAGGAAAACACAGCAAATTTGATCCTATTTGGTTAGGCCCATATCTAATTGAAAATACTTGGGGTGAAGATTCTTAAATACTCAAAGATGTATTTGACAATATTCTTGAATTGCTAGTTCATGGACAGTTCTTGAAAAATACTTATTTTTCTTCCATGAACAGTAGTTTTAGGGTTTCCTGTTGTTTTGTACATTTTCTATATTCAGTAAGTCCTTGTAAATATCCCTGTGCAGTCTTGTTCCTTGTTTGTGTGTGTTGCCCAGTGCTCTCTGAAGAAGTTGCCTCTTTTATGAAGTATGTCGTCTGCTCTCCCATAGATTCTAAAATCTTGCATAGACTCAAGTAGTCTCATCCCTAGATAGAGCCACTGTTGGTCTGACTTTTTGTTTGATAGAAGTCTTTTGTCCAATTGTAGAAAAGTCAGATTTTTCATTCTAGTGGATAATAGGGTTTCTAGATAATTCATCCATTTGCTAGCCTTTGAAAAACTTTTGTGAAAACCCTACATTTCTTTCTATTCGTAAACTGTCAGGCATGAAATATTTGAATTTTCAAATAGGGAAAATATTCTGTTGTCTTTTTATCTTCCATGACCCCGAGATACCTTTCCTCTCATATTCCCCAACCGTCCGATCTAAGTAGATCCTCCGTTGTCGTTACCTCGCTATACAAACATGGGCACTTTTTATGTATGGCGAGGTAGCGAGTGCTGAAAAGTTTATAAAACGGGACCACAAAATGAAGATACAGCGGTCAGAGCTTTGTCTTCTGGCTGATTTATTAGTCAAGTACACATTGCAATTACCGTCAAAATAGGAAAGGGGACCCAGTAAAAGTAGTCTGAAGTCGGCACTAAAATGATGATTTTTCTGATGTTTCGCTACCTTGCTATCGAAAAAATTTGACATCTCGCTGTTAGTGAAGTAGCGAGGCCCCGTGAAATCAAGAGCCGGTGGGACCTTTAGTAACGTGGGATGATGACTAGGACTAAAGTAAGATCTTAAAGGGTGTCAACTGTACAGAATTCCATACTTCATCAATGCCCTTCTGATAAAATGTGCAAGAGATCCTGAGCACCAGATTAGAATAGAATCAACAATCCTCGCTATCTCGCGTTGAAAATTTGCATGTTATTTAAGCTATGCGATGTAGCGACTATAAGTCAAAAAACTGCGTGCAGTTTCCCCACCTTTGATTAGGTCTCTGATCAACGGCCGTCATCTTCTCACTATGAAGAGTTGCTAGGGAGATACGTATAGCGACATAGCGAATAAGGGCCCACCGCCACCTTTCTGAGCAAGCCCAGTAACATATCATCTGTCGAATTTAGATCAGATCAATGGTTGTCACTGCTTCGCTATGGCAAGGTTCTCGTTCTTTATGCATAACGAAGTAGCGACCTGCTGACATGTGTCCTCAGTTACCAGTGGGTTCGGACTAAGCGCCATCAAGGAAAGAGTTATGTACGTGGTGAATTTTCATTGGATAAATTGACCAACATGTCAAGTGCAACGCCTAGTTGTTTTCTCCGTATCACATGATCGTAAGATTTGTTGAAGATCGACGATGCAGCTTTAAATGTAGAATGTGGTGCCACTCTCTGTATTAATTAGACATGAAAGCATTGTGTGTGAAAAAAATAGAGTATAACATAGAAGATTTCATCAGTTTCATCTTACGCGAGCAAAGATTCTGAGCCATTCCTATGCAGAAGTAATTACTGAAGGAAAGCGTGTTGAAGTCTGGTAGAATTTGTGAAATTGTCTATTCGTGAAAATTTTTCAAGAATACAGAGGAAAAAAAAGATAGAATTCAAGTAAGTAGTACTACCATAATCTTTGTAGGCTTTTCAGTTCTATAAAAAATAATCCAAGATGCCTCTGAAGAAGGGATTTTCAGGTCAAATAAACTATTTGGATAGAAATGTGCATGATGACTTGCTTGAGTTGCTCCCTGAGTCTACTGTAGAGACAGTGCAAGTTAAAAGGTTAACCTCATTGAACCCTAGGCTAAGGATAGCTAATAGATTGTATGATAAGGGTAATTGGGTCCAGGATGCTCAAACTTCTCAAACTGGTTTGAGTTTGTTCAAGAAATGGTTTGCAGAAAGGAAATTATATGCCCCACATGCCAATATATGGAATTTTGATCTGGGAAAGCTAGTTATTCCCAGTGTGTTTATGGATTATGAACTTCTTGAGGTCATTGCAAGGAGTTATGATCAAGCCACTTGGGTAGTGAGAAGAATAGATGGTGAAGTTTTAATTACCATCAGTCCAGAAGAGATTAGGGAAGTTTTCAGTTTGGGACCTCTCACTAGGTATCATGTGCCCATTGATTTGATAGAATTAGAAAAAGAATATATGTCAAAAAGGGATGTAGTTAGACAAGGTGCACTGAAGGCCCACATAGGCAAAATTGGAAACCTACCAACAATAACATCATTTTCTAAAGAACCTTTCAAGAAATCATGCTTTAATGCCAGGGCAGTAGAGATATACAGGACCCTATGTAGAGTCTTTGGAGAGGGTGAAGAAGATTTTATTCCTGTGAGCTTCATGTATATGATCACCCAAATCTCCTCTTTCGGTGTAGAAATAATTTTTGATTTTGCATCTTACCTAGCTAATGAGATTCACAGTGGATTGGTGGGGATTGCAAAGGGCAAGGTGGAGAAGGTTTGGGGTCAGTACTCCCTATTGATGCATATGTTTCTATTTAAAGGGGTTACATATTTCGGTAAAGAAATGGTTTTAAATAGAGAATAAGAGGGGGAAGTACTACCAGTTCAATTATGGAGTGCAAACATGACTGGGGAAGTAGAAAATGCTAGTTTTGTTAGATTTGATAAGCACTTTGCTTCAAAACTAAGGTGCCTCATATTGAGTGACAATCCCAGAATTCCTAAGGCACTAATGCACCTTGTTAGGCCTATGGACAGACCCCATAGTCTAAAATTTCACATAATTGGGGAGATATCATCCCATATCCGGTCTCAACTGTCATTAGAGTTTATGGATTCAAAGGGACACCCCATGTACTACCTTATCAGGTGCCTTTAAAGGTAGGAGTAGCTGAAATTTTATGGCAGTTGGGAGGAGTGGAGGAGACCTTGTTGCACAAAAGGGGAACAGGATCAATTTTTCCTACTTGCACTGTAGCTCACCAGTTTGTAATAACTAAAGAGGGGTGGATCCTCCTCTACAAATTTTTGGATCAGTATAAGATGGCAGTATCTCACTCTCATTTTTGTGATGGAGAAGATTTCTTTAATTCTGCTCTTAGACATAGGATCAAGCTTCGTCCAATTTAGCATGAATTCTATTTTCCTGAAGATGTAATAAGGAATTAATATTCTCTCCAGGAGCAAGAAACAAAGAAAGAGAAATGGAGAGTCTATTCAAAAGTTTTGGAGTTTATTAATTGTTTTGACAAGGATTACAATCCTCTTAGTATTGTTGCAACTAATGCAAATAGAATAAATAAGCTCATGAGTACATTCCCTAAAATAATGGAGGTAATGAATGAGAAGAAACAACATTTTATTGATTCTTTTCTAGATAAAGCCAAGGAAGTATCAGGAAATTGGGTTTCACCCCTAACATAGGGGCAGGTCCACTAGTTGTGTGAAAGAGGACAGGATATACTGTCATTCGAGATCAAATGCCCACTGTAAACAAAGGAAAGCAGATAATTGAATCTACTAGTACTATTTTTGAAGAAAGACCCCCTGAACCCTCCCCCAAGAGAAGAAAAATAATTAGGGAAGAGGAATCACATGATGAAGGTTACTCACCTTCCCAAACTCCAATGAGAATTGAGGAGGAGTAGCTCACCAATGAGCAAATTGAACAAATGGGATCACAAGGAGGAGTTTTTGTTACTCAGGCAGCAATTGATGAAGGGAACCCCCAGGAGCTTCCTGTGTCAAGTTTTGAATTAACTATAGCAGATTTCAGGGGAAGGGAATTAGACCCTATTTTAGAACAAGCCAGTCAGCAATTTTTATCTGATAACAGTTTTGTAAAATCTAGGGCTTTCCATCAATTTGCGTGGAGGGCAAACATGCACATTTTTGAGAAAAGATGTAGGAATATGAAAATAGAGCATCCAAAAATGGATGAAGCCTCTATTCAGAATCAAATAAAGGAACAAATGATACAAGAGTTCTAGAATATAACCCCTGAAGAGGGTAGACAGATGGTGAAAGATGCAAATATTTTATTATTGCCCAATTGGGATATTGTTGATGCCTTAATTTTTAATTATGTGTCAAATAATTTGGGTTTACAGGATCTAGATAAAGAGGAATTCTTGGGAACAGCATTCAGTAATGACCAAGCTGCTCTTGTTATGTGGTCATTAAGAAGAGGATCCAGGACTACTCTATCACAGCCTGATGATTTAGGACTAACAGGGAGTATCATTGTGCGGAGAGTCGCCGATACTTCACATGTACAGGCAGCCCACATGAATGTGGACTATTCTAAATTTGCCTTGGCCACTGCAGAAAAGGAAGAAAAGGAAATGATTGACCTGCAGAGCAAGTATGAAACAATGGTGGATGCCTACAATAAAGAAGTTAAAAAGAGAATTGAGCTTGAGAACGAGCTATTGGGAAAAACCACTAGGCCAAAAATAACATACCCTCGCCCCCCAGTTGAACCTTTTAAATCCACCCCTCTCATAGAAATACCAGATACACCCCAAAGGCCACAATACTACACTGTTGAGGACTTTGAAGAAGAAAAAGGCAAACTATGGGCTTTACATGTAGAATTGGAATCCAAATATGAAGATAAATTGAGAAAAGCTCTCACATATTTGGGGGACAAGATTGAATGGCTGCTAATTTATGATCAGTTAGCCAGGGTGATCAGTATCTCGGAGGATTTGAAATCTAATGATGAGGCTCTAATGCCTATTTTGAATAAATGGGTGACAAGGGAGAAAGAAATAACACTTTTTTGTTTCTCTGTCATAGATAATTCTTTTGATCAAATTGAAAAAAGATTTGATATTGTTTCTGATCTTACTGATTTTTATAATAAAAGGGTTCATTTACAAAAAGTATTAGTAGGCTACTTTGAAAAGTACAAAAGCCAAAAATTCAATTTGTTTCCTCATGCCTTAGATAAAAAGAATAATTTGAAAAGAAAAGATGAATGGGCAAAGGAACTTGATGATTTATTCTGTTTAAGAATGAATCAAGTCATTGATGAATTAGGGCATGCATGGTGGGCCGCCACAACAAAAGAAATGGTGAAGGCCCAAATATTCTTTGATTCTTTAAAGCAAGAATTTGTTACCATTAACAAGGATGTCGAATATGTGCTAAAAAGACAGAGGGATATTTTACAGTTCAATTGGCCAGATGATACATTATTTGACAAATGGATGGCAGATATGGCTCTCGTTGAGCAGTTTGATGAAGATGAAGATGATAGTGATGAAATGCAAGGTGAGGAGATCTAGATCATTGACCCTATCACTACGCAGACCCAACCGAAAGAAGAAGACAAGGATAATATATTACCTTCAGTTACAGACCCGGGACCACAGGATGCCGATACAACTAAAGAAAGGGAAAAGGTAGAAGTTATTTCCCCCATACAGGATAAAGATGGTGAAAGCCCATAGGTGGAGATTGATGTGCCATCATCAGAATAAACTTCATCGTTGGTTAATTTGGCTGTTGAATACAAGGAAGGATTAGAATAGCAACCAACTTAATAACACAGGAGCGTGTAACAAAAGGGCCCACAAAAGGAATGTCTGATGTAAAACTTTGGCTGTTACTCGCATTTTTGTCATCTTGTTACAAGTATATGTAAGTGTCTTTTAAAGGACACATGTCATTATGATTAGCCTGAAGCTTGTTGCATCTCACACTATTTAAGTGAGATCCCAAGGCTAAAGAACGGTCCGAATTCTATTTTTCTAAGTACTATGCTTAGTCTGTTTTTGGTCCAAATTTTTAAAGCAAGTTTATAATGTATTTTTTCTGTCAATTCTTTGAGAATACATGAATATAGAATGAGCTGTGTTTCTTTCTGAAGGTCATTCTGAGTCTATTGTAAAGGATATACCATTTTCAAAGAAAATGAATACAAATTGTGAACTGTCCCCATATCAGTTCTTTCTGCATCTTGTCTCCTTTCAATTACTTGGTTGTCTTGATATTGGATAAGTAAAGTCTTGTGCAATTGAATGCAATCTAGTTAGGTTGTATATCTATTTATCACTGTTGTTAATTCAATGGATTAAATAAAAGCTTTGATGAATGTGATAAGGTTTCTTTAGTAGTGGAAAGGGTTTTGAATGATGAATTCTGATGGGGATTGCTGATAGAATTTGTTGTAAGGCAACAAACTAGATATGAGAACTTGCTATAGACTCTGAACCCCAATGGATTAGGAACTGATCAAGTTGATACAGCTGAATAAGAAATATATCATAAATGATTATCAAAATGCAGCTTCAAATCAAATTTTACTTTTATTTCCTGTAGATCTTCAAAGCTGGTCAGCACTTGTCTGCATGGAATGTTTTAGCTTCAGTTAGCCACTATTGTTAAGAACATCTATAGATCTATAGAATAATTCTTGGCCATATCTATTTTATGGGATGTATTTATCAAGTTAGTAAAGAATTATGTATATGTTTGAGGATTTTTGAAATGAGAATCAGAATGAAACTAAGAATAATCCTCATACAGTTGTTCCAATTTTGAATCATCCCTAGGTATACCCACCCTGGTTTTGCAGAGCCAAAAGAGTAGAAAACCACTCGTAGTTTTGTTGAAGTTGGGTCCAAATACTTTGCATATGCAATTGTTAATAAGAATTGGCTAGTTTTTAGATTGTGTATGTACTATCATTCTGATATTATGCATTTTGTCGCTTAGTAGTTTTAGTGCATTTTAAAACTCTAACAAGATTATCGAAGACAAATCAAAAGGTACTATGACAAGAAGTAAGCTAAAAGGTACATGTTTACTTGCTAATTTTGAACCTAGAAATGTCAAAGATGCATTGGAAAATGAAAGCTGGATTGAGGCTATAAATAAAGAAATAGAGCAAATAGAGAAGAACAAAACCTGGACTCTTGTACCTAGGCCTAAAGATAAAAATGTGATTGGAACAAAATGGGTATTCAGGAATAAGTTGAATGAAGATGGTAAAGTACCAAGAAATAAAGCTAGATTGGTGTGTAAATGATACTCTCAAGAAGAAGGAATTGATTAAGGTGAGACTTTTTCTCCTATTGCAAGATTGGAAGGTGTCAGGACCTTACTTGCATATGCAGCACATAAAGAATTTAAGGTATATTAGATGGATGTTAAATCTACATTTCTCAAGTATTCTTGATGAAGAAGTCTACATTGAACAACTGGAAGGTTTTGTTGATCTAGACAAAAGGGACATGGTCTGCAAATGACACAAAGCATTATATGGTCTACAACAAGCTCCTAGAGCATGGTATGAGAGATTTCATAACTATCGTATTTAGATTGGTTTCCAGAGAACTAATGATAGTAGTAGTTTGTACATCAAGGAAGGACTAGATAACAAGATTGTTTTGGTAGAAATATTTGTGGATGATACTTTGTTTATAGGGAATGATGATCTATGCAAAGAATTTTCAAAGAAAATGAAAAAAGAGTTTGAAATGTCTATGTTTGGTGAAATTAAGTTCTTTGTTGGTCTTCAAATTTAGCAGAGCAAGAATGGTATCTACATCACTCAGTCTAAGTATATCAAGGAGATACTCAAGAAGTTTGGTATGGAAGATTCAAAACCTGTTGGAACCCCCATGTGTATTGGACTAAAGCTTACCAAAGATGATGATTCAAAAGAGGTAGATTAGACCTTATATAGATCAATGATTGGAAAATTACAATATGTAGCTCATACAAGGCCTAATATTACTCTTGCAATTGGTATAATGGCAAGCTTTTTGGAAAAACCTAGACAAAATCATATAATGGCTATCAAACGGATCTTGAGATACTTGAAAGGCACTAAAGATTATGGTGCATCGCATAAACTTGGAGGAAATCTGGACCTAAAAGTGTTTATTGATGCTGATTGGGCAGGAAACATTGATAACAAAAAGAGTACAAGTGGTGGAGCAGTCTTTCTTGGGAAAAGGTTGGTATCTTAGACAAGCAAAAAGCAAAATTGCACATCCCAATCCACAACAAAAGAAAAATATATTGCAACAGCAATGCACTATTCTAATATTGTTTGATTTAAATAGTTGTTGGAAGGCATGAAGGTTGAGATCAAAGAACCATTTGTTATATTTTGTGATAATACAAGTGCAATTAACATATCAAAGAATCTAGTGATGCATTCCAAAACCAAGCACATTGCTATAAAATACCACTTTGTCAAAGAATTGGTGTAGGACAAGGAAATTAGATTGGAATATGTCCATACAAAAGAACAGATTGCAAACATATTCACCAAGCCATTACCTAAGGATGGATTCTTGTATCTAAGAGGTAAGTTAGGGGTCATTCCCCTATCTAAAGCTCACTAAAATAAAGTTTTAGTGATGTATCAATAGGATCCAAGTTGAAGATCTATCAGTTGATGTAGCATAGTCAAGGAAGCATTGCATATGAATTAGTACTCAAGGTTCATTGATACTCATTTGGTATGTATTGTCTTTGGCATGTGTTGTCAAAGAAGGAGAGTTTACTATCATATCTTTCTAAAATTTGTTTGAGGAGAGTTTACTGTCATATCTATTTCAAGAAGAAGCTATGTAATTCCTTCACAGAGGGAGATTACTGCATTAGATAATTTTGTGGCATAAAATCTAAGAGGGAGAAAAAAAAATTTAAAGAAATACTCTCTTTCAAATTTCATTTTGTTATGACATGTTGTGTTTCCATCAATGCCAAAGAGGGAGATTGTTGGATACACTTGTCTAACTATGTGTTGTCTTTGATGTTATACAAATGTCATATCAGTTGGCAGACAGTGCTTACTAAGCTCACTTGGTTAGAAAGGAATTTTTTAGTGTCTACTAAGCATTCTTGGAAATTACTTTGCGTAGACAGTGTCTATCAAGCTCACTCGGGCATCAAAGGAAAAAGTGGCAGAAAGTAGTGTTAATCAAGCTCTCATGGTTAACAAAGAAAAGTTAGTTATAATTAGTGTTTATCAAGTTCACTCGATTTCCAAAGGATTTTGCAAGTTTGCAATGTTAACCAAGCTTTTGTTGGTCAACACAGGAAATCATTTTAGGATCAGTGTTTATTGAGCAGGGTTGGCTAATGAAGTATTTTGTTGATTTGAGAAATAAAGTTTAATTATTTCAAGTATTGGTTCCAGCTAACTGAGGTAATGATTATTGGTAATTGTAAGTTTTAAATGAGCTGACTTGATAATGTGAATGGTATATATGAAAAGTCAAGTTGAGATTCTAAAGTGTATGAGTGAGCATGCAATTGTATTGATTGTTTGAAGAAAGTGTGAGTGAATTTGAAGAACGGTCAGATATCCTTGAGGAGAAACAAAGTTATATTGAATCAAGAAGAATCTAGCATGAAGCAAAATAGAGATCTATAATCAGAAAATTTAGATGTATCTCATTCAGGTCATTTCATTTTTACTTTCTTACCATTGTAGAAATGATTACAAAATCTCTTAGTAGAGTTGGTTTAACAACTAGTTGTAACTCCTCTAACAAGGTGGCAGTTCCATTGTATTATTCTAAAGACCTTTTGCAAGGCCACTCCTAACAAGGTGATTAAATCCTTTAACAAGGTCACACCTAACAGTGTGTTTTGTAACCTTTAACCAAGTTGGCTCCTAACAAGGCTCACTTCAGAAGAGTAAAAATCAGTAACTAGTTACTTGGTGGTTTTTTCCATATTGGGTTTCCATGTTAAATCCAATGTCTCATGTGTTCATGTCATTTCTTTTATGCTTGCATGTTAATCACTTTGAATGTTTAAGATCTATTAAAGTATAACATAAATTGCATCTATTGAGTTACAACAACTTTTGTATGTTTACTGAGTGATAGTAGTAAATAATTTTATCTAACATCTAAGGGATCTATGAAATGTTTTTGTGGTAACTGGTTCAGCGCCCCCCCCCCCCCACCCTCCTCCTCAGTTGCTCCATCTATATTTCCAACACTCAGAATCTGCCAATTCAACTCAGCTTCCAATACTCAAGTTCCTCCTACCAATCTCTTCATTTTGTAAAGGTATTAGAGAGAACTTCGTACCCCCTTTCTTAACAGTAAACACATTCCTAACATAGTCATGCACAACCCTACAATCATACTACCAAGGTCTACCAAGAAACACCTGACAACTATCCATATCCATAATATCACACAATACTTGATCCTTATATTGTCCGATCTGGGAATCAACAAGGCATTGCTCCCTCACTTCTAAAGAATGATCACCTTGAAACTAGAAAATTCTATAAGGATAAGGATGTCTCATTCTCTTCAAACAAATTTTTTGAACCATCTCTTCAACAACAAGGTTATCAATACTATCACCATCCACAATCACTTTGCAGACTTTACCACCAAACTTACAATGAGTTTTGAACAAACTAGTCCTCTGACAAGAATCTAATATCCTCTCACCAACCAGTACTCATCTATCCAACAAGCTTTCTCCTTGCTCAAGCTAACTATTCTGGACTTCAACCTCATTCACAACAGCAGTTGTCCTACCAATTAGACATTCAAAAAATCTATGGCCCTCTTGACCACACTAGAAACAATTACCTCTAAACCCACCTCCACCTATCCTTCTTCTCTGTTCAATAGGTTTTGGTTCACCTTTTACTTTCAATTTCGCTTGTTTTGAACTATCCTACTTTTCCTTCCCTTGGGAAATACCTTGATTCTTCCTCTTTAGCTTCTCCTCTACTCTCAAAGCATATTGATAAGCATCCTCAATTGAAGAAATATTTAGCATACCAACCTCATCCTAAATATTGAATCTCAAATCATTAATATACTAAGCTACCTTCTCTTTTAACAATTCTTGATGCCCAGACTAAATAGTCAACTTGTAGAATTCCTCTATATAATCTTTTATAGTCATGTCCTTCTGCTTCAAATTATGAAACTTCTTAAACAAATCAAGTTCATAATCAGCAGGAATGAACTTAGCCTTTAACTTAGTCACCATCAATCTCCATCTAGTTATCTTCATTTCACCTTCCTCTTCTCTATCTCTTTGTAGTTCTTTCCACCAAAGAGCAACATGTCCCTTTAGCTTAGTTTGTACCAACCTTACTTTGAGTGGATCCTCAATATCCTCAAGCTCAAAGTAGTCTTCCAATTCACCAATCCAATCAATTGGGTCTTCAGCATTCAAAGTGCCTAAAAATTTAGAAACCTCCATCTTATGCTTCAACTTTAACTGAGACCCAGGTTGAGCAAACTAACTAGCCCTAATTCCAATAGGTCTCTCCACATGATCAAATCTATCCTCACCACTAGATCCAGTAACTTCAAAGTCTTAAGCAATTTCCTCATAACTACCTTCAGTACCCACATGCCTAGGTACACCACCTAAAGCACTCACAATTTTAGTAATCATGTGACTCTTCATTGATGTTAACTAAGATCTGAACTCTGCTCTAACATCCTCCATCTCAAATCTAAAATATGCTTTAACTATCTCTAAAATCCATTCTTCTACAGCATCAGTAAGATCAACAATTGCCTTAGGATCCAATCTTTTTGGAGGCATCTTCCAAAATTTTAGCAAACCCTATGCAAAAAATCCACCCATGCTCCTTGTGACAACCTTGAATTGTTTGCAATTCAGATCATAGCCTAGCACCTAGCATGAATAATCAGGAACCACATCACAAGTCTAGGACCACAGATCTGCAATTCACAAACTCTCTATGGTCATGCCTCAATAAGATCAACCTTCCATCTTTGCATCCATCAATCCATCTGCAAGCCCTCTACAATTACAAGTCAAAACCATAATCTACCACCTTGCAACCAAGAGATCTAGGAATCTAGAAAGGAAATCCACCACTAGATTAAGATCAACTTAGATCTACATCTCCAACCCAAGTCCTGGTGCAAACTACCACAACTTCAATGATCTATCTACACACTTAGGAAAAACTATCCTCTAATACCACCTGATGCAAGGCAAGGCAAGAGAATTCCCAAAGGATATGTCCTAGCCCCTAGCTATAAAACCACACTATGGAAACACAACAACAATAAGCAATAATGCAAGATCTAATGCCAGATTACAATTATATATTCATAAAATATAACTGATTACATGCAATGTGTCAGGCTATAAGGCCTTCCCTGTTTTGAGAAAATACAAAGAAAGTAATAGTTCTACAAGATCCCTCAAGACCCAATCCAAACACTAGCTAGTCCAAATCCACACTCTGGTAGAAAACCCCAAGGAAGATCTCAACTTGTGCTTGCAAGCCCACCAAGCAATCCCCTTGTTTCCCAAGCCGTAGCTACTAGCTCTTCTCCAAATTCATTCTTCCAAGCTCCTCCACTTCTCCACAATGGATGAATAATGACTATAGACTTCCCCTTCAACCCCTACCTATACCAATCTAAGCCACAAGTTGGCCCAAAACACAAATTAAATACAAATACATAAATTAAATGCCACAAGTCATCCTGCAACAATAATTAAATGCGCAAAATCAATGTCTTAGTAAAATTGTGATATCTCCTAGCTAAAAATGAATTAGATCTCATTCTTTGAACCATAGTTAGTAATATAGACCCTCTTAAATCCCTAAAATTTTCATCCTCTAACTCATTATGGAAAATTAGTTACACAGCCTACAATAGGAACCAAATTCCTAAGTATGGTTGAGATCCTCCTAGACCATGTCGAGCAACCAAAGGCCATACCGATTAACCAAAGACCATGCCAAGTCCCAAGACCATGCCGAGAAACCATAGCCCATGTCAAGCTCCAAGACCATGTTGAGCTCCATAGACCATGCCGAGTTCCAGACCATGTCGAGCTCCTAGCGTATATCAAGCACTAGTACCTACCAAGCTCCAAAATAATTAACCAAAATCCATCCACACATGTAGGATTGCAAAGCGAACCCAAGAAGCTCCTACATTAGCAGTGTTGGTGTAGCTCATCATCTCTCTCTCTATTGTCTATGTTCAAAAATTTGGTTTTGTAGATCTCTATTTGTATTTGACATTAGTTATATTCTTGTGTAAGGTCTTTTGATGGAAGAGTCTTATAGTTTATCAAATCGGGTTGATAAATTTTGATTTACTATTTTACTCCCACTTGATGAAGCTCGATAGATAGTAAGATCAATTGGGACTAAAGAAAGAAGACTCAATTGCTTCCAAGACTTGTGCAATCATGACTCGAGTCTAAAACACAATATGCAGTTTGGAAGGGATCGAATCACAAATGGGAAATGGTTCAACTTCTATGATTGGTTACTTCTTATGAATGGTTTGGATGAAAGAATTTCATATGGTAATGAATTAGGTTTTAAGAGGGAAACCAAATTTGTTAGTGCAGTTTTGCTTTAGTTTTAATTTTTATAACAGTCAATTTCAGTCTTGATACAAACACCATAACTTTAAAGCTAACTATTGGATCTTCACAATTTTGAAACATATTTGAAGAAACCTTGTTTAGAATATTTTCATCGAAGTGATTGAGAAAACAATGCCTAATGCATAAGTTATGAAGGCATGAGTATGGGTATATACGGAAGATCTCATGAATGAAATGTTTAAATGTTGAAGTGTGAAGATGTGTGTTTTGCCTCTGACTAATGATGAGAAGATATTGATATTTAGAGAAGTTGATATCATCGAATGTTTTTATTTGCTAATGCGAGTGATACCAAATGATCCTTCCTAAAATGAAAATTTTCAATGATCACAAACCGTGGGTTGGTGGAGGTGATATCGAAGTTGGTATTATTTTTTATAAGAAAAACAAGATTTACAGGGATCTTGAAACCCAATAGTTAAAACAAAAACCAAGGTTGATAATAAGCATATAAAGCCCATCGAAACATAGACAAGTCACACGGCTAATAATAAGCATGAAAGCCCAGCCAAAAATAAAGGCCAACAAAAAGGCCAGTTCAACTTACATCGAAAAAGACAAAACAAGAAAATACTAACTTGACAAAAAATAGCAGTAAACTAATAGCTAAAGACAGGAATAAATAAAACATGATTACTCTTCCATCTTTCACTTGAGCTCTTGCATCATCTGAGCTACTTCATAGACTTTGTGAGTCTCCTCAGCAATCTATTCTTGACTCTTCTAAGCTTCCCAGTCTAGGCTGCTGAAAGTAATTTCAGTCGCCACATCCTCTTCCACCCTGGCTATTTCCCTGCCCTTGTCCTCACTCTCGTCCAGCAGGCCTCTAGCTTTTAACATTCCAGTAAGGGACATAATATTATCATTATTAGAATTAAGGATGGAGATCATCTAGTTCACTAGATTGTGATTATAATTTCCCAGGCTCAAGATTCTCTTCTCAACTAAACTAATTATATCCTCCTTATTCTTTTGATTTCCTAGACCTGGCTCCTTCCTACTATTTTCCATTTAGCCAATTTTTTCCCTAGCCTCTTCTAGTTCATGGTAAAGCCATTTTATTGACTTGAAGTTGATAATCATGCTATTATGAGTATTATTCAACAAATGCATGCCCATTTCCCTAGCATTATCCATTATTTCCACCACAGCTAGATCGATGAGTTCTTTGAACTAGAGCTGGCCCTATTTTTCTTCTAGAATTTGGGGATTCATTGTCTCTTTGACAATCCCCATCTTGGATGTTCTAACATTAAAATTTCTCCATGCATTTTTCCTATCCTTAATAATCACTTCTCCACCCTCTCCTCCAATTTTCTCCTTCTCCTACTCTGGGAGATGAATAGGGGAAAGAGGAATAGTAGAGATATCTGACCCTGACCCCAAAACCCCCTCAGCATCCATTTATTTTTCCCTCTTCCTTTTCTTTGTAGTTGGTTCCTCCCTCTTAATTTTTGTCTACTCCTCCTCATCATCATCAGATTTTAAATCCTCCCCTTCCTCATTGTTTTCTTCATCACCCTGGCCTATAATTTTAGGCCCATGTCCTCTAGGGCTCTTCCTGCTTGGGATAATAGGTGAGGAAAATTTTTCCTCTGACTCTTTAGCCTTCTTTCCAAAGGAAACTTTTTCCTCCCCATCTGAGCTGATACTTTCAATATCCTTCAAATCATAGGAAAAACTAGAGCTACCTGAGTCCTCAAAGGTATCCGCACCAGGATGAGGGGATTTTCTTAAAGTTTGGGCCTTAAAATGCTCATATATTAACAACAATGATCCCTCATGTAGGGCAAGATTTACAAAGGGTTTTTTCTTGTATCCTATGATAGCCTTGCTCATAGAAGTAAATAAATATAAGGGGAAAGAAATCTTAATGCCATGACAAAAATGGTTGACAAAAATAAAGTGATGGGTTCTCACCTAGTCAAATCTGGTATCCAATGAAATATACTCTATAACAGCTCATAAAACATACCTCCAAAGTTTTTTTATGGAATCCATTTCATAGTACATTTTACATTTTACCAGATCATTCCTCTCCTCCATTTTCTTTGCAAAACCTTTGACCGCATTCACCGACAACTTCTTATCTCTATAAAATTTGAAGCCCTTCGCCAAAATTTTAGACACAAGAGCAATGACTTCCTCTGTAATCTAAAAAGAAACTCCATTCACTTTAACTCTCCCATCCTTCCAAGAGTTCACCATACTATTAGTTACATCTGGGTCAGAGCCATGGAATTTAGCAATGTAATTTGCTATACCTCCCTTCTCCAATTTCTCCCATACTTTTGCCCTTTCTTTCCATTTTTCTACTTCCCCCACAGGCTCCTTCCTACTTTGTTCACCCACCATTTCTGCACTCTCCACCCCTACAATTCTCATAAATGCCAACCTCTGCAAACCCTTCTCAATCCTTTGAAAGCTCTGGTTTTTGCATCTCTAAAAAGTGCCAAAATATTTTTCTATACCCTAGCAAAAAAGATGGATGAAAATATTGACCCACAAAACATGTCCATATGACAATGATAACTTCACCTCCTAACTGTGTTTGTCATAAATGCCATAATTGCAATAACTCACATCCCAACTTCCATAAATTAACATTATTACAATAAGATCTCCATCGTACTTCCTTGGATTTTTTCCAATTTGATAAGACTCCTCACCTCTACTAGAATATTCCCATCCAAATTCCAAGTCATCACCTTATCTTGCCTGACTACTTCATTGGTGAACCAGCCTGCCATGGGGTTAGCTTCCCTATATACATGGATGCTGTGGATACATTTGAAATTTTGAAGGAGATTTCAGGTCTCTTCAATTAAATTAGCAATAGACCATGAAGGTTGACTGATTCCTTTAATACATCTTATAATTTTATTAGAATCTCCCTCCAACCATAATTTTTTGATCCCCATGTGAAAGGCCAGTTTAATTGTATGACAAGCAGCACTAGCTTCTGCAAAATGGTTAGTTTGGAAACCCAATGGATGAGAAAAAGCCATCACCCCTCCACCATAATTATTTCTCATGATTCCTCCACAACCCAAAGGTCCAAGGTTACCTTTTGATGCACCATCAAAATTTTCTTTATGCCATCCCTCAGGAGGGAGCAACCATTTCACATCTTGTCTTTTGGAGCTCCTGTCTTTTTCTTTCTCCTTCTTATTACCACCATTTTCAATATCTCCCCCCTTCCTTACCTCATAGTTTTCCTTTATGCTTCTATAAATCTTCTCTCCTAGAACATAAGCAGGTTCCTCTTAGTCTATGAAAATTCTATTATTTCTTTCCTTCAAGATTCTCCAACAAAAATGAGGTAAAGTCAGAGTAGTTATATCCAACAAGTCTAAACCCTTGAATATACTTATCCAATGGCAAAAGAAATCTAGTAGATTACCTAGTTTACACTAGCTTACCCCAAAAAAATTTGATATGTTGTCCCAGACCTCCCTTGAGAAAGGGCAATGTATAAACATATAATTGACCAAAGTTGGTATTGTTATTATCAAGTAGTGAGTATGTTTTCAGAATTATAGGCAAGTGGTGAACATCTATTCAGATGGTATTAAGATGAATCAAGATTAAATTGTGCATGATAATAGTCAATATTACAATGTAAGGGTGTTCATTATGATTCTTCAATCTATGTTAGGAGTGGTATTGTGGAAGTGCAAATTGTGGATTGCCATTGTTCGTATTACATCAGATTGGTATCAGAGCCAAAATTTCCTAAGAGTGTGAGAATTAGAAACTCATACTAGGACCTAGTTGCTAAGAAGATGAATATTTGACTCATGTTGTTGAGGTTTGGTTGCAGGTGTTTGTTCACTCGCTGCATGGAGGTGGACATGAAGGTCTACCTAATGATCATAAGAGATGATCCAGGACCTACGTGAGAGGTCCAATTATTTGCCAAAAGTCTTGGGGAGAGAGGCATGGAAGGACTCCCAAGTGAGGAAAAAGTTGTGGAGCAACATGAAGGAGTGACCTTTGGATTAGCCAAGCACCATTGCAAATTGTCACTTGAACTCCATTAATGCGAGTCATTTTTTTTTTAGATTAGAGTGTATATTGGAAGCATGGATTCATGAAATCAGCTATTGGAACCAGATTATTTGTAGATTACTAGGAAAGACATTTCCATGGGACATGGAAACTTTTACAATCTAGGAGTATGGTGCAAGAGCACCAATGGTTAAATTAAATTCATCACTTTTTATGTCTATTTTATGTAAGTCTAGAGTTGGGAAATGAAACTAAATCCCATGTCATGTTAAAGTTAGTAATGTAATGAAATTACATAAATCTTGGAAACATGAGCAGATGGAAAAGTGTTACTTTTTCCAAATATAATATGGAAGTTGAGTAACCAACTCCATAATCATCAAAAATCTTATAAAAGGCTGATTATAATTGGAATGCAGAGAGGTCGAGGGTGCAAAAGAATGTAAACTTTAAATCCCTCTAACTATTGCTAGTCATAGTCAGAGAGGAAAAGGAATTTAAATATTTATGTTTATTTATGTTATTGGCAACCGTTGACTTCTATTCAAGAAAACCAATTTCAAGAATTGGTTAAATCGGTTATAATCTGATTTTGTTTCATTAGTTCTTGGGTTTCTTGTTTAAATTGATATTCACTTTGTAAAGTTGATATATTTGGGAAGCCAAACTAATGGTGGTTTAAAACTTGATATACATTCCACTTGGCAGTGATATCGATTTATATGGAATACAAAGAAAGCAATTCTGTTGTAGCATGGTCTATCTTATATTTGACAGTAATTCTTTTTTTTGTTTAAGTAGTAATGAAGCTCAATAATGGTTTGAGTTTTGGTCTTTTAATGATTGTATGATATTGGGTTTCAGTTTTGGCTTTCTTTATAGTGTAGCCTAAATATCCAGCTTGAAGTCAATAATGAAGTCAATTTATATACAAAGCAATGAATCGATATCTGTCATGTTTGTATGTACAGCCAATAGAAAAGACCCAATGTGCCTTTGGGTAGAATATTCTTTGTCGATTTAGTTGTGCAACCAATTCTTGGAGGGGAGATGACTAATAAGGGTAATGGGATTTATAAGACTTGGAACCTAATGATATGGGCATGAAATTGATTATTTTCCTTCGATTGCAATGAAGAAATTGATGATGTTTTGAATTTGAACTAGCCTGATATGCTTCCTAGGTATATAGTTTTGTGTGGCATTTGGTAGAAGTCTGTATTAATAGTTGGAAATCAATTTTTGACTTGGTGAACCTGATATTCCAAGAGAGTTATTTTATTGTGGTATTAGTAGGAAAGGTTGAATGTTGGGTATAATATATCCTTGGATCAAGATTCAATTTTTGCATTAAAACTATTAAGATCATTTCTTGCATTGATGGTTGGTTTTAAAAAAATGTGTCTCTTGAATCGTTTGAAAGAAGCTAACTTTCCACAAAGGAAGAATGTCGATTGAAAAACTAGTCAAGCTAATGTGATGAAAAATTGCTTAGGGATTAGACTGATTTATAATACTCAATGAGCAGTATATGTTGATTTTTTTGAGGTGTATGTTCATGTTACATAAAATTGGTATCAGGCACTTGAGTGTGTGTGAGATACAACTCACACCAGGATCACATGGGAAAAGCAATGTGAGTGTTTTTTTTTGTTGATGTGGTGTTTGGTTGTAGGTGGAAGTTAACAGTTGCAATAAGGCAGACAAGCAGTCTATCATGGGGGCCATAGAGATGGTCCAAGGGCTTGTGTGAGAGGTCCATGCATGCCAACAAACTTGGGGAGAGAGGCAGCAAAAGGAATCTTTGGTGAGGCAGAGTTGCAACAACATTGCAAAGTGGACATGAAGCAACACCGTGATAGCAACAATCAAGCACTCCATTGATGGAAGTAAGTTTCAACATCAAAGAGTACACCAAAAGCATGTGCAAAGCATTTTGGTCTAGAGTGATCCTAGGCATTTCCAAAGGGACATGGAAATATTTTCTCAATAGGAGTATAGTGTGGGAGCACCTTGACCTATTGACCCTAAGCATTTTGATAGGTTGCATAATATGCCTATATTGAAGGCAAAGAGACTTTCCTAAAACCATGTCTAAGAAATCGTTAAATTTTTAAAAATGGCATTGCAATGCATTAAAAACATAGATGGATTTCCATTGTTAAAAGAGTGGAATGGGGAATATAGCATTAAATTTATGAATGAGTGGGAATGTCAAGTATATAGGATAGTTTTCGTAACTACCCCAAGAATCTCAATGAAGAGATTTATAAAATAAAAGAGAGATGTAACTAAAAAGGAGAGAGGGCTACTGGATATTGAAAGAGAGCAAAAAGAGAGGAAGAGGAGTCAGCTCTCTGGCCTTTAGCCAGAGAGCCATGCATGTGATATATACACTTGTAGTTCATGTCTTGATTTTAATAAGATTGTAGTGTTGGTGTAGCTCATCGTCTCTCTCTCTATTGTCTATGTTCAAAAATTTTGTTTTGTAGATATTTATTTGTATTTGACATTAGTTATATTCTTGTGTAAGGTCTTTTGATGGAAAAGTCTTATAGTTTATCAAATCAAGTTGATAGGTTTCTATTTACTATTTTACTCCCACTTGATGAAACCCAATAGACAACAAGATCAAAATCGGGACTAAAGAAAGAAGACCCGATTACTTCCAAGACCGGTGCAATCATGACTCAAGTTTGAAACACAATATGTAGTTTAGAAGGGACCAAGTCACAAATGGGAAATGGTTCGACTTCTATGATTGGTTACTTCTTATGAATGGTTTAGATGAAAGAATTTTATATGGCAATGAATCAAGGTTTAAGAGCGAAACTGAATTTGTTAGTGTAGTTTGGCTTTAGTTTTAGTTTTTATAATAGTCAATTTTAGTCTTGATATAGAGACCATAAATTCAAAGTTAACTGTTGGATCTTCATGATTTTGAAATATGTTTGGAGAAACCTAGTTTGGAATATTTTCATTGGAGCAATTGAGAAAACAATGCCTGATGTGAAAGTTATAAAGGCATGAGTATGGGTATATATGGAAGATTTCATGAATGAAATGTTTAAAATGTTGGAGTGTGAAGATGTGTGTTTTGCCTCTGATAAATGATGAGAAGAGATTGATATTTGGAGAAGTTGATATCACCGAATGTTTGTATTTGGTGATGTGAGTGATACCAAATGATCCTTCCTAAAATGAAAATGTTTGATGATCACAAGTTGTCGGTTAGCAAAGGTGATACTAAAGTTGGTATTGTTATTATCAAGTGGTGAGTATGTTTTCGGAATTATAGGAAAGTGGTAAACATATGTTCAGATGGTATTAAGATGAATCAAGATTAAATTGTGCATAATAATAGTCAATATTACAATGTAAGGGTGTTCATTATGATTCTCCAATATATGTTAGGAGTGGTATTATGGAAGTGCAGATTGTGGATTGTCATTGTTCATATTACATCACTTTGGACACTTGAGTTGGTTGAAGATTTGGAGCAAGTGTAGTAACAATTAGTATTTAATAGTTGTTATGTAATATTGAGGCCTTTGACATTAATGTCAATGGGGAAGAAAATATTCATGAAAAAAATCCCCTAAGAAATGGGGGAGAAAAACTCTTAAGTATGAATGAGGGAGATAAAAACATCTCTTAAGTAATGGGGGAGAATAACTCCTAAGTATGAATGAGGGAGAGATATCTCTTTAGGGAGATTTAGAAATACTCATGTAAGGAAGCAGGAATATGCACCTGATGTATTGTGAATTTTTTAGTGTGAAGTGAACAATTAATGTTGATCAAGAAGAAGAATATGCACTTGTTGTATTGAGACTTTTTAGCGCATGGACAACAAGTGAGGACAGCAGTAGCTACAAAGTACTATTTGGTATTCTTGGAACTTAGATGTTTTTCATCTATGTTGCCATCAATGCCAATGGGGGAGATTGTTAGCATGAATACTAATGATATGACATTGGGGGAGTATCCTAAGCATTGGAGAGTATTGACATGTTGCATTCATGACTGTGTCTTTCATTGATGTCAACATAGTATTGTTTCTATAAAGACTAGGAGAACAATAGTCAAAGATCTTCTTGGTACAAACAATGGTTTGATTATCTAGTGATGGCCAATTAAGGACACATTCCAAACTATGTCTTGATGATGTGGTTAATGCAAAGTCTAAGTCAAAGGCCTACAACTATTATACTTGATTTACTAAGAGCAGTACAAAAACAAAGTATTGGAGAACAATGTTTTGATTTTTGTTTACTTGTGTAAACTGAAGCTTTGTAAAATATTGGGTCAGCTGATCAACTAGCTCTTTGTAGGGTAATAGCTTTTCATCTTTGGTTTGATATTCATTTAAGACTTGTTTGATGATGAGTTGGGAATCACCAAAGATTTGTAACTCAGTGATATTCCATTCTGCAGCTATCTTTAACCCTGCTACAAGAGCTTCATATTCTGCTATATTGTTGGTGCTGGGGAATTGTAGCTTGAAGGCTTTTGGAATGTAATCTCCTTGAGGTGTAACTAATAATATTCCTGCCCCTGATCCATGAGAGTTGTATGAGCCATCAAAATAAAGCTTCCATGGGGGTTGTTCTTCAATTAGGCAGATATGCTCATCTGGAAATTCTGTGAGCAAAGGATATGCATCTACTAGAGGTGCATTAGCTAGGTGATCTGCTATAGCTTGCCCTTTGATTTCCTTTCTGTCCACATACTGGATGTCAAACTCACTTAGTAGCATAACCCATTTGGCCAAACGGCCTGTAAGTGTTGTTCTGGAGAGCATATACTTGAGAGGGTCAATCTTGGAGACTAGTTGGATGGTATGACTTAGCATGTAGTGGTGAAGCTTTTGAGTTGAGAAAACAACTGCCAAACAAGCTTTTTCCATAGGAGTGTAATTGAGTTCATAACCAACTAGGGTTCTACTGATATAGTAGATGACTCTCTCTCTGCTATAATCATCATGTTGTGCTAGAAGTGCCCCTAGAGCAGTAGGTGTTGCTGATATATACAAGATCAAGGGACGAACAAGAACTGGTGGAACCAAGATAGGGGGATTGGTGAGATACTGCTTGAGCTGATCGAAGCTGCGCTGACATAAAAGATCCCACTTGAAGTTCTCATTCTTCTTTAGCAAGTGTGAAAACGGTGTACACTTATCTGCAAGTTGGGAGATGAAGCGCCGGACAGATTGAAGTTTTCCCTGAAGAGAGCAAAGCTGTTGCAATGTCTTGGGAGGAGGCATGTTTAAGATAGCCTTGACCTTTTTGGGGTCGATCTCTATACCTCGTTTAGAAACTATGAAGCCTAGAAGCTTGCCAGATGTGACCCCAAAGACACACTTCTTGGGATTTAGCATGAGATGATATTGGGCCAACCTATCAAAGACTTTCTCTAGGTCAGCAAGATGATCCATGAAGGTGTGAGATTTGACTAGGATATCGTCCACATAATCCTCCAAAATGCTATGGATAAGATCATGGAAAATGGCTCTCATAGCTCTTTGATAGGTAGCCCCAGCATTCCTTAGGCCAAAAGGCATCATGGTGTAGCAAAAGGTTCCCCAAGGGGTAGTGAATGCTATCTTATGCTGGTCCTCTTCTGCAATCTTGATCTGATTATACTCAGAAAATCCATCCATAAGGGACAGAATTTCATGTCCAGCTATAAGATCTACAATCATATATATGTTGGTCAAGGGAAAATCATCCTTTGGACAAGCTTTGTTAAGATCTCTAAAATCAGTGCAGATTCTGATGTCACCGGAAGGCTTAGTGACAGGGACCATGTTGGAGATCCATTCTGAGTAGTCGATAGGTCGGATAACCTTAGCAGCTAACATTCTTTCTAGTTCAGCTTTGACTAGTAATGCCACCTTGGGGTGCATTTTTCTAAGCTTTTGTCTGACGGGCTTGATCTTTGGATCAACTGCAAGATGATGAACTACAAGCTTTGGATCAAGTCCTGGCATGTCCTGATATGACCATGCAAATCGGCCAATGTTCTCTCATAAAACCTCAAAGAGGAGGTCAGCTTGGTCTTGTGATAGGGATGCAGCAATGTGAACAATTCTAGGGATCTCTGAAGAACCAATGTTGACTTCTCTAGTATCCTCTATTAGAATAGAAGACACCTCTGGTCGATTATCTTGAGGAGGCAATACTAAATCCTCATGTTCTGCTTGTGGCTCTGGATTTTCTTGCTGAGGGGTTCTCTTCGCTGCCTTAGCTAGTCCCAGATTTACCTTAGTTCCAGTTTTGGGTGTATCGAAACTAGGTTGGGGATTTTCTCCAAAATACCCCTTGGGATCTAGCTTGTAGATGTAGGTAGAATTTGGCTTTGTCTTCTTATGAGGAGTTTCAGCTCCCATGAATCTTAGAAGCGCTTCCTCTGATGCGAACTCATCAATATGTATGACACTTGGTTGGTCCCAATCTATGAGTTGTGGATGAGCAAGTGGTAGGTCAATGAGATGGATGGATAGTTCTCGGAGAACAGAGTCTCCTAGGAAGATTTGGTCTGGGATATCGTCGTAGGCTCTCTTTTCAACTTCCTCAAGAATGTCTTCGATTTTGACAAGGTCGCGGTGGATGTTCGAAAAAGCGTGATCGTTCTCGTTGGTGCCCCCAATTGTGGGTATGCCAAAGCCAAGACCTGACTTTATTTCCCAATTATGTGCTTCGATGGGACATTACATGCCCCTTTCTTCTGGTCCTAGTCCACCCCCTTGATAGTTCCATTTTTCAGTGATGAGCTTATGTTGTTGGGGATACTTCTAGCTGAAGTGATCAAGGTGTGCTTGATTTCTTGGAGGTGCATCCTTATGTAACCAATTGTTGATATCTAGAGTGAGCTCCTCATGAAGAGGGGTTTTTGAGGACACAAAGGTGGTTGGGCCAAAATGTTTGTATCGAGGAGGTGGAATCTCCTTAGCTTTGTGATATGTTGGCTGTCCATGGGTATGTGGATCAAGTGGGATTGCTCCGACAGCAAATGCATCTGATAGACTATATTCTCCACAACCTTTTTTGTTGATCTTTATAGTAGATAGGGTGGAGGCAAGGATGGTTTCTACGTCATTACAAGTGTGGGATGAGCTGGCAATGGCTGTGTCGATGTCTATTCCAGGGCAATGGTTTGTATATGAAGCTTCAACCGCATTGCAGTAAGCAAAGGGTTCTGGATCGTCGTGGATGGTTACCTCAGTGCCCTAATGCAGAAATTTGATGCACTGATGGTAGGTGGATGGAATGGCCTTCATAGCATGAATCCATGGGCGACCGAGGAGGATGTTAAATGGTAGGTTTAGATCAACAACATGGCAAATTGTCTCTTGGATGACCGGCCCAACCTTGATTGGTAGCAAAATAGTCCCTTCTGTGGTCCTTTCCAAGTTGTCATAAGCTTTGATGGTGATAACCTCACTGATCATATCTGCCTCAGTATACCCAGCTTGTTTTATAAATTTTAGGGTGCAAATGTTCAAGGCTGATCCATTATCTATCATTACTCTTTTCACGGCAAAATTGGATACCATGATGGCTATGCGAAGCGGAAGGGTGTGATCTGGCTCAACCATGGGTATGTCGGTGGGTTTGAAAGACAGGGCACATGAGGATGAAAGGTGTCCAACAAGATTACGAAAATTAGTAGCATTGATATCAGAAGGGACACGGGATTCTATGAGAGCACTGTCAAGGATGTCTTTATACACAGGACTAGTGTGGAGAAGGTCTAAAATGGATATTTGGGCTGGCATGTTCCCAAGGTGTTCCAAGATATTGTACCGGCTTTTTGATGGAGCTGATGGTGCTGATGAAACTGGTGGGCCTGCGATGTTAAATCGCGCTCTTCGAGTGGTGACCGCACACTCATTGTCTGGTCCTCGGATATTGATAACATTGACAGAAGGCTCTTTCTCAGATATACAACCTATAAGGCTACCATAGTCTATATAGGATGAAGTGTGGTCATTGTTCTTCCCATGCTGTTGGTTTGGCTGGCGGTTGTTGGTGTTGTTTTGGATAGGTGCTTTTCCAGTATTTTGGTTGTTGTGTGGAGGAAAAGCATTTTGATAAATCTGTAAGCCTGCATTCGGAGAGGTTTGGGCACCAACAGTGATTTCCTTTCGATCAATGAGGTCCTGCACATAGTCTTTCAGTTTCATGCATCTGAGGGTGGTGTGACTGTTTACCCTATGGAACTTGCAATACTCATTGTCCTTGTACCATGCAGCTTTGGATTGTCTTGGATCAATTTGCTGGGTAGGAGGAAATTTGATGAGGTTTTTCTTAGCCAATTTCTCAAAAATAACATCCAATGGCTCACCAAGGGGTGTATAGTTTCTAGGTGCAGGTTGGAATCTAGGCTTTTGCCCTGTAGCTACATTGATGGCATTAGCTTGATTGTTAGACCCTTGAAAGTTGGGTCTTGTATTGTGGTTTTGATAGCTTTGGTTATTTTGTTGCTGGTAATTGATAGCTTATTGGTTGTTTGTTTGATATGGTGGGTTAGACTGGTTTTGAGAAGGACCAATGATATTCACATGTCTGGTATCAGTAACCCCATCTGTTGCAACATGCTTGTTTTTGTTCCAATACCTAGACTTGTCATTAGAATGTGATTGATTTTGGTTGGCCTCTTTGTAAATCTTTACCACACCATCTTTGATGAGTCCTTGCTCAAGAATCATTCCTTTCTCTTTGATATCCTTATAGGTCTGTAAAAAGTTCATGGTCATGTGGTGAGCCATTTTCACCACATGGTGTTCTGGCAAGGTGCAGGATATGCGGGTGGTAAGGGTTTGCCATCTTTGCAGGTATTCGGCAAGGCTTTCTCCACCTTTTTGCTTGGTGTGGACAAGATCAACTATTGATAGCTCTGTTTCAACAAGATGGGCATATTGGGCTACAAATGCCTCAGATAATTCAGCAAAGTTTTTAATTGTGCCATAGGGGATTCTATAAAACCATTCAAGAGCTGGTCCAGCCAAGCTTTTGGGAAAAAGGCGCAAGAGGAAGACATCATTGTATGCCATGTCTTGGCAATGCATGTAAAATTCTTTGATATGTGTGACAGGGTCTCCTTTTCCTCTGAATTTGTCAAATTTAGGTACCTCAAAGTGTTTGGGAAATGGTGTCGTGGTAATGGCTCTGTCAAATGGGTAAGGACACACATTCTCAAACTTGAATGTCTTTGGATCATTCCCTTCTTGGATGGCTTTCAGAGCTGTCTTCATTTTCTCCCACTCTGAATTGATAGGTGATGGTTGGGGTGCCCCCAATGTAGGAGTTCCTTGAGGTAGGTATGTGTTGGATGGGGCCGCTGAATATGGATGGCTGTGAGGGATTTGCTGATAGGGATTGTACATTGTTTGGGCAACTGCATGGTGGATGACGGGTTGTTGAGGGGGAGGTGGTGCATATTGCTGCATGTGCTGCAAGGCTTGTTGTTGATATGGGATTTGAGGTTGGGATTGAGGAACATAAGTTGGCTGTGGGATAAATGGATTGCTTTGTGGAGGTAAGGTATAAGATGGTTGTGAGGCTTGGGGAAAGGATCGGAGGGCTTGTGGGGTTTGACCAATATACATGGGTTGTGCCCCCATTTGGGATGGTATCTACAAATAATTGGTGGTTGGTTGGGGTGGTGGATTACCTCCTAGAAGTGGCATTGAAAAGTAGTTGGTAATTGGAGGTAATGGATTAGTTGGTGGTGGAGGTGGTGGGAATTAAAAGCTTGGGAATGGAACTGATGGGGTTTGATAGCTTTGTGGCTGGATTTGGAAGCTTGGTAGAGTGGTGGTGGGAGCTGGGGTCACTTGGGAGCTTGGTTGAAGATTGGCAGTAGCTTGTGGGATTTGATAGCTTTGTGGAGTGAAGGTAGTAGCTTGTGGATTTGTGGCTGGTGGTATTGAGCTCCCAAGACCTAATGGAAATGATGGGATTGTGCTTTGGGCTATGGTGAACAAGCTAGGGGCAACGAAAGGTTGATTACTTGGCCCCATGGGTGACATCCCTGTTGTATATTGCTGAGGTTGGCCAAAGATGCTAGCACTGATTTGGGAGATGGGTGGATTTGGAAGGCTGGGTTGGGGAGTAGCAGCAATAGTGAAGGGGGTGAACGGTGAGATGTTTTGGGTAAAGGGGGTTTGGAGCGGAGAGGTATGAACCAAGGATGGAGTGGTGGTGGCTGGGTTGGCTTGCGGCATGGAGATTTCAACTTGGGTGGATGATGGTATGTTTGGGTCTATTGGGTCATATGGATTGGCTGGAGGCTCTTATTTTGGAATATATTGAGGATAATTTGGATCATAAGAGCCTATGGGTGGTGGCAGCTGCCCAAACAATGGGTGAGATAGATCTGATAATGGAGGGGGTCTTCCAAAGTCAAAGGTTCCTACATTGTCCCTTCGAAAATTAGCCATGATTGTCTCTTTGTTTTTGTCTGTAATGGCGTTTACCAATACTGCATTTCCTGGTTGGTTCATGAAAGCTTCAATGTCAGTAGGTGATGGCATAGCTGGCTCTGGGCTGAAGGATGGCTGAGTGCTCAAGGGGGGTGAGGTTGTTCGATCCAAATGATAGGGCTCCATTGTTTCTTTCTTCTTGGCTAAGCGAGTGACGGGTGGCATGAAAAATGCTCCTAGGGATGAGATGCAATAATGTTGATGGATGCAAAAAGGGGAAGGCTTTTCTATGCAAATGATTTCCTAGGTTGAGGCAAAGCTATATGACAAAACCTAAGGAGGATTGGGTTGGGGATTCTAACTTCAAAGATATGTTGTCAAAGCACAAAAGGTCTGCTTTCCTATGTGCAAGCTTGGTGGTGATTGTGTCAACTTAAGGATAGACTGATGATCCTTTAGGAAGAACACGAGATTGACCACTTGTGGATCCCAACCTTTAGCTCAAGGTGATGAGGGATAACAAGTGACAAAGCTAGATTACCCTAGACAAAGCTCTGTCAAAGGGATAACCTTGGTGAGATTGGTGGATTTGGAAGATTTTAGGAATGGCAAACTTTTAGCAAGGTGACAACAATTTTGAAAGCTTAGATGTGCAGATTTTCGATTACTGGCTAGATGGTATGATTCTAAATGAGATGGATGAGCTAATAATGCTTAAGGGGATAACCTAAGATGGCTGGCTTTTCTACAAAGATGACTCTAAAGTGAAGCTTATCCAAGAAGATGTGGAGAAACAAGGGTGTCTAATCATAGAAATCATGCCTAGTTGGTAAGGCATAAGCAGGATTAACTCCTGAATGTTGGCTAAATTTGATGGTGTGCTCTAACCAGGCCTCTTGAAGTGCTTCGTCGGTAGCTTTGTCCTCTGCTTTGTGGAGTTTGGCGATTCGTGGGCTTGGTGTTATTTCTTTTCTCTTGGCTGAAAGTTCTTGGTATGCTAGAGATGGCTTGAGTTTGACCTTGTGAAACTTTTGTTTGGGTTTGGGTTGTTCCGACATAAATTCCTGAATTTGCTTGGCTTTGGGAAAAATCTCAGTTGTTTTGCTTCAACTTGTTCAACTTCCAAAATAGGCAGTGACTACGCTAAGTGTGCCCTAAGCTAGGATTGACCAAGTTTGGCAAACATTCATTCAATAAATAAAAACAAGCAATAGATAGGAACACCCAGATAGAAGTTTGTGGTTCTCAGAATGTGATACTTGCGCCAAGGAGTGTGTATGTTCTACAAATGTTTCGATCAGTCACTCCAAACACATTAACATCCTAGATGGTTTTCTGCAAGGCTGACAATTGGTTTAGCTAGGGAGTCCTCGATATACGCAAGGTACGTGAGGCCCAAATCCGTAGATGAGACCAAAAGGATGTCACACAGCCGAGAGGAGCGGTAACCCACTTCTCCTCTTTCACTTCTCAAGGGTATAAAGTTCCTTGAGGCTTAGCCCGAATGACAAAATCTTGATCCCAAGAGAGGTGTCTTTCGATTCACCTCCCGATTCTTATACTCCGCCGGAGTGCTGGAGTTGAGGTCATCCAAGGGGTGATGAAATCCCCAAGCAGGCCTCCTAAAAAGAAACAAGGTTTTGGATCCTAATCTTATGCACCCAAGATGGCCTCGAAAGACGACAAGGGGAGAGAAGACTCGGATGACCTTGGGCTAAAAAATACACTTGTTCTTTTACCAACTAACTCTTATGTGTGCTAATCTAGACTTTGCAAGCACTCATGTTTAAGAGACAATGTTCAATTCCAACTTGAAGCGCCAACAAAAGTAAATTGATCGAAGAATGCAAACAATAAGAAGAGTTAGGGTCAACAAAAAAAAACTCGTGCGCCCGGAGGCCCTCCATGTCAAGTATCGATTAATTTTCTTTAAGGCATTCAAGATTGAGTGTGAGTTTGTTTTAAGCCCAAAACAAAAGTGTGTGAGATTCGATTTCAAGCGCACGCCCGGAGGCTCTCCACGTCAGTTGTTGTTCAATTTTAGTGCCCAAACTTGAAGTGTGATCGATTTAATCTAGAGTTTTGGCCATTTAAGAATTTTGATAAAGTTAAAGCAAACGTTCAAAGACCAAGTGAGTGAGTTAGATTGTGGAACATTTAACACCTTTTTCAAATAGACCCATCCCCATAAATGGCGCTGAGATTGCAACCAATGGTTAATATTTGATGGGTGATTAGAAAAGAGGTGAGTCCAAGGAACTACTCAAATTGATTTTTGTAAATTTGTATTTTAACTTAACAAAGTTTCTTAAATGTCCAAAAATCAAACTTTACCTAGATTGCATGTGAAAAAGAGATTTGTTTTGTTCAATTTTAGAAGCTCCAAATGAAGTGTTTGATATTGTAATGGTTAATTGATCCTTGGCATTCAAGATTGGATTTTTTGTTTTAAGCATGCATTCCAAAGAAAGTTGATTTTAATCCATGACATTCAAGAGTGTGTTTTGAGCAACATTCATTCAATGGAAAATGTGTTTAACCATTCAAGTTCATTTTTTTTTTAGCAACATGCATTCAAAGACAAATGGTTAAACATTCAAGTTCATTTTTTAGCAACATGAAAACCTGCAAGAAACATGGTTAGTGGTTCCATATGTGCTCCAACCTGCAATGAGACAAAAAAAAGCAATTTACTTAGTTAGCCAAAATCTTCAAAAATGAGAGCTTAACTATGGGAAAAAAAAATTTAACTTTTTTTGTTGTTTTTTCTACGTGTAAAAATGCTTAAAATGGTCTAAATCCTACGGAACCACTAAAAGTCAAATTTTGATTTATACTCTTTTTTTTTTTTTTTTTTTTTAGCTACAAAGTGCAGAAATAATAAAGCAGAAATGGAACATAAGCAAGCAGAGAAGACAGTCTGTCAAAATACGAAGACGCTGAAATACAGAGACACCAAAATACGAAGAGGACAAAACAGATTTGCAGCACAGAACATAGGTGACAAGCAGAGACGCCGATTTGTGCAGATGCGGATTTTCGCAGACGACGATTTTCGCAGACGCAGATTTTCGCAGATGTCAATTTTTGCAGACGCGGATTTTTGCAAACGTCGATTTTCGCAGACGCGGATTTTCGTAGATGTCGATTTGCGCAGACGTGGATTTTCGCAGACGTCGATTTTTGCAGACAAAACAAGTTGCAGACACCAAAACTGCAACAAAAAAAAGCTGAAAAATGCGATTTTTTTTTTTTTAGATGGTATTTCTTCTTCCTAAGTGCGTTCTTTAACCTGCAAAAATAAGCAAAACACCCTCACAACACACTCAAACAACAACACACATTAGATGGTTAGAAAAATGACATATAGATGAAAATAGATGATTAAATGACCCATAGTGGGGTCCCACCGGGCGTGCCAAAATGTAGAACCAGAATCAGTATGCAAAGAACATTAACAAATAAAGTAAACATTCACAAACCAAAAACTAAATTCACATATATGCTTAGACAAAGGAAGAAAACAAGAAGTGCAAACCTCACAAGAAAAAGCACTCCATGCTTTCTTGATTCTGTAGATGTGTCCTTTTGTTGTGGATGTATGCTCAAGATGCTCACAAGCTGCTTCAATGGAGATGGGTAATGGAAAATTGGTAGCTTTGTGAGCTCTCAATTTGGCATTATAAGGGTATGGTTGATGGCTTTGGTTCTCAAAATAGCATGGTAACTTTAGCTCAAAGATTGTTGATGAAATGGCTTGGGATGGGATTCAATTTATAGGCTAAGGGGTAGAGGGATGGAGGGCTTAGATGCAAGGATGGATGAAGGCTTAAGGAGGGCTAGGATGCACTCAAAGGAGAGCACATGGATTGTGCTTGTTTAGCACCAATGGGAAGGTGACACTTGTCACAAGGAGGATGAGTGTGAGAGGGTAGGGTAAAGGGTTCGTTAAAGTCATGATGAGTGGGGTTGAGTATGTAAGAGGGATGTAAGAGGAATGAGTGTGGAAGAGGGAAGAGTGTGGAAGATGGGTGTAAGAGTCATGAGTGGGCTTGTAAGAGTCTTTTATGTTTTGTAAGAGCACTCATGACTTAGTGGTTGGGTTTTTTGAGGGGAGACTTTGGTTTGGATTAGGAAAGTCTTAAACTTGTTTAAGGAATGTGACAACATTAGGGGGTGGATTAGGCTTGGGTTTAGGATTAGATTAGGGATGTTAGAGATGTGCAAGTGGATGGCATTAATGAAGGTGGGTGAGTTAGTGGCTAAACTTGGTTAGTATGGGTGGATGGGGTGGATTAGGCTAAATGGAGGTTTAGAGATAGGTTAGGGGTTTTTGAATTTGAGGATTTCATTTATCAAATAGATTTATTTAATAAATGGGGATTTTTGGAATTAGATAGGAGAAAAGGATTTAATTGATAAATAATAGATTATTTGATTTATCAATTAGGACTATAGATGATTAATTAAATTAATCAACTAGGGGATGACAAAGGATTAATTAAATAGAAATTTAATTAATAATTCCTTTTTAGATGGCTAAATTAGATTACCAAAGTAGTGTAATCAAATTTAGGTGTCTACAAATTGTGTGATCTAGTTACAAGATCTAAAGGATCAGAGGTTTGGTTGAAAAGACAAAGAAAGAGGAAGGAAGTATATTTCATTTCTATTATTCTACAAGGAATAATACAAAGATAATTTGGACAGTGGGTTCATTGGTCTTAACCTTGAAACTATTTGGGCAGTTGGTCCAACTATCTTCTACAACTCCTAATAAGGTTAGAATCTCCTAACATGGATTCAAAGTCTCCTAACAAGGACTCATATGTGCTAAATGTATTCATAGACTCCTAATAGGGTCCATCCTCTAACAAGGAATATTTATATTAGTACATCATCTTGTGGGTACCATCCCCACTACAATTTTCCCTCTGAATAAGGATTTCCCTAGTTAACATATCTAGTGTTAATTTTCTATGAGTATCTTGTTGTGGTTTTAGATTATATTTTTCATATGGTTAAGTTTGTTTAAGGTTGATAATTGTGATATTATTTGGATAATTGATTCACCCCCCACCCTCTCAATTATATCAGTAAACTATATATTCTAATAGTTAAGATCAAGGTTCTATCTTTGAAAATGTCAATACAAAGCATTTTTTTGTTGTACACAAATCCTTCATTGCAAAAGCATTTTCCAACTATTGTTTCAACTGCTTAATGTGATTCATGTTAGACCTTGTGAAAATCATGTCATTTAACATATAAATATAAAATAATATAGATATCATCATCCAACCTCTTAAAATAAACACAATAGCTTAGATGACATCAACTATATCCATGCTTAGTCATAAAACTATCAAATTTAATATGCCATTGTCAAGATGCTTACTTCAAGCCATATAAACTTTTCTTCAATCTATGCAATAAATTATCCTTACCTTTAACCTCAAATCTTTGTGTGTTTTCAATATATATTTCTTCTTCTAAATCACAATAGAGAAAAAAAAAATTAACATCAAATTATTTTAGATGCAAATATTTAGTAGACAAAATACTTAAAATAATACATATAAAAGTCATTAGCAACTAGAGAAAAGATCTCATCAAAATTAATGCCCTTTCAAAGTAAAACTCATTTCACAACTAACCTAGATTTTAATCTTTTCTTACCACCATCATCTTCTTTTAGCCTATAAACCCATTTATTATGTAAAGCCCTTATACCTACAAGTGACTTACATAATTCTCAAGTCTTTTTTTTTAAATCAAGGATTCTGTTTATTCTATCATTACAAACTATCATTGAATCTTTGTATCTACTTCCATAGCTTCATCGTATCCTTTTGGTTTACTCACATCTTTTAATAAAATAGAGTGAAAAGTGGAGAGAATCTTTTAGGAGGTCTACTTAGACTTGTTGATCATCTAACATTCATTAAAGTTTGTGGAATATTTTGTTGTTGTTGTTTTGGAGCATGAGGGACCACCTAAACATCATCATTTTGAATGTCATCTAGTACTACATAATCACTTTTCTTTCATATCATGTTGTTGCAACATATCTTTATGTAACATCTATGATTTTCAAAATTCCAAATTCTATATCCAAATTTATCAATGCCATATCTAGCAAATATACATTTATCTAGCTTAGGTTCTAGCTAGGTCTTATTTTCACAATCTACATGTGCAAAACCTTCACAATTGAAGGTTTTTAAAAAAGAATAACTCATCATCTTGCATTTACATGCTTCCTCTTAAATACCACAATCCAAAGGAGTAGATGGACCCCTATTACTTAAGTAAATAATAGTGTCTACAACCTTTTTCCACATTTATAAGGGCATCCTAGCATGCAACGACATACTTCGTTATTGTCATGTTCATGCATTTTGCCAATCCATTTTCTTTTGGAGTCCTTGAAACAAGTTTCTATCTACTAATACCATTAGTGGAATAATATTTTTCAAAATATTTGTTACAATATACATCACTATCATTTAGATCTAAGATATTTTAGTCATTTACCAGTCTCATTCTCAACCAAAATTTTCCATTCTTTAAAAGTTTCAAATACATTGTTTTTTTTTAAATAAATCCATACTTTTCTAGTTGCATCATCAACAAATGTAACATAATATAAAGAGTTGTCAAGGGAAGATACCTGAGCTAGTCCCCATACATCTACATAAACAAGCTCTAAATTCTCAATTTTGTTTTCCTTCCCAATCTATAGAATATTAACCCTCTTTTTCTTTCCATACACAACTTTCACATAAATCTATATTGATACATTTAGACTAGGTAAAACTTTCTTTGAATGAAGTAATTGTATACCTTTTTCACTCATATGCCCAAGTATGTTTTGTCATGGTGTTTTTCTAAATCTACGTCAATTATTTGATGTTCTTCCTACTCAATTACAATAATTGTTCTAGACATTGATTTTTCTCTGAAATAATTAAAGTAGAAGGAACAATATGACTTGTACAAAGATATAAGGTGCCTACTTTCACACCTTTTGCTACTACTAAGGAACCTTTTGAGACCTTCCAATTTTTATTATTAGAAGTAATTGTACAACCTTCATCGCCTAGTTTTCCTACTAAGATTAAATTCCTACTCAATCTTGGAACATGCCTAACCTCTTGTAGTAGCCAATGATTCTCATTATTCAACTTAGTCTTAATTCTCCCATTTCTAATAATCTAATAGGGTTCATTATTTCCCAAATAGACTAAGCCCAAAATCCCCTCAGACATAATCAAGAAAATAAATTCTATAGGGTGTAGCATCAAATGTAGCCCCTAAGTCATCTATATTTTCTAGTGAAATAAGAAAAGCATCATCTTCAGATTTATTACTTACCATATTTTCCTCCTTATTTCCTTCTTGTTTATCTCCTTCATTATTCTTTTGAGACTAACAAAAAAAAATCTTATGACCCGGTTTCCCATAGTACCACTAATATGTCAGAGACCTCTTTCCTTGTTTTTTTCCTCTTTGTCATTCTACCCCTACTTTCTAAATTCAAAGCACTACTTTATGTAGATACATCTAAGATTTTCCTATGAATTTCCTCACTCAGAATAACACCAAAAACATCATCAAATTTTAGGGTATTTGAACTAGAAACAAAGTTACTAGCAACCATCACCAAGCCATTATAACTTTCAAGGAAAAAATACATAATTAAGAGAGTCCTAATTTCTTCATCAAAATTGACATTTATAGAAGATAATTGACTAGTAACCATATTAAACTCAACAATAGACTCCTCTTCTACCATCTTAATGTTAAATAAACTCTTTATGAGAAATACCTTGCTCAAAATGGAAGGCTTATCATACAACTTTGGTAGGGTTTTGAACAACTCTTCAATTGTCTTTTATTTAGCTCCCTATTAGGATATGACCCTATTAGGATATACCAATTATATGTAATTAGCTCCTAATAGGGTCATATCTTCAACTTTGGTAGGGTTTCGAACAACTCTTCTTAGTGCCTTTCTATCTAAATATCTCAGTCCTCATCTAACATATTTGGGCTTTTCTTGGAAAATGATTGAAAAGCCAACTCAAAAATGCTTGATGAGTTAACAAAAAATAATTCATGTCATTTCCCTAATCTCTACACCTTATGAAAAGTGTACAATACTTATCTAATCAGTCACCACAAATCAATAGGATGCTCCTACAACAAACACTCATCTAAAAACTAATTCAATTTTTTCATATTTAATTTATTTTCTTGATAGAAACTTGAAATCTATTAGAAAGTAAAGTCCACCAACACAACTAAGAAGGGTGGGGGAGAGATCAGTTGTATGCTTAAATAACTCAAAATAATCTTATTAAATCTAAAACTTATAACCAATATACTCAACAACCACAAGATAAGAATCATGCACAATAAAACAAGATTTGTTAATTAGGGAAACCCTTGATAAGAGGGAAAATCTTGGTGGGAATGATGCCCATGAGATTATTTGCTAATATAAAGGTTCCTTATAAAAGGATATGACCCTATTAGGAGCTAATTACATATAATTGGTACATGAGAGTCCCTGTTAGGAGGCTATGAGTCCCTTCTAGAAGATTCCAACCCTGTTAGAAGCTGATAAGAAGTCAAGTGAGCCCATTCTCCCAAATACTTCAGAATTGTCTTCACAAAATATGAATCTAGGATAACATATCCAAGGGTGAAATGACCAACACAAAATCTTATTTTCCAATAGAGTTCCTTTTAAGTTCTCAAAACATTTTCATCATCATCTTCTACTCTAATCTCATCAAGTTTGCATCCTCGACATCAATACATCAATAACAACATGACAGTGATTTCCTTTGTACCTTATTCTAAAAACTAATTGATTTGGCATTAAGGCTTCCCTAATGTATAATAAATAATATAGGACCTCATTAAGATAATACATTAAACTTTACATTACATTTACACATCCCAAAATAATATAACAAAAAAGTTAGCTAATAGTGAATAAATCGCATGTTATCTTTTAATGACCTTCACCAAGTGAACTCTAGAATCTTTTGCCTCTAATGCATCATAACAAACATGGCTTCAACCTATATCCAAGCTCACTCAACTAAATTCCATCTCACTATAGATAAAATAGATTTACCAATAAATAGTTTCTTGTGTACTTCCATGTGACCACTCTCCACATATTCAACTATAACTCATGCAATCCTTCAATTAACTTTCTATGCACATAGATATATCATTCTAGACATACCCATGAAAATTACTTTAATCCCATAGAACATAACCCTTCACTCACTAACATCAGTGAATAAATATGTCTATGCAACTCTGACTGTCATAACTAGAATACATATACTTTAACATCATTGACAAAGTAAGTCATGAATGCAACACATAATCAATCAATCTAAGTGTCAACCACTCAATCATTTCCCCAAACATGCCAACAATCTCCCCCATATAAATACCTTCAACATTAATTCTAACAAAATCACAGGTTAGAAAATAAATATCTAACTTTAGATTTCTATTGATCTAATGGCTTATGGTTTCATTGGCCAGCTTTGACATTTAGCAAAAATGCACATTACATTTGTCCATTTTTCTATAAATTATTTTTCTAACTATAACTCCAACCTCATAATGAATTTTGTCATCTCTGTAAATATTTTGGAAGTGTTTGATGTCTCCCTCAACTGTGGTGGTTTGTTAACATCACATGTATAGCCTTTAATCATGTTGTTTAGCAATCAAGTTCTTTCGAGCCACTCTTCCTAGTTTGGCTTCAATTGCTCAACATTTTCTTTATGTTTGACCTTTTCATTAACCATGTAACTATTTCATTTATATGCATTATTATTTCTCAACTTGATCTTAGTCATTATGTGACTAACTATGACAATGATGATATCAGTTGTGAAATCAAATATTCCTTTTCTATGAATTTAGGAACACTGATGGAAAGAATCTAAATTATTGGAACTAAATCCCCTTAAAATAATAATTGGCCTACACAAGTCCAAATTCTCACAATGAGGCTCGTGTATTTCTACTTCAACTCTTCATGATCAAGGCATCATTTGCAATAACTACTTTTCTAAATATATAGTATTAAGTATTAAATTAATAGCCTCTAGAGATAGAGTATATGAAAATCTCTTCATTTCACTCCCTCAAAATGATCTTGACTTTGAAATAAATTAGGCTTCTTTGTAGTGTGAGATTCAAGGCCCAACCTAATTCTAGTCCAAAGTCAGGATTAAAGATTGAACCTTATAACCATACTTTTAACTCACTTCATATGCATAAGTAATGGAAAGAGTAAAAAATGTATACTAAAAATGTTTTATGTGGAAAACCTTAAGTAAGAAAACCATGGCAACAATTTCATTCACTATATGATAAAAAAAATTATGAAAATTTATTTAGGTGGATTGCTATGAAAGCATACTATTCCTAGGAAGAGAATTTGCACACAAAATGACAAGATATAGAGAACTTGTAGATACTAAATTATATTATAATTTCTTTAGGGAAAGATACATGAAAAATAATTACAAGGAATAATGTAGATTGAACTTATTAGTATCACCCTCCCAAAATGTTGATTATAGTTTGTTGTTCATGTATTTTCTACTAATTGTCGAAAGTCTTAGTGGTAAACAAGATACTAAGAGGGGGGGCAATGAATCGAGATCAATAAAACTTTTCACAACTAAAATAATATCTCAAGTTAACTGCATTCACTCCTAATCCATCTCTTACCTTAGATCTCATTCCATATAATCATAAACTTTTAATGCTGAAATTGAAATCTATCTAAGCATAACATCCATGAAAACATAAACACATAACACAAAAGATTTGGTAACCCAAAGGCCTCCAAGATGAAGGTAAATTTTGGTTGGGGATGAAACCCATAAATCTTTACTACTCCAACAACAAATTTCATCTATTAGAGATACAATTTGATCACTTTTGATGATCTACCCTATGAAGGGCTTTCTCTGTTAAAAGATTTATAAGACTTTTAGGTCTCAACTTGATTAAAGGATTTTACACTTACTAATAAGTAAGGACTCTGTTAGGAGATTTAAATAAGTTCTGTTAAAACCACTCTATTAAGATATTTTCCCTAACTCAATTTGTCAAAATAGATTCAATACCTAATCCTTCAATTTTCTCTACAAGTTGTTTATGGAACTCCTCTCTTCAATTGTTGGAATATTCAAATATGGAAAGAGTACTTATGAGAGGGGGGGGTGAATCATAAGTATCACACTTTAACCAATAAAACTTTTAACTGAAAGTAAATTGCATGCATGTAAATACATCAAATAAACATAAAACTAAACACATGCATCAATAACTCATAACACTAGAATTTGGTAACCCAAAAACCCTCCAGGAATAAGAAGGTAAAACTGGGGTGGGGACGATACCCACAAAAATTACTGCAGCAATATTGTTCAACCACTTCTGATAGTCTGGCCTGTTGAAGGCTTTACACTGTGTCAATAGTGACCTGGTTAGAGGATTTCAAACACTTAACATGAAGTGTCACCCTGTTAAAGGATTTAATCACCTAGTTAAACGATTTTCCAAAATAGCTGTTAAGCTAACCTATCACCATAGGATTTTCATTCTAATACAATTGCTAGAGAGTATTAGGTACAATAAACCTGACTGATTACAATCCTTGATTACTGAATGCAGGCACCTTTTCCGCTTTCTCTAATCTTGATCCCTTTTTGTGATCTGATAATCCTCGCTTCTAAAAATAAAATTCCTTGCGAACCCTTGTATGTCTTCTCACACCTCTCTTCTTCTTTGCAATGAAATTGTGTCTTCCTTGTAAAGACATTTGAAAATTTAGGGTTAGGTATGGATCTACGATCCATATTCAATCTTCATTTTTTGCTCAATACTTATCTTTTGCTGATTGGTTGCATGCCTTCATCATTTTTCTTATTGGCTGCATGTAGATTGCATAGGAAAAATAAAAGATTCGATCTCATCAATAAATCCTTTGAGATTTAGCTTATGTTGGCTGTAAAAACTATTTGCATCATAGTTTGAGCAATTACAAACTCTTATGCTGATCTACTGAGTTACTCGACTCCTGAAGTATTGCTAATACTCGGCACCTTAAGTAGCTCAGCACCTTATGTTACTCGGCACTTGTTAACACTCAACACCTTGTGTTGCTCGGCACTTATACTTCACTCGGTATCTGATCTTCACTCGGTATCTGATCTTCACTTGGTATCTAAAAACTACTCGGCACATGAAGATCACTCAGCACCAGTTGTGGCTCGGCATGCATGATGTACTCGGCTCCAATGTGGAATGTGATTAAGTGTGTTGGCACTCAAGTGTCAAAAACTATTATGAGGTTAACAATCTCCCCCTTTGAGATGAGTGACAAAAACACTTAACTGACCTTATGAGTACATTTACTAATCTGATTGGTATATACAGACTTTAGAGAAAAATTGATCAAAATTTGTAACTTACAATCTTACAATATATACCTCAAAAAATTTGCAACTCCCCCTTGAGTTGATTGTGCCTTATCTGTAAATCAAGCTCCTTCTTTGTATCTATTCTTGTTGATTGTGCCTTATCTGTATATCAAGCTCCTCCTTTATATCTATTCTCCTTTTATAACTCCCCATTAATTTATCTCATAATATATGTATCTCCCCCTATCTGTATGTTTTCTCCCCCTTTTTGACACTTATGTCAAAGAATTTTTAAGGGTTAAGACCATATTTAGCCAAAAATATGTTGTTTACCTCCATAATCATCTTGAGAGCTGCATCCCAATTGTTCAAAGCAATTTCTAGTGACTTATGTTGGATGGCAGTCTCGGCAGCAAGATGAATAAGTCCATCTAATGTAGAAAGATTTGGGTCTTTCTTGAGAACGGTTTTAGCATATACTTGCTCTTTATGGAGTATCTCTAAATGTGGGGTAATGGAGGACTGGAGCTGTATTAATTAGCCTCATCTACTGTTAAGACAGCTATTTCTTTATGAGTGTGAAGCGATTGAGCAAAATGCTTCTCACTTTGAGCTAGATCATTTGGTAATTGCATACTTGAAATGTTTAAATTTCTTTCCAAGCTTAGTATCTTTTGACTTGTTTCTTGTGTGAAGTATGAAAAATCATACAACTTTTTGTACAGTGAGAATATATTCTCAAGTACCTTATTCACCTTGTCAATAAGTTTTCCCAATTCAACTTGTGAAAGTGTAATTTGTCTTGATATTTTATCATTCACTTTCCCCTGAAATTTTCTTTCTGACCATTCCATAAGTTTTGCATTTGTTTCTAGGTCTTCATTTGTCACCTGATCAACAATATCTATTAATTGCTCTATGATATCCTTTGACTCATCTGGTGATTGCAAACTAAAGGCATCCATAAAAATGTCCTTAATCTCAAATAGTGTTTGCTTATGTTTATACTCTTTCCTAAGTATCTCCTATCTTTTTCTCTTATTCAATGCTTCTTGCACCTCATTTATTTGATCAATGGTTATTGATTTTGAGTCATAGCTTGGTACGACTATCTCCTCATCTAATTCAGGGTCTCCATAGTGAAGTACCCTTGCAACTCTGGTAGTACTTGATGATGGTACAGATATTTGCAATGGCTGGTGTGAAGGAGTTCTCGAGGTAGGAAAAATTATTAATGTTTGTATTGCCTCCTATTCTTTAAGGGTTTTCACTGTTTCCTCCTCCTTTTGTCTACCATGATCAATTATTGTAATCTATGGAAGTGAACCTTGTGTTTGTGCTGTAGGATCAGATGTAATAGTTTGTCCCGTTTGTTATGTTCCTTTTTCTACAGCTGCACTTTGCTTCTGTCTTGCAGCATCAATTATGCTTGTTGGTATTTGAAATTGACTACTAGTAGTTGTAATAGAAGGTGGTTCTTGTGGATTCACCTTATCTTTGACTATATTTTCTACTAGTTTTTGCAATTCATCTATACTGACCAATATTGGATCTGTACACAATATTGCTTGTTGTGTAGATTGGTCAAGAATTCTTTTAAGATCTTCTGTAGTTAATGGATTGATATTCTGACCAGAAGTATTAGGAACATCAGTAATAGTTACAGTGTCTGCAGGTGAGATGGATGCTTGAGGAGGGCTAGGGGGTGGCAATTGTGTGTCTTGCACACTCTGATCTGGTTGCTGCTCTTGCTTAGTTGTTGCCATTATGTCCTGTTTTTGTGTCTCTTCCTCCTCTCCATCTTTCTTTTCTTCTTCCCTCTTCTCTTCTTCTCTTTTCTTTTCTTCTTCTTCTTTCCTTTTTCTCCTCTCCTCTATTGGTATAGCAGCCTCTTCCTTGTATTCTTCCTCAAGAAAATCTTCAATCTTTTTGTACAAATTCTTCCATGATTTCATTGTTCTTTGAACAATCTCTTCCATTCTGTTTTGGAGTATGAAGAATGCCCTGTATTTAGGTGTAAACCTGTTATTATGCCTTCTGACTGCCTTCCTAACTTGTTCTCTAGTCAAATTTGGCAATACACTGGCTAGGGTTGATTCCCTCATCTCCTTCTCCATTTTTAAGCAAAAATGCCATCTGTCTTCTACAATTTTTGACAGTTCTTTTGGCAATTGTCCATCTAGTTCAAGTGGATTGTACTTGAACTATGTCATCATTCCATACACTATTCCCTCTATCTTATTCTTTTCTTCTTTAGTAAATTTACTAAAATCGACTTTATTTAAATTATTTAAGTCACCACTTGCAATCTTTTTACATAAGGTATCAACTGATGAATTGCTTACCTTTTCAGTTTGATCTTCTTCATCAGTGTCAGGTTGAGCCAAATACCTTCTTCTTTTCCTTGGCTCTTCCTGTGATTCCTTGACTTGTTTCTTCTTGGTAACTTCCTCTTTGGCCTTTTGAGTGGAGGCCCTTGTTGATGCTCGTGTTGTTGGCTTTTGAGGTGATGGCGTGGTAGCTTTCTTTGATCTGGGCTTGGCTGAAGGCTGTTATGTTACTTTTCTCTTCTTTGGTTCAGCTTCAATTGGTGCTTCCTTGGCTTCTTCTTCCTCTGCACCTTCCTCCTTGTCTTCTCCAAGACCTTGAGTTAGTTCCATTGGCCCTTGTTCTTGCTCATCTTCATCATCACTGTCATCTTCTTCTTCTTCTGCCTCAACCTCAATTTCTTTGCCAAACTTCTTCTTAATCTTCTTTATTAATTTGTCTTTCTTCTTCAATGTGGAAGGAATTTTTAATTCCATATTTATCTTTGATCTTACCACATCATAAGTGCCAAAATGTGGAGCACTTTTATCTGCTTCTTCTGCCAATAATGCATTTATTGCTGCAGATGCCTCATCAATATTGATTCCGTATTCAAATGGCCTTAGCCATCGTACCCTTGGTATTACTGCTTGAATATAGGTAAAATCTATGTCAACTAAGAAACATATATCATTAGTATGTTTTTCCACTAAAGAAGTTGGTATCCTTGATCTTTGCTTCATGGATTTCTTGAAATCCTCAAAATAGCTTGTCATAAAGGTATCAAAATTTTCTCCCATTTGTTCTATATATTCATTAATTTGGCCAATGATAGTTCTATCATTTCTCCATGCCACTTTACCAAAAGAGGGAAACTCATTTTGTACATAAAAGAATATGCAAACTAGGATTGCTCCAAATTTGCATTGTGTGTCCTTTGTTCTTCTTATGGCAGCTAGGTTTTCATCGATCTGTTGTAGTTGCAGTTCTGCAAGATCATAAGTATGATCCTTTTTCACCAATTTGTAGCCCACATCTACTGCAATGCATGGTACACTGTTGAGTCTACTAGATTGATAGAATTTATGGGCAATGACTCTAACAGCAAACTCAACTAGAGGATCCTGTATGGTATGAATAGTCATTCCTCTTTTGTTCCATTGTGCACCAGTATTCTTTTCAATGACCTCCTTTGATTCATTTCTTAGGGTTTTGTACCGATCTAGGGTTGGGTACCCTGTTACTCTATGTATAATTTCCTTTGTCAATTTGATGGGAATATCTTCTAACCACAAATTTCCACCATGAATTCTGCTCAATATAAGTCTAACCCATTCTGTTTTGAATACGGTGGGAAAACTTAAAACTCGGGTCAAACCCTTTCTTTCAATGATTTTAAATTCTTCTTTCAAGACTCCATCTACACACAGTTTATCATATGCTTGTCTAATTTCCATATCTCCTAGAGCTCCTATCTTGCGGTTATAACATTTCCTCACGTCTTGAACCATTACAACTTTTGGGGGAATGTGGGAGAGAGCTTCGGCTGGGTCATTTTTGTAGGCAACTTTGGGAATAGGATGAAAATCAGGTTGCTTGACCTCATTTGAAACTAACTGGACTTCAAATGACTCTTTTTCCTTGATTTTCTTCGAACTTGACTCCATTTATGCAAACTAGGGTTTTCTCAACAAAAGGATATGAAACTACGTAGCTCGGCACAAATGAAAATACCTTAAGATCAATGAAAAAACTTGTTGAATGAGGTTGCAATCTACTTGAAATGCTGGATTCTTGCTATGAAGTCACTCAGCTCTCTTTCTTCTCCTTTGCTTCTTGATCGCGATGAGAAAAATTGATTGAAATCGCGATAATATACCCTAATTTCATCGCATTAAATGTTCAACTGCCAACTTGGCTTCTGAAGAAATTTTAACCTAACTTGACTTCCACTATATTTCACTTTACTCGACTTCCATTGGAGTTATCTAACTCGGCATTGGTTATCAGCTCGGTCGCTATTGGGAGCTTGGCATCTATTTTAACTCGGCATCCAAAGACAGCTCGGAAACAACATTTAGTTTTTGTCTTGACATCTTGTTTCATGTAGATTTATACCTTGCTTAGCTTCTTTGTCTTGGGACTGATGTGTGATATAACTTTGTATATCAGTCCTGTGTACTTCTCATGCTTAGTTTGATGAAGTGTGATCACTTGACCCATTGGGTGAAGTGATCCCTCCACTTGATGTGTTGCGCTCATCTTTCTTTTTTCAAGTTTTATTCATTTTCCCCCTTATCTTTTCAACATCAATCTTTTTTTTTCCTTTGTTTTCTTCAGTCTTGGGTGCCTTTGATCTTGTAGGACAGTTTATGCTGATATGACCAATTTTCAAACAACTGAAACATGTAGTTTGATTCAACCATCTTTTGTAGTTCCCTTTGAAATGTGTTCTTATGCAATTCTGTGGTATATGTCCATATTCTTGGCAATAGTGACAACTGTACCTAGTGTTGTAATCCCAATGATAATGACTTTCATTCCCTTCTATTTTTGCTGGTTGTTTTGATGTCCACATAGGTTATGATCTACATTCAAATGCCCTATGTCCATTCTTTTTTCAATTATAACAATTTCCATCAAATCTCTGAGTCCTTGTGACATTGGATCTGCAATTTTGTGTCATATGTCCTTGCATGTTGCACTTGTGACAGAAACTTTTGGGTATGTTTGATTGATTGAATCTTATGCTCCTGCACACATTAGCTGTATGCCCCTTCTTATTATAGTAATGACAAGTTGGTTTTGAATTCTTACCTTTATCACTTCTTTGTTCATCACTTTTTGATGATTCCCCAACTTCAGTGCTATTGTATCCTAGTCCTGATGTATCATGGGAAGATTTTGGGGATTTCAGTAACTGTTCAAAATACTTGATGGCTTCACTTGATTTATTGAGATTCTCTACTACCTCTTTTTCTCTGTTCAATTCATTCTACATTTGTTCATTCTGCATCTTCAAAGTAGAGATCTCAATATCTTTTACATTGAGTTCATGATGAAGGTTCATCATTTGGGCAAGTGTATCCATCTGCATGTTTGAGATCCTTGTCAGTTCAGTACATTTTTCTTCAAGTCTGTTTGCAAGATTTCTTTTGTCATTTTCCAACATCACTTTATCTTCAACTACTCTTTTCTCGTGTTTAGTAATTTCACATATCATTATGGCCTGTGATTCATGTTCCATCTTGAGAGATCTTATCTCATCTGCTTGAATTTTATTTTTCTCCATCAGTTCTGCTATTGCTGCATCAAATTATTTTGTATCTCCATTGGAAAATATGTTGGTGGTATCAATCTCCTTGTAGTGTATATCATTTTCAGCTATGGCTAGATCCTTCCTCTTTTTTAATGAGTTTCTCAACTTGTTTCTGAATTCCTCCAAGCTATGCAAAGCAAGTTGCACATCGATTACCTGATTTTCAATGATCTTTCCAAGTTTGAAAGCTTCCATCTTTAGATCTTTTCCTCCAAGCTATTAGGCTTTTCCTTGTGAGAACCTGGATAAGCTCTGATACCAATTGTTGGAATATTCAAATATGGAAAGAGTACTTATGAGAGGGGGGGGGTGAATCATAAGTATCACACTTTAGCCAATAAAACTTTTAACTGAAAGTAAATTGCATGCATGTAAATACATCAAATAAACATAAAACTAAACACATGCATCAATAACTCATAACACTAAAATTTGGTAACCCAGAAACCCTCCAGGAATAAGAAGGTAAAACTGGAGTGGGAATGATACCCACAAAAATTACTGTAGCAATATTGTTCAACCACTTCTGATGGTCTGCCCTATTAAAGGCTTTACACTATGTCAATAGTGACCTGGTTAGAGGATTTCAAATACTTAACATGAAGTGTCGCCCTATTAAAGGATTTAATCACCTGGTTAAAGAATTTTTTGAAATAGCTATTAAGCTAACCTATTACCATAGGATTTTCATTCTAATACAATTGCTAGAGAGTATTAGGTACAATAAACCTGACTAATTACAATCCTTGATTGCTGAATGCAGGCACCTTTTTTGCTTTCTCTAATCTTGATCCCTTTTTGTGATCTGATAATCCTCACTTCTAAAAATAAAATTCCTTGCGAACCCTTATATGTCTTCTCACACCTCTCTTCTTCTTTGCAATGAAATTTTGTCTTCCTTATAAAGACATTTGAAAATTTAGGGTTAAGTATGGATCTATGATCCATATTTAATCTTCATTTTCCACTCAATACTTATCTTTTGTTGATTGGTTGCATGCCTTCATCATTTTTCTTATTGGCTACATGTAGATTGCATAGGAAAAATAAAAGATTCGATCTCATCATTAAATCCTTCGAGATTTAGCTTATGTCGGCTGTAAAAACTGTTTGCATCATAGTTTGAGCAATTACAAACTCTTATGTTGATCTACTGAGTTACTCGGCTCCTGAAGTATTGCTAATACTCGGCACATGTTGTTTCCTGGATAGCTTGGCACCTTAAGTAGCTCGACACCTTATGTTACTCAGCACTTGTTAACACTCGACACCTTGTGTTGCTCGACACTTATACTTCACTCGGTATCTGATCTTCACTCGGTATCTGAAAACTACTCGGCACATGAAGATCACTTGGCACCAGTTGTGGCTCGGCATGCATGATGTACTCAGCTCCAATGTGGAATGTGATTAAATGTGTTGGCACTCAAGTGTCATAAACTATTATGAGGTTAACATTCAATATCTCAAATTCATCTCCTTATCTGATATGTTATGTTTTGTCCTTCACTACTAGGTTGCTCTATCTGATCTTCTCTCTAACTTAACCTCCTTACTTTGTACTTAGCTTATTTTCTTCTTCACATATTCACAATCATCATTCTTGTATGATTTAGGGTTAGATCCCTTCCTTAAATATATAATCATATAAAATTCTAGATCTTAATCAAATATCTATATTTCATCCTTTTGTCATTTTACCCTTCTAATTTCATGATTGGTTAATATGCTTTTCTTGGGATTAATTCCTTCTACAAAAATGTGTAATATACTCCTTAAATGTCTCTTTAATCATTAAATCTCATGTAGAATTCAACTAAAATTATTTACATAAGTGTTTGTGTCATTACAAACTCATATATCAAAACTAGTTTATTTGGCAATTGAATGTCCAAACACTCGGTCATAACTAACACTCATGATGTCACTCAACTTCTATAGGCTCTGTTGGAATACTTTAGTATAACTAAGAGGGGGGGTGAATCAGTTATCCAAGGTCCAAATGTATAAAAAACCTATTCACAGCTTAGCGAACCCATAAAACATTCATATCCATGCATGCATCCATAAGATTATGCAATCACTAATACTTGAAAGTCACTATCAAATCAACTTGCAAAAATGTAAAGCATGAATCATAATAGATTCATCAACACACTTGACATAATGCTTTACATGGAAACCCAATTTGGAAAAAACCACGAGTAACATGCTACTCATTTTCACTCTCTTGAAGTGATGCCCTGTGAAAGGCCAACCCCTATTAAAGGTTACAATACACACTATTAAATGTGACCTAGTTAAGGGATTTCAATCACTTTGTTAAAAGTGAGACTTGTTAGAGGACTTTAGGCCATTCACTTGGAATCTCATATGGTTAAAGGATTTACAAATGACTGTTAGGTCAACCTTAATCCAAAGGATTTACCCTAGACTAATACAATTGTTAGAGAGTAATAGTAGAGCTTTGATCTAATACAACTTACAACTTCTCTTGCAGATTACGGATCTCTATTTACTCCTTAACTTTTCTTGACCTTCATACTTTGCAACTCTAATAGCTTGTTCACCCTTCAAGCTTTCATCTCCTTAAGCCTTCTTGCTTAACATTTCATTGCAAACTCTTCTCTTAGGTCACTTGATGAAGCAAAACCCTTAAATCCTTGTCTTCCTACACATGACAACTTTGCTTCATGACCAAACATTCTTATAAATAGGAAATTAGGATATTTTCATGCTCATTTTCTATTGTCAAAATTTAGGGTTTGGATGGATTAGGCAAGATACAATGTATCTATCCCATATCTCATATCTCTTATAAAAACTTCTCCTAGAATCCATTTGATATCACCTAAAAATAGTTTACCTCAAATTCTGTGCCACATGCTCATCGACCTTATCTTCTTCCTAGTTCACAAAATTCAAGAAAACAAACTTGTCGGCTCAGATTCAATGAATCTTTGATCTTTAAAATAATGCAGTAGCTCGGCATTATCAACCTTCTGATGCTCGCCACATACTATGTTGCTTGGCATCAACTGTGAAATCACTCAACATCAACCAAACTTTACTTGGCATCAACTGTGAAATCACTCAACATCAACCAAACTTTACTTGGCATCAACTATCTTGCTTGACATCCACTAAAATTTGCTTTTACTCAACTCCAATTGACTTTCTGCTCAACTTGCACTAACTTTACTCAGGACCTACTATCCACTTGGTCAAGCTTGGTAGACAAACTTTTTATAACTTGTTCTTCTAAACTTTCTTAGTGTAGCTAACATTTATAACCTTAAGTAGATTATCAATACATCATGTCATCACTATCTTAACTTACATAATTATAACTCAACCTTTCCTCTAGGTACTTTTGTTATAACTTATTGATCAAATTCTCTTCATCAATCAACTAAGTGATAGTACTTGAATCTTATAAGTAGTTGTCTTACCAACAAATAGCAGGTTTGACATCAATGACAAAACAATGATTGAAACACATAGTCTTCTTCAACAATCTTCCTATTTCAATGATCTCTTTCAATAATGATCTTTTCAATTAGATCTCAACAATCTCCCTCTTTGGCATTGATCGCAAACCAAACTGATCAACTAAGTCAATCAAATGATGAACATCTTGTTCAACCAAACTGACTAGGTTAAAATAGTAAGACACTACCAAAAAGAAAACTTGTATCAAAATTTCTCCCTCTATCAACAACTTCTATCTTCTAATTAGGTTACAAAACTCCTCCTTATGACTCCCTATGATTTCCTTCTTGTATCTCCCTCTTTCTAGGTAGATTAGGATTTTCCCCTCTTTCTTGCATTCTTCTCTATCTTTTTCATCATACATATGTTTTCTTATGATTAGCAACATCAACGATTATCTCCCTCTAAGATAAGTAGCACTCTCCAACTATTTGACAATAATCTCTCAATATCACCCTCTGATATACTTTCTCATGTACTTTCTCTAATAATGATTAATTCAATGTTCTTTTCTCCCTTTCTAATCAATAGATCTCCCTATCTATTATGGCTCTTGATCAATATCTCCCTATCTTTTCTAGCTCTTGATTAGTAGAATATCTCTCTCTTTCATAACAATGCCAAAGACATAACATCTTTTCATCTTAAACATGCAAATATAAGCTTTTGTAGTTTCTTTAATTTCTCCCTCTTTCACCTTGCTTGTAATTGATTTGAAGTTTCAGCTCTGTGATTACTTATTTGACTCCTAAAGTAAGATCCACTATATCAATTTTATCATATGAATATCAGCTTGTTTGATGCAGGGCATTCCTCTTGTTACTTAGATAGCCTTTGATAGGGATATCACCCCCCATTTACCTCTTAGATACTCATGAGAATCCTTTGGTAGTGGTTTTGTGAAGATATCAACAATTTTCTCCTTTGTGGTAACTTATTCCATCTTCACCTCTTTATCTTGAACTAACTCTCTCAAGTAATGATACTTGATTGCAATGTTCTTTGTCTTTGTGTGCATCACTAGATTCTTTGATATATTGGTAGCACTTATATTATCACAATAAAGTATCATTAGTTATGTTATTTCTTCCTTCATTCCTTTGAGTAGCTATTTGATCCATGCAATGTTTGTGCAATTTACAGTAGCAACAACATATTCAACTTCAATAGTAGATTGTGAAGTACAACTTTGTTTCTTGCTAGTCCATGTAACTAGTCTCTTTCTTAAGAAAAGTGCTCCTCCACTAGTGTTCTTTCTATCATTAATGTTTCCAACTCAATCAACATCAGTGTAGGCTCTCAATTCAAACTTTTCATTCTTCTTGTAGTATAGACCAAACTTGTCTATTCCTTTCAGATGTCTCATTATTCTCTTTACAGTCATTAAATAATTTTCCCTGGGATTAGCAAAGAATCTTGCAACTATCCCTACAGATAATGCAATATCAAGTCTTCTATGCACTACATATTGCAACTTGCCAATCATAGACCTATACATTGTTTGGTTCACCTTAGTAGAATCATCATTCTTTGACAATTTGTGTCCTATCACCATAAGTGTACTTACTGATTTGGAATCCTCTAATCTAAAAAAATTTAGTATTTCCTTGACATACTTTGACTGAGTGATGTATATACCATAGTTCATCTGATATACTTGTAAATCCATTAAAAATTTGATCTCTCCAAACATAGACATTTTAAATTCTTGCTTCATTTGATTTGCAAAATCCTTGCATAAAGCATTTTAACCTCCAAATATGGTATCATCAACAAATATTTTAGATAACAAAATACCTTTGTCTTTCTCTGTCTTTATCCATAGATTAATGTTATCATCAGTCTTTTCATATCCAATCTTCACAAGATAATTATGAAGTCTCTCATACCATGCTCTTAGTGCTTGTTTCAAACCATATAGAGCTTTGTGCAGTCTTCATACCATGTTTTTATTGCTATCATCAACAAAACCTTCTAGCTATTCTATGTAAACTTCTTCCTTTAATATGTCATTTAGAAATGCAAATTTAACATCCTTCTAATAAACTTTGAAACCTTTGTATGCAAAATAAGCAAGCAGATTTCTCACTCCTTCCTATCTAGCAATAGGGGCAAATGTCTCTTCATAGTCAATTTCTTCTTCTTGTGCATATCCCTTGTAAACCAATCTTACTTTGTTTCTTGTGACTTCACCATTTTCATCTAGCTTGTTTATGAATACCCACTTGATACCAATCACATTCTTGTCTTCTAGTCTAGGAACTAGACTCCATATTTTGTTCTTCTCTATTTGTTCAATCTCCTCTTCCATGGCTTTGTACCAGTCAGCATCTTCTAGTGCATCTTTTACTATTTTGGGTTCCTTCATGCTCAACAAACATGTTTCATTTTTCAATTTGTTTCTTGTCATTGTTCTAGCATATTTATCTCCAATGATTTGAGTAGCAGGATGATGTCTTTTGACATACTTAGACAATCTTGGTTCAACTCTTGTTTCTTCATTTTTTCTTTCAATTTTGGAATCACTATGTGTATCTCTATCAAGTATCTCAACATCTCTTTCATGTATACTAATCTCAAAATTAGAATGTGCATCCACTTCATTCTGTAACTCAACATTCATAAGGTGTGCCTCGGTAGTCACTATAACTTTCTATTGATTTGTAAGTTGATTTGCAGCATCTTCTTCAGTAGGCATTCTTTTATAAAAGTATACAAATGATTTATATTCTTCTAACCTTTTCATAGGTTCAGCCTCATGTACTTCTATATATTCATCAAGATTCACATTTGCACTTTTCGCAATTTTGTCAGTATTAGTATTCAAACACTTATAAGCTTTACTTCTTATGGAATATCCTAAGAATATACCTTCTTCACTTTTTGCATCAAACTTCCCTTTCCTAAAATCTTTAAGAATGTAACACTTACTTCCAAAAACCTTAAAGTATTTTACATTGGGTGGATATCCATACCATAGTTCAAAAGGTGTTGAATGAGTACCTTTCTTGATTTGCACATGATTCAAGGTATAGACAGCTATACTTATAGCTTCTCTTCTGTATTTCAGGGCAATATTCTTCTCCATCGTGAGTGTTCTAGCACAGTTCATTATAGATTTGTTTCTCCTTTCAACTATTCCATTTTGTGGAGGGGTTCAAGGGGCAGATGTTTGTCTCTTGACTCCTCTATCATTACAGAACATCTCAAATTCATTTGATGTGAATTCTCCTCCTCTATCAGATCTCAAACATTTCAGACTTTTACATGTTTCTTTTTCAACTCTTGCCAAGTACCACTTAAACATTTGAAAAGCATCATATTTCTATTTCAAAAACATAACTATCATCATCCTAGAGTAATCATCAACAAATAGCTTTATGTACTTATCTCCCTTGTAGATTTGCACTTCAATCAATCCACACAAGTCAATATGACAATCTCTAGTATTCCTTTAGAAGTATAAGTTTTACTCTTAAAACTTGACTTTGTCATTTTTCCTAGCTGACATTTTTTGCACACTACATTATTAGGCTTCTTCAACTTAGGCAAACCTCTAACTTCCTTCATGTTACTGCTACTAACCAAGTTATCAAAATTAACATGACATAACCTTTTGTGCCAAAGCCATACATCATCAAATTTTACAACAAGACAAGTAGCATCCTCTATATCAAGATAGAATATGTTACTTCTAGTTTGATCACCTTTTCCAATTAGTTTTCCGTTTGTGTCATATATCTTAGCAATCTTGTTTTCAAATTCAACCTTGCATCCCAAATTGGTCAATTGTGACACACTCAACAAGTTATAATTTAGTCCTTCAACATAGTAAGCATTTTCACATGAAATCTTATCTATGAGTTTGATATAACCTTATTCCTTTGATCAAACATGGTGCATCATTACCAAATCTTACACTATTTTCATAATAACAATTTAAGGTAATGAACTTACTTTTGTCCTCAGTCATATGATGTGAGCATCCACTATCAATAATCCATCTATTATTTTTGTTCACACAAGTCACAAGTGCAATTGCCTCATCTTCATCAGATTTGTCCTTCATTGCAACATACACCACTTTATCATCATGTTCATAAAAATCATTCCTTGTTTCCTCTTCAACAATGTAGTGTGACTTCTTGCCTTTATCTTTGTAATCTTTGCTATCATCTTCTCTTTTGATCTTGTACTTGTCACCACCTCTATAGTTCTCCTTTATGTACATCTTGCAGCAATATGACCAAACTCATTGCAATTAATACAAATGATGGGTAACTTACCTTTGAACTTGCCTTTACCTCTGTGGAATCTTTTTGCCAGTAGTGCTTCCAGTTGTTCAACATCTTCCTCATCTATATCACTATCACTAGACACATATTTTATCTTTCTCTTTTTCTTCTTCTTCTGCTTCACCTCATTAGAATCTTTCAATAACAGCTTAGCTTTGAAAGTAGATTCAAGACTCTTAGGTTTTTAATTATCAAAGTTAGATAGCTCAAAATCAGTGAGTCCACCTACCAGACCTTCAAGGGTTCGATTATTTTCTATAATACATCTCAACTCTTGAATTGTAGAAACTCTAATAGCATAAATAGGCAATAGTGTTCTCAAGACTTTTCTTAGCATAGTATCATCATCTATCTGACTAGTAGCTCCTTTTATTGCACTAACAACTTCTTTTATTCTACTAACATATTGAGCAGTATTCTTACTTTCTTCCATTTTCATATCATCGAACTAACCTCTAAGACTCTATGATTTGGCTCTTTGAACATTTTTGTCTCCTACATAGATGGTGGCTAGGGCACCCACATTTTCTTTACACTGCCAAGACCTTTGACATCATCAAATTTGGCATATCTTAGGGCAGAGGCAATCTCCAACATCGCTTGATTGTGTTCTTTCTTCTTCTTCATATCTGAAGTAGTTAGGACTCCAACTGGATCAACATGTTCCATAGAAATGGTAGATTATGCATGATCTCCAAGTCCTCCAAGGTGTAGCTTCATCAAACTTTGCCATGCAAAAAAGATATCTCTATTGAGCTTGGGTACTTCTCTTTTAGACATCTCAATCTTTGTGCTTCTAGTACCTTCAAACTAATCCTCTTAAGCACATGGCTCTAATACCAACTATTGGAATACTTTAGAATAACTAAGAGGGGTGAGGGTAGGGGGGGGAAGTGAATTAGTTATCCAAGGTCCAAATGTATAAATAAAACTTTTCACAGCTTAATGAACCCATAAAACATTCATATCCATGCATGCATCCATTAGATTATGCAATCACTAAAACTTGTAGGTTACTGTTAAATCAACTTGCATAAATGTAAAGCATGAAACATAATAGATTCATCAACACACTTGACACAATGATTTATGTGGAAACCCAATTTGGGAAAAGCCACCAATAACATGCTACTCCTTTTCACTCTTCTAAAGTGATGTCGTGTGAAAGGCCAACCCTGTTAAAGGTTACAATACACACTATTAAATGTAACCTAATTAAGGGATTTCAATCACCTAGTTAGAAGTGAGCCTTGTTAGAGGACTTTAGGCCATTCACTTGGAATGCCACCGAGTTAAAGGATTTACAAATGACTATTAGGTCAACCTTAATCCAAAGGATTTACTCTAGACTGATACAATTGTTAGAGAGTAATAGTAGAGCTTTGATCTTATACAACTTACAACTTCTCTTGTAGATTATAGATCTCTATTCAATCCTTAATTCTACTTGGCCTTCATATTGTGTAGCTCTGATAGCTTTTTCACCCTTCAAGCATTCATCTCCTTATGCCTTCCTGCTTAACATGTCATTGAAGACTCTTCTCTTAGGTCACTTGATGAAGCAAAACCCTTAACTCCTTGTCTTCCTTAGGTTCTCACACATGACAACTTTTCTTCATGACTAGACATTCCTATAAATAAGAAATTAGGATATTTTCTCACTCATTTTCTATTATCAAAATTTAGGGTTTGGATAAATCAAGTAGGATACAATGTATCTATCCCATATTTCATATCACTTCTAGAAACTTCTCCTAGAATCCATTTGAATTCATCTAAAAATAGTTTACCTCTATTTCTATGCCACTAGCTCATCAAACTTATCTTCCTGCTGGTTCACAAAATTCAAGAAAACAAACTTGTTGGCTCAGATTCAGCGAGTCTTCAGTCTTTAAAATAATATAGCAGCTTAGCATTATCAACCTTCTAATGCTCAACACATACTGTGTTGCTCAGCATCAACTGTAAAATCACTCAGCATCAACCAAACTTTACTTGGGATCAACTGCCTTGCTCAGCATCCACTAAAATTTTCTTTTACTCGGCTCCAACTAACTTTCTGCTCGGTTTGCATTAACTTTTTTCGGCACCTACTATCCACTCAGTCAAGCTTGGCAGACAAAATTTATGTAACTTGTTCTTCTAAACATTCTTAGTGTAGCTAACATTTGTAACCTTAAGTAGATTATCAATACATCATGTCATCATTTTCTTAACTGATCCTTGTACTTCATTACATAATCATAACTCAACCTTTCATCTAGGTGTTTTTGTTACATCTTATTGATCAAATTCTATTCATCAATCAACTAAGTGATAGTAATTGAATCTTCTAAGTAGTTGTCTTACCAACAAATAGTAGGTTTGACATCAGTGATGAAACAATAATTGAAACACATAGTCTTCTTCAACAATCTCCCTCTTTCAATGATCTCTTTCAATAATGATCTTTTCAACCAAATCTCACTAGGCTCAACATATACTGACTTACTTGGTCTAAGTTAACCTTTACTTCACTCGGTCTCCATTATTTTTCTCCACATTTATGCTAGCTCAGTCTCTACTAGGGTGCTTGGCTGTAGTGCCTCTCATGTTTGTAGTATGTACCTTGTCTATATTTTGGTTTGAGAGATACTTGATACTCTATTTATATGTACTTGAGATGACCTAAGGGTTGGATGTTATACTTTGATTCAGTATCATAGATACTTTACTGCTATACTGTTCAGTTTATCATATTCCCATTTTGAGATGACAGTAGGTCTATGATGATATCAAATTATCTGGTATTTTGATATATTTTCTGATAATGTTCTGTGATGGATTTTATGCTATGGTTAATTACTTCATTCTTGTCTCTTTATGCTTTACACAAACATGAGTGATGCAAATGGATTTTTAAGTATAATTGAGCAAATGGTTAAATTAGTTATTTAATGCATTTATTGCTCCAGCTATGTTATTATATGCAATTGCACTTGATCATGTATTTTAGTGTGCAAGATTTATATCCCTAGCAGTGGCACCTGAAGTTGGTGATTTAGCTATTCATATTTTACCAATATTGTCCCTATATGGTTGACATATCCTTATTTAATTGTTTAAATTAAACCTTTTGATGATTACTAAATTTGAAATCTAGAGGTTCGCATTGTCGCAAAAGTTGTTAAGCGATTTTCTATGATTTCAGGTTTTTGGGCTTTAAATTTTCTTGAATTTAATTTCTGGTAGCTTTTCCTTAGGTGAATTCTTGTTACGAGGAATAACTTATTTTTTTAATTTAGGTCAATTTGGAGTCTAGCTAGTCTAACTGGCTATTTGCCCTTATCAACTATTCACTCGAAAAGTGAATAAGTATTGAAATGGGGATTTGTTTTCTCACTTTTTTCAATTTTACAATTTGGAAATTGGAGAGCTTTTCTAAAATCCTCTTTCTAAAGGATTGGATTTCAATTTGTTCTAAGAGCTGTGAGCATGGGATTTTTGTGAGATCGGTCTCATTGGATCCAACTCAGGTAGACCTTACTTTGTCATGATTTTCGGTAGATTCAGCAGGTGATTTATTTTATTGAGTTGATTTTAGTTTTTGCCCCTTTTGTTGTCTGGTAGGACTTTCCCATTTTCTTGTTTTTGCATCATTTCAGCTTATGTTTCTAGTAGCAGTTTATTGGGAGGCTGAGAACTAGTGTTACCCTCTATTTCTATTTGCTAGTTTTGCTTCGTTGGTCAGGCATGAATATTTTATCTATTTTTGGGATGAGGGTTTGGGGTTTCACACCGTTATGCTTGTCATTTTTTCATACGGTGTCTGAACCCAAATATTATTGAATTTTTAGAGTTTTTGTACCCAAAGGCCAAATGGGTTTTAATTTCAAATTTTTCTAGTTTTTGCAGTTTTTACCTTGTTTTGTGTGCCACCTTGTTTTCTCAAGTTTTCTTGGCATGAGTTTGTTCGTGGAACTGGATCATCCATTTGGATGTTAGTTGGACCTTTATAGCACTTTTATGTTGCATTGGGATGTGAATCACATCTATCCTCCCTTTTTCTTTTTTTTTTGTTGAGTGACTTTCTACTTTGAGTTCTCATCTAGTCCTTGTGTTATGATCTTTGTGATAGTGGTGCATTACACACAAGTACATGCACATACATTTGTCAATTGACTTGCAAGGCCCAATCTTTTGTGGTACTTTTGGAAGTTATGATCATTGGGGTTGGGTTGGGAATTTGTATGCCTCTGGGCACTCATCATTGGATGAGAATGGGTAGGGTAGGGTAGCATGTGGAGGGGGCTTCTATCTCATAGCCTAGCAATCATGGTGCCATAGGTTGGCAGAGGAAGCTTTAAATAAGTGATAACTAAATAAAATGTTGGGTGGTAATACGACTTGAGATAATAAAATGTGTGAGCACCTAATTAAGTTTGAGGATACAATGTGTGAGCACCCATTTAAGTTTGAGGACACATGATCTGAGCTTGGACTTTCTAATGCTAAGCGACTCTCCATGATGTCAGCCCCTACTTAGTAGCTCATTGAGTGTCTGACTAGGACCTATAGTTTATGCATTATCTATGATCTTGGTTTCAGTCATCTTACTATCTGGCATGTTTGTTAGCCATGGACATTGTGCTTTATGTGTGTTTATGGTTGGATCATTATCTCCATCAACACGGCAGGAGTGGTCCTGTGGGTTCCACATGGTTGGGAGGTGTAGCTACCTATACCACTGTTGGGGACTAGTGTATAGAGATGGTCTATTGTCCTAGTGTGATCATTGCTAGATGTTTTCACTTGGTACCTCAGGTTCTAGAGTATGCTATCTTGTGTTTTATATTTTCATTAGAATGCTTGTATATCATGTGTAGATGATGTTAGTTATTTATGCATTTCATTATTATGATGATTATTATATGATAGATGACGTTATCCATATTTGTAGGGTTATCTTATGCTTTACTTATAGCATGTTAGACTTCCTTATGCTTATGTTGTAGCACGTTCTAGTAGTGATGTCCTTATATGATAGTACTGATGATCTAATTGGTAGCTTGGGATGTTATGCGCAAGGGATGGCTAGGGTGCATGATGTTCTTATGATGCTATTATGGTTGGGAGGAACCACGTACTTAGTTTGGTTGTACAATTCATTGTGATGTTATTTCTGTTTATTGTGATGTTGTTTTAGTACACTGTGATGTTACCTTCTATACTTTCCCTTCACTATTATGTTTACTCATTAGATTTAGATTCTGGCTTTCCATCGTTCAGTTATTGTTCGAGTGTCTTTGCCTCAAGATGTGGATCTAGTACTCCCTAGTGTGGAGGAACTTCATTTCCTATCTTTTTACCTTTTTGTTTTCTAGCTTGTTGTCTTGGAATCTTGCATGGAATCGTACTTTCTAACGTGAGAATGAAAGACCTCACATGGTGTGTTGGATTTCTTTGCATGGTCTTTGGAACTTCCTCACATGAAACCCAACACCACTTTTGGGTGTCTAAGTTGTTTGGCCAAGTACTTTCTCACGTCGTATGGTGCACATTCTCACGCAGAAGGTACTTCCTTGCATGGCATGCTACACACCTTCCTGTGAGAATCTGTCCATTGTGATCTAAGCAATTCGTGTATGATGTTGTCATGTGCACTCATACTTGTAAAAATAAATATGTTGGCTTGTATTTCATCCTTGTTCCAAGGATCTCCATGTGGGCATTACATAGGCAACCTTTGACTTGTTTGGCATGTAATGAAATATAAACAAGTCCTTTGTAGCTCAACCTTCTCTAGATGGCTTGGTCCTAGTAATGACTGACCAATGCTATCTTGGAAATGACTAATTTTTGGCCACTTAGAGGCAATTTGGGCTTAGAGATCAACAAAATCCCCCTTTGACATTAGTGGCAAAAACACTTTGTCATGACTTAGTAATAAAAAACATAGCACCCCCCTTAAGAATATGATTCATTTTTTAAAAATGTTAACTCTACTATACAAGTTATAAATGTCCACACTTTGATGCTGACTCATTCAATCTTTCATTTTCCCTTTGTTTATTCTAATATTTCCCCCTTTCATTTTTTGTATACATATTCCCCTTATTTTTAACACTTATGGCTTGGGATTTGTAGGGGTCAGCTGATATTTATCCAAAAATGTTTTGTAAGAAGCCAAATTCTCTTCAAGTCCTTTATTCCATCTTGCTCTCACTAATTCCATGACTTGTATTTGAATCTCTAGATGAGCAACTAGATCAATCAAGCTCTTTGTTGTTGAAAGATGAGAATCTTTCCTTGATATATCTTGAGCCACTGATAATTCCTTTTGAATTATCTATAAATGGGGTAGTAACATAAATTGAATAGAAACAAATGTTTTCCTAATGTTATTATCTGTAGCCATCAACTCGGCCAACTTCCCTTGATCATATGTCATTTTCTTGAAAGTATGCGAGCTTGAACTTGCATTCTTACTCAATGAGATTGTACAAGCCTTCATATCTACTTGTAACTTATCAATAATATGTTGATTCTCCAATGTGAAGAAATCAACATCACAAAGTTTCACTTACAAAAAATGAATGAGTTTCAAAATTTCTTCCACACTCGTTACAAGAGTAGAAAGCTCAACTTGCCTAATTACAATTTCAGTTGAGACTTTCTCCAAAACTTTGTGCTCAAATTTATTTTCAAACCATCTCATCAATTTTTCACTAATCTCTATATATTATGTTTGAATCTTATCAACTACATACACTAGTTTATCTAAAATTCAATGTTGCTCATTAACATCATGAATCTCAAAAGCATAAAAAAAAAATCCTTGATATTCTGTAATACCTGCTTTTTCTTGTGTTCTCTTCTCAATTGTTCTTGCTTTGTCTTGAGACTTAGCAAGGTTTGCAAATGTTGCATTTTCTCTAGAGTCATGCTATTCAAGTCATGCGTAGGCAATGTAATTACCTCATCTAAACTCATTGTATCCTCTAGTGTCTCATGTTTTTGTGTCACTATTTGTGATCAAGGGGTGTTATCACTAGGTAGTGATACCTGCAGTTGTTTTCCCTTTACACTCAATCTAGGTATCTATCTAAGCTCCTATGGAGTTGATCTAACTTGTTGTATAGGTGTAACAGTTAATGTCTATGTTGGCATGGCACTTGGAAGTTGTATAAGATCTTGGATAGCCTCTTGTTCTTTGGGTTTCTCTATCGACTCTATTTACTTCTCCTTTTTTCCTTTTGTGGTGCCATATGTGACATGGGTAAATTATGGAAACACGATTATTTCCTTGCCCTATTGCTCAACACTCATGTTAGAAACCATTGTAACTGATGTAACTTAAAAATCATTAGTCTTTGCACTTTCAATCCTTGAATAATCTTTAATTTGAAACAAAATGGGGTTGGTGCATGGTATAAAGGGGTCTAAGGCATCTGATGTAGCATTTTTCAAGTCTTCCTCAATTAATACATTTTGATTTTGTAATGATGAATCATGAATGTCTTCAATGGTGACAGCATCTTGTTGTTCACTCCCTTCTACCAATTGCCTTATTTCTTCTTCTAGCTTTGCAACTTACTCTTCATTATCTTGACCTGTTAATTCTACTACATATTTACCTTCTTCCTTTTCTTCATTAGTCGATGGAACAAGCAATCTAAATGCTTTCTTCCATATTATTATACTCTCTTTATCTACTTCATGAGATTTATTCTTTAAAATTGTATACACTCTTTCTTTTCGTATAAATTTCTTTACAAAATCTTTTAGGGCTATGGACATATGTGTCTTTCCCAAATCAAGCATTGTTTGTGCTAAAGTCGTCTCCCTTATTTGTCTTTAAACAGATAATGCCCACTTCCACTTAGCATCAATTTTATTGCAAAAATCCTCAACAATGCCTTTACCTAATTCTATAGGTGTATATCTAAACTTTATCATCATATCCATCATAGTTTTTTCAAACTTCTAATAATCTTTATTTAAAGAATCATAATTAATAATTGTAAAACTTGCAAAACTTGTTGAGTCCCTAATCTCCTTACATACTTGGTCAATAGTCATCAGAGGTAGTCAGTGAATAATTTGAAGTTTTCTCAAATCATCATACTCGGTTTCTTCTTCATCTTGCTCCTCCTCATCAAGTGTAACGACTAATTTTTCTTCTTGGCCTCTTAGGTAAGCTTTGCTTCTATGCTTTGGTTGAGTTCCTCTTTGTTAGGCTTCCTTTGCCTTTTGCAACTAGGGATTGAGTTACCTTTGATCTTGTGATTACTCTTCTCTTCAGCTATGGATTTTGTGGTGTAACAACCTTCTTCACATCTTTCTTCAAATCCTCCTTAACCTTTGGATCAACAATCACCACTTTCTTCTATTTTGTTGCCCTGGACTTGGTAACTACTAGCTCCTTTCCATTTGATTCTCCAACTTCAACTTCTTCATTAGATTCCTCATTCTCTCCTTTGCCTTTGGTTATCTGAAGTTGCCCTTCGCTAAGTTTTCCCTCAAGATCTTTAATCGCCTTTTTTAATTTCCTATCTATCTTGGGAACTTTTATTTTCATTAACATCTTAATCTTGGTTGTCTCATAGGTACCAAATGCCTCAACATTCATATCAATTTCTTTAGATAACAATGTAGTCACTGTTGTTGTAACTTCATCAAGATTAACTTCATATTGCATTGGCCTCAACCATGTAAACCTTGGTTGTACTAGCTATGCGTAGATGAAATTTGTATCTACCATAAAGCATATATCATCAAAATAATGATCTACCATTGACTTAGGCATCCTCGTCCTATTTTTCATATTATTCTTGAATTCCTCAAAATAATTATCCATTATCACCTCAAAATTATCTCCTAATTGATTTATTAGGTCACTTACTTGCTCAATTGTTGGTCTACTCCTATCCCATGCTATGGTGTCGACGATGGGGAATGAATTATGTACATAAAATAATATACAAACAAGTAAGGAACTGAACTTACATGAAATAGTGTTATTTGCTTTCCTAATCACTCTAAGATTCTCTAATAATTATTGTAGTTGTAGCTCAATGAGATCATAAATATAATATTTCTTTACAAATTTATATCCTAGGTCCATTGCAATGCAAGGTACACTATTTAGTTGGATTGACTGATAGAATTTGTGTACAATCACATGTACTACAAATACAGTGGTTGGATCTTCGATCGACATACCACAACCACTCCACTTCACCTTTTTTAATTGTTCAACAATGTCTTTCATAGCACACCCCATTGTCTTTGATCTATCCAAAGTAGGATAACCAGTCACTTGAAAAAGGTTAGCCTTGTTTATCTTGATTGGTCCACCTTCTAACCATATCTTCATATCATGAACTCAAGTCAACATAATCTTTATCAATTCAACCTTAAAAACCTTCTAAAATGATAGGGCACAGGTCAGCCCTTTCTTGGCAACAATTTTTTTCATCCCTCAACACTCCATTGTCACATAATTTCTCATATGCTGCTCAAAGTTCATAATCTCTAGTTTCTACCACTTTGCACATATAACACGATCTCACATCATGAATCATTGTTACTCTTGGTGGAATTGATGATAGTGCACCATATTCATCACCAGTCAATGTACCATTAGGGTACTCCTTGAATTTTGGTGGAGGACATTGATCATTCCTCCCAATGTGTATGTTCCTTTTCTTCAACATTTATTTTGCAGATGTAGATACAGAGGATTCCATCTCTAAACTACGGTTTGAACAATTTTCCTTCAACAACTTCAAAAAATAACTTAACATTGAAACTTTACTTATTGAGTTCTTCCAAATTTTCCAATGGCACATTGTGATCCTCTTGTTATATCACTAAGATCGCCTTAATCACTTGTGTACTAAAAATCACTTGGTAAAATTAAATGAATACCAAAATTTGATATATGCCTTAAATCTATTCATTTAGGTTTGTAATAAATGTGTTTGTACTTTGGTAGGTACATAACAGTTATCTTGGCTTCCACAAGTTGTGTTTGTGCTTCTTTTCATTCAAATACTTGGTCACTATTATTTGACTCTACCAATATCATTTCATTTGATCAATACATCAACTCAGTCGATGCAAGCACTTGGTCTATATTGTAATGCTCAATCAATACAGACAATATTATTGATGCTCGATACTTGATAGTATAACTTATTCCATAGCCTAGTTCTTTTCCTAAATATGCCCTAATGTATCCTCATTTGTGTTGGTATGGACTCTTAATCTCATTTCTTGTTAGGCACTGGTGTATAATATAATATTTGAATATACAATCCCTTACATACCTTTTTGCTTAGTTGGATGTGGTGTGATCACCTAATCCATTAGATTTGACGATCTTAACTTTTCTTTCTTCACTACTTCCAACTTCTACTATCTCTTTTCATGATATATTTATCCCAACTTTCCCTTTTCCTTTATTTCTTTCATTGTTTGGTGTTGGTGCTCGGGTCATGAAGTTCTTAATAATATGTCCAACCTTGAGACAACTAAAACAAACTAGGTTTCCATTCAACCATTTCTTATAGTTACCTCTGAAATGTGTCTTAATGCAATTTTCTGGAATGTATCCATACTCTCCACAATAATGACAATTATACCATGTGTTGTAATCCCAATTGTAAGAATTACTTTTCTTAGGTGAAAAAGGTGCATGTGTTTTCACTTTAGATGTCTAGTTGGATTTTTCTTTGGATATGCATTCTTGAGCTCTATGTCCATATTTTTGACAATTGTAACAATGTCCTTGAAATATAGGTGTAGTAGGTGCATCACTTGTATTTGACTTGCATTCATGTGCTTGGTGTCCTTGTTTCTTGCAATTAAAATAATTACCAGTAAAGTTAGGTTTAGGGTTTTGCATACCATATTTGCTTCTACAAATGTTCATTGTGTGTTTAATTTTACCACAATGATGGCATGTAGGTTTTCCTTTGGATTTTGCATATATATGCTCTATGCTCTTTGATGACTCTCCCACTTCAATAGATGAAGAGTGCTTAATATGTCCTAGACCAAAAGTATCACTAGATGACCTTGCTGATTTCATCAGTTCTTCAAAGTATCTGATAGATTCACTTGATTTATTCATTCTTCCAAAAAGTTCTTTCTTATTTTTAACTCATTTCTTAGTTGGTCACTCTATGATCTCATATTTATGATCTCCATGTCCTTTCTATTCAACTCTTGATTTTCAAGTAACAACTCATTCATCATGTCCAATTTATTGTTTGAAAGCTTTTGTGCATCAAATAATCTTTCTTCAAGTTTGGCAACCATTTGTCTTTTATCTTCTTCAACCATAGTCTTATCTTCTTCAGATTTTTTCTTTTGTTGAATTACCTCACATACTCTTATTGATTGAATTTCCTATTCTCTTTTGAGTTCTCTGACTTTTTTACTTAGAATGCTATTCTTCTCCATTAGATCGGCTATTGTTGCATCACTATCACCAGTATTTCCATTGTTAACCAAGTCCTAACATCAACTTCCTTGTATAGTGTGTCATTCTATTGAATGGCCCCATCTTTTCTTTTCTTTAAGGATTTCCTTAACTATTCTTTTTCTCCTTCAAGTTGTTGCAATATGATTTGGATTTTAATCATTTGATTCTTAATGATCTTTCCCAATTTGTATTCCTCCATTTCCAAGATCTAATCTTTCAAGTTGTTAGAATTCTTTCAAGACAACTAAGCTCTGATACCAATTGTTGGAAGTCTTATTGGGAAATAAGATACTAAGAGGGGGTGAATCAGGATCAATAAAAATTTTACTGTTAAAACAATATCTCAATTTAACTGCATTCACTCCTAATCCATCTCATATCTTAGATCTCATTCCATATAATCATAAACTTGTAATGTTGAAATCAAAATCTATCTAAGCATAACATCCATGAAAACATAAACACATAACACAAAAGATTTGGTAACCCAAAAACCCTCCAAGATGAAGATAAAACTAGGTTGGGGATGAAACCCGCAAATTTTTACTGTTGCAACAAAAAAGTTCACCTTTTAGGGCTACAATTTGATCACTTCTGATGATCTACCCTATACGGGGACTTCTTTATTAAAATCTTTATAATATTGTTAGGTCTCACCTTCATTAAAGGAGTTTCCACTTACAATTAAGGACTCTGTTAGGAGATTTAAATAAAGTCTGTTAAAACCATTCTATTAAGAGATTTTCCCTAACTTAATCTATCAAAATTAATTCAATACCTGATCCGTCACTTTTCTCTACAAGTTGTTTATGGACCTCCTCTCTTCAATATTTCAAATTGATCTCCTTATTTGATATGTTTTGTTATGTCCTTCACTGCTAAGTTACTCTATTTGATCTTCTCTTTGACTTAGCCTCCTTGCTTTGTACTTAGCTTGTCTGCACCTTCACATCTTCACACTCATTGTTCTTGTATGATTTAGGGTTAGATCCCTTCATTAAATAGATAATAGTAGAAAGTTATAGATCTTAATCAATAATCTATATTTCATCCCTTTTCCATTTTACCCTTCTAATTTTTTAATTGGTTAATCTGCTCTTCTTGGGATTAATGCCTTTTGCAAAAATGTGCAATCTACTCATTAACTATCTCTTCAATCATTAAATGTCACGTAGAAGTTGCTTAAAATGATTTACATAAGTGTTTGTGTCATTACAAACTCATATGTCAAAACTCGTTTACTTGGCAATTGAATGTTCCAATGCTCGGTCCTAACTAACATTCATGTTGTCACTTGACTTCTATAGGCTCAATATATACTAAATTACTTGGATAAGTTAACCTTTACTTCACTTGGTCTCCATTTTTTTTCTTGGCATGTATGTTGGCTCGATCTCTACTAGGGTGCTTGACAACCTTTGACTCATTTGGCATCTAATGAAATATAAACAAGTCCTTTGTAGGTCGACCATCTCTGGATGGCTCAGTAGCAGTGATGACCAACCAACATTGCCTTGGAAATGACTAAGTGTTGGACACTAATAGGCAACTTGGGCTTAAATATCAACATTATTTTCATCTTTGTTAATATGTCACACTTCACAATATATTGTGCTATGCTATCTATATCTTATTCTCATTTCATACCATATATGTATAAGTTATTTGAAGGGCATCAACAAATATATCCATGACAGCAACAATAAAAACATCAATTGAGCCGACTAACAAAGATATAGTGTGTAACACAAAGACTCTTGAGCCAAAAATCATTCTCCAATACATACAAAGAATGTAGGAAATGCATAAAGAATTATATCAAGAATATACATCCTCCTTGATATCCTAAATATTTTCCATAAATACTACACATTACTATGAGGACCAAAATACCTTCGGTTGGTCCTAAAAGACAAACCTATCAAACCTACTATTCATGCAAGTCAAAAGATAGTGGAAACCTCCAAAAATATTGTGAAAACAAACATATTATCCCATGATCATAATATAATCATATCATCCAATTTCAAAACCAAAAAATATGGTAAAGAGGAATGCAAACCATTCCTATCACTTTTTGCTCTATATCTTGATAGACAAATGCACAAATTACAATAACATTAACTAATGAGAAATTCAAACCATAACACTTGAGATGTAGCATTATTTAGAAGGTAGATATGAGGTTCTAGCATTATTTAGAAGGTAGAGAGAACTCAATAACTACCTTCTAAATTCCTCTATCGATGTTATCATGTTTTGTTTTTTCCTTCAATACTTGCTCAATGTTAAGGAAATTTCTATAACATCCTTCTTATATATGAAATCATGCATAAATTCAATCTTCAAATTCCTTATGAAACCTTGTAGGCTATGAGATTTCTCTCTCTTATACCTCATTCTTTATGATCCTAAGATCACATTAACTCTTTGAAGGCCATCTTTATTTGCAACATGAAAGTCATAAAATTTGCATTGAGTAGGAAATAAAGAATACAACTTTCTTTCTAAAATGAACATAATCTATTTAATCAAGTTTCCAAATGAAATATATAAATGCAATTCTTAAGTGCACATAATTTGGCACTACATGGGTGATGCAAAGATAAATTCAATAGAAGCAAAAAACAAAAGGAACCATCACCAGAAAGAGATAACAATATTCTTCTATTTGATTCATCAAATGAACAGTATATACACTTGCTCTCCTAAATATTTCTTCTCCCTGTAACTTTGTATTCAAAAACTTCACTAAACCTAAACCTAAAACTCTATTTATACTTGTTAGGACGGTCTATGAAACATTCTAGATTATTACAAAATAGGAAAACTGACCCAAAGAGATCTCTTGCCAAAATGGTTTACAGAATATTCTAGGTCTTGCCAAAATGGCTTAAAAACTGTTCTAGGTTATTACAAAATAGGAAAACTAACCCCACAATGGTCTGGACACATCCCAAGAAAAGATCTTTATGTCTATGCTCCTACACCATACCAAAAATGATGCAAAGATAAACTCAACGAAAGCAAAAACAAAAGGAACCAGCACCAGAAAGAGATAGATAACAATATTCTTCTAATTTATTCATCAAATGAACAATATATACACTTGCTCTCCTAAATATTTCTTCTCCCCATAACTTTTTATTCAAAAACTTCACTAAACCTAAACCTAAAACTCTATTTATACTTGCTAGGATGGTCTACGGAACATTCTAGATTATTATAGAATAGGAAAACCAACCCAAAGAGATCTCTTGCCAAAACGACTTACAGAATGTTCTAGATCTTGCCAAAATGGCTTACAGAATGTTCTAGGTTATTATAGAATAGGAAAACCAACCCCACAATGATTTGGACACATCCCAAGAAAAGATCTTTATGTCTGTGCTCCTGCACCATACAATCGGGGACAATAGAATCCAAGTCCCTTGAATTTTCCTTCCTCTTTCTTGTCTTCTAGTTCCTTGGTATTTGTTGTTTATACTCTAGCCAAGTACCCAAGTCAAATTTCATATTTTCACAAACCTCTTCCACGTAAGAATTCAGGTAGAACTCCTATAAACCTACAACAAATGGGACCTCATCATATATGAATTCATCAATTTGGTTCATTCTAGGAACCTTTGCATTTGTTTTTACGATGTCTTTATGCTGCAATATCTCCATAGTTGGAGACAAATTCATCATTGTTTGAGCTTTCTCTATTCTCTTAGCTTCATCATAAGTCTTCTTCCTTGCTGCAACTATTATCCTTTTGATAGGCCATACCACTTTCTTTCTGAACTTCAAATGCCATCTCTTGGTTCCATCAAGAACTAGAACATCCACCACTTTTCCATCTTTATGAATCTTTTCATCACAAGGCTCATCAACAATTACCACTTCAACCTCTTTCCTATCTCCAAGAACCTTTTTATCATAAGGTTCATCAACAACTATTTGCTGCAAACTTTTTATATCAACATCAATTTGTTCATTTTGTCCTTCCAATGGACAAGTCTTCTCTTCATTAGCAACCAAGTTCTTTATTCCATCTTCACAAGCTTTTGGAATCACAATGGATTGTTTCTCCAAATCACTATTTTCTTTTTCCATATTTTCTACAACTCCTCTTTTAGTCTCGCTAAATTTTCTTCCTCTTTTTTAAGTTCCCTCATTAGGAATCTCATTTTCTCTTGTATCTCTTGATTCATTCTAGCTTCCTCTTCTCTTTCTCTTTTTTTTGTCTCTTCCACTCTTTTCTTTTCCTAAAAAACACAATATGAAACCCATGCATCTAAAAGTATCATCTTATAATGAGATAAATCTCCTCTTGTGACCATTTTCTCCTATCTAAGTTCTCTTAACTCAACCTAGTCTTTTGACCACTCGACAAGTTCTCTTTCCAACCTGTCACAACAGACTCAAACTTATAATTCACCTTTGCCCAGAACTTTTGTTGGGCTTTGATACCTAAAATGATGCAGAGATAAACTCAACAAAAGCAAAAACAAAAGGAACCAGCACTAGAAAGAGATAGATAACAATATTCTTCTAATTGATTCATCAAATGAACAGTATATACACTTACTCTCCTAAATATTTCTTCTCTCCGTAACTTCGTATTCAAAAAATTCACTAAACCTAATTCTAAAACTCTATTTATACTTGCTAGGACAATCCACAGAACATTCTATATTATTATAGAATAGGAAAATTGACCCAAAGAGATCTCTTGCCAAAATGGCTTATAGAATGTTCTAGATCTTGCCAAAATGGCTTACACAATGTTCTAGGTTATTATAGAATAGGAAAATTGACCCCACAATGGTTTGGACACATCCCAAGAAAAGATCTTTAAGTCTGTGCTCCTGCACCATACCAAAAATGATGCAAAGATAAATCAACGGAAGCAAAAACAAAAGGAGCCAACACTAGAAAGAGATAGATAACAATATTCTTCTAATTGATTCATCAAATGAATAGTATATACACTTGCTCTCTTAATTATTTCTTCTCCCTGTAACTTCGTATTCAAAAAATTCACTAAACCTAAACCTAAAACTCTATTTATACTTGCTAGGACAGTCTATGGAACATTCTAGATTATTATAGAATAGGAAGACTGACCCAAAGAGATCTCTTGGTAGAACAACTTATAGAATGTTCTAGGTTATTATAGAATAGGAAAATCGACCCCACAATGGTCTAGACACATCCCAAGAAAAGATCTTTATGTTTGTGCTCCTACACCAATGGGGTTTCAATAGGGTCTCATACACTTTGATTATAGTTGCATTTATATGGATTTTTTTTTTCCAAATTATTTAAATCTCAAGATCCTTTTATAATGTATAAAATGGAATACACCATGATGTAATAGAATTCTATATAAGTACGCACATAATTATAGGAGGAATACCAATATTCCTCTATGATGAAGATCCTATTAGTGCAAAGATAAGTACCAATATGTGGTCTTCTCATTATGGAAGTATTTGGAGTTTTGTACCTCCTTTCCTGGGACAAGGAATCATAATGCAATAAAAGTAGATTGACTAATAGAAATAAAAATAATGTAGAAACACATATGATATCGAAGCACATAAAAAGATCATATTTGATAAATCAAATTAAGTGGAAATAAAAAAATGATGAATTAAACTCCCTTTGAGGGATAGTAGATGATACCACCTCAAATCAAAAAATTGACTGCCAAACTGGAATAAAGCTATATTTGGAATCAAGAAAATAGAATACTTAGATTGGTTGGTGGCTCTAAATAAGGGTCAAAATGGAAAATAATGGTTGGAATGCAAGGTTTATGACAAAAGGGAGAGTTTAGGTTGTCTTCAACCTCAACCTAGGCTCAAAACTAGAATTGGATTCTAAAAATTATAGTGTTTGGGAGCTCCAGGTAAGGGGAAAAAATGAGGTAAAGGGATGACTTGGTAAGGGTTGAGGTCAAACTTTACCTTCTATGTATTGAAAATCCTCAATTCAAAAACTTTGATAGAAGCTAGAAACCCTAGATCTATAATTTGAATTTGTCACTCTAAAAACATGTGATTCTACTCCTAAACATAAGAAAAATAGAATTTTTTTGGGGAGGGGGGTTGGTGTAGGGGAGTGGCTTTCCTTGTTTAAACCTCCATTTAGTAATCAACCTTGAAACGATAAATCATGTAAAAGTAAGACAAATATAAATATTCACCTTACTTACCAGATTTCTATGGATGGATTTAGATTTGTTATCCATGAAGATGTATAGATTCTTGTATATGGACGTGTAAGTGATATAGATTGTATAATGTCCCCACTAATGAAATAAATATACAACTTCAAAATAATATATCCATGGATGTAAATATTCTCTTGAATGCTTGAAGGAAGAATGCTTGTGCAATGTTGATGAACACATATCTCCTTCCCTAGTGATCAAATCCATTATCTCATATGAATAAAGAAGCTAGATGTTGATAAGGAAATATATGATTGTTGACATGAGATGAAGGCATTCAATCAATCATTTCTTTCTATACTTTAAACCTTTCTTGCAAATGATGACTTAAATGTATACTTACTCATGAATGTATGGATTTCACATACACAGGATGAACCACATCGATAATAATAGATGATTAAATCAAGTGAGTAAGCCTCCTTTTATGCCAATATTGGGATAAAATCCAAAAGGGGCCAACTAAAATCAGAGTGGAAAAACATTTAAAATCCCAAAATAATTATGAGATACAAGGAAAAACACCTATGGTAAGGGGTAACCCTGAACCTTCCTTGAGGGGTAAGGGATGACCTAAACCTTTACTTAGGGTAAGGGGAAACCTCAACACTTACTCAGAGATTTTTATACATTAGGATACCCTACAAGATCTCTAGGTGAAGAAATAAGGGTTAGGGACAAATAACAAGTCAGGGAAAAAAATGCAATTCAAGTATAAATGCATCCATGTTTTAGGAGATCACCAAAATAGAGGGCTAAAAGGTCTTATAAATCATGGTACACTTTTAATACAATACATTTAGCCTCCAATTTAGTGAGAGTATGAGCCAAACTAAAAATCATAGTAAAGTAGATCAAATGCATAAAATGATCTCGTCAAAACTAAGGATATAAAGAGACATTCATTCCCCCTAATAGATTTGATTCCTTATCGAATCCGAAATCATGACAAGAGATAGATCACTAATAAAAAGAATAAAAAGAAAAGGGGTGTGATTACCTTACCTAGTAAGATTTGTGCATCTTACTATGAGCCACACAAAATATATAATTAAATGGTTTAGCAAGCTTTTGTGTCATGCTAGTCAATTCTACCAACAACAAAAAAAATTGTGCCTTCTAGTGGCTATGTCTGTGTGTGTGTGTGTGTGTGTGTGTGTGTGCACCTCATGAATGGATCATGGTCCTTTGTATCCATAATGATTGATTTGTCTCTGCACCCTCATAAATTGATCAATATGTCACCATGCATATTGTACATGTTTATTCTAGGATAGATCAAATGGTCTAGAAAATTGTGTTATGCTATTCATTCAATCATATATATGTAAAAAGGGGAGAGTAATTATCCCTATCAAGTTGTGTTATGCTAGTGTACTATATTTTGTTGGGCCCACTTGCCGTTGCACCAAAAGCCATGACTGTTAGTGAACATGGAACACCACATAATTAACCACCTGTGGGCAGGGGAGCGCGTCGCATCACCCAACAATCTCCCCCTCGACGCGCATACCAATTGTAAGGATCCATTTGTCGTTGCACCAAAAGCCATGACTTTTAGTGAACATGGAACACCACATAATTAACCACCTGTGGGCAGGGGAGCGCGTCACATCACCCAACATATTTGTCATGCTTGAAGTAAACAAAATATATGCAATAAGAAGGCTATATATTCCGCTCCCCCAACCCTTGTGCACCCTTAAGATGGAAAAATAAGTACAAATTTATCATCTCTAGGAAGTGATGAACAAGGATAAAGAAATTTCAACACCAAGATGGTATCCAAAAGCAACACATAGTCCAACCCAAAGAGGTCACAACTCCTATGAGGCCATGGAAGGAACAAATGTAAGGTACACTTTTAAGATGATACATCATATTGCTCTTTTTCTGACTTGAGGAAAATCAAACACTTACTTTGGGATTCTCTCTTATGAAATATCAACTTAATTGATCACTTTCTACATAGAATACTCTTAAAAATGACAAAGTTAGAATTGGGATGATTCTTATCCCATAAGTATGTCCAACATTAGGTTGACAAGTCATTTCCTAAGTTATCATTCCTTCTAACTTGTAACTTATGTTTTCAAACTTCTCTTCCTCTCTACAAGAATGTATGAAAAATTAGAGAATACCACTTGAAATCAAATTACCTTGGTTTTCCTTTGCTTTGATAAAACTATCATGAATTTTGTCCCCTAAATAGCCTGCAAAATTAAATTGTGTACCCATCATGGGATTTTGAATTTTTGCTCCATATACATCATTTTAATAAGCATTTAAACTTGGGCATCAAGGCATGGTATCTGGTAGAGGGCATAGTAGGTGTTCATAAAATAATCTTTAAATGTGTCAAAATTGAAAGACTCTATGATCTCCATATTAGAAATAAGAATTGGTTTTATATTACTATCCTTCTATTCAAATATGGTGACAATTACACTCTCGTATAAATGATCATTAATGCCATATATCTCCTCAAGATTCTTCAAAACGTTTTTTACTAACAAAAATCTATTCATTTGAACCAAATACATATGCAATTACAACTTTATCTAAACCAATCATTGTTTTGCTAATACATGACAATAATTATCTTATACCAATGCCATATCTTTGCACCATAATCATTACAAAATCAACATCCAAAAATACATTTTTCACATTGAGCTTGTCCATATCAAGCCCCTATCCTTTTCTCACAGGGAATTTGGCTTCTCTCTTCTTCTATAAGTGTTAAAACATCTGCCAACCCATTTTTGGCTCTTTTTACATTCTTAATACTAGCTAGTTTATCCAGTGACATTTCATCTATACTTTTAGGACCATGGACATGATGTGCAACTATTTTCCTCACAAGTTTTTCCAAATATTTATCAATCTTGTAAGGATATGATTTATTACTCATCTTTGTAGTCAAGTTATTTGTAGACTAGAATTTTTACACTTTGAAATTGAGGGTTTCATAAAATTGACTTCAAACACACTTCCAACTTTTAAGAATTCATAAGACATGAACCAGCTTTCAATTCCTAAGTTGAATTGCTAAAAAATTACAAGAGACAAGCTTTCTTATTTCTTAAAATATGTCTTATTTGATTTTGTTGGCAAACCTTAATTTTACTTACAACTTTCTCCAAAGCTCAAAATAATATATTTTAATGATTGCAAATGATGAAGGTGAATTCAAAATAATCCTTAACATAGGATTTATCTATTTGCAATAGTTTTTTTTTGGGGTCAATTTGCAAAAGTTAAAATTTGACCCATTATAGATATTTTAAAATTACTGCATTCATACATGTTTATTTTCTATAATTACCTACTCCTATAGTTTGAATGTGCATCATTGATAACTCACAGTTGTGTGTAATCAATGACTTGGATTGAAAGATTTCATTTTAAAATTAATGGAGGTTTTTTTTATAAACCAATTTGATTAGCTTTAGAAAGTGGGGTACACACGGACACACATCATGACTATATAATGTAAGAGGCATGATCAAATCCTAAACAACTCTAACAACATTAGCATATGATCTAATAAAATTATAACAATATGATCTAAAATGTATCAGTTGACAACAAGCCTATTTGATCTAATGGATCTTGTTCCACTAGAGATCTAACATGTCTATGGGTCCTAAAGGATTATTAGCTATAATTTAATGCCATAAAAGGGAATCGAGATTGGGCCCATCTTCAATTGGATTGTGTGCATCATGTAAGAGGTCTAATATTTCTAAGTTGAATCTTGACCATAAGAGAATGCTATTTGTTGACGAGATTCTTTGAAAATTCAACATAGATGTGTGAGGAATTGATAATATTAAATGGATCCCAATAATGATTAAACAATGCATGCTGCATCCAAAGGTTGACAACTCTAACACATATCAAGGGTACATGAGAATAATAGCCTTCAATATTTCTTTAAATAAATATGGAACTTGGAGTTAGGAAAAACTAAAATGGTTAGATTTACGGCATATTTGATGCCTAAGCTAGTAGGTGAGTAGGATATGGGGGTTAATGAATAGATGTAATAAGTCAATGAATGACTAGAGTGTATAGGGTTTAAGGCTTTGATAAGAAATATGAGGGATTAAGTCTAGAGGTTTTAGTACCTCTCATAAGAAACCTTAAATAAGAGACCCTAAAGGATTATGGAATAAAAATCTAGGGATTCCACCTATAGATATTTATGGGGATGTGTGATTGGGAGGGTTACAATGAAAATTAAAACCTTTGGGAGAAGTAGACCAACCTAGACCTAATAGAATATAAGTGATCCACAATATGGTATAATTTTTATGGAAAAGACCCCACTTTAAGAAAAGTAGGGCTTTGGTAATCACCCATGTACTATTAGTTCCAAAGCTTCACCATCCAAAATTTTCAAATGATATGAGTATTAAACATGTATAGTCATAATCAAAATAAGGGTACAAATCCAAATGTATAGAATTTACCATGATTTCCCTTATTTTATAGTCTTTTAGTTCATCAAGAATAGGTAACAAATCTCAAACTTTCGTCTGACACTTTCTTGTGAAGAAAAAAATTGACTTTCTAAATCTTGGCTTGTGGGCATTTTACCATTTTTTTTTAATACTTTCTAATGATTTTAAAAAAATTGTTTATAAGAATCTCTCGTAGTTTCATTTGAGCTTATCAATTGATCAATCTTCTATTCCATTTCAACTAAGATGTCTTAATCATCGTCCTAAATGGATTTTTATATTGGAAGCAGGTTATTGATTGGAAATTTAGCATCAACACCATTAAACAATTTAAATGGACAATTTACCTTATGCTTTATTTATTGTCGCCTTGTCTACCTACACTTTCAACTTTAACTTCTTATTCCATAATTTATTTTTATTTTCTAGAAACCTCTTGAAAATCTCTGTTAGGGATCTATTGCTAGACTCAACTTGTCCATTAACTTATGGATAGTATATGGATGAATAAGAGAGTTGAATTCCATATTTATCACAAAATGATGTGAACTCCTTTGACATAAGACACATGGCATTTTATATGATTATTCTGTTTGGAAACCAAACCTTGTTACAATATTATATAAAATAAAATCACTACCCACTTTTCTAGTTTTTTTCATTGTAAGCACTGCCTTAATACATTTGATAAAGATTTGGCCACTAGTATCCATTTCTAGCCTCCTCTTGGAAAATTTGTTATTTCTCTAATGAATTGAATCCCCTATTCATGTCTAAAGGATGCTTCATCTATCATTTTCTCAAGAGGAGAGCTCTTGATAATTTTTATCATACTAGAAACCTTTGGTAGGACTCATGTTTCTTGACCATCTTTTGAGCATATGTAAATAAAAAAGGTATCTAATGACCAACTCTAAACACTTTATGAGTCCTAATATTTGTAACATAATGAACTCTAAAATCTATATCATGCATATCCTTTAATACTTATTTTTCTTGACCTTGGTCCAAACTAAATAACAAGACTCTGTCTCTACTTCTCCACTATAAGTCTAATTCAATAAAAACATGTTGGGTTGTATGAATCTTAAGTATCCTCTGTTGATCTTTAATCATTCATTTAGGATAATTCATGAGATGAAAATTGTAGATAATGTTTATGTACCTTGAATGTCTTGATAAACTCACCACCATCGTATTTTTCTTAACAAAATTTACTTTATTACCTCTAAGTTGGATTACATCTTAACTTTTTATAATCCTTGTCTCCTCACCAACTTAGTTATTTGGATCTCACTATTAAACTCTAGATTTTGTTGATCCATATTGATGCAGGAGCATCCTGGGTTGCCTTGTAATCCTACTCATTTTCGTACATTCTGGCCATTTTAACCGAGTTCTAGTGTTAACCAAGTTTAAGTGTTAATCGAGTTCCAATGTTAATCAAGTGTTTCTTCATATGCCGAGTGAACCTAATAGTTGTTGATACTTAGAAGTGGTTTTCTGATGCTTGGCCATGTATTGGTTTTGGCTTTGCTTGAGACATGTCTGTGTTTGGTTTCTAGTGTGAGTCAAATTTGGCATATAATTTGGTTGTATGTATTTAATTTTTATTGTAAGCTGACTTGTGGCTTAAATGTGTATTTAATGCAAGAGTTTGTTTAATTTGTAACATACTAGGCCAACCTGTGGCTTATTTGGGTATAAGTAGGGGGTCTTGTGGAGTCTTAAGTAGCAATCATCCAGCTTGGAGAAGAGCATGAAGTAGAGGAGAAAACTTTGAGAAGGGCTAGTAGCTGAGGCTTGGGAAACAAGGAGATTGCTTGGTGGGCTTATGAGCACAAGTTTAGATCTTCCTTGGAGGTTTCTGCTAGAGTGTGGATCTTGACTAGCTAGGGTTTGGGTTGGATCTCGAGGGATCTTGCCAAATTGTCTTTGTAATTGTTATTGTATTTTCCAATTCCTAGAAGACCTTACAACTAGGAACATTGCATGTAAATAGTTATTTTATGAATAAAGTATTATAATTGGTATCAGATCTTGCATTGTTGTATTATTTCCACTGTGTGGTTATTTGCTGGGTGCTGGGATATCTCCTTTGTGGACTCTCCCATCTTGCACTGCATCACATATACACCTTCTTCCCATCACTTCTTGTTTCGCAATAATGTCTTTGATTGCAACATGAGGAATATGAGAAATCACCTTTTCCTTGACTAGGCATGACCTAAAATGCTTGACTTCTTTGACTAGGGCATAGGCTTACTTCTCCTTTATCTCATTTATCAATTATGCAGTCTATAATGATTTAGTAAAAAATACAATTGGCTACTCAACCTTTATCATTCTTTTGCAATAACACTACAACAATTGTATAAAATGATGTGAAGAAGATGAATTGGAATGGAATACTAAATTTAGGGGACTTTAGTACTAGTGTTTGTTTGGATACTCTTTGGATGGAGTTGAAAGATTGGATTACTTCATTGACCCAAGTAATCCTTTCTCTTTTCTTTGACATCTTGGAGAAAGCCTTTGTCATCTCTATAAAGTTAGGAAAAAATCTTCTGATAAAATTTATTTGTCCAAAGAAGGATTAAATGCCTTTCATAGTCTTAAGAATGAGAATCTTATCAATTGCTTTGACCCTATTAGGATCTATCATCATCCCATCCTTTGACACAATATGGCCCAATCATTTCCTTTTGTCACTCCAAAGTAATACTTTTGATTTAGAGATATGCCAAACTCCAAAGCTTAGATAATATTTTTCTCCAAATGAGCATAATGATCTTTTTCCTTCTTTGTTAATATCATCAAATCATCTTAATGTACAAGCAATATCCAATAGATAAGGCCCACAAACATCATATCCATTTCTATTTGAAAAGTGGCTCTTGCTTTTGTTAAACAAAAATGCATTCTCTCATAAACATATATGCCCCATGGAGTGGAAGAAGTAGTTTTATATTGCTTTGATTCTTCTACCTTCACATTCTTATAGCCTAAAAAATCATCTATCATTGAGAGTAGCTCACAATAGTGACATTTTACAATTTTACGTCCATACTAAGTGATGTGAAGTTGTCTTTTAGAAAAAAAAAATGTTCAAATTTCTAAAATCTACTCAAAGCCTTATGTCTTGATTCTTCTTCCTCACAAGCATGAAACTTGAAACCCCATTGAATGCCTTATGTATTTTATAACTCCCCTATCTATCAACTTCATTAGTTCTTTCTACATCTTTAGAGTTAAAGTAGGGTTGATCGACCTCTACTTTTGTCTAAATGGCTTTGCACCTAGTTTTAATGGTACTTCATGCTAAAATAAGTCTTCTCTATATACCTTCAAATCTTCATAGGATCAAGAAAATACATGTCTTAACATCCTCAATAAAGAACTCAATTTAGTTCTAAGTTTAGGTCTTAACCATTTTCCAATCAAAACATTTATAGGAACATTTTTGAGTCCCCAAATTTATCTTGTTGATTTCTTTCTCTTGGTCCACTATTGGTTTTGCATTGTACTCGTTAGTCTCATTGTATGTCCTCTCTAATGTTACCAATCCTTTAGGATCTCATTTATTTTCAATTGAATCTGTTGGTGTTTGAAAATGTTACCCATTTCCAATTACCCTGATGAGAACAAAACGCATCTAGGGGCAGCTAACTCCCATTATCAACACATCCATTCAGACACCAGGCCAACTATAAGGCTATACTCCTTCTGCACTTCAAGCTCTGCAAAACCTAGGCTGGTGAACCTATAGATTCCTTATATGGTACCAGTTGTCAAAGCATACATTGAATCTATTATGAAGCAGATAAAACCCTTATTTCTCCCAATAATTTATGAAATAACATATATCTGCAGTAGCTAGATGCAAAACAATGAAATTCGTAAGCTGAGTGAGGGCATTCTGTTTATGGCTCTTCAACATGAAAGAGAAATTCATTTGATTAAAGATGTTGATTCAACAAAACCTCAAAAATGCAACAGTATAACCAGTGATCCTATAACTGATCAGTTCCTAATCCATTGGGCAATTCCATGAATTCAAAACATACATCTGTGACATTAGGACGTATCTTGTATACCCAGACATCAGATCTATCTACTCACCTTGTGATTTAGACATCAATGCTCATTCAGATCTCATTCTTACAAAATATCCTTCTCAAGTAACCAACAACCTTGTTAAACATATCAAGCATTTACTTGGCCCTTTGGTCCAACAGCAAAATACATCAAACATACAACCTGAAAGGGATGCAAATGAGTCTCAGATCTTTGTTCCAAAACCGCATAAGACTTACAGATTGCTGAGACAGGAGACAAGACACAGAATGAAGCTAGTAAAACTATTGCTCATATGTATTCATTTTCTTTGAAAATATACACTCAGGTGCATGAAATCAAAACATGAAACAACCTAACATCTCAAAACTATCTGTATTATCTTTACAACTACTGTTCACATGAGAGTTCTGCTGAAGAAAATGGTGTCACAGTCATGGAAACATGTCAAAATATTGGAACCAATGGTCTCATAGTGCAAAAACTGGAATCCCTAATGGTATCACAGCAATGAACTTCTTCTTCCCAGAAACTGGAACCTACTGGTTTCTCAGTAACAAAAACTGGAACCCTTCAAATGGAAGAAAGAAAGAATAATATAGGATGAAGATGAAATCCCGGATTGAACCTGCGACTGCCATCTGTCGACTTAGAAACCCATCTCCTGCAACTGTAAAGACTCTCTCTAACCTCTTTCTTCCATCTGATTTGATTTTCTTGTTTCATCATTACATTGCAATTGATTTGCAAAATATCCCCAGCTGAATGATGAAATCCCTGATTTGCGAAAAATCTGATTTGCATCAAAATGCTGATAAAACTTGCTTTAACTAACTCAGAGATGCCCCCAGCTGAATTCTCCTTGTCTTTTACGCATTTTCAAGCTATCAACTTGCCAAAAATCACAACTAAACTTCCTGGTCTGAAAACGGTTGCAATTCAGGTACTTGATAGAAAACCTCGTGTAGCTCAAACAGACTAATACCTGTGCAAAAACTGACTCCAGAATCAGAAAGTTCATCTTCTCCCGATTCCGGCGATATATAACATCGCCTATCTGGACTCTCGAAAACCTCCTGAAAGTCATTTTGAAAATGACTCCTCTGCTTAAAAAGTCCAAGTTTGCACTCAAGACATTTTCAAAAATTTAAAAGTTTCTAAAGTTTAAACTTTAGAAAAGAGCCTCACTTGAGTTTTAAAAAATGCACGTCAACTATTTTTTATAAAAATAATAATAAAATATTATTATTTTTTATTCTTTAAAATTGCCCTCTCCTTCAATCCGGGTCAACCTTCAGTTGACCAACCTTTCTGCCACGTGGCGACCTCTGATCGGCTGACCGGTGCCACGTCAGCATCGCAGGGACCCAGTGCCACATGTCGCAATCCTGCTTTCTTGCATTATTTATCCCCCTCGCATCTCCATAATGCGAGATTACGCCGACCGTCAGATTGTGACATGTGTCACGATCTGACGCATTCTCACAAGTTGCACCCTATCGTCACCTCGCCGCCAGCTGGGACCCACTTGCCACGTGTCCAAATTTTGCTTTTTCGCATATTTTAAATCGGGCGCAACTTCATATTGCGAGGAAGCGGGTGTTGAGATAATGGGTGTTGCACACATTGCATAATATTGTTATATTTTATTTTATTATGTAATGTTGTACCTAGATGGACGTGCAACATGTAAAGATTCCCATGGAATATTCTTGATGAGTTGTATTGTAACATTGTGAAAATATTTTATGTAATTATTTAATATTGGGGAAAAGAATTAAAAGCCCAATATTAAATGGGGGGTTAGTGGGTTAGGTAGCACATGGTTTTTAGCACATGGTTTATGTAATACCACTTGGTGGTTTTGTGGGACTTGCTACTATATAAGCAGCCACAAGGGTAGTTGTTGTGAGAGAGAGATAGATAGAGTGACAAGGAGAAGACAAAAGGCAAGAGTCGAGCGGGACAAGGCTTGATAGGTTAGCCAAGGAGAGCATTTGTGAAGGTTGAAAGCATGGCATGGGATGTGTGGATTCATGCTTGTTCACATAGTTTTCTCGGTTATGGCTATGGCCATGAAGGCTTCCATGGTTGTATGGCAATGGTATTTTTTGCTGAATAATACATGGTGATGAATGCTTTTGGAGGCTGGGTTTTTTCCTCAATGAGGGTTTCCCAGGGTATATCTTGTGTCACAATTTTGTGGGTATGTTGTCTATTCTCTTGCATGTGGATTTTAATTCCATGTTTATTTCAGATTTATTATGGGTTATGTGGAAATGGTTATATTCTTTATTTGTTGCCAAGTTTCCTTACAAGTGGTATCAGAGCTATGGTTTTATTATTGTAACCCTAGATTGAATCCATGGGAATGCATGAGAGGATAAAAGAAAGGGCAAGATATATGAATGATTTATTGTAGATCTGAGGCTTTTGGGTTTACTGTTATGATGGGATGTTAAAATATTTGGGCATGGGAAATTGTTGGACAAAAGAATTTTTTGGATGTTTCATTTAAATGAGGGTTTTGGGGGGTAGCTTGCAGAAATGACCTCCTAGGTAAAAACAGACCTCACCATTGGATCCGGGTCAACATTTCCATAAATTTTGATATATAATATGCCCTAGTTTGGCCATGTTCAGAGGAAATGAAAGAGTTTTTTGGTTTTAGCCCATGATGGCCGTCAAATTTAATCCCATCGGAATTTTCGTCACTGAAAAAAAAAGAAAAAAAGAAAAATCGTACTGAAAATGGTAAAAAGACTGTCTTAGTAAAATGGCCATAACTTTCTCTCAGAATATCAAATTTTAGAGTTCTTATAGGCGTTGGAAAACTAATTCAGAGCACTACAAGATGGTGTAGGTTTGGTTCTATGATTTTGAAAATTTGTCAGGTTTTGAGAGCCCTAAAGTTAGATGTTATTTATTTTGAGCACGGATTAGGGCATAACTTGGGCATACGAAGTCAGATTTTGGACTTCGAGTAGTCAACGGAAAGATCTTGGAGAGCTCTACAAATTGGTTCAGATTTGGTGTAGGTTTGGCATAATTTATTTGGTGATATATTTATCTGAACAGTTTATGGTATATATTTTGACTATGGTAACATTGTGAGTTTATGGCATTAGAGATTTAAGATTTGATGTCATTGTATACTCAATTCATATTTCAAATTGGTCTCATGATGATATGGTTATCAGTGTTTGATTTGGATATGTATGATGACTTGTTGGGTCTACAAGTTGTGCAGTGTTGTAAGCGGTCTATACTTACAGGTTGCATTTTTAGCTTGGTTATGGGTTGTCTTTGCCCATTGATCTTTCATTATTGATGCATATTCAGATTGGTGGCTTGGATTTGGGTTGTCTATGCCCTAAGTCACATGATTTACTATTTTCTTCATGTTGAAGGGATGAGATGTTGTTACCAGGTACAGTCATGGCAGAGGATTGTGGTTGACTATGTTGACAGGTTGGACATATTGAGAGCCAGATGCTCGGTTCATGGATGTGATCATGGTGTCATAGATTTTGGCATGACATGATTGGTTATACAGGTACATCCTTGATGTTCATTAGCTTGGATTTCTGATTCAGTTATGGTGGTATATCTTCTTGGTTGAGGATCATGGTTATTTGGTTTCTTTTGAGGAGCTCACGATGTGCACTTTGAGTTCTTTGATGGTTGGATGCCATGGATTCTCATGGTTAGAGGATGGTTTTTCATCATGATGTCATGGATAGCTTGGATACACGGTTTAGTGGGAGCTTGTGACAATGATGAGGTGATAGTGCATGATTAGTTCCTGGTTTGGTTTATATCTTATTGGTTTGGAGAGGATGGATTTTATGATGCCATAGGTGACTTGGTACCACAGTTGAGTGGGAGTTGTTGGCATTGATATATTTATTGAGTGTTTGCAGATGTTGGAGGTTTGTCTTAGATCATGTTGCTGCAAAAGCGTCTTTGACATTTGCATGGTGCACTTGTTATCTTCATGGTGTTTGAAGATGGTTAGATCTTGAGGACTCATGGAGTTCTTGGTTATCTTCATGGTGTGTGGAGATGGTTCTTCTTGGTATGTGGAGATGGTTTTCTTCATGGTGTATGGAGATGGTTGCATCTTGAGGACTCATAGGGTTCTTGGAAAATGTGTGGTTTATGCTTTTATTTGGCATGTTATCCTTGGTGTGAGGATGGTTTCACTATTCCTTATTAGAGTCGTGCTCTTCCTTGTTTTACATAAGCCTGTCTTTTACCCCTCACATATATCTCTGTCATGTCTTTTTTAACAACACACTTGTCCTCTAGAGATTTTTCGGTCCTTACACCAGAAAGAGTTGCAAGGGCCCCCGTTGAAGTCATGAAAGAACGCTCTTGATGGAGAAAATACTCATACAACTCTGCTGGAGACAAGTTGTAGAGAACGTTGGTGGACTTTAGATCAACATCATTTGGGAGAGCAGAAGAAACCTCAATGTGTTTGGTAGCATGCTCCATTTTCTTTTTTCCTTTCATTTAAAACACTACCACCTGAGGTACTATGTGTTTGCTTTTTGGCACTCATGCCATTTTAATATTTTGTTGACCCTTATGTATATTCCAAGCTATTTATCTTTCAAAGTGCATGTGAATTCGTCCTGTCCTTTAGGCATCATTATCATAACCTCCTTTTGAAACAAATCATCCTCTACTCCAAAAATTATCAATCCTAGCAGAAATAGTCGGACCCCAAAGTGGGTTTGGCTAAAAAAAAAAATTCGTTTCCAAACACCTGAAGTGCCAAAGTGATCCACCGACCTTCTCAAATTGATTAAAACCAAGTTCAACTACTGATTAATCAACTGAAAACCATTTTACCATTGATCTTCAAACTATCAAATTTGCGCCAGGAGGTTCATTGACTGGCCTTGAAAATTGAGCCGAACAGATAACTAGGCTTTGAAATCTGAGATGCTGATTCTCTGTTCCACACACTTTTACCCTGTCAAAGCTCGTCTCATGACGAATTCGGGGTCAAAAGATATTCGTTGTCAAAGTTGCCTTCTCAGAATTACCTGCAAGTAAACACATTAGAAAACAACAAACTGAGTTCAGATTTGGCCTTGAAAACTGGGCAAATGAGCACATGGGGAAACGAAAACTGGGACACTAGTTCTTTGTCATGAGGACATTATGGATCTGCGATTTGGGCTTATGACGAATAACAGGGCACAAATGGCGGCTGTTCAAAGTAGACTACTCAAAATTTTGCAACTGGACATGTTGATAGAAAGCAATTTTTGTGAATGGAATTGACCTGGAAAAGTGTGCATATGGATTCGTCAAGTTCTAAAAACTGGAACACTTGTAGTATTTTCAGTGGACAATACAAGGGAACAAACCGTTTGATCTTGCCAATCACGAATTTCAAGTTATAACGTCATGAACAGGGGTACTGATAGATCTGCAAGTGCTGACACCAGTAAAAAGTCATAAATTGTGTTTGGAAACGCGTTTGAAAACTGATCAAACGGATTCATCAAGACTTAAAAATTGAAGCATGGAAAGTCTCTGACATTTACAATACAATGCAAAAGGAATTTTAGCACTCGGGTCAACTGGTCAAAAGTTAGAACATGTCAAACAGGGCTTCCCAGAAATATGAACAAAGTGCAAAAGCATGAAAACAGTAACTGACCAACTTTGAGGGATTCAAAACCTAATCAAATGAACTTGAAACGACTTGAAATCTGAAACATATGTTCTCAGGTATGGATATTAGATACTCCCAAAGCGGTAAGTAATGACACATTTCTGTGTTCAAGATATTCAGGTGCAAACATGGCCTCTTATCGCTGTCTGACACTTGGGTGAAAAAGCAAGATTGACAATTGTTTAAAATAGGACTTCGCCAAATAGCTCAGAATGATGATTTGACCATATGGAACAGGTAGACAGGCTGAATGGAAGGTGTTAGAAACATTAAACACCTCTTAGGCCTCATACTGACAGCTAGGTACATAGGCATATAAAAGCGTTTATAAGGCTCAATTTTCTCAAAAGTGCTCAAAATTGACTGTGCAATTTTTAGCGCCAACAGAATCACTTTCCAAAAAGAGTTTCTTCATCATCATTAACCTCCACAAAATTGTCAAGATCAACTTCTTGTCCTTATATTCATCCATACATTCAAGATCTTAACTATTCCATATCATCTTGGAAAATTCGCCAATGACAAATGTTGTCTTGTATTGTAGGTATTGTCTATCTTTATCATTGAAATCATTGCAAAATCTTTAGAAAATAAAGTACGTGGTCTGAGCAAGTGTCAACTAAACTTCTAGGTTTAAATAAAAAAAAAGAAGTTAAAAAGAAACCCAGTTTGCACATTTGTTGTGAATTTAAAGCTAACATGCAATTAAGAAAGTGGATAATGAAATCAATAATAAGAAGTAAAAAGGAAGCCTACTTAGGTTTGATATGAATTTAGTATATTTACCATTGCATTTAAGTGAGTTTCAAAGTAGATTTCATGATTTCAAATCAATTTGCATTCATTCGTATCTTGATTTGTATATAATAAAATTATTTTGTTTTTTCCTCTCTAATATAATAATCAAGGTATATTTTACTACAAATATAACTATTGCACCTCCTTTTTACAAGTATTAGTTTAAACAATTTTTAAAAAATTACTCTTTACAAACATATCTATGAAGGGATTTTGTTTACAAAATCATTTTAGCTATCTCATACAAGATCTACAGATTGAAGGATACCCTATGATATTCGAGCTTTACACTCCACAATACTTGACCTTAATAGACTCATTAAGAATCATTCAACTTCCTAAACAACAAAAGTTTTATTGACCATATATTAATAATAATAAATATATACAATTTAACATATCAATTACCTTTCCAATAAAAATCATGTTTTCCACATTCTTCTCATAATCATTATATACTTGATCTTCTATTATAAAAAAAAAATTAGTAAATTAGCCTTACAATTTAACATGTCAATTACCTTCTAATAAAAAAATTGCATTCGTCTCAAATATCATATATGGTCGATATTCTATTATTCAGAAATAAAAAATTATCCTTTCTACACATCCTCCGGCCCTCTCTAGTGGTGTGCTTTTCTAAACGTTATTAAAATCAATCATTCATTCATTATCTCTTTGAACGAAAATTGTGCATCCAACCTAATCTCACACATTCTAATCTTAAAACTCATAAATCTTACTTCAGAAAAACCCTACGAACTCCGAACATTATTTTCGCGACACTAAGATTGCATTTTAAGTAAATTTGATTGAAAATCTTTGATTAGTAGAGTCGATATAGTAGCACCACGAGTGCCGCTGGAGGACATTTTCTCGAGAATTCCTATGAGATTAGGATAGGCTTCTGTGGTTTGCTCGGTTAGGTCCTGGCGGAGAGGAGTTGTAGATTACACTCATTTTACAGCCATCCAAACTAATTTACCCTGTAAGTTCAAGCATTTTATATCTCTACATTTTGCTGCGAAAGGATTTCTGCCCAAATTAGTAGGTTATGGTTTATCTGAACTAATTTTTGGATAACGGGCTTCTTATGTATTCCTGCAAATGGATTAGGTTTCAGGATGTCTTCCAGCACAATGAAGCACAGCTTTCAGCTTTCGAGTACAAGCGTGGCCCCTGCTATTCCTTTCAACCAGCAGAGGGCGAACAGGACAGTGTCTGCAAGAAACACCATTCGGGCTTCTTCCGTGCCTAGTCACAATAGTGATGATTTGGGCTGCCGGACCAATGGGTTTGGACTTAACAAGTCTGAATCCAAAAAGTTTACATGTATTGGAGGGACTTTAGGCGTTGGCATTGCTACAGGCATCATTCTTCAGCTCGCGGGTCCTCCTGGAGGTGGAACTGGAGGAGGATGGATGGATGGATGGGGAGGAGGAGGCGATGGTGGTGGCAATTTCTGGGCAAAAATCAGTGCAGCATTAGCTGATGATAGGAAAGAGGATAACTCTGAGGATTTTGATAAACATGGTATGTCGGATGGCCTGGGTATCCCAATAAATAGGTTATTTTATCATAAAAGATACAAGATCTCGAATGTTGAGATCTATGATGAAAGAGAATACAGAATTATAGATAAGAGCACTGGCGATTGTTTTTATGAGATGTTTAATATTCAACCTGGTGCAATATATAGAAGAGATGATTTGATAGACGAATATACCAATCTTAAGAACAGCGGTATGTTTTCAGCTTTGGAAATGGAAGCCTACACTGTACCAGATGGAACCCTCAAGCTGAGAATTAATTTTACCGAGAATTCCTGGAGAGGTGCAGATAGCGTGCGTATTGTCAATGTAGGCTTTCTTACGGGAAATGTCAGAGAGTTTGACCCAAATTGGGATGCGGCGGAAAAGAAGAGGTACTACAGGGAGATGAAACACGAGTACAAACGGCGTGTTAAGAGAACCAAGCATGTCCTGATTCCAGCATCTGTAGAGAGAGAGGTTAGTCGAATGGTTCGCGGACAATACAGATTATCTGCAAGGCTTCTTCAAGAAATCAGAGATCGGGTTCAACGATGGTATCATGCAAACGGATATGCTTGTGCCCAAGTGGTGAATTTTGGGCACTTAAACACTAAACGGATAATCTGCGAGGTGATTGAAGGTGAGATCAGCAAAGTGGATATCCAATTTCAAGACAAAATGGGGAATCTTTGTGAGGGGAATACCCAAACAGCCCTCATTATTAGAGAGCTTCCGACTGAGGTACTTCTCCAGGATAGCTTGCTGTTTTGATTATCTTTCTTCCATTCTTCGCAGAGAATACAGTACTGCAATGAACTGTTAATTCTTAAATGTCTTCTTATTCGTTTCCAACTTCTACAAAAGAAACAGTGGTTATTTTGATGTTTACAAATGACAATAATAGGCAAGACTCAAGATACACAACCAAGTCATGATACAGTAAATTCAGTGCTAGGATTGGTTGTTGCTTGGCATCTCTATCTTATACTCTCAGTTCCTTCCTATTGACTAAAGCTTATCTGCATGGATGGAATCTTTGCACGGTAGAATATTATAATTTATTCTTATGTATTTCTCGCATGGTATTCCTTCATAACGATTATGTTGATTTGCAAATATGCAATCATTGCACATTAGAATCTTTTTTATTCTTCTCCTCATTTTCTCGTGTTCTCCTCAAATTTAGTATATTGTCATTTCATGCTATCTGCTAAGTATCCACAACATTATACAATCTAAGTAAATTATGGTTGTTATTCGCCTCTGAATTACATCTCCATGTATCTTTGTTATTCATTTACTTGTTGTTGTTAGTGAAGCTATCTTTGTTTGATTTTTTTGGGCATAGATAAAAAGTTCAGTGAACTAGTGAACTACACATATGACCAGGACCTGGGAAATCATTATATGTGTTAAGAAGTAAAGTCCACACATGACGACTGGGGGGCGGGGGGTTGAATCAGCTGCGAGGAAATATAATTAACTGTAAACTAATAAAACTGATCACCGACAATCAAAACACTCATGAACAACAATAAGAAACCATACACCATAATGCACTGGTTTTTGTTCTCAAGAAAAATCCTTGATCAAAAGGGAAAGCCTTGGTGGGGATGACACCTACGAAATAGTGTACTAATTTATAAGTTCCTTGTGAAAGGATGTGACCTTGTTAGGAGTGAAATGTAGTGCATTTAGTACAACAGTCATTGTTAAAGGATAGATCCCTCCTAGGAGACCTGGAACCCATGTTAAGGTTCTAACCCTTTTAGGAGTTGGTGAGAACAAAAGACACACTGCCCTAGCTCATTGCTTAAAGGACAAAAGGTTAAACAACCTTTACAAATGGTTAACAAATCCAACAATATGAATTGATTGATATGCAACTTACTTGCTAAAATAGTTCCTTTGAAGTAGTCCTGCGAATGATAGATTCCACTCACACCTCTTCACAAGCATCCAAACAACTTCTCTGCTCTGCTCTGACAATCCAACATCAAGGCTCGCATCTATAGATCCCATGCCATGCATTCCCACGAGGAAATGAACTTTCTTTTATACCCATTTCAAATAATTAATTAGGTAGGTCTATAAGGACTTCCCCAATGTACAATTAATCATATAGGACCATGCTAAGGCATACACGCCTTTAAAAGCAATTATACAAACATTACATGAAGTGTCTCACATGTTACAATATGAAATTAACATTTCGCATACCACAATGATTCAGTTGGCTGCTAGTAAAAGGCATCACACATTACACATTGACGACCTCTTCGGACTAAGTCAAATGGCACACAAAACTGAAGATACAGGCACAAACAAGTCCTTTACCATCTCCCATGCTTGCCAACATTAAGTCATGCTCACCATCAAGATATGGCAAAAACACTGCAATTGCCTCTGACATATTTTTGTGTACATTAGTCTGCTACCAACCTTCACAAAACCAACTTTAACTCATCCAGAATATTACATAAAGTACAACGAACATAGACATGATGTCTACACTGATTCTCCTATACAAATGTAAGCTTGCATATTCAAATCTCTCAACCACTACCTGCATTGAACTGATTACTGACCTGCGATATACAAAATTTGAGTCTATCATAAACCAAAGAACATATGTTGATGTCAATGACAAAATCTGTCATTAATACAACATCTCTGCATCACTCAAGTGCCAGCAATATCTATTATTTCCAACAATCTCCCCCTTTGGCATTGATGGCAACATATGGTGAAAAACTATCAATCCAAAAGTAATCATCAAAATACAAATTTTTGAATATCTTCAACAGATATAGTCATCAAGCTTCTCACACACCTACCTTCTCTGATGAAAGGTTTTTCACAGATTCTCTCCCCCTTGGACGTCAATAGTGAAGGTGACAAAATTTCAAATATCAGTCTTCTCAACAATCTCTCCCCATAAGGAATATATCTCTCCATCTCTCTGTGTGTCATACTGATTTCATTCCTTAAGAAATACGTGCAATCTCTGATCAAAATACTTGTATTGGATTAAGCCAATCTATAACCAAAAACAATGTCAAGTGCCAACAAACACTGTTATCAAAATTTGATCAAATAAGAGCTCTAGGTTTAGCTCTGCACCATGTGACCACTCCCCCTAAGGAGCAGTACCAAGCATCACGTTTAGGTGAATGAATGTGCTCTAAACATATTGGACTGATGCATCCTTGCATTAATTATTTTTCATAAGGAGGGGCCACCCCAAGCATGCCTCTAAGATATACAAATGTGCTCTTAGGCAAAGGCTTAGTAAAGATATTTGCTACTTGCTCTTTTGTACTCACATAAGGCAAAGGCTTCGTAAAGATATCTGCTACTTGCTCTTTTGTGCTCTCATATTCCAATCTAATTTTCTTCTTTATAACTTCATCTCTCAGAAAATGATACTTGATAGCAATATGTTTAGTCTTTGAAGGTAATATTGGTTTTTTGACATGGTAATAGTACTTGTATTATCACAATGCATGATGACAGGTTTGAAAAAAGTTATACCAATATACTTTAGCATCTTTTTCATTCATCCACACCAATTGATTACAATTATATGTTGCTGTCACATATTCTGCTTCTACAATAGATTGTGATAAACAATTTTGGTTCTTACTAGCCATGAAACCAAACTTCCTCTAAAAAAAATGTACCTTCGCTTGTACTTTTCTTGTCATCAAGATTTCCTGCCCAATCTGCATTAGTATAAGCATATAATGTGAAATCATTTGATTTATCATACCATAAACCAAATTCTAAAGCCCCTTTCAAATATCTGAAAATTCTTTTTACTGCTGCTAAGTGTGCTTCTTTAGATTCTGCCTGATATCGTCCTAGAATACCCATTGCATATGCTATGTCAGGTCTAGTATGAGTTAAGTATTGTAAACCACCAATCACAGATATGTACCTTGTCTGAATGGTGTTAGGCGAATCATTAGTAGTAATGAATTTACACCTTGTAACCATGGTTGTCCCAACTGATATGCAATTTTCCATACCAAAATTCACTAGCAATTCCTGAAGATACTTAGTTTTAGATATAAAGATACCATCTTTAGTCTGAGTTATTTGCAATCCAAGAAAGTATATTATTTCTTCTATCATAGACATTTCAAACACCTTTCATTTCATGACATCAGAAAGTTTGTTACTTCATCATTTCATCCAAAAAAGAATGTCATCCACAAAAACAGTAATGATCAACAGTCCATCTAAATTAACTCTTAGATATAAATTACCATCTGCACTTAATTTCTTAAATCCCAAATGCAACGAGTGTTTATCTAACCTCGCATACCAAGCTCTTGGAGTTTGCTTCAATCCATAAAGGGCTTTCTTAAGTTTACATGCCATTTCTTCTTGCTCTGTCAATGGAAATTTATTTGGCTTCTCAATGTATACTTCTTGCTCCAATTCACCCTTCAAGAAAGCTGATTTAACATCCATCTGATACACTTTAAATTTTTTGTTAGCTGCATATGCAAAAAATAGTCTAACTGCTTCTAATCTAGCTAGAGGAGCAAATGTTTTTCCAAAATCAAATGTTTTTCCAAAATCAATAGCCTTTATATACCAGTCTTGCTTTGTTCTTACCGCTTCTCCTTGCTCATTTGTCTTGTTCCTGAATACCTACGTAGTTCCTATAACATTCTTGTCTTTAGGCCTAGGAACTAATTCCTATGTATTGTTCTTTTCAATTTGTTCTAGTTCTTCCTTCATAGAATATTAATCGACGATTCATCTTTATATGCTTCATAAGTATTCATAGGTTCAAATTGTGAGATCAAATATATTTCATTTCTCATTCTACCTTTTGTCATTACTCCTCTACTTGCATTTCTAACAATCTGTTCATCAAAATGTTTCAAAACAACATACCTTGGTGTTCTCTGTTCTTCTCTCGGCTCTTCAATGAACATGAACTCCATTATCAATTTCAGAGAATTGTTGGTTTTCTGCATTTTGATTTTGAACTAGTCTTTGACTTGTGCTCGCCTGATTAGTATCCTCATTTGAGATATAATTAGATGTTCTCTTTTGCACGTAATATCTTTTATCAATTCTTATTTTTGCTTTTTCAACAATTTTCTTTACTCTTAAATTATAGCATCTGTAAGCTTTACTTTTAGTAGAATAACCGAGAAATATACCTTCATCACTTCTAGGATCAAGCTTCCCTATTTCATCATCTCTTTTGATATAGCATTGCTTCCAAAGAATCTAAAGTATTTCATTGTAGACACATGACCAAATCCAAAGTTCTTAAGATGTTTTACTTCTTCCTTGCCTTATCTGAACTCTGTTCAAGGTCTATACTGCAATACTTATTGCTTCTCTCCAATGTACATGCGCTATATTACCTTCAAGTAACATTGCTCTAGTTGTATCACAAACAATTTTGTTTCTTCTCTCTGCTACTCAATTTTGCTTTGCTGTTCCAGGGGATGAATTCGGTCTACGAATTCCATGATCCTCACAAGATGCATTGAACTTATCATATTTAAACTCTCCTCCTATGTTAGACTTTAAATGTTTTATCTTAAATTTAGATGCATTTTCAACTTTAGCTTTAAATATCTTGAACTTATCAAATGCCTCAGACTTCTCTCTTAGAAAAATAACTCACATCATTTTAGTGTAATCATCAACAAAAAGAATAATATACTTCTCACCATAGAATGTTCTTGTCTTTTTAGGACCACATAGATCTGTGTGGACCAATTCCAACTTTCCTTCAGTAGTGCTTTGCTTTGAAATGTATTCCTTGATTGCTTTGCCGTCACACATTCCTTACAGGCTTACACATCATGTTTGTGGATTTCATAATCTTAGGTAGATCAATTGTCATCAAATTTTGCAATAAAACAACTTACTTCAAAAGGATTTAACTGAAATACATTACCTCTGGTTTTAACACCAATTGCAATCTCATTCCTTGATTTGTCTTTGATTGAACATTTTCCATCTTTGAATTGTAAATGGTAACCCTTGTCTACAAGCTGCTCAACACTTAGCTAATTTTCAAGCCATTAACCAATAAGACATTATTTGTGTTAGCCTTACCATCAAGTGCTCTAGAATCTTTTCCTTTTATTAAACAAGGTGTATTGTCACCAAATTTGACAACACCTTCATCAAACCTTTTCAGCTTCACAAACTTGTCTTTGTCACCTTTCATATGATGTGAACATCCACTGTCTATAATCCAATCTGATTTCTTCTTTTCTACATGTGAAACTAATGCTTTTTCTTCTTTAACACGACTCTCATCTCTAATTGCAACAAATCCTATCTCATCCTTAGTATCACTGTTCTCAAAATTTATTTCCTTCATCTCAATCTCTTCATCACTAACATAAAGACATTCTTTCATAGTTACACCAACCTAGGGGACAGGGGGAAAGGGAAATAGGGGGGACAAGTTTCCAGGACAGAGGGACAAAAGGGCCTTAATTTGGGGATGGCATGAGGGATGACAGGGGGATTGGGGAGGGGTTGTATATATTATACATATGGTACTAAAGATGATAGTTATGAACAAATTTATTGCAATATAAGATATAAAGATGTAAAAGAGTAAATACTTGAACATTGCGTTGAATTGGAACAACAAACATTGAACATAAATAGTCAAATCAGCAAATAGTTAACACCGGGACATCCCTCCATCCTCGGGGGAGGTGGTGGAATCTGGTGGCACCACTGGGGACAGGGGAATGAAGTCCCCAATTCCCTGGTGCATGGGGCAAAAAGTGGGGGACGTGTCTCCCTGTTACTATGCTGATTCTTTAGGAAATTTTGATTTGTAGGGTCTAGGCCTAAACTTAAGACATCTTGATGCAACGTGACCAATTTTCTTGCATGAATAACATACTATAGGTAACTTGCCTTTAAATATTCCCTTACCTTTTTATTCGCTTTTCATGATCAAAGCTTTAAGTTTATCCATCTTTCTTTCTTCTTCTTCTATTTCTACCCCATTCTTGGCATAATCTCCAAGGTTTTTGCGACTAGTGCTCACACTTTTTGTTAGTACCATTTTATCCTTATGTACACTAGCCTTAAATACAATTTCAACTTTAGGTAAAGAATCTTTCGATTTAGCAATTTCAAAAGCTTGTAACTTTCCAATTAGCATCTCCTCGTTGAATCCTTTGATGAGAGGATTAACTTCCTCAATAACATTAACTTTGTTCTTATAGGATGGTGTCCAAGATCTAATAATTTACTATACTACCTTATCCCCAAGCATAATTCCTCTAGTGCTTTCTATCCCTGTTACAATCTCAATGATTCTTTGTACTTAGGCTCTGATGGTTTCATCTTCTTGTATTCTAGCATTCTCTAATCTTGCTTTCTTGTTCTGCAACTTCGCCTTCTTTGTATATTTGTCTGCTTTCATACAATTTCTCTAATTTAACCCAAATATCATGAGCAATAGCAAGTCCTTTTACCTCTATAAACTATGCTTCAAATAGTGCACTAATTAGGCTTGTAGGATCCACCTTTTTTGGGCTTCGGTTAACAACTATCATATCAATGAGCACAATTACTTTTCCATATTCATGAGCATGAGAAGGTAGTTAAAACAGTTGTCTTATATGTTCATGTGAAAGAGATTAACAGTTACAATTAGTTTAACTGAATTATCATAACTAACATTTGAAGGCATCATCAATAATTTTAAATAGAGGATCTAACTTTTCCATACCCTAAATTCCAAAATTAGAGTTTGCCTAGGGCAACCTCTGCAAAATCTAGGTTAGTCCACACATATCACTTAGGGCACAAATAGTTATACCACTATCAAAATGTCAATTACCATTTAGGGTATCAAATACCACCGTATCATCCTTTTTCTTTCCTATTGCTAATTATGGAAATAACGTATAGTTTAGAAGATACGTTCATTTTCATGATTCACATAAAAGAAGTATAGTTATAATAACCATCAAGTAGGCCTATCTCAAGCTTCAATTGGAAGATCAATTGATCTAACTGGTTACCAATTACATTTACGAGAAAGTTGACTTCATTGAAGGGATTAATTGATTCAACGATATAAATCAATCTATCTTCAACTTGTAATTTCAAATATCATAAAAGTAAAGTACCTGTTACCAACAGATGTTTAAATGCATTACTTATCTTTGTCTTGTACATGTCAAAAGGCCCTCCCTACCCAGAAATAGATAGGGAACACCATGTTCTACCATTGAGTATCTTGGTATAGAGTATCAACCCATCGCTCGACTTGACAGTTGAGCATACTTGGACAATCATGAGCTGACTTGGACTTGTGCAATCTCTATCTTTAATTGATCATATATTTAAGACATTGAAAAAATAATTTTCTTTTCTTTTGCAGGATTCTCTCCTCTTCACCCATTTATATTTGACTCTACCGGCCTTGGGTGCATCCTAGGAGATTGCAGATAATCATGAGATTCTTTTAAATCAGAAATGTTTTTGAAACCATTTTTAAAGCATTCACAACTGGTACATGTCAAACAGCAGACAAAAACAGAGGATATTTCGAGGCAGATTTTACACAACATAAAGTATTATATGATTGCATTGGTAGGGCATGCCTTGTCCCAATCTTATAGTAGTCAATACTTAAGTTAACAACTGATCCAAAATAGGAGTGTGAAATTAGGAGCAGGCTGTAGCCTCTCAGTGCTAATCGAGCTCAATACTCAATACTAATACTACATTTAAAAGGAAAAATGAATCTTTCTTGAATTGAAAATGCATTTCACACAATGCAAATAACATGGTGGAAGTTATATGACCCATCAATATTGCTTTATTCACAATGTAAACGACATGATTGAAAAATACATGACCTGGTTATAGAAGAAGATATAAGACCAGGTGTTGGTGCAGAACAATCACTATGAAATCTATAGCTCCACACGAGTAGCTTGGTTTTGAATTTCTATGATATACTCTTGATGCAAATAGAGAAAAGGAGAATTGGAGAGAAAACACGAAAATGGAGAGGGAGAATGCGTGAGGAAGAGAGAGCTCTCTCTACCGCGGGGGATGGAAATATAGTTTCCCACTATGGTTACAAGAAGCTTGACTTGCAATTACAAGAATATTATGAATTCAAATTTAAATAAACCAATGCTGATAAAAGGTGGCGACGCTTTTGTTTGGAATATAAATATAAGAGTCCCCCCTTCCACATGATATAAAATATATTTTGGCATCATGGTATTTTGCCATCTCCAATTGCATGTACATGTTTACACACATGTGCATGTATTTTAATTATATATCTATTTTATATCATCATATTGATATATGCACATATACATATACATGTATACGCAAGTATGGATGTCATAATTTCATGGTGTCAATAGACTCAGGAGACTCCACAATGGTCAAAGTTAACAATTTAAATTATATTTCAATTTATGCTTAGTGATTTCTCTAATTATTATGTGATATATAAATTAATCGGTTAGCTCATTGTCGTCTAACATACACTCTTGCTTGCCTAGCCCTTTTCCCTTAGTCATGGTGGTTCAAGACTCATACCTATTTGCCCAGTGATGGTGGTGCCCCCTGTGCCCAATTCCTTTCTGGCAATGCTTTGCCTCCACCCCCCCCTTTGACATGCTCTTGCAAGGCAGGAAATTCTGCGTGATTATATCATAATCCTCAACAAAATCAAAATTATCATAACAAGTTGTTATTCATAATCTTCATAACGGCTAACCACCATTTCACTTCCCAAGATGAATAACCAACTTCCCAAGATTTCAAGATAACAATATAATAGCATCATAATGATTAACTAACATGTCGTCTTCATATGAAAATTATAACAACTAACCATCTTACCATTTCACATAATTAATTTTACTTGTCAACTGACTTCGTGTGAAACCTCAACGGCTATTATGGACATTTTTAAATTGAGTAAAAAGTTGGGATGTAACAAGGGCTTCCTTTGCAATCATGTTGTACTAAAATGCCTTTTCCTCTTCATTTGTGCATGACGATAGCTCGCTCTTCGTCTTGACAACAGTCTCATTCTTTGTGATCATCCAATAATCTATTCCTATACAGGTCAGATGTGTTTTCATCTTGTTCTTCCAGCTGCCATAATTATCTCCATCAAATATAGGACCCTCCTTCTTATATGCCATTGCAGATCTCCTCAAGCTGCTAAACTTCCTTCTCAAAGAGGACATGCTGCTATGATACCAATTGTTAAGAAGTAAAGTCCACACACCACAATTGTGGGAGGGGGGGTGAATTAGTTGTGAGAAAATATAATTAATTCCAAACTTATAAAACTGATCGCCAACATTTAAAACAATAATGAACAACAATAAGAAACCATATACCCTAACACACTGATTTTTGTAATTGAGGAAAACCCTTGATCATAGGGAAAAACCTTGGCGGGGATGACACCCACAAAATAATGTACTAATAAATAAGTTCTTTGTAAAAGGATGTGACCTTGTTAGGAATCAAATAATGCATTTATGCAATAGTTCCTGTTAAAGGACAAATTCTGTAAGGAGATCTTGAACTGTTGTTAGAAGGTTCTAACCCATACATGCCTTCAAAAGCAGTTATACAAACATTACATGAAGTGTTCCACACGCTACAATACGAATTTATCATTTGCCAATAGCATTTCACATGCCACAATGTTCCAGTCAGCTGCCAGTAAAATACATCGCACATTACACACCAACCACCTTTCTAGAGTAAGTTAAATGTGTCACAAATCAGAACATTGTTTACAATCAAGTCTTCTACTATCTTCCATGCTCACTAACATTAAGATATGGCAAAAACACTGCGACTGCCTTTGGCATATTTTCCTGCAAACTGGTTTGCTACCTACCAGTATTCACAAAACAAACTATAACTCATCCAGAATACTACATTAAGTACAACGGACATAGACATGTTGTCTACACTGATTTTTCTACACAAATGTAAGTTTGCATATTCAAATCTGTCAACCCCTGCTTGCACTGAACTGATTATTGACCCGCGATATTCAGAATCTGAGTGTCATAAACCAAAGAACATATGTAGATATCAATGACAAAGCCTATCATTAATACAAAATCTCTGCATGATTCAAGAGCTGATAGTATCTCCTATTTCCAACAATAAAACCTTTATAATAGGGTTGTAAAAGATTACAAGCATTGTTCCAAGTTACGAGATCATAGTTCAAAAACTTGGATTCAGCTATAATTTGAGAGGACCAATTTCTTTTAATAATAAACTTAGCAATAACTCAACAATAACTTGGCAAATTTATTAAACGTTTGAAATTCACAATTTTTCAAAATTTTTGTCAAAAGAACACATGTATACTGATTTTTTAGATCATATTATTAATTTCTGTCATATAAAAATCAAAATTTGAGTTTGATACATATCATAGACCAAAAGTAAGTGCTATTTCTAAATAGGGAATAAATATGATTATCAAGTTTTGGCATCAATGAAAATTATAAATCATAAATTTTGTCTATGACCAAAGCTCAAGAAAGTTTGTTGCTGCTATGTTGGTGTTGCTAAAGTAGATGTTATAGCTACAATATCCATATAATAGTCTCAACAAGTGTTCCATCAACGACATCAAGGTCAAGTGCTTTGTGTGAACCACCCTTGTCCCTTCTTTAGGTTGTACTGCACATTGAGAAGGTATTCAACCATGTTTGAGTTAATCAACTGCAGTTTTCTTGTGTGGATGGCCTTGAAAACACACTATAGTGGTAGGATCAAGCAGTGTACGTGAGAATTTGTATCTTATGGCTGACCAACCTCACCTTCTGCTTGCTAATATGTTGCCACTTTTGCTTCCCATTCATCTATTTCCCTCTCCCTTTCAACAATGGATCCACATCAGCATCATCATGCTCAACAATCCAATAAGAATATGGATCAGTGTCATCAAGGTCAACTGCTTTGTATGAACCACCCTTGCACCTTCTTTCATGCAACTTAAGGTTGCACTGCACATTGACAAGGTCATTCAACCACGTTTGAGTCAATTAACTGCAGTTTTTTGTGTGAATGACCTCTAAAACACTCTAGTTACATTCATAATTAGAAGCACTACAAGGTCAAGACAAATGCAAATGACAAGCTTTTGGAGATTAGGTTTGTGGCACATAATTGTCCCACCACAAATTTACAATGATAACAATTGTTATATATATCAATGTCTTAATACATTTGTCAAGGCCAAAATGAACATCTGCATCTCTGCTTTTGAAAGTACTTGAAAAATACAATTCAAGGTTATAGGGCAGCAAAATGAATATGTTGGAGTTTTCAGTTCTTCCTTCGATCAATTATGTGCTACATGGTTCATATTTGGTCTTGTTTTACGCATACAAATGCTGAATTTCCAATTTTGCCTTATCCAAGACTTCATATAGATATCCTATGGGGTTTTGACCCTCATCCACCAATTGTAGAACTTTAACCAATTTCTAACATCAAAATATTAAAATTTAACAAAATCAGCAAATTGTAATATTAGATTAAAAAATCAAAGTTTGAAAACTTACATTGGTGATCTCCTTCTTGACTTTTGCTAATCTATCATAAAAAAAGTCTTTGTGACCTTCTTTACTTCAGTTGCTCTACAATAGGTACTCTTCAACCCTCTTTCACTCACAAACATGCATTTAAGGGTGGGCATTTGAGCTAATATACATTGCAAGGTGAGGAGATGAGTAGTAAAGTGTATGACTCTTGATGGCACAAGATCCTTACCATCAGTTCACACTCTTATAAGATTTAGAACTAGTGTGGTTGTAAATGTACTTTGTGATATTCTTTAGATCTTCAATCATATTCTTCACCCAAATTAGTTTCCCTTTGTTGTCAAGAGTAAGGTGAGGAGATGAGTAGTAAAGTGTATGACTCTTGATGGCACAAGATCCTTACCATCAGTCCACTCTCTTATAAGATTTAGAACTAGTGTGGTTGTAAATGTACTTCGTGATATTCTTTAGATCTTCAATCGTATTCTTAACCCAAATTGGTTTCCCTTTGTTGTCAAGAGTAGGCCTAGGTCAAGCCATTGGGCATGACAAGAGCTTCAAAATAATGTTGAATGTCTTGCATCTAAAAGACTGCTGGCTACCACATAAACTACTGCATTGTTAGTCACAATTTGAGCGACATTTTTCACTCTCACCTCCATTACCACCTTGTTCAACATGTTGCACAAGTTCACTGCTTTTTAATTTCATTGAAGACATCAAGTGATTTTAAAGATACTAGCTATCCTCCTGAAGCGACCAAGAAGTTGAAGAGTCTTATTTTTGCTACCTGTCCACTTATCACATATAAAATGGTGCAGCCTTTCCTTTTCCAAATTCTTTTGCTCTTCTACTAGTCAGTGTCTTGTCCTACAATAATTGCCTACTCAACGCATGACAACTTTGGGGTTTTGATCCCTTTACCTGCCATGGTCAATGCATTGATCATTGCTCCGATAAGGATTAGAAGCAAAATTGAACAAAATATTTTGTAGTACTAAACTTCTACAAATGACCATTTTGCCTCATGTTGCAATTCTCAATTCCAAGTGATACCTTCCAATGAAAGTAGTGCACCAGAAGTGTTTCAGGGAACAGAAAGCTATAACTATGGTTTCACACTGTTAAAAATAGAACCAAAAATAGAAAAACTCACTGGACAATCAATATATCCTGGGAAAAATCATCTTGAACATAGGGAAACAACCCAGCCCACAAAACCTGCAATTTTATATTGAAAAATCAAAATTACAGTGCTCCACAAAAGAGTCCTTAACCAGTCAATATGAAATCTACAGAGAACAATCGATTTACATCAGCAACCTATTGATTTGTTCTTTTCCCATCAAAGAAGGAAAATTATGACAGAGCAAATTGCTCAAAAATAATAGATGCTCACATGGGGGTACGAAACAAGAAACAACATTATAAGAATTAAAGTCAAGACTGCTAAGCACACCAATTCTAGCCTATCCAGACTGGGACAAAGAATTCCATGTTCATGTGGATGCCTCCAATTATGCCATTGGGGTCGCCTTGGTACAAGTAGGTACAGGAGGGATAGACCACCCAATATATTTTGCAAGTCAATTACTGTCAAAAGCAGAAAGAAACTATAGTAAAACAGAAAGGGAGGCCTTGGGTATTGTTCGGCTAAAAAATTCTGGCATTATCTCCTTGCCACAACTTTCAGGTTCTATGTGGACTACCAAGCACTAATGTACTTGGTAAATAAGCCCATCATCCAAGGGAGTGTAAGTGAACATAGGAAGCTGACACTTGAGTAAAACATTCCAATTAATCTGTGGCCTACTATACAAGAGGGGACTAGACAACATACTATGTCAGTGCGTCTTAGAGGAAGATCTTCCAAGTGTATTGAGGGAATCCTGTGAAGGGTTAGTAGGAGGACACATGGGGCTGGACTCTACCACACAAAAGGTACTACTTGCAGGACTATGGTGGCCAACGTTGCGTATTGATGCACGGGAGTGGGTACTTGGATGCGATACTTGTCAAAGGGTGGGCAAACCATTGAAACAATACTTTATGCCACTATTTCTCTCCCAACCTTAAGAATTGTTTGAAAGATAGGGTCTTGACTTTGTGGGGCCACTCAAGGTAAGTATCTCGAGGTGATGTAGATTCACTGTGGTAGCTACTGAATACTTAACAAAATGGGTGGAAGCCAGGACACTTCCTAATAACAGTATAATGAGCATGACTCGATTTGTATAGAGCAAATAGCCACCCCATTTGGCATACCTATATCCATTACCGGTGACTGAGGTACACATTTTGTCAACCAAGGGCTCAAGAGTGACAACATAATTTTGTATATGACAACCTATTATGCCCGTGCTACCTATGAGTAAATTGATAAGCAAAATTTACAAATGAAGTGTCAATTATAATACACGACGTGTGGAGTGGAAGATGGGGACTAGGAAGAACGACTCCTGAGACAATACTTAGGGTGTTTTAGACTACATACAAGGCAACAATAAGAGACACACTGTTCCTGCTAATGTTTGACTAGGAGGTTGTTGTACCTACAAAAGATATAATACCAAGCCTTAGTGTGGTAGTAGAAAGCAAATTGGGAGGTACAAAAAGTGTTAAGGAGCGATTTTGCAATCTAATGAAGTTGGATGAAAGGTGAGTGACTATACAATGGGCTACAAAGGTGGCTCAATGGAGAAGAAAATTCTGGCATGATAAACACATCTTGTGGATCAATTTATGTTCAGGTAGGTTAGTTCTTAAGTATAATGACCGTAACAAGCTTAAACCTGACAAGTTCAAAGTTTGTTGGCTCAGACCATATAAAGTAAGAGAGGAAGGGAATAATTCACAACACTAGAAGACATGCCTATCAAGGAGCTAGTGGACAGAGCCAAATTGAAACTATATAGGGAAAGGAAAGTACATATTGCAGAGTTCAACATGTTGGGATATGTAACTAAAGGTGATTGGACGATTGGTCAAGATAGAGACATTGAAGAAGATCCTGTGATTACTCAAGAACCATACAAACATGATAATGACTGGGCCAAACCTATGACGACTTTAGAGGATTGGTTGGCCAAGAAGGATGTAAAGGGCATCATGGTGTCAAAAATACATAAACTGTTGGAAGCATGAATGCTGATGATACTTCTATGTGGGAGTATTGTAGAAACATGATTAGATCATTATCATGATGATATGTAACATTCATGACTGTGTTTGTCATTGATGTCAACATAGCAGTTTTTTGTGGTAACAGAAGAACAATGGTAAACATCAAGTTGGTACGAACAGATCGTTGAGTACTTTCTCTAGCGAGGTTAAAGGGAGATAATATTGAGTGTCTAGTATATGCAACTAACCTTGGAAGCATAAGATATTAAGTTTGGAAGAAGTTATGCAAGTATCGGTGAAAACTGTTCTAAGATAGAGTTTACATAAGCATGTTCTAGTAAACTTGTTATATCTCTTAGCAGAGTTGTTATTCTGAGAAGCCGAAGTTAAAGATGTGAAGAAGACATTTTGGGGATGACGTAGCTAAGTTCGCTCGTCATAGTGTCACACGTACGAAAAGTTATTCAAGTTACAAGGCGAAAGATTAATGTTATTGCTAAGTGTAACGTGTTCTCAATGAGGTCCTATAATAATTAATTGAGAAGGTGTAATAGCTAACTCAGGGAATTGTTTTATGGATTTAGTATTAAGGAAGGACATTTTCCTTTATTATGAATGATTGGATATGGGACATGTGAATGATTGGAAGAAGCACAAAGAGCAGAATGCGAAGAGAAGCAGAATAGAGCGAAGTTGAAGAGAACTTCATTGCCAAGGTTTTATTGTGAGATCCGAGGTTTGATACTTGGATTTGAGGTTCGTGACTTGGTCTATAAGGTCTGATAGTGATTGGTTTGGTTGACAGGACAGAGGAAAGAAGTCAAAGAACATTACAGACAATTATTTTGCAAGGAATAGTTGAAAGATCAATTGGATAGTGAGTTCAGTGGTCTTGCCCCAAAAGTTGTTTGGACAGTGGGTCCTTTTGCCTTTTACAACTCCTAATAGGGTTGGAATCTCCTAACAGGGATTCAAAGTCTCCTAATAGGGACTCATATGCACTAAATGTTGTAATAGACTCTTAACAGGGTCCATCCTTTAACAAGGAATATTTGTATTATTATATCATCTTGTGGGCATCACTCCCACGGGGGTTTTCCCTTTGATCAAGGGTTTTCATAGTTAACATATCTGGTGTAATTTTGTATGTGTATCTTGTTATGGTTGTTGTTTACTTTGGTTGATTGGTTAAGATTAATTAAGGTTGATAAATGTTTTAAATGGATAACTGATTCACCGCCTCCCCCCCCCCAATTATCTTGGTGGACTATTGTTTTTAACATAAACATCCCACTAATGCTCTATTTTGACCACCAATCCTTTGGGTAAGAATAAATGGATATTGGAGCTGACGAGCACCATATGGAGGAAAAAGAGAGGGATTTATTGCTTACAACATTGATAAGGAAGTGGAAGAGCAACAAAAGAAGGAAAAAGTACAAAAAGGGGATAATTTAGAAGGAGATTTTGAAGAAGAGCTCATCTTAAAGGAGTATGGCACAACCTTAGGGTTGTGCCTAAAGATGGTGGTGAAAATAGATGACTTATCTATCATAGAAGGAGATGGCATTTGCTAATGTTTGATCGCTTTAGTTGGATAAATTCTTGATACTAAACTAAAGGTATATATATGTTATATATCTATATGATATATGTGTGTGTGTGTGTGTGTGTGTGTGTGTGAGGTATATATATTTATATATTTGTGTGGTTAAATAATTAATTTTTCTATTAATTAAATAAAATGAATAGACATGTCCCTTGAAGGGACATGTCTCTCTATGTATCATCCACAATATAAAAAGAGAGATCACTGCCCTTGGAACACACATACCAATCAGGCAACAATTACATTTGCAGCGATCCTCTAAAAATTAACATGGTATTAGAGCAGGTTCCTTATATAAAGCCTAAACAACTTGAAGGTAGATCCCAAGCAAAAATTGCAAAAGAGTAATTGGGACAAACTTAAAAATCCAGAAATTGCATAGGAATCTATTGGGCATATAATAACTATGCTATGCTCAATGAATAAAACCTGAGCTAAGCAGGAGAATAGAACAAACAAAGTCTTCGTATTGCCAAGATCAGTCAACGACTGTCAAACAACAAAAATCCAATGCTTCCATTATTGGCATTCAAAAGTTGGCAAATCAACAACTTGGACGGGTTACTATGTTGGATGAAATATTAATGGATATTATTGTTTCCCTTGTTCTCGGCATTAGAAGATATATCGACAATTTGATTATTATTATCAATATGCTTCATATAACAATTTCCTAGCATTAATGAATATTATTATCAATAGGGTGCATGCGAGCCCTACTTGGTTGGCCGACAAAGTGAATGACTTGGAGACTACATGTCTTGGTGTAAACGAAAATTGGGATGACATTGATGTGGCCGTGGCAAGTTTGCAGGCTAGGTGTGTGGTTAATGGAAATGATCATGATGATGCAATTTAAATAGAAAATGGTTACTCGCAAGTTTGATAGTTAGTATTTATGTTGTCCAAACTGGTTAAACTAGAGCTTAAAGAAAATAATCCCAGCAGAATGAGGATAATTGTACATGAACATCGTATGATGTTAAGAGTAGTACAACAACATTAACATCAACGTGTACAAGTATAGATGCAGAAAAGGACAGACAGCCAAATAGAATAAGAATAGTCAACACTACTTCCATTTTATACCACGACTATGTAACATTAATTGTGTTTTAAGAGTTTCTTCATCCAATCACTCCCAGTTAGCGAAGACTTGTGAAATGTGGAAGATAAATTAACTAACGTCAACTATGTCTCTCGTAGACTGGCACTACAAATATATGTGATTGCTCACACACAATCAAGGGAGTGCTGATCATTAACGTGGATGCTCAGTGGCATACATAGAAATTGGCATAACAACGGTACTTACACATCCAAAACCACAGGATACCTAATCCCATCAATCATAAAAGGGGACAACCACACTAAAAACATGTAAATGAGCAAAGTGGGTCCACAATTAAGACTTTGAGCACCGAGTCAATAAAGTTAAGTAATAAGATACGTTTTAATGGTCTATAAACATTATATGAGATATTATAATTGATAATATATGATGTAAGATGATGCTCAGTATGTTAGTATTGATGAATATTAATTTTTAATAAGCAAAAAATGTGTTGAAATATAGATTAATGTAATTAATATATATTTATCTATATTATTTTAGAATAATGGGATCATTCTCAAAATTCGATAAGAGGGAATGACTTTAGTTTACATTTATCTATATTTAATTGGAAAGATCTTATATTGAGTATGATTTTAGTCTCTTTGAATTTTTATTTTCAATACTTACTATAAGAGATATTTGCCTTGATCTTTTCTTTTGAGAATGTTCTTGTAGGAAAAGGGAGACTGATATCAAATTTAGGGGGAGTCTGACACTTTTTAAATGGTAAAGGAGCTCAGAAGATTGATGTTCAGAGGGAGTCTGATGCATCCGTTTGAAGAAGCGGATAGAGGATATGTTTGAATTAATCTTTAATGATCTTGATCATATCAAAATCAGAGAGAGTTTTGACTTCATGTCAACTTTTGGTGTCATGCGTCTGACTGCATGATTTAATGGGCCTACCCCCTGTTCAGATTATGGGGAAATGACGACTTCCAAATGATTATCACTTGTATTTGTAGAAGTTATTGAAAGGTGACGATCTTACAATAACTTAAATCATGATATACATTTTATGTAAATGTTGAAACAGACTACGATGAACTACATCTTCTAAATAAGCAACTAAGTGTTAAATGTTATTCACTTGATGGTCCATTACATTATTGAGTACTTGGTGAATATCATGTGTTGGTATTTTGGAGACCAATACTCCTGATATTGGATGTGATATCAAACCTTATTGAGTACTTGGTGAATATCACGTGTTGATATTCTGGAGACCAATACTTATGATATTAGATGCGATGTCAAATCTTATTGAGTACTTGGTGAATATCATATGTTGATATTCCACAAGCTATTACTCAGAGTATTTGCTGAATATCATATGTGATACTTTGGAGGCCAATACTCATGATACCAAAGGGAATATGTAGAGGCCAAAGGGAATATGTAGAGGCCAAGCAACAAGAAATACCAAAGCAAGACAAACCAAAAGGTGTGAGGATTTAAAAAAAAGTTTTCTGAGAAAAATTAAAAGTAGAAAAATGGAAAAAGAACAAAAAAGAGTAAAAACTCATACTTGAAAAAATAATAACCAATGGAGAAATAATAAAGGAAGTAAAAGAAAGAAGGGAAGGACCCTTTATTAAAAGTTGTGGCAAGTTAACCCTACCAAAAGCATATAAAGGACCCACATGACAAAGAGAGGAAAATAAGTCTTAGAGGGGTTTGTACACGAACAGGAGAAAAGGGTATGCAAGTGAATTGCACATTCTGTATGGGAAAACCAATATAGGATAAAGTAAGGAACTCAAGCTATACGACATCAACAGAATTCAAATAGGCCACACTGTCTGTACAACGTGTACAAGGACTAGGATCATATATGTACACATGCAACAAGCTTACATATGATGGCAACAACATAGGTGTGCACACATACGAGGGGTTACAACCGTACGATGCCACGCGCATAGAGGAACCATACGACATACGGTAAGATTAATTTACTTAAATCTCATAGTTGGATGGCAACGTATGGATGAGTGTGCACGTATGCTGAGAAGAGAGGCCCATACACTCAGAGAGGAAGTCGACAATTGATGGAGAGGGTTGGTAGGCTGAGAAGGGAGTTATGGAGATTGAAGGATATGGTAAGAACCAATTATGGGAACCTTGAAACAGGCAACACTGCCATACGCTAGAAAGCTCAAAAGGGGAAACCATTACAAACACAAGACACCATGGCAACTTCAAGCAAATAGAAGATCAAGGGTAAGGACAAGGATGAAAGGTTTGCAACAAAAAACATCATATTTGAGAGTGTAACAAGTGCTGAATGTAGAGTGTGGTGGGATGCCACAGACAAGAATCGTATATTAAAGGTTGCACTGTGAAAGGCAGAGGTAGATAAAAGTATTTTCATGCCAATTTTTAATTTGATAAAAATTTAAAATTCAAACCAGTTCTGCATACTATGGTTCATGGCTACCACAAAACCACACACAAGTGTATAGTGAAGTATCTGCATTACTCTGGCATAGTGTCTTACTCAAAAGAATTCAGTAAAGTTTTTTGGGTGTCGAACAAAGGACACTGCCACCAAATCCTCATCTAAAATGTCCATTGGAGACAAGAAACAGTTGTTGGAGCTTATGAGCAAGCAAGATCTAACAAAGAATCAATGGTATAGTATTTGGAGCATAAACAATAGCAAAGGATTGAATAAAAGCTTTATAGCCAACTGTAAATGGTGATGTATAATGGATTTGGTGAAAAGAAAACTTACAGGGGGGAGTAAAGCATTTGACGTTTTCCTTATGGATGCTTCGACAGGTGAATGGGCTCAATGATGGTAAGATATACAACTGGGCACAATTGTTATTTGATAGGACTAAGGAGTTCTTGCAACTCAAGCACAACACATTTTACATGCCCCATCATGCTATAGCCTTGTTTTTAGATGCATTGCGCACACAAGCAACACCAAAGTATTGGGGCACCTTTATTCATACTAACATAGTGGAGCCGTGCAAGCTGGCCTATGAACTATTGGGAACTTTGAGCCCCTAAGGAAGAAGGTTAGACAAGAAAGTGCAACTAGTACACTTAGCATTGAAGAATGGAAGGAGAAAGAAGATAGCTCAGAAGAAGTTAAGGAAGAAGAGACAGGGGGACATGACACCTCCTTGAGTTCAGAGGAGGAAGGCTTTAAGATGACACCTTGCGACACTAGGGAGGAAGCAGGGATGACTTTAGAGAACATGTATCATTGTCAAAGTACCAAAGGATGGTTGACTTCATTTCATAAGTAATACACGTATTGATGTCAGAGCAAAAAATATTATAAGGACCAATTAACAACAGATAAAAAAATGAACACATAAAGGCACATCCAAGAGGAAATTTATTTTGAGCATGGCAAACTTCGCCAGCTCTAGAGGAATCAAAATTCCTCGCAAACCCCAAATTTCCACATTATGGCATTATGAGGATGAGACAATGCAGGGTTGAGCTTGAAAAGGAGTGGTTGGACAAGATTAAAGGGGTTGAGAATAAAGGAGGGGAAATTTATCTCCCGCTCCTGATTTTCGCCACCTTATTGAGGGTAAAGTTGAAGGCGTGATGAGGGGGAAACCTTTAAGGGAAGATGCCATGAGCTTGGACAGATTGCAAAATACAAAATGGCTTTCAAAATGACATGAAAAGGTGATTGAGATAAACCAAGAAGAAATTTCTCGAGGCAGGGCAGAATCTGCCTGTGCTCAGTAATCTGAATTCCTCACCTGCCTCATATTTTTGCATTGGGAAAAAAGGAGTAAAAACATGTATTAAGGCCCCAATCTGCATTGCAAAGAGGAAACACGGAATAGATGGAAGGTCTAGTGGTCGAAATCTGAAGTGTTGAAATAAAAGGCAAGAGGTGCTTCCTCTAGGCATGGTGGAACCCGCCAACCCCCAAGGCCCAAATTCTGCACCTATATGAAGTGAAGAAATGCAAGTTTGAGGCCCCTAGACTTGAGCAAAGCACAGTTTGAAGGCAATCTGATTATAAGTGAGAAGAATCAAATATCATTTGAGCCAACGTTTTTTTGAAGTAGAGATTAAGTTGAGGGGAGGATTCCGAATTCCTCTTAGCAACATAAATTCCACCTTGCCTTTATCACATGAAAACATAAATTGAGGCCTTTATAATTTGGTGAAGATCAACAAGAAATGAAAGGTTATAGGGATGGGTGAATTTGATGAAACATTGGATTTGAGGAAAAACCAAAGTGGAGAGGAAAAATCCTCTAGAAGTGGTGGTTCTGCCACTCCTAGAGGAATCCAGATTCTTCTAGTAGGGCTAATTTCCGCCCTGCATTGCTATGATTGACATCTGATCCTGAATCACCAAGGTGGTACAAAATGGAAGTATAAGAAGGGAGGAGAATAGGAGGCTAAAATAACAATTAGTTTTCATGGAGGTAAGTTCTAGAAATCCAAAATTCCTCCCACCTATCAATTTCTGCATTGCATCCATGATGCTGAAATCATAAATCTTGCCCCTCCAAATACATGAAGTGATGAGTAAAATGTGAGCATGACAAACACCAATAGAATTAAGTGAGAAAAGGAGTTCGAAAAAATTGAAAGGTGAAATTAACCTCTCTGAGTGGCAGCTTCTGCCAGCCCAAGAGGAATCCATATTCCTCCTTTGTGCTAAATTTCCATCCCAATGAGAGAGGAAGTTTGATAAAAAAATCAATAAGGTGATTTGATTAATGAATAAATAAACAAAGAAAAACCATGCAGTCAATCCCTTAATCAGGTCATGCTAGAAAGGCAAGGACAAGAATCAAATAAAATGATTTTATTGGCCCAAAAAAAGACGAGGTTGGCTCTCTAATAGACATGCCTTTTCATGATATTGGATGCCTATATAAGGAGGAGAAGCGAATTCATTTCAATATCAAAATAACACAACCATATCTCTGCGCTTGGACAGTAAATTCCTTTGCCTCTTAGCAGTGACTTCTCCATATTGAGCAGCAAGTTACCCCCCACAAGGCAGCGGCATCCTTGTAAAGACAACAAACTATCATAGGGAGAAGTGGATTGTTTAAGAGAGTAGTTTTCTTGAGGTGACAGCAAAAACATCCCGAGGGAGCAATTATTTCATCAACTTGAGACATTTAAAGGTATCAATTTGGGACAATTAAAAGCAGTTTTCTTTCAAAAATATGAGATTGAAAGGGTGGCAATATAATATATCTTGGTATACTATATTGTAAAATTCATTTAATTTCTAGATTTTAACAAAAACTTGTTTCAAAACCTGCAAGAGGAAAGAAAAATTGTCTTGGACTCAAGAAAGTCCATGCTAATTTTCTTTTTGCCTCCTTGTTTTGATGTTGATGGCTTCCTCTTTCATGAAAATTTTAAGACTTCCTACATGTTTCCTTATGAATTTTGTGAGTTTAATGAAATCTTTCCTTTGTTTTCAAGATAAATCGTTTAGGGATAAGCTTCGAGAGCAAGGAGATGATGGTAGGATCAAATTCGAATATCAAGATTAAGATAGAATCCAACAAATCAAAGATATGAGAAAGTAGATGATTTTTATCAAAACTTGGATTTCTCTTGAATTTCCTCCAAAAATCCAAGTTCATTTGAAGAATCCAACCACACGAAGAATTCATCACTTCAAGCAAGAAGTTCAAGAAACATCAAGTTTACAAGTACAAGCAAGTTCAAATCATGGCAATGAGAAAATTTCCAAGATTGAAGATGTAGAAAATTTGAGAAAATGAAGCAATTTGGGAATATGCCATCACAATTGGAGTGTTGATAATGTTGAGTGTCGAGATGTTTTTTCATGACCAAAGGATTGGTCAAGTCTTCAAGATAAGGATGTTGAGGTGGCAACCAAGTGTCTTCCAAGCTCTCCCAATCAGAAAATTCAAATATCATGTGTTCATACTCATTTAATCATATTATGCCAAGTGTAATTTTCTTATTGGCCTAGAGGATGGTGCCATCATGTAATTGGCAGATAGTTTGAGAACCCTAATCAGGGTTTGTAGAGATAAATCTTGGCCCTTAATTGTAATTGAACAACTGTAAAAGGACAAGGCCTTCTCATTTGTAAGGGGTTCGCCATTAAAACTAGAGAGGAGATTAGTAATAGAAGTAGACTAGGAGGAAACTCGATGAAATTGTTGCCATAATGCTATCAAATTAATTGATGATTCATTGTTGGTCTTTATAGTGGATTACTTAATGTTGTTTTGGAGTATTGCATGGTTTCTTCAATTCCTCATTTAGATTAGATTTCATTTTATGTTAAGTAGAAGTAGATGAACGAAAGATACTGTTGAATGGTGAAATTAGTGGTTGAGCTAGTGTCCATACTTTTTGGAACTTGCTGATTGTAAGTAACAATGCATGGTTAGTCTGTGCCTAAATTGTAAGTGTTTTTAACTTCTATTGGAGATGTTCATTTAGATTCCACCTTCATAAGGTATCTGGATGAATATATTTTAATGTGAAAATCATTCCTGCATCCATAGAAGATAGCACCCTCCTATTACTAGATCACACAACAATGCAAGGATTGGTTAGAGGCTCAACCCATCATCAATATTATCTTACATTTTTAGAATTAGATATCTTTCTGAACCCTTATTCCTTGCAGTTATTTGGTCGGAAGTGATTGAAGCAGTGGATATCCATCGAATCAATAATGTAAGTCTCTTTGTGATAACCAACATATCACAATATAAAAAATGAGTTAAGTCTGCAATAAAGAAGGAACCTTGAGGTTGTCTGATTTGATCACACAAGTCATCTACATTTTTAAGGATATGAACATCCTTATTCAAGAGAGAGTTGGAAAATTTGTGTTTCATCTTGGAATACTAAGTATTCAATTCTGTATGTTGTTGTGGAATGAAACTCACATCAACAAGATGGGTGAACCCATGAAAGCCAATTAACAGGGGAAAGGGGAGTTTGATAGTATTCCATTAAGCAAACTTTATATATGTTTCATACTGGGGATGGATTTTATGAAATTGTGGTTTGGTTAATATTGCGAGAATTATTAAAGGGACCAATATAATTAAGAGACACTATAAAGATTTCAGGCTATGCATGTGTTAATGAAGGCCAATTCCAAGGAAATATTTCTAAAGTTATTATATCGGTTCTTTAGTTTCATTATTTCATTGGCATTACTGTTAATGAAGATAAGCATTAGTAGGCTGTGAAATATTCTAGTGTGGAGATTTTTTTGGGATCATGAGAAGCTTGTATTTGTAATTGGTATTTCATTGGAGAATAACGGTGCTTATTACTGGAAACTTCAGGTTTCCATGGAAACTCCTTCGATATCATGAGCTCTGAATTTACTGTGGCTTTTCCCTGCAAAGACTGTCATTGCGTTTAGAGAAGAATAGTATTGCTGTTTGTTTCCTGGACGGAACTACATGTAGTGAGCAACCAGTGATTGGTAACTCCTCATAAGTATTTTTATTTGAGCTTACTCCTCCAATAGTAACCTTTCATTCTGTCAGTGTATGCATCTCAAAAGCTTATTGTAATTATCAGGAGACTTTCTGGTATTCACTGGAGCTGCTATCTTTCCTAGTTCGAACACTGTCTCATCCTTTCGGTGGAACTGAAAGTAATCTTTATGGTCTTGGAACAATGAATATTGATTTTAGCATATTATAGGTGCCACACATTAAGATAACTTATATGGTATGTCTGTCTTTGCTGTGTATCATTCCTTTACATGATAATTGCTATTAGAAAGGCCATTCAGTTTGTTTCCCTGAGGCATTTTGATTGTACAATTACAAGCTTTAATTTTTTTTTATCTTATGCATCATATGTCATTGCAAGATTTTGAATTGAATCCACCTAACAAATATTAGAAATTGTAGACAACGATATAATAGCAGCAGTACCAATCAAATTGTGAAGCTTTAATTTTGGTAATTTCGAATAAGGGTTATCACAATTTTACACATTAAAAAGACAAAATCTAGAGGGAAATTATAACAATAAAAACTGGGAAATACCAGAAAACATATAAAGTTTAAACTAAGACCAAAGATATAATATGACAATAAGAACAAGCTCTTGTGCAATGCAAAATGTATAATGCTTGGGAGCAATTTGCGTGATAATTGCTAAATAAGGGCTTAAAAGCATTGTAACCAATTAGGCATGTCAGGAGATCATAATTATTAGCTGTATTTTTTTAGCTTTCATCCTCATCAACCACAAATTAGAATGGAATTTAGGATTTGGAACAAACTGTGCCACATGTTCACATGTTTACCCAAAAATAATAAGATAGGGTTTCTCAATAAATTCAGTGCCAAATACTCCTTGACTATCTATGTATCATTGAGTTAAGCCCCTCAACATCCTTGATCTCCCATATTTGGAAGAGTTCCTTGATCTATTTTTTGATGCATTATCTAAGGCAAGAGGTTGATTTTAAATGATTGACATCAATGAAAGCAAAGGGATGGCATGTAACTGAAGAAAGGATTAATATCGATTCTCTAAATTGAAGAGAAAAAACCTACCGGAAATGAATTTTGATACTGTTCAAAGAGAGAAAAACTTTAGACTAACTTTACACCCTTTGTATGCTAATCTCCCTTCCAGGTAGGTCTTTATTTTTCTGTCACATTTAATCCTACACAAATGATGATAAGATGTAAATATTACTTCATAATGAGAAAAAATATTGCAAGTGGAAATGCAAGTATCAGGTCATGCCTTTTCAACGAGGGTCACCTATATATTTGCTGCAGACACTAATGAGTAGACTTCTGGGCTTGATGATCTTGTGTGATGCTTTTTACCGGTGCTTACAGCTATTAGTTTTCCATTTTGTTAACATTCTTATGTGTAAGATATTTAGGGACTCGTTTTTACTTTACTTCTCTTTATGCTTTTGATTCTCATTTTCCCATTTCGGTGATTTCTGGACATGAAGTGCAATTTAACATTTCATTGTAGAGCACAATTGCAAGACAATTTTTCTCCAGTATGAAACTTTTTAATTTGCCATGCATTATACATAATATATTCTGGATTCTGTATGTCACATTTCAATTATTGCATTTTGTTTTATTTGTCAAGTAATTCTGTCCATGTTTGTTTAACACAATTGACTCAAATTTGCTTGCACTATCCAGTTATGGGCAGGTCAAATTTTCAATATAGATGCAGGAAGGCAGGCTCTCAGAAATATAAATTCTCTTGGATTATTTTCAAACATCGAGATCAATCCTAAGCCTGATGAGACAAATGAAGGTGGCATTGCAGTTGAGGTGAAGCTCAAAGAACTTGAACAGAAGACAGCTGAAGTCAGTACAGAATGGAGCATCGTACCTGGAAGTGGGGGACGACCTCATCTGGTGAGGTTGCTTTAACAAATGAATGCTTTGTCTGTATTCTATTTTATAACTTTTCTTTGTAGGCCATGCTTTTGAACATGGCAGGTGATACATGGGACATATTGATAATTCTTCTCATCCTAATTCAAGTATTTTGTGGAATGACTTTTGTGCATTGATAATCTTATTCATATATTTTCACTTCGTCAGTTTATCATTATTTTTGGTGGCTACTTGTTTTGTGAGAATATTGCATGCAGTAGATAACATTTCCTTTATTCTATTTTTACAGGCTTCAATTCAACCAGGTGGAAGTGTTACGTTTGAACACCGAAATTTGAAAGGGCTGAATAGGTCTATTCTTGGCACTGTGACATCAAATAATCTTTTCAATCCTCAGGTATTTCATTTTTAATGTTGTTTAGCTTCCATTTCTTTGGTTTTATGTGACCAAATATTGTTGATGGTCTTTGGTGAGAGAGTTATCATAAGTACTCTGGATAGAATCTAAAAGGTATGCAGCCTGTATCAATAAATATAATTTTTTTTGAAACTTAAGCAGTGGTTCTATTCCTTGAGCTCTTCCAATGTGGAGAAGAAAAATCCTAATCCTAGTTTTCAAATGAACTGTACCCCACTCTGCTCACCTTTTTCCACAAATGAATGTTGGTTGCCATGTAATGTTTAAACTTTATATATCCACAAAATATGTCAATGCCACAGGTTTGAGGATGGTGAGCAGTAGTAGATTGCTTCATAGGACAAAGTCTCTGTAGTTGGCTTACATAATGTTGCCTTATGCACACAGCTTCAAAATGAGAGGGATTCATCTCATGAAAAGTTGCTTTTGTCCAACATTCAATGCATATTTATATTTTTGAACCAGTCAGTGAAAAACCCAAGCTGGCTCTAATGAGTGTCATTCTATATATAATTAGTGCGACATTTCAGTTTCTTTTTAGGCAAAGTGTGGGTCATCAACATTTGGCTAGCCTTCTTTCTTTGGTAGTTGGGAGAATGCAGCTTTAGTATAGAGTGGCCTGCACGTTTAGCTTAGAAGTTGAAGTAACATTATACAAGCACCTTTGATGAAGTCCTATCATAGGACAATCTTGTTAACTTCCAAAATTTCTAAGCATGCACACTACTTCAACATGAGCGAGCTTGGTCTCATGAGAAGCGTTTTTGCTCCAACTTTCAGTTCATATTTATATTTATGAATCAGAGTTCTATTTATAAGGAGGGTAACATGTCATTTCCTGTTTTAGGTAATGTTGGTTTATATATATTCTGCAAATCTATTTTCTTGGGAAAATGCATCTTTAGGATAAAATTTGTAGTTAGCATATTAACTTAATGAAGTAACAATATACAGACTCTGATAACGGTTTCTACAAAATCCAAGCCTTGGTGCTTTTTTTTTTTTAAAACTCTTTGTATGCTTCAATTTACCACAGTAGGAGATGATAGAATCTCTGCAAGCTTGTGATAATTTTTTGTATGCATTTATTCAGTCGTAGGTCTGTAGGTCTGGGATGGACAGATAAAGAGTAAATACATTAATTGAGATTGACCTGGGTAAAGCGTTTGTAAATCTAGTTCTGTTTCCTTTTGGTTTATCAAATATGGTGGTTAGTATTCTATGTAATAGAAACTTGGAAGTTAAAGAAAGAAAGGAAGACGATAGGAGAAAAAGTTGAATACAAATTAGTAAGTGTTTCTCTGGAATTTATCTAGGGAACTGAAAGCTCCTCATTGCTTCCAGGTAAGCCTTCCTTTTATTTTCCATTCACAAACAAAAGATAACAAAATATGTGCACTTCAAATTCACAAACAATAAAAACAAAATATTCAAGTTTATGAGCGAGCATCAAAATTGCCAATCGAAGGCAAATTATGAAGGATTTCATGAAGTATAAAAAGTATTAGAATACTTGTCATTGATATCAAAAGTTTGTTGATTACACAGTTAATTTATACAAAGGGTTGAAATAAGAATGTCACCATAATGACTAAACAAATGTTTTCAGACATTGATCTCTGTAATGACTACACGGTCTTCTATTTGAATTTTCAGATACATCTTTAGAATTATCATATTTCTGAAGTATACAAAGAATCTGAAAAGTCTATATCTACAGGATTCCATGTTTTTGTTTTTGACCTATGTGTTTGAAGTTGTGTCTGATTGATCAAATTATTGTCTCAAGAATCAACTCTTTGTAATCTGATTAAAAATCCTTCCTTGTGCATCTGATTTCTTTGGTCTATATTTGTAAACTTCTTGTATTAATACACAAAAAATAAGTTTCTGATGATAGAGTTTTAGAAAATACTCTTGATGCAACAGTTATAGTTGTAACTAAAGATTATCATTTAAGTTTGAAGAAGAATTAAATTGGCTGAAGGTGGGCCATGCATTTACAAGATTTGCGAAGAAGGCAGATTCAATGAATAGCCAAGGTGGAAAATTTTTGAAGGACAGTTGGTAATTGGTTGTAACTTCTTGAAAACCTCCTAATTATATGCAGTTAGCCAATCCTATTGAGACATTCTATATGTTCACCTTCATTTGGTTTGTGAGAAGTGTGAAGCGTATTAGGTATTGAATATAAAAAAAGATGGTAGAGAAGAGATTAAAAAGACTTTTTTTTAATAGTAAATGTGTGTCATATATGGTGGATCAAAAAGATCCGAACAGTACAATGGAGTAGATCAAATATTCAGAAATTGCTATTTGTTGAGGATTGATGATTGACTCATATAACAGTGATATTTTACTCTTAACATTGTGTAGCAGTAATCAGGTTTTGGATATCTATGTTAACTGTAAGTCTTGTTGATGCGAGTTTTGTATCACTTACATAACATATTAGTAATTGGATATCTGATACGGAGTATCAAACACACAATTCCTCTCTTGAAAAGTTATTGCTCATGGGACATGAGTATAACTCCAATGTTCCTTACACTTGTGGATACTCGCTGAGTTTTATCGATGTGATTTGCTGATAATCACGTAGGAAGCCTTATGCAAATTGTTGAGGATGACTTGGACTTTGGTGGGATGATGGAGATGGTGGTTTGGTTTGTGAAATATGCGGGTGGCAGATAATGTTGATGGTGCTGATGATGGAGGATGTGTTTGCCAATGATGATGTTGATGGAAAAGCAATGGTGGTGGGAGGTGAATGGATGTGTTCTGATACTTGACTTACTTCTCTAAACTTCGACTACCCAGCTACTCACTATTCCACCCCTACTCCTACGAATGGAAGGTTGGCAAGTGGACGGGGACCGAATTTAATGAAGGCTAACCAGCGGCCCCACCTCCATAGATGCAATGATTCAAAGGAAAAATAAACTAGTTTACCACTCCACGCTTCCCAACTAGCCGCTAGGATGCTAGTGGTCTAATATTGATCTCTATTAAACATTTACCAATGCTACCATACAGCTATCCATCTACTTTACTCTTGCCTAAACAACTTGAAATACAACCAATTTTAACAACTTGAAATACAACCAATTTTAACAACTTGAAAAGAAATCTAACTATGTGGAAGTAGAAAACATGCAATAATGCCAAAGGCTCTTAATCACCATGCAAGTCACAACAATGAGAAAGAAATAGTGAATTTTGGCATTATCTTAGCAACAATTTCTCCAACACTTTACAAATGAGAGCAAATGGCCTTATATAGGGGCCAAAAATACAATGGATGGTGGAGATCAAAACAGGATCAACGATCCAGAGTGGATCCTAAAAACCCTAATTAGGATTGTTACCCCATTGGCCAATGAGAAGATGCCACCTCATCAATGGACCAATGAAAAAAGTGCAAAAAGTGGCAACCAATGAGAAGGCACCAAAATGGCGGCCAATCAGAAATAGACACTTGTCCTATTCTAGAAGAAAGAGAGAAATTGCCACTTGGGCTTACATCAAATGATCTTCTAATATAACTCTTTCCTTTTCTTTCATTTTCTTAGCTAAGGCAATGAACTTAGCTAGCCTTTCATTAACTTCTTTCATAGGAGGACAAGGTGTGTGCTTTGCCCTGAGTTTCGTTGACTTCACCACGCTGCTTGCTGCTTGTAGTATCCTTTCATGGTTCTTCTCATATTCTTTCACAAATCCAATAAAAGCATTGAGAGAGGAAAGGGTGCCCGAATGCTTCTTCTTGATAGCAACCTTTCCTAACTCATCCAACCTCGATCCAAAATCTATCTCGTTGATATCCTCTTCTTTGATATCCTCAAAATCAAGTGCCACCCTAACGTCGCTCATCATGGTTGAAATGGAAGTATCGACGCTTGGGTTGTGCTATGCAGTCTCATTATGTATTTCTTCAAGTGTTCTAAATCTGGTAGTCAATGCAACAAACCAAGATTCAACTGTACTCAATCCTCTCTCATCCACCAACTTGGCCCTCTCCAAATATGCTTTTGGTAGACCAATGAATGCTTGTAGCCTACGAATAGCCAAATCTTTGATGGGAAGGAAACCTTTTCACACCTCTTCAAGCAATTTGAACTTGTCTCTGACAATCACTAATGACTAGAATGTTGAGACGAAGGAAGGCAAGAAATTTCACCTATCTTGGATTGTATCATGGATCCAATCCCTAACTTCATGTAGTTGAGTTGATATCTCTTTTGAATTGCTCCCGCTGTCTTGAGGAAGGGCTACCTGGTGCAGCAATTAGATGGGCTGGCAATCTTTCCAAGTTGTGTTCTACTATCTTGTATTCCTGGGCCGCAATCTCACCCACTACTTTATTGACTGTTGGTATAGCAATCTGAACCTTTCGGTGACCATCATTGTCGTTCCTGGTTCTCACTATCACCTTTTTCTATTAATCCTTGGATGTCTTCAACTGTATGGGCAGTTACCACCTCGCCTCTTGGCATAAGAATTTGCCTTAACCATAGTGGTGTAGTGCATCTCCCCAAATTTGGATTCGGTTCGACTAACAAAGCATCACCAACGGTCTTGGGTACTTGACTTGTTGCCTCAATGTCGATTGGCCCATCTTCTCTACTAGTTTCTGCCATATCATTTCCTTGTTGGTTTTTCGAGAGAGGGGAGTACTCGGTACTCTCACTGTAGCCACTTGATTTTGAATCAGAGCTCACCTCTACTGTGGCCCCTTTATCACTTGAATTGGCCTCTTGGCTTTTAGCCTCAATTATACTCTCTCTTGATGACGCTGCGTGCTGTCTCTTGGCTGGAGGTTCCAGATGTTCTTTGCCCTTCTCTACCTCCAAAACTTTCTTCTTGCCGTTTCTAACCATTTCCTGTTGTTGGCTACTTCCTTCATTCCTCTGTCCGACCAATTCCGTTTGTCTCTCCTTTGGCTTCATCATCTCATAGGTAAGGGGAATCCTTTGCCTTTGCAACTTCCTTAGTCTTTCATTATACCACGGTTCAGTATGTAAATCTATTGCCCTTGTAACTGCCTCCAAGGAAGGATCCTGATGGTCATCCCAATCCATTGGATTCAATTCTGTTCCTTCTACTGTATCATAATCTTCTCTCAGCACATTTCCATCATCCTCCAATTGATTGGGAATATCAAGGCCTCTTCATTTGATATCTCTCATCATGTTCACCGACAGCCTTGAGAAAGCTAGCTTTCTCACATGAAAGTCATCCTTGGCATTGGCCCAAAAATCTTCTATGGTGGGAACATGCTTGAATTCATTTCCATGAGATACCTTGATAAGACCATTAGGATCAAATCCTTGCCTTGCTTTGTACCATCCTAGATGATACCATTCCAATTCCTTCTCCCCAGCTGTAAAGGAGGCCCGATTTGGGCAACTATCATTGCCAATTATGATTGAGAAGGTTTTCTTTCGTTTCTCATTATTCTATCATAGTGTTCAAGTTGCCTAGCCAATTCCATTAAAACTACTTTGTTGGGAGGGTACCTTGGAAGCCTCTTAGGACAAACTGAACTCCCTACTACTCTAATGTATGTAAATTGTGGAAATTGGATGAACCAACTCCCATACTTCCTGATTCTTGCTTTTGCTTCCGGTGAAAGTCACTTATTAGGTGTCCCTTGTAATACCCTTATTGTCTTCATGGCGAAGGCATCACAAAATACCTTGTAATCCTTATTGTTGTGCAATTGGAGTTGCAGATAGCATTCATGCACCAAATATTGCCCCGGCCCACTACTAATTTCTCCTAAAGCCTTAAGTCCCAGATTTTTATACAATCTAGCAATCAAGTAAAATAGATAGGATCCTATGTAGAGTTGCCTTTGGCTTTGCATGGTTCTAAGTTGCAACCCTAAGTTCTCACTTATGATCCTAGCCCAATCAAATCTTCCTTTTCCCTTTTCAATTTCATCAATGAGAAAGTACATCCAGTTTTTGAATTGCATACCTTGAGCTAGGCCCATGATCCGGTTGAGAAGAACAACGAGATCATCATATTTTGGTTTGAAATCTGCCATTGTGAACCTTGATGATCTGTTAACGCCTTTCTTTCCCTCTTGAATCCAATTCTGCTTTAGGTGCGTAAAATAGGCCTCTTGGTTATCTTGAAATGATTTAGCCGCTTGGTCCATCATCACAATTGTCATGCTTTTGTACTGGGGAATGTTTGAATGTTTTTTCGATTGCTTGTCCGCCAATGTTGGCCAACACTCTTTTCCCTTCATCAAAAATGATGGATTTACTATTTAGATCAAATCTGGATGCACATTCCATAATCAATTCTGGACACAACAATGTAGGAGGAAAAGCTGCTGCGTGTACAATCCTGCTTTTGTAAATCTTCTTTGCCAAGGGGGATTGTCCTTCCTTTAGTCTATCCTTCATCTGTATCATGTCTACTGTACCGATATTGGTGTCGATTATTCGCTTCATTTTCGAGAAGAATGGTGTTTTGGGCATCATATCCTTTTTTTCTTTCTTAGTGTTTGTCCGCTTGGGATTCTTACTTGCACTAACATCCTCCATACTCCTCGCCCTATTACAGGATGGTAGAGTGGTGGACCAAAAGGCAAGTAGAACCAAGGGAAGCAATCCTTAGACTAGAACGAAGGAAGGATGTCAGCTTAAGGACCCCTTTCAACTCGAAATGATTAAAATTCACCTTAACCAATAACCGGACAACGACTTTTCGGAATTTAGGATCAGACCTCAAGAACTTCAAATCCACTTGCAAATCAGAAATTTACCATGTAATTCACCTCCAAATAAAATTGCCCAACCTAGGGCAAAATCATAGCTCCTTGCAAAAATCAGAATTTGCTTAAAATCGCCAACACCATGAAAAATCTGCCCTCCAATAAAAATCCCCAAGCAAGGAAGGGCCAAATCTGCCCAATGAAGAAATCGCTAATGGAAGAGAAATCTGCCCTCAAGACAAAATCGCCCAAAATGGAGGAAAATCTGCCATGCAAGGAAAATTGCCCAACAACAAAAGCTGCTCCAAGAAGAAAATTCGCCCAACTTAAAAGAAATCTGCTCTTAAAATAATCGCCCACAAGCAAGGAGGAGGAGATGAGAAATGAGGAATGAAGAGGAAGGGGCTTCCTCTTATAGCCAACTCCACATGCGTTCCTAGCTGGCTGACTTGGACCTGGAGGGGAGAAAAAACAAAAATTAAATCAAAATTATGGCCCACAATTAAATACTTAGCTGAGAATTAACTTTGCCAAATGAAAATTGCCTTTTAAAATTTGCCAATTAGCTCTAAATTGTAAAGAGAAATTAAATAATGCCTTGGGGGGGGTTAAATATTTCCATTTAATGATAATTTAGTAATTAATACGTCATTAAAATTGAATTTTGGCCAACCAAAAAGCCTTTTTTCGATATTAAATTACCAATTTCATTAAAGGCAAAAAGTTTTCAAGGCAATTTTAATCCATTAAAACAATTTCTTGCAATTTCTATCCAAATCAATTTTGCTATGCTATTTAGATTTTTTATTTTTATTTTTTGAAAAAAAAAAAAAATTGCTTCTAGAGTCAAAAATCGATTTTTGCAATTTAACCTCATTTCTACAAAATTAAAATTTTCACCAAAGAAAAATTTAAGATTTTCCAAAACTCAAGTCTAACAAAAATTTCCCTTTTGAAAGATTATCCAAATTTACATAGTTATATCTAGATTTCAAAAGAAAATGTCTAAGTACAAATTTACAATTTTATCTTGCCAAATGTTGCCTGTTGAATTTTGTTCGGCTTAAGGATGAAATTGGTTGCTTTGGAAAATCAAGCGAAACCAAGTGAAAATAAGCTAAGTCTTTCCCGCATTTGGCCTGAAGGTGTCCAAGACTCAAAATTTTTTGAACAACTCAAAAAATTTGCCAAGGCGACTGGAAAAAAGGGGGTCCCCAAAGTTTTGGGGCGATGGTGTGAGAACCTCACAATAAGTCTGATTTTATCATATCATTTGATTATATTTTGAAATTTCAGACAAGTATTTCAGATAACAGAGAAGATATTTGTAGATTATTTTCAAAGTACATTTAATTTGCAGGATTTAATTTGATAAATCAGAGTATAAATGCTTGATCACAGAATTTGTGATTAGTTGTAATCAATTGTTTCTATTGTAATAGAGTTAGAGTTAGTCTTTGAGAAGTCTGATTTGGTGCTCAGATCATTGAATTGTACTTTTGGTTGGTTTGATGTTCATAAAAGGGACTTGGTGATTCCTTGGTTTAGTGCTTGTGGCCACAAAAATTTGCACCCTTGCTTGGCATTTGACCCCCGAGAAACCTTGTGAAACATGAAAACAACCTCCAAGTGTGGGACCTTGATAAGTAAGGTTGAGTTTTCAGAGAAGGCCAACCTTCTTTCTAATTAGGGTGTTTTGTTGAACCAACCTAATACTTGTAGTCTACTTCTAACTTAATCTGACAACTTTATTAAGGAAAAGGGAAGAAGGAATGCAGAAGTATAAAATGGAGGTAACACACTAGATTATAACTTTGCTCTTCTCTACAAATAATATGAGACATCAACAAGCCACTTAAACTTACACATGTTTCTATCTATATCAGCCCCAAGGATACACATGAAGAGTTGGTCCTATAACCATGTTGAAGGGAAGGTTGTATTCACAAACAAGACTTACAGGGTGTTAATACAACCATTTAATCTGGAAGAATAGAAAGATATATTCAAATACAAAGGCAGAACTCTACACAAAGTAATTGAATTAGAAAGAGGTAAAACAAAGTATTTTATTGATGTAAAGGCATGACAATATTTACAGTTACAGAAAAAACATGACATTTTGGCTTAGAAACAAGAAAATATCCTGAAATAGGTTACAAGATTGCCTTTATAGTTTTGGCATAAGTTGGACTAAGCAATGTAATTCAAAACTCAGTCCAACTAGGGTTTAGTTGTAGGGCACATCTATTCAAAAAAATAAGATCAAAATATGATATTGGCGGGTATCTGATCTTCACGGGGAGAGGCTGCATTGCATCCTATAGTTGAGGAAGATAAAACCCATGCCTTAAATATGACTCTGCAACAAGATGTGGCGGATTGTTCCTTTTGTCAAAAAAGCTGCCTGTAGATCATTAATGGGCATGGTCTTGGAATGGTGTGTGTAGACACTGGAAGAGTTATGGCATCCTTCTGAGGTTAATGGATTTGTAGATGTCACTGGGCATTATATTTTTATTCTTTTGCAAATAGACTTTTACCAGAAGTTGTTGGAGCAGTTGGGGAATGAAAATTGGAAATCTTTGCATGCTTATATTGGTGCTGTAGCCGTTGAAAGTTGAAGTTGGGCTTGGGACAACCATCAACAATTAGCTTTCAACATATTTCCACTTGAGGCTTTGGATTCTAGGAGTTCCAGAGTTGGCTTTGGACAACAAATTTCACTTTTGAAGTTCCTTGACTTCCTTTGTTTTCCAATGGTGCCTTGGGAACAAGCCCCTTTCGTTGTCTTGAACTCTTCCTCATAGTTCCATTTCGGGCGTTAGTTTTTTACAACAGTTCTAGAACCGCTTTTCAGGCCTGAAATGGAACTTTTGAACTTCTCCTTCTTCACTTAACCTTGTTTTCTTCAAGATTGAAGTACCACTTTTGATTTGGGGTCTTAACTCCAATTTTGGTATTGTGTGTTGGGTCCAACAACTTGACTTTTGAACAAGGAGTTCCTTTTCTTTAGTTTTTGCCTTTGAAGTTTCAATATTCCACTATAGATATTGGATCTTGATTCTAGTTTTGGAGTTGCATGTGGTCCGACAACTTGATTTTGAATCAAGACATATTAAGAATAGAATTTCGGCAAAATGACTAAGGTGAAGCTTTAAAAAAATGAATTAATTCTATTAACAATACACATTATAAAATAGAGTTTACAGACACTAAAAGAACATCAATTGATAAAGCAAGTTGTCTAAATAAAAATGTTTAAAAATAGACCCAACTAAGAAAACTAAAAAATAAGCCTAAATGATCATTAACTAAGCTTCTAGAATAACGAACTAAATATAGCAAGAACCTAAGATACAAAAAATATTCTAATACCCTTCCTTAATGGTCATTCTATCAACTATCCTGTAGAAGACAATGCATGTATTGTAGTCACAAATGCAACATAACATTCTGCTTTTGCTAAAACCCTCCTTGGATCTGTAGAATGTTGATGACCAAGAGTAGCCTAGAAAAAATAGAGAAGGTGGTCCCCTTATGAATGGTTTGCAACAAGAGAATAGAGCCCGCCACAAACTTTTCCATGGTTCTTGTTGACAAGGTGAAAATCAAGTTGTTATTCTTCAAATTTGGTGGGCTTTGAATGCACAATTACATTGGCGAAGTTTGTCTGATGTTTGTCAAGAGACCACTGAGCATGATGAGCGCAATTGTTTTAACATTTTTGTCAAGATAAAGTTGGCATTACAAGGAAAGATCTTTTTGGATGACAAGATTCAGGAGGAGGATTCGGAATTAGTTTAGCATTGATTACAGATTATGCCTAGGGAGAAACATTATTGTTTTTTTTGGGGTAGGACGCATAACACAATGTAATGAATAGCCCTTGTAACCTAATGATTTACTCTGATTTTTTTGTTTATGTTTTTTCTGAGTTTGCTATATGGAAAATAGATATGGAAATTGATACAATACAGCAATATTTGATATACAACTTCCAACAGCAATATTGAGAACATCTTGATTATATATGTTCTTATTTCTAAATCCAATTATTCTGACATATATTAGATCATGACAATGTTTTCTCAACAGTTATCAGCAAACCAATGTAGCATGCATATCAGATTGCTGCTCCTGTTACAGATTGTCCACTAAGTACATAATTGCAATGGCAAACCCTGGGCACTACTCTCTAGATGATTGTCACATAATATCAGACATGTACAACCTTCTAATCGTTGGCCTCTGTCTTGTACATCCCCCTTGCAGTTGTCTCAGACCTGTATGACACCTTCTAGGAGTGGCTGACCTGAATGGCTCTCCAGCAAACGATTACCAGCCTGTACAGCTTCATGCCAGACTTGTACAGCCAGCATACACTGGTTATAAACCCTTAATATGTTTGGCCAGCATACAATAGTTGATATGCAGCTCTGACAGTTCAAACTCAACCTCTGAAACTTCTTTAACTGAAATGATCAACTTCAACAATGTAATCGAACTTCACCTAGAATGAATACTCAATGATCCTCCTGACTGTGTGTTCAACGGCAAAGACAATGTAACATTCATTAGGGATTTCGTCCTCACAAACTTTTGAAGAAAAACTCTCCAATATTTCATCAATTTTCTCACCCGTCTAAAAGAGAGCTTTTCAATCTCTTTTATATTGCTCTCATAAGAACCCATTCACTTGCCAATGTGGGATAAACAAAGTCAAATTTTTTTTGGGATTTTGCTTTTCCCCTATCTTCTCGCGGTTGTTTTTCTCCCTATTTTATTGCAATTCTTATTTTCTGCAATATTTTTCCCTTTAATCTCAAGTCTCAAATATTTTGTATCTCCAATGCGTAATTAAATAAAGATACATTAAATATTTTCCTCTTAACTATAAATCCCACATTAATAAACTTAAATATTTGTATTTAACTTTATAAGCTACCTTTATTAATGTATACATAAATCATATCAATGATAATAAAACTGTTATATCAATATTAAACATTTATCATCATGTCATCATCATTTAAGGTCCTGATGATCCCCAAATGACTCACTATAAATACTAAGTTTACCAAAACTATAACAGATAGTTCAGATTGACCTGCAACCAAAATTGCATTGGGTAAATGGCCTCAAAAAGATCTTAAATGTCTTGGTTAGCCTATGAGTCCATGGAGAAGCAGGCTGACGACAAACTCATTACACTTGTGCTAGAAAGGGGACATTACAGTCTGCTCTTCCCAATATTGCTTGTCTTCAAGCAATTTCAATTCAACCCAAAATTATAAAACAAAATCATGATAAAATTAAATATGATACCAGGGTCACAAATTAATCCAGAAGGCCTAAAGCTCTATTCACTCAAAGGCAATGTCCTGCTGGACATCTATACCAAAGACCTCTTGTAAGCTATTGGTAAGGAGAGCAATCAAAATTTTCAAAACTTAGTCAACTCCTGAGAGAGATTCTCTTTAAACAAACCAATCCAAGGGATTGTTGGAGCTAGCTCAAAGAAACCAACATCAGCTCTATCATTACCAACTGATTGCAATCTGTCATAGAAATTGTGTCTAGAGTTAGCCATCCCAAATGCAAGTGCAAACTGAATGTATCTGGTGCATGAATGTTCAGCAAATATCCAATCTACCTGAAGCCAAGAACTGACCCTGACAATGAGCTGATTGTAATGAAATTGCTCAAATCTGCAACTGTGGAAGATTGAATTTTCAAAATGCATCATTCACAAAAGATGGCCATTGTTGCATCACTGAATAAACTTGGCAAAAAAGAAAATCTGGATCATTCCATTGGCTAGAAATGTGCTCCAGGAATCACCAACTCCATAGGAAACCAAGTTTTACTCATAATTTCTTTCCGATCCTTATGCAAGAACTCAAGTGAGATTCTGTGAATTCTGAAAGAAGAGGTAGCAGCAACAACAATATTACTTTTAGAGGCCTTGGCTTCTCATATCAAAATGTAGAGCCTGCTGTAAGAGACAAAGAAGAAGTTTGTCAACCGATCACCCTAAAGTATCCATCCATGCATGTAGGAAATCAATTCAGTGTGAAGGAAGATGAACTCCCATATGCCTATAAACCAACACTAATGGTCACTCAACCTTGCTGTTGTTACTCTGGTCAGCAACATAGACTTAAAAAATGTCATCAAACCAATGCCAATCAAAGAAAATCACTCCACACCCCATTTCTATCCAAAAGAAATAACCCTCAAGATTCCCATTTTGCAAAATCACTGATGTACTCGATGTAGAATCAAGAAGTGCTATATGACACCAACTGGAACAAACATGTCATGTCCCTTCTCTAACCGCAATTGTTGGTTCTCCTAATAAGGCCGCAGTCTGTTTCTTCTCCACATGGAGCCATTTTTCTGAGTTTAAAAAATCTTTTGTTTCAAGAAGTGGTAGGACTGAATTCGCTTAAGTGGCTTCCTGATTTTCAGTCATGGCTTGGGGCCAATTCGAATTAGATATTTTCAGATTTTTACTCACTTTGTGGATTTGCATTTAAGTATATCTTTTCCCTATTATTATAATTTATTGTCAAGATAGATTTTGGATTGGCTAGGGTTGAGGGGTTGAGAGCTATATAACTACAATTGAAGAAAATGGCGGGGGGCCTTTCTGTTATGATTTTGTATTTTCTTTGGTCTGCCGCCAAAACCATATGCTAAGAACGCAAACTGTGAGCATCAAGCCTCCGATGCTACCCCAAGCAAACTGTTTCAGTTGCTGCATGCATGCTACAACAGTGTAGGTGCAGATACATAAGTGGATTTCAGTTTCAGAACCACAGTCCACCATTGTTGAGGGTTTCAGAAGTATTTGAAAGGGTTTTGGAGGTATTCGTTCAGGCATAGCTGCTATGAACAACAAAGGGTTTGACACCAGAGTTTGGTATTCCTCAACTGTCCAATAAGAATCAAATAATAATGTTTTCAATACCTTACTTCTGTGGTTGACAGTTAATGCATATCTGATTTAATTTGTAAGATTTTGGTTTATTTTTGAAAAGGAAAATTTTTCCAGGCTTGTTTGATCTATTTTCGAGTAGAATCTTTCAAGTTGACAGTATTACTATTTTCAATATAAAATCCTAGCTGGGTTATTCCAGTGGTATCAGAGCTCATAAACCCTCCATCCTGTGGAGTTTCTTCTTTTCTGTTGCATGTCTCCGTAACAAGGTTCTATGCACTCCAGAGGGGTTAAATCTGATAGATATAAATCAAGGAGCAAATTTGGGCAACAGGAAGAAGCAGAAATCACTCCATCTGAAGTGGGAATGGAAGAGAGAAGGGATGAAAGCCCTACTTGTTAGATGAACAATCAAGTAAATGATTTTTTGACATTATTTGTTCAACAACAAAAACAGCAGGTGATGCATCAATTTCAAGCACAAATGATTACAACCATTGGGCAATTAAGAGATAATCGCGTACGATCAAGGAGTTCAAGTAACCATTGCAGTAGAGAAGTAGGGCATGGAAATCAGGACATAGCTGCGTCGAATGTGGTTAGAACAATGGATACAAGATCTGATGGACTGTTATGCCCTCAATTTATACCATGACAAACTGATAGAGAAACCCCTCCGGAAGCAGAGGATGAAGAAACCCACATCAGAGTCGATTTTATGACTGCACGTGATCAGTATATGCTGTTGCCGGCTGATGTAAGGAAGCTAACGAACTTTAATCAATTCATGAACCAGCATATGGACAAGGTAAGAAATCGTTTGGAGAGACAAGACATGAGGCCTAGGGATCCAGTAAGGCAAGCTTCTCAAACTTTAGAAGCATCTTAAATGAGAGATTTAACAGCAGGATAATGGGTACATAAGTTGGATACATCCCTGGCACTCAAGCCTATAAAAGTGGAGAAGCATTACAATTTTCTACTATGCGTTTGGAAGGGGCGGCTTATTGATTGGTGGCATCATGATTTAGTTTCTTAGGATCGTGCCATGATCCAATATTATGAAAATGTAAATAGCAGATTACTCACTTTGACAGGAAAGATATAGAAGTTTAGTACAGAGAGTTGGCCCAATTGAAGCAAATTGAACAACAGGAATCATACACTATTGAATTCCAGAAGGTTGTACTAATGTTGCCTTATATGCCTTAGAAAAGGATCACTATGCTCTTTGTTGAACATCTTAATGATATATTGAAAGGTTTGGTGAAAGCCCACTCACAAAACTTCCTTGATGATGCCATTAGACTAGCGAAGGATTAGTAGTTTCAACACTCTATCAACTTCACAAAAAAGAATACAACCCATGGAAAACTGAGAAAAAGGGTCTTAATCAGCAAAGGAATACAAGTTTTAACCAGCCAAGAAGTGTTCCATCAAACTTTGAACAAGACACTAGAAACAAGCATAGGAGAAAGAAGTTATGTTTGTCTTGTAAATAGCCTTGGGAACCAAGAGAGGATTTCCCTGAATTTAATGTGATTGTGGCAAATGGTTTTACCTTGAGTTGTTTCTAAGTCTTAGCTTAGCTTAAGATTCAAATGGGAGGCTATACCTTGATAGGAGTTTTGTATGTTCTTAATCTCAGTAATGTGGATGTTGTCTGAGTTCTCCAGTGGCTTGAATCCTTAGGCAGGTATGTTCAAGACTTCAAACAAATACAGTGGGAGTTTATGGTTGAAGGTAAGAAAACAACGTTGAAAGCCTTGGAGGATGGAGGACCTAGAGCAGTCTCTGCCGAAAGAATGGAGGTTTTTTTCCATCATGATGACTTTGAGTGAGCAACCCACTATTTGGTGTCTAATAATGTTGTTACAAAAAAGGAACCAACCTAACATGTTGACGTATAGTCTTTGTTAGACAAACATGGTGTCGTGTATAGAGATATCCCACTGGGATGTCTGTTTAATAGAAGATTTGAGTATGTGATTGAGTCGGAAGAGGGCTCAAAACTAGTGATAAGCACCCCTTATAAGCATCCTCGACACTTCAAAGAGGAAATTGAAAAGACAATCAAGGAGTTGCTAAAAATGGGTCATATCCAACCAATCTCTAGTCCATTTGCTTCTTCAGTGGTGTTGGTCAAGAAGAAAGATGATACATTATGAATGTGTGTAGAGTACAAAGCATTAAATAAAAGAACTATAAAGAATTGGTGCCCTATTCCTAGAATAGACGAGTTGTTGGATGAACTACATGACTCAGTTTTTTTCTCCAAAATTGATCAACGATCTGGCTACTATCAGATAAGTGTAAGAGAAGAAGATATACAAAAAAAAAACAACATTTTGTTGTCATTATGGGCTCTTCGAATTTCTTGTCATACACTTCGGTTTGTCTAATGCTCTTGCAACTTTTTAGTCTTGCATGAATCATGTTTTCCACAAATAGTTGAGGAAGTTTATATTAGTATTTTTTGATGACATACTAATATATAGTAAAATGTGGGAAGAACATGGAACAACAATCTTTGCTTGCCAAAGCTTCCAAGTGTGAGTTTGGAATCTTAGAAATTCTCTACTAGGGACATGTGATAGGTATTTACAGAGTAAAGGTACATTAGGAGAAGATTCAGACAATCCAAGAGTGATCAATTCCTAAATATTTTAATGATCTTAGAGGGTTTTTGGGGCTAGGTTGCTATTGTAGGAGGTTTATATGAGGTTTCTCTCAGTTAGATTTACTATTGACTGATCTAACAAAGAAGGGGCTTTTCATTGGTCCACAAAAGCACAAGTTACCTTTGAGAAACTGAAAAGCATTATGAGTACATTTCCAATGTTAGCACTATTAGATGTTACAAAGCCTTTCATTGTGGATTGTGATGCTTTAGGATAGGGAATTGGAGCACTATAGATGCAGAATAATTGTGTTTGAGAGCAAGAAGCTCAGAGGTCCAGAAAACTATACTTTTTTCTAGGACAAAGAGATGTTGGCTATCATGCATGCTTTAGCTAAATTTATTGTTAGAACTGATCCTTAATAGTTTGAATTTTTTTTTTGGAACAAAAGGATCTTAATGAGAGGCAACAAAAATTGGTGAGCAAGATTTAGACGTATGACTTTGAGGTGGAGTACAATAAAGGAACGAAAAATGTGGTGGTTGGTGCACTTTCTAGGAGATCTATTCTTTGTTCAATTACAAAAGTCTTTAGCTTGTCATATACTAGACGGGAAGATGCTTGATGCCACATATACTTGCTAGAAGATATAAAATACTATAAGGGTAGAATATATCTAGTACCAGTATCCAAGTTAAAGCAAAATATTTTTGAAGTTGTACATGAGATTCCCATGGTAGGGCATCTGGGTTTTTTTAAAACTTACGAGTGAATTGGAGAAATTTTTTCTTCAAAAGGTCTTAAGGATGAGGTTCTGCAATATGTTTGTGAGTGCATAATTTGTCAGTAGAATAAGACCGCGCATACCATTCCAATAGGTCTTCCACAACCCCTACCCATTTTTGAACAAAAGTGGGAGGGTATTTGATGCAGAGATAAATTCAACGGAAGCAATATCAAAAAGGAACCAGCACCAACAAGAAATATATATTAAAATTTCTTCTTAATTAATTCTTCAAATGAATAGTAAATACATTTGCTTTCCTACAAATTTCTTCTCGCTGTAACTTCGTATCCAAAAACTTTGTTCTCCAAAAATTTGACCCAAACCTAAACCTAAAAACTCTATTTCTACTTTCTACGATAGTCAATGGAACATTCTAGATTATTACAATATAGAAAATTCTAGATTAATATAGAATAGGGAAGAATGACCGCACAAGGGTCTGAACAAATTCCAAAAAAAGATCTTATCCTAATGACAAAATCGGAATAAATTTCTCGAGTTGGCACGTGGATAAAACTTGACTTAAATACTTTATGTGGGTGCTCCTGCACCATACTCCCTAGGAAATTTGATCTTAAGCCCACTTGAGATGAGCTCTTGTAGAGTGGTACCTTGCTTCTTGATATCTTGTTCAGTCATCCACACAACATCTACATCCGAATAACCTTTGAGTTTTACCAAATACTGCTTGGACTCCTTTCCTCTTCTTTGCTTAATGACTTTGGTGGCAAGTATCCTTTCTAGTTGTGGTGTCTGCTTAAATGGTAGACATTGAATGTCTTCTATATCAACAATCTGTCTTGTATCAATTTCTTCAGGGGGTGCTTTGAATGGTGTGAGATCTGCTATGTTGAAGATGGTAGAAATGCCAATCTCAGGTGGCAATTGAATCTCATAAGCATTTGGTCCAAACTTCTTTAATATTTGACAAGGACCTAGTTTTCTTAACATAAGTTTGGTAGATTTACCTTTTGGTAGCCTCTCCTTGAGATTTGCCCATACTAAATCTCCCACTTCAAATTCTAAGTGTCTCCGTTTTTGATCTACATGCTTCTTATACTTGTCAGAGGTTTGTTGGAGTTGTGCTTTGACTTCATCATGGATTTCTTTTATGGCAGTAGAAAATTCTTCTCCTTGGGCACTAACTTGTTGCTGTGAACTCATATCTCTTAACTCAAATCCCTCTAGGATGAATTCCACATACCACTTGAAATGGTGACTTTCCTGTACTTCTATTGATGGAGTCATTATATGCAAATTCAGCTTGGGGTAGGATTACATCCCATTTTGTTGCATGTTGTATTGTGAGTGTTCTTAACAAATTGCCCAATGTTCTATTAACTACTTTTGTTTGGCCATCAGTTTGAGGGTGGTAGGCTGAAGAGAATGATAAATTGGTTCCAAGTTTCCTCCATAAAGTTCTCCAAAAGTGTCCTACAAACTTTACATCCCTGTTTGAAACTATGTTGAGAGGTAGCCCGTGAATCCTTATGACTTCCTTGAAAAAGAGATCTACTATATGAGAAGCATCATTGGTCGACTTACATGGTAAGAAGTGAGCCATTTTGCTGAACCTATCTACTATAACAAATACACTATCATGCCCCTTTTGTGTTCGTGGCAGCCCCATTACAAAATCCATCGTTATGCTTTCCTAGGGTCTATATGGTATTGGCAAAGGTTGATAAAGCCCTACATTTGTATTCCTTTCTTTGGCCCTTTGACAAATCATACATGTTTCCACAATGTTTCTAACATCAGTTTGAAGTTTAGGGCAATAGTAGTACCTTCTAACTAGTTCTAAGGTTTTATCTAAACCAAAATGTCCACCCATTGTTTCACTATGCTTCTCTTTGGTAATGTTTGTTCTCATAGAGCACCTGGGTACACATAGTTGTCCTCCTTTGAAAAGAAGTCTGTCTTGTATCAAAAAATTAGGAAAATCAGCATTTTATCTTTCGCCAAACTCCATACATACCTTGTAGATGTTGCCAAAATCTGGATTTGCTACATATATGTCCTTGAGTGCTTCAATTCCCACACTTTCTAGCTGTATCTGGGAGACAGTCAGATTCCTTCTACTAAGAGCATCATCAACCTTGTTTGATATGCCCTTCTTATGCTTGATGGTGAAGGTATATGCTTGTAAATACTCCATCCATTTCATGTGCCTATGACTTAATTTGTCTTGGCTATTTAGAAAACTAAGTGCTTGGTTATCAGTATACACAACAAACTCCTTTGGCAACGAGTAGTGTCTCCACCTTTTGAGGGCTTGAACCAATGCATACATTTCTAGGTCATATGAAGAATATTTCTGCTTAGCTTCATTGAGTTTTTCACTTGAGAAAGCCATTGGTTTTCCTTCTTGACTAAGAACTGCTCCTATAACAACCTTGCTAGCATCACATTCTACTTGGAAAACTTTGTTAAAATCAGGTAAAGAAAAAATTGGCTGCTCACTAACCTTTTTCTTAAGCAATTCAAAAGCTTCATTTGCTAATTGACTCCATGCAAACTTACACTTCCTTCCTCCTTTAATAGTTTCTAACATAGGAGCATATATATGACTGAAATTTCTTATGAATTTCCTATAAAATATAGCAAGAGTATGAAAGCTTCTAACATCTCCAACTGTTCGTGGGGGTGGCCAGGAGAGTATAGCACTTACCTTTTCTTTATCCATCTTTAAGCTACCTTGGGAGATCACAAAACCTAGATATGTCAGCTCCTCTTGCATAAACCAACACTTTTCCAAATTTATTACTAATTTCTCCTCATGAAGTCTTCTCAAAACCATGTCAATGTGCTCTAGGTGTTCTTCCTTTGTCTTGCTGAAAATTAATATGTCATCTAAATATACTATGACGAACTTGTCATTGAAGTCTTTGAGTATTTCATTCATAAGTCTCATGAAGGTACTAGGAGCATTAGAGAGTCCAAATGGCATTACCTTCCATTCATATAATCCATCATTGGTTTTGAATGCTGTCTTCCACTCATCTCCAACTCTTATCCTTATTTGATGGTACCCACTTTTTAAGTCAATCTTGGAGAAATACTTTGCACCTCCCAAACAATCAAGCAAATCTTCAATTCTTGGCATTGGAAACCTATATCTGATTGTAATCTTATTAATGGCTCTAGAATCAATGCACAACCTCTAGGTTCCTTCCTTCTTGGGTGCCAAAACAACAGGTATAGCACATGGGCTTGAGCTTTTCGTAATGAAGTCAGAATCGAGTAACTCCTTTACTTGTCTAGCAATCTCCTCATTTTGTTGTGGTTTCATCTTGTATGCAGCCTTATTGGGTAAAGTAGCTCCAAGAATGAAATCAATACAATGGCTAATGTCTCGTATAGGTGGTAAAGACTTTGGCATACCTTCCGAAATCAAACCTTCATATTTATCCAAAAATTCTTTCACTCCATTAGGAATTGCCTTCTTTGTTTCAGCCTCCTTTCTGTCATTTCCAACGGGTTCTTGTGGTTGTGGGTTAGGCATCAAAAGAAAACAAGGCTTAGGTTCATCCTTCATGTCCTGTAAGAATTCCTTTTTATCAACCATCATAATTTTGGCTTCTCTCTCTTTATTTTCTTCCACTTCCTCATGATCAGCAAATGGAATCGATCTAATCACCTTTCCATCCTTCTTGATGGTGTATATATTGAGTTTTCTATCATGTTGTGCCTGCAAATCATACTGCTAGGGCCTACCAAATAATAGGTGGCATGCATCCATGTCAACTATATCACACAAAATTTTGTCATACTTTCCAATCTAAAAATCAACCCGTGCTTGCTCATTTACGAGAGTTTGTTGACCCTTTGTTAGCCATGAAACCTTATAAGGAAAAGGATGAGGTATTCTCCTAAGTTTTAACTTCTCAACCATCTCAAGAGAAACTAAATTCTCAATAGATCCTGAATCAATAATGACTTTACATACCTTACCTCCAGATTTGCAAGCAGTCCTAAAGATAGTTTTCCTTTGTGGTGGTTCCATGGTAGTAGGCACTTTCAAAAGTGTTCTTCTCATCATTAAACTTTCTCCTCTTTCAGGTACACTATCTGAGTCAGCCATCTCCTTCTTTTGGTATTCATCATCTTGTACCAAATGTGTTCTTTCACCTTGTGAACTTGAACTAGCTTTATCTGGACACCTAGATGCATAATGTCCCTCTTTATTGCAATTGAAACAAACAATAGAACTCGCCCTTCTGCCACCAAATCCACCTCTTGAATTGCCTCTTCTACCTCTGAAGTTACCTCTAAAATTTCCTTCGCTTTGATTGGTTTCTCGCTTTATCTCCTTATGATCTTCCTGGTTTTGTCCTCTTCCTTGGAAATTTCCTCTTCCCCTTTGATTTCTTCCTCTTCCTCTGCTATTTTGTTCTTGCCTTCTTTTCAATTTGGCTTCCACCTTCAATGCTAGTTGATAACATTTCTGTACTGTATCCGGACATTATAAATTAAGTTCTTCTTGAATATTCAACCTCAATCCATTGAGATATCTAGCAACTTTTATACTTTCACATTCACTCTGCTTTGCCCTCAGGCTTAGTTTTTGGAATTCTTTAGTATAGGCATTGACATCTAACTCCTTTTATCTTAAACTTTGTCTCCTTCGATGAAGTTGGATTTCATAATCCTCAGGTAAGTATGTTTCTCTCACCTTGGCACACATCCTTTCCCATGAAGTTATCATGTTCTTACCTTCTTTGACCCTTTCTCCTTGAATGAAATTCCACCAAGTGAGGGCTGGTCCCTTCAACTTTGACTTGGCAATTTTTACCTTATCCTATATATTAAAATTTCTTCTTAATTAATTCTTCAAATGAATAGTAACTACATTTGCTTTCCTACAGATTTCTTCTCCCTGTAACTTCGTATCCAAAAACTTTGTTCTCCAAAAACTTGACCTAAACCTAAACCTAAAAACTCTATTTATACTTTCTACGATAGTCTATGGAACATTCTAGATTATTACAATATAGAAAATTTTAGATTAATATAGAATAGGGAAGAATGACCCCACAAGGGTCTGCACAAATTCCAAGAAAAGATCTTATCCTAATGACAAAATCGGAATAAATTTCTCGAGTCGGCACGTGCATAAAACTTGACCTAAATACTTTATGTGGGTGCTCCTGCCCCAGTATTTCAATGGACTTTATCATGAGTTTCCCAAGGGTACAAGGGAAGGATTGCATATTTGTTTTGGTGGATAGATTGACCAAATATTCCCTTTTGTTTGCCAATGCCATTGATTACTCAGCATCACAAGTTGCTGAATAGCCTTTTAGAGAGGTATTTAGATTGCGTGGTTTTCCAAAGACCATTGTTAGTGATACGGACAACAAGTTTATCATCTTATTTTGGTAGGATATATTTCTATTGGTAGGGATAGAGTTGACGCCAAGTACCAATTATCACCCTTAGATGGATGGGCAGAGGGAATAAGTAAACAAATGGGTTGAAGACTATCTCTAGAACTATGTTTCAGGACAAAAACTACATGGATCAGATGGCTATATTTGGGTGACTACTGCTAACATATCCTATGACTATTGAGATATCCCCATTTAAAGCTCTATATGGGTATGAAGCTTTGTCATTTGTAGACTTAGCTTTTGGTGATAGCAAAGTGCCTCAGGCAAGGGAGACTTTACAAGAGTACTGTGATATACTCAAAAAGTTAAAGGATAATATTCTCCATGCGCCAAACCAACAAAAAATGTATGCAAACAGATAGGCATAGGGCAGAAAGAGAATTTCAGGTTGGTGATTCAGTATTCCTTCACATACAACCTTACAAGTGATCCTCCCTAAAAAGCAGTTGAGCAGAAAAATTGAAACAAAGATTTTATGTACCCTATAAGGTGATTAGGAGGACTGGAAAGGTAGTAAGATTCATAATATTTTTAATGTATCTCGTTTGAATAAGGCTTTGGGAAGACAGACAGTTGCATTTCTTGAGTTACCACGGTTGGATGACTCTAGGAAGTTAGTGCTTGTGTTGAAGGCATTGCTGATTGGTGAGAGAGAAAACTGAAAAGCAAAGTGATTCAAGAATATTTAATCAAATTGAAGGATTTACCTTTAGAAGATGGTTCCTGAGAGGGAGAAGAAATTTTACATCATCCAAACTTGTTATTGCTTGTGGACCAATAATCTTGAGAAGGGAGGACTGACATTTCCCTTCTCTACCGGCACTTCTTGATTCTCCTAATTAGGCTGTAGTATGTTTCTTCTCCATGCTACTGTGTTTGGAAAGTCTTTTGTTCCAATAAGTGGTGGAACCAAAGTCACTTAAATGGCTTACTAATGAATTAGATATTTTCAGATTTTTCCTTACTTTGTGGATTAGCATTGAGGGATATTCTTTTCCCTATTATTAGTGCAGAGTTAGATTTCGGAGTGTCAATGTTAAGGTTGAAGGGTTGAGAGTTATATTACTACAATAGAAAAAAATGATGCGGGGCTTTTTAATTATGATTTTATATTGTCTTTGGTCTGCTGCCAAAGCTCCATGGTAATGACACAATTCTTGAGCATCAAGCCTTGGATGCTACCCCAAGCAAACAATTTCAGCTGATGCATGCGTGCTGCAGCAGTGTGGGTGAGGATATGGAAGTGGATTTCAGTTTCAAAATCACAGTCCACCATTATTGAGGGTTTCAAAAGTATTTGTAAGGTTTTGATAGGTATTCATTCAGGCATAGCTGCTATGAGCAATGCAGGTTTGGACATCAGATTTTGGTATTCCTCACCGTTAAGAATCAAATAATAATGTTTTCAATACCTTTATTCTGTGATTGACAATTTATGCATATTTGATTTTTTTTTAAAGTTTATGATTTATTTCTGAAAAAGGAAATTCTTTCCTGGCTTGTTTGATCTATTTTTGATTAGAATGTTTCAAGTTGACAGTATTTTCAATATAATACCCCAGCTGGGTTATTTCAAACCACTAGTTCATAGGGAATTGAAGAATATGAAATCTCCATTCCTTCAAGGATATTGCTGCCATATCATGAGAAATAGGTGACAAACTCAGAAAAGAGATATTTATGCCATCACTACTCAACATAAACAGCTCTTGAGTGGCTGGCCCACTAAGAGAGTCATCAACCAAACCACTAGCATCATCGTAACAAATGACAATTCTTGTTGATTGCAAGGAACAAGGTCTGTATGGGACATTCTTATAGTAGTGAACTTTGAGATAAGAGACATTGCATGCACTGTGTGGAGTATGACGGACCCACCACCAAGTGAGAAGATGCTAGAACAAACTATTTTGATATAAATTAGAAAGGACTTACATCTTATGTCATTGCATCTTTGCTCCAAAATAATGAGATAAGTTTTTTTATTATTATACCTTGAGAACTACCTTTATTTACTTTTTTGTAGTGAATCTCTTATTTGTATTTCTATATGTACTATAAGAGCTACTTGCCTTGATATTTTCCTTTTCTCTCTAAGGGTGTTCTTGCAAGACGAGGGAGATTGAGATTCAAAGGGAGCCTGGCATTTTATTAGAAGCAACGTTGACAAAGAGAAAGAGAAGATAGAGGATATGGTCCAGTCAACCTTTGGTAATCTCGGTCGTATTGATTCAGAGGGAGTAGACTATGTTGAGATGGAGTCTCTGATGATCAATAGATTGTAGTAGTCAAGAGGTCTGTGACTCTGTGAATATTCTTTAAGACTATTTGGGCCTAATCCCTATGTACATCATGAGGAAATGACGACTTCCAAATGATTATCACTCGTATCTGTAGAAGTTATTGAAAGGTGATGATCTTTCAATAACTTAACCTTGTATTGTGATACACATTTTATGATGTCTGAAACAAATCATAATAGATTGTAAACTTGCATGGTGGATTCAGTTCCTTAAACAGACCATAGCCATCCATTATGATGGACATCTTTTGATGTCTAAGTAGATCATGATAGATGATATCTTGCATATCTAAGTAGATCATGATAGTTGATATCTTGCATGGTGGATTAAGTTCCTTAAATAGACCATGGTCTTCTATTGTGATGGAGATCTTATAATGTCTAGGTAGATCACAATAGAAGATTACTTGCATAGTGGATTAAGTTCCTTAAACAGACCATGGATGTTCATATGGTAAGCATTATGAGAATGTGTGCGCATATACCTTATGAACATTTTTTTTTTTTGATCGGTAAGAGGCCAAGGCCAAGATTAATTGTTCTTATGTGTTGTGATTAATTATTATAAGCTTGAGTAGACCCGAACCTTATGAACATTTTTGATATGTTATGCAAATTGATATTTTGGAGGCCAATATTCATGATATCAAAATGTTGAATATCTTTTGATCAAATATATTCTTAAATTACATTGAGGTAATATATGGTCATGTGTTTATCCTCCCTAGCTAAGAGGGAGTGTTGATGTTGTAGCTTCTGTTGGATTGATTGATCTAGAGTTGATCCCGTATAGTTATTGTTTACACATTATTGCATTTGATTAATCGTCAATGATATATATATATATACCTGTTAATTATATCTAATGACAATCAACTTATAATAACCAATATTGATTGACATAGAGACATGCCTCTTCTACTCCTATTTATATGCACTTAGACCTGCATTTGAAAAACACATACCCTACACAGGCAGTGCAATTACATTTGCAGCGATCTGAGAAAATCAATAGTATGATATACTTTATTTTGAATGTCCTGTAATGAATGGCTTGCTTACAACATTTGATAACAGCATACACGTATTCATTTGATCATCTTTTGGAATAACATAATTTACAACATTATTTTGTATACAAAGTCAATGCTCCTCATTCTCATTTATTCACAGCAGCAGCCTGTATTATTCTTTATCGACGATGCTCATAATAATTTCTCACATCACCAAAACCATTGACTACATTTTATTCTTAAATAAGTTTTCTACTTCAGACACTGCTAACCACAAATTGCTCAAATGAATAGGCTTTAATAGAAGTCTCCAAATGGATCAATCAAACACATATAGTTAGGAAGTTTTAAACAATTATAACCAATCTCCAACTACTGCAAACCACTCAACTTCTTAAGTGCTGCCAACTGCCAAGTGTTCACCTTCTTTATTGTGTCTTCTCATTATGAGTTCATTTATTAATGTTTCTGTCAATATTGGAGAGGCTTTGGAAACTATCATATTAATCTAAAATACAAATATGTATGTGCTGATGAATGTCAAATGAGTGACAGCAACACAATCCAAATGTACAGGTGGCAGAGACAAAGTATTTCTATCACAGTATATAATGTCTTTGAAATAAGCCACCATAGACCATCACAACTTCTCAAGACAAAGACAAACTATGATATTATAAGTATGCACATCTGAAAGGTGTGATTTATGTGTCAACCATTTGTTTAACACATATTATCGCTACTTTATCATATTGCTGCTGCTTCTTTTAGACCACTTCCTTATAAACAAATGGCGTGGCATTTGTCTTGCTGACTTGTCATAACTAATTGCTCAATCCACGTTCCAGGCGTACAAGTCCTGAATGGTATTTGATTGACAAAATCACTGCAACTTACTTCGTTGCTGTTTTCACAAAGACTAATCACTGAATTGTTTCTTTATAGAAGACAACTGTGTTATCCAACTTGTGTTCATCATCAACAAATGAATGTATGCTGCAATCACAATCTGTGTGCAGCTCTGGCCATTTCTTTTAGTCTCATCAATAGATGGTTGGTGACAAATTCCTTGATCCTCCGTCACAATGAATTTGCGATTCATTCTTCCCATGAATAAACCTTGTAAAGATCTCTGCTACATGTCAAACCAAATGGCGCAGGGCAATGCAGGAATTCAAAGATAACATGTGGAATAAACTCAACTTAAACCTTCCAATACCACCTTGCGCAGAGATGCACACGGAAGCTACATATAATGCAATGAAACCACAGAGAACACAAGGCCAGATGCAACATATTTTGTAGGTGTAATTATTTCACTTCACATAAAAGAAACGACAACATGCCCAGCTGTGAGGCCTTCTAGGTTGCGGCCTTATACAAATGAAATTACAATCTCAGAGCCTCAACTCGCATCCTCTATCTTCTAATCGTTTAATCTTGTTCTATCTTCTATATGATTTTGATTCTCCCCCTTTCCAACAACTATCCAAGCTTCTTTTATAGCTAGCTACGCCACAAGTTGGCTAGTCAAGCATTTAATTACAATATAGGTCCATACTTGGAAGAGTTAATCAAAATCCACACAAAGGACAATATGAAACCATGCACGCTTAAAGATAGGCCCACACGTGTTAGTGTTGTGAGGCTTTTACACCATCGCCCTAAAACTTTTGGGGACCCCCTTTTTTGGCAAACCTTGGCAATTTTTGCAGGTGCTGGGAATTTTTCGGTTGCCTTAGCAAAATTTGGAGTTGTCCAGAGGTTTTTGAATTGATGATTTTACACCTTGGATGCATTAGGCCAGGGAGGGATTTGGTTTTCTTTCACATGGTGTGAAACTTGATTTTTCGGAACATGTAATTTCGTTCATAGGCCTAGTAGGTTTCAAGAACAACATTTTTTTTGATGGTTAAAACGATACATGGTAGGATAAAATTGCAAATTTTGGACTTTGATGGATTTTGAAAATTTGATTTAAATGAATAAGCTTGAACATTTTCAAAATGAACAATAGATTGTTGTTTTGGAAAATCTTGAAATTTTTTGGTGAAAAGAATTTTTGGTGACAAGAAATTTTGAGAAATTTTGAGATTTCATTAATTTGGTTGAAATTTTGCCTAGAGGATTTTGGAAATGTTAAATGAAATTGGCAATTTGAAATTGAAAATTGATTTTTGGCTTGTTAGATTCGATTTTAATGATATATTAATTGCCAAAATGTTGTTAAATGAAAATTTTGACATCTCCTAGGCTTACGTTATTTCTATTTTGCAATTGTAGGTCAAATTGGCAATTAAGAGGGTTAATTTTGCTATGGGGCTTAGTTATTTTCATGTTTTATTTAAAACTGGGCCATTTTGGGGGGTGTAACTTAAGTTTTTGTTTCCCTCCAGACAGGTTGGCCCACTCAGGAGGTCAACAAGAGAATATAAGAAGGGGCTCCCCCCCTCTTATTTCCTCATTCCATTTCCACTCCTCTTGCTTGGTGTTGAGTGATTTCTTCTAGCTGGGCGAATTTCTCCTTTGGCAGCGGTTTTTGCTTGAGGATTTTCATTTTTGGGCAGCGAATTTCTTCCTAGAGGGTGGGTGATTTCTGCCCTAGGGAAAATTTGTGGGTGAAGATCTGATTTTAGGCAAGTTTGGACAATTTTGGAGGTCTGATTTTCCTCCTAGGGCAGTGAATTTTTCCTTCAGTTGGGGCGATTTTGTTTGGTGGAGAGATAAGGTGATTTGAGGTCTAATTTTTGTAAGCGTGGGGGAGTTTAGAAGAACAAATTTGATTTGGAGCAGGCTTTTTTGCCCTAAGGCAGCGATTTTCCTTCTAGTTGGGCGATTTTGGCAAGGAGGTCGAAATTTGGTGGAAGGAGCAGATTTTTGAAAGCAATCCATTTGCTAGATAGGGCATCACATTTTGGAGGACTGAAATTTCTGAGATCAGATCTGAATTTGAAGGGGCCCAATTGTTGGTAGAAGGTAGATTTAAGGTAAGATTTTCGTTCATCTTTAGAGGTGAAGATTGGTTTTAAAGATGGATTTTATTCCTTGTTCTTGCTTGGTTCGTTTCCCTTATCTTCTTCTTGCACTATTCATCTACTACTTCATCATCTTCATTGATATGCTGAAGTTGGGAGATATAAGTGTAGATTTTATGATAGGACATTTGGAGAGGCAGAAATAAGCTAGACCATCCTAGGATTGAAGTTGGGAGATATAAGTGTAATCCATCGTAAGGCAACAAAGAGGCATAAATAAGTGGTAGTCCCACCCTTAGGCTAGAGAGGCGATCATAAGTGTAGAGATAGGATTTGGAGAGGCAAAAATAAGCTAAATTCCATCGATAGAAAGAAGTTGGGAGATTCAGAAGTGTTAGTCCATATCATTTAGAACGAAGGGGTAGAAATAAGTGTTTAGGATGATAGATGTTAGTACAAGCAAGAACTCAAAGAGAACGAATATCAAAAAAGACAAGGAAGACATGATGCCTAAGACCACCTTCTCGAAAGCAAGGCGAATAAGTGACACCAATATCAGCACGGTGAACATGGTATAGTTGAAGGATAGATTGAAGGAAGGACAATCCCCCATGGTGAAGAAGATCTACAAGAGCGGAATTGTACACACGGCAGCTTTCCCTCCTACCTTGCGTTGTCCAGAATTGGTAATGGAGTGTGCATTCCGGTTTGATATTGTGACCAAGTCCACCATTTTTGATGAAGGGGAAGAGAGTGTTGGCTAACATCAGCGGACAAATGATTGAAGAAGTATTCAATATTCCCCAGCATAAAGGCATGACAGTGGTAATGATGGATCAAACAACCAAGTTCTATCAGGATAATTAGGTTGCTTGCTTCATTCAATTAAAGCATAATTGGTTACACGAAGGCAAGAAGGGAGTTACCAAGTCGTTTGTTGGTGTTTTGAAACATCACAGTTTCAAATTACCTCGATGAGAACAAGATACATCTAGGGGTAGCTAATTCCCATTTGCAACATATCCTTTCAGACTCCAGGCCAACTATAAGGCTAGACCCTTCTTCTACTTTAGGCTCTACAAAACTTATGCGGGTGGACCTTAGATTCACTTATATGGTATCGGTGCTAAAACATACACTTGAATCTAACAAAGCAGATAAAACCCTTAATTTTCTAATACTTATGCAAAGATCTTAGACACGGAACAGCTAATGACATGGTCTAGGAAATTGATAAGTTAAGTGAGGGCATCACATTTTAGCTCTTCAACATTAAAGGGAAAAATATTTGATTAATGATGTTGATTTCAGCAAAAACATGACTTGAACAACATAACACTCTGATCCTGTAGCTGATCAGTGCCTTATCTATTGGGCAATCCTACAAACCCCTAACACACATCCCTGAAAGTCATTGACATATCCCATACATCAAGACTTCCTGATCTATCAATTCATCTTGTGAACTTGACATTTGCATCTTTCTGAATCCTATACTCGACTTATCCTTTCATGAAGTCTGCAACCCTATGATGATAGAGTAAGCATTTACATGATTTCTTGAATCATAAGCAAAATATATCAACATATACGATCTGAAACAAATTGCAACTAGACAATATGCACCTTGTACACATATCACAAAAGATCACAAATAGCATGAACAAGAGACAAAACTTAGATAAAAGATTAACTTGCTACTGCACTTTATTTATTTCATTGAAAAAATACATAAAGGATGCACGAAATTGAAACATAAAATTGCCTAACATATTTGAACTATCTGTATTCTTATTTCTTGCTGTTCAGTACAAGGGAAATTGCTGAAGAAAAATGGTGGAATCATAGCTCTAGATCCAACAATTTGGTCTCATAGACAAAACTGGAACCAACCCTTGAGAAAGAAGAGAGAAGAGATTAAACAAAAAGGAAGAAACCCTGGATCAGATCAGATGCTGCCATTTGTCCACTTGGAAAACCTCCATTTGCAGATGCAAAACATCTCTCTACTCTCTCTGTAACTGCACATCAGATATTTTCATTGCTGCTTGAGAATGCCTTGAAAATATCTTCAGAATGATTGAAATGTGTAACCAATTTTGATGTTTGATCTGAGATCAAAACACAAGCAAAACATTCATTAAATGACCTCTAGAGGCAAGATAAACTTTTCAGAATCATTTTCTCCACATTCAAGCTTCAACAACTTTCATTTCAGCCTTCCAATTGATTTTGATGCTCAATGATGAATTCTACCCATTCTGCTGAGAATGCCCCAGAAAATACAAATCTTCTTATAGACTGTACGGTTGAATACCTGTACAAATTCTGATCTCATATTTGGAAAGTTCATCTCCTCCTGGTTCCAATGGTATACTACACTGCATATTTTTGACAAAAATCGCCCCTCTAGCATGGGATTGAAAATCAGGACCCCATTGCAAACTCAAAGCATCAAAATGAAAAATTAAAAAAATCTCTATAATTAAAACTATAGAAAACATGAAATTCATTTAAAATTTTTAAATGAGACTTTGAGCGTTCAAAACTTTGCAAATAAAATGATAAAATATTAATTTTCAAAATTTTGCCCCTTTTCCATTAGGGTCAACCCTCCTGGTTGACCGCCACGTGTTAGCTTCTAATTGGCTTGCTCTACCACATGTCGTCTTTAGGCGGCTTCGCTAGCTTAACCTCAACTCCAATTTAACCTTGGTGAAATGGCGCTTAACCCCACTTCGGAGCTTTAGAACCCTTGATGGCTAACCATGGTTAACTTGGGCGATGATGTGAAATATTGATTTTCGCACGTTTGGAGCCGTTTAGAACAACTATGCAATTTGTGATGTGAATCCACGGAATGGCGCCACCTGTTCGTTGCTGACGTCAGTGCATGCTTTGCTTGTGCACGGTCTTGGTCAAAATATTGATTTTCGCACCCTTAGTTGCCATCCACAGCATGCGGGTCCCAACATGAGGCAAGGCTTTCAAAAGCCCGTGTCCTTTCAGACACTAACTATGTGAGTGTTGTGGTATTTAAAATGCTAACCGAACCACTTCACACCCAATGTGGGACAAAACATTGTGAGCAACCTTCTTATTTTCGATGACTGAAAATGTGACTTGCTTGAAAGCCCACAATCACATATATAAAAAGTAGTGGAGTTAGCGAGAAAGAGCAAGTAATACCTCAACCAGGTGTCCCTTACGCCACTCTAGAATACAATGTGCTGAAATATGGCCAAAATCTCCATAATCATAGCATAGCGGCTCCTGCTCTTTTGGGGAATCAAAGTACTTAGGTCCACGCTTAGGTGCTACAATTTAAGATTTGAGTATCTCATGAAAGATTCCTTGCTCTGTTGTACGTGTGTGGCTTTGAGGGATTCTACAACAACCGATAAAGAAACCACTCCTTTGCATGGACCCTTTTGGTAGTTGCCTCCCCTTCATGCCTTCTCTGTCTTCTGTGTTAGACAACAATCTAGAATTGCCGCCCGAAACAGGGATAACAACAATGAAAATCCATGATAAAAATTAATGAAGTCAAATCAAATAATGTATTCTACTATTGAAGAATCTGCTTTGCCGGAATATGGAATGTGGAGTGCAATGTAGTTGAAGATATTTGTGCTAATGGTTTGCAACTTTCCAAAGAATAAGTGCCTCCATAGGATATGCTACATGGGCCTCTTTCTCTTTCCTCCCACGTGATTCCCTTGTCGTGAGATGCCTTATTTTCTTCAGTCGTACCAGCAAAACATAAGTTGCTTCCTTATGAAAATCAATGTCCACATCCCTTCACTCCAAAACCATGCCGTCCATCCTCATCCATAGAACTTGCCGCGGTTAAGAGGAAAGCTGGGGCGTTTGGGCAACATAACCTAAGATGAAGGGTGTTGCTGTATGAAGGCTCCTTCTCACAAATAAGAATGCTTCCTAACTTGTATACATCAGATAAGGAAAATCCGAATGTGACCACTCAATCATAATTGTCCTCTACAAAGTTATATTTGGGTAAATTGTTCAAAGTTTTAATCTTGAGTATTTTGTTGCTTGACTAATGGGTTCATGTGCACTTAAAGTATTTTGACACTTTAATCGAACCACTGATAAGCTGGATTATGCCTCATTATTAAGGTATATCTCCATGGGGCATTGCATAAATCTCTTGCATGTGGGTTAAAATTCCTTACTCAAAGCGGCAAAGGATATACTTGCTTATTATGAAGGGCCATCTCAATAAAATTTCTTGGACATCTCTCTCCAGAGAAATCCAACACCTTCAAATATTTGGAATAGGTGATAAACCTCTCAAATTCATGGCATATAGATTCTTCATATGCCTAGTTGACCTCGAACGATAGCATATGTACATTGAAAAGTTATAATGGTTGCAACCATCATAATCTCCATTCAAAACATCTTGGAACTCAACATCTCACCGGTTTGGAGTCAGTCAGGCCCTAGAGCGGGTCCAGCTAATTTTTTTTCGTTTTCAAACAATTGATATCTCAAATTGGTTTGATGAACACTTGGTACTAACTGAAATCAATTTGACCACTGAACCATCCATTAAAACTCATTTCAACTCCTTTTTGCTGACTGTTAACTTCGTGCCAAAGGGTCCATTGATTGGCCTTAAAAATTGACCAAAACACATGATCGAGCTTTGAAATTAAATCTACTGATTCTTTGTTCCGCATACTCTTACTGTGTCGAATCTCACCTTATGATGAATTCTTATTCAAAAGATATTGACTATCAATGTTGCCTTTTCAGAACTGCATACAAGAAAACATGTCAAAAAATCATAAAATGCATTCGGATTTGGCTTCGAAAATAGGGCAAAATAGACACTTGGGGTCATGAAAATTGGGGAATTAGTTCATTGCCATGAGGGGAATATAAATATGTGATTTGGGCTCATGACGAATAACTGGTGAATTTGGCGAACGGTCAAAGTTGGCTACTTGGATTTGCAGAGCTCGTAACAATGGAAAAAAAATATTTTTTGCAAAAGGAATGGACCTGAGAAAGTGTGCAGACGGATTTGATGTGACTTGTAAACTAGCCCACTTGAAGAATTTTCAGAGTAGAACGCAATGGTACAATCCATTCGATCTCACTTATCATGGACTCAGAGTTATGACATCCTGAACAGGGGTACCAACCAATCTGCACCTTTTGAAACCAATAAAACTTAAAAAATTACATTTGGAATCACGTTTGAAAACTAATCAAGGATTCGTCATAAGCTCAAAATTGAAACATAACAAGTCTCTGACCTCTAGAATGCAATGCAAAAGGAATTATCTCATTTCGGTCAACTTGGTCAAAGTTATAACAAGTCAAATAGGGCCTCCCAAATTTTTTAACAATTTGCATCAGCACAACAACAATAAATGACCAACTTTGAGGGATTCAAAACTTAGTCAAATCATATTGAAATGACTCTAAATCTAAAATATAGGTTCTCTAGTATGGATATTAAACACTCCCAAAGAGGCGAGTCATGAAACATTACTAGGTACGAGATATTCAGATGCAAACAAGGCCTCCTATCGCTCTTTGACACTAATGCAAAAATGCAAATTTGGATATTGCTCAAAACGGAACTTCACAGAATGACTCGGAATGCCAATTTATCTTTATGGGACAAGTGGATATACTGAATGCAAGGTGCTAGAAACATTTAACACCTCTTAGGCCTCAAGAGGACAGCCAGGTACACATGCATTAAATGCGTTTAAAAAGGCTCAAAAGCTTGGAATGGTACAATCAATTTTGAGTCCGATCATCGTCAAAGCTCACCAAGTCGGATTTCAAATTAGAGTATGGCGACCTTATTGTGATTCTCAGCCGAATCATGGGCGTGGCTCAAATTATGTAATTCGAGAACTAGATGTACTACTTTATTGATAAAATTGAAAATGGAAAGAGAAAATTTGATTGGGCTAGAATCATAAGTGAAAATTTAGAGTTGCAACTAAGGACAGTACAAATTCAAAAACAATTCTACATGGGGTCCTACTTTTTCTATCTGATTGCGAGACTATGTGAACTTCCTGGACTTAAGGCCTTGGGAGTGATTGGCAAAGGGTCGAGGCAATGTTTAGTGCATGAGTGCTATCCACAGCTTCATTTGCACAACACCAAAGATTATAAGATGTTTTATAATGCCTTTGCCATGAAGACGGTAAGAATATTACAATGGACACCTGCTGGGAGGATCTCATCGGAAGCAAAAACAAAAGTTAAGAATTATGGGAGATGGTTCTTCAAATTTTTGCAATTCACAAATATCAGAGTAGCACGAAGTATAGTTTATCCCAAGAGACTTCCAAGGTACCCACCCGACAGAATAGTTTTGATGGAGTAGCCAGCAACAAAGAGCAGTTAAGAGCAAGAAGAGATATTTGGAGGTTCAGAAAATTAAAGAACATCAGGAACCTCCATCAAAGAGACAGAACGCAACACCGTCAAGGGAGAGCATAATTGAGGCTAGGAGCCAAGAGGTTAATACAAGTGGATAAAGGGTCGCGGTAGAGGTGACCTCTGATTCAGAATCAAGTGGTTATAGTGACAATATCGAGTACTCTCCTCTCTTGGAGAACCAACATGGAGATGATATGACAGTCACTAGTGAAGAAGATAGGCCAATTGATACTGAGGAAGTAAGCTAGGTGCCTGAGGTTGTTGGTGATGCTTTGCTAGTCGAACCAAATCCAGATTTGGGGAGATGCATTGCACTACTATGGTTAAGGCAAGTGCTTATGCCAAGAGGTGAGGTGGTGACTGTCCGAACAGGTGAAGATATTCAAGGGTTAGTGGAAAAGGAAGATATTGAGAAATAGAAACAATTGCTAAAATGGTGGGAAAGGTAATCAGGAGCGATGATGAGGGTATTCGAAAAGTTTAGATTACTATACCAAAGGTTAGCAAGGCAATGGATGAGATTGTAGCCTAGGAGTATGAGATATTAGAGCATAACTTGGGAAGAATCATGGATGACATGGAGTGGAGATCCAGGAAGGCATGGTTTCAATTAGAGAAAGGTTGAGGAAGGCAAACAAGAGGATGGTAAAGTTGGAGGCCAAAAACAAGTATTGGAGAGATTGCCAGCCTATCCAACAGTTGCATCAGGCATCCCTTTCGCAAGACAGTGGGAGCAACATAGAAGAGATATCGGCTCAATTGCGCAAAATCAAAGATTGGATCAGTGACATAATTCAAGATGAGCGAAATTTCTTGCCTTCTTTTATCTTGACATTCAAGTCATTGGTGTCTATTAGAGACAAATTTAGAACATTTGAAGGGGAGTGGATGGATTTCCTTCCAATCAAGGACTTAGCCATTCCCAGGCTACATGCAGTTCTTGGGCACCCAGAGAGATATTTGGAAAGAACCAAGTTGGTGTATGAAGGAAGACTGAGTACAGTGGAGTCTTGGTATGTTGCCTTGACCATTAGATTGAGGATACTTGAAGAGATACGAAATGAGATTGCACAACACCGCCTAGGCATTGACACTTCCATTTCAACCATAATGAGCAATGTTGGGGTTGTATTTGATTTTGAAGATATCAAAGAGGAGAATGTCAATGAGACAAAGTTTGGATCGAGATTGGATGAGCTGGGGAAGGTTGCCATCAGGAAGAAGCATTTGGGTACCCTTGCCTCGCTCAATGCCTTTATTGCATATGCGAAAGAATATGAGAAGGATCATGAGAAGACATTGCAAGTAGCGAGCAACATGATGAATTCAGCTGAGCTCAAGATGAAGCACACGCCTTGCCCTCCCATGAAGGAAGTCAACGACAAGCTAGCCAAGTTCATTGCCTTAGCTAAGAAGATGAAAGAAAAGGTAAAATTATATTAGAGGATCATTTGATGTAAGCCCAATTGGCAAATTCTCCTTTCTTCTAAGGTAGGATAGGTGTTTGATTTTGATTGGCTACCATTTTGGTGCCTTCTCATTGGTTGCCACTTTTCCTTTTTATCATTGGTCCCTTGATGAGGTGACATCTTCTCATTGGCTGATGGGGTGGGAACCCTAGTTAGGGTTTCTGAGATCTGATCTGGATCATTGATTTTGTCTCTTAATCTCTACCGTTGGTTGTAATTTTGGCCCCTATATAAGGGCATTTGCCATCATTTGTAAAGGGTTGAAGAAAATTGTTGCATAGATAATACCAAAATAGCTTCTCTTATCATTGTTGTGTCTTGCATGGTGATTAAGAACACTTGGTGTTATTGCATGGTTTCTACTTCCAATAGTTAAAGTTAAATTCCATTAAAGTTGTTAAAGTAGACTTTATTTCAAGAAAGTTGTTAAGCAAGAGTAAGAATAGATGGATAGTTGCATGGTGATATTAGTGGATGTTTGATAGGGATCCATAAACTAGGCCACTAGCATCCTAGCGGCTTGTTAGGAAGCCTTGCGTGGTAATCTAGTCTTTTTCTCTTGAATCGTTGCATCTATGAAGGTAGTGCCACTGGTAAGCTTTCATCAGATTTGATCCATGTCCATTTGCTAATCTTTCCGTTCATAGAGTGGAAGTAAAGCAACAAGTAGTTTAGTAGTTGGAGTTCATTCAAGAAGAAAGTTAGAAAATCTGAGCATTGGTGACGTGCAAACCCTCCATCATCGCCATCAACATTATTTGGTAGTAATATACGTTGCAAAGCTAGATTTCATCACCATCACAACAAAAGTTCGACATCCTTGAAAGAACAGCATAAGCCCGCCTATGTGATTAACCAACAAATCAGATTAATATAATTGAGTTAGTATCCACAAGTGTAAGGAACCTTGGAGTGTTCTCATGTTCTTCATGAGTATTTAGTTTTCAAGAGAGGGTTGAGTCTTTGGTGTTCTATATCAAGTATTCAATTGCTATATGCTATGTAGTAGTAGAAAACTAACATCAATAGTTAGTAGTCGGTTCCTAACTACGTAAGATGCCACGTAGTCAACAGAAATTGCGCCAATCGGAATAACACGCTTCATTGGATGAAAATAGAAGGAAACATGGACCACAAAGATCAATACATAACTTGAAAAATATAAAACATAAGAACTTGCCCACTTAGGACAAGGATCTAGGATAGGTCATCGACATGATGACAATTGCGCAAAACATGAAAAAAAAAGCAACAATGGCTACTTCGTGAACAACAAACTGGTGCAGAAAACAAGAAATATTTTTAGTTGATGCCAGATTGCCCAAAGACCCAAGATGCTTCTGCATCAGACACTTGGGGTTAATAAAGAACTGATGTCCACATTAGGTATGATTGGTATTTTGACCTCAATCATAAAGATCCAATTCAACTTGTGTAATCCATGAACTATCTTCAATTGGTTTTTCCCTCCACTGGACTAGGTATTCCGTGCAGTCTGTTCCTTTGGCGCTTTCACTCATTCTGCTATTCAAAATCTTTTCAATGCTATTTGTCTTCTTCTTAGGGTAACCTAATTTATTTTTCAACTCATCATCTAATTCAAAATACTCAATCTGCAATGTTGAATATATGTGAAATATCCATGTCTTCTAGCAACTACTTTTGAATGCATTTCCACTTCAAGTGAATGCATTTATGTCTCTTCCTCTTATCAGTTCTTTGTTTGTATCCCTAATTACTATCTTCCAAGTTCATTTTTACTTCCTCACGCAAAGTCTCCATGAAATCTGCAAATTTCTTAGCTTCAACGCTTCTCTTTGTCTCAAGGTTCAAATTTCTCAATTTAGTCGTTCTCTTGGGATTTATTCCAATAACAATCTCAAGAAGGTGTCTACTTAGTGCTCCTATTCACATAATTATTGTATGCGAACTGTGCTTGTGCAAAATCAAATCCCAATTAGTAGGCTTATCTCCAACCAAACATCTCAACAAGTTACCTAAACTTCTGTTCACAATTTCAGTTTGTTCATCTGTTTGCGAATGAAATGTAGAACTAAACTTTAAATCTGTATTCAGCTTCTTGTAAAGTGTCCTCCAAAAATAACTAGTAAACTTAGCATCTCTATTTGAAACAATAGTTTTAGGCAAATTGTGCAATCTTACCGCTTACTCAAATACTAATTCAGCTACATGTATATTATCAATTGCCCTCTTACAAGGTATGAAATGAGCCATCTTTGAAAATCTATCTGCTATTTACCTAAATAGAATCATTACCTCTCTGAATTCAAGGCAAACCAAGAACAAAATCCATACTGATATCTTCCCAAGGCTTATTAGGTACATGTAATGGTGAATACCATCCCAAATTTTGACTAGTTCCTTTAGATATTTGACAAATATTCTTCTTACCATCTTCTGCACATCCTTATAAATGTGCGGCCAAAAGTAACTATTTGAGATCATTATGCTTCTCCTTCATGATGTGGTCTCTCATAGATCCTTTAGGTATACACAACTGAATTCCCTTAAACAACACGTCTTCCTGGATGAAATAATCAGTCTACTTATCTTTCATCATCTGTTCTTTACAAGATTTCTACAGTTCTACAAAATCAGGATCAGTTTCATACAACTATTTCAAATCATTAAAATCAAGTACCTTAACTCTCATTTCTATCAGCAAGTTCCTTCTTCTGCTCAAAGCATCAACATCCTTGTTTGACTTTCCTACCCTTATGTGTCAATGAAAAGGAAAAGTTTCGTAAAAACTCAACCCACTTCATATGTCTCTGATTCAACTTATTTTGACTTCCTAAAAACTTTTTTCAAAGCTTGAACAATAGCATAGGATTCTTGATCATAAATTGAATATTTTTTCTTAGCATTATTCAATTTCTCACTAAAGAAAGCTACAGGTCTTCCTTCTTGACTCAAAATAGCTCCAATGACACTTCCACTAGCATCACATTCTACTTGAAATTTTTTACTGAAATCAAGCAAAGCGAGTGTAGGCAATTCTACAATCCTTTTTTTCAATATTTCAAAGCTTTTTTCTGCTCCATGCATCCACTTGAAATCCTTTGTATATCCTCTCATAGTCTCAGTCATAGCATTAAAAATAGAACTGAATTTTTTGATGAACTTCCTATAAAAACTTGCCAATCCATGAAATGATCTTACCTCGCCAACATTCTCAGGTGTAGGCCAATCAAGAATAACTTTCACCTGTTCAGAATCCATCTTCAAACTATTAACTGAAATGACAAAACCAAGATATACAAATTATTCCTTCATGAATGAACATTTCTTCAGGTTAATTAGCAATATCCCCAACTTCAATCTCTGCAATACTTGTCTGGCATGCTCAAGATGTTCTTCTTACTAAATATCAAAATGTCATCCAGATATACAATCACAAATTTATTCAAGAATCTTTTCAAAACCTGATTCATCAACCTCATAGAAGTACTAGGTTCATTAGTTAGACCAAAGGCATAACCGACCGCTCATACAAAACCTCATTAGTCTTAAAAGCAGTTTTCCATTCATCTCCTCTAATTCTAGTACGATGATAGCCACTTTTCAAATCAATTTTGGTAAAATAACTTGCTCCACTCAAATTATCCATTATGCCATCCATCCTAGGCAAAGGAAATCTATATTTCATTGTTATCTTGTTTATAGCTCTAGAATTAGTGCACATTCTCTGTTCTCCATTCTTTTTAGGTGCTAACACAACGGGTACTACACAAGGACTCAAACTTTCTCTAATAAGACCCTTCTCAAGCAATTTTTGCACTTGTTTATTCAATTCAGCCTTCTCATCAAGTGTCAATCTATGTGGTGCTTTATTAAGCAAACTAGCTCCAAGTATCAAATCCATACAACGACATATGCTTCTCATAGGTGGTAAACTATCATGTACATTATCAGAAATAATGTCTTGAAACTTCACTAACAAAGATTCAATCTTAGGTGCATGCTCTAACACATCTTGTTTCTTAGTCTTTTTGGGAATCAAAGCAAAGCAAATATTCTATTCTTTCATATCTCTAGCAAATTGATTACCTTCAACCAAACATACTCTGATTGTGGTACAATGATTCTCCTCAAGTTTCTCTACCAAAGACAACAATATTTGTAGCTTTCCATCTAACCAAATAGTAGAGTGATTCAACCTACCATCATGCAAAGCTTGTCTATCATACTGCCAAGGTCTACCCAAAAGAATATGACAACAATCCAAATGCATAATATCACACAAGACTTCATCATGATAATTCCCAATTTTTAATTTAACAAGGCATTGGTCACTTACAAGTAATTTATGCTCCTTTTGGATCCAAGCAACATGATACTGTTTAGGATGTCTTAATCTTTGCAACTGCAACTTGTTAACAGCTCCTCAGATGCCAAATTATCAGAATTTCCACTATCAATGATTACCTTGCAACATTTTCCAGCTATCCTGCATTTGGTTTTGAATAAACTTCTTTTCAAAATAGGCTCTCCATCAATTTCTTCACTCCACAAGATCCTTCTCGACATCAGGTTCTCACCATTTTTAGATTCAGTAGGTGTTTCATCAACTACCTCACAAGCCAAAGTGCCTCCAATCTTCTTTCTAGAGTTAGTACATTCGAAAGCTCTCTGTCCTTCACCACATTTGTAACTAGTACCCTTAAACCAAGATCTTTCCTCTTTTTTTCCGCCATTATTAATTCCTAGTGTAACCAATATAGCTACGTCTAGTATAATTACCTCTTTTACCAGAAGGTTCTTCCTTCCATTCTGATTTTCCTTTATCTTGCATTGCGCTATCAGATTTGCTACTTTCTCCATATGTTCTACCTCTATTTCTTTGAAATCTGCCACCTCTTCCTCTCTGTCTCTGATCATATCTCTTTGCCAATCTTTCTTCAACCTTCAAAGCGTATTGATATGCTTCTTCTACGTTGTCCATCTTAACATAGCCGATCTCATTTTGAATTGATGTCCTTAAACCATTCAGGTATCTAGCCACTTTCTCAACTTCATCATCCACATGTCTAGATTTGATATCCAATCTTTAGAATTCTTCAATATATTCCTTCATACTCATGTCCTTTTGCTTCAAATTCTACATTTTCCTCAACAAGTTAACTTGGTAATTTGCAGGGAGAAACTTCTTTTTCATATTTCCAATCATCTTCATCCATGTCTTGATCTTTTCTTGCCCCCTTTTTTGTCTCTGAGTTTGTAAATGATCCCACCAAAGCAAAGCATGGCCCTTCAACTTTGTGATTGCTATCTTAACCTTCTTGTTATCAAGAGTACCTTCATACTCAAAGTGTTTATCCATCTCAACTATCCAGTCCAATACAACATTAGTCTCAAGTCTTCCATCATAGCAAGCAACTTCAACAACAGGTCTAGCATTCGCCCTAGACAAAACTCTTAGAAGCCTTTCCTTATCTTGTACAACCTTAGGTTTAGGGTTAGAATTGAATGCTGCCTCTTCATCATCACTAACATTTTCAAGATGTTTTCATGTTTTCTTTGAGCCGTCTCTACAACTTCAAGTCTTGCCGCAATTTGCCTCAATATGTCCATAATAACATTATTAACATTTTCTCTACCATGAACCATCTTGACAATAGTTCTTGCAAGATCGTAACCTTCTGCAAGTTATAGGTCAGATTTCAGATCTGCCACCCTACAAGAAAATTCAACAAGGTTCTCTACAATCCAAGCCTCAAGAAAGAACTTTCTTTGATACCACTTGACGCAGGGCTATACAAGAATTCAAAAACTGGGATAACATGTGGAACAAACTCGACTTAAACCTTCCAATACCACCCTGCTCAGAGATGCACACAAAAGCTACACATAATCCAATGAAACCACAGAGAACACAAGGCTAGATGCAACATATTCTGTAGGTGTAATTATTTCACTTCACATAAAAGAAACCACAACATGCCCAATTGCAAGGCTTTCCAGGTTGCCACCTTATACAAATGAAATTACAATCTCAGAGCCTCAGCTCACATCCTCTATCTTCTAATCTTTTAATCTTGTTCTATCTTTTATATGATTTTGATTCTTGTCCTTTCCTACAACCATCCAAGCTTCTTTTATAGCTAGCTAGGCCACAAGTCGGCTAGTCAAGCATTTAATTACAATATAGGTCCAAACTTGGAATAGTAAACCAAAATCCATGTAAAGGACAATATGAAACCATGTGTACTTAAAGATAAGTCCACAAGTATGTTAGGTGTCGGCTCCTAATTGCGCAAGAACCCACGTAATCAACGGAAATTGCACTAATCGGAATACCATGCTTCTCTAGATGAAAACAGAAGGAAACAAGGACCACAAAGAAGACACATAACTCAAGAAATATAGAACATAAGAACTTGCACACTTAGGAAAAGGATCTAGGATAGGTCCTCAATATGATGACAACTGCGCAAAACATGAAAACTAAAGCAGCAACAGCTACTTTGCGAATAGCAAACTGGTAGAGAAAACAAGAAATATTTTTGGTTGACGCAAGATTGCCCAAAGACCCAAGATGCTCCTGTATTACTGAAGTTCTGCTGTCTGGCATAGATAATAAGTTTAGACTCAAGTCTCCTGATAGTATTTTTCATCGAAGATATAGACTTCTGGTAGGACATAGTGCCGGCATGAGATACAAATTTGATACAACTTAATATTAAAATTATTCCACTCCCTTTTCGTCACATACTTTTTTGTTTCTGTATTTTTGATGACGTGGATATGATTGACATGTGTCGTCAAGTCCAAACTTTACAAGATATTGAATAGGAAACCTTTGAGCAAATATGTATGAACAAAAGCACCTCCTGAGCATCTATATAAACATCTTATAGCAGATTTCTGGTGCATTCAATCTGTTCATGTAAATATTCAAACAGACGCTTATGTATATCTGCATAATATTTCACGTATCCATTAATTTTAATGTCGAATTTAAAATATGCAAACATGACAGTATGATTTGATTTGATACCAATCATAAAATAGTCTTAACAGAGTTAACCATGCAAATTATGTTGTCAGTGATTGGCTACTTGGTGCTGTAGGATCTATCTAATAAGGCACCATCAGAGAGATTAATGCTGTCATGGTGTAAGATGTAGCTTATTAGTTTCCATTATGGTCCTATTCTGTAATCTTGTGCTTTGGTATTGAGTCTAATGAGATTCATTTTTATAAAACTGAATGCAGCATTTATTGTAACATGTTTTACATTCAATGGTTCTGGTCTCAACACATTATTTGTACTAAGTGGTGATGGTTGTGACATTTGATATTCTATTTTTTTTCCTATTGTATGAACACATCAAAGTATTGGATGGCAAGAAGCTTCAGTTGCTTATCCTACAACTCTTTCTCATCAAAATAATGTTACTTTTCATTTAGATGCATGCATACCACAGTAATTAATTGGAAGTTGCAAAAATAGTAGTAAGATCTATTACTTGTGTTTAATGTAATTAGCAGAAGTCATGTTTACAAAATGCCTATATTATGTGATTTGGGATTTTGTGGTGCAGGATGACCTGGGCTTTAAAATGGAATATGTCCATCCTTATATGGATGGTCTAGGTAGATATGCCCGGAATCGCACTTTTCGCGCCAACTGTTTTAATAGTCGTAAACTGAGTCCTGTATTTACTGGGGGACCGGGTCTTGAAGAAGTTCCAGCAATTTGGGTTGATCGAGCAGGCTTCAAAGCAAATATCTCAGAGGTAGAATGAAGTATTCTTGTGCAGCTTCTTGTTCTGGCAATGTTTCTTGTAGTTTTCATTTCAAGAAGAAAAACTTGTATATTAATAGCCAAAAAAAAAGAACTTCAAATTGGTTTTATTTTTAAATATTTGTGTCTATCAAATAGTGATTTCAGCGTCATGGAATGTTTCTGCAACTATTAATGTATTAAAACTGATCATATCTGCAGAACTTTAGTCGTCAAAGTAAACTCACCTATGGAGTAGTGATTGAAGAAATCACAACCCGTGATGAAACTAGTACTATATGCACCAGTGGAGCTCGTGCTTTGCCAAGTGGGGCACTGACCATGGATGGACCTCCAACAACATTGAGTGGTACTGGTATTGATCGCATGGCCTTTCTGCAAGCAAATATTACACGGGACAACACTGTATTTGTTAATGGAACTCCTGTCGGTGTTAGGGATGTTTTCCAGGTATCTTTTGTTGAGGTTTAATGTTTGCTGTTTGGTATTTGCTTACAAGTATACAAGGCTACCTGACATACTGTTTTTCAGTTTTCTTTATCTTCTGCTATATCGTCTGCTCCTTTGTTTATTTTCATTTCCGTTTTTATGGTAAACCATGCTAATTGCTGAGCATTAATTTTATTTTTCTCTAGTTGGACCAAGGTTTAGGAATTGGTAGCAAATTCCCATTTTTCAATCGGCACCAAATGAGTATGACCCGCTTCATCCAACTTAAAAAAGCACAAAATGGAGGAGGTCCACCTCCAGTGATGGTTTTTCATGGGCGTTATGGAGGCTGTGTTGGGGACCTTCCTAGTTATGATGCTTTTACATTAGGTGGCCCCTATTCTGTAAGGGGTTATAACATGGGAGAACTCGGAGCATGTAGAAATATTCTTGAGGTCAGATGCTGTTTTTATCATTTACTATATCAAACCAAAAGTGATATTATTAAAGACAATAATTTTCTTTCATGTTTTATTTTTGTGAGATTTCAGCTTGCAGCAGAACTTCGGTTGCCAGTAAGAAAGACACATGCATATGCATTTGCTGAATATGGGACAGACTTGGGTAGCTCAAAAGATGTGAAAGGAAACCCAACAGAGTTCTTTCGACGAGCTGGGCATGGTGCTTCATATGGTGCTGGTGTCAAATTAGGTTTGGTAAGAGCAGAGTATGCAGTAGACCATAATGCAGGGACTGGTTCGGTACTGGTTCGCTTTGGGGAGAGATTCTAAGAATGGGTTGGGTCACCATGATTTTCTGTTGAGATTTGCATAGGATCTCTGCAGTTGCTGCCTAGGCTTATTTTTGATTTTTCAATCTACAAAAGTCATTGGGCTGTGTTAGGATGTATAACACACTTTTTGCTCTTCTTACAAGGAACATGATGGATCAAAATTTCTGTCCTCTGTTGTCTACCGTCTTCTCCTTCCTGGAAAAATTGCAGAAGTGCACATAGCAGTTACAGCCTTTGGTTTTGAAACTGTGGCTAGACACGAGATGTTCTTCTACTTTTGAGGTTCTGTTGGAGGTTTTCACATTTGAATGCTGTCAGATTCAGGCTAACTGTCATATTCCTTCAATGTTCAGTGTGCTAATAATAGTATTCTGTAGTTGGCAAGCAGTTTATTTTCAACATGCTAAATTATTACAGCATGTTGAATTACTTATTGGAATTATTAGCTCTAGATAGTTAATTGTTGTTGCTAAGTAAGAAATAAGTTATAACTTAAGAATTCTACTTTCCCTATTTACTGTCATGTGTCACAAGCTCCTGAACTATATCCAGCTAAAGCACAACCTAATAGAGTCTAGTCATGGTCATACTTGTAGTCTAGGCAATGCAACTTTTAAGGAATTATACAAATTGAGAGCCGTAAAAATATAAATGACAAGATTTTAGGCTGGAAATGCCTTCAGGAGAAGATGAAGGGGCAAAAGGAAAGACATGTTGCATGAGCAATGCCAACCAAAGTAACTCAAGTTTACCACTCAACGCTTACATAAAAGGTGTGGCAATAATCAAATTACATATCTGTAAAGTGCAAGAAACCTAGTTCAAAAAGAGTTTAATTGTTGCTCAGTTCTCCATGATAATAATAGCGTAGTTTATTATGAATAATACTAACGCTCCATGATAATAATAGTTTAGGATATATATACACATACACACATCTTATTATCAATAATGCTAATGGTCTATAATAATAATAGTGTAGAATAGATATCAAATGTTTAAGGTCGATAGGTCATTCAGACATTTTATTTCATTCGAAACTACAATCATTAACAATCTTGCTTAACAAAAAATTAAAATGATAATAATTTAATCAAATATTATTTGTAATAACTAATAAGAATTAAACCTCTCGTCTTAATATCATGTACATATTCATTAAGAAGGTAACTTGAAATACACATAAATTAAGTGCAATTACAATTACAAAAGTGAATTAAAGTATACATATAATAAGATTCTTAACATGGTGTTAGAGAATCTTGAAAGTAATTTTTATAAACCGATCGACATTGGTAAGGTTATTGCATTTGATTGTGGAGTTTATACATCAATCCTAATCTGTTCTAGGAAGTGACACAGTATTTGAAATTATCTTGTCGAGAATCTATAACTGCCAAAATTAATTTTCAAAGTAAAAGATTTTAATTGCCGCTAATTGTTTGAGAACTAAATATCAGAGTCTAAGTGTGTATATTGCGGAGAGTAATTTGAGTTGTGGTGGAACTCTCAGAGAATCATATTTTGGAGTAACACCTAAAAGAGGAGGTCGTGACATAATTTACGTTTCTGGAGACTCTTTAAGACATACATTTGGCTAAAGTTGTTTGCATTTGAATTCATCAGTGCCGCTCAGTCCTTCTGAAGCTACGAATTCATTGAAGGAACGTCATTCTATTTAGCTGTGGTCAGTAAGACGACATGAATTAATTTAACACGGAGTTTTTCATGGATGTTTTCGTTATGTGGATGCATGCAACGAATCATATTAATACAAAGACATCATAAAGGTGAAATATCACCTCTTTATCTCCATGAATCGATGGAGATCGTGGTTCCAAGTTGAAAGAGTTGCTGTGTTGGGTGAAAACTAACTAAAAGGTAACATGAGGAAAATGTCAGAGGAATATCAAGCTATCATGTGGTTGTTGGAACTGAAGATTCACTGCTTATTTTGACTGACTGCCATGTGAATGTTTTCTCAGAACAGGGCAATTGACATATGTTACGCGTGTAGCATGGGTCAAGTTAAACAACAAAATAATAGTATGAATTTTAATGTAATTAGAAACTGTTGGTATTCCCACAGTTCGAATGACTATTATGATTAACAAAGGTTCAAATTGTTATTGAGTCTTGTCATGGCCTCTAGTATCTTGGTAACAAATCAAAATGGGTATTCTTTGATCCCCATATCTGTTTAAAGAGCGCACTTCTGGCACGAGACTAATAATTACCATTGAAGGCAAAGTATTAGTGCTATCCCTTTCTGCTATGATTCATTGGAGACAATTATTCATTCTTAAATTATTGCAGTGTGTTTTTCAGTTTCGGCGTCCTTTCATCCGGGCTTGATGAAATCCCAAAACCTCGAAATGATTATTTAATCACATTAATACATTTACAACCATGATGTTAAGGTCTTGGAAAAATAGTTTCTCAGTAATACCTAGATGAGGTCCGCTTTGCGAGTGGTTTTGTGAAAAATGTGCTCCAGAGTTTTCTACATCGCAACGTTGAGCATCTGCATCATATTTTCTTTTATTAAAATGCAAATTAATTGAAATGAAACAGTCATGAAATCTAAGAGACGGTAAGTTTGGAAACCTGGTAATGTGTCTGCGCCGCTTTGTGGAAGGTTTTCTTGGGGATTCAATTGACCTTGCCAAAGAAAATAATTTCAAAACACATTAATCGTGAGTTTCCTTAGCTAAATTATCTTCTCTCTATACGTGATAATATTGAATACTGTGCTGACATTGGATGGAATGTATTGCAAGCCGAGGGCATTCAAGATTTTAGATTTTTGTTTTTTTGAACTCTTACTTGCAGAGTATAAAGGGAATGTTGTGTTCACCAAATGTGTTGTTGGTCAAGGTATTTTGAGTAAACTCAGAAAGAAACTTCTGTATCATGGGATTAGATGGATAAAATCATATGGAAAGATATACCTCTCTTCTCTATTCCATTATTAGATTGACTCATTGAGATTTGCAATTTTGGCTATCGTTTGCAAGATTCATAAGTTTATATCAGAGAAAGCACCATTTACATGTTATACTGGAATGGGGGTGATAATCTACTTGTTCACTGCAGACATTGAAGGAATTATCAAAGATAGCAGATCTTCCTCATACATCACAAAGATCACAGGGATTGCCTATAAATCAAACCGATAGTATAGTTTGCTCTTACTACCACAACACTAGAACGATTGAAATCTTGTATCTTTGCATCAGTCAAGCATCCATGATAATAGACTAGGAGGCACAAATGTTTTTATCTGATTATTAAGGATTCATAAAAGGTTGATGAGGAATGACACAGTTTAATGCTTGTTAGTTCTACTTTCTATTTGGGTTTAGAATATCCTCTTAGATTTGCGTACAGAAAACTTTGACATCAGTGAAAGAGATCTGGTAGTGATTTGGCTCTCAGCTATTATACCAGCATGATGGAGACATGTCAATGATGAGACATGGTATTCCGGTGCTGCGATACTAAGTTAACATTGTATATCCAGGATTATTGAGAGATGTATGGTACACCTACGCAAATATAAAATATAGAATCTCAGAGGCTTCAACATTAATTATTTCTCCATTGATTGACTCACGTGAGATAGTGATCTAAGTCTTAAATGGAGCCTATTATTGTCAGGATTCAATCTGAAATTTGGGGGCATACATATTACTGAAATAATCAAGAAACCATGGCTTCTGAAATCATGAAGAAACCATGGCTACTATCAGTTGGTAATGCCATATGTTGTATGTATAGGACATCTACCCCTTTAGTGAAATTGACAAATTCAAAAGGGTTTGGTGTTAAAAGAAAGAAAACCGTATGGCTGGTGGGCATACCTAGTGTTGGTTTCCAAAACTGCAGATTGAAATCTTATGAGCCTTGCCTGCTTGATGTTGGGATATCCAACCGGTTAAGGCCAATTTGATGGGATCGATCAATGTGATCCAAATCCCCTGCACTTTCGGCTCTGCAAAACCAAGGTGGGTGTACCTGATCTTGGACAACAACCTCAAATCCAGGATGCTTAAAGTAGATCGATTAGAACACGAAGACAATAAAAGTTTTCCAAATAGCAAGAATTAGAGGAAAACTTTAAACTTGCGATTTGTGAACTAAAAACAAAAGTAAATGATTGAAGTAATGTTTAAAATAAAAAATAAGTATAGATTAACGCAACATATGAATATATTATTTCTCCAATGGAAAGAAATGAAACATTTGCCAGCATATGGATTATGGATCAGGAGTAAAAGACCAGTGCCTAATTAAATAGGCAATCCGAGTCAACATTATTTGTTGAAATGTACAACTTTATAAAATTTTATATATTAAACTATAAATAATTTAACTAATTCAGACGCGATGGACCAGTTATATGAACGCAATTTAAATTAGTCTAAAATGCACTTTAACTCATGCAAAGACAAATTAGACATAAATACAGAAACAATAAAGTATTTCACAATATTTAAATTTATCTAATTTAAAATGCAGTAACGATCCAGTCCACTTATCCAAATATTAAAATATTTATAGAAAATAATTTTAAAAAATATTTATAAAGGACACAACTTAATAAAAAATTAAAATTCTAATGCATATAAATTAAATAAATACTTCTTACTGATTGTGCCGGAAATAGAAATTACACGGAGACAGACTCCCTACAGATCCATCAACTGCAACTCTATCCAAACTGCATAAAAATTTGCTTAGTAATCCACCATCCATAGGCTTAGTTCAAAAGGTCATTTATTTGCCAGTGAAAGAATATAATACATCATCGAGCAAGAATAGGTAAAAAATTTAAAATAAAAGAATGAATATGAATATTGTCTCTCCTTATGTTTTACATCTCATATTTATACTAGATGAAGGGGCATTATTAAACATTGCACCCTTCTATAACAAATAACTGAACCTTAACCCTAGTATAATCCGTATTAAATATTATTCGGATTTATATAGTTTGTACATATATTTTAAATAAAAGCCACTCTAGGCTTAAACATTTGTTTTCCGCATATACACTTTAATTCTTCCAACGTATATCTCCAAGCTTCTTTAAATTCAATGCTTTTCCATATATTAAGTGATATCTTCATCAATCAAGAGTCGGGTGTGCTCGATTCATCCTATAATAATGAAAACGCAAGGGCAATGAAACACTTGTATCATTTATGATATTGCCTTTGCTTATTTTTGTCTTTTCCATAGTAAAAAATCCACGGCTATATCTCTGTCAATTTATTTGCAGATGATGAGAATCACACAGGCAGGTTTCAATACTGGCCTGAGTATCCTGAATCGATGGGCCTCCATGTTGTGCTCCTGGTGCAAATGACACTTAGTATTTATAAAAGATGGATCCTCTAGTCCCGTTCCTCATGTGTTGGATAATTAGACTCAGGTATATCTGACTCTCGTGTCAACTGGCGCTCAGCATTCCAATTTTCGTCCATCGTATTTTCCATATACTTGTGCCAAAACAAAGAACCATTAGATAGAGAATTGTTGAATCTGTGATAATTAGTGCTTCCAGCGGCTAAGTGCGGAGACACTTGAAGGATGGTGATAAACTTCAAATGGGAGAAGAACATCTTCCAACACAAAAAGTTCATCTTCGTCTATGATCCCATATGTGCACAAGCTTGATCATATGAATGTCTTTTAAATCTGCCCGGGCTTGATATATTGGCATTCAAACTTCTAATCCTGTACATAAATGTCTAAGACACCTCCAGGCTTTACTAATGGACGAACAAAGAAATAGATTAAACAAATCTTAATGATGAGTCTGCTATGGCATTGATGAAGCTATTGCAATACCACTGTATGTGCTCACAGATCGCTGACTGGTGTTTTCTGTCTGTTCTGTTGGCAATCATGCTTGTAATTTTTGAGTTTGACAACTCTTCTGACCTGTGATGTCATTGATTCCAGCTTGTCCCCTTCATTGTGATTGTATTCCTCTGAATGTAATTCGATAGCAATATTCTTCATTCTAAATTATTTTTGAAGACTTTTGACAATATATACTTTTCCAACACCCTCAAATTCAAATATGAATGGTATTAGTAATGTGTGGGTGTGATTCAGATCAATACCTACACTTCAAAAAGTATCCAACACTGGGGATGAGAGCACATAATCACAAAAGGTCACTACAGGTCAAACAAGTTTAAATTCCTTTTCGCACATGATCACTATTCATTGTGGCTTAAATCATAGCATGCTTGGAGCTTCTTTTGTTGATTCATATTGTACTTCCTATGTGTTCTAGTGGATGTTGCACTTTGCACATTCCTTCTTTTATTATGATATGCATATGATCTTATGGGAAATGAATCTCCCTGATAAAGTATTCACTTCTCAATGACAATACCATAAGCTTTCAACATTATTTCAAAAAATGGAGACTTAAATTTTTGGGCTCCATCACTTGGATTGAAATCAATAATAGTGGTGTTATACAAACATTGTGGTTTCTGATTATATAATGATGGGAAGGATATTTAATTTAAAGAAAGGAATCTTATTTTGGGTTGATAATGAAAATCAAGGCCATTGAATACAATGTGGCTGCTTTACTTGTCCAAGTCAAAAATATTGCCAAGGAAGCCACATCCTTCTCACATCCTTATAAAAATTGTTAATGCATTCTTTTCTATGAGATAAAGATAATGAAGGTGTGTTGGTAAACAATTTTGTCTTCACACAATAAATCACTTGGTTTAACTCTTCAAACCCAAAATCAATTCAAAGACAAAACAAAACTAATAGTTGGGTCGCGTTGCAATGAGATTGTGCAAGCGCTCTCTGAATTTTACATGGTACAACTCCCCGATTGGATTTACAAGGAATGAGTTGAACATATGCTTTTAACCTGAAAGCGAAGGCTGCCCCCACTATTCTTCGATAGGGGGCAAATAACTAATACCTACTTCAAGACACATCATAGTCAAAGTAAAGACACTCAATCATTTACTCTGTTATGAACTAAGAATATCAAAGAAATCATGAATCTAGATTAAAGATACACTTGCAGCTCTTGAACGAAATCGATGCACAAGGAAATAAAGATCTCAAAATACTCCATGATTCGCACCATAACCATGAAATGAAGAAGTAACACAGTCTCAATACCCTTCAAGATATCATTTCAATTCAAAAATAGATATATCTCAGAATATCATGTACAATTTTATCATTTAGAGAAACCACAAGCAAAAAAACCTAATGTTTTATCTTTCTATTTCTTTCCCTTCCTAACATACAATCCAGTAAAGGCGAAAAATGAAAAATGACTCCTCTTGTCATGCAAAACCTCTGTCTATAGAAAAGCTAAACCCTTTCTCCTACTTGCTGAGGGATATTTAATATCTATCATTCGCGTAACATTTTGGTTATTAGCATAACCATTTCTTCATAAGGTCTTCTTTTATCTTCGATGGTTATATCCTTGGGGAACTTATTTAGTGCTTCCACGTTAAAATTGGAAACCATCAACAAAATACTACCTTGCCCAACCACATTAGTTTTACAATATATGCACCTATTGGGGAACCCAATGTCTACTAATGAAAGCTAAATTTGGTGTCCATCTCATGGCAATTAGTATAACTCATCATGATGTGTCGGGTCTGCATATTAGGCACGTGCCCTTCATATATTGTTACCAAGACTACAAGGAGTGTCCTGAGAACTAACCAATACATGTGGATCCATTAAACCTGTGGCTTCAATACCTTCATATCCGACCCTTTAAAGTTCATATAAGTTGAGTAGTGTGCATTTATTGCCCGTGGAAGGCATTGGCATTCAGTCAAACATTTCACATGCACTATTTGTGCTCCCAACCTTGGCATTCAATCAAGTCGGCATTATTTATATACAACACGTGATACACTCCTTTGGCTCCTATGGATACACTGTCATCATGAGCGCTTGTCGTATTGAAGAAAACTTGTGGGGACCCCTTTCGATGTCCCTGTGATGCTTTCTTCACATCAATAACCCTTCGTCCAATCTGGTGAATTTGAGTATATGTAATGTTGATGTCATCCTTTCTACTATGAAAAGGGGCCTCAAAATTGACTCCCATGGTTGAGCTTATCGATGATTCTACAACTTCTGACAAAAAAAATATGTTCTTCAGGAGCCAGAGTGTTGAATGGCATTGCTTCTTTAATCTCTGATTTCTTTCCTCAATCTCTTTGTGGAAATAGAGATTTCTTGACCAAAATTCTTGACATTATTATACCTTTCATACACACACTTCAAAAACACGGTAGATTGTCGATCTTCAACAGGGTTTAACTTGTTCTTTTTAGCTTCACAAATGCTTCCTCTGAAAGCATCCCAAAAATATTGGAGCATTTTTTTTAAAAAAAATCATCTTATCAAAAGTAGGTCTCTTTCGAGGCTGTTCCTTTAAGCCAATTTCTTGATCACTCATGATTGTATAGTTGTAAGAAATTTAGTTAGAGGAAATCACTGGAACTTCTTCCTCCACAACTTCCAATTCTTTTTCGAGTTGCTGTACCTTCCTCTTGGATGCATCCAAATCTTTCAACTTAGATACCACAAAGGCTTCTCCATAATAGAGAATATGTGTGATCGTCTTTCATGCTTGTATTATTCCTAACGACTTGGGATATGCTTTCCTTGTAGCCATCCACGAACTCACACAACACTTTATCATCCATTTGATAAAGTTCCATGAGAGACTGGGCCTTGGCCTTCTCATGACTTTCATATTTGACATGGTCTTTACACAGAGTTGCCAATCTCATGCACATGAAGATAACTATAAAACTAAGGAAACAATTGTTAGGCATTAAATCTTCAATTCAATTCTCAATAGAGTCACCCAAAATTTGTTGGTAAACAGATTTGTCTTCGCACAATAAACCACTTGGTTTAACTCTTCAAACCGAAAACCAATTCAAGACTAAACAAAACCAATAGTTGGGTCACGTTGCAATGATTTTGTGCAAGTGCCCTCTAAATTTTATAGGGTACAACTCCCGGATTAGATATACAACGAAAGAGTTTAACAAATTCTTTTAACCTAAATGCGAAGGCTACCCACACTATTCTTGGATAGGGGGTAAATAACTAATACCTACTTCAAAACACTTCACAGTCAAAGTAAAGATACCCAATCCTTTACTTTATTATGAACTAAGAACATCAAAGAAATCATGAATCCAGATTAATGATACACTTGCAGCTCTTGAACGAAATCAATGCACAACGAAATAAAGATCTTAGAATACTCCATGATTCACACCATAACTATGAAATGAAGAATTAACACATAGCCTCAATACCCTTCAAGATGTCATTTCAATTCAAAAATAGACATATCTTAGAATATCATGTACAATTTAATCATTCAGAGAAACCACAAGAAACAAAAACTAATGTTTTATCTTTCTATTTCTTTCCCTTCTTAACATATAATCTAGTAAAGTTAGAAAATGAAAAATGACTCTCTCTTGTCATGCAACACCCTCATCTACAAAAAAGTGGAACCCTTTCTCGTACTTGCTGAGGCATATTTAATATCTATCATTCCCGCAACATTTTGGTTATTAGCATAACAATTTGTTGGTAAGGTCTTCTTTTATCTTATTTTCGATGGTTATATCCTTGGGGAACTTAATTACCGCTTCCAAATTAAAATTGGAAACCGTCAATAAAATGCTCCCTTTCCCAATCACATCAGTTTTTCAATATATGCACCTATTGGGGAACCCGATGTCTACTAATGAAAGCTAAATTTGGTGTCCATCTCATGGCAATTGGTATAACTCATCATGATGTGTCGGGTTTGCATATTAGACACGTGCCCTTCATATATTATTACCAAGTCTATAAGGAGTGTCCTAAGAACTAACCAATACATGTGGATCCATTAAACCTGTGGCTTCAATACCTTCATATCCGACCCTTTAAAGTTCTGTAGATAAGTTGAATAGTGTACATTTATTGCACGTGGAAGGCATTGGCATTTAGTCAAACATTTCACATGCACTATTTGTGCTCCCAACCAAGGCATTCAGTCAAGTCAACACTATTTATATACAACACGAGACACACTACTTTGGCCCCTATGGATACATTGCCACTATGAGCGCTTGTCTTATTGAAGAAAACTTGTCGGGATCCCTTCCGATGTTCCTGTGAGGCTTTCTTCACATCAATAGCCCTTCATCTAATCTGGTGAATTTGAGTATATGTAATGTTGATGTCATCCTTCTATTGTGAAATAGACCTCAAACTCAACTCCCATGATACGTGAAAGCCATGAACCTATGTACTTTTCCAACTACTTCTAATAGTGTTGACAATTTGTCAAACACTTCATACTTTTCCTTCACATATTGGCTTCGGGTGCATGTCTTGGTTGTAGCCATGTGGTTCAGAGGAATTTTCTTCTCTTTGCCATTTCGATCCAAAATTCATGCCATATGGATTCATGCTTTAGCTGTGTACCACCATGTGAACTAAGTCCGATTGACCTTCACTTCGTTGGTTTTCACATATTCTTTAGATTGAGCTCGAAAACCACCTCTCCTTTTAATGCTATCCACACCATTACTGAAATGGACATTAGACATTGTATTGAATACTATGAAGTGTTTGACGAATTGTCAACACTATTAGAAGTAGTTGGAAAGGTGCATAGGGTCGTGGCTTTCAGGTACGATGGGAGTCGAGTTTAAGGTCTGTTTCACAGTAGAAAGGATGAAATCAACATTACATATACTCGAATTCATCAGATTGGACGAAGGGCTATTGATGTGAAGAAAGCATCACAGGAACATCGAAGGGGTCATCGCAAGTTTTCTTCAATAAGACAAGCGCTCACGGTGGCAGTGTATCCATAGGAGCCAGAGGAGTGTGTCTCGTGCTGTATATAAATAGTGGCAACTTGACTAAATGTTGCGGTTGGGAGTACAGATAGTGCATGTGAAATATATTACTGAATGCCAATGGCTTCCATGTGCAGTAAATGCACACTATTCAACTTATCTGCAAAACTTCAAAAGGTCGGATATGAAGGTATTGAAGCCACATGTTTAATGGATCCACATGTATTGGTTAGTTCTCAAGACATTCCTTGTAGTCTTGGTAACAATATATGAAGGGCACATGTCTAATATGCAGACCTGACACATCATGATGAGTTATACCAATTGTCATGAGATGGACACCAAATTTAGCTTTCATTAGTAGACATCGAGTTCCCCAATAGGTGCACATATTGTAAAACAAATCTGATTGGGCAAGGGAGCATTTTGTCAATGGTTTCCAATTTTAATGTGGAAGTGGTATTCAAGTTCCCCAAGGATATAACCATCGAAAAGAAGATAAAAGAAGACCTTACCAAGAAACTGTAATGCTAATAACCGAAATGTTAGGGGAATGATAGATATTAAATATGCCTTAGCAAGTAGGAGAAAGGGTTCCACTTTTCTATAGATGGAGGTGTTGCATGACAAGAGGAGTCATTTTTCATTTTCTGACTTTATTGGATTGTATGTTAGGAAGGAAAAGAAATGGAAAGATAAAACATTAGTTTTTGTTGCTTTTGGTTTCTCTAAATGATGAAATTGTACATGATATTTTGAGATATATCTATTTTTGAATTGAAAAGATATCTTGAAGGGTATTGAGACTGTGTTTTAATTCTTCATTTCATGGTTATGGTGTGAATCATTGAGTATTCTAAGATCTTTATTTCCTTGTTTATCAATTTCGTTCAGGAGCTGCAAGTGTATCATTGATTTGGCTTCATGATTTCTTTGATGTTCTTAGTTCATAATAGAGTAGATGATTGGGTGCCTTTACTTTGACTGTAAAGTGTTTTGAAGTAGGTATTAGTTATTTGCCCCTTATCCAAGAATAGTGCGGGTAACCTTCACATTCAAGTTAAAAGCATATGTTAAACTCATTCCTTGTATATCTAATCAGGGAGTTGTACCCTATAAAATTTAGAGGGTGCTTGCACAAACTCATTGCAATGTGACCCAACTGTTGGTTTTGTTTTGTCTTTGCATTGGTTTTGGGTTTGAAGAGTTAAACCAAGTGGTTTATTGTGCGAAGACAAATCTGTTTACCAACAAATTTTTGGCAACTCTGTTGGGGAATCAAATTGAAGATTTAGTGCCTAACAATTGTTTCCTCTATTTTATGATTATCTTTGTGTGCAGGAGATTGGCAACTCTGTGTAAAGACCATGTTGAATGTGAAAGTCATGAGAAGGCCAAGGCCTAGTCTCTCATGGAACTTTATCAAATGGATGATAAATTGTTGCGTGAGTTTGTGGATGGCTATAAGGAAAGCATATCTCGAGCCATTAGGAATAATACAAGCATGGAAGATGATCACATATCTTCTCTATTGTGGAGAAATCTTTGTGTTAGATACCATAAGTTGAAATATTTGGACGCATCGAAGAGGAAGGTACAACAACTTGAAAAAGAATTGGAAGTTGTGGAGGAAGAAGTTCTAGTGATTTCCTCTAACTATATTTCTTGCAACTATACAGTCATGAGTGATCAAGAAATTGGCTCAAGGGAACAACCTTGAAAGAGACCTACTACTAAGGGGATAAATTTTTAAAAAGAGCTAGTGCTCCAAAATTTTTGGGATGCTTTCAAAGGAAGCATTTGTGAAGCTAAAAAGAACAAGTTAAACCTTATAGCTAGTGCTCCAAAATTTTTGGGATGCTTTCAAAGGAAGCATTTGTGAAGCCAAAAAGAACAAGTTAAACCTTATAGAAGATCAACAATTTGCTGTGTTGTTGGAGTGTGTAAGAAAGGTATAATAATATCAAGAATTCTGGTAAAAAAATCTCTATTTCTACATAGAATTTGAGGAAAAAATTAGAGATTAAAGAAGCAACACCATTTAACACTCTAGCTCCTTAAGAACATTGTTTTTTGTCAGAAGTTGTAGAATCATCAACAAGCTCAACAAGAGGAGCTACATGTTAAAGAAGAACCTCATGTCATAGAGGAATTGTTGGTAAGTGACAATAAAGAGGTGAAGACTCATGATTTTCAACCTGTATTTTCGCCTTATGAAGATTTTTATCTCATTTCAAAAGAGGAAGTTTCTTATACCGAGTTTGATCCTATGGTCATTGAAAGTAGTTTTGAAAAACCATTGCTTTTGACCATATGTCCTAAGGATAGTTCAATTTGTAACATGCATGAAGAAACTATGATTTCTGATTTTTCTTTTGCACGTCAAAACAAGAATATGGCTTATATGACAACAATACTGAATTAATTAAAGAATATAGATGATGATATTATTTAGAGCAACATGAATGCATTTTACTCTCCTACTGAATACATTGAGGACTTTGAAATTAGGGATAATCCTCTCTTAATTTCTTGTGATCTATGTGATAGCAATGAAGAAGAAGAAGGTCATATTGGAAGTTCTAACAGTATAAACATATATTAGCAAAGCAAAGAAGCTACGACTAGTCCAAAGCATGATAGCCAATTAGAAGCTCCCTTAATGAATAATCCATGGCTTCTTGAGACAACTAAAGATAGCATAGTGGGTGATGTCCAAAGGATCATTGAGGTACATGGCAACCTATGCACAATTGAGGTAAATGATGCCTTAAGTTTGATGCCTTAAGTTTCCAAATACAATGATCATGATGCTTTCTTTATTAAGCCCAATGCTATTCATAATGTGGTAATTGATGAACCAAAATTTAGAGTTTGTGCATTTGATGAGAAGATTTAAAATGAGGATTTCTTGTTTGATCTCACCCCAACTCAAGAGAAGTGGTCTCAACACCAAATGTTGGAGGCATTCTATTTTAAAAATAAAGTTGTTGATGGACTTATAAGGGATGGGATTTCAGCAGGCCTAGCTCCAAGATTTGGTTTGAATGCTTCTATGAGGTTCTTTTCCAATACCTTCCTCATCCACGGTTTTGCTTTTTTGTCCCAAGAGAAAGATGTAGTTGTTTGTGATACAAATTACTTCACTCAAAATAATGATGAGATAGTGTAGCTTGAAATTTATGATGAGTCATGGTTGTTTGGATATGACTATCACTTTCTCAAATTCATGCACATGATTAATCAGAACTCTTGTCATGTAGAGCTTGCCAAACAAATATGGTATGTGGATCTTGCTTTGAAATGCAACTGGCTAACCCAGAAAGGCTCTTATTTTTCTTAGGTCGTTGATGGCTTCATGTAAGTGCTCCATATTTCTAGTGTTGTGATAGGCTCTTCCTTCCTATGTATATGTTTGTAAATATGCTTTTGCTCTGCAATTTTTTGTTGTGCGTAGTTTAGCTTTCCTTGTTTTAGTTTGTTGTTGTTTTGTTGTTAGTTACATTTTTAGTAGTTGCCTTGCTCTCCCCGCAAACAACCCCTCTTTCTTGTCATGTGCTTTGACTCTATTGCCCAACAGATAAGGCACTATTCTTTTGACCATAAATGTTGATTTCTTTATGCCCCTTTCATGCACATACTCCCCAGTTAGAGCCAATGTTAGTTGTTCTTTTGACACCAATTTTGAACTTGAAAATAAAAGCTTCCTGATGGCCTTTTTCTTGGTTCTCTTGTTTTCTCCTTTGATTTATATTGGAAAGGCTTTGTAAAATTTGCTTTTTTAAAGACTTGGGTTCAGACAAAAAGGTAGGTTAGCTCACTAGTTTTATAACAATCTTGAACTAGTATGAAGTGCTTCTGAACGCCATTGTACCATTTGAACTAGTTCAAAAGTTTAGAGGTCCAGTTCAAAGTTCAATTTTGGAATGTAGTTCAATGCTTCAAGGATTTAGGTTTATATTGACTCCATCATTGATTAAGATCTTGAAGTTCATATGCTCAGAGGTGCACACCATTGTTCAGTTTTTAGGTTCAAGGTTAAAGATTTTCCCATTCAGAGGTTCAATGTAGAAGTAATAGTTCGAGGATCATCATTCAAGTTCAGATCCCAGTTGGTTTTAGTTTCAGTTAAAGTTCAAAAGATCAAGGCTCAAAATTCATAGATCCAGTCATATATGGGTATGATGGATGTTTTGATTATAAAATTTGTTGACAATATTTCTAAGACATCGAAGATGATCATCGAACAAATAATGCATTCCCTTCAAAACCATTGCAACAGAGAGATATCATATGGGTTCATAGTGGAAAACCCAATGAAAAATGTCATGGAGGCCAACTCGATAACACACATGCATGCAAAACCTTCAAAACAAAGATGTACTTTTACATCTGGTATCTATATTGTTAGTACTCTTTGGTTAATTATTGGTGGGAACCTAACAGAATGTTTAGTAGGAAGAAGATCATTTCCAAGGCCTCATTGACATGGTCGTGTCCACGATTGCCATCATGGAAGTAGTTTTAGAACATGAAAATGCACCATGAGGCATTAGAAATTAAATGTGCTAATGGGATATCAGAAGATGACTGATCATGAAAATTAGTGAATTCCAGTATTTGGAATGTTGATGTCATCCTTTCTACTATGAAATAGGCCTCAAACTCGACTCCCATGGTTGAGCTTGTCGATGATTCTACAACTTCTGACAAAAAAATGTACTTCAAGAGCGAGAGTGTTGAATGGTGTTGCTTCTTTAATCTTCGATTTCTTCCTCACTCTCCGTGGAAATAGAGATTTCTTGACTAGAATTCTTGATATTATTATACCTTTCATACCACTTCTAATAGCGTTGTTAATTCGTCAAACACTTCATAATTTTCCTCCACATATTGAGTTCGGGTGCATGTCTTGGTTGTAGCCATGTGGTTTGGAGGAATTTTCTTCTCTTTGCCATTTCGATCCAAAATTCATGCCATATGGATCTACACTCTAGCTGTGGACCGCCATGTGAACTAAGTCCGATTGACATTCACTCCGATGGTTTGTACATATTCTTTAGATTGAGCTCAAAAACCACCTCTCCTTTTAATGCTATCTAGACCATTAGCAAAATGGACTTTAAACATTATATTGAATACATATCTTTGGACATCTGTCAGATGGATCATGTGCTTTTGCATTATATCTGTATTCGTGGCTCAACACCATTAACTTCAACCACCATGAGAGAGAAATTCAACATATACTATACACATGTGGGCCATCTTGAGATGAGGTGAGCCTTGTGGGTGTGGCCTTGGGGATTCACTTATATTCATCTTTGCCCCACTGCTCAAATGTGAGGTTTTTTATCATCACAATTATCCTTCCTTTATTGATGGACCAATAGCCACAATCCTGTGTAGGTGTAGGCATGAGATGGCTCGAGTTGCTCCATTTGGGATTTTGAGTGATAGGTTCAAGCATTATTTTAAAAGTTTGTATGGGTTCTCGATGTATTCACATCTGCACAACCATGATGCCTGGCGGTATCTCTTTTATCATTTGATGATCTGAGATGATTGTCACACCCTTCTTCATAACCATAGGTTCCTCCAAACATCCTATGCTCAAGTTTGAATGTAAGATGACCATTGTAACTATGTGAGTACTTTTAATAGGGGTTTGAGAATGTGGTTTCTGATATCCCATCATCACATTTAATTTATAATGCCTCAGGGTGCATTTTCATGTTCTGGAACTACTTCCATGATGGCAATGGTGGACACGACCAAGTCAACAAGGCCTTGGAAATGATCTTCTTCCTGCTAAACATTCTGTTCGGTTCCCATCAATAATTAACCAAAGAGTGCCAATAATATAGATACCAGATGTAAAAGTACATCTTTGTTTTGAAGGCTTTGCATGCGTGTTATCAAGTTGGCCTCCATGACATTTGTGATCGAGTTTTCCACTATGAACCTACATGATGTCTCTTTGTTGCAATGATTTTGAAGGGAATGCATTATTTTTTCCATGATCATCTTCGATGTCTTAGAAAAATTGTGAACAACTTTTATAATCAGAACATCCATCATACCCATATATGACTAGATCTATGAATTTTGAGCCTTAAGCTTTTGAAATTTAACTGAAATTGAAAGCAACTGGGATCTAAACTTGAATGATGATCCTCAAACCATTACTTCTACATTGAACCTCTGAACGGGAAAATCTTTAACCTTGAACCTAAAAACTGAACAATGACGTGCACCTCTAAGCATATGAACTTCGAGATCTTAATCAATGAAGGAGTCAATATAAACTTGAATCTTTGAAGCACTGAACTGCATTCCAAACTTGAACTTTGAACTGAACCTCTAAACTTCTGAACTTGTTCAAATGGTATAACATGGTTCAGAAGCACTTCATACTAGTTCAAGACTATTATAAAACTGGTGAGCTAACTTGCCTGTTTTTTATCTAAACCCAAGTCTTTAAAAAAAACAAACTTTACAAATCCTTTCCAATATAAATCAGAGGAGAAAACAAGAGAACCAAAAAAAAGGCCATCAAGAAGATTGTATTTTCAAGTTCAAAATTGGTGACAAAACACCAACTAACAAGGTGTCAGCCTTTGTAATGCATCTTCTTTAAGGTGTAGAAAAATTGTTGTCTTATCCCACACAGAAAATAGAGAAAACACATAAGAAAAGATAAGTGTTACATAATGTTCATATGTATTTGTTTATTCATACAATTAAATTGATTTGAAATTCATGTGTACAATTAGGAACTCATTTATGAAAAAGAAATTGATGCTTACATTCGTGGGACATAGTTAATGAATGATTTTTTTTTTTTTTTTTTCCAAAGAGGAGATAACATTTAGAGGGAGTGGGATACATCCATTAGAGGTAAACTTGGTATGAACATGGAGTTTTAGAAGGGAACTACTTTATCGTGAATGTTTGTTGTTGCCAAGCTTGAGGATAACTCCACAATTTAGTACATTATCTCATGTTATCGTGAATCAAGGTATGCTTCTATGATAGAGGGAGCATATAGAAGATTTTCTTGAGTTGAATTTTGAGGATCTTGGTCATATTGATTCAGAGGGAGTAGACCATTTCAAGATAGATTCTCTAGTGATCAAGAAATTTCAACAATCAAATGAATATGATTCATGTGATGACGTTTCACATGTGTAAATGGATGAACCCGCAATAGCGGGCTACACTTTTTTGGAGGAGGAAATTCCTCCAAAAATTGAACCTCCAATTTTTTTGATTGATCCCTTTAGTAAAAGGCCATTATGCAAATACCTAAACCGTAGATGAATACCCAAAATTCTATTATGTAAGAGTACATTATCACCAAAGATTTGACAACCTCAATATTTTCTCCAAGGCCTTCAACCAAAGTGAAGTTTGCACAATGTTGAAGACATACTTTGAGTTATCGATCAAACCCCTTATGGAGAGGGAAACTCAACATTAGTGATTTCATGAGATGTATCTTAATACATCCTTCTTTGTGAGAGAAAAATTTCAGGTGAAAACCCTTAGTTCCACCCTCTAGGAATATCCATGGTGGACCCATCCTCTAATATGGTTCATGGTGGACGTCATGTGAGTTATTACATGATCTCGTGAAAACTTCTTGAGATATGACATTCTTTCAATAAGTTTACTTGTGGTTACTATTTTAAGGTGATGATCTTAACAATTTTTTAACCTACTATATGATTAATATCATTTGGTTGATGTCCATAGAGATCATGATATTACATATCTCTTATGTAACCTTTGAAGTTACATTACTGAGATATGACCACAATGTATACTATAAGACATGGTATTGGAGACACCATGTGTAGATATTTTCCATGACTTGATGATATTCTTGTATATATCATACTTTGATGATACCATAAGGTAACATATAAATAATGAAGATCTATGTTAGATATCTTCTCTGGTAGACATCTTGAGACGTGATGTCAGTGTGCATGCCAAGAAAAGATATGAGTATGGTGAATATATGACATGGTTGATATTCTTGGGCATACCATACTCCTGATGTTACCATAAGATAATAGGTGTACACTGTATTGTTTCTTTGGATAGAAACCATCCTCCCTAGCTAAGAGGGTTTGTTAATGATTGTAGTTTTGATCAAATGATTCCAATAGATGAAATCAAATGTTTGAATGGCCTATTAGCCTTAAACATGTGATATCTATCGTACGCTATTATAATATGGGAGACTTAGTATTATCAATAATAGTGTGTGCGCGTGCGTCACACACGTGTGTATTAGATATATTATACACATATTATTATACATGTAAAAATTATTATCACATATTTTAATCATGATAATACATTAAGAAAATATTATTTGTAATAACTAATGAGACAATTATGTACATGAGATATGTCTCATAATATCATATACATATTCATTGAATACATATTTATACTTATAATAGAAAATACATATTTTACTTAACAATAATTAATATATGATTATCATTTAAATATTAAATATTAATGGGCCAAAGTTTAGATATAATTATGATTATACGTCAAGCTTGAGTAGACTAGAACCCAAGGCTTCCTAGATGAGAGACTCTCAAATTACCATTGTGTTGTAGACTCTTACCTATATATATAGGGTAAGTGCACCGAGTTGTGGTGCCAAAAAGATGACATCTTTTTTTTTTTTTTCTAGTTTTGAAAAGTGCATACTTGCAATAGCGTGCATGCACTATGGCTTGGGATACCCAAGCCATAGCGCATGCATGCTATAGTGTGTACGCACTATAGCACATACGCAGTTTTCAAAACATTTTTTTTTAATAAAGTGCGCACGCACTATTGACTTAAATTTAAAAAAATTTAAATAGCACATGCGCGCTATAGCACACACATGCTATAGGACACACACACTATTCAAAGGTTTGCATTCTACCAAGCCTAAGGTTTGGTTTTGCGTTAAGGATCCAACCCAAAGGTTTGGAGTTTGTAAACCAGTCTGAGACGTGTTTTGCTGCAAACATACAAAAATGATTGATTTTCTTGTGTGCTCTCCTTCAAGTTTCCTCGTGGTTGAACATCGATAAAATTAGGTTACATGATATTGTAGGTGTCTGTGTTAGCTATATAACCATATAATTTATTTTTTATTTGAACTATTTCAAGCCTTTCATCCATAATTTCTTTTTAATGTATGTCCATTTTTTTTGTCAAAAACCAACATGTACTGATTGGCCTATAGATTTTAGCTCGTTCATCGAATTTTGCAACAACTTAGTTATTTAGAAACTAGACTCCATTCTACACACTTTGAAAAAAAGAAGTTTTGATTTTAGATTAGTTTCAAATCATTTCTAGGGGAGCACAAAGACATTTCACATTTTTGGGATGTGTCTAATTAAAAAATTCAAAAAAAAAAATACACATTGTAAAATTACCCGAAAAATCTAGGATAAACTACATAGTGTTAGGCAACTTTTGACTATAGCAATTAAAGAATTTCCCAAAAAAGTTAAAATTTTAGGGGGGGCACACTTTGTACTGTGTTATGTTTTTTTGGAATAAACAATACCACTTTCAAAGACCTCCTTTTTTAAGGACCTAAAACTAAACCATTTTGAAAAAAAATTAGTAGTTTAGAAACTAGATTCAAAAGACTACTATTTTTGTTTTTGTCATATCTTAAAATTTTGAGCGTAACTATCTTCAAATTCTTGTTGAAATTTAAAAATTGCTGATTTTAGAAAAAGATGTCCACTTATACCCCCCTTTTGGCACCACAACTTGGTGCACTTACCCTATTTATATATTTTAATATAATATAAATTAGATTAAATTTAAAAAATATTTAATAAAATAATGAACTATACATCACAACATGCAAATAAAAAGAATCTTTAAGTAATATGAAAACTACTGGAGACCTCCTATTATGTCTTGGGTTTACTTCAAATCTACATTTTTAGCCAATAGGCTTTTGTAGTGGGATTGCCCTTATACTTTTTGTGTAGAAAATTTGTCTCACGTTGTGGAACTACTTTAAAAGTCACAAAACAAACTTTAGAAACTTGTAAAACTATTTTGTGATGGTCAAAAAATATGTTCATGTTAAGAAAGCGATGTCCAACATTATATATTTTTAATTTTATTAAAAAAAACTCTTCTTATCTATTTTTAATGAGTAAAATAATAATTATTAATTAACTTTTTTTCATAAATTATAGTATAACAAGTTTATTTCTTCTTAATTTAATTATTCTTTTAGCAATTAAGTAAATTTTTAAAATTAATTTAAATAATGATTACAATTTTTTCTTTTTATTAATTTAAAGAAATAATATTCTTGAGTGAATAAAATATAGAAAATATAAATGTAATGATGACATTTAAAGAATTTTTTTTAATAATGTCTTAAAAACTTTAAATAGTAAATTTAAGATTACTTTTTATATTAAGAAATAATACTTTCTCTAAAGTTTTATTCTAATAAAAAATAATTATCATCTATTTAATTAATTTAAATAAGTTTAGTTTACTAAAGTTAAGATTACTTTTTATTATTATTAAAAAATAAATAAATATTTTTTCAATATTTTTATTTTCATAAAAAATAAGCATCATGCACTTAATTAATTAAAAAAACCTTGATAGAAATTTCATTAATAGAATTTTTGATAAGCAAGAGGCCGAAGTCATATATTAAGAAAAAATCGTTATACAACCCCACTTAATGGATATTGAGAGGACAAAGATGAACGTTAGTTTGTTAGTATTGCCCTTTCCCATCAAAACCATTTGAGATTCCTTAATTCCTTAGTTACCCCTTCTGATTGTGTGATCTGAAATAACACAAATAAACATCTAACAAAAATCTATACTACTTGTTAGGAGGTTAGAGATTCCTAAAAAAGACATAAATCTACTAAAGACATTGAGATCCTAAAATAATAGACATCAAACAAACAACAAATTTTCAATTAAAAATAGAAACAAACACAAATTAAACATAAGAAAGTGATTGAAAAGCTTTCAAAGGGAATCAATTAATGAAAGAAGGAAAATAATTTAAACACTTATGAGGATATCAAAAGTATGCCAAGTTATCATTAATTCTATTTCAGAGAATAATTACTATAGGGGATTGAAGTGAAGATTAATACTTAAGTTAACTTGTTTATCAATACCTATATTAGCTAGCTCGTCTACTTTCTTATTCCCTTACTGATAAATGTGGTTAATTATTATTTTGTTGAAGACTTTGTATAGTTCTAAAGGCATCAAGAGTTTTGCATCTAGCTTCTAGTTAGAAAGAGCTCCTTTCTTAAGAGCATTTATAATAATGGCCAAGTCTCCTTCTATTTCTAACTTATTTATTCCCAAATGTTTTCATAACAACAATCCTTCTACTAAAGTGGAAATCTTTGCCGAGTTATTAGTACCTTCTCCAATGTACCTTGCTATATTGGAAATTTCTTCTCCTTTGCCATTGTGAATGCAACATCCCATGCCAGATTTACCTGGGTTGCCTCCTGTACCTCCATCAAGATTTAACTTGAACCATCCCTTTTTTGGAATTTTCAATACACATTCTTCTCTTGAAGATTTAACTTCATAAACCCCTTTTCCCAGAAAGGTCGAGATTTTTAACCCAATCCATTGTCCACACATTTTTTCATCCTGATAAGTCATCCTAGCTTGTTTGATGTTACAATTAAGAAATCTATTCTTTGTTAACTATATAAGTAAAATTTCTATTTTATTAATAAGTTGATTAACCGACATCTTGCTATCTTGAAAAATTCTTCTATTCCTCTATCCAAAGCCTATAAAAGATACTATTAGACCTTAATAGAGGTCAAGACATCAACATACTGAGTATGGAGTTAGGGAAGGCTATCACCAGGCCTAATTGAGAGCAAATACATTGCCAAAAAATAGTTGAATAAGGGCAATGAAGGAAGAGATGATCTGCAATTTCTTCCCTAGCTTTAGATAATGGACATATAGTTGGACCCTAAAGTCCAAGCTTCCTTAATCTTTTAAAATGAGGGTCCTTTGGTGGAGGACTATCCAAGAAAATAATCTTTCCTTAGGAAGACAAAACTTATCCCAACAAAATCTTAGAGGAAGAATGCTTTTAGAAAAACCTTGATGTGATTTTGAAAATTTGTAACCTAGTTTAGAAGTATACTCCCGATTATTACTTCTAGCCTAGATGAGATAATCCTTACCTCTTTTGAAGGAAAATTTCCTCGAACAAAGAATTGATTGTAGGAGATTTTTATATTCTAGCAGAATATCCTCAAAATCAAAATCTTTCCATTTCCAGCTCATCTCGTTGTCCTCAAAAGTCACATAATCCCTAACCTTAGACCATTTTATTTTCAAATAGGATTTGGGTAGATGGAGGGAAGGATAAAGATCAAGGCCCTTATAACTTCCCCATGAGTTTGTCCAAAATAAAGCATCCCTACCGTCCCCTAGATTGTTAGAAATAGGGATAACTGAGGGCGGGGTTTGAATCAGTAGTCTACAAACTTTAGTCACCAACTGGATATTATTTCTTACTTTAAACCATACATAACAAAGTAATAAATTAATGCTGAATAATAACAGTAACCATGCACACAGATAACTCATAACACCATATTTTGTTAACTAGGGAAACCCTAGCCAAGGGAAAACCTCGATGGGGATGATACCCACTAGATAATATACTGATATATAAGTTTCTTGTTAGAGGATGGACCTTGTTAGGATTCAATGAGAAAATTCAGTATGAGAAGTCCCTATTAGGAGACTTTGAATCCCTGTTAGGAGATTCCGACCATGTTAGGAGTTGTGCCAACCTCATTAGGAGTTGTAGTATAATAGATGCAAGATGATCCCATTGCCCAAACATGTACTTCTAATTACAAGAAGAGCTTATTGCCCAAACAAGTAATTAGACTTCTAGAATATAGGTACCATAACTTCTTTCTTAACTAATCTTTGATCTTCATCTCGATCTCAGATCACAAAATAGCTTTTACAAAACTTCACATATATTGCTTTCACAAAATTTTGCATACAATTGCTCAACATCACAATTACATGATGGCACGTTGGATCAGAAAATAGCTTTTACAAAACTATACATATATTGCTTTCACAAAAGTTCGCATATAATTGCTCAAAATCACAATTACATGATAACACACTTCAATTTGCAAGATGTCCTTTGCACAAATACCATGCCTTTACACAAATTGCTTCTAGGTTGACTAAGACCACAATACACTTTTTCGAGCTTAGAGTAAACATCTAGGATGTTGGCCCTAATTGGACAAGTAATTATTTTGTAAAAAAACAATTTGTTCCTTCAATTCCACTGCCTTGTTTCATTAAAACACAAATATCTTTGTTTCATACAGTCTGTACTGACTTTTGAGGTTATATATGTCATCGTTAACATGTATACACTCTCTATCTAACTTCTCTAGTCATAATATGACATCAACAAGTTATAAACAAAATAATACACTATTGTATACCAAACTCATACTTAGACAATTTTTAGAGTACCAAAAGCTAAGTATCTTTACTTTTGAGGTTTCCTATGAGCATGTACATCATGTATTTCCATAAATGACAATAATTACATATCTCTAGTAGCAATTTGTCAACAATCTCCCACTTTGGCATCGATGGCAATAAACTAGGGAAAATTGGCTAAGTATCAAAAACTTAACAAAAATAATAATACAACAACATTACATTTATTACAATTTGTCCATCTTACATATGCTTACCCTTACAATATACTTTACAATATTATTTTCTCCTCTTTACCCGATTTACAATTTTCTCTTACATTTTCTCCCCCTTCGACATCAATGACAAAGGTCAAAATGTCAAAAATAGTTCAAAAAGTCTCCTTCTGCTATCAAAAAAAGATGTCCTTTTTCCTTAAACTGATCAAGGATCTTCATGCAATCATCAAAATTTTCTTCCAGACTATCCATACCTTTAGTCCATGTCTTCTTGGTTGATTCAACAGAGGTGAGAATTGCACATGAGGCATATGATGCAATCTCAACTGCATTAAGCTTTGAATTCAAAAAGTTAGAATAAGTGTCCTTGGCCTTGACACATTCCTCCAATTTTTTCTCAACAAAAGATACTTTTAGAGCAATAGAATCTCTAAAATATGATATTCTCTTCAAAATCTATTCCTTTTGAAGTTCCAGTTACCTGATATCATTGTGAATACTAGGCACTTGTCCTTCAAAAGCATCAATCTTACAATATGGATGTTGTATATGGCTAGATAGAGGTCTAGCTCACTCATCTTTCCTCCAATCCAACTTCCAATGTCTTTAGTCAGTTTATATGATAGATTACACTTAATGTACAATATCTTACCATCCTGTTGACACTTCCAAAGTTCCTTGATACAAGTATCAAGACTTATCAAATCATTCGTTATATTTTGATAGATGGTGCTAAACAAGTTAATATTATGTGAAATTTGTGTCTTTGCTTGTGCAACATTTAACAAATTGATAAATTCATCATCAAATGATTTTAGCATTGCTTATGCCCTTTGTTTTGGATTTTCTTTTGTTTGTTGCACTGCCAAACTACTATGTAGTCTATCAGTAACCTCCATCAAGGTTTTCTCCAGGCTCTTCACCATTCTATTCTTCTAAATAAGTTTTGATAGGGATGAGATTAAATTAGTTTGATCATCATCATTAGTTGCTAGGATGGCAAGTGAAAGTGGAGTAGGTGAACTAGAAGGTTTAGTGTCATCCTCTCTTTGCTTCTTGGTTGCCTCTTTGACCCTTCTCTCTTCTTCTTCTTTCTTTTCTCTTTCCTTTCATTTTCTCTCTTCTCTTCCTCTTCGAATTTCTTCTTCTTGTCTTCATTTTCTTTCTTATTTCTTCTTCTACTATTCTTTTCTTTTCCTCCTCCTCCTTTCTTTTCTTCTCATCCTCAAGTAATTTCTACTTGGACTTTTCTACTTTACTTTCTCTTCTTCTAGTAATCTATTTTCCTCTTCAATTTGCCTTAGTTTGTCTTCAATATCCTTGGTATTAGGTTTATTAAGTTCAAAACCTTCAAATGGATTAGTATCATCAATGTTAATGGTAACATTGGTCTAATCTATTTGCATAGTGTCACTACTCACTGAGACTTCCGAGGTTTTGGGTGTTGGTGGAGATGTTGCCTTAGATTCTACCAACATCTAACTTATTACTGCCGTAGTCTCACTTCTTAACTTGTCTTTCTCACCCACCATAAACAAAAATGGTTTCACTTTATTTCTTAGATAAGGTGCAAGATTATTCAATAATATCTTAATCTCTTCTTCATCATCAATCTTGCAAAAAGTTCTTAGAATAGACTTTTGAAGTTCTAAATCTTCTTCTCTTGTTGGTACCTTCTTCTCAATAATTCTATTATAGACTTTCTGGTTTACTATGCCCTCAATATCCTTCAATTTTAGAGTATTTTCTATAATGTATCTCATAGTAGATATATCAATATGATCTTTCTCAAAATTATTATATAAATCATAAAATTTGTTCATTTGAACAAGGTTACCCTCAATAGCAATAGCTGAGTTTATCTTTTCTATCTTCAGCTTCCAGGGTTTTTGAGCTATTCCTACTAATTGCTTTGTTACTTTCTCTACTTCTTTGACTTGTTCTTGTTCTTCTTCATTGCTAGACTTGACAATTTTCAACAATATCTTTTGTCTTTTTCTAGTTCAGTGGCTTGTTGCTTGACCTTCTTAGTCTTTGTGGTCACTGCTTCCACTAATCTCTCAAATTTTCTCTTCAGTTTACTTGGTTGCACATCTGACATTGCTGCATATAGAATCCTCTATTCTAAAGATGTCTTTGCAATAGATGCTAACAAGGGTTGGTTATTCAATATGACTTGTTTCATGGTTTTTCGGACTGCCTCAGACTCACTCTTAGTCATACTGGCCTCTGATAAAGCTTTCTTCATAATAGTTTCTATCTTCTTGTGAGAAGCCTTCTCCAAGGATGCCTGATGAGCTAACAGGGTAATCTCATCATATGTTCCAAATTTGTATTCTGCTTTATCCTTCTCTAATTTCAACAACAAATCAATATATCCAACTGCAATATCATCACTTAATTCATAACCTAAGGGATCAAGAAATGTTTCTTGAGGTTCTACTGCTTGTATATAAGTAAAATCTGTATCAACCATAACACAAATTTCATATTTAAATCTATCTACAATTGTAGGTGCAATTCTAAATCTCTATCTCATTTCATTTTGAAATGTCCTCATTATTAGGTTTCCACTATCCAATATCTTATCTACAGGATGTCTTTTGCATACTTCTGTGATTTTCTTCATTGTACATCGATCACTGCTCATTATCTTTGTGATTGATAAATATGGAAATCTTTTAGGTACATGAAAAAATATGTGATTAATTAGTGACTAAAATCTAAACACACCATTCTTAGTCCTTTTGATCTTTTCAAGGTTCTCAAGTAGTTGCATTCCAAGAATTTTACTGAGGTTTACTTGTTCCTTCTTAATACATATCTTATAGGCTGCATAGATGAATTTGACTGACAATTCATCAATCTTCGAGCTTGCACATATAGAGTAGGCAATAATTCTACTTAGGAATCTTACATCATCTTGCTTAATGGTGCTAATCACCATGGCCTTTCCATTGTAGACTACTATGGTATAACTTTCAACTTTCTTCTTAACCATTTTCTCACCTATAATTACATTGCCTTGTTTACTAAGACTAGTTACCTCATGAATATGTTCGACAGAAATATCAACTAAACTATCTGGCATCTATAGTTTCTCATCATGTATTCTGCTCAATATGATTTGTGTCCACTCATCTGTGTCCAATTCTCTGTAGATATGATATTTGAATAGGTCTAATTCCTTCAAGTGTTCAAATCTGGGTTTCATAGTCATATTGTGGTTGAAAAAGTAATTCCATATCCTTGTTCATGTATTCACTCCCAATAGATTCAAATTTACTATTAAGATAACTTCCTACATCTTCCAAATATACTACATTGTTTGGAGTAATGGATAATGCTAAGTTAGGGTTTCCTTCTACAAGTTTCACGAAAATAACTTTCAACTTAGGTCTTTCCTCATTGTCAACATTGTGCACTAATGATGTATCCATGATTCTATTAAATATGAGCTTTTATCAAATAAATTTTGTGAAAACTATAAAATACCTCTTTTCAAAAATAGGGTTTGCTTTGAAATCGCCTTGACAAGTCACTTCTGAGTGCTTTCTACTTGAGATGCATTCACAATGAAGTAAAAATCAAATCTATACTCTATTTATTCCATTAACTTGAACATGCATTAATTGCATACTTTGCAAACATGAAAAATCTATCAATTACATTCTATAATCAACTACTCTAGATCATCTATCCGATGTTTAGATGCCACTCGAGGTTTTCCATAGCCTCCTTCCATCATGACAAAGCTCCACAAGACTTTTCTTCACGAAATTCTCTGCAAAAACATAGTTTTCATCTTCTACTACATAATTAACTTTCTCTATAATAACAGTAACTCTTAATACAAGTAACTTGTTTAGATAAGCTCCAAATTAAAAGCAAGCTTAGATACCATCTAAAATTATCTCGATACACCTTTTCCCAACTTCGCAACCTCTAATTCAATCTTTGAATGAAGTTTTCAAATTCTAGTGCTATGAAGAAGCTTAATTCAACTTAATTGAATCAAACTCGATAAATGACTTCAATCTTCCTATGTCACAATCATCTAACCTATCTTTTGAGATGTCCAATCCTTTTACAAATGCCTCATTGAGTTCTCAAAGTTCATTGACTACATTCCTTTGTTTCTCATTGTCTTTGTTAGTTCTAAAGTTCCTTTCATGGTTCATTTTTTCATTTCCAACATTTCTTCCTTCACTCCTTCTGTTTCTAAAGTTTCTTCAATTATTCCATGTTTGAAGTTTTTGTCCATTCTGCAATACTTTGATGTATGTTTGAAGTTGTTGCATAACTGACATGCTGGTGTTCTACTTCTAGGATTCTATTGATCATTAGGTGCATGAAAATTCTGAGCTATATGTCCAAAGTTGTGACACTTATGACACACAATCTATCTTCTATATTCATAAGGTCTTCCTTCTCTTGATGTCCTTTCATTTGATCTTCTTCTATCTACAGGGTTAGTATTTCTAGACATTCCACTATTCCTTCTATCATTATCATATTTAGGTTTCCTACAATGAATTGCTTTATGACCCATACAATGACAATTATGATAATAAACATGATTAAATGAATTATTTGTACATCTCTTTTTATATGACTTATATTACATGAAAAATACTTACCTCCAAATTTATACCTAATTTCTTCCACTTGCTTTGGTTCATCCAAAATTACAACTTCCTTGTTTTGTCCAACTTCTTTAGGTTTGTTAGAAGATTGGCTAGATTCAATCTTATCATCAGATTTGTTTTCATTTCTTTCGGTTAAGATCTAATCTTAGGTTTCCTCATAGTCATGTTAAACATATAACTAAGACTAGTTTTATCTTAAGTATGTCTCTGTATTAACATTGAATCATCAAGCTTTTCTCTGCTAGAACAAAGATTCTCAAGCTATTTCTTGCATTGAGTTAATTTTCCTTTCATAATAGTATTGTACTTATGAAGTTCTTCATGATCTTCTTTCATGTTTCAAATTTAGATTTATTCTTTGCTAGACTTGTTCTTAGATCTGCATTCTCAGTTTTCAAATTAGACTCAACTTTGCTAGGATCATTTCTCAAAGTCAACTTTAGATTCGTAATCTTCAATTCATGCTTCAAGATCTTGTATTCTATCTTTAGCTTCAAATAATCATCATCACTAGTTTCAGATTCAGTAGATTCAGGCTTAGATTTGAGATGTTTAATCTTTTCCTTCAATTATCCAATGTATACTTTGGAGTCTTCATATCTGTCTTTCAACTTATCTCTTTCTTCAGTAAGAGATCAATTTGTTCAAGTGACTCTTCAAGGTTCTTCATCAACTGTTCCATATCCATAGGGATCTTACTCAAGCTATTAAGCCTCTTTAGAGTAGCTATTCTCTAATACCAATTGTTAGAAATAGGGAGTACTTGGGGGGGGTGGGGGGGAGAATCAATAATCTACAAACTTTAGTTGCCAAATGAATATTATTTCTTACTTTAAATCATACACAACAAATTACTAAAGTAATGCTGAATAGTAATAGTAACCATGCACATAGATAATTCATAACACCATATTTTGTTAACTAGGGAAACCCTGGCCAAGGGGGGGGGCGAATCAATAATCTACAAACTTTAGTTGCCAAATGAATATTATTTCTTACTTTAAATCATACATAACAAATTAATAAAGTAATGCTGAATAGTAATAGTAACCATGCACATAGATAATTCATAACACCATATTTTGTTAACTAGGGAAACCCTGGCCAAGGGAAAATGCCAGTGGGGATGATACCCAATAGATAATATATTGATATATAACTTCCTTGTTAGAGGATGCACCCTATTAGGAGTTAATGAGAAAATTTAGTATAAGGAATCCCTGTTAGGAGACTTTGAATCCTAGTTAGGAGATTCCAACCCTGTTAGGAGTTGTTCCAAACCTATTAGGAATTGTAGTACAATAGATGCAAGATGAGCCTACTACCCAATCATGCACTTCTAATTACAAGAAAAGCTCACTGCCCAAACAAGTAATCAGACTTTTGAATATAAGTACTATAACTTCTTCCTCAATTGATCTCTGATCTTTAGCTCGATCTCGGATCACAAAATATCTTTTACAAAACTTCACATATATTGCTTTCACAAAAGTTTGCATACAATTTCTCAACATCATAATTACATGATAGCACACTTCAATTCACAAGATGTCCTTTGCATAAATACGATGCCTTTACACAAATTGCTGCTAGGTAGGATAAGACCACAATACACTTTTTCTAGCTTTGAGTAAACATCTAGGATGTTGGCCCTAATTGGACAAGTAATTATTATGTAAAAAAAAAATCCTTTCCTTCAATTCCACTGCCCTATTTCATTAAAACACGAATATCTTTGTTCTGTAAAATCCATACTTACTTTTGAGGTTATATATGTCATCATCAACATGTATACAATCTCCATCTATGAGCATGTACATCATGTGTTTCCATAAATGACAAAAAATACATATCTCCATCAACCAATTGTCAACATAGATTTCATGAAAAATTATCCTGTATAATATGTTTGAATTTGAATAGGAAATTCTAGAACCTAGATCCTTTAGGAGGACATGTCTTTCTAAAATAATTAGCTAGAGCTAGGGATGAAAGGTATTTACGAGTCAATATTTTTATCCATTTTAGGTTGGGGAATCTGATCATTCCCCAAATTAACCTTGCTCCCAAATCTATCCCTTGAACATTGATATTTTTTATGCCTGCCCCTCCTACTTCTTTAGATCTACAGACTTGGTCCGAAGAGAGGAGGGATAGCTTTTTTTTCTCTGCACATCCTTGCCTAAAAAAAAGACCTAAGGAAACCATTAATGATACTTAGTTTACTACTAGGAAGATCCATACGTGAGAGTTGATAAATAGGCCGATTTGACAAGACTAAAGGAACCAAGGTCTTCCTTCCTGCTGAGGATAGCCACTTCCCTTTCCAACCAACCATTCTCTATTTTAGTTTCTCTACGAGAGGCTCCCAAAGCTTTGATATATTATGGTCAGAGTTTAGAGGAAGGCATAGTATTTATAGGATAGAGTGCTCTTTTTAAAATTAAGCCTAGTCCATATTAGTTGTTCTGTGTTAGTATTAGTATTAAAGAAGAAGATTTCCTATTTTTCTTTGTTAATCATTTGCCTTGATGCCTAAGTGTGTTTATTTAAAATAGTTTTAAAAGCTAAAGCCTCATTTACCAATCTTTCTCCATATAACATGGTAGATCTACAAAATGTTGATGAGTAGTAGGATCATGGTCACTAGTTATTGGAATCCCTTTAATTTCCCCTTGGGTTTTAGCCCAAGAAATTGACCTTCCTAACACATCTTCCATTAGAATAAAGAGGAATGGAGAGATTGGGTGCGCTTGTCTGAGACCTCGAGAAATACTAAAAAACCTATCGGGGTGCTATTTACTAGAATAGACATCTTCGGAGTTGAGATATATTCAAAGACTAATTTTATCCATAATAATTTTGTATAAAATAATAGATAAATAAATAAAATTAATTATATAAAATTGGAAACTTATATTTTTTGTGTAAAAAGATATGTATTCATCAAATAAAATAAAAAAATCTAAATGCAATGACAATATCTTCACATTAAAATAAATAAATTATAATAATATTTAATTTAAGATTATTTTTTATACGAAAAATTAAATAAATAATTTCTAAATAATTTATTTTCATTAAAAAAACTAACATCTATTAAATTAATTTAAATAGAATTTTTTTTAATATTAAAAGCTAAATATATATTTTCTCAATATACAATTTTTTTCTTTATTTATTAATAAATAACATAATCAAAATAAAGCCCTTTTTGCCTTCTCTCCTCCCTTATTTTTCCTTTTTTGTTCCTTGCCCTTTGTGTTTGGTGAATATTCCTTTTTGCTTTTAGGCTTTCGTCTTTGTTTTGTTAGTTTTAATCCACGGTCTAGGTCCTAGGATCAATTTTCATCAGGTTTTCTTATTTTGGCAACAAGGTTATATGAAGATCATGGCTTCCTTGACGAAGCATTGAATACTAAAGGATTATATTCCCTTAAGGTAAGTTAGGTAGGGGCAAACTCTATCATGATTATTCTCCCCCCAAAAATAGATATAGTCAAATAGGATTTGGCATTCCAACCTTTTCCACCTAGCTTCTCATTCCCTCCCACTCTACATGGAAGCTTCTTGACCTCTGTGGATTGCCTCATTTCTTCTCTTTCCATCTCTGAGATCTTAACTTGGTAACTCTTAATCTACAACCTAAACTTGACCTTTCCTTTGATTGTTTTAACCTTTCACTTATGGAAACAACTATTTCCCTGTAACACAAATTTGAAGAATGTACCATGGCATTTGTGGGACATGTCAAACCAGAATGATGGGGGAGAATTTCCAAGAAAATAGATGACATCTCTTGATTGGCAGTTAAGAAACTTAAGAGTTGGTGAACCAACAAGGATATAATAGGTATCTTCATTGTAGTAGCCTTTAGAGATAAGATTAAATTTTGGCATATAAATCTATCTGTCTCTCAATTTTTTTTGAGACCTAGATGAAAGGGCTTGATAATGTAGTGGAGAGTGTCAATAATTGTTTGAAAATTCCTCATCTAGAGGACTATATGACCTAGCTAGTAGGGAGTCTCAATTCCACCAATGTTCCAAAATGGCATATTTTATACATCAAAGACCAAGAAACTTTTGATAAACTGTGGCTAGACATGGAGAAGAATTTGCATTTCTTTCTCAAATGGCATAATGTTATTGAAGACAAGAGCAACTCAGAAGAACTTTTCTTTAAGTCTATGGAGGCAGAGATTCCTCCATCTGTGGATTGTAAATTTTATCAACAATATGAAGTCCAACTTCCTTATCTGTATCAATCAACCAAACATAACAATAAAAAAGGTGCCAGGTGTTGGAGTTTTAAAACTATTGAGCAATATAGAGCCTCAATACCAAAAGAATAATACTTATGCAAACTAAGGATTAGCTATTTCCTATATTCAATTACACATGCAAACCATTTGGATCCAACATTAATAAAACCAAGAATGGTTTCCTTCTCTTTAGGATTTACAAGACCAAGGTGGGTATACCTAAGGGATGACTCAAAATGACTGTTGCTATATGAAAACTATCTTAATTTCATTCTGATTCTCATCCTCAATCCATAAACATACAACTAATTGTGACATTCAAACATAATACATCCCATATAACAGATTTGGTCATAAAATCTTCTGTAGATCTGTAGGTATTCTTTGCAATAGTGGCTAACTAAGGCTAGAATATTTCATGCAAACAAGTATTGACCAACTTTGAAGATCATCAGGAAAAAAAAGTAAAATTGATTGTAAATTTTGCATTTGATACCCATTTATGATCTATTTCTCTTCCAGCTGAATCAATTTGATCAGTTTCAAATCCAATAGGGTTCAAGGTCCACTACAAATCTATAGATCTAATTTGTTGCATTACAACAAATATTATTAGTAGTTCCTACTGGAATCCATCATTCACAACATCCTTCTCATTACTATAGTAACCTTATCGAATTGATCAAAGAATTTACTCGATTCATTGAACTAATAGCAGTGATGAAAAGATATAAAACCTAAAGGATTGCATTCAATTGCACAAGTTTTACTCATACAACACAAGATAACTAGGTAACCAAAAGGAGACAAAATTTAGAAAGAACTGATATGGGGATAGCTCATAATTTGTATTCATTTTCTTTGAAAATTGTATACACTTTATAGTAAACTCAAAAATGACCATAGGAAGAAACACAAAGATCATTCTGTATTAATGTATTCCCATAAACTTACAGAGAAAATACATCATAAAGCTTGTTCAAATTACTTGGATAGAAAACAGACTAAGTATGACGAAAAGCATTAGAAATTGGCCCTCTTCTCAGCCCTGGAATCTCACTCATATAATGTGAGATGCAACAAGCTTCAGGCTAAGAGATTTCACAGGTGTCTTTGACAAGAGGTATCTACATACACCTATTACAAAATGACAAAAAGTGAGTAACTGAAAGATTTCTAAATCATACATTCCTTTTGTTGGGTCCCTTTTTGTTACATCCTCTGATATCGTTGATTTGGATGCTATTCTAATTCCTCCATATATACAACTCCTAAGCTAGCCAATGATGAAGTTTTCTTTGATGATTGCAGGTTATCCTCCACTCATGGGTTTTCACCATCTTTGTCTTGTACTATGGGAGTAACTTCTGCCTTTTCCTCTTCTTCAGTTCTGTTAGCATCCCTTGAATCTAGGCCTACAACTGAAATTGACTGATCATTCTTATCTTCTTCCTCATGTGGGCCTTGTGTAGTGGCAGTGTCAATGATCTGGATCTCATCACCTTGCACCCTATCACTGTCAGTTTCAACTTCCTCAAACTATTCATTAGGGGCTATTTCTACCATCCACTTGTCAAACAATGAGTCATCTGGCCAATCAAACTATAGAATATCTTGTTGCTTTTGCATAACAAACTCCACCTAATTGTCAATATTAATGAATTCTTGTTTCAAAGAATCAAAAAATAACTGAACCTTTACCATTTCTTCAGTAGTTGTAGCACACCATGCATGCCCTTTTTCATTGATAACTTTGTTCATTTTGAGACAAAATAAATCATCTAATTGCTTGGTCCATTCATTCTTACTTTTCAAATTATTTTTTCTATCTAGGGCATGAGGGAATAAGCCAAAATTTTGGCTTTTATATATATCTAAATAACCAATAATTATTTTTTGTAAATGAATTCTCTTTTCATCAAACTCTAGGAGATCAACAACCATATCATATGTTTTCTCAATCATATTGTGTGATGACCTTATAACAGAGTAACACAAGAAGGTCACCTCTCTCTTCCTCTATTTCTTTCCCCATTTGTTCACAATAGGCTTTAAAACCTCATCAATTTCTTTTAATTCATTTTAGATATTTACCACCCTAGCCAATTGGTCATAAACTAATGGCCACACAATTTTATTAGCCAAGTATGTAAGAGCTTTCCTCAATTTATCTTCATATCTTGACTCCAACTCCACATGTAATGCCCACAACTTACTTTTCTCTTCCTCAAAATCCTCTATTGTGTAGTACTTTGGCCTTTGGGGTGTATATGGTACTTCTATGAGGGGAGTGGATTTGAAAGGTTCAATTAGGGGGCGAGGGACCTCCCCAATAACTTGTTCTCAAGTTCAATTCTCCTCTTTACCTCTTTATTTTAGGTATCCACAACTGCCTCATACTTTCTCTACAACTCAATCATTTCCTTTTCCTCCCTTTCTGTAGTAGCCAAGGAAAATTGAGAATAATCCACATTCATATGGGTTGCTTGTACATGCGAGGTGTTAGTAGCTCTCCTTACAATGATATTCCCTGTCAATCTTGAATCATCAAGCTGTGATGGAACAACCTTGGATCCTCTTCTTAGTGACCACATGACAAGAGTAGCTTGGTCATTACTAAATGTAGTTCCCAAGAACTCTTTTTTATTTGGATCTTGCAATCCCAAATTATTTGACACAGAATTGAAAATTAATGCATCAACAATGTCCCCATTAGGCAATAATAAAATATTTGCGGCTTTTACCATCTATGTCCCCTTTTCAAGTGTTATATTTTGGATCTCTTGAATAATTTGCTCCTTTATTTGACTTTTAATGGAGGCTTCATCCATTTTTGAATGCTTTGTTTGCAAATTCTTATATCTCTCATCAAAATTGTTCATATTTGCCCTCCAAGCAAATTGATGGAAAGCCCTAGACTTTACAAAACTATCATCAAAATAAAATTGTTGAATGGCCTATTCCAAAATAGGGTCCAGTTCCCTTCCTCTATAATCTGCAATAGTCAATTCAAAACTTGGCATAGGAGGCTTTTGGAGGTTCCCTTCATCAATCTCTGCTTGAGTAACACAAACTCCCCCTTGTGATTCAATTTACTTAATTTGCTCATCAGTAAGCTGCTCCTCCTTAGTTCTCATGGGAGTTTGGGAAGGTGAGTACTCCTCAATCTGATGTTATTCTTCCCTTATTATCTTTCTCCTTTTAGGAGAAGGTTCAAGAGGCCTTTCTTGAAGAATAGCACTAGTAGATTCAACTACCTATTTTCCTTTATCTATAATGGGCCTTTGATTCTAAATGACATTATATCTTGGCCTTCTTTGAACAACTAATGGACCTGCTCCTATATTGGGAGTGAAACCCTCATTATTTCCCTGGCCTTATCTAGAGAAGAACTAATGAAATATTGCTTCTTCTCATTCATCGCCTCCATTATTTTAGGGAATGTATTCATAAGCTTGTTAATTTTATCTGCAATAGTTACAACGTTACTTAGGGGGTTGTAATCTTTATCAAAACAATTAATAAAACTCAAAACTTTTGAGTAGACTCTCCATTTTTCTTTCTTTGTCTCTTGCTCCTAGAGAGAGTACTCATTCCTTATTATGTCTCCAGGAAAATAAAATTCATGTTCAACTAGACCAAGCTTGATCCTATACCTGAGAGCCAAATGATAGAAACCCTCTATATCACAGAAACAAGGGTGAGAGATAGCCATCTGATACTGATCAAAAAACTTGTAAATGAAAACCCACCCTTCCTTGGTTATTACAAACTGGTGGACTATTGTGCAAGTGGGAAAAATTGATCCCATCCCCCTCCTATGTAAATTTTTTTCTTCTACTCCTCCTAACTGCCACAAGAATTCAACTACTCTTAATTTTAAAGGCACTTGGTAAGGTAGCACATGGTGTTTTCCTTTGAACCCATAAATTCTGATAACAGTTGAAACTGAATATGGGATGATGTCTCCCCAATTGTGTGAAACTTGTAAATCATGGGGTCTATCCATAGGCCTAACAAGGTGCATCAGTTCTTTAGGGATCTTAGGATTATCACTCAATCCAAGGCATCTCATCTTGGAGGCAAAATACCTATCAAATCTAACAAAACTGGCATTTTCTCCTTCATCGGTCATGTCTGCACTCCACAACTGAATGGGAAATGCTTCCCCTTATTGTTCTCTGTTCAAAACCATTTCTTTAGAAAAGTATGTCACCCCTTTAAACAGAAACATGTGCATCAATAGAGAGTAGTGGCCCCCTTCTCCACCTTGCCCTTAGCAAGCCCAACCAATCCATTATGAATCTCAATGGCTAAGTAAGAAGCAAAATCAAATATTATTTCTACACTGAAAGCGAAGATTTGAGTAATCATATACATGAAACTCATAGGCATAAATTCTACTTCATCCTCTCTAAAAACTTTGCATAGGATCCTGTATATCTCGACTACCCCTGCATTGAAGTATGCTTTCTTAAAAGGTTCTTTAGAGGATAATGTTATTGCTGGTAGGGTTCCAATTTTTCCAATATGGGCCTTCAGTGCACCTTGTCTAACTATGTCCTTCTTAGACATATATTCCTTTTTTAAATCATTCTAATTAATAGGCACATGATACCTAGTGAGAGGTCCCAAATGAAAAACTTCTCTAATCTCTTCTAGGTTGACGGTGATTAGAATTTCACCATATGTTCTCCTTACTACCCTAGTGGCTTGATCATAGCATTTTACCACAGCTTCAAGCAGATCATAATCCATAAAAACAATAGGGACCACTAGCTTTTCTAGATCAAAATTTCATATATTGGTATGTGGGGAAAACAATTTCCTTTCTACAAACCATTTCTTGAACAAACTTAAACTAGTTTGCGAGGTATGAGCATCCCAGAACCAGTTTCCTTTATCAAATAATCCATTTGCTATCCTCAACCTAGGGTTTAATGAGGTCAATTTCTTAACCTATTCTATCTCAACAGTAGACTAAGGAAGCAACTCAAGCAAATCATCATGTACATTTCTATCCAAATAATTTTCCTGACCTAAAAATTCCTTCTTTAGAGGCATCTTTGCTTATGATTTGCAGAACAAAAACACCTATACAGATAACAATTTAATTACTTACTTGAATTCCTTTCTCATTCCTTTCTGTACTTCTACAATTTCTCTTTGAACAAGATGCTTCACAATCTCGCCATTTTCAGCACGATCTTCTTAGTAATTGCTTTTTCTCAGAAAAGGCTCGAAATCTTTATTCGTGTAAGGTGAAATTGAGGAAATCTTTTGTGTTATACTCTATTTTTCTCACATGCAAAGCTTTCATGTCTAATTAATACACAGAGTGGCACCACTCTTCATTTAAATCTATGTCGTAGATATTTTAAAAATCCTACAATCAAGGGATGCGAAAAAAGGTAACTGGCATTCCACTTGACAAATTGGTGTTAGGATTAAAACCATAGACATAAATAAAAACTACATGCAAATATAACCAATAACAAAAAATAATAGATCACATAGAAATGAACACAAGGCACCAATATTTAACATGGTTCACCCAATCCTTGGGCTACGTCGACCAAATTGCAAGTTTGATATTATTACAATCCAGTGATTACAACCTGATTACAATCCGTAATCCCTTACAACTCAAGACTACTGCAAGAACTAATTTTACATCACAACATAATGAAAAATACCTAACCCTAAGCCCTTTTGTACAAGCATTTTATGCTGCTTTAGGGTTACAACATGTTGGCCATATGTCGGCCATGACCAAATTTTTTTTCTGGGAAATGCCCTGAACCCTAAAGAATTTATGAAGTATGTACAGTAATTTCTTGATCAATGACCACAAACTAACAATCTCCCACTTTGGGACTGATCAGGCTCCACACTAAACAAAAATCTCCCACTTGGAGACTGATTCTATAACAATACCGCTACCACATGGGGCTCCCACTGGATCAAACCACCCTAGACTCTGCTGTTCCTTTATTCATGTTCAATATAGAAGACCAACTAAAGCTGAAGAGGAGTTCAACTTCTCCCTTGTTACAATATTTGTCAACGTATCTACTAGATTGTCATTTGTATGTATCTTCTCCAGCTTTAACTATCCATCCTCCAAAACTGACTGAATGAAATGGTACCACAACTATATGTGTTTGGTCTTAGAATGTAGAGCTGAATTCTTTGCAAGATGAATGGTACTCTAACTATCTATGAAAAAATAATTATACTTTTGAGGATGTCCCAATTCTTGCAAGAAGAACTACAGCCATATCATATCCTTAGATGCCTCTATAGCAACTACATACTCTGCCTCTGTAGTGGATAAAGCATTAACCTTTTGTAACCTAGAAACCTAGCTCATGGCTGCCCCACCAACAGTAAAGATGCAACCTGTAGTACTCCACTTGGTATCAATATACCCTGCCAAATTTGAGTCAACATACCCCTATAAATTAGTATTAGAGCCCCCAAAGTGTAAACACTTATTAGATGTTCCTCTCAAATATCTGAGAATCCATTTGATAGCATTCCAATGCTCAATTTCTGGATGACTCATATAGTTGCTAATGACTCCCACTACATGTGCAATATATAGCCTAGTACATACCATAGCATACATCAAGCTTCCTACAAATGAAGCATAGGGTACCTTAGAAATCTTCTCCTCCTCTTCTTGTGTCTTAGGACACATCTCCTTAGTCAATTTCAAATCACTAGGTAAAGGTGTGCTAACAGCTTTAGCATTCTCCATAGAGAAATGTTGCAACACCTTCTCAACATAATAAGTCTGAGATAGCATCAATGTTCTATTTTTCCTATCTCTATGAATCTTCATACAAAGATTTGTTTTGCTGCCCCCAAATCCTTCATAGCAAATGCATGGGCTAATTGGCTTTTTAGCCCCTTAATGTGTTCCATGTTAGACCTAGCTACAAGCATATCATAAACATATAAACATAAAATAATGTAGCTATCATCATCCAACCTCTTAAAGTAGACACGATGATCTGAATGACACCTACTATAACCATGCTCTTGCTTAAAATTGTCAAATTTTAGATACCATTGCCAAGGTGCTTGCTTCAAGCCATATAAACTTTTCTTCAATTTGCACACTAATTTCTCCTTACCTTTAATCACAAATCCCTGTGGCTAAGCCATATATATCTCTTCATCCAAATCACCATGAAGGAAGGTTGTTTTAACACCCAACTGCTCTAAATGCATATCTTCAGTAGCCACTAGACTTAAAATAGTATGGATAGAAGTCATTTTAACAACAAGAGAAAATATCTCATCAAAATCAATTCCCTTTTTCTGTGTAAATCCTTTCACAACTAACCTGGCTTTAAATATTTTCTTACCTCCATCCTCTTCTTTTAACCTGTAAACCCAATTATTTTGTAAAGCCTTTTTACCTGCGTGCAACTTGCATAAATCCCATGTCTTATTGTTTAGAAAAGAGTCCATTTCATCTTTCATTGTAGACTCCCATAGAATCTTAGTATCCACTTGCACAACTTCATCATAACTTTTAGGTTCACCAAAATTAGTAAGTAAAATAGAATACAAAGAGGGAGAAAATATTTGTGCAGGTCTATTTTGCCTTGTTGACCATCTAACATTCACTGGTGTGTGTGGTATTTGTTGTTGCAGATGTTGCACATCATGAGGAAATGCTAGAACATCAACTTTTGGAGTATCATCCAACACTACATAATCATCTGCTTTCTTCTCATGTTGCTACAACAGATCTTTATACAACACTTTCTCATTGAATATAACATCCCAACTTCTTACAATTTTATGATTTTCAAAATGCCAAAGCCTATAATGAGATTCATTAATGCCATATCCAACAAAGACACATTTCTTTGATTTAACTTCTAGCTTGGTTCTATTTTTAGAGTCTATATGAGCAAAAGCTTCACAACCGAAGGTCTTGAGAAAAGAATAACTCACCTTCTTACCGATCCATGCCTCCTCTGGAATAACACAACCCAAAGGAGTAGAGGGATCTCTATTAATCAAATATATAGTAGTATTGACAACCTCTGCCCACATGTGTAAGGGAAACCCAACATGCAACCTAATGCTCCTTGCACGCTCCATTATAGTCCTATTCATGCGTTCAGCCACTCCATTTTCTCGTGGAGTCCTTGGAATAGTTTTCTATCTACAAATACCATTAGTGGAGCAATAATCTTCAAATTCATGACTGCAATACTCAACACCATTATCAGATCTGAGACATTTGAATTTCTTACCAGTCTCATTTTCAATCAAGCATTTCCATTTCTTAAAAGTTTGAAATACATCAAATTTTTGTCTAACAAAATAAACCCATACTTTTCTAGTTGCATCATCAATAAATGTAAGATAATAATGAAAGCCACCAAGGGAAGATACCTGAGCCGGTCCCCATACATCTATATGCACAAACTCTAATTTCTCCTTTGTGTTTTCCTTCTCAGTCTTTACAAAACTCACTCTCTTTTGTTTTTCATACACACAACTTTCACAGAAATCAATGTTAACACATTTTAGACCTGGTAAAACTTTCTTTTAATGAAGTACTTTCATACCTTTCTCACTCATGTGCCCAAGTCTATTGTGCCACAACGTTGTATCAGAATCTACATCAGCTTTTTGTTCTCCCTACTCAACTGCAGCAATTGTTCCTGAACATTCATTTTTCTCTGAAAAAATTAAAGTAGATGGAACAATATGACCTATACAAAGATATAAGATGCCTATTTCACACCTTTTGCTACTACAAGGGAACCTTTTGAAACCTTCCAATTTTTATCATTAAAAGTAACTACACAACCCTCATCACTGAGTTGCCCTGCTGAAATTAAATTCCTACTTAGCCTTGGAACATGTTTTACCTCATGTACTAGCCAATGATTCCCATTCTACAACTTAATCTTAATTTTTCCCTTTCCAACAATCTGACAGGGTTTATTATCCTTCAAATAAACAAGCCCAAAATCCCCTTGGACATAATCAATGAAATAACCTCTATGAGGTGTAGCATGAAATGAAGCACCAAAATCTAATACCCATGAATCATCAACACTTTCTAAAGATAGAAGCAAAGCATCCTCTTCAGATTTGTTACTTACCACATTTTCCTCCTTGTCTCCATTTGATTTATCTCCTTCATTTTTCTTTCATTTCTAGCAATCTTTCTTTTTGTGCCCTAGTTTCCCATAGTACTAGCATTCGTTTAGTCCTCTCAATTGAGACCTCCTCCCCTTTGACTTTTCTCTTGATTTCCCATGATTTCTAGAACTACTTCCTCTCTTAGTCATTTTGCCCTTGCTTTGTCCATTCAAAGCACTTCCTAATGTAAATCCACCCAAGGTTTTCCTACGAGTTTCCTCACTTAAACAACACTGATTACATCATCATATTTTAGGGTACTAGATCCAAGAACAAAATTATTCACCGCCATTACCAAGCCATTCCAACTTTCAGGCAAAGAAGAAAAAATCAAGAGAGCCCTAATTTCTTCATCAAATACCCACAGAATATAACTGACTAGTAATAGTATTAAACTTATTTAAATGATTTGCAATAGATCCACCTTCTACCATTCCCATATTAAATAAATGCTTCATGAGAAATACCTTGTTTGAAGCAGAGCGCTTTTCATATAGTGTCGCTAGGATTTTTATCAATTCTTCTATCATCTTTGCTTTTGTAATATAAATGCCATCGATGGTGCTAGGCATAATCGAATTCTTTTAAGTGCCTTTCTATCCAAAAGATCCCATTTATCATTTGATATATTTCTTTGATTCTTGGCTTTTCCTTCCAATGGCTTCCATAAATCCTTCTGATATAGATAGTCTTCCATTTGCATCTTCCATAACTAGAAGTTCTGCCCATTAAACCTATCAAACCTTAGCTTACCCTCATGTACCATTGCTCCCACTCAACCATGAGACTCCCACTCAATCATGAAACTTTCCTGCAGAGGATAACTAAAAAAATAACTAGGCTCTGATACCACTTGTTAGGATTAAAACCACAGACAAAAATAAAAGCTATATGCAAATATAACCAATAATATAAAATAATAGATCACATAGAAATGAACACAAGGCACCAAGATTTAACGTGGTTCACCCAATCCCTAGGTTACGTCCACCAAACTGCAAGTTTGATATTATTACAATCCAATGATTACAACCTAATTACAATTTGTAATCCCTTATAGCTCAATACTACTGCAAGAACTAATTTTGCATCACAAGATAATGAAAAATACCTAACCTTAAGCCCTTTTATACGAGTATTTTATGCCGCTTTAGGGTTACAACATGTCGACCATATGTCAGCCATATGTCAGCCACAATGTCGGCCACGACCCAAATTTTTTTTTCAGGGTGATGCCCCAAACCCCAAAGAATTTGTAAAGTATGTATAGTACTTTCCTGATCAGTCACCACAAACTAATAGTTGGCCAGTCAATCCAATAAGAACTAACCACATATACAACTCCTTCCCTGATGGCATCCTTTTTTGGACCCACTGGCAATTGAGGACACGTGTCGACAGGTCACTACCTCGCTATACATAAAGAAAAAGCACCTTGTTGATTGGGGAGTAACGACAATCATTGATTTGATCTTGATCTTGTGGATGACACACAACTGCATTGCTTAGAAGAACAATGGTGGGCCCCATTTTTGCTATCTCATTGTACATATCCTGTGAGCAACTCTTCATAGAGAGATAGTAATGGCCATTGATCTAAGATCAATCCAAGGGTAAAGAAACTGCACAAATGTCTTAATATGAGGTGGGTCCCATATTCACTATCTCGCATGGAGTAAACCACACACATCTTTTTTATGGAAAGATAGCAAGAATTGTTGATCTTAGCTTGATCTGACGATCAAAATTCCTCCTGCATTTTATGAATGGGGGGTGGGTCCAGAAGACTAATGACATGATAAATTCTACATAGCTAGCAAAAGAAAAACAATATTTTAATCCCAGTCATCTCTCCATGTTGCTTGGGTTCCACTGTATGCTCATTTCATAGCCACTTGCTATATTGCCAATGACGAGATGCCTAGATTTTTTGATTAGCAAAGTAGCGAGCTTCGATGATTTAGCCAAACTTGTTGTCAAAAAGTACAAGCATGTCACACCACAATTATCCACTTCGTGGTCTTGATAGGGCAATGATATCATCATTTATTATGCCACTTGGAACTCTTAATGAGCATCGAGAAATTTGATGTCCACCTTGTAATACATTCTTGGGTCACTCGCTATATCGCTAAAGGTGAGATGCTTAATTTTGCTGATTAGCAAAGTGGCGAATCATCGAAAAAAATAATATTTTGGTGATATCCTGTGCCTACCTTTTACTGGATTTCTTTTCCTGTTCTAACCATTTTGACAAAAACATGTGATTGAAAATCCAGCCACAACATATTTTTTGACTATCACATTTCCATTTTTTGGTGCTATTCTTTAGTTTTGCGTCATTCACTACCTCGCTATACATAAAGAAATGCACAACCCACCATAGTGAAGTAGTGATAGTCGTAGATTTTGTCAAAATTGGATGGTGAGAGACAATAGCTTGGGGGCGCAAGAATTTTTTTATGAAAATAGAATATTTGTGAAAGTTCAAAAGGACTTTGCGCCCAAGCTTTCAAAAGGAATGAGACATAGGGTTTGCAAATTTTTCAAAAAGGCAAACAAAAATTTGGAAGACTAAACTAGAAGCTCTATACACCAATGATGAATTCAATCTGATTTTTGCGCCTAGGCAAGGGTAACTTCATCATGCAAAAAATTAGAGCAATAGTGGCTCTTCCTGGGGATGATAGACTACCTGAGTCTATGCAAGAATTTAGAATCTTTGGGAGAGCAAACCACAAAATTGATACAAAAATGACAACTTCTTCAGAAAGCACAAGAAAAAACATAGAAAAAAGGGAAAAACCACTACACAGAGACACTCACATGGATTTACAATATATACACAATGTACAAGAACACAAGGAAACCTAAAACTAACATTCATGGAAAAACAAATACTTTAAGTAAAGTATCTCTTCATGAATTGTCCATGAACTTGCAGTTCCATAATATTGTCTGATAAATCCTTGATGATGTAAGAATTTTCTCCCCATTAACTTTCAATTAAATAGGGACCTAGCCAAATAGGATCAAACTTACCATGTTTTCCTTTATCCTCTATTTTGGCATTCCACATAAGGACTAAGTTTCCATTTTAAAACCTTGTACTCACTGTCCTTTTATCATATAACGTCTTAACTTGTAGTTGTAGCTTTTGATTCCTAAGAGGTGCTTCTTTTTTGGTTTTTGCCAGCCCTACAAGCTCATCCAATCTTTGTTGCATATCATCTATAATATCTTCATCATACAACTTATTGTAATTATAGAGTCCCACTAAGTTATTCCGAGGCATCCTTGCCTAAATTCCATATACTAGATCAAAAGGAGCTACTCCAATGGCCTTCTTTACAGTCACTCTGTCAACCCATATTGCAAGTTGCAACTTAGAGTCCCATGCCATCTTGTTATCATCCAAGGTCCTCTTAATGAATTTTAACAAGCTTTTATTTGTGGATTTAGCCTGTCCATTCCCTTGCTGATGATATGGGGATGATGTTGATCTAGTTATTCCATATTTTTCATAGAACTTTATAAACTCCTTAGACCTAAAACACATGGCATTATCTATCACAATTATCTGAGGGCAACCAAATCTGGAAATAACATTACTAAGAAAGAAATTGTTAACAACTTTACTTGTTGCATTTCTTGTGGAGATAGCTTCTACCCATTTTGTAAAGTAGTCAGTTGCAACTAGAATCCAAGAATAGCTAGTACTAGATTTAGGAGAAATCTCACCTATGAAATCTATACCCCACTACTGAAATGGTGCTTGCACCTCAACTGGCTTTAAAGGAGTATTACCTGAGAATTTCAATTTTCTAGCAAACCTTTGACAAGAGTCACATTTCTTAACCATGATTTGAGCATCCTTGAATAGGGATGGCCACTAGAATCCAACTCTCATTACCTTGTGTGCAGTGGTTTTAGCCATATAATGTCCCCCACACACTCTAGTATGCATCTCACTTAGAATTTCTTGGGCCTTTTCTTGATGAACACATTTCATTAATATCCCTTCAAAATTTTTCCACCATAGATTGCCTTGGATAATTATGTACTTGATAGCCTGTAATTTAGTGCTTCTTTTCTCATTTTTAGTTAAGTGAGATGGAACCTTCAAGTGTTGCAAATAGTAAATAACATTGGTATACCATTCACACTGATTCATATCACATGAATTAGTTCTAAGGTCATCTATCACCATATTAATCTAGTTAGCATCCAAATTAGATTGAGCCATGAGTTTGGCTAAACCTTGACCTCTTACCAACTTTGTTATTTGTATCTCAATATTAAATTACTGAATCCTATTGATCCACCTACATGTTCTTCCTAAAACTTTTTGTTGAGAAAATATATTTGTCACAGCAGCACTAGACACAAATGTAATGACAATAGCACCTACCAAGTAGCATTGAAAAGCCTTTACAACTTTCACTAGAGCATATGCTTGTTTTTCATTTATTTCATAGTTCAACTTAGTTGGCTACAGTGACGTACTGAAAAATGCAATTGGTTGTTCACATCCATCCTCATTCTTTTGCAACAAAACTGTAGCTACAGTATGAAAAGAAGCAAAAGAAAATATGTGCATGGGCTTAGTGTAGTCAAGAGTTCTCAGCACTAGAGCATTTTTTATTGCAATTTTAATATCTTGGAATGCTTGTGAAGGCTCACCATTCCAATCTACAATAGCTCCCTTTTTCAGCATCTTTGAAATAGGCCTACTAATTTCAACAAAGTTAGTAACAAACCTTCTCAGAAAATTAACTTGCCCAAAGAAAGATTGAATTCCTCTTACATTCTTTGGCTTGGGGACTTTATCAATGGCTACTACTCTTTTAGGATCTATCCTTACCCCATCCTTTGATACTATATGTCCCAACAACTTACCTTCAATTATCCCAAATGTACATTTCTTAGGGTTTAATGACACTCCATATTCCAATGCTTTGATAAAAATCTTTTTCAAATGCCTACAATGGTCTTCAACCTTCTTGGAATAAGCTGTGAGGTCATCTTGATATACCACCATAAACTTATTGATATATTTATGAAAAGCCACATCCATGGCTCTTTGGAAGGTAGCATTAGCATTAATCAATCCAAAAGGCATTCTTACATATACATAAGTCCCCTAAGGAGTTGTAAATGCTATCTTGAATTGTTCTGCATTTTTTACCAAGACCTGGTTATATCCAAAGAATCCATCCATCATTGACATAATTTCAAACCTTGTTACTTGCTGCAGCATGACTTCCATATTTGGTAACCCATAATTATCTTTTAAGGAAGCAATGTTCAGATTTCTAAAATCTACACAGAGTCTGATATCTCCATTCTTTTTTCTAACAGGAACTAAGTTTGAAACCCAGGTGGAATGTCTAATAGGCTTGATTATTCCCCCATCCCTTAACTTCATTAGTTCCTCTTGCATTTTGGGGGATACGGCAGGGTTGACTGGCCTTTTATTTTGCCTATAACATGTTGAAAGAGATCTTCTTTGTAGGATCTCAAGTCATCATATGACTAGGCAAAAATATGTCTATAATTTCTTAATAGGTTAATCAAAGGCTTCCTAATTTTGGTTGATAAATTTTGACCAATATAGACCTTCTTTGGGGCCTCACTAGTACCCAGATTTATCTCTTCTAACTCTTGAGGTTTACAATCCTTAGTTCCATGTCTTAGCCTATCCTGGTTATCAAACATATTCTCCAAGATGACCAAACCTTTGTAAGGAAACTCAGGTGTGAAAACAGCTTCCTACACTAATCTCTCAAGAGAAGCATGGGGCAAATCCTATTAAAATATTTTACACTTACAGATTCAATATCATGTAAACAATATTATTACAGCCAACCAAGCATAAAGAAAATAGACAGAGAAAGAAACACATAACACAAATATTTTCCAGTGGGGAAAAACCTTTCGATAAAACAACCCCACCCCTCTAGAACCTGCACAATATATTATCTTCAACACAAGGTTACAATACACTTGCAATGCAAGTTCAACAACGACAACAAAAGACTCTAGTAGCAACTCATAGTACCAACCATACACTTTTTCGCATCACTCCTCTTCGCAACCCTAAAAATGCTTATAACATGCACTTCACTTTTAGGGTTACTCCCAAAGGTAACCGTATTAGGGTTTTACCATTCTCCGAGAAAATAGGAACCCTAAATTTTTTTTCGAAGCAATGCCCCGAACCCCACTATTGGGGTGGAGTGTACAGTACTCAAAATTATCAGTTGCTACATGTCTTCACCTATCATTGAATCTTCCTAGCATAGCTCTTACATGTCATAGGAATCTGTCATAACCATTTTAGTGATGATCTCCTTATACACAATTCAAGATGTTGACACATCAACATTATTTGCAAGAAATGCATTTTACAAAACAAATAATAAGAATAGGAATTATCTAAGGTTGAGACACCTTATTCCTAACAACCTTTAGGTACTTTTTTAGTCTTTAGCTGTATAAATTCTTGGCCAAAAATTGTTTCCTTCCCATCTATGGTCTCAACCAAATCACTACAATCCATCTCTTGACCATGATACTTGTCTTCATTTAGCAAGAAATTCACAATGTCTTTGTCATCTTCAAAGAATTGCCAATGTTCAACATTTTCAAGTATTGATGACCTATTTTGAGCTTCAATTTGTGATATCCTTGCAAATGATACATCGTGGGGTTTAATGGCTACATTTTCTAATAAGTCAGCCATCTCATTTTGAGTTCTATCCCTCAATGATATACCAAATGCTTCAAAGAATTCAATCTGATCCCACACAACATTTATATACTATTTCAACCTTTTGTTCTTAGAAGCATATGTTCCCCTTGTGAGATAATCAATTCAGAATCACTTATAACATTTAATTTCTTGATCCCATGATGGGTAGCCACTTTCAATCCTAACAGCAAGGCTTCATAGTCAGCTATATTGTTGGTGCATGAGAAAATTAAGGTAAAAGAGTATCTAAAAGTGTTTTTCTTAGGAGAGACAAAAATGACCCTTGCCCCTGCACCTTCCTTAGAATTGGCCCCATCAAAGAACATTGTCCATAACTTTGGTGAATTTATACAACACTTAACTTCATGTTCAATTACAGTAGGCAAATTCTCAACTTCTTGGATAATCAATTCACCTTTGAATGCATTCACACCAGTAACTAAAAAGCAAGTAGCATCTTTGTCAATTTCTTCACCTGAGATGTGATTAACCCTTGGCTCTTTGTCTACTTTTACAACCTTATCACCTATGTGAAAAGTTGCATAAGTTAAGTCACATTACAGGCTACCTCCCATAGTAGCACTCCATTTTCTAGAAAACAACATTCCATAGTGTGAAGGTATATCAACTACAGGGATTGACATGGTCAACTCTACCTCAGGATATGCAACTAGTTTAAATGGAAAAGCATTTATAGTACCTATGACTGGGACTTCCCTAGCATGCATACCTCTACATTTTCCCTGCTTGGTGTCTACTTTCAACCCTAAGGTTTCCATTACTTTGAAAGGCATTGTGGTGTTAGAGGCTCCTACGTCTATGATGCAATTTTTTAGGGTATTCCCTTTTATAATTAGATTGAGAAAGAATGGGTCAATATCTTCTATGTATGCTACTAATGAGTCATCCAAGAACATTTGGGGAATTTGGGACATGATACCACTATCCTCTATTACTAAGGGAGTCTGCTAAATAAGACTTTGTTCCACATTGTTATTGCTATTTCCTATCCCTCCCAACCATGACAAGGCTTTACTCTTATGCTCTTCAATTTTAAAGAGTTTAGACAAAGGTACCTTAACAATGATTTGGGACAACATGGATATCATATCAATTGGCTCAAACATAGTAGGTTTAACAATTATACCTAGAGTAGGAGCCTTTTGAGTAGTAGCGATTACTATTTGCTTGGAATTATCAAACCCTAATCCCTTCTCTTCCACAATTGCTTTTGATGTCTCATTGGCTTGGAATTGCACTTTCTTCTTAGGTTCCCACTTCTTAGTTTTAACATCTTTAGCTTTGACAGTCTCTATATTAGTCTTCTTGTCTTCATCTTTCATCTTGTGAGTGATGTCTTTTATGAATATACTAGAAGGCTTTCCAATTTCATTGTTCACTATTTTGTTTCTCAAATTATAGTTGCTATGCACTTGGGATATAATTTCTATAGTGATCCTATCAATTTCTTCTTTGGAAGGCATTCTTAAACTTACATGACCCACTTCAGAAGATGTAACCCATACTTGATCTTTGTCACAACCTTTATTGTCTGAAAAAACTTCTTGATGATGTAATTGATAAGAAATTTTCTTATTTTCCAAATCACTTTCTATTTCTTCTAAATTAGAATCAATACAGTCACTACACATGCTTACCATATTACAACTTACATCATCATGACTCTTTTCTTCTTCCTCCTCCTCAATTTATAAATTGTGATCATAAACAAATGACTGAGAAATTGTACAATATTCTGCTGAGTGGGGTGATTGAAAAATAATACACCATGGTACATTATCATTCATATTTACTAAACTTCTTTGCAGAGGGTTTGGTGTACCCTTATCCTTTACATTTTGAGTCTGGTTAGGGATTGGCTTGCCATCCTTCCATTGGGTAGTATAAGGGTAATTATGCATTCTAGGCTATCTATTAAAGTTGCTATTATTCACAAGGGTTTTCTCAGCAACATTTGGCTTATTGAAACTAGTGGGATTCATCTTTTTAAGCAATTCCAACACCTAGCCTATTGTAGGTTCTTCTGGCTTCCTTCCTACAAGAGTTTTATCAACCTCTCTTTTGTTCTTATTCTTGGGATTAAAAAGCTTTGGATCATCTCTCCTACCCAATTTTTTGGATACTTTTCTATTATTCTCAATATTTACTGCAACCTTGTATGCATCGCTTAAAGTTTTAGGATCCTTATCCCTCAATTGGTAAGCCATTTTGCTATCAAAAGAATTGCAATATGTTGTGAGACAAACATCCTCATTCAATCTCATAATCTGAAACAATTTGTACATACCTTTCTGGAATCGTACATTGAAATCAAATGCAGACTCATTAGGATTCTTCTTGATATTGTTGAATTCATTTAACATGAATCCAACATTAGTGCTTTCTCCATATTGTTCTGTGAATAACTTCTCCAAATCACTCCATGAGCTAATACTGTCATTAGGTAGCCTTCTGAACCAATCCCTTGCATCCTCAGTTAGTGAATGCACAAACAACTTCATGACCACATCTTCATGTTCAACTTCATAATCATTTAACATGTCTATGAAAATTCTCAAATGTTCTTCACCAATGAAAATGTTATTTCTAGAAAACTTAACCACTTTATCTCTTAAATCAAAAGATACGGGATGTGGAGCACTAGGAATACCTACAAATGATATTTATCTATACTTTTCCATGTATACAGGTTTCTTTTGAAAACTAGGAACATTTGAGGTGCTTGCTATATTTGCTTGGTTTATAGGAACACTTTGGGATTGTTGAGGTTGGACAACAGGGGCTTGAATATAAGTGGTGGATGATGAAGTAGGAGTAGATTGAGATATTCCTTGAACTGAAACTACTAGTCCACAAGGAGGTACAAAAACTGAAGTTGGGATGGATAAATTTGGCCATGAGGCTAATGCAGAATTAGTCTTAATGAACTGAAGTTTTCTCCTGGTTTCTGCAGCTTGAGCTTCATTTTCCACCTTTTCAAGCTATTTTCCAAGATCTTCTATCTCCTTTCTAACCTTCTCTAGATCTAAATCTAATTTGGACATGAAAGGTTTTAAGGATTTGTTGGGTTGAGCTTGAGGTTCATTTATTTGGACTCCGATAGCTTTACCCTTTCCTTTGTCTGCAACTTTCACAATGGGTTCTGTAGGATTTACTTGTACAGGTTTATAGTCTTGGACTTGAGCAATAATTGGTTCTTTCTTTTGATTTAGGCATTGTTCTTGTTCTTGAACTTTAGCTTTCAAACTGTCTACATCTCCAAAAATATTAGTATGGAGAGTCATAGTTTTCTCTTCTAACTTTTTATTCTATTCCTTCAAGGCAACCATCCTTCTCAGCATAGAATCTCTTTCTATTATGACATCCAAGGTGGCTTGCTCTTTTTCTTTTTCAAGGAAAATATGCTTAGCTTCTTCCTCAACAACCCATTTCTTCATAAATCCTATCTCTGATTGTACTTCTACAAGATCTACAAAAGTAGCTTTTGAATCAACAAGGTCGTCCAGATCTATAAGATTTGGTTCTATGTATGGGACTATTTTAGGATTAGAGGGATCTCTAAAAGAATTCTCGAGTCCTAAGCTATGATGCATTTTGGCTATGAGATTTGGTTTAGGGGATATATTCCCTATTGGTGACATATCCTTATCTTGATATGCTCTTTCATCTAGTACTAGGGTAGTAAATATCTCTCCTAAGAGTCTTGTGGTTTTTGATTCAGAGCTAAGTGAAGATGACTCTCTCCCTATCACTGGTTGATACTGGGAATTGACAGATACACTACCTCTGGGTTTCTAGGTGGGATTTGGATCTATCCTTTTCTTATTTAGGTTCTTCCTACCACCTTTAGGAAAATCAGTATACATTGGTTCATTAGGATGAGCTCTTGTGTAAGCTCTTGTGTTTTTTCTTTTGTCAACTATTTCATTGAATAAGCACTAGCTTTAAAACCTTGACTGAGTCACCACCCTTTTCTTGGGAAGATACACAAATATAATTATTTATGACTTTAAGAAAAAAAAACCAAAAATGGAAATGGAAATATCTGACACAAATGGACCAATTACAGATATTATAAGATTGCAACTCTTGCTTGTTAGATAAGACACTTGGAAAGGCTGGATACATTAGTGTAGTTGTGTGGTAGTTTGGCTTTGCTTTCTTTGTTTTTAAATTCTCAAGGTTTGTCACTAAACATCCCTTTATAACCATGAGTAAAAATGTACACAGTCTAACACACATGTACACAACAGGACCAAAGAAACTTCAGTACTTTTCACAAATGTGTTGGACAACTCCCTAGCAGAGTTGCCATTTTGTTGGAGTTTTAAAACTACTGAGCAATAGAGAGCCTCAATAGAAAAAGGAATTTACTTATGCAACCTAAGGATTAGCTATTTCCTATATTCAATTACACATGTAAACCATTTGGATCCAACATTAACAAAATCAAGAATGGTTTCGTTCTCTTTAGGCTTTGCAAGACCAAGGTGGGTATACCCAAGGGATGACTCAATCTAACTATTGCTGTATGAAGACTATCTTAGTTTCATTTTGATTCTCATCCTCAATCCATAAACATATAGCTAATTATGACATTTAAACATAATAGATCCCATATAACAGATTTGGTCATAAAATCATCTATAGATTTGTAGGTATTCTTTACAATAGTGGCTAACTAAGGCTAGAATATTTCATGCAAATAAGTATTGACCAACTTTGAAGATCTTTAGGAAATAAAAGTAAAATTGATTGTAAATTTTGCATTTGATACCAATTTATGATCTATTTCTCTTCCAATTGAATCAATTTGATGAGTGCCTAATCCAATAGGGTTCAGAGTCCACTATAGATCTATAGATCTAATTTGTTGCATTACAACAAATATTATCAGTAATTCTTATTGGAATCCATCATTCACAACATCATTCTCATTACTATAGTAACCTTATCAAATTCATCAAAGCATTTACTCAATTCATTGAACTAATAGAAGTGATGAAAAGATATACAACCTAAAGGATTGCATTCAATTGCACAAGTTTTACTCATACAACATCAAGATAACTAAGTAACCAAAAGGAGACAAAATTTAGAAAGAACTGATATGGGAACAACTCATAATTTGTAGTCATTTTCTTTGAAAATTGTATACACTTTGCAGTAAACTTAGAATGACCATAGGAAGAAACACAAAGATCATTCTGTATTAATGTATTCCCATAAACTTACAGAGAAAATACATCATAAAGCTTGTTCAAATTACTTAGATAAAAAATAAAATAAGTATGACTAAAAGCATTAGAAATCAACCCTCTTCTCAGCCCTGGAATCTCACTTATATAATGCGAGATGTAAGAAGCTTCAGGCTAAGGGATTTGATAGGTGTCTTTGACAAGAGGTATTTACATACACCTATCACAAAATGACAAAAGGTGAGTAACAGAAAGATTTCTAAATCAAAATTCCTTTTGGTGGGTCCCTTTTTGTTACATCCTCTGATGTTGTTGATCTGGGTACTATTCTAATTCCTCCATATATGCAACTGCTAAGCTAGCCAATGATGAAGTTTTCTCTGATGATTGTAGGTTATCCTCCACTCATGGGTTTTCACCATCTTTGTCTTGTACTATGGGAGTAACTTCTTCCTTTTCCTCTTCTTCAATTGTGTTAGCATCCCTTGGGTCTAGGCCTACAATTGAAATTGACTGATCATTCTTATCTTCTTCCTCCTATGGGCCTTGTGTAGTGACAGTGTCAATGATTTGGATCTCATCACCTTGCACCCTATCACTATCAGTTTCAACTTCCTCGAACTATTCATTAGGGGCTATTTCTACCATCCACTTGTCAAATAGTGAGTCATCTGGCTAATCAAACTATAGAATATCTTGTTTCTTTTGGATAACAAACTCTGCCTTATTATCAATATTAATGAATTCTTGTTTCAAAGAATCAAAAAATAGTTGAACCTTTTTCATTTCCTCAGTAGTTGTAACCCACCATGCATGCCCTTTTTCATTGATAACTTTGTTCATTCTGAGACAAAATAAATCATCTAACTGCTTGGTCCATTCATCCTTACTTTTCAATTTATTTTTTCTATCTAGGGTATGAGGGAATAGGCTAAACTTTTGGCTTTTATATTTATCTAAATAACCAATAATTATTTTCTGTAAATGAATTCTCTTTTCATCAAGCTCTGGGAGATTAACAACCATATCATATCTTTTCTCAATCATATTGTGTGATGACCTTATAACAGAGTAACACAAGAAGGTCACCTCTCTCTTCCTCTATTTCTTTCCCCATTTGTTCACAATAGGCTTTAAAACCTCATCATTTTCTTTTAATTCATTCCAAATATTTACTACCCTATTCAACTGGTCATAAAATAATGGCCACTCAATTTTATTAGCCAAGTATGTAAGAGCTTTCCTCAATTTATCTTCATATCTTGACTCCAACTCCACATGTAATGCCCATAGCTTACTTTTCTCTTCCTCAAAATCCTCTGCTATGTAGTACTCCAGTCTTTGGGGTGTATATGGTACTTCTATGAGGGGAGTGGATTTGAAAGGTTCAACTAGGGGGTGAGGGTATGTTATTCTTTGCCTTGTGGACCTCCCCAATAACTTGTTCTCAAGTTCAATTCTCCTCTTTACCTCTTTATTATAGGTATCCACAACTGCCTCATACTTGCTCTACGACTCAATTATTTCCTTTTTCTCCCTTTCTACATTAGCTAAGGTAAATTGAGAATAATCCACATTCATATGGGCTACTTGTACATGCGAGGTGTCAGCAAATCTCCTTACAATGATATTCCCTGTTAGTCCTGAATCATCAAGCTATGATGGAACAACCTTGGATCCTCTTCTTAGTGACCACATGACACTAAATGTAGTTCCCAAGAACTCTTTTTTATTTGGATCTTGCAATCCCAAATTATTTGACACAAAATTGAAAATTAATGCATCAGCAATGTCCCCATTGGGCAATAATAAAATATTTACAACTTTTACCATCTATTTCCCCTCTTCGGGGATTATATTTTGGAACTCTTGAATCATTTGTTCCTTTATTTGAGATTGAATGGAGGCTTCATCCATTTCTGGATGCTCTGTTTGCAAATTCTTACATCTCTCATCAAAATTGTTCATATTTGCCCTCCAAGCAAATTGATAGAAAGCCCTAGACTTTACAAAAGTATCATTAGACAAAATTTTTTGACTGGCCTATTCCAAAATAGGGTCTAGTTCTGAATGACATTATATCCTAGCCTCCTTTGAACAAATAATGGACTTGCTCCTATATTGGGAGTGAAACCCAATCTCCTCATTATTTCTCTTGCCTTATCTGGAGCAGAATTAATGAAATATTGCTTCTTCTCATTCATTGCCTCCATTATTTTAGGGAATGTATTCATAAGCTTGTTAATTTTATCTGTAGTAGTTATAGCGTTACTTAGGGGGTTGTAATCTTTATCAAAAAAATTAATAAAACTCAAAACTTTTGAGTAGACTTTCCATTTTTCTTTCTTTGTCTCTTGCTCCTAGAGAGAGTACTCATTCCTTATTATGTCTCCAAGAAAATAAAATTCATGTTCAAATGGACCAAGCTTGATCCTATGTTTAAGAGCCAAATGGTAGAAACCCTTTATATCACAGAAACGAGGGTGAGAGACAACCATCTGATACTAATCCAAAAACTTGTAAAGGAAAGCCCACCCTTCCTTGGTTATTACAAACTGGTGGGCTATTGTGAAAGTGGGAAAAATTGATCCCATCCCCCTCTTATGCAAAAAAGCTTCTTCTACTCCTCCCAACTACCACAAGAATTCAGCTACTCCTACTTTTAAAAGCACCTGGTAAGGTAGCACATGGAGTGTTCCTTTGAACCCATAATTTTTGATAACAGTTGAAATTGAATATGGGATGATGTCTCCCTAATTGTGTGAAACTTTCAAATTATGGGGTCTATCCATAGGCCTAACAAGGTGCATCAGTGCCTTAGGAATCCTTGGATTATCAATCAATACAAGGCATCTTAGCTTGGAGGCAAAATACCTATCAAATCTAACAAAATTGGCATTTTCTGCTTCACTAGTCATGTTTGCACTCCACAATTGAATGGGAAATGCTTCCCCTTCTTGTTTTCTATTCAAAACCATTTCTTTAACAAAGGATGTCACCTCTTTAAATAGAAACATGTGTATCAACAGAGAGTAGTGGCCCCAAACCTTCTCCACCTTGCCCTTAGCAATCCCAACCAATCCATTATGAATCTCAATGGCTAAGTAAGAAGCAAAATCGAATATTATTTCTACATCAAAAGAAAAGATTTCAATAATCATTAACATGAAACTCATAGGCATAAAGTCTTCTTCATCCTCTCTAAAAACTCTACATAGGGTCCTATATATCTCGACTGCCCTGGCATTGAAGTATGCTTTCTTAAAAGGTTCATTAATGATAATGTTATTGCTGGTAGGGTTCCAATTTTTCCAATATGGTCCTTTAGTGCACCTTGTCTAACTACGTCCTTCTTAGACACATATTCCTTTTTTCAATCATTTAGATTAATAGGCACATGATACCTAGTGAGAGGTCCCAAATGAAAAAGTTCTCTAATCTCTTCTGGGTGGATGGTGATTAGAATTTCATGATTTGTTCTCCTTACTACCCTAGTGGCTTGATCATAGCTTTTTTCCATGGCTTCAAGGAGATCATAATCCATAAAAACACTGGGGACCACTAGCTTTCCTAGATCAAAATTCTATATATTGGCATGTGGGGCAAACAATTTTCTTTCTAAAAAGCATTTCTTGAACAAACTTAAACTAGTTTGTGAGGTATGAGCATCCCAAACCTAGTTTCCTTTATCAAACAATCCATCTGCTATCCTCAACCTAGGGTTTAATGAGGTCAATTTCTTAACCTGTGCTATCTCAACAGTATACTCAAGAAGCAATTCAAGAAAATCATCATGTACATTTCTATCCAAATAATTTTCCTGACTTGAAAATTCCTTCTTTGGAGGCATCCTTGCTTATGATTTGCAGAACTAAAAACACCTACAGAGATAACAGTGTAATTACTTATTTGAATTTCATTCTTGTTCCTTTCTGTACTTCTGCAATTTCTCTATGAACAAGCTGCTTCACAATCTCACCAACTTTAGCATGATGTTCTCAATAATTGCTTCTTCTTAGAAAAGGCTCAAAATCTTTATTCGTGTAAGGTGAAAATAAGGAAATCTTCTGTGTTATACTCTATTTTTCTCACATGTGAAGCCTTCATGTCTAATTAATATACATAGTGGCAACACCTTCTTCGTTTAAATCTATGTCATAGATCTTTTAAAAATCCTATGATCAAGGGATGTGAAGAAAACATGACTGGCATTCCATTTGACAAGTTGGCCTATCAATCCAATGAGAACTAACCACGTATAGAGCTCCTTCCCTGATGGCATCCTTGTCTTGATCCATTGGCAACTGAGGACACATGTTGACAGGTTGCTACCTTGCTATACATAAAGAAAAAGCACCTTGCTGATTGTGAAGTAGCGACAGTCGTTGATTTGATCTTGATCATGTGGATGACATGCAACTAGATTGCTTAGAAGAACATTGGTGGGGCCCATATTTGCTATCTCATTGTACATATCCTGTGAGCAACTCTTCATAAAGAGATAGTGATAGTCGTTGATTTGAGATCAATCCAAGGGTAAAGAAACTACACGAACATCTTAAGATGAGGTGGGTCCCATATTCGCTATCTCGCATGGAGTAAACCATGCACATCTTTTTTATGTGAGATAGCGAGAATCGTTGATCTTAGCTTGATCTGACGATCAAAATTCCTCCTGCATTTTATGAATGGGAGGTGGGTCTAGAAGATTGATGACGTGATAAATTCTGCACAACTGGCGAAAGAAAAATAATATTTTAATCCCAGTCATCTCTCCACATTGCTTGGGTTTCACCATATGCTCATTTCACGACTACTCGCTATATTGCTAATGGCGAGATGCCTATATTTTTTGATTAGAAAAGTAGCGAGCTCTAGTGATTTAACCAAACTTGACGCTAGAAAGTACAAGCATGTCACACTACAATTAGCCACTTCGTGATCTTGATAGAGCAATGATATCATCATTTATTATGCCACTTGGAACTCTTAATGACCATCAGGAAATTTGACAATCACCGTGTAATACATTCTTCAGCCACTCACTATATCGCTAACAGTGAGATGCTTAGTTTTGTTGATTAGCTAAGTGGCAAATCATTGGAAAAAATAATATTCTTGTGCTATCTTGTGCCCACCTTTTTACTGGGTTTCTTTTCTTGTTCTGACCATTTTGACAAAAACACATGTGACTAAAAATCCGGCCGCAGCATATTTTTTGACTACTGCATTTCATTTTTTGGCACCGTTCTTTAGTTTCTCATCGTTCACTACCTCACTATACATAAAGAAATGCACAACCCATCATAGCAAAGTAGCAATAGCCATAGATTTTTTCAGAATCAGATGGTGAGAGACAATAGCTTAGGGGTGTGGGAATTCTTTTATGAAAACAAAATATTCATGAAAGTTGAAAAGGACTTCACACCCAAGCTTTCAAAAGGAATGAGACACAAGGTTTACAAAATTTTCAAAAAGGCAAACAAAAATTTGGAAGACCAAACTAGAAGCTCTATCCACCAATGATGGATTCAATTTGATTTTTGCACCTAGGCAAGGGAAATTTCGTCATGCGAAAAATTAGACCAACAGCAGGGAAGCGACATGGTAGTATATTATAGATAAAGATTCAGAATTCAATGAGGACATCATCGTCAACAAACTGAATCACCAGTAAGGGCCTTTGTATTTTTGCTGTTATCTAGTACATCTAAAGCTCTTATGATAAAATATGGTTTTAGTTTGAGGATTATCTCTTAAATCTATAGACACTAATATGTTCTGGTTGTACTCTTTATAACCTCTGTAAATTAGCAATCTTAGCACCTACACTTAGATTTCCTAGTTCTCAAAGTATGGTTTGTATATATATCTCTTCCTCTATGTATATACAATTGATATCCAGGTCAAAGTTTTCTTTCTCTAGGAACCCTATGCTAGGTAGCTCCTTCCTCAAATTTTGAGCCTAGTGGATATATAGTTCCTCTTTTTATAGGTACACAGTCATCAAGCTCATAAGTGTAATGCATAATATTATTATATCGAGATGCCAATTTTGAACTAGTCATTACAAATGTAATACAATTTCCATAATAAAGGCTCAAATTTTATAGTATCATGACCAAAATTAATGGTTATCTGGTAAATTTGCTTGAATTTGATAGCTTTGGCCCAATGGTTTTTTATTAGTTTTCTAAATTAGGAATTTGTAATTCAATATGGTGCTTATTATATTAAATGTATTACTGCTGGAGCTAAGTTCAAATGTATTAAATCTAGTCTATGCATGTTTTTGGGGTTCTTAAATGCATTAAGACTAATAAATTTTTTAGAAACTCATTTTACACCACCAAATATATTAAACATAAAAGAGAACAAAACAATGTGTTGGTGCACAAAATTGTTGGGTGAAAACCTGCAAGCCTTGTCTGCTTGATGTTGAGAAATCAACACTATTTTGGTCAACAAAGAAGGTTGAATTGCAATTACTCAACCTCTGCACTTTAGGATTTTCCAGACCTAGGTGGTTGTACCTTTTATCTCTACTCTTATAGAGGATAAAATCACTAATGAAGACTTGAAATTGATACTTTTGAGTGGGCAAGAACTTTCTCAAGGAGAAATCAAATGTAAAATTGAATGCCTTGAATGTTTAGGAAATTATTTTAAATATTGATTGGAGATGAGGATGAAAATGGAGGAATGATATGCAGATGAGAAAAGTAAAGAACCACATTAGCATGCAACTACAATTTTAAATGAATCAATGAAGACAAGTCCCTAGATCGGATTGGGCAAATGGAGTTAATACTGCAAGAAATTATCATCAGACACTTATGGAGATGGCTGGCTGGACCATCAACTATTGGGTAGAGACCAATTAGTTTAAATCTAAATGAATATAACTGCAACTAAAGGAGACCAATTAGACAGATACCATAACACACTATGAAAATACATGATATCAAGAGCATTCATGAAGTTCAATCCTTCAAACAATAGTTCTCTATCCAAGAGGACAATATAGCATGCTATTTTCAATAAAATCAATTTCCAATTTTGGACAAGAAACTACATCATTTGATTGATTCAAAAAAGAATTACAATTGAGATTTGTTCAAAATGCTATAAGCATCCATCCAGTATCTTTAATTTTTAATATTTAGCTCTATGTGAATCTCTCCAATGAGAATGATCTTGGTATCCTTTATTGAAATCCAAAGGATACAAACAAGCTTCAAATCATCACAATGCTTCCTAACTAAAACCTAAAATGCAACCGATCACATAATTATTGTCCGATACTATCTTGAATGATTGTGTCCTTTGGCATGAAATAGATCTTTGATAATACTTCTTTAATCTCACTTGGCTTTATTCTCAAATGTTTTTATTTGAGTACATTGATGCCCATTAGTTGTTTGATGAATAATTCTTCTTACCATGTGAACTTTTAGGTTAATCACACATCCTGCACATGAAATAACATAATTAGATGTCCTTCAAAAATATATTCTCACCTGTAATCGTTCATAGCTTTGTAATTAATGGCTAATATCCCTATAGATGATTGAGACTATTAGGATTTGAATATATAAATTAGTATTGAAGAAAACTTTTATTAAAAAGGAAAATATTAAGCCCTCCCAAATAATAATTCCTTGCAAATCATATATTCGCCAAACATAATACTCCTTAAAATATTAGAATATTGACAAAAATATTTATTATAAAGCTTTCATAATGTTAGGCCAGAGTGTACCTCTAAAATAAGAATTCCAAACACTAAGTTGGAAAATACAATAAAAATCACATACTTATAGCTTTTATCAATGTATACCAAATTTACAATCTTTTCCAACTTTAAAACACAATTAGGAAACATAACTTGCTAATATAACATTTTAAGGTAAGAAGCAAGTAATTTATTTTTAGAACATCTTAAATATGAATTAAGCTTTTTCCTCTCATAACTTGGACTAAAATATTTTGGAAGATTTAAATAATTAATCAAATTTTAAATCATTCCCACAAGAAGTAAAAATAAGACATTAATATTAAAATTTTTTAGCCGATAGGCTTTCCTTCTAGAGTTACCTCCAGTCAGAATTTGTCTCACGCTGCATAATCCTTGCCGATAAATGGTTTCCAATTGCCAATAAATGGTTTGTCATTAAATTTTTTTTGGTTCAAGCCACAAAGTGCAGAGACGGATGAGAAACCAATGAACAACTGGGTAAGTGAGGATCCGTGACTTGTGCCAAGCATGAAAACATGTCTCTAAAGCTCAAGCGTACAGAGGATTCAAAACCTGTCTCATGGTTAAACCACCACTTTTTCAATTTTAAACTGACATAGTAGAAACCAGATATTCCTAAACCAGACATATTTTCTACTGCATCTTTGGCGGCTTTCAGAGAGTTGTCACCAGAATTGCTTAGTCAAGCACACATGTTTATCAATTCCAGGTTGGTACTTCAATTCAACATTTAATATCTTTCCTGCTAACAATGCGTGGTGCTTTTTTCTCTGATGATATGACTAGTTGGATTTATGGATATCATAGCTTTTAATCATCTTCCCTTTTTCACTATTGTTGGATTTTATCACTTTGAATTGCTAGTGTATTTGATATTTAGTGATACATCTGATGTTATCCCAAACATGATCTTTATTTATTTATTATCTTCCTCGATTTGATTTGTCTTTTAATTTGAATGAATACTCGAAGTTTCACATATGTGTGGACTTTGTGATATTTCACTCTATTTTAATTTCAATGAACAAACTTAGTTCACATATGTTTGACCAGGATTCTGAGTTTTCCCTATCTCATTTGGGATTTCTATTTTTGGCTCAATGTACTAGAAGTTGTGATATATATGTAACTTATATGGGAATGGATTTTGATGGCCCTGCCAAAATGCATGATTAATTTTCTGGTTGATCATAGTACTAAATAAAAATGATGTTAATGAAATTATAGTTTGCATTGTGTATGATTTTCTAATTAAACGAATCTACATCATGCTGACTTATTTGAGTGTCAAGTAGGCTAGAATTACTTATTTCTCGAATCCAATCTAAATAGGAAATAGAAATAAAAATCTTTTATATTTTGTTTTATATCTACAGTGTTTGCATTTTTAAAATTTTGGTTTATTTATAGTTTAATGGATTACTCTGCCTGGTTTATAGAGTTCTCTATATGGATTTAAAAAAATACAAAATTTCACATCCTATTGATCTGCGAGTTACTTGCAGTGCCTGTGAGTATCTTTGTAGAATAACTCTCCTTCAGAATAACTCGTGGACAAATTTGACTATGAGTTAATGGAGATTTTTTTGTGGCTAAATCTACTGAGAATTTAAGAACTTATCAATAACTCATGTGGCCAAATTCAATTTTGTTAGCCATTGATTAAAATTTTTTTTTGCCCCCCTTTAGAGTGATTTAATTATTTTAATACAACCACATTTTTGAGTGTCTTAGCTATTTTTTTTTTGCACATTCAAGCATGTACAATGAGGATTTGTATGGTTTTGGAAGGCCTGGTCACTGCCAGGGGGCTGCCCCATGTGTGAGAAATACAAATTAAATTTAACTCACAACTCAAACCTAAACCTAAAAATTTTACTCGACACTCACAATTGCCGAGTGCCAGTTTTGCTCAGCATGTGAATGTGCCGAGTGGAAATTTTCTCGGCACCAATAGATGCAGAGTGACAGGCAGCAGGTGCTAAGTGAGCTCGGCACAAAGAGGAGCTCGACACTTGAAGAAAAATGCTCGGCACAAGAAAATCTTGACACATACACAGGAAATGCTCAACACCAACTGAGAAAGAGGATGCTGAGTGTTCTATTTCAAACTTAAAAATTATAACTTAGGAAATATTTCAACGTGAATGCTTTCACCATTAAAACTGGAAAGCCAAAGCTTTAACCTTTCAACCAAACTTGTCAAATGCAATGAATAGAAGATGAAGAACAATAGATTAAGTATGCTGCTTGCTTTCTATTCAATCTTTCATTAAACTATTACAAAAATCTTGGAGCATTCGGCTTCAACCAGAAAACCCTAAAACAACCCTAAATTGATAATACTTCAAACTTTAATAAACTTTTAAACCTGCAACTCTAATGGCTGCATACAATGGTGCCTGGAGCAATCACTGCTTCAATAGGACACATCCAAAAAACAACAAAATTATAGAGTGAACAAGGGAAACATGTGCAACTGCAGGCACAAACTTCTTTCCTTTTTCCTTCTCAGCTCAGCTCTGCAACTTCTCTATGATCTGCTTGATCTGCAAACTCTCTTGAATGAATGAATGAATGAACATTCTTTTTGTCACATTCCATTTTCCCCCTTAATGTTCAAATTCAAAATATCACCTACCAAATTTATGTTTTCTGTCTGTTTTGCTGGTCGTCAGGTAGTAGGTGGGCGTTTGGCTCTAGGGGTAAACATCAACGCTGCATTAAATATTCCAACACTCCCCCCTTTGTCCTGAGCCAAATAAACAAGGATCACAACTGATCCAAATCAACTACACCAAGACACTCTCTTAGGTGTACAAAAGATCCAATGCCTAATGGCTTTGTGAAAATGTCTTCTAGCTGCTACTCTGACTTGCAAAAATTCATCTTGATATCCCCATTCTCCACCAACTCTCTGATGAAGTGATATCTGATCTCAATATGCTTGCTTCTCCCATGGAAGACTGAATTTTTGGACAATGCAATTGATGAGATGTTGTCACGATAAATTGTGGTTCCATCCTCTTGCCTTTCATTCAAATCTGTCAAGATCCTCCTCAACCAAATAGCTTGACATGCTGCTGCATTTGCTGCAATGTATTCAACCTTTGCTGTAGATTGAGCAACAATAGGTTGCTTCTTGGATGACCATGAAATTGCACCCGATCCCATATGAAACATGTATCTGGAAGTGCTCTTCCTATCATCTAAACTTTCAGCCCAATCACTATCAGTGTAACCAACCAACTTGAAATCATCATTTGTAGTATATAAAATTCCAAATCCCTTGGTACCTTTCACATACCTTAGGATCCTCTTTCCCGCTTGCCAGTGGGAATCCTTTGGGGTTTTCATAAATCTAGAAATCAGACTTACTCCATACATTAGGTCTGGCTGAGTTGCAGTCAAGTACATTAAACTTCCAACCATACTCTTGTATAGTGTTGGATCCACTCTCTTGCTAGAGTCTTCCTTGCTCAATTTTAGACCTATTGCTGTTGGTGTGGGGGCTACCTTACTATTCTACATTTTAAATCTCTCCAAGATCTGGCCTGCATATTTTTCTTGAGAGATGAAAATGCCATCATGCATTTGTTTTACTTCTATGCCTAGAAAGTATTTCAAGAGACCTAGGTCTGTCATTTCAAATTCACTTTTCATGGCCTCTTTGAACTCACCAATTAGAGCCTTATCATTACCAGTAAAAATCAAGTCATCTACATACAAGACAACAATCAATACATTACCATTTGCTGCCTTGATGTAAAGAGTGGGCTCACCATTGCTTTTGCTAAATCCATTGCTCATCAAATATGAGTCAATCCTACTGTACCATGCCCATGGAGCTTGCTTGAGCCCATAAAGAGCTCTCTTCAACCTATATACTTTTTTCTCTTCACCTACAACTTCATAACCAGGTGGCTGCTCCACATAAACTTCTTCTTTCAATACATTATTTAGGAAGGTGGACTTCACATCCATTTGAAATACCTTCCACTTGTGTTGAGCTGCAATTGCTATGACAACACGCACGGTTTCCATTCTTGCAATAGGGGCATATGTCTCATCATAGTCTCTTCCATAGTTCTTTTTGTAGCCCTTGACTACCAGCCTTGCCTTATGCCTATCAATCTTGCCTTCAGCATTGCATTTGGTCTTATAGACCCATTTCACTCCAATCACTTGCTTCTTGGGAGGAAATTCAGTTAGCTCCCATGTCTCATTTATTTCTATGGCATCTATTTCCTCATCCATGGCTTTACACCATTTCTTCTCTTTGATTGCTTCTTCAAAATATATTGGATCACTATGAGAAAATAATACAAAATTAACACTCTCATCATAATCTTCATACCTTTCATCTTGGTATATCTCCCTAAGACTCTTGGTCTTTCTTGGTAATAGGGAGGAGAGTGCGGGATTAGAATCTTCACTACTACTGCATTGTCGACTAGCTCGGTCTTCACTGGTACTCGGCACTGACACTCGATCATGCCTAGAGAAACTTGGCAATGACTAAACCTGCTTGCTTTTTCTTCTATTTTATCCTTCTTCTTGCTGTTCATTAGCATCCTCTTCACTCATAATTGACACTTTACTAGAAGTGCTTGGTGACTCATCAATTGAACCATACCAAGAATGATTTTTAAGAAATTCCACATCTCTTGAAAGCATCATCTTGTTGTTCAATGGGTCATACAATCTGTATGCCTTTGTTTCTGGGCTATACCCTATGAAGATGCACTTCACACCTTTATCATTAAATTTTTGCCTTTGCTCTTTAGGCACATGTGCATATGCAACACATCCAAACACTCTTAGGTGTTCAGCTGTCCATCTTCTTTGTGACCATGCTTCCATTGGAATTTTGTCACGGACTACCTTTGTAGGACACCTATTAATTAGGTAAACTGCTGTTGCCATAGCCTCTCCCCAAAATTTAATTGGGAGAGCTTTCTCTTTCATCATGCTCCTTGTCATTTCAACAATGGTCCTGTTCTTTCTTTCAGCCACTCCATTCTGCTGTGGTGTATAGCTGGCTGTGAGATCTTTCTTTATGCCATGTTTCCTGCAAAAAATTACAAAAGAATTGGAGGTATACTCCCCTCCTCTATTTGATCTTAGGACCTTGATATAGTGTCCACATTCTCTTTTAGCTTGGGCTTTAAATTCTACAAATTTATCAAATGCTTTAGATTTATTCTTTAAGAAATACACCCATGTCCTACGACTGAAATCATCAATGAATGTCATAAAATAAGTACTCCCCCCAATGGAAGTAACTTGCATAGGACCGACTAAGTCGGTATGCACTAACTCTAATGGAAATCTAGCCCTCCTAGAATTTCTAGAATTAAAGGGAAGCCTATGTTGCTTACCCAAAATATAAGTCTCACACTTGTCACATGAATTTCCTATACGTGGCAAACCATCTACCATTCTTTTATTTGATAATAAATTTAAACTAGCATAGCCAAGATGACCATACCTAAGATGCCGCAACTGTGAAGGGTCTTCAATCACACTCCTTAGAGCTGATTGTGTGTGAGGTGCAACACAAACTTGAGATGAGAAACATGTCTCTATCCTCAAGGGAAACATTTTTTTCTTTGTCATTTGAACTGCTGCAAGTAAGTTCTTGCTTCCATCCTTTTCATGAATGACACAGGTGTCATTCTCCATCAGCACTTTGTATCCATTTTGAATGAGTTGACCAATGCTCATCAAATTGTGCTTCATACCGGGGGTGAAATACACATTTTGTATTTCCCACTTCTCACCTTTCTTGGTGCAGACCATAATAGATCCTTTTCCCACAACTGGTAGGGTTCCATTGTTACCCATCTTAATTTCTGATTTGAAACTCTTGTCAATAAATGAAAACAAGGTTTCATTGCCACTCATGTGGTTGCTACATCCACTGTCAAGGTACCAAACCTCAGGGCTTCCTTCTTCACCAACATTACACATGATGAAGGTAGCAACATTGGGTCCACTTCCCATGTTCACATCAGGCACATTTTCTTGTCCGGACTGATCATTCTGCTTCTTCCAACATTCATTTGCATAATTCCTAGATTTATGATAGTAGTAGCATTCTACATTACTCTTATTTGAGTTGTAGTTTTTCTTACCTCCTCTTGAAGTATTTTTTGAGCTACTTGCTCCATCTGCTCTTCCTGAGCTTTCCGCTGTAGCATTCCTTTGTCCTCCATTACCTCAGCCTCTACCTTTGGAGTTTCTGCCTGAGCCATTTCTTCCTCTCCCCCTTCCTCTTGGATTTGATTGAGCCTTGAGTGCTTTCTCTTGGGAAGTGGAAGATGTAGATCTATTGATCCTATGCTCATGGGTTTGAAGAGAACCCATCAACTCATCCATTGTCAAAATAGTGAGGTCTTTTGCCTCTTCTATGGTCATGACCAAATTGTCATATTTATGAGGTAAACTCCTTAATATCTTTTCCACTATCCTCTGCTCTTGATAGTCTTCTCCATTTGACTTCAGTTGGTTAATCACATTGGAGGTCCTTGAACTGAAGTCTGCAATTGATTCATTTTCCTTCATCTGAAGGTTCTCAAATTCCCTCCTGATGTTCTATAGCTTTACTATACGAACTTTATCAGTCCCCTTGAAGTTCATCTCAAGAATATCCCATGCTTCCTTTGCATAATTTGCTGCTGCAATATTTGGGAATACCGTCTTTGTCATTGCTGCTTCAATAAGGCTTAATGCCTTAGCATCTTTCCTCCTTGACTCTTTCAAATGAGTCTTTTGTGCATTTGTGAGGGCAACATACTGAGTTGGATTAGTCACATCATTGAATCCATTGACCACAAACTCCCACAAATCATTTGCAACCATTATGGTTTTCATCTTCTTTGCCCATATATCATAATTTTGTCCATTAAAGGATGCTAGCTGCTGCCATGTCAAATACCCCAAGAAAAAAAATGCCCTAACTCACTGTGGATGTGGGGCCTCAAAGCTCTGATACCATGTGAGAAATACAAATTAAATTTAACTCACAACTCAAACCTAAACCTAAAAATTTTACTCAGCACTCACAATTGCCGAGTGCCAATTTTTCTCGGCACGTGAATGTGCCGAGTGGAAATTTTGCTCAACACCAACAGATGCCGAGTGATAGGCAGCAGGTGCCAAGTGAGCTTGACACAAAGAGGAGCTCAACACTTGAAGAAAAATGCTCGGCACAAGAAAATCTCAGCACACACATAGGAAATGCTCGGCACCAACTGAGAAAGAGGATGCCGAGTTTTCTGTTTCAAACTTAAAAATTATAACTTAGGAAATATTTCAACGTGAATGCTTTCACCATTAAAACTAGAAAACCAAAGCTTTAACCTTTCAACCAAACTTGTCAAATGCAATGAATAGAAGATGAAGAACAATAGATTAAGTATGTTGCTTGCTTTCTATTCAATCTTTCATTAAACTATTACAAAAATCTGGGAGCATTCGGCTTCAACTAGAAAACCCTAAAACAACCCTAAATTGATAATACTTCAAACTTTAATAAACTTTTAAACCTGCAACTCTAATGGCTGCATATAATGGTGCCTGGAGCAATCACTGCTTCAATAGGACACATCCAAACAACAACAAACTTACAGAGTGAACAAGGGAAACACGTGCAATTGCAGGCACAAACTCCTTTCCTTCTTCCTTCTCTGCTAAGCTCTGCAACTTCTCTTTGATCTGCTTGATCTGCAAACTCTCTTGAATGAATGAATGAATGAACATTCCTTTTGTCACATTCCATTTTCCCCCTTAATGTTCAAATTCAAAATCTCACCTACCAAATTTATGTTTTCTGTCTGTTCTGCTCGTCGTCTGTTATGCATTAAATATTCCAACACCATGAACCAACTGGGGACAACCATCTTAATGGGGCATGCTCTGGATTATTATAGCAAAAAAATGTTTTGGGGTCATTTATTACCGAGATGTAAAATATCATGACATAATTAATTTATAATCATATGATACTATGATGTGAATTGAGTTCTTTTTTTAATCTAAAATTGATCTACGAATTTGTGATAAAAAACTTTTGTCTAATTTGAGTTTTTTTAATTTTATTTGGCTTTCTGAGTTCTTGTGGAGCCTGGGTTTTTTGAACTATGATCACCACAGTCAATTGTATATTAAAACTAGAAGAATGATGTTCTATGATATTGTTTTAATTATCATCCCATTCAATTGGATCTTGATTTATTAAGAAGCTGTCAATGGCATTATTCATGATCATAGGCCAATGCATCATCTGGAATTGCGGTGGATAGTGAATGCAAGCTCAAGTTTCTGGAGCTGAAAAGCAAGAGAACTCATCATTTTATCACATTCAAGATTGATGACAAGCTAAACATGATTACAGTCGACAAGCTCAGTAACCCTGGTTAGACTTATGATGATTTTACTGCTGCTCTTCCTGAAAAAGAGTGCAGATATGCAGTTTATGATTTTGACTTTGTAACCGAGGAAAATTGTCAGATGAGAAAAATATTTTTTATTGCATGGCGAGTTATTATCAATGACAAAATGAATGTATACAGCTAATCTATATAGTGCTCATGATAGTTTTAAGTATTCACTGATAATCTATGCTTGTTTTCATATGTGGCAAGTCTCCTGATACTTCTAAGGTCCATAACAAGATGCTTTATGCAAGCTCTAAGGATAGGTTCAGGAGAGAACTTGATGGGGTCCAGTGTGAAGTCCAAGCAACAGATGCCTTTGAGATAGGGATTGAGAACATTGTAGAATTTTCTACTCATACCAACTCTGAAATTTAAAGAATAATCTTGTTGAAAGATAAAAGCAGAAAATTATAGAAAAAGAAAAAAAAACAGAGCTAGTTAATGATGAAATTCTATTATTCATTCATTGTGTATCAATTACAAAATGTGATCATTTATGCAAAACCAATCACTCCATAGAATAAGAAATCATGGTCAAATACCCAGCAATAACTGACACATGTAAGTTTTATCTCCAACTAACATAATACAGTATGGAAATAGTTCAGTTTCACCATCCAAACTAGAAGGTAAGATTTAGAGGAATATGCACTGTTAGTTTGAATTAATCACCAACATATGTAATGAGCTGTTAGTTTGAATTAATCACCAACATTAGGGAAAAAACTCGCTAAGCTACTTAGGTTGATTGTATGTGATTTAGGCAGAGTGCGTATCTAAAGTTTATAATTACTATTTGGGGATCAGATCGATTCTTGATGTTGTAATGTGATGTTTTCTATCTTGTTTTGAGTTGGACACCGTTTAACAGTGGCAATAGGTTTCTAGTAGAACAATGACTATATATATGTGACTATTTTGTAATTTCAATAATTCCCAATGACTTTCTAGATGGAGATTATCTGGATTGTTTTTTGGTAGTGTTTGCCCATGGCCAAGAAGTCTACTGCCTCTACAGTGCTTCTCTGAAGAGGTAGATAACAAAGCCTATCATGTTTATAATAACTGAATTAAGTACCACCGTGTTATATCTGAAGTTTTGTTATATTAAATATCTTTGGCCGCTAAAACCTCATGAAGATTTATCAGTAAGAAATGCTATTAATTCATTGCACAATTTGCCTTCTTCTTCCTCCTTTTCAAGCCGCTTCTTTTAACTCTTGAATGAGTGTTTTTTTGGCGATCCATAATTGGGAAGCATTTTCCTCTTAGATGGTTACCCAAGCTTCTTTATACTTGAGTTGGATCTCATTCTAATTGAGCTTCACTAGAAGCTCTCTCCATAGATAAGCTATGAATTTATTCATATGCTAAGTCCATGAGAATGGAACATGGCTAGAAGCAAGGGACCACTCAGATTGTTACCCCGAAGCCATAATGGAATTCGCCATATTGAGATTGTGCATATTGATCAATCTCGTAAGCCATAAAGGAATTCGCTCAATCAACTTATAATGCTCAAATCGATAATTCTGATCAATTTGGGTGGCTAACCAATCAACAATTTCCCCCTCAATTTTGCATCCACTTAGGGCCCGTTTGGCCACGAGCATAAGAATGGAGAATATGCATGTAATATTGGGAATAGGAATGGCTATTCCAATAAAAACAATTTTTTGGAATGAGTATAAGCTCATTTTAGAGGCAAAATGTAAATACGTATTCCTATTCCCTATTCCATTCCATAAACCAAACAAAAAATAAAAATAATATTCCAATTTTTCTATTCCTATTCCATCAACCAAATGTTAGTGAAAGACGAGAAAGCTAGAATTTGAGTTCTCTGGTTCCAAAACAGATTTTTTTGAGGATATTGATAAAATTATAATATTAAATTCAAATAAATTTTAATTTTAATCATTTCTATCAATAATGTGTAAAAATGAATTAATTTAGACTTTGATTAAATTATAATAATATTTTAAAGAAATTATACAAAATTTAAAATCTTAACTTTACATATAAAATTAAAATCTAGAATAAAAAACAATGACTATTAGTCAAGAGAAATGTTTAACACTTTTCAATATTTAAAATAAAAATCTTATCATCTAATTTAATTTTTTATTTGAGCAATACAAATATTCTAATGGTTGAAATATAAATTTAATTTAAACTATATAATTTTACTATTAATTTAATTGAAATTTTAATTACTATTTATATAACTTAATATATTAATTATTTTAACCAAATAAAAATATCCCAATTTCAACCTACTATAACCAACATAAATGTTCACTTTTGATACTTTATAAGAAACAATAAATATTGTATTTAATAAAAAAATTTTCAAAAGAAAATTAAATTTTGGTTTTTTTGATGAATAGTATTCTCTATTAAGAGGCCAAATCTAAGATTAATTAGATTAATTATTATGTGTTGTGTTTAATCATTATTATTATTTAGTAAGTGCGAGTAGATTTGAACACAAGACCTCTTCGATAAGAGGCTCACAATTTACTATTGTGTTGTAGGCTATTATATATTGATAGTATTCTTATTAATTAATATTAAAGTTACATATTTCAGAAAGGGGGCCCAGAAATTCATGAAAAAAAAAAAACTAAATTTTAAATTAAAAGCTTATAAAGATAAAAGTATTGAAGATATTAACAATATAATTACAAGATTTACCAAACTCAATGGTGGTTCTAACTTTATATTGATTGGAGGCTAAGGTAGCATCCCTTGTGGGGATTTTAGTGTTGTCTTTAGCATGTTCTACACAATTATACATGTTAGGGTTGAGTGACTTGAGGTGGACCTGTTGAGTGACTTTAGGTGGAGCCTATGTCAACATGTCAACATGTTTAATTGAAGGTCTTTGAGGCCATGAAGACAAACATTGTGCAAGTCATTAGCATACTATTTGACTTGATTAACTTCTGAATATAATAACAATATGTTCATAGAGTGAATTTTTAGCCTAGAGATTATGACTAAGAGATATGTATATATGTCTTTAATTGGTTTATCCAGATTCAAAACATTAGTACATTCTCAAGATTTGATGTTATAGGTTCTTTAGCATTTCTGCTAAGTCTATTTTTATTATTTTCTCTAAAGAAATTCAAGGTTTTTCTGTATTTTCTTTTATTGTTTAGAAAATTCTTCTCCCTAGCTTAACCTTGGCATAGATGTTGCATATGATGGATAATATCTAGTTAGTTTATCCAATTTTTGCATTTATGTTTCTTATGAAGGATGTATTTATAATAAAAATAGAACTCTTTTCATGGAAGAAAGAGGTCTCAAAAGTGTTTATTGAAAGATTTGGACTTGGAAAGATTAAGATTTAAATGTTAAGTTCTGCTTTGAGTCTTAATGTGAAGAGCTCATAAAATAAATCAATTATTTTAAATGTATTTTATTAATTTATAAATAATATATTTTAAAAATTAGATAGTAAAAAATCTACCAATTCAAAAATATTTAAAATCTTTTATTTATTTTCTTTGTATTATCTTTATTAAGAATTTTTTAAATTTAAGAACCATTTTATTATTTTAACAAAATTATTAGAATAATAATATTAAATAATAATAAATAAAGAGTAGAAAAATAAGTTGAATCATATAACTACCTCTAATCTTACTTTAAGAGATCTTGAAAGAAAGGAACAAAATGTTATTTCAAGGAAAGAACATGGAAACAATTTCCCTTCTCAATAAATAATAGCCTTGGAAGCAAAAGGTAAATAGAAAACAAGTTTATAAAATTAGGAAGGAATGACATGGATTACAAATCCTTCTCGGTGGGTCAAAGAGTAGGAAAGAAACAGATCAATTTGAAACACCTTCAGTAGGGTTGTTATAAATTAAACTTTGAAGTGATTTCTAGAGGTAGTCTATGGTGTTGCAAGAATAGGAAGCATAGTGTATAATTGGGATGACAATGTGCGTGCAAGGATCTCAAAGCCCGTAGGTAAAGCTACAAAAATATCACACAAATAGTTGCATCAATTGAAGGATTGATGATTTGAAAGATCTAAGAATTAAGAAATTAAAAAAATTAAGAGATTCACAAATCATCCCCAATCCAGTAAGAACTAAGGACTAAACAAACTTTGAATTAGAAAATTAATTCTAAAATAGGAAGAGTATTGGACTTACAGATTTTTTTACTTAAATCACGATTAATCACATCTAAGATTCTAAAGGTAACAAAAAGGAAAATATTAAAGTTGTACAATGTCTGAAACTCTAAGAGGTTAGTGATGTGTGTATGTCTTTACTCTATTAAAAAAAATACTTCTATGTTACCAATTTGAAATCTTTTTTTAATTTTACATTTCTTAAATTTTTCTTCACTTAAAAACCTATCGGCGTACCCCTTGCACCTTTAAAGTTTACTCACCTTTACTTACCCCTGATCGCTATTTGACAGGGGCAATTAAACTTACCTCCTGATATCACGATTTCAAAGTCCATTCCACACATGCCTCTTTAACGAAATACTTAAGAGGAACATTAGAATATTTTCATATTGGAAAATACATGGCCAAAATAATATTTTGAAACAAAGATTGGTAATACTTATATCATCCTTAAATATAAAGCTTTACAATCTTTGATATTATAACTTATCGAAATAAGGCTCCCTTTGGATTAAATTAAATCAATCATACTTACCTCTGTATAACTTACCACTCGCAATGTCAGAAAATGAAATAAAGTTGCTCTCTGAGATTTACCAAAAGATCTCTTGAAAATGATTTAATATTTGAAACAAGATCTTTCCCGAGCTATTTGGCATAATCGAAAATTGAAAATATCTGCCCTCGTGATACCACGATTTCACAAACCTTTGACTTGGTGCCTTCAAATTTAGGGTTAGGGTTGGTTTTCTGCACTTTGATGGAGAATCCAATGTAAATGAATATATGACGTGCTTCAATCATCATATAGCTGAGCATATGTTGCTACTCATATTGGAAGATTCAAATCACGTATGAATACTGAAGGTTGATCAATCAATTACCAATTATCTTGGGATGCTCGATTGCATTAGTTTTTGCGCATCAAGTATGACTGGGACTTAGTAATTTACGCTACCATCTCTTTAAATATGAGAATGGTATTGTTTATCTTTCTTTGATCCATTGGTGATACCCGTGCGATGCACTCCACATTATGAACCCTAATTTGCCAAACCAGATATCTCTTCTTGGAGCCACTGCGATTTGGCAAAATCATCCGATGTGCAGACATAATAATAGATCCAGGTCAGACTATGATAAATTCTTGGAGGCATATATTATCAAAAGACAAGTGCATTATAAAGTCATATATTTGATCAAAAGGCATTCTCTCTTACTATTATTAGTTTTGCAGTCATTCTTTAAGAGAATTCGAATAGACAATGCACCCAATTTCTAGAGAATTTCCGATCGACTACATTGACATTATATTAATGCACGACAAATACATTCTCTTTTGACAAATATTAAAATCTCTAGGGATATGTTAATAATACATTACTTTAGAATGCACTGTGATATTTGAAACCCCGTCATTTATTTATAAAAAAAAATGCACAATTTATTTCTCAAGTAAAGAATGTCATTTATTTATGCATTTATAAGTCAAAATAAGCATAGATTGAATATGTAACCTTACTGACTTGCAAAATGATAAATGTAATTATGCAGCTTAAATCATTTGCACAAATATTGTCTGGGGAGCATGTAACATCCAGATTTTTTGAGTCTAAATTAACATTTCGTTTCATAAGAAGACAGTTATATCATCGTTTTGTGAATAAGATTTATCTCAGTTAAATAAAATTTCTTAACTAAATACTTGAAATACCATTAAATGAAATTACCTCAGAAATTGAAATCACATACTCGAAAAACTAAGTCTAAAAATCAACTAAGGATGCTTCTGCAACCACTTGGATTAGTCCACAAATACACTATAACAATTTCACAAGTCGACTATCATCTAAAAACTACTATCTCAAAAATCATTTGATGATTACAACTAAATACCACTATAATTTAAATTAGGGCATCACATATCATTATACCAATTAGGGTATCAATTACTACTGGTTCATTTAGGGCTCTCGATACTGCTTTACCACTTAGGGCTTCCACAACCACGGATTCAATTTAGGGCTTTTGCAATGACGGATTCAATTAGGGCTTCCATTACCACTGTATCATTTAAGGTTTCAGCTATCATACAATTAATTAGGGCTTCAAATTTCTTTTCCTTCCAATAACTTAACCATGATAGTAACTCAAGATTAGAATTATACTTATATTCGTTATTCCTATAAATGAGAAATAATTCATGATTCTATAACTTGTATGTAGGTGTAAAATAATGGTAACAACAAACTAACTCAATTTAATCTTACCTCCTCTTATATGCAAATGATAATACCTATTTTCGATAACAGTTCAATGCATAGATTATCTCTGTCTAATGCATATCTGACATCTTGAGAGAGATGAAACATTGTTAGGGGCTTAAACACCCAACCTTGAACCAAATCTTATTCCCACACGATCTCTAACGAGAAAGGCCCTCCCTACCCGGAATTGACAGGGGAACATCTTACCATCCACTGAACTTCAAGATATAAACATGCCATACAACTTGGCAGTAGGAGATCATCATAATAGGAATATGCATGAGCTATTAATTATTTCATATTAAATGATAAATATTGAAATGTCACAACTGATACTGCTTCATATTAATGATGATTCCTTTCTCACAACTCGTCACCCATCTTCTCGGCTACACAGCTGGGTGAGTCCCAAGTATCCAGAATCCTCAGAATAGACGACTTATCATTTATTCAAGAAGATTACATACAATTATTATTTCACATTTTGTGACTATGTTCTTTAAAGATCTCAAAATTGACAACATTCTAACTGAGTGAATCATGCAAAAGCTATAGAAATATTTTATGTATCACTATATGAATACTGATGTCAACCTTTTCACCTCCTCACCCTATTCAGGCCTCCATGCCGATGATTCTCAGGTGTATTCAGATTAAAGATCACAAAGATACTTTACAACTTCTTCACCACATACTGACATCTCTGCCTAGTAGATTCCTAAACTAAATTTAATTGCTCACAGCTTTCATTGCTTTTCAATTTCTTGTATACACGGTTTGATACACTCTTAAGAATTAAGAAACATCTATGATAAAGAGTAGTCTCCATTAACTCGAAATCTATTACCAACCAATATGATTTAGTCTATGGTTGTAATGATTCCAGAATGTTGGATTTTTTTACAATTTCTTATTCATTCCTAATAGAAAAATTTAAACTCTAAACTTCATAGCTTTTCCATTCATCATTTGAGACAGTTTAGGGTCAATCAACGATATGAACACATAATTAAAACAAAAATGTCAGACTTATATGGATAAAATAATGCATAACAAAATCAATGATGGTAGACAGCTGGTTCTACTAAGATGATGACAATCTTAACAAGGAAAAGGAAAAACTTTCATATTAAATATTTGTTATGTTATTCTCAAGGAAACGCTTCGATATCTCTACATGAATTTGCCCAAAAATTTGATAATGAGCCTTGCATCTAGAGATAATCCGCCAACCGACACAGAGACTCACTTAGATGATGCAACATAGTATGAAGTCAGGAAAAAATTGCAATTCAAAAAGGATCTCTTACACAAGAAATTTGATTACCAAAAGGAGTATGATTGCCGTAGGAGAAAGAATGGATGCCGACAAAAAATAAGGAAAACTATTAAATAAATAAATAAGAATAAGCATGCCTCTATGTCTTCCTATAGTTACAAGATTCATTTCAAATTTTCCAAAGTCTAAATGAATTTAAAAAACATAAATATTATTAAACATGCCAAACAATAATCGGTTGAAAGCAAGAATAATAAAGAAGAGAATAGAAATAGAAAATTAAAATTCAAAGATTATAATAATATAATTATTATAATCCAAACATTATTATAAAATACAAATTTTAAATTATTAAATGATAATGGTGATCATGGTTATATTTAAATGAATATTTATAAAAAATTATTAAAATATTTATTAAAAAACTCAATCATTATAATTAAACTATTTATTAGAATAACTCATGCGATTCCATAGATATATTCTGTTCCAAGTCGCTAGGTACTCTATCTGTCTGCCCAGTGATGGAGATACCCTGCCTAATTCTTTTCTGACAATGCTTCCACCCCTTCGACATGCTCCCTGCAAGAATTTTCTCTATAATTAAATTATAAATTATATAATCATAAATAATCATAATAGTTAACCTTTCATCTTAATTCCCTGAATTTGCGATTAACGATCAACTAACATGTCATCTTAACTTGAAATCATAACGACTAACTATCTTACCATTTTGCTAGACTATATCAAATTAAACTGCTAATTGACTTCATGTGAACCTTAGTGTTATATTTCAAACTAGGTGAAAAATTGGGATGTAACAGAGCAATTTTTCTTTAACATATTAGTAATAAATTAAACACTTATATTTTGTAAAATAAATGCTATAGAAATGACTTATATTAGGTAATAAATGATAATAAGAGCACTTAGAATTAAAAATTATAATATATATTCTCAATGTAAAGAAATCAGAGCTCAATCTAGTGCATACCTGAACTATTCTGATTTTGGGGAACACATACCTAGGAATTGACCACATAGCATATGTATCTAGAATTGAATCTATGAGAGCATATGATTTAATAGAGAAATTATACTTCCTGGATTTGGTGACGAACACTAATTTTTTTCAAAATTTTAATGTTCCAACACAATGAAAAGGATAAAAAGTACAAAGAAAAATACTTTGGCATCAGAATGAATATGAAGGTAATAAAAAATGAATAAATCTAAAGTGGCATAGTTAAACGTGGGACATAAGTCATAAATTTTAGGACCTTCAATTATAAATAAGAACCTAATCTTCACAATATAGCTGACTTCATATATTAGATAGGAATTCAACAATATTCCAATACCTCACATAGTCAACTATTTATTGAATCAATAAAGGAAATAAATAAGTAAAACAATAAAACTAAGAAATATCATGTCTAGTAAATTACACGAAGAAAGTGTAATATTAATCTAATTTGGAAATTCTATATCAACATAATTTTATGAGAAAGATTGCAAGCATGAGAAAACCTATGAATTAATTATAAAAAATCATTATTTCATAGAGATTTAGTCCATTCAACTCTTAAAACTATAGAAGGAAATACACTTTAAAGCTTTCTTAGTTAATAGACTTAAGAATCTAACTATATTAGACTGTAAGATTCTATGGAAATAATGAAAAAAGGCTTAAAGAAATATTCTAGATGGAAAACATCAAGAAATAAGATAGAAAATTTAAATTTAAATTTTTTTATATATAATCCTAAATCTTTTATTAATAATTATAAAATATTTATAGAAAATTAGCAAAGAATAACACTAAAAATAGAATAAAATATTTGTTAATAAAATTTAATTTAATTTAATTTAAAAAATTACTTGAAACTTATCCCAAAAAGCATTTAGAGTAACATCTCTTCTCTTAATAAAATATTGAGATTTTGCTAACAATGATCTTGCCAAGACAAGTCACTTTGAAGCTATACCTAAAAGGAAGGACTTGCACATTGTGAAACCTTAGCCACATGAAGGAAAAAATCATACAATGCAACACTTTGAAGTGAGAGGGGTCCTATCATAGTGCATTTTTCAAAAAATGCTCATTTAAATGTGTAAAGAGGCCCTAAAAATTGTTGGGCAACATGGATTATTTCTACAAATGTAATAACAATGCCATTGTTATTTGTGTGTTCCAAATGCAGATTTGAAGACTTATAAATATGAGAGGAGACATGCCTCATGAAGGGATGATTAATTATCATTAGATAATAACAATATATTAACAATAATATAAATAACTATATGTGTGTGTGTGTGTGTGTGTGTGTGTGTGCGTGTGTGTGTATAAAAGAATATTTATCTAAATGATGATTTACCATCAATAATGTATCTCATGATTGAATCAATCCAACTAAAGCTACAATAACACCCCCTCATACCTAGGGATGATTTTTATAGAACACATTATGCTCTCAAGTATATGAAGAGATATCACCTCAGTATGATATTTCTAGAATGACATATTTAATAAGGATATCAACATATATTGATCAACTTAGATAGAATATACTCGATTTGTTGATTGATGGAAGTATAAACAAGATAACAAGATACTGGGGGGAGGGGAGTGTGAATTTGAATCTTAAGCACTTTTACTTTTTACCAATTCATTCACACATTTACCAGTTAACTTATGCATGTAAAAATTATAATAATAAACTTGCTGTAGCATGTAAATTTGATCTATCACATGCAAGAAAATTTAACACATAACAAAATATTTGTTACCTAGAAACCCTCCAAGATGAAGGTAAAACTGGGGTGGTGATGACACCCACAAATCTTCACTACTTCAGTAATAAAGTTAACCTATTAGGGTTACAATGTTTGATCATAAAATATGATCTACCTTGTGACAAGTCTTCCCTATTAAAAATGTTTGAGATTGCTAGGTCTCACCTTGTTATAGGATTTAACACTTACAATAAATGTTAAGAGATTTACAAAAGATTTGTTAAGACCATTTTGTTAAGAGATTTACCCTGATTCAAGTTGGTTAGAACTGATTCAATACCTCTCTCTTGGTATTCTTTGTAAGATGATTTTGAGTCTTCTCCTTGCTAACTGATCTTTTCCTCTAACCTGATAATACTTTTCTTCCCCTTCAATGCTTTGATTAGGTCACTTTCTCTGTTAAGAGATAACAATATACTTTTATTGACTTCTAATCTGATCAAAGAAAGAAACTCTTTTGAAAGTATTGAGTGATCTTTCACTTCACTATTTGCATGTTACTCCTTGCTCACATACAAACTCTTCTCCTCTCATCTCACCTCCATCCATATGATCTAGGTTAAGATCTTCTCTATTTAAAGAGTTTCGTAAAGATTTTTCTAGATGCTTCCATAATTAGCCTCTCCATCTGAATCATTGCGCACAAAACATAGAGATATGTAATCGACATCATTAATGCATAAAAATCTCTAAAAATATTAAATATTTCTTCCATGTCAGATTGAAAGCAATTTACCTAAAAATTTGTTCCATTCCCGACTTTCATGTAAACTTTGCATTAGTCAACCTTTACTATTTTCTAATACTTGATATTGTTGTTTCTCAGTCTATATTGTGCTCAGAACATACTATGTAACTCGAGACTTGTATTCTTGAAATTGCTTGATCAATGTTTGAACTCATCTTGTATAGAAAATACTCAGTGACCATACATTTACTTGGCTCGTATAGAGCTCGATACATACTTTCTTATGTACATGACTTGGCTTATATAGAGTAGTGTAGTCTTAATGATGATCATTTGACTCTACCTTATAAATGACTAAGTGTTTGACACTAATAGACAAAAATAGTTAGAGATACCAACAATCTCACCCTTTGAAATTAGTGGAAAAAAGACTTTGTCATATTTACGTTGTTACAAATACAATCTGATATATGCTCTCCCCCTATGTCTTATGACTTATGCCAAAAATGAATAATGAATAAACAATGTAAATTGAATATGATAACAAATTGAAATAGTTAAATCCTAATAGCAATATCACACAATCATTTCCCCCTTTAACAAATCCATTTCCCCCTTGTTTTTGAACACTGATATCATGACTGTTGGGGTTGAAGAGGTGGAAGAAAACCATATTTATCAATAAATGTCTTATGAAATCGAGTGATCATGGACAATGCATGATCCCATGTGGTTATTGCTGCCTCCAAAATGTGATTATGCAATTGTAATCTTGCAACTAAATCAATTAAGCTGTCAACTACTTAAATATTGTGATCTTCTTTGATAAGATCCTAGGCTAATTGCATCTCCCTTTGCATGATCTCCAAATGAGGTACCAACATTGCTTCAATAGAGATCAATTTAGATCTCATGTTGCTGTCAGCTATCTAAAGCTTGACCAATGTGCCTTGAGCATTCAGTAAATTATTGTAATGATCAATATTAGGTCCTGTTGATTGTGAAAGAATATTATTTCATCTCTTCATCTCAACTTGAATTTGGTTTATTTATTTGTGCCTGAATATCATTTTTGAATCTTGGCATGTCTAAAAAAATATTGTACCTTCTGTATAAGTTTTGTCATAACATGTATTCAATCTTGCAATTGCACTTTCTACTCTACAATGATTATGGAAACTTTGTCCACAATATTATTCTTGAATCTTGTAGTTGACCAATCCATCAATTTCTCGTTTGATTCCATATTACCAACATTGACTTGTTCAACAATATTTACAAGTTGGGTAATGATTGGGGCCTCTTCATCAAAAAATTGACTATCAAAAGAATCAACAAAAATATTTTTCACATCATAAAGTACCTACTTTTTCTTATGCTCTCTCCTTAACTCTTCTTGTCATTTCTTTTCCACCAAAATCTCTTGTAAAAAAATTATTTGTTCCAAGGTGAGATTTTCCAAGTATAATTGTGGCATCTCAATTATTTCATCTAGACTGACTTCAATATCTAGTGACTTGTCCTTTATTGATTTTTTGCTTCTACTTGGTGAAGGAGTACTACTGCCCGACACTACTTTGGGAGTGGGTGGGGGAGTATCACCACTTGGTCATGCTAGTATTTTAGTACTTGAGATAACAATGGTCGCACTCGGTTCAACTCTACTTATTTCTTTAGTTTCCTCAATATGAGGTTCTGAAATAGTTTGACTATCTAAACTTTTGTTTTGCACCTTAGTTTTTGCCTCTGTATCATGATCCTTGATTGCCCAACCTTTAGAGTGTTAGGGGTGTTGACATATGTTGGTGACATGCTTCCTTGTGAACTTGGCACACCTAAAATTTCTCCACTACTGTAATCATCTTCAATGTTTACAATTATAATTTTCTTTCTTTGTATCTGTGCCCTTGGTTGATAATCCAAAAATGCTTTTCCAAACCAATTCATCTTGCTATGCTACAACTTCCATTTTATTTTGTAAAATAAAAAGAATTCTATACTTAGGAACAAATTTGCTCCTATACTTTACCAAAAATGTTTCCTGTTGATCCTAGGGTAGATTAGGCATTACTTTGACTAAGCTGTTAGTTCTTATCTTTTCTCTTCTTCTTCTGCCCGGTGTAAACTTTTGTCTAGTCTATCATATAAATATTTAGGTATATTCTTCTCAATTTCACTAGGGGCTAGCTTATGATTAGAAATCATATCCATCATAGCCTCCTCAATTATGGTTCTGTCAATATTATCTAGTGTATCATATTTTACAAAGCTAAACCTAGAGAATCCTAAATATCTTCTTAGATTTGCACATACCTCTTCAATAGACTTAGATTTCACTTTGGGTGGTCCTCTAACCAATCTCCTTCTCTTGGGTTTACAAGCATTGGGCTCAGTAGTCTCTGCTACTCTCTGCTTTACAGTCTTCTTGACACTAGCAACTACCTTAGTTCTTGGTTTATTTGGTGGTCAAGGAGAGAGGGGTGTCACTATTGGATTCTTCTCAATTCCTTGAGCCATCTTTCTTGATGGAGTGACAACAAATAGGTCTTTTCCCTTGTCACCTTTTTCTTGTTCCTCTTCCTCACTACTGCTTTCTTTTTCTTCATCCTCTCCAAGACCTTGTATTATTTGCAATGGTTCTTTTCCATTCCCTATGGTATTCAATTTTGCCTCTAGGTCTTCAATCATTCTTTTCCTTTTCTTCTCCTTAGAAACTATCTTGATATTTACAATTATTCTAGCCTTAGCTTCCTCATATTTTCCAAAAGATTCACTCTTAGTGTCTATTTCTTCTCTCAGTAGTGCAACAATGTTTACACTCACTAAATCACTATCAATTTCATAATAAAAACTTTGTAGCCAAGCCTTCCTCAGCTTCACTACTGTCATGTCCCCTTTTCAAATAAATAAAAAATAATAATTTTTGCTAAGGCAGGCAGGCCCAAGAAAGTGAAGTTTCAGAAAAAGGGGGTTAATCTTTGGAAACCGTTGGAATAATAAATGAAAATTATTATTAAAATATGTTTCATTAACCTCTTTCGGACATGAGTTATAGTTATGCTCTCTTTTAAGGGGTTTGGAGGCATTTTGGGCAGATTATAGAACTTGATTTTTGCTCATTCTTTGTTATTCTTCAGAGGCTGCCAAACCTGTGGAGAAGGAGACCCAAGAATGGGAGTTTGCAGGTTTCTAGGAAGGCTAAGGATGGGATTTTGAAGCCATTCCATGTGCATGCTCATACAGAGTTTGCCTTTGTGCTGAATAGTGTAGATTTGTGGGTTTTTGGGTGTGTTTTTTGCATGAGTTTGGTGTTTTCAGTTGAGCATTTCATATCAGTTTTGGTTGCTGCTGTATTTCAGACTTTAAGCTGTTAAAATAGAGCTGAATATATGTATTGGGACATGATTAAACTTTTGAGATAGTTTATTAGTGTTTTTGTGGTGTTTCCGGGCATTTTTGTGTTAATTTCGGGAGCCCGATGAGCATAGTTTTTGTCCTACATTTGTGAGCTATTGTGTAAAGGCTATATAGATCTAGAAATGTCATTTTGTAGGCTGTTATGCTGCTGAAAAATCTGTAAAAATGTCCACTTTCAGATTTATTAATAATAGGTGAAGCTGTGAAGCTTTTGGCACAATTTCTGGCATACCCGATTTGGGGTTTCTTGAGAAATTTGGAGGATCTTTGTGATATTAGTTATTTGATCTTAAAGATCTGATTAAAGGTTGGAAATATCATAAAAAAATCACAAAAGGGAAATTTCAGTGGTATCAGAGCCATGATCTTGCCAGCCTGAGGGTTTGTAGAAGTTTGCAGGTCAGTTTTGACAACTACCCAGATCTTGCATTTCAGTTTTGAGAACTAGCCAAATCTTGCATGTCATAATTTATGATTGCATGTTGCTTCTAATCAGATGCATGTCAAAATTTATGGTTTCATTCTACTTCTAATAATTTTCATGTTAGTTCTTGGTGAATTTGGTGGTTGTAGAAGTTTGCATTTCAGTTTTGACAAGTACCCAGATCTTGCATGTCAATTTTGACAACTACCCAGATCTTGCATGTCATAATTTGGTGGTTGCATGTTGCTTCTAATCAGTTGCATGTCCAAATATATGGTTTCATGCTACTTCTAATCATTTTCATGTTAGTTTTTGGTGAATTTGGTGGTTGTAGAAGTTTGCATGTCAATTTTGACAACTACCCAGATCTTGCATGTCATAATTTGGTGGTTAGATGTTGCTTCTAATCAGTTGCATGTCAAAATCTATGGTTGAATGCTACTTCTAATCATTTTCATGTTAGTTCTTGGTGAATTTGGTGGTTGTAGAAGTTTGCATGTTAGTTTTGACAACTACCCAGATCTTGCATGTTAGTTTTGACAACTACCCAGATCTTGCATGTCAGTTTTGACAACTACCCAGATCTTGCATGTCATAATTTGGTGGTTGCATGTTGCTTCTAATTAGTTGCATGTCCAAATCTATGGTTTCATGCTACTTCTAATCATTTGCATGTTAGTTCTTGGTGTTTGAAGAAGTTATATCCTATTGGGGTTACACTCTACTTTATCCAGAATGGACAGGTATAGTACAGAGTCTCAGAGGACACGATCTTGGACAATTGATAGCTAGAGTCAAAACAGTAGAAAGGATGGTTATTTAGACATTCGAGATAAACTTATGAAAATAAGCCATGACATGTCTAAACAGTTGGTTGAGCACCACCGTATAATGAATGACATGTTATCTGACCTAGCTAAGGTGGATAAGTTGACTAGATTTCTATTTGGCAGATTTTCTCACAGGATAGATGACACAATTCCCAAGAACTTGCATGAGGAGTTTGAGAAACTAGCTGATAGCTAGGTAGAGGTCTCAGATTCTACTCTGCCATAGGAGGTGGTGGGAAAGGATATTACACAGATTGATAGTAACGGTCAACTTGATACTCAAATTGAGACAATTGTTTACAGGTTGTCAAAGGGTGATGCCACAGGTATTCAAGATGGTATAGTTACAACAGGCAGTGACTACAGTGTAGTGGGTTCAGATGATGATTATGAGGATGTTGTTGTGCAGGATGGTGAGATACCTGGTAGAGATGAGCAAACATTGAGCATTCATGACTTTGCTGAGAAAGAGTACCAGGCACAGTTAGATGCTTCATCACATGAGGTTGAGGCAGGTAGTACTTCACATGATTTATCCCGCCAGCTGAAGGTGAGTGAAGATAGTATTTTGACTTCATTATCTCATCATGATAGGTATGTGGAGTTAGTTGGTATTGGTCATATTACTCAAGTGAGGATTTTGCTTGAGTTAGCAGCTGATTCTAGTTTACAGATATGGACTCAAGATTGTTATATTGGCATTTGGGATTCAGTTGACATGAGATCTTTAACACTTTTTGGTAGCAGTGTTTGTTTGGGTGCTATCATGGATTTGATTAGCAGATTGCACGGTGTTGTCTTTTCTTGTGCTAGCAGCTTGTCCAATGTTGGTATTAGTTTTTATACACCGATGTTGGGCTTTTTTCATATATCCATTCGGCCATACTTGCTAGAATGTGTTGATGATATTTCATATTTGGTAGTGTGTATAGATGAGTCCCAGGATCATATTGGCATTGATGACATCCAGGAGGATGCAGTGGGAAATTTTGAAGACTTAGTTTCCTTGGGTATAGAGGAGTTGGAAAGCAATGCTAATGTTTTTGATACTCCGTATGTTGATATGAGTTTTAGATTTGATTCACAGGATATGGATGGTAATACTCTAGAGACTAGTAACTTTGAGGATACTCCTTTAGACAGTGCATCAGAGGAGGTTTGTAGGAGACAGTCAAGCCAGTGCCATCATGTGTCTAATCAGTTGAGAGTTAGTGACCAAGACATTGCTATCACTTGCCAGCATTTCGATGCTGTTCGTCAGTTGTTAGTAGTTTATGGATGGGGTTCTCCTACTAGTGATGAGCAGGGAGGCAGTTATCTTTCCTTGACAAAGTTCCACTCTTTATGGGAGGCTATCCAGATTCTGAGATAGGATTATATGCAATTGGTAGCCGACAGAGATTATCTTATGAAGTGGGGCAGTACATCATATGATGCATTGTTGGCCAAGGAAGATGAGGTGAGTGAGCTTACTGAGCAGCTTGAGGTGACTTCTGAGATTCTTGAGAGTACATAATTGGCTTTCAAGGAGTCACAGTTTCATTTGGCTAAGGTGACCATGGAGTTAGAGCGACTACATTCTTCACTTGATTCTATACAGTCACAAGCTGTGGTTTTTGGTGATCCGAGGATGTCCATGGCCGAGATTGTCAGAGACAGTGGAGATGGGGATGCATCCATTCTTGATACTAACATTGAAATATCAGGTTCATTCCCACTAGAGTTAGGTTCAGTTGAGTTGGGTGTTGTAGCAGATTGTTGTATGCCTGACATAGTGGTGGCCTCTAGTATTGATGGCACAGAGACTAGAGATGTATCAAAGATCATGTGTGATGTTGGTGAGTCAGCAGTTGGCATGGTTCCTACTAGTAACACTACTCCCTTGGTGATATCTTCGGAGGTAGTAGTTAGTTCCAACATGGTTAATGATCAATTGGAGTTAGTTTCATCTAGATTACAGTCTAAGCCACTGACTGAGATTGGTGCATTCTATCGGCATTACACTATGAGGTATGCTCATCAATTTACCTTTGATGACCATGTTGATGAGATAATGATACAGAGATGTACTTTGGTTCCTAGTGCTTATCATCAGTTATGGGACAATTTGATGCCTCAAGATGAGAGTTGTGATGGGCATGACATGGCGATAGGTTCTACAGTTGACAACTTGATAATACATGACTTAGAGCAGGAGTTTCAGAGTGATGCTTCAGTGGGTGTTGTTATTGATTCTACTCCTTTGGCTATGACATCTCCTGACTTAGCTGGTGATCAGTCACAGTGGGTTGTATCACTTGTTCATGGTGAGTTGTTGACTAAGGTTGGTTTTTTTTATCAACATTATATTGCAAGGTATGTACATTAGTTAGCATTTGATCCTTGTGTTGAGGAGTTGATGGCAGGAAGATTTGGTTTGGGTTCCAATTCTTGCTATTTATCTTGTGATGGCTTTTCACCATCAGGGGTGCATGGTAGTTATGGTTATGAGATAGTGGCCAGTGATTTGCAAAGTTGTGTTGACTGCAGGAGTTGTACAGTGTGTGGATTCTCCATACTTGGTACAGTTTCATTCAAGAGCATTCACCATTGTTCCAGAGTTGGATTGTGCATTTCGTATAGGCTAGTGGGATGCGTTGATGGTATTTACGGTGTTGGCAGTTTGATTTGTCCACTTTACTTGGGTTCTGATATTTTAAGAGTTTGTTTCTCATGGGTTTTTGACTATGATGGTGGTAATTTTGGAGTTTGGTTGAGCTATAATTGTCAGTTTGATTATGGATTCCTCTTGGTCATATTGCAGAGGATATTGCAGGAGCTTGTGTTAATTGGTAGTAGTATAGTTCATGACTACATTTGGGATCCAGGTGGATTGATTGGTTTATTGTTCAGCCATTTCTTGAGGACAAGCAATTTTTGGGAGGGGAGGACTTGTCATGTCCCCTTTTCACATAAATAAAAAATAATAATCTTTGCTAAGGCAGGCAGGCCCAAGAAAGTGAAGTTTCAGAAAAAGGGGGTTAATCTTTGGAAACCATTGGACTAATAAATGAAAATTATTGTTAAAATATGTTTCATTAACCTCTCTTGGATGTGAGTTACAGTTATGCCCTCTTTTAAGGGGTTTGGAGGCATTTTGGGCAGATTATAGAACTTGATTTTTTGCTCATTCTTTGTTATTCTTCAGAGGTTGCCAAACCTGTGGAGAAGGAGGCCCAAGAACGGGAGTTTGCAGGTTTCTAGGGAGACCCAAGAATGGGAGTTTGTAGGTTTATAGGAAGGCTAAGGATGGGAGTTTGAAGCCATTCCATGTGCATGCTCATACAGAGTTTGCCTTTGTGCTGAATAGTGTAGATTTGTGGGTTTTTGGGTGTGTTTTTTGCATGAGTTTGGTGTTTTCAGTTGAGCATTTCATATCAGTTTTGGTTGCTGCTGTATTTCAGACTTTAAGCTGTTAAAATAGATCTGAATATATGTATTGGGACGTGATTAAACTTTTGAGATAGTTTATTAGTGTTTTTGTGGTGTTTTCGGGCATTTTTGTGTTAATTTCGGGAGCCCGATGAGCATAGTTTTTGTCCTACATTTGTGAGCTGTTGTGTAAAGGCTATATAGATCTAGAAATATCATTTTGTAGGCTGTTATTCTGCTGAAAAATCTGTAAAAATGTCCACTTTCAGATTTATTAATAATAGGTGAAGCTGTGAAGCTTTTGGCACAATTTCTGGCATACCCGATTTGGGGTTTCTTGAGAAATTTGGAGGATCTTTGTGATATTAGTTATTTGATCTTAAAGATCTGATTAAAGGTTGGAAATATCATAAAAAAATCAGAAAAGGGACATTTCAACTACCTGCACAAATGTGTTGTGTGTATCTACAATAAAACATGTCATTATAATACCTTGTTAGAAAGTCTTCAAGTATCCTCATCCTCATTTTCATTCTTTTCTTAAATTCCTCAAAGTAAGCATCCATGACATTCTCAAAATTTTCTCCTAATTGAGTAATGTATTCGTTTATCTGTCTAGTCACTAGTTTATTCCATTCCCAAACAACATCACCAACACTAGGAAAATACTTATAGATATAAAAGAAAATACATACAATGAGAGATCCAAACTTAGATATTGAATTCTTTTCTTTTCTTATAAATGATAGATTCTCTACTACTTGCAATCTTTTTATCTTGACAATATCATATTCATGATCTTTCATCACTATCTTCCATGCTTGATCCACTACCATACATAACACATTGTTCAATCTGCTTGACTGATAAAATTTGTGAACTATAACTCTCACAAAAAATTCTATTAGTGGATCAAAAATGTTTTTAATAGACAAACCTCATCCATTCTAGTCAACACTGACATTTTCCTTGACTTCTTCTCAACTCAGGCATCACATGGTTTCTTCTTTTCTAGGGTTAGATAGCCTGTGACTCTATGAATCATCTTCTTCTTGATTTCCATGGGTCCATTCTATAACCAATACTTTATATCATGGATTCTTCTCAAAGCAATTTTAATCCATTCAATCTTGAAATTCTTCAAAAATTCTAGGTCAGGAGAACTTAACCCTTTTCTGTCAAAAAATTTAAATTAACCCTTTAGGATTCCTTCATTGCATAACTTCTCATATGCTTCTCTGATCTTATAGTCTCCCACTTCTCTAATCTTAGACATATAAAATCTCCTAACATCATGGATCATAATAAATTTGGGCAGTATTGAGGATAACACACCCATTGAATCTCCTTTCATTGAAGTTTCTAGAATAATATGAAACTTTGCTGGAGGACATGCGTCACTCTTCACCAATTGAATTATACTAAGATCTTGGCTCATTCTAGTGGTAGATGAAGCTTCCATACTCTCTCTTAGGATTGAATTCTTTTCTTCCTCTTCTGAATTACTCGACACAGTTTAGATCTTCACTTGTTTAGGATTCTCATCCAAATCGCTTTGTGCTCTTGAAATTTTACGCAAGATGTGAGATAATGTCTCCAAAATTTGATATATACCTTCTTTTGATCGATTTATAGGGTCTCCATTAATGCTCTATATTTAGGTATGTGGAAGCCAGCTATCTCGATTGACTTTGGTGCCTTTGAACTAGGTCTTTTCTTTATAACTTGGCCTCTTCCTATCACTCGGTCTCTACCATTTTACTTATGAAGTGCTTAGTCTATGTTATAATGCTCAATCAATATAGAAAATTTTACTAACATTTGGAAACCTTTCATCAATCTATTCTTATGCATCTTTATATATGCAGATATAAACTTTGACACATTTCATGTAAGGAATTGATATATGATATATCAATTAAATATAGAGTTCCATACATACCTTGGTTGCTTAGTTTGAGATGACATGATCACCTTCTCCATTGGATTGGGTGACCTTAGCTCCATTTTCTCCACTATTTCCATCTTTTGTTTTCTTTTTCCATTTTTGATTCATCTCTTTCTTAATTTTCTCAATGTCTATTTTTTTTTTCCTTTGTCTTTTGTTTGATTTTTTGAATGTACTTGAGTCTTGTAATTCTTTCTTAGATGTCCAAACTTGTGACATTTAGAACATGCATTGTTAGGTGCATATCTCTTCCTTTGATTTTTCTAGTAAGTTTTTGTCTAAGATCTACATTCATATGCTCTATGCCCATACTTTTGACAGTTATAACAATGTCCTTTTAGTCTAGGTGTAGTAGATGCATTCCTCATTCTTGACCTACACTCACGTATTTGATGTCCTTGCTTCTTGCAATAAAAATAGTAACAAGTAAACTTAGGCTTAGGATTTTGCATACCATGTTTTCTTCAACAATTTTTTGTAATATGACCAAGTTTTCTACAATGATAACATGTTGGTTTGTCCTTTGACTTTGGATTCCTCAGCTCTCCATTCCTAGATGATTCTCCTTGCTTAGTGCATGAATGATTTGATTGATCAGTACTACTAGATGACTTCATAAGTTCTTCAAAGTACTTTGTTGCCTCTTTAGGTTTGTTGAATCTCTCAATAGATTCTTTCTCAGTTTTAGTTCATTCTTTAGTATGTCCTTCTCTAATTTGAGTTTTGCAATTTCCACATCTTTGTGATTTAATTCCTAATTAGAAAGAATCATTTGATTCATTATGTCTAGTTGTGTGCTTGTGAGATTCTATACATCTGATATTCTTTCTTCATCTCTGGTAGCCATTACTCTTTTGCCTTCCTTACCCATAGTCCTATCTTCTTCATCTTTCTTCATTTGTTTAGTTACTTCACATAATCTTATTGATTAAATTTCACGTTCTCTTTTTAGTCCTCTTATTTTTTTGTTCAAGAGTTTGGTCTTTTGAAGTAGATCTACAGATGCTTTGTCATTTGGATTGATTGATTCAAACAGTCCTTCAGTCTCAACTTCTTCATAGGAAAATTGTTTATCCTAGATAGCCAATTCCTTCCTTCTTTTCAAGGATTTCTTTAGATCTTGTCTTGATTTCTCAAGTTTTTGTAGTATAAGTTGGATGTCAATCACTCGATTGCCAATAACCTTGTCTAGTTTAAAAGCCTCCATCTCCAAGATATAATCTTTAAGTGATTAAGCTTCTCTCAGAGAACTGATGATCTGATACCAATTGTTGATTGATAAAAGTATAAATAGGATAACAAGATACTGAGAGGAGGTGGGGTGGTGAATCATAATTTTAAGCATGTTTACTTTCACCAATTCATTCACACATTCACCAGTTAACTTATGCATGTAAAACTTGTAATAATAAACTTGTCGTAACATGTAAGTCTGATTTATCACATGCATGAAAATTTAACACTTAACAAAATATTGGTTACTTATAAACCCTCCAAGATGAAGGTAAAACTAGGGTGGGGATGACACCCACAAATCTTCACAACTACAGTAATAAAGTTAAATTGTTAGGGTTACAATATTTAACCATAAAATATGATCTACCTGTAGACACCTAAAAAACCTTTAGAAAATAAAGTATTTTTATTTTCTGAAAAAGTCCTGATGACATCATCATTTATTAATTAATTAATTTTTATTCCATTAAATCCCTTTATCTTTATTAAAAATATTTAATTAAGGAATCCCTCCCAAAAATGTTTAAATCTTATTTAAACATTATTTCCTTATTTATTAATTATTTAATTAGTAAATTGACCAAAAATCCTAAAATAAATAAAAAATTTATTTTTTGCCCAAAACTTGGCCAATTTCCTTATGACCAATAACCTCTTCCAAAATCTTCTAATCCTTCTTTAATTTCGATTAAAGGCTAATCTCATCATTTCCTACCCCTAACCCCAACTCAAAATATTTAATCAAGATTAAATATTAATCCTCATGTTTATTAAAAATATTTTAATAAATATCTCCTCAACCCAAACCCTTGAAATAAATAAAACTTTATTTATTTCATAAAATCTTATCCTAAGAGGTTCTAGACTCTTCTAGAAAGTCTTCATCCTCATCCTAGGAAATTCTAGACTATTCTAGAAAGTCTTTATCCTCATCCAAAGTCTAGACTCTTCTAGAAGATGTCTTTAAACCTAATCCTAATCCCTTCCTAACCTTGTCACATTCCCTAAACATGGGTTAAAACTTCCTAACCCAAGCCAAAGTTAACAAATATCTCCTCCTTCACCCACCCTCATTGAATGCCATCCACTTGCCTATCCCTAAGCTAATCCTAAACCATCCTAATCCATCCTCTAATCATTTGCACAAGCCTAAACAAGCTTAAAACCTTTCTAATCAAGTCCAAGTCGAATTTGCTCTCATCCTTCTCCTTTCCTCCATCCTCTCACCATGTGACATGTGTCACTCCTTGACTGGCTATAAGGAAGCACAATCCATGTGCTCTCCTCTCATGCAATCTGAGCCCTCCATAAGCTCTTTCCCATCCTTGCATCTTAGCCCTCAATCCCTCAAGCCTCTTGCCTATAAATTGGATCCTTCCCCTTTGCAAAATAGCACAATCCATGAAGTAAAGTCATAATGCTATTTTGAGAAGCCATTTTACATCAAAACCATACACTCACACCCAAATTCCAACTCCATTTGAAGCCCTTTTTGAAGCATAAGCTTGAGCATACATCCTATCTATTTAGACAAAGCCACTCAACAAGAGAGCTTCTTATTGAGAGAGCCCATTAATGGCTCATATTCTCAATTGAGAGCTCATCTTAGTCTATCTTGAATTTTATGAATTTTGTTTAGTTTGTAGAAGCTTTATTTAAATTTGGTTTCTATTAGCATGCTAACATTTCTCATATACATTTTGGCACGCCCGGTGGGACCCCGCATGGGTCATCTTCATTAGCTTTTTTAGTCAAAGTTTTGTATGTTATTTGCTGATTTTGGCTAATTTTTCTTGTTTTTGTGATTGGTAGGATTGTATAAATTGGTTTTGTAGGTCCACATGAGCATGAAGAAGACAAAGGAACTCATAATCTATCTCATAGTGTTTGCAGATTTTTCAAGCTTATAGGTGGACAAAGAACTTGAAATTCTTCTTCCTCTTCTTGTCTATATTCTTCTTATTCCATCTACTTCTTCTTCTTCTTCTTGTGGGAGATCTTGGCCATTTTTTTTTTTTAAGGAAGCAAAATCATACACACTTCTTTTTAGTGCTTAAAATGAACCCCCAAATCATACTTAAATCCATTGAAAAATTAAAAATTTGCAAAAAACAAAAAATCTTTTAACAAGTGAAACTAAACCAATCTAATCATTTGCATCCTTGCAACATCAAGGTTTTAGATGCATTCATGCAAAGTTAGGAACACTTCATTTTTGGGAATTTAAAAAGAACTTCAAGTTTCCATTTCAAAAGGTTCAAAATCAACACTAAGTGCACACTAAAATCTAAATCAAACTCAAAGCATCAATCAAGGATAAAATGAGCCTCATTTGCAAATATTTTAAAGTTCTTTTAAAAATCTCATGAAAACTAAGAGTCCTAAATGGTTGCCAAAAATTGTCCTAAAATTTTTGTTATTTGTTCCAAACAAATGTTTTGTTGCAAAATCTTGAATGTTTCTTAGGTTTTTCATGCATCAAAACAATCTAGGAATATCATTTTTGGGCTTAAAACATGCAAACTAGAACACAAAATCTTGAATGAAAAGCAAAGTCCAAAGAGTCATTTTCATTTTTGAGTCCAAAAACAATCTTGAATGATCTAAGGTTAAAACAAAGCACTTCAAAGTTCTTAAAACAACACACACAATCTCAATCTTGAATGCTCAAAGGAAAAAATTTGAATGTTTAATCACTTGTCTTTGAATGCATGTTGCTAAACACACTCTTGAATGCTATGGATTAAAATCAAATTTTCCTTGAATGCATGATTGAAATAACAAATCCAATCTTAAATTCCAAGGATCAATTAACCATTGCAATATCAAACACTTCATTTGGAACTTTTAAAATTGAACAAAACAAATCTCTTTTCCACATGCAATTTAGGCAAAGTTTGATTTTTGGACATTTAAGAAACTTCGTTAAGTTAAACACAAATTTGCAAAAATTAATTTGAGTAGTTCCTTGGACTCACCTCTTTTCTAATCACCCATCAAATATTAACCATTGGTTGCAATCTCAGCGCCATTCATGGGGATGGGTCTACTTGAAAAAGGTGTTAAATGTTCCACAATCTAACTCACTCACTTGGTCTTTGAACATTTGCTTTAACTTTATCAAAATTCTTAAATGACCAAAAATCTAGATTAAATCGATCACACTTCATTTGGGTACTAAAATTGAACAACTATTGACGTGGAGGGCCTCCGGGTGCGCGCTTGAAATTGAATCTCACACACCTTTGTTTTGGGCTTAAAATAAACTCACACTCAATCTTGAATGCCTTAAAGAAAAATTAATCGATACTTGATGTGGAGGGCCTCCGGGCGCGCGGGTTTACTTTTTTGTTGACCCTAACTCTTCTTCTTGTATTCATTCTTCGATCGATTTTACTTTTGTTAAAACTTCAAGTTGGAATAAACATTGTATCTTAAAAATGAGTGCTTGCAAAGTCTAGATCAGAAAACTTAAGCGTCAGTTGGTAAAAGAACAAGCGTGTTTTTTAGCCCAAGATCATCCAAGTCTTCTCTCCCCTTGTCGTCTTTCGAGGCCATCTTGGGTGCATAAGATTAGGATCCAAAATCTTGTCTTAGATTTTTAGGAGGCCTGCTTGGGGATTTCATCACCCCTTGGGACGACCTCAACTCCAGTGTTCCGGCGGAGTATAAAAATCAGGAGGTGAATCGAAAGACACCTCTCTTGGAATCAAGATTTTGTCACTCGGGCTAAGCTTCAAGGAACTTTATACCCTTGAGAAGTGAAAGAGGAGAAGTGGGTTACCGCTCCTCTCGGCTGTGTGATATCTTTTTGGTTTCATCTACGAATTTGGGCCTCACATACCTTGCGTATATCGAGGACTCCCTAGCTAAACCAAATTTCATCCTTGTAGAAAGCTTCCTAGGATGTTGGTGTGTTTGACGTGCTTGCTCCAAAATTTTGTCTGCCTGTTTGTTCATAGCTTTTGAATGAATGTTTGCCAATTTTGGTCGAAATCCCAAAAAAGTAGAAATCTCCCAGCTCAAGGCATACTTAGCGTAGTCACTGCCTTATCAAAAAATCATCCAAGCACCCCCGCTGCAACCAAATCTATCTAGTTCCTTGCTTTCGAACAATCCCAAATCCAAAGTCTCTCCAAATCATCCCCCCAGCCAGCTAGCAACCCAATCCAAAATCACCCAAGCCTTTAAAGAGTTGTTGTCACTTTGCTAGATTTTGCTATCCAATCAATCCTACCAATCAACCAATCTCACCAAGGTTATCCCTTTGACATAGCATTGTCTAGGGTAATCCAGCTTTGTCACTTGTATCCCTCATCACCTTGAGCTAAAGGTTGGGATCCACAAGTGGTCAATCTTGTGTCATGCCCATAGGATCATTAGTCTATCCTTAAGTTGACACAATCACCACGAATCCTACACATAGGAAAGCAAAACTCTCACTTTTTGATAGCATACCCTTGAAGTCTTCCACCCACAAGAAAGCCAAAAATCTCCAGCCAATCCTCCTTAGGTCTGTCATACAGCTTTGACTCTCCCTAGGAAATCTTTCATCAGCCAATCCAAAATCTGTGCTTCATCCAAATCCAACCATGAGCTTTCGTGTTCATCCATATGCAAGACCCCATCCCCATCAAACTCATCATCAAAGCATGAAGTACCAATCCTATCATGATGTGTTTGGTCGCATTGTCCTTGCTCCCGCCACCTCCTATTCCAATGATGATGAAAATATTGTTGACTATGATGGGTATATTGAAAGCCTTAGAAACATTCCCCCAAGCATCCCCCAAAATCCAAGAGTTATTCCAAACTATCTAGTCATGACATCCGATATTCCAGCTTCCCCTCCATCACCCCATCAACCAAGCTTCCAATCTTCCACCCCCATCACACTAGCTATTCCTGTCAATCCACCTCCACCTTCGACACACGAGTCTCTAAGGAATCTCCTAGAGGAAATACAAGAAAATTTGCCTCCAACAGTCGATAAGCCATGTCATCTAATCCAACCATGTGAAGTAGTCAGTGATGAAGCTTCCCCATTTATAATATCACCTCCATCTCCCATAGCTATCATCCCCATACCATCCATCAAATTGCTTAAAATCCTTTCACTTCCCACAAGCATCAAAATCCCACCACCTATCAAATCCCTCCAAATCCTATCCACATCGCCTCCAAGCATTTCCCAAATCTCTCGTAATGACCCTTATGCATCCATCTTCTACTCACCCATCTCCACTACTGAATCCTCCATCTATCCATCCGCTGCCTTTGAAGAATCCATCCCTTCACCTCCTATCGCACCATCCACTCCAAACCAATCCTATCAAGATCCTACCCAAAAGCATGTTGACATCCCCCAAAGCATAAATGAAGATATCATCGTACCATGTCTTCCATCCATAGTGCAGTCACCATCTCCTCCATCTCCAAAACCTCAAACCATATCTCCTCCACTACAAGATATCTTGTCATCCCACCAGCTACATCAAGATCCTATCCTTCCATCTCCCCCACTCCATGCTTCCATCTTACCACCTATCCAAGCTATTCCACCATCTATAATCTACCCTCTTGGTTCACTTACATTCATCCATGGTGGCCCTCTCTCAGCAGAAGAATTAAGAACAGTATCTCCCCATTGCAATACACCTAATAAATCACTTCTACCATTTTTTGCAAGCAAAAAGTTTCCTCAGCTTGTTCAAATGCTCAATCGATGGCATTATCAAGGTCAAGGTTTAGGACCACAAGAGCAAGGAATCAGAGAGCCTATTATTGCACAAAAAAATCTAGGATTTCATGGTCTTGGATATGTATCCAAAGGCTCACCATCTAAAGGTGTTGGTACACCACACCCCCAAACCAAGCCTATCTCCAAGCCCACCATGCTAGCCTCCCATCACTCCTTCAAGAAATCTTATGTCATCCCCCCTCCACCATCTTTGCAACCCAAAACAACCTACCATATCCCCCCTTCATCCGCTAAATCCATTTTGGGTCCCTATGTCCCAAAATCTTCCATCCTCCATCCTCCTATCAGCCATCATAAAAATCCTATTCCATCCATTTCTATGCAAGATCAACAAAGGCACATATCAGGGCACATCATCCATCATCATCCCCCTACATGCTCTTTCATATCTTCTCCATCTCACAAAGCTTCTCCTAACCATCTTCCCAAAGCTTACCACAATAATGTAAATGCCAACTTCAAAATGCATAAAGCTAAAAATCCACATCCTAGGCAATCATATGTCTATTCTAAAAGACATACTCCAAAAAGGCAAAATCCAATCAAAGAATGCAAAACAATGCAAAAGCCTATGAAAAGAAAATCCAAAACCATGTGGATCCCCAAGAAAAAAGTTGAAACCCAATGCATAATGGCATCCACCATTGCTAATCCCCCATCTAGTGACTCATGTCCCCCATCTCCTAACTCCATCTTGGGTGCCTATATCCCCAAGCATGCTTCCACAAATCCTCCATCATGCCCGCATCTACCATCTATCCCCCGTATGCTCTTTTCACACCCATTCCAACATGTGCCAATGTTGCTCTTGCAAGCATCCCCATCTCATGCTCCTTTCCAACCTTTTCATCCCTCCATCTCCTACCATCAATCCCATCTAATCCAATCTATTGCATAAATCACACATCCGGTGTACCAACAGCTAGCAAAAAAATTGAACATTCCAACAGCCAGTGAAAAATCCCAAAAAAAAAAAATAGCTGAAGAAAGCCAAAATCATTCCAGCTAAGTCCAAAGTCAAAAAGTTAAAAAAGAAAAGAAAAATAAAGCATCCACTGGTGAAAACTTGGCAATTCAAGCGCCTTGGACAAGTACCATGATGAAAACTTGGCAAACAAGCGTCATGCGTAATCCTGCCATCCCCAGCTTAGCCTATCACCCTCATACTTTTGGTCATCTCTTGACATCCAACTCCATCTTCCAATCTATCCACCTATCCTCCACCCTCCATCTTCCATCTCACACCATCCACTTATCTCCTGTAGCTTCAGCCAACCATCCCAGCTATCATCCATCTCCCTAGCCCCTTCAGCTTTTTCCATCCTAGCTTTAATCCTATCACATCCATCATAAGACCTCCTTCCACATGTTATCTTCTGATTGGGGGCACTATATTCCTTGGAGATCTTGTCTTGTCCATCCTCCCTTGTCATTGGTATCTAGCTCTAGGCTATCCTCATGAAAACCTAATGTTATCTCTTTATATCCATCATAATCTTAGCTATCTACCATCCTATCTAGCCATCTCATCCTGCTCCTCTAGCTATCCTTGGTCACAAAATCTCTCATCATCATTGGATGCATCCTGCCAAATCCATATCTTTCGCTATCACCCCACCCTTAGCTTTCACATCTTGCACAACATCGAACCATCCCGCTATCCTCTCATCCTGAGCTTTTTATCCATCTGTATCATACCTATCATTGGTCTGTTAGCTTGTACCATATCTTGGTCAGCTTCAGCTTGTAAATATCTTGGTTTGTCAGCTTGTACATCCTCTTTAGCTTAGTACCATTGTATCTATCCAACGTTCGTGTCAGTTCATCCTTGATCAACATCTTGCACACATCGCACAACTCTTGGTTAGCTATTCCAATTCATCCTTTAGCTAGATTTCCTATCACCAAAGTGTTATCTTTCTTAGTTCAGCTTGCCAAACGCATCACTCATCCAAATCCACCAGCTTAGGTGCTCTCTGATAGGTCCTTGCAGGATATAGCTTTCCTCATGTCTGATCTTGGTCTGTTAGTACCTCATCCTACCCATCTCATTGGCAACTGGTTCTCTTTTGGATTTTCGCTTTCTTTTGATTTGGACTCTTCCCTATTGGGTCTTGAAATATCTTTTCCAAGCAATCTCCTTGTTCCCTCCTCAAGGTTTCCACGATCTTCCATATCATGGTATACTGTGAATGGGGCAATCAGAGCGTAAGGTCTTGATCATGTCTTTTGCTTGTTTTCTTTTTTGCTTGTGGGTTACCCAGTGTCATTTCCACACTGCTTCCTCTGGGATTCATGTGTGATGTTGGGGCAATCCTTGCGTGTTTGTTTTGAGTTAGTTTGTCAATCCTCTGGACAGTTGGTGAACAGGCCTTGATGTTCTTGGTAACCTTGGCAATTAACCAATAGTCCTATAGCAAATCTAGTGCTCAACTACATGGTGGTACTTCTCTTTGAAGTATCCCCCCGCTCAAAAAGCTTCAATGGTTTTCCTTCATCTCCATTATCCCCCATCCATATCTAGCATCCATCTCTCCTACCCCAGCTTATGCATCAGTATCTCTTTGAATCACTCATCACTCTTAGCTTTAGGGATCCACAATCCTAGTCTTAGGGATCCACCAATCCAAATAAATCCACCAAGCCTCATCTTTCGAGATCCACAATCCTAGTCCTAGGGATCTCTGAAACCCATCTTCCACCAATCTGACTCTTTGAAATCTTGTTGCATCAGCTTTATAATCCCCTCATCCATCTCCCTATCCTGGATTCCTTTTTATAGTGCTCTGCTCCTTCATCCTCCACCTTCCCTAAAGTCTTAAGCTTGCTTCCTCTTGTGCATCTGATTCTCCTTTATCATTCTCTCATAGTGAGAGTTTGAGCTAATTCAGCCCCTTCTCTTTGCCAATCTGAGTTTCCTTGCTCATCCGAGATTCTTATACTTTTCAAGAAGCCATTGAGCCTCGCTTTCTCTCCCCACCGCCTTCTTGAGGGGGCAACTTGCAGTCCATTCTCTCCTCTTCTGCTCTAGCCTTGGGCATCTTATTTTCTTATCTTTGATGCCATGCCACTTGCAGCATCACATCAAAGAGGGGCAAAATGTAGACACCTAAAAAACCTTTAGAAAATAAAGTATTTTTATTTTCTGAAAAAGTCCTGATGACATCATCATTTATTAATTAATTAATTTTTATGCCATTAAATCCCTTCATCTTAATTAAAAATATTTAATTAAGGAATCCCTCCCAAAAATGTTTAAATCTTATTTAAACATTATTTCCTTATTTATTAATTATTTAATTAGTAAATTGACCAAAAATCCTAAAATAAATAAAAAATTTATTTTTTGCCCAAAACTTGGCCAATTTCCTTATGACCAATAACCTCTTCCAAAATCTTCTAATCCTTCTTTAATTTCGATTAAAGGCTAATCTCATCATTTCCTACCCCTAACCCCAACTCAAAATATTTAATCAAGATTAAATATTAATCCTCATGTTTATTAAAAATATTTTAATAAATATCTCCTCAACCCAAACCCTTGAAATAAATAAAACTTTATTTATTTCATAAAATCTTATCCTAAGAGGTTCTAGACTCTTCTAGAAAGTCTTCATCCTCATCCTAGGAAATTCTAGACTATTCTAGAAAGTCTTTATCCTCATCCAAAGTCTAGACTCTTCTAGAAGATGTCTTTAAACCTAATCCTAATCCCTTCCTAACCTTGTCACATTCCCTAAACATGGGTTAAAACTTCCTAACCCAAGCCAAAGTTAACAAATATCTCCTCCTTCACCCACCCTCATTGAATGCCATCCACTTGCCTATCCCTAAGCTAATCCTAAACCATCCTAATCCATCTTCTAATCATTTGCACAAGCCTAAACAAGCTTAAAACCTTCCTAATCAAGTCCAAGTCGAATTTTCTCTCATCACCCTCAAAATATCTCAACCATAAAACTTTATGAAGTCCACTAGGTCATAAATGACTCTTACAAACCCTTTTATTGCTCTTACAAGTCATTATGAGGGTCTTTATGAAGATTTTATCCCTTGAGCCTCCTTTGTTGACTCATCCTTCCCCTTTCCTCCATCCTCTCACCATGTGACATGTGTCACTCCTTGACTGGCTATAAGGAAGCACAATCCATGTGCTCTCCTCTCATGCAATCTCAGCCCTCCATAAGCTCTTTCCCATCCTTGCATCTTAGCCCTCAATCCCTCAAGCCTCTTGCCTATAAATTGGATCCTTCCCCTTTGCAAAATAACACAATCCATGAAGTAAAGTCATAATGCCATTTTGAGAAGCCATTTTACATCAAAACCATACACTCACACCCAAATTCCAACTCCATTTGAAGCCCTTTTTGAAGCATAAGCTTGAGCATACATCCTATCTATTTAGACAAAGCCACCAAACAAGAGAGCTTCTTATTGAGAGAGCCCATTAATGGCTCATATTCTCAATTGAGAGCTCATCTTAGTCTATCTTGAATTTTATGAATTTTGTTTAGTTTGTAGAAGCTTTATTTAAATTTGGTTTCTATTAGCATGCTAACATTGCTCATATACACTACCTTGTGAGGGGTTTTTCCTATTAAAAATGTTTGAGACTGCAAGGTCTCACCTTGTTAGAGGATTTAACACTTACAATAAAGTAAGGACTCTATTAGGATATTTACAAAAGATCTGTTAAGACCACTCTATTAAGAGATTTACTCTAATTCAAGTTGGTTAGAGCTGATTCAGTACCTGACTCTAGGTATGATCTATAAGCTAATTTCAAGTCTTCTCCTTGCTAACTAATCATTTCCTCTGATCTGATAATACTTTTCTTCCCCTTCATTTCTCTGATTAGGTTACTTTCTTTGTTAAAAAATAACATAATAATTTCACTAACTTATGATCGAATCTCAATCTTTCACTTCAATATTCATATGTTACTCCTTGTTTATATACACACTCTTCTCTTCTCATCTCATCTCTTTCCATATGATCTAGGTTAAGATCTTCTCTATCTAAAGAGTTTTCTAGATGCTTCCATAATTAGTCTCTCCATCTAAATAATTGATCACAAAATATAGGTATTTATAATCCACATCATTAACATGTTAAAATCTCTATAAAAACCTCTACAAATATTAAATATTTCTTCCATGTTAGCTTGAAAATGATTTACCTCAAGATTTTTTCCATTCCTAATTTTCATGTAAAGTCTACATTTCTTGGCCTTTACTATTTTATGATACTTGACATTGTTGTTTCTCAATTTTCATTGTGCTTGACACATACCATGGAACTTGACACTTGTATGCCTTAAAATACACGGTCAATGTTTGAGTTTGGCTTGTATATAAAATACTCGGTGACCATACATTTACTTGGCTCCTATAGATCTTGGTACATACTTAATTATGTACATGAATTGACCTATATAGAATAGCATCGTCTTAGTGATGACTATCTAACTCTCCCCTATAAATGACTAAGTGTTTGACACTAATAGAAAATAATAGTCAGAGATACCAACATGGTTATCTTTTATAGACTAATGATTGAACCTAGCCAAATCTTGCAAGTTTATGAGTTCTCTTTGTTAACTCATTATTAGATGTTGGCTTTAAGCCAAATACTGTCACTATAATATCTTGTCTTTGCTAGAATGTCCTTGATCTTCCTAAAGAAACACTTGATACTCTACACCATTAAAGGAGCTTCTACATTTGAACCACCTTTGGCTAAAGAATTTGTATATGTTCTAAATGATTCACATGATGCTTATATAACATTAGAATTAATACATTATGGTTTATATTAGAAACCTTGTGCTGAGTAGTTTCCTATGTAATAAAGGAAATGATGTTAGTCTTCCCACTTCATTAGTAATAATAAGGCTGAAGCTTTGTATTTCTAATTAATTGCATCACCATTTTATAAGGACATTGGATCCTTAGTTATCGAGTTCCAATATTAAATTAGTTCTCATATTATGCACTCCATATTCTCCTTTTAGAGTTTATTGTGTCATGCCTCCAATAATTTCCTCCCTTTAAGGTGGATAGGTGCATATGATGATATTTTTGCCATTACTTTTCACTTATTATTTGATTGTATATGTTGACAACCAATAATTGTGGTAAATCGTATAAGTACTCTATTGATTAAAATGGTGCCCATAAGTATTGGTGACCCCTTCATTCTTGGTAGTGTTATACACAACTTTTAATTGCTGATGTTATAACAAAATTGATTATATAAGTATGAATATCAATTTTCATCTTTGCGCATAATCCTGGGTAGACTCCATACTTCCTTCCACTTATATTGCATCTACCTTCATACCCTCTACTTCTTTTGGTGGAAAAATATATTTTAAACAATATTTAAATACCATATAATTTAATAAATTATGTTTAATACCAATTTATTCCTTCAATGTTATCTTCATTGGATCCCATGTCTTTGTTACTTATAGGATGCAATGCCTACACTCTATGTTCCTCTACACACCTCAGTATTAGAAGAGTGATGTTTTGATGGCCAAAGAAGATTTAATGAATGTAGAGTTCTCTTTAGTCCTATACTATGACAAACCTTCACATTTTGAAAATTCCTATCCATCGTTTCCATTTTATGTTTTTCACTAAGTTTGGAAGATGTTGATTTCAATTTTGTATTCGCTGATATGTTTGTTCCAATAAAAATATATAACAAGCATAGTGCAAACAATAATGTAATATTATTTTTAGATGGTATAGACAAATAAGGATAATGCAAAAAACTTTTGCAATTACCATTTTTCTAACCTCGATATATATTTATGTTCGCACAAATAGCACATTAGCATAGCGTCATCATATTGTGTGATGAACATTAAGGGTACGAGGTTAATATTTTTCATAGATTCATTGTATACAAATTGCTTAGAAATTTCTCATATCTAACAAGTCCTACGTGGATTCTTCATCAGTATTGGATCATTATATGTAGGAGGCCATTCATCACACTACTACAAGATAAGTTGTTTAAAGAAAATTTCTTGAGACAATAATTTGTTATTGTCTAAAAGTGTTCTTTTCTTTTACTTTTTATTTATCAAAAAAATTCTATTTTATTTTTTTAGTCTTTAAAAACATAGTTATAAGTTAGCAAAAAAAAGTTGAAGTGAGAAAGTTTTTTCCCCCAGAAAGGAGTGATACGGAAAAACCATTCTAGGAAGGGAGTAGGAAAGTAAAATCATCGATGCAAGAATATGGCCATGGAGAGTTTTAGAAATATCTATCCAAAACCTATGAAAGTAATCAAACATTCATCCCACAAGCTAGTCTGTGCAAACTTAGCTCTAGCTAGACATGCAGGAATGAATACATATGTTGATCTCAAGAAGGCAAATAACTATTGTGTGGAAAGGAATACATTTTATATGATATGAAATGGAAATACCATTGGAGGCAACTATAATATGGCTAGGAAATATAAAAATTCAAACTATACTTAGCCTCACCTGGAAGCCCCCATTCCGAGGATGATATGGCTTGACTGCATCACTAGTTTAAGTTATTCTAGGTCCTTGCCAATAGAAGATAGATCATCAATAGAAAGACCATTCAATGGAAATAAAACCATATCAAAATACCTTTTGGATGAAAAATTCCTATAATATGGTATGTAGATTTATTTTTTCAATTTTAATTATTTTGATAAGATAGATACTATCAAATAGACACAATGGTGGTCATTTTTCTTATTTCTATGGAAATAAAAGTAGGGACAACATATTATGGAAACATATCAACCACAATGACATTAGATTCATAACTTTCTTTGATGTGGATGATGCAAATTGCACCTACACAAAAAATCATGCCCAAACAACTTAAATGGTAGGAGAGTTGGGTTGAAGAGATTGAATAAAAAAGTACCATATTTAAGTTGTGGTGTAAATAGCATGGTTCCTTACAATTTTCCTACTCAAACATAGACCCAATGATGTGTAGAAGGTAAATCTGCTACTTCTCCTTGGTTTAATATTTTTTTACTAATAGATTAGGTGTTTTCAAAATCTAGGGTTTTCTTATTCTAGATCTTATCAATTATAATCTGTTATTTTAAATTTCCCCTTTCATATACTATGATTACCTTTTGTTCTATACTCATATAGATTTACCTACAATAATACCACTATATTGTATCTCTTAAATAGTAGAAGAATGCATAGAATTCTTGGGTACTAATTTATTTGTAAATCTTCAAAAAAAATGTGGATCTCTTGTTTGAGTTTCTCCTCTGATTTAACTAATTTCAATATTATAAAATCCCTAGGAGTGCTTCTAGTTTTCTTCTTGAGATAGACTTCTTTAATTCTGTATAAGAAACACTTATTCCACTTGATCCAAGGAAACAAATTTCACACAAGAAAACATAAATTTTTTATACAACCACAACTCCAATTCCAAGTGTAGATTTAAAAACAACAACAAAAAAAAATTTAATCATAAAAATAATATATAGAGATGCTATAATAAAAAGACATGCTTTTTGCTCCAAAACAGAGCATTCTCTATTTGAAAATAGAGTTCTTATTTTTGTTCCTCTATGTTGTTATCATTTAATTTCTTTGACTGTAGTTGTTTGCAATTCTACAGTAAAATCACAATGTTTCCACAAATGCAATATTTGGTTCTTTATTTCATGTTGTATGACCACTTTTAGCTCTCTTAAAGTTGATAAAAGTTATTGATTTTTTCAACGCTCTCACTATATAAATGGAATATCTTTTGAATGAGGAAGGATGGTACAACTGTCATAAATGGAGGAGAGAAGAGTCTTTTGTTAATACTTTCAAAAGAATTTTTTTCTTTGTATTATTTATTTTTCCTATCCTTTAACATGAATTAAATGTTAATTGGTTTACTATATATTAGTAATTGGAATGGCTCATGATAATATTCATATATGGGAGAAATAAACATTATATATATAAACCTAGATCTATAATCATATTTTTCAATTAGGTAAACTTTAGTTCAATGATTTTTATTAGGTGTAATTTAGTTCAATTATTTTCCCCAACTTTAGATTCATTTGAACATACACATTGTAATAAATTAAGCTTCCTAAGCATTCACAAAACTATGAACATATTCTTTTTGTAGTGTCCAAACTCAACTAGACCTTTCTATTTTAAACTTTACTTCCTAATTACAACCAAATTTAAAGTTAAATAGTGTAATACTTTATGGAAAAATATTTGACTTTGACACTAGGTGAAATTGATGTTACCAATTATTTTGGTGTAGAGGAATTGTAAGGTTGATATTGGTTCCTATTTTATTCTTCCAATGAGGTTCTCAAAAAATTCGTATATTACAAATACTTTTTGTCCCAGCTCATAGTTTTATCTACTGCAATACAAAATTATTGGAGAATATTTGATATGTAATGCCCTGCTCAAAGATCCTTGGAACAAGGATTCAATTCAAGCCAAGATATTTTCCTTTTTTTACAAGTATGAATGCACATGACAACATCATATAGGGATCACAAAGATCACAATGAAAGACCATCAACAATCCGAGCAACCAACGAGTCTCCAAATGCCACTACCAAACAAAAATGACAAATTACTGAAGACACACAACCAAATTTGAATCAATGCATCCTAAATTCAAAACACAATGCCAAAGGATTGAAGAACACCTAAGAGAGTAGCTGAAACACTTCCCAAAAAGTTTGAATCAAACTAAAAAGTGCTTTTTGTCTGCCTGGATAGGATTTTACAAAAATCATGTGATACTTTAAATTAACAATGTATAATACTTTCTAGTATTGTGCAACCTTTCTCAAGAAGGGGTGTGACACTTTTATGGTTTGGGTGACACATCTCAAGAGGGCATGCGATACTTTACTAGTATTGTATGACACTTCTTTAAAAAGGGGTGTGATACTTTCTTGCACGATATTTCTTCCTAAGAGGTGCAATAATTTCTAGTATCGCACGATAAAACTCCTTTGGGCATGCAACACTTTATAGTATCACCCCTGTTGACACATGGTCGCCTAGGAAACACATAAAATGCTCCAAGGATAAAATAAAGAGAAAAAATAGAGTTTTGCACCTCCACACTGTGGAGTACCAGATCCACATAGATCGAGGAATGAACACTCAAGTGCATAAAAAATAAGATGCCATGAAACAAGAAAGAGGAACATCTATCCATCTAAACCATAGCAGTAAAGAATGTACTGAAAGCAAAATTGTAGTGTACATAAGCAACATCGTAATGTACAGAAATAAAATCTCAATAACTAAACAACCAAAATAAGTATGCGGTTCCTCCCAAATTTCAATAAGGTCATCAGAGCATCATGGGTCATAGCCATCCCCACACATAACATCCCAAACCACTGACCCAATTGTCAGAGCTATCTTATGAGGACGTCACTACAACAACATGCTACAACATAAGAATAAGGAAATCTAACATGCTAGAAGTAAAGCATAAGATAATCCAATAAATCAACCACATCATCTATCATATGCTAAACATCATACGAGTAAGAAATCTAACATGCTAAACCACAAAAATAGATACATCAATGAAATAATTCACATCATCTAATCATATGCTAAACATCATAATATAGGAATTCATCAAATAAACTAGCATAATCTAAACATGATATCCAAGCATTCAAATGAAAGCATAAATCACAAGAAAGCATACTAAAACCTGAAGTATCAAGTGAAAACACCCAACAACGTTCACACTAGGATGAAAGACCATCTTTGTACACTAGTCCCTAGCAATGGTATAGGTAGCTAAGCCTCTGAACCATGTGGAACTTGTAGGTCTACTCCCACCATGCTGATTGAGATAATGATCCAACCACAAACAAACATAAAGTACAACTTCCATGGCTAACACTCACGCCAGATAGTATGATGAATGAAACTAAGACAAAGACAAATGCATAAATTATAGGTCCTGGTCAGACACTCAATGGGCTACTAAGTAGGGGCTAACATCATGGAGAGTCACTTGGCATTGAAAAGCCCAAGCTCAGATCATGAATTTCAACTCCTCAACAGAGGGCCCCACACACACATTTTATTATCTTAAGTTTTATTACCACTCACACATTTTCTTTAGTTATCACTTGATTAAAACTTCCTCTACCAACTCAATGGGACAAGGTCACTAGGATGGGAGATAGAAGCCCCGTCCATATGATACCCTACCCTACCCATGTTCATCTAATGATGAGTGCCTGTAGGCATGCATATTCTCAACCCAACCCTAATGATCATAACTTCTAAAAGTACCATGGAAGATCGAGCCTCGCAAGTCACTTGACAAATGTACACACACATACTCATGTGTGGCACACCACTATCATGAAGATCATAACACAAGGACTAGATGATAACACAAGAAAAAATCACTCAACCAAAAATAACTCAGGAGGATGAATTCTACATAAATCCCAAAGAACAATAAAACCATACATCATGAACTCACTCAAATGGCCTCAATTCAAGAGTATGGATTCTACAAAAATCCCAATGATGCAATAAGACCAAACATCATGAACTCACTCAACTGGTCTCAATCTGGGAGTATGGATTCTACATGAATCCTAGTGTCCACAAAATAATAACAAATGTCCAAAAGAAAAAGTAACACCAAGTATAAAATCACTCAATCGAACACAAATGTTAGGAGTATGAATGTAGCATGCATCCCAATGCAAAAATAAAAGTGTAATAATGGTATGAGTGACAACCTATGGATGATCCATGTCCATGACCAACATCACGCCAAGAAAACTTGAGAAAATAGCGTGGCATGCAAAACAAGGTAAAACCCCCAAAAACTAGAAAACTTCAAAATTAAAACCCATTTTCTCTTTGGGCACAAAAACCCCAAAAATAAAATAAAATTTGAGTTTTGGACATTGTGTGCAAAAATGGCCAGCATAATGACATGAAATCCCAAACCCTCATCCTGAAAAATAGGGAAATGCTCACACCCGCCCAATCGGGTAGAGCTAGCATATAGAAACAGAGGGAAACACTAGTTCTCAGCCTCCTAATAAATAGATACCAAAACTAGAAGCTAAAATGGAGAAAAAAAAAAAAAATTGGGAGAGCCCTACCTCATAGCCAAAAGGGGCAAAATAGGAATTTGAAGCATAAAATAAAAACCTTGCAGAAGTAGCCAAAAATCGCAGCAATCCAAGGTCTTCTCGAGCTAGATCCAATGAGATTAACCTCGTGATGATCCCATGGCCATAGCTCCCACAAGGAACAAAATAGTAAATCCTCATGCAGAGGATTTTGGATTTTACTCTCAAACTTTCTAATTCAAAAGTGAGAACTGAGGAATTAAATTCCTTTTTCAATACCTATTCACTTTTCGAGTGAATAATTGATTAGGAAAAATAACCAACCAACCTAGTTAAACCTAGAATTGACCCAAACAAAAATAGGTTATTCCTAGTAATAGGAATTCATCTATGGCAAAGCTACCAAAAATTAAATTCAATAAAATTTAAATCTCGTAAACCCAAAACACAAAAATTTCCTTAACCACTTTTGTGACGATGCAAACCTCTAAATGCATAGACACGCTCACTGGTCTAATCACATAATGCAAATGAGTTTGGATTTAATAATTACCAAAATAATATGTTTAATATGAATGGCTAAATCACTAACTCCATGTGCCAGTGTTAGGGATATAAATCTTGCACACTAGACAACACGATCAAGTGCGATTGCATATAATAACATAGATGAAGCAATAAATGTATTAAATGACTAATTTAACCATTTATTCAATTATACAAAAATAGTCCATTTACATCACTCACATTCACATATAGCATAAAGAAGCAAGAATGAAGTAAATAACCATAGCATTAAATCCATCACATAACATAATCAAGGATATGTCCAACTACTAGATAACTAAATATCATCATAAAACACACTATCATGTCAAAATGGCATCATCATGCAATATGATCAACTCAGCATCATAGTAGTCTAACATCTACGATATTAAAGTCAAAGTATAACATCTGACCCTCAGGTCATCTCAAATGTAAAACATAGCAAGGTAAATATATGCAACACAAAACCAATGAATCCAACATGGACAATCCTTTTCTAATTATTTAAGCATTTAATAATGGTTGATTACACAACATGAAAAGACACTTAAAACACATAAGTAAACATAGTCATAAACATGACCAACCATTGCTATAGGAACCTAGTCTAGTGTAGCACGATAATAGTACACAGTGCAATCTCTGCACACATCTTAGGGTAATCACATAACAACATCAGGATACCACATCGATCCTGGTAACCACTTGCAAAAACCTCAGTGAACCATAAATCACATCATAATCTTAGAAATCAGCTATAAGCATAAACAAAGTAAATAATACAATAACATAAATCCAATCACCTCAAGGATGTAGACCACTCATGGTCACAATCATTATCCCTTCTCAAGGAGAGATCAACAAGGTTGTATCCATCGGGATGACTTACAAAAGTCAAATGGGAGAGGTGATATATGATATGTAAATATTCAAGAAAAATACAATTCTCTTGTTTGAGTTTATGCTATCATTGACCTTATTTATGAATTTTTTTTTTTTTTTGAAATGGTAGGTGTACATCTATTTTTCTCATATTTTGGAGTTATAATCTAGCCTCTACAAAGAACACTTTGACTTCACCAACATATTCTCAAAGTAGTCAAAGATATTCCCCATCAAGCCCATATAGTTCAATGCCACCAAATTATAGATAAAATTGGCAATACAATGCACATGTGAGCTACTTTGTCATGACAATGTGATTTGTACATGATTCATTTTATCTTTATTAATATTTAAAGTCTTTTTTGATAGTCTTAATTCACCATCTTATTTACGAACATTTCCTTCATTTTCTCAAGTGAGTTCTACTTAGAGTCCTACAAGGTAAGGTGGTTATTTCTCATTTTCTCAGTTCTTTGAATTGTTGATATATGGTACTCAAGATTTTATTTTACTAGAGATACTATTTCCTCATTTCTTGAACATGGTTGATCATGAAAGTTGTTTTCTCATTTCTGTAATATAGTTAATAATCTCCTGAAAATTTTCTTTTGATGCATGTAATGCTAATAGCTATTTATGGATTTCTAACATGCATAAATTATTAAATTTATTGAAACTAAATTTGGGCCTATAGTTAGATTATAAATTTTTGATTGGCTTAACAAACTTAAAAAATGTTTATATTCCTCAATAGTGACATGGAAATTGGTGATGAAAATTTATGTGGTTTGAAAGGCTTGAATTTGGGCTTTTTCATGAGGTTTTGAGCCCTCAACCCCACCTGGTATCGTGACAAGGGAACTGCCTCTTGATCCCACTAATGACAGTGAGAGGTGTTGCCCCTTGACCTTGCCAAGGACTTTATCCCTAAAATCCTATCAGGGGCACTACATTTCAATCCCATCAAGGTCTCCATTACCAAATTGCCATTAATTATTGGGATCACTCATCAAATAATGAACTTGCTTGGGATATAAATTTTGACTGTGCTAACTTAGGCATTCTAATTTTCCAAAATCTCTTTAGATAAGGAATCATTGACATTATGAACTCATTTTTTGGACCTCATGATATTTGTCAAACTCAATTTTGACTCATATAAGATGGAAATCAATAATATGCTTAACATTTTTACTAATATATGCTTTAATGTGTTTACCCAAATCCTTAAAATTTGGGTTTGTTGAGTTGTTGCCAAGTTAAATTTTTTCAACTATGTTTTGAAATATCTATTTTTGCTCTTGGCAAGATCAATATGCACATTAGGAAGGTGTTCTATGATGTGTAATTCCATCACCGATAATCAAAGATAAATAATCTTGCAATATCTTCTACAAGCTTCACAATCTAATCTTCCATTTCTTATGCATTTATTGGCATTGAAGTCCAAGTATAAATGTTTAATTGTTCATATATATGAATACTTAATAAGTACAAGACCATGCATCTTTTAACCTATCATCGTAGCAACAATATTGGCTTGATACTTATTGTGTTTGAATTGTTTCATTATATTTTAAGTTAGGTTGATATGTGTTCCTTTACTGAGGACCACTAGGTGAAATAAGTAAATAGATTGATGGTGGATATTAGGACTATTGACATGAATACATGATTGTGAAATACAATCCTATCATTTCGTGATATGATAATGATTGTGACGTATGGAAAATATCTATCAGCTATTCTTTGTTCTAATTACCAAATAAAATAAATGAAAATCTTTAATTTTCTTTTATACTAGATGGCTTGTCTTGTTACCAACTGTGTATCTAATTCTATAAAATTTTGGAAGGGCTTTAGTCTTTAATTCCAAAAGAGACATCATCTCCACTACCACAAGTCATTAATCTATGAACTGAGAGCCTCCCACTTTTTCACATTTTAGGTTGAATGTGGTGGAGATTCCCTCATAGTTGTTTGTTCTACTACTCATAACAATCTATCCATTGTGGTTGATTCAATGTATCTATTAGTCTGATATCTATTTTCTTAGTACTAATTTAGAAGTGTTATGTTGTAGAAATGTGACCTTTCTGTGTTGGAAGATTAGTGTATATGCTCTTGGAGCAGTTGTAAAATATAGGGGTTATAAGAAGAGAGGTGATTTATTTTTAAATCTCTTCTGTTAGAGGTATGATAAAATCTGGAGAAATATAACTATTACTCTAGTCCCCCCATTTTGTTCAAAAAGAAGATACTACTTATTGGTTTCAAAATTTTATGAAGTTTGTAATTATTTTGTTAAGGAATTATCCATTTCAATAGGCATAACAAGAAATAAAGTGTACAATGGGCCCTAAGGAGGGAGGTCTATGGATGCCATGTGGATCTTTTAATGTGCATGCATGATTCCTATGGTCCATTCTATTCATTAACAAACATCTTGGTTGAAAAAATATTCCATGGATTGTATTAGTCAATATTTTTTTCCATCAATGTTTAATATGAACTAAAACCCTAATGAAAAAAGTTATATTAATCTATCCTATCCTTGGGGGCCATGAATTTTGTCATACATGTCCTAATGATTTTGGATATTCTAATAGCTTGTGTGTTCGAAGTTTCATTTTATACCATTTTTACATTGATGTTCTAATGGAATGGAATAAGGTATTGGGGCATTTCTCATGGAATTGTATGAATATCTATGGACTTGTCACTCTTCATTGAGTAGAGAAGAGGAAAATTGTGCTAGATGATTAGAAATAGTTGTGTTCCATCTAGAAATCTCCCATCTCGTTCCATTTTTCTTTGATTAAGATAAAAAAATTATTGCATTTTCCTATCCCTTTTATTTCTTAACTTTTGAAAGTTAAAAATTTCAAGGGCTTAATGATGTCATTTCCAACAATTAAAGTTATAGAATAGTTACATTCCAAACAAAAAATATCCTTCATCATCTTGTATCATTATAGACTTGTGGAAAATGCATGTGACTTGCTAACTGCTAGTTTCTCTATAAGATGTTGATGGTTTGTCCATTTAGTTTAAGATGTGCTATTGTCATGTTTCATAAATTTGCCTAAGAAAATGTGGCTCTTCTTATCATGCAGTGATATCAAACATGAGTTTTCTGAGCACTTCTTTAATTGATTTTTTTATCAGTTCTGTTGGTGTAAATAAGTATTTACTTATTACACTTACTTAAGTTTTACTTAGGTTAATGCATTATTTAATTATTTTGCATTATTTAATTATTATTTTAGGTGAGACACTTAGGAGTTTGTGTACTCTCATTGAGTCATGCAACTCTAATTATGCACATGGTGTCTACAACACAAGAGTATGCATCATTCAATGAGTTGTCATGTTGACAACACGGTTATCCGCACTCCTCATTTAGCACATGTTGTCTACACCATTGATTTGCATGCTACACCATTGTAGGCTTATCCTCACATCATTGCACTTAATCCCGTGCTTAATGGAGGATAACCCATATCTTGTGGACATGTGCCTAGTTGTATTACATATCATGATGCTGTCTTCTATGCATTCTAGAAGCTCTCATGAGGCCTTTATATTCAGGCACTCCTATTGTAATCTCATCCAGTTATTGAATGAATATCATCATTCTGATCATACTCTGTCTATTTTGGTCTACTGTGTACTTGTGTTGAGTTCTTTAGTTCTTGGGTGAATTCTAGCCTAAGCCAAATTCTTACATGGTATCAAAGCCAAGAAGGATTCTCATCACGTAGCCATTCGAGACCATTCATGCTTCAGCACCTCGACACAAATTCAGAGGATCCATAGAAATTGGGAGCATCTAGAGCCAATTCTAACCACCGTTGTGTCCAGAGCATTGATTTGGTGAAGATTAACTATAAATTTTCCTATATTGGGTGAAAGTTGATCGTGAGGCAAATTTTTTTTGCAAATCGAAACCCGGAGGCCCCAATTTGCAATTCGGGTATGGTCATTTTCGGATCTATCTTATTGAATTTTCAGATCTAAATTATTATTATTATTTTTTCTCTACCATTTTTTAGGTATTTTTCAAAATTATTTTTGTGGTCAAACAAATTTTTTGGCAGAACCAGGCTACCAACCTCTGGCCTGCAAATTTGGTGGATATATTATTTTTGCAGGGTTTAAATCTGAGGGCTGTACCTCCTGCTAAATCCATGAAAACCTACCAAATTTGGCCTCAACTAAATTTGGTAGAGCATCCTATCGGTGGCAACAATTTTTGGCTTCACTTCTTGAACCTGTCAACCACACCCATCTCAGGGCAGAGTTATTTGTTTAAAAAGTTTGTGGCATTCTTTTTATACAATGCACAGACTGTAGTCACCACACATGTGGGACTAATCGAAGAGAATTCTGATAAGCCCAATACAAAATCTGGCATCATGTGGACCAATTCCACATAGCTAGCTATCCGCCCTGCTTGCTCATAGACCTCTCCACATGGTGACTATTCATTCACTTGTGCAGACGTCCGCAACGAATCACCTGCCACCATGTATTGTCCAATCATCACACACATCAGTATACCTGTTGACACAGTCAATTTTCCATATCGATAGTTGACATAGCAAGCCAAGACAACAGTCTAGTCAGTGCCCCGTCAATGAAACACATCTAAATTTTCCATACAATTTTGTCCAATACAATTTTTCCAGACAAGCTGCCATGTCATCTAGTGGGCCAAAGGGATGCTGATGTCATCAATTTTCTATCCTAAATTTGACACCTATTTGGATGTCATTTTAGGAGGAATTATTACTACTGCGATGGCATTATGACCACAAAATTTAATCCCTTGATTCGCTAATGCAACCCCCTCTCCAAATTCATTTTCAATTTTTTAGTTTGAATTCAAGAGGCCATAACTTAGACATCCGGACTCCAAATCAGGTGCAATTTTTTTTGAAATTGGGTAGAATTTTCTAAATTTTTTAATAGTGCAACTATTTTCTAGTTTTGGTTCGCGGATTGTTCATAATTTACATTTTTTGGCAATTGTACTTGGATAATCTTGCATTTTACAAATTCAAACGCTCCGTATGGGCACATATGGAGTCAAAAATAGCTTCTATTTTTTTGAAAGTGCATATTTTTTTGTTTACTTTCTAGATCTGGCATCAGATTATAGTGTTGTGTGGACAAAAGTGTCACTTTCAGGGATAGGGCCTTTCTTTACTTTGTAATGCTTTAGAATTGTAGCACATTGTAAAGTTTTAGATTTTTACTCCATTAAGAAGTTGTAACAAGAAAAATTAGAAGTCCACAAAGGCCAAAATTGGCTAGTGGCCCATTGTAATCGCAACTGATAAAGTGCCCAAAGCATCTATTTTGGGGGGGTTTCTTGATTTAGTGAAAAGGGGGGATGTTCTTGGTGTTTTGTTCTCTCTTTTCAGCATATTTCTTTCATTTTTTGCATTATGGGCAACTTCAAGTTTCCTAAATTAACTCCTCATAACTATGCTTCGTGGTCAATCAAAATGTTGTATCACTTAATGCATAATGCAGTTTCACAATATGTAGATGGTACTCTTTCTAAACCAGTAGGTTATAATGTATCAACAAGTGAAATTTTAGATTGGGTAGCCATTGATAGGGAAGTCCTAGGTGATATATGTTTGGGGGTAGATGATAAGATCATGTATTAAATCAAGAAATGTACTACATCCAAGGAAGCTTGGGATACCCTCGAAATCCTTTATGGTAAAGTGTCTAAAAAGGATGTGTTCAAAATAGAAGATGAGCTTGTATCCTTAGATCCTGAGTCATATGACTCAATCTAGGATTTCATCATCAAGGTGAATGAACTAAGGACAAAGCTTACTGATTATGGGAGTTCTATCAAAGATGATAGACTGATCTATCTCATCCATAACAAGCTGCCATCTGAATATTTCACATTTGTATCTTCTTTTAACACCTCAAAGACTACCTTAGGGTCTACCTACAAGAAAGTAACTTTTGATGAATATGCTAAATTGTTGGATGATGAAGAAAAGAAGTTGAAATCAATGGGGATTCTCAAATCACCTTTGTCTAAAGCACTGGTGGCCAATGAAGGTTCTCAAAATTTAGTTGCACAATCTTCAAACAAAGGAAAGGGTAAGAAAAAGTGGAAGAAGGATAAATTTGAGGATGCAAAAAAGGCAACACCACAATCCAATCAACAAGGCAAGTCCTCAAACTTGAAAAAGAAAGGGGACAATAATAAGGAGAAGAAGAAGTGTGCTTATTGTAAGAAATTAGGTCATGAAGAGCATGAGTGTTATCTTAAAAATATTGATGAGTTGACTAACATCATGAAGAAACATAATGTTCCATTGCCTAATGCTTATAAGGATAAAGGGTCATCTTCAAATTCCAAGGGCAAAGGGCAAGAACTCATGGCTAATTCAAACTCTTCAAAGGAATGGATATTTGACTCAGGTGCCTCATATCATATGGGTTCTTCAAATGAGGATTTTTCTTCATTGAATCACTCAAAGGTACCACACACCTTCAGGGGAAATGATAGCAAAATTGAAGTTGAAGGAAAAGGAAACATGGAGATGGAAAATGGAGAGTTTCAAGAGGTTTTCTATGTTCCAAACCTAAGTTCAAATATCCTTTCAATCTACCAAATCACTCACCTTGGAGATGGACATAGAGTTGAGTTCCTTCTAGACTCAGTTTAGGTGCACAGTCTTAAAAATGATTCCTTGGTTGTAGTGGGGAAAGTGAATGATCACAAGAGGTTGTACTCTTTCTCTCATTTTGTACCCAAGTCTTCTTCAAAGGCCTTGTTATCTCAATCCAATTCAAGCATGCAATTATGGCATGAGCATTATGGTCATTGTGAGGCCTTGCCCTGACCCTTCGTGGCCTTAGTTGTTACTTTATCTTTTTGATACTCACGAATCGAGATGTCGAGACATTATTAGATACTCGAACATATCTTATTATTTCATGTTGTGTGATGTTATTTTTAGATAGTTGATGTCCATCATTTAATGCTTTATGTATATGTATGTTCACATGAATTAAGTAAAATGTAGGATTAACACATTGATTTTGGAATCTTTATGATTAAGAATTTTGTAGGATGAAAGAAACCCTGATTTATGTATGTTTCAATTTGTGTGAATTTCTGATACGTATATATGTACATGTGATTTATGGGACTACTGATGTGTGCAATGAGTGTGTAGATATTTTAGTCGAGGAAATCGACGGAGGAACAAAACTGATCTCTATGTGTTAATTTTGGAAACCTTGTTGTTCGTAATTCAAGTATTGTATTGTGAGATGTATGTATGTATCCTTATGTGATCAGTAAATGTTAATGTTCGTAACTATGTTCTTTTAGTGTCTCTTAACACTTGTAAATTTTTTATGTTCTTTAGTGCACTGATTGGGGTTAGTTGTTTAACCTTGGACCCAAGTTGGTTTAAGTTAGTGTTAGTTTGCTAATTTGGTTCTTAATCGAGTTTAGTCACCTTTAATCTAGCTTAGTGCTTATCTGCATTTTAGAGTTGTTAGTTTGGTCCAAATTATTTCCTAGCCTTTGTTTGGCTCTAAACCTATTCCTAAGGCTTAAAAACATGAATTAATTATACCCAAAGGGTATGGGTATGTGTTAGGGGTCTTTTCCAACCCCTAAGCCCCTTTTATTGACTTTTGAGGTCACTTAAAAAGTCTCTTTTTGCCTTTGTGCAAAAATTGACCATGGTTATCTTGAGTTACCTCACCCCATCTCCACTTAGGGTTTAACCATAGTGTAGGTTGAGTTAGGAGTTTCTAGAATTGCTAGTGGGTGGAAGTAGTTATTGCTCCTTTTGGGTGGTTGAGTTGGAGGCTTATTTAGAGACCTTCATTAGACTAGTTGAGGTTGTTACCCAATCTCTACATTTAGAGAGGAGTTCTTGAAGGTTGAAGCAAGGAGAAGGAAACTCTACTCAAACTTGTTCATTTCCATTACCTCTTTGTGAAGGTTGGATTTCTCATCTCCCTTGTTTAGATTTTATTGTTGTTTCATGCTTATGCTACCTTGTTGTTGTTTCAATGTTTGTATGTTTGTGGGTATGTTGGGAAGATTTGAGAACCATATTATTTTGGAGGTTTTCTTTTCATGTTTATGTTTGAAATTTTTGAGATTTTCTTGCATGGGTGTTTTGGTATTACTCACCCTTGGATAGGGCAGAAGTGACCAATTTTGGGAAAGGTCTATTTAGTCGGACTCCAACCAGTGTAGAGTCTCTTATCAGGATGAGAAGAGGGAGAAAGGGTAGGGTGTTATGGGCCCCTACCTATCAGCACAAACCTTGTACGATCATGGTATGTTGAAATGGAAGAACATAAGTTCTTGGTTTAAAGCCCCGATTGGGCATCTGTTGGTGTTGTGCTTGACTTCTCCTGGTTGGAAGAATCCACCTTTCCCTAGTGTTGATTCATTGTGAATCTTATAGTGATAACCTCGTGTGAATATGCATGGTTAAATTGTTCTTGGTCATTCTTGTTGTTACCTGATTAGAATTCTATTCCATCCATGGTTCAAATAATGAGTTGTAGAAAACATTATAAATCCCTTGATGAGGGTCATGAAGAAAATTCAATTATATTGTTGAAATTTTGGGATTGATATCCTATATAAATTGGTATTTCAAACTTTGTTGGATTGGCAACGAAGCCGGGTTTTCTTCCTAATTCTTTCCTGGCTGAGCTTGAATCAGGTTTCCCAATAAAAATGATGGTTGAGTAATATTGTTTATCATGTGATTCTATCGAATTTTTTTTAATAAGATGTTATAATGATGGATTAATTAAGCAAAATTTTTACAAGTAGAATAATGGATAAATAGATTAATATGTATTCTCCATTTTTTTTTAAAAAGAAGATATGTATATATTGATATTAAGATTTTAGAACCTCTTAAAACAAATAGATATGTTAAAAAAGAAAATTCACACTTAGAAATTTTTGCAAAAGAAAATCTACACTTAGCCAAAAACAAAATGACTTAGAAAAAAAGAGGGCATCTCCTAGGCAATTCTATCCTCTGGATTTTGTATGAGGAAATACAATTTTGCTTTTGAAGACAGAGAACCTTTAAAGATTCTTTTAATTATGCTTTTGATTAAAATAAATAAATAAGACAAAACAAAGAGAAAGAATAATATATTTTGATTAAACCAATTTAAAAATAAAGATCTATTTGTGCTACCCACAAAACTTTATGTCATCAATGCTTTTTCCTCCCCCTTGGTAGACGTCAGATTTGAAATGCTTTTAAAAAAGGTTTTAGCAAATTTTGTTTTAAGCAAATTCATTATTGTTTAGGAGGGTGACGTCACCCTGTCACTATCTCAGCATTGGGCAGTGGTCGAATTCTTTGCCAAAGTGCTAAGTGTCTAGTTTGGAGATGAGTTTTGTTTTCATAGTAAACCTCTAATTCTTCTCCCCCACTTCATTCCACCTTTCCCCTCTACGTGACTTCCTGCATGAGATATGGGGAAGGGGGTAGGTCTACGTGTGTAGGCCTTTGGGTAGCACACGTGGCCATTGGAAAGAGGGCCCCCCTGACACGCCACTTGGCATAGGGTGTAGGGGGTGTAGGGGAGGTTAAGGTAGGGTTAGTTTGGGTTAGGTGCTTATTAGTAGGTAAGTTAGTATGTTGTATGTTAGATTTTAGTGTTAGCTTTATATGTTATTTTGTTAGGTTAGTTTAAAGTATAGTTTAGTTATAGTTTTTTTTAAGTGTTATTAATTTTGCTATTTGTCTAAGCTTTGTTTCAGATTTATTATATTTTAGTAGTGTAGGTTATTAACATTTTTTTTATTTAGTTAGTTTTAGAATTAAGTTAGTTTATTTTCAATTTATATTAATGTAATATATAGTTTTGTAATGTTAATGTAGTTAATTTTACATTAAGTTATTTTAGCTTGTTTTTAATATTATTTAGTTTAATCTAAAGGGTAGTTAGATAGTTTTATGCTTTAGTTAGTTAGTCTTAATTTTAATTAAGTTTTAAAGTTAAGTCTTATTTAAAATTTAGTCACTTATTTTGCTTATGATTAGATCAAATTTAGATTTAGTTAGTTGTTAATTGATTTTTTTTTAGTAGGGTTTTGATAGTTAGTTATTGTGTTAGAGTAGTCGAAATATTTTAAGTTAATAAATTATATATATATATATATAATATGTTTCAATCCTAGCTAATTGTTTTTCTTAGTGACTTTTCAATATCGATTAAATTGTAAATCGATAATGGTTTATGAGATTTGTATTTGAACTTGATCTAGTTGAACTTGATTAAAATTTCTTTCTTATAATGTTAACTTTATATGAGATAAAAGATGTTATGTAATAAATGTTAAATCTATCTTTAATTATAATGTTATAGTGGAAATTTAAATCTTTTTTTTTAAGATTAATATGAAACGAAATAAATGTCGATTTTTTTTTAATAACGAGAGCTTTAGTTTAATCGATTATTCCTTCGCAAGATATGTAACTTAAGTTGTAATGTAGTGAATCCTTTCTTGAAATGTAATTTAACCTTATCAAACTTTGAGTACTCTTATTATTAACTTTAAAAAAAAATTGTGTGTGTTTTTGCCCTCGTAGTTTGGGCATGAAATTTTGGTATCAGAGCCCATGTTTCAATACTAGGAACCTTAAACCCTTACGCTTCTAAAACTTAAAATGAAATATTAAATTGTGTAGGATGCTTCCTGTTACTCGAAGCAACCCACGAGGCAGAGGCCACAGGGTGAGAGGTGGTAGAGCGAGACAAGGGGATGGACCACCTCCACCACCACCACCTCCACCTCCACCACCACCGAACCCAAACAAGGACATTATAGATGCACTCTAGACTTTGATTGGTGTAGTTCAACAGAGAGTAGTACCTATAGTTCAGCCAGTTCAGCAGATCCCAGTAGTGGAAGCAGAGGGACTCGGAGGAGGTGGGCCTAGAGGCAGAGAGAGGACTAGGAGTCCCCCACCGAGATAGTTAGAGGGGCAAGATGAGCATGAAGGTGAATTAATACACTAGAGAAGACCCCCACTTGACAGACCTCCTAGACATGTAGGAGATGATATCAGGGAATTGATTCGACTTGGGCCACCATTATTTACGAGTTCCACTAAGGGAACAGTAGCAGAGGCATGGTTGAAGAGCCTACATCGGTGCTTTGGATTATGACCCTATGGGAGTAATCTAAAGGCATGCCTAGTAGTTCATCAGTTGAGAGGGGATTCCTCCAATTGGTGGCATCAGGAGGAGATCATAGGTGGAGTGAGGATGGATACCCTCACATGGGAATCATTCCTAGAAAGATTTTGAGAGAGGTACTTGTCAGAGTATTTCTGACAGAAACAGATAGAGGAGTTCCATTCTCTTTATCAGAGAGGTCTTACAGTGGCATAGTATGAGAGTAGGTTTCTTGAGCTCCTTCCTTATGTGGAATACATGAAGGACGAGAAACTATGGGTACATCATTTTATCATGGGTTTGAATTTCTCAATTCAGGGTCTAGTTCGGATGGCCTTCCCTACCACCTTTAGATAGGTAGTGGAGATAGCACTAGTGGTAGAGGATACTTGGCGTAGACAGGAATCACGAGATCGGTCTCAGAACCAAAACTCTACCCGACAAAAACCCCCTTGGAAAGGGAATCAGAACTATACACCAAGGTCCTCTAAAGGCCAACAGTCTCAACAGCAGTAGTAGGAACTCTCACAGGGTTACCAGGGCTCCGAGCCCAGGCAGTGGCAGTTACAGTAGGATCAGAAAGTACATACCCCACAGTCTCAGGCAGTGCAGACTCAGCAGTCTTCCAAGAGTGGATACAGTGGGTCTAGTAGGTCAGGAGGCCCACATCAGCCAGGATCACAATGATCTTATGCCCAAGGACCATGCTACACTTGTGGTGGCATGGGTCACATAGCTAGAGAGTGTTTACAGGGACAGTCATCCAGTGGTTAGAGAGGGGCTTTTTTAGAGCCGACAGTTGGAGACATGGGCAGGTCCCACAGATTTTTTACAACGGTTGACAACCACTAGATAGGGCATCAAGCTATAGATATTAAGGCTATAGGTGGATTTGGTCAGCCAGTTAGTGCTAGAGACTATCCATATTATTGCTCGACAGACCCTAGCTCCTTGAGGTCGAGAACTGGACCAAGTTAGGGTCTAGCGGGAATGTTATGATGAGTTCATGATTTCTTGGGAGGATGCAACACGTATGCAATCTTGATACCCTTATCTTTTGGTGAACTTTGGGAGGAAGTTCATGCCTAGTGGGGGAGGATGTGAGGCCTCTCCCCGACCCTTCATGGCCTTAGTTGTTACTTTATCTTTTTGATACTCACGACTCGAGATGTCAAGACATTATTAGATACTCGAACATATCATATTATTTCATGTTGTGTGATATTATTTTCAGATAGTTGATGTCCGTCATTTAATGCTTTATGTATATGTATGTTGATGAATTAAGTAAAATGTAGGATTAACACATTGATTTTGGAATCTTTATGATTAAGAATTTTGTAAGATGAAAGAAACCCTGATTTATGTATGTTTCAAATTATGTGAATTTCAAATACGTATATATGTACATGTGATTTTTGGGACTACCGATGTGTGCAATGAGTGTGCAGATATTTTAGTTGAGGAAACCGATGGAGGAATAGAACTGATCTCTATGTGTTAATTTTGGAAACCTTGTTGTTCGTAATTCAAGTATTGTATTGTGAGATGTATGTATGTATCCTTATGTGATCAGTAAATGTTAATGTTCGTAAGTATGTTCTTTTAGTGTCGCTTGACACTCGTAAATTGTTTATGTTCTTAAGTGCACTGATTAGGGTTAGTTGTTTAACCTTGGACCCAAGTTGGTTTAAGTTAGTGTTATTTTGCTAATTTGGTTCTTAATCGAGTTTAGTCACCCTTAATCTGGCTTAGTGCTTATCTGCATTTTAGAGTTGTTAGTTTGGTCCAAATTATTTCCTAGCCTTTGTTTGGCTCTAAACCTATTCCTAAGGCTTCAAAACATGAAATGATTATACCCAAAGGGTATGGGTATGGGTTAGGGGTCTTTTCCAACCCCTAAGCCCCTTTTATTGACTTTTGAGGTCACTCAAAAAGTCTCTTTTTGCCTTTGTGCGAAAATTGACCATGGTTATGTTGAGTTACCTCACCTCATCTCCACTTAGGGTTTAACCATAGTGTAGGTTGAGTTAGGAGTTTCTAGAATTGCTAGTGGGTGGAAGTAGTTATTGCTCCTTTTGGGTGGTTGAGTTGGAGGCTTATTTAGAGACCTTCATTAGACTAGTTGAGGTTGTTACCCAATCTCTACATTTAGAGAGGAGTTCTTGAAGGTTGAAGCAAGGAGAAAGAAACTCTACTCAAACTTGTTCATTGCCATTACCTCTTTGTGAAGGTTGGATTTCTCATCTCCCTTATTCAGATTTTATTGTTGTTTCATGCTTATGCTACCTTGTTGTTGTTTCAATGTTTGTATGTTTGTGGGTATGTTGGGAAGATTTGAGAACCATGTTATTTTGGAGGTTTTCTTTTCATGTTTATGTTTGAAATTTTTGAGATTTTCTTGCATGGGTGTTTTGGTATTACTCACCCTTGGATAGGGCAGAAGTGACCAATTTTGGAAAGGTCTGTTTAGTCGAACTCCAACCAGTGTAGAGTCTCTTATCAGGATGAGAAGAGGGAGAAAGGGTAGGATGTTATGGGCCCCTACTTGTCAGCAAAAACCTTGTACAATTATGGTATGTTTAAATGGAAGAACGAAAGTTCTTGGTTTATAGCCCTGATTGGGCATCTGTTGGTGTTGTGCTTGACTTCTCCTAGTTGGAAGAATCCACCTTTCCCTAGTGTTGATTCATTGTGAATCTTATAGTGATAACCTCATGTGAATATGCATGGTTAAATTGTTCTTGGTCATGCTTGTTGTTACTTGATCACAATTCTATTCCATCCATGGTTCGAATAATGAGTTGCAGAAAACATTATAAATCCCTTGATGAGGGTCATGAAGAAAATTCAATTATATTGTTGAAATTTTGGGATTGATATCCTATGTAAATTGGTATTTCAAACTTTGTTGGATTGGCAACGAAGCTGAGTTTTCTTATTGATTCTTTCTCGACTGAGCTTTTGAATCAGGTTTCCCAATAAAAATGATGGTTGAGTAATATTGTTTATCATGTGATTCTATCAAAATTTTTAAAATAAGATGTTATAATGATGGATTAATTAAGCAAAATTTTTACAAGTAGAATAACGGATAAATAGATTAATATGTATTCTCCATTTTTTTTTAAAGAAGATATGTATATATTGATATTAAGATTTTAGAACCTCTTAAAACAAATAGATATGTTAAAAAAGAAAATTCACACTTAGAAATTTTTGCAAAAGAAAATCTACACTTAGCCAAAAACAAAATGACTTAGAAAAAAAGAGGGCATCTCCTAGGCAATTCTATCCTCTGGATTTTGTATGAGGAAATTAAAATTTTGCTTTTGAAGACAGAGAATCTTTAAAGATTCTTTTAATTATGCTTTTGATTAAAATAAATAAATAAGACAAAACAAAGAGAAAGAATAATATATTTTGATTAAATCAATTGAAAAATAAATATCTATTTGTGCTACCCACAAAACTTTATGTCATCAATGCTTTTTCCTCCCCCTTGGTAGACGTCAGATTTGAAATGCTTTTAAAAAAGGTTTTAGCAAATTTTTTTTTAAGTAAAGTTATTATTGTTTAGGAGGGTGACGTCACCCTGTCACTATCTCAGCATTGGGCAGTGGTCAAATTCTTTTCCAAAGTGCTGAGTGTCTAGTTTGGAGATGAGTTTTGTTTTCATAGTAAACCTCTAATTCTTTTCCCCCACTTCATTCCACCTTTCCCCTCTACGTGACTTCCTGTGTGAGATATGGGGAAGGGGGTAGGTCTGTATGCGCAGGCCTTTGGGCAGTGCGCGCAGCCATTGGAAAGAGGCCCCCCTGACACGCCACTTGGCATAGGGTGTAGGGGGTGTAGGGGAGGTCAAGGTAGGGTTAGTTTGGGTGAGGTGCTTATTAGTAGGTAAGTTAGTATGTTGTATGTTAGATTTTAGTGTTAGCTTTATATGTTATTTTGTTAGGTTAGTTTAAAGTATAGTTTAGTTATAGTTTTTTTTAAGTGTTATTAATTTTGCTATTTGTCTAAGCTTTGTTTCAGATTTATTATATTTTAGTAGTGTAGGTTATTAACATTTTTTTTATTTAGTTAGTTTTAGAATTAAGTTAGTTTATTTTCAATTTATATTAATGTAATATATAGTTTTGTAATGTTAATGTAGTTAATTTTACATTAAGTTATTTTAGCTTGTTTTTAATATTATTTAGTTTAATCTAAAGGGTAGTTAGATAGTTTTATGCTTTAGTTAGTTAGTCTTAATTTTAATTAAGTTTTAAAGTTAAGTCTTATTTAAAATTTAGTCACTTATTCTGCTTATGATTAGATCAAATTTAGATTTAGTTAGTTGTTAATTGATTTTTTTTTTAGTAGGATTTTGATAGTTAGTTATTGTGTTAGAGTAGTCGAAATATTTTAAGTTAATAAATTATATATATAATATGTTTCAATCCTAGCTAATTGTTTTTCTTAGCGAATTTTCAATATCGATTAAATTGTAAATCGATAATGGTTTATGAGATTTGTATTTGAACTTGATCTAGTTGAACTTGATTAAAATTTCTTTCTTATAATGTTAACTTTATATGAGATAAAAGATGTTATGTAATAAATGTTAAATCTATCTTTAATTATAATGTTATAGTGGAAATTTAAATCTTTTGTTATAAGATTAATATGAAACAAAATAAATGTTAATATTTTTTTAATAATGAGAGCTTCAGTTTAATCGATTATTCCTTCTCAAGATATGTAACTTAAGTTGTAATGTAGTGAATCCTTTCTTGAAATGTAATTTAATCTTATCAAACTTTGAGCACTCTTATTATTAACTTAAAAAAAAAATTGTGTGTGTTTTTTCCCTCGTAGTTTGGGCATGACAGTCATCTTGACTACCACTATCTTTAGCAACTTTGCACATACCACATGGTGAAAGGTCTACCTCAAATCAACTTTTATAAGGGCGAATGTTCAATAGATTTAGTGGATATGCATCTAGAGGGGAAGTTACAAAGAGGGAAGTCTTCAAGAGAAACTGGTGTTCGTCAGATGGTTCACATGGTATTAGTAGATCCTTTTGCATTCAGACAAGGTCGCTACATACTCACTTTTGTTGATGACTTTTCAAGGTTCACTTGGGTCTACTTTCTACATAACAAGAATGAAGTGTTGGACAAGTTTCTAGCCTTAAAGGCTCATGTAGAATGAAAATACAGAAAGGCCATCAAAGTACTCCACATGGATAATGGAAACATGGATGTGAATAGAAGACTTAAGGACTTTTGTAGACATGAGGGCATTGATCTCCAAAATCCTTTAGCATTCAGTCCACATAAGAAAAATGTTGTAGCTTTGAGGATCCGAACTCTCAAATCTATGGCAAGTTGCATGATTCATGCCAAGTCTCTCAATCCATCATTAGAAGTCAAAGAAATCTCAAGTCCCACTCACATTCTTAATCGTTCTTCTCATCTAGCCTTAGATGGAAAAAATCCTTTTGAGGCATGGTACGACAGAAAACCTATTGTGACACACTTCAGAGTCTTCGGTTGTCCTACATGGGCAAAGAGATCTTCCAAGGGATGCAAGGCACAGTCATCTCAAACTTGTACCTTCATTGGTTATGAAGAAGGTGTGAAGGCATATAGACTTCTAGATCCAGAGACACATCAGCTATTTCTGGAGAAGGATGTACATTTTGAGGAAAGTTCACCAAGCTTTTCCTCTACTCCTCTTCACACATCTTACAGTGTTGATATTGATAGTGATTTCAGTGATAGTGCTTCAACATATTCAGACATGTGGGGTTCTATCGATAGATACAATGAGAGGTCACTTCATCACTTCAGTCCACATGCATACATCGCCACAGTGATAGGTCCAAAACAACAAGGTACATCTAGTCTTCCAAATACAGATTTAGTTACATATTTGGGGGACAATCTTCATGATTTTCCTCTTCTTCTTGATGTAGAATTACCTTCTTCAATTGTCACAAGGGTTCCAGACTCTCTTGTTCATTCTCTACATGATCAATCCTCCCAGGTTGAAGTGAGTGTGGATACTTATGATCAGTAGTTACAATAGGATTCTTCATTAGTTGCAGAGACAGACAATTCTTTGGGATAGGTTCTTCAGCTAGTTGAGCAAGTTTCAAAGACATCACTCATCCATTGGATTCTTTCCACACACAGTGAAAGCATCTCATTTGTACCCTTGGATTTTTTCTTCCTAAGGGGAGGAACACTATTATGTAGTTGTGGATCAGCTTCTTCATCAAAGCAGTCACTATTTGGCATTCTTCTTTGGGGAGGGGGGGGCTATCGTGTCTCTCTTCCTCTTCTCATCATTCTCTTATGTATATACTGGATGTATGTCGTAATAGGGGGGTCTTGATTACTCCATCCATCCATGCATCCTCCTTTATCTCTCTTTTTGGGGGAGGGTTTTTCCCATGAGGTTTTCCCTCTTTCCCAACTTTATGGGAGATTGCATATCATTATGTACATGGGTACCTTACATGGCCTAGTAGCCAGGACCCATCTTGCAATGCATTCTAGATTTCATGAGCTTAAGGGCATTCCCCTAAGTTGCACTTAAGGGGGGGTGTTGGTGTAAATAAGTATTTACTTATTACACTTACTTAAGTTTTACTTAGGTTAATGCATTATTTAATTATTTTGCATTATTTTATTATTATTTTAGGTGAGACACTTAGGAGTTTGTGTACCCTCATTGAGTTACACAACTCTAAATATGAACATGGTGTCTACAACATAGGAGTATGCATCATTCATTGAGTTGTCATGTTGACAACATAGCTATCCACACTCCTCATTTAGCACATGTTGTCTACACCACTGATTTGTGTGCTACACCATTGTAGGCTTATCCTCACATCATTGCACTTAATCTCATGCTTAATGGAGGATAATCCATATCTGGTGGACATGTGCCTTACTGTATGACATATCATGATGATAACTTCTATGCATTCTAGAAGCTCTCCTGAGGCCTTTATATTCAGGCACTCCTAGTGTACTCTCATCTAGTTATTGAATGAATATTATCATTTTGATCATACTCTGTCTATTTTGGTCTACTGTGTGCTTGTGTTGAGTTCTTTAGTTCTTGGGTGAATTTTGGCCTAAGCCAAAATCTTACAAGTTCTTCTTATGAAACATTCAACTCATGTTGAATTTTCTATCAATGTGCAAAAATGAGTAGAAAAGTTTCTACAGAAATCAACAATGTAAGGATGAGCTAAAAAATATTTCACAACATTTTGTTCACAAGGTAAAAGAATTCATAAGCCACCTTTAGGATTTATGTTTTTTAACAAGTATCATTTTATCCATAGTTCTTAGCATTATAGTTTATGCTTAAATTTTATAATGAAAAGAGTTCAAATATAAATATTTTCCATAGTTTTTTTATTATATATGTGCACTTCATAGTCTTATTATGATTTTTGCAAGTGTTTGAAAATATATCTCCTAACTACTTAGATTTAAAAAAAAAAAAATTGCAAGCAAACATTTTTGTGGTTTTATCATGATTGTTGCAAGTGTTTGACAATATCTCTCATCTGTATCATGGGGGAAACCATGTGGTGAACAAACTAGCAAATGTAGGAGTTAATTTGCAGCTCAAAATTGAATAGGATATTAATGATAAGATATCAGCGGACCTCCAAATACTTCTTTGTAATGATATTATTGGATGCTATGTTTATTGTGTCTTTGTAATAGTGCTTGTTTACATACAATTGGGTGTCCTAAGGAAGGTCACTTTTATGATGAAGTGGTAAAACCTGCTAAGATAAGATAAGATCCCAACCCCTCAACAATAGAAGCCCTTATAGAGCCTTTCAACCTATAAAAATCCTTCTCTAGTTCTTGGAAGATCCTAATCCCAAAAGACATTAGACACACCTAATCTCTAGCCTCAAAATGGGACACCTCATCAACCTTATCAAACCACAAATTAATCTTGAAATACTTTTCTCCTTCTCTTGGATGTTCATGGTCATAAGGGCCTCTAAACCTCTAAGAAGGTTTTTAGATTTTTCATGCACACTTATCTATCTTCCACAACTTACAAGTCTTTACTAGGGTAAGTGCAAGAAGTTGGGTCTCACTTTTGGGTAAAAACCACTTTTTCAAAATGTTTGTTTCAGGATCATACCACACTCATGTATGGACACCATAATTTGACACAAATAAATGAATTTTTGTAAATCCTTTTAACGGAAGTTACCTAACATACCAAAGATTGATGAAAATATTTTTCGTTAATTTTTAATTGAATAATTTTATTATATTAATAATTAATTGGCTATAAAAGTAAATTTAAAAACCTCTCATGTAGACACCATAATTTGATCAAAATTTCAATTTTTAAAATTTTAATTTTATTTTTTACTTCAAAAGAATTGTATGTAGATTGATGAAATATAAATTAATTAAAAAATATAAAATAAAAAAATTATTAAGGTTTTAATGAACCTCGCTGTTTTACATTTAGGTACCACCTTTGATTAAAAAATAATGCAAAAATAGTAAATAAAATCATAACACTATTAAATTTGTATTTGTGAAATCAAGACAATGAGAACTTAAATGGGTTTTTGTTTTGCAAAAAAATTTGATCGGGAAGACCCTCTAAAAATTATGGGAAGGCCTAAATTTTTTAGTTCAATGCCTTAGCCAAATCTTGAGAGGTTAAAGCATAAGCTTGGTGTCACCAAGCCTATCCTGAACCAAAGTCCGAGGTAGAAGAAAAAAATCCCACGCCATGTTGTAAGAAACAACACGCATTTTGAAAAATTATTTTCAACATTTATAACGTATTTTAAGTTCCAAAAAAAATTTAAAAATGATTTTTTAAAAATGGGCACTCATTAAAAAAAATATATATATGGGTACCTAATTTTTGAAAAATGGGTACCCATTTTTTATTTTAAAAAAATGGGTGCCCATTTAAAAAAAATCAATTTTTTACTTTTCATAAACATGTGCCTATTTTTTTAATTTTTTCAAAAATTGACACCCATTTTTTGAAAATAAAAAAGGGGCACCCAATTTGTAACAAAGGGTGCCCATTTTTTGAAATTTGGATTGGGCACTCAAGGCTAATATTGGTGCCCATTTCTAAAAAATGGTTTCCTATTTCCAGAAGAGCATGATTTCAATCACGAACTTCCACGAAATTGAGGCTCATCTTTGTGCACTTACCCATTAGTCTTGGCATTTTTCCCCAACACTACAGCAAGAGGCATACCCCTTAAGCCTAGGGTTAGTGACCCACAAAATAAAAGGATAGTACCTCACATTAGAATTAGTTTGAATCATCTTTTCAATGAAAACATCCATTCTAGCCACCAAAATAGTCTCCACACGCATTGTATCAAATCACAACCGAGCAGCAACCAATACCTTCCATGACAAAGAGTGATTCATAGAACACTGACTTGACCTTGAAATGAAAGCCTTGTTTTAGATTTTTTTTGGTTTAAATCATTTAAGTTTCATAAAGATTACAGAGCCAAATTTTGCATCTCTATAGTTGGTTGTGTATATGAGCAATGTTAGTCTGCTAATAGAAACCAAATTTAAATAAAGCTTCTACAAACTAAACAAAATTCATAAACTTCAAGATAGACTAAGATGAGCTCTCAATTAAGAATATGAGCCATCAATGGGCTCTCTCAATAAGAAGCTCTTTTGTTGAGTAGCTTTGTCTAAATAGATAGGATGTATGCTCAAGCTTATGCTTCAAAAATGGCTTCAAATGGAGTTGGAATTTGGGTGTGAGTGTATGGTTTTGATGTAAAATGGCTTCTTAAAATGGCATTATGACTTTACTTCATGGATTGTGTTGTTTTGCAAAGGGGAAGGATCCAATTTATAGGCAAGAGGCTTGAGGGATTGAGGGCTAAGATGCAAGGGTGGGAAAAAGCTCATGGAGGGCTCAGATTGCATCAGAGGAGAGCACATGGATTGTGCTTCCTTATAGCCAATCAGGGAGTGACACATGTCACAAGGTGAGAGGATGGAGGAAAGGGGAAGGATGAGTCAACAAAGGAGGCTCAAGGGATATAATCTTCATAAAGACCCTCATAATGGCTTGTAAGAGCAATAAAAGGGCTTGGAAGAGTCATTTATGGCCTAGTGGGCTTCATAAAGTTTTATGGTTGGGATATTTTGAAGGAGATGAGAGGAATTTTGACTTGGGCTTGATTAGGAAGGTTTTAAGCTTTCTTAAGATTGTGCAAATGATTAGAGGATGGATTAGGATGGTTTAGGATTAGCTTAGGGATAGGCAAGTGGATGGCATGTAATGAGGGTGGGTGAAGGAGGAAATATTTGTTAACTTTGGCTTGGGTTAGTAAGTTTTAACCCATGTTTAGGGAATGTGAGAAGGTTAGGAGGGGATTAGGATTAGGTTTAAAGACATCTTCTAGAAGAGTCTAGACTTTGGATGAGGATAAAGACTTTCTAGAACTTCCTAGGATGAGGATGAAGACTTTCTAGAAGAGTCTAGAACTTCTTAGGATGAGGATAAATTAGATTTTTAGGAAATAAATAAAGCCTTATTTATTTCAAGGGTTTGGGTTGAAGAGATATTTATTAAAACTTTTTTTATAAACATAAGGATTAATATTTAATCTTAATTAAATATTTTGAGTTGGGATTAGGGGTAGGAAATGATGGGATTAGCCTTTAATCAAAATTAAAGAAGGATTAGAAGATTTTGGAAGAGGTTAGTGGTCTTAAGGAAATTGGCCAAGTTTTGGGCAAAAAATAAATTTTTTATTTATTTTGGGTTTTTTGGTCAATTTATTAATTAAATAATTAATAAATAAGGAAATAATGTTTAAATAAGATTTAAACATTTTTGGGAGGGATTCCTTAATTAAATATTTTTAATTAAGATAAAGGGATTTAATGGCATAAAAATAAATAAATAAATTAAATAATTAATTAATTAATAAATGATGATGTCATCAATTTTTTTTCAAAAAATAAAAATACTTTATTTTCTAAAGGTTTTTAGGTGTCTACAGGTTGTTTCTATAGTAGTGAGTTTATAATTGAGAAAGTTGGGGGGTCATAATATTCATTAGAGTCCAATTTATTGTTGCAACCATTTGTATTGAAGGGAGATAATAAAAGATGATAAAAAATAATGTTAAGTAGTGAAATAAAAGCTCTAAGGAAGACAAAAAAGAGGCTATTACAATTAACCAAATAAGAAATTAAAAATCAAAGCCACCAATTTTCAAGGATACCCAACAAATAGAACATGGATATATTACAGTCCAAGCTTGAAGAAAGGTGATTTTAAGAAAGTTGCATATAACTCAAAGAAAAATGCAGCTATTTGAATTGCCACTCATACAAAGAGATTTCTACCCAAAGTAATTATATCATATGTGTCAAAGCAATAAAAAAATTAGCACACTTTGCACAGAAGAAATAGAGTTAGGTTGAAGGTTTCAGCCATCTACATTGAAGGAGATAGCTATAGATAAACAACATCAAATTATTTTCCTTATTTTTTGTAGGAAATTTCCTTCTTTTTTTGTTGAAGATGTCAATAAAAATAAAGTTTTCTGCAATAGAACAAAGTATTCAAAATTGAGCATTTCTTGCAATTTAGTATTTCATGACTAATAATTTCAAAACTAAATGGATTGCTATTTTACAACCATGAGGTAGCTGGACACATAGAAAAATGGTTTGACTATGAAAATAAAACAAAATAATGAATTTTGTGAAAAATATGTTTAGCAAAAATTTTTTTAAAAAGGGTTTTAGCTCAATGGCAAAGCACCTGTTTGTAAAGCAAGAGGGTGGTGGTTCAATTCCATCATGCCCTAACATGAATTAGTTGACCATGTTACAATTTATATTTAAATATCTTTATTTATTTAAATAGTGAACTATTTTTTAATTCATTATTTTATATTTTTCTAGAGATACAAGAGTGAGATTATTTTTTATTAGAATATTGTCTTTAGAGTGATTAAACACATTTAATCTCTTTAGAGACAAAAGTGAATTTGTCTCCTGAGAGATAATAACAATATTATTTCTAATTGTTTTTAAAAGACAATTTTGTGAGACAATATTTTAAGAAACTCACTTAAAGATAACAATTGAGACAAATCACAAATTTTGTTTTGTCTCTAGTAAAAACAATTTACGTAAAAATTGTCTCAATTGTTATCTTAAAACCACCCTATATACAATAATTATAAAAATTGATACTGTCATTTTCTCAGATTAGGCTTGACTTCTATAGTACATCTCAAGGTAGTTCATTCAATCTACAACCATTATAGAAATCTCTAATAACATAGCTCATTATACTGCTATGTTATTGTTTGTATGCGACATCTTCTTGCAAAGTAGATTGACTTGCTCGATGTCAAGTTTGTAATATGCTTTTCATCATGATTGTTTATTTGAGGGTGTTGTTAACTAGACAAGTCTATACTCCTTTAGATGCCAAGTGTCTCTTTCCTTGTTGTCACCAAAATATAGTGGAGATGCTTGCCCATAAATCTTAAGTGTTGGGGTTGGCCTTATAGGCACCAATTAAACAATTACAACATACAACATCACTCAACTAGTGTGAATCATCCATAACTTGTTCAATCCAATGTTTATCTTTAGATTTCATAAATTATCTATGATTACATATTTATTCATTTCTTTCTAAAATATGTTTTTCTTCCATGCTTTTAATCATTTTCTTATAATTGCAACCTAGCTTTGATATCATGTTGAGTAACATGGATCATTTTTTACAAATGTAATAATAGTGCCATTTTTATTGGTGTGTTCCAAATGCATATTTGAAGACTTATAAATATGAGAGGAGACATGTCTCATGGAGGGACATGTCTCTAGGGTTAGTCATCATTAGATAATAATAATATATCAACAATAATATAAATAACCATATATATATATATATATAGAAAAATATTTGTCTAAATGATGATTTACCATCAACAATGTATTTCATGATTGAATCAATCTGACTAAAGCTACAACCTTAAAAAAAAGCAAGATTGTTATAAGAAATTATAAGTTATCTTGTGATAAAGGGAACATATAATCATTCATACAAAATGTAAAGGACATAATTCCTTTGTATAATGTCACAATTAAGGACAATGAACTTGATATCTCTTATAAATTGAGGAGAAAATAATGCTCTTTGACTAGGGCAAATGATGTACACAGTAGGAATTACCTACATAATCTGTTCAATTTTACATTTGCATAATTGTCTATCAGCTATTCCCTTACACCTCCTATGACCTAAGTGCTAGTATTTATAACATTGGACACATATATTGAATAATATCCTATTCCTAGTGCTCCAAATTAAATGAGTCTCTAAATAAAGAGATGTAGAAGTTGAAAGCCAACTTCACAGTGTGTCGAGATCACCTACATGTAAATAACTTGTTGAAGAGAAATCGAAGAAGGAAGGAACAATAGCTTGAAACAAAAAAGAGAAATTATATTGCAACAATGAGAAATGAAATTGTTGTACAAAAATGCAAAGGGAGAGCCTATTTATAAAAGCCTTTAGGAAGCTTGTAGAACAAGCTTAGACAGTGCTAGAAAGTGCTAGGAGATAAGAATGACAACTAAAAATACATCCGCAAAAGGTGGGATATCCTCAATCAAGGTGAGAGGATAAGTATGACTAGATAGGAACAAACTCCCGTGTTGTTAACAACTCATTAACTAAAACTATTAAATAAATGCATTAACCTAAGTAAACTTAAGTAAATGAATAAATAATTATTTACTCTAACAACCCCTCCCCCACCCTTTAGTGCAACTTAGAGGAATGCCTTAAGCTCACAAAAACTAATATGAAATGTAGAATGGGTCCCGACAACAAGGCCATGTTAGGTACCCATGTACAATGCAAAGAAATGCAACCTTTGAAAATAGGGAAAGAGGGAAAACCTCATGGGAATAACCCTCGCCCAAAAAGAGGTAAGTACAAATATGCTAAAAAAATGAAGGAAGGAAAACCTCAACAAGACCCCCCAAGGACAACTTCCACTGGAAATGGCTCAAGAGACTCTCTCAAAATCATAAGTACAACCAGCCCCCTTATGAGAGATAGAAAAGATGCCAAAGCCCCCCTAGAGTAATGGAGCCCCTAGGGAAAGAATCAAACTGATGAAACTCCAATGCAGAGTAAATAAGGGAATAGAACAAGGAACCCCTAAATGAGAGGGAAAACTAGAAGGCCTAGCTAATGCTTAAAGGAGAAAATATGAGGATCTTGAAAGGGAATCCCCAAGGTAGGTGTGTTGATACTGTCATGAATGTCCACTATAGAATCCGTAACAGGTGCACCTGGAGGCTCGATGGATGGAGCTAGAGGATTAGGCAGAGCAAAAGAAGAATACTAATGAAGAGAAAAGGCCTCAATTGGATGTGGTGTGGAAGTCAAAACATGAATCTTAGGAACAATTCAAAGGTTCAAGTATCCTGACTGCACCACATGATGCTCCTGCAAAAGAGAAGAAGTGTGCTCTAACAATGGAGATGGTGGACCAAAGTGTGAGAAGGTATAAAGAGGAATGGATGGGCAGTGCCAAGGTGGCCACAGAGTGATGGAGGTTGGTGGGTGGCATTGCGGTGGCTCCATGGTGCTACTATTGACATCGGTTGCTCATGGGCCGCATGGTGGTGGCCACTGGGCAGCATTGGTAAAAAACCATTTAAATTTTTTTTCATCTATAGGGCTGTACAGTCCCCTCGGGGGGGAAAATTTTTTTCCCAGATGCTCAGAAGCCAAAATCAATTTTTTTTATATGAATCCTAACTGTAATAGGCCTTTTGAACTCAATGGTAGCATTTGTTTAGGCCCAAAGTAGTTTGAAAAATCACTCTACCCCCAGATTGAAGAAAAATGCACAAATAAACAAGGGTTTGTGTCTCTGAATCATGGCTTCAAAAATCCTTTAGCCAAGAAGTAGTAGGGAGGCTCTAATACCATGTAGGAGTTGATGAAAGCCAACTTCATAGTGTACCAAGATCACTTGCATGCAAATAACTTGCTGAAGAGAAACTGAAGAAGGAAGGAACAAGAGCTTAAAGAAACAAAGAGAAATTATATTGCAACAATGAGAAATGAAATTGTTGTACAAAAATGCAAAGGGAGAGCGTGTTTATAAAGGCCTCTAGGAAGCTTGTAGAACAAGCTTAGAAAGTGCTAGAAAGTGCTAGGAGATAAGAATGACAACTAAGAATATGTCCACAAAAGGTGGGATATCCTCGATCAAGGTGAGAGGATAAGTATGACTAGATAGGAACAAACTCCTGTGTTGCCAACAACTCATGAACTACAACTATTAAATAAATGCATTAAACTAAATAAACTTAAGTAAAAGAATAAATAATTCATAAATAATTATTTACTCTAACAAGAGATGCATATAGTTGTCAAATATACATCATCATTATCATTGAATTAATATATAATTGTGAAAATATATTCAAAATAGACAATAAACAATATGACTATACTAATAAATATTAGAAACTATTAAAAACTAACTAGTTGGTGCCTCTCCCATATTTCATGTCATATGAAAGGGCAATAAATTTGAACTTTTATTTGAAAAAAAACTAAATTATTTTGTACCATTTTGTTAGCTATTAAATTATCATGAATGCAACTATTTCATTTTTCTAAATTAATCCAGCTTAAAATTTCTATTATAGACATTTTATGAAGGCCATTCCAGTTGGCAAACATATTTGATCTGGTAGATGGTAGTGGAATATTGATTTGACATGTACTATTTGAAATGTCTATTATCTAGATAGGTTGCTAAGGGTTAGCTATGACCTAGAAAAGTAAGCATGTGTAATATGTGAGTTTGGATTTGAATTTATTTTCTCACATAATCTACATTATTCCATTCAAAATATTTATAAGTTCTAGAAAATTTGATTAAATCATAGGGTATACTTGTAAAATTAACGATGAAAAAATGAGAACATTATTTTTTATAGGATATGAAAATTTTACAAAATTATAGGTTCCACTGATAAATATATAACTGCTAAAAATAAATAAAAAATACTAGATTTTAGGGAATGTAGAAGATGAGAACAAACAATGATGATTGGAGATTTCATGATCGTGATGAACCACCACCCTCAGCAGGCACTACTTTGGCCACTTGAGGTTTCTATTTATGTTTTTTTTTGATGAATAGTGTTTGATTCTGACTATGGCCCCATGTGAACTTTCCCAGGGTGATCTTGTATCCCCCAGGCCTTTTTTTTGAATTGTATTCTTAGTATATTAATTATTAATAGAAAAGGACTATTCATAAAAAAAATAGAAAAAATAATGAGAACACAACATAATATACCGTAGATTTCTTAAGGCCAAATGAAATAGCCGAGAGTGTAACATTATCAACTTGTCTAAGCTCCTCCTCAGTTATCAACTAAACATGAATGAAGATCACATACATGTATAAGTCAGTATGGGTTAAAAATTAAAATTACTCTATTATAAATATTAACTTTAAATTGCATATGTCGCAAATTTTTTTATTATACACGTACTGACAAAGAAGGATTCCATGCCTCTACATGACCCTTCTATCTCACATCAGGGTATGTAGCCTCTGTATGTGCATTTGGTGTATCCTCCTCAAATACAAACAAATACTCAAAAAGATCACCTATGGGACCCTAACAAATATTCTTGCATGTTATGCAAGTATGGGGCATGCAAACATCTGATGAGCTCACCGATGATGAACTCATGCCATCATCATCAACACAGGGAGGAAACACTGACCTAGCTTGGGATATTAATAGGCTACTCAATCTATGGATCGCTCTAATAGTCTGGGAGCTAGCATCTACAATGATATCAAGATGCTAGATTGGAGGAGGGGGGGAGACATCAATACGGGGGGACAAAAGTGCCAGCTTTCTTCCACTAGGCAAAGGGTCTATCCTAAGGAGCTCCTCCTCCTACACCCATGTTGGGCCTCATGCTTCAATAGTTCACTTGAGGCCCAACACAAATTCAACATACAATTTTCAAATAAAATAAAATGGCACCTCTAAATTGTTGTGTGGAGGGATGTCAAAAACCATCCACCAATGACCCCAAAAGTTTGCATGCATAGCCTCATTTGTGCACCATTTAATTGATAGTTTAGGCTTTGTGCATTCTACATGTTTACCAATTTTTGGGTCTACAAAAAGGATAACCATATCATCTTTAGTTATATTTAGGGTTGCAACCTTATAATAGTTCAACCCATCATCAAACATGACATGCATTTGGTCATGCCAGCAAAGAGCAACATTTTGTTCATTGGTAAGTGTTTCAATATTATCCACTATGGTGTTTAACATGGATAACATGGGAGCCAATGTAGGCATAGTGTTATATGTGGTTCGCAAATCCCTTAGTTCGATGAGATTTTCAAATATCAAATCTTCAACTCAAAGAGGATTTTCAGGGGGTAGGGGATTGTTTGGTGGATGATTTTGAGGGGGTACTAGATCATTTAATGGAGGGTTATGAGGAATACTATTTCTTGCCTCAGTATCATGATTTGGGTTAGCCATACCTATTAATTTGAAAAGCACAATTTCTATTAAAAACAACCTAAATTTCAACAATTTCTATTAAAAAAAATCTAATTTTTAACAAATTCAATAAAAAATAACTAAATTATAATAATATTCATTCAACACATTAAAAAATAAAATAAAAAATACCCTTATTGTACTTGTTCTGAAATCTGATACTCAAATGGAGGTCAACACTCAAGCCAAAAGAAATGTAATGTAAAAAGAGATCTTAGTTTTTTTTTAAAAAAGAATATGTTATAGGTTTCAGGTATCCAATTTCATATCAGATACTCAATATAATATTGGGTACTAAAAAGGCTTGGTCCTAACTTTTTAACTTTGGTATTAGGATGAGTGGAAAAAAGTCAGAGCTGATTTTGAAATGCATTTAGATGTTTTCAAACTCCATTTTTTTCACATTACCACTTTTTGGCACACCATGATCCTACACATACCCTTTTCACTCTCCTTTATCAACTTCTCCAAGTCATTAATAAGTTTAGGATGAGAAATACATGTTTGGTAAACCTTTGCTCCTCCAATTAGATTTGTTAATCCTTTTCATGTAACTCCTAAGGATTTTCTATTTTTCATTTAAAGAATACACCATATTGTACAATTTGTCATCAAAGAAATTGTTCACTTTAATCATGACAACCTTCTTTTCTAAAGAATTAAAGTGTCTACTTACAAAACTAATTAGGACTTTTAGCTAGTTAGATGGAGTATCATTTTTTTCTTTTAGATATTTTTGGGTTTAATATTTTTCCAATACATTGGGTGCAAGAATCAATAATTCATTATTCTTTATGTTTTTTTTTAGTCTATTTTTCATTAACTTTTCTTGTGCCACTAATGCAAGTTTCATCATTTGAATAGGACTGATTGAATCAATACTGATCAAACCTTTGATTAGTTCAACATCATTTAGCTACATCTTGTCTTGATCTAGGAATTAATTCAATTCCTTAGTAGTGTCTCTAGATTCACTCTTCAACTTTTCCACTATCTCAATCTCAATCTCCATCTCAAGTGATTAAACCTTAATTATAACCTTTTCACTAAATATTCTTTTTCACTTCCATTTTTATTTATTCCTCACTATGTCTCTTCTCATATTCAACAACTACCTTCTTTCCTTCAAAATCTCCTATGCTACTAACTAATATGTTGAATGGGATAAGTCTGAAATATAAAAATTAGGAGCTTTATCAATTGTAGGAACATTGCTTTACAATTATTCAATGCCAAGGGCATTTGTATCTTGAATTTCATTATCATTATCCTAGTCAACAATCTCAAATTGATTATTTGATAATATATATTTCAAGATGTTCTTCATAACCTGCATGACTTCATCATGTTTTCCAATCATTATTATGTTAATCCTTATTTTCCTTTTGAATTTTTTTCCCCCTCTCAAGAATGTTTCCATTTCATCTATATCTATCATTGGAAAAATTATACTTATAAATATCTCTCTCTATCTAATCCTCTTATCTTTAAATTGTGCATTTATTCTTTTTATTTACAAAATTTCAAATAATTCCTTTTTGACGTTGGATGTTAGCTCTACCATTTGTCAATTACACTTGTTCAAATATTGATATTTTTCTTCCTCAACAGTCCTCTTACCATTTTCATCAAACATATAAAAATATTTCTTAAGTGGCCCTAAATTTCCATCTATTGTTAATTTTTTTACAATATTATTTATTTACATAGGGGGCTTACCAGTAGTAGGCTTCATTTTCTTGCTAGATTCTCTTCACTAGACAAATTTTCTTGGGTAAATCTAGCTGATCTATCCCCTTATAATCTCAACTCTATTAGAATAACTAATATTGTGATGATAGGTGATGTTCAATGATGTCACAATGATCAATTTTTTTTCATTAATGTCAACTATTGACCTAGTGTTCTTAGCATGTTTCCAAGAATAAACATTATGAACAAGATGTTACAATGGTTTTCGGTTGTATGTTACCAATTTCACTTCTTTGTCTTGAACTAGCTCTCTCAAGCAATAATACTTGATAACAAAGTGCTTTGTCTTTGTGTGCATAATAGGGTTCTTTGATATGTTCATAACCTTTTTTTTATCACAATAGCTAACCACTGGATCACTAATTTCGTCCTTCATATCTTTCAACATTTTTTTGATCCATATGAAATTTGAATAATTCACTGCTGCAGCCACATACTCAGCTTCAGTTGTTGATTAGAAAATGTAGTTATTCTTTTTTATTGTTCATGAAATCAATCTGTTTCCTAGAAATAATGCACCCCTACTTGTGATCTTTCTATCATCAACATTTCTTCTCTAATCAAATTCAATGCTTAATTTTAGTTCAAATCTATCATTCTTTTTGTAATACAATCCATAGTCGTATGTTCCTTTTAGCTATCTCAATATCCTTTTCACTGCCATCATGTGATTATCCTTAGGACTTGCTAAATTTTTTGCAACTATCCCAACTGCTAATGCAATATCAAGTCTTCTATGAACATGTTGTAGTTTTCCAATCATTGATCTGTATTATGTTTGGTTCACATCAGTAGAATCATCACTCTTACATAGTTTGTGTCTAGTAACCATAGGTGTACTTACTAGTTTTGAATCTTCCATTCCAAAAGTCTTGAGTATCTCCTTGATATATTTGGACTGAGTAATGAAGACACATTGCTTCATTAGATACACTTGTAAACCAACAAAGAATTTGAACTCACCAAACATAGACATTTCAAATTAATTCTTCATTTCATTAGAAAATGATTTTCATAATGCTTCCTTGCCTCCAAATATGATATCATCAAAAAATAATTTAGATAACAATACCTCATTGTTCTCACTAGTCTTCAAATATAAATTGTTGTTATCATTTGTTCTTGCAAAACCAATCTTCACCAAATAGTTGTGTAGTCTTTCATACCATGCTCTAGGAGCTTGTTTCAACCCATATAAAGCTTTGTGAAACTTACACACCATATTCTTCTTGCTAGGATCCATAAATCCTTCAGGCTATTCTATATATACTTCTTCTTCAAGTATCCCATTCAGAAATGTAGATTTGACATCCATTTGATATACCTTAAATCCTTTATAAGAAGAATATACTAGTAGTATTCTAACTCCTTCTAGTCTTGCTACAGGGGTAAATGTTTCCCCATAGTACTCAACACCTTCCTCTTGTGAATATCCTTTACATACTAATCTTTCCTTATTCTCCATGACTTCAACATTTTCATTTAGCTTGTTCTTGAATACCCACTTTGTTCCAATTATATTTTTGTCTTTAGGTTTGGGTACTAGGGTTCATGTTTTATTCTTTTCATTCCATTCAATTTATTTACTCATTGCTTGTATCCAATCTTCATTCTCCAAAGCATATTTCATAGATTTGGGCTCAAACTCACAAAGTGAGTATGTATGACTTCTAGGTCTTTTTCTTTTCATAACTTCAAACTCTTTATCTCCAATAATTTATTTAGGTGCATGATGTATTCTCACTTATTTTTCTAACATAGGCTCTTTTCTTCTTTTTTCTTCAACAAGTTCATCTTGAAAAATATTTCAAGCTCATTATCTCTCTCTTGTTTAGGTTTTGGTTCATGTTCAACACACTTGACATTGTCTTCTTGATGTTCAACTTCCTCTTCTTTTACTTGGCATCATTTCCCTATTGCTTGACACCCATAGTCTACTGCTAAGAAACTAGCTATTACAACTTGGTATTCCCAATCTGCTGAGGATCTATACTTTTTTTCTTGTTCAGGTGGAGTGCTTGGAGAACTATCATTCACATATATGAATGAGTTATAATATTTAGGTTCTATCTTACATTCAACTTTATTTTTCTCTATATATTCACAAACTCTCAAATTTGCACTTTCCACAACTTTTTTAGTGTTAGAATTCAAACACTTATAAGATTTTCTCTTAGTGAAACATCTTATGAATCTGCCTTCATCACTTTTAGCATCAAGTTTTTAATCTCTATTGTCTTCAATTATGTAACATTCACTTCCAAATACTTTGATATACTTCACATTAGGTGCATATCCATACCATAATTTAAAAGGTGTAGTATTTGTACCTTTCTTGAATTGCACTTTTTTTAGGTTATAGACAGATGTACTTACAACTTCTCTTCAATATTTCTATGACATATTTTTCTCCATCATCAATGTTCTAGTGAAATCCATGATTGATCTATTCCTTCTTTTAGCTATTCCATTTTGAAGAGTTCTAGGTGCAACCATATTTCTTTTGATTCCTCTATCATTGTAGACTAAGTTGAATGCATTGGAAATGAATTCACCACCTCTATAAGATCTCAAGCACGTCAGACTGTTCCATGTTTCTTTTTCAACTCTAGCCAAATAACACTTAAATAACTAAAAGACATCAAATTTCTCTTTAAGACACATCACAATCACCATTCTAGAGTAGTCACCATCAAATAGAATGAAATATTTGTCTACAAAGTAGCATTGAACACCAATAGTTCCACATAAGTTAGTATGAACCAATTCCAAAATATCATTAGATGAATATGTTATTCTCTTGAAACTAAAATTTGTCATGTTTCCCAATTGACATTGTTTACACATAGCATTGTTAGGTTTCTTCAATTTTGGAAAACCTCTTACTTTTCTCATTTTACTATAGCTAACCAAATTGTAAAAATTTACATGACATAACCTCTTATGCCATAACCAAATATCTTCATGTTGTGCAAAAAGACATGTCTCATCAGATAAATCTAGTTAGAACAAATTACCTCTTGCTTGATCACCACTTCTAATTAATTTACCATAAACATCAAATATTTTGGCCTTTCTAACATGGAATTCAACTCTCTAACCTAATTTTTTTAACTATGTAACACTCAACAGGTTATAGCTAAGTCCGTCTACCCAATAAATATTTTTACATTTGATCCTATGAGTTAGTTGAATTGATCCTTTACCTTTTACAAGACATGGACCACATTACCAAATGGCACAACCTCCCTTGTATGGTCCAATTTCCTCAAATTTACTTCTATTACCACTTATCATGTGATTTGAGAAACCACTATCAATTATCCATCTATCACTTTTATTTACATAGGAAATTAGTGCATTTATCTCATCTTCATTAGAATCTTCTTTCATAGCAAAATTGACAACTTCTTCATCGTTACTTTTAGATTCAATATTAGTTTCTTCTTCAGAAATATAACAAGATTTCTTACCTTTTTCCTTGTAGTTCTTATTCTTTTTGAAGTCTTGGTCATTTCTTCTTTCTTTGTACTTTCTTTCCTTCCTTTCATCCTCATCTTCTCTATTAGGACACCTTGCAACAATATGACCAACTTTGTTGCATGAAAAATAGATGATGGGAAGTTTACCTTTGTATTTTCCTTTGCTTTTTCCAAATCTCCTAGTAGCCAGTGTTGGATTACATCTTAGTTCTTCTATTGTAGAAACCCTAATTGCATAGATGGGAAGTAGAGTTCTCAATACCTTTCTTATAACTATCTCATCATCAATCTTTCCTTTAGCACCTTGAATAGCAACCTCATTGATTACTGCACATTACTGAACTATGTTCTCACCTTCTATTATTCTCATTTCATAAAATTCTCCTCTCAAACTTTTTGATTTGGCTCTCAAGACATTTTCATCTCAACAGATGGTCTTCAGTTTATCCCACATTTATTTTGAATACTTACATCCTTTTATATCATCAAACTTGTGAAGCCGCACCCAATTTGTCCTAGCATAGATGACATATTTGCATTATGATACTTCTAATTCAATGTTTTAGTACACTTTTGATACTATAGGGTTATGTCATTTTAATATCTGCATTTTGACGATCCACACCTATGTCTACATATTAGGACCTAATTGATATATTTGATGATTCCATTTCATGATCTAAATTATTTCAATTACTTTAATAGAAACTAAATTGCAAAAATGCTTGAAATGTGAAATTGTAATATTTAAATAGAAATAAATGTTAAATGATAGATTTTGATATGCAATAGGACCTAATTCACATGTCTAGTGACTTAATAGTCAAGATTGCAATTTTAGAAAAGGGCAAGGATGTAAGAAAAAGGAGGCTTCTTGTTTGGTCCATTTTTAGTTGAGTGAGAAGTTGGAGGCTTTTTAGAGGGCTTGGGGGAGATTAGTGGGTTTTCTACCCACTCTCTAATTTTAGAGACTCTTAGGGTTTGGAAGCTTGGGAAGAAGCTCTTCTACAACCTTTTATTACAATTTTTCAAAGGAATTCAAGGTTGGTGTTTCTTGCCATATAGTTAATTTCTTCCATTTTGGAGTTAAATCTTGGTATTTAATTCATGAGAATGTAAGTAATGAGAATGCCATTTTAAGAAAAATGTGTGGTATCATCTTGTATCCTATTGTGTTGTTTTGTGATGAGCACAAAGTTTTAATCTTCCATGATTTTGTGCATGAGTGTTGTTATGGGTGTGAGGGCTTCACTCACCCTTTGGGAAGGGAAGAGAAGTCTAGGGTGAAAGGGTTAGTTGAGCTTGAAATTTATTTGAGAACCTTGGAGTATGGGATCCATTGTATGCCATAAATGGTATAGAAAGGAAGTTTATTGAGTATGGGCTCCAAGGAAGCTGCAATTGATGGTAGTGTATTTGGAGGATGATTGTGAAAACCCCAAAAGGGCATGGAATTTTCTAATTGTGAAAGCCTCAAAAGGGCATGATTTTTTTGTTATTGTAGCTATTGTTTGATATGGAAAGTCTTCATTTAAAAAGCACACATTAACCCTATGTTCATGTTTCCATTGGTGAACTATTGTGAAATATCCTTGGGATGGTATTGTTCAAATAGTGTAATGTGATGTATATGCATTCGCAGGATTGTATGTAAAACTCAATTTGAGCCTTGTTCCCCTAGCTCAAGGGTGGTCTCTATGGAGGCCTATAGTTGGGAGGAGAGCACCCATAGTCCTTGTTGTTTTTTGTGATGTATTTGCAGATTTTGTGCTCAAGGGAGTAATGGAAAAAGCTTGAAAAGATCATCTTGTAGATGTGCTTGAAGGAGAAAAAATATCTTTGTGTATTGTATATGTAATGAAGAATCTCTCTCCATCTTATTCATATTGTTGCAACAGATCATTGCATAGTAGCAAGGGAGGGATGTGTTAGATCATAATGCATTTGAAAGAATGAAGTCTTTCTCTATGTTATTGAATATTGCATGGTAAAGATGAACCCTTACATTTTTCATTGGTGTATTGTATTGTAAAAGTAAGGTCTTCATTTTATGTACATTTTTGTGAAGAATAGATCCATGAAAGAAATGAAGAAATTTGGATATTATCATATGTATTTATATTGCAAAATTCAATGTCATGCATTTAGTTGTAATGAAATGGAAAGGCGGACAATCATAAAAATCATAAATGGAATGTAAAAGAAACTCAATTTGATACTCATGTAATTGAACATGCATTGTTTGTATCTTGCTCATTTTGGAATCATTAATCAATACATTTCCAAAATATTGTTCATATAAAGAAATCTTATGATGGTTTAGTTCAATAAGGAATATCATTTCAAGTTCCATTACTAGTAGAATAGATTAACCTATTAGTTGATATTTAATCTTGTTTTAAAGGAAATTCATGTACTAAGTAATTGTTCAAATGAGTTCTAATAGATCCATTAAATTAGGTAGTTACATGAGAATATGGAAGTAACATCAAATCACTATCAACCCAAGATTTGCAATATCATAGCTGAATAGAAAATATGAGCTCTATACATCTCATAACATAAAATTCAAGGAAAAGTTAGGTCTGTACATGCACATTTTACACTTTGGAATTTGTATGGGGATGGAGGAAATAGTCCTTTTTCTATTATAGACCAATAAAATATTCAAAGAACTATTCCTTGGGATCTTATGAATAGAAATAAATAAATAAAACAATAGGATAAAAGTTGTTGGACATGAGAGGATTCATAAGAGTCACATGACCCTTGTGTCACTAGCTCCTAAAATTTTCAAATTAATAATAATATATAAAATATTCACTTTTCATCATTAGTACGCATAGTAATAGTATCAACTAAATTTTAATATTATATAACTTGCATTTAAACATCATTGCCAAGTATGGATTGAAATTATCATTGGAGGGCATTGAAAGCCACAAAAAGTGGGTGTATTGCATCAAAGGATGTCCGCTTTCAAATTATAAACAACATGCCACTTGTACCCATCACCCATTGAAGAAGCTTAAAGGTGGCGTATAACCATTTAATTGGGGTATGACCTAGCATTGGAAGTGGGTTTTTTGTATTTCCACACCTCCTCTCATCTTATTTTCAAGCACCTTTTTAAGACTATGCATTGTCCAAGACAAAGGAAAGGGAGTTTCAAATGGGAGAAAAGGTGGATACTTTCCACCTCATCACTTTCACTCTCCTTTTCAACTTAAGGAGTATGCTTCCAAAACCAAGGCTTGTAGATTCTAGGTGGGTGTACAAATGGAGCATGGGTGGGCATGTAGGGTCTCAAAATGCACAACCACTTGGAGCATGTGCTTTCCTAGCATAAATGTTATGATAATTTTGAAGTTTCTTTGATGAAAGTGGTTTAGGAAATAGATGGGTGGCATGGTCATTAGGTTTTTAGTGTAGGTCATGTGTTTTGGTTAGTGGTTAAGGGGGTCGTAGTTAGTATAGGAGATGGGGATATTTGCAACTTAGATTATAGTGGTATGTGAGGAAATAGAGAGTCATGTGGTTAGGAGTTAGGATTTGGTTCAATTAGGTATTAAAGGTTAAGTTAAGATTAGAATGTGGCACATGATAATACTTATTAAATTATATTTTTATATAGCTAGAATAGTATATATTTATAAGTTGGTATATATTAAGTAACATGACATAATTAGTATATGTGTTTAGTATATAAATATTTTATATTTGGCAAGTTATGAGTATAGGAATATGGCATTATATAATTAGTTAGAGAATATTAAATAAAAATTTATTAGTTGTAATTAAATTTAAATATTTAATTAGAAATTAGTTGTAAGATAGTGTAGTAGAGGATTAGTTAGGATTGAGATGAATATTATGGGTTGGGTAGTAAAATTTTTAGTGTGCATTTGAGGTAGCTTTATGCTAGTGATAGGTAAATGACATGGGGTAGTAGTAAGGTGATGCTAGGGAAGTAACTTCTAGTATTCATTGTTGGTGCTATTTCATGATTAAAGATTAGTAGAGTAAGTATCTAACTTCCTAATTAGCATATAAGTCAAAATGTTTACATTTAAATATACAAATTGGTTTATATTGTTCCCACACCATATGCCAATTTCCCTCCATGCTAATTCAAAACTATAGTTAAATTTATATCAAAAGAACCTTACTTCAATCTACCTTATTTGATATTTAAGTTAGTAAGCTTCCAATTGATTTGACAATTTAGTACATTAAATTGAATTTCAAGGAAGGTAAGGTATTTCAAAGTTTATGAATAGATAACTTAGCTTGTTAGCAATTAAATGGTCCTAATTATGATTTTGTTAGACCTTAGTCAATAAATCTTAAATTTATGTATTATGTAATGAGGTATATTTGTCCTAATAAAGTATAAGGGAAAAATAAATCTTATCATTTGTTACACTTGAACAGTTTAACTTGTCAACCTTGGATACATAACCTTATTGTCAAGGTGTTAGTAACTAGGTTTAGCTTTGAAAATGACAAAGAAATAACAAAAATTGTAGTTGTATTTTTCCCTGAAAAATTTGGGCATGACATTCTGGTATCAGAACCTAGTTTCAACACTAGGATCCTATCCCATTATGTTCCAACTTATGTAACAAATTGCATCCTTGTGTAAGATGTATTCGTGCACCCAATTAAACCACAATCTATGGATAAAGAACCTAGAGACATAGGGGATAGGAGACTTCTTCCTAATCCATTAGCTTCTATAAAATCATAGTTTCTCCTCTTCTCCATCAAGGAACCTTGGTTTTGCCACATAATTCTTGTGAAATTTTTATTCAATGTGAATTCTTGTTGGCTCTTTGTGGAAAATTTTGCATTTATATGTTTTGCCAATAATGTGACATTTATCTTTTTTTTTTTTAAAGCTAGATTTCATGATTTTGGTCCCATTGTGCCTCAGGGACATGTCTTGTTTTAGTTGGGATCTACCAATATGGCCACATTTGTGTTATTTTCCTATAAAATTGTTCCTTTAATTTTGAAGTTACTTATGAGGCATTTTTTTGTGAATTATGTTGGCTAGTATATTATATTGAAACATATGAAATGGCCATACCAAGGAGGATCCTTGAGAAACCATCTAGAAAATTAGTGCATTATTAAACCTTCTTGTTATGCATTGTAAAGCTACTAGAAAGGATCCCTAAGACACCACCCTTTTCTATGTTGTAAATATGAAAAATGGTCAAACTCCTTGAAACTCTATTAGCACATATATAGATTTTATCTTATACTTGTTAATACTATAGGCAAAAATTATGTTAAGAACCTTAAGTAAGGGCATAAAAAACTTATTAGTTAGACCTTGGTAAGGTAAATAGTGGCTTATTAGCACCAATAAGTAGAAGACTTAAGTTGGACTAACCTTGGTAAATGTAGCATATTCAATTTCTATTTCTAGTAAGATTGTGTGTGAGTTTATCAACATCAATGTTTCAGATCATACTCAATGATCCACCATCAGGATGAGAGAGCTCAAGAGGAGGTTCATGCCTGGGGGGGAGGATGTGAGACCTCACCTAATCTACCCTAGCATAGATGACATATTTGCATTATGATACTTCCAATTCAAAATTTTAATACACTTTTGAGATTATAGGATTATGTCATTATAATTTTTTCATTTTGATGATCCTTACTTATGTCTGCATATTAGGACCTAATTGATATAATTAATTATTCCATTTCATGTTCTAAATTATTCAAATTTCTTTAATAGAAACTAAATTATAGAAATTCTTGAAATGTCAAATTGTAATGTTTAAATAGAAACTAGTGTTAAAGGATAGATTTTGATATGCAATAGGACCTAATTCACATGCCTGGTGAGTTAATAGTCATGGATTCAATATTTCATCACTATGATAGAAAATAGATTATAAGGTTGTTTAGAATTTTATTTAGATCATGTTAAGTAAAGATCAATATTGATATGCAGGGATCGCCATTTTAATGTTTCAAATATTTTACATGAAAATGATTAGAAAAGGGAAAGTTAATTTTAAATGATGAAATATGTAAGCCTAATGTTTAATGTGATAATGATTTATTGCACATATTTACTTATTGCTTACATGATTTTCTTGTACTACTAATGCTCAAGTTTAGTGTACAATAATTTGACCATGGGATTTAATGAGGAACCAAGGCTCAAGCCCATGTGAACATGACATAGCCAAGTTGGATCTTTGGAAGATTCAAAGCCTCATTGTGATGTATTTATTTTGTAAATTTGAGTTTGCATGTGTATAAAATTTAAATTCATGAACACAATAGAGACATGTCATTTTGAATTGTGATGTGTTTTAATGTGTCACTTGACACTTGTGTTGTCCATGTGGATATGACGTGTTATTTAGGGTTTGGAAAGAAGTAACCTAACCTAAAACTAACCCCAATGTAGTAACCAAGTTAACCTCTCATGGAAAAATGCTATGAGAAGTCTCCATCAAGGGAAATTCAAATTCCAACTTCCTATTAACCTTTAGGGATCAAAATTTAAACTTTAGTAGGCCTAGATGACCTTGGGAACCCTCCAAACAAGTCACTTTCTTAGAATTTTTAAATTGAATAATTCACATGTTTCTCCCTCTTGGTCAAGATTACAATTTTAGAAGGAGGCAAGGATGTAAGAAAAAGGAGGCTTCTTGTTTGGGCCATTTTTAGTTGAGTGAGAAGTTGGAGGCTTTTTAGAGGACTTGGGGGAGATTAGTGGGTTTTCTACCCACTCTTTAACTTTAGAGAATCTTAGGGTTTGGAAGCTTGGGAGGAAGCTCTTCTATAACTTTTCATTACCATTTTGCAAAGGAATTCAAGGTTGGTTTTTCTTGCCATGTAGTTAAATTATTCCATCTTGAAGTTAAATCTTGGTATTGCATTCATGAGAATGTCATTGTAAGAAAAATGTGTGATATCATCTTTTATCTTATTGTGTTGTGTTGTGATGAGCATGAAGTTTGGATTTTCATTATTTTCCTACTTTTAATCTTCCATGAATTTGTGCATGAGTGTTAGTATGGGTGTGAGGGATTCACTCACCCTTTGGGAAGGGAAGAGAAGTGCAGGGTGAAGGGATTAGTTGGGCTTGAAAATGTATTTGAGAACCTTGGAGTATGGGGTCCATTATATGCCATAATTATTCATATCTTTCTCGGGGTTATAAGGGAAGTATGGTGAAGAAAGGAAGTTTATAGAGTATGGGCTCCAAGGAAGCTATAGTTGATCATAGTGTGTTTGGAGGATGATTGTGAAAGCCTTGAAAGGGTGCAAAATTTGCTGATTTTTGAAAGCCCCAAAAGGGCATGAAATTTTTTTATTGTAGATATTGTTTGATATGGAAAGTCTTCATTTGAAAAGCACACCTTCACCCTATGTTCATGGTTCTATTGGTGAACCATTGTGAAATATCCTTGGGATGATATTGTTTAAATGTTGTAATGTGGTGTATATGCATTTGCAAGATTGTATGTGAGACCCAGTTTGAGCCTTGTTTCCCTAGCTTGGGGGTGGTCTCTATGGAGGTCTATGGTTGGGAGGAGAGAACCATGGTCCTTGTTGATTTTTGTGATGTATTTGCAGATTTTGTGCTCAAGGGAGTAATGGAAAAGCTTGGAAATATCATCTTGTAGATATGCTTGAAGGAGAAAACTTGTCTTTGTGTATTGTACATGTAATGAAGAATCTCTCTCCATCTTAGTCATATTGTTGCAATATATGATTGCATAGTAGCAAGGGAGAGATGTGTCAGATCATAATGCATTTGAAAGAATGAAGCCTTTCTCTATGTTATTGAATATTGCATTGTAAAGATGAACCCTTCAATTTTGTCATTGGTGTATTGTATTGTAAAAGTGAGGTCTTCATTTTATGTAAATTTTTGTGAAGAATAGATCCATGAAAGAAATGAAGAAATTTGGATATTATCATATGTATTTATATTGTAAAATTAAATGTCATGCATTTAATTGTAATGAAATGGAAAGGTGGACAATCATAAAAATCATAAATGGAATGTAAAAGAAATGCAATTTTATATGATATCTCATTGTTTGATACTTATGTAGTTGAACATGTATTGTTTGTATCTTGCTCATTTTGGAATCATGAATCAATACATTTTCAAAATATTGTTTATATAAAGAAATCTCATGATGTTAATTCAGTAAGAAATATCATTTCAAGTTCCATTACTAGTAGAATAGATTAACCTATTAGTTGATATTTGATCTTGTTTTAAAGGAAATTCATGTGCTAAGTAATTGTTCAAATGATTTCTAATAGATCCATTAAACTAGGTAGTTATAGGAGAATATGGAAGTAACATCAAATCACTATCAACCCAAGATTTACAATATCATAGTTGAATAAAAAAGATGAGCTCTATACATCTCATAACATAAAGTTCAAAGAAAAGTTAGGCCTATAGTCCTTTGTCTATTATAGACCAATACAATATTAAAAGAACTATTCCTTGGGATCTTATGAATGGAAAAATAAAATAAATAAAATAAAACAATAAGATAAAAGGTGTTGGACATAAGAGGATTCATAAGAGTCACTTAACCCTTGTGTAACTAACTCCTAATATTTTGAAAGTAATAATAATATTTTAAATGCTCCCTTTTTATCATTAGTATGCATAGTAATAGTAGGGGGAGTAGTAGTATCAAATAAAGTTTAATATTATATAACTTGCATTTAAACATCATTGCCAAGTATGGATTGACCTTATCATTGGAGGGCGTTGAAAGCCACAAGAAGTGATTGTATTGCATCAAAGGACATCCCCTTTCAAATTAAAAACAACATGCCATCGGTACCCATTTCCTATCGAAGAAGCTTAAAGGTGTTATATAAACATTTAAAATGGGTATGGCCTAGCATTGGAAGTGGGGTCACCATATTTCCACACCTCCTCTCATCTTATTTTCAAGCACCTTTTAAAAACTATGCATTGTCCAAAAGAAAGGAAGAGGAGTTTCAAATGGGAGAAAAAGTGGATACTTTCCACCTCATCACTTCCACTCTCCTTTTTAACTTAAGGAGTACACTTCCAAGATCAAGCCACACATATCCTAGGTGGGCACACAAATAGAGCATGGGTGGTAGCCACTTGGAGCATGTTCCTTCCTAGCATAAATGTTCTGATAATTTTGAAGTTTCTTTGATGAAAAGAGCTTATAGTGTAGCACATTGTGCATGAGGCACATGGTTTAGTAAATAGATAGGTAGCATGGACATTAGGTGTTTAGTGTAGGTCATTGGTTTTGGTTAGTGGTTAATGGGGTCATAGTTAGTGTAGGAGATGGGGATATTTGCAAGTTAGATTATAGTGGTATGTGGGGAAATAGGGAGTCACGTGGTTAGGAGTTAGGATTTGGTTCAGTTAGGTGTTAAAGGTTAGAAGGTGGCACATAATAATACTTATTAAATGATATTTTTATATAGCTGGAATAGTATACATTTATTAGTTGGTATATATTAAGTAACATGACGTAATTAGTATATGTGTTTAGTATATAAATATTTTATATTTGGCAAGTTATGAGTATAGGAATATGACATTATATAAATAGTTAGAGGATATTGAAATAGCAATTTATTAGTTGTAATTTAATTTAAAGATTTAATTATAAATTAGTTGTAAGATAGTGTAGTAGAGAATTAGTTAGAATTGAGATGAATATAATGGGTTGGGTAGTAAACTTTTTAGTGTGGATTTGAGGTAGCTTTATGCCAATAACAGGTAAATGTCATGGGGTAGTAGTAAGGTAATGCTAAGAAAGTTACTTCTAGTATTCATTGTTGGTGGTATTTCATAATTAAATAGTAGTATATTAAGTATCTAAATTCCTAATTAGCATGTAAGTCAAAATGCCTAAGTTTAAATATACAAATTGGTTTATATTGTTCCCACACCTATGTCAATTGCCCTCCATGTTAATTCAAAACTATAGTTAAATTTATGTCAAAAGAACCTTACTTCAATCTACCTTATTTGATATTTAACTTAGTAAGATTCCAATTGATTTGGCAATTTAGTACTTGAAATTGAATTTCAAGGAAGGTAAGGTATTTCAAAGTTTATGAATAGAGCTTGTTAGTGATTAAATGGTCCTAATTATGATTTTATTAGACCTTAGTCAATAAAGTTTAAATTTATGAATTATTTAATGAGGTATATTTGTCTTAGTAAACTATAAGGGAAATATAAATCTTATCATGTGTTACACCTGAACAATTTAACTTGTCAACCTTGGATACACAACCTTATTGTCAATGTGTTAGTAACCATGTTCAAATTTGAAAATAAAAAGTAAATTAATGAATTTTTAGTTGTGTTTTGACTTGAAAAATTTAGGCATGAAAAAACTCAACATAATTTAGGGTTTAAGGAATTTCCAGCATTGATTGATTGTGTTCTTGCTTTTCTTTTAGTTGTTGAGTAGTCAGTGGAATTGTTCTTATGTTCAAATATGCATTGTCTAGAAAGTCCAATGCAACATCACCATTACTATCTATATGTAGCCTCATCAACATTTTTCCATGGAGAAAAAATCTCCTTGTTCAACTTTGCTACCTCCCTTTTGTATACCATGATCTTTAGCTTTGAGTACCTTCAAACTTCTTTCTATAAGAATCAATGATCCGATACCAATTGTTATTATATCTAGAATAACTAAGAGGGGGAGGTGAATTAGTTATCTAAGGTTTAAATGTTCCAATTTAACAAACAAACACTTAAAAAACTTTATACCTCATCATTCCATTTCTTGATCTCTAATGTAAACTATTAACAACATTAACTAGCTATCCACTATTCTAAAATAATAAAATTGCATAATGTAAACATTAATTAGTTAAGCACCATCATAACATCCACACAAGTTTGAGACTTGGTTCTAATGTGGAAACCCAATTTGGGAATAACCATCGGCAACATGTCACCAATTTTCACTCTTTTGAGGTGAGCTATGTTAGGATCCAACCCTGTTAAAGGTTACAATACACACTATTAAATGTGACCTTGTTAAAGGATTTAATAACCCTATTAGGAGTGGCCTTGTTAGAGGACTTTAGAACATTCCATTAGAATGTCACCCTATTAAAGGATTTACATATGACTGTTAGGTCATTCTTAAATAATTTCAAATACTATTTATAATGGTTAGAAAGTAACAATAGGTTTGATCTATTAAGTACAACTCTCTTTTCTTGTATAGATCTCTATTCAACTCTTATGTACTAATTTAGTGTCTAGCCTCCATTATCATCTCAACTTTGATTCACTTGGCAACTCATCAAGCAATCACCCTTCACTTCTTCTCAACTCAATTTAGCCATTTGCTTAGATTCACCAGTCAATAACATTAACAGTTTCTCCAACTCTCTAGAATTCATTCACACATACATAACTTGTTTGTCCATACAAAAAGTGTTCCCTTGTGCCTCCTTAAATAAGTATTTCTGATCTTTTTCTGCTTAAACACTACTGTAGATCTTAGATTTTTCTTCAATCTATGATTTATTCAAAAAACAACTTATCTTCAACATGTTTTCCATATTCCAAGAAATCAACTTAGTCAATTGGAAATTATTATTTCTCATAAACTATTAAAATGTTGTTCCTTAGGAAACACTATGTTCAGACACTTAGTCATCATTGGGTTAATCGATTGCTATTAAACTTATTTCTTGACAAATATACTATCACTTGGTCGATACTGATGCTCGATCAATACTAAATTTTCTTGGGACTTAGTGTGGCTTAGTTAACACTAACATCACTCGGCATGTACATCAAAATTCTTTAGTCTTCTACTTTGTTTCTCGATCAAGCCTAGGCATTTGATCTATCTTTACTCACAATTTTAAGACTTGAAAATTATTGTCTTTTCCATTTGTAACATGATCTAAACAATCAATTTATCTTGTCAAAGTCCAACTAATCAAATATCTATTTGTAGTTCCCTTTTCATAACTCAACCTTTCCTCTAGGTGCTTTTGTTATGAGAAACTTCTCAAATACTCTTCATCAATCAAATAGATATGACACTTAGATTAGATAGAAAATTGTCTCACCAATAGGTTTGAAATCAATGATAACATAACAATTATTTCAATTATAGATTCCAACACAAACATGTGGACAAGGTTGTATGGACAATACAAATATAGATATTCCAAATTTATAGTGATAATGTTGAATAAATAAGATAGGGTAAAGATAAGGAAATGAATATTTTTTTAAGTTAAGGAATTATTTTTTTATCAAAATAATTATTTGAATAATTAGGGAATACATCCTAGATGTTAACCGTAAGTCAACAAGAATTAATTTTGTATTTTGGTAAGCATGTAAAGATATGAAGGCCGACAGTGAAGGTTATTATGAAATAACTTGGTATAAAGGAAAAGACTTGAGATGCAAAGTTTTGTGATGTCTTTGTGAATTCTAATGTTAGATTAGAGTAGTATAGACATATGATCAATTTCGTGAAGAGAAGTAAAGGAAAATAAGATATTGAAAATATCAACAATAGTAAAAGGTTTTGTACTTATCTCTTGTATTGAAGAACATACATTATTGTATATTACATGTTTGGGAAATGGGCTCATCTTGCCCACTTCACGTAGTTATAATAATAACTCCTAACAGGGTTGAGGCTTCTAATAAGGGCTAGTCCCTTAACAAGGACTAAGACACTATACAGATGTAATAGACTCCTAACAAGGTCAATATCTTTTACAAGACACTTTTGATTAATGGATCATTTTGTGGGTACCATTATCACCAACATTACAACATTTAGGGTCAAATTGCGACAACAATTTATGAAAATAGTGTAATTTGTGGTAATTTTCATGTTTTTCTTTTACAATTATCCCCAATGTGGTTACAATATTGATGTTGGGGTTGTAAGTACGATGCTCGCTTGAGTGTATATATTAAAAAAAATTGGACATAAATCATTCCCTATTTGTTTTGGTTAATTGTGGAGAACTGTGAACAAGGGTATAGAGAAGTTACACAAGAGTGTGGAGTATGGAGATCTATGATTGCCTAGCCATGCCCTTGCTCTAAATTTTGTTGCCCTTTCTCTACATTTTTTTGCCATGGTATTTTTATCATAATACATTCTCCTCATTATTTAGTCTTTCTATTGTTTCAGACTAATTTTGAATATCTTCCTCCCTATATGAGATGTTAAACTTAATAAAATATTTTTGTTATTTTCCATGGCATCGAATGAGCTTTATTATATTGTAATAATCTCCAGTTAATCTATGGTTGTGCCCTAACTCTATGATTGCATTATCGTGCCATACCCTTGTGATCTTTGTGTCCTTTCCCTTTCTCTACCCTTGCTGCATGGATATTCTAGAATGATTGGATATAAAGGCTCCATATGCTACCCCAATAATGGAAACCAAGGATGTAACCATGCATGTATTGGCACAGTCTCCCTATGAGGATCCTGAGTATCTATTGTTGTTATTAATTTGTGCATCACTATATTGTCCAAAATATTATGAAGTATTAAAGGTAGTAGTAACTTATCCCATGTATCTAGAAAACATAGCATAGGTTTAGGGTCCCTTGGCTCCTAGGAATTTGGAGCAACTATTCTCATTGTTGGAAGAATAACTTCAATCAAGAGTTAAGTGTAGTGAATTGAAGAAGCAAGTTCTACTTCTGTTTAAATTCCATAATCACAAGGCTCATTCCCTTGTAGAAGCCTCTGCCACAATGATATTACCTCTAAACCATGTTGAAGTAGTTCCCAATTTTGAAACACTCTTATAAGCAATGGATACTTGGGATCATCACAGGGAGACTATGCCAATACTTGAAGTACTCTTATAAGCAAATATAGATGCAATACATGAAAAATTGTACAACTTGTAGTACTCTCGATATTTGGACTATAAATCCTCAAAGAAACTTACAAGTGATTCCAATGTCATAGTACCTACCACAACACTTTCCTAGATTCTATCCAATGCTGCACCCATAATATCCTCTATGTTGTCTAGCTGTTGTTTCTATCGTGTAGTCTTTTGCATATACATTCTTCTATTTGGTGGCACTTCTAAAATATTTGTGATTTCTACATTTAGGGTTGTGAATGTACATTTTTCATCAACCTTTAGCCCCAAAATGATTGTAGAAATTCTTAGTAGTGGTCTAAAGTGGAATCATAGACATTAATTCTATTATCCATCACCATTATTGTGCAGATCATATAGACCACATTTCACATGTCATTCTTGTGTAGAAGAGAGTGTTACCAAAATAATTATAGTAGAGGAGGACAAAAAAACCATCTTACCTCACTTCTTGTCTTTCATGGCCTTAGTTTTATAGTACAACTCAAATTGATCTCTTTAATAATTTTGTTTTATGTGTTTTTAGTTGTGAATGAGATTATTGTGAGAGAGGTGTTCAATTATTTTGCATTTTCATTGTAAAGATCAGTTTGTCATTCATCATTATTGGGAAAATGACCTTTTAGGGTTGTGTTAGTTTGTGTTACATAAAGTATATTTGCATATATTTATTGTGTTAACATTCAAATGATATTGAAATATGTCTTGTCTAGTTTAGTCTAATGATCAAGATGGAGAAGATAAAGATAAAGATCATTCTTAAGTTCAAAATTTAGCAACTATTCCAATAGAGGTTGAGTTTTATTGGAAAGAAGAAAAGAAATTGGATTTATTTTACCTAATTCTAATAATTAGATTGGCATAATCCCTTGTTTCAAGTCCATATTCACCAATAGTAGAAAAAAACACCTAAAACTAGGACAAGGTGATTGACATGACCTATTTAGTTTTAAGGGTGTTTGTATTTTTTAGAGATTATTTGTATGAATATTTAGTGTTTGAATTCTATGTAGTCACAAAATATTTGGAGGTAGTATTTGATGTACATTTATGGTAGATCTCATTCAAAATTGTAGCTCCTACAATTGGTCTCTAATGTTTGGGAGATTTCTCTTGGGAAAGGTATAGTGTTGTTCTCAATTGAAATGTAAAGAGAATTGTTTTATAATTGTAAATATTTATAAATTTGTTCCTAATATTCAAAAATATTGAAATTTATCTCTATTCATGACTAGATTTTAATGTAAGTGAATGTGTCTCTTAGACTATCAATGTGTAAATGTGATGAAAATTCTTTGAAATCATAGAGATTTGTAGTTCACATTCCTAAAAAAATCTCCCTAGAACAATCAACAACTTGGTTTCTATTGGGGTTATAGTGTAGTGTCTATTTAAGCATTTTAGATATGCAAAGATAGGGAAGAAATGTGGAATATTGGGCTTGGGGGGCACTGGGAAAATTAGTGTGAAGATTTACAAAGGACTTGGGCATCATTTGACTATTATAAGTTTTTACAATAAGAAAAGAGAAGAGGCACTAAATGTCCTTGGAGTAGATGAATACCTTTGTATCAATGATGCTACCAAAAATCAAGTTTTTTTTAACAAAAGAAGCATACCAAAAATTTTCTTTGAATGATCTAATTAAGTATCAAAGATTATTGCCCTTGTTTGCTAAATAGTTTCTTGCACAAGTTTTACATTTTTAATTGATCATAATTTTTATTGAGATTGTGATGCTAAATCATGAAGACCATGCAAACTTCCAATCACATAATTAGCAGCAGTTGTACTCTTTTTTTATGCATATATTAAGGAGGAGTTTTATGCTTTAGCTTGTAGTTTTGTAGTGGAATAAGTAGTTAAGAGTCCAAGAATAAATGCATGATTTCACATGCATATCAAACAATATTTTATGTCCAATAAACCATATACAACATGTGTAGGAGTTGCTAAGACTTTCTTGTTTCTTTAAATTAATTTAGGAATTGATTTGTAGTCTACAGTAGTAGGAAAAACAAATAAAACTATGATTTCTATTCAGATTTTGTGTGGAGTTTGTCATGCCCGAAATATAGGGCAAAAATACACACCAATTTTTTTTTTTTTTTTTACAATAATTAAAAATACTCTAAGTTTGATATGTTTGTGTTCATAGTTAAAGATTAGGTTGTCTACATAACATCTTAAGTTTAAAATCTTGAGGAAAAATAAATCATTAAATTTGAACTCTCATGATAAGTTTGAGATTAACATTTGTTTTATTATTTCATTAGTCTAACATAAACTTGTTTTAAACATAACAAAACTTATTGGTTAAAAAAGTTTACATAATTTAAATCTAAATTAATCAATTTGCAAACAACTGCAAGCTTAGTACTAATTTAATAAGATAAGATATAACTAGCACAAATATACTTGAACCCCTTTGGATATACTAATTAAATTTTTTACTTAATTAAAAACTAATTTTTGGATAACTTTAATGTCTCTAATTTCAACCACACTACCTTTTAGACTAAGCCAGATTAATTTATTAAATTTTATGATTTAAGTAGAACACTTAATTATACTATTATGAAAATATTTAAAATTAAACTAGCTAAACAACATGTATACCAACTATACTATCTAAATATAAGAACAAGAATAAACAACTATCATCTAACAATAATTATGATAATTTCAAAACTTACTAACAAGAAATAATAACAAATTTAAGTTATACTACAACTATCTTACTAAGCTAACTCTTAGGCACCAACATAATAAATTAATCTACTTCACATATATCTTAAACTAAAACTTGAACTAAAATAATAAAACAACTTGCAAATAATAAAATTACCAAATGATACTAATCCCTAATACTAAGATTACTTAACCCTAAAACTAACTTAACTCAAACTAAAAGAAAATAACTAAACTAATTAATGCTAACCCAACATGCAAACTAACTAACAACTAAAACATACCCCAATACTATCTTACCTAAAACTATTACTAACACTAACTCAATAACAAAAACTAATCAACATACTAACTTAGCAAAAACATATTAACTTAACTATCCTACATACTATCTAATCAACTAGCCTAAGACCTACCCATTTCCCTTGACACGGATGGCTTCCCAAGGTTTGTACCATGTCTGCCAAGATTGCATACGTAGTAGGGACAACAGAGAGTGTGCAGCAAGTGGAGGGGTTGGAAGAAAAGAAAACAGGTTTTCATTAATAACTTTTACACCCCAAACTTTCCCCAAGCGAAATGCCTCAACTAATCTCACCTAACTCCTTCCTCCCATGTCAGCTACCTAAAAAAGGTGGGGGCTAAATTGACCTACATTTTTTTTTTGAAAAGAAGTATATGCTTTGTCTTGTTTTACCCCGGTGGAGTAAAAAGGGGTTTTAAAAATCTTGTCCTCAATAAATGTTGAGCCCAAAACTCAATACCAAGACATGCTAGACTAGGCACATGATCCCAGTATTTTTGTGGAAAAATTTTGCATTTAAAACAATCACTTCCTTTATATTATTAAAACTTCTTTCCCTCTTAATCACCGTTGGAACCCATGCACTTGCAAGATAATTAATGTGTTTAAAGTTTATTTGGTAGGAAGAAAAGGTAGGAGTCATAATATGAAGTTAAGTAGATAGTGATATTATTTTAAATTCATTTAAATATGTAATGATAATAAAACCAAGCAAGGAATAATAAAGGAATCTCTAGATTCTTTGTTGCAAAGGGGAGATGACTAAATTCTTTCCCATACAAAATCCAGTGAGCATTTTTGCTCCTGGGAATGTATGCTTTCTCAAGCCATTATATTTTCTTTGTCAACTTCCTCTCTTTTTTTTTTTTTTAACTTGCATAATTATTTAAGAGACATATTTTTGTTTGTTTGTTAGGAGTTGGTAACAATGGAAGGTGATAATAATATTATTCTCAATTTAGGATTATATACTTTTCCCTGATTCATATAACATTAAATTGAAATCTTTCATCTAACAAAATTCCTTTTCCTTAACATCATTGAAAACTTGAGAGTTCATAATTTGAAGACATTATCCATTGATCTATTTTCTCACATACCTATGCATAATTTGAAATCACATAAGAGCAATGCAAGGAGGTTTGCACAATCTTTTTTCTTTCTCTTATTATTCACCCTAGTTCAAGGCTCCATCAGGAAAGAACCAGTAAAAAAACTTGATCTCTTTGCCAAATAAATCAAAGTTTAAATACATTTTTTACATAATGTTACAATTCAATTGAAATCTCTTCTAGGGCCTTCACAAGAGATCTTTTCCAATGTCTTCAGTGCATCAAGGAAACTATGGAAAATACAAGAACCAACATGGAGGTAAAACAACATAATAAGATGAACAATTCAAGCATGCATTCCCAACCCGATTTTGCACAATAGGTTCAACATTGAACCAAAATAGGGGGGAGGTTGATTTTCTTAATAGGAGATGTCAATTACCATACCATAACATAGCCCTTTCAGGGCCAACATTCAAGAACTTCCGTTCTTCTACAAATGCCCTTTCGGGCCCAATATAACAAGGGTATTCATTCCTTCCCTTCTTCAAGAATTCAAATTTTCATACAAGGTATGGGATGACAAGTAGGGGCCCATACACCCTACCCTCTTTCCCTCCTCTCACCATGGGAGGAGACTCTACACTATTGAGGTCCAACTAAGGCCCTTCCCCCATACATGGCCACTTCTTCCCTATCCAAGGGTGAGTGATGCCAAAACAATCCCCATAAAATCCCCTAAAAAATAAAACATCAAGGTAAGCATAAGAATAACATCAAGAATCAAGTTAAGATCCCTCCAAATTAACCCCAACACACAAGCAAGCAATAAAAAGAACAACACAATGCCTTATGCATGATTCAAGCATGAAAAACATGAAGAAACAATTCAAAAAGGTGAAGAACTCATACCTTCACAAAAATTTATGGCAAAATGGTAAGTTGAGAAGAGCTTTTCCTTTTCTTCCTTCAATCTTCAAACTTTCTCCAAAACTAGAGATTGGGTAACAACCCCAAAACTTCTCCAAAATGCATCTAAGTATGATCCTGAACTCAACTAGACTTCAAGTAACCTCAAGACAGAGTTTTGGGTCACCAACTCAAGTAGGAGACAATCAATTTTCGCAATCAACCAAAAATAGGGTTTTTGAGTGACCCTAAAAGTCAACCAAGGAGGCTAAGGGTGTGGAAAGTACTCCCAACTCATACCTTTATGCCTAGGGTACTTAAATTTAATTTTTTTAGGCCTTAAAGACTTAATAGAACCCAACAAAAGCTAGGAGAATTTTTGGAATATAAAATAACCTTCAAAGAATTACAATACAAAGATAGGACAATTTAACAAGGGGTTCAGTTTCGTGTTTCCATTCGATTTCCTAGCTAAATTTCCTACACACTCATTGCACGCATCAGTAGTTCAAGAAACACATGTATATATATGTACAAATACTTATCAAGAAATTCATGTAAATTAGAACATCAATTTTTCTACAATTCAATTGTTTATCTCATTCTACTCATTAAAATTGGAAAAATCCAAGTGTTAGTTTTGCATTCATTCACTTCATCATCATACACCTTCATAAAGCATTAAATGATGAAATCAAATATCTAAAAGTAATGCATCACATGTTATAAATAGCATAATAATGTTCAGTGCATCAAATAATGTTCTGACATATCGAGTCATGAGTATCAAAATAATAAAGTATCATCGATGCTAGGATGGGTCAGGGTGAGGCCTCACAGAGTTTATGAAGAGATATTTATTTCATTTTATTAGAGATCACTGCATAAAACTTTCAATTTATTTTCTTTAAAATGAGGCATTATTTGTTACAAAATAGACCATCAATATTTCTATTTTGTGCATAGAATATTAGAGTGGTGAACTACTGTATTTTTACTTTTTCCTTCAATTTTAACAATTTCTTTGTGGTTCTCTTTAATTTCTACAATTTTAATTCAATATTTTGTGTTCTTTGTTATAACAATTTCCAACTTGACACTACAACTTTAGAAATTCTTTGTTGAATTTTCCATTCAATTTGATTTTTTTATCGTGCAATATCTTTTTAACTTTTTGTTTTTCTTTCTTTTATGCTTTCCGAACAATGGAAGCCAAAGATCTAACCATGCATGTATTGGCATAGTCTCCCTATGAGGATCCCAAGTATCTACTATTGCTACTAATTTGGGCATCACTATATAATCCAGAATGTTATGAGGTAATGAAGTCAGTAGTAACTTATCCCATGTCTCCAAAAAATGTAGCATAGGTTCAGGGTCCCTTCACTCTCAGGAATTTGTAGCAGCTATTCTCTGTATGCATGAAATGTGGGCCTTTTATCCTCACACAGTTCAACATGATCATTACCTGATATATCATCCTAGAATAAATATGAGATTATTCATCTGAATAATCCAACATTTTGACTTGTTGCCTTCTAACTAGAAGGATTTTTCCTTTGCTCTTAGAATGAGAAGCTAGCAACTAGACCTCTAGTACGAAAGATTTTGCTTAAGCTATACAACAATGCAATTTATCTAAATGAAATTAACTTTAGTCTAAGAAAAAAGAAAGCAAGTTAAACTATATGAATGTATTTTGAGCTAATATGAGATTATAAATGTAAGAAAGTAAGCTATTAGATGTATGAAAATGAGTAACTATTCTAGCATGGATTTGATGCAAATTCAATTCAACCTCCTTAATGAGGAATTGAAGGCTCCTTAAATAAAATCCCATGATCGATTGACATTTGAGATCAATTAGAATGAATGGTTAAGATTGAAGATGAGACTTAGAATGGAAAATTCCTTATGCAGCTGAAGTTAACTATTTTAGATTTGAATGTGATGAAGAGTTAACTGAGTTTCACCTAAGTGTGAGAACAAGTTAACTAAGTTGATTCTATTTCAAGAGATAATTTACTCAAACCTTCCATTCTAGAACTAAAGAGAAGGTTTGGAGAGTATATTTAATTTAATAAAATATAATATGATCTCACAAATGCATAATCTTTAATTAATTGAATATTAAATTCAATTAATTAAAATGAGGATATAATCTTATTAAACCAAATACATCTAATTCCTTTGTACATTAGCTAAAAGATAATTTTAATTTAATTAAGGTATGAACACTTGTAATTAAATTAAAGTTAATTAATAGCTTTAATGTAGCTAATTTGAGCCGATACTTAGGAATCAAATAAATAGTGTTATTAATGTAGACTAGAGTTTTTTGCATTTGACACTTAGGTCAAGTAACAAATATCAAAATCAGAATTGCTTAATGAAATAGGACATAGGAATGATTGAATAGACCAAAACTGGCTAACATGGCAACGTGCCAATTTTGGGGTATAACATTTTCCCCTCTTTGAATGAATGTGTGAGCAACACATTTGATTCAAAGAAATCATAAGTATGATGCAAAGATCAAAAAATGAGATTGGTTTCAAAATTGATGATACGAAGACCAATTAATAAGCTTTTTAATGTTATCTCCAGAATGAAGCTTAACCTTAGGGGATCTAGATAGAACATCTAGATACCAAGATTGGTAATTGTTTAAGGTTATCTCTAGAATGAAGCTTAACCTTAGGGGATCCAAATAGAACACCTAGATATTGAGATTGATAAGCCTTTTAAGGTTATCTATAGAACAAAGCTTAACCTTAAGGGATCTAGATAGAACCCCTAGATATTGAGATTGATAAGCTTTTTAAGATTACCTCCAGAATAAAGCTTAACCTTAGGGGATCTAGATAAAAAATCTAGATACCAAGATTGATAAGCTTTATAAGGTTATCTCTAGAATGAAGCTTAACCATAGGGGATGTAGATAGAAAACCTAGATTCCAAGATTTATAACACAAAGATTTTCAAATTTCACAAAATTGTTCCCAGAACAAGACTCAATTCTTAGGAGTCAAGGTTTAGACTATCTTGACACTTTTCCATTAAAAGATGACAAGATTAATCATGATTCATAGAATTATCCCTAGAATGAGGCTTGATCCTCAAGCGTCAAGTTTTAGACTATCCCGATACTTATCCATTAAATAGTGATTGAAAGAAAGAGCCTAGAATTATCCCCAGAATGAGGCTTGATTCACCAGAGTCTAGATAGAACACCTGAATACTAGTCCATAAAAGATAAGGAGACCTATCAAGAGTCATAGAATCATCCCCAAAATGAGGCTTGATCCTTAGGATTTAGGGTTTAGATTGCCCTGATACCTATCCATTGAACTCTAACAAGACTATTATAAGATTGATCAGTTGATCAAAAGATGTGATAGATGAAATAGATGCCAAATAGAGGTGAACTAGATGCCCTAAGTGATTAGATGCCCCAAATGATGAGGACATAAGATTGAGATTGAGTTGAATCCAATTTTGAAAGATTCAATAATGTAATAATCCTACCCCCTTGAGAATGAAATTGAAAGATCACACACCAAATTTGACCAAAGTTGACTTGACTTAACTTGAGTTGAATTTTTCCAAAAAAATTTGAAAAATGTCAAGAAATGTGATTTGAAAAGATTCCAAGATGGATGAAGTATCAGAAAAATTGGACTACACAAGCATTCAATTGCATTGGTCTCAAAATTTTAAAATTCATTTTTGAGCTACCTAAGTGTGTCAGATTTCAAATTTGATCCTGAAAATGGATTAAGAGAAGCCAAATTAGCCATGGGTGATTTTCATGCCAATCAAAGCATTTGAAAAATTAGGTCAAAACCTATATAATGGCACAAAGGGTCATTTTCAAATCATTTGTGCTTTTTTCTTTTGTAGAGAAGAGAGCTCAAAGGAAAAAATGGTGGTCCCCATGCATTCACACCGATTTGAGCACTCTTGATGACACACGTAGCCAATAGAGTATGAACATCTAGTGAGTAATTGATAACCTTGCTTTGCCTTTCAATTTTCATGCATTTTGAGGTGCTTTTAGCATGTTTTAGGGTGTGTTTAAGTCTTTTCGTGTTGGTTTTCACATGAGGATATCTCTCCTCATGTGGGCCTAATCACCCTTTGTGTGAAGAAGTACTAGGCAAGTATTTCTTGCATGGAGGACACCCATGTTTCACACGAGAAGCCCTAAAAAGGGTAATTTTTTTTCTCATTGCTTTATCGCTCTTCACGCAAAAAAGTGTCTTCTTGTGTGAAGATGTGTAATCTCGTGTGAGAACATGAAATTTCTCACAAAATTCTAGTGTGAAATGCAGATTTAAATGTTTGAAATTTTGTTTGTCATTTTAATTTTATGTTGTCTTTCATCTTATTCATTTAGCTGAGACTGATCATTTTCCTATTGTGATATTGCTATCAGGATTTAATTGTGTGATTTTTGAGTCAAACTCATTTGTCTATTGTTTTTGTTTGTGTAGGTTACCTTTCTTGATGTTAGTTTTCGATCCTATTACCCACCTTATAGAGCATTTTTGTGGTAGCTAGATGATATTGACATGGCATACATTGACAGACTCAGATTATCATATCTATGCTAGATTTGACCATTGTTGGTGAATCATGACCTATTGACTACACTGGTAGAGAATTTTTGTTCAAAGATGGACACTTTCCATTTGCCTCTAGGGGAGTTGACTATCACACCCAAGGATATCTATTAGTTACTACACATCCCATTCCACGGGCCATGAGTTATTTATGATATAATTCCATAGATAGGGATAGAGGCACCAAGGGCCATCTTCAAGGAGGACCTCATAATGGTTAGATCCATTAGCTGTGAGGAGCTACTGCATACCTATGGTCCCATACACAGGTTGCCATCAGTCTTGGTTATTTTTATCAGTTTCTTCCTAATGCTAGATAATGGTCAACATTGATTGGAATTTGGATGGGGTTAGATGTTACAGATGATGTTGGAGGTGCCTAAGAGATATGGATGAGGTTAGTGCATGCTCACCCACATGTTCCATGAGATGCACGAGACAATCTACCATGAGAGGAAGAGCATGGCCACTAGGGTGTGGGGAGATTCCATATGACATGAGTGTGGTGACAATATGATTGACCACATGATATATCACATGAGTACTATTCCTACATGCAGCTAGCGATAGATGTAGACTATGGATGGTCCCCGAGATTAGATCCAAGTAGATCGATGATTGATGTGTGCAACTTGGTTGTGACATAATGAGATTACTTGATGATAGTTGTAGATGGAGGGATGACTCCTGTATATCAAACATATTTTGTGAGTCATCCTTTCTTGTAGTTTATAGATCCACTGGGGATGGATATACCTATTTAGCTAGTACAAGCACCACCACAATAGCCATAATAGGAGAGGACTAGGTAGAGGACATGGTGGGTAGCCACTTCTCCTTAGGAGATGAGAGTAGATCTAGGTGCTAGTGGGAGTGGGATGGGTTAGAGGCAACCCTAAGGTGAGATGGGCTCCTTGGTTGCAATAGGAAGAGACACTCAGAGAACATGAATAGAGGTGGCATGGCTAGCCAAGTAGGGTGAGGGTGACAAGGAGATGCAAGACCAACCTACTATAGGGGCCTAGGGTGGAGATATTTTTGCATAGATCTAGGAGGCCCTCAGAAGGTTGAGAGATCAAGTGTGAACTACATAACAATAGTTAGAAGAGTTGCACATATAGGCTACTATTAGGGATACCTAGATAGAAGAGTGGGATTAAGATATCTATGATTTGTGGGAGTAGCTAGAGCTACTAGAGCTCAAAGATTAGAGTAGCAATAGGATGAGATCCAGTTACAGTAATCTAGGGCAACCTATTATTTTGCAGCATATGCAATAGTACTATTAGATGAAACTAAGTAGGTGCCTCAATTTTCTTAGTATGCACGAGAGTCAGGGGGAGCACAACCTCTAATGAGACAAGACATGCCTCCTCCTCCTCCACCACCACCAATGGGAGGTGGGGGGAAGGAGAGAGTTAGATCATATTTGTTCTATTTTTGGTCTGGCTATGTATCGATTGGTGTAACAACACTATTTTGTACCATTTTTGAGATTAGTGTCCATTTTTGCACCAATGTACACTTTGAATTCACACACACACACATATGAGATTTTTTGATTCGAGCACCATTTGCATGTGTCACTTTATCTCTTTATAGTTTGTCATACATGAGATGTTTATGCTTATGATTATGAATGCAGATTTGATATAATGTAAGAATGTAGTGTATATGAAATGAATCATGAAATTATGTATGAAATGAAAAATGTGAATGAGCTAACATCTCATGCAATGTTCCATTTTGTTGATAGTGACAAGTATTCCTTGAAGATCGACAGAATGAACCAAAGAAGTGAATGCTTGTGCAGCTGTGAAGAAACATAATACTTTGAAGAAGCTAACAATCCATCATTATAAAGGAGGCAAGTATATTAGCAATTGAACCATGTGCTTATGCAATGCAGTCTTACATTAGATGTAACCCTAGGTGTGGTTACCAAACTTTGACAATTATCATCACTATGCATTTAGCAAAATCCACAAATGTCATACAATTTCCACTTACATTACAATCATATGAATATGAATAGGACATCTATTCTAGTTTTTTTAGGATTAAATATAAGAATTTGAGGCACAAGAAGCTAGAATGACTAGAAAATTTGTCCCTTTTAATGTAGCAAGTTAACATAAGCATCAAAGCATAAACGCTAGGATGACTAGAATTTTTCTTGCATGTAGACACACCAGAAACATAAGAGATCCTTCTTATGATACGTAATTAGTAAGTATTATACCCATAATGACCCTTGCATTTGTAACCTAAGGTAGAAGTGTGCTAGGTATACTTGCAGTGACTCGTACGTTCACTTAGTAGGATGAGTATCAGTATTTATTGTAGCATAAAGAGTTCACTCCAACAAGCAAGGAGAAGAACCAACCTCAATGATTTATCCATATTAAAGGAGTTGAGGTACATACAACCATCCAATATGAGATGGAAGCTCTTATAGTGGACACCCCTTATATATGAATCCTTTAGATCATTGGAACTAAACCACAAATAGAAAGCAAAGAAAAGATCATGCCCCTAGTCCTTGCTTCTCTAGTCAAAAGTGACATCATTGAGTTTCTCGAAGAGACATGATAAAGTGAGAGAAAAACAAGCAAAGAAAATCTTAGCATATCCCAAACAAGTTTATCATTTTGAGTTCAATTTTTGTGTTATAGGATTGATGTCAAGTGTCAATGTTTAGAACATGCATGGAAGAAATCTCTTCGATAGGGTGACAACAATAAATAGACATAGTTAGAACAACTAGTGACTGAAGTCAAAGAGTAATCTTCAATAAGAAGAACCTTAGTAGGAACTAAGTGACAGTAGATAGACATAGTTAGAACAACTGGTGAAAAACACAAGAAAGATCTTCCATAAGAGTAATCTTGATAGTGACACAAGTAACAATAGGTAGACACAATTAGAACAACTAGAGACTAACACTTAAGAGATTGTCTATGAGAGGAATCTCAAAAAGTGACAACAGTGACAACAGACAGATGTAGTTAGCATAAATCGTGACTGACACTTAAGAGATTGTCCATGAGAGGAATCTCAAAAAGTGATACTAGCAATAGTAGGCAGACATAGTTAAGACCAGTAGTGATTGACACTTAAGAGATTCCTATGACACTTAAGAGATTCTTATGACACTATAGGGCATTTCCCTTGAGTTATGATAAGATTCAATCCATGGATACATGAGCCAAAGCAACAAACAAAAGTAGGAAAGAAACTGTATAGGAGCCAAAAGATGCACTACAAGATATAGCATTGGGAACAAGAGGTGCCTATTTACTAGGTTTTCCTTCTTGGCAAAGATTCCTTTTTTTTTTGCTACCAAGATGCATGTTTGCTAGGTTTTCATCAATGACACTTTTTTTTTTCAACCTTTTTTTGTTTTATTTTTTTTTCAATTTTTTTCTATTACCAAGGTGCTTATTGCTAGGTTTTCACCAAGATAATAATTTTTTTAGGAAATTTAAGTATATACAGAGAGCCCTCAAAATTAGATCAATTGTAGAACCACTTCAGGTGGAGAGTGTTAATGGGCTCCTTGAGTGCCTCTCCCTCAATTGTAGAAATTTAGTAAGCACCATATCCAAACACTACAATGACTATATAAGAACCAAGCCAATTGGGTTTAAACTTCCCTTTTTGTACCCATTGTTGTTGATTCTTAAGGGTTTCTCTCAAAATGATATCACCCAGTTGGAAGTCACATGGCTTAACTTTCTTATTTTAGCTTCTAGACATATGCTACTGATAAGCTTGAAGATGATCACATGCCACTTGTCAACATTCATCTAACGATTCTAGCTCTTGAAGCTAAGATATTCTATAGTCATCATCAGTAATGATGCCTTTCATGGAGATTCTCAAAGTAGGGATCTCAACTCAATTAGCAACACAACATCTGCTCCATATACCAAAGCAAAGGCCATTGTACTGGTTGGAGTTTTGATACTTGTTCTGTAAGCCCATACAGCCAGAGTAATCTAAAGGTGCTAGTCCCTTCTAGATTTGTTAACTGTGTGATGCAAGATCTTAAGGATCACCTTATTGGAGACCTCCACCTGACCATTACCCTAGGAATAATAAATAGAAGACCAGTGTTGCATGATTATGAACTTTTTACATAACTCCTTAAGATCCTTATTGTTAAACTATCCTCCATTGTTAGTAATGATGGAGGAAGGTACACCATACCTACGTATGATGTAATTCATAATGAATAGGGCTACAATTTTAAAATTTTCTATATAGAGAGGGAATACCTCTACCCACTTAGTGAAATAATATGTAGTTGTAATGATAAACGTGTGTCCATTTGAGGAAGATGGGTGAATCTGACCCACAAGATCAAAGGCTCATTGTTGGAATAGCCACAATGTGATAGATGGAATTAGCTCCCTAGCTGGAGCACGAATCAGATTCCCATAGAGCTAGCATTTTTTGTAGGACTTGGCATATTTGATTGCCTCTTTCTCCATATTTAGCCAATAGTAACAACCTCTAATAAGTTTACAAGCTAGTGTCAAGCCATTAGAGTGAGATCTGCAAATGCCCTTGTGTACATCGATTAATGCACGTTTAGACTCATTAGGTTCTAGACAAATAAGGAGTGTTCCATTGAGACCCCTCTGAAACAAGTTGTTAGTAATAATAACATACCATGAAGCATTATGGATAAGGTGATGTTTTTCATTCTGGGTTAGACTTTCCAAAATTGTCCAGTCATGAAAGTAAGAGTATATATTGTGGTAGTGGGATGAATCATGTCCTACAATAGAAAAAACCATCCAAGATTCAGGGGAATTATAGATAGGGTAGAGTAATGTTTCCAATATGAACTTGCGTTGAAGATCATTCTCTAGCATCTGTAACATGGAAGCAAGAGTAACCATGGCATTTGCCACTTTTTTGTATGCCCAAGGAATTTGCTGAAAATTGATATGAGCAAATTATTTCTTCATGTCATCCACCATGTGTTTATAAGGTTCAATTTCTCATCCTTTGTCTAGTATACATTATTGACCTGGTCGATGATGAGATGTGAATCACCAATGATGTTTAATTCATCCACTTTCCACTCAACTGCAATCTTCATGCCATTAATCAAGGCTTCATATTCTACAATATTGTTTATATAAGGAAATAAATTTTTGTATGCCTTAGGTAGTGAGTACCTCTGTGGTGTTATGAACAAGAGTCTAGCACTGGATCCCTGTCGTTTGAAGGAAATGTCAAAGAACATACTCAAGTTTAGTGTGTGAGTGTCAAAATTGATTCATTAGGAAAATCAATGTTCAGTGGGAGAAGACTCTACATTGGTGTTTTTACTAATTGATCATAAATTGCTTGTCCCTTAATAGCCTTTTTTTCAACATACTAGATTTCAAACTCACTTATTATCATAACCCACTTAGTTAACCTTCCTATTAGAGCTACCTTGCTGAGTAAGTATTTTAGTGGATCAATTTTAGAAACTAGTCACATAGTATGGGCAAGCATGTAGCATCTCATCTTTTGGGAAGCAAAGAAAACTACCAAAAAAGCCTTCTCAATGATACTGTAATTCATTTCATAAGAAATCAGCGTGCAACTCAAATAGTAAATAGCTCTTTCCTTGTTGTCATTATCTTCTTGAGCTAGCAAGATACCCAGAGATATTTCTATTGTTGAGATGTATACAATAAGAGGCTTCCTATAAATAGGAGGCATCAAGATTAGTGGATTAGCAAGGTATTTCTTTATTTGTGTTAGACTCTGATTGCAATCTTGGCTCTAGTTATATTTCACACCTTTATGCAGGGTCTTGGTAAAAGGTTGTGACCTATCTACTAGCTGTGAGATGAATTTATAAATGGATTGAAGTCTTCCTTGTAAGCCCCCCATCTAACTAATATTATGAGGTGGAGGCATATCCATGATTTCTTGAACATTCTCTAGATCAACCTCGATTCCTTTTGCAAAGACAATGTAACCAAGTAGTTTCCAAGATGTTACACCAAATGCACATCTCTTAGGATTTAGTCTTAGAATGAATTTCTTCATATTATCTAGGATGGGTCCCAAATCTTTAAGATGAGTCTTGCATTTTGTGCTCTTAACCAAGGTATCATCAACATAGTGTTCCATTGTTTTATGCATCATGTCATGAAAAATTGTCGTAACTATCCTCTGATATGTAGCACTAGCATTTTTTAGACCAAATGGAATTATGTTCCAATAGAATATTCCCCATGCATAGGTGAAAGTAGTCTTTTCTTGATCTTCTAGAGTGATTTTGATCTGATTATAACCAAAAAATCCATCCATGAGTGAGTACATTTCATATCCTACTATCATGTCCACTATCATATTAATTTTAGGGAGTCGAAAATCATCCCTTGGACATGCTAATTTAAGATCTCAAAAATCTATATAGACTCTGATAGATTTTTCATTCTTGGAGACTAGAACAATGTTTGATATCCATTTAGCATAATCAATAGCATAGATGAAACTAGCTTTCAATAGTTTTTCTAGTTCATCTTTGACTAGTAATGCAACATGAGGATGCATTTTCATAAGTTTCTATTTGACTAGTTTAACTCTTGATGCAATATACAAGTGATGCATTAAGAGATCAAGATCTAATCCTAGAATGTCTAAGTATGTTCCTGAAAAGTTTATCTTTTTCTCTTGGAAGAAGGCAATGAATTTGATGGGGACACAACCCAAGCACAGAATGGACACAATAGGAAAGGGAAAATTATATTAACTGTGTAAATGTGCCATTAAATTTAGTATAGAGAAAATAGACTTCAAAACATGCCCTAAGGGCTTACAATAGTATAAGTCTGGAGATAATTTCTCCTTTTAGTACCTCCTCTCAAACTCCACTCTGAACTGCCTTTTACAATGCCAGAAATGTTCTTAAATAGACCCCGAAGGGTTAAGGATTAGGAATACATTCTAGAAAGTGCTAGTTGGCATCCATAAACCAAATAGAAGGCTCTAGAAGTCACATTAGAAGTCGGCAAAAAATTAGAAGAATCTAGAAACAGTAACCAAACTTTTGAGAGGCATAACTTTTGAACCGTAGCTCCGATTGACGAACTGTTTACATTTTTGAAAAGCTCTCAAAGTGCTCTATAGCTCTATGGACCACTTCACTCATCCCTCATTTTTTGGCCTTATTCGAGGTCATTTAATTCCCCTAACCTAACTTTGAAGCATTCTTAGGAGGTCTCCAAAAATTGAAAAATTGCAATAACTTTCAAACCGTGGAGCCTTTCAACCTGATTCTTTTTCTAGAATGCTCTAAATTACAATTACAATCTTCTAACCAATTGACACCTTTTATTTCACCAAAATTATGGCTCAATTACATACTCCTATTTTTTTTGACATTTACAAGTATCCCAAGGTGTTCAAATACTCTATCCTAGAACATTGATAGTGGAACTGCGAGAGTTGGAACCTTTATTTGACCCAAATGGGTATCTAGAAATGAAAACACATGAAATAGAAACTATGTCTAAGTACATTTTTTTGGTTGACACAAGATTGCCCTTATACCCCCAGATGCTCCTACATTAGAATTTCTCTTTTTCTTTTGGAGATGGTGACTATGCAAGATGTATCATGTGATTCTATTCCTCCATTCCCAAGTTGATCAACTATGTTGGTTCTATCAACACTAATGACCTTTCCTAAAAATGACTAAGAAGTACATCAAATATCTCATTTTTAGGTGCCTCAGAGAGGTTTTCACCCTCGGATATGTTGGTCTCTGAGTGGTTTTTACAATTGAGTGTCAACAGACTTAACCAATTTTCATATAGAAGCTGAGTACACTATATATGTTGAGCTACAGTATATGCCGAGTCAGAATTTTAATAGGTGCTGAGTGATCTTTAGGTGCCGAGAAATCTTTAGGTGTTGAGTGAAGATTAAGTGCCGAGTGACTTTAGGTGCCAACTAAACCATATGAGCCAAGTGATATATAGGTGTTGAGTCACAATTGATGTCGAGCAAGCCATAATGTAATAGGTGTCGAGAAAACTAGAATCATACATGTGTCGAGCATCAATAATCTAGTATGTGCCAAGTAACACAAAAATCAACATAAGAGTTTGTGCCTTCACAAACTCAGATGTAAACCATTTTTTGAGCCGATATGGAAAGATCTTGAAGGATATTAAAGATAAGAATGAATCTTTTATATTTCCTATGCAATCAACATGTAGCCAATAAGAAAAATGGAGAAGGCATGCAACCGATAAGAAAAGTGCAAGGAATGAGTGGGAATTAAAGACTCAATATGGATCATAGATCCATACCTAACCTTAAGTCTTCAAAGTCTTTAAAAGGAGGACAAAAACCCATTGTATGCATGGATGAGAGCAGTGTATGGGTAAACAATAGCGAAATTCAGTGAGAAGAGTTAAAGACTTAGAGGAATAGAGTAGCATTGTAGTATTTAGTTGATCGGACCAGAGTAAGGGAATTGAATAGATATTAGATCTTAGAGGATCAAGATCAGAATGATTAGATCAAGTTCCTGAATTCAGCAATCAAGGATTGCAAACTATCAGATTTATCAGTCTAATACTTTCTAGAAATTGTATTAGAAGGAAAATCCTATGTTGATAGGTTAGATTAAAAACTAGGTTGTAGATCTTTTGAATAGGTGATAAAATCCTTTAATAGGGTGACACTTCATGTAAAGTGTTTGTAAATCCTTTAAATAGGTCACTAGTGATATAGTGTAAAGCCTTTAATAGGGTAGGCCTTTCATAGGACAGACCATCAGAAGTGGTCAAACATTATTGCTGTAGTGATTTTGTGGGTATCATCCCCACCCTAGTTTTACCTTCTCATTTTGGAGGGTTTTTGGGTTACCAAATTTGGTGTTATGTGTTGTTATCACAATGCTTGTGTTTACTTTATGCTTATTTGATATGTTTACATGCATGCAATTTATTTTCAGTTAAATTTTTTTAAGGTTAAAGTGTGATACTTCTAATTCACCCCCCCCTTAGAAGTATTCTTCCCATTTGATTATTCCAACAATTGGTATCAAAGCTGAGTTCTCACAAAAAGAAGCTTAACATCTTAGAGAAAATATTTGAAGATGGAAGTCTTCAAACTTGGGAAGATTATAGAGAATCAGGTGATTGATGTGCACCTCGCCGTACACAAATTTGAGGAAGCTAGAGAAGAATTGAGAAATCCTTGAAAAGAAGGAAGGACATAGCCATAGCTAAAAATGACATGCACTACAAGGAGATTGATATAAAAAAAGTGTTTTCTAATGGAGATTCCAAAGAGTTTGATGTAGCAATAGTAGAATTGATGGAGAAAAATAGAGCTCAAGCAGAAGAAATCAGAATACTCAAGCTTGAACAAGAATCACAAGCCATAATGCTTTGTAAGGTAACTAAAGAGAAGAAAAGAGCCATTGAAGACAAGGTCATAATAGAAGATGACAAGAGAAATCTCACCAATAGACTGGAGGAAAAGATAATTGAGTTTGAAAGAATCTCAAACATGCAACTTGACACCTTAAGTTAGATGATGAATGCACATCATGAGCTGAATATGAAAGACATTGAAATCTCTACACTGAAGATACAAAATGAACAACATCAAAATGATTTGAAAAGAGAGAAGGAAGTTGAAAAAAGCTTTAACAAACCCAATGCGGCTATCAAATACTTTGAGCAATTACTGAAATCACCAAGGGCTAGCAATGAATCTTTAGGACTTGGTTACACTAGCACTGAATAAGGAGAATCATCCAAGACTATAGAAGAAAAGAGAAACAAAGGTAAGAATACTAAAACTACTTGTAATTTCTATGGTTAAAATGGACATATCTATAATGTATGCAAAAGAAAGAATTCCCATCAGTGTGATAAGCCTAAGAATACAAGCTATTGTCACAAGTGCAAGAAGTAAGGACATCAAGCACATGAATGCAGGACTAGGACTATTAGGATACCAAAATTTGAAGGTCACTACTAAAATTGCAAGAAGTATGGACATAGAGATTTTGAGTACAAATCAAATCCTATGTGGACACCTAATCAGCTTGCAAAGGGAAATAACCATGGTCATCACTACAATTGGGACTATAACACTAGGTATAGCTATCACTACTGTCAAGAATATGGACACATTCCTAAAAATTGCACCAAGAAATATTTTAGAGGGAACTATAGTAGATGACTAAGTCAAACTACATGTTTTAGTTGCTTGAAGACTAGTCATATCAGTAGAAACTACCCAACAAAATCAAAGGCACCCAAGTTAGAAGTTAACAAAGGAAAAGAGAAGGTAGATGTTGAACACATTAGAGGACAAATGAACAAGACTTGGAAGAAGAAAGATGAGTATAGCTCATCAAATGAAGGAATCACTTCACCTAATAGGTCAAGTCATCACACTTCATCCAACTAAGCATGAAAAGTTGTATGGGATTGACATACATAGTTATATCATGCATCAGTCCCAAGACAAAACAAGCACTACAAAGAAGAAAACAACATGAGAAAAGATGCCAAGTTAAAACTTATAATTTTTGCAAGTGTTGACAAGCTGTCCTTAGATGCCAAGTAAATGTAAATGGAAGCCAAGTGAAGTGGAAATCTAGTTAGTTCCAAGTAATGGAAAACTAATGGAAGTTGAGTCATGTTAGAACCTTCAAGAGTTGAGTGTACACCTATATGCACTAAGAATTTAGTGCTAGGTTTTGAAAGGTATAAGGTCAATTTTTGATCATTTGTCATCATTTGAATGTAGAGAAAAGATGTGAAGAGTGCAGAAGATATCAAAGAATCGCATTGAAGCCATTTGCATGGATTTCAACAATGATCAAGCACAAATTTCGTTGATCCAAGGTATTCTTCAATGCCAAGTTGTGTAGTTTTTAAGTTTGTTATCTTTTGAAACCATAGATCAATGAAATGGCATCTAGTTCCAAGAAACCTAAGGAAAAGGAAGGTTTTGAGGTTAATTTGGTAAGTAACAAGGTCAAACAACCAGAATTTAGGCCAATCCTAGAAGTCACCTATAAAAATGACCCTGCCAGTGCATTGTCCATTATTCTACCTAAAGTTGTTATAATATAGGATGTAAGGAAGTGCTACAATTGCAAGATAGGTGCAATAGGAGACCTTGAAATTTTTCAAGCCTATGATAAACTATGTGATAACAAGATATTAAAAGATGAATTTTAGATAGTTGAGAAGAAGGGTTTAAACCATGCCCTAGTTTACTCCGCAGGCTTCAAAATGGAATGGATAAGAATTTCTCTCAATAGAATACATAATGGCTATTTCTGGTTAGAAGGAGGACCCATCAAAATAATGAAGAGGATAGTGAATAGGGTTATAGGCTTTCCAATTCTAGATCAACATAAGACCCTAAGAAGTGACTCAAAAGAGGCCATTGAAAAGTTTACAAGGGCCAAATGGAACAAAAGGGGCATGACAATTGACACTATCATAGATCCCCTTCTATATTTTATAGTGAGAATCATTTCTCACAAGTTCTATCAATCTAGTAGATTGAATAGTGTACCATGTATTTCTATGGATGTTGTATATAAACTTGTCAAGAAAGATCATACATATGATCTATCAAAATTGATGCTGCAAAAAATCATGGATAATCTTTGAGCAATAAGAAGATACAAAGGTGTTCAATGTAAGTTTGGATCAATCCTTGTCTGCATATTTTTCTATTTTTTCAAAAATTTTCCTTCTTTTGGTAAAGTTAACTAGAGATCAAACAAGTCAGCCATTACTCAAATTAATGAGTATATTGAGAAAATGGGAGACAACTTTGACTTTCTTATGACTATTTGTTTTGAGGATTTTAAGAAATCCATGAAGCAAAGACTGAGGATACCAGTTTCCCTATTGGAATAACATGTCAATGAAATTTTCTTCTTAGTTGACATTTATTTCACTTATATCCAAGCAATAGTTCCAAGGGTGAGATGGCTAAAGCCACTAGGTTATGAGATAGATGTTGATGAAGTATCAACAACAATCACAAAATTTCTTGTAGAAGAGATTGAAAAGGAGGCACCCCAATTTGGAAAATTTGATGTTTTACATTCCAAGGTGGACATGGAACTAAAAACTACCTCAACCTTGAAGAAGAAAGATAAACTAGTGAAGAAGATAAAGAAGAAATTTGGTGTAGAAATTGAAGAGGTAGTAGGTGCAAAGGATGATAAGGAAGAAGATGATGATGAAGAAGATGAATAGGGGCAAGGCCCAATGGAATTAACTCAAGGCTTAGGTGAAGAAAAGGAGGAAGGTTTAGAGGAAGAAGAAGTTGAGGAAGCACTAGCCCAAGAACCCAAGAAGAGAAAGGCTAAAACTCAACCAATAGCCCCACCTAGAGAAAAGTAGGCTATAGAAACAACACAAGCCAAGCTAGCACCGGTGATGAGATCTACCACAAGGGCCTCTACTCAAAAGGCCAAGGAGCAAGTGAAAGAAAAGAAGAAGGCCACTGAGCAGACTGGTGAAGTGTAAAAGAAAAGGAGAAAGTATGTAGCACAACAAGATTTTGATGATAAGGAGAAGATTGAATCAGAGGATAGAAGCCAATTTAGAGTGGTAAGTCATCCTCATAAATCACATATAGATAAAATCTATGATAATGTTAAGAATGAAGATTTTACTAATTTGAAAAATATTGATTTTAATAAGTTAAGTAGAGAGGATCAAAAAAATATAAAAGAGTCAGTGTATGCCATGATGGTATAATTTAAGAATACACCTCTTGAGTTATACAATACTATGCCTAGGGAGTTATATGAGATTATTGAAAATAAATGGCATTATTGTTTAAGGATAGAGAAGGAAATAAGGGAATCAAGATAGACATAAGTGATTCCTGATTTGACTAGAGGTCAAATAACTAAGGCTAACAAGAAATATGGAGGCAAATTTGCACCAAAGTATTGAGCCTTTAGCATCCTACAAAAAAAAATTGAAGAAGTTTTCTAGAAATCAATAAGATTGTGGAAATCAATATACACCATAACAGATGACAAGGATGGAGAAAAAGAGAAGGATGTAGCAACAAATAAGGCTAAGCCCAGTGAGAAGGAGAAAGAAGACAAAACAAAAGTAGAGGAAACAAGAAAAGAAGAAGAAGAGAAGAGAGAAGAAGACAAGAAAGAAGAAGAGAAGAAAGAAGAAAAGAATAAAGAAGAAAAGAAGAAAGATGAAGAGGAGAAAGAAAAAGGTGAGGAGGAGGAGACACAAAAAGGAGATCAAATGGAAATAGCTAAGTAGGAGCAACAACAAGACCAGAGTGTGCAAGACACATAATTGCCACCTCCTAGCCCTCCTCATGTAACCATCACACCTGCAGACACTATAACTATGAAGGATGTTACTGACAAAACTTGTCAAAACATCAATCCACTAGCTATAGAGGATCTCAAGAAGATCCTTCACCAATCAATGTTGCAAGCACAATTATGCACAAATCTTGTATTGGTGAGTGTGGATGAGTTGAAAAAGGCTATAACAGAACCAATTAGAGACAAGGTGAAACCACAAGAATCACCTTCCATATCTAGAGCTACTAGTACTCAAATTTTAATGCTACCACCACCATTTCCAATAGTTGACACATTAGTAAGATTTGATACCATAGTGCAAAAGCTGAGTATAGAGGTAGTGAAACACATAGAGAAAATGGGATAGATTGCTACATCTGATCCTATAGTAAAGTCAATAGGTACACCTCAAATTATTGTGATTGATCAGGGGAGAATAGATGAGGAAAAGGAGGACAAATCAAAAGAAAAGGAGCAAGACACAATACAAACATTGGTAGAGTTACCAAAAATAGGTACTCGTACAAAAACTCTTCAAAAGCTAAGCATTGATGTAATACCTTTGCAAATATCTACACTAGGCTCAAGCTCAACCAAAGTGACAAGGGTACTTCACTATGGAGACCCTAAGTTAGATGAATAAATTGTCATACCTTCTTATGACTCTAAGAAAGTCAGTATTGAGCAGATCACAAAGATATAGGATGCATTGAATAGGAGAAAGAGGCAAGAAATACTTAGGAAGGAGTATAAACATAAGCAAGCATTGCATGAGATTAAGGACATCTTTATGGATGCCTTTAGCTTGCAGTCACTAGATGAGACAAAGCCTATAAAGGAACAATTGTTAGATATTGTTAACTAGGTGACAAGTGAAGACCAAGAGACAAATGTGAAACTCATGGAATGGTCTAAAAGGATTTTTCAAGGAAAAGTAAATGAGAAGATAGCCAGTGAAATAACACTATCTCAAGTTGAAATAGAAAAGAGAATTGATAAAGTGAAGAAGATACTTGACAATATATTCTCATTGTATAAAAAGTTGTGTGATTTTTCCTATTCACACAAAAGAAAAGTCAAAGAATACTAAGCCTGGAGAGAAACCTAAAGATTTATAGCATGAAACTACCAAAAGTCCTAGCTTGGAGTGAGAAGCATTTTACCCAATTTCTTCACACCCAAAAGGAGTTAGCTACACTCACAACTGAGGAGGCCAATATAAAGGCCAAATTAATGCAGATTCAATCTTCCATAACCCCACATTTGGAAGTACTCCATAAAGAGTAAGTCTATGCTAAAACTATTTAAAAGAAATATTCTAATCTTTCTACATTAGATGGACTTGTACATCTTGCTTTAAAGACTACCATCTAGCATAAGTCACTAGAAATTTCTTTGGAGAATTTGGATGTAGCTCTTAAGATGATAATGGAGGTCAACAGTACATTTTTGGAAAAATATGGTATTACTCCTTAGCACCCTTTGACATAAGTGTCAAAAAGGGGGAGAAATAAAACAAAGAGGGAGATATAATAAGGGAGATATAACAAAGGGGGAGAATAGCCAAAAAGGGGAGATACAAGATAAGACATAATGTGGGGGAGATACAATGTTTTGGAAATTATATGGAAGGAAATGCAAGTACAGAGTATAGAAATAGGGAAAATGCAAAGAGTATCAGCACACGAATTTTGGTTATAGGAATAGAAATGGCACATAAGCTTAGGGGGAGTTATAAGAATTTTAAGGTTGGATAAATAATGCTTAGTTAAGTATTTTTGACACTCATGTCGAAGGGGGAGATTGTTGGTCTCAGAGTGGTTTTGAAAATTGAGTGTCAACACACTTAACCAATTTTTATATAGAAGCTAAGTACACTATATATGCCAAGCTATAGTATGTACTAAGTCAGAATTCCAATAGGTTCTGAGTGATCTTCAAGTGCCGAGCAATCTTTAGGTGCCGAGTGAAGATCAAGTGCTGAGTGACTTTAGGTGATGAGTGAACCATATGTGCCAAGTGATTTATAGGTGCCAAGTCATAATTGATGTCAAGCAAGAAAAAATTCAATAAGTGCCGAGCAACCCAAAATAGTACATGTGCCGAGTATTGGTAATCCAGTATGTGCCAAGTAACATAGAAATCAACATACGAGTTTGTGCCTTCACAAACTAAGATGTAAACCATTTTTTGAGCTAACATGAAAGGATCTCGAAGCATATTAAAGATAAGAATGAATATTTTATATTTCCTATGCAATCAACATGAAGCCAATAAGAAAAATGGAGAAGGCATGCAACCAATAAGAAAAGTGCAAGGAATGAGTGAGAATTAAAGATTCAATATGGATCATAGATCCATACCTAACCCTAGGTCTTCAAAATCTTTAAAAGGAGTATGAAAGCCCATTGTATGCATGGATGAGAGTAGTGTATGGGTAAACTATAGTAAAATTCAATGGGAAGAGTTAAAGACTTAGAGGAATAAAGTAGCATTGCAGTATTTAGTTGATCAAAACAGAGCAAGGGAATTGAATAGATATCAGGTCTTAGAGGATCAAGATCAGAATAAGTAGATCAAGTGCCTAAATTAAACAATCAAATATTGTAAGCTATCAAATTTATTAGTCTAATACTCTCTAGCAATTGTATTAGAAGGAAAATACTATGTTGATAGGTTAGCTTAATAGTTAGGTTGTAGATCCTTTGAAGAGGTGATAAAATCCTTTAATAGGGTGACACTTCATGTAAAGTGTTTGTAAATCCTTTAAATAGGTCACTATTAATATAGTGTAAATCCTTTAATAGGGTAGGCCTTTCATAGGGTAGACCATCAAAAGTGGTCAAACATTATTGCTACAGTGATTTTGTGGGCATCATCCCCACCCTAGTTTTACCTTCTAATTTTGGAGGGTTTTTGGGTTACCAAATTTGGTGTTATGTGTTGTTGATGCATGTGTTTACTTTATGCTTATTTGATATGTTTACATGCATGCAATTTATTTTCAGTTAAAAGTTTTTAAGGTTAAAGTGTGATCCTTCTGATTCACACCCCCCCCCCCCCCTTAGAAGTATTCTCCCCATTTGATTATTCCAATAGGATATGCCCTTTATTTTTACTATTTTAGGTTTTTGACACTACCACAATGTGGTTTTCACCATCAGACCTTTTATTTCTTTTCTTTTTGATTGTTTTCCTAAGATATTTGATGTTAGCTTCGTTCATGTTGATGCTCTATTTTTTGGTGGAAGATGTTATAGGTTTGACAACATTTAAGTAATAGGCAAGAGCATAGTCATTCTAGAATGTAGGGACTTTACTAGATGCATTGTAATTTCGGTCTATGAGCTTGGGATATTTGAGCAAAAGAGATGTGGTGGGTTCAATAGCATTCATAGTATAATCATCAAATGCATGGATAAGCAATTTGAGACCTAGTGCAACTTCATCCACAAGTGTGTTCAAATACCTCTAAATTCTAATGTCATTAATCAAAGACTCAGTGAAACTAGTTGGATAAGACTCATCCAACCTAACCCTAGACGATTTACCTACTTCAAAGAGATTTTCATAGACATGAACTTGGTCTATGTCTTTTTCTATAGTTCTTTTTCAGAGAGTTGAATTTATACTCTTGAGAATTTGTGCTACATGGTGATATATTTTAGAATTTCCCAACATTGAGAGGGACAAACTCTCCTTCATCCTCTAGATTTTTACAACAGTAATCAATGCATAGAGCATGCTTAAATTCTCCCTATTCTTGTTGGGCATGGGGAGAATCAATAGTGTCATCAAAATAATTACTATCACCATCCATGGTGTTGACATGTGGTACAAAATCATTTGGTTTTGTGAAGAACTTAGCAAGATCATCAGGAATGGGATAAGGATAAGGATCCTCATCATCAGTGTTGTCTTCATGGTTATCAAACTTAGATTGTGACTCATTTTTTGATGAGTTCTCAAGTCCTGGTACAAATTTGTTAATCCCTAGATGGAAGGGAATCCTCTTGAAACCTAGAGTGGATGTATCTCAATTCCTTCTAGCTATCACTTTGAAAGGATCAATCAAACCATTTTTTTTGCATTCAATAGGACTAGTCCCCTTTTAGCCAAAGTATTTCATGTGTTTGAGATCTAGATCATACTTTTTAGGAGTAATTTCATGACACTATTCTATGAGGTCAACTAGAGTTTCTTTTTTGTATATCCATGCAACAATAACTCTATTTTTAGCTTCTTCCTTGAGAGGTACAATAGCTTTGGAAAAGGTATCATCATACTTAGTTTTAGGTGTCAAAACAAATGGTCTCTTCCCTTTAGATGGTCTCCCATAATGATAGGGAGACTCAGGAAGAGATGTCAAAGACAAAACTAGTTCTATGTGATCTTCACCCATTCCAATTTCTTTTAGCTTGAGTGACTACTCTATTTGCTTCAACTTGTTATCATGATAGTCTGTAGATTCCCTATTAGTAGGTAAAAGAAATTTAGTAGATTTTAGCATGTTATAGGTATAGCTAGTACTTGCAGGTATGGTGAATTCAGATCCATGAAATGGGAATTTTATGCATTGATGATAAATTGAAGGCACAACTTGCATCTCTGTATTAATGGTCTTCCCAATAGAATATTGTAAGCTAAGGGAATGTTGAGGACCTAAAGAGTGACATCCCTTTCTATAGGACTAATGTGGAGAGGCAACACCACAAGACCTAAATATTCTCACTTGACTTCATCATATGCTTTGATAGTTATCTTGTGACAGGGATCAATGGACTCTTCAGAATAGTCCAATTATCTAAGATGAGTAGTAGAGACAATTTTAAACTAGCTCCATTATCAATGAGCACATGAAAAACATGTTTTTGGTGTATCATGAACTCAATGTGTAGAGTTTGATTATGTGGATGACTTAGTGAATTGTCATACTCCTCAGAGAAGGACATATAGTAAGGTGAGGTCAGTTGACCTACCATAGATTGGAACTACTCAAGATCAAGATCTTGAGGTACATTTTCCTTGGTGAGGGCTTTGTTGAGAATCTACCTATGAGAAAGTGAGATTTTGAGTAATTCAAAGATCATGATTTGGGCATTTTTTTCTACAACTGATCGAGGATACTATAGCTAGTAGTGGCAGAAGATGTTGCAAGTTTCATTCCTTTGCTAGATGGACCAACAAGAGGTTTATCTTTGAGTTGTTCTAGCTCAGGAGTAAAAGGCACAGGGCCTTTGAGTACCAACTTAGCATAGGAATGTGTAATGACATTGGTACAAGATTGGGATGGTTCATTATTAGATGTATTGGAAGTAGGGCCCCTTAAGACAAATGGTAACTTAGGTTTAGTTTTTTCTTGTTTTCCTTGATGGTAATAATGACACAATACTCAACATCCATTGTTTCAACCATGTGGACTATCTTGTCATCATCATTAGAGTACATATAGTTGATCTTGTTATGAGATTTTTGTTTCAAGTTTTCTCCTTTTTCATAAGATGGAAATGGCTCCTTGAAAGCCTTGTGATCTGAGTTCTTATTATGTCCATCCACAAAAATGTCACCATCATTGATTAAGTATTGGACTTTTTGATGCAATTTAATGCAATTGCTAGTTTCGTGACCTTTTTTTTGGTGGTATTCACAAAATGTAGTTTCATTCCACCATGGTGGTTGTGGTTGTGGATCATAAGGATGAGAGTTATCCAATGGAGAATTGAGCTTGTTTTGTAGCAAGGTCTTGTAGACCACATCCAAAGGTTCACTGAGAGATGTATATTCTCCTTTTGAGCATGTGGCCCAAGATGAGTTCTTTGGTTTTTTTCCAAACATCTTGTTATCAAGAGGAGGTTTTTGAACATTCTTAGATGCTTTGAGATTGTCTATAAGATTGAAAGCTACCTTAGTAGGTTTAGCAATGATGTTGTCAACAACTCCATCATGCACAACCTCTTGGTTTTTGTTCACATACTTAGATTTGTCCTTATTGGAGGTTGACCCTTGTTTGGTGTCCTTCTAAGGGGTGATTTTTTTCTTTTTGACCATGAATTCCTCAATTTGGATAGCTTGTGTAACCATGTCTTCAAAGTTGCATGGACCTTGAAGTTGAACTTTGTACCCAAAATTAGGTAGGAGATTATTTGTAAAGATATCAAGTTTTTCCATTTCAGGGATCTTCCATGAATATTTGGTGTAAATTTATCTCTATCTTTGAAGGAATGTGAGAAATTTTCCCCAACTTTCTATTTAAGGTTACACAAGTCTCGTATGTTAACAGGGTGTTGCATGTTGTGAGAGTACTGTTGGACAAACAGGTTGGCAATCTAATCAAACATTTTGATACTAGTAGGCAAGCATGAAAATCATTCCATAGCTTGACCACCTATACTTCTTGGTAATAGATGCATGAGATATGCCTTATTATGCATAAATTCCATAGGCAAGTCCCCAAATTTCCACAGATTATCTTGGGGATTGGAAGTTCCAAAGTATTTATCGTACTTAGGTAACTCAACTTCTCTTGGAAAGGAGGTATGTCTATACTCTTGTCAAAAGGAAATGGACAAAGGGCATCTAAGATCTAAGTTTTATTAGGTTTGTCTTTATCACACATCATTTGGACTAACTGTTCTTGCATGATCTTCATTTGTTTTTGAAATTTAGACATTTTAGTTTTCTCTTTAGGTGTAATGATAGTTTCAACATTAAAGTGATGAGGTAGCTTGGCTCCTTGTTGAGAAAGTTTCAGAAAGTATTTTTCTTTCTCTTCATTAAGTAGGATTTCCATGAATTTTTGGAAGTTTTTGTCCTTATGACATTTTTTGATATGTTCAAGAAGTATTTCTACCTCTTCTTCATTCTCATCAGTAAAATGTTCCTTATATTTTTCATTCCTATGTTGGTCTTGGTCTCTACTATGTTCTGCATATTTTGATTCTTGATTAGCCATTTTAGGGATGTGATAAGTTTCAATGTATGTTGATTGGAAAGGTTGTTTGAATAAGAATTCAGCTATGTTTTTTGGATACATATGACCTTTTCTAGTTTTAGGATCCTCTTGATACAAGGGGTTCCTAGTTTGTTGTAAGTTAATAGAAAATGTTCTCTGAACACAAGGTGATCTAATAGGTGAAGGAGATCATGAATACTCCTCACTAGATGAACTGGACACAAACCATGTATAAACTAAGAAGAAACCTCTATCATGATCATGACCCCTAGCTCTACCTCATCTAATTCCAAGAGGATAAAACACATTTCTATTTCTTGTTCCCACAGTCATAGACAAGGATAAAAAGTGAAAGCCTACACAAGGACCACACTAGAACATAGTCTCAAAAAAACAAGATAAGAGTGTTGTATACTTAGGTATGAGTCATTTGAGTAATGGCTAGAACAACCAAAGATTATGACTATCATGATAGAAAGTATGAAAAGAAAAAGGACAAGAACATAACAAACAAGTAGTGAGACTAGTTTGTGTGTAGGTCACAAGTTGTTAGCTAAGCAAGAAGCCATTGTTTGACACTGTTTGTAGATAGAAAAGTGGTAAAATGTTGTAGATATAGATCAAACTTAGAGCACAAATAGCTCTTGACAAATAATTTGACAGTTTTTTAGGACAAGACCCCATGCAAAGATGCTGAGGGAATTGCATGAGGAAACAAAAAGAAGGATGCAAAGATTTAGAACAACAAATTTAGGGCTGTGTTCTCGCATGAGGACTTTCCTAGAGTTACATGAGAAGTTGAAAAATTGACAAGAGGACAAAATTATGGCATAAAAAGATAGTATTTTCACAATCTCATGCAAAGATTCATAGGGAGTTGCATAAGTACTTGCATAGAGCCACGTGAGGAAATTCTAACAAAAAAGGTTCTTGCACAAAATTTCACAAAATTGGGTGCGAGAAAGGGGACCAGAATGACAACTTTGACTAAATTTGAAGAGATTTTACAAGTTTCAAATAGTTATGGATAGATTTTTTATTGTATTTACAAGTTTTAGATAGATAGTAGGATGGTTTTCAAGTTATTGGACAACATTATGTTTTCAAAAAGACAGTTGTTTTTAGATAGATGCAAGAAGCAAGCATTAGTCACAAACAATCCAACTAAGGACAAAGCAACTTAGAGGGATGGGGGAGGCTTGACCTTTTGCTTTTTTGATATATTTGGACAAGTTTAAGACTTGAAAATGAAACACTCTTTCCCTAAAACCAAAAATGGTAGAGAAGGCAAAACTTTTGTCACACAAAATATGTGCATGCGCGCGCCTTACATAGCTATGTCACCCCACTAGAGGGCACCCATGTTTTTGGTGTATTTCAAGGGCTCAATAACATATATGCTGAATGAAAACCCTTGTAGCAAGGGTCAAGCACATATACCACCTTCCAATGGCTAGGTACATGCTTATGGTGAGTATCTATAGAAGAGATTCTTCCCCCTCCTTGCACAAAGATTATGCCTGCTTTCAGAGGTGAACCAAGTAGCGAAGAGGTTTTTACTTGGCTTCTATTTATATTAATCCCCAGTGGCTTTGCAAGTGAAGTTAAGACAAATAGCCCACACCAACATCTAAAAGTGTACATACTTGACTCGGAAGACTAGGGCTAGCACTGGCCAATGCAAAAGATAGATATTCCTCTTGATATTCGATATTAAGAATCAAGAGGAAGAAATTAACATGGCTTTGGAGTCTTTCACTCTACAAAGGTTCTTTATTATAGTGAGTTGGAATATCTAGTGAAAGGAGTGTGCTCACTTGGGTTGTTCCCAGAGGTTGGATTGCTCCAAAAGGCCCTCTAAAGGTCAGACTGGTGGTTCAGATCTAAGGGTCCTAGTTTCTAATTTACCTCAAGGGGAAAGAGCATACTCATCTACCTCGTCACCTTGACCAAACATGCAAGACAAGTTAATCACCAAGTTAGCTTAATCAATCCCAATTTGTCCTTTCTCAAGATTTTGACCTCCTAAAAGGAAATCATCATCCCTTTATAGAAAAGACTCATATAGGAGAATAATTAACTTGCTTGCCTCGCTTAGGTACCATCTTTTAGAGGCTTCCAAGTTTTTGATTTATTCTTGGGAATCACTTCCAAGTAGTAAAAAACATACTCCCCTATTCCCTTGTCTTGCACCCTATGAAGTTCACAATCCCTATTTATACTATGTGTGAAAAGAAATAAAAAGGACATGATGTTTAAGTGGATTTGAAATGAGTCTTCGACATGTGTATCTTTGGAAAATGTCATGCAATCACACAATTAGTACATATTTCAAGTATTTTGATAAGGTGTCTTCAACTAGTGTCCTGAAAACCACTATAAAGCTATAGAAAACAAGAAATCTAAATGAAAATGCTTCAGAAAACATTGTTAGTCAAAACATAATGATAAAAGTTGAATTCTAAAAATTGAATTTGCATGTGTTGATGCAAAGTTTCATGTGAGATCATGCATAGGCCCTTGCGAGAAAATGAGGTGTACTGCGCAAGAAACTATGCATTTATACACTTTTTTACATGAGGAAGTACAATGAAACGGGTAAAATCCTTGGTTCTTCACATGAAAATGAGATTTCTCATGTGAGAATCTAGAAATATATAAGGACGACAGTGATAGAATAATTAAAAATGCAAAAAATAGAATAGATGAGGCCATAAAATTTGATTTCTCAGCCCCACAGTGGGTGCGAGAAATGTAATCATGAAATATGGGCCTCTAATTCTCACACACACTTCAACACAATAATTATCTAATAGATCATCCTTGAATAAATATGAGATTATTCATCTGAGTAATCCAACAATTTGACATATTACCTTCTAACTAGAAGGATTTTGTCTTTGCTCTCAAAATGAGAAGCTGACAACCAGACCTCTAGTACAATGGATTTTGCTTAAGCTATATGAGAATGCAATTAATCTAAATGAAATGCATTTTAGCCTAAGGAAAAATAAAGAAAGTTACACTATATAAATGTTTTTGAGCTAATATGAGATTGCAAAAGTAAGAAAGTAAGCTATTGGATGTATGAAAATGAGTAACTATTCCAACATGGATTTGATGCAAATTAAATTTAACCTCATCAATGAGGAATGTAAGGATCCTTAAATAGAATCCCATGATCGATTGATGGTTGAGATCAATCAAAATGAATGGTCAAGATTGAAGATGAGACTCAGTTAGAAAGGAAAATTCCTCGTGCAGATGAAGTTAAATATTTCAGATTTGAATGTGATGAAGAGTTAACTGAGTTTGACCTGAGTGTTAACTAAGTTGATTCTATTTTGAGAGATAGTTCAATCAAACCTTCCATTCAGGAACTGAAGAGAGGATTTTTAGAGTATATTTAATTCAATAAAATAGAATATGACCTCAAAAATGCATAATCTTTAATTAATTGAATAATTAAATTCAATAAATTAAAATGAAGATATAATCTTATTAAGTCAAATACATTTAATTCATTTGTACATTAGCTAAAAGAGAATTTTAATTAAATTAAATTATGAATATTTATAATTAAATTAAACTTAATCAATAGGTTTAATGTAGCTAATTTGAGTTGATACATAGGAATCAAATAAATAGTGTTATTAATGCAAATTGGGGTCACTAGTACATTTGGCCTCTATTTTCGACAAGAGGCCAAATTGGCTTGTGAGCTACTTTTTTTTTTGTTTATGCTCTCATGTATGTCGAAATAGCCATGAACATGGGATGTCAAAATGGCCACAAAAACACATTTTTCATTGTTTGTGGGATTCATTGTTTATAGGAGGAGGCGGGTTCGTATATAGAGGCTAGTTCACATACAAAGGAGGTAAGTTTTTTTAAGGTAATGCATGAAAAATTTGAGAGACCCATTTTTTATATACTTAGAGTTGTGCATTCTTTAAAATACCTACACAAAAAACCCCATAGCTGACTAATTTAGGTGATTTATTTTCAAAATTATGCTTATTTTATACACGTGGAATATCTTTGCTCCTTGTGCAAAACCCTCTAATTTTTTTACAGGGCCACAAGTGTATTGTTTGGTAGGGGATCACTGAAGATAGACCCAAATGCATATTGAGAAAGAATGGGTTACCCTCGCGAAAGAAAAATCTCCACAAAGTTGGTCTTCTCAAAAATAACAAGGGTAATTCTTATGGTAACCTGAGAGCATTCCTTTGAAGATTGACTAGCAAACATTTGATCTAGGGTAACCTGAGAGCATTCCAATGTAATATTTTGCATGATTTCAATTGAACATGGAGAGGTGTAGATAAAAAATTTCCAAGTAATTTTTAGGAACCCATGCAAGGAAAGATTACTAGAATGTGACTAGTAAATTGTCATAGGGTAAGGTTTTTGAGTATGTGAAGTTACAACAGGACTTTTTGCATTAGATGGGTGGTTAAATTATGGATATATTGTGAAAATAGTATAATAAGAGTATATTGATGTGTTAAAGATCTATATTAAGTCTCAAAACAAAATTTTTTGTATTGGATATAAGAAATTGTAGATTTGGAGTAGACTGTCATGATATGATAGCAAGGTATAAAACTTGTTTTTATTTGATTTGATTATAGATATTTAGTGTATCAATATGGTTGGAGTTTTGGAAAATCAATAGAGATGTTTAAAAATGTCTTTAATGGTAGGGGTAAGGAAGATACTATATGTTAAGGTTACTAGATGGTTGTGTTAACCTATATGCCAATAAGAAAGTGCAAACTTGTCAAGTTTGGGTTATGGGCAATGTAAATGCTGATCACATCATGATAAAAGTGTCTTTAATGGGAGGGTTAAGGAAGATAATATATGTTAAGGTTACTAGATGGTTACGTTAACCTATATGCTAATAAGAAAGTGCAAACTTGTCAAGTTTGGGTTATGGGCAATGTAAATACTAATCACATCATGATAAAAGTGTCTTTAATAGTAGGGGTAAGGAAGATACTATATGTTAAAGTTACTAGATGGTTGCATTAACATATATGCTAATAGAAAAGTGCAAACTTGTCAATTTTGGGTTATGGGCAATGTAAATGCTAATCACATTAGGATTCCTTGTAAACTATTCCAAAGGTATAGCTTTTCATCAGAATGAACTTGTGGAAGGGCTTAGTATCCTCATTAAGTCATGCAAGCCCTAATTAGATTTGTCATATTTTATTGTGAAGGATGATTGGCCTAAAATAGGATAGTGTTGTGGTAGGTTAGACAAATTGAATAATGATGAATGCAAAGAATTAAATAGAGAGAGAGATAATAAACTATGAAAGAGTTTTCAAATGATAAGTTAATGATGTTTTATGTATATATAGGTGAAAATTGAGAACTAATCTTTTAATAGGGAATATGTATGAACAAAAAATCATTCAACCAAGTTAGAATAATGTTCTCATGAAAGTTGTTGGTTGGTGGATACAATGTTAAGGTTGGTAATCCCATGGTCTTGATTGCAGGAGTTATGGATGATACCTTAAGAAAATAATGTTTAAAATTGCTTATGTAAAATTATTTTCCATATTTTTATCAAGGGTTGTAATTTATGTCAAAGCGTTTAAATTGATATTAGGATTATTCTTTTTTTCATTTTGATAATGGATCATTAAATGTGTTTAATTGAAAAATGCAAACATTTAAAAATAAAAATAATCATATTCTAGTTTATAGATTGTGAAAAACTAATATGAAGAATTGTTTTAAAATAAATTGTTTTTCCTCTTTCATTGAATATATTTACCATCCAACTTCAAAATCTCATGCTCTCTGAGCAACATCTTGATCTTCAATTGAATTTGACATTGGTTCCAACCACTTGGTGTTGATAGTTATACCAATGCACTCTCTTTGTTTCTCCTATGTGCAAGAAACATAATTTAACTTGTAAGATTGTCTAAAAATTTAATACTTAGATTTGAGTCCTAGTTGATCCATGAAAAGATCACAAAGGAAGTACCTTCCTCCACTAAGTTAGTCTTCCTCCATGGGACCTCTTTTTATTGAAAATAGAAATTTGAAAAAATAGGTTGAGACCTTTAAATGTTGCCTGTACATATTGATAACAACAGAATGGGATAAAAGTATGTTGTGAGCAACTATGTAAGGTTCTATTGAAGATTTCCCTTTCTTACAAAGAAAGTGAGAAAGTATTGAACATATTCTTGGAGCTCAACCTTAGATGAGCACACCCACTACCTTTAAGAGGAAATAGTTCTTCCAAGGAGCCCTTCTCAACAATAATTGGGGTTACAATCTTTGTAGATGAGTTCATATTTTAACTTTATGAGCCAAATATTTTAAACATATTCTTAATCCTATATATTAAGACAAAACTCACAAAGTTCTTTAAAAAAAACCTATTTGAGAAATGGTGTCTCCCTTTCTATCAAGAAGTGATACCATTAGATTGTCTTGAAGATTCAGTACATGGCTGCACCAAATTGAGATCATTAGTAGAAATAAGAGAGTGAAAATTATAGTTGTAGAAATAGTCACTTACAAAGAAAAATTTGAATACCACACTATTGTTTTTCTTCCATTTACTTCAGAAGGACTTGTCTGGAATTCTCCTTTTCCATTACTAACTGAATACAAGAGGAAAACTAGTATCACTGCTTTACACTTTACATCCATGATTCATTTTAGTAAATAAAAGCAACATTTAATGGGTTACTCAAAAGGTGAAGCCATATGTTGGACTACAAATGAATGTGTAGCCTTGAAAAGAGACATTTCAGAAGTATATGTATACAACTTAAAACAACATACCTTTAATTGACACATATTTTCCTCCTATTCAGTATTAAACAAAGTGTTGTCAAAACCTTGCTAGATAGTCCTAATAATTCATTATTGCACCATGTTGCCCCCAAATTACAAACTAGAATAAACAAGGAAGGTTGAAAGGATAGAATTAGGTTTTCTTAACTATGAGAAATTTATTAGTCTTAGGATTTGACAAGTTAAAGTTTATCAATGGATAGAATGTTGAATATTCGAAAGTCATTAGAGTGGATTATACAGGGTACATCGATTGTGCACAGTTTGACAACAAACTAGTAGCTTTAACTTAGAATGGAAATGTTGATTAAATCAAGAACTTTTGAAATAAATTTACCAAAAACAAAGGTTGATTGAAGTACTTTTTATTTCTCACCTATGGCTTGTGGAGGAATATTTACTGACTTGAGATTAATTACATAACTTGGACCAAAAACCACAAACATGTTAATTTGGAATAAAATATGAATGTTAAACCAAGTAAACCACCGCATCCAATTCTAAGTATGGTGTACTCCAATGGACAATGCTTCATGCAAGTCATGGATAAATTGATTGAAGAGATGACCTGTAGCCTTCTTGAATTTGTAAATGTTAGAATTTTAGCTAATGCAGATATAAAAAATTTCAAGAACAATAGCTGATCTTCATCATTCTTCCATACACTTCCACAAAATATCTAAATAGGAAGTGGATCCTACAGGCAATTAAAATCCAAAACTAATTATATTTAGATCATCATTTATTGTTAGAAAACCCTTTTTTCCCTACTTAGGGAGCATTATAGAAATGCACAAAATATATAAGCATGCAAATAGGATCTGGTGATATAGAACTCTGCCATATTTACCTAGAAATTTTTTGCATAGGTCAACATCAGCATTGAGAATGACTCTATATATCTAGTATATAAAACCCTTGATGATCTAAAGCCTCCATTATTTTAACCTTTTACTTAATTAAATACATGTAATTCACTACTATAAAGATTTAGTCCATATGATAGCATGCTATTAAGATATATAATTCACTTCCACCACTCATGTTTTTGTAGAGTCTTGCTCATGTATGGATGCTAGAATCAAAATCATTTAAGTCAATTGCTTGATAAACATATAAATTAAAAAACAAATGGAAATAAATTACATATGCTTAATCCACCATAAATTCAAACTTAGTTGAGATGATTTTAGGCAAGACACGTGATACTTGGATACTTCTTGGTATTGGATTGTTTCCCTCTTAATTTCCTCTACTTTCATTTAAGTTACAATGCAATTAGAAACTAATTTGATATCTCTCTATAAATAGTTTATCCCATAGAAGGGTATCCAAAAAAAATGAATGAATTTCTTGCTCTTTCAAACTATTAGTGATATAGCCCAAGTTGTGGGTAGAGAGCCCTATGCACAAAAATAAATAGATTACAACTGCCCATTTATGTACAAGGAATGGTCATAGGCAAAGAAAAATAAATTGAAAGAATTATGAATCCTATTGTCTAACAGATTTAAGAAGCTTCTCTTTACAATTGTTTGTAGATTTTAATAAACAAGTTGTGTAGGTGGACAGTGGATGCCTTTTTCTTTAATGCTGGTAATCATAATTTTTTGTTTGATAGGGAAATTGATTTCTCTTTGAGACTTCTATAACACTATTCCAATTGAGATTATTCCTACATCAACTTGGTAGCCATAGCCAAAAGACTAAAGAGATTATTCTTTAGCATTTTGCAAAAGCAAGATTCCTTCACTTTGCACTTCCCTTGTCAATAGAATTAATTATAAACCCACATGCCTAAAAATCCAAAAAAAATTCAATTATCATTTCACATGCCATATGCTTTCACAAAATTAGTACACCTACATGCTCACTAAAAGCTCTGCAACTACAAGGCTGAGACTTTGAGCTTTAGGTTACACTTAATAAAGATGAAACTATTTTTCAAAATCTAGGGCTCCTTGGAAGAACTATTTTCTCTTAAAGGTGGTGGGTGTGTTCATGTAAGTGTGTGTTCATCTATTTGTTTCATGTATTGCTGATTGATACCATTCCCTACCATAATCAATGATTATATTATTACTGGTGATGTAAAGATATTCCTAATTGATCTTGTAAAATAACCAAGGAGAAATAATACAAGGTTAGATAATATATGATTAGTTTATAATGTGAATATTAATGAGTGTTACATATTAATATATTTATATATTGTTTTCAATCCAACTATCACCCTACCAAAAGGAAACTTGATTATTAATGTTGGATATTCTTTTAATACACTTAATATAGAATCTGTAGGTTGCAAACAAATCATCATTCTTCCACCAATGAGTCATTCCATTCAAGAAAGACCATGTCTAATGATATCAATGCACAACAAAATAGGGAGACAATTTTTAGACCGTGGTCTAACTTAAAAAGAAAAGGTGATGGAAAATTTTATTGTCCTTGCAAAAATTGCAAGAGCTTAAAGACTCAAAGATATCTAATCAAAAAAAATTAGGAACATTGTAGGCAACATGTTCACATTGAAGGGGGGAATGAATTTCATCCATTGGTGTGCATTTTAATAATTTATAAAATATATAAGAGATGATTTAATCATGAAATCATGGTCATGGTTAATATAAGGTCATCATTTTGATATAGGCCAACCACTTTGGGTTTCATGTTATGGACCATGAAAATTTAGAGAATGTGGATTTTGAAATGAGGGAACATAGAGGTGTGAATATAGAAGTAGAAGGTAATGATCCAATTGAAGAAGATCACAATGATGAAGAAGATCATGATGATCAAGATGATGATGATGATGATGATGAAATTAATGCAGACTTTGATATACCTATACTTGAGAAGGCACATGAGCCCTTATATGAAGGCTCCCAAACAACTCTTCTTGCCATTGTATTATTTTTGGTGAACTTGAAGGTTATGAATGGTTTATCCAATGTAGCAATGACACGCATGTTAAAGTATGCCATATTTTCTCATTTTTTCAATTGTAATTCCCTTATAATTAATATTAGGTGAATTGTGTAGCAATTAATATTCTTTATATTAACAAATTGTAATTTTTTTTGTAGGTTGATAGGTGAGTGTTTCTTACCACCATCAAACATTCTACCTTATTTGTACTGAGAATTAACTACCACTATTAAAATTATTGGGATGGAGTATAAAAGAATACATGCATGTCTAAATGATCATATTATATATCATAAACAATATGAATTTGCAACACAATTTCATGTTTGTCATATTAGTAGATATTGATCAAATTGAATAACAAAAAAGGTGCTTCACAAGGTTCTTCAAGTTATTCCCATTATTCCACATCTACAACAATTATTCAGGTGCAATAGCCCTGCATATTTCATGGATTACCATGCACACAATAGAAGTCAAGATGACATTATGAGAATTCTTGTAGATGGTTCAACATTTAAGGAAATAGAGGAATAATGGCCACACTTTAAGGAAAAACCTCATAATCTGAAGCTTTCATTGGTAGTGGATAGTGTCAATCCATTCGGAGAGATGAGATCTACTTACTCGGCGTGGCCTATTTTTGTCATCAACAATAACATTCCTCCTTAGATGATCATAAAGAGGGAGCACATAATATTGGCATTTATTATTCCAAGAATTTTTTCATTTAATAGTCATCTAAATTATTTTATTATAAATAATCCATCAAAATGGTCATAATAATTATGTAATGTTTTTGTTCATTCAACTGGGTAAGTACCAAGTTAAAGATATCAATGTATATATTGAGCCCCTTGTTGACGAGTTTATGTTTTTATAGAATGAGATCAATATGTATGATGTCTCTAGACCAATAGGACAAAGAAAATTTTAATTCCATGTAATGCTTGTATGGGCAATACATGATGCCCTAGGGCTAACACTTTTTTGTGTTATGTTCTCTTCTTAACACCTCTTTTTTGCTATGTTATAGTGCTAACACAAAGTTAACATATTTAATCCAATTATACATGATCTTATAGGTCTTCAAACAAAGGGAAAATTTGCATGTCTAGTTTGTGGTCCCAAGATGAAATCTCATCATTCAAAAAGTTTAGAAAAGAATGTGTTTGATGAGAATAGACACTTTCTCCATTGAAATCATAAGTATAGAATTACTAAAAAAAATCTTTTCAATGGGAAAGATGAGACTACATCAAAGCCATGGAGAATGAAACCTCACCTATGGAAGTTGGAATACAATAAAATAAATTGCAGAGGTAATGTCATTACATCTGATATTTTGTTGTTTGAAATTCATGTTTTAATTTTGTTTATTGATGATGTAATTGATGCTCTTGAGAGTCATCAAGGCATTAATGACCAACTTCCAAGAGGAGTAAAAATTTATCTTATGCAATTTAGTAGGTTTCCATACTATGAGCAACTCCCAATTGTGCATTTTTTTGATCCTATGCATATTGGAAAGAATGCAATAGAGACATTATGGAAAATCTTGGATGAAAGGCATGACAAAGACAAAATTGTCAAAATTTGTAGTGACATTGAAGAATCCAACTATTCAATGAAAAATTTCATTCAATCAAATAATAGTCAAGAACAAATTGATACAAGTGCCCTTAGTTGGTTATTGTCAGGGAAACATAGCAATGCTATAAAAGAAGTCATAAAAAATTATGATTTCCCATAGGATTTGTTGTGAACATAAACAATCTCATATCAAAGAAAAGTGAATTTGGACTAGGGATGAAAACACATGATTCGAATACATTTATTACTTAAGGTAATTCATGTTATTTTGTATTCACTATATATTTTTATACTGCATGTAGTTTTCATTGCATTCTTTTATAAAATATTGATAATCTCATTTTATAAATATTGTAGTATGTTCTACCTTTCTCTCCCACACCATTTCGAGAATAGTGTCAAACAAGTTATATATGATATTGGAAAAGAAATGAGGTGGTTGTCATCAAAAGAAATAAATAAAGAAGATATTAAATATTGGAAGAGAAAAATTCCTCATCTTATGTGTGAAATGCAAAAGTGTCTACCTCCAACTTTTTTCAATGCACAAGAACACTACCTCATACATCAAGTTGAGGAGATTGAATTGTGTTGACCTACACCAACTAGGTCATTGTGGATGGTTGAGAGGCACTTGAAATTTTTGAAAGGGTTTGTTTAACAAAGAGCACATCCTGAGGGTTCTATGGTCAAGGGATATATGGTATACCAGACCATGGTGTACAATAGTGAATATCTTCCTAAGTTTGCAACAAAGATCCATGTAGATCATCTTTGGGATTCGAACTCCATTAAAAAATTTGAAGGGGAGTACTTCATGGAAAAAGGTAGATTGAGAAAAGTGAAAGGTAAATATAAGATGTTATTATAGTTAATTAATTCTTATGAATCTTCAATATAAATGAATTATAATTGGTGTATTTTTTAATACATTTGGTCGAGAGTGGGATGCAATATATTTGTATATTGCAAAAAATCTTGATTGGATGATGGTATGGATTGAACAATGTCAACAAAATAGTTTCTCATTAACATGAGAAGGTGTTTCCTCATTGGTTACAGAATCTCATCGTAATGGCGATTCCAATGTTACACTGATGATAGTTGATCTAGTAAAGGGTATAAGAGGTGGATAGGTACATAAAAATTTATTAATGATAATCACTCATATGTTTCATATCAAATCATGATGAAAAAAATTATCTTACACTTCAAAAATTGTAGGTCAAGCACCACAAAGCCATGTACTATCATGGGCACAAATTTTGCATAAAAAGGCTAGATGACACTAAGAAAACTTGTGATTCTGCGATAACTGCTATTTTTGAGGTCACTAATATATCATCTAGAAATAACATACATCCTCAAAAATCTCAAAATTGATACTAATTGAGTGTGACTTTAACTCCTTCAAAGTAGTTTTATTCATCGCCAAATGGTACAGGCTACAACAAAATCAAAATGATCTAGATAGAGCCAGCTAGCGATGGGCCCTATGTTCTTCCAAGACAATGTGAGCAAGTATTTTACTCAAAGGTTCCACATAAATAGGGTTGGTCATTTGTTGTTAGACATGAACTGAGAGGAAGGTCAATAAAGTATAATGTTATGGAAGAACAATATGTTGAAGATGATGAAGAACAAGAAGATGATAAAGATCAAGATGATGGTGATGATGATGATAATGATGGTGATGATGATGATAATGATGATGATGATGATGATGATGGTGTCAATGATGAAAATAATGATTGTGATGATAACGGTGATGATAGTGGTGGTGGTGGTGATGATGATGATGATGATGATGATGATGATGATGAAGATGATTAATGACATGATTGAAATGTACAAGGCATGTGATCAATGACTCCTAAGCTTTGATCACCAAGTACAACATACACCAATTTTTTTTTCAAAACAATATGTGTAGACATAAACATTAAGTAGAACATGTCCAAATTTTTAAAGATGTACATGACTCCTAATAAGCTCTAATTGATAACGACAACATGCACCAAATTTTTCTTTCAAAACCATATGTGTAGATATAAACATTAAGTATAACATGTCCAATTTTTTAAAGATATACATGACTCCTAGTAAGCTCTAATAATTTCACATTCAGGTGTCTCAAAATATGAGTGAAATTTTTAGGTTGTCTTCTAAGTTATTTGTAGCCAACTTAAGATAAATGATTAAAACATGCAAGAAATTTAATCCCTTTAGCCAGTATCGTGCACAGTGACATGGATCAGCACGTATAAGTCAATAAATAAAAAATAATTTTCTTATCCTCTTCTTTTTTAAATGGACAAAGAAGAACCATACAGACATGCAATTATATAATCACTTTCAACTTAGTACATTTTATATCTCTCATGTACAAATAAAGAAGAACCATACACATGGGTCACAACTTGATTATTATATGTATATTATTTAATTATTATCAAAATTCTCTAGTAGTTGAAGTGGGAATGTGACAATATCTCATTTGATGGATTGCAAGGACCACCAAATAGGCACTTGTCAGATCTATCTACATTGAATGAGGGAAATGAGGGAATGGTAGATGAAAGTTCTACATGTACTACGACTAAAATGGGGAGATCAAATAGATGTCAAAAGATTAGGAAAAAAAATATAAATACATGCAATTTTTCCTTGCTAAAGGGGGGTCATGTTCTTATGATGATGAGAGCAAAGGTGACATCAAGGTGCCCTTTCAATATACACATATTGAGAAAGAATGGGTACCTAATGAGCTACCTCTAATTAACATTGATTTTTGTGTTAATGAGAGGATATATCACATAGCTCCATCCTCATTACATGGTTTGGGCCTATTTTCCATGAATGGGATAAAGGTACGTTACAAAAAAGTTGTTGAATTGATGAAGTATGTTAGTCCTTGTTACAATTACAATGATTGGATGTGGATTATTCAATAATAAAAAATTATGGGTAGGTATGCACTATCCACAAATTATATATGATGGAAACAAATTATCAAAGTAAAAGATTTGCTATGTAAATTGATGAGATACGAAAAGCAACATGTAATATTGTAGGTTTTATAAATAGTACATGACCTTCCTCAATTAATAAGCAACCCTATTTCATTTTGAGGTGCATGAGGGGAATCAAGCTTTTGTATGTGCAATAAAATCAATAAGTGTAGGGGAAGAACTGCTAATAGATTACCATTTAAATCACATAGATACAAAAAAAGTTACTATCATGAGGGTGGTAAGTACTATATACCATTTTATTAATAAGTTTTTTTTGCTAGGTTTAGTGGGCTGAAGTTTTTATATTTAATCTTTGTCATAGGATGATATGGATCAAACATAGGATAGAGGCCACGAGGATCCTCCTCCACCCATTCTTTGGACACAATGAACCTTAGTGAAATTGTACAAATTAGATAGTTGAGAATGTTATATTATTATCAAGGTTGCATGAGGATGTGGCTAATTTAGGTACTTAGGGTATCAGTACTGGTACTGATACAACTATTTTTCATAATAGAGGATGGGGTTACTTGGTTATCAAACTTAATTTTTAATTATACTTTTATATTCTTAGAAAATTTGAAATTATGAGTCATGAATTTTTTTTTTTAAAACAAGAATAGTAATAAAGTTTGCTAATGTAATGTAGAGTTTTTAGTTTCAGATTGTTGTATGTTTGTAATAATAATATATGATAACTATTTAGATGCATAATAGAGAAGGAAAACTTTTAACATGAACAAGAAGATCATAATTGGTAGAGAACCAATTTAAACTTGAAATGTTGAAGCCCAGTAGGACAAGAAATCATTGGTGTTTGAATCACCCATAAATGCTTTTAGACATTTATTATATAAATAATAATTTAATCCCCTAGTTAATAATTTGTTGTAATAACAACCCTTTCCTAGAGCTCTCTTTTCAAATGAACACTATAGTAATGCAAATAGAACTTTCTTGCTATATAACATAGAATTGCAAAACTAAATTATTACGCGAACAAATCATTTCATCTTTTGAACCTTTTACAGTGTGAGAAAATAGAACGTGTCATTTTAGTCAATTATCCATTTGATTGATAGAAGACAACTGATAGCCTCAAAATTTTAATTTCTCTATAGAAAATTTGAAATTAGGAGTCATCAAAAGTTTTTTTTTAAACAAGAACAATGATAAAGTTTTCTAATGTAATGTATTATTTTTTGTTTCAGATTGTTGTATATTTGTAATAATAATATATGATAAATATTTAGATGCAGAATAGAGAAGGAAGACTTTAAACACGAGCAAGAAGATCATAAATCATATGATAATGACATATTGTAAATGATAAATTTTTGACTTGAACAGTGATAAAGCTTATGAAAGTTTTTATGAAAGTTATACTGATATTTTTGCCAAAATTTGATGTTCAGGATTAGGGAAGAGCACCTATAAGAACATAGGCAGCTACTAACCCTTCTAATGAGGATATCATAGATGTCTCTACTTTAACATACATTACACATAGGAGCTTCTTGTTAAACATTTTCTCAATAGTCGTTGATAATATTTTAAACTCACTAAGTTGCATGTATCATTTCTCTATTGTTTTCCCTTCATTGTTTTAGGAGGATTTGTCTAATTAGTTTGGTTCTATTTTTCTTGCTACTATTACAGAGCTAGATACATTCACACATGTATTGATCTTGGAAGCTTCTCATGGAACCTTTGAAAAAAATTCTCAGTGTCATGCTTTTTCATTCCAAGAAAACAAGATTATGTTGTATGACACATTTTGTTGGAAATATTCAAGACTATGCTCAGTTACTGAGAGGGGAGGGGTGAATCAATAACTTCTAAAATTTCTACACCAATATCAATTCTGAATACAATAAATCACTTAACATTTAATTTATCACATTTGATCTAATAGCATGCATGTGAAACTAAAAATATAAAAGCATCCATATTACTTGAACACAATGATTTGCTGACCTAGAAACCTTCCAAATAGAAAGTAAAACTGGGGTGGGAATGAAACCCACAAAACTTCAATATTGCAGCATAAAGTTGGCTTTTTAAGGATTACATTGATTACTTCTAATGATCTACCCTATTAGAAGCAATTAGGACTGCCAGGTCCACCTTGTTAGAGGTTTTACAAACACACAATGAAGTATGCACTCTTTTAAGAGATTTAAGAAAGACTATTAAGTCTACCTTGTGAAAGGATTTTGACTGGTTCACCTATTAGGATGAAATAATAGATCACTGACTTACAACTAGATTGCTAATAGAGATTCCTTGATTGTACTGATCACCTTTTTGTGATAGATTTGTCATTGTTGCTCCTTGTGTTGATATGGACTTCAAAAATCTTTTATCTGCTTACTTATATTCGCATTCATGCACTTGCATTACATACATATTTTTTTTATTATCTTACATTTTTTTATTACATATATATACCAATCCAATTTACAAAATTACAAAGTTAACCATCATACAAGTTAACACATATATCACAAAGTTGGCCCAAATGAAGACACTCAGGTTTTGAAGATTAACTTGGTGAAGTTTTGATACTTGGTGTCTACTATCATTAGTCGGAATTGTCATGCACTCGATAGATGTAGAAGCTCAGTCCATATTGATCACTTCAAGCTAGTCTTGAACTTAGTATGCACTGGTGACTCAGTAGATACTATGTAACTTGGCATAAACTAAATCACTTGGTAAACACATAATCATTATTAGCTCGTTTAACACTTGCTTCACATTTCATGAACCACAAACTTGGTAGAAATGCAATGCTTGATAACCACTAAAATGCTTGGGTTGAACTACTAGACTAAATCTACTTGGTTTGAACTACTAGGTTTCACACTAACTGAATATACTTGGTAACTATTGAAATTCTTGGTAACTATTAGATTACATGGAAAACACTATAGACTATTCAATGAGCTTGGTAGCCCTACAAAATTTGAATAAGTGTGTGTCACTAATAAAAAACTTGATTGATATGCCAACAATCTCCCCTTTTGGCATTAGTGACAAAAACACTTATCAGTCAAAATCTTATATACATCAACATGTGGTACTAGCTTGATAAAATATACTATTTTGAGATTTTTCAAATTTTATCTTTGTAAGGTATACTATACATCATCTATTATATACATTCTCCTCATAGCATGTTTCTCCCCCATATTATGTGTCTCTACAATAATCTCCCCCTTTTTGACAATAATGCCAAAGAATTATTCAAAAATTATCTGGATGGAGACACCAATATGAGATAAAAAAAAATTATAGTGTACCTTAAGAATAAGTGCTAGGGTTTTATACCAATTATCTTGCAAACTTTGGCATGTATGTAGAGCAATTTGTACTTCTGTAGAGAGTTCTATCATGTGATCTACAATAGAGAAGTTGTTATCATGGATCAAGGTTTTTGAGTATGAAATATGTTTCTACATTGTATCCATGATAGGAAGGATCATATTCTAAATATCAATCAGTGATGACTGGATCCGTGCTTCTTCTCTCAACAACTCTACCTACATGTCTGACAAAAATTTGACTTCATGTGATGTGCATAGTTTGAACTATGGTCAAGTTGCCACTACTGAGCACTAGCTTTTAGATCGTCATCAATTTTTGACAGTTTCCTCTTTATCTCCTTTGTGAACTCAAAAACATCACACAACTTTACAAAAAGTGATGTCACATTGGTGCAAGATGATTCAAGATTGGTTAGAATTGATGAAAGCTCAACTTGATGGATAGAAATTTGCTGAGTAATGTACTCAAGCACTTTATTGTCAAATTTCTTTTCAACTTTCTCAATTAACTTATCCTATCCACTAGTGTCCTCATTGTACTTTTGGACTACTTCTACTAATTGCAACAAAATAGGTTGAGAATAATCTACCTCAATACCTATTACCTCAGACAAATTTTTTTTAGCATCATCAATAATATTATACTCTCTATCTCTTTCTTCTATCATTTTTTGTTGCTTTGCCCTCTTCTGGGGTAGTTCACCAACTATATGCATTTGATCCGTAGTAAGATTATCAATGTCCCATTTGGGAATTTCTATTTTCTCATCTAAGTCTATGTTCTCCTCTATCTCTTTTCCTCTACCCAAAAATATTGTACTTGGTCAAGCCTTAGGTTAAACTATCCTTGTACTTAATGCCTTTGTATCTATGATTAAAACAATTGTAGATATACTAGGATTTGCAATGAAAATTGATATAGTACTAACCGATGGAATACTAATAGGAATGCTTGATGAATTCAAAACTAAATTAGTCAAAATTGTAGTATCCAAAATTGAAGTAGTTACTATTGAAGAGCTCAAAATAGTAGAAGACACTATATTCTTGACTGATGACTCAATAGCTAAAGAAGTGAGAGGTTGTAGCTTGGTAGATGAAGTGGAAGTCACCTTTGTTAATGATACATTGAGCTGAATAGGGGCAAAGAGTGATTGGAAATCTGAAGTGTCTATGGTTTTCACAATCAAACTTGCTGAAGTTGTCTCCAAGATTGATATGGCTACTAGTTTGCTTGGAGAGTGAGGAAGTAAGACAATGACTATAGCTTCTATCTTCATTGGGTCAATCTCCTAATCATCTTCTTTATCTTCCTTGGTAGCTTCCTCCTCTTTATCTTCTTCATCTTCCTCATTGTCAAAATGTGTGGGCTTAGTATAAGTTTCTTCTTCATCATCATCACATTCATCATCATTATCCTTAACATCTAGTGGGAAGTTACTTGGTTTATGTAGATGATAAAAATTCTTCCACATGCTTGTGGAATTCTTAACCACATGCTCTATATCTTTCATCAAAACCAAACATGTATTAAATCTAAGAATCATTTTATCTTTATTTTTCTTCAAAGACTCTTTTACCTTAGCATCTATCATGCTCAGTAACAATTGCCTCAAGGTTTGTGCATAAATGTCTTCTACTGTTTGCATTGCAAATTCCCATCTTGGCTTTATTTTCTCTAATAATTCATTAGAGATTTGAGAGGCTATTTGATCTGGTGAATACTTCCATTTTCCCATTTTGGTCAACACTAGTTCTTCAACTTATTTCTTTTCTACCTCTATCCTAGTTTCATATTTCAAATATTTGAATTTTTTTTATACTTGCACCTTCTTCCATTTGTTTCAACTTTTCTTGGGAGGTGGGAGGAGGTTTTCTAAGGACAATATCTCTACCTTTCTTCCTGGAGATCCTTGAGAAGACTATAGTGGATGGCTTAGGTGGCTTGGTGATGATCCCCTTGCCTTTCTTCTTCATAGGTTCTTCTTCCTTTTCTAATTCCTCTTCATCCTCTACCTCTTCTACACCTTCTCCTTTACCTTCAGTTAACATGAGGGGTGTGCTAGATTTTAGTTTAGCTATCCTCCTCTTTCTCTTGTTAACTGCCTAACGGAGTTTTATCTCTAGTTCTATCCTTGCCTTGGCCTCATCATAGGTTCCAAAATATGGTGCCTTTGGATCAATAGGTTCATCAATTAGAGCCTCAATAATATCCTTTTCTTCATCAATATTTATCTCATAAGGAAGAGGTTTTACCCATACAATTTTGGGCTTCACTACCTAGATGTAAACTTTGTCACAATCAACCATAAAGCATATATCATCTTTGTAATCCTCGACTAACTTATTAGGTATCCTAAACCTATTGTTCATTTTCTCTTTGAACACCTAGAAGTAGTTGTCCATAATGCTAACATAGTTCTCTCCCATTTATGCAATGTATTCATTTATCTGATACAATATAGGCACATCTTTTCTCCATACTATTGTGCCTTTGGAAGCGAAGAACTTTTGAACATAAAAGAAAAAACAAGTTAAGAGTAAACCAAATTTATAGGGTTTGTTCTTAGAGGTTCTAATTCTCTCCATATTCTTGTTGAACTGCCTCAACAACAACTAGGTTAGGTCATAAGGCAAGTTGTTTTTCATCACTTTGTAAGCCAAGTCTATAGCTTCATAGGATACATTGTTGAGATGGCTCGAATTGTATATCTTATGTGCTATGGCATGAATCCCATATTTTAGCTCTACATTAGTTACACTACTAATTTTCATGCCTTTGTCATCCCACTTGGCTAGGGTTTTCTTTTCTAGCTTGGCTCAACCTAGGGTTTTGGTAGCTTTAGCTTTGGTGAGCATGGGGAGGCCAGTGATGCAATGAATCATTTTCTTTGTAATCACAATTGGTTGCTCAAGCCATAGTTGAAAATTATGCACCCAACTTAGAATGTATCTAATCCATTTAATTTGAAAACCTTGGGGCATGTGGGGAATATGTGTTAAACCTTTGTCTTCCAAATGCTTATGCTTGGGTTTAAGAATTCCATTGACACACAATTCACCTAGGGCATCATTCATTTCTAGGGTTCCAATTTCATGAATAGAACACTTGAAATGAGTACAATGATCATTAATAAGAAATAACTTTGGAGGAATTTGCGATTGAGCTCTCCTCGAGTCTAGGGTTTCTGCAATCACAGGCACAAGTTTAAAATTTGGTGCTTTCCATTCGACTCCTCGAACCAACATCTCAGACCCTCTCTTCATGTTGCTACTGCTTCATGCCATTTGACTTGGTAGACTATGAAAACCTTGATAATCTACTAAAAATTCACTTAAAGTCATTTGATCACACTTTAAATCATCTCTTCACAATAGTACTTAGATTTCATGGTGAAAAATGAATTTTATTTCATGTGTTTTGTTAAAACTTTGCCATTAATGCTCAGTACAAAGGTAGCTTAGTTGACATCATGATTGACATCATGCTTGATAGACTATCATCCACTATTCTATTGATTACTCAGTGAAGGCTTTGAGACTTGGTAATCATGTGTATCTTGTTACTCTCGACCTTGCTCGATAGAGTCCATGACCCAACCTTACTCAATAGAGAAGGTAACTTGGTGATAACTGATATTGATCTTCCTCAATGATCCTTTTTTATCTTGAATATTGATTTGGATCTTTGTCACCTTTCAACTGGAACTATTTGAATGTGATCTTGATAGCATAGTTCCATTTCTCCTTTGGAAAGCTAGTTGAAAATGGTGGAATCATGCACTTCTTGAGTGACATGACCATAATTACTTGAACTAGCATCCTCAGTAGATTTAGGGATCCATTGCTACCTCATCTACTTTTGAATGTAATCTTCTTTTCCCTTCTTTTCATCTTCAATTTTACTCATGTTCATGATTTTTTTGGCTAGATTACTAAGTTGAATACAAGTGAAAAATCTTATGGTGGTATCCCTTTTCCTCTTGTGATGTTTAACACAATTCATGACAATGTGTCCATATTCTCCATAGTAATGGCATCTACACCAAGTGTTGCAGTCCTAATCAAATATTGCTTTCACAATTTTCTCTACTAGATTGAATGACTTAGTTTTGCAATTTGATGCCTTGTGACCTTGTTTCTTGCATTTGTGACACTTGCCCTCAAATTTTGGTTTCTTTTTGCATTCATTAGCCTTGTGACCATGCCGATACCAATTGTAGAATTTTTCTTTAAATTTTTCTTTACCATTACTCCAACATTTATTTGATGTATGAACTAACTTACCACAGTGACTGCAAGTAGGTTGTTTATTCATTTGAGCACCTTGTTCAGAGGATTCACCTTCTTCTTTGTATCTAATTCATATTTTTTCTTTTTGCCTATAGAGGTTTTGCTCATTCAGTTGAACCATGTCTGCTTGAGATTTCATCATTCTTTCACTGATTTTCTTTTAAGTGTTTAGGTCATTTAAAACCTTTCACTGATTTTATTTTTTGATCTCAACTCATTTCTTATTATTTCATTGATTTCTCTTTCTAAATTTAGATCATTTCTTAATCTTTCATTGATCTATCTTTGGCTCATGATTTCCTCATTTGCATTGGAGATTTGATCCATAAGATTTTCATACTAAAGGGATTGGTTTTGGATCTCATTGTTTCTTCCATCCATTTCTTCTTTTATCTTGTTCCTCTATTCCAAGATTTCATATAGCCTTACTGACTAAATTTCTTGTTCTCTTTTGAGCTTTCTTACTTCTTCTTGCAGGGAACCATTCTTCTCTAGGAGTTCTTTGATTGCATCATTTTCTTCATTTGAACTACTTGAAGGGAAAAAATATTCAATTATTTCTTCAATGTACTGATGATCATTCATCTAATTTGCAAGTTCCTTCCTTCTTTTCAGGGATTGCAAAAGTTTCTGCTTAGCTTTCTCGAGTTGTGCAATGACCATTTGTAGATCCAACTTTTCATTTTCAATTGCCTTATCAAGTTTGAATATCTCCATATCTTTGATCTTTGCTCAAGCTCTTAGACAATCTCTTGAGAAACAGAAAGCTCTGATACCAATTGTTGGAAATATTCAAGACTATACTAAGTTACTCAGAGGGGAGAGGTGAATCAGTAACTTCTAAAATTTCTACATCAATATCAATTCTAAATCCAATAAACCACATAAAATTTAATTTATCACAATTGATCTAATAGCATGCATGTGAAACTAAAAATATAAAATCATCCACAATACTTTAACACAATGATTTGGTGACCCAGAAACCTTCCAAATAGAAAATAAAACTGGGTTGGAGATGAAACCCACAAAACTTCAATACTCTAGCGTAAAGTTTGCTTGTTAAGGCTTACATTGATCACTTCTAATGATCTGCCCTATTAGAAGCAATTAGGACTACTAGGTCTACCTTGTTAGAGGTTTTACAAACACACAATGAAGTATGCACTCATTTAAGAGATTTAAGAAAGACTGTTAAGTCTACCTTGTGAAAGGATTTTGACTAGTTCACCTGTTAGGATGAAATAGTAGATCTATGACTTACAACTGGATTGTTGATAGAGATTCCTTGATTGTACTGATCATATTTTTGTGATAGATTTTTCACTTCTTCTCTTTGTGTTGATATGGCCTTCAAAAATCTTTTATTGGCTTACTTATATTCACATTCATGCACTTGCATTACATACAATTTTTTTTTATTATCTTACATTTTTTATTACATATATTCACCAATCCAATTTACAAAATTACAAAGTCAACCATCATACAAGTTAACACATATATCACAAAGTTGGCCTAAATTAAGACACTTAGGTTCTAAAAACTGACTTGGTGAAGTTTTGATACTCAACGTCCACTATCATTACTTGGCATCATCATGCACTTGGTAGATGTAGAAGCTTGATTGATATTGATCACTTCAAGGTAATCTTGAACTTAGTTTGCACTGGTGACTTAGTAGATACTATGTAACTTGGCATAAATTGAATCACTCGATAAACACATAACCATCATACAACTCGGTTAACACTAGCTTCACATTCCATGAACCAAAAACTTAGTAGAAATGCAATGCTCAATAACCATTGAACTGCTCAGGTTCAACTACTAGACTGGATCTACTTGGTTTGAACTATTGGGCTTCACACTAATTGAATATACTTGGTAACCATTGAAATGCTCAGTAACTACTAGATTACATTGCAAACACTATAGACTATTCAATGAGCTCGGTAGCCATACAAAATCTAAATAAGTGTGTGTCACTAATAACAAACTTGACTAATATGTCAACACATTCTTGTTAAATGGTTTTCATAAACATATTTTTCTTCTACACTTATTTCTCTCTTTGATTCCTATCATTGTGGTTAACAAAAATTATCTGTGAGCTATCATTTTGGAAGTCTTAATAAGGTTCCTTGCTTATCTTTCATTTTATGGTCAACACCATTTTCAATTTTAAAATGCATAAATGCAAAGATGCTAAGTAAATAAAAATGATGAGAATATGGACATTCATGAATCCCAAAGTAAATCAAATCTAACATTTAGTTTGTTAAGTTGTTTATTTAGTATTTGAAAGTACAATAAAAGCTCCACTAAGTGCATGCCCTCCAAGAACAACATACAGTGGATTTATCTTGTATTTAATTTTGTACTTTATTGATTTCCCCTTGGAATCTCAAATTAGATTACCTATCTAGGTTGACAGTAAGAACAACAACATTTTATAAGATGCAAGTTGCAACCTCCGAAGGATCATAATATACACTTGTTGCACTTAATGCCATCACTCCTACAAGGAGAAAGTGTTGGAAAAAAAAAAAAAAAAGATGTTACAAAGTAGGTCCCTACAATTAGGAGTCATGAATTTTTTTTTTCAAAACAAGAACAATAATAAGGTTTTCTCATGTAATGTATTGTTTTTAGTTTCAGATTGTTGTATGTTTGTAATAATAATATATGATAACTATTTAGATGCATAAAAATGAAGGCATAATTTAAACATGAAAAAGAAGATCATAAATCATATGAAAATGACATATTACAAATGATAAACTTTTGACTTGAATAGTGATAAAGTTTATTGTTAATCAATATTGTATCAAAGTTTCAAACTAATTAGGTATTGAATTAAGATTGAAAAACAAAAACTTGATACATAAACAAAAATTTTTTTAAAATAATAAAAAATCTTAATCAATGTCCTTAGCTATGATTTTTAAGTTTTTGTGAAAGTTTTACAAATATTTCTATCACAATTTGATGTTTAGGATCAGGGAAGAGTAGCTGCAAGAACATAAGTAGCCACTAACCCTTCTAATGAGGATATCATAGATGTCCCTAATTTAACATACAAGATGAAAAAAATAACTTAAAAATATCAATATAGAAATAATGAGCATTTTTTATGATCGTTGAATCTTTTATATTTAATCTTTATCACAGGATGATATGGATCCCCCACAGGATAAAGGCCACAAGGATGCTCTAGCTCCCAACCATTCCTCAATGACAATAAGCCTTATTGAAATTGTACAAATTAGATAGTTGAAATTTTTTATATTATTATGTTATTTTATTTAGGGTTTTGGAGTTTTTATGAAAGTTTTACTAATTTTCTGTCACAATTTGATGTTCAAGATAGGGAGAAGCACCTACAACAATAGAGGCACCTACCCCTTCTGATGACAATATCATAGAGGTTTCAAATTTAACATATATGATGAGGAAAAAATTGAAAAAAATCAATTTGGAAATTGTGAGCATTTTAGAAGGTCCAAATTCAACAGAGGAGGTGTTGAAGAGGCAACAGGAAATGATGGCCACAACATGTCATTTTGAAGTAGGCAGTAATGAATCTTTAATTATAACAAAAGTTCAATAAAGGTTAATTTTATTTGTGAACTAAAATATATATATGTTCTTGTTACAGGATTTTTTGCAAACTCAAGTGCCTAGTCTAGGACATCGCGGTGAGGTCAGTACTAGCGGAGCTTCAACTACCTCAGGTAAAATAATCCTTAAGTTGACAAGTTATAAGGAATTTTTCTTTGATCAAACATTAAAAAACTTATTAACTCTTACTTTTATTATATTAGAATTTCTTTGCTAACAATGTATTGTTCACTAGGTCATCAAGTGCAAGAGAATCCTAGGAGGTTGACAAAGGTCCATTAGAGATTGTCAACTATAATGTTAGCAACAAGGGCCATACAAACATTGATGCCTTCATGGTCTATGCTTGGTAAATCCTTGTTTTTCTATATTTGGTTTTGTGTTAATTATGATTTGATAATTTTTACTTTAATCATGGGTACATCTAGTAGTACATTTATTGCCGAGGTCTATGACACTAGATACAAATCATAGTACATGTATTGGTGATAATTCACCACCATTTCTTGGATCTACCTATGTTTCTAGCACAAGAGCTATGTAGACATCATCATTGATTGGCGATAATGAATTGATGCCTTTGAAATATCCTAAGCTTCTTGGTACTTTTAAATTATTATTTTTATATTGTAATATGCATTTACCTATTCATAACAAGTTTTGGATTGATGATCCCATGACATTTTTTTCAAGAATTAATTGCTTTTATAAGACACTTTATGACCATGCACTGAAGATATTTGGGCCCACCATACGTATAAGGTACATAAAATTTCTTTTAGTATATTCAAGGTACACAACTTTAGTTAATTTTTCTATCTAATTTTTTTTTGCTTTTTCTTAAAAGGCGGAACTTGCAAGATACAAAATTAAAAGATCAGTTCATTGCAGATTTAGAGCATGTGTTTGGTAAAAAATTTAAAGAGAAGAAAATTTTGGAAAAAGTTGCAAAACATCTAAGCACTGTGAGGGAATCCTATAGAAGGAGTCTCATCCATAATCCAAAGTATGAGCATCCTCCCTTTATTTTAGTGAGGGATTGGAATGACTTCATTTTGGATGCAAAGGAAAAAATGGATGTTAAAAAATGAGTCATACTTGCAAATGAGAGAAGAAGGTATGCAATTGTATTAACTACTAGTACAATGTAATAATGCACTGATTAGGCATCTTTATATCTATATCATCTAACATATTTCAAACTTTTCATAGGTTGCAGGATAAATCAAAGGAAACAAAGGCTAGGCTAGAAAAGATTGGGCAACACAAACTTGGCTCTGGTGGATATTCAAAAATTAAAGCATGATAAGTAGGAGTAAATAAATTTCTAAAAAAAATTATTTATAAAATGGAAATAATTTTGTTTAGTAAAAAATGCAAGGCTTTGGATTTAATTTAGAGGCCATAAGAGAACACCAAAAAATTTCCTTCAAGGAAGGCTATCAAGCTGTGGTTGAATGCTTACACCAAGCTTCCATTGGTCCAAGCCAAGAGCCCCCCACATCATGTGAATAGGTAAACATGAAAAAAATATATATATTAGAAACTAAATACTCGAGAAACAATATATTTGATAATAATGTGTGCATGACATTGCAATGTAGCTTCCTAATTGGAACATAGATCCTTATTATACACTACATGATGAAGCCCTTAATGTGCATCATAGTGTCAATGGAGATGTTCATTTGCTATTTAAAAATAATTATGTAATTATTAATATAATTTAACATCTTAAATTGATCTTGGTGTAACCTTTTTGTACATATATTTTACAGGATATAGAATGTCATGCTAAACAAGTGCCAGAGGATGTTCAGATTGATTGTCGTGTAGATCATGTGGCACATTTAGGTAAAGAAAATCTACATTTTGTTCATTTAAATATTTTTTTGATTTATAGTACTTTTACTTAATTAAATACATGTAATTCACTACTACAAATGGTTTGAATTTAACTCATGATGTAGTTGTTTTTGTAGTAGACCACCCTTTTCCACAGTGGCCACCTATTCCTAAACAGATGAGGAGGAGGCATGCATTGGCATTAGAATCAATAGACAAGGGGAATGATGAGGACATTGATATTCCTCTTAAAAGATACATAAAAAAAAAGAACATTAAGAAGCCCAAAAGGAAATGATGTTAATGAATTTATGTGTTAATGAAATATTCATGAATGTTGTGTGTTAATAAATATTATTAGATGTTAATGTATTTTATGTGTTAATGAATGTTATCATGTGATTATAATTATTGAATGTTATATTTAAAAAATGGTTGAATGAATGAATGTTATCATGTGATTATAATGATTGAATGTTATATTTTTAAAAAATGGTTGAAAGAATGAATTAATGAATGTTATTAGATGTTAATAAATTTTATGTGTTAATGAATGTTATCATGTGATTATAATGATTGAATTTTATATTTCAAAAATGGTTGAATGAATGAATGTAATTAGATGTTAACAAATTTTATGTGTTAATGAATGTTATCATGTGATTATAATGATTGAATGTTATATTTGAAAAATGGTTGAATGAATGAATGAATGTTATTAGATGTTAATGGGGAATTTAGAGTGATGTTTTGTTTGGGGGGAGGGTTCAAATGATCTTCCACCTTCATGTGGTTAGCCTTTTTAAGTAGAGAATATTAAACTATTCTCGAAACTAAGTGAAGCTCAAACTAAACTAAACAAAAATCAAATTTCTAAGGCCAACTATATATAATTATCTATGTTTTATTAGGTAGAGGATGTTGATTATCTTCTGCACACATACTTCGTAGCTTATAATTAACCACTAAACTCTTTTCTTCTAGTGCATTACCATTCTTATCAAATTTAGGTACATACATGGCATGGCAAGAAAATGAATTGTTGCAGTGTCTGATTTAGAATTTTTGATATTAGATTAATGATTTATTTCTCAGACAATTGTTGCTCTTTTATTTTTATTACTCATGATTGTGAATTTTGGTAATTAACAATGGCCTAAACCTTGGAAGGAAAATATTAGAGTACATTTCTTAGGCTGAAATGTGTGAGAATCCTACATCTGGAATCTCTAAAGATCTTATTGATCAGATTTTGTTATTCCTCCATTAGAGTGAAGGGCTATCAAAACATGTACTTTCTTTCCTTGAGGCTTTTTCATTATTAAATCTTAAAGTGCACATGTCACTACTTCTCAAACAACTATTAAAAAATGACGTAAATGTTGTTAGCACTTTAAGGTATTTGCTTCTTTTCTTTTCTTTTATTATTGTGAAGCTAGTGTTTTTCCAACAATTCTTATTTATTGAACTTAGAGGATAGATAGGATTAGATCCTTGATTTGAAAAGGTCCTTTATTGGCCTTTTTTTGCTAGTTTTATATGCACACTACTTCAATTATGTACTATTTGGTCATTACATGAGTTTTCAATCTTATGCATGCAATTTACAAGTGTCAGATACTATTTTGACATAGTTGGAAGAGGCTATTAATGTTGCAAGAATAATGGAGGAGCTTGGATATGGTTGTACAATTGATGTTGCACTTTGTAAAGATGCTTTTTCATTGTTTTTCCCACTTACAAAGCAAATTGTTTCCAAGATAATCAGTACTGTTGTTCGCACTCACATAGGCCTTATTGATGCTCATGGCATGTATGGAACATTTTATTCTTCATTTTTTAGTAGTTCCACAACTGATTGTTCATGGTTAACCTCCTAGAATATAGACGTTCTTTTAGATTCTATTAAGGAATTGGTGAGTCTTCTATGATTTACTTAACTTGTTGTAAAGCTATATATTTTATTTGTGTCATGCTTTAAGGAGCTTTGGATGAAGTTGATACTAGTTGTTACTATAGGCCCCAAACATTAGTTGGGTTAAAGTAATGGAGGCTTTAGATCATGAAAGTTTTTATATACCAGATCAACTGTCATTCTCAATGCTGATGTCAACCTATGCAAAAATTTGTGAGGTAAACATTACAGAGTTCTATATCACCAGATCATATTTGCATGCTTATATATTTTGTACATTTCTATAATGCTCCCTAAGTAGGAAAAAAAAGGGTTTTCTAACCATACATGACAAACTAAATATAATTGGTTTTGGATTTTAATTGCTTGCAAGATCCACTTCCTATTCAAACATTTTGTAGAAGTGTATGGAAGAATAATAAAGGTCAGCTATCATTCTTGAGATTTCTTGTATCTACATCAACTAAAATTTTGACATTTACAAATTCAAGAAGGCTATAGGTGATGACTTAGCTTACAAGTTCATCTATTTTTTTGATTGATTTTCTAATGGTGGAGTGCCCTTTACCTTTCAATGTTGAGAGTGGATTCATCTCTTCATTAAATTTCTCCATGAATTGCATAAAGCATTGCCCATTGGAGTACACCATACTCAGAATTGGATGTAGTGGTTTACCTAGTTTGATGTTAATCTTTTATTCCAAATAAACTGATGTTAATCAAGCATGGTTGTCTATTCATTTGGTAGAGGTACTGTTCCATTTGGAAAAGATGGGCCATGAGCCTATTGTGTTCTTGATGTTTGAGTATCCTATTAATCACTATCCAGAGACTTTTCTCATCATTTTCTCCCAAGTCAAAATTAGTTGCTAGTGACACTTTTGTTTTATTTCTTTTCTATGTTTGTGACACTTAATTTATGTTGACTAATCAGAATGCAACACCACTTGTCAATGTTGAGTAATTAGAATGCAACACCACTTGTCCAAACCAACTTCAACATGCTTTAGCATGATATGTTTTCTACTCATTTTTCCTTATGCCTTAGGGGAAATCTTAGTAGCAACATTATACTTAACAAACTTTGGCATATTAATCCTCAAATTTTCCTCTAGAATATGATGGACATCCATTCAAAAGATCCTAGCACTATCTCAAAAATTGCAGATGCATGCCAAGAGATAAAGGTAAGACAATGAATTCATTACAACACAATTATGTGTGCATATTTTTATTATTGTGCATGTAGGAATGAAGCTAAATTATTTTCCCACATTTTAACATGAACTATTTATGCATATCATGTCTCACTAGTGTGCCATAATGAAAGAACCAAGTGCCACAATTTTGGGTGATTTTGGGTAAAAGTCAATATTAGAAACATTAGTCATGTTGTTGCTCAGGGATTGCGTAATGGGGACAGCTGGGGAACCCCATATTTTCCTTACCCTCCAGTAAATTTCAAAGAAACAACTAGAGAGGGCCCCTATAACTTATGTTTTATTATCTTAGAGTTGTTTTTGGTTTAATATTCATGTTATTGTCATCATTATTAAACATATAACTTGCAATTTTCAGGCATTGTCTCTTGTGTTGGACATGACACCCTTTTCTTTTGCAATTGAACTTGCAGATTTTGCATCCAAAAGGGAGTATTTGAATTTGGAAAAATGGCTAAATGACAATTTGAGCACTCATAGGGATACCTTATTTTAGGTAAAGGTTTTGAATGATACTTATCCCTTTCAAATTGGTTACAATGAGCAATGTTGTGTGCTTCTTTTAGTTACATAGATTTCATTTGTTTAAAATAATTTTTTATTTAAAGCTGCTTTACCTTTCTAGTGAAGAAAAGGTGACCCAACAAATGTTTTGGTCATTAATGCACACTATTTCATGATCATTAATGCATACTATTTTATGACATTGACTACTTGTATGTCTTTTAAGGGCTCTTCACCTTTCTAGTGAAAATAATAACTAAACAATTGTTTTGGTCACTAGTGCATACTTTTTCTTGTCATTGACTACAAGCATGTCTAAAGTTTTTGAGAGAGAGAACGTTATTTGAAGCATCAAATGATGCACTAGGAAATTTAGCCTAATATTCTAGAGCTATAGTCAATCTTTCTTTGGATACCACTACAAGCTTCTTTAAGGTTGGTCATATTTTTCTCTCCCTAATATATTTAGAATGAATGAATGTATCTTGCTTTACTATAGGATTCTGATTTTTTTTTAGGTGCTTTAGTCTAATGCTGGCCAATTGGAATCCCAAGATCTTGTGGAAGAAATGAAATGGTTACATTCTTCAATGGTCTGTGTGAACCCCTGATTATTACATGTTGGTGCTGTAGAGAAGTCATCATCTAAAGAATTTTCTATTGATATTGATGAAGAGTCAAATTCTTATTTTTTGAAGATCTATTTTGGGTAGTTGACTATTGAGGATTTAGTGCAAATGCCTGTATGTTTCAAGGAGTCTTTTGACAAAAGGTATATTACTTGACCAATTAGCTAGTATAGTTGACTCTTGCAGCTAAATAAGATGTCATTCAATGGATTTAAAGTATATGTTATTTTCATTTTATTCTCATAAATTTTCATTTATTCAAAAAATAATGCAAACTATCTTAAATTATTTTCCTTTCAGATCATCTAATATCATGCTAAGCATATCTATACATTTTCACTAGTATCAACCTACTTAGTCATATGTGGGCATTAATGCATTTCATTCTTTTTTTCTCTACCAAGGGGGTAGTGCCCATTATATTGATCACCAAAAAATAGATACATATGTTACGAAGAAGACCCTCCAATACTAAACTAAAAATACATCTTCAATGATAAAGGTATCCAATACCCTTACTAATTGAGGCCAACCTAGCTACAACATCCATTGAAAAAGGCTTGTCATTAACTTGACAATGAAAAAAACTTTTCCATATCATTAACTTGAGAAACACAATTCTTGAAGATTGCCCAAGCTTCTTTCATAATTTTTTTCTTTTCCTTATCTTCTAGAGAAAACAATGCATTTAGTAGCCCACCGAAGAGATTGGCATCCATTAGGTCTAAGGCCATAGTCACTTGGTGAAAGAGTTCATACACGAGCATTCTTATGACCATATCATTGACAAGTGTCAGGTGGCATATAACTTGAATTATGGGTAGGAAAAGGTCGTGAATAAATTTTCATCATGAACATGATGGCCAGACTAGTAATCCACCCCTAGAAGTGCAATCATGGTTACCTTCTCCCTTTCATTGGCTTTGCTAAAGATGCACTGTAATTTCTCTCTTAGTGATTCCCTCGGCTCCACTTCTTGTAGGCACTTACAACTAATTCCCATCATCTACACCACTGCCTCCCTTATCTATGTAAACTACAAGTCCTACAATAAAAAAAATTGGAGAGATCTACCAAATCAAGGGGTTTTTATTAGAAACTCTGGTAGTGCTGAAAAAAGTGGCAAACACCCTACACTTGCCTACAAAGGCTGCCATTGTAGAGCTTGAAGGACTCTATAAAATTCATGTGCAAGAGTAGAAGGAGCTTGTCCTTCTTGCACAAACACTCTAGACTTGCCTACGGAGGCTGACATTATAGAGCTTGAAGGACTCTATAATAGCCATGAATGATAACATTACATAATTTAATAGATAATATAATATTCAAAAAAAAAAAAAAGAACTAGACGTTGCAATTTCAATGAAAGGGACCACAACATTTTTACAAGGATGCTATACGTGTGATGTAAGTTTTGACATGTCTTTGTCACCATTATGATAGAAAATAGCATAACACTTCGACAAGGATGTTATGTGTGTGACATAAAATTTGATGTATCTTTGTTGCCATTACAATGGAAAAGAGTAAGGAATTTTGATGAGGATGTTATACGTGCAACATGCATTTCAACACATAGTCATCATAATTTATATGGAAAAGAGAAAAAACATTCAACAAGAACGCTATACGTACAATGTGCATTTTGACATGTATTCATTGCCATTTTGATAGAAAAGAACATAATATGTTGACAAGGATGTTATATGTGTGATGTGAGTTTTGATGGCTGTTCGTCACAATTTTGATAGGAAATATCATAATATTTTGACAAGGATGCTTACAATACTTGGAGGTTGAGGTGGATATCTTGACAATAGTTTCATTGATATCTCTACAATAGTAACATCACAATTTTGATAAATATTTTGGGTGTTGTAAGCTCGATGAAAAAAGATCAACAATAGGGTTCATCACTTTGTTGACATAGTGGTGTCAAAATTATGACAAATCCTTGTCAAAAATTAGCTCTAAATTTTATTGTGAGTTTTCAGCTCCACCTATTATCCATGCATATAGAATGTAGTTGCACATGCATTCTCTGGGCACCTACAACTTGACAGATGATTCCTCTATGGGGGAGATGGTATTATCAATAGAACCCTTTAGCTTGGACACTCTATGGCCTTTTTTCTTTTCAATATGGAGACATGGAGACCAATTTAAGGATGACCTAAATAATAAATGGTTAAGTGTATAAATTTTCTATAACTTATGTCAATTGTTTTAATCTGAAACTTATGTAAGCTTTTTAAATTATGGAAATTTTCTAACATTAGATTTTTTTGCTCCAATGTGTGCTGATGTTGATAAATGGATTGTGCTTTCTAGATAGAATGAATTCTTTTATATTAGTATTGCATCAAAATATGAAATGAGGTCTGTAGTATTTGGTACTTTTCTAATCTATATAGATTATGGTCATCAATTTTTTGAAATTGTGGATGAGTTAACAACATTTGGTACAAAATAACATTGGATAATGGTCATCTATGTAGTACTTGGTACAAGAGAAAATTGGATTAAAGTATTTACCATGTTATACTTTGCATGCCACTGCATTCAATCTTGAAGGAGGATAAAGCTTCAACAGATACAACTTCCACTCTAAATATTGATTTGGTCATGACTAATATTGAGAAGTTCTACAAGTTTCACTCTGAATATTGGTTTGGCCATGACAAATCATGTTTGACAAGTTCTAACTTAAATTTGATCCTTGAGAAGTTTTGCTCCTCAATTAGCTTATTTCTTTTAAATTTTGAACTAATTACATTTTCTAATATTGAGCACAAGGCACACTTACAAATTTTTTGTTTCAATAACAAACAATGTTACTAACATTTTTGTTGTAAATATCTGTAATCAATTGGTTTTTTGGGTCAAGGAATAACACTTCTTAGTCTAAATTCTACTCAAAACTAAATTATTGTAGAAACGTGGCTAATGGTGGCACTTAGTTTGAGTTCATTCAAACAAGTTAGTTTTCTTCTAAATATGCACATAGGTCTCTTGTCTTGATTGATATACTAGTGTCTTTGTTTTCAAACATATTATAATTGGTCTTTGTAGCTTACTAAAGTATATCATTCTGCCATTGATTCATAACTTTATGGATATGTATTAGTTATAAAAGAATCTAGAAGAATCTCTTGAATTACTTTATGTACTTACATAAGAAAGAGATAATTTGAAAGACAAGTATGAAGATGCTAAAGACTGCATCAAAAGGCTAAAGGACAAGACTAAACATGTTAAATCTAAGAAAGGGTCCAAAAATTAGACCAAGGATTACAATGAAGTTTTGAGGCTTAAGAAAGAGAACGAGACCTTGAAACATGAGCTAGAGAATAAAATTATAAAGTTGATCTTTAAGGATGATGATAATAAGATTGAATAAGATTTGAGATTTGAGAATGAAAATCTGAGATCTAAACTTGTGAAGATGACATCTAAACCTGAATAATCAAAGTTGTAGTATGCAAAACTTGAGAAGTATAATGTGATTGTGAAAGGAGAGCTAACATAGTCTAAGCTACATCTTGAGAAGTTGTACTCCAACATTGAGGAGATAATGAGAAGATCTATATACATAGACCTTCTTATGATAAGACTAGTCTTGGATATTTTGAAGGAGAATCATCTAAAAAAAATGAGGTTACCAAGGAATTAGATATTGTGATCTAATAGCCTAAATAAGAAAAATAAGATTTGAACAAGGTTGACTCAAATCAATCTAAAGATGTACCTAAGCAACCCGAACAAGTTGAATAATCTAAAGAAGTAAGCAAAAAATTTAGAGGAAAGATGATATGCATGCAATGAATTTAGTCACATGAAGAAGGATTGTACATGTAAGTCATTTAAACCCCTTTCTAGTTATTATTATAATTTTCATGGTTTTGTCATAAAGCTATTGACTGTAAGAAACCTAAATTCAATAATGATAATAGTAGAATATTTAGAGGTACTAATCCTACAACTAATAAACATATTGGAGGAACCAGTGTTATAAGGAATGATATTATGTGTTATAAGTGCAAAAACTTTGGGCATATAGCTAGAGATTTAAGATCACAAATCAATCAATTAGGACCTAGATATGAAAATAATGTTATAGTTTTCCATATTTGTAAAAACCTGGGTCATACAATTAGATTTTATAGGATGAACAATATGAGAATGCCTAACAACATGAGAAACCCAAATCCTAGAAGGAATATGAATAACAATAGTATAAATGAGAATAATGATAACAATTAGAAAGAGAACATGAAAGATATTGTAGGAAATGTTGATGAATCATTTGTTAAAGATAAGGAACCAACAAGTTCACATGTGGTGTTGGAAAGTTAGTCAAGTAAAGCATTTGAAAATAGAATGAAGCTAGTTATAGCCACCAAACAATCAAAATTTGTTTGAGCAATTCATTTCATCAATTAATGTAATCGAATCAACATTAGAACATATTAGGAAACCTTTGAGTAGGAATTGAGACTCGCAAAGTTAGTATATGGGAGAGAAGGATGTAAGGAAGCTATGGTTAAGAGCACATGGGATTTAAAGCTTATATGTAAGTGCAAGAAGTAAAAGAAGTTCATTGATAACTTGAAACATCTTTTTAATACCTATGTACCTACAAAATTAATGTAAAAGTTAATTGGAAGTGATTTAAGGATCAAAATTAGATTTTTGAGTACTATTTGATTGTGCAAGAAGTTAAGGAGGTCTTGAAGAAAATTTAAGAGAAAAAAATGAAGTGGGAGAAGAATTAAGAGAAAATTAAACAAGATCCAATTCACAAATTTGAGGTATTTATCACTTCCATAGTCATAAATTTGAAGTTTAATTTGAAAAGAATGGCAACCCCAATTGCTTGTGATGTGAGTGAGAGATCTAGATACAAGTTTAAGAAGCACCCATATATTTCATTAGATGATAATGCATTAGGATCATTTTTAAAATGGCTAAAATGATTTTGCATGTAGAAGACATCCATGTGTACATTCACTACAAATTTGAGTCCATAGGGTATAGTTATAATCATAAAGACATGAACCTAGTGTACAAAAATGACCTAACAATGAAACAAGGGTTTGAATATTTTGAAAACCTAAACATCACAAGGCATATATTCTTTATATAATTTGATAACCATGAGTGGACACAAATAATCATAAATTGTGTACATGAAGATACATTCTGGGTAGGAGACATACCTATTATGATTGACAATAATATGATTCACTAGATTGAGAAATTGGAGTAGTAATCTTCTAAATGTTAGGAATGTTAAGAAGTTAGTGGAAACCAACATGAATAAAATATTAGATGGAAGAAACATTAAGTTGGACATGATCAAGGAAGTTGACGATAGACTTGTAAGAAAAATAATTAGATACAAGATTAATTACAATTATAGATTGAACTTTGTTCCAACAAGATTCATTCATACAACATAGATGATGACAATTGAAAAGGAAAAAGTCAATACATGTGATATTTTAAAGCGACAAATACTAGATAACATAAAAATAAATGAAGAAGACCAAGAATGTTATATTTAGATTTAAATGCTTGACACATTTGTTTTTCCTTGTAATAGGGAAGTACCTTGGTATGCCATGTGAATGGAATTCTGACAAACACACAATGGACTTGATCACACATTATTCCAAAAAGCAACCAGAGGATAGAATGGTAGAAGATATCACTAGGATGATGAAAAGTTTTCAATAAAAAATGAAGCAAAGATTTAGGATACCACCATCCCTAGTTGAGAAACACAAGGATGGAATTTTCTTTATGGTTGAAAGTGGATTTATTTGCATGGAATCCATAGAACCAAGAGTGAAGTTCATTGACCTTGTAGGATATGAAATGATGGAGGAGTTAACATAGGTACAAGAAGTTGTCAATGAACTACAAAGGAAGGATATCAAGAAGAGAGTTGATAAGAAGATAAATAGTATACTAAAGGATTCAAGTATGAACAAAGAAGAATTCATAAAGTCATGGGAATTTCAATAGAAATGAAGCATGTGGGAAATATGATATTCTTATTGCCAATTCATTAGCCATAGACAAAGAAACAAAAGGAGTAACAATAGCGGTACCATCCATGCAGACACCTATAGAGCCCTATGCAATAGTTGCACCTATGCAACCACCATTTGTGCCATTATTTAGACAAAAGATGAGGAAGATGTTAGTATAATTAAAGTTAAGTCAACTAATCCACCTAGAAACAAAAGATCAGTGAGAGTTGTAGAAGTTGAAAAAGAACTAGTTGAGCCACCTAAAAACAAGAGAGTGAAAGAAATAGCCAGTGGTCTAGGAAAGAAGAGAATGAAATTAGTTACTTTCATGGGTGAGTAAAAGAAGAAAAGAACTAAACAAGAAATAGAAAAATTAGAATTTAAGTTTGAGAAAGAATTATCCAAGAAAGAGAAAGAGAAAGCTAAAACTAAAGTTTCCATTGGTGAAAGGAAGAAATGGAAACCAAAAGTTGAGAGATTGAATTGTATGATAACTGATAATGTAGATTTTACACAATTGAACAAATTTTTTGACTTATACAATAATTTTGAGAAGTTTGAGCTAAAGAATGTAGTTATTAGACATGAAATTGTCTAACACAAAATTTTAAGACATGCAAGGACAGACCCCTAAAGATCTATATGAAAGGTTACTTAATAGAAAGAAGATAATTTTTGAAGAGGACAAGAGTATAAGATAACAATTGATAAGGAAATTATGCAAAGTAAAGGTTGATGAGAACCTTGCAAGAATAATCAAGAGCATTGAACCCTTACTAAGAAATAAGAAAAGAGTCATAATAATGGGAGGAAACTATGAAGAGGTTAAAAAAGAAATAAAAGAGGTTATTTTGAAAATTATGACTTCTATGTAACCGAGAACAAGAAAAGAAAGAAAAATGATAGGGGGATCAATACCTACAACAAAGGCACAAGCATAGCAACAAGATAGATCAATATATACATTAGAAACAATAGAGACCATAAAGGATACATAAATGAAAGAGGAAACAAAGACATTAGAGATGCCACAAGTAACAATTGACATAAACATACTACATGTCGACAACACAAGAATTATAGTGGACACAACTGAAGATCCTTTTAAGGATTATGGCTCTAATATTTTTGACAATCTAGTGTTATTTAGTGTGGAACCTGATCAATCCCCAAGTGGGAGATTGTTAGATTGTGGTGATTGATCAAGAAAGTACTGTACATACTCCATAATTTTGTGGAAAAAATAAATTTGGTACTATTCATAGATTCACCACTAAAGTTATGGCTAATTTATGGCTGACATGTTAGAACCCTAAAGTGGTTTAATACTTGTATAAAGGGCTTAGAGTTAGGGATTGTTTCATAGTGTGATGTGAAATTGGTTTATGTGGCGGTGTTGAGCTGTAAGAGATTACAGACTGTAATCAGGTTGTAATCACTGGATTGTAATAATATTGGACTTGTAGTTTGGTGGACGTAGCCTAGGGATTGGGTGAACCATGTTAAATCTTGGTGCCTCTTGTTGATTTCTGTGTGATCTATTATTTTCTATTATTGGTTATATTTGCATGTAGTTTTTATTTCTGTCTGTGGTTTTTTTCCTAACATTTGGTAGGGTATACAAGTTTAGAGAATGAAGAAGAGGAGAAAAGAGAAAGCTAGTTGGAAAATCACAGTTCAAGAAACTTTCAACTTCAAACCTTAGCTAAATTATATTGAAATAGAGGAAACACCCATCTAAACAAAGATAGGAAGGAAAGAAGAAAAAACTAGTGCACTGGTTCGACACACTCCTCAAAGGGAAAGTGAATCAAGTTCTTCAAGGTCACCACTTGAATTAGCTTTAGAAACTCTCTATGGAGGGGATGATGATCAAATTGAGTTGATATCATCTCTGAGAAAGATAACTGAGAAGATAAAAAGAGTAAAGTATCTACAAAATTCATTGATGGAAGTCACTAACAAATTTTAGAGTATCATATCAACTAGAGTTACTAAATCTAACCCTCATAAAAGTGAAAAGGATCTGATCAAAGTTTTTGATAATGAATTCACACAATTATAAAAAAATTTAGGTATGAAGGCTAAGATGCTTTATGATGTTGAAATGTTTAGAAAAGTCTATGAGAAGATTACAAAAGACTGAAGAGTCTTGATGTATACATCACAAAATTAAGGAGATGCTTGATTGAAGCAAAAAAAATTATATGGAAAATGTATTATGTCAGATGATGTTTTCAAAGATATCTTAGATGAGATAATAGTCAAATTGATAGAGTTTAAGAGGTTCATTACTAAAGTACAAATTCCTAATGTGCAGATCATGAACTTAGAGAGCACATTTAGCAGACTTTGTGTTGATATTAGGCACCTATTAGAGATGAAAAAGGAAAGGATATTGAAAATATTCTCACTATTAAGAGAGAACCTTACCTTATATATTGAATACATGTATAAATAATTGGATGAATTCCATTTGGCTAAAGCATCATACGACAAGTTTGTGTATTCAAACTTGAATATAGTAGAGATTGCATCATATGGGCTATGTGCACTAATCAACATATCTAGAGTAGTCAAGGAAAGGTTTGATAAGGAATTATCTATCTTAAAGAATTATTTTTTTGATTGCATCACACTAATATCCACTCAGCAATCTTAAAGATAGAAGCTCAAAATTTTGAATTGTATATCAATTTTGACACCACCTTTGTCATTGATGTCAAAGGGGGAGTATAGTGATAAAATTATATGTAAAGAATATAATTGTATAAGGGGATTATAAGTAAGAGCATAGTCAATGGGAGGAGTATCCTTATGTAAATATGTTACAAATAAGATAGTGATCCATAATTTTTGTAAATTTTGTAATGGCCATGTCAAGATTCACAAGTCTTGTAATTTTGCTTTTGTGACTTAGCCAATTTTTCAACATTTTTCCATCACTACCAAAGGGGTAGATTGGTGGAAATTTTGCAAGGGTAGATGATATAAGGTTTTCATTTATGACAACATATAGTTAGGTTTAAGTGAGAAAATTGCAAAGATAAAGATTTGATAGAAGTACCTAGAAAATTGTCTAAGTATCACAGAGTTTATTTGTCAGCACATACACTATTTTGATTAACATAGTTCACAAAGGCATTATCAGCACATGCACTCTCAAATAAAATATGTACAATATGTTGGGATACCATAAGAATGTGCACAAGTTTCTATAGATAGTATAGATAGAGATATTCCAATTTTATAGTGACAATGTTCAACAAATGAGACATGGTAAAGATAAGGAAAAGGACATTTTAAGTTAAGATTTTTTTAATATCAAAATAATTACTTGACTATTAGGGACGACATCCTAGATGTTAACCCTAATTCAAGAAGAGTTAATTTTTTATTTTGGCAAGTATGTAGAGGTATGAAGGGCAACATTTCAAGTTATTATGAAATAACTTGGTATAGAGTGAGATGTGAAGTTTTGTGATGTTTATGAAATTAAAATTTTAATGCTTTGAGATGTGAATTCAAATATTACATTAGAGTAGTATGAAAATATGATCAATTTTGTGAAGAAAAATAAATAAAAATCAGATATTGAAGATGTCAACAATAGTAATAGGTTTTGTAATTATCTCTTGTATTGAAGAACATTATTGTATATTGCGTGTTTAGGAAATGACCTCATCTTGAACACTTAATGTAATTTTAATAACAACTCCTAATATGGTTGAGGCTTCTAACAAGAATTGAGACAATATATGGATGTAATACACTCCTACCAAGGTCAATATCTTTTACAAGATACTTTTGATTAGTAGATCATTTTGTAGGTACCATCCCCACTAGGGTTTTCCCTTGGTTAGGATTTTCCTAGTTAACAAAATATGATGTTATGTGTTGCATTATTTTATGGTTGTGTTTAAAATTTAGCTTAATAAGTTTACTTTCATATACAAGTTATAAGATTGTTAATGATATCCATAATTGGAAAATAGTTTGTTGAATACCAATTCACTTGCCCCTACCTCCCCCTCTCAATATTTCCTATGTCTAACAAGTTATCTCTCTATGCTTCATTTGATTAAGTTTGGAGTCAAATCTCTATATGTTATATTGACATTATCATTCTTTGACTTAATGTGTTCCTAAATCACTCACACATTAGTCAATAAGGGGAAAATGTAATCACCCAAAATTGGTCTAGTAAACTATAAGCTCCCTTTTCACCATTTCAAATCTTGTTGCCGGACTATATTTTATGCTTAATAAATTCTCCATAATTAATTTTTTACTTATTCTTTTATCAAATCATCATTTTATTATTTATTCAATTATAAACTATGGTTCAACCTCCTTATCCTAAGTATTTATTTAATTAGAAGAACATGTCCCCTTTTAATTAAATAAATCCCCTTCATCCTATGTGTGCACATGAAAAAGGAATTTCCTATTTAAAAAATAAAAGAATATAGTTTTTTGTCTACAACTTAAATTCACACTTTCCAAGTTAATGGAATCATTTTTGGCTCTTATTCTTCTCCACACATATTTTTACTCTTAACTACGTCCATTGATTTTGCCTCTTGAGAATGTTGTGCACAAAAGCCTAACTAAAAATATTTCTCCACCATAGATTTTTCATCTTAATCTCTCATTGTTTTTGTTCTTTAAAAGGATTATCTCTCCTCATTCTCTCACATCTCATGTTCATGTTATTGTTATGCTACAAGTGTCATTCTAGAGCTATTGGAGCACTTGAGCACTCTTGTTGCATTCTCATTTAACACTTACTTTCATACTAGTTTACTTTCATTGTAGCTTAAATCTTGCATGATATCTTAGTTTTCTTTTTGTATTAGCTTACATCATATAGTATAAATAGGAGGAAATTAATCTTTCTCATCTTGTTAGCTTAGCTTTCTTTCTTGTTATTCCATTTACATGTTATATTAGGTTGCACTCTCATCTAGTTTCACTTTCATTTGCATGCTCTCTTTATTCTTGGATGCTATAACTCTTTCTCTTATCTTTGAATTTTCCATTTTATGGTGCACCTTGCAAGGGTCTCCTATTGAGGTTCTTTTGAGAGCCATAATCATATTGCACTTTCTTGGTTTCCCTTTCATGTCATAAATAGGAATTTCTAAGTCACCTTTTTAGGTTCCTAATCAATTGGATCCATTGGATAACATGTCTTAGAAAAGTGTGTCACATTTGTGACATACATACTACATTTGAGTTGAGTAACTTTGATAATAGTAAGACTAAGGTTGAAGTAACATTTAAGTCATCTTTGAGTCTTGCTCCAACAAGGAAAAGAAAGGTGTGTTTTGACAACTCTTTTACTATGACACATTGTTCTAATGATTATGAATTCATTTTGTCTGAAGAGAAGGAAAATGAAGAGTTGGAAGTATTTTTTCCTAGGAGGTTACCTAGAGGAAGTGGTAAGTGAAAGAGTAAATTTCCTTTAAAATTTCTATCACATAACAAGATTGGGAAACTTACTACTAGATTCCCTAATAATTATAGGTTGGAGAAGCTAAGAAGATTTAGAACATGAAAGTGTGCTACCTAGCTGAAGGAGTTACTAATGAGGAATCTAATGGAAGAAATGAAGAATAAATTGTGTCCATTTATATTAAAGAATATCCCTCTTGGGATGGTGAGAAAGGCAGTAGCTTCAAGATTGAATCACATTGGAGAATGTATAATTGATAGTGGATGTTCTCATCATATGAGTGATGATAGAAGAAAATTTATCAAAATAGAAGAACACAATGGAGAATTGGTACAATTTGGTGATGATACTCCTTGTGTGGTAAAATTTAAATGTTATATTTCTTTGAACAATCATTAAAAATATAATAATGTTTATTAGGTTGATAGTTTGAAATATGATTGGCTAAGTATAGTTGATTTGAATAACACATGATATAGATTAGATTTTAATAGAGGTGCATGCAACATTATTGTGAAAACAAGATATTTGATTGCTATCAATGAACAAACTAGAGTTAACTTGCTCCATTTGGAATTCTACTATTAAGAGTTGTCTTGTTGCTAAGGTGGAAGATAACTAGTTATGGCAATAGAGGTTTTCTCGTGTTAATTTTGATAACTTGATCAAAGTGAGTAAGATGAATATAGTAAGAGGTCTATCTAACCTAGTAAAACCAAAACATTTAATGTATAAAGAATTTCATCTTTGGAAGTTAACTAGTGTTAGTTTCATTAGTAAAAATCATTCTTTTGAAAGTATCCTAGATTTCTTCATTTTCTCATCCATTATTCATGCAAACAATCTATACTCAAGCTCTTAAGGTGCATTCAAGAAGTTCTCATGCAAGTAATAAAGGCATTCATTATCCAAGAATTCATGATCTTCATCCTTCATCATGCATTTCCTCTCCTAGACCTAGGTTATTTTTTCAAGAATTCATCATTGAGGCATAGTGCAAGAACATACATACACAAAATTTGGATGTCTTACATGATTTACTTTTGGTTTTCTATTGAATCAAAGATATTGCATCAACATACTTAATCACATATTAAACATAATCACATCAAAATTGCTTTCATATTATTCATGAATACATTTACTTCTACTACATGTTAGCATTTCTTTATCATTATTTATCTCAATTTAAGGTTGATTCCTCAATTGGGGCTTGACCAAGGCAACCCCTTTCCACCAACATAACTCCATCTCTATTGCTGAAAAATGTAGTTTTATAGGTGCTCAGATCATATTTGTAAATTAGCTTCCACTATAGCTTTTTAGGATTTCAAATTTTTGTTTAGATCATATCAAGGTTGACTTTACCCATGTCATATTTGACCCCAAGTATCCCTAACCTTGGAATTCATCTCTATCTTGAGGCCTCTAAATTTATGGGTTTGCAAATTTTGACTTCTAGATCTTGGATCCAACTCTATTCCCATTTTAGACTTAGTTTAAAACCCCATTTTTATGTTTGTATCTTGGTATCTTTCCCTTTCGACCTTTTCTTTACTATTTCTTTCATCAATTAGATTGCATAATAAGTTTCATTTCATTGTGATTCATTCTCTTAGGGAAAGGAGGAACCAAACCCAAGAGACTTCCATTAAGAGGAGATCATGTATTATTAATTCCCTTTAAAATAATTAGGTATTCCTTGTAGAGGGATCATGTTATTCCTCTTCCTAACATATATTTTATGTGTTGGTGTTTGAAAACACTGGAGGGTTTTCAATTATCCCACTAAGAAAGTGACACATCAAGGGGTAGCTAACTCCCATTTTCAACATGCGATTTCTGACAACAGGCCAACTATAAGGCTACACTCCTTCTACACTTTAGGCTCTGCAAAACCTAGGTGGGTATACCTATAGATTCTTTATATGGTACCAGTTCTCAAAGCATACACTGAATCTAATGTAAAGCATATTTTACCCTTATATCTCCTAGTAACTCATGAAATAACATCAATCTGCAGTAGCTAAATGTAGATCTATGAATCTTAGAAGCTAAGTGAGGGTTAAACATTTAAATCCTTTAACATGAAAGGTGAAAATGGTTTGATTAATAATGTTGATTTCAACAAACCCTTAGATATGCAGCAGTAAGAAACTAATGATCCTGTAGCTGATCAATGCCTAATCCATTGAGAAAATCCATGAATCAAATGCATGGATATAGATATCTGATACTTATACATATATTCAAATATTTGATCTATCTATTTAACTTGTAAATAGACATATGTGCTCAATCTAAACCTCATTCTTACATAATATCCCCATCAATAAACTTGCAACCCTGTTAGTTCCTTGAAGCATTTACATAACTACTTGAGTTATAGGCAATAATGAAATAACATATAGCCTTAAGGGACTGCAACTACGATCTAGGCTCTATGTTCAAAGACCATAAAACATTGAAGCTTACTAAGAAAGGAGACAAGATTCAAGATGAAATTGATGAAATCCTATTGTTCTTTGTATTAATTTCTTTGAAACGATACAACCATATGCATGAAATGAAAACACAGAGAAACCTAACATATCGGAACTTTTTGTATTAATCTTCTTAATACTGTTCACATAAGAGAAATTTTTTGAAGAATGTGGTATCATAGTATGGGAACATATCAAAACTGGATCCAAAACTTGGTATCTCAGTAGTGACTGGTTTTTCTCCAAAGACTAGAACCTCTACAATGGAAGAAAGAAAGAATAATATAGGATGAAGATGAATTCCTAGATTGAATCTACAATTGACATGTGTCCATTTGAAATTCCCTTTCTTTTCCTTTGGAAACCTCTTTCATCTTTCTACCATTGATCTGATTTGATTTCATCATTGCTTTGTAATTGATTCGCAAATATCCTTTTCTAAATGATGAAAACTTGTTTGCCAAAATACCTCATTTGCTCACCGAAATGCTGGTGAAATTTGAACTTTTACTAAATCAATCTAAACAAATTCAACCCTAACTACATTTCCACTACCTTTTAACCATACCTAGGTCATCATTATGCTAGGAATCAATTTTGAACTTCCATACTTGAATACAATTGCAAAAAGGGAACCTGATAGAAAACCTCACACTGCTCGAATAGACAGATTCTTGTGCAAAAACTGATTGCAGAATCAAAAAATTTGGATTTTGCCGATTTCAGCGATATATGATATTACCTATTTTTCTTACTGAAAACCCTCTGAATATTAATTTTAAAATCGCCCCCCAGTTAGAAAGCTCAGGTCTACACTTTGAATTTTAAATTTAAAATATCTAATGTTTGAACATTAGAATGAATCCCTTTTTTGATTTAAAAGAATTTTTGAACATGCATCCATAAAATGATTAAAAAAATCATTTTATTTAAAAAAATTTATTTTTTAGTATCCTTTCAATCTATGGTCAACCCTCCGTTTGACCGATGCCACGTAGCACTCCATGATTGGTCTACCTCTGCTTCACCTGCCATGTCACCATCTACTCCAGGCCCAATGACATGTGGAAAAATCTCACTTTCCTACCTTTTTAAACCAACGTGCATCTTATTTTTGCGAGGAAGCGCCATCTGTCAGATCTTGACATGTGTCACGATCTAGGCACCTCCTGTCTCAACTTGCTCCTCATCGCCAACTAGGACCCATCACCACGTGAGCTACCACATGGCACTATTCTATTGGTTGCTTGACTGCATATCCACCTGACATGTCAATGCCACTTCACCACCAATTCGAGCCCCACTGCCACTTGTCAACTGCCTGCTTCTCCGCATTATTTAACATCCCACAACTTATTTTTGTGATAATGCAGGTGCCATTCAATCCGCCATGTGGTGTGATCATGTTCATCTCCTGCCACATCAGCTCCTTTATTTCTTTGATTAAAATTTTGGTGCTCATCTTGTTGACATCACTCGGGTTCGCTTCATGGGTCCCCCGCATGCTCCATGGCTTCCAAAAGCCTTTTTCTTTGAGACACTAATCAATAGTGTGTAATGGTATTTAAACACTTGGAAAGGACCTCCCATGGTGAATGTGGGACGATGGCCTTCAATGGCTTTACCCTGCACTCATGCAAGTTGCTTGAAATGATTGCGACTTGGTTCCTGCAGCTTCTTTGAAAATGTTGATTCTTATTTATTGACTGTGCTTTCTACTCGACATGCTCCCTGTTGCCCATTGCATAGTCCTATTTTCTTATGGCTTTGGGTTCCTTTTATTGCTTGTGTAGGTGTCTTGCATTTAACTTTGCATTTTGCAAAACAAGATTTGCATCTTCTGCATGTGTGATTTCCTTTTATCTCTCTATGTTTTCTTGCAATATTGGGCATCTTTCTTATGTTGCTTTCTCAAACTTAGCATTGACTCGCTTCATTCTTTGTAGATTTCCCTGCATGGGTTCTTTACTCCCAACTCCCCTACTGCTTTGTGCTTCCCTTCTCTTTCCAATGTGGGCTCCCCTTTGCTATTCTGCACTTGGCGTGAGTGAGTCTCTTTTTCTAGTTTGATGGGCTTCTCTCTGTGTGTTCTTCACTAAAGGCAAATGCTTTTGCAGAATTCACATGGCCAATGTTTTAAAAAAAAAGGGAAAGAAAAGACAATTTTAGTCCTCTCCTATGACCATGGCGGCTCCTCTTCTATGTTGAAGACATCCCATTTCTTCATGCATGGGAACTCATTAGCTACGTGAGCTAGATTCACAGTGAATAGTTTCCTTTGACGCATGTTGACTGTTATATGTCATGTGCTCTCTCTATAGCTATGTGGATGGTCTTTTAAATTGTTGCCTCTTCTTTTGCGCATTGGGTTACTACTTCGCATGGGTGAGCTTCCTCACTGTTTGGCGTGGACTATGGAATCAATGTTGCTCCCTGTCTCATTGGACGCCATGGACTATGGCCTTCTGCATCAACATTTCCTTCTTCATGTGAGACCCCATCTATGTCATGAGTGCATATAGAGGAAGTGTAATATAGCTGCACAAAAAATGTACACTGATCCCCATTCCAACTCTGATCATGATAGATGTGAAATTTGAATGGAAACAGGACCTTCACCCAAACTTATACCATATCCATAAAAAGTAAGCAAGCTAGAAAGTATTCTGGAAGAGAGTGAAATGTATCAGAAAGAGAATGAACTTTGGGTGATTGAACCAGAAGCGCTTATCATTGGGCTACACTACTGGCATTCCATGGACAATAGCATGTCCCTCATGAATTTCCAAGACCATCTCTATTATAATAACTTGTAGTTTTGTTCCAACTAATAGAACTATACATAAGGGTAGGAAAGAGAGCCAGAAGTAAGCATACCACCCCTTCACATTGAGAAACAAAAAGACCACAACAAATGCCCACAATGCAAGGCTGATTACCACTACCTCTTTATATTAAATGAAAAGTTCTCAATGCACCATTGCATTTCTCTATTGAAGATAGAAGACTCACAACTCTTGATACCAAATTTCCATAAAATTATCAGCATTAAGCACGACTTTGATAAGATGGAGGAGCCCATATGTTATTGAAATGGAGGTATAGTTTTATAAAGCTTGAGAGGTCTGGAGTCTATGGAAGGCTTGAACACCAGACTCATCTTAATCAACATTTAGATGATCTCTTGCCTTTGATGAATTTAGCCGGGCTCCAAAGGGGGTCCGGCTAAAAAAAAATTTCATTTTCGAATGACTGAACTGGAAAATTGATCCATTAACCATCTCAAACTGATTAGAATCAAATTTGATCACCGGCTGACCATTAAAAACTCATTTTATCACTTTCTTCCACCTATCAAATTTGTACCAGGAGGTCCGTTGACTGGCCTTAAAAACTGACCAGAACACCTAATCGAGCTCTAAAAATTGGCACAATAATTCTTTGCTTTACAAATTTCTACCATGTCGAATCTCATCTTATGAAGAATTCCTAGTCAAAATATATTCTCCATCAAAGTTGACCACTTAAAAACACATGCAAATAAACATGTCAGTAGCTTCGGATTTGGCTTTGAAAACTAGGCAAATGAGCACATGGGGCAATGAAAATTGGGGCACTCATTCTCTGTCATAAGGACATTATAGATCTACAATTTGGGCTCATGAAAAATAAAAAGACACGTTTGGCAAGCGGTCAAAGTGGGCTACTTGGATTTTGCAAAATGGAAACACTGACAAAAAGCATTTTTTGCGAATGGAATTGACCTAGAAAAGCATGCAAATGGATTCATCATGACTTGTAAACTGGCACACTTAAATAATTTTCAAAGGAAAACATAGTGGTACAATCCATTTGAGCTAGGAAATCACATCTCTCAACTTATGACATCATGAACAGGGGTACCAAACAATCTGCACTTGCTGACACCAATAAAACTTTTAGAAATTGCATTTGGAATTGCATTTGAAAATTGATCAAACCGATTCATCATAAGCTGAAACTTGAAACATAAAAAATCCCTGACATCTACAATGAAATGCAAAAGGAATTTCAACATTTTGGTCAACTGGTCAAAAGTTATTATAGGTCAAACAGGGCTTCCCAGAAATATGTGCAAAGCGCATAAGCATGACAAATTTAAATGACCAACTTTGAGGGATTCAAAAACTAGTCAAACGGATTCAAAATGACTCAAAATCTAAAACATAGGCTCTCAGGTATGGAAACTAGACACTCCCAAAGTGGAAAGTTATGACACATTTCTAGCTGTGAGATATTCAATGGCAAACATAGCCTCCTATCATTGTTTGACACTTAGGGTAAAATTGCAGATTTGACAATTGCTTAAAACAAGACTGCACGGGATGGCTCAAGATCTCAATTTAACTTCATGGAACAAGTGGACGCACTAAAGGAAGGTGTTAGAAGCATTAAATAGCTCTTGGGGATCAAAGGTATAGAGGGGTACATAGGCTTCACAAAGCATTTATAGGCCTAATTCACTCAATGGTGCTCAAAATTGACCATGCAATTTTTAGCGCCAACACTATGAGTGATCTATCTAACTTGATTGCTCACCATTTTGTATGTTACACATTATAATTTCATCATATTGACCCAATAGTTTTCTCATGTTCTCATTTCCCTTGATGGATCCTTTATTAGGGAAATTTCAAGGTGGAAACATTTCTAGTGGATGTATGTGCACTCTATTAAAGCTATTGCTCTTATTAAGGCATCTACAATTTTGTTAATGTGATGACATACATGTTGCTCATAATTTGCATGCAAAAACTATGTTTACTCATTTTATACATTTTTGGATCCCATATTAGATTACTAACATTTATTTTAGGCTTGATCCCTACATTTTCATCTTTCAATCCCCTAAGTGCACACAAATTATTATACCTAGATAGCATTTTATTGGATTCTCCTTTTTGAAAACATGAATCCCTAAGGATGAATCCTTGATGGGTTCACTTACATGACACACAAACATGCTAGATTATTAATGTTGTATCTTTTTTCATCATGCCTTTTGTGTGATTTACAATAAGATGAATATTCTTACTAGGTTGGGGTGATAACACTTTTTTTTGTTTTATTGGCGATGTTTCAGTTGTCATGATTTTGGGTTTAACAAGGACTTGAGCCTATTATGGGATTGATTGTTTCTTTGTCTCCTTAGTTTTTACAAGATCATCTTATGGATTTGATCTACTTTACCATGAGTTTGAGTTTGGATCATACTCTCACTAAAGTGAGGGCTGAATGTATTATCTCAAAAGTTAGCAACCATTAATTTGGAATCTCTAAAGACTTCATAGGCCCCATTTTAGAGATCTACTAGAACATTGATGTATATATATGCTTTAATTACACTTTTCCCTCAAATTTTTGTCTTTTTTTGGCCATTTTTTCTCTATCCTCAAGATCTTCAAGGGAAAATGTAGAAAATATTTTTAGTTGAGCTTGAGGTCGATGTCAATCCAAGGTATTTTGCCTCAGGATTCCAAACACATTTTAGGGGTTTTAATCTATTTTCCACCCAATGCATCTCCCTTTTGATCTTGATCCTAAAATCACTATAAAAGGAGGCTTACTCACTTCATTGTTCATTTATTTTCAATTCATAATTTAATGAGTAAGCATACTTTCAAACCATCAATTGAAAGCAAGATTTAAAGAAAGAAGTTTAATTCAAGAAACCAAAGATTCATTAAATGATCTCATTTCATCAATAATGCATTTTCTTCTATGAATCTAGCTTCTTTCTTCATTAGAGATGGTGGAGTTAGTCATCAAGGAAGGAGATCTACATTCATTCATCAACATTGCACAAGAATTTAAAGCATTCATCCTTTCAAGAATTGGAGCACACTTACATCCACAATTCTATGATTCTAGCAGTTATGGATATATTGCATTTTTTGATACATCCTACATCATCATATTTCTACACATAAGCATTCATACATCAATGAGGATAGCGGATTCAAATTCATCCATAAAGGTTTGGTACGTAAGTTGAATATTTACATTTGTCTCACTTTTACATGATTTCTCATTTCAAGGTTAATTCCTAAATGAGGGATTTTCCAAGGGAATATCCCCCATACAAAATAAATAAATAAATAAATATTGTGTGCAAAAGTAGATTTGTAAACTTTCAAATTGACATTTTAGGATTACTGCTCTAGCATTTTCGTTTCTATCAAAGCATCAGATTTATATATTTTTGTGTAAAGAGGGTTGACTCCAACCTTGACCTCAACCAAATTGGCCTAGACTTCCAAAGTCAACTTGTAACATCCTATTCAACCTCAACTTGAGACATTCATACTTTTTTTTTGGCTTTGTAAATTTCAGCTTCCCTAATCTAGATCCTCAAGAGTTCTAATTCATCCTACAATTTGCTAGTTTTTTTTCAAATTCAAATTGGTATCCTCTATTAGTCCTTAAAGTGAGTTGGATTTTTTCCTTGTCATTTCATAGAAATTACTTTGACATATTAGATAAAATCCCTTCATGTGTTTGGATATCATATATGATCTTGCATTACTTCCATTTCAATTAGTCAATCTACTTGCATCATATCAATTCATTAAATACAATTTATCTATATTGCAATCAGGGGAAAGATAATAGAAATAAATCCTTTAGTATACACATTTAAATGGACTTTGGTTTAGTATTGGAACCCCTACATCTAGTTTCAATTTGACTCATATAATCTAAGGGTCTCTTGAAGGTCATTCGTGAAGGTCCCTCTTTCTCTTTCCCCAATACTTGTAGAAGGTTGAAGAACACCCCTAATCATTTGTATACTCAATATTTAACCATATAGTTCTTACATGTTATGTTGATCATGTACTACTATACATAAATGTGCATTTGTGTTCTCATATTCAGGATGATGTGAAAAGGTAGCTATATATACTTGTTGGTATCTGTAACATTGGACCAAAAAGATTCTTCTTCATAACTCTTACATGGCATTGTTCCATTGTGTTTTGTAGTTCTACTACCTTTTGGGGATGGTGGTAGTTTATTTTTATATAGTATTTTATGTATTATCATATGATCATAGTGGCCTAGAGTTAGTGGATCCCTTTCATGCTTTATTTTGTCTTGTGTGCATTTCCCATGGTTTTTCCTTTTTTGGGGGCATCTCTTAGAATAAATGTTTCTTTTGTGTGATGACATGCTATATTAAATCCATTGATCTTGTTAAGGTATGTTTTACTTCTTTAACTTGGGCCTATACATTTTTCTTTGTGTTTTACATTTTTCTACACACATACACGATGGCTTGATGGAATCTCTCTTGTGGATGACTGAGGAGACAACCTTTTTCTTGTGTTCTTCTTTCTTATTGGATTCCATAATAGGAACAATTATTTCCTTAAGGACTAATCCTTCTTCTAGTTTATCCTTGAGGGGAATTTTTTCCTTAGTGTTGAGATAATGGGTGTTGCACACATTGCATAATATTGTTATTTTATTATTTTATTTTTATTATGTAATGTTGTACCTAGATGGACGTGCAACATGTAAAGATTCCCATGGAATATTCTTGATGAGTTGTATTGTAACATTGTAAAAATATTTTATGTAATTATTTAATATTGGGGAAAAGAATTAAATGCCCAATATTAAATGTGGGGTCAATGGGTTAGGTAGCACATGGTTTATGTAATACCACTTAGTGGTTTTGTGGAACTTGCTACTATATAAGCAGCCACAAGGGTAGTTGTTGTAAATAGAGAGAGTGACAAGGAGAAGACAAAAGGCAAGAGTCAAGTGGGACAAGGCTTGACAGGTTAGCCAAGGGAGCATTTGTGAAGGTTGAAAGCATGGCATGGGATGTGTGGATTCATGCTTGTTCACATAGTTTGCTTGGTTGTGGCTATGGCCATGAAGGCTTCCATGGTTGTATGGCAATGGTATTTTTGCTGAATAATATATGGTGATGGATGCTTTTGGAGGCGGGGTTTTTCCCTCAATGAGGGTTTCCCAGGGTATATCTTATGTCACAATTTTGTGGGTATGTTATCTATTCTCTTGCAAGTGGATTTTAATTCCGTGTTTATTTCAGATCTATTATGGGTTATGTGGAAACGGTTATATTCTTTATTGCCAAATTTCCTTACAAGTGGTATTAGAGCTATGATTTTATTATTGTAACCCTAGATTGAATCCATGGGAATGCATGAAAGGATAAAAGAAAGGGCAAGATATATGAATGATTATTGTAGATCTAAGGGTTTTGGGTTTTCTGTTATGATGGGATGTTAAAAGATTTGGGCATGTGAAATTGTTGGACAAAAATAATTTTTTCGGATGTTTCATCTAAATGAGGGTTTTGGGGGGTAGCTTGCAAAAATGACCTCCTGGGTAAAAAACAGACCTCACCATTGGATTCGAGTCGACATTTCCATAAATTTTGATATATAATATGCCCTAGTTTGGCCATCAAATTTAATCCTGTCAGAATTTTTGTCACTGAAAAAATAAAAAATGAAAAATCATACTGAAAATGGTAAAAAGATAGTTTTAGTAAAATGACCATAACTTGCTCTCAGAATATCAAATTTCAGAGTTCTTATAGGCGTTGGAAAGCTAATTCAGAGCACTACAACATGGTGTAGGTTTGGTTCTATGATTTTGAAATTTTTTCAGGTTTTAAAATCCCTAAATTCAGATGTTGTTTATTTTGAGCACAGATTAGGGCATAACTTGGGCATACGGAGTCAGATTTTGGACTTCGAGTAGTCAACGGAAAGCTCTACACATTGGTTCAAATTTGGTGCAAGTTTGGCATGATTTATTTATTGAAATATTGATCTAAACAATTTATAGGTATATTTTGACTATGGTAACATTGTGAGTTTATGGCATTGGAAATTTAAGATTTGATGTCATTGTATACTTAGATTGGTCTCATGATGATATGGTTATCAGTGTTTGGATTTGGATATGCATGATGAATTGTTGGGTCTACAAGTTGTGCAATGTTGTAAGCGGTCTATACTTACAGGTTGCATTTATAGGTTGGTTATGGGTTGTCTTTGCCCATTGATCTTTCATTATTGATGCATATTCAGATTGGTGTCTTGGATTTGGGTTGTCTATGCCCTAAGTCACATGATTTACTATTTTCTTCATGTAGAAGGGATGAGATGTTGTTACCAGGTATAGTCATGGTGGAGGATTGTGGTTGACTATGCTGACAGGTTGGACATATTGAGAGCCAGATGCTCGGTTCATGGATGTGATCATGGTGTCATGGATTTTGGCATGACATGATTGGATATACAGGTACATCCTTGATGTTCATTAGCTTGGATTTCTGATTTGGTTATGGTGGTATATCTTCTTGGTAGAGGATCATGGTTATTTGGTTTCTTTTAAGGAGCTCATGATGTGCACTTTGAGTTCTTTGATGGTTTGATGCCTTGGTTGATTCTCATGGTTAGAAGATGGTTTTTCATCATGATGTCATGGATAGCTTGGATACACGGTTTAGTGGGAGCTTGTGACAGTGATGGGGTGATAGTGCAGGATTAGTTCTTAGTTTGGTTTATATCTTCTTGGTTTGGAGAGGATGGATTTTATGATGCCATAGGTGACTTGGTACCACGGTTGAGTGGGAGTTGTTGGCATTGATATATTTATTGAGTGTTTGTAGATGTTGGAGGTTTGTCTTAGATCCTGTTGCTGTAGAAGCATCTTTGACATTTGCATGGTGCACTTGTTATCTTCATGGTGTGTGAAGATGGATAGATCTTAAGGACTCATGGAGTTCTTGGTTATCTTCATGGTATGTGGAGATGGTTTTCTTCATGGTGTGTGGAGATGGTTGCATCTTGAGGATTCACAGGGTTCTTGGCAAAAGTGTGGTTTATGCTTTTATTTGGCATGTTATCCTTGGTATGAGGATGGTTTCATTATTATGTCATGGTATACTCTTGATACACGTTTAGAGCTATGACATGTTATAGTGTGTTCATGCGGAGCATGTTATCTCTTTAGTTGAGATGGTAAGATCATGTTGTCATGTTTATGTTCCTGAGGCCATGGTTGGAACTTTGACATTGATCTTGGTTTAGTTTCTTGGTATTGAGTACACTGATCATAACTTGGATACTTCATGATATTTCTATGTTGCATTTGGATTTGGCATGGATTGATTGGTTACAGGTGCTCATGGATACTTAGAGATGGTGGTGACGCTGATTTCTCTTGGATTAGAGAAGTATTTGTTGGGACGGTTGATGGTTTCAACAGGAAGTCTGAGGGGCAGTCACCTGATATGGACTTGAGAGGAGATTGTTCTTAGATGAGTCTTGGTTGGAGACTTGGGTATCTTGATGAGCATTCTCATTCCCCACTCTTGGTCTACTCGGCGGTTTTCTACTTGAGAGGTATAGCCCATTGTTTTTTTTTCAGTTGCATTACATATATGCTTGTCTTTCATGGATATGGATCTTGAGCTATGGTACATGAGTTAGTTCTGGAGGGTTCATTTAAGAGATGGTTTAGCATTGGTTATCTCCATGTGCATATGTTGTTATGTTGGTTGAGTTTGGGAGATGGTTTTATATTGGGCATATTCCTTGGATTAGGAATGGTTATTCCTTGGTTTAGGAATGGTTTTATTGAGTTTTATCTTCTTGTGAGAGGCTTACATCCATGATTAGTTATATGGTATGGTTTGGGTGTTGTTGAGGCTTCTTTTTGGGGTTTTATGGAGGAGATCATACTTGCACAGTTTACATCTAGAGGTGTGTGTAGAAGGACATGATACAGGTTATGATTTGAATGGTTTCTCTGGTCTTGGTTATTTTCCTGGATGTTTAGTTTTACTTACATTGGATTTGAGATTGGTTAGAGATTGTGATCACTGGTTTGTGCTCATGTATGTCATGTGAGAGATGACATGGTTATTCCTTTATCTCTTTCCTCTGTTGGTTGTGGTGAACTTGGGAGAGCATTGGAGACTTGTTATGAGAGTTGTTCTTGTGGGATAGCAGTTTATGTATTGTGGATATCCTTGATACTAAATGGATTCACTTCTTTGAGATGTTGTGAGTGGATTGGTTATAGATTTGACATTATCTTTTGCAGTGGGAGCTTCTTGGTATATATATGGCAGGTATTGCTCTTGAGGCTTGTGATTGCAGGTTGCAGATTGGATATGTCGGTGATATGAGATTCACTTGTTATACCTTTGAGGTATGGATAGTTGGATGGGTTTGGCACTTTGCTGTGGGTGCTATTTCAGCTATGGATATTTTGAAAACTATGGATACATGTGATTACCTTTGGATCAGATTTTTTGTGCTTGGAATTTCAGTTGGTACAGGATTTTATGATCTTCTAATGCGACAAGTTGGGTGGATTTTTCTCTTTCTCTTTGGATGGCTTCTATGTATGTCCAGTCGGAGTGGCATAATAGGAGGTGAGATCATTCATGTTCGAGATGTTGGATACTTTGATTTTGTTGCGGGTACCAGGATGGAGCACTTGGTGTATTTTGATCCATGATGGTGGATGTGCTAGGAGGGATTGTTCCCTTGTTCATTTTATGTGGCTACGGATTGACCCTATGCAATGTATACAACAAGTGGGAGATTGTTGAGATAATAGGTGTTCCACACATTGCATAATATTGTTATTTTATTATTTTATTTTTATTATGTAATGTTGTACCTAGATGGACGTGCAACATGTAAAGATTCCCATGGAATATTCTTGATGAGTTGTATTGTAACATTGTAAAAATATTTTATGTAATTATTTAATATTGGGGAAAAGAATTAAATGCCCAATATTAAATGTGGGGTTAGTGGGTTAGGTAGCACATGGTTTTATCACATGGTTTATGTAATACCACTTAGTGGTTTTGTGGGACTTGCTACTATATAAGTAGCCACAAGGGTAGTTGTTGTAAATAGAGAGAGTGACAAGGAGAAAAAAAAAGGCAAGAGTCAAGCGGGACAAGGCTTGATAGGTTAGCCAAGGGAGCATTTGTGAAGGTTGAAAGCATGGCATTAGATGTGTGGATTCATGCTTGTTCACATAGTTTGCTCGGTTGTGGCTATGGCCATGAAGGCTTCCATGGTTGTATGGAAATGGTATTTTTGCTGAATAATATATGGTGATGGATGCTTTTGGAGGTTTGGTTTTTCCTTCAATGAGGGTTTCCCAAGGTATATCTTGTGTCACAATTTTGTGGGTATGTTGTCTATTCTCTTGCATGTGGATTTTAATTTCATGTTTATTTCAAATCTATTATGGGTTATGTAGAAATGGTTATATTCTTTATTGCCAAGTTTCCTTACACTTAGGCCTAATCGATTTTCTTGAACCTTAACAAGATAATGTTTCCCTTAGGCCTCATTATTTTTCTTGATATCTAAAGAGACAATGTTTTATTTAGGCCTAATTTATTTTCTAAATCACTAAGGAGATAATTCTTTCCTTAGGCCTAATCACTCCTTTATCAATTCCATTAATGGATATAATTATTTCATTAAGGATTGATCATTTTTTATGGTTTGACTATCATAGTGCTGCAAAATTTTCAGTCCTCCCCTCTTAAGCTTTTAGCTTGGTGTGTTTTCAATTCAATTATGTTCATGTCCTTGTCTAGATAGCCCCTAGGTGTGTCTCTTCTCATCAAAGGATTCTTAAGGCTTTCCTTATGCGTTCTTTCCAATTTTCTCTTGCTTCAATTCTCCTACACCTCTATGCTCTCCCCAACATGGATCACTTACTACAAATAGTGGCGAGATTTGAAATGATGTCTATGCTAGATGGTTTCTCAGGCTTTAAACAAATTGAAGTAGATCTAGATGATTAGTTCAAGACAACATTCACCACTCCATAGGGAACATTTTCTTACAACTAGAATCCCCTTTGGGCTAATTAATGCTAGAGCTACTTTTTGAAGAGCCATGAATATGTCCTTTTCCAAGCAGATTTAAAGGAAAAAATCATTGTTGTCTATTTGGATGATTTGATAGTATTATCCAAGAGACTAGAAGATCATTTCAAGGACTTGGAGAAAGTGTTGAAGAGATGTAGGGAACATGGAATTTCCCTTAACTCAAGAATTTTGTCTTCTGTGTTACAAAGGTCAAGTTGCTAGGTCACATATTGTCTCAAGAAGGCATTAGGATTGATCCACAATGAGTAAAATCTATCCAAAAGCTTAACCTACTAGAAAGAAAAACTAAGGTTAATTTTTTTGGCCATGTAAATTTATTGAAGTGGTTTGTTCCTGATTTCTTTGAAATTAAAAAGTATATAATTAACATGATGAAAGGCAATCACATTATTAAGTGGAGTGGCTCTCAAAGAAAGGCCTTTGATGAAATCAAAACTATCATAGCCCATGCCCTTGATGTAGTTCATCCATATTATTCTAAAGAATTTATCTTATATTACTATGCATTGACCTATACATTGTCTACAATACTCATGCAAGAAAACAAGGAAGTGATCCAAGCACCTATTTCTTTTATGAGCACTCCTCTCAAGGAACATGATTTGAAGTACTCCCAAATAGAAAAACATGTCTATGTTGTAGTCAAAGCCCTTAACAACTTTAAATTTTATATCTTGCATTCACATTCTATTGTTTATGTTCCTAATTTAGTAGTCAAAAGTATCCTAGAACTCAATAAGAAATAGGATGTAACACAAATGGATCCTGGATAGCCAAAGTCCAAGAGTATGACATTGAATTAAAACCTACCTATTAGAAATAGATAATACTGGGGGGGGGGGGGGGGGGTGAAACAATATTCTACAAACTTTTTTCCACAACTGAATATTGTTAATTACTTTATAACTTTCATATGAAAGTAAACCAACAATGCTAAAAAAAAAAAATATAACCATTCATATAAAGAACTCATAACACCATTATTTGTTAATGGAAAACCCCACTAGGGATGATAGTCACTAGATGATTCACTAAACAATAGGATCTTTATAAGGATATTGACCTTGTTAGGAGTTTATGAAGTATAGATAGTGTCTTGAGTCCCTACTAGGAGAGTGGGCCTTGTTAGAAGCCTCAACCTTGTTAGGAGTTGGTAGAACAAATATAATGTATGGAAGAAGAGCCCACTGCCCTAACATGCAATTATACAATTCAATTCTTCACAAGAATAGATATACATACAATAATTATATCTAAACTATATTTCACACTTTCTCTGATCAAACATCAGTTCACATATCATCAAATTCAAAAATATCACATAGATCATATAGTGTCACACACTTCTTTTACTTACACAACACACTTATCTCTATAAGATAAGATCTTTACTTATGCCTCACATCTTCATAATTCTTTTCTTAGTTGGCCTTCATGTCTTCACATGCTTGACATAACTTATGGAATAATATCCATATAGCTGGCTCATCATGACTTCGTAATTATTTTGTAACCAAAATAATTCCTCACATCGTATAATCCAATTCTCTACTATGCTCTATTTTGTTCTGTTAAATATCCACATTGGTATTTCAATCATAACTTGCATTGTTCTACCTATACACACCTGCATACTAGTACACATCATCATGACAATGTCATAGAGCTTCCCTTAACTACACATAAGCTAACTCTCAATTAGTCATCTATACACATCACATATCTTCTCTATTCTATTCCAAATTATCTAACACTTAGACAATTTCCTATCTCTTGTTGAAATATTTTAATGGAAATAATGCTTTTGAGAGGGGGGGGCTGAATTAGAAGTACTAGCTTTTAACCTATTTTTCTCAAATCCTTGTTAACATAATATTGAAATGTACATGCATGCATATCAACATTAAGCAATTATGAAAACCCATTTTGAGACTAACAATCTCCCCCTTTGACATGAGTGACAAAAACACTTAACTGACCTCAAAATTGTTGTAACTCCTCCTGAGTTGATTGTGTCATTACCTGTGCTATCTTGGTAACCAAAATTTTATGTTGAATATCATGCTCCCCTTTTATCTTGTCTCCCCCTGTTTAACTTGTCTCTTTGTCTCCCTCATTCATCTTGTCTCGTCTCCCCTTGTTTAACTTGTCTCTTTGTCTCCCTCATTCATCTTGTATCCCCCTATTTAACTTGTCTCCCCCTTTTTGACACTTATGTCAAAGGATTTTAAGGGTTAAGACCATATTTTTCTAGAAATGTGTTGTTTACCTTCATAATCATCCTGAGAGCTGCATCCCAATTATGCAAAGCAATTTCTAATGACTTGTACTAGATGGTAGTCTCTGTAGTAAGGTGAATAAGTCCTTCTCAAGTAGAAAGATTAGGATCTTTCTTGAGAATAGTTTTAGCATAGACCTATTCTTTATGGAGTACTTCTAAATGTGGGGTAATGGACGATTGGAGCTATATTATTTTTTCCTTGATGGTGGCCTCTTCTACTGTTAATACAGCTATTTCTATTTGAGTGTGAAGCATTTGAGAAAAATGCTTCTCACTTTGAGCTAGATCCTTGGGTAGCTGCATGCTTCAAATATTCAAATTCCTCTCCAGGCTCATTATCTTTTGGCTAGTTTCCTGTGTGAAGTATGAAATGTCACACAACTTTGTGTACAATGAGAATATATTCTTATGTACCTTTTTCACTTTTCCTATTACCTTTGCTAATTCAATCTGTGAAATTGCTACTTCACTAGATATTTTCTCATTAACTTTCCCCTTGAAATTTTCTTTCAAACCATTCCATAAGTTTTGCATTTGTCTCTTGGTCTGCATTTATCACCTACTCAACAATATCTGTCAATTGTTCCATTATATGCTTGGATTCATTTGGTGACTGAATACTGAAGGCATCCATAAATATGTCTTTAATCTCATGCAATGTTTTTTTTTGTTTATACTCCTTCCTGAGTATCTCTTACCTTTTTCTTCTATTTAAGGTTTCCTGCACTTCATTGATTTGATCAATGGTTATTGTTTTTGAGACATAACTCGGTATGACTATTTCCTCATCTAGTTTAGGGTCTCCATAGTGAAGTACCCTTGCAACTTTTGTAGAGCTTGATCCTAATGCAGATATTTGTAGTGGCTATTGTGAAGCAGTCCCTAAGGTAGGAAAATTTATCAATATTTGTATTGCCTCCTACTCTTTAGGGGTTTCCTCTATTTTCTCCTCCTGTTGTCTACCTTGACCAATTATTGTAATTTTAGGAAGTGCACCTTGAGTTTTTGTTGTAGGATCAGATGTAATAGTCTGTCCTATTTGTTCTATTCCTTTGTCTCCTACTACACTCAGATTTTGTATTGTTGTGTCAACTATGCCTGATGAAACAACTGTTGGCATTTGAAGTTGACCACTAGTAGCTGTAGAAATGATGGAAGGTGGTTCTTGTGGATTCACCTTATCTCTAATTGTGTTTTCTACTAGTTTTTGTAATTCATCTACACTGACGATTACTGGATTTGTACATAATCTTGCTTGTTGTGTGGATTGGTCAAGGATTCTTTTGAGATCCTCTACAGTTAATGGATTGATGTTTTGAGCAGAAGTGTCAGGAACATCCTGTATAGTTGTAGTTTTTGTAGGTGTGATGGGTACATGAGGAGGGCTAGATGGTGGCAATTTTATGTCTTGCACACTCTAGTCTTGTTGCTGCTCTTGCTTAGTTGTTGTCATTTCATTTTGCTTTTGTGTCTCCTCCTCTGTTTCTTTCTTTTCTTCTTCCTTCTTCTCTTCTTCTTATTTCTTTTCTTCTTCCTTCTTTTCTTCTTTTCCTTGGTCTATGTCTGTCTTCTCTTCTCTCCTTTTTCTTCTTTCTTTAGGTGGAGCAGTAGCTTCTTCCTTGTATTCTTCTTCAAGAAAATCTTCAATCTTTTTGTGCAAGTTCTTCCATGATTTTGTTGTTCTTTGTACAATTTCTTCCATTTTGTTTTGGAGAATGAAAAATGCCCTGTACTTAGGTGTAAACCTAGTATTATTCCTTTTGACCGCTTTCTCTATTTTCTCTCTGATCAAAGCAGGTAGTATGCTTGCTAGGGTTGATTCTCTCATCTCCTTCTCCATTTTCAAACAAAAATACCATCTATCTTCTACAATTTTTGACAGTTCATTTGGCAATTGTTCATCTAGTTCAAGAGGAGTATACTCCAACTGTGCCATCATTCCATACACTGATTCTTCTATTCTATTTTGTTCATCTTTAGTGAACTGATTAAAATCAACTTTATTTATGTTGCTTAAGTCTCCATTTCCAATCCTTTTACATAATGTATCAACTAAAAAATGGCTTACCTTTTCAAATTGATCTTCTTCATCAGTATCAGGTTGAGCCACATATTTTCTTATTTTCCTTGGCTCTTCCTATGTCTTCTTGATTTTTTTCTTCTTTGTAGCATCTTCTTTAGCTTTTTGTGTGGAGGCTTTCATTGTAGCTCTAGTTGTTGGCTTTTGTTATGATGGTATGGCAATTTTCTTTGGTTTGGACTGAGCTAGAGGTTGTTCTGTTGCCTTTCTTTTCTTTGACTTGGTTAAGGTTGGTGCATCCTTGGCTTCTTCTTCCTTAGCACCTCCCTCCTTTTTTTCACCTAGGCTGTGAGTTAATCCCATTGGGCCTTGCTCCTGTTCATCCTCATCATCATCATTGTCATCATCATCTTCTTCTTCTGCTTCAACCTCTATTCCTTCACCAAATTTCTTCTTGATTTTATTCATCAATTTATCTTTCTTCTTTAATGTGGAGGCAGTCTTTAATTCCATATTTATCTTTGACCTTACCACATCATAAGTGCCAAAGTGTGGGGCACTCTTATTTGTCTCTTCTGCCAATAATGCAGTTATGGTTGCAGATGCTTCATCTATGTTAATCTCATAATCAAATGGCCTTAGCCATCTCACCCTTGGAGCTACTGCTTGGATATAGGTGAATTCAATATCAACTAAGAAGCATATATCATTAATATATTTTTCCACTAAGGAAACTAGTATTCTCACCCTTTGCTTCATGGATTTCTTAAAATCCTCAAAATAGCTAGTCATTAAAGTATCAAAATTGTCTCCCATTTGTTCTATATATTCATTAATTTGGGATATGATAGTTCTATCACTTCTCCATGTAACTTTTCCAAAAGAGGGAAATTCATTCTAAACATAAAAGAATACACAAACCAGAATTGCTCCAAATTTGCATTGTGCACCCTTTGTCCTTCTTATGGTGGCTAGGTTTTTATTAATCTATTGTAGTTGTAGTTCTGCAAGATCATAAGTATGATCCTTTTTCACCAGTTTTTAGCCTACATCTACTGCAATACATGGCACACTATTGAGTCTACTAGATTTATAGAACTTATGTGCAATAACTCTAACAACAAACTCAACTAGAGGATCCTGAATGGTGTGAATTGTCATTCCTCTTTTGTTCCACTGAGCACCTATTTTCTTTTCAATAACCTCCTTGGATTCACTTCTGAAGATCTTGAATCAATCTAAGGCAGGATATCTAGTTACCCTATGAATGATTCTTTTTGTGATTTGGACAGGGACATCTTCTAACCATAGACTACCATCATGAATTCTACTCAACACAAGTCTGATCCATTCTGTTTTAAATACGGTGGGAAAACTCAAAACTCATGTTAAACCTTTCCTTTCAACAATTTTGTATTCATCTTTCAAGACTCCATTGACACATAGCTTCGCAAAGGCTTCTCTTATTTCCATGTCTCCTATGGCTCCTATCTTGCAATTATAGCTTCTTACATCCTGAACCATAACAACGTTTGGGGGTATGCAAGAAAGGGCTCCAACGGGATCATTTTGGTATGCAACTTTAGGGATAGGGTGAAAATTAGGCTACCTAACTTCATTAGATACTAATTGGACTTCAAAAAACTCTTTTTCTTGGGTTTTCTTAGAACTCGAAGCCATTTATGCAAACTAGGGTTTCCTTTTTATAGAAATATGAAACTGCATAGCTCGGCATAAGTGAAAATACCTCAAGATCAATGAAAATGCATTATAAGAGGTTGCAATCTGCTTGGAATGCTGGATTTGCTAGTATGAAATCACTCTGCTCTCTTTCCCTTCTCTGCTTCTTGATTGCGATGAGGAAAAATGATTGAAATCACGATAATATACCCTATTTTCATCACATTAAATGCTCAATTGCAAAGTTGGCCTCTGAAGGATTTTAACATTACTCAGCTTGCACTACATTTCCACTTCACTCGACTTCCATAGGAGTTACTCAACTTGGCATTAGCTATCAACTCGGTCATTGTTAGGAACTCAGCATGTATTGGAGTTTTACTCGGTATCCAAAGACAACTTGACATCATCATTTAAAATTTTGTCTTGGCATCTTGTTTCATGCAGATTTATACTTTGCATTGCTTCTTCATGGTTTAGGGCTAATGTATGATACTTCCTTATATGTATCAGCCCTGTAGGCTCTTTCTTGTGTTTAATTGAATGAGAAATGATCACTTGACCTTGTGGGTGAAGTGACCCTTTCATTGGATGAACTTGATTTATTCTTTTTCCGCCATGTTTTCTTCATGTTTTTTTTTATGTGTTCCACATCAATCTTTTCTTTGCCCTTGTTTACTTCAATCTTTGGTGCCTTTGACCTTGTAGGATAGTTTCTGCTGATATGACCAATTTTTAGGCAACTAAAACATGTGGTTTGGTTCAACCACCTTCTATAGTTCCCTTTGAAATGTGTTCTTATGCAATTCTAGGGTATATGTCCATATTCCTGACAATAATGACAGCTTTACCTGGTGTTGTAATCCCAATGGTACTGACTTTCATTTCCTTTCATTTTTGCTGGTTGATTTGATGCCCACATAGACTTTGAATTGCATTCAAATGCTCTATGTCCATCAAATCTTTGTGTCCTTGTGACTTTGGATCTGCAATCTTGTGTCATATGTCCTTGCATATTGAACTTGTGATAGTAACTCTTGTTTTTGGGTGTGTGTGGCTGATTGATTCTTCTACTCTTGCAAACATTAGTAGTATGCTCCTTTTTATTATAGTAATGAAAAATGGGTTTAGAATCCTTACCATTGTCACTTCTTTGCTCAACACTCTTTGACGATTCTCCTACTTCAGTGCTGTTGTATCCAAGTCCTGATGTATCATGGGTTGATCTTGAAAATTTCAGCAACTGTTCAAAATACTTTATGGCTTCACTTGACTTGTTGAGATTCTCTGCTATCTCTTTTTCTTTGTTCAATTCATTCTAAAAAATTTCATTTTGCATCTTCAAAGTAGAGATCTTAGTATCTTTCATATTGAGTTCATGATGAAGGTTCATCATTTTAGCAAGTGTATCCATCTACATGTTTGAAATCCTTGTCAATTTAGTACATTTTTCTTCAATTCTATTTGAAAGATTTCTTTTATCATTTTCCATCATGACTTTATCCTCGACTACTCTTTTCTTTTGTTTAGTGATTTCACATAACATTATGGCCTGTGATTCATGTTCCATCTTGAGAGATCTTATCTCTTCTACTTGAACTTTTTTTTCTCCATCTGTTCTACTATTGCTGCATCAAACTCTTTAGTATCTCCATTGGAAAATAGTTTTGTGGTATCTATCTCCTTGTAGTTTGTATCATTTTCAGCTATGGCTATATCCTTTCTTCTTTTCAAGGATTTTCTTAGTTCCTCCCTTGCTTCCTCTACTTTGTCTAGAGCCAGTTGCACATCAATCACTTGATTATCAATAATCTTTCCAAGTTTGAAGACTTCCATATTTAGACCTTTTTCTCCAAGCTGTTAGACTTCTTCTTGTGAGAACCTATCAGCTTAATACCAATTGTTGAAATATCTTAATGGTAAGAATGCTTCTGAGGGGGGGAGGGGGTGGTGAATCAGAAGTACTAGCTTTTAACCTATTTTTCTCAAATCCTTGTTAACATAATATTGAAATGTAAATGAATGCATATCAATATTAAGCAATTATGAAAAACACATGTGCATCACCTTATAACACTAGAAATTTTGGTAACCCAAAAACGCTCTAGGAATAAGAAGGTAAAAATGAGGTGGGGATGATACCCAAAAAATTACTACAGCAATAATGTTTGACCACTTCTGATGATATACCCTGTTAAAGGCTACAACACATTTTTAAATGTGACCTTGTTAGAGGATTTATGAACACTTTACATAAAGTGTTACTGTCATGCCCAAAAACACCAACAATTTTTTTTGTTTTAAAATTTAGAAGTGATAATAGGATTAAATGTAATAAACAAGTATTCAAATAAATTCACTTAAATTCCTTATGCACATGCATAATTATAAAATTTAAGCGAAACTCAAATGGAAATTTTCTTAACATATTTTAAACTTAAAATTGCATAGCTAAGTATGTATCAACATGTTATCTAATCAATATAAATTAAACGAATGTGATTACCAATCATAAAAAAATGTGCAGTAAGGTAACACCATCACATCTTATTTTGAAATAACATATGCAAAACTGAAAACAAAGCTATAAGACTCAAGGCAAGAATATTTACTCAATCTCTTTTTCTATAAAACTACCTGGTTCAAAGGCTCCGTTGGAAAAGAACCAGTCAGAAAACTCGGCTTCATTGCCACTTCAACAAAGGTTTAAAATACATTTCTATAGAGGATTCTAATCCCGAACGTAATTGAATTTCAACAATCAATATACATTTCCATCATGGCCCTTAACAAGGGTTCCATATCAATTTCTGCAACACATTTCTAAGAACCACGGAGAGAACAAAATCTGATCATGTGACAACAAGAATGACCAAGAAATAAATCAAACATGCATATTCATACAAGGTTTTCACAATAGGATTCACAACGAATCAACACTAGGGAAAGGTGGATTTTTCCAACAGGAGATGTCAGACACAACACCAAACCAGGTGCCCAATCGGGGCTATACATCAAGAACTTATGTTCTTCTATTCTTACATACCAGAACTCATACATGGTTTGTGCTAATAGGTAGGGGCTCATAACACCCTACCCTCTCTCCATATTCTCATCTTGAGAAGAGACTCTACACTGTTGAAGTCCAACTAAAAGGACCTTTCCCAAAATTGGCCACTTCTGCCCTCTCCAAGGGTGAGTAATGCCAAAACATCCATACAAGAAAACTTCAAAATTCAAATAGAAACATGGAAGAAAAACATTCAAGAACATGGTTTTCAAATCTTCCCAACATACCCACAAACATATAAGCATCCAAATAACAACACCATAGAAAAGCATGAAACAAGCATGAAAAAACTAGACAAGGGAGATGAAATTCCTACCTTCACAAAGAGGTAATGGCAAATGAATAAGTTTGAGTAGAGCTTTTCCCTTCCTTCCCTCCATCTTCCATGACTCCTCTCTAAATGTAGAGATTGGGTAACCCCCTCAACTACTCCAAGAAGGGCCTCTAAATAAGCCTCCAACTCAAGCACCCAAAAGGATCAATAACTTCACCCACCCACCTACAAATCTAGAAGCTCCTAACTCAACCCACACTATGGTTAAACACTAAGTGGAGGTGAGGTAAGGCAACTCATGGTAACACTTGCAATTTTCGCACAAAGGTAAAATGAGATTTTTTGAGTGATCTAAAAAGTCAACAAAAGCAGCTTAAGGGTTGGAAAAGACCCCCAACCCATACCCATACCCCTTGGGTATAATTATTTCATATTTTAAAGCCTTAGGAAAAGGTTTAGAGCCAAAAAAAATCTAGGAATTAAAATAAGACCAACTAACAACTCTAAAATGCAGATTAAGCACTAATCTGGATTAGAAGTAACTAAACTCAATTAAAAAAAAATTAGCAAAAAAGGTCACTAACTTAGTCTGACTTAGGTCCATAGGTTACACAGTTAATCCTAACTAGCATGCTGGAATGCATATGCAAATTCACGAGTGTCAAGCGACACGAAAGAACACAGCTACGAACTTAAATAATACAGTTATGAAACATAACATTTACTGATCACAGATAGATACATTTATACATCTCACAATAAAATTAAGTTACGAACAACAAAGTTTCCACAATTAGCACATAGGGATCAGTTTCGTTCCTCCATCGAGTTTCTCGGCTAAAATATCCTGCACACTCATTGCACACATCAGTAGCCCCATAAAATTACATGCACATATATTCAAAGCTTAATTGGATTGTTACGTAAATCAAAACATGATTCTCTCACATAATTATCTGTTTAATTGATTTCTACTCACATTTATTCATCAAAAATTGCATAATCAATAAAACATAACTTATTCATTAATTTAGATTAAAAAGCTAGAAAAATAATCGTTAGGCATGCATATACCTAACATCAGAAGCATTGCCATTTAACGAATATTGAACTATCACAACATAAAAACTTAATCATCGAGATATCAAAATCAACACCCTTATCATCAAGTGAAAATGCCTCGTATCATTGTTAGTAAAATTTTAATGTTTAAATAGTTGAGATAATGTAGTTTGTTCTTGAATGACTTAATTATTTAAAACATGAATATATTAGGATCTCAATTATTATTAGGACATTCACAAAAATAAACAGTACTTCATATCCATTTAAATCTCCTATGATGGTTTTAATAGAGAATTCAAATTTAATAAGTACATGCAAGGAGGGACCTTACATCCTCCCCCACTAGCCTTTGACTTCCTCCTAGAAGTCACTCAACTAAAATGCTCATGCAAAGCTAGACCTTGTCTAGACTTAATCCAAGATTTACTCTTATTAAAAGAATGATTACTAAGATAGCATATTTGTCTAATTACCATTGTTAAAAGAGAATTTCAATCCAAAATTTTGATGTGGTTACATTTTTCTAGGGTCAATTATTCCTTAAAAAATATCGGTCATATATAAACAACATTAAAAAACTAGTATAACATACTTATTAAGTCTCTAATAAAAATAATATCATAGATATGCCATATTCTACACACTTACTCACCAAGGTAACATCTGTACGAGACTCCCCCAACTAGGTTTTCATAATAAGCAACTTGGCTCTCTATTGAGGTTAAATGTGAGGCCTCGCCTCGACCCATCGTAGCATAGTGATACATTACCCTTATTTTGTTATTCACGACTCGAGATGTCAAGACATTATCTGATGCTTAGAACATATTTTATTATTTCATGTTGTGTGATGTTATTTTCAGATATATTTGATGATTGTCATATAACGTTTCATGTGTATGTATGTTGATGAAATCAGTAAAGGTAGGATCGAGGCTTTGATTTAAGATATTTTAAATGGTTAAGAATTAAGTAGGATGAAGAAACCCTTATTGATGTATGTTTTAATTTATGTGAATTCTGAATACGTATACATTTATGAACATGTGATTTTATAGGACTACTGATGTGTGTAATGAGTGTGCAGATATTTAGCCGAGAAACCCTACGGAGGAACAGAACTGATCTCCATGTGCTAAATTTTGGAAACCTTATTGTTCGTAATTCACGTACTTGTATTGTGAGATGTATGTATGCATCTTCCTTGTTCAATAAATGTTAATGTTCATAATTATGTTCTTTCAGTGTCGCTTGACACTCGTAAAAATGTTTATGTGCTTTAGTGTGTTGTGTGGGGTTAAGTGTTTAACCTTGGGACCGAGTTGGTTTAAGTTAGTGTCAGTTTTTTATTAGGTTCTTAATCAAGGTTAGTCATCCCTTATTTCGGATTAGTGCTTAAATTACAAGATAGAGTAGTTAGATGGACCTATCTTATTCCTAGATTTTATTTTGTCTCTAAACCTCTTTCCTAAGGCTTTTAACATGTTTTTATTCTAACCAAAGGGTATGGGTATGGGTTAGGGGTCTTTTCCAACCCCTAAGCCCCTAGCTTTGACTTTTGAGGGCACTCAAAAAGTCCCTTTTTGGCTTTGTGCGAAAATTGATCATGGGTATCTTGAGTTACCTCACCTCATCTCCACTTGGGGTTTAACCATAGTGTAGGTTGAGTTGGGAGTTTCTAGGGTGGCTAGTGGGTGAAAATAGTTATTGCTCCTTTTGGGTGGTTGAGTTGGAGGCTTATTTGGAGGCCTTCCTTGGACTAGTGGGGTTGTTACCCAATCTCTACATTTAGAGAGGAATGCTTGAAGGTTGAAGGAAGGAAAGGGATACTCTACTCAAACTTGTTCATTGCCATTACCTCTTTGTGAAGGTAGGAAATTCTCATCTCCCTTATTTAGTTTTTATGTTTTGTTTCATGTTCTTGTTACTTTATTGTTGTTTCACTGTTGTATGGTTGTGGGTATGTGGGAAGATTTGAAAACCATGTCATTTTTGGTTGTTTTCCTTTCTTGTTTATGTTTGAAATCTTGAGTTTTCCTTACATGGGTGTTTTGGTATTACTCACCCTAGGAGAGGGCAAAAGTGACCAATTTTGGGAGAGGTCTGTTTAATTGGACTCCAACCTATGTAGAGTCTCTTCTCAGGATGAGAAGAGGGATAAAGGGTAGGGTGTTATGGGCCCCTACCCGTCAGCACAAACCTGGTATGAGTATGACAAGTTTAAATGGAAGAACGGAAGTTCTTGGTTATTAGCCCCGATTGGGCATCTGAATTGGTGTTGTGCTTGACTTCTCCAGTTGGAAGAATCCACCTCTCCCTAGTTTTGATTCACTGTGAATCCTATTGTGTAAACCATGTATGATTATGCTTGCTTGATTGTCTTGTGGTTATGCTTGTGGTCACCTGATCAGATTCTATCCCCTCCATGGTTCCAGAAATGTGTTGCAAAAAACATTATAAATCCCTTGATTAGGGTCATTAAGAAAATTTGATTAAATTTTTGAAATTAGATGGAAACCCTATGTAACTTGTAATTTCAATTTTGATTGGGAAGTGGCCACGACGCCGGGTTTTCTTCCTGGTTCTTTCCCGGCTGAGCCCTTGAATCAGGTTGATAATAAAATAAGTGATTGAGTAAACTTTGCTTCTCTTAAAATTTTCGTATTCTATGTTGTTATATGAATGTGTATCAAAGATGAGATGAAACAATGATGTGCAATTATGCAAGATTCAAATTGTAAATGTATGGTATCTCCTTTGAGCTTGGTATGATTTAGTTTATGGATGGTTGTGTTGAAAGTGAATTTGCAAGAACATGTAGGAAAGAATTATGTTAAGTTATCCAAACTTAAATTTAAAAACATGATAGAGGACAGAACTTGGTGTGCCTTGATACTCCCATCAAAATGAATAGATCATTATCATTTTGATCTCTCTATTTTCTCAATTGCCTTAAGACTAGTTTAGTCATTATGTTGTTCCAATGTTGATCCATCAGTTATAATAGATAGTTAAATGAATATGTAGATGGTTATTACATGTAATGTGGTTTCATTGAAATGCATGGCCATTTGAGGTTCATGGAAATAATAAATTAGAAATTCATAAGAGAATGCATACACCTATTGTTGTAATATAGTTGCAAAAAAAATATATACAATGAGTTTCAAGAGAGAGAGAGAAGACAAATTATCAAATAATCCACCTACAAGATGTTGGAGTTTGTATGAGAGAATGTAATAATCCTTGTTTTGTAACAGAGAATATTCTAAGAATCTATTAGTGTTTAAAATTAGAAATAAAACAATATATATAAATGATATCTAATAAAATGCATAAGTTATTAAACCTTTATAACTTAAATATTCTAAATATCCTTTCTTACCATAAAAACTTTATGTCATCAATGTCTAGCTTTCTCTCCTTGGGCGTCAGTCTTAGAAATGCATATTTTAAAGGGTTTTATTAAAAAGTGGTTCGCAAGTCTTGGGTCATCACATGGGATGATGGCATTCTGACCCTTGTCCCATCCCCCTCATCATTTGGAAATGGACGCATGTTTGGGGAAAAGCATTTAAGTTCATTTGATTTAACATGCTAGCAAGCAGATTTCTTGCTTATGTCCAACCTTGAACTTTGTTGTAGCGCTGACCTCCCACTTGGGCCAGACTCAGGCCTGGGGACAGTCTGTGCCAAGTCAGACTCGAGCAGCGCACAGCCTTGGGTTGTGGGGACCTCGTGGGGTGGGGCAGGCCTAGGAGTAGGGTGGGCTTAGGGGGAAGTAGAGTTAGTGTAGGTGTAGTTAGGTTGTTTTGTTTTTGTAAATGGTATTAATTTATAAGTTTGTTTTAGTTAGTAGGTATTAGATTAGCTAGTTTAGTATTTAGTTAATTTAGTTATTTAATAAATGTTAATTATATTTTATATTAATTTAAGTCTATTAAAATTGTTTTTTAGTTGATAATTTTCAGAATGTAATTAGTTAATTAGTTTAAATTTTTAAGTTATTTTATTTTAGCATGTTAGTTTAGTTAGTTTCTTTTTATATATTGTTATTTATTAATTAATTTAAATTGTTAGTTTTAAAATGATATTCTAATTTGTTAAAGTGTACTTAGTTTAATTTAATAAAATTTTAAGTTAGTATTACGTTGAAATTATTTTAAAATCATTTAATTATTAAGTTAGTTGATAACTATGTTGTTTAATTGTGAGTTGGTTTTAGGTTATCTGTTTTAATATATTTAGTATAAATTTTGAACATTTAAGGTTTTAGCAAACTCATTATGAAACTATTGTCTTGTTCCATTACGTTAGCATATGTTAAAAAAATAGAAAATGTTGGATTGTTTTCTTTATCATTTAGTCAAAAGTTAAGTGTAACTTACATTGTTAATATCTTTTGAATTGATTTTCGATGGTGGTCTAATGACCATGTTGCTCAAACTTTGATTGATCCCACATACTAACTACATGCTTATCTTTATCAACATCGCCCTATAATTAGGGTTTGTTGTACTAAGGGGTTTGCCCTTATCAGAACTCACTCAAAAGTGTAAACGCGAGGATACTGAAATGAGTCTCCATCAATCCTCTTGTTACTAGTCTCTGATACCTGAACCTTTAGTTGGTATAAGGTTGGTGACCACATCATGACTTTACTTTCTCTGAATTGTAGGGTTATAATTGATCCAAAAAATAAAAATAAAAAAAATTCAATACTACAGTCTACGAGCATTCACTGGATATTTAAAATTTGTATTACTCATACTTATAGAATGAGCCTAATGACATAATTAAACTTACATAACCGTAACTCATAAGTTTGTATTCTCCCACCAAAATAGATATCAATTATTATTTTCAAATAATTATAATTATTATCCATTAATCTAATACAATCTAATTTATAATCCTAATTTAGAACAACCATACCTAAACATTTCAAATAGTTGAATCAAACAAAGACAACATTACATTTTAAAGTCATAGACTAATTTATTAATAATATTAATGTACTCTTCTTAAAAGGAATACTAAACAAAAGAAATATTAACACCAAAATATAAAACTTACTATTATAATACTAACAATTAAAACAAGTTAACTAACTATACTAATTTGACATCTAACATACAAATCCTAACCTTTAAACTTTAGTGCATATCCTATCTTTAATTATTAACATTAGCTAATAAATTAAAACAAACTAATTTTAACATCAACCAATTACAACTATCTCTACCTTACTCACTAAAACTAAATTGCAATCTAATCACTAATACATACTAACACTAAATATATTCTAACACCAAAGTTAACATTAAAACCTTAAAACATAGCCTAACTTTACCAATACTACACCCAACTACTAATAATTTTTTTTTAAAAAAAATTAAATATAATTATTAACACACACAAAAAAATACTAATCAACTAATATTTAAGAGCAATTATATTACTAAAATATAAACTTAACTAATAATTAAAACTTACTAACCTAACCCCTAACACCCACTAACCTAACCCTACCCAACTACCCCACACCCCCTCCTCTCCTATCCCCACGTGGGATTCTACTTCCCAACCTTGGCGCATTTCCAAGCGCATGGGGAAAGGCCGTGCGTCTCCCAAGGCCAGTGATTTGGCTAACAAACACGCATGGAGGGGGATAGGAGGGTTAAAGACCCCTATCCAAACAAAATTTAAAACAAGTCACCTGCCCCCCAACCCCAGTGCTTTAAAAGCGCTTGCACATGCTTTAAACTGCCAACTACCTGTCCCTTAATGTCATGCGCTTACCCAAAAATGGGGTGCACTGTCCCACTAAAAATGCAGCCCAAGGAGGTTAAAATGCAGTAAAGGAGGGAGTACACCTGCTTCTCATTAAAACTTAAACCTCCTCCAAAAATCAAAGCATAAGTTCTGACACACGTGAGCCAAGGATGGGTGCCTTCCAATACATCTCACATGGACCAACATCTGTCCCATATCAGAGTACGCCAAGGCAAGAAAAAAAAACAAGGAATGTTTAATTTGTTTTATGACAAACATTATAATAAAACCTGCCCAACTTTGAATTTGCTCCTTCATACAAACTGACATGTCAGTATTGGGGCATGCGCAGTACTTTGTTGCAGATTTTGGAGGCCTTTTTCAATGCCAAGTAAGGTGAATGGAGGGTAAGAGTTAAAGTTTTTGAATGCTTTTCAAATTTCATTAACTATTAATTTTGACTTGCTTCCTTCAAAAGCTTGTGTGTGCTCATACATTGGAGAGGGGAGTTATGAATTAAAGCAAGGTAGTTGATTTAGGATATTTTTAGAATTCTATAAATGTATTGTTTTCTCTTTTTTTTTTTTTTTTTCTTTTTTTCTTTTTTTTTCTTTTAACTTGAATTATTCTTTATGTTCAAAGAGATATTTAGAGAATCTTAAAGATTCTTTAAGATTCTCTATTGAAAAGGGAAATTAACTTCTTCTTCTTTTTCTTTCCATACAAACTCTAGAGAGCATATTTTCTCTAGGAGGTAATTTTTTTTTTCCAAGTTCATTATATTTTCTAAGTGTGGAATATGTTATCATACGATGGGGAATATATTTTTCTCTCTTATTTTTAGTCCCCTATTTTTCTAAGTATTGAGTTATTCAATCTATTTAGTTAACCATAGGGGACATTTTGTTTTCTCTAAGTTGATTATAACATCGGGTTTAATGTTTTGTTGAAATATTTGAATATGAATGTTATGCTTCCTGATAATTACAAACATGTAAAATGAAAGTACCATTTATAAACTTGAATTTTCTCAATTTAGTTTAATTATCGGTGTCACAATTTAGAAGGAATGCATTTGTTTATTAAATTTCTATAAGGGGAAATCCCTGCTTCATAGAGTAAATTATAAATGTCCACACTTAACATGGACCCATTATTACCCAGTGTCATGAAACCAGGCTCTGATACCAAAATGTCATGCCCAAAAATGCCAACAATTTTTTTTGTTTTAAAATTTAAAAGTGATAATAGGATTAAATGTAATAAACAAGTATTCAAATAAATTCACTTAACTTCCTCATGCACATGCATAATTATAAAATTTAAGCGCAACTCAAATGCAAATTTTCTTAACATATTTTAAACTTAAAATTGCATAGCTAAGTATATATATCAACATGTTATCTAATTAATCTAAATTAAATGAATGTGATTACCAATCATAAAAAAAATGTGTAGTAAGGTAACACCATCACTCAGCACCTATTGGTTTTTCTGACTTGGCACATATTTTGGCTCGGCATACATAGTGTGCTCGGCTCCAATGTAGAAAATGGTTAAGTGTGTTGGTACTCAAATGTCAAAACCATTTTGAGACTAACAATCTCCCCCTTTGACATGAGTGACAAAAACACTTAACTGACCTCAAAATTGTTGTAACTCCTCCTGAGTTGATTGTGTCATTATCTATGCTATCTTGGTAACCAAAATTTTATGTTGAATATCATGCTCCCCTTTTATCTTTTCTCTCCCTGTTTAACTTGTCTCTTTGTCTCCCTCATTCATCTTGTCTCATCTCCCCCTATTTAACTTGTCTCTTTGTCTCCCTCATTCATCTTGTCTCCCCATGTTTAACTTGTCTCCCCCTTTTTGACACTTATGTCAAAGGATTTTAACGGTTAAGACCATATTTTGCCATAAATGTGTTGTTTACTTCCATAATCATCCTGAGAGCTACATCCCAATTATGCAAAGCAATTTCTAATGACTTGTACTAGATGGCAGTCTCGATAGCAAGGTGAATAAGTCCTTCTAAAGTAGAAAGATTAGGATCTTTCTTGAGAATAGTTTCAACATAGACCTATTCTTTATGGAGTACTTCTAAATGTGGGGTAATGGAGGATTGAAGCTATATTAGTTTTTCCTTGATGGTGGCTTCTTCTACTATTAATACAACTATTTCTGTTTGAGTGTGAAGCATTTGAGCAAAATGCTTCTCACTTTGAGCTGGATCCTTGGATAGTTGCATGCTTGAAATATTCAAATTCCTCTCTAGGCTCATTATCTTTTGGCTAGTTTCCTATGTGAAGTATGAAAAATCACACAACTTTGTGTACAATGAGAATACATTCTCAAGTACCTTTTTCACTTTGTCTATTACCTTTGCCAATTCAATCTGTGAAATTTCTATTTCACTAGATATTTTCTCATTAACTTTCCCTTGAAATTTTCTTTCAAACCATTCCATAAGTTTTGCATTTGTCTCTTGGTCTGCATTTGTCACCTGCTCAACAATATCTATCAATTGTTCCATTATATGCTTGGATTCATCTAGTGATTGATTACTGAAGGCATCCATAAAGATGTCTTTAATCTCATGCAGTGTTTGTTTTTGTTTATACTCCTTCCTGAGTATCTCTTGCCTTTTTCTTCTATTTAAGGCTTCCTGCACTTCATTGATTTGATCAATGCTTATTGTTTTTGAGTCATAACTCAGTATGACTATTTCCTCATCTAGTTCAGGGTCTCCATAGAGAAGTACCCTTGCAACTTTTGTAGAGCTTGATCCTAGTGCAAATATTTGTAGTGTCTGTTGTGAAGGAGTCTCCGAGGTAGGCAAATTTATCAATGTTTGTATTGCCTCTTGCTCTTTAGGGGTTTCCTCTGTTTTCTCCTCCTGATGTCTACCTTGATTAATTATTGTAATTTTAGGAAGTGCACCTTGAGTTTGTGTTGTAGGATCAGATGTAATAGTCTATCATATTTGTTCTATTCCTTTGTCTCCTGCTGCACTTGGCTTTTGTATTGTTGTGTCAACTATGCCTGATGAAACAACTATTGGCATTTGAAGTTGACGACTAGTAGCTGTAGAAATGATGGAAGGTGGTTCTTGTGGATTCACCTTATCTCTAATTATGTTTTCTACTAGTTTTTGTAATTCATCCACACTAACCAATACTGGTCTTTTTGTTGCTCTTGCTCAGCTGTTGATGTTTCATTTTTCTTTTGTGTCTCCTCCTCTATTTCTTTCTTTTCTTCTTCCTTCTTCTCTTCTTCTTGTTTCTTTTCTTTTAAAAAGCAAAAACTGCACCAATCCCATGAATGTGGGACTAAACCCACACATTTCGCTAGTGGTTTGATAATCTGACGGTCGCTTAATGAAATTTGAGGACATTTGCCGACATCATCAACCTAAATTCGGCCCCCCCACGCATGTACAGTCAAGCACCACCACTTGTACAGTTTGTTGATCCATGCAAAGAACCACATAAGGATAGCTGTTACAACCACATAGAGACTCCAAAAAACTCCACCACCCGTCCCAGTTAGTAGTGACTAGACTGACCAGTCAGCAGTGAGTCAGCACCCTATCAGCCTCCATAAAGGATACAACTTAGCAGTCATCACTGTCTAGCCCAATTAATACCCGTGTGACACATGGTGCATCTTCAGCTACCCTAGCACGTCATAAATTTTTGTATGAATCCATACATAGGTGACATCTTGCTGACATCATGTGAGGAATGGAAGATGTTGATGTCATCTCATTTATGAGACTAAATTTGACACCCATCTAGACATCAAAATTGGGACAGTTAAAACTGAAGAAATGACCACATGACCATCAAATTTAACCCCATGATTTATTGATGCAACCCCTCTCCAAATTCTTTTTTTTTTTTGCAGTCCGATTTCAAGAGGCCATAACTCGCACGTCCAGACTTCAAAGAAGGTGCAATTTTTTTTGAAATTGGGTAGAATTTCCAAAAACATTTAGTGGTGTAGCTATTTTTTGGTTTTGGTGTATGGATTGTTCAAGAATTGCATTTTTTGGTGACTGCACCTACATAATCCTACATTTTGCAACTTCAAATGCTCCGTACAGGCACATCTAAAATCGAAAATAGGTTCCATTTTTTTTGTCTACTTTCCAAATTTGGTATCAAATTGTAGTGGTGTATGGACAAAATTATCACTTTCAGTAGTAGGGCCTTTCTTTGCTTTGTAATGCTTCAGAATTGTAGCACTTTGTAAAGTTTCAGATTTGTACTCCATTAAGAGGTTGTAACAAGCAAAATTAGAAGTCCATGAAGGCCAAAATTGGCAAGTGGCCCATTGTAATCACACTACTAATAAAGTGCCCAAAGCATCTATTTTGGGGGGTGGGGGGGGGGGGGGGGGGGGGGGTTCTTGATTTAGTGAAAAGGGGGGGTGTTCTTGGTGTTGTGTTCTCTCCTTTCTACACTTTCCTTTTATTTTCTGCATTATGGGAAACTTTAAGTTTCCTAAATTAACTCCTCACAACTATGCTTCATTGGCAATCAAAATGTTGTATCACTTAATGCATAATGGAGATTCATAATATGTAGATGGCACTCTTTCTAAACCAATAGGTGATAATGTATTTGCAAGTGATATTTCAAATTGGGTAGATAGGAAAGCCCTAGGTGATATATGTTTGGGGGTAGATGATAAGATCATATATCAAATCAAGAAATGTACTACATCCAAGGAAGCTTGGGATACCCTCAAAAGTCTATATGGTAAAGTGTCTGAAGAGGATGTGTTCAAAATTGAAGATGAGCTTGTTTCCTTAGATCCTAAGTCATATGACTCAATACAGGAATTCATCATCAAGGTGAATGAACTGAGGACAAAATTTACTAATTGTGGGAGTTCTATCAAAGATGACAGACTGATCTATCTCATACATAACAAGTTGTCATTGAAATATTCCACATTTGTATCTTTTTTTAACACCTCTAAGACTACCTTAGAGTTTGCCTACAAGAAAGTCACTTTTGATGAATATGCTAAACTGTTGGATGATGAAGAAAAGAAGTTGAAATCAATGGGGATTCTCAAAACACCTCAGTCCAAAGCATTGGTGGCCAATGAGGGTTCTCAACATTCAGCTGGATAGTCTTCAAACAAAGGAAAGCATAAGAAGAAGTGGAAGAAAGAAAAATTTGAGGATGTAGAAAAGGCAACACCTCAATCCAATCAACAAGGCAAGTCCTAAAATTCCAACAAGAAAGGGGACAACAATAATAAGGAGAAAAATAAATGTGCTTATTGCAATAAAATGGGTCATGAAGAGCATGAGTGTTATCTCAAAAAGTTTGATGAGTTGACTCACATCATGAAGAAACATAATGTTCCATTGCCTAATGCTTACAAGGAGAAAGGGTCTTCTTCAGATTCAAAGGGAAAGGGCAAACATTCATGGCAAATGCAAACTCTTCAAAGGAATGGATATTTGAATCAAGTGCCTCATATCACATGGGTTCTTCAAAGAAGGATTTTTCTTCATGGGAAATGATAGCAAAATGGAAGTTGAAGGAAAAAAAAACATGGAAATGGAAAATGGAGAGTTTCAAGAGGTTCTCTATGTTCCAAACCTAAGTTCAAATCTCCTTTCAATCTACCAAATCACTCACCTTGGAGATGGACATAGAGTTGAGTTCCTTCTAGACTCAGTAAAAGTGTACAGTCTTAAAGATGATTCCTTGGTTGTAGTGGGGAAATTGAATGATCACAAGAGGTTGTACTCTTTCTCTCATTTTGTACCCAAGTCTCCTTCAAAGGCCTTGTTATCTCAATCAAATTCCAACATGCAATTGTGGCATGAGCGGTATGGTCATCTTGACTACCACTACCTTCAACAACTTTGCACATACCACATGGTCAAAGGTCTACCTTAAATCAGCTTTTCTAAAGGTGAATGTTCAATAGATTTAGTGGATATGCATCCAGAGGGGAAGTTACAAAGAGGGAAGTCTTAAAGAGCAACTAGTTTTCTACAAATGGGTCACATGGTATTAGCAAGTCATTTTGCATTCAGCCAGGGTTGCTACATACTTACCTTCATTGATGACTTTTCAAGGTTCACTTGGGTCTACTTTCTGCATAGTAAGAATGAAGTGTTGGAAAAATTTCTAGCCTTCAAGACTCATGTAGAACGGAAATCCAAGAAAGCCATCAAAGTTCTCTGCATGGATAATGGAAGCATGTATGTGAACAGAAGACTTAAGGACTTTTACAAACATGAGGGAATTGATCTTTAGACTCCTTCAACATTCAGTCTGCATAAGACAGATGTTGCAAAATTGAGGATCCGAACTCTTAAGTCTATGGAAAGTTGCATGATACAAGCCAAGTCTCTAGATCCATCATTACAAGTCGAAGCAATCTAAAGTGCCACTCACATTCTTAATCATTCTCCTCATCCAGCCTTAGATGGAAAAACTCCTTTTGACGCATGGTGTGGCAAAAAACCTATTGTGACACACTTGAGAGTCTTCAGTTGTCTTGCATGGGCAAACAGATCTTCCAAGGGATGTAACACACAGTCATCTCGACCTTGTACCTTAATTGGTTATGAAGATAGTGTGAAGGCATATAGACTTCTAGATCCTGAGATACATCAAATATTTGTGGAGAGGGATGTACATTTTGAATAAAGTTCTCCAAGCTTGTCCTTTACTCCTCTCCGCACATCATATAGTGTGGATACTGATAGTGATTTCAATAATAGTGCTTCACCAGATTCAGACACATGGGGTTCTATCGATAGTTACAGTGAGAGATCACTTCATCAGTTTAGTCCACATGCATACATCGCCATAGTGATAGGTCTAGAACAATAGGGTACATCCAATCTTTTAGATATAGGTTCAGTGATAGATTTAAGGGATAGTATCGATGATCTGCCTCTTCTTGATGATGCAAAATTACCTTCTTCAGTTGTCACAAGGGTTTCAAACTCTCTTTTTCATTCTCTACACGATCAATCCTCATAGGTTGAAGTGATTGTGGATACTTATGATCAGTAGTTGTAGTAGGGTTCTTTATTAGTTGCAGAGACAGATAGTTCTTTGAGATAAGTTCTTTAGCCATTTGAGAAAGTTTCAAAGACATCACTTATCTATGGGATTCTTTCCATACACAGTGGAAGTGTCTCATTTGTACCCTTGGAATTATTTCTTCCTAAGGGGAGGAACACCATTTTGCAGTCTTGGATCAGCTTCTTCATTGGAGCAATCACTATTCAACATTCTTCTTTGGTGGGGGGGGCCTATCATGTCTCTCTTCCTCTTCTCATCATTCTTTTATGTATATAGTGGATTGATTACTCCATCCATCCATGCATCCCTATTTATCTCTCTTTTTAGGGGAGGGTTTTTCCCATGAGGTTTTCTTTCTTTCCCCGCTTTATGGGAGATTGCATATCATTATGTAAATGGGTACCTAACATGGCCTAGTAGCCAAGACCCATATTGCACTGCATCCTAGATTTCATAAGCTTAAGGGCATTCCCCTAAGTTGCACTTAAGGGGGGGTGTTGGTGTAAATAAGTATTTACTTATTACACTTACTTAAGTTTTACTTAGGTTAATGCATTATTTAATTATTTTGTATTATTTAATTCTTATTTTAGGTGAGACACTTAAGAGTTTGTGTACTCTCATTGAGTTATTAAACTCTAATTATGCACATGGTGTCTACAACACAGGAGTATGCATCATTCATTGAGTTGTCATGTTGACAACACAGTTATCCACACTCCTCATTTAGGACATGTTGTCCACACCACTGATTTGTGTGCTACACCATTGTAGGCTTATCCTCACATCATCACACTTAATCCCATACTCAATGGAGGATAACCCATATCTGGTGAACATGTGCCTAGTTGTATGACATATCATGATGCTAACTTCTATGCATTCTAGAAGCTCTCCTAAGGCCTTTATATTTAGGCACTCCTAGTGTACTCTCAACCAGTTATTGAATGAATATCATCATTTTGATGATACTCTGTCTATTTTGGTCTACTGTGTGCTTGTGTTGAGTTCTTTAGTTCTTAGGTGAATTCTGGCCTAAGCCAAATTCTTACACTAATTCCTTAAGGATAGAATCAATGACATTATCCACTTCTTCTTTCTCTCTTTGTTGTACAGTTCAGAATGAACTACTCTCATTTTCTCCTCATAAGCTACCCATCTAGGGTACTCTATGTCCTTCTCTAACTAGAATATGATTTGCACATACCCTTCTATGAGCTTTGTGCTCATCTCATATCATATAGGCTTAATAAATTTTACCCTTTTTACACCAACTTCCATATAGGTGTTATCAATTTCCACCATGCAGCATAATCCATCCTTATATTTCTCTACCATAGAGGGAGGTATCTTATACCTCTGTTTCATCTCTATCTAAAAATTCTTCATCATCCTATCAATGTCATTATCTCTAGCATTCTCTAACTTAGATCTATAGCATTGAGTCACCATCTTCATTGTGCGCTCACTACTATCCCAATTTTTTATTCCAGGAAACTTCTTTGTAGCATAAAAGATTAGATGAGTTAGTAGGGACTCAAATCTGAAAATTGCACTCTTTGTTTTCTTCAACTTTGCAATGTTATCCAACAATTGAAATCTGATAATCTTACATAGATTATCTTTTCTTCCTTGCATTTCCATTACATAAGTTGCATGTAAAAATTTGGATGGTACAAATTTAACCGTTGATCCATGGTTAAACATGTACCTTAATATCATACTTAGTAATTTTACTCCTTTTTCTTGAATGGAGTCTACCTTCATGTTCCTTCCATCAAACCTAGTGTTTAGGTTCATTTCAACCATCTTCTTGACATTCTTCTCATTAATAGACTTATAGTTTTCATTACTTAATCCTATGACTTTATGAATTAGGTCATTATCAATGATAATCTATGCATAACCTTACCATAAAAAATCATTGTGTACCCTACTCAGAATAATTTGGGACCATTCGTGATTGTCAAATTCCATATAGAACATATTCTTCACTATATTTAATCCATATAGGTGCACATACTTAGATTTCAAGGTAAAATTATTATTACACATTTTACCTAAATCCTGATGAATATCATCATCACCAATACTTTCTATATTGCAATTGATAAAACTCCTAATATCCTCAACATGTAACACATTTTCTAGAACTTGTGAAAATTCACCCAACGAGTCATCCAAAAGTGACACAAATGGATGCTTCTTGAAAACATACCAAGGTCTATCACTCACATTACACACATTTTGAGTAGCCATTGAATTATAACTATAAATACTAAATAACTAGATTCAAACTTTGCAAAATACCTTAAAATCATAATTTAGGGCTTCTACAACTTTCCACTTCACAATCTTCACTTCACACTTCAATTCATTGTCAAATCACTCTTAAATTCACTCAATATGCTTAACATGGACAAATGGTACATATATTCTTTCTTTTGATCCTTAAATCATTTCAAATCGCATTGTGCATTAAACATTTATCTACCACATATTTAAATACTATCTTTGTTTATCAATTAGCTTGATTTCTCAATTCCTAATTACTCTAATCATATCAAGACTAATGTGTTCAACTTCCCTTCAGATGCATCAAAGAATTTTTCTTCCAAAACTATATAAGAGCTTTCTAGATCCTTAGCTACCACAAATTCTTCTTTGAACTCATCAACATGTTCTTTAATTGCTTCATTTTGACTATTGTTACTACCATTATCATTCCTTCTATCATTTCTATTGTTATTCATTTTATTATTTTGATTCTTGTTAAAATTTCTTCTATCCATTCTACAATATCTCATTGTGTGTCCAAAATTATTACATAATTGAAATACATGTGCAGTTTTTCTTTGATTAGTTTAATTTTGATTCATAGGTGCTTTGCAATTCCTTTTAATGTGTCCAGGTTTTTCACACTTGTAACATACAAACCGATTCTTCTCACCATTAAATTTCTCTCCATCATTGGATCTATTATGTGATCTTCCTCTTTCATTACCTATAGGGTTAGTATTCCTTAACATTCTACTATTTTCATTATCACCATCAAACTTAGGTTTCTTACATTCTACTGCTTTATGTCAATAACCATGACAATTATAACAATAAAAATTAGTAATGGGTTTAAAAGACTTACCCATGAAATCTCTTTTCATGTGTCCAACCTCATTACATATGAAACATCTACCTTTGAACTCACATCTTACTTCCTTGGGTGGTTTCTCTTGCTTAGGTTTATCAACTTGCTCTATTTTCTTAGGTTCGCCATGTTTATATGATAAATCAATTATTTCTACTTCCTTTGATACTTTAGTAGATGTGTTTGATTCAACCTTACTCAAATCAAATTCCTTAGGGGATTCAATAATTAGATTTGGTTCTCTTCTGATTTCAACTTTCTTGGCTGATTTCTCTCTAATCAAATACCAAGTCTTGTCTTGTCATAAGAAGATCTTAGTGAAATATTTGTTGATCTATCTTTTCACTATTGGAATAAAATTTCTCTAACTATTGCTTAGCTTGTTTCAATTTTCCTTTCACGATGATATTGTACTTTTCTAATTTTGCATCCTCAATCTTAATAGTATTATTTCAGATGTAACTTGATTTAACTAGGATTTAAGGTCTACATTCTTAGTTTTTTATTTTTGGTTCATTCTTGCCACCATTTTTCTTAAGGCTCAAGTTCAATGATTTTCAGTTCATGTTTCAAAAGCTCATTTTGTTTTTGAAGATCTCCTACTTCATCATTGTCACTAGTCTATGCAATTGATTCTTTTCTAGACTCTAGATCATCAATCTTGTCTTTTAAGTTGCCAATATAGACTTTTGCATCTTCATACCTATCTTTCAAGTTATCTCTTTCTTTAGTAAGAAGGTCAATCTGCTCAAGAGCTTCTTCAAAAAAATTCTTCAATTATTCCATATCTTTAGGGATCTTACTCATGTTGTTAAACTTCTTCTAATTAATTGTTCTCTAATATCAATTGTTAGAAATAGATAATACTAAGAGGGGAGGTGAATCAGTATTCTACAAACTTTTACCCATAGTTGAATATTGTTAATTACTTTATAACTTGCATATGAAAGTAAACCAAAAATTTTGAATAGTAAATATAACCATGCACATAAAGAACTTATAACACCATTATTTGTTAACTAGGGACACCCTGGCGTAGGAAAACCCTAGTGGGGATGATACCCACTACATGATTCACTAAACAATATGATCATGTTAAGGATATTGACCCTGTTAGAAGTCCATGAAGTATATATAGTGTCTCAAGTCCCTATTAAGAGACTATGCCTTATTAGAAGCCTCAAACCTAGTAGGAGTTGCTAGAACCCTATTAGGAGTTGTAGAACAAATACAATGTATGCAAGAAGAGCCCACTTCCTTAACATGCAATTATACAATTTAGTTCTTCACAAAAATAGATATACATACAATACTTCTATTTGTTTTATTTCACACTTTCTCTGATCAAACATCTATTCACATATCATCGACTTCATAAATATCACATAGATCATAAAGTGATGTACACTTCTTTTACTTGCACAACAAACTTGTCTTTGTAAAATAAGATCTTTAGTTATACCTCACATCTTCATAATTCTTTGCTTAGTCAACCTTCACATCTTCACACACTTGACATAACTTATGGAATATCCAAAAAGTCAGCTCATCATGACTTAGTAATTATTTCATAACCAAAATAATTCCTTAAGTTGTACAATCCAATTCTTTACTCTGCTCTATTCTATTATGTTAAATATCCACATTGGTATTTCAATCATAACTCATGTCGTTCTATCCATACATACATGTACACTAGTACACGTCATCATGACAATGTCATAGAGCTTCCCTTACCTACGTATAAGCTAACTCTCAACGAGTCATCTATACACATCACATCTATTCTTTTTTCTATTGCAAACAGTTTAACTCTTAGACAATTTCCTATATCTAAATGCATAAATGAAATGTTGAATACATGTTACCATAAATGACAACCATATATACATCTATTTGACCATATTTCCAAAATAGCCAAGCTGGTCCATGGCAATGGTTTGCATAGAGAAACTGCAAAATAACCAAGAGGTAAGTGAAGAAGAAGAAATCTCAAAAGTTCTAATGGTGAGTCCCCAAGATCCCTAGTTTTCAAATATTGTCTACTTCCTTACTTATGGGAAGTGTCCCAATGGGTTGATCTATAAGCAAAGAAGAGATCTTAGGACCAAGTCAAGTATATATGTCATCTATGATGATCAGTTGTATAAAAGGGAAATTGTTGACACATTCCTAATTAAGATGTGTAGATAAGCCTCAATAGGAGAGACTACTCAAAGCATTTCATGATGAAGCATGTGGGGGGGACTACTGTTCTACAATGACAACATATAAAATTATGGGGAAATTTTATTGCTGGCTAGGTATATTTAGAGATGACTATAAATGTGTAGGCCTATGAAAAGTGCAAAACGTGTGTTGGTAAACCTTAGTTGGTCACCTTGCCATTAAGACCAATAGTAATAGGAGCCACCTTTTAGCAGTGGGGAATCAATTTTATTGGCCTAATTAAGCCCCCTTCTTTTGTTGGACATTTATATATCATTACTTCTATAGACTACTTTACTAAGTGGGTGGATGCAAAACCTACTAAGAGAACCGCGTTTGAAGTTGTATGTGAGTTTATTAAAGAAAATATGCTTGTAAGTTTTAGTGTCCCACTGAAGCTAGTTATTGACAATGCTACCCATTTTTCTTCAGTAGAAATTGTTGAGTTCTTCTATGATAATAATATCCATTTGATTCACTCTTTAAACTACTTCCATTAAGAAAATGGTCAAGCATAATCAAGCAACATAAAATTGATCAATATCATGAGAAAACTTGTCTTTGAAAACTAGAAGAATCAACACAAGAAATTACGTGAAGCCCTTTGGGAAAATAGGGTAACACCTAAGAGGGTCATTGGTATTTCCCCATTTGAGCTACTATATGGAGTTGAGGCTAGTCTTCCCCTTCCATTGGAGCTATTTGTCTACAAGTTGAAACATATAATTGAAGATCCTATATTTTAGAGTGGACTGGAAAAGAGAATAATGTACCTAACCAAGCTAGAAGAGGAGTGTGAAAATTTGGTTGATCACATCATAGAGCATCAAAAGTGCATGAAGAGTTTCTTTGACAAAAGAGGAATTCCAAGAAGGTTCATGAAAGATGATATAGTCTTGTTGTGGGATAAGAGCCATGAAACCACATGTTTTCACCATAAATTTGATTCTCTTTGCAAAGATCCCTTCAAAATTATGCAAGTAAATCAGAATAATTATTTGATAGTTTTCTATCTCATTGATGAGGTTATGTCATTTTCCTAAAATGGACAAGATCTAAAATTGTATTAGTTACATAGTTTAAAGAAAGAATCCCTTATTGTTAGAGCTATTCTAGGTAGATTTCTTTCATGTTGTGTGCTTTAGTTTAACTTCCTATTTTCCTAGTTTAGTTTCATTTTTGTTGTGTGTTTAGTTTAATTCTTTTCCCTTGAATTTTTTCATTCGGGTTGTGCAAAACCAGAGATGTTAGGTCCCTTCTAAGCCATTTGGATGTCTAAGTCCCCACTCAAAGCTATTTGTTGCCAAATTTTTAGTCCTTCCCTCTTAAGCTTCTAGCTTGATGTGTTTTCAACTCAATTGTGTTCATGTCCTTGTCTAGATAGCCCCTAGGTGGCTCTCTTCTCATCAAAGCATTCTTAAGGCTTGCCTTATGCATTCTTTCAGTTTTCTATTGCTATGCTTCCCCTACACCTCTATGTGGGATTCTCACTTTTTCTTTGCATCAAGGTCTTAGGTGATATAAGGTTTGGGTAGGTTTCTTTCTATATGTCTTCCCAATGAGAAGAAATTCTACTTTGGTTCTACAATGTGTTCATGTATTTTGCAAGGTGTTTCTTCTAGATTATAGCCCAAGGTTGTTTGGTCTTTGTCGCTCGTGTTAGCCTACTTTTTCAAATTTTAATTTTTTTTGCAAAATTCTAGTGAAAGATCTAGTTGTCATTAATACAATTATGGATTGTGTGTCTTTTATTGATTATGCCCTAGAAAAAACCCCTAATTGTATTGCATAATGACATTGGTGCCCTAGGTCTCTAAAATTAGTTTACATTGTTCATATTTTCAAATATGTGTGGGAAGGTTTTTAATAAAACCCTAAAACCTTTAAAAATCCTTTGACTATATAATTTTTACATAGTCTTTTGAATATTTTCACAAAAATATTTTTACCCTAGTGCTTGACTCCTTTTTGAACTAGGTTTTCCTATGGTTAGACTACCCTTTGTTCTATTATTAAGTTCTTAACCAAAGAAGGATCATTTTCATGACTGCCAAATCTTAAAAGATCAATGCCTATCACTTCCTCACTTTATAAAGTTGCATGAGAAATAACCAAAGCAAGAATGTGATATAACAACATGTGGAGATGGTAGGGTTGGCCGATGTTGTGAGTTGACAAAAGTTTTTGTTAGTACAAAGTTCCAAATGGCACTTAAAAAAATTTCTATAGATACAAAACACAAGGAAAAGCATTGCTTTGTCATGGACGTCAAATCTAAAAAGATCAATGTTTGTCACTTTCTCACTTTTGAAAGATGCATGAAGAATAACCAAAGAGAGAATGTGAAGCATTTGACACATGTCTCTAGTGGACCTCTTTACTTTTTCAAAGGATCCAAGATCAACGACCTACACTCATTTGCAACATTGATAGAATATGAGATTTTTACACGTGGAGGACACGAGGAAGCATCTTAAGGGACTTGTGTGCTCAATAGGACCTAGTGGATGAATGAAAAGGTGAAAGAATGACATGGGGAAATGGGACTAGAGGTGATGGTGCTAGTACTTGACAAGTGTCACAATTCTGGGAGATTTTGGAGGAATGAAGACAAAAGTAACTTGAGGGCCTGAAATGCAATTGTGATTGTCAGATTTTCCTAGATCTAACGATGCACATAACTTTGTGGGTGACAAGATAGTTAGTAAATTTTAAGTTGCAAAAGAGTGAAAGTAACCTAGGAAATTAAGTCAAAGATGGTTTTTCTACTTTGCAAGGTTAAGTTGGTGGTCAGAAGAAAGGGCTACGAAGTAGAGATAAAAGGCAATCGCTACTTCACAACTCTATGTTACATTGATGGTCAGCGATTTTTGATCATTTGCAACGACTACTTGGTGTTTCCCATGCCTAATAAATGCAAAATATGTCTTTCTATAGCCATGATTATCCATCTATTCTGAAGAGAATTCATATATGCTACCTATTATCACTTCTAGGGTGAGTTTATGTGCAAAGATCAGATTTTCCTTTTGGGGATGCACAAAAATTGATTTTCTTTCTAAGGGGGTTTTTCATCATTCTGATGAGATATTTTAATATGTTTTTTGAGGCAATGATGAGTTCTATTTTTTAGTTAAAGGAAGAGAGAAGAGAGAAGTTCTACAAAAATAGGTGGAAGATTTTCAAGTGGACATGTGTTACTTTTAAATCAGATTCAAGATTTCGTTCCTCTCCCATATCTTTCTCCTTTCTTTCTTTCTCAAGGGTGGTTGATGGTTGGCTAGTTCCAGACTATTGAGTAGAGCTCTAGCTATGATCCCACCATTCATTCCCAACATTTCTCTCTTGTATGAACACCATTTAATGGAGTTTTATGTGCAAGTCTGATCTATTGAGTTGTTTCTTAGTTATTTACATGCATCTTGAATGTATTATTTCAAATAAATGAATTCAAGGAACAAAAAACTTCTTATTTTCACTCTGATTCTCATCTCCTATCTATGTTGTCTATAATTTTTTGTGGTTTAGGAACAAAGAGCTTAAATTCATTTGTAGCCCCTTAAAGTTGTATGTCTTGTTAGGCTTTTCTATTGGAACAAAGAGACAAGTAAATGCTTACTTATCTTGACAGGGTTGCAAGTTTCATGAGAAGGATATGCTATGAGTATGAGGGTTTTAATGAACACTAATGAATAATTCTTAAAGTGATAGGATAGATCTAATATCTTGATTTATGGGATATTGCACTAATATCATGGATGTATGTTTGTGATTTATGGAATTTCAAAATAGATAAGGCATTGATCAATTACAAGATCTATATGTTTGTGTTAATACCTTGGTTTTGTTGATAATCAACACATTAATCAAAGTATTTTCCCTTTTATGTTGAAGAGTTGAAAGGTTTTACCCTCAATTAACTTAACAAGTTCATAGGTCATGTCATTAGCTATTTTATGTCTATGTTGTTTGCATAAGTATAAAAGAATTGGGGTTTCAATCTACTTTATCTAGATCCAAATATATGTTTTAGGACTTGGTACCATATGAAAGAATATGAAATTCACCCACCTAGGTTTTGTAAAGCCTGAAGTAGAAGGAGTATAGCCTTATAGTTGGCCCTAGTGTCTAAATAGGTATGTTTAACATGAGAATTTGCTACCCCTAGATGTATTTGTTCCTATCAGTGGGTTATTAAAAAGTTGCTAATTCAGGAGCCAACAAAATGATGACTTTACTGGGGACTATGTAAAGCAATTCATTGTTAAAATACTAGAATCTTCGGTATAATCTATGCATTTTCAGAATCTATATGATTTAAAAACATTGAGAATCTAAAAACATTCATTACAGTAGGAGAAATTTTCTACAACAATAGGGTTGTGAGGTGTTTTCCATTTCTTTGTTGATGATTCATGTCTCCTAGTTATGTCGTATTCTTGATGATAGTAGCTTTTAAATTTGAATGTAAATTGCATTGTTACTAATGAAGTCATCATCAATCAATTTAGCTAGGTAATGTTTTGAAGTACTATTGTAAAATTTCATAGTCAAGAATGAACAAAGGTTTTTGTTCTATTTTCCAAGTTTGTAAATCTCCAATAGTGGTCTGATGATTTGCATGCATTTTCTACAAATAAAAAGTCTGGTCTAGATTTATCAAGTGACAAATTATATTCTAAATCTTTCGCACAAGTATGAGTGGCGACTCAAAATCTCTATATCAATATCCTAGTGGATTTCATGTTAAATTATTTTTGAAATACTTTTAGTTTGTATGGGAAAATCTGAATTTTTTGATACTCATTCTTGGAAAAGAAGTTATTAGTTATTGATTTAAGTTTAAGTGTTGTATGCATCTACTATTATAAGAAATTTGAATGTTAAAATTTGAAACACAATAGGGATTTTATTTTTTCTCTTCAAGGAGGTGGTGGATCTACATGAGTTTGGTAAATGGTGTGAAGAAGTTGAGGTTTACACTCATGCCAGATAAGTAGATCGGGTTTCAACATCAACACTTAAGGTATTTTTCTTTTCATGAGTTTTCCTTTCATGAAAGTTAAGTGTTAGAAATCAATGCATCTATTTTGTGACTTTCAACACAAGGAGAAATAGGAAAAAGTTTTTGGTTCAAGATGGAATTAGATCTCAGATCTAAAGTTAGTCTACCAAGTTATGAAAGTGTGATTGGAGATATTGCTAAGTTGAAAAAGGAATTCCATAGTTAGTTTATTACTTTCATATTAAATATAGTAGGAAGTATTCAATGTCTAAGAGATGATCAAGTTTATATAAAGTTCAAATCAACACTCATGGAGTTTCATTTTTCCTTAAGACCTAGAGAATCTTCATGGCCTATTGTCCTCCTTGATACTTTTATGCTTGATTTAGTTGATTGACCAACATGTTTGAGGTTACAAAAGATTTTTCATGTTGAAGATATTTTCAATAAATTTGAGAGTGATTTGTGTAGCAATGAATTATGTACTAAATCCCCTGATAACAAAAGTGAATGTGTTAAAAGTAATAGTGAATGTAGTGAATCCATAGATGATGATAACATGTCTTGTGATCAGGAAAGAGATGGATTCTAGATCTAGTGAATAACATGATTTCAGTTGGTAAGATGAAGATGGATATGTAACTACAAATGAATCATGTGAGCATATGTATGAGAGTGAAGAAATTTCTAACAACAGTATGGATAACTCTTCTTGTGATGAAAATGAAAATAATAGACCTAGTGAAGAGGTATTGTACAAGGAAGAGGAAATGTATTGAATTAATGATTCTGATATTTCATATTTTCATACTAATGGTACTGCTGCTATAAGTTTTTCAGATCAGCCTAATTATGATCAGAGCTAGGAAGAAAAGATTTGTAATGAAATCTTGTTGAGTGTTGATGAAATTTCAGAATTTTTGGATCATGATCTCAAAAGGTATGAAAAAGTTTCTCTAGATGCTCATGTTGTCCTTTGTTATGTTGATTCTCAAGATGAAGTCCTTTCCCCAAAGTTTGATGTTGGAAGTGATATAAAATCATAACATTCTTTGTCAAGTTTTGGAGGCGTATGTGATAATAGTTCAAGTGTCAATACACATGATGACTTGTCTTATGTGGAGAATAATACCATTAGGGAGAAATTTCATACTATTTTAGATTCTTTTCATGTCAATGATACTGAAATTGGTTTTGATTATTCATATGACAAAGAGGAAGAGGCTAGAAGTTGTAAATATAATTATGATTTTTCATTGTATGTTGATAAACCTTGTAATGACAAGTTTGATAATTTCAAAGTTCATTATAAAAAGTTGTTAGATGAAGAATATGATTATGATCAGCATATTTCGTGTGAGCACTTTCATGATAGTTTCTCAAAATTGGTGACTAATAAGTTGTTTAGGTGTGAAGGAGTTTCAGTGTATGATAAATCCAATTGGATGAGTAATGAGAATACAAGTGAGAAGGGATTATATTTCACATACTCTTCACATCTAGGTACACAAGGTGAGAAGAAATTTTATGATGAATGTGACTTTTTAAATGAAGAATAGTATGAGCACTTTGTGTTTCCAGTTCATTGAATTCACGAGTCTTTGATAATAGTGACTCTAAGTTTGATTTTGGAATTCAAAGAGCATGTTGATATATATCTCCATAGTGAGAAAGATGAAGAGAATGTTTCATGTTTTTGTATGCACTATGAAAGTGATTTTGTTTGACCTAATTTGCTAATGAAGAATTCTGATGTGTTTGGTGAAACAATTGAGAATGATACTTAAAACTTACCTCGAGGAGATGTAAATGAAAATCATGTGTTTGAAGAGGTAAGAAGTTTTGAGAAGTTTTAGTGGAACAGTTGACATGGGAATCCTAGTGCATGATTCTATGGTCAACATCTAAAAATCAAAAAATGTAAAGATTAAAGGAGTTAAGGTCAGAGGAGGTAATGAAAGCCTCAAATAGAGAATTAAAGGATTACATTAGAGATGCACTTGGAAACACATCTACAAGTGCATTTGACCCGAGTGTAGAGGAGAACAAGAATTTATTGCTTAAGCTACAACAAGAGAGGAAATGTGGTCAAGTTGGTCATGCTTGGATAGACAAATTGAAGGCCCAAGGTCTCTTTCTCATTAAGAACCTTGGAAATTTATTGCTAGACATAGATAGATTGAGAGGAGCAGTGTCAAATCACTAAACCTCAATGAAGAAAGTATCAAAAGTCCTATTGGAAAAATTGGCCTTGTTAGAAGAGGTGATTGACATGAAGATAAATGTTATGAGCCATGGAATACTTAAGTTAGGAAAAGAACCATTGCTTCATTGGAAGCAATTGTTGGAATTTAAAATTGAGCGCTTAGTGAAGTCTGAGCATGAAATCAAATGTGTCTATGATTTAGTGAAGAAAGTAATGGATAAGATATTTGAATACTTAAAGTTTTTTCACATTGAATCATATGTCACAAACAATGGCGAGTGGATAGATATTGAATGAATGAAGACTAAGTTTCTAGCATTCATTGAAGAAGCTAACGACTCAATAAAATTTCCATTGGAAAAGATTCTACAACTCATAGTAGTGGATTGTGTTATGAAGAGTCTAGTAGAAAAGCTCCAACCAAGGATCTCCAAAGTTGAAGAACTCATAGAAATGCATGACTACTAGATGATTAGAGATGAAAATATCCTCATTCCAAGTGTGTTTGAGATGACAATGTAACTAATACAATGAAGGCCTATAGAGCTAAATTTGCAACTCCAAAGGAAAATTCATGCTTTGTCAAAAGTATTACATTCTCCCTACTAGATGTGACAAGTGTCACCTCCCTCCCTCTCTCTCACTTTCTGATATTGTAGCCATATTTGGAATTCTCCTCATAGGCTAAGATTTTGTAATGGATGACTAACTAGTCAATCCTATTTTAAGAATACATTTGTTCAAAGATGCTCTATGTGGTAATCATGAAATGTAACTAGCCAGTTCTAAAGGGTCTATAAATGTAAATTTTTGAGAAGTAAATAAGATTGGAAAATTATTATGTGGGCAAACCCCTATAGTTGGGACTACTATGTGAGACTTTGAATCTACATTTCTTTATGTCATTCATGTTAGTTTAGTTTTAACTCTTGTATCATCTTTGGAATGAAATGTGATGTTAATGAAAGCTATGGGATTGAAAAAAAACTAGGTTTTGTTGCTTTCATTTAGTGGTTAAATGAGATATTACCATCATTCATAGTGTTTCCTTATTTCTTATGTTCTATGCAAATTATTTTCTTTTTCTTTTTTTGTAGCTATACAAGAACTTTAGGATGTGGTTAATACATGGTATTGAGTGGGGAGAAAGTGGTTGTTGTGGAGTCTCGATAACTTGGAAAATTTGGGTGTTGATTTGTTAATCACACTTTCTTTTCTTTTGTGGTATGCATTAGTAGGTAATATTGCATTTTTGCATCTCATATTTAGTATATAGAGTAAACTACATTGTAGATGTTAGAAGAGCTTAAAAGTGACTCATATGCATTCATATCTATGGAAGTTGTGAGTCATCTTCTAAAATCTACCTAGGATGTTTAAAGTGTTGGGCAACTTGGTTATACCTCTTATGATCTCTATTTAAAAGCATACCCCTAAAATTGTTGATCTACTAAAAAAAAAATCCACTACAAATCTTTTCACACAAGGGAGTTGTACCTTTCAATTCAGGGGTCCTTGATAGAACACCTACATTGACCCATTTTCTTGCTAGCTATGTTTTCTTTCACCATATTGGGCACATTAGGAGTCAAGGTATAAACCACAATCCAAGGAAGAAAAATTGTTACCCAACACATAACATAGCTTGCTAGACCTTCAATGTCATCTTTTGTTGTGTTTTCCTTGTGTATGGTCCCTAGTAAGATAATAACTTACTAGATTGGTGATCACACTTTTCTCTTCTTTCTTTTCTTCCTCCCTCTTCAAGAAATGTCTCTCTTATCTTTGTTTCAAATTTGATGAAGAATTTAGTCACTTATAGGATTAACATTTCTTTGTCTCCTTGAACTTGATAAGATCTCTTATGCATTGATCTACTTACCATGAGCATGATTTCATCTCATACTTCTGCTAAAGCATAGGTAATATGTATCATCCTAAAAAGTTAGTACCCATGATTGGAAGCTTTAGGACCTATTAGATCCTATTTTGGTGATTTCAAGGTCCAAATGTATGTTATTCTTGATCACAACACTCTATATTATCTCCCCTTTCTCTGTTTCACTATTCTCAAGATCCCTACAAAATTTTGTCCCAATTTACTTGAGATAAGTCATTAATGGAAACTTGTCCATGGAGTTTTGGGCCTAGATTTGGCTTGGTTCCCAATGGAAGGGGTTTTCTTCTGAGGTTTTTGATGATGACCATAAGTACATTCATTGTTGCTACTAAGTACTTTAGTAAATGGGTCTAACCCATTCCACTCACCCTAACCATTAGAGCTCAAACTAGAATTTATCTTATACCACATCATTTGCCACAAAATAGTCTGTTCCACTATCCTCATGAATAATCAAGCTCATTTTTAAAAAGACCATGCATAGGACCTAAATGATACATTCCATATCAGCCATTTTTGGACCTTTCCATCTATCCTCAAGGAAATGACCAAGCTAAGGAATTTAATTAAAATATTGTGTGTATCCTTAAAATGGTTGCCAATTTATACTAGTTGTGAATGGTATCTCCACCTTCAAACTACCCTCTAGGCTTGCCATACTAGTGTTTGCTTCCTAATCAACACCACTACGTACTCCCTCACTTATTGTTTAAAGTTCTTCTTACCAATTGAGGTTGAACTTCCATGTCTACAAATTTCTTTGAAGGAATTCATCTCCAATGAATAGTATTATGAAGTGAGCCTCACTTAGATCAACTTTGTTGGAATTATTCAAGACTAGCTAGGTTACTGAGAGGGGAGGGGTGAATCAGTAACCTCAAAACTTTTGACAAATTTAGCACTTAATTATCATCAATAAATATAATCTACTACATGCATGAGAAACTTAAAGTACAAAACACTTTGAACACAATATTTGGTGACCCATAAACCTTTCAAATAGAAAGTAAAACTGGGGTGGGGATGATATCCACAAAACTTCAATACTGTAGTATAAAGTTGGCATGTTAAGACTTACAATGATTACTTTTGATGATCTACCATATTAGGAGCAATTAGGATTGATAGATCCACCTTGTTAGAGGTTTTACAAACATACAATCAAGTATGCACTCATTAAAGAGATTTAAGAAAAGACTGTTAAGTCTACCCTGTTAAAGGATTTGAAGTTGATTCACCTATTAGGATGAAATAGTAGATCTGAATTAAAACCGAATTGCTGATTAAGATCTTTGAAGTATTGATGACCTCTTTGTGATAGATGTAACTTGACTGCTCCTAATTTGACCTTGTTATACACTTTGCTCTATTGCTAATTCACATTCACATGCTTTTCATTTCATTCGCATTTACTCTTCTCAAAACATTACTACAATTGGGTATGATACAATACATTAAATATATACCAACCCAATTTTCATTATTACAAGCTTGGCCAATACACAAGATAACACTAAGATTACTGAGTTGGCCAAAATGTAGAAAATCGGGTTTAGAAAATTGACTTGGTGAATTTTTGATACTTGATGTCCACTATTATTACTCAACATCATCATGCACTGGGTAGAAGTAGAGGCTCAGTCCATACTAATCACTTAACATAGTTTCAAACTCAGTATACATTGGAGACTTAGTAGATACTGTGTCATTTAGTAGAAACTGAATTTTATGTTTACCATGCCTGCACTCAGTAAACACTAACTTCTCATCACTCGATTAAGACTAGCTTCACATCACAAGAAATGATGACTCAGTAGACATTATGAAGCTCGGTAACCATTAAACTAGTTGGTCAAAACTACTAGACTTCACACTACCTAAATTCACTCAATAACCACTAGAATGCTTGGTATGAATTGTGAAACTTGGTAATCATTGAAGTGCTTGGAAAACATTGGAGACTGATCGAAGAGCTTAGTAGTCATACAAAATCTGAAAAAGTGTTGTCAATGATAACAAACATGACTTAATGCTAACAATCTCCCCCTTTGGCATTAGTGACAAAAATACTTATTAGCCAAAACTTATGTACATTGGCATGCTAATTTTGATTTTTGATTTTTCAAAATTTGTCTTTGTAATTCTACTGTATATACATTTTACATATATCTCCCCCATACAATGTACATATCATATTAGGCATAATATCATACTAAGTGTATATACAAATATCTTTCCTCCATATATACATGTCTCTCTCCCCCTTTTTGACAATAATGACAAAAATTTATACACAATCTACTTATATAGAGACCCCAAAATGTGAGAGAAACTCAGAATGTACCTTAAGAATAAGAGTAAAGGTTTTGTCCCAATTTTTTTGCAAAATTTTGTAGGTTTGAAGTGCGACTTGGACTTTTGCAGAGAGTTCAATCATATGATCTGCAATTGAAAAACTATTGTTATGGATCAATGTTTGAGAATAAGCAATATGCTTCTACATTGTATCCATGATAGGAAGGATCATATTCTAGATGTCTATAAGTGTAGATTGGATCCTTGCTTCCTCTCTTAATAACCCTACCTATATTTCTAATAGGAATCTGATCCTCAGCTAGTGTGTAGAGCTTGAACTGGGATCAAGCTGCAACTTCTAAGCACTAGCCTTTAGATCCTCATCAATCTTATTGAATTTTCCCTTAATTTATTTTGTATGCTTGGAAATATCACATAACTTAGCAAAAAGAGATGTTACATTTGTGAAATAATTTTCAATATTTTTAAAAATTGAAGAAAGTTCTACCTGATGGATAGCTATCTACAGAGCAATGTGCTCAAGCACTTTATTATCAAACTTCTTATCTGTTTTCTCTTTCAGCTTATCCTAGCCATTGGAATCCTCATTTAATTTATTAACTACCTCTTCTAATTGCAAAAAAATGTGTTGAGAAGAATCAATGTCAACACCTATATCCTCTATCAAAATATTCTTAGCACTCTCTATAATTCTAAATTCTCTATCTCTTCTCTTAGTTGCTTCTATTTAGCCTTCTTTTCAAGTAGTTGACTAACGAATCTCATCTAGTCTATAGTAGCACTGACAAAATCCAACTTGGGTATCTCAATATCCTTATCCAAATCTATGTCTTCCTCAATTTTATTTCCACTAATCAAAAATTTTAATTTTGTCTTTGGTTCAACTTTTGACATTAATGCCTTAGATTTTGAAATAGAAATAATAGTGGAAATAGTAGGGCTTGCAGTAAAAACTTGCATAGTTCCTACTGATGGAATACTTACTGAAGTACTAAAAGAATCCAAAACTAATGTACTTCCCAAAACTGAAGTATTTATAGGTGGAATAGTGAAAGAAGTATGCACAATTGAAGAACTTACTAGAATATGCAAAACTGAAGAATCCAAAACTATAGAACATGAAACTATACTTACTGTTGATGATCTTGACTCAGGAGCTAAAGAAGAGGAAGGTTGAAGCTTGGTAGATGAAGTGGTAGATAATTCCATTAGAGATACTTGGAGCTGAGAGGGAGTGAAGAGTGATTGGACATTAGATGTATCTGTTGTGGTCACAATCACACTTGCTGAAGTTGTCTCCATGCTTGATGATGTTGTTGTTTTTACTAGAGAGCGAGGAAGGGAGGCTATGACTTCCATAGCTATCCTAACTGGATCACTTTCTTCTTCTTCTTCTTCTTATTTGTCTTCCTCTTCAGATTCATCCTCCTTTTCTTCTTCATCATCCTTCATTAATTCTTGGTAATCTTTAGCATCAATGGTGACACAAGGAGTATTTTCTTCTTCATTTTCTTCATCCTTGTCACTGTCATCATCATCATCTTTAATATCAATAGTATATTCACTAGGTTTATGTAGATGATAAATATTCTTGCACAAGTTTGTAGCATTCTTCACAACATACTCAACATCTTTCATTAGAACAAGACAAGTATTGAACTTTAGAGTCATTTTCTTTCATTAGCTTTCAATGCTTTATCCATCTCTACATCTGTCAAGTTGGGCACCAACTATTTTAGTGTTTGAACAAAAATGTCTTTTATAGTTTGAATGGTGTTCTCCCATCTAATCTTGACTTTATCCAACAAAATTGTAGGGATTTGAGATGCAAACTAATCAAGAGAGAATTTCCATCTACCTAACTTGTCCATGATCAGATCTTCAACCTCTTTCTATTATGTTAGAGTCCTAGTCTCATATTTTAGTGCTTTGAAGTTTTTTATTTCAGCACCTTCTCTTAATTATTTCAATCTTTCCTAAAATGTTGGAGGAGGTCAGTTAAAGACAACATCACTATCATCTTTTGCTACTTTCTTCTTAGATCTTCTTGTGAATATAGTTGTAGAGGGCTTGGGTGGCTTGGTGATAATCACCTTGCCTTTCTTCCTTGCAGGCTCTTCTTCCTTTTCTAATTCCTCTTCTTTCTCAAATTCTTCTTCATCTTCCCATTTTCCCTTAGTAATCATAAGAGGGGAATTTTCTGTTTTCAATTTCGAAATCCTCCTCTTTCCCTTATTCACTACCTGTGGAAGCTTGATCTCAAGCTCTATTCTTTCTTTAGCTTCAGCATATGTTCCAAAGAGAGGTGCCTTTGATTCTACAGGCTCATTCACCAGTGCTTCAATTATTTCCTTTGTCTCATCAATATTAACCTCATAAGGAAGAGGTTTTACCCAAACTATTCTAGGCCTTACTACCTAGATTTATACACTGTCGCTATCAACCATAAAACAAACATCATCCTTATAGTGTTCAACCAATTTCTATGGTATTTAGAACCTGTTATTCATCTTTTCCTTGAAAGCTTAAAAATAATTATCCATGATGCTATCAAAATTCTCAACCATTTCAGCAATAAAATTATTTATCTAATATAGTTCTAGGGTGTTCTTTCTCCATACCACTATGCCTTTGGAGGGGAAAAACTTTTGAACATAAAAGAACAAACATGTCAACAGAGAACCAAATTTACATGGGTTATTCTTTGATGTTCTAATGATTTTTGTATTCTTGTTTAGTTGTTTCAACATCAAATCTACTAGGTCATATTCCAAATTCTCCTTAACAACCTTAAAAGCTTAGTCAACTACTTCACATGGCACACTATTGAGTTAACTAGAGCTGTAAATCTTATGAACTATGATATGAATGCCAAATTTGAGTTCTACATCAGATACATTGCTAATTTTCATTCCTCTATCATCCCACTCAGCTAGGGTTTTCTTTTGAAGCTCATCTCGACCTAGAGTTTTTGTGACTTTAGCCTTGGTAAGCATAGGGAGATTAGTAATGCAATGAATCATCTTCTTTGTAATTAAAACTAGTTGCTCTAACCACAATTGACCATTATGAACTTGTCTCAAGATATACCTAATCCATTTAATCTTAAAGTTTTGTGGTAGGTGAGGAATATGGGTTAAGCCTTTCTCTTCTAGGTTTTTATGCTTAGGCTTAAGAGTTCCATCCACATAGAGTTCACCTAGGGCACTATCTCTTGAACTTCACATTTGAAATGACTTCGAATGTCACTGATAAGAAGTACCTTTGGTGGTATCAGTGACTAAGCTCCTTTTGAGTCGAGGGTTTCTTCAATCACTGGCACCAATTTTAAATTTAGATCTTTCCACTTAACACCTCACACTAACATTTCAAATCATTTCTTCACCTTTCTACTGCTACTGGATGCCATGATCACTTCATAAGCTAAGAATTGTTTTTGAAAACTTTTGCTAGGAATTCTGCTCAAGATCGCTAGAATGCTTTGCAAATCACTATGTTCTCAATATACTAAATTCATGGTGGTAACGAAGTTGAATTCCTACCTTTTGACAAAAAAATTCATTAATGCTAGGTATGATGAGAGCCATAATGACATAGTGTGTGATAACCTGTCATCCACTATCTACACAGATTTCTCAGAAGAAGCTTTGTAACTTGGCAACCAAACAAAACCTTGTTACACCCGACTTCACTTAGTATGACCTTACTTTACTTGATAAATATTGATGCTAAAATTTTGTAATCCCCTTGTATCTAGAATACTAATTTGGATCTTTTGCTTCCTTTCAATTGGAACTATTTAAGATGTGATCTTGAAAATATAGTTCCAGTTCTTCCTTAAGAACGTAATTGGAAATTATGGAGTCACCCAGTTCTTCAGTGACTTGACTACCATCACTTGAACTAGCATGCTCAGTAGATTTAGGAATCCACTGTTGTCTCATCTACTTTTTGATGTTATTAGCTTTTTCTTTCTTATCATCTTCAACTCTACCTATATTCATACAATTCTTAGCTATGTGACCAAGTTTAGTACATGTGTAACATCTTATGGTAGTATCCTTTCTTCTCAAGTGATGCCTAGCATAGTTTATGCCAATGTGTTCATATTCTCCATAGTAATTACATCTGCATCAAGTATTGTAGTCCCAACTAAATATTGTCTTTACAAATTGTTCAATTGGATTGAATGGTTTAGATCTACATTCAGATGCCTTGTGATCTTGTTTTTGCATTTGTGACATTTTCCTTCAAACTTTGGTTTCTCCTTGCATTCATTAGCTTTATGACCATACTAACTAAAATTGTAGCATTTTCCATTGAATTTTTCTTTTCCATTACTCCAACATTTATTTGATGTATGAGCTATCTTACCATAGTAAGTGCAAGTAGGTCTTTGATTCATTTGAGTGCCTTGTTTGGAGGATTCACCTTCTTCTTTGTATCCAAGTCCTGCTTTTCCCTTTTGCCTATACAGATTCTACTCATTTCGCTAATTCAATTTATCCATGCCTACTTGGGATTTCATTATTCTTTCATTGAGTTGCTTCTCAAAATTTAGATCAACTTTCAAACTTTCATTGATTTTCTTTTCAATGTTTAGGTCATTCCTTAACCTTTCATTTTCAGAGCTCAGACTCATGATTTCTTCATTTGCATTGGAGAGTTGATTGATAAGACTTTCTTGTTGAAGGGATTGATTTTGAATTCCATTGTTCCTTACCTCAAAGTCTTCTTTTGCCTTATTTCTTTGTTCTAAGATTTCACACAATCTTATTGACTGGATTTCTTATTCTCTTTTCAATTTCCTTACTTCTTCTTGCAGGGAGCTATTCTTTTCTAGGAGTTTTTTTATTGCATCATTTGCTTCATCTGAATTGCTTGAGTGGGAAAAGTCTTCAATCTTCTCTTCAACATAGTATTGGTCATTCATCTATTTTGCAAGTTCCTTCCTTCTTTTTAGGGATTGGGAAAGATGTTGTTTTTCTTCCTTGAGTTGAGCTATGGCCATCTCTAGATCTAGATTTTTATTGTCAATAGATTTTTCAAGTCTAAATATCTCCATTGTCCTTGATCTTTGCTCAAGCTATCAAATTTTATCCTGAGAACCACAAAGCTTTGATACCAATTGTTGGAAATATTCAAGACTAGCTAGGTTACTGAGAGGGAAGGGGTGAATCAGTAACCTCAAAACTTTTGACAAATTCAGCGCTTAATTATCATCAATAAATCTAATCTATTGCATGCATGAGAAACTGAAAGCATAAAACACTTTGAATACAATATTCGGTGACCCATAAACCTTCCAAATAGAAAGTAAAGCTAGGGTGGGGATGATACCCACAAAACTTCAATACTATAGTATAAAGTTGGCCTATTAAGGCTTACAATGATCATTTCTAATGATCTACCCTATTAGGAGTAATTAAGACTGCAAGATCCACCTTGTTAGAGGTTTTACAAACATACAATGAAGTAAGCACTTGGTAAAGAGATTTAAGAAAAGATTGTTAAGTCTACCCTGTTAAAGGATTTGAACTTGATTCACTTGTAAGGATGAAATAGTAGACCTAACTTACAACTAATTTGTTGATTAAGATCTTTGAAGTACTGATCACCTCTTTTTGATAGATGTAACCTAACTACTCCTGATTTGACCTTGCTATACACTTTTCTCTATTGTTGATTCGCATTCGCATGCTTTTCATTTCATTTGCATTCACTCTTCTCAAAATATTACTACAATTGGGTATGATACAAGACATTACATATATATCAACCCAATTCTCATTATTACAAGGTTAGCTAATACATAAGATAACACCAATATTACTAAGTCAGCCAAAATATAGAAACTCGGGTTTAGAAAATTGATTTGATGAATTTCTGATACTTGGTGTCCACTATCGTTACTTGACATCATCATGCACTCGGTAGAAGTAGAAGCTTGGTCCATACTAATCACTAAACATAGTTCAAATTTGGTATATGCTGGAGACTTGATAGATACTCTATCACTTGATAGAAACTAAATTCCATGTTTACCATGCTTGCACTTGGTAAACACTAACTTCTCATCACTTGGTCAACACTAGCTTCACATCACAAGAACTAATGACTCGGTAGACACTGTGAAGCTCGATAACCACTGAACTGCTCAGTAAGAACTATTGGACTTCACACTACCTAAATTCACTTAGTAACCATTGGAATGCTCGGTATGAATGGTGAAACTTGGTAACCACTAGATCAATTAGCTAACATTGGATACTGATCGAACAGCTCGATAACCATACAAAATATGAGTAAGTGTTGTCACTAATAAAAAACATGACTTAATGCCAACACAACTTAACAAAAAATAATAATAATAATAATATAGTCATTTCTATATCTATTAGAATGGGATTAAGGTATCTTTTCAAGAGAAGGTTCACCTTTGTGCATTTAAAGTGGTTGATTTGGTCCTCTAGAGAAAGTAGCAAGACCAAGATAAGAAAGAGAAATTTGAACCTAAATAGATTGGCAAATATGTGGGCACTAAGTATGGTTTAAGAGCCTACTAGTTATCTACTCTATAAAGGTCATTGGAGGGTAAAAGCACAAATATGTATCACCTTTTATAAAGAAATCGAATATCAGAATGTGAGAATTCAACATTAATGACAAAAAAGGGGTATTTGTGTTTAGAATTTGAAGATAATGTAAGTTGATGAAATGTGTAGAACTAGATAAATTTTATGCCTATTATTCGTATAATTTTTTTGAATATGAATTTATTCATTTTTTAAAATTTTAAGTCCCTTTTTTAACTATAAAAAATATGAAGTGTAATTTTTATCAAACAAGTATATGCAAATCATCTTTTTCTTTTTTTTCTGATTTGAAAATATCTTATAGATGATATGTATAGCTAGGGAAAAATAATAATTTTTGATTTATATTTTCTTTGTTATAAGTACTCAAGCTCGACCTTGTCAAAATCCAATAGTTTTTCCCTCCCATCAAAACTTCCCTCTCAAATCTACACCTTCTTGAAAAAAATTTACATATTCGTGAAGAGGACTCTCTCCTCTAAAGATAAATATAATTTAAAAAATAATAATTGATATCATTTACTATTTTTTTTCCTTTTTTGAGGGAGCATCTTTTGAAATGTTGAAATATCGACTTATAATATTTTGAAATTATAACATATTATAACTAATCATAATACTCAAAAATTTATATAGCGATGATATTGGATATGAGATCTATAAAAGGGAAATTTTAGGTTTTGAAGAAAATTGAGTTTTGCTAGAGAAATGAGATTTGAACAAAATAGGTTTTGGTGTCCTAAATGGTGACACAGATCGGTGATTTTACTTGGGAATCCCCTCAACAATCCCGTTAACATTTTCAATCTCAAGTGGATCTATGCCTATTCCACTTCTCAAAATCAAAAAATAAAATAAAATAAGATAAATACAAAAAATAAAATAGTAAAGAGAAATACCTCATCCTATGGGAAAACCATTTCTTGTGGTGCCTTGGATAAGTATGTGTGGTAAAAAATTGGAAATAGGAAACACATGTAATGGGATAATTCTATTATCTTTCAAGTTCTTGTTTCATCCTCTTGCATGGAATCAACAATTAACCAGTTTGTCCAACCTTCATCCACCTTCATTCATCTATCTTAAAGTTTATCACCCATATGTATCATCTTTCTTGTACTTACCAAGGTCAAGAGTTTGATAAGATATTAGTGCAGTTGTTCACTATATATAATTTGTGCTTTGACCATTGTCCTTCTTATATATATTGTGTGTGTATCTTGTATATTCCCAATTTTCTCAATGGTTGTTGTATAGTTTGTATATAGCTGTTATTTTTGTGTTGTCAAAATTAAGTCTCTTCACTTAGTACCTCAATGATCATTCTAGAGTAACCTTATCATGATTGTTCATGTCAAGTGTCTTTAGTCCTTCATTACTCTTTTCTCTTCCTATCATCAATCTATGCAGAATGCATCCTTGCTTAAATTATATGCATCATGTCTTTTCCATCACTCATCTCTTATGGAAACAAATATTTGATACATTCTAAGTTGTTATTGTGATGTAGGAGCATCCAGAGGTATAAGGGCAATCACATGTCAATAAAAAAAGGTACTTAGACTTAGTTTCTGTTTCATGTGTTTTCATTTTTGGATACCCTTTTGGGTCAAATAAAGGTTCCAACTCTCATAGTTCCACTATTAGTGTTCTAGGATAGAGTATTTGAACACCTTGGGATACATGTAAATGCTGAAAAAATAGGAGTATGTAATTGAGCCATCATTTTGGTGAACTAGAAGGTGTAAATTGGTCATATGATTGTAATTATAATTTAGAGCATTCTCGAAAAAGAATTAGGTCAAAAGGCCCCACGGTTTGAAAGTTATTGCAGTTTTTTAATTTTTGGAGACCTCCTAAGAATGCTTCAAAGTCAGGTTAGGGCATTAAATGACCTAAAAAGGGCCAAAAAATGGGAGATGATAAAATCTGGTCCATAGGGCTATAGAGCACTTCAAGAGCTTTCCGAAAATGTAAACGGTTCGTCAATCGGAGCTACCGTTCAAAAGTTATGCCTCCTGGAAGTTCAGTTACCATTTTTGGATTCTTCTAGATTTTGCGTCGACTTCTTATGCAGCTTCTGGAGCCTTCTACTTGGTTGGTGGATGCCAACTAGCACTTTCTAGAATGTACTCCTAATCCTTAAACCTCCGTGGTCTATTTAAGTACATTTTTGGCATTGTAAAAGGCAGTTCGAAGTGGAGTTTGAGAGGAGGTACTGAAAGGAAAAATTAACTCTAGATTTATGATATTGTAAGCCCTTAGGGCATGTTTTGAAGTCTATTTTCTCTGTACTGAATGTATTAGCATATTTACATAGTGAATAAAATTTTCCCTTTCTTGTTGTGTCCATTTTTTTCTTGGGTTGTGTCCCCATCAAGTGGTATCAGAGCTAGTTTTCCTGAGTGTGTAGACAGAGCACCAATTGTGAGGCAGTTTGCACTAGGACTGTGTGGTTGTGGGTTTGAGTTAAGAAGATGCCTCCATGAAGAGAGCATGGTGGAAGGGCCAGAGCTATTAATCTTGAGGAGTTTAGAGCCCTCCAAATGTAGGTATAAGCATTGCAGGAGGAGCTCCATAGAGGAACAAATGTTGTTGTAGGCAACAAAAGTGAGGATGACAATGAAGAAGAATAAATTGGACCAAAAGGAGAATTTGATGGGGAAGTTTTGAATTAGGTAGAGGAAAGGCTTTTTAGGGCCATTACTAAGTTTGGGAAAAGACCTACAATTGATGTGGGTGTATTTTTAGGAAATCTGAAACTAGATGAGTTGATCGACTGGATCAATGAATTGGAAGAGTACTTTGAGTATGAGGATATGAGGGATCCAGATAGGGTTAAGTTTGCAAAGGCCAAACTGAAAGGCCATGCCAAAATCTAGTGGCAAGAGGTTCAATTGGAAAGAAATAGAAGAGGAAAGGAGAAGATCACAAGGTGGGATCGTATGGTGGACAAATTGAAGAAGCAATTCATTCATGTTGATTATGAGCTTGATTTGTTTAAGAAGATGCATGGGTTAAAGAAAGTAGGAAAAATTAGTCCAAGAATATACAGAGGAGTTTTACTGACTTCTAATTAGAGTAGGGCATGCAGAAATAAATAAGGAAAAGGTTGCTCGTTATATCTGTGGGTTGTGACCTCGCATCCAGGAGTAATTAAGTCTGGTAAGAATGACCAGCATTGAAGAAGCATACCAGTTTTCCCTATGAGTTGAAGAGAAGCTAAATAAGAAGTTTGAAGGGAGACAAAGAGGACATGGTCAAGGAGGAAGGGGTAGTGGTAGGTCATCTGGAGGCCGAAATTAAACCCAAAAGAAAAATGAAGATGTGGGTACTAGCAGGAATGAGGGTTTCAACCACTCTCGTGATCAAGACTTTGGAAATTAGAGAGGAAGAGGTAGAGGACATGGACAAGGAAGAGGAGGCTTACATGGTACCTATTTCCATTGCAATGAAGAAGGTCATCATGCCTTTGAATGCCCACAATGACAAAGAAGGACAGATAGGAGAGCTGAGGGTCAAGCTAGGGTTGCTCATGTGGATGAGGATGCACAATCATCATATTCAAAGGATGTAGAAAGAGGAGAGACTTTAGTAAATGAAAGGGTCCTACTAAGTGGTGAGATTGAACCAGGACAAAGGAGGAGTTTATTCCGTACCAGGTGCAAGTGTGAGGATAAATGTTGTGATGTGATCATTGATGGTGGTAGCACTGATAACTTGGTATCAGAGGAGATGGTCTCTAAGTTGAAGCTCAAGAGGGAGAAACACCCCTACCCTATCAAATTAGTTGGGTGAAGGATGATCATAAGGTCCTAGAAAGTGAACAATGTTTAGTGAAGTTCAAAATTGGGAGTTACCAATGGATGTTTGCCATTTATTATTGGGTAGACTGTGGCAGTTTGATAGGCATGCAGTACATGATGGTCATTCAAACACATACTCTCTAACAAAGGATGGAGTTCATCACAAACTGAAGCCCATGAAAAGGGAAGGTGAAAAGGTATGTAGTAGTGTGTTGGCGCTCAAAATTGCCTTCCCGATTTTGAGCACCATTGAAAAAATCAAGCCCTTAAATGCTTTTAAAATGCATATGTGCCTGGTTGTACCCACCTATCCAGTTGAGACCCCTAAGGTGTTTAATTAGCACCTTTCATTCAGCATTCCTAAGCGTTTCGTGAAGTTAAATTGAGTTTCTGAGTCATTTGGCAAAGTCCTGTTTTGAACAATTGTCAATCTTGCTTTTTCACCTAAGTGTCAAACACCGACAAGAGGCTATGTTTGTCTTGGAATATCTCGCACCCAAAAATGTGTCATGACTTTCCATTTCTATATTATCTATTTTCCATACTTGAGAACCTATGTTTCAGATTTCAAGTCGTTTCGAGTCCATTTGACAAGGTTTTGAATCCCTCGAAGTTGGTCAGTTATTGTTTTCATGTTTTTGTAAAGTATTCAAATTTCTGGGAAGCCCTGTTTGATATGTTATATCTTTTGACCAGGTGACCAAAATCTTGAAATTCCTATTGCGTTTCATTGTAGATGTCAGAGACTTGTTATGTTTCAATTTTCAAGTCTTGACAAATTCGTTTGATCAGTTTTCAAACGCGATTCCGAACATGATTTCTATCTTTTTACTGGTGTCAGCAAATGCAGATTGTTTGGTACCCTTGTTCGAGATGTTATAACTATTGATCCGTGATTGCTCAAGTCAAATGGATTATACCCCTGTGTTGTATACTGAAAATACTACAAGTGTGCCAGTTTTTAGAACTTGACAAATCCATTTTCACACTTTACTAGGGTCATTCCATTTCTAAATATTGCTTTTCTGTCAGTATGTCCAATTGCAAAATTCTGAGTAGCCTACTTTGAACATTCACCATTTGCACCCAGTTATTCGTCATGAGCCTAAATCGTAGATCTGTAATTTCCTCATGACAGAGAATGAGCGTCCCAGTTTTCATTTCCTCATGTGCTCATTTGCCTAGTTTTCCAAGCCGATTCCAGAGCCAATTTGTTGTTTTCTGTCATGTTTGTTTGCAGATAAATCTGAGAAGACGACTTTGAGGATCAATATCTTTTGACCTCAAATTCTTCATGAGACAAGATTCGACAGGGTCCAAGAGTGCATAACAGAGATTCAATGGGTCAGATTTTAGAGCTCAGTTATCTGTTCAGGTTAGTTTTTAAGGGCAGTCAACGAACCTCCTAGCACCAATTTGACTAGTTGCAGAAAATGATAAAATGAGGTTTTAATGATCAAGTAATGCTCGAAATCATTTCTAGTGGATATTAAAAAGTTAATAGTCCAGTTTGAGGATCCAGTTGTTTGAAAATGAAATTTTTTTAGCCAGGCCCACTTTGGGGCCCGACTAAATTCATTAGAGTTGGGACAAGCCGTTAAAGATTCAAGATGCTCATGATTATTATTATGATTACTAGGCAACCTAAATGTGTTTGGACACAACATTTCCTCATGAGCTCTCTTCATTATTGCACTAATATCTTTTTTTATGTTTTTGAGAGTACTTCAAGGGCCAGTTTTGAAAGAAGGGAGAGGTATGACAATGAAGGTTGTAGCTATCTGGATGATATTGATGTTCATATAGATGCAAGTGATTTGGATGATGGGATACAATCCTATGTTATTGATGCTACTAAGTATGGGAACATTACACAGTTTATAAACCACAGTTGCTCACCAAACTTATTAAACTATCAAGTATTAGTGAAAAGCATGGACTGCCAGCTTGCACATCTCGGTCTTTGTGCAAGTCGAGATATTGCTATTCAGGAAAAGCTGGCTAAGGAGATAGAGTTTAGTCAAAGGGAAAAATTGTAAAAAAGAGAGCACAGAGTTTAAAAGGGAGCTCCACGTTCAGTCACCCTACACAGCACACCACTGTTAGAGGAATCTGGTAGTAAGCATAGAAGTCCATGAGAAGAACACACCCATCCAAGGACAAAATGCCGTGAAACAGAGTAGAAATTTGTCCAAAGAAGAGGGAAGAATAAGAAGATCAAACACGCCAAACAGATAAAAAATTGCTCATGCTAAAAGAGCAGGCAGCAATCAAACCAATACTCTACGCCAAAGTAGAGGAAAGATGGATTTTAGAAGTAAGCCTCACATTTTAAGTGAGGAAAAATGTTAGCAAGATGGAGGCTCATGTGATGGAGGTAGAAGCAACGTCTTCAGCAAAAGCACTCACACAGAGCAGCAACTCTTAAAATGATGCGTTGCAAGAAAACAACATATGCAGTCAAAGCCAAGTCTTACGTCCATGATGGCAAGTGAAGTTAGAAGGCATCTTAATTTGAAAGCATCCAGCTGAGATAAAAGAGAATATCAATAAAAGAAAACACTCACGCCAAGATGAAGGAAATTGCCATTCAAATCAAAAGTTGTTATATATGAATAGTGCAGTCCATGTCCAAAGAGCCTGTGCATCATGAAAAAATGTGGGCTAAAGGGCATGGAACGTCAACAAAAAAGGAGGAAAGCTTTTTCCATAAGCCATACTTAGTTTTTAATATGAAGCCACCAGTCTCGAAGGAATTTGCAGACAAGAAAATAAAGAGACCACACCAAAATATTCAAAGAAGCAACATCCATGCATTAAATAGAAATAGACACCATCAAGCAAGTCTGCAGCCAGCAAGAAGAAATGGTGATTACCTCACGTTTTTTTTTTTAAATTTAAAAAAATGTCACGCTATCATGAAGTGAGAGCGGCAGTGATGTAAGCTGCAGGTAAAATCAAGAACACAGGCAGAGGATGGCTTGAGATGAAAGGCAGAGGCAAAACAGATGTTGATAGAACAGAGAAACACTTCCACATTCAAAGCAATGAAACATCACACCTTTGTAACCCATGCAAATAGAAAGGAAAAAGACAAAGGGGTGTTTGCACCCAATGCCTTGGAAAGAACAACAGTGGGCATTTCAAACAATCTATGAAATGAGCAGACCAGATCTGAAGACACCATCAATGTCTTGGCAAAAAGTGCAGAGCAGGGAATGAAAAGGGATTTATCCCACATGGGTTCCATGGAAACAATTTTAGATGTTCAAATACTAAAGCAATCACATTGGAAGTTGTCTTAAAGACTCGAGGCTTTTGGAAGCCATGGGAAGTGCGTGGGACCCCCCAAATCTAACCGAAAGAAAATTGATGTCAGTTGTCCGTAAGGAGATAAATTTTGAAAGAATGTGCATTTACAAGAAATGATGTCAGCAAGGAGGTAAGTTGCCAGAAAGGTCACAAATCTGGCAACTCGCTACATCGCCACCGAAAAGTGGTGAGAAATTTCAGCTGGCGAGATAGCGAGGTTGCCAGAAAATCTCCAAAATCTGACAAGTGTCAGAATGTGACGTGGGTCCTATTTCCTATCCGACAAAAAATCAAGTAGTGCCAAGTAGCAGATGGTTGAGCAAGTAGGAGGTGATATGGCGAGATTGGGTCAGTTGCAATGAGATTGCGCCACGTGGCAGATTCAACGGTTCTCGTTAACTCACCAACCGAAAGATGCATGAGGTTTAGCATAGCAAGTTAGTGAGAAAAGGACATGTGGCATCCATTGTATAGGGTTGGACTAATTAGAGTGCGCCACGTGGCATTGGTCAAACCTGGAGTTGACCCAAAATAAAAGAGGCTAGGAAAAATAAAAGGATTTTAAAATTTTCATTTTAAATTTATTTTGTCAAAAGACTGACGTGCAAGGTTTTTAAATTCAAAAGACAATTAAGCTAAAGTCTAAACTTTAGGTTAATTTAAATTTTTGAAACTGTAAATTTGAAAAGTCACAGACCTGAACACTCTTAGCAGAGTAGTGATTTTCAAAATGTGATTTAGGGCGTTTTCGAAAAGAAAAATACATGATGTTATATATTGCCAGAATCAAGAGAAGATGAACTATCCAATTCTAGAGTCATTTTTTGCACAGATATCAGTCAATTTGAGCTACAGGAGGTTTTCCATCACATACCTGAATTACAACTATTTCAGACCAGGAAGTTCAATTTTGATTTTTTGTCAAGCTAATGACTTGAATATCAGTAGAAGGTAGTGGAAATGTAGTTAGGGTCAAATTTGTTCAGGTTTACTCAATAAAATCTCATCTTCACTAACATTTTGATGGGGCAATCAGATATTTTGGTGATTCAAAAAGCTTTCGTCATTAAGCAAAGATATTTTGCAAATCAGTTATAGATAATGATGAAACAAAATTAGATCAGATGAGATGAAAGAAGAAAGAGGTTACTCAGTTGCACAGGATTGAATTTCAAGTGGACACTTGTCATCTTCAAAACAGATTTGGGAATTCTTCCTCTTCTATATCTTTCTTTCTTGCTTCCATTTGAGGAGTTCCAGTTTTGGCACTATGAAACCATTCTTCAGCATTTCTTCTTGTATTGAATAGCATTTTGAGTTTTATGAAAATAGTTCATGTCTGTTAGGTGATTTTTGAAGTATTATGTACATCTTTCATGTATTTGGTTTCAAAGAAAGAAAATAAAGAGCGGCAATGGTTTCAAATTCAGCCTGAATCTTCTCTCCTGTTTATGGATCTGTAATCTTTTCTAGTTTATGAACCAAGACCATAGATTAGGTTGCATCTCATTTAGTGATGTATGTGATTGAAATACCTTGCTTATGGAACCAAGAGCCATGTAACTACTTGGTGTTTATCATAGGGTTTACTGATTGCATGATGGGATATTCTAAGTATGAGATCCATTTTGATGCAGATGTCAGTTCACAAAGTGAAGGATAGATCAGGGATCTTGATGTAGAGATATGTCTGAGATTTCCAGGAGATGTATGGTTATAATTCATTTAATTGCCCAATAGATAAGGCACTGATCACAAATAGGATCATTAAATTTTGTTGCTCATACCTGGGTCTTGTTGTCATCAATCTATTAAATCATTTTCATTTTATTGTTGAAAGGTATTCAAAGTATAACCCGCACTTAGCTTTCCAGTTTCATGAGTCATGTCCTTAGCTATTTCATGCTTGTGATCTCTAGGTTAAGCATAGAAGAATTAGGGGTTTCATCTACTTTTATAGATCCTGAATATGATTATTGCACTGATCACATAGTCAGATCTAAAGAGGTTCACCTACCTAGGTTTTGCAGAGCCTGAAGAAGAAGAAGGGTCATCCCTTATAGTTGGCCTGATGTCTAAATGGATATGTTAAAAAATGGAGTTAGCTAACCCTAGATATGTCTTTTTCTCATTAGGGTAATTGGAAATGGGTAACATTTTCAAACACCAACACAGTGCTAGGATTTTTCTTGTTGATGGAAGGAAGTTTTAAGATGGAATGAAACATCAGCATATGTGTTATGCTTTGATTCCTAGGAAAGATAAAGAAGGTAGTAGTGAAATACCACTTGAAGTTTTAGATTTACTAGGTGAGTTTGGAGATATCATCTCTGATAATGTTCCAGAAGGATTGCCACCAGTAAGGAAAATCAGTCATCAGATAGATTTAATCCCAAGAGCTAGTTTTCCTAACAAGGCTGCTTACAGGATGACTCCTACTGAAACTGAGGAGCTAAATAGACAGTTTTAGGATCTATTGAGGAAGGGCTTGATTCAGGAGAGCCTAAGTCCATGTGCAATACTTGCAGTACTAGCACCAAAGAAGGATGGAGAGTGGAGGACGTGTACAGACTCTTGAGCTATAAATAGGATAACCATCAAGTATCAGTTTCTTTTGCCAAGAATGGATGATCTTATGGGCTACTTGAGTGGAGCTCAGTACTTCAAAAAGATAGACCTCAAAAGTGGCTATCATCAGATATAGATATGAGAAGGAGATGAGTGGAAAACAGCCTTCAAGACCAAAGAGGGTCTTTATGAGTGGTTAGTCATGCCCTTTGGATTGACAAACACCCCAAGCACCTTCATGTGGCTTATGAATTAGGTAGTTAAGAAGTTCTTGGGAAAATTTGTTATTGTCTATTTGGATGATATTTTAATTTTCAGCAAGATATTGGAAGAACATTTATTGCATATTCATAGTGTCCTTGAAAGGTTAAGGGAAGAGAAACTATTAATTAATCTGAAGAAGTGTATCTTTGCAAAAAGGGAGTTAGTCTACTTAGGGTTTGTTATATCACCTGAAGGTCTTAAAATGGATCCAAAGAAGGTAAAAGCCATCTTGGAATGGCCTAATCCAAGTTTTGCTACTGAGGTAAGATCGTTCCATGGTCTGGTTAGTTTTTATAGAAAGTTCATTAAGAATTGAAGTGGCATATGTGCACCCCTAACTGACACAATAAGAGGGGATAGAAAAGAGTTCAAATGGACTGCAGCAGCTACGAGAAGTTTTGAAGTGCTGAAGAAGAAGGTGACAGAATAACCTGTGTTGGCACTTCCAGATTTTAGAAAGGTGTTCTAGGTGGATTGTGATGCTAGTGGCAGTGAAATTGGGACTGTATTAAGCTAAGAAGGTAAGCCTATTGCATATTTTAGTGAAAAATTGAATGATGCAAAAAAGAAGTTTTCTATTTATGATCAAGAGTTCTATGCAATAGTTTAGGCCTTAAAGAAATGGAGGTATTATTTATTGCCAAAGGAATTTTTTTTGTATATTGATCATTAGGCATTATAGTACCTAAATAGCCAAGGTAAATTGAATCAGAGGCATATGAAATGGGTAGAGTTCTTGTAGAGCTATATATTTGTGTTGAAGCATAGAAGTGGAAAATCTAATAGGGTTGGAGATGCACTAAGTAGGAGACAATTGTTGCTTATAGTAATGCAAGTTGAAGTAGTTGGGTTTGATGAACTCAAGAATCTGTACCCTGAGGATCCTGATTTTGCTGAAGCATGGAAAGCTTGTAAAGAGCCTGTTGTAGTAGATAGAACTAAGTGGTTAGACTATCTGATTCAGGATGGTATGTTATTCAAGGGCAGTCAATTATGCATTCCAAGGAGTTCCATAAGGGAAAATCTGATTAAGGAGAAACATAGTGGAGGGATGGTAGGACATTTTGGTCAAGATAAGACCATTGCCATTCTCAAAGAACATTATTTTTGGCCTTAGATTTCACAAGATGTGAAGAATTTTGTACAAAGTTGTTAGATTTGTCAAGTTGCCAAGGGATTTAGTCACAATACTGGACTATATCAGCCATTGCATGTTCCATCAAAGCCATGGGAGGACATAAGTATGGATTTTTTTCTTGGATTGCTGAGGACACAAAGGGGTAATGACTCGGTATTTGTGGTGGTTGATAGGTTCTCCAAAATGGCACATTTCATTCCATGCCACAAAACTCATGATGTTGTCCATATTGCAAACTTGTTTTTCAGAGAGGTGGTAAGACTACATGGTTTCCCAAGGACTATAGTTTCTGATAGAGATACCAAATTTGTGGGGTATTTTTGGAGAACATTGTGGAAGAAGTTGAGAACGGACTTGAAATTCAGTTCCACACATCACTCGCAGACTGACGGCCAAACAAAAGTGGTAAAAAGAAGTTTGGGCAATTTGTTGAGATGTTTAGTTGGGGATAAGCCCAAGGGATGGGATTTGATTCTACCACAAGTAGAGTTTTCTTACAATAACTCTGTAAATAGGAGTACTAGTAGATCACCGTTCCAAATTGTATATGGAAGTAGCCCAAGGACTACACCAGAGTTGAGGAAGATAGAGCAAGGGGAGAGGACAAGTGCTGAAGCTGAAGAATTTGCTGAACATATCAAGCATCTACATGAGGAGCTTCAGGCACACATTACCAAGATGAATCAAGAGTATAAAGCTAGGGCTGATCAAAGGAGAAGACATAAGGAATTTCAAGTAGGGGATCTAGTCATGGTACACTTACGAAAAGAAAGATTCCTATCTGGTACTTACAACAATCTGAAAATGAAGAAATTTGGCCCCTGCAAAATTTTGAAGAAACATGACTCAAAAAATGCATATGAGGTGGAGTTGCTAGATGGTATTCACATTTCTCCTATTTTCAACATTGCAGACTTAACAAAGTATCATGATGATGGTGCAGATGAGGAGCCAATGTTAGAGTCATGTCTAATTCTTGCTTCTAAAAAGGAGGAGATAGAAGACATTTTAGATCATCGTGTGGGTAGGAGTACCAAACATAGGCAGTATGAAGAGTTTTTGGTCAAGTGGAAAGGATGGCTGATAGAGGACTCAACTTGGATTTCAGCAGCTGAGGTTTCCCATTTGAGATTTTCTCTACCATTCATAAAGTGACAGGGTCACTTTTCAATCTACAATGGGTGTCTGATGCAGGAGCATCTAGAGGTATAAGGGCAATCCTGTGTCAACCAAAAAAATGTACTTAGACTTAGTTTATGTTTCATGTGTTTTCATTTTTGGATACCCATTTGGGTCAAATAAAGGTTCCAACTCTCACAGTTCCACTATCAGTGTTTTAGGATAGAGTATTTCAACACCTTGAGATATGTGTAAATGTCAAAAAAATAGGACTATGTAAATAAGCCATCATTTTGGTGAACTAGAAGGTGTAAATTGGTCAGATGATTGTAATTATAATTTAGAGCATTCCAAAAAAAGAATTAGGTCAAAAGGCCCCACAGTTTGAAAGTTATTGCAATTTTTCAGTTTTTGGAGACCTCCTAAGAATGCTTCAAAGTCAGGTTAGGGGCATTAAATGACCTTGAAAAGGGCCAAAAAATGGGGGATGAGCGAAGCTGGTCCATAGGGCTATAGAGCGCTTCGAGAGCTTTTCAAAAATGTAAATGGTTCGTCAATCGGAGCTACGGTTCAAAAGTTATGCCTCCCAAAAGTTCGGTTACCATTTCTGGATTCTTCTAGATTTTGCGTCAACTTCTTATGCAACTTCTAGAGCCTTCTACTTGGTTGGTGGATGCCAACTAGCACTTTCTAGAATGTACTCCTAATCCTTAAACTTTCGGGGTGTATTTAAGAACATTTATGTCATTGTAAAAGGTAGTTCGGAGTGGAGTTTGAGAGGAGGTACTAAAACAAGAAATTAACTCTAGATTTATGATATTGTAAGCCCTTAGGGCATGTTTTGTAGTCTATTTTCTCTATACTGAATGTATTAGCATATTTACATAGTGAATAAAATTTTCCCTTTCTTGTTGTTTCCATTCTATGCTTGGGTTATTTCCCCATCATATTGATTCTTTTGAAATTTTCATTTATCTATCTTGAAGCTCTTCTCTTTAGTCTTCTCAAGATCACTATAGCCTTTTACATCATGGTGTGTTGCAAATGACAAAACATGGGGTATGATTTTGGCTTTTTCTGTAAGAGGTCTAGATATTTCCCTTATACTTTAACATGTGATCCCTAGAGCCACATGGTGCACTAGGGAATATCTCTTTCTTGTGGTCCTTCCAACATTAAGTCCATTGAATCCTTTATGGATCTTGTGTGATGCTGGTCTAACTTTCTCTAATTATTCCATTAGTCCTACATAGTATTTATGATCTAGCACCAGTTCTTCATATTGTGGCTAGTCACTAATATTGTTAAATGAAGCTATATTCTCACTACAAAACAACCTATTTTTCAAGGGTGCTCAAGCTCCATGATCATTTCTCTTGCATTCAGTCATAATTCATTTTGACTTAGTTACTTTTCCTCATCAATCATACTTGGGAATGCACATATACCTGAGCCATTCACCCCCACTCCATTATGTGTCTTGAGCAGTCAACTCTCAAAGAACTTGCATTCTTAGGCAGTTTGTTTGCATTATCATCTACTCCTATGGGTATTTCATTTTCATACAGCATACATTCTTACATTGCTTATTCAGTTTTGACATAATTTAATTTGTGGTTTCATTAAGGTCATCTTCATAACATTACCATTGCTTACATGATGCAATATTACATTTCCACATAAAATTCATAAACATGTATATGTATTTCATTCCATTTGCATAATATTTGGATTCACACATGCACAACAAAACCAAAAAATACATCTAACATTTACATCATATATGACAATAGTTGATATCATAGTCATCTTTTCTAAATGTAGTTGGGTTACATCCTACATCATAAACATGTAAACCAATTTCAAATAGGCCTCATAAATCACATCATTTCACATCCTACATCACAAATGTTTCAATACATATTAATATATGAAAAAATTCATCCATCATAGCATAATACATCATAAACACACATTATAGTACTCATACGTAGTACACCACCCCAAAAATTAAATATCCAGTGCATCTCATATAGAATCTCATGTGTGCTTTGTGGTTTTCTTACTTAGGTGCTAATCAAGGCATCATTACAACTCCTTAACCTAGCCTATTGGCCATGTAGATTATGACCATGTTCATATACGACTTACCTACCTTATTCCTATAAGGATCCTTGCACCTGTCCCTTTTCTTATACCCCTAGAGCTTTGGGATCCTTGGGCTTGTCCTACCACTAACACTGAGCTCATGCTAGAGCTTGTCCTTCTCCCTGAACTAGTACTCCAGGATGACACACCTATGATCTAAGATGTCCCACAACCCCCTCCCTCTCATACTAGTATCAAGTGTAATATGTAGTGGTGCCTCATATAGCTCTCACTCATCTAGTGTCACTCTTGTATCATATCAAGACCTTTATCATCCAAACTCATGTGAGCTCTAAAAAATTTTTTGTCTTCTTTTCCACCATCATTTGAAAATCCTCAACACTACACATAGCTTCTTCTTTATGATCCTCCTCTATTTGCAACTGACATTTCATCATCCTCTCCTTCACCCACTGGAAGGGTTATTCCAAGGTGTCTCTCATGACAATAGCCTCATTTGTCTCCCTTGTCGAGGTATCCCTCTCATACTATAGAATGCTTGACTATTTTTTCAGGGCATCTCTCTCCATCACCAACCCATCTAGCTCACTAGATTAGATCTCTACCTTTGTAGCTTATAAGTCCTTAGTCATTTCCACCCTCAACACTATCAAGCTTTTCTCTCGACTTGTCAATATGTCAACACTTCACTGTTGTACCAAAAACCACAAGAATACTAAGTGTATATCCATACTAACATCATTTTTTAAGTCCCTTATTACCTCTAGGATGATAATTTCACATTCCCCCACAATCCCTCAAGTTCTAATTTTTTCCCATCCACAAGAAACACCTAAATCATGTAATTTCATCCGCAAAAGATATCAATCCTATTGTACCATGGCTCAATTGTACTATGAAAATATTGTGACCAACTTCCCTTGGCAAACTAGCCCAGTGAGAATGCAATCTCAAACTAATCCCTCCCCATAAAAATACAACCCCAATCTTGTAAGATTGTTGTCTACAACTCTATTCTACCATATCAATCATGTCATTCCATTCCCACTACCTTGAGCTATAAACCCATGCAACACATGTTGCATGGGAATACATTTTTACCTCCTACAAACTGCAATAAATACAAAATAATGAGTGAAAGGTCCAAGTTTTTTTATTTGTACCTCTATTGAATCTCTAGTGTTGTGTCATTCTTTCCACCACATGCACTCAATCTGATAGTCATCCTACAACTATCATCATTCTTATGCCCTAAAATGCTCTCAAGAGGGGTAAAAGGTGTTAATTGGCTTTAATTTATCTTTATTTTCCTCTATCTCATAGTCAAAATGAAGGGTAAAATCATTTTTTTACTCTTGTAAGGAGCTATCAAGTCCTAATGTTCACCATCCCTATTCTTTCCAAACCATTTTCTTCCTCATTTCATCCTAGGACTCCAATTTTAGTGTTGTTTTCACTATTGAATTGTGTTTTTATATTCTCCTTCCTCTCTGTGGGAGAAAAGTTTTGTTTGAAATGCACGATAGGCTCCCTTTAATGTGCATCCTCTCAAGAGGCCATCACTAACTCCTCCTTTTGTCACTTTAGATCAATTATCCAAAATTTCAATCCATTTGAGAGTTTTTTTGCTTCATTTTCTTTGTGTTGCCTATGTCTTGTTATTCTTTAGACTAATGTTGCTCTTGTACCACTCTAAAAAGAGGCAAAATGTAGACAGCTAAATTTGAAAATATAATTAATAAAATTTTGTTAGCCTAGCTACTTTTATTAATTAAATTAATATTACCTTTTAACTAAATTAATCTAATTTATTTATTGCACACATCTATCAAATAAAAAAAAATGAAATAATTTATCTTATTTGATTTATTTCTATAATTTTCTTCTTTGCTCCAAAATATAAATTAATTTAAATAATTAATTCATTTTTTTCACACATCTCCTAATTTTAACCTCCTTTCACCCAAACCCTCCAAACTAACCCTCTAACAATGCAACTAACCCAAGGTTCAAACCAAACTTATTCTTTTAACCTCTAATCAAACCAATCTCATCCTAACCTCCCCATATGTATGTATGTATGTATGTATATTTCTATTTTAATTAAATAGAAAAATAACCTCCATTTTTGTGACATCCCTACTAATTGGGCACCTAGCCTCCCCTCCATTTGTCATACTTTGGAATGTAAATTATCGTTATAAATGAAAAGTGTTACATTTTAGAGACCTCTTAAATAGACTTAAGTTTTTTTTTTTTTTAATTACTTTCTTAGTTATGTTAAGTTTATCTCTTAATCTTGAGTGTTTGTTATTTTTCTATGTAGACTCTTATCTTAGTTTGTTTAATCTTTTATTTTCTTGGATTTCTACTTCACACCATTAGTAATTGGAATGAAAGGGGAGATATTTATTCTAAAATAAAAAAGAAACCAATGTAATGTGCAAGATTATTAAAATAATTTAAGTACCTTTGGAGCAAATGCACTGTATGTATTCATTGAAGAAACTTAGGGTAACATAATTTAATAAAGATGTGAGAGTTAGTGCATTATATACTTCAATAAAATTGAAAACCTACACACAATTTTATGCCAAAGGTAAAGATAATCCACAAATCATTTCATTAGATTCTTTGATACATGCACAATTGTATCTAGCTTTATAAGCTAAAAGTAATTGTTTAAAAAATATGTCAAAGACACTAAATACTAACAATTATAATAGAGATAAATGTTTACAAATGGAATTAATCAAAATAAAGTTGAGATAAATGATCTAACAAAACCCTTAGTTGAAAGAAAATTCAAGTCAACTCCTTTTCTATTTGCAATAGATCTCAAACCCCTTATTGCTTATTGTTCAAGCATACAATTGTTGTGGCCTTTTGAAAATTTCTACATTGCATACCTTGTTATGTTTGCTCAAGAATGCTCAGCAAAAAGATATCATCCTACTTCATTAATTCCCCTACTATGCATTCTTTCGAGCATTCTAGGAATTGCCTTCATCATCTATATATCAATCATGATTGTCATTATTTTATTTACTATGTGCAATTCACTTTGGAAAAAAATGAGGAAATATATTTTATCAAACATTAAACAATGGTCACTTGGGTTGTGATGTGGAGCCTAACTAGACTTAGAGTTTTATTCGACACGGTTTCTCCCTAGATATTTCTATTGGATGACTTATTCTAGCCCTAATTTTGTAAGCGACAAAAGATTGTACAAAATGGCTTAGGGTTAGAGATTTCATAATGTATGGTGCTACTATAGCTTCTTGAGGTGGCATTGAGTTGTAAGGGATTGCACATTTTAATTACTAGATAATAATAATATTGGACTTGTTTTTGGTGGACATAGCCCAAAGATTGGATGAACCACATCAAATCTTTGTGTCTTATGTTGTCTATTATTTTCTGATATTAGTTATATTTGCATATAACTATTATTTCTATCCTAGTTAACCTTAACAAGTGGTATCAAAGCTAGACTGTTATTTTTTTGAGCTATTCTTTATAGGAATGTCTCATGGTTGAGTGGGAGCGATGGAAGACAAGGGTAAGCTAACGATTGAGAAGTTTAATGGGTACAAATTTTAGTCATGAAAAATGAAAATGGAAGACTATCTTTATCAAAAGGATTTATGGAAACCATTGGAAGGAAAAGCCAAGAAATAGGGAACTATGACAAATGAGGACTGAGAGATTTTACACAGAAAGACACTTGGAAATTTTATCTTTAGAAAATGGAAACCTTCCATTTAGGACTAGTTTAGCCCTACAAGCAGGTGCTCTGGGGTCATGTCAAGTACCTTGAGTGGTTATTTGACTTGATCTAGCTTTTTTCCCCTTTTTCTACTTCTCTCTCCCCTATTTCCAACCCTTTTCTGGCCACCTTTTCTAAAGATTTGAGATCTTTGACCCTCTAGGTCAAGGAAAACCTTTTAGTTCAAGGTCAACCTTGACTTTGGCCTAGGTCAAGGATGACCTCAACTCTAACCTAGGTCAGAGTTGACCTCAACCCTAACCCTAGGTCCAAATTTTAGGTTTTAGAGGTTTCAAGATATCAGGCTTTGAAAAAAATTATTTCCCACTTCCCGGTTAGCTAGTTTGGAATGGTATTTAATTTAGGTCCATTTCTAGGGGTTAAGGCTTAATTAGAATTTAATTCTCCTATGTTGGTCTCTCTAGAAGTTTGTGTCTTAGATTAGTATAAAAGGATTTCTTTCTCCCTCATTTTCATATCCATTTTTCCATGATTAAGCATCTACCTTCCATTTAATTTGAGAATAAGTGCAATCAAGTGATCAAGAAAGAAAGGAGAAGGAAAGAATTTGTTCCTCTTAAAGCATTCAAGTATCCAAGAATTCAAGCATTCAATTCATCAAGGAGATCCATTGATATCTATTAAAGGATTCAATCTCTTTGGAGCCCTCTTATTGAAGATTCTAACATCCACATTCATTCAAGCTTCTTTCTATTCCAAGATCCCTTCATTTTTATTCTTTATTCATGTTCTCCATAGATTTATTCTTTTGTGCATTAACCTTTGTGATTGATCAATTTGGATCTCTCCTTTGGCAATTTGGATTTAGAGGTAGATCTTATATCCCTTTCATCCCTTTCTACTTCAAATGAAGACTCGTTGTTTATCTACATTTTGGTGAACCCATTTATGAAAACTCTTTCTTTTTGGTGTTAGATTTGCATCTTGTCTTAGATGTTGCATATTTATAAAAGTAAGTTTCTTTTATGCTTAAGTTTCAAAAATAAAAAATAAAAATTGTAAAATTTCTTTAAAAATACAAAAATATTCATTTCTCCATGCTTTGTGTTTTCTTAGTTTAGTTCATTTGCATTGCATGGTATGATCTTTACTACCTTTAGTTCTACTTATAATATTTTGGTTTGAAGAATTCATAGACTTATGGGTGCTTTTGATCTAGAGTTTTCCTCTCCTTTCCTTAGGATCCCCAAGGACAATTTGATTATTCATGATTCCAACCCTATTATGGAGTAGAACTCTTCCCACTCATTTCATGATGCAGATGATGGTTTAAGAGTTCCTCTAGAACAATTCCAAAAACTTTCAACTGAACTTGCTAATATGTGTAATTGGCTTATTCAAGAAAACCATAATCAAGATTCTATTCAAACTATAGAGGATCTTAAGAAGTCCTTCATGATAATGATCAAGCTATTAATCTCCTGTGTGGTATCACTCACCTCATGCATTCAAATGTCAAACCTTTAGCTCAAAATTTTGAAGATTTGGGATTTATTCCTTTGGTTACTAGTGGCAAACCCTTTTCAATTCCTTTACCTAGTCTTCCTACTTATACCCCTCGTTTGGTGACTATAACAATTCCCTCTCTTTCTATGAGTGTTTCTCATGTATCCCTCCCTACATCACAACCTTCTTTCCATAATATTCATTTTATTATTCCAATCCTCTTCCACCTATGGTTATAAGTGTTCCTCTAGTTGTGTCTTCCATTCTTGTAATTTCTTACACTTTACCTAGTGTTTCTAACATTGATGTGCCTACTATTTCTTGTAATGATTCAACAATTATTAGTTTGGCTCAAACTATCTCATCTTTACAGCAAATTTCTTCCTTAGCTCAACAATTTTAGCATTCCTACTTGTGACATTGGAAGTCCTCTATCCTTAGACATCATTTGTACTCATGTTCCTTAGCAATTTGATATGCCTCATCTTGATAATTTAAATGGAAAACGAGACCACGTTACTCATGTTAAAATAGTTCAAATCCTTTGTAGTGACTACACTCATGACCATCGGATTTTAGCCAAGTTATTTTCTTGAATTTTTCATGATAAGGCCTTGCAATGGTTTTGTTCCTTGCCTCTTTATTCTATTGATTCTTTTCCAAAACTTTCTAATGTCTTTATTCAAAAATTTCAAAATAACATTGGTTCACAAGTGACTTTAAAAAAACACTAAGGAAAAATTGACTGAATTCGTTGGTAGATTTAAGCATTTGCATGCTCATATTTCTTATCATGTTCTCGATATTGATATTCAATTTATGTTTATTTCAAATTTGAAAAAGGATATTAGAGATAAGATTATTCATATTGAAATTGCCTTTTTTAAACAACTTTTTCTAGCGCTTCATCATTATCAATCACAAGTGAGCCAATTTGAGAGCAATACTCCAATGTCTCATGTTCTAGTTGATAAGAGTGATGTTGCTTCTAATCCGAACAAATTACAAAATCCTAACAATTGTGTTCAGATAAATAAACAAATGAATAGAGTTGTTGATGAAGTTGTTGTTGCATTTCACAATGCTACTTTTGCATCCACTACTTTTTGTTTGAATCATATGTTTAATCTTCTCTCTAAATCTTTACATTCTATTATGAATAGGTTGTTAACTACTAATATGATTGCTTTATCTCCTAGTCAACTTCTTTTACCTAATATGATTGAGTCAAAATCTTTTGATCCTAAAGCTTTTTATTAATACCATCATCAAAATGGCCATGATACTAAGAAGTTTTATTCTTTAAAACATAAGGTTTAAGACTTGATTGATTCTGATGCCTTATCTATTGATAATTTTCATGGTAGTGGGAACAAGTCTATTTCTCCTCCTAATCAAAACCTTCAAATCTATACAAATCCTTTACCTACACATGATACTAATGTCATTACTTAGCCATCTTCTATGGATATCTTTTATGATTCAAAGATGGATGATCTTAATCATATTGTCAACCATGTAGAGCATGTTGATTTATTGCAATTACTATCTCCACCTCAACCTCAAACTCACCCTCAACTTCAACCTCAAGTCACACAACAACCTTAGCTTAAATTAAAAACTCAACCCAAACCTCGAAAACTATATAAGATTAAAAGACCTTGGGAGCTCTTCATTACCTTAGATGATTATGAGATTATTAAAGCTCATGATTTTCCCCTTTACATTTATGCCAAAATTTCTAAGATTCCTACATGTGATTGTCTAGTTGATCCTATTGGAAATCTAATTAAAAAGATCATTGTGAGAAGAAGATTCATTGAAAGAAGGAGATTGTAGTTAAAAGAATGTTTTCAATCATTTTTTTGTCATTGATGTCAAACTTGCTATTTTTAGGAATGACAACTACTTATAAGATCCAAGTACTATCACTTAGTTGATTGATGAAGAGGATTTAATCAACAAGATGTAATAAGAGCACCTAAAGAAAATGATGAGTTATGGTTTTGTAATGAAGTGCAAAGATCAGCTAAGACAATGATTAAATGATGTATTGACAACATACTTGAAGATACAAAGGTTGGTCACAAATAGGAACACTAGAAGTATAAGTTGTAACAAGTTTGACTGCAAAGCTTAATTGAGTTCATCAGTGAGTGTTAAGCAAGCTAGTTCAAGCTAACCAAATTCACAGTTGGAGCTGACCAAAAGAAAAATATAGTGTGTGTTGAGTTAACTTTAGGTGCTGAGTGAAGTTCAAGTGCTGAGTAATATAGAAGGAGCTAAGAAAATATAAAATTTAGTGGATGCAGAGTGAATCCATAGTAGGTGCCAAGCATTAGTAAAATGTAGTCGATGTCGAGTAACAAAGTATGTGTCGAGCACTAGAATTTCAATAGTGTCGAGCTACTACATTATTGGAAATGTCAAAGATTTTCCAAATCTTAGCTGATAGAGTTGTTACCTTGACTTTTTTGAACCATTTAGAGGATAAGGATGATGAGCTAGTGGCATAGAATTCTATGTAAATTGTTTTTGAGTGAATTCAAGAGGATTCTTCATGATGTTTCTAGAAGGAACAAAATGTGGGTTAGATTCAATGAATCCTACGTAATCCATACAAATTTAAATCAAAGGAGGGAAGAATCAAGCGGGAAAAGAAGCTCCAAATTTCTATTTAAAGAGTCACAGACCAAGAAGCAAGAGTTGTTGGTGTGCTAATTTATGAAGTGGTTAAAGGGTGTCAAGGAGAAGGCATCTAGGAGAAGGAAGACTAGAGTATAGAGACTCTACTTCGATGAGTGGTCAAAAAGAGATGATTGCACTAGTACATTAAGCATGGAGACTCAAGGAGACAAAGCTTGAAAGGAGGGCAAGTTGTCAAGAGTAGCAGAGACTAAAGGCTAGGCAATGTTATGAGCTGAGAAGTGATCTGAAATCTGCAAGTTAAGTTGTATGTTGTAATCAGGTCAAAAGCCCTTATTGTTACTTTCTAGTAGTTGTATCAATAAGGGTAGAAGAAAATCCTATGGACTTAGGTTAGTTTAACAGTCATTTGTAAGTCCTTTAACAGGGTGACATTCCAAGTGAATGATCTAAAGTCCTCTAACTAGGCTCACTTCTAATAGGGTGGCTAAATCCTTTAACTAGGTCACATTTAATAATGTGTTGTAGCCTTTAACAGGGCGGGCCTTTCACAGGGAATCACTTTAGAAGAGTGAGAATTGAGTAGCATGTTACTGGTGGTTTTTCTCAAATTGGGTTTCCACATAAATCAATGTCTTATGTGCTGATCTTTTCATGTGTTATGCTTGCATGTTGATTTACAATAACTTGTTGATTAGGAATGTCTAAGCATGAATGAACGAATAGTTTTATGGGCACACTTTACTTGATGAAAAGTTTGAATTGGACATTTAGACCTTGAATAACTAATTTACCCCCCCTTCCAATTATTTTAAAGCATTTCTAATCATTGGTATTGGAGCCATCTACTGATTTAGTTTCAAGGTACTAGAAGCATAAAGATCAAGATGTCCAAGAGAGAAGTTCCCAAGTTGAACAAAGATAACTTTGTTACATGGCATTGTCTGATGAAATTGCACTTTGGATCAATAGGTGATTATGCAAGAACCTCAATTGGAATAAAGCATGTAGACCCAGTTGGACCTCTTATTGTATGATTTGAGGAAAAGGAAAGAGCACAATCAAGCAATGCTAGAGATTGCCTCTGCACTCAGCTATGTTGAATTTGATGACATCAAAGGATGTGACACTACATTCAAAATGTGGAAAGCCTTAATAGATATATATGGATGAGATTAGAATGTGCAAAGAGAAAAAAGAGAAAGCCTTAGAGGAAAGTTTGATGACATGAAAATAAAGGAAGGTGAAAATGTTGCTCAATATGTTGCTAGAATGAAAGAAGTGGTAAGTGCAATAAGAATTTTGGGTGGTCAATTGGAAGAAGAGATTGTCAATAGAAAATACTTGAGAACCCTACTCCTCATCAATGCTATTAGAGTTTCAGCCATTCAAGAGCTAAGGTGTGTACAAGGAAACACACTAACCTTTGAAGGTATAGTGAGAAGACTTACTGCATTTGAATTATCCAACTTTGATAACTACAAACCTAAGAACCTTGAATCTACTTTCAAGGCCAAGCTAACATTGAAAGACACTAAGGAGGTGAAATAAAAGAAGAGTAGAAAAGGAAAACATGCATCTAGTGATAGTAGCACAGATGAGGAAGATGTGGAACAGATAGAGGCACTCCTAGCTAGAAGATTCCATAGAGGCAAAGGTAAATTCAAAGGTAAGTTGTCTATCATTTGTTTTAATTGCAATGAAGTATGTCATATTGTGGCAAGGTGTACACAGAAGAAGAACTACAAAGAAAGAAACAAGTACAAGAACAATAGAGAAGATGATAGTAGAGATTAAAGGGACAAAGGAAAAAGATGCTACATTATTGAAGAAAATTCTTATGAGAATGATGATGAAGTATTCTATAAGGCTATGAAGGATGAATCAAATGAAGATGAAGCAATAGTGCTAGTAACCTATGTGAACAAGAATGACAAGTGGATCATAGATAGTGGGTGTTCACATCACATGACAAGAGATAAGAGTAAATTTATTACCTTTACTCAATATGATGGAAATAGTGTTAGATTTGGTAATAATGCTCCATGTCAAATCAAAGGAAAAAGTTCAATTAAACTTACAGAAAAAATTTCATGTGATAATGCATACTATGTTGAAAGATTGAACTACAATTTGTTGAGTGTATCATAGTTAGACAATGTAGGTTGCAAAGTAGAATTTTGAAACAAAACTGCCAAAATCTATGACACAAATGGAAATCTGATAGGAAAAGGTGAACAAACTAGGAGTAATTTGTTTTACCTAGATATGGAAGATGCAATATGTCTTGTTGTTAGAATTGATGATGTGTGGTTATGGCATAAAATACTGTGTCATGTTAACTTTGACAATTTGTTTAGCATTAGCAAAAACAAGAAAGTCAAGGGATTGCCAAAACTAAGAAAACCTAAAAATACAATATGCAAGCAATGACAACTAGGGAAGATGACCAAGTCAAGATTTAAAAGAAAAACCTACACCTCCAAAGAAGTACTAGAGCTAGTCCATAATGACTCATGTGGTCTAATAGAAGTGCAAAGCTACTTAGGAGACAAATACATAATGTTATTTGTGGATGACTATTCTAGGATGATGACTGCTATGATTTTAAAGAAAAAATCTAATGCATTTCAAATGTTTAAGTGGTATTTGGCTAGAGTTGAGAAGGAAACAAGTAAGAGTCTAAAATGCCTAAGATTAGATAGAGGAGGAGAGTTTACACAAAAATGATTTGAGATATTCTACAATGACAAAGGTATCAAAAGGAAAACATCAACACCAAGAACTCCACCTCAGAATGGTATTGCTGAAAGAAGGAATGGATCAATGATAGACTATGCAAGAACATTGATGATGGAGAAAAATGTTGCACTAAAGTACTGGAGAGAAGCTACAAGCACTACTATTTACACCCTAAATAGAGTCCAAGTCAAGAAAGGTCCAAATGTAACACCTTTTGAACTATGGTATTGTCACTCACCTAATGTAAAATATTTCAAAGTGCTTGGTTGTAAATGCTATATTCTTAAAGATACTAGGAATGGAAAGTTTGAAGCAAAAAGTGATGAAGGCATATTCCTTGGATACTCCACTAGAAGTAAGGCATATAAGTGTTTGAACACTAACACTAACAAGATTTTAGAGAATGCAAATGTAAATTTTGATGAACATGCAGAAGTCCAAATTGATGAGTCCAAGCAATCAAAAGATTATAGATCTTTTGTATACTTCTATGAAGGAATGCTTATGGAAGATGATTTTGTCAATCAAGTTGAGAATTAGCAAAAAATCTTAGTATCAACCGAGTCACAACTAGTGAATGTTGAGCTTCATTCAGAAGCTGAGTTGTAGAATAAAAAAAATGCACATTCTAACTCTAAAAATAGTAAATATGAAATAGATAATGAAATACCGAAAGGAGAAGAACAAAATGAATCTAAAGCCAAAGGATCAAATATGGAAAGAAAGATAGAACCAAGGTTAGCCAAGTATGTGAGGAGACATCACCGTATAGATCAAATCATTGGTGATAAGGATGCTAGACCAATGACAAGAAATAGACTCAGGAATGAATCATGTTTGTTGAGCAAGGTTGAGACCAAAATAGTGAAAGATGCACTTCAAGATGATAACTGGTATAAAGCTATGGAAGAAGAGATAGGCTAGATTGAGAAGAACAAAACCTAGACCCTAGTTCCTAGACTAGCTGATAAGAATGTAATCGGTACCAAATGGGTGTTTAGGAACAAACTTGATGAGAATGATATGATAACTAAAAACTATTGGTGTTTGAAAATGCTAGAGGGTGTTCAATTATCCCAGTGAGAATATGACACATCTAGGGCCAGCTAACTCCCATTTTCAATATGCCATTTCAAACACTAGGCCAACTATAAGTCTAGACCCTTCTTCTACTTTAGGCTCTGCTAAACCTAGGCAGGTAGACCTCAGATTCAATTGATACTGTACCAGTGCAACACATATCCCTGAATCTATTTACTATAGATTTTACCCTTGTATATCCTAATGACTCATGTAATAATCATAGATCTATGGTAGCTAGGTGCAAATCTATGAAATTTATAAGCTGAGTGAGGGCATCACATTTAGGTTCTTCAACATGAAAGGGAAAGAACATTTGATTAATAATGTTGAATTCAAAAAACCCTCAGATATGCAACAGTAAAACTTAATGATCCTATAACTGATCAATGACTTAACCATTGGGAAAATCCATGAATCAAATGCATACATATGGATATCTTATACTTATTTATATATTCAGATATACAATCTATCTATTTACCTTGTAAATAAACATATGTGCTCAATCTGAACCTCATTCTTACATGATATCCCCCTTAGTAAACTTGCAACCCTGTTGAATTCTCTAAAGGATTTACATAACCCCTTGGTTTATAAGCAACAATGAAATAACATACAACCTTAAGGGATTGCAACTATGACCTAGGCTCTTTTTTCAAATACCATAAACCATTGGAAATTCACTGAGACAGGAGATGAGAATTAGAATGAAACTAATGAAATTCTTGTTCATTTGTATTCATTTCCTTGAAACAATACAACCAAATGCATGGAATGAAAACATGAAAACACCTAACAGATCTGAACTATCTATATTAACCTTCCTAATGTTGTTCATACAAGAGAGAATATGCTAAAGAAAATGGTTTCACAGTAAAACACAAGAACCCTGCTAGTATTACCTAGAGCAAACTGCCAACCCCCAACAATGAGAAAGAGAGAAAGTGATATAGGAGAAAGAATTCCTGGATTTGATTAAACAATGACAAGTGTCCCCTTAGAATTCTTTCCATGAAGCTAAAAACATCTTTCTAATCCCTCCCCTCAACTGGTGAATCAAATCTTCAATTAGTTTTGCCACCAAAACCACAAAATATCTAAAATATCTGATTGAACAAATAACTGATTTGATTCCTGATTTGAACTTACAACATAAAATCAGTTAAAAAATGAACTCTAGAAGCATGCAAACTTTTCCAAAATTTGTTTTAGCATCAAAAAACTCTAATATATGTTCCCCAACTAATTTTGCCAGTCCATAATGAATTCTACCCTTTTTACTAAGAATGCCTCAGAAATTGCAAATCTACTTATAACTCAAACCGATGGATTGCTATGAAAAATCTAACCTCAAATCTGAAAAATTCAGATTGTCCCAATTCCAATGGTATACTGCACTACCTAAATTTTCATTCATTAATTCATCTCTAAATTTGAATTGATTTTATATTTAAATCTCCCTGCCCTCCAATCTGAAGATGCCATATGTCACATGTTGATTGGCTCTCAAAAATTGAAATATTAATTAATTAATTTCCAATCCTCGTAACACCAGAGGCATTTTAAATTTCCATTTTGTTCTCTCACACAGCCTTTTGCTTTACGTCCTTATGACCTTAGCATAAGATCGAGCTCTTTGAAAAATTGTTTTACGCTCTTACGAGTGGCTGAATGTTTTAATACTTCCATTTACACCCCTACGGGCATTAGTGTACCATTGGAAGCCTTTAAATTATACCTTATGCTCATAGGGGATGATCAATTTCAAAGCAACATGAAGCTTTGCACCTCCCACTTCTGACCTTACGCTAGGCGTAAGATCGTAGGACTTTCATTTTCACTTCTCGGGCATATGCAAGTCAAAACACATTGACTTTGGCCTCAATCTTAGTGCCCAGCTAGCTAACCATGGGTCCCACATGCATGATCGTTGCCTTTAAAAGGCCTCTATCTTGAAGACACAATGCAATGAGTGTCTTCTTGTATTTAAAATCACAAAATGTTTCCCATGTAGCCAATGTGGGATAATGCTCTTTTTATGCCGCTGCCTCTGTCTTCATATTGGAACTACACCTTAGTCTTCATTCACATTCTTTGTCTCCTTCTACCTTCACCATTGTGGAAGTCTCCCTCTATATTTTTTGCTTAGCATGTCTTGTTGAGTGAGCAACTTCCCTTCTGCATAGGCTTTTACACACGTGGGGTCTCATCTGAAATGTGTGGGCAGAGCTCCCTATCATTTGGTGACTACTTCTTATCTTTAGTGGAATTAGAAACCCCTCCTCTGGCTATGGAATTCATTCCTTGGATCTACGGCTTCTTTTTCCCCTAACAGCTCCCATTTTGTCATGTGTATTCCTTGATTTATTTTATATCCTTTTGCAGGTTTGACCATGTTGTGGGTGTCTATGTTTTCTCCAACGTGAGTTGTTTTCAAATACTGTTGGCTGCTATCTCCATTCAACTGGCATCTTGCTGCTACTAACTGGTGTGGTATTCTTTTTACATGCCCCTTTGTTTGCTACTTCTCACTATGGGTAGTGCCTTCTATTGATGTGTTTTGATTGTGTCTTTTCTTAACCTCTAGCATAGCCCTCTAAAATGGCTTTCCTTATGCATGGAGTGTTCTCTATTTTTTTCATATGTTGTGAGCTTCTTTTTAACACTAGCTATGGATTCATTAATATGTCTACTCTTGCCACAATTGATTGCGGCTTCCTTGCTTTATTTATGTGAGTACTATGCTAGCTCTTCTCTCAATGCCCTGCTCCCTTCAATGGTGCTGATCTTTATATTGGTGTGGAATTTTTTTCCATTCTCATGTGGCTTTGCATAATTTCAATACAAGTTTCTTTACTTGCATGGAATGCTTCTTCATACTGAGGCTTTCTTTGTCTTTGACTGCTAGCTACCCTTTTTAAAAGTGTGATCTTCTTCTATTTCTTTTGTTGCACGTGGAGTCTTCCACTATGTATGCCACTTATATCCCTTAAACACAACTCTCTGGCCATCTGTCTAGCTTCTGCAAGATTGAGCTCAAGAATAGGCTACTTTTTGCACATCTCTTTACTAAGAAAACTCATACTGGTGTTGACATCAATTGAAACTAATGCCTCTGTTTATTCAATGACTAAGTATCCTTCATTAGAAATATTCATTCTTTTGCATAGAAGATTAACAATTTCATTTTCTATGCCAAATTCATCAAATATTAAATTCTTTCCTGAATATAGCTCAACTCTGCTAACACAACTAGGAGCAAACTCTTGCAAATAACTAGTTACCTTATGGTAGGTATTTGGAGAATCAACCACCATTCTTCGGACCTCTTTGTTAAAAGATGCATCTCACCAAAATATAGATATGCAAATGACTTAGGATTGAGCTTTATCCAATTAGTAAATATCTCAAAGCATCTTATCCTATTGGGCAGATAAGAGATGAATCAATTAGAGAAAAAAGATCCCTTTTTTGACCATTGGATATTACTTCAACGGGCTATTCTTGAACATCAGTAGGGAATCATATTCAACAACATGCTATTCTTCTACAATGGTTTGGCAAATCTTCTCCTCAAGATGCAATTATTTTATCCTAGCATCAAATCAGACATTTCTTATAACCCTTCAAAATGCCACTTAAAAGTGATCCATATTTGAAATAAGTCAGATGCCATAATAACTTTAATGACAAATAGTCGGACCCTAAGTGGGTCCAGCTAAAAAAAATTCATTTTCAGACAATTGATATGCATATTGATCCACTGATCATCTCGAACTGATTGAAATCAATTTTGATCATTGATTGATTATCATTTTAAACTCATTTTATCCTTTTTACAACTACTCACTTTTGTCCCAGGAGGTTCATTGACTGGCCTTAAAAATTGATCGAAACCTCTGACCAGTCTCTGAAAACGGGCACATTAACTCTTTGTTTCACATTCTTGCACCCTATTGAATCTCATCTCATGAAAAATTTGAGGTCAAAAGATATTCATCGTCAAAGTTGACCTCTTAGAATTACCTGCGAGAAAACAAATCAAAAAACCATAAATTGGGTTTGGATTTGGCTTTAAAAACTAGGTATATGGACACTTGGATGTATGAAAACTGGGGCGTTGGTTTACTATCATGAGGTGAGTATGGATCTATGATTTGGGCTCATGAAAAATAATAGGATGCAAATGGAAAGCAATCAAAGTAGGCTACTTGAATTTACTGACTGGAAACAATGACAGGAAAGAGATTTTTGGAAATGGAATGAACCTGGAAAAGTGTGCAAATATATTCATCAAATCTTGCAAACTAACACACTTGGAGTATTTTTAGAGGAAAACACATTGGTTCAATCCATTCAATTTCACCTATCATGGATTAGGAGTTATGGCACCACAAACAGGGGTACTAATCAATCTGCAAATATTGACACTAGTAAAAAGATACAAATTACATTTGGAATCGCATTTGAAAATTGATCAAACAGATTTGTCATAAGTTGAAACTTGAAACATAATAGGTTTCTGACATCTAAAATGCAACGCAAAAAGAATTGCAACATTTTGGTCAACTGGTCAAAAGTTATAACACGTCAAATAGGGCTTTCCAGAATTGTGTGTAATGTGCATCAGCATGAAAAAAGTAAATGACCAACTTTGAGGGATTCAAAACCTAATCAAATGAAATTGAAACAACTTGAAATCTGAAACGTAGGTTCTCAGGTATGGACACTAGACATTCACAAAGTGGAAAATCACAAAATATTTCTGGGTGTGAGATATTCAATTGCAAACATGGCCTCCTGTCACTATTTGACACTTAGGTGAAAATGCAGATTTGATACTAGCTCAAAACGAGGCTTCACAAAATGGCTTGAAATGTCAATTTAACTTCATGGAACACTTAGACGCACTGAATGGAAGGTGTTAGAAACATTAAATACCTTACAAGGCTCAAAGGTATAGTTGAGTACGATCTCATCAAAAAGTATTTATAGGGCTCAATTTTCTCAGAATTGCTCAAAATTTGGACTACAATTTTGAGCACTAATAGAAACAAAGCTAGACTAGTTTGTAAAGGCTATGCACAAGAAGGACTAGATTATGGAGAAACATTTTCCCCTATAGAAAGAATGGAAGGAGTCAGAACATTACTTGCATATGCTACCTACAAAGGATTCAAAGTCTACCAAATGGATGTGAAGTTTATTTTTTTGAATGGTATACCGGAAGAAGAAGTCTACATAGAAAAATTAGAGGGATTTATTGATGATAGTAACAAGGATATGATTTTTAAACTACATAAAGCTCTCTATGGTCTGAAGTAAGCACCTAGATCATGGAATGAGAGACTGCACAAATATCTTGTGAAGATAGGATTTGAAAGAACAGATGACAATAGAAATCTGTACATCAAGGCTAAAAAAGGTAAAGACATTTTGATATCTAAAATATTTTTTGATGATATAATATTTAGAGGAAAATATGTCCTATGCAAAGATTTTGTTGATCAAATGAAACATGAGTTTGAAATGTCAATATTTGGAGAAATCAAATTATTTGTTGGATTGCAAGTACATTAATTGAAGCATGGCATATTTGTGACCCAATCCAAATACATCAAGGAGATACTCAAGACATTTGGATTAGAAGACTCAAAACTAGTCAGCATACCAATGGTAATAGGACATAAGTTATCCAAGAATGATGAGTCAGTTGAAGTGAACTAGACAATGTATACATCAATGATTGGAAAGTTGTAGTATGTTGTACATAGTAAACCAGATATTGCATTAGCTATTGGAATAGTGGCAAGGTTTTTTGCTAACCCAAGAGAAAATCATCTAATGGCAATGAAAAGAATACTGAGGTGCCTAAAAAGAATTGATGACTTTGGTTTATACTACAAGAGGAGTGAAAAGTTTGAACTAAGAGCCTACATTGATGCAAATTGGGGAGGTAATATTGATGATAGAAAAAGAACTAGTGGAGGAGCACTTTTCTTAGGTAAAAGATTGGTTACCTAGACTAGCAAAAAGCAAAGTTGTACTTCACAGTCCATAGCAGAAACTGAATATGTTGCATTTGCTATCAATTGCACTAATATTGTATGGATCAAACATTTGTTGCAAGGTATGAAGGAAGAGGTGAATGAGTATGTGGTACTTTATCATGATAATACAAATTTCATCAACATATCAAAGAATCCTATGATGCATGCCAAAACAAAGCATATTGCAATCAAGTATCACTATGTAAGAGAATTGGTAGAAGACAAGCAAGTGAAGATGAAATATGTTAGCTCAAAGGAATAGATTTCTAACATCTTTACACAAGCTCTACCTAAAGATGTTTTTGAGTATCTTAGAGGTAAGTTAGGGGAGATACTCCTAGCCAAGGCTACTTGAAGCAATAGCAAGACTACCCTGCATCAATTGAGTTGATTGTTAAAATATTACACATTGATGCAGAGGATACTTACTTAGGGATTTGCCTAAAGTAATCAAAGTACTAAAGTTCTAAATCAGTCACAAGCAAGGTGACAAAGGGAGAAATTAAAAGAATGTGCAAATGCTACACTTGCATGTTAAGATGTTGAGATAATATGTCTTTGGCATTGTTGACAAAGAGGGAGAAATAGTAGAAAATGATTCAACAATTGATGGGAGAAGAATGAAAAAGAATGAAGATTGAGAGAGAAATAGCAGAAATGATCTACAGTTGTAGAAGAAGTTGATATCGGAAGAGCAGAAGATGAGCAATGCATATAGAGGGAGAGAATGTAAGAAGGGAAGAAAGGAAAGAAAAAGGATACATCAGGTAAGGGGGAGATTGTTGAGATGTGAAAACTGATGGTAACAAAATTTCTTTTGGCATTTGACTTCCTATTCTAACCTAGTTAATCTTTTGATAACATGGTTGAATAGTTTGGTCTAATGGTTGATCAATTTGGTTTTTCATCAATGCCAAAGAGGGAGATTGTTGGAAATCTAATCAAAAATATCATTGTGAGAAGAAGATTGATTGAAAGAGGGAGATTTTTGTTAAGAGAATATTTTCAATCATTTTTTTTCAATTGATGTCAAAAGTACTATTTGTAGGAATGATAATTTATTATAAGATCCAAGTACTATCACTTAGTTGATTGATGAAGAGGATTTAGTCAATAAGATGTAACAAGAGGACCTAAAGGAAAGGATGAGGTATGGATTTGTAATGAAGTGCAAGGATAAGCTAAGAAAATGGTTAAATGATGTATTGACAACATAGTTGAAGATATAGAGGTTGGTCACACTTAGGAACACTGGAATTATAAGTTGTAACAAGGTTGACTACAAAGCTTAACTAAGTTCATTAGTGAGTGCCAAGAAAATTCTCAGTTCGAGCCGAGTAGAAGCAAAATCTAGTGTGTGCCAAGTAAATTTTAGGTGCAGAGTGAAGTTTAAGTGCTAAGTAATATAGGATTCAAGCAAACAAAAAATTTAGTGGATGTCAAGTGAATCCATAGTAGGTGTCCAGCATCAGTAAAATGTAATTGATGTTGCGTAACACAGTTTGTGCCGACTACTAGAATTTCAATAGTGTCAAGCTGCTGCATTATTGAAAATATCAAAGATTCGCCAAATCTGAGCTGACAGAGTTGTTACCTTGAATTTTGTGAACTAGTTGGAGGATAAAGATGATGAGCTGGTGGCATAGAATTCTATGTAAACTATTTTTGAGAAAATTCAAGAGGATTCTTCATGATGTTTCTAGAAGGAATAAAATGTGGGTTAGATTCAATAAATCCTACCTAATCCATATGAATTGAAATCGAAGAAGGGAAGAATTGAGCAGGAAAACAAGCTCCAAATTTCTATTTAAGGAGTCACGAACCAAGAAGCAAGAGCTATTGGTGTGCCAATTTGTAAAGTGGTTAAAGGGTGTTAAGGAGAAAGCATCTAGGAGAAAGAAGACCAGAGTATAGAGACTCTACTTCAATGAGTGGTCAAAAAGAGATGATTGCACTAGCACATTGAGAATGGAGACTCAAGGAGACAAAGCTTGAAAGGAGGGAAAGCTGTCAAGAGTAGCAGAGATTGAAGGCTAGGAAATGTTATGAGTTGAGAAGTAATCTAAAAGCTACAAGTTAATTTGTATGTTGTAATCAAGTCAAAACCCCTTATTGTTACTTTCTAGAAATTGTATCAATTAGGCTAGAAGAAAATCCTATGGACTAAGTGAATGATCTAAAGTCCTCTAACCAAGCCCACTTCTAACAAGGTGGCTAAATCCTTTAACTAGGTCACATTTAACAGTGTGTTGTAGCCTCAAACAGGGCAAGCCTTTCACAAGGCGTCACTTCATAAGAGTGAGAATTGAGTACCATGTTACAGGTGGTTTTTCCCAAATTGGGTTTCCATGTAAATCACTGTGTTATGTGTTGATCTTTTTATGTGTTATGCTTGCATGTTGATTTATAGTAACTTGCTAATTAGGCATGTCTAAGCATGGATGAATAGTTTTATGGGCACACTTTACTTGATGAAAAGTTTGAATTGGACATTTAGACCTTGAATAACTAATTCACCCCCCACAACCCACCCACATTCTAGTTATTCTAAAGCATTTCTAACAAATCCTACATCCTTAGTCAATGTTACTACTGAAGAATTTTTTTTTAATTGCAACATGATTCTTATGATACATCTGATGTGTGGATTCAAACTTGTAATGGTTTTCTTTATCCATCATTTGGTTTTGTTAATCTTCTGGTTGAACTTTGTGATAAAATTGTGAACATTTCCTTTGTTGCTGTTCATGTTGCTAATCAATTTCAAGTTAAGCTTGGTTTGCCTTGGTTGAATGCCATGCATATTATTTCTTATACTACTCATAAGTGTCTTAAATTTTTTCATGATGAATAAGTGAAGATGATTAACCATAGTTTATATCAACCTTCTAGGCCCAAGGATTGTGCTATAATTGGCTTCTTTTAGCATTCAATACTTAATTCATGTCTTTCTTGACTTGATAATACTTTTTTCTCATATCAAACATATAATCATTGCAAGATTATCAAGTTAAGCATGCCTCTAATGGATCTTAATCATGGTATTTTTCCTACACCTTCCATACCTCCTTTATCTATAGCTTTTGGTTCTATTAATTAAGCTCCTAGTGTTGCTTGTCAGTCTCCTAAGAATCCTATTAATCTTCCTATAGAATCTAGTAGTTGTTCCTCCTAATTCTCAAGATATTTCAAACAAGAAAAACTATAATCAATTTGCTAGTGAATTTCATAAGAAGGGTCATGCTCAAGCTAAGGCCCATACTTTTGTTATCCAAAGTTCTTTACCCTCTTTTGATCAACCTATGCATGATGTGTGAGAAGAAGTTAATGCTAACAATGATGCAAGATTATGATGATTCTATTCATATCTTAGATCCTATTTTAATTAATCTAGATGAAGAAGATACTCTTGATGATGTTGATGATGTTAATGATTAATATGAGACCATTTACATTAACATTGATTTCCCTAATATGTTTTCATCACAATTGACAATTATGCCTAGTATCGAACATGATGATTCTCAAGAGGATCCTTTTTTGGAACTAGCTATCATCCCTATTATGTTGGATATAATCACTCTTGTGAGTTACCCACCTACCCTAAATGATATAGAACAAGATGGGGAGAGTAGGCGACACCTTTGATTGGCTAGTTCTTCATGGTAGTGTTTTGTGTGTTTGTTTGTCGTACTGTACTTCTACTATGATGTGTTTGTTAAATGTTTGTTAGATTATTTTATAATACTCTTGTTGCTCTATTGGTGCAAGGTGATAAAGGAATCAAACTTTTTGTGCTACTCTTCTATATGTATCTATTTTTCTTCTATATGTTGTTTCATGTTATGTTGTACCTATTCTTTTGTTCATAAAAGTTTCCTTATGTAATCTACTTGGATTTTTAACTTGGTAGCACTGGTTCTTTTTGGTCTCCATGTCATGGTTTGAAAAGATTCTTCTCTGTAACTCTTCAAATTTGTTTCCTCCATTGTGATTGTAGTTCTACTTTCTTTGGGGAAGGACATCACTTCATTTGCAATAATATGATATATATTATCTTATGATCATATTAACCCCATGGAAGGTAGGTATCTTTTGTGTTCTACGTATGTTTATGTGGTATGTCCCTTGATTTTTCTTTATTTGGCGTAATCTCATAGTGGAAACGTAATCAGTGGAGTTGTTTATGTTTCTATTCAAGCCATTTCTCTTGGTAAAGTGTTAGAAATGACTGTAAGGTGGGGATATACACTCTGCTCACTCATTGCACACCCACACACTTTCAATATAAATATATTTTTCAAGGAACTTCTCTTCCTTTATGGATTAGTGACCAATCCTTAAGCCATGGATTTTTATTTTTATAGGATCTCTTGATCCCTCCAATTTCAATTTTTTTTTATCCCTTAAGGTCAAAGGTGTCCTTAAGGCTGGATCTCTTTTGCTTTTTGTTTTACCCTTATGGAATAAAACATTTCTAAGAGTGAATCTTTCATGGTTTGAATAGTGAGTATCCACATTCACTAGGTGGTACAATTCCATCTTTCTAGTTGCATTGTTTTCTTGTGTGGTTCACAATGGGACATAGGTTCTCATTGGCTGAGATAATCTCTCTCTCTCTCTCTCTCTCTCTCTCTATTTTCTAGAGATGTCTCTCTTATTATGATCTTGGAGTTGATGACGACTTGAGTCTCTGGGTGCTTGAGGATTTCTTGGTCTCTTTCATTTCAATAAGATTATCTTTTCATTATGATTTCCTTTACCAAGAGTTTGCATCAAGTCCATACTCTTACTAAAGTGGGGCCTAAATGTATCATCAAAAAATGGAAGCACTCCATTTAGGACTAGTTTAGCCCTATGAGCAGGTGGTCTGGGGTAATTTCAAGTGCCTTGAATGGGTATTTGACTGGATCTAGCTTTTTCCCCACTATTTTGCTTCTCTCTCCCCTATTTCCAACCCTTTTTTGGTAGTCTTTTCTGAATATCTGATATCTTTGACATTATGGGTCAAGGTTGACCTCAACTTTGACCTAGGTCAAGGATGACCTCGACCTTGACCCTAGGTCCAAATTTGAGATTTTAGAGGTTTTCAGATATCAGCCTTTAGAAAGTTTTATTTCCCACTTTTAGGTTAGTTGTTTCAGATTTCAAAATGGTAAACTCTTAAATGGTATTTAATTTAGATCTATTTCTAGGGGTTAAGACTTAATTGGAACTCAATTCTCCTATGCTAGCCTCTCTAGAAATTTGTGTCCTAGATTAGTATAAAAGGGAGCCTTTCTCTCTCATTTTCACATCTATTTTTCCATGATTAAGCACCTATCTTCCATTGAATTTGAACACAAGTGCAATCAAGTGATCAAGAAAGAAAGGAGAAGGAAATAATTCATTCCTCTTAAAGTATTCAAGTATCCAAGCATTCAATCATTCAATTCATCAATGATATCTATTGATAGCTATTGAAGGATTCAATCTCTTTGGAGCCCTCTTGTTGAAGATTCTAACATCCACATTCATTCAAGCTTCTTTCTATTCCAAGATCCATTCAAGATTGGTGTTGAAATCTAATGAAATTGATTTGAGACATCCTACATTCAATTCTACATTTATTTGGAGCATCCATACATGTGGATTCAAGGATTCAAATTCTCTACAAGGATTTCAACATAAGCAAGGTGAATAGTTCCATTTACTTTGCTTATTTATTTTGCAATTTCAATTCCATTTTTAAAGGTTAATTCCAAAATAGGATTTGACAAAGGTAAATCCCTCATCCAAAAAAAAAAACCTCTTTTTCTTGTAGGAGCAGGTATGAGACAAAAAATATTAGTGGAGATCTGAGTACCCTTTTTGACAAACTTTTAGGATTTATGAACAGAATTTTTGTTGAAGTAGTGTAGTTAAAAGTTGACTTTTTGAGGTAAGATTGTACCCCTAGGTAAGATCTTACCCTAACTTTGGGTCAAGGTCAACCTTCCTTAGAAAGGCAAAAGGTTTTTAGGTTTTCTTTGTTTCTATGTTTCTAGTCAAAATTCAATTGCAAAATTTCCCAAACTATATGTAAACATTAGAAAACAACATTTTCCAGAATTACTCTACCTTAAGGTTGGTATTTGTTTTCAATTCAATCAAGATTTCAATGCATACTTTCTACATCAAAATATAAGTTATTCTTCTTTATTCATGTTTTCTCCACATATTGATTCTTTTTTTGCATTAACCTTTTTGGTTGATCAATTTGGATCTCTCCTTTGGGAATTTGGATTTAGAGGTAGATCTTATAACCTTTCATCCCTTTCTACTTAATATGAATACTAATTTTTCATCTACAAAAGTATATTCTTATTCTTGGCACCATCAATGACATTTAATATTTTAAAAGCAACAAAGATGAAAGAGTAGATGTGAACTCTAGTGAAACTGTATGAAAAGCCCTTTGCTTCAAACAAGGAATTTCTCATAAAATGTTTAATTAATATGAAGATGGTAGAATGTTGATCTATTGTATCATTTAAATGAGTTTCATATAGTTAATAGTTAGTTATTTTCTATGAATGTCAACTTTGATGAAGAAATTAGGGCTCTCTTTATTTTGTGTTCTTTTCCTAAAAGTTGGAATGACTTGGTAATGGTTGTGAATAATTTTGTTTCTAGATTGAATACCCTCAAATTTGATGATGTGATTGGTCTTATTATAAGAGAGGAAACTCATAGGAAAACCTTAGGTGGATCTACATCAGGAAGTGCTTTGAATTTACAAAGTAGAGGCAGAATGACTGGGAGAAGAAATAATTCTAGAAATCTTGGAAAATCAAGAGGAAATTCAAATGGGGGAGAGGTCTCAATCTAGAGGACTAAGAGATTGTTGGTACTATGGGAAACTAGGGCATAAGAATAAATATTTTTGGACTCAAAGAACAATGAAGGAGATAAATGAGAAGAGAAAAAGGAGGAAAATGTGATGACTAACACATCTAAAGAGGATTGGTGTGACAACTAGTCTTTCTCCTACCCTAGCTTCCTCTAGGGTCACCTTAGGTCTTTCACTTGACTTGATACGGTTTCTAGTTACCCTATTCTCCTTAGGATCCTAAAAATTAGAAACTAATCCATTCAACTAGTGCACACTAATTAGTAAGAACAACTCTCCATCACCATTCACTAAGCTTGATTCAACCTTTCCACTTCTTCACACAAAACTACAACCAACCCCAACAACTCAAATGACACTCCGAATGGAAGAATGATTATCTAAGAAGGCATTATTATTTCCTTCAAGGTCCACAACCATAACCAAACTTGAAACCTTAATCAAGTTCCAAAAAGCATGCAAGACTACACAAAAATGTGTGTGATAGGACTACAAGCAATTAGCCCTCCTAATGAATAAAATCCCAAATATCTTGCAAAATTCCTTAACAAGGGTAAAATAAACCATTGATCCAAACATCCTTTTCAAATAACTCAAATATTTTTTTGGTCTAGGGTTCTCAACTTGTCTATATAGTACGACCATAAATTAAGCCCAAAACCAAGGGTTTTAAGGGTTTAACAAATTGTCTAATAAAAGGTTTGTTTTTTCCTCCATATAACTTTCACCAATGCCTCTCATTGAATTTGGGGCTTCATTGTATCATCTTTCAACACACTCCAAGCTTTAGTTGAAGTATCTCAAACATTCAACAACTCAAAACACCTCTGTTGTATACTATTATCCCTAGCCATGCATCACTGGCTCACCCAGGGAATCAACATAAAAATAATTCCTTAGCTTTTTGGGGCCTCTCCTTCACTATAAAATATGTAAAAAGAATCATCTCTGAATTCCCAAGAGATCATATAGATCCTACGATAGGAGATGGACTTATGACTCTATTTTGTTCCAACACTGGATTCAGAACAATAGGAAATCAAGAACCAAAATAATTTATTCAAGCAACTAAAACCTCAAAAAAGAAAAAAAGGAAACTAAATAGAATCAAAAATCAAACTCCTATTAAACTTCCAAAAATATCAATTCCAAATCTAATCCATTAAAGTGCCAAAATCCTCAAAAGCATAAAACTATAACTATAAACTTGTGACTCGGTCCATACACACAGAATTTGCTCAAACTTCCAACATTGTAAAAAGGTCAAGGATGGCCTTATAAACCCATCCCAACTCTTATACTAACTTTTTTAGACATTTATTTACTCCTAACTACAAATTTTCTCGAATGCAACAAAATGTCAATGTTGTCAATGACAACACTAATAATTTTTTAGCAATTTTTACATCTTTGAGTGTTTGACACTCAAACTTGCTCCAAAGGTTTCCAAACCTTGCCAAAAGAATTAAATGGATGAAAAACATCTAAGAAGGCCCTAAAAACACTTATTTGACCATTCTATCCTCCTAAACACAAATATGCTCAATTTAGGCCTAATTAAGCAACTATGAGAAATTTAGGCCTGATTAGGCTTTCTCACCTTAACTCAACTCAATTGAGGATTAGGTTAACCTTATTATTCACCTACTAGTGTGGCTAGCACCACTACAAGAAAAAATATCCTAGGCACCCTAGGTCTTTCATGAGCCCACCTAGGTGCTCCTGCACCATACTCCCCACAAAAGAAAACTATGTCACTCATATGGACAATAGGTCTTGATGGATGCCTACCTTGTTGAAGTCATCCTTAGCAACCCAATTTGTTTCTAAATCAAGCTTTCCCTTCCACTTGATGAGATGCCCCATATACACCTAGTGCCTGGTGGCCTTCTTAACTCTAGAATCCAACACTTGTTTAGCCTAAAAATTTCTTGATGAAGGTACTATGGCATGCTCTAAATCAGTACTGACCCCATGACTACTTTGAGGTACTGTACCCTTGAACTCAACCAAATATTTCACATTAAAAATAGGAGAGATGCCCAATGCTCATGGAAAATCAATTTTATAGTAATTGGCTCCATATTTGGCTATGATCTTGCAAGGTCCCACTCTTTTCATTTGTAACTTAGTTGGTACACCCTTTTTCAACCTAGACTTGTTCAAATGTACCATAACATAATCACCAAAAACAAATTGAATCTCTTTCCTTCTTTCATCCACCTTGGCCTTCAACTTTTGAGTATTGTCTTGGATAGCCTTCTTGGATTTCTCTTGGATTTCTTTCATATTTTGGGCAAAATATTCAACATGTCCACTTCTGTGCTCCATTCCTCACATGTCCATTGACTCCCACACACACACCTTGGATGCATCTCATACACAATTTCAAATGGGCTTTTACTTGTGGGCCTATTCCTACTATTATTGTAAGCATACTCTACTTAGGGAATGATCACATCTCATCTTTTCCCATACTCCTTAGCTAGGCATCTTAAGAGATTACCTAGTACCCTATTAACCACCTTAGTTTATCCATGAGGGTGGTATGTTGAACCAAATGACAAGTTTTTACCAAGTTTGATCTACAAAGTCTTCCAAAAGTGATTCATGAACTTTACATTCCTATCTAAAACTATGCTCAATGGAATTCCATGAATCCTTAAAACCTCCTTAAATAATAGGTGTGTAATGTGGCTAGCATCATTGGTAGTCTTACATGGAATGAAGTGCCCCATCTTATTGAATCTATCAACAACTACATAGATATTGTCATAGCTATGTTTTGTCTTAGGTAGTCCTACTATGAAGTCCATTCTCACACACTCCCATGGCCTATTTGGGACTGGTAAGGGCTGATAAAGACCTACATTAGTCATTCCACCTTTAGCTTTCATACACACCATGCACAGCTCAAAAAACCTAATCACATCTCTAAATAGTTTAGGCCAATAAAAGAACCTTTGAAGCAATTCTAGAGTCTTTCTTACACCAAAGTGTCCACTTAGGCTTCCATTGTGCTTCTCATATATTATGTTCTTCCTTATTGAACCCCTTAGTACACACAAGTAATCTCCCTTAAATAGCAATCCATTTTGTAAGGTAAATTTAGAAAACTTACTATGAAAATGGTTCTCAAAATTAGAAAATATCTTATATGCCTTTGCAAAATCTTCATCCTCCTTATAGAGACTATTGAAGCTCTCTATCCTAATGCTATGCAACCGAACTTCTTGGACTATTAACAACCTTCTTCTTAATGCATATGTCACCTTGTTGATTTGCCCTTTCCTATGCTTAATTGTGAAGGTGAAAGCTTGTAGATACTTCATCCATTTCAAGTGCCTATTGCTTAACTTTTCCTAAGTGTTAATATAGCTAAGATATTGATTGTTAGTAAACACAAAAAATTCTTTAGGCAATAGGTATTGTCTCCACTTCTTAAGATACTTAACTAGGGCATAGAGTTCTAAATCATAGGAAGAAGACTTTTTTTTGGCCTCATTAAGTGTTTCACTAAAGAAGGCTACTGGCTTACCTTCTTGGCTTAATACTCCCCCTACTACAAGGCCACTTGCATCATACTCTATAGTGAAAATTTTCTCAAAACTAAGTAGTTGCAAAATAGGTTGGGTAATTATTTATTTCTTTAACATCTCAAATGATTTCTTAGCTTCTGAGGTCCATTTAAACTTAGACTTGACCCCACCCTTTATGGTATCTAGAAAAGGTGCACATATGCCACTAAAATTCCTAATGAATTTTAATGGAACTAAGCTAGACCATAAAATTTTTTTACCTTAGTAGATGTAGTAGGTGATGACCAGTTGAGGATAGCAACAACCTTCTCTTGATCCATCTTCAAGGATCCCTTAGACACCACAAAGCCTAAGTACACAAGTTCTTGCTTGAAGAAGTCACACTTCGCAAGGTTTATAGAAAGCTTGTCCTCATGAAGTCTATGCAATATTTCTTCCACATACTTGATGTGATCCTCCTTGGTCTTGTTAAATATTAGTATGTCATTTAGATATACAACTAGAAATCTCCCAATGAAGTCTTTAAGCACCTCATTCATGAGTCTCATGAATGTCCTAGAAACATTAGAGAGACCAAATGGCATCACTAGCCATTCATATAGCCCATTTGTTGTCTTGAATGTTGTTTTCCAATCATCTCACTCCTTAATCCTAATATAGTGGTATCCACTCTTCAAGTCCAACTTTGTGAAGTATATTTCTCCTCCAAGACAATCCATTAGATCTTCAATCCTAGGTATGGGAAGCCTATACCTGATTGTGATCCTATTTATATCCCTTGACTCTATACATAGTATCCATTTTCCTCCCTTCTTGGATGCCAGTACAATAGGGACTACACATGGTCCTATGCTCTTCTTGATCAAACCTTGGTCCATCAGTCCTTGCACTTGTCTTGCCACCTCCAAATTTTGGTCTAGAGTAAGATTGTATGTTGCTTTTTTGGAAAAGATGCACCAAGTAAAAAGTCTATTTGATGGCTCATCACCCTTCTAGGAGGTAAAGTATTAGGAGTTCCATCACTCAATGGGTCCTTGATTATCTTCTCTTCTCCTTTGGACATCAACACAACTACAAAACTATGGTTCTCATCATCCTTGAGGTGTTTGAAAAATTCCTTCCCACTAAATAGAAATACATTAGGCCCCTTTAACTTTGATTCTTCTCCTTCCAAAAAAGATTAGATTTTGAAAGTTCTATTAGAAATAGATAATACTAAGAGGGGGGTGAATTAGTATTCTACAATATTTTTCCCATAAATGAATATTGTTAATTACTTTATAACTTACATATGAAAGTAAACTAACAATATTAAATAGTAAATATAACCATACACATGGAGAACTCATAATACTATTATTTGTTAGCTAGGGAAACCTTGGCCAAGGGAAAACCTCGGTGGGGATGATATCCACTAGATGATTCACTAAAAAATAGAATTCAGTTAAGGATATTGACCTTGTTAGGAGTATATGAAGTACATATAGTGTCTCAAGTCCTTGTTAGAGGACTAGACCTTGTTAGAAGCCTCAACCCTATTAAGAGTTGGTAGATCAATTACAATGTATAAAAGAAGAGCCCATTGTCCTAACATGCAATTATAAAATATAGTTCCTTCACAAAATAGATATACATACAATACTTGCCTTCTACTACAACTTTTACTTGCTTTGATCTTACATCAAATTTCACATCATATAAGCCTCACAAATGGTTCTTTCTAAACAAAAGCTTGCACCCTAGCCTAGGGGAATACTTCTCAGACAACCTTGTCTAACATGGAAACAATCTTGAAAGTGTGGGACTTTGTGACTTGAGATTGAGTCTCCAAAGAAGGTTTGTTTCCTTGACAATCAAGATGCACCTAACTAATCTTTGAGATGAAAAGGGAGAGGGAATTCATATAATAAAATCTAATCTAGAGGGTGATGCACCAAATAGTATGTGAGTCCACTTCTTTTCCAATGAATGCACTAAAACTTAAGAGATATCTTCTCAAAATATACCATTATGTACACCTTTTCAATATTTTTATCATAAATATACCAAAGATAACATGATCAGAGAAGAAATAATATGGACTCACTTGATCTAATCAGTCACCAAGTATGAACATGATCGTATGATATTTCAATTGTCAAATACATTTAGCAAGTGAGGCCACAGGAATGTGCACACACTTGGCTGATAGAGAATGGATACAATAGAGAATATCTCTATTGAGCATAGGCAAAATTATAGAGGACCTCCAAAAATCAAAAAATAGAGAGCCCCTTAAGAAAACAACAAAACTTGCTTTTATAGTTCAAGAAAAACTCTTGATTGCTTCACAATTTAATTCATGCATTTAAGAGTGTCAGAGGATGATTAGATGAAAATTGGGTGATAGATTGGATCTAGAAATCTACAACCCTAGCTAGAAGAACCCTGTTCCTGACATGAAATGACACCATTAATGCAAAACTCCCCTCAAAATGGATAACCAAGAGATAGGTATCATGTCTTTCATATCTTTTAAGCATGGCCATAACTCTGGAGTGGTTGGGATCGATCATGGAGATTAGTTCACACAGGAAAGCCATTACTTCTCCCCCCTTGGCTTAACAAATCAACAAAATCAGAAGGTCAATTGAGTCATTAAACCAAGATGAGCCATGTGGACCAATCATTTGTATATTTTTTCCACCTCATGGAGTCTTCAAGTGCTGACCTCTATGATCTTATGATCATCATATATCGTAAGATTGTAACCCTTCTTATCATCTCTTGTGACCATATGCTTCTACAATGCTATGAAAACTAAATATGTATCATCGACATCTCCTAGAATTAGCTTCACGATCATACACCAAATTGTAAGATTGTGGCACAAAAAATTAGTCGTGGCATTGTAGCTTTGACTTTTCACCCTTGTGATCCCATGATAAATAGCAACTAAAGAAAATGAGCCCACCCAAACACATGGTAGAACCTCCCCATGTCACTATAACTAAAGATTGATCATTTTCCCAAAGCAACATAATGAGAGACATTGATCTTGCTCCATCTAATGGCCCAAAAACATGTAACCAACCTATTGACTATGCTAGAACCTAAACCAATTAGAACCTGCCCATATGCCAACTTATCTGACATTGATCCACCTCACTTGTCGTCCACAAGGAAAATAGGACCCATAATCCATGTGGTAAGTGCTCACTATGTCGCATAAATTAAAGTACTCGTAGCTTTCCATAAAGACATAGCAAGGACCATCGATCCTAGGAAGATCAATGGCTGGGAAGATGTACGATGCACTCTATTAGAACTGAGGAAAGGGGGTCCACCATGCCACATGTCCATTTTTTTCTTTGTCACATAATTTAGAATCCTTGCATCTTGAGAAAGTGAGAAAGCAACAACCCTCAATCCTTTTCGATCTGATGTTGGATAAAGCAACAACCTAGGAAAATATATAACATAAGGTCTTGAAAGATTTATTTGTGTGTCCTCATATATTTGAATATCTAAATGTATGAACATTACTGAGTTCAAATTTTGTGAGGCCTTACCTGGACCGTCATGGTATAGATGACACATTTGCACTATGATACTTCTAATTCGATGTTTCGATACACTTTTGTGACTATAAGGTTTTGTCATTTCAATATTTGCATTTTGATAATCTACACATTAGGACCTATTTGATATAATTAATGATTCCATTTCATGTTCTAAATTATCTCAAGTAGAGATTGAATTTGTAGGGATGCTTCAAATGTCAATTATAATGTTAGTGTTAAAGGATAGATTTTGTTGTGCAATAAAACTTAATATTGTGAATGGGATGATCAAATGCATATGGATGTAACTTTATGACATGATAGAATTAAGTCATGATGAGAATGTGAAATGTTAATTTGGATATGATAATTTATGATATGCAGATAAATGTTAATTAGATTATGATGATTTGTGATATGTAGATAAATGTTAATGTGATTATGATGATTTATGATATGTAGATTTTGACATTCTAACATTTTGAATGAATATGGGTTACATTAAAAATTATATGCATTTATGATATTTGTTTTATATGACCTCCTTGGACTACTAATGCATGATTTTAATATGCAGAAAGTGAAACCATGGAAATTTTGGGGGGAAACAAGATCCAAACCTATGTGAACATAGTTTAACCAAGGAAAATCTTTGGAAGATTCAAAAGCCTTGTTGTGATGTATTTTATTTTTTAAATGTAAGTTTGCTTGTATGTGGAAATTTTTATTCATAAAGATGCATTATGTCATGGAGATGTGAAATGTGCTTTTATTTGTCACTTGACACTTGTGGGGGGAATGGCATGTCATTTAGGGTTTTGGTCATGGTGAAAATTTAGTGTAAAACTAATTACCTTGTTAATGAGCAAGTAAACCCACTTGACAAGGGGTAGGATGGGTCACAATAAAAGGAAATTCGAAATTGGACTTGGCTAGGGTTTTGAGGGGTCATTAGGTGGTCCCAAAGTGTCTTTTAGGTGAAAATAAGTTACCCATATGATAGTACATCATGTTAAGGACCTAATTTTTACCATGTGAGTACCTAGATAACCTAGGGGCCATGCATTATTCCACCAATTCGAAATTAGAGTTGTCACATGTGTTTCTCCCTTGTTTCCACTAAGCCAAATATAGCAAAATTAGAGGGAGACAAGTTTTTAAGAGAAAGTGGCTTGATGGCCTTGCTAAATTAGTTAGTGGGAAGTCCTTATTAGAGTCTTGGTCAAATTAGTGGGTGTTCACCCACTCTCTAAGTTTAGAGATAGTTAGGGTTTAGAGGAGAACTAAGGGAGCTCCACAAAAAATATCATTGCCTTACCTTGGACCAAGGTTGGTGTTCCAAACCATGTGCTTTTGTTTCTTTTAATATTGCATAGTAAGTCTACAAGCATCGAGCATTTGTTATGGGATCTTGCATTGTATTGTGAGTCTTTAGATGGTAGATTTCGGTATTGTGTTGTGCCATTGTGAAACTTTGTATTGTGTTGTGGTGGTATGAATGTGCATTGTGTTTTATGAAATTTCTTAGTTTTCCTTCTTGATCCTTTTGGTTTTGATTTGAATTTCAAGCGTTGTTATGGGTGTGAGGGTTTTACTCACCCTTTGGGGAGGGAAGAGAAGCCCAAGGTGAAGGCCTTAGTTGGGCTTGAAATATAGTTGAGGACCTTGGAGTATGGGCTCCATTGTATGCCATATTCACTCATATCTTGCTTTGGGGGTGATAAGAGAAACGATGCTTTAGAAAGGAAGATTTTGGAGTATGGGTATCCAAGGATGTTATGGTTAATGGTAGTATGTTGGAGGATTTTTGTGAAAGCCCCAAAAGGGCATGTAATTGCTGAATTGTGAAAGCCCCGAAAGGGCATGAAAAATATATATTGTAGATATGTGATGATATGGTAAACCTCCTTTTCAAAAAGCACACCTTCACCTATGTTGAAGGTTCCATTGTGTGAAACATTGTGAAATACCCTTGGGATGGGATTGTTCAAGTTTTGTAATGTATTGTTCATGTATTTATAAGTTTGGAATGAAACCCGATTTGAATATGTTTCCCCTGCTCGATGGGTGGCTTCATAGAAGCCTAGGATGGGAGGTGAGCCTCCATGGTTCCAAATTTATGTGGTTTTATAGGTTTTGAAGGCATGTTTCCTATGAAGATATGAAGGTTTCACTCTTAGAAATGTTGAAAAATCAAGTGTGTGGAGAGACAAGTTCTCTCATTGCCACCTCTCAATGTGTTGTGATGTTAAGTTTTCTTGGTTGTTTCATTGTATTGCAAAGGGGGAAAAAAAGGATTTACTTCTTATTGGATGTTGTTGTAATTGCATTAAGTGGAATTTTGAGAAAAATGAATATAGTTGTTCTTGCATGGAAATGTTCATTGTGAGGGAAGGCATATTAAAGGAATATGATCAAGCTTTTGCAATTATGAAGGTTTGTGCATTTAGTTTATATATAAATCTTATGGGGTCTGCATGTAGGATAATCCTTGTAAAAATCATGCAAGGTAGATTTAGGAAATTGTAGTAAGTGCACAATTATGTGATTAAATGTAATATGGAGAAGTCATGTTAATTAGGTACCCATCCTTATATTGTTCTATAAGTCCTTTGGTATAAAGATTTCATAGTTGTTGTGTGGAAGATTCTTATTGTTACAATTGGTTCAATTTGGAAACATAGATTATTGCATAGTAGAATCATATGTATGCATTTAATACAATGGAAGGAGGTTATTATATGTGATATTTCTTTGTACATGCGTGAAAAATAAATTCATTTGGATTCAAGTCCTAATAGACCTTTGAAGAGGAAGAAGAAAATGTATTGAACTTAGAGTGACAAACCCAACTATAGCTACATTCTTTTTTTTATTGAAAAAAATGTGAATTACAAAATTGCAGTTAGGACTACAAGAAAATCAGCAATATACACAAAAAATAGCAAATTATGTTGCTATAGAAAAACCAGTACAAAAGAAGCCATAGTTGGAGCGAAATAAGAACCTCAACTATAGCTACATTCTTACTCATTGGAATTTGTATGGGATGAACAATTAAATTCTATGCCAATTATAGGTCATTATAATATTCAATAAGAATATGCCTAGAATCTTTATTATGAAGTACTAATAAACTAATCATGCCTAACTAAAAGACACAGAACCCAACTAGTATAAATAACTAACCTAGGGGCAAGAGCATGTCTACTCCCATTGAATAAAATAATATATTACTCCCTTAGAGGAAGGTGTTAGTATATGTGAGGCCTCGCCCCCGACCCATCGTAGCATAGTGATACATTACTCTTATTTTGTTATCCGCGACTCGAGATGTCGAGACATTATCTGATGCTTAGAACATATTTTATTATTTCATGTTGTGTGATGTTATTTCCAGATATATTTGATGATTGTCATTTAAATGCTCATGTATATGTATGTTGATGAAATCAGTAAAATGTGGGATTAACACATTGAGTTGGAATCTTTATGATTAAGGATATAAGTAGGATGCAAGAAAACCCTGATTTATGTATGTTTCAAATTATGTAAATTTCTGATACGTATATATGTACATGTGATTTTTGGAACCACTGATGTGTGCAATAAGTGTGCAGATATTTAGCCGAGAAACCCTACGGAGGAACAAAATTGATCTCCATGTGCTAAAATTTGGAAACCCTGTTGTTCGTAATTATGTTCTTTCAGTGTCGCTTGACACTCGTAAAATGTTATGTGCTTCGGTATGCTAGTTAGGGTTAATTGTTTAACCTTTGGTTTCAAGTTAGTGTCAATTTTCTATTAGGTTCTTAAGTAGGGTTAGTTTTCCCTATTTCAGATTTGTGCTTGATTTGCAAGTTAGAGTTGTTAGATAGACCTTTTTTTTTTATCTCTAGATTTTATTTGACTCTAACCTTTTTCCTAAGGCTTTAAAACATGTTTTTTTTCTAACCTATGGGTGTGGGTATGGGTTAGGGGTCTTTTCCAACCCCTAAGACCCTAGCTTTGACTTTTGAGGGCACTCAAAAATCCCCTTTTTGCCTTTGTGCGAAAATTGCAAGTGGTTGTCATGAGTTGTCTTACCCCACCTCCTTTTAGGGTGTAACCATGGTGTAGGTTGAGTTAGGAGTTTCTAGTGTGGCTAGTGGGTGGAAATAGTTATTGCTCCTTTTGGATGGGGGAGTTGGAGGCTTATTTAGGGGCCTTCCTTGGTCTAGTGGGGGGGGGGGGGGGTGGGGGTGTTACCCAATCTCTACTTTTAGAGAAGATTTCTTGAAGCTTGAAGAAGGAGGGATACTCTACTCAAATTTGTTCATTGCCATTACCTCTTTGAGAAGGTAGGAAACTCCCATCTCCCTTATTCAGTTTTTATGTGTTGTTTCATGTTCTTGTTACCTTGTTGTTGTTTTACTGTTGTATGGTTGTGGGTATGTTGGGAAGTTTTGTAAACCATGTCTTTTTGGTTGTTTTCCTTTCTTGTTTATGTTTTAAATTTTGAGTTTTCCTTGCATGGGTGTTTTGGTATTACTCACCCTAGGAGAGGGTAGAAGTGACCAATTTTGGGAGAGGTCTGTTTAGTTGGACTCCAACCTATGTAGAGTCTCTTCTCAGGATGAGAAGAGGGATAAAGGGTAGGGTGTTATGGACCCCTACCCGTCAGCACAAACTTGGTATGAGTATGGCAAGTTTAAATGGAAGAACGAAAGTTCTTGATTATTGGCCCCGATTGGGCATTTGAATTGGTGTTGTGCTTGACTTCTCCAGTTGGAAGAATCCACCTCTCCCTAGTCTTGATTTACTGTGAATCTTATTGTGTAAACCATGTATGATTATGCATGCTTGATGTTCTTTTGGTTCTGCTTGGTTGTCACCCGATCAGTTATCGGTTTCCTCCATGGTCCTTGAAATGAGATTTAGAAGACATTACAAACTCCTTGATTTTGATCATGAAGAAAATTTGATAAAATTATTGAAAATTGGGATTGTGATCCTATTGTAAATTGTATTTTTTAAACCTTAGTATATATGGCAACGAAGCTGAGTTTTCTTCTTGATTCTTTCCCGGTCGAGCCTTGAATCAGGTTGATAATAAAATAAGTGATTGAGTAAATTTACTTCTCTTAAAATTTTTGTATTCTATGTTGTCATATGAATGTGTATCAAAAGATAAGATGCAACAATTACGTTCAATTATACATGATTCAATTTGTGATGTATGGTGTCTAAATCAAGTTTGAGATGATTTAGTTCATGGTTGATTTTGTTGGAAATTAAATTTGCAAGAACATGTAAGAAGGATTATGTCAAGAGATCCAAGCTAAAATTGAAACATGATAGAGAAATAACCTTGTGTATTTTGATAATCCTTTCAAAAGGAATGGAGCATTATCATTTGAATCTCTTATTTTCTCAATTGCCTTAAGACTAGTGTAGTCATTATGTTGATCCATCAGTTTTATTAGATAGTTAAATGAATGTAGATGGTTATTTCATGAATTGTGGTCCCATTGAAATGCATGGCCATTTGAGGGTCATGGAAATAATGAATTAGAAACTCATAAGAGAATGTATACACCTATTGTTGTAATATAGTTGCAAAGAAATATTCATTGAGTTTCAAGAGAGAGAGAGAGGGAGAGTAGACAAATTTTCAAAAAAAAAAATAACATCCACCTACAGAATGCTGGAAATTGTATGGAGCAAAGATTTATTTCCTTGTTGAACAGAGAATATTCCATTTGATTCTTGATTTCAAATTTCTTTAATAATCAATAGTTTAATTGTGATTAACCCAAGTAACTTATTATAGTCTTTAATATCTTATTTAATATCTTTAGTGTCTAAACTTGCAACCATAAAACTTTATGGTATAAATGCCTCACCCCCTTCCTCAACGTTGGTATGGAGGGAAGAGTATTGTGATGTTTTGATTTACATATAAGTCTAAGTCACCATCAACGCTGACGTCACCCCCGTCCCCTCATCTCACCTTGGGCCAAGCATCCTGAAAAAAGGTGGCTCACATCTGCTTTGGCTTGGGTGTTTTAGTTCCTAAGGTTGGTTGTGTTTATTTTTTTTCCTTGTTTATCGCTGACCTTGGGGCTCGTCCTTGCTGGATGGGATGGAGTACACTGACTCAGGTCAGCGAGCTTGGGCAGTGCGCTCAGCTCTTGGGATGAGCGTAGGGCTTTGGGCAGGGGGGGTTTGGTTAAGTTAGTAGGTGTGTAGGGGGGGGGGGGGGGGGGGGTAAGCTAAAAAAAATAGGGGGCTAGTTGTAGGTAGTTCCCATGTAAGTTTTCTTTTAGTTGTATTAGTATGTCTAGTTAGTTCATTTATTATTTTAAGTTGTGTATTATTAAAATGTTATTAAAGATGTTAGTATTTAGTTAATTTAGTTATTTTATAAAGGTTAATTAGATTTTTAGATTAATATAAGTCTATAAAAAAATTATTCTTTTGTTGATAGATTTCTGAGTGTAATTAGTTAATTAGTTTAAATCCTTAGGTTATTTTAGCATGTTAGTTAGTTAGTTTCTTTTATATATATTGTTTTTAAGTTTTAAATTGTTAGTCTTAAAATGATAGTCTAATTTTTTAAAGCGTACTTAGTTTAATTTAGTAAAGATTTAAGTTAGTATTACGTTGTAATTTTTATAATCTTTTAATTATGAAGCTAGTCGATAACTATGTTGTGTAATTTTGAGTTGATTTTTAGGTTATCCATTTAATATATTTAGTATAAATTTTAAACATTTAAGGTTTTAGCAACTCATTATGAAACTACTATCTTGTTCCATTGCGTTAGCATATGTTAAACAAATAGAGAATGTTGGATTGTTTCCTTTATCTTTTAGCCAAAAGTTAAGTGTAACTTACATTGTTAGTATCTTTTGATATGTTTAATTCTTAAATAGCATAACTCAAGATCGATTTCAATCTAATAACAAAAGTTTCAAAACCTCAATGATGTAAGCGCCCTCGTGTTTATAACCTTAAGACGTAAAGTAAAGAACTTGTACCAACACTATACTCAATCATTTCAAACCTAGGGCATGTTTAATAATTTTTTTTTAAAAAAAAAAAGTGTGTGTGTTTTTGCCTTCAAGTTTTGGGCATGACAGTATAAGATGCTCTCACCATATGATATAGATCAAGACAAAAAAATGAAATAAATAATAATAACAATAAAACATAATTGAATATACTTTAGAGCCTATGAAAAACAAGAGACAATAAGTACTGGGTGCCCTTACATAGGGTAAAGAAAAAAGCAACCATAATAGCAAGGGGGATAGTGGTCCCCACTCTCCTAGGCATCCATCTCCCTTTAAAAATATTTTTGGTGCTTGGGAGAAGAGGTACCAATGACTTATGTCAGCATAAATTCTTAAAGCCACCTCCTCCCTTGGAAAAAGGGAAAGTCATTGTGTTATGTGTTTAAATGCTGCCAAGTCTAAACAAGGTGCCAAGGAGGGTGGTGATGGGACCTATGGCATGCCACCTTGAAAAGAGGAAGAGGGGCACATGATTCATGGGGAGAAGGCTTTGCATGGAAAAAAGGTGAAATGGTGTTTGAGCTGACAAAAGTTAGAAGAACCTAGTGGCCATCTTTTGCAAGTGTGGAAGAGGTTTTAAGTTCCAAAAAATCCACCACCCACCCATGCCTTGGGAATAGCCAACCGCTTGAACCAAGACCCACCTAGGCACCTAGGAAGAAGGGAGCAGTGTAGGCATTAAGGGATATGGAGGGTTATGGAACCCATGTTGAAGGAATGTCCTATTTAATGTTTTAGGATGGGTATTGTAGGTTATGAAAAGGGGTAGATTGGTTTAAGTTTAGTTTAGGCTAATATATATGTAATCATGTGTTTGTAGGGGATGTTAATTATTAAATAGAATACTTATTAAAGTTAAGGGGTAGCTAGTTTATTAGAAGGCATGTATTTAAACAACGGAAGAAATTAAATTAGTAATAGAATTAAGCGGTAGTTAGTAAGTGTTTAGGGGATAAGTTAATGTATAAGATTTATGTGTTGTATGTGGTATATGGAGGTGTTTGGGGTGGAATTATTTTAAATGCATGAGTTTTGTGGTGTGTTGAGAGTTAGGATTTTAGTTTTATTATAGGATAGAATAATACATTAAGATATTTAAAACATGTGTAAGCGGGTTAGGAGGTGAGTGAGTATAAGTGATAAATAGGGATTTAATTTAGGTCTTAAATTATTATGTAGGTTCTTTATTCATCTTTATTTAATCAACACTTGATTAATACATAACTAGTAAGGTTGTATGTAAGGAGTACATTAGAGATCAATCTTGAAATTAATTTTTTAATTGGAGATCTTATATTTTTCTTAGTCAATTAATCCATTAATTGATAATGGTATGATCAATGGTTAGGATACCAGCCTAAATTACCAAACTTCATAAAATTTGTCTTGAGAGTGAATGGATACTAGTGAGTGATAACAAATAAAAATCCTTAGATAAAATTAAGGATAACATTAATGATAATACTGAATAAATAATTAAAATAAAATAAATAAATATTTTTCAATTAATCTAATGACCGAGTAAGTAGTACCTAACTAATAACTTACCAATATGATTGAAATTGCAAGGGGATGACAAGTAAAAAGTTTTTAAAAGGGGATATACATATGTCATTGAATTATTACAACAACATTGGTGTGAAATTGTGCTTCCCTTGCCTATATGAAATTTCTTAATTAGGGTATAGAAGGTGGAAATCCAAAATAATAATAACATCATCTAACTTGATGCTACAGAAGGTGCTTCCTTTACATCAACTAACTTTATCATCTCCAAACTCACTAATTGAATTAGTAACTTTCTAACACTCTTGAGGAAACATGAATTGGTTACCTGAACACCTCACAGTTCAGTAGAACGTTCATAACCAGTATAGTTCTATTCACATTATCTTTAGTTTACCTTTCAAAAAAAAATATTGAGTTGTATTTTCCTTTTAAAATTTGGGCATGACAAATTCAAATATCTCCATTTTTGTGGGAGGGTGAAATTGGCCAACAATTCTAGTGACTCAGGGGAGATGCAAGCCTACTTTGCATGGACTAGTGACCTAAAGCATCCACTAGGCTATAGAGTCAAAAACCATGAAAACCCACCTAGTGAAACCCTAAAATCATAGAAAGACATACCTAGTGAACCTTGAAACTACTCTATGTACTGCAAAAACTCTGAAATAAATCCTTTGCAACTTCAGCAAGACTTCAAAATTTTGAAATCCGGTTATATCACAAGGAGACAACCTATGCCTGACACTTCTTGAAAATAGGAAAGAACTAAAAGCAAAGTAAATCTAACTATATACATGAAAATCCTAATCCTCTTTAGAAGCAGACTTGAGATAGATTCCATTGATTGGGATCAACAGGACAACACCATTGGGTCTAGATAATAGAAAGGCATTTGTTTGTTTGCAACTAGTAATCACATAGGGTCCACTCCATAATGCATCAAATTTTGAATTCCTCTCTAGATTTTCCTTGTCTACATCCCATTTGAGAAAAAGATCCCCTTCCTTGAAAACCCTAGCCTTGGATTTCTTGTCAAAAGACCTTTTCATCTACTCCTAATGTGTTTCCTAGGTTTGCATAGTTTGTTGCCTCTTTTCCTCTAACTCAATCAATTCGGCCAACCTGATTATCATGGCATCATATTCTTCTAGCTCCAAATGGTTAGCTAACTCAAGAGAGGGGAACTCTAATGAGATAGGAAGCTTGGCTTCCTTTCCATATACTAGCATGAATGGAGAGTTTTCAATGGCCTTTTGAGGTGTAATTTTGTCTGCCTAAAGGGTTGTATTTAACTTGGCATGACAACACCTCTAATTATCTTCAATTGTCCTCTTCATGATTTTGATGAGCTTCTTGTTACAGGATTTAGCCAAGCCATTACCTTTAGGGTAATAATTTGAGGATTTTCTTAGATATATCCCATGTTCTAAAGCCCAAGAGCAGATATGAGCTCCATTAAAAGATTTGGCATTGTTAAATATAATTGTGGAAGGGACACCAAATCTGGTTATAATACTACTAAGGAAATCAACCACAAAAGCCTCTATTACATCCTTGAGAGCCACTACTTATGTCCCTCTTGTGAAATAATTTATGCTTGTTAGGATCCACTTGTGACAAGCACTAGAAGGTGGGTTTATTGGACCAATAAAATCCAAACCAATAATAGCCAACCCTCATTATCTTCGTGGTGGTAACTCTAGCTAAGAAATGGCCACCAATGGGACCATCATGAAAATCTTTCAATAACTTGCTGACCTAATCAATTTAGATGCATCTTAATAGGACTCCATCAAAATCCTTCCTAAATAATATGCCATCCACTAAGACATAGGGAATAGATTGTAATTTGAATTATCTCCTCTTTATTCTCTCTAAGCCTTGGGGATATCTTCCTTTTAGCAAGAATATTGTCATGTCTTGTGACCAATCAAACTGACCCTCATTACCTATTGGTTATTCAACTTGAATCAAGATGATAGCTTCCTTAGTTATCTCAAAAGATGAATCCATCTGCTTGCAAAGTCCTTTACTTCTTATGAGCTTGGTGATCTTGATATCGATGTTATATTCCATGACCTTAGTAATCCATCTAGCCCTTTTCTTATTAATATCTTTGTTTAGGAGGAAGTCCTTCACACCTGCATGTGAAACTAAAAGTTGGATTTTGTTATGAGACAAGAGATGCCTAAACCTTTTGAGAACTCTTACAATAACAAGGACCTGCTTCTCTATAGAACTATGTCAATCCTCATAATCATTGAGTCCCTTACTAAAAGAGCAATGTGTTGTTCCAACTTCTCATCATTCAGTTGTATCAAAACCAATAATATACTTAATCTCCCCTAAAGGAGTAAAGGGTGAAATCTTTGTCAAACTTGGGGTCAACAAGAGTGGGGGTTGAGGCAATTGATTTCTTTATTTCTTCAAAACTAGCTTTCCCCTCATTAATCTAGGTGAATGTCAAATTCTATTTTATCATGGTAGTAAGAGGTTTGACCATGGCAATAAGGTTTGGAATAAATCTTCTTACAAAATTAATCCTAGCAAGGAAACTCTGCAGCCCCTTCTTATGAGGAGGAAGTGGGAGAGCAAGAATTGCTTCTACTCTCTCTAGATCTATTGTTAACCCATCTCTTGACACATTGTCCTAGAAGCTTCCCCTACTTAGTGGAAAACACACTTTTTTTGGGATTCAGGGAAACACCATATTCTCTACATCTAACAAATACATGCCTTAAATGATCAAAGTGATCTACTACATGTTTAGAGAAGACAATTATATCATCAAGATGCACTAACACAAAATTCTCCATTACACCTTTGAAAACCATCTCCATTGCCTTTTGAAATGTGGCACCTACATTAGTTAGTCCAATTGACATCTTACAATAGGCATAGGTACCCCATTTAGTGGTAAAGGTTGTCTTATGTCAGTCTAATTCATGGAAAAGTACTTGATTATAGCCTAAAAAACCATTCAAGAAAGAAAATCTTTCTGAACCACTAACCTTGGTTAGGATCTATTCCATGGAAGGAAGAGGGTAATGGTCTTTAAGAGAAACCATATTAAGGTCTCTAAAGTATACACAAAGCCTTATTTCTCCACTCCTCTTCCTAACATGGATAAGATTAGTTGCCCATGAGGAATGTTTAATAGGAAAAATGATATTAGCCTCCATGAATGTTGACAAATCTTTTTTCATTAATGGCTCAATCTTAGGATTAACTGGCCTTTGTTTCTACCTAACAGGCTTGGTATCTTGGTTCAAATCTACAGTATGCTAAAATAAGCTTGGTTCAAAACCATTTAAGTCTTCATATGTAAATATAATGAAATCATTAAATTCTTAATATAACTTAATGAAAACTTCTTGTTCAACTTTAGTACATACCTTTCCTAAGTTGAGAGTCTTTCCATTAGTAATAGTGATGGGTGTGTAATCATCCTTACTTGCAGTCATATTTGAACCCTTGCTCCTTACTTGATCATCAGAATTGAAAATCCCTTCCAAGCTAATGAGACCCTTCGGTAATTTGTTAGATTTCAAACTCATGATCTAGTCCCCATATTGACTTTGGAGTTTGGACTAATTTTTAGCAAAGAATTTTGCCCCATTTTACAAGAAAATTATAATTTGTACATTAGAATCAAATACCTGTCGATTTGTGCAATTATCAAGAACAACGGGTCTTACAACAATTTTGATTTGTTGCTCCTTATCATCAGTAACATGCTCTAGTATGTCATAATGGACACCAATGGCTACAAGCCTAACACAATGTTTTCTCTTGTTCCTTGGAACACTCTGAATATTGAATGCCTCAAATTCTTCAAAAAGATCCCATACTTTGTGTTTATATGACTTGAGGAGGTTGTTTTTTGTGATATTTTGGTTCCTAACTTGATTTACAATCAGCTCACTATCCCCCTATATCTTTAAGAGTTCAACACCTCTCTTTTATGCCATTTTGAGACCTTAGATTAGGGCTTCATATTTTGCTACATTATTTGTGATATTGAATTGGAGCCTATAAGAAAAATAATACTTCTCCAATTCTGGATAGATCAGCATAACACCAAACCCTGAACCATTTTTGTGTCTTGAACCATCAAAGAACAACTCCCACAATCCATTTGTATCCTCTTTCAATTTCATGAGATTGGGGATAGGAACACCTTCTTAAAATATATAATAGGTTTTAAGACTTGTCTCTTTGGCTTCTTGTATTCGATCAAATTGATAGGCATTAGCCCATTCATCCAAAAGAATATTAGGAACCTTTGCTAATGAAGTAGTAGGCTCATGGAATATGTACACTTCTTCCTCCTCCCTAATTATACAGTTCATGTTTATAGGGCTTGCGGTATAAGTCTCTATGTGATTAAGGGCTAAAGGCTCTACCCTTAGGGAATTTCTTGCCCCATATCTTGTCCTAAAGAATAGACATGACTAATCTACTATAATATGACACCCTATCTATGTAGTGAAGTCTCTAGAAAGATAGATAGCAAAATAAGGTTCTACCTCTTCTATTGATATAGCTTGGGTTATTGTGCAACCAGGACAAGCATGTAATGCCATCTCCACATTTTTTATGGCCCCTACAATCTTGATAGAGCTACCATCCAATTGAATGACATCCCTAGTCATGGGCTCATACTTGATACCAAGGAGATTGGTCACACTTTTAGGCATTATAGAGCTACTAGCCCCTGAATCTATTAGACAATTATGGACTAGTTTATCTCCTATGATCAAGGAAACATAAAAAGGGAGAATCATAATTTTCTTACTTGTTTCTCCTTCCTTTATTGTTTGCACCAACCTTGTTGCATTCTCTTCTCTAGGTAGCTAATCCTTGGCCTCTATGTTCTCTAACTCCTTCTACAACAATTCCTTCTGCAATGGTATGGTGGCAACGGCATCCCATATGGAAATATTTACATTAGTCCTTTTCATTTGATCCACCACATTAAAAGGATTGTTGACTACCTTGGTTGAAGCTTTGGGATTGCATCGGTAGGTGGCTAAGGTTGAGTAACCTAAGGTTTAACAAGGTCTTTGTTACTTGTGTTCTTCTTCTATTGAGGAGTAGCATTGGATTGGGAATTCATTACTGGAAAATGAGGAACAACATTTGAAGTTGAAGCTTGATTGGGTGATAGGGGTGTAGCATCTTCAACAACTCTCCTTTTACTTCTGGTACTGTGAGCTATAGTATCATGATTGGTATGAAAATGTTCCTCTGGTTGATTGGTCATAAAGAAAAATCATTTTTTTTCTATAGATAAGAACATTAGTATGTTGATTAATAATGCATGGTTGCCCTACTACAGCCCCTTGGGTAGTTAATTCCAAATAAGATCCTACCTTCTAGCACATGCAGTGGGCATAGGAATAGTTACAAGACAGGCAGAAATTTTGCTCTTGAGCAAAATTGTTTTGGAGAACCAAGGTTTTGTCTTGATTTGTATTGGTAGTAGAAGCATGACCACTAGATCTATTTTGACTATAGGGGACATAATTTTGATTCTGGTTTGGAGGCCTATTATTCATAGGGGCTTGATATTGCAATTGCAAAGCCTTATTCAATTGAGCTTATTATCTCTCAAAAGTCACCACTTTATTGCTCACCTTCTAAATCATAGATAAACTATCCTCTAACTTCTTATCTTGAATTTGCAACTTTTTTCCAATATCTTACATTAAGGCCTTCAACTCTCCTAGCTCACTAGATGATGCGGAAGCTTGAGGGGCTAGAACAAGGGATTGTGATGTGGAAGATGTGGGAATAGGGGCTATTGTCGGTTGGTGATTTGGCTTATTAGGGAAGAAAGGCATAGGAGATCTTAGAGAGAGCTTACCTACCTAGATCAAAATATTCTCTGCCCTTACAGAAATCTCATAAGCACCTGGTAGAGTATCCCCTCCCATAGTTTGGATTGTAGTGGCAATATCACTGTCTAGGGCTCTTAGATAATGCAAGAAGGCATTACTAGGGGTAGGCTTCACTAAATTTGGTATTCTATCCCATGTTTTTTGGAATCTATAGTTGAAGTCAGTCATGTATTCATGGGGTGCCCTCTTTATAGTGGTTAACTGCTCTAAAAGTGAAAGATAATCACTTTTATCTTCAAAATGCTTACATAGGACTGCTCCTAACCCATCCCAATCTATTATAGAGTTATGAGGCAATCCTCTATACCATTGAAATGTTTTCCCTTTTAAAGATGAGGCTAAAAGCCTAACTACAACATCATTTTCAGATATTCCATGTATATTACAAGCATTTGCTACTTCTTGAATATGTTGGAATATCTGAAGATGATGTTGTAGTTAGGAATATATACATGGAATAGTGTTGCTCTCAGTATTCCAAGCCATATAAGCAAGTGGCCTATTGATATGAGTAGAGGGTATTCTAGGTTGGGGTCTAATAATAGGAGTGGAAATTGATCTTAGAGGAGTATGGATTTCTTCTATACTACTAACTAGTGATAGAGACAATCTAGTCTTCATTCTTCTAGGATTGGAAAATGCAAGCTCTTGGTATTGGAAATTACCTCTAGAAGATGCCCTTGTTTTAGCTTTGGGCATGAATCATAGCAACTTTGGTCTAGAAACTACATGTGAATGATGTTGAGTCGCCAAGTGCTTCATGGAAAAGAGCCTCTTGAAGGCTTGGAATACTGAGAGCAGCACTATCTTCTCAACATCAACTTGAAATTCTTCCCTTTTGACATCAGTAAGCTTGAAATCTTCTTGAATATGAGTCCCACTAGGCATGCCAAATACTATTGACACAAAAGCTTGCACCTTGGAGTGAGGGAATACTTCTCAAACAACCTCATGTAACATGGAAACAATCTTGAAAGTGTGAGACTTTGTGAATTGATATTGAGTCTCTAGAGAAGTCCAACTTCCTTTACCATCAGGATGCACCTAACTAATATTTGAGAGGAAAAGGGAGAGGGAATGCACGTAAGAAAAACCACCTAATCTAATGTAGAGGGCGATGCACCAAATAGTATGTGGGTCTACTTCTTTTCCAATGAATGCACTAAAACTTAATAGATTTCTCAAAATATACCATTATCTACACCTTTTCAATCTCTATATCATAAATAAACCAAAGATAACATGATTAGAGAAGGAACACAATGGATTCACTTGATCTAATCAGTCAGCAAGTATGAACATGATCATATGATATTTTAATTGTCAAATACATTTAGTAAGCGAGGGCATAGGAATGTGCACACACTTGGCTAATAGAGAATGGATACAATAGAGCAGATCTCTATTGAGCATAGGAAAAATTATAGAGGAGCTCCACAAATTACAAAAGAGAGAGCCCCTTGAGAAAACAACAAAACTTTCTTTTATAGTTCAAGCATAACTCTCAATTGCTTCACAATTTCATTCATGCATTTAAGACTATCAAAGGATGATTGGATGAAAACTATGTGATAGATTGAATTTGGAAATCATCAACCTTGACTAGAAGAACCCTGATCCTAACATGAAATGATTCCATTAATATAAAACTTCCCTCAAAATGGATAACTAGGAGACAGGAAGCATGTCTTTCATGTCTTTTTAGCATGGCCATAACTCTAGAGTGGTTGTGATCGATCATGGCGATGAGATCATGCAGCAAAGCCATTACTTCTCCCCCCTTAGCCCAACAAATTAGTAAACTTAGTAGGTCAATTGAGTCATGCAACCAAGATCAGCCACGTGGATGAATGGTCCACCTTATGGAGTCTTTGGGTGCTGACCTCTATGATATTACAATCATCATATATTGTAAGATCACAACCCTTCTTATAAGCTCTTGCAACCATATGCTTCTACAATGTTATGATAGTTGAATATCATAACATTGGTAGCTCCCAAAATTAGCTTCATTATCTTACGCTAGATCATAAGATCATGGCACAAAAAATTAGTTGTCACATCGTAGCTCTGACTTTTTACCCTTGCAATCTCACAATAAATAGGAACTAAAGAAAATGGGCCCACTTGGACACATGGTAGAACCTCACCATGTCACTATAACTAAAGATCAATCATTTTCCCATAGTGACATAATGAGAGACATTGATCTTCCTCCATGTAATGGCCCAAAAACATGTAACCAACCTATTGACTATGCCAGAACCTAAACCAATTAGAACCCACCCATACACCAACCTATCTGACATTGATCCACCTCACCCGAAGCCCACAAGTAAAATAGGATGCATAATCCATGTGGCAAGTGCTCGCTATGTCACATAAATTAAAGAGCTCATAGCTTTCAATAACGACATAGCGAGGACCATTGATCCTAGGAAGATCGATGGCTAGGAAGACATATGATGCACTCTCCTAGAACTAAGGAAAGGGGGTCCACCATGCTACATGTTTATTTGTCACTTTGTCACATTAATTAAAATCCTCACATCTTAAGAAAACGAGAAAGAGACAACTCTCGATCCTTTTCAATCTGATGGTGGATAAAACATGGACCTACAAAGGAATATTTAAAATGCAAAAAACTTAAGAAAATATATAAGCTAAGGTCTTGAAAGATTTATTTGTGTGTCGTAATATATTTGAATATTTAAAATGTATGAATGTTACTAAGTTCAAATTCAAATATCTCCATTTTGGTAAGAGAGAGAAATTGGCCAAAAGATCTCATAATAGTTTGCATGTCACATCTAATCAATGCGACTTCCATAAATTTTGAGCATTACACACATTCAACGCACAATACACTTCCACACTATTTATGCAACATAAGATCTTGACTTATACCTTGCACATTCACAAATTGTTGCACAGTTGGCTTCCATGTCTTCACATGCTTGATATAATATATAATAATATCCACATAGTTATTTTATCATGACTTAGTAATTATTTTGTAATCAAAATAATTCCTAAAGTCGTATAACTCTATTTTTTGTTATGCTTTGTTCTGCATTTTTAGCTACCAGCATAGTTAAACTTATTATAACTTGTGTTGTACTAACTGTACACATATGCACATTGGTACACATCATCATGAAAAAGTTACAAACCTTCCTTAGTTGTGCATAAACCTAATTCTTTGTAAATCATCTATATTGAGATTTGTACACTATACTCCTACAAATTGTCTACTACTTAGACAATTTTCTATCTCTGAATGCATTAATGAAATGTTGATTATATGTTGCCATAAAAGAAAACCATCAATACATATATCTTATTATATTTCCAAAAATCTCCCCCTTTGGAATTGATGGCAACATTTCAGAAAATTGGCTAAGTCCCAAAATGATGTCATGCATAACAAAACAAAATAAAGTAACTATAGTCAATTGCCTTCAAAACATAATAGTTTTGTTCATGTTTTAATGGATCATTACATTCCTTATCACTCATTTGCATTGATACATACATAAGCTCCCCCTTATACACACACACACACACACACACACACACACACACACACACACACACACACACACATTTATACAATTTTCTCTACATAATACTCCCCCTTTGACATCAATGGAAAAGGTGTCAAAAAAACTTGTATCTCAAAAACTTTTTGTTTGTTGTTGATTAGTTCATCATTCTAGATATGTAATATGCAAAATCAATCTTCAACCTATCAAAGTCCTTCTTCCAGTTACCTTTGACTGTATCAAATATACTGATGAGTGCACAAAGTGCATAGGATGCCACTTCAATTGTGGTTAAGTCAGTAGAGGAAAATTTTTCATAGGAATTTTTTGCTAAAAGACATTCCTCCAAATGCCTCTACAAAATTACAATCTTGGGTGCCAAATATTCTCTCAGAACAAAGAATTTTCTTATTACCTTCTCCTTGTCAAATTCAATACTTCTAATAGCATTGTGATCTTCTCAATCTTCAATTCTAATCTCAGTTTGCTGCAATCTTGTAGTGAGTGACTGAATCTCACTTGTATGGTCTTTGATCTCTATATTAGAATTAGATAAGTAAGTATAGGACATTGCACATTTTTCGTATAACTTCTTATCTTAAGCAATACACTATCTCAATTCCTTGATGTTTCCATCAAGTGCCTTCAAATCTTTGCGTACATTGGTGCACACTATGTTGAATAGTGTTGCATCATGATTTCTCTCTACTTGTGTTGTTGCTACTTCAACTAAGGTTATGAATTTCCCATCAAAGATCTTCACCAACTCTTTTGCCTTAACTTGAAATTTTGGATTAGCTATAGTTGTAGAAACTGTCTTCTACATGCGCTCCAAGACTTCAACAAGAGCCTTCTCCAAAGACTTTCTAGATTTTTTTTTCTCAAACAATTTTCTCAAAGTACCCAATAGCTCTTTTTGGTCTTCATCATTGGATGGAATAGAAACTACTATTGATGTTCTGGCTGTAGAACCAGAATCAGTATGCAAAGAACATTAACAAATAAAGTAAACATTCACAAACCAAAAACTAAATTCACATATATGCTTAGACAAAGGAAGAAAACAAGAAGTTCAAACCTCACAAGAAAAAGCACTCCATGCTTTCTTGATTCTGTAGATGTGTCCTTTTGCTGTGGATGTATGCTCAAGATGCTCAAAAGTTGCTTCAATGGAGATGGGTAATGGCAAATTGGTAGCTTTGTGAGCTCTCAATTTGGCATTATAAGGGTATGGTTGATGGCTTTGGTTCTCAAAATAGCATGGTAACTTTAGCTCAAAGATTGTTGATGAAATGGCTTGGGATGGGATTCAATTTATAGGCTAAGGGGTAGAGAGATGGAGGGCTTAGATGCAAGGATGGATGAAGGCTTAAGGAGGGCTAAGATGCACTCAAAGGGGAACACATGGATTGTGCTTGTTTAGCACCAATGGGAAGGTGACACTTGTCACAAGGAGGATGAGTGTGAGAGGGTAGGGTAAAGGGTTGGTTAAAGGCATGATGAGTGGGGTTGAGTATGTAAGAGGGATGTAAGAGGAATGAGTGTGGAAGAGGGAAGAGTGTGGAAGATGGGTGTAAGAGTCATGAGGGGGCTTGTAAGAGTCTTTATGTTTTGTAAGAGCACTCATGACTTAGTGGTTGGGTTTTTTGAGGGGAGACTTTGGTTTGGATTAGGAAAGTCTTAAACTTGTTTAAGGAATGTGACAACATTAGGGGTGGATTAGGCTTGGGTTTAGGATTAGCTTAGGGATGTTAGAGATGTACAAGTGGATGGCATTAATGAGGGTGGGTGAGTTAGTGGCTAAGCTTGGTTAGTATGGGTGGATGGGGTGGATTAGGCTAAATGGAGGATTAGAGATAGGTTAGGGGGTTTTTGAATTTGAGGATTTCATTTATCAAATAGATTTATTTAATAAATGGGGATTTTTGGAATTAGATAGGAGAAAAGGATTTAATTGATAAATAATAGATTATTTGATTTATCAATTAGGACTATAGATGATTAATTAAATTAATCAACTAGGGGATGACAAAGGATTAATTAAATAGAAATTTAATTAATAATGACTTTTTAGATAACTAAATAGGATTACTAAAATAGTGTAATCAAATTTAGGTGTCTACACTGGCTACTAACACTATTAAAGATACAATAATATTTCTCATCTATTTCTTTGCACTCTTCTTTTCCTCAGCCTCTTTCTTCTTCTTCTCTTCTTCCTCTAATCTTTTTATTTCCTCTTCTTCTTTCTGCTTTGTCTCATGTTCTTCTTTCCTCTTCTTTTCTGATTTCATCTTCTTCTTTTTAGTTTCCTTCCTTTTCTTTTCTTCAAGTTCCTTTATCTCCTTTTCTTCAAGTCCCTTTCTCTCCTTTTCTTCTTCTTCCTTCTTCTTTTTCTCTTCTTCTTCATCATCGAAACTAGTATAGGCAGTGATATTGCCAACAATATTTACCCCAAATGCTATAAATGGATTTTCTTTTGTGTTCATATTTATATGTGTACTATCTACTTGCATGGATTCAATACCAATAGCAATGTGGGGTGGACATAGTGCTTGTTGTGCCCCTTTTACCTCTTCCTCTTTACCAGAAGGTGTGTCTTCCTGTACATACACTAGACTGTCATCTTTTTCTTGTGCACTCTCCTTGGGTACTAGGGACATATATTTCAATATAGCCTCCTGTATTTCTTGTCTAACTTCCTCAAAATATCCTCCCATCAAAATAATTTATTTTCTTTTGTTCCTTAGAAAGGGCTCAATACCCTTCAAAATTGTCTTAGATTCCTCCTTTGATCCAACATCACATAATTTATTTATGGATGAGATCCTCATATTTAGATCTTCTTCTACTACCCTTCTCTTCCTAATAATCAACCTATTGTATAGGTCTTTTGGAATCTTATTCTAAATACTGTCAAATCTTTTATTCCTCAAAATCATAATTCTAATTAAGGCATTCTCTAATTTCCTCCTATTCATACTATTGTACATACTATAAAATTTATTCAATTGAAAAAAGTTGTCATCATTTATAATTTACATATTTAGATTCTTTGCCTTAGGTTTCCATGCTTTCTTTCCTGTGGATGTCTTGGCTTCCTGAGCATTTTTCTCAATGGGTTTATCTTTATCATAATCATCCAGTGAGCTTTCAAAACTGGTCACTTGCATGGTTTTTCTCCTTTTGCAAGGCCCACTACTAATTTTCTTCACTCATTTTTTTGCTTGGGGTGCAAGTTCTTTCTTAACCTTCACTAGTCTTCCTTACTTCCTTTGTGCAATAGATGCTCCCCCCTTTGACTACCTTCTAGCTTGCTAATAGCTTGCTCTTATAGGTTGCAATTTTTCAACTATTGCATCTAGTGCAATGGGAGCTTGCACACATGGTTGTCCCACTATTACACCTTCTAAAGGTCTTGCAACTACAATAGGTGTTGCTTACAACACTTTTGTCTGCCCACTGGCCTTCATCTGCAATGCAATTCCCTTTATCTAATTTAATTCATGTCTTGTCATGCAAAATTCCTTGAGTATGGAATCTATCTCCTTCTCTACTTTATTTTTTACTTTCCTTGCTATGGAGCTCAGACTCTAAAATCCTTGACCTTTCATCATATGTCCCCCATCTAGGAAATTTTTTATCGTCCTCACACTTGAGTATGATTTGTGCGTACCCTTCAATAATTTTTGCACTCATCTCATAGCCATTAAGCTCAATGAACTTAGCTCTAGGTATCACTGTTTCCATGCCTGTGTTATCTATTTCCACCATGAAGCACAAATCATCCTTATACTTCTCTACCATAGAGGGAGATATCCTATACCTCAATTTCATCTCAGACTAAAAATGTTTCATCATTCTATCAATATCGATGTCTCTGACATTATCAAGTTTAGATCTGTAAGTTTGAGTTACAATCTTCATTGCACACTTGTTGCTATCCCTACTAATTACTCCAAGAAAATTCTTAGTAACATAAATTACTAAGTGATTCAATACGGACTAAAATCTAAATACTACACTCTTATTTTCTTTATCCTTGCAATATTGTCAAAAAGTTGCACTTGGACAATGTCGCACAAATTAATTTTTCTATTTTCAATGGCCTTCACATGTGTTGTATAAATTAATCCAGTTGGTATAAAGTTTACCCTTCATCCATGGTTCAACTTGTACCATAAGATTTTAGTCAACAACTTGACTACTTTATCCTAAATAGGATCAACCCTCATATTTCTTCCATCGAACTTGGTTTTCAAATTAGTCTCCACTAATTTCCTAATGTTTTTCTCATTAACAGGATTACAACCTTCATTTCCAAATCCTATGACCTTGTGGATTAGATCATTGTCAATGACAATTTGCATATCACCTAACCAGAACATATCATCATGTATTCTATTCAATATGATTCAGGTCCACTCATGATTGTCGAATTCTGTGTGGAACATATACTTCACCAAATTCAAATTTTCAAGGTGTGCATATTCAAACTTCAGGGATAAGTCATTATTACAAATGACTACTAAGTCCTTGTGAATCTCCTCATCATCTATACTCTCAATTTTGCAATGTATATAATTTCTTATATCTTCTACATTTAACACGTTTTCTAGAACTTGTGAAAATGTGCCTACAAGATCATCGAGTAAAGAAACAAATGGGTGTTTCTTGAACTCATACCCTGGTCTGTCACTAACATCATGTACTCATTGACTAGCCATTCTTCAATAACTATAAATACTTCTAGATACTATATTCAATATACTATAAAATACCTTAAATTCATGATTTTAGGGCTTTTGCAACTTTTGACTTCACAAACTTGCTTCTCACTTCAATTTCTATCAAAATACTCTTCAATTCACTCAAGACACTTCGCATGAACAATGGTACATCAAATCTTGCATGTGATCCTTAAATTATTTCAAATCACACTATGAAATAAATGCATATCTACCACAAACTTAGAATAATGTCTATGTTTACCAGTGACCTTGATTTACAATTCCCACTTACTATGATCACATCAAAACTTGCACACTGAATCATAGATTTCTCTCTATGTCATCTACTTTTGTTAACTACACAAACTATAACTCACTCTCTAACATTAGTTCTGATCACTAATGCTTTGTTCCTTACTGTGATAGCTTAATTCAGGCAGGTTGAGTCATAAACAATTTGTGACTTCAACTTTCCATCAAATGCATCAAAGGATTGTTCTTCCAATACTTTATGTGGGCTTTATGGATTACAAGCCTCATAAATGCTTTTGTGAATTCCTCAACATGCTCCTTGACTGTTTCTTTCTTATTTTTGTTGCCTCCATTTTCATTTCTTCTATCATTCCTATTGTTCCTTCTATGATTAGGGTTACTATTGAAGTTTCCTCTATCCGTTATACAAAATCTTGCTATGTATCCAAAGTTATTGCATAACTGACATACAGGTGCATTTCTCCTTTGATTGTTTCCATTATGACTCTTAGGTACTCTGCAATTTCTTACAACATGTATAGGATTGTTATATTTGTAACAAACAAACTACTTCCTTTCACCATAAGGTTTCTCTCCATCATTAGATCTTCTCTATGATCTAGTTCTTCCATTACCTTTAGGGTTAGTATTCCTAAACATTCTACTATTCATATTATCATCAACAAACTTACATTTCTTACATTCTACTTCCTTATGTCCATAACCATTATAATTATAACAATAGAAATTAGTAATGGGTTTAAAAGACTTACATGTACAATCTCTCTTCATATGTCCAACTTCATTGCATGTGAAACATCTACCTGTGAATTCATCTCTTACCTCTTTTGATGAATCACTTGCTTAGGTTCTTCAATTTTCTCTATTGTTCTAAGTTCATCAAATTTCTTTATCAATTTAGTTTTCTCAAATTCATCAGATCACTTGAACCTTTATTTAGGGGTTTCTACTATAGAATCCAGTTCTATCCTAATCTCATCTTTCTTTTCTGACTTCTCTCCAAGAAGATATCCAAGAAATGTCTTATCATAAGAAGGCCTTTGATGAAATATTTGTTCATCAATTTTCTCAAAACTTGTGTAAAGTTTCTCTAACTGTTGTTTTGTTTGAATCAACTCTCCTTTCACAATGATGTTGTATTTTTTCAACTCTACATACTCTATCTTAATAGAATATAATTGAAATGTCACTTGACCTAACTAGGATCTAAGGTTGGCATTCTCATATTTCAGATCAGGTTCACTCTTATTGCCACCAATCTTAAGACTTAAGTTCAACAATTTTAAACTTATGTTTCAAGATCTCATTCTCTTTCTTGAGGTTTTCTTTATCATCATTAACACTAGTTTGTGCAAATGATTCCTTTCCAAATTTCAGCTCATCAATATCATCTTTCAGTTTTCCAATGTAAACTTTTGTATCTTTGTATCTATCTTTCAATTTGTCTCTCTTTAGTAAGAAAGTCAATCTATTCAAGAGCTTCTTCAAGATTCTTCTTCAACTATTCCATATTCACTGGGATCTTACTTAAGTTTTTAAGCCTTTCCAAAGTATCTGTGCTCTGATACCAATTTTTAGAAATGGATAATACTAAGCGTGGGGGTGAATAAGTATTCTACAATCTTTTGCCCACAAGTGAATATTGTTAATTACTTTATAACTTGCATATAAAATTAAACCAACAATTTTGAATAGTAAATATAACAATACACATGGAGAACTCATAACACAATTATTTGTTAACTAAGGAAACCCTCGTCAAGGGAAAAACCTGGTGGGGATGATATCCACTAGATGATTCACTAAACAATAGAATTTGGTTAAGGGTATTGACCCTGTTAGGAGTCTACAAAGTACATATAGTGTATCAAGTCCTTGTTAGAAGCCTCAACCATGTTAGGAGTTGATACATCAATTATAATGTATGCAAGAAGATCCAACTACCTTAACATGAAATTATACAATTCAGTTCCTTCACAGAATAGATATACATACAATACTTGCTTGTTCCTGCAACTTGCACTTGCTTTGATCTTACATCATATTTTGCATCATATAAGCCTCACAAATGGTTCTCACAATAGTTCTCATGTCACATGTAATCATGCAACTTCCATATGATTTTCTCATTACACACATTCACTATGTAATACACTTCCACACTATTTGTGCAACATAAGATCTTTTCTTATACCATGCGCATTCACAAATTATTGCACAGTCAGCTTCCATGTCTTCACATTCTTGATATAATATAATATAACATCCACATAGTCAGATTATCATGACTTAGTAATTATTTTTTAATCAAAATAATTCCTAAATTCATACAACTTTGTTTTTTGTTTTTCTTTGTTCTACACTATTAGCTACCAGCATCATTAAACTTATTGTAACTTGCACTGTACTAACCATACACATATGCGTACTGGTACACATCATCATGAAAAAGTTATGAACCTTCCTTAGCTATGAATAAGCTTAATTCTATGTGCATCATTTGTACTGATAAGATATGTACACTGTACTCCTGCCAACTGTCTAATACTTAGATAGTTTTTTGTCCCTAAATACATCAATAAAATGTTGATTATATGTTGCCATAAATGAAAACCATCAATACATCTATCTAACTATATTGCCAACAAGTTATGTCTCCTTTCTTCAATGAAATGGAGTTTTCCTTGCTATCATATACTACCTCTCTATCACACTGCCAGGGTCTACCCAACAGTATATGGAAAGCATCCATGGGTAAGATATCACAACATAACCTATCATTGTACCCTGTATAGAGAAATCCAACCAAGTTTGTTTATGGACTAGAATAATTTGACCTTTGTTGAGCCAAGTCACCTTGTATGGGTTCACATGGGGTACCTTGGTTAGTTTGAGATTTTTCAATTGCCTCCTCTGATATTATATTATTGATAGAGCCTGAATCCACCACTACCTTACAAACTTTTCCAAGGATCTTGCATCTAATCCTAAACAAATCCCTTCTATGCTTATCTTCATCAAGAGCAAGTTTCTTGATCAAAACCCTCCCAAACATTAGGTTCTCACCTTTTTTAGAGTGTATGTGATGCACTTCATTCTCCTTGCAACTAGAGTTATCCTCTTGTACATATGTCACTCTCTTGTCATGATTTGAAGAAGAGGGATTTTGAGGGCATCTATATGTTGGGTGGCCTAGTTGACCAAAATTATAACACTCTAGAAAAGTAATAGTTGTTTCTACTTGATCCTCTACCTCTATTAGAACCTCCTTGGTTACCTTTTCCTCTAGTGTAGCCTACTGTAGCCTATATTTTCCTCCCCTTTGTCCTCTCTAATTTCTACCTGTGCCTCTATCCTTGAAGTTTGATACCCCTTTCTTTTGAGTCTTCTCTTCCACCTTTAGGGATAGTTTATGGCACCTTTGAACAATAGTAGGTGTCCATAAGCTTAACTCCTCTTGTATATTATGCTTTAAACCACCTAAGTACCTAGCCACCTTTATTGGATCTTCCTCTTGCTTATTGGATCTAAGGCATACTCTCTAAAACTCCTCTGTATAAGAGGCCACATCCAAATCCATTTGTTTATTTCCTTGTCTCCTTTTTTGGAGTTGAATCTCATAGTCCTTTGGTAGTAAATTCTCCCTTAGTTTGGTTACCATGGCATTCCAATTGGCTATAGCCTTTTTTCGTATCTTGACCCTCTCATCTTGGACACATTTCCACCAAGTCAATATTGATCCTCTAATTCTTGACTTAGTTAATTTGATCTTCTGTGCCTCTGACACCCCTTCACATTTAAAATGATTCTCCATCCCATCTATCCAATCCATCACTACATCTATATCCATCTTCCATTGAATAATAGCACATCTTCCAAAGTCTTCCCTCCTAGGGCTTTTATGGCCTTTAAGAAAGATTCTTCATTCAAGATAGGGTCTAGCTTAGGGACAACATCTTCCTCTATTATCTCCTTACCCCTAAAATTGCTTTCTTCCTCATTTTTCTTGGCTACACTCAACTTTACCTTTACCTCTGCTAAGGCCTCTTCAAGGAGTTTATTATTCTCCTTTTCCTTATCAACTTCCTTCACTAGCTTTTCATTCATCACCATACTTGACTCACCCAATGACTCTATAGTAGTTATAGGTATACACCAAGTTACCAAGTATTTAACTTGCTCTTATACCACTCTAGTTTGACAACTAGTCTTGCTCCTACCCTAGCTTCCTCTAGGGTCACCTTAGGTCTTTCACTGGACCTAATATAGTTTCTAGTTACCTTGTTCTCCATACGATACTAACAATGAGGACCTAAGCCATTAAACTAGTGCACACCTATTAGTAATAAAAACTCTCCATAACCATTCCCTAAGCTTGATTCAGCCTTTCCACTTCTTCACACAAAACTACAACCAACGCCAACAACTCAAATGACACTCCAAATGGATGATTGATCATATATAAAGTCATTTGGATTTCCTTCAAGTTCCACAACCATAACCAAACTTGAAATCCTAATCGAGTTCCAAATATCATGCAAGATTACACAAAAAAGTGTGTAATAGGGCTACAAGCAATTAGCCCTCCTAATGAAGAAAATCCCAAATAGCTTGAAAATTTCCTTAACAAGGGGCAAATAAATCATTGATCTAGACACCCTTTTTAGAGAACTCAAAGATTTTTCTAGTCTAGGGTTCTCAACTTGTTTGTATAGTATGACCACAAATTAAGCCTAAAACCAAGGGTTTTAAAGGTTTAACAAATTGTCTGATAAAAGGTTTGTTTTTTCCTCCATAGAAATTTCACCGATGCCTCTCATTGAAGTTGGGGATTCAGCACACCTTTCAACACACTCAAAACTTTGGTCGAAGTATCTCAAACATTCAACCACACAAAACACCTATGTTCTATGTTGTGGTATGTAGCCATGCATCACTGACTTGCCTAGTGCATCACCATAAAAAAGTTTCCTTTCTCTCTGGGGCTCCTTCTTCACTATACAGTATGTACAAGGAGTCATCTCCCAATTCCAAATATTTTGTAAAGATCCTACAGTGGGAGAGGGAGTTATGACTCTATTTTTTTCCATCACTAGATTTAGAACAGCGGGCAATCAAGAAACAAAATAATTTATACAAGAAACTAAAACCTTGCAAAAGCACAAACTAAAACTATATAGAATCACAAATTGAACTCCTCCAATACTTCCAAAAATAAAAATTCTAAATTTAATCCATTAAAGTGCCAAAATCCTCAAAAGCATAAAATTGTAGCTATAAACTTGTTACTCGGTCTTTACACACAAAATTTTCTCAAACTTTCAATCTTGTCAAAAGGTTGAGGATGGACTTATAAACCCATCCCAACTCCTATCCTAACAATTTTAGATATTTTTTTACTCCTAACTACTAAGTTCTTTGAATGCAATGAAAAGTTGTCAATGTTGTCAATGACAACATTGATAATTTTTGCGCAATTGTTACATCTTTGAGTGTTTGACCCTCAAACTTGCTCCAAAGGTTGCCAAACCTTGCCAAAAGCATCAAATGGATGCAAAACATGTAAGAAGGCCCTAAAAACACTTATTTTACCATTCTACCTTTCTAAATATTTGGAATACAATGGGAAAAGTAAACTCTGAGAAGGTGGTGAATCAACACTTCAAAAAGTTAACCATAAAAATCATTCACCACACATCGATCTCACAATTGTGCATGTAAAATGAAATACCAAATTAGATATATATATATATATATATATATATATATATATATATATATATATATATATATATATATATCCATAGCATGAAAAGAAATAAAAATTCACACATATGACACAAGATATGAACCCTCCAATGAGAAAGTAAAACTGGGGTGGGTATGAGACCCACAAATCTTCACTACTATAGTTGTAAAGTGTATCCAATGAAAGTTACAATGTTTGATCATGAAACATGATCTACCATGTGAAAGATCTGCCATGTTAAAGGCTTACAAGATTGTTAAATCTTACCATGCCAAAGGATTTCAACACCCTATTATAACTCTGCTTGGTTGAATGACTTCAACTTACAACAAACTAAGCACCCTGTTAAAGGATTTACAACAGCCTGTTAAGACTACTCTATTAAGAGATTTAACTAATTCACCTGTTAGAATGTCTCAACAATGATCATGCAATTAGAACTCTATTGCTAGATAAAAAAATCACCTCTTTGCATGTATCATTGATCCTCCTCTAATGAAATGTATCTCTTTTGTCCTCTAATTCATTTCCTCTGTTCTCCTCTAACTAATTATGCAGTTCCTACACTGTGATCACTCTTCCTTAGTCAAAATTGAATGCTTTATTTGTGCATGCAAACTTCTCTCTTTGCTCACACAATGTTTTAAGGTTTACCTTCCTTAAGAAGATCTAGGTGACTAGGGTTAGGTATGAATCAAATAATGTAATTCCTCCATCTAGCCACTCAATTCATCACTTTAACTAATTGGTTGAATGTAATGCATAGGGATTCTCAATTAAGATTCATTCTTATCATCTAGTATTGCAAAACAATCCTTAAGTCAGCTCCAAAATAGTTTACATAGTAGTTTGTGACATTACAAACAACTATGTTAAAACAATTTTACTCGGCATTTGAAGTCCCTAATGCTCAACATCAACTACAACTTAAATGTTGTCACTCGGCATCTGAATGACTCCACACAAATTGATTGTTGAGCACTAGAGAGACTTGGCACTAACTATTTACTTGGCACTTATTGAGTATCTCACTCGACATGAACTATCTAACATGTTATGCTCAACCTAAATTACTTGTTTCGCATGAACAAAGTTCTAACTTGTAAATGACTAAAGTGTATAGACACCCATATGTCAAAACCAATCTAAGATCAACAATAAACATAAAGATGCTCAATTTAGGCCTAATTAAGAAACTATGAGCAATATAGGCCTCATTAGGCTTTCTCACCATAACTCAACTCAACCTAGGATTAGGTTAACCCTATTATTCACCTAGTGGTGTGGCTAGCACCGCTACAAGCCAAAATATCCTAGGAGCCCTAGGTCTTCCATGAGCCCACCAAGGTGCCCCTGTACCAAGGATGCTTTGCTTCTTTTTTTAGAAAGTGTTGATGATTCTTGAGTTTTAGATTCTGGGGCTTCATTTCATGCTACACCCCATAGAGGTTATTTTATTGATTATTTCCAAGGGGATTTTGGGTTTATTTATTTGGGATATGTTGAGCTATTGTTTTTCACAATGTTGAATGACAAGAATCCTTTCAAACTCCTCTCTTAAAAAGCTAATCAAGGATCAACTTCAAGGTTCTAGGTGATCTTGCGACCTACTAGAATCTGCCTAATTGAAGATAAATGTGTATGTTCATGAGGAGGCCTTTGTTGGTTATAAATAATTCTGGATAATCCATTTGATCTGTTGCTATTTGAAAAAGTAACCACTAAAAAAGATATATTTTTGGTAGTTTTTATTTTATGATCAATGCAATTTATTGATACAACTATATGAATTCCTATTTTAACCAAGTGTTATAAAAGAAAATAACAACGATAAGGTAAGGAGAAATTAAAGAAAATAACTTGAACTAAAAATTCCTAATGTACATAAACTATGGTAACAACACATCTGTAAGTTAAATCATTGAAAATATTGGGTAGGAAACAAATCAAATAAGGAGCAGCGCTTCCTTAACTCCACTGATGCAATCATTGATGGGAACTCAATAATAATCAAAACATTTTTTACATCTCATCAAATCGCAATGCCATGGAAAGTGTTCTCATGTGAGACGAGACGCTATGCAAGAATAATAGGTGATCTTTTCTCTTATTTGTTACATTAGCATAATTTGTTAACATGAGGAAAACATCAAAACTAAAAGGTCACACAATCATAACAATGCAATAAAACCATTGGCTCCATTATTATTCATGAACATGCATTCACAAAAATAACACACTCCAACAAGAATAACTACACTCAAAATTAGAGCACCAATAACATATATTATTGCATCAAAATAGTGTCCTAGAGTACATATTACATCCATGTATTTATAAGAAATCATCTCCTCCCTTTATTCTTGGAGGGAGAGTTCTTAAAATGCAACTCATGCTAAAAACTAATAAAACAAATCTAATTATATACAAAATGACTCTCTAAATGGGGCTAAGTAGGTCTCCACCCTTGCTTATATCAATTAGCAGATGTGTGAGCCTTTATATGATACAAAAGAATAAAAGAATGAGAAAATAAGAAGAATGCAGTTGCAAGATGATCTTATAGTCTCTAGAAGCTCTAAAAAGGGAAGTTCAACCTCCTCTAGGCATTTTTGGGAGTTGAACTATCATTAAAATATGTTTCTAATGCATGTAATGCTCTAAATTAGGAACTTGTAGTTAACTATCAATGCACTGCTTCTTTTTCAAAATTTTCAGTGTACCTCTGAGAAAAGTGCACCTGTGCACCTTGATGACAAGTTCCAAAAATCCAAAATTTACTTAAGTGTCAAAACTGAATTTCTAGCATTTGGGTTTTCTTCCCCTTTATACCAAAATGATTTCTAGATGTTTACTCTTGAATTTCTCTATGATTTTGGCCACTTGAGTAGCTTCTAGTAAATTGAGACTCTCATACTTATTTTTGACTATTTGCCAATAGTTACCTACTTCAATCCTTGTTTCTGCAAAATCTTCAAGCTTGGTGTCCAACTCCAACAGTGCTTCCTCAGTCTTTAAGGCTTGTCTGATGTCATCTTCTAATGAATCTACTTCAAATGTACCTTTGAACTATTGAACAATTTTTTGCACTGCAAAAATCTTGGTCTTCAACTCATCTTCAAAAATCTCAAGGCAAGTAGCATTGTGGTACCTTTCTGCTTTTAAAGTTTTCTCTTGAGTTTGGTCCCTTATCTTTTGAATATCTACATGTAGTCCCTCCATGACTTCATTGTCAGATGATATCTTCTCTATCCATTCATCCAACTTATCAAGTTCATCCGTAGTATATACTTTCATTAGCATACGATACCTTTGATCTTTTATTGATGTCAATGCTTGTAGGTCTTTAGCCCAGGTATGTACTTCATCCATTAACCCAAAATCCTGGTTCACTATGGATACCAATTTATCCACACTTGACTAGATGTGGTGCCACATGTTCAAGTTACCTTGTATTATCTACACACCTTTCTTTCAAAATTGTCACGCAATTGTTGATATGCTTCCAAAATGGATCCAATGGTTTTGTTCTTGTGCCTTTCCTCTCTAATGTTGTAGCAAGAGTAATCTATGGATTATTTAGGTCTATAGGGCCCACAATTTCATGAAGATAGTCTCTTAATATCTCATTTTACTTCCTGAGTTCTATCAACTTCAACTCATCCTAGTCCATATGTATGAACACCTCCTTCATGCCCATACTGATCATTACTTTTGTTGTATCTATTGTGGGCCTTCCTAACATGATCTCCTTGATTTGGAAATCATGATGAATCAATTCCTTAGTGTCAACATGTAGAGGAGGAATGGATATATGTACAAGTAAGTCTTAATCTTGGTTCTTCATTATGAAGGCCAATGTTCATGCATCACTTATAGGTGGCTTAGGCTTCTTGAGTGCTTTCACTAATTCCTTCATTCCCTCCTCAACTGTCAAGTCCAGTTGCCTTTTCTAGTGAAACATGACTTCTCTCTTCAACCATGCCAGTGTAGTGCCCATGGGAGACATGTATTTTGTTGAAGTTGTTTCCACTATAAGCCCCTTGCCCTTATCAATCCTCTCTGGAGCCTTTTCTTGTTGAGAAAGATCTATAGTTGGAGTCTTTGTATTTGGTAAGGCTAAGGTCATAGCCTCTATATCATGAAGAGTTTGTTGAGGCTCTTCAGGTATTTTCCCTTCCTCTGATACTTTATTGGCATGTAGTTGTTGGGGCTCCCTTTCCTTTGTTGCCTATTCTTATGTTTTTGTGGCCTGAGGAAGTGGAGTTACTGAGCCTTTATCTAAAAAGCATAAGTCCTAAGATGGTGGTGACAGAATGCCCAAAGGTCCTTGAGGTAGAGGTGGCATTTGATTCTAGTCCTCTCCTAAGGATTCACTTGTGGGAGTATTTCTTATCTTTTCTCCCACCATCTTGATGCCCACTAGCATAAAGTCAAAATCAGAGAGAGCGAAGACATCATTTTCTCGACCCTCCATGTATGCTATACATTGTTGTTTCTCATCTTCAATGTACATACCTGAATAGGTTCTTTTGGAGTAGATGGAGGTGTCAATGTTAAACTTCTTCTTCTCTCCTCTTTTTCCCTTACTAAGTGGGTCCTTTGGCTCAGGGGGACATATTCAATCTTCTCCTCTCCTTCTTTCGCCTTTTCTTATGGCATTGCCTTAGGCATCTGTTGGGGTGGAGTGTTGTTTTTCTTTAATCTTCTCCTCCATATTCTCGCCACTGTTGATTCAATCCTTTCCCTTTTGGGAGCTAGGGGGGTTTCTTCCTCTTGTGTAGCCACTATTACTCCCCTCTAATCTTCTAGTTTCTCTTCCTCTATCACTTCTTCTTATACCTATTCTGGTTGAGGAAGTGCTTGTGGCTCTTGTTCAGGATCTTGAGCTGGCTCTTGAGCCATGGGCTCAATTTGTTTAGGTTGTGCCTATTCCTATAGAGGCACTTGGGTTTTTTGTTTCCTAGCCTTTGATGGAACCCTTTTCCTTTTATTTCTCTTATCAGCTTCAAATTACTCAATCGCCCTCTCATGTTGGTGTACTATTTCTAGCCTTATTGGCGATTGAGCAGGGAAGATTGGTACTATGACTTTAGCCCCTTTTCCTTTAATTGGCCTTATAGTAGCCTATAGGGGTATAGCTTGAGGAATTGGATCCAATCTAAAAGGTTTGTTGATACATTCCTTCATCAAATGGAATATATGCCTATATCGATGATTTATGTCTGCATTCTCATCCCTCTCTATCACGACATTCATTATAGGTCGGTCATAGATCTTTTCCCTATTGTATAAATGATCCAAGACATCTAAATCTTTTTCCACCTCCTTTAGGTAGATCTTAATTTATAACACTTTTTTTTCCAAGTATAGAGTCATCCATTAGGATTAAACCTCAAACAAAAATAACAATTACATGCAAATATAAATAATAACATAAAATAATAGATCACACAGAAGAGAACATAAGATACCAAGTTTTAACATGGTTCACCAATTCATGGGCTACATCCACCAAACCATAAGTCAAATGTTATTGTGATCTAGTGATTACAACCTAATTACAATTCATAATCCCTTACATCTCAATACCACCACAAGAAGCAATTTTTACATCACACCTTATGAAACAATCCCTATTCCTAAGCCCTTTTATACAAGTATTTTTTTTTCTTTGGGGATAAAATTAGTTACAACATGTCTGCCATAAAATATCGATATAGTCATCCATAAAATGTTGAGGAATTATAGAGTATGAATAGTACTTCCCTAATTAGTCACCACAATCTAACAATCTCCCACTTGGGGACTAACCAGGCTCCACATTAAACAACAATCTCCCACTTAGAGATTGGTCCTATAGCTATGTCGCTACTCCATGAGGCTCCCATTGGATCAAATAACCCTGGACTCTATTGTTCTTTTATTCCTATTCAGTCTAGAAGACCGACTGAAGATGAAGAGGAGTGTAGCTTCTCCCTTGTTACTACCTTTGTAAACATATATGCTAGATCGTCATCTATATGTATCTTGGCTAGCTTTAACTGCCCATCATCCAAAACTAATCGAATGAAATAGTATTGCAACTGAATGTGATTTGCCTTTGAATGCAGAGCTGAATTTTTTGCAAGATGAATGACACTCTAACTATCTGTAAACAAATAGTTATCCCTCTAAGGGTATCCGAATTCTTCCAAGAAGAACTGAATCCATATCATCTCCTTGGTTGTCTCTATAGTAGCAACATACTCTTCCTCTAGAGTGGATAAAGCATTAACCTTTTACAATCGAGAAACCCAGCTCACAACTACCCCACCAATAGTAAATACATAACCTGTAGTACTCTGTCTGGTATCAATATCTCCTACCAAATATGAGTCAATATAGCCCTATAAATCAGTAGTAGAGCCCCCAAAGTGTAAACACTTACTAGATGTTCCTCTCAAATATTTGAGAATCCATTTTACTGCATTTCAATGCTCAATTCCTAGATGACTCATATACCTTCTAATGACTCCTACTGCATGTGCAATATCTAGCCTTCTACATACCATAGCATAAATCAAGCTTCCTACAACTAAAGCATAAGGTACCATGGACATCTTATCCTCCTCTTCTTGTATCTTTGGACACATCTCCTTGGTCAACTTCAAATGACTAGGTAAAGGTGTAACATAATAATGAAACCCACCAAAGGAAGATATTTGAGATGGTTCACATACATCTGTATGCACAAGCTCTAATTTCTCACTTTTTTTTGCTTCCCAATCTTCACAAAACTCACTCTCTTTTATTTTCTACACACAACTTTCATAGAAATCCATATTAACACATTTCAAGCCTGCTAAAACTTTCTTTGAATGAATTACTTTCATACCTTTCTCACTCATGTGCCCAAGTTTGTTGTGTCACAACACTATATCAGAATCTACAAAAACTATTTGTCATCCCTACTCAATTGCAACAACTGTTCCTAAACATTCATTTTTCTCTGAAAAAATCAAAGTAGAAGACATAGTATGACCTATACAAAGATACAAGGTGCCTACTTTCACACCTTTTTCCACTACAAGGGAACCTTTTGAAACCTTCCAAATTTTATCATTAAAAGTAACTACACAACCCCTGTCACCGAGTTGCCTTTCTAAAATTAAATTTTTACTCAACTTTGGAACATGTCTTACCTCATGTAGTAGCTAATGATTCTCATTCTACAACTTAATCATAACTTTTCCCTTTCCAACAATCTGACAATGTTCATTATCCCCCAAATAAACTTGAACCAAAAAATCCCCTTGGACATAATCAATGAAATAACCTCTATGAGGTGTAGCATGAAATGAAGCACCAGAATCTAAAACCCATGACTCATCAACACTTTTTAAAGACAAAAGCAAAGCATCCTCTTCGGATTTTTTACTTACCACATTTGCCTCCTTGTCTCCATCTTGCTTTTCCCATTCATTTTTCTTTTGAGTCCAACAATATTTCTTCTTATGCCCTAGTTTCCCACAATACCAGCAATCATTTGGTCCTCTCAATTGAGACCACTTCCCTTTTGACTTTCATCTTGATATCCCACAAATTCTAGAATTACTTCCCCTTTTAGTCATCTACCTCAAATTTGTATGTTCAAAGCACTTCCAGATGTAGATCTGCCTGAGATTTTCTTATGAGTTTCCTCACTCAAAATAACACTAATCACATCATCATATTTTAGAATATTAGATCTAAAAAATGGAATTACTCATAGCCATTACCAAGCCATTCCAACTTTCAGGCAAAGAACACAAAATCAAGAGATCCCTAATCTCTTCATCAAAATTAATACCCACAGAAGATAAACGACTAGTAATAGTATTAAACTCATTTAAATAATCTAGAATAGATCCACCTTCTGCGATCTTCATATTAAATAAATGCTTCATGAGAAATACATTGTTTGAAGTGAAAGGCATTTCATACAATTTTGCTAGGGTTTCCATCAACTCATCCATTGTCTGCACTTTTGTAATATTAAATGCCACCGATGGTGCCAGGCATAATTGAATGCTTCCAAGTTCCTTTCTGTCTAAAATATCCCAGTCATCATTTGTCATAGATCTCTGATTCTTGGTTTTTCCTTCTAACGGCTTGCATAAATCCTTCTAATAAAGATAGTATTCCATTTGCATCTTCCATAATTGAAAGTTCTTCCCATTTAACTTGTCAACCCTTAGCTTACCCTCATCTACCATTGCTCCCACTCAACTGTGAGACTTTCCTGCAAAGGATAACTAAAAAACAACCTCGCTACAATACCACTTGTTAGGATTAAACCTCAAATAGAAATAACAATTACATGCAAATATAAGTTACAATAACAAAAAATAATAAATCACACAAAAGAGAACACAAGACACCAAGATTTAATGTGGTTCACCCAATCCTTGGGCTACATCTACCAAACAATAAGTCCAATATTATTACGATGTAGTGATTACAATCTATAATCCCTTATAGCTCAATACCGTCACAAGAAGCAATTTTTGCATCACACTTTATGAAACAATCCCTAACCCTAAGCCCTTTTATACAAGTATTTTTGCCACTTTAGGGTTTAAATTAGTTACAACATGTCAGCCATAAAATGTCAATATAGTAGCCCCAAATCTCATTGAGGAATTATGGAGTATGTATAGTACTTCCCTGATCAGTCACCACAATCTAACATCATCCTACAATAATCCCTTATCAGGATATCATAGTCATCTATTGTATTCATCCAATGGTGTTCTAATGTGTCCTCATGTACAAATTGCTTCCCTACTAGATGTTGTACATCCCAATATTGTCGAAGTAGGAGCAAGGGGATTTGTAGTCTTCCAAAAGATATTGATCCCATTTAGAATCAAAAGTAACAATGTCTTTCTTTTGTTTGACCTCAAAAGCACCAATTGTGATGGGTCAGGCCCACATCTTCTTGTGATGTCTTCTCACTCTATCATATGAAGAAGTGAGTTGGCATGTAATCTCCAGCAAGATTAGACTATTAGATGGATATCTTGGGAGCTTCTTCATATTTTTGAGAGTACTAGCTATCCTAAGATATAAGAATATTTTAAACTAAATTTAGTAAGCACTGATCTTAGCGATCCTAGTAGCTACTTCTACTAACATTATTTTGTTATAATATCCTTCTATGAGCCTAATAATTGCAGAGATGAAGCCATCATTCACCATCCTATATTCTACACTTTTCTCTGAGATTTTCTCCCTAACCAATTATGGATATACCACATTGGGCCAAGCATTTACATCTTGCATGTTTTCCTTTTTGTAGTGGTTTGGGTAATTTGTGGTTGTAGCCACCAAGAGATACACCATATATGATGTCATATAAAATCATGGATCAGCTTTCACAGTTACAAGTTGTTCATCCAAATTGTCACTTACGATGGTAGCCCAATCAATTGGCATCTTTGTTGTCCTTATGGTTTCTATAAAGTGGACCATCTAGGTTTGAAGGTGTCTTGCTATAGGAAATGACTCTACTCAAAATTTCAATTGCATATCAAATGTCATTCTTCATATACCCCCTAGTCATGTCTACTTTTTTTACTCTGTGACCCACTTGTGTTCTATCTATCAGGAAGGAGGATTGAATTGTTTCTCTAGCCTCATTTTCATTTTTTCGATACCATATTTTTGATCCATGATAGGAAACCTATAAATATTGATCCACCTTGGGGAGATGGAATACTCTCTCAATGTTCCTTGGTCAGAGGTCTAAGACTATCTCTCTTATCATGCTCTTTACGACCTTCTCTTCAATCACATAGTTTTCTGCAAGAGTCATTATAAGTTCTGAGAATTGGACGGATCTTGGATGCGATGTTGCATTAACTAGGCTAGATCGGATAAGTGTTGATACTATTACAGATCATTTTTTTGGTTCATTATGAATTTTAAGGAAGGTGTTCTAGTCTTTATGCCCAAGTTTTGTGTATCTAATCTCATCATGACCGTCTTGAAATTGAGATTTCCTTAGTGTGCCTTGGTTCTTGCATACAATGGGTTTTGGAGTTATCTTTTCAGCCATCAAAGAGGATGATGATGTCATTTTATCTACACAACAAAAGAAACATTAGTTTGGAAAGCTAAAATTTAACCTAAAACAAGCCCTAATTTACTTTGAAACTAGTCATAATCAAGCATAATGCAATCAAAACCATTAAATCCCCCCTCCCCCAAATACCCTAAAATGTACTTAACACACCTAGCACACCCTTAAAGGTGTGTCTGTTTGTTAATTGGGCCCCTATTTGGCCTTTTGTGTGTAGTTGTGCATGTACACACCTAGGAAAGTTGTGCACATGTGCATGTGCAACTTTGGGGGCTTAGGTTTTATTTATATTTTAACATAGTTTTGAAAGGCACAAAGGTGTGCACATGTGCACCTTGAGAAGGTGTGCATGTGTGCACCTTTGATGCCTTACGTCTTGCATTGTTTATATTTAGCTAAGCTTTGTTAAAAATGTGTGCAAATATGCACCTTGTGGAGGTGTGCATGTGTGCACCTTCATGGTGTCTTAGTGTTTAAAGTTTGTTAGGTTTACATGTTTTGTTTTAGTTAGGTCTTCCTTTTTGTGTGGAGGTATGCACTTGTGCACCTCATTGAGGTGCACATGTGCCCACCTTTGCAAAGGGCTAACCTTTACTTGTGTACTTTGCACTTGCAAGTAGGGTGTGGTAGAGGTAACGCACCTTGGGATGTGTGGGGTGTGGACTAATGAGGAGGACAAAGAGTGAATGAAGAGGAATAGGAGGTCTAGGGTCTTATATAGACCCTAGGCCTAGCATGCATCTTCACAGGTGTGAACCCTTTAGAGGTGCACACATGCGCATGTATGCATCTCTAGAAAGAGATGGAGTGTGCACTTGTGCACTCCACGCATGTGCACTAGTGCGTTAGTGTGCACTCAAGCACGTGAAATCTTTAAAAACTTATTTTCTCTCAAAATTTTGACTCTCCAGACTTCCCAAGTCAGACCTTGGGGCTTGACCTAGACTCGTGGGGGAGTCCTAAAGTGCCCCAAACTCTAGACTAGGAGTCTAATAGAAAAAATTTACTAGAGGGTCCCCATTTCTAAGAGAAATGGGGTGTGAGTTGTGAAACTACAATAGGAGATAATTAACCCTAATAGATTGCTGGAAAGGGAAAAGTTAAGATTAAGTTGTAGAATAGGAATCACTGGCTACTACATGAGGTAAGACATGTTCAAAGACTAAGTAGGAATTTAATTTCAGTGGGGCAACAGTGATGAGGGTTGTGCAGTTACTTTTAATGATAAAACTTGGAAGGTTTCAAAAGGTTTCCTTGTAGTAGAAAAAGGTGTGAAAGTAGGCACCTTATATCTTTGTACAGGTCTTATTATTCCTTCTACTTTAATCATTTCAAAGAAAAATGAATATTCAAGAACAATTGTTGCAGTTGAGAAGGGAGAACAAAGGATTGTTGTAAATTCTTATAAAATGGCATGGAATAATAGACTTGGGCACAAGTGTGAGAAAGGTATAAAATTACTCATTCAAAGAAATTTTTACTAGGTCTAAAATGTGTCAATATGGATTTCTGTGAAAGTTTTTTGGTGCAAGAGCACCTAAATCTAAGGTTTCATGTTTTTATTGTGTAAGTGTGAGGATTGGGGCATTTTGGATGTGGGAGATAAGGTTATGTTGACCATAGTAGGATTACATTGGATATTTTGTTCATAGGATATCAGGTATTTTTACTGGGTGCAATTAGGGGCTAGCAAGTTGTAAAGTCCTCTAATTGACACAAGGCATGGTGATGACATCATCATGAAGTCAACAGGGTCTAGGAAGAGTTAGGGTGAGGATTTTATCTTAGTTATGATTTTTTGGTTAAGTTTGAGAAGATTTGAAGGTCATATGACCAAACTAGAGAAAAGTTGCAAAAAAATGTAAAAGTTGCATTGTGCAACATTGCAACTTTTAAAAGTTTCTTGAGCAACTTTTGGAAAGAAAGTTCCAAAGCATTGAAGAGGAGTCATAAAGAGTGACTAACCACCCAAAAACCCTATATAAGGCATGAGAAGACCTATGGGTAGGGTTGGAAGTCCATTGTATGGATTGAGTATTTTTGCAATTAGCATCTTGAAGCACTTTGTAAGCATTTTCTTTGTTTTTTATGATAGTAGGTAATTAGGAGTTCAAGATTCATACTGTCACCTATGCATCTTTTATTTGACATGTTTTATTAATTTTTTGTGTTGATAGATAGGGATTTTGATTAGTTTATTCATTTTTTGTAAATTACTTTGGTTTTATATTGTCACTGGTTTTGTCCAGGCAGTTCTTGGAGATGGAGCTCTAACTCACTTTCCCACTATCCAATCTATACAACCTCTTGGGAATAGTGAGTAGACTCCATGTATATAATATGTATAGAAGATAGGGCCCTCAAATGTAGAACAAGTAATTTTAAGGTCTTCCCTAGGCGAGCTTGTGGTGAGTACGGCTAGGGAAGACCCTATAGAAACCAACATAACTTGCAGAAAAGCAAGGTTAAAGTCCAAATTCCTTTTGGAAATGGAAGAAAGAAGTCTTACCATCATTACATGAAGTGGAGAGGTTCCTACCAATCCTTAAAAAGCTTAAAACAATAGAGATTGTTACTGAAACTGTAAGAATTTGGTATAGCTCTAATACCATGTATGAATTTGCCCAAGACAAGAATGAAATACCAAGATCTAGAAGTGCAAGAGATAGCACAAGAGAGACAATCTATGATCAAAGGAGAATGGATTAATCAGATAATTGGATGAATACATCATAGAATTTCCTTGTATATAAAGGAAACTAATATAAATAGGAGTAAGCAAAGAGATAAGCATACTAACTAAGCACATGTCCACCAAGAGTGGATTATTTTCCATTGTGCATGAATGTGCATGCAACAATGAGAGGATAAGAATATAAAGGTGTATCTCATAAAGAGATGTAGTAGACAAGATGTGCTCAATTGGATTACAAACTACTGTGTTGTCTACATGACAACTCATATGAATATGCAAACTCCTAAGTTTCTACATGACAACTAATATGAATATGCATTAACCTAAGCAAACTTAAGTAAAGTGTAAATAGTAAATACTAATTTACACCAACACCCCCCTCCCCTCAAATGCAACTTAAGAAATTGTACTTAAGCTCACAAAAGCTATATAATAATGCAAGATGGGTCCTGAGTACTAGGCCATGTTAGGTACCCATGTACAATATGCTAGTACAAAAGATATATAATGTAATCTCTCATAAAGTGGAGAAAGAGGGAAAACCACATGAGAAAAAACCCCTCCAAAAAGAGAGATAAGTACAATAAAATAAAATGAGAGAAAAGAAGACCTCATGTGAGGAAAAGATCCCCTCCATAAGAGAGAAGAAGAGGAAGATAGACCAAGTAACCCCCACTTAATGTAGAGTGTACACTTATAGTAGATGGTCTACGCTCGATGTAGAAACTAGTCCATGAGTGTAGAAAACATTCCTCCCCTTAGGAAGAAACATAACCAAAGGTGTATCAATGAAGTCTCTCCCATATATAGGAAGAAACCTCAAAATATATGAGAACTTTGAAACTGGCTCAAGTGTCCCCATTATAATACCAAAAGGTGCCTCCTCCAAATCATGTGTACTATGTCACTTTGCTGAAAAAGACAAATCAAACTCAACTAAGGATGAATGTAGAACATGTATCAAAGACTCAGGTCTCTCCTCTAAAGAGAAAGTGACCTCCTCCAATTTTTGTATCAAAGGATCTACCATCATATCAACCTCAAAAGACTGATCAAGTAGAGAATGAAGATGAGGGTCAGAGTGTTCCCTTGCAACAACTAAAGAAGGATCATCTTCACCAAAGAGAAGATGAATGTCATCAATAGTGTCTCCCAAATCTATAATGTAGGACTCCACAGACAAACTAGAAATGTCTGTCAGGTAGTCATCCCATGGAACTAAGTCTAGAAGACAATGAATATCCTACTGTACCAAATCACTTGAATCCATGCCTATGTTAATACAACTATCATTGGGAACAATAGTAGATGCAATATCAGTAGGAAGAAAAGAAATGGAAGGCTCAAGAACTTGATTATTTGTGAGAACACCCAAGTTCAAGTAGCCAAAATTCTCCTCAAAGTCTGAATCAAAACTAGAAGTGTGATTAAAATCTGCTGAAGAATTTGCTAAATTATCACTACCAAAGTCTAAGTAGTATAGTTGATATGCATGATCAACCAAACCTATAGTAATGATCCATCTAGTCTTCAAATCTCTAATAAAAATTGAATTAAGTGTGAATTCTACGGTCCTTCTATCTCCATGAGTGAGCTAATAGATGGAAAGAAGATTATGACTTAGGTAAGATATGCACAACACATCTTTGAAGTATCCCTCCCCCTTATCAATAGTTCATTTCCCAATCACATTCATATAAGTATGATTGCCCATCAAAATAGGTGGAGTATGACAAAGATCAAATGATGAAAACATAGAATGTGAAGATGCCATATGATGAGAAGTCCCTGAATCTAGAAGTCATCTCCCTAAATCTTGACTTGAAGTAGCTTCTAACACTTGACCTTTCCCATGTAATCCTTTCTTTTATCAAAATCTAAATGTAAAGAAGATGATGAAGTAGTCATTCTTGATGGTAGACCAATTTGATTCTTCTTAAGAAGATTCTTGAGTTCATCTATCTCCTTCTTATAACAATGATGTTCTTCATGTCCATTCTTTTTGTAATATGCACAAGTAAGAAACTCCTTCTTGGATGACTTTCCCTTATTGTTGGAGTTGTCTTGTGGTGAGGATATTGAGTGTTCTTTCCCTTGTTGTGAATTTTGTTGCCATGATTTCTGCTTCTTATTAGACCGTTTTCCTTGATTCCCTTTACTAGCCACCAATACTTTGGACTGCAAAGACTTGAGAAATCCCATGCTCATCAAATTTGATTGGTCTACCATCAACATCTTTGTGAAGGAATCAAATGAAGGCATGGTGGAGGAAGAACCTAAGGTCAATTTATGAGTGTTGAAGCTAAAAACAAATGATGCATACTCCAAAGGAAGTTTTCACATCAAATTATAGATCAATTTTTCATCCTCTATGGTAATTCCACAATTCTTAACCATTGACCTTAGCTCATGTGCCTTGGTAATATAGTCTTGAATTGTGTCAAACTCCTTTGGATCTAATGACATGAGATTTTCATCAAGTTCAAAACCCCTAGCTTTGTCTACTTTTGCATACAAGCTAGCAAACTTATCCCATGCTTCCTTTACTATTTTACAATTACCAATATGAAAGATAAGATCTTCATGTACATACTTCCTCAAAGTACCAATAGAAACCTTATTGTTATGGTTCCATTCATTTAGTTTATCAGGATCAAACGGTACAACCATGGTTCCATCAACATAATCAATTAAATCTTTTTCCATCATTTTACTCCATGCTCTAATTTTCCATGTAGCATAATTATGTGGAGTTAAAAGTGGAAACCTAGGAGAATCCATGATGCAAAATGAAAGAACACAAGAGAAAGAGAAGTGCAAACACTCAAGACACACCCCCCAAATCACTCAATCAAAGAACCCCCTCAAAATAGATGATATTGGCACTTTATACTTAGTGCGTATATAATTTTCACTTGTTAAAATGAACTGAAGAGGACTTCTGATTTTACAACAGCACATATGAAACTATATCAGACTCAACAATATAACACACAAGATCTCTCAAGGATCTAATTACAATCTTCAAAATATGCCAATAATGACCAATTCTGAAAGTACTATGTCCACTTACAATTACTCCAAATTAATACTAGATCTAGAATGCGGACAAAAAATTATGCACTTTTTTAAAAAATAGCACCTGAATATGTGTCCATATGAGCTCGAACGAAGCCTTTGAAGTTGTAAAAATTGGGATTTGTGATTTTCAAAAAGAAATTAGGAATAGGGATTGCAAACAACCTATAGTAATGTATAGATCACAAAAATTCTACCCCAAAAAAAAAAAATTGCTCAAAAAAAAGGAGTCTATATGAGGGAGATATCGTTGTTTGAAAATCACCTCTGTAATTATTTTTCCTAAATCACCGCCATTGCACTTCCAAAAAAAATAACTCTAGATTTCACCTCAGATGTCTGATTTTGATGAAACAAAAGTTGAGTTGGGGGATTTTTGACCTTTTAAATGTGATACCATCTAATTTGCACTAACAAGCTCCAATCTTGAGCTGCAAAAAAAAAACTCTCTAATGGCTATGCAATGAAACTCCTATGGCTCTGATGTATTTCAAACTTTTAAGAAATGTAAATGCTTGGTTGAGAATGAGATTGGTAAAAAGCTAAAATGTCTTAGATCTAATAATGGTGGTGAATATTGCATCAAAGAATTTGAAGATTATTGTTCCTCTAATGTTATTCGTAGATAGAAAACTGTTCCAAGGACTCCACATAAAAATATGGTTGAATACATAAACATGACAATGATGGAGCATGCAAGAAGTATATGAGGTTGCGTGTTGTTTTGCCCTTAAACATGTGGGCAAAGGCTATTAATATTGTTGTATATTAGATTAAAAGAGGTCCCTCTACTCATTTAGGTTGTGGCATTCTAGAGGAAGCATGGATTGATAAGGTGGGTTATTCTTTTTTCAGAACCTTTGGTTGTGAAGCATTTGCATATATTGATTCTGAAAATAGAACCAAGTAGGAAGCTAAGTCAAAGAAATGTGTATTTTTTGGATATGGTATTGATGAATTTGGTTATAGGCTTTGAAATTTTGAAAATCATAAAATTGTAAGAAGCAAGGATGCCATATTCAATGAGAAAGTGTTGTACAAAGATCTATTTTAGCAACATGAGAAAAAATAAAATGATTATGTAGTATTGGATGACGTTCCAATTGTCCCTCATGATCTGCAACAACCACAATAACAAATACCACACACCCTAATGAATGCTAAATGGTCAATAAGGCTAAGTAGACCTCTAAAAAGACGTTCTCCCTCTTTGTATTCTATTTTATTAACAGATTTATGGTGAATTTGAATGTTAAGATGAACTTGTGCAGGTGAATAAAAAGATTCAGTGGGAGTTTGCAATGAAAGAAGAAATAGACTCCTTGCTGAAAAATCAGGCATGGGGTTTGTAATGCCTACCCTTAGTTTACTTTCATGTGTTATTGTCAGATTCTTTTAGACCATCTTTCTGGTTATGTTTTATGATTAACAGTACTTGGTTACTTGATTCGATGATGATGCTTGTATGCAATGATTCACTCATTTCATGATGATAGTTAAATAGATTATTTATATGCATTTTCTATGGATATTTACCCCATACTTGCATGTGTATGGTGTACATGTGCATTTTACCTTATGTTTGACGTTTCTGATGTGGTTGAGTGAGGGAATCATAGTCACCTACTAGTCGGGATTTACCAATGCACCACTCCTTGTCATTGACTATTTAGTTTTAATTATATATGTTTGTGTGTGTACATGCTTAGATTTTGTGTAGATTGTAGGTATCGAACATTGACTTCCCTAAATTGCCAGGATGGGCGTGCCCTATTGCAGTGTCTCAATGGTAAAATAGGGGAGATAGTTCTTGAATCCAAATCCTAACCCTAAGCCAATTGCCCTAGAAAGTAAGACAAGTATTTGAGTTATTTAACCTTTTGAATTCATCAAGTGATGTGAATTCATGATTTTGACCCTTGAGTTTGATTTAGTACTTTGTCTTTCAGATCGGTTTTCTTATTTGGATTGTGGGTCTGTTGTGATTTTCAATTATAATTAAATAAAATTAAAGATTATTAAGTGATTTAATTTAACAAAAATTTTGTAAAGAAAAATTAATATTTAATTAATTGAGAAATTAATTAAATAAAAAATCAAATCTTAAATATTTAATTAAGTTCTAATTTTGACGTAATTATATTTATTCAATTTAATAATTATTTATTTAGGAGTTCCATTTTTACAATAAACTCTAAATATTATTATTAGTAAAATGTATAAATATTTTATTAAAGATGTCTTGTGATTTAATAAAAGAGAGAAAGAATTAATTTACTGAAGTTTATTTTAATTAAAATGCCAAAAAGTTTGCACATGAAATTAAAATAAAATAAAATAATAAAGAAAAAGGGTTCACATGATTGCAAAACTAAAACCCTAATTGGAGAAGGCTCTTTATTAAGAAATTAGAACTCATTTCTCCACACACAAATTTGGAGTCAATTTCTGAAAAAAAAAAAAGTTTTTGAAAGGACGATCTTGTCAAGTTTTGCATAGTAATTTCTTCTTTGAAATCTCTTTGTGTTCTCTATGTTTGCATGGATCTGTTTTCATAAATTATTTCGGGTTGAAACCATTGTGTTATAATTTATCGTTCTTGAAAACATCTGTGAAAGAATTTGAGTTTTGAAACCCTTATTTGGTAAATTTGGAGATTCACAATTTGATTGTTTGGATTCAAAATGGGGTTTGGAAAAGAATATCAATACTTTAATTTTACAAATTGATAGTTGTTTTTATTTTTGTTATTAGAACTACTGATAGATTTGTTTATATATATATATATATATATAGCAATAAAAATTATCACAATAATTATTTATTGTGATCATTTTTATTTCATGTCTAAGTTTTCATTTTATTTCCCATAATTGGGAATCACATTTTGATTTTGGAGAAGGGGGGCATTGTTTATATATATATATATATATAATTTATTTATTTTTTGAAGAGTGAGGAGGTGACTAGGGTAATCTTAAAGTTGGCTCATGTAATGACGCTTGCCCACTTACATAGTAGATTTCCTACGTGTCTTTGTTTCGTCTGGGTTTAGTTGTTACTTGTGTCTTGGTACCTTTGAGATAATTACTATCAAATTTTCCTTGACCTAGATGTTGGTTATGACTTTTGGGATTGTTTTCCATTTGGGACTCAAGACCATCTCCTCAGTATGGTGGGAGTGGGTCATTTAGGTTCCACGAGGTCAAGTGGTAGTCTTTCTTATACCACTAAGATCTGACAGTTGGATGTACATGTGCAGTTGTTCCTTTCATTCTGATCTTGTATTTCCGTTAGATTGTTATATTCTGTTATACTGCACTTGATTATCAAAGATCTTATGAGATGATGTATTTTATTCATGATGTGTATTATTTGAGCTTTTCATACCAGGTGACTTGTGCAGTGAGTGATTATGCAGTCTAGTTATGCCAAATGACATCTTATGTAATTTTATATTATTTAATTGGATTCATAGTTGTGGTTTATCTATGATGTGGATTTGTAATGTATCATATTTTAGTATTAATAAAACTTGTCTGTGTGTGTGTGTGTGATTCAACATCATGGGACCCTTAAGAGATGTAATCTATTTATGATGGTTGTATGTATGTTAGTTATTGCTTCCGCTATGTTATCTCTTGTTATTATCTTTTTTAAAAAAAATTTGGTGAACTAGTGAAACTTTAGGTTAGTTTCTTTTGGGTTTTTTGGTGGGGACAACGAATCAAAATAAAATGAAATTTAAATAGATATATGTATCTATTACAGCTGGAACACTTGAAAACTTCAAACTTGACTTCTTAAAAAATAGAAAAGGACAGAACTTGAATAACTCTTGAGTTGGATTTTAGACATGTTTTTGTATGATTGTGTTTTATGGTGGTATGCCTCTATCGACTTGTGAGAATTTCGTTGGTCTTCCTTGGGTGTTTTAGGAGGATGGCGTATGAGACTAGATCAATTGTTAGAGGTCATAGTGTAGACAAAGGTAGAGGTCGTGAGAGAGGTAGACATGATAGTCCTCTTCCGACTCATAGAGAGAGTCCTGTTCAGGAGGAAAATAGGGAGGAGAGCCATAAAGAAGAGCATGTTGACTCAAAGGAGACTAATTTGAGACAAATGATGAGGATGATCTTACAGTGCCTACCTCCTCCAAAGGATTTTGATCAAGGGGAATCACATCATGTTGGGAATGAGGAGAGGTGGAGATCCATGAGTCCTTGAAGAGACCTTCATGGTGACAGATAGAGGTCAGCTAAGGCCACTTAGATGAGGGACCTACAGAGGTCCAAGATCAAATCCTTCAATAGGGTTGGTATAGGATATGTGGCAGAGTAGTGGTTAATTGCATTAGATAGATGTTTTGTGATGCAGGACTTTGACTCTAATGTCAAAGCGAGGTATGCCATGACCCACCTAGAGTTCTTTGGGGTTGCATGGTGGAACATTGAGGAGAAGAAAATGGGTTTGAACATGAATACTGTTACATGGAAGTTATTCCTTGAGAACTTCCATGAATGCTTCCTACCAAAGGAATGGCACCAGCAAAGGGCAGATGAGTTCCATAGTCTAAGGCAGTATACTATAACTGTGAGCTCATACCTTATGCAGGAACTAGTGATAGTTCACCATTGATGGTTCAGCACTTCATTCAGGGTCTAAACAACCATTTCATTGGGGGTTTAAAGGTTTTCCAACGTAAAACTATCAAGGATGCAGTACATCAGGCTATCCTTGTAGAGCAAAACCTTACTTTGGGATATGGTGGCTTTGTGGGAGCACCTACAGCATCAGGGTCCAAAGGTAACTAGGGAGCGGGTAGTAGTAGGAAGCGTCCTTCTTCTGGAGGCAATTTGCAACAAAAAAAGGGAGGATCTTATCCTCCAGCATCGAGTGGTGGTGGTGGTTTACCCTCTAGGGATTATCAGTACTCTCAGTGCAATAGGTGCAACCAGTATGACCAGCCATCACAAATTACTCATCCTTTTGCTAGTGGGGGTAGTTTTTAGCAGTCCAACACACCTAGAGTGTAGAGGAGTTTTGATGTAGAATGTTTTTCAGATAGACAATGTAGACAAGTCGTCCCATTGTCCTCAATGGAAATCAAAATTCTCAGATCAAAGACCTACAGCTTCAAAACCCATGGTTGGAGATATGGCTAGATTGCAGAGGGTGTTTCAATGGAGTCATCCTCCTATAAGGGGAAAGGGTCCAATGGGACCCAAAAAGTGAGTGCTGGAGTTTTATCTTTCATGTAGGCTTCCAGGAGTAAGCCTAAGTCTAGGGGGGTGGATGCAATGCCTACCCCTAGTTTACTTTTCATGTTTTATTGTCGGATTCTTTTAGACCAGCTTTATGGTTATGTTTGATGATTAGTGGGACTTGGTTACCTAATTTGATTGGATGTTATTTCAGACTTAGTTTATATATGTGATGAGTTACTTGATACTCAGTTAATACATGTGTATATGATGATGCTTGTATACAATTATTTCAATTAGTTCATGATGATAGTTGGATGATTTATATGCAGTTTCTATGGATACCCCATACTTGCATGTGTATGGTGTACATGTGTTTTACCTTATGTTTGATGTTTTTGATGTGATTAAGTGAGATGTCCCCTTTCTGATTTTATTTGATATTTAAAGTCTCTAATCAGATTTTTAAAATCAAACAACCAATATTTCAAAGATCCGCCAATTTCTCAAATAAACCAAAATCGGGTATGCTCGAAATAGTGCCAAATACTTCACAGCTTCACAAATTATTAATAAATTCGAAAGTGGACTTTTTTATAGAAATTCCACTAGCATAGCAACCTACAAAATGACATTTCCATATATGTATCGAGTTTACCAAACAGCTCTCAAACGGAAGACAAAAACAATGCTCATCGGGCTCCCGAAAATAACACCAAATAGCCCGAAAACACTACAAAAACACTAATAATCTATCACAGAAGTTTAACCATGCCCCGATACATATATTTAGCTCTATTTTAACATCTAAATATTTAAAATGCAACAGCAACCCAAACTGATATGAAATACTCAACCGGAAACACCAAACTCTTACAAAAAACACACCCAAAAACTCACAAATCTGCACTGTTCAGCACAAGGGCAAACTCTGCATGAGCTTTCACATGGAATGGTTTTAAATTCCCATCCTTAACCTTCTTGGAAACTTGCAAACTCCCATCCTTGGGTCTCCTTCTCCACAGGTTCGGCAGCCTCTGAAGAACAACAAAGCAATGAGGAAAAATCAAGTTTTGGAATGAGCCCAAAATGCCTCCAAATCCCTTTAAAAAGGGCATAACCCTAACTCACATCCAAGAGAGGTTAATAAAACATATTTTAATAATAATTTTTCATTTATTAGTCCATTGGTTTCCAAAGATTAGCCCCTTTTTTCGAAACTTCACCTTTTTGGGCTTGCCTGCCTTAGCAAAGATTATTATTTTAATTATTTGAAAAGGGGACATGACAAGTCCTCCCCTCCCAAATATTGCTCAAGAATATGTGGAATGCTCAAGAATATGTGCTCCTTCCCAAGTTGCATCCTTCAGTGGTAATCCTTTCCATTTGACCAAATGCTCTATGATGCTCCTATTTTTCAATATTTTCTCTCTTGTATCCAAAATCTCTTCTGGTATCAAAACTAATTTCCCTTCATCATCAAGAGGTGGTAATTTTGTAGATACTATGGTTTGTTGGCCTAGAACTTTCTTTAGGCAAGATACATGGAAAACATTATGTATTTTGTTGTTTGGTGGAAGCTCCAATTCATAAGCTACCTCTCCTACCTTCTTGGTGATCTTATAAGGCCCATAGAACCTTAGTTTGAGTTTCTCTATCCCACTCTTCTTCAAGGTGCTTTGCTTATATGGCTACAACTTGAAAAATACCAAATCTCCCACCTCAAAAGATCTTTCAGTCCTTTTCCTATCAGCATACAACTTCTGTTGGTTTTGTGCATGTTGTAGATTATCCTTGAGGGACCTTATTATGTCTTGGCTTTGCTTGACAAAATCACTTGCTACAGGTACTCTGCTATCTAAAAGTACTAGATCAACAAAGGAAAGGGCATCATAACCGTAAAGAGCACGAAAAGGAGGCATACCAATAGACATGTGATGAGATGTATTATAAAAATACTCCCCTAGGTGCAACAATTTCACCCAAGCATGTTGTTGATTTGAAACATAGTTCCTCAAATATCCCTCTATCCATTTATCAACTATCTATGTTTGTCCATCTGTTTGAGGGTGATAGCTAGTACTGGGAGTGAGTTTAGTTCCTGCCAAATGAAAGAGCTCCTTCCAAAAAGAGCTAAGGAATCTACTATCTCGGTCACTAACAATGTTTCTAGGCAAGCCATGTAATCTAAAAATTTCTTTGAAGAACAATTCGGCCACTTGTGATGCCTTGAAATCAGATGTGATAGGAAAGAAATGTGCATACTTAATTAATCTATCCACAACCACATATATGCAATCCTTACCTTAAACCTTGGGCAACCCAGTGATGAAGTCCATGGAAATACTTTCCCATTTTTGTTCAGGAATAGGCAGTGGCTGCAACAAACCTACAGGAAAATTTTGCTCACTCTTGCTTTGTTGGCATACCATACATTCCTTAATGTGTTTAAGGACATCCTCCTTCATACCCTTCCATGAAAACCACTCTCAAATTTGCCTATATGATTTGAATTATCCCTAATGACCAGCCAAAGGTGTGTCATGAAAGGCTCTCAATATCATCTCCTTAGTTTTTTATCTTGGCACTGAGAAGATCCTATTCTTGTAATAAATCAATTCATCAAAAACCTTGTACCTATTATCATCCACTAACTTATCCAAAATCTTGGTGGCAAAGGAATCTTTAGCATACTCTAAAATTATGGAGACTTTCCAATCAGTAGAGATAGATGTTAAGGAAGACAAAGTGGGCTTTCTTGAGAGAGCATCAGCAACCACATTATTTTTTCCTTTCATGTATTCAATATCAAAATCATAAGCTTGCAATTTTCTTACCCATTTTTGTTGATGATCATTCAAATCCCTTTGGTTCAAGAAGAACCTGAGGCTATTATGGTATGTCTTTACAATGAATCTCCCACATAACAAATATTGTCTAAACATATGAAGTGCATGCATGATTGCCAACATTTTCTTATCATAGATGGAGTAAACTTTCTCTGATTGATTTAGTTTTCTACTCTCAAATGCTATTGGATGTCCCCTTTGAGTTAGGAAAGCCCCTATACCTTCTCGAGAAGCATCACATTCAACAACAAAAGGTAAAGAGAAATCTAGAATTGCAAGCACAGGGCATGAACTCATTACCTTCTTAAGCTTATCAAATTTTTTTTGTGCCTCTTCTGTCCAAACAAAAGCTCCTTTCTTTGTCAAATCAGTCAAGGGGGCAGCAAGCTAAGAAAATCCCTTGGCAAATCTCCTATAGTAGCTACACAACCCGAAGACTGTGTAAGATTAGTGGGTGGAGGCCAATCCAAAATTGCTTGGATTTTTTGTTGATCAACCTGTACTCCTTTAGAACTTATAATATGTCCCAAATATAGGATCTTTGTCAAACCAAACTCACATTTAGATAGCTTAGCATAGAAGGATTGCTGCTCCAAAATTCTCAAAACAGTGTCTATGTGCTTAAGATGCTCTTCCCATGCTTTACTGTAAATCAAGATATCATCAAAAAATACCAAAACAAATTTTCAAAGATGTTGGCTGAATACCTTATTCATACAAGATTGGAATGTTGTAGGTGCATTAGTGAGGCCAAATGGCATAACAAGAAATTCAAAGTGCCCATAGTGACATCTGAAAACAGTCTTTTCCACATCTTCACTCCTCATTCGGATTTGATGGTACCCTGATCTTAAGTCAATTTTTGAAAAGTATACAGCACCATGTAATTCATCAATGAGTTCATCTATGTGTGGTATGGGATAACTATTCTTTATGGTCTTCTTGTTTAGAGCCCTGTAGTCTATACACATTCTCATTGTACCATCCTTTTTCTTGACAAGTACCACAGATGATGCAAATTGACTAGAGCTAGGCCTTATGAATCCCATGTCTAGGAGTTCCTTAATAGTTTTTTCAATTTCTTCCTTATAACCTCTTGGATGGTAGTATGGGGTTGTTATAACTGGTTTGGCACCCTGTTCTAACTCTATAACATGCTCAAAACCTCTATCTGGTGGTAATCCTAGAGGCAAGTCGTTGAAAACTATACTATGCTTATCAAGAATATTTTGAATTTCAAAATGGAGATTACCTTGATTCTTTGGAGAGCTTGTTGGATGGATTATTACTCCTGCTACCCATGCTACTTGTCCTCTTCGAAAAGTCCTCTCCATCCTCTTTGCAGAGACCACCTTAGGTGCTCCATTCAATAAGCCTCTCAATAAGGCTTCTTTCCCATTGCAATGAAATTTAAACTCCATAGTTTGATGGTTCATGTAATAGCCTCCAGTAGGGTGCAACCATTGAACACCCAATACAATATCTATCTCCCCAATGCCAACAATATAGAAGTCATCACATAACTCATAATCTCCTAAGATCATCTTGAGTTGTTTCACCACCCGTGTGCAAGGCATAGTGAAACCATCAGCTACAGTAACATTGAATCCCTCAAAATCTTCTACTTTAAGCCCTCTTTTCATGACAAATCCCTCATCAATAAAATTGTGAGTCGCCCCACTATCAAGAAGAACTGTCAACCTTTTCCCTGCTAGTACCCCTTGAATTCGAAAGGAATGGTATCTTGGGACTCTTGATAATGCTGCTAAAGTGCCATTGTTGCTGATTTCTTTTTCTTTCTCTTCTTCTTCCTCCTCCTTAGTGTCATGAAATTCCCCATGCTCATCTGAATAAGATTCTGAAGCAACTTCAATATAGTGCACTTGACCTTTCCCCAAACATCTGTGTTCTGGAACCCATGGTTGTCTACAAGTGAAACAAAGCTTTTTCCTTCATAATTCACTCCTAGTCTCTTCATCTACCTTCTTTTTTGCCACATTTATCACATCTTTTGGTTGTAGTGTTGGAAAATTCTTTCTCTGAAAATTTCCCTTATGTTGCCAAAGATTTGGGAGTTTTTTATTAGTGACTAGTCTCATAGGCATGCAAGTTTCAAGTTGCAAGCTTCTTTTGATAGCTTCCTGTAAGGTTGAGGGTGAGAAAGCCTTAACCAAACCCTTAATAGAATCTTCCAAACCATCAAGAAAAAGATAAACAATCCTCTTTTCACTCATATCAGGTAATATAATGGTCTTTCTTTCATCTCCATCCACTGCAGAATGGTAGACCTTGGTTTGTCTACTTTAAACTCCCAACCCGACCCAATCATTGTCCAATAGCTACTTGACCGCATGAAGAAAATTGAGAGTGACAATGCAGCCCTAAAGGACATTGTTGTTGATGCATCTTCACTCTCTCTTAAGCTTTGTGACAGGGTGGTCAAGTTAGAAGCTGACAACATCATATTGAGAGATAAGAATGGGAACTTGACGGCAGAACTCACAAATCTTAAATAGTCAACTAAATCAAATATCATGAATCAAATATCAAACATTTCGCAGATACCTTCATCTCCGAAACAGTAATACTAAAATCCAATATTGAGGTAGTTATAGAACAACTTGTTGGACTAGATAAAATCAAGGATCAGCATACCGAAATGGTTGCAGAAATGGAATAGAAGGTGAAATTATGGGCTTCACTTTGCATCAATACTGATACTACTACTCCGAGACTGAGCATAGACAAGATTGTTCAAGGTAAGATTGATGACAAGAGAGTGCGGCAGGCACGTAAACTCAACTTGCGTGTTCGGGGTCTTTCACCCACTTCTGACCCTGCTACTGCTGGGCATGCCTTTCTCTCTAAGCAACTTGGCATCTCGGACATCACCTTGGATAGATGTTGGTTTGGTACGGGGGAAATCCTTTTTATTAGATTCTTCTCTTTTTCGGATAGGCTTCATGCCCTTAGAGTGAAGAGAAAGTTGTTCTCTCTCCCCTCAAAAAAATTTCTAGATGAAGATCTTACTAAGACACAAGTTGCAAAACTTAAACAGGCTCAAGGTATTGTGGAAGATGTTAGACGTGCTGCAAAATGGGCTATTATTCGAAATCTTAAGGTTGTGGTCCGTGATTCTCCTCCTGCTGGTTGGGTAGACAAGACAACCTCCAAATCGGCGTGATGGTTCCGATAGCAATCTGACAAGAAGAGATCTTCTTCTCTTCTTGTCAATTGTTGGAATTGTAATGGCTCTTTATGGTCATTACCTGGTCTTTTTCAGGATGTGTTGGGGTCTTCAGATATTTTGGCCGTTACTGAGACTCACGAGAGCCCTATGCATCCTCTTCCAGGTTATCATGGTTACCAGTGGTTGTCAGTGTGTAGGGATGAGGTTCGGACGTCTAGTGGAGTCTGTGGGTCTAGGGGTGTTGCTTGTTTGGTTCGAGATGATATTTTCAAGGTTACGTCGGTTGTTCACTCTAATGCCTTTGCTAGATTTATGTGGGTTCAAATTGGTCGGCGAAAATATAGATAGAGAGATATTTTTATTGTTGTTTGTTATTTTCCTCTGACCTCTTCTCCCTATGCTATTCATCACCTAGAGGATGGTGATCCCTATTTGGACCTTTAGGAGAGTATTCCACAATTTGAGGTTTTAGGAGATATTGTTATTCTTGTTGATTTCAATGCTTGTACCAAGGATCGTCAGATCCCTTTACATGATCGTGGCTCTGATTTGAACTGCATTTCTAAGTTAGATCTGACTTCTATGGGTCTGCAACGCAATTTGGAGGATGTTCTTGGGCTATTCTCTGTTTATGGTTGCCACCTCCTTCAGCTTTGTGAGTCTTTTGGATTGTTGATCCTGAATGGTTTATCCTTCCTTCCTAGATCGGACCTCTTTACCTGTTGGCTGCACTGTGGTGGTGCGAGTGTTGTTGACTATGTCATTTCCTCTCCTTCTTTCATTTCTTCCATTCATAGTTCACCATTTCGCATCTTTTGCTTGTCGATCATGCTCTTCTTAGCATTTCTATTTGCGCTTCACCCCATCCTTCCCCACCCTCGCTCTACCCAACTAGTACTGTCTCCCTTCCTACTTGCTTCCATTACCCTGAGAGTGATGGTGAGCTCTTTACTTATCACCTTAGGCATCTTTTGTCACCCACTAGTTTTGATGACTCGCTGGCTACCTCAGACATGTTTGATTTGCTTGCCTCTGACATATGGGATTCTACTCTCCTTTCTATTCCCCATCATTCCCCTCTCTCTCTCTCACAACTAACCGTTGGAATACATGTCCTATGAATAAATGGTTTGATGCTGACTGTAAAGCTTTCCATCGCTCTATTCGTGTTGCCTTTGAGGCTTAGTCTCCTGCCTTTACCCATCTATGTGTTTCCTATCTGCATTTTCTTCGTCATAAGAAATGTTCTTTTGTCGCTTTTTAGTGCAAAACCCTTTGCTCCACGCTTATCCAAAATCCCCAGATCTTTTGGCATATCATTTCCCTCGTTTCTCCCCCCATCCTCCACTCTTGACTATCATTCTCTGACCTCCCATATCATGACACTTTATGACATTCTTGGGCAGCCTCCTCTCTACTCCACTTCACCTCCCCACTGCCATTTATTCACTTATTCTAGCATTATGGAGGCCATCAGATCTTTGAGATGCGGCAGCGTAGCTGATGAAGAGGGTTTTCAGGCAGAACTTTTCAAACTTGGGGCTTCAATTCTTAGATCTTACCTTCCTACACTCTTTAATAGAGTGGTTTGCACTAGGTTTCCTGATTCCTTGTCTAGACATGTTTTTTACCCCATTCACAAGTCTGGGCTTGTTTTTGATCCAAGAAATTACAAAACTATTATGATTGGTCATACTTTTGCCAAACTTTATGCCACTGCTCTGAACACCATGTTATCTAGTGAGCTTGATAGACGAGGATGTAGGGCGAGAGGTCAGGCTGGCTTTCGAGCAAACTACCAGACTATGGATCATGTTTTTACAATGTGGGCTATCATTGAGGAGGCTAGACACCGCTCTCAGAAGGTCTATTGTTGTTTTGTGGACTTCCGTAAGGCTTTTGATTATGTTCCTAGGTTGGCTTTATTTCAACGGCTTTAGGAGATTGGGATTTCAGATATCTTACAGACTACTATTTTGAGACTTTATGAGAAGGTTACTGGTAGGCTCAGAACTCCGGAGGGCTTTTCTGATCTGATTCAGAGCACCATTGGCATGAAACAGGGTTGTCCTCTTTCCCCTACTCTGTTTGGCTTGTATATTGATGAGCTGGAGGATTTCCTTATGAAATCCTCTCAACTAGGAGATGGGTGTTATTTACATCAGGTTCTGATCTCTATTCTCCTATTTGTTGATGATGTCTTTCTATTGGCCTCTTCTCCCGATAGCTTACAAAGACTCCTTGATAGTCTTTCTTCTTTTTGTACTCAGCGACAACTTGTGGTCAATTTATCTAAGACACAGGTTATGGTCTTTAACTATTTAAAGACCTCTTATCTCCATTTCTTCTTCCAGGGGAAGAAGGTTGAGATTACTCCCTCTTACATGTATCTTGGTGTGAAGTTCTTAGGACCACGTTTCAATTTGAGACCTGTTATTCAGTCCAGAGTCAGTAAGGGTATGGGCTGCCTGGCTTTGCTAGAGAGACAATGCTTCAAGCATCATTTTCAGGATTTTTCATCCAAGTTGTCCCTTTTTGACTCCTTGGTTCGTCTGACAGTCCTCTATGGTTATGTGGTTTGGGGACCTTCTCTTATTGCTTTCGATTGGGCTTCTATTGAGTGGGTCCAGACACTATTGTTGCGTTGTATCATTAGGTGTGACAGATTCACCCCTCAGAACATTGTTTTAGCGGAGTTTGGTGCTCATCCTCTCAAACTTGTCGTTATCTTTTACTTTGTTTGGTTTCTTCATCGGCTTTGTGGTTTTATGGAGACAAGTTTTGACCATCATAGATACTCTTTTTTGGCATATTGTTCTTCGGTGGAGATTATGAGATCTGACACTTCTGCTAAATCAAGATGCTGGTACGCTCAGGCCACCTCTTTGTTGGGTTCGATTGGGATTGAGATTGATCGTCTTCCTCCCTATCAATTTTCACTGGATGCTCCTGCTCATCTTCTTCCCTCTCGTCAGGAGTTGAATGAGCATGTCAGACAGGATATCTATAGACAGTATATTACCACTACTTGGTGTCATCCCCTGGGTACTTTGCGACCTAAGATGGCCTTCTATGCTGAGCATTTTCTTGTTATTCTGGATGGTATTGTTGTTCGCCCTACCTATCTTTACCAGCATTGGAATCATGCATTACGGTTCTCTTTGGGCTCTTTTAGGGTTGGTTCTCATTGTCTTAGGGCTCAGACTGATCACCATATGGATTAGGTTGATCAATTATGCCAGTTATGCACTCTGATGGAGGTTGAGACCGAGACTCACTTCATATTTCGTTGTCCTCATTACTATGAGATCAGAGGGAGATTCTATTTCCTTTTCAGAGACTGTTCTTCTCTCTCAATGTTCTTCAGTTATATTGATCAACAGTGTTTAGCACTTTATCTTCAAGAGGCCACCCATCTTCGAAAGAATACCCTGCAGCCCTTTCATCAGAGAGGGACTTCTGATCAACTCATTACCACCTTTTTCTCTCCCTTGTCTCCTCCGCAGGGTTTGAAAAGGCCTTCCACTAGTTCACATTCCAGATATGTCAAACATTGTACTAGTCTCTACAGATAGCATCAATCCTATAGGGGTTCTTCACGGCATTCGAATACTATGGATTTTCCATGGATGTACCTCTCTATTATGAATTTCTTTGTGACAATGAAGGACCCTTAGTCATTACCTTGTCTTTCTTTCTTCTTGTTGCTTTGTTCATTTTCGGTCATCGTTTGGTGCCTTTGCTTGGCTGGCTCTTCTGTTTGTATGCTCAGTCCAATAAACCGTTTTGGTTTTTCGTGGACATTAATAATTTTACCTTATCTTATCTTATCTATATACTCATTAACTGATTTGGTTTGCTTCAACTTTGACAATTCTTTAAAATACTCTTCATCATCCTTGAGGTCAAATCTATCTATCACTCTTTGACTGAAATCATTAAATGTAGTTACCTGATCATGACCTTGAGTAGTCATTCCATGATACCACCAATCATAGGCTGCATCTTCCAAGTGTAGACTTGCAAATTGAACAGTATCACTCTCCTTCATGGGGTTAAGTGTGAAGAAGGTCTGTAATTTTTGTAGCCATGCTCTAGCTGAAATTTTATTTGTTCCATCAAAAGTAAGTGTTGTAAACTTGCTTATTTTATTTTTGAGTTCTCTTCCACTTATGTCGTGCTCCCTCCTATACTCTTTCTTGGGCATCAAAGTGTTCATTATATCCACATATTCTCTAAAAGGAACCGAACTACGAAAGTCATCATCTAAGCCATTGTAAGTAGCTCTTAATGCAATCAAGTTACCTGTAACCTCTTCCATGGGATTAAGGGCTGGATTTGGCACTGGTGGCTCATCTGCAGGCAAGAAAGTAGTTTTTGTTGATTTAGAGGGTGTGGGTTTCAGATTTATTGGCTCCTCTGAAGTGCTCCCTTTCTCATTAATAGATGCAACTCCTTGCAATTTTTCTGTCAATATTCGCAAAGCCTCTCTAGTTTCTGCCAAACTATCCAATGTTTGCTTCTGAGTATTTTGGATGTCTTGGAAGAATTTCTTTGCCATCTCATCTGGATCAGCCATACTTTTTCCTTCCTTGAATTTTTTAATTTTACTTTCAACTGGAGGTTTGATCAAAATTTCTTTATTCTTTTCTCACTGCAAATATATCTTTTCTCTTTCACTTAGTTGCATGCAAACTTCTACAAACCCTCAGGCTGGCAAGAACCTGGCTCTGATACCACTGAGATGTCCCCTTTCTGATTTTATTTGATATTTAAAGTCTCTAATTAGATTTTTAAAATCAAACAACCAATATTTCAAAGATCCGCCAATTTCTCAGATAAACCCAAATCGGGTATGCCCAAAATAGTGCCAAATACTTCACAGCTTCACAAATTATTAATAAATCTGAAAGTGGACATTTTTATAGAAATTTCACCAGCATAATAGCCTACAAAATGACATTTCCAGATCTGTATAGAGTTTACGAAACAGCTCCCAAATGGAGGACAAAAACAATGATCATCGGGCTTCCGAAAATAACACCAAATAGCCCAGAAACACCACAAAAACACTAATAATCTATCGCAAAAGTTTAACCAAGACCCAATACATATATTCAGCTCTATTTTAACATCTAAATGTCTGAAATACAATAGCAACCCAAATTGATATGAAATACTCAACCGGAAACACCAAACTCTTACAAAAAACACACCCAAAAATCTACAAATCTGCATTGTTCAGCACAAGGGAAAACTCTGCATGAGCTTGCACATGGAATGGCTTTAAACTCCCATCCTTAGCCTTCCTGGAAACCTGCAAACTCCTGTCCTTGGGTCTCCATCTCCACAGGTTTGGCAGCCTCTGAAGAACAACAAAGCAATGAGCAAAAATCAAGTTCTGGAATGAGCCCAAAATGCCTCCAAATCTCTTAAAAGAGGGCATAACCCTAACTCACGTCCAAGAGGGGTTAATAAAACATATTTTAATAATAATTTTTCATTTATTAGTCCATTGGTTTCCAAAGATTAGCCCCTTTTTCCAAAACTTCACCTTTTTGGGCCTGCCTGCCTTAGCAAAGATTATTATTTTAATTATTTGAAAACAGAACATGACATTAAGGGAGGGAGTCATAGTCACCTACTAGTCGAGATCTACATGATTCACCACTCCCTACCATGCATGTTTAGTTTAGATTGTATATATATGTACATGCTCGAATTTTATGCAGATTGCAAGTATCAGGCATCGATTTCCCTAAATTATTAGGATGAGCATACCCTACCGCAGTATCTCAATCGTAAAAGACGGGAGATAGTTATTAAATCCAAATCCTAACCCTAAGCCAATTAGTATATGAGTTATTTAACTTTTCAAATTCGTCAAGTGACGTCGTGATTTTGACCCCTGAGTTTGATTTAGTACTTTGTCTTTCAGATAGGTTATCTTATTTTGATTGTGGCTTTGTTGTGATTTTCAGTTATAATTAAATCAAATTAAAGATTATTAAATGATTTAATTTAACAAATTTTTTATTTTAAAAAATTAATAATTAATTAATTAAGAAATAAATTAAATAAAAGATTTAAATTTAAAAGATTTAATTAAGTTCTAATTTTGGTGTAATTATATTTATTCAATTTAATAATAATTTATTTAGGAGTTCCATTTTTATAATAAATTTTAAATATTATTATTAGTTAATTTAATAAATATTTTATTAAAGACGTCTTGTGATTTAATAAAAGAGAGAATTAATTTAATAAAGTTTATTTTAATTAAAATGCAAAAATGTTTGCACATGAAATTAAAATAATACAAAATAATAAAGAAAAAGGGTTTGCATGATTGCAAAACTAAAACCTTAATTGGAGAAGGCTCTTTATTAAAAAATCAGAGCTCATTTCTCCACACACAGGTTTGGAGGAGCCAATTTCTGAGAAAGAGGGTTTTCAAAAGGACGAAAATTTTCTTGTGAGCTCTGAACATCCGATCGGTTAGCATCAGATCAAGGTAGGATCTTATCAAGTTTTGCGCAGTAATTTCCTCTTTGAAATCTCTCTATCTTCTTCATGTTTGTATGGATTTGTTTTCAGAAATTATTTCGAGTTGAAACCCTTGTATTAAAATGTATTATTCTTGAAAACATCTGTGAGAGAATATGAGTTTGGAAACCCTTGTTTGGTAAATTTCCAAATTTGTAATTAGATTGTTTGGATTCGAGATAGAGTTTGGAAAAGAATACCAATACTTTAATTTTACAAATTAATAGTTGTATTTTTTTTTCCTATTAGATATATGTATGTATGTATGTATGTATGTATGTATGTAGATATATATATACATACATATCTATATACATACATATATATATACATACATACATGTATGTATGTATGTATGTATGTATGTATGTATATATATATATGTGTGTGTGTGTGTGTGTGTGTGTGTGTGTGTGTGTGTGTATCTGTATATATATATATATATATATATATATATATATATATGTGTGTGTGTGTGTGTATATATGTGTATATATATGTGTATATATATGTATATATATGTGTATATATATGTATATATATATATATATATGTGTGTGTGTGTGTATATATGTGTATATATATGTATATGTGTATATATGTGTATATATATGTATATATGTGTATATATATGTATATATATATTACCATAATAAATATTTACTATGATAATTTTTATCACATCCCTAAGTTTTCATTTTTTTCCGAAATTGGGAATCACGTTTTTTATTTTGGAGAAGGGAGGCCATTGTTTTAATTTTTATAGAATTAAAATATTTATAAAAAAACAAGTGAGGGGCCATGACCTCCCCCCCCCCCATAGGTGCAAAGGCAGCTCAGCTACGATGGCAACGAGCAATACCAAAGCAATAGTTGCCCAAGTAGTCAGCCAACTAGCGACCTCCCCATTTGGGGATTGCATTTTGGAAATGCGTGTAAGTTTAGCAATTTTTTTTATATTATGTTTTTTAAAATTATTATATTATTATTAATAATATTAGTATTATTAATAATATTAGTATTATTAATAATATTAGTATTATTAATATTATAAATTGTTACTAATATTAGTATTTATTATTATATTGTTAATGATTATTGTTATTAGTAAATAATATATTTATATACATTATTTTATTAGTAATTTAATAATAATTATTATTAATTTAATGATACTTCATAAAAAATTAATAATAATAATACTTAAGCATGAGACATTGTTAAATAGTTTATGTTGTTTTAAAATTAAGGGTGTTATGTCGTTTAAAAGGAAAATGGATTTAGTTTTAAGGAAATGGTTCCTAATATTAGGGAGATTTTATTAATTTTGTTATTCAAAAACTTTAGTAATTTTGCTACTTCGAAAATGGAAAATTGAAACCCTGTTAGTATATCGAACCTTTGTGATTTGAAAACCAAATAAACTATGAAAACACTTGTTAAATTTCTTGATGTGATGTATAGTTTACTGATGTTGAGGTTCGGGTTTGACTTAGTGTGTTGACCAGTTAGGATGTTTACCAAAGGCCTCAGAGTTATTGTTTTATGATGTCATGTGATCTCATGGTTTTGTGATGTAATCTTTGAGTTATGGATCAGTATTTATATGGTGTTATAGTTATTATTTGGTCACAGTCTTTTATACCTGAGCATGGTGATGTATCACGTATTTCTGTGATGAGTTTTTATCAGTTGCTTGTTAGTGCTTTCTAATTACTTGTTCAGGACTGAGGTGAATGGTGTGATTTTTTAGTGTAACTTATTGAGTTTTCAATCAGTTATCTTTTGGTGCTTTTTAGTTACTTGCATAGGACTAAGGTGAATATTGTGTTTTATCTATAAGTGCTTTACAGTTGCTTGTAAAGGACTGAGGTGAAAACTGTGATTCTATGAGTTGTATTTTTCATGAGCCTAGAGTAGGTAATCTATGTGTATGTTGGGAAGTGACTTGCAATGGAGGTCGAAGCCCAAAAGAGGTTGCTTGGGTAACCCATTGTAAGTTGTTTTAATAAGTGATAACATTTCATAAATGGGTTTAAAATTAATTAATAAGTCAGTTTTTTACCTCCCTCGTGCCTTGAATGCTAGTAGAAGCTAGGATGGGACTAGAGAGGATGCTTGGTTGCAACCTTGCCTTTTTAGTATGCCTTGTCTATACAAAAGGATACTGATGTCGCATAGAGACACTAGGGGAGCGGAATACAAAGAGGCTACCAAGGTAAAGTTAGAGTTAGCTCATTCGATGACACTTGCCCACTTACATGGTAGATTTCCTACATGTCTTTGTTGCATCTGGGTTTAGTTGTTACTTGTGTCTTAGTACCTTTGAGATCAATTGCTATCAAGTTTTCCTTGACCTAGATGTTGATTATGACTTTTGGGATTTTTTTCTATTTGGGACTTGAGACTATCTCCTCAGCACAGTGGAAATGGACCATTTAGGCTCCACGAGGTCAGGTGGTAGTGTTTCTTATACCATTAAGATATAATCGCTGGATGTCATTGTTGGATGTACATGTGTAGTTGTTTCTTTCATTCTGATCTTGTATTTCTGTTGGATGGTTATATTCTGCAATATTGTTCTCGATTATTAGAGATCTTATGAGATGATGTATTTTATTCATGATGTATATTCTTTGAGCTTTTCATACCCTGTGACCTGTACAGCAAGTGATTATGCATTTTGGTTATGTCAAGTGGCATCTTATGTAATTGTATATTATTTAATTAGATTCGTACTTGTGGTTTATCTATGATGTGGATTTGTAATGTATAATATTTTATTATTAATAAAACTTATATATATGTGATTCAATGTCATGGGACCCTTAAGAGATGTAATATGTTTATGATGGTTCTATGTATGTAAGTTATTGCTTCCGCAATGTTTTTGAAATTAAAAGTGACCAAAATAAGGGGGTCGGCCCATACAAGCAAAAAACTGGTAATCAGCACATTACCAGCAGAACCACCAGCAGACAAAAGACTAACTAACCATCACGAACCAGTAATCTGCAAGAACCAACAACGAAATAGAACAACTAAGCTAACACCAACTAGAGAGAACTAGAAAACTACGAAAGTTTATCATTACCAAAATTGGCAACATGGGCCAACTAGAGTCCTAATAACAACTGTAAACCAGCAAAACCTTAGCCAACAGTAAAACATAAAAAGTCTTGGATCCAATGATCCCAATAAACTTAAACAACTTAATTTTCTTTTTTACCCTTCCCCTTCACATCTAGCAGGATCCATGCCCAGTCATTCGCAAGGAACTTGAAGAGCAACTTGTGGTCTTCCATGTCCATACCCGTGTCCTCTTTTTCCTGTGCCAGCAACTAGAGGGTGGTGGCAGCAGCATGTGTAACTTTGAGGCTGAATTTGGAGAAGGTAAAAAACCCTTCCTCCAAAGTTTTAACCCTCCTTTCCAGTTTGGTATATCGTTCCTGCACCCTCTCGATCCCTTCTTTAGTCTTCGCTTCCACCTTTATAGCTTCCTCCTTAGCATTCTACTCCTGGAAATCCTCCTGCAAAACCCTTGGATTAGAGGAAACCTTATAATTATCTTTAACGGGGGAGGAAATAGTTATGGGGAGGTGTCCATTCTGCTGCTCTCTTCACAAAAGGTAATGGGTTTAAGGGAGAAGCTAACAATCACATGGGTGATCTCTATATTCACAGCATTACCAGCAGACACCTGGGTCTGGGCATTATCCACCGAGTTGTCCCCTGAGATAAAACTTTTCTCCCCCTCAACCTTGCCATCCTCCTTCTTGGAGTTGGAAATATCTTCCTCATCCCTCCCTTCATTATTATTTTTTGAACTATCTTCCTCAACCTCCTCAATCGGGACACTGATGGATTTCTGTTTGCACCTAGCCTGAGATTGTGCAAACTTACCAAATCTCTTCCTAGCCTAAGATTGTGCAAGCCTATCAGATCTCTTCCTAGCCTTACCCCCTGTCTCCTCCTCCGAAACATCTCCATCAACCTCAACCAGTTTTTCAATTTTTAACTTCTTGTTTCTTTTTTGTTCCACTGTTATATCAAGTTTTTTCTTTTTCTTGATTTCCCTACCAAGGGAGGGTTGGGGGGTGTGGATTTTGGTGCCCTTACTGGAGCTTCCGCCATGTTATCTCTTGTTGTTATAATCATTTTTTTAAAAATGTTTGGAAAACTTAGTGAAACTTTAGGTTAATTTCTTTTGGGTTCTCTGGCAAGGCGCTACAGGATTTATGCAAGTTGCCTACAGGTAAAAGGGTTTTATAGAATAAATGGGTTTACAGGTTGAAAGAAGAGGATGGAGGTAAGAAATGATTTAAAGTTAGGTTAGTGGTGATAGCCTAATTTTTTGCTCACCCAGTTTGTGTGAAATTTTTAAAAAATTAGGAAGAATTGTGAAAGAATAATTTAGGGTTTATAAAATTTTATTAGCACTTGAGAAAACCCTAGGCAAGTTCTTTATATTTTTGTTTTTAAAAAAAGCAAGAGGATGTAGTTTTCATGTATATTTCCTTCTCCTAAGTCTAGAAACATTTATGCTCTTATGTTTTATGAACGTTTCAAATGTGTTAAGTTGTGACTATGCAAAACAAAGGAGAGCGCATGTTTGCATGTTTATTTCAGCTTAAGGCATCTGTACTTGTGAGTTTGTGAATCGAGGAAAATAGGCAGTGCAAAATGTTAGCGGATCGTGGGGCTAAGTTGAATGTCAGTATTCTAAGTCGTGAAACTACATGGTAAAAGGAATGTTAAAGATAACCCAATTAAGTGCATCATCACATGATTAAGATGGATGATTAAGATGGATGCTCGGTCTCAGAGTTGCAAAGGAGCGGTCAAATGAATTTTGAAGCATCGCAAGGTCACAAGCATAAAGTGTTCCAAAGGCTTAACCATGGCAAGGTTGCGAGGTGTTAAGGGTTAAGGACTTGTCGCAAGATCACAATGGTCATGAAGGTGAAATTAAGTATAGCTACAAAGTTGTGATTGAATAAAAGCTAAGGGTTCGGAACATCACAAGTCTTATTATGATAGAGGAATTTTTTGGTGCAAAATGGCGAAATGAATTTGTTCGTAGCAGTCGCACTTATAAGTTTTAAAGCATAAAACGACTTTTTTAACGACACGATCTAAAAAGGATGTACGAATTTTAAAAGGCAAAGTTTTAGTCTATTTTATGAAGATTGATAGGTTTTCAAGTGTGCCACCTTTAAATGCTAATTAAAGCCACGCTTTCATCATAGAAGTTGATAAAACCTAGAAGAGAATAGGTTGTTATCGTTTTTCCAAAATTGTTTGAATTTTTGAGCAATTTCAAGTGCATAGTTGATTCCTGAGTGGTTTTTCCCAAATAGAATACACAGAATCAGCAAAGGTATTTGTGGAAATGGCCCAAAGAGAAGGAGAATTGATTGCACAAGCAGTAATTGAAGTACCAAACACTCCCCCAAGGGTTCCAAGTACATTTGTAGAAGAATGGATGCACATCTTGCCTGGTTCTACAAATGCTTAGAATGCAAATGACCTCACTTTCAAAGACCCATATGCAATGTGTAGAGACCCAATTGTCCCTGATAGAAATGGGTATGAGTTGTTTTAGTTTTTCTATAAGAATAGAGTAAAGAAGTTCCAATTTGTAAACCTTGGGTAAGAAACTTGGGAAAATTGATAGTGTCAGAGGTATTTTTTGACATGGATTTCATCAAAGCGTTAATCAAATGTTATAATCTGTAAATAAGTCATTTCTCAAGGAGGATAGAAGTGTTTTTCTAGTGTTGGATAAAGATACGATCATAGAAGCATTTGATTTGGGTGGACCTATGTAATTGCCCATTGATATTAAAGATTTTAATGAGAATTTTAAGAAACATAAGAGTTTCTATATGGGTAAAAACATGATCTGGCACATTCCTAAGGTGAAGAAGGATGTAGGAGAAATTCCAAAGAGGAAAGATATTGACGAAGTCATGCCCTTGGATTTCTTTTAGAGGTATTTTCATAATCCTGTGTTTGGTATTGACAAAGTCCTAGGTACAAATGGGAACATGAATGCTTCAGGGGCATACTACATCATGGCTTTGAATATTCAAGACCCTAATCATTATGTTGGATACAATTTTGTTGAATGCATCATTGAGAGTATTCACAAACAAATTTTTGTTGCCCAACAAGGAGAACTGAAAGATTTTAAGTTCCTTCATTACTCCCTCATGCACCTTATTCTAGCAAAGAATGTTCATATTTTTAATTAGAGCCTTTTTGAGTCAACACAAGAATGGGGAGAGAAGTTGCCAATACAAAGATGGATACGGGTATGGCAATTGTACTATCCATATTCAAATGTTATCTCCTTCTATAATGACTTTGTTTATCTAGTTTTAAAAATGATAGGTTGTGTGATTGAAAGAGTTCCTAGAAATATTACGAAGATTGTTAGACCTAAATGGTGTTTTGATGCTAGAAAACAATTGACTCGTGATTGGGGTAGTGTGTTTTTATTTGAATATTATACTATTATAAGAATCTTTGGTTGTCCTCAACCACCTCACATCTTGCCCAAGTATGTTCCTGAGAGGTTAGGATTGGTAGAAATTTTATGGCAGCTAATTTCTTTAAATAGGGAATATTTAGGAAAGGGTGTCAAGAAAGGGATGTTTTTATGTAGATGCACCAATGGGGGATTTTGAGATTGGCAAGAATGCTATTGAGCAAACCAATTTTTTTTGTAAAATTATAAGATGCCAATTGGGCCAGCTAGAACCTATGACCCCTATAATGTAATAAGGCATGCTTTAAAAAGCACGAGGGGATACAATCCGCCTACTACCAAGCCTATGTGGGAAGAAGATATTATTGTTGATGTATTGAGTGAGGATGTGTGCAAGGAAAGAATGGTAAAAATCGGAGACATTGTTAGCTATTAGCGAGAAATGGGAAAGGTAGACCCATCTTTCAAAGGGTTTTATCCAAATGAAAAGTATTGAGTCAAACTAGATAAGTGTGTTAACAATTTTGATGAGTTGGTAGCTCAAGTTCCTGAGGCAATCAGGGGGAAGATTAATCCGCAATATACTGATGATGAATATATAGTCGAGTTATCTAATGAAGAGGATCAATCTGAACATGACCAGCCAAAAAAAAATGTTCAAGATGTTCTTGAGAGTTTTGCATGGATAGAACAAAGACATAAGAAGAAAAAGATGGTAGAAATACCAGACAAGGCTTAGCTGAAGGCACTTCAGATTTTGCCAAAGGGAAATAAGTACTTTGATGATATTAGAAGAAGATTCCTAATGTCTTAGGTGTCTGAGAGTGAGAAAAGGGCAAAGAAATTGCAATTAGAGACACAAATGATTGATGATAGAATCATTGAGGCCAAGGAGTTTATGGATGATGACAATTTTATTTAAGTTAAATGAGTTCAAAAGCTTCCTTTTTAAAATAAAGAGAAATGAATTGAAACTGAGTACGAAACCTGGGGATTCAGAAGAAAAGGTTGCTAAATTGGTACAAAAGTTGCAGGAATATGACTCTGCTAGTGAAACTCTCATTGCTGAAGAGGCTAGAGACTTAGTCAGAGGAAGTGGGATGATTATCTTCCTAGGATGGGACTTGAGCTCTTTGGTTTTGCTTCATCAGATAAGAAGAAAAGAGAAATCAGTTTCTATATGCCCAGACAATGGCTATATGTAGTTTAGCTCTAGAGGATGATAAGCCCACTCTCATGGAAATAAAAGAATCCCCAAGGGGAAATGTTATATTTTGGTACATGCAATCTACATCCAGTGACCAAATTTTGGGAATGCATACCTTGCTAGCATTAATGGGTAAGCATAAAATGGACACTCTTCAAGCTCAACTTGAAAAGACTTATGAGAAATTTATTGGGACAAGGAGTTATGAAGAGGAAATGAAGAAAACCTATGTCCTACAACAAAAGGTTATCAAATTGGAAATGGAGGTGGCTTCATTAAAGAAAAATGTTAGAACTATTATAGAGGTTCATAACAAAGAAGTGCAGACAAAGGGCCAAATATTCAAGATAGGGAAAACATCAAGCCAGGCTATGGACATTGATGAAGAAAAGTTAGAAGTCATTAAGGATGCGGAGATTAGAGCTTTGAAGAGTTTATCGATCCATAAGATCAATGCATTGAAGATAGTCTCACAAAATGTGCATGGCAGTTATATTGCCTTAGGAGTAGAATATAAATGTGCAGAGGCAATTGCCCTATTGTCTCCACTATTCAACACATGGGACCTTTACATCCAATTTTTTGACAGCATAATCACTATACTTCCTCAAAAGAAGGACCTACCAAAGACAACCATTGTGAGTACGAGAAAAGCAATCCATAAGGTAAAAGATTTAAATGGTTTCTTTGGGGGGGGGGGAAATGCAGCAAGTACAAAGTAAAATGAAAATAATTGCCACCGGGACACCAAGTTTTGTGCCTACAATCCTAGATAATGAAGGAAAAATCAAGGATTGGGTGGAATGGTCATCATCATTTGATAATATCCTTGATCATCCTAGGTTTGTGTCTTTTTTGTAATAATGAAGCAAGTGCCACTACTGTCTATGATATGATAGACATACTTTATGAATTAGAAGCAAAGATGTCCAAAGTAGCTTGTAAAGTTAAAACTATAATTGATGCAAAGTGGATCAAATGCCTAGAGGAGTTGGACACAATCACAGATATCACTGGCCTGATATTGATACAGACATCACTATTTGGGAGTTGATTGCAGAAATCAAGGCACTGCAAGCCAATGATAGTGATTGAATATAGTTGAGGAGTAGTTCAAAGAAGGAAAAGGTAAAAAGAGGGCATGGATGGTGACGGAAGCTAAAGGACAAATTTGATTCGTTTAAAGAATATTTGCTGACAAACGCCACTTGTCATTTTGTAACTGCATCATAATTCTGGGACCAAGTATAAAGAATGTTTTGCATATAACAAAGTAGGAATATCTTTGTACCTGTTTTCTGATTAGGATTCTGACAAGTGTCCTCCCATCTGAAGCTTGTTGCAATCCTTCTTATAAAAGGATTCCCAAGATGTGGAGTAAAGCCCTGATTTTCTGGTAGTTTTTAGAGAATTACGTATTGTTATCAGTCCATTGAACCCATTGTAAGTTTCATAGTTTATTTTCTTTCTATAATCCCAAGAATAGAAGGGAATATTGAAAAGTTGATTATCTGTTTCGAAAGTTTTTACAATCTTACCAGCATTCTCATGATTTTCAAAAAATGAAAAAGAGCAGGTTATGTTATATTTTTGTCTTTGAACTTTGTCTCCATTGTTGTATACTGATGATCTTAGGATTGTGTAAACAAGTTTTATGCAATTTAATGCAACTAGGATAGGTTGTATATCAGTTTGTTGTTGCTTTTAATTCAATGAATTAAGTAAATGCTCCAATGAGTTGATAGGGTTTCTAGTTATACAACATGGATATTTACAAGGATGGGTTTCGAGATAATTGTTGATAGATTAATTGTAATGCAATTAATTAGTTCAAGTTTTTGCTAGGTGGACTCTAAATCCCAATGAATTAGGCATTAGTCATATATTCAATTACAGTTTGAAGAAAATCATGAGTTTGCATTGGGCATAAATATAAAATCAAATCAATCTTACTTTAATGCATGAAGAATGTTATAGCTCGTCAATACTTGTTTACATTTAATCTTTGAGTCTTAGCTAGCTGCTATTACCCAAAATTATTTGTAGATCTAATAAGATTATGACCAATCTGTTGTAAGGGATGAATATTGTTATAAAATGTCATGAAATTAATGAAATGTGAATGCAGTATTAGGTTGTGAATCTTTTATCCCTCAGGTGTACCCACCTTGGTCTTGCAGAGCCAAAAGAGTAGAAAATCTTCCATGATTTTGTTGAAGTTGGGTTCAGATCTGAAGAACATATAGTTGTTTATAGGAATTAGCTAATTCTTAGATTATTGTGATCTTTGCCATCTTGGTATTAAGTATTTGTTGCTTAGTAGTGTAAAAACACCAAATGGTAAAAGAATTTGCACAAAAAAAGATATTGATTTTGATGAGATATTTTCTCCTATTGTTAAAATGACTTCCATTCGTACTGTTTTATGTATTTTGGCTACTAAAGATTTGCATTTGGAGCAACTTAATGCTAAAACAACTTTTCTTTATGGTGATTGAGATGAAGAAATATATATGGTATAGCCAAAAGGATTTAAAGTCAAAGGTTAAGAGAATCTGGTGTATAGATTGAAGAAAAGTTCATATGGCTTGAAGTAAGCACCTCGGCAATGGTATATTGAATTTGACAGTTTTATGAATGAGTATAGTTATACTCAATGTCATTCTAGCCATTGTGTTTTTTTAAGAGGTTAGAGGATGATAGTTACATTATTTTATGTTTGTATGTAGATGATATGCTTGTAGTTGGGTCTAACATGGATCACATTAAGGTTTTAAAAGAACAGATAGCACATTCATTTGGTATGAAGGATTTGGGGGCAACAAAACAAATCCTCAGTATGAAGATTTGCAGAGATAGGAAGAACAAAAAATTGACATTATTTTAGGCTGATTATATTGCAAAGGTGTTGCAACGTTTCTCTATGGAGAATACAAAATTTGTTAGCACACCTTTACCTGGTCATTTAAAATTGAGGAAGATGTGTCCCAAGACACAAGAAGATAAGACAAGATGCTATAAATGTTCAACAAGAGACCACAACATGAGTTTATGGGACTAGGAGCTTACAACCAAGAAGATAGCCCCAAACGAAACACCAAAAGGTGTCGATAAAAGAGCAAGCACAAACCTAAAATAGAAGAAGAAGAGAGCAAGAGTCACCCCGAACATGATTAGGATTTAGGAATCCTTCCTTGAAAGGAAGAAGGACAATAATGAATGCGATGGATGGGGGTGACCAGGGGCTCTGTTTAGTCGCTAAGTGTTGCAAGAGGAGTGGCGTTGGTGAAGAGGAACACTACAAGATTTTATTGATCTGAAGTGGTCGATGTCAGGGAAGCTATACAGTTGCTTCATACCCTAGGCATGATATAAGGACAAGAAGAAGGTTGTGATAAGTTGTACCTAGGTTTGACCCTTGGGGAAAGATAGTTGCAAAGTGTTGTCGCAAAGTTGTATGGATTCATGGAGATAGAGCGCAAGGCAATGTTGATCTGTGCACTTGAAGAAGTCCGAGAGGGATCTGCACTCTCTAAACAAACAATAGAATCTCCCTTTGATCTCGTAGTCTATGGGGCATCTGAAAAGGAAATGGGTCTCAGATTTTGCCTCCGCCATGGTACAAAGTCTACAAACCCGATCCTCTCTATCTATATGGTGGTTGATCTGAATCCAGAGTCGGTGAGAACCCACCTAAAGGAGCCAAGGGAGATACGTAGGGCATCAATACAGTGTCAATGTAAGTAGTTTGGGCACCAAATGATCCCGTCTCAAATATCCAAGAAGTGTTTGGCATAGAATGCCATCCTCGGGTGTAAACCCCTCGGAGGATCAACCTAGGTCCGAATAATATATTGTCTGTAGACTTTTAGTCTGACATATCTGTTCAACTCCTACTAAGAGGGGAGGAGGTCAGCTGGAGCATCCAGTGAAAACTAGTAAGGAGGGAGACAGTTGATGTTTATCTCGACCAATCTCAGTAGGATAGTAGCCTAAGTGTACTAACAATGGGCCCTAGAGGTTGGATTGGAGTATGCAATAACAATTGAAGAGCAATATGCCAAGTGAGGGTATTTGTGTCGGCCTTCAACCGAGTCCACAAATCCATAAAGGCGGTGGAGGAACTAGATCAAGTCAAAGATGGTACGCCAGTCTAAAAGGGTGGGCACCAAACTCAACCAAACTAATACTATGGGGGGTGGATCTCTGGCATCTGATAATCCAATGGAGGAGCAAAATCTGGATACGCTCGATCGAGGCCCAATCCAAGTCTAAAAGGGAAGGCCCCCATACCACAGAACTATAGAGTATTGTGGGTCTGGCTAAGGAATTCAAGAGGGATAACTTAGTCAAGGTGTCCTAGAAGTGATGTGTAAAGCATTGTCTCTTAAGCATGGCAAGGGAACCCAACGCTTTGCAAATTTGAGGCTGAGTGGTTGGTCGCAAGCTGAAACGAGGCCGAGAAAACTTAACCCCAAGGTAAGATGAAGCAATCTCAAATTCCTAGACCTGGAAGTGGAAATGGAGATGTGAGGTCTTCAATTCATTGAAGACCATAAGACGAGTCATCTCAAGGTTCACAACTAACTATCTCAAGTCACAAAAAGATGCAAGTCTATCAAGGAGCCTATGAAGCCCCTTAGGAGAAGAAGCTAAAAGAGCCACATCATTAACAAAAAGGAGGATAGAGATCAGTACTTGGTGTAGATGGCAGTCGTCACCTGAGGAAGAGGAGTCACTGAGAAAGGTCTCGAGCTCGTCAATGTAGATCTCGAACAAGGTGGGTGAGAGTGGGCAACCCTGCTTCACCCCAATTTTGCTCTAGATAGGATCGGCGAGGCCCTCAGGAGTCCTGAGTCTACCAACCACCTTCTCGTATAACCTCATGATCGTTGTCAGTAAGATCTCAAAAATACCAATATTTCTAAGCCGCTAAAAAAGGGTCACACAAGGGATGGAGTTGAAAGTCTTACGAAAGGCCATGAAACAGCAGTAGACTTTCATCTTGCAGTGGCAAGCCTCCTTGATAATAGCTCGCAGTGTGAAAATATGGTCCATGGTTTGGTAGTCTTCCCAAAAACTTTCTTGACCCTTGGCCCTGTACCCTCTCATGTCAAGCTCTCTAAATAAAATGGTATTCAAAGTTGTGGCATAGAGTTTGGTAAAAGTGTGCTCGATCATGACGGTCTTGTAGTTGTCGGGGTTTCAAACCAACCCAAATTTATGGATCGGGTAGATAGTAAGCATCGACCAAGAGTCTAGAAACCCAGTACAAACTACTATATTGAAGAGTATAGAGAGGAAAGGACCAAGGATCGAGGTACCTAGCTTGATCCTTTCATCTCATAAGTCTAGAGAGAGGAAAGGACCAAGGATCGAGGACTCTGTTGCATCTCATAAGTCTAATGGCCTCATAAATGCTAGAGGTGTAAAACAGGTGATAATGGGGAGGCGGGATGGGAGAGGGAGCAAGCTTACCAGGGACGCCATAAAGCATGGAAACATGGGAGGTGAGGGAGCGAAGTTTTGGGGTGAATGGGGGTTGGAAGCAATGGGGGAACATGATGCGCCAAAACAGCTTGGTACAATAAGTAAATGTGTTGTGGAGGGACCTACACTATGAGGCAATGAATAACCACTTCTTATGGCAAAGAAAGTGATAGTAAGAGAGTCGCAAGTCCATGAAAGTAAGGGAATGAGTATCAAAGGCCAAGCGCAAGGAGCAGTGGAAAGTTTTACAGGTATCTTCATACCATTGGTTCATGGGACAAGTATTTTGTTGTCTAGATCTGTGGGTGTGAGGAGAGGGATGGTGGGGGATAGAGAGGAGAGCAGACTCCCATATTGCGGAGGCAAGCAGGTGGAACATGGTGGACACTAGCTATGATCAGCAAAGCTATCAAAGCATAGCAATATTCTCAGATGGAGGATGAAAAGATCTTGGTCACTCTCATAGAAGAAAAAACGAGTAGGGGGAGCAAAGCAAAGCATGAGGGGGTGAGAGATGGGAGGTAGAGGGTGGGAAGAAGAAGAAACATGAACCGTAAGGCTGAGGAGAGTGTGATCGACCAAGGGGAGGCAGGAAATGGTAAAGTTGTGGATGAGGGGGATGAAGGAAGCAAAACTAAGGATGTAGTCAACCATGCTCGCACCCCCACTATGAGGCCAATAGGTAAAAGTCTTAGTGCCCGAGAGACAAGAGAGGTCGTTCAAGATCACCAAGTCAGAGGACTCACAAAGATGGAGAAGGTGGCGACCGTAGCTAGAAAGAGGCCCACTGTGATCCTTGGTTAAGTGTTGGAGCCCCATACTGGTAAGATCATTCTCCAAAGTACAAATCAAATCATAACCGTGATTGTGCTGAAGAGTCTAAAAATCTCTAGTCCATGCGTTAAAGTCCCCTAAGATGATGATGTCACCTATAGCCCCAAACTTGGAAATGTAGTCATATAAATTAGTAAAAGGGTCCCCATCCTCTACATTGTGCAAGGCGTAAGGCGAGGAAACTAGTAGAAAGTAATAAGCAGCAATGAAGATATCTCATTGATGTTGGCTGGTGCGACCAATGCAGATCTATATAAATCTAGCATAAGTGTTAGAATGACCCACCGATGTAGCACTGAACAAATAGTCTCTAATCAAACATGCAACGCCACCAGAGCCACGTACACCCCCAGAGGCACAGACCTCCTCTCTACAAACTGAAAGCCACTGATAACTAGCATAACCTGGAAGAGGACAAACATGACTAACAAATAGTCTCTAATCAAACATGCAACGCCACCAGAGCCACGTACACCCCCAGAGGCACAGACCTCCTCTCTACAAACTGAAAGCCACTGATAACTAGCATAACCTGGAAGAGGACAAACATGACTCTCATGTATCTTGGTGACTATCAGAATATCTGTAGAACCAACATCATCACGGAGGAGACCCGGTAGGGACCACAAAGAGTCATTACCATTCCAGTAGTTGATAAGAATAGAGTCAAAGGAGGGTCCATCCTTGACCAACAACTTTTGAAAGCATCATGTGGCCTTGGGAACCTGTCTCAATTCCCAACCGCTAGGAGGAGAATCCTTAATAACTGCCCCAAGGTTGTGGATAACTGCCCACTTACCATTGCGCCTCACCTCAGCCATAAGGCTCTTGGAATGCTTCAGCTCTGCCATCTGGGATTTCATGAGATCCTCATCTAAGTAAATCTTAAGGGAAAGAGGGAATAAATTCCTCTTCGCCCTAAGTGCCCACAATCTATCAAAGATGAAGAGAAACTGGATAAATAGAGTGTCATTTGGGCCTAACCAACACCTTTCAAGTGTGATGTCTGAGATCCAAGCTGGTCCTTGAGGAAGGAGTGCCCCGCCACTAAGGGGTCAGCATTGGAGGGGAGACCACAAGCTCGTAGGTTTAATTGACGAGCCCACCTTACACGCTCATAATCCATCTTCCCCTAAACCAACTTCTTGACATCTAAAAGTGGTGCAACAATAGCAAAGTTGCACAAAGAGGCCCAATTATTTACCTTGGCTTCAATTCCTGTTAATAGAGAGGAATGCCTCTCTACAACCTCAGATTGTATTTGCTTGATAGTGTTCAATTCCTTGAGCTTCTCGATAACAAAGTCCATATCTGATCTAAGGCCTACATTTTTAGTGACTAGGGATTACACGGTATCACGGAGAGTATGATTCTCAGCTTCCAATATAGACAGTTGGTCAAGTATTTTCTTAGAGAGTGAGGATGACAATATAACTACATTTTGAGGACTGTATTCTCAAACTCCACTTTTGTCAAGCGATCAATGAGATGCTGGAGAGTCATAGGGTCAGGTAGGGGGTCCATGACGCACAAGGAGGTGCACTACCAACCAAAAGAAGTTAGTTGTCAGAGACACGCAATGTTAATACAATTTAGGCATTTTGTCAAACAGTTTGTCGACAACTGGCCCTTGTTACAGAGGCTCACTTTAGAGGTATTCTGTCAAATATTTGGATGTTGCCAAATTCCCAACTTCAACGCAAGTCAAATATTCTATAGAGAACCCATGGCGCTAGCAGAGACAGAACACCACAGATAAGGGTCCACTTCACCAACAGGGAAGAAAGCTGTGAAGTTGTTCCAATTCATCCACAACACAGCATCAACAAAGAGGAATCATGGCACCAACAGAGAGGTCAAGGCAATCACAGCACCAAAAGGAGTACCCACGACACAACACTCAAGATGAAGGAGGACCCATGGCACCAATGAAATGTGTAAAAACGACAAAGACCAACGCCAATGAGTGGAATGCCACGAAGGAGAACCCACGGCACCAGCGGAATGTGCAAAAATGATAGAATTGGACCCATGGCAAAAACGACAGAGGAATCTATAAGCAAACGAGAATAAGAATCCAGCAAAGGGTATTCATCTATGAGGTAAATTTGTGTTCCAACTCCATGGAAGAGGACAAAATGTCCAAGATATCATATGCTTCAACTATAGGAAGCTTGATGTATGCTATGGTATGTACTAGGTCAGATATTGCACATGCAGTGGGAGTTGTTAGTAGGTATATGAGTCATCTAGGGCTTGAGCATTGGAATGCAGTTAAATGGATTCTCAGATATTTGAGAGGAACATCCAGTAAGTGTTTACATTTTGGGGGCTCTACTTCTAATTTACAGGGTTATGTTGACTCAAATTTGGCAAGAGATATTGATGTCAAACAGAGTACTACAAGTTATGTATTTAGTGTTGGTGGGACAACAATGAATTGGGTTTCTTGGTTCCAAAAGGTTAATGTTTTATCCACTACAGAGGCAGAGTATGTTGTTGTTATAGAGGTAGCCAAGGAGATAATATGGCTTCAATTCTTTAGGACACCCACAGAGGGATAATTATTTGTTTACAGATAGCCAGAGTGGCATTCATCTTGCAAATAATTCTGCTCTACATTCAAAGACAAAACACGTACAATTGTGGTACCATTTCATTTGGTCAGTTTTGGATGATGGACAATTAAAGTTGGAGAAGATACATACAAATGATAATTCAACAAATATGTTTAATTTATGTCTGTGGTTAATCCAAACAACTTGTTTGGAGATTTCCCATCTACCATATGCACTAAGGCCATTTCATGCTTTTGTTGGATCATCTCTATCTCTTAATTATGTTCCTAAGATGGATGTTGCCCAATAAGGTCAAGAAAAGGAGACAAAAAGTTCAAGGGTGGGTAGGAAACTGCAAGGTGAGTGGTTAATCCTAACAACTTGTTTGGAGATTTCCCATCTACCACATGCCATATGGAAATGTGCCACTAAGAAAGGCCATTTCATGCTTTTGTTGGATCCTCTCTATCTCTTAATTGTGTTCCTAAGATAAATGTTGCCCAATAAGGTCAAGCAAAGGAGACAAAAAGTTCAAGGGTGGGTAGGAAACTGCAAGTTGAGTATTTTATCAAGCACATATGCTTCTTAAAAAATCGTGAAGGTTGCACTACTACTCATTTGCTATCTCTATTTTAAATATTAATACTAGATGTTAATTTTTATGTTTAGTTATTTTTTTAGTGAAAGGGATTGAGAATAGTGTTTCACCTCAAGGAGGCTTTTCATTTTTTCTTAACCAAAGTTACAATTCTAGGACATTTTTAGAGTAGTTGTCATCAAATCAAAAACTTAAAACACGATTCCTTATAGGATAGGCACCAATGTCCCACACTTTATGAATATCTAGACATACCCAACCATCACATATATTGGGGAAAGTACACATACATACTCAAGAAGAAGTACATATTTAAGGCATATTTTGATCACTCTCTACATTTTGTATTTGATGTTCTTCTAATATCTCTTGGTTCTACAGTGTAGACCTTTATTTGTATGTCTAAGACAAGCATGCACAAGGATAGGGGGTGTCATTCCAACGTCTCCAACGACGCCACCAATCTACCATCATTCTGGCAGAGACAAGGGGATGTGTCAGCATCCCTTGAGGAGACAGGGGTACACCTTGACCCCTCCAACAGACGGTTGGGCGTCCCCTTTCCAACAAAAAAAAGTTTGTTTAAAACTAATAAACATTTTCTCGATACTCTAATGGTTGTATTGAATATCATATCATGCTACTCAATGTAATCATCTTTATAATGAGATACTCATACTTTTCTGTATTATATATAAGAGGATAAAAAAAAGATATAAAAGTCAGATCAATCTCAACGGAGAGTACAAAAGAGGAGGCTCGGCCTCACCAAAAAGATATTACATCAGAATGTACAATAAAATCAGAGTTCAAAGGGAGAAAGCAAAACAAAAACACTAGTGCTAGATATCATCATAGGTGTCAACCCAAGCAATCCACCCCATAGATCCCTTCATCCACACAATATTCTTCCGCTCCTGGATTTGAGATAGCATGAAGATCTAGTCCTTTTCAGACTTGATGTTCTTTTTAATCTCCTAGTTGAGTTCCATGCAAGTCCTCTCAAACATCTAAAGATCATCCAGGTTCCTTCTCCACTCATAACCATGCTTCAAAAGTGCTCGAACTTTTGATATCTATGACTATCATTATTTAATGTATATAATAACAGTTAGAACTCTTCCATTTGCTCATTGAAGTATTTAAAATTTAATTGTTCAATGTTCAATGCAATGTTCAAGTATTTAAATTTTAGTATATTGAAAATTTACATCTTTATGTCTTAATTTTATTATACATATTTTTATAACTACCAGTTTAAGTACTACACGTATGGTAAATCGTACCCCCATCCAAATAGAGGCCCCAATGTCCCCCCCACCGGGAGTCCCTCGCAATGTAACTATGGTATATAGGGTGGCTTGTTGAACCCTTTATTAGAGCCCACTCACTAACTTGCAAAGTTTGCAAATTTGGCTACAGCCCACTTACCACCTCGAAGTTTGTCATTGGTACTATGAAAGGAAGAAAAGTTCAGAACTGCAAACTGGGTCAGATTCTCAGGGTGGCTAGGGGTGTTTTGTGTGCTCTGGGGAACCCAAGCTTTCTCACATTGGGCAAAGAGGCATTAAAGTTGCAGATTGGGCAACTAATACTAGTGTCTGGCTTAAGAAGAAAAGAGGTTTGAGGTCTAAAGTCTGGATTATTGGGTTCCCCATGGATGTTTCATTGTTGTTGGCTGATAGCAGTGGTGCTGCAGCTATAGTTCGTCAAGACTGGTCTGATTATTACCATTTGGTGTGCTCACTCTGTATATGTATTGATTCCGTCTGTGGTGCTCAGCTTAAAACCAGGTTTACTATTTCAGAAAAGATACCCAAAATTCTTCCCAAAGAAAATAACAGCACAATGACATAGTAAAAGCCTAAACCAGAAATCAAACATAATTAAACAAAAACTAAGAAAAATACAGTTGGGAGATATTTTTACAAAAACAACATGAACTTAAATCGTTTAAGATAATTGTAAATAAGATGACTCTGGGCAAGCTAGCTTGCATAGAATTTAAGGATCCCTGAATCATGTGATCTGTTTATTCAGCTGCAAAATTTGCTTTCGAGCACAAGAAAAGATAGGAAAATCCCTTACACAAAATGAGAAATTCTTTAGACTAATTCATTAGAATGAGAAAAAAAATTTAAATGAAGGTTGAGTGAAATTATTTGTCCCCTACAAATGAATCAGAGCTGCAAAATTTTCATGCTGAAGACCTTAATGAATCTTGTTCTCTTAAAGTATCTTACAGATAGATGAGACCAGGGATGATCTTATTTTCTGCCAGATCATCTTGTTATTCAATTATTTCTAACAAAAAGAAGTATTTTTGTTTTCTTATAGGCTACAGAATTATTTATAAGTTAACAATTCATTTGTACTCCAATAATTGCATGAAGTTGATAAAATCTAAGTTACCTAATGGGTATTTTCTAGCACTGGCATTCAAGTTTTACTCATAGCCTTGATCTTGGAGCTCTTCAATGACCTCATTCCGCATTCTAAGCCATAACTTTTGTGATTCTCTTTCAAATTTTTCCTTCTGATGTTTGATTTGAGGACTGTCCCCAGTTTTATCCACAATGCCTTTGGGCCCTATTGTTGTCCCAAAGGAACCACCTTTTGCAATGAATTCTCTAACTGCATCCTCATCACCAGGGTAAGGAAATTCTCTACGTTCATAAAGATGTGCCATTTGTTTTTCTTCCTACTACCAAATGTTCATCAACTGTAAGTGTACAATTTATGCTTCTTTCTAAAATGCAAAAGATGAATACAAGTTTCTCAAATAAGAGTAAATAATTTTTTAGCAAACAACCACAAAGAAAATAAAATCTATAGCCTATCCTCCACCAATTTGACTAGCATATCACAGGTAATATATTGATGAAATTAATAAACTAGACCTTAGTTCGGGGCTTTAATGTCCACCAACCAAGAGGTGATGTTTCATCCCATAACCATGCTGCTCCACCGATAGCATAGGCAGTAAGAAGTGCTTTTCCCAATTTTCTCATTTGATTCCAACTGAAGAAGTCAGCCATCTTTCAAGTAGGTTTTCTGTGAAAATTCAAACATCAAGTATCACATAGTTACATAGTTGCCATGTTTATAGACATTCATCTTCAAGGAATATTCTTCTTTTATTTCAAATCAATTTTGGGCACCAGGTATAATTAATACAGATACAAAGAAACAAAATTGAGTATTTTCCCATGGATGCAAAATCTTACCTCTGTAAGGTAGGTCCTAATAAATTCTAAACAAGAAGATACTTTACTGGCTTCTGTATTCGCTTGAAATCTACATAGAATTGCATATAACATACAAATGGTAGATAATTGTAACTAGCACTTACACCAACAAGGTACAAGGATTACACCAATCAATAGCAATAGATAATATGGCATACTTCTAATTAATGTCTATGTAAAACATCAAAACTACAATAGATAACATGTCATACTCATCCTAATTAATTTCTGCTGAAAGCAAGACTACCACACAGTTTTCCTAGGTTTTGTTAATTTATCTGCAACCAAAATGAATTATCTGAACCAAACGTTATCATCACTGTTGTTGAGGCAGCAACATTGCCAGACATGTCATGTCCATTTTACTCTCTATTTGAGATCTTCATTTTCATTCCTATAATGCACATAATTTTGAGCAAATTGAATTCTACTCTTAGTTGTAACACTCAGTGTGAACCAGAGAATGAAGATACAAATGCAAAATACACACCCTCCCTACAATGGGGGACATGAGGGCTTATGTTATATTGTCGATGGATCTGTACCAATCACCCTGATGATTACAGTATTTCTTCAATGGAAATTTTGACCTCGGCAAATGTTTGAATTAATATGAACCACCAGAAACTGCAGAGGTAATGGAAGAAGCATAGGCAACTATATAGGAGGCCGCATCTAAAGTTCAATCAGCAAATAGGTAGGGGGCAGTGCTTGGAACTGCTCTTTCATTTGGAGCTCACAGCCTATCCCTCCCCTGTTGCTAGTATATTTCTTATCTCTTCCTCTGGAGATAATTCATCACAGCATTTTTAGGATTCAAGTAAAAAAGAAAGGTCATTGTAGACACTCCCTAGCATAGATTCTTATGTGATCGACTGGCATCCATGCAACCAGCAGAGGTTTAACTGGCATCTTAATGATTATGCTTAGAGAGTCCTCAACATAGCCAGTATGAGCAAGAAGATCAACCATGCATACACAATGATCAATTGCAGGTGTGATGCAATAGAAGTCAGTCATGTGATTGAGGTATGCACATCCCATCCTCTAAACTTGCATGGCTGCAAGAACATAGAAAACAAGCAAAGCTTACAATGTGACAATATGTTCCAGAGTCCTTCATTAATTAAAACATTTTGCCAGCATCATTGCGAAGTCTAGTCTGTCCATGCCCTGCAATCATTGTATTCTAGGAGACGACATCTCTTTTAGGCTTTCTGTCGAAGGTTCTCATAACATGTCTATTGTTGCACTTTTTGCATGCATTTTTACTAGAAGAGCTACTGCAATTACGTCTGACAAAATTTCTGTATCTTTTATGCTTTGATGGATGTCAAAACTGTGTTCCAAAGCTCAGCTCGCACTTAGGCACAGGCAATGAGGATGCTAGCAAAGGTTGAGGAGTCTGGTTATACATCTGCCAGTTGCATTTTATTGAAATTTTCCAAGGCTTTTTCAACAAACCCATTCTGTGCATATCTGGTGATAATCACAGTCTGCCATACCACATTTCTCTCAGGCATTCTATCAAACAACATCTCATAAAAGTACTCTATAATTCCCATGCCTTTTGTGCTTCATCCATTTGCACTCATACCTACCAAGACAGCTGCAACTATGACATCTAACAGCATTCCTCTCTCCTCTATGGTTTGATGAATACCCATGCACAATTGAGACCATATAACCAGGTATAGCCGGACTCACCATCATTCTATCCAGACATGGTATATTTTGGTTTTCTGCACCTGTCCTCACAAACCTTAACATTCTTGTGCGCTAATTTTGGGGCTGTAAACTTGAAAATTGAAAAATTCAACTTGGTTGATTTTGAGATTGCAAGTTATATATAGTTTATGTATCTCTGATATTGGTTGTGTAATGTTTTTAGATTTTGGATGCCTAGTGCCCCACCATATAATGCAATTTCTTTTGAATGTTTGAAACTTGAATCTGTAAGGATATTTAGAGTCAAGAATTCAGCTTTGGAGATACATTAATTTCTTTGGGCTCAATCTTATCCTGTCCCAGTTTTTGTGATTTATAAGTTTTATATATGTTGTAATTTCCAAACTCATCTTTCTATCTTTTGATTCTTAAAAATAAGGAACTGTAGTGAACCTAGCTTCCTTCAACTTGAGTCTTGAACATCCGTTCTCTTCACTAGAAGTTTTTAGCTCTCTATTGATAATCATTCCTTTCAGTGCATCTTTATTGTGCTTTATAACGTTTTTGTCTTGATGTCTACTTTAATGTCCAAGCCTGTTTTTATATCTTCTCACCCTTTTTCAAAATTAGGAAATATTACCTACCTAAGATTTGAACCTTCTAACTCTATGGTCTTAAAAGGTTCAATCTTCATTCTTTTTCTTCACTGGACTAAACCTTTGCATTACACAATTCCTGGATTTTTTTCGTTGGTGTCGTTTCCCCACAGTTGTTGGTTTGTATTTCATATATCCCCTCTCCAAATGTAGCTGTCAAAATCAACTGGCTGTATTTTTTCTATTTAACAATATTACTATTAAAGTTGGATAGGGCATCTGCCTTGATGAATTTCAATTGTATCTCATTAGCTTTTAAGTTATTTGCATTATTGGATTCTAGCCTGCTTGCGTTATTTCTTTGTTTCATTTTTCTAATATGGAGTAACCCACAGGGCTGACACAGAAGAGGAGATAAAATTGAAGGAAGAAATCAATGATTTGAAAGCTCGGGCAAAAGAATCAGGCATTGAGCAGCGAGTTGTAAATGGAGATACTTCTGAAGGAAATCGTAATGCCTCGTATGAAGCAATAGCATCCAAAGAATAGAAAAAATGGAAGCTCTAATTAGGGAGTTGGATGATAAAGTTAATTTTGAGAAAAGAGGCAAAGATAGGCCAATTTCAGGGGCAGGATGGCCTCCTGAGTCTTTAAATAGGCCTAGATCTCAATCAGGGCACTCGGACTCTGGGAATAGTTTTGAATCACTTGGAACACCCAGATCTCCTCTATCCTTTATGCTTTGACACATGTCCATCACTATTCCAAAGCTTTTGGCATAGGCAAGGAAGATGCTGGAAAAGGTTCAGGAGTCTGGCTATAAACCTGCCAATTGAATTTGCTTGAATTTTTCTAAAGCTTTTTCATCAAATCCATTTTGTGTATATCAAGCAATTATTGCAGTCCACAACACCACATTTCTTTTGGGCATTCTGTCAAACAAGTCATACGCCTTATCAATGCTTCCACATTTTGAATAAATTGCTAACAGGAAAAGCATATCCATCAGAGAAAGCAAATTGGCATGGAAAAAATTAACAATTGAGGAAACTATTCTGATTATCTACAGAGGCTACCCCCGGGATTCACAAGGGAAGCTTCTCAGGTACATTTCAATTATGATACTATTATTAAGTCAACTGAATAAAATTGCAAATTACTTCGGTGATAACAAGCCTTTGACCTCAGCAGGTAGCATGGTAGTTCAGGTATTTGGTTTTGTAGTAAGCATGAAAACATTTCCTCATATTACAACAATTAATTAGTCTCTTCAAAGAAACAGTTCAAACTGAATGTCCTGGCATAGCTATTACATTCGGTATCAACAACCTGACTGTCGACAAGATCACTCAATATCCAAAGCTAAGCAGTCAAATCTTAATGCCAGAGTCTCACAGTATTCTTCTCTACTTGATAGAATTCAAAGGGATGGAAGTTGAAATGCTAGATGTTCTGGTTCCTCAATTAGGACACAAGATGCAATGTCGCTGTTGTCTATGCAAGCCACTATTCAGTTTGGGTACAATGAAGAGCATAAGGAAAAACAGTCTGCATTGAAGAAAAATTATCCTGTAGTAGACATCTCAAGAAGGAAACAACCTACTCCCCAACCTGTTGTGAGATTTAATGGGAGAAGAGAAAATGAGGCAGGAAACATTCTGAATGATCCCCAGCAATGCAATAACAAACACTCCAAAGGCACGTCACAAACCATTATGCATGTCTCATCCCATTTGGAGCTGGTGACAATTACCGCTGCACAACATGCGTTAATGATCAATTTTAGCTACAAAAGCCCAGAAGTAATGCAATGTGCCAACATTGTAGAGGAAAAGAAAATGTGTCAAAATGCATTCCATGTAACTTGAAGGAAACAGAAAGACAGGAGATAAGGCATAGTGAAAGTATTGTATCCCACAAAGTTGGCACATCAAATCACAATGTTCCTAGTCTGATAGAAAAGAGGCTACCCACAGATTATGTATTTCATGGAAAGCCTTTAAGAGAACTTATTCTGATCAACCATGGATATCCAACTCACCAGTTTCTGTTCCAATTGCTAATATGCTTATTTCTCCGTTGGTCATCTCTGCAACACAACATGGTTGAATGAGGGACAAAAAAAGGCATATAGAAGTTCCCATCCATAATCACAGCTACCCCCTAAAGAAACAAACTTACAGTCAACTCTTTAACTCATGTTTGGGGCAGAACACATTCCAAAAGCAGGAGCAGAATGAGTTGAAGCACACCAGTAATCCATATTCCCATCCAATCCATTCAAATGCTATCCAATCATTTCCTTGTACTTTTCACAGTTTGGGTTCCTTGTCTGGCAATCAACAGGCTGTTACATGTGCCCCTGATCACTCAACTTTTTTCCCAACTGGAACACAAAATCTATGCCAAGCGCCCTCTTCCTCTACACCCATTGCAGATTCTCCTGCCTTAATGTTGCAAAGGAATGGCATCTCGTTCCCAATAAATTTAGCTGAACAAGAAAAACCGCCACATAAATCACCCAATAACATGAGCAGGAATCTGCGAGAAAGGAGGATTAACTGAAAGCATCAATGTTGACAGAATGTATGGAAATATTATAAGGAGAAAACAAGGTGTTCAACAAACAGAAGGATTGCAAGGGAAGTTGATTTCTGAAAAGCCTTAAAAGTGTGGATTCTGAAAGAGCTAAAATATAAAATGACTATTTTTATTGACTCAGATTTTCTGGATACATTCGGATACATACAGAATTGATATTGAATGATACTGAATGTTATATATATTGATGTCTGAGCATCTTTATATAGTCTTATTTTCCCTTACAAAAACTGCTTACGGGAATAACTTCCAACAACTATACGGGAATAACTTCCAGCAACTATACATTTAACTTATTTATTTATTTAAACTAAACTTAGAAACTAGCCTGATTAATGTAATAAATCTAACATTCCCCATTATTAAATTAATCCAACAAATCTAACATCTTATTAGAAACTAACCTAATTAATTTAACAAGTCCAACATTTCCCCCCTTATTACATTAATCCAAAAAAGTGAAAGTCTTCACCAATATTATTCCTCTGGAAACTTTGATGAAGCTCCTTCACCAATCTTTGAAACTAGATTCTCTCTCCGCAACTTCAGATTGAAAATCCTAATCCTGAAGTTGCCCTCATATCCCAACTTCAGACTGCAAATCCTGAAGTTGTCCTCATAATAACATTGTTTCCACCTCCCTTACACAACGAGACATAGTTCCTCCAAGATTTCACATCTCCATGGAATGTGCCTGATGCCTCCTCTGGTGCTGCACATGAGACACCCTTCCTGCGAAAGTCCACATCTCCTCTGAGTGTGTCTAATGCCTCCTCAAGTGTCGTAAAAACAATCACCACTAATATGTTATGGACACCTTTCCTCCGAAAGTTGACATCTCCTCCGAGTGTCTCTAACACCATTCTTTAAATCCTGGCCCCCTTCACTCCATAGAAGGACAATCACGCAGCCAAGCCCCCTATTTCCTTTAGGGACACAAATCTATCAAGTCCCTTCTTCTCTTCAAGGATGAATCTGTCAAGCCCCGGCTTTACAGGGACACAAATGGTTGCTTCCCATGCAATAATCATCTCTGAGCGAGAAGCTAGCTAGAGATGATAAAAATCCTCCAACCTCCATTGCCTCCAGCCTCCTATCTTCAATAAGTTAAGGTTTGGTCATCTAAAATCCATTAAAAGAACTCTTCTCCCCATTGATCAACCCACTCTGATACCAAATGAAAGAGCTAAAATATAAAATGACTATTTTTATTGACTCAAATTTTCTAGATACATTCGGATACATACAGAATTGATATTGAATGATACTGAATGTTATATACATTGATGTCTGAGCATCTTTATATAGTCTTATTTTCCCTTACAAAAACTGCTTAAGGGAATAACTTCCAGCAACTATATGGGAATAACTTCCAGCAACTATACTAATTTATTTATTTAAACTAAACTTAGAAACTAGCCTGATTAATGTAATAAATCTAACAGATTCAGACCAATGCAGAAATGTGATTCATCCTCAATAAACAATTCATCATTAAATTGGTTCTTCTAATGTAGCTGCTAAGCATATCAAGAGGAGGAAGATCAGAAAATAATATGTTCGCAGTCCAAACAATACTAAATTCTGATTTGTATCATACATAGAGATTTTTGACTTCTGAGATGTAAACTTAGAGATCTGATATAAACTTTATAACTTGGAAAACATGTGTATTACTCTATATCGTGGTCAACAACCTGTGTTTTTATTAATAACAAGGCTTTGTTCCTTTTTACTTTGCTTGGAATAACCAACAGTGGCAAATCAGTCAAGAGCTCGTAAAATAGGTTTTGAGGAGAGTAGACTTTAACATGATCCATTCCTTATTTCCAAAATTCTGCACTAATTCCAAGCATGTTAATAAATTAATTTATGAAACAAAAGAGCTTTGCATAGTATCCGGAGGACTTGCTCATATTAAAAATCAGATTTCTATGCCAATTTAATTTTATTACAGGAAATGTGAATTATGAAGTTGTAAGAAAAAATGATAAATATTTTCCAGCCACACAAGTTATTGTACTGATTATTACGCCTACAAGAGTATAGGAACATTATTACATACCTGGCCACTTTTGTAAGAACAGCAAGACCAATACTCACTCAAAGAGCTCTGGTCTCTGTCTTCATTTTTTACCCAGCTGCTATTTTCTTCTCCAGTTGAGACTTCTGGAAATGATTTGCAGCGATTCACGGAGAACTCCAAACTTTTCAAAACCCTATCTGCTCCACGTTATTTCCTCAGCTGCTGCCCTAAAGTTCCTTTCTCTCTTCTCCAATTACTTCCGAAATAATAACTGGTCTTGATTCCTCCACAAAATGGCAAATGGCAAGCATAGAGTTGGGGAAATTCGAATGGTACTGAAGGATTCCAATACGAGTGCTTCCTCCTTCGAGTCGATTCCCCTATAATTCTTGTGGAGTATTTTTAATTAATAATTATTTAATATTTCAATAGAAATCATTCATTTCAACTGTTTTTTATTATTATGGAATTACAAATAAATGAACAAATAAAAGTCCAATAAATTAAAACAAGAGCTCTGAAGAGCTTTAGTCCGGCCTTATGCAAAAGGATAGAGTGCAAAGATTTTAAGGTGAAATGGTTTCAATATATATATATAATTGTTGAAGAATTTATCAAATTTATTAAATTGTAATAGATAAATATATTAATAAATTATTTATTATTGAAGATTACGTTCAATTTGTACAAGCAAATAAATCAATGAAAGTTGACTTTTCAATTTGAAAATTGAATACAACTTTAATAGAATATTTAAATCATTTTGAATGTGTAAATTTTTTTTGTTATCTTTCCTCAAATTTGATGATTTTAACATAAATAACTATTAAAGTTGTTTAAAAATATTACTCATTGAAAATAATTTGTACTAAAATATATTGACAAAATTTAAAATAAAATGAAAAAATATTAAATTAAAAAATTAGAAGAGTAAATATAATGAAAAAGAATGATAATTTTAGAGGGTAACTAATAAAAATATATGAGTCTATTGTTGTAAAAGAACTTAAAAATTGAGGGTAAAATATTTTTAAAATTCTTTAATATCATAATTTTTTAAAATCAAATTTTATAATTATTCGTTTCATTTTTATAATAATTTGAAAGAGAAATTAAATTTAGATTACAATTTTTTATATGCATCCTTCAAATTAAACTAAGAATAATATTAACAATGTTTTTTAACCTATAATTATAAATAAAATTACAATACTTAGAAAAAATTTAATTACATTCAAAGAAAATTTTTAATTACATTCAAGAAATATAAGACATAATATTCATTTATAGAGAAACTCCGGCTAAAATTTAGGTAGTGGTGAAGTGATGAGAGTCCGATGATTGAAGCAACATTGATCTTCAGTCAGTAATAAATGCAATGCATTGATCTTTTCTATTTTTAATAAATATTAATATGGACGCTCTAGAAACCTCGCTGGAAAGAATCTCGCTCGAGAAAGTGTCCTTAGAAGCACCGACATTTTTTTTTTCTATTTTCTAATTAGAAAATTAACTGAAACCCCTAGGAAATTGTCGATGAACCAATCAAAAAGACTGAATTACTATCTGATAATTGTTTTTAAAAATCAACGCTTTCAAACTTTAAACAGACTTTGGAATATGACATTTTGTTTGTGAAAAATTAATTCGGGCTGGTCTATCAAAAACATTAGTCTCACCTTTAAAAAGGCAGGACTAATAATATGGAATGGACATTAAAAAAATAGAACTTGAATTAAAATCTAGGTAGCACATAGAGAATAATATAATTCATTGGAGAATAATTAAATTAATCAAATTAAACCAAAATAATATATAACTATAAAGGCAACACATTAATGCACTTCTCTAATAATATGTTAATATATGATAATCTCAAAGGTTAACTTATAGGGGTTGTGACATACCACTTGTTTGGGAAATTAAAAGTTGGGGAGAGTTTTTCTTTTACTTACTCAATGTGATTGTAGCATAGTCAAGTCAATTAATTGAAAATTCTCTATGATTAGTTTTATGTTCATTAGAAATTCATTGCTACACTTTTGAAATACACTTGAACTCCTCAAAATGGTGAGAAATTAAATCCATTATCCCTTTGTTTTTTCAAGCATTAAATGGTCAAAGTGATTATTTTAACTCATTTTGAAAAGTTAAAACCCAAATGATGTGAAAAGATCAACGATGCATGTTGAGATTTAAAATTAATTTTATAGCACTCCACCAAGCTTATAAAATTAGCACCACGTCAAACTCATTGACGTGTTGGAAGAATATGTAAAGAGTGGTTTTGCATCCATTTGCCACGTAGGCCAAGTACCATCAATTGCAGAAAGTCAAAGTCACTAGTCGACTACACATTGTCGAATCAACAAGTAAATAAATTATTTTCAATAAATCTATAAATTTACTGACTATTTTGACGTACACATCAATGAAAAGATACACTAATAATTACATTTCATTAGAAGGTGTTAGAAAGTAAAGTCTGCCAAGATAATTGAGAATGGGGGGGGGGGGATGAATTAGTTATACTCTTGAAACAAATCTCAATATCTTTATTAATTATGAAACATATCAATAATATATGCAACAACCATAGAAAGACAAGCATACACAATAACACCAGATATATTAACTAGGGAAACCCTTGATCAGAGGGAAAACTTTGGTGGGGATGGTACCCACAAAATGATGTACTAATATAAAAATTCCTTAGTAGAGGATAGACCCTATTATGAGTCAATGAAATATAATCAATACATATGAGTCCCTCTAGGAGACTTTGAATCCATGTTAGGAGATTCTAACCATACTAAGAGTTGTGCCAACCATGTTAGGAGTTCATAGGAGGACAATTGAACCCACTATCCAATAGCCTCAATACTATTCCTTCTTAATAATGCAAGCATGAAATAACATTGTCCAACCATAAACTTGTCTTTCCAAATACACTTCCTTGTAAATTCATTGTGCCTCAATCACACCAAACTCTATTATGATCTTTACAAGCTTGCATGTCAAGTTCGCACAATACATATTACAAAGATATGACTACATACCATACATTACATCCAAGGAAAATATTGTTTCTTTGTACCAAGTCATAAATCAAGTGATTGAGTTGACCTTGAGGCTTTCCCAACTTACAATATCAACATAAGACCATCTTAAGATATTACAATACACACTACATTATAATTTTAGACTTTATCTAAGATTGCAAGCAAACTGTCGACTCATAGTCTTCATAACTTTCCACTCAATGATCTTTAGATTATGCCCTCTAAACCATGACATCTACAACATATCTTCAACCTCTATATATCATTCATCTTAAGCCAATTCCATCTCTATGAGGAGATACAATCAAAACAATTGTACCCACTTTCTAGAAATGTTGTCTGAAAGTTGCCTTCACTCTAATCTTCATAACTCTGTCTAGTCTTCATATTTCTATATGTGCTCTTAGCTATAGCATCCAAACATATTATAGAACATAAAATCAAGTATGCATAAGCTGATCTTCAATCCACAAACTATGTCAAACGCTTCTACCTATGTAACGAGCTGCCAGTACCAGTATGTTGACAGAATGACAAACACAATCATGAGTGCAACACATAAGCTCATATCTCCAACAATGCTAATATACGCCCCCATAGGAATATCATTAGAATTTATGTTAATAAAAGATGTTATCAACAGATTATTGGATTATCTGGGGGGAAGGAAGTGGTCGGTTTGATTCCTTGAAGAGCACCTTCCTCCACTTTGGATGTGAAAGTTATGCCAATAACCTCTACAATCATGATGAAGAGGTAAGGTGATAAGGGGTATCCTTGTCTTAGACCCCTCCTCGAGGGGAAGGAACCCCAAGGAGTCTCACTAACAATCACATAGAACTAAACCATTGTGATCATAACTTTGACAAGCTCAATGACCTCTCTATTAAACCTAATCTTTTCCATTACTTTGATGAGGAATTCCCAATTTACACAATCATAGGCTTTTGATATGTCAAGCTTTAGAGTCATCCTAGGTTTCCTACTAATTTTTTTTTATGTTTATCAGTTAACAAAATTAATTTACAACTCTCTTAGTGGTTGAAAAAATTAGAGTCTTATATACACACATTTAGCACAAATAATTTTTTAGGTCATGATCCCAAGTATTCTCTATATTCTAAATACTTGAAGAGACGATTCCAATATTAATACAAGTAAATATAAGAGTTTAAGAAAATAAATACATTTCTAATTATGTATTATATATTATATATTATATATTATAAAATATTTGTGTTATTAATATTAAAATTTATATATGGAATATGATGAGCTCTACTAGGGTTTGTATGGTTTGCATCTGAGCCATTTCTGCTTTACTATTTGTCATTCCACATTTAGTGCAGGAATTTATTTTAGAATATAATGGCCTCAGCCCTCTCTAGCCCAACAGTTGTTGTTGGTGCTAGAGTTGTTGTTGCATGCGAAAATGGCCCCGCCGAGCAAACACTCGTGCAAATTTGTGCCCAAGGTATTTCACGAGGTAATTCCTCTCCCGACCTAATTCAGAATATTTCTATTTTTGAATCTACTTGTCAATGGCTAGATTTTCAAACCTTTATTGGGTATTTTTTGGGTCGCACTCGATCTAAAAGCACATTGCATGAATGGGTATCCAAGGCCTGGTCCCCCTGGGGAATTCGCCTTGAAGGGATTCAAAACCTCATTGAGGGTTTTTTTTGTTTCATTTTGGTAACCCCTCCCAGGCTGAGAGCATTTTCAGCCATGGGTTGTGAACAATTCGCTTGTCTCTGCTTGTTTTTGAAAGATGGTCTTGAGACTTTTGTGTCTCAAATGACTACAAACTTAGGGTTCCAGTTTGGGTAGAGTTCCCTGGGCTGCCCATCCCTTGTTGGTCTTTTCTCCCAAAAATTTCCCAAACTATGGGCAAAGTGATTTGCATGGAATCAGACAAATTTTTTAATGCCTGCCCTCAGTGAAGGGTTTGTGTTAAGGTTGACCTCTCTAGGGACCTTAAAGAATCTATGAAAATTTAGATTGGTGCCACCACCTTTACCCAAAAGGTGCTTTACCTAAATATCCCGAATACTTGCTTTCTCTTTCAATATTCTAGCCACAAGATAAAGGATTGTCCTCTTCTTGAGTGCAATCACTCTTTGGTGTAGGAACCCAAGTCGGCTCTAGCCATTAAAAAAGATGAGTGGACAACGATTGTCAAGAAAGGTAAGGGCATTGCTAAGCCAAACCCTCTTTCTCAAGAACCTAGCTATCCTAGCTCCAATGTGGCTCCTCTTGTGCCCTTGGCACCAGAGGTTCCTGTGGTTGTGTTGCCACCCATTTTAAACTTGGCATTATAGGGGATAGAAAATTTGGAGGTACAAGTTGCTTGGGTTCACGCACCTTAAGCAGCTTTTATGATTTCCTCTCTGTCACTCTCACAGCCCTAAAGGTCAAAATGTAGTCGCTATTACTGGGGATAAATGAAGAGCCATCACTTTGGATGACCCCTCGTTTGAATCCTCTACTTTTTTGCATAACAACTTTTCCTCGCTTGAGGATGAGGATAATATGCAGGCTAGTTTATGATGAATTTTCTCTCATGGAATGTGCAGGGACTAATAGACCTCCCTAGAAAGTATTATGTTTGCGATACCAAGCGTAGGCTTGGCAATATTGATATTTTATGCCTGCAAGAAGTCAAAGTCTCTGGGTTTCTTCTCAACTCATCTTGTCGTGTGATATGGCTGGATGGTGTTAGCTTTGCTTCTCAACATGAAGCTAGTTAAGGTGGTGTAGTCACTCTCATCTCCCCTTGGCTTTTCCCTTTTGTTGTTTCCCATGGTTCTAACCCCATGCAAAGCGTAGTTTGGATTTTGTTGTCTTTTCAAAATCATTCTTTTGGTATTGTTAATATCTATGCCCTTAATGATGTGGTTGAGTGCTCACACTTGTGGAGGTGACTAGCTGATTCTTTGTTGCCTACCACCAGGATATTCTACGTGGATTTTAATATGGTTTCAAAGCTAGCTGTTGATAAAGTGGGCCTTCTGCCTTTTCGATGGTCAACTGGTGAGTGAGAAGCCCAGTTTTACATGCGAAATAAGTTGGGTCTTTTTGATCCCAATGTTCATCACCACCAAACTGATGGCATTTGGTACACATGGTCCAACTTTTGAGAGGGAGCTAACAGGGTCCTTAAAAGGTTGGACCGTGTTATGATTTCTGCTCAGTCCTTTTTCTTTTTTTCTCACATGAGTCTACTTCCTATCACTCCACTCCTTGACGTGACTCTTTCGGATCATTTTCACATCCACCTCTTCATTACCTAGCATTCCACCCCTCCTCATAATTGTAAAACCTAGTTTTACATTAATACTTCAGTGTTGTCCCATCCGTCTACTATCGCTCATATTTTACAAACTTGGAACCTTGAACCTAGGCCCCACTCTTCCTTTGGGTGGATTCAATTGTGGAATGATGCCATCACCCATACTATAAGGTTTCTTCGCATTTATGGGAGGAAATTGGTCACGCACCACAAGAGATCCTTTGAGGCCACTATCAAAGATCTTTGTATGGCCACTGAAACTCTTTCCATGAATCCATTTGATACAAATCTCCAAGTTTAGCTTGCAAACCTTTGCCACTAGAAGTGGGTTGCAAAAAATTATACTGCCTAAGGAGCTCAACTCAAAGCTTGCCTTCACTGGTTGGAGGTTGGTGATTAAGCTTCCAAGGAATTATTCAATGTGTTGAGAGCACGCCACTATGTGGTGGGGATAAAATGCATTCGAGAGGTTCAAAACACCTTTTGTAAGCTTCCTGACATTCTCCAAGTTTTCATTTGCCATTATGAAAAAGTTTTCATAGTCTAGGGTCCCTCGGTAGCCTGGGACCAAGCCTTGTAAGCTTGTTTGGTTGTTACGCCTAAAAGACTCACTCTAGAATAATATGCATTCTGTGAACAAAAGCTCACTTTAGAGGACCTCAGGGAAGTTGTCTTCTCCATGGCAGATGATAAGGCCCCCAATTGTGATGGCTTCCCTTGTGAGTTTTACAAAACATTTTGGAATGAGATTGATCCAAACCTGCATAAGGTTTACATTGAGGCCTATAATTCTCATTCTCTAGGAAATATTATTAACAAGGGGAATATCAAATTCATACCTAAGGTGGGAGACCTCAAAGACATTTGCAATTGGAGGCCTATTATGTTGTTGAATGTCTCCTATAAGATCATTGCCAATGCTCTCTCTCTTAAAATCCATCATCTTCATCCTTAGATCATTTGCCTTGAACAAATGGGTTTTATCAAATCCCATTATAACTTGGACAATATAATTGTTTTGTGGGAAGGGATGGAATGGGCTTGACATTCAAAGCAACATGCCATCTTTCTCAAAATTGATTTTTCCAAAGCTTATGATAGGATTGAGTGGCCTTTCATACTTGCAATGCTTCAGGCTCTTGGGTTTGGCCCTACCTTTTTACAGTTAGTCTAGATGCTTTTTGGAGATGCCTCTGCTTGCATCTCCATTAATGGTCATCAGTCTCAAGTATTTGGGCTTTATCGATCAATTTTCCAAGGATGCCTGCTGGCGCCCTCTTTATATGTGTTGGCAACAGAAGGTTTTGGGTATTTTCTCACAAAGAAGGGTCTAGGGTATTTCCCTCACAGATTCCCCTGATCAACTTGTGAATGGTCATTTCATAGATGACTCCTTCCTCACTCTCATAGAGGATGAAGAGAATATTTCCTCTGCTTTGTAATCTCTTGACACACTTTGTCTTGCTTTAGCGTTTGCTATTCAATGACACAAAACCCTTTGCTACAAGCAATCTTCCCTTCCCCGTCTTGCTGAACTTGAGTAATGTCTATGGAAATGCATTTATCCTTGGGAATTCTTTCATTTTCTGGGTATCCCCTTTGCCTTCCAAGCCTCAATTGTTGAGCTATGGAATGTGGTTCTTGCCAGAATAGAGAAGAAGCTAGAGTATTAGATCACCAAACCTCTCTCCCTTGTGGGAAAATTCCAGATTTGCTCCAAAGTGTTAGCCACCACCCATGTTTATTATTCTTCCTATTGGGCTCCTTCAAAGGCCTCCCACCTCAAACTTGAGTGCCTATTATGTGACTTCCTCTATGTGTCAGATGCTTCTCACTAGGGCTTTCATAGAGTTGCCTAGGATTTCTGCTATCTTCCCAAAGTGTCTGGTGGCCTAGGCTTGTTGTCCAACTAGAAGCAAGGTACTAATTTATGTTCTAAATGGGTGATTCGAGCTCTTTCCAACAATGAAGCCTGGAAGATTTTGTTAAGACATTGCATTTCTTCAGGCTTTCTAGTTCACTGGCCAACCTGGAAGGGGATTGAGTTTCAAACCTTCTTGTTACCACTGAACCTATCCAAATTTAGGGTACTTTTGTTGCCAAGAGTATTTGGAAATCTTGGGAAGTAGTTAAGCCATGGCTTCATTGGGTTGGCAATGGGTTCAGAGATGGGCTCTCCATGAACTAGTATAATCTCTGGCGGTCACCATTATTTGCTATCTAAGGTGTTCCCCTGACTAAGGTACATGGGGCTAGTGCTCTAATTTTTTTTAAATGTGGCATAAAGACCCCTAAAGATCTTTTTTCTAGAGTTACTATGAACCTACAATAGTGGGAGGACATGAAAGTGCAATTCTGGCTCACACGTCGAGATCGACAGACTTTTGATCTTCTAGTTTCTGCGGTGCCTCCATATTTGTTACATAAAGTGGGCATTCAAGTCCTCTTTCCCTTGGTGGAAAGATTGGAAGTGGTATCCAGACACCCTGGTAACCAACTATAAGCCTAGGCTAGGCTACCGATGGTTGGTTCCTCACCTGCCCATGGTTGATGTTCTCAACCAATGATGGCATTTGCAATCTTCACACCGCACTTGGAGTCATAGATTCTCTATTGTGTGGCACGCCATTACTAAATCCAAAAATTATGCATTTTTCTTGGTGTATTCTTTTTTAGGGCTTGTCTTTGGGCCTTTAGCTGTGGCACTTGGGAGTTCCTAACCCCCATTGCCCTTTCTGTGGTCAACTAGATTCTTTTTTGCATATTTTTTGGTTCTATAGATGGGCTCAATGTTACTGGTGATGAATCCATGATCTCTTTCACCCCTTCTATGTAGAATCTTTTTCGTAGCATATGGTTCTTCTAGGTGATAATACTTAGATACCCTTCAAATATGCCCAAATATGGCATGCTTTCAGATTGGAGATCTTATTTACCATTTGGAAAGCAATCATTTATGCTAACAACACACTTGACATTAATGTGGCTATGTATGTTAAATCATGTATTTATAACAATGTCATGTTGCAAATTCAAGTACAAATAGATAAAGTGGGTTTGGAGGTGGCTCACTTATAGGAGCTTTTGGCTCATTAGGGAAATGCCCCCTATATGATAGCTCATGTTCCACTGGATTTGGCCTTCGATGACCATAATCCTCCTCGCAGTTGCCATTGAGGATGTAAGAGTTCTACTTTCTGCTCACACATGCCTCACTCTCAGTTGCACCACTCTCCAAGTAGTGGTGCTTTTGGTTGACATCACTCTTCTAGAGGCTCTAGTGGTCGGCACCGCTTTGTCATGCCTCCTCGGAGGTCTGGTTCAAGGTGGTTCCCAATGGCTCCTCTTGCTGCTCCTATTACCGGTTGGCCCTCCACTCACTAAGACCCCAAGTGGGTGTTTCCCCAACTAGAATTAGCCATTTCTCCTCCCAGGCCTGAGGGCGAGAAAGCTGAAGGTAATGATACTATTGTTGATGACAGATGGGCTCCCCTTGAGCCATCTACTCACCCCACCCTCGGGTGGGGCTTTGATGATAAGGATCCCCCTCCCTTGGCTAGTGTTGTGTTGGAAGCATGAGGATTTCTTTATATTATGATGTTTTCTAAAAAAAAAATTTGATGAATAGTTGATTTCTGGCCTATGGTCATATGAACTCGCAGGCTGATCCTATTTCCCTAGCCCCTTTCTTTGTGAATATGTAACTTTATTGTATTTTTTTTAATATAATGAAGGGACCATTCATCACAAAAAAATTTATATATAATATACAGAATATTAAAATACAAAATATATAATACTATTAATCATGTAATTAAAAAATATTAACAAAAACAAAATTTAGGTTGTTAATATATTTTTCAAAATAATTATACATAAAATTAAGATTTTGTTATATTTATAAAATAATTTCATTAATTATAAATTAATATAAAGCTAGTATTTAAATTATTTATAATAAAAAATTGCTCACTTTTACATTTTTATTTATAAAAAATATAATTATATATAGATAATTAAATAAAACATATTTAATAAAATTAAGATTATGGTTAAAAAGAACTTGTAAATAATAAATTTTAAAAATATAATTAGAATTTAAATTATGATGACTATTGATTCTAATTATAATCTTAATTATAAAAAATATTACTATTATTAGAATTATAAGGAATTATCATATTAATAATAGAGTTTAGAATCTACTTAAATTGGTAGATTGTTTTCAATTATAAATTTAATATTTAATATTTTATTCTAATGCTAATACTATTATTTAAAATTACTAATTTAATCTAATATTATTATATTTATTTATTTGCGACATGGCCTTTATGTGACACTTATTTTTTATATGATAATTGACTATTACTATTTACATTAAATTAATTAGATATATTTATTATTTTATTTAAATTAATTAAATGTACTTAATTTTTATATTTTTATAATAAATAAAATTTTATTACTAATAAAAGAGAGTTTACAATTACATAAAAAGAGGTCTAAGAGCTTGATTTAGTTTTTTTGCCCATACATTGCAGCCAACACACAACCCTACTTCCCCATCAATCATTGAAATAGAAAAAACACCAAACCTAAGCACACAAATAGATAAACATAAGATATTTTGATGATTGTAATAGAAAACATAAGATATTAAAGAGTGGGCAATAATAATTAGCCATCAGTTGTACTATCATTTTTCATAGATGAAAAGAATAAAAGGACTAAACTAAGTGTGTGATAGTGGGTGTGACAATAAAACATGAGTGGCCATTTCATTTCCACCCAATGATATTCAACAGTACATGGTTTAGTTAGCTACTTCACAACCATACCATGCATCTAGAGTTGATTTATCAACCTAAGCTTGAGCTCATATCTAACAAGCATTGGACCAAACAAGACAAGGAAGACTTCATATAAGTATCTTAGTTGCTAATATGTTTAATAGTATGTGGAGCCTATCATTGCATAGTTCATGGACTTTAGTAACACACTCATTATTATTTAGTTTAACTCACATGCCCTTCACTTGGAAGAAGAAATTTTGGATTATTTTCAGTGTATCACTAGATGTTACAGAAATGCCCATGTATGATATTATATATGGCATGTGGGCTATCTAATTGTGCAATCTAAAAAAAAGGTATGACCATGTGGGCTATGACTCGATGTCATATGCATATGAATTGAGATTGCATATTGAACTACGGTGTCCTTATGCATTGCCTGAAACCAAGAGATTCACACAATTAGTTGTCATGCAATCATAGGTTAATGTTGAGCTTCACTTGGTTTCAAGAATAGTTTAATATTCTCTACTAATCAAAGCCAACCATGTGAAGGTGGAAGATCATTTGGCCCCACCCCCTCCCCCAACATCTAAATTCCCTGTTAACATCTAAAATTCATTCATTCTATTAATAAAATGTAACATTCATGAATTATCACATGATAACATTCATTAACACATAACTTACATTACAACATTTACATTAACATTAAAACATAAGACTCACATGAACATTCAATAGAACATAAATAAAACATCTAGACATAAACATCAATCCTTATCAAATAAGTTACATAAGTTCACATAAATCATTTCTTTTTTCTTTTTTTCTTTTTTTTGTCCTTCCCTATATTGTTGCAAAGGCATATCCATGTTGTCATTGATATTTTTTCTCACCTGTGGATGTGCACCCATTATTCTTTGCAAAGGTGGGTCCTCTGCAATAACAAATAAAATGGTTAAATTAAAAAAATTCAAGACTTTAAAGATTTTAAAGAACATTATAGTGCTCTTTACCTTGTTTAACCACATCATCTTGCCCGTCGGCTTGGACCTCAACACGCTCATCAAGAACAACCTTTGCATCCCCTACAACCGCAATACACAATTTTTTCTTAATCCCAACACATATTATAGTTCAATTTTATTACTACACGAAATTCAATTTAAAATTTTTACTTGTATTAATAATTCAAAAATAAAAAATATATACCTTGAGTACTAGAATCCACATTCGAATCAATGCCTCCACAGTGCTTGACTGATGTATTAGGATTGGCAGGTTGCAATCCAATGTAAATAATTAGTGCATTTATCAACAATATATACATATAAATACAAGACCAATACTAAAAAATGTTAATCATTCATTTTAGTACATATAAATATATTCACTTTAAAGTTTTAAACAAATATATAATCATTGTTTCCTTACTTAAGAAAAACATAACGACTTATATTTTTGTCTAACTTAATATCAAATACAGTAATTGCTAAAGTATTCAATTTGAAATAAAAAAACAATTGACTTATTTACCTCATTGCTTGTAGTCGTTCAACCACGACTGTATAGCCTTCTCTGAAAGCTAATTTCTTGTCCTCATTAGAAGTTATTTTTTTTAACTCCATGGCCTACATTTTTTCTTGGTATCATGATTTTTTTTGTAATCAATTTCATCAAGACCAAATATTTTACAATTTATAAATATGTGCATATAATTTTTCATTTATGTAATGGGCACCCCTGGATGTCCCAAAAAACTAAACCAAATTGCTAAAAGGAATTATGTCAAATAGTTTGCATTCAACTTCTTAAAACCCCTTATAACTCCGGAAATCAAACATTTATTTGTTTGTTGTGTTTCGTGCATGGAATTGGTATCATACAACATAAACAAGAAAGAAACTACAATAATATGCAAAGTGGAAATGAATGGCTGCTAATAAAATGTTATTTTCAAAATTCATAAAACCAAATACATGGCAGATTTATCAACTCACTAATTACTTCAGCAATATTGTCATAATACTCCAGCCCATGCTTACGAACTTGCTGCTACAATACTTTGTCCTCCAATCAGTCCACTACCTTCATAATACCATTCCCTCCAAGCGGCATAAGCGTCGAACAAGTAGTGAAGAAGATATGAGCAAAATATCAAATCTGCCTGTAGCCGAAAATGCAACTAAACTGCCTGATAATGAAGCCAATAAGAAAGAATTCCAAAGGCCAAACCCCAAGGGAATGCCGTCTAGAATGTTACAAGAGAGGATAGACGTCCTCAAATTCCAAGAACAAAGCTGCAACTCACACACCAATTTCTTCTCATATTCAACCTCTCTTATGAAGCCACAAATGCTTCCTTTTATTCTATTCACACGGGTCCACTCAACTCATATGGGCAATGTGGGATAAAAGATGTGTAATATAAAACATATATTAAAATACCCCTTATGTCTCCCTTGGGTACACATCACCATAAAATAAATACTAAAGTAAGACTTTAATATTTTACAATTAAATTAGACGTTACTTTAATAAAACTTCAGGCATTAAAATGTATTAGCAATCAGACTCCGAATAATGCGAGTGATAGCTCATCGGAAAGCTCTCACCGAGGAGTATCGAATCCAATCACCAAAATTGACCTGCACTGTGTCCTGTCGACTTACTAAAAATAGTAAGTATGCCTGAAACTGAGTAAATCAACTTTGTTTTGGCCCAAACTGGAAATGACTAGGCCAAAACACTCCAAGATCCCATTAAACCCTTCGTTAGCCCTCGGGACCATGTAGAACAAGGCTAATGAACACACACTTGGTCAACTGCTAAAATGGGGACATTACAACTTACTTATACTTACAATTCATGTAGCAAGCTTTGAATATCCACCCAAGTCGAGCTTGTGTTGCTCGTGCTTCTCTTTTCTTGCTTCGATTGTCTTTGATGTGTCAAGCAACCGATGTGAAGTTTGAAATATGTTAGATCACATAAGTATTAAGAGTACTTATTATATAATTTCATTCTTAATATTATGACATACCTTCTTTCCTCAGGTGGTACCATTTCTCCATCATCTATTGTTTTTTTCCTTAGGGGCATCCTTTTTAAGATTATCCCACTCAATAATAGGAATATAGGGGGGTTGCCATAACAAGGGTTCTTTTTCATTTGGGTTTTGTAGTTGTACCTAGTATACTTCAAAGCTTGGCCCATTTTATCAAGGAGCCTAATTCTTTGAGAGACGTTGGGTCCAAAAAGAGTTATCATGACATCAATCAATTTATCCTTTAACTCTTTTGTTTGCAAATTCCACCTTTTTAAGAAAAGAAAAAAAATGTTAGATTCATAAAAGAACTAAAGCAACCATTTAATTTACTTGAAGAAATTGATCAAAGGAAACATGATCAAGCAATGAAATGAAAATATGATACCTTGTGTGTATGGTCATCCCAAATATACACACACATTCATCATTAAGTTTTTGATAAAAAATATTATTCCCTGCAAAATAATAATGGGATTAGTAGTTATTGCAAGGGATTGCATGAGAGGTTAGTGCATTTGATTATGAGTATAAGTTTGTATAGTAAAAGAAAGGATCAATCCTTAATGTACCTATAAGTTGGGCTAGTCTCAGCGAAAGACCATCTTCATTGCTAACGAGCAATTGATCACAATTCTTTATTGTTCTCATACATCTAATGAAGGATTTGAGCAATAAAAATTCACAAAGCCTAAATAATACCTGCATGCAAGAGCCTGTCATAGAGAAGAAAAAAACAAGAAGAGGTAAGGGTTTTGCTTTGAAAATATGCAAATTGTATTCTTAGAAATGAAAAAGATAATGAATAATTACAAAAGATCAATCCTTATAGAAGGATTTTGAAAACCTAAAAGGGAAACCATAAGAGGTAAATGACATTTAATAATTACTAATTATTTATTAAATAGGAATGCAAAGTGCATAAAATGAAATCTTAAGAAGGGAGTAAAGATAATTTAATAAATTAAATTAAATTAATATTTTACTCTAACACACCCCAACCCCCCCCCCCCCCCCCCCCCCCCCAACTTAAGATGAGCAACAATATAGCTATAAACAACACAAAAAGAGCAAGGAAACTACAATGCAATGCAGAAAGCAAACTTGGGTCATGACAAGAAGGCCTGATGAGGTACCCAATTACAACCAAATCTCTATGAAACAAATAAATAAAGAAAACTCAGTGGGAAAAATTCTATTCCAAAAAAAGATAGAAAGAAAAGAAGGAAGGAAGGAAGGACTCATCACTAAGACCCCCAAGGACAACTTCACCCCAAGTATAGAATACAGTTGAAGATACTGCAGGGATGCAAAAGGTTTAGTGAAGATATCTGCAACCTACTCATCAGTAGGAATGTACGCCAAGCTCAAAGCATCATCCTAAATTAGATGCTTGATGAAGTGCATGTGAAGCTCAATTTTCTTGGTATGCTGATGCTCAACTAGGTTTGTGGGAAATGTGTATAGCACTCTGATTGTCACACAACAAAAAAGTAGGACTATTAGGAGGAAATCCAAACTTTGTTGTCAATTGTTGAAGCCACAAAACCTCCTCACTAGCTAATATAGCTGCCTTGTACTCTGCCTCTGTAGATGATAATGCATGAGCATGCTGCTTCTTGCAAGACCATGTGATAGGACTAGAACCAAGATAAAATACAAATCTAGAAGTAGACTTGCAATCATCAATATCACCAATCCAATCTAAGTCTGTGTAACAAACAATGTGAGGATCCCTAATGTATAGTGAATGCCATAACATGTAGTACCCCAAATGTACCTCAAGATACATTTGGAAGCTTGCCAATGACTCTCATGTGGGTCATGGGAGAATCAACAAACAAGTCAAACCACAAAGGAAATATCAAGTCACGTGTGTGTTAGGTACAACAAACTACCCACAAGTTGTCTGTAAAAAGTGGAATCCACTATAGGAGTAGTACAAGTGGTAGATAAAACAACACTTGACTAAAAAGGTGTGGGATCAGGCTTGCAATCAAGCATGTTGAATCTCTAAAGCATATTAAGAGCATACTTCTGATGGAGTATGGCTATCCCATCTGAAGACTGAATAACCTATAGGCCCAAAAATAGTGTACAAGTCTAAGGTTTTTCATCTCAAACTGCTCTCTCAAGGCTCACTGAACTCCCTATATCATGGAGACTGAGTTACCTGTAATGATGAGATCATCGACATAAAGTACAAATATCAATAAGTTGCAAGAAGGAATCCATCTTCTCATACCAAGCTCAAAGGGCCTATTTGAGACCATATAAAGACCTCTAAAGCCTACATACTAATGAAGAGTCCTATAAAAAACCATGAGACTTCTCCATATAGATCTCCTCATGAAGGTCTCCATGCAAAAAGACACTCTTCATGACCATCTAATAAACTATCCATCCCTGTGAAGCTGCAAGAGAGAGTACAAGGTGAATAGAATTCATCTTGGAAATAGGAGAAAAGGTCTCAGAGTAATCAATACCGTCAACCTATGAAAAACCCTTTGCAACAAGATGTTCCTTGTACCTATCAATAGAACCATCTAAAACATGCTTGGTACAGTACATTCACCAATACTGAACCAACTTTCTTCCTTTTAGAAGAGGACAAAGATCCCATGTGTGGTTCTTCATCAAAGAAGAGTACTCATCATCCATAGCCCTATCCCACTCTAAGTGTCATGTTGCATGTGAAAAACTCTTTGGATCATCATAAATGACATGACTCAAGAGGCTAGTACCTATAGTCTAAGCATGTGTGTGATAAGCATTGGTAGGATCACTTGCCAGAGGTCTGACTACATCAATAGTAGCATGAGCCCACTTGGGCACTAACTAAACAACTAGTGGAGGTGGTGAAGGGGGATCAATAACAAGATCTTCCTTGGAGGATGCATAATCCTATGGAGGAGTAGAAGAAGTACTGGGTAGTAAGGAAGAAGTTGGTGATGGTGGATCCATCTGAGGATAATGCTCATAAAACTGAACATCTCGTTGAAACAAGAAATCTCTAGAATTAGGATCAAACAACTTGTACACCTTCACATCCTCACAATAGTCAACAAAGATGAGTGGTCAACTCTTCTTCTCCATGGATTTCTACTAAGAATCTCAAATAAATACCCAAGCCTCACTACCAAAAATGTGGGAAGTAGAAACATCGGGCTTGACATGAGTCTAGGCCTCCTCAAGACTCAAGTGTCACAATGCCTTGTGAGGCATTTAATTCTAAATATAATTGGCACAATTGATAGCCTCAACCCAAAATGAATAATTCATAGCTTGAGACTGTATCATACAATTGGCCATCTCCTGTAATGTCCTATTCTTTCTCTTTGTAACCCCATTCTACTGATGGGTGTGGGGAATTGTGAATTGATGTTGTAAACCATACTCAGTACAAAAATCTTTGAAAGACTAATTCACATATTCCCCCCATTGTCAGTGTGTATACACCTGATAGAAAATATAGACTGCTTCTCCACAAATGTCTTAAAGATTTGAAATAAATCAAAGACATCAAACTTGTGCTTAAAAAAGTACACCCATGTCTATCTAGAGAAATCATCTATGAAGGTGAGCACATATCGAGCACCTAAAAAATATAGAGTTGGAAATGACATAAGATCATTGTATATCAACTCTAATGGTACCTTAGCACATGTGGATCTACCTGCTAGAAATGGATCTTTGTGATGTTTTCCAAGGGTACAACCTTGATACACACAATCAGTACAAGAGATCAAAGGTAGCCTAATCACTAGTTCATGTGTACTTATATGCTATAGATATATGTAGTTGACATGGTCAAAATGCTCATGCCAAAGCTTGCTCACTGCGCCTACATGAGTAATGAGAGAAACACTAGTAGAATCAAAGCTCTCAAAGACATTGAACTGATATAAGTGAGACTAGAGATCAACACTCCCTATAGCAATAACCTAGTTAGGTTCATGGAGGTCTTGAATGACCACATCATGTGGTGAGAACTCAACTATCTTTCCAGAGCTAGAATGACAAATCTGAAAGACAGATAGGAGGTTCATAGAAATGACAAGAACCAAGAGAACATCTTGTAGTGAACCACTTTCTAAAGATATAATTCCTAAACCTATGAATGAAAGTTGTATAATCACCAACTACAATCTGTGTAGTAACACTCTAATAAAGTGAGGTAACCAAATCAAGTGAGTGTGTCATATGGTGTGAAGCTCTAGAATCAAGAATCCAAGTAGCTATAGAAGATAATGCTCATGCAGAAATAGCACATACTTTCCTTGAAGGAGGAGGTGGTGGCTTTGGAGAAGCAATATTGTGTTGTTGCATGACTTCCTCCTAAGCCTCAAGATGTTTCCAACACTTGGAAACTAGATGTCCTTCCTTGGCACAAAAATTGCAAGGATCACCTATAAACTTCTTAGTCTTGGAGGAAGACTAGCCAGACTTAGAAGATTTACCCTTATGAGAGGGTACCTAAGCATTTGATTTAGGAGTAGGCTTGGAGGAACTCTCATTGCCTATTGAATCTATCTTGGGCTTTGGTTTCTACTTGTTCTTTCCTATAAATGTCTGAATTACCAATCTCTTTTTCTTTGAACCGGTGATAGTATCCAACTGTGTAAGCTTGGATTTCTCTCTAGTCAACCGATCACAAAAAATCTCAAAAGTGGGCATGGTAAATTTGGCACCTAAGGCATCCATAGTGGAATGGAAGGTAGAAGAGAAATTCTGAAAGTTTCCTCGAAGCTTGGAGAGAATCAGGTAGATGCACTCCTTATTTGTCTTCTCTTTCCCACATCCCTATAATAAAGTCCTCTGCTATTTGAATCTCATAAGAAAGTCCTGAATAGAGGGAAAATCATTAGGTACAAGAGAAGTAAGCCCTGCCTCAGTCTAACGTGCTCTAAACTTGTTGATGGTTCCAAACAAGTTGTTAAACTTGTCCCACATTTTTTGAGAAGATGAAACTGTAAGCTATCTGAAACCCTCAAAGAAATCAGACCCATGGCTTCATCCATCTTATTCCTATACTACAAAGTCTGGTATTGACTTTGAAAAATTGGCTTCATTGTATCTAGACAAGACCACAAACCCTTTGAACAAAGAAGTAACTACATATGAGATTTCAATGTATGATAGTTGTGTGAGTTTAGAAGTACTAGACAAGAAGAGGTCTCGAGCATTGTTTTAGAAGTTTTTTGATATGTTGATATAATGATAAAATGTAATATAAAAACACCCCCCACAATGAAAATAATTGAACCCCTATTGAAGTTGATGAAAGATCAACCCCACAGCTCCCAAGAATCACCTACATGCAAACACCTATTACAGAAGAGAGAAGAAAAAGGATATGGAGGGAGAAATTTCCAGATCCATAGATGAGACATTCTTCATGAGCAAATTTTTTTCTATAATCAACTGAAAAAAATCTCAAATCTCAATTATGAAATTTACAATGAGAGATCATCCTTATAAAGGTGATCAAAAGCCTAAAATGGTCTAACCTAACTTGCATCATAATAATTAATAAAATAAATAAATTATTAGATGCCTAAAGTTTAGCTTAAGAGAACTAGAGTTAATTAGGAAATATCTAATTACTCTAACACCCCCCCCCCCCCCCCCCCCTTAAGATAAACTTAGGGAGTAGTTAAAAACCTAGAAACTACTACTAAAAGTAGAATTGGGTCTCGACAATAAGGCCTGATGAGGTACTCAAGCACAACCAAATCTCTATAAAGAGGAGAAATAGAGAAAACCACATGGGAAAAACCTTACTTCAAAAAGAGATGGAAAACATGCTAAAAGAAACTAGTAAAGGACTGAAGAAGCCTCCAAACTAGGGAATGTCCTAGAAGATAAGAACTAAAGATGATCATAAAGAACATCATTGAAGCATGTAGAAGATGCAAAGCTCTATCAAAAGTAACTGCTGATATGAAGAATCTCCACTGAAATAGAACCTGACCAAGTAGAGAAAAATGTAATCTACATCAAATCAAGAGGCACACAAAGGCAAACAAGTAAACTTGAAAATACAAATGGCATGAAACACCAAAGCCTACAGAGCTAATCAATCAGACCAAGGAAGCATGAGAAACAAAAAAAGAAACCCACCCCCCCCCCCCCCCCCAAAAAAAAAAATAAAAAAAATAAAAAAAAATAAAATGCAGACAAGGGTAAGGTGACAGGCAATTGGAAAAGTGGGCCAAAAGAACTACATGTCAAGGAACCACAATCAAGATGCACAAAAGAGTACATATTTTTGTACTGAGGTGATTAATCTTAGACATGTCATAGAAGGGACACTCAATAGGAAAAGGAAGATGGCAAATGAAGGAAATAGATCAACCTCCCCATGGCACTTTATTATAGTAGTGCATGTACAATAATGCACAAGATATAATGAATCCCAAGAATACAATAATTTGCATGAGTGTCCTCAGATGACATTGCTCAAATTAGAAGGAAAACAAGACAAACAACTGAAACAAAAATACAGATGCAATATGGCACTTTATCTCAGCGTGTTTGCAAGAAATCATACAAATGATGTCTACATAGACCAGAAGAGACATAAGACTAATATAATAGCTAATAAAACTCATGATGAATCATCTAAAGCAAAGAAATTGATCCTTGGACCTGAAACAACCAAGATATCTACCAGAATGTAGAAATGTAGAAGACTAAATAGAATGTGTCTAGAGTATAATCTAGAAAAACAACCAACATCATTGGAAAGCACTCGAAAAGACCTTTCCAATGATATAAATAATTCCTGAATAAGAGATTGAATGCTCAAGATATGCCTCCCAGAGTGCAAAAATGAACTCTTGACTTTGATAATCGAAAAAGCTATCAAAAAAGCATCAAAACTAAAAAATAATTGTACCTCTATGATGGGCTCAAAACTAGCTTTTTGATGATATCTTGTTTGCAAAACATGGAGTCCCTGTGCTTGAGATATGAGCAAAAATGCGAAGATAGGTCCAAATAGAGGCTGAGGAGGTGACATGAAGTAGTGATGCAATGCTATCATGGCACTGACATCAGCAAGTGACGAGCCCAAATTTGATGGTCAAATGACTGTCAAGACAAAAAAATGCCAAAAAATGACCCTTATCGAAAAAACTATGACTGCTAGAAACACAATGCTAGATAAAGGGTTAGTGCCAGATTAAAAACCAATGGCTAGGATAAGCACATACAAGAATATTCTCTGGGATATTAAAAAAAATGTCCATGGAAGGAAGAAAAATCCAACAAGGGCAATAATTCCATTAAAAATTTGTGTGAGTACTTGAGACCATCATAGTTTCCAAAAAAAAAAATGCTTGTAGAGGGAATACCACCAAAGAAGGTTAAAATCCCAATCATGCTAGAAAATTAGGCTGGTGTTGGATAATAAACTTTGTGGCCATTAAATTTTTTGCATTGAGAATGTGAGCTCAAGTGATCTCAGCTCCAAAGACAAAAAAATTGATCGTGCACCCCAAAAAGAATGCTAGCTTGGGGCTTGGTGCTAATGACATGCGCTTAGAGCACCAATGGAGCATGAGCTCCTAAGAGTTGCCTCCAAAAAGAAGCAGATCATGGGGGCATATTTGTAAATACATGAGCAGATCACAAGTCACAGAGCGGGTATGAAGGAGTCCAATGCAAAAGAAAAACAAAACACTAATAACATGCCCATAAAATCATGTGCTTGAAAATTTTCAAAAAAAAAACTTCAAAACCACCTCAAATATGGGTAAACCATAGTAAGTAAATACTCACATGTGCTACCAAAACATAAGTGCTCAAACTTGTGAAGCTATACCATTAATGCCCAAATGCCACCAGTTGGTGAGAAAAAAACACCCCTTTCATGTCAAAAACATTGGAATAATGCAAAAACAGCCCCATCAAATATGCTTAGAAGGGAGGGAAATATGAAATGATTTTCACCCATGATCAATGGAATGCAAGCTGGTGGAAGGCATGGAGGCTATAATCAATAACAAGAACATGCGCTTTGCAAGGGCGTGCTTGAATCATGGAACTCGCTAATTTAACAAGACAAAAATATTGCCAAAGAAGGTACACATCCTCATGGTTTCAAGAGGTCCCCAGTATGTGTATTGACAAAAAATGATGAGGCCAAGATGAGCAGTCACTAATTGAGGGGCTGAGTTGGTGAGCACCCAAAAAAGCATCACACCCTCCTTGTTGGCACATGCAAGAATCAAGGTGGGTTGCAAAGAATTTAAGTGCTCCTAAACCAAGGCAACAACAAGGTTGAATATGTGTCTCCACGAGCTAAACAATGATGGAGTCGTACAAGATCTCAGGTGCATGTGTAGGTACAAAAAATATTGACCTTCAAACTACCGATTTGCACTTTCAATTTGCACATAGGTGAACATGGGCATAGAATGAGCTCAAAAGCCTAAATACATCAGATTTTCATGGTAAGATGGATATGAGGGGGCTTGCAATCATTGACAAAGGGCTTGTGTAGGTACAAAGGAGCCTACTTGCGACACCCAAAAGAAGCTCCTCCAAAGAATGTACCCACACAATCTTTTCAAATAAGCATGCCTCCTCTTAATTTTTTTTTAAAATCAAAAAAATGTTGTTTAGATTTGCATGCCTAGGTCAAACATGGTCTAGATGCAAAAAAAATTTGCCTCAAATTTCAACAGTGTCCAAACTAGACATATTTTATACGGAAATGGGGGTTTTCAAATGCTCTAGGCTCAATGTTGATGTCTAGTTTTGCTCAAAGTGCCTCAAAAAATAGTGACCCCCAGATCTAATAAAAGAAACTTCTAAAAATTGAAGCCCTTTGAAAGAAAAAACTTAGATACGAAAACCAATACCAAATCTCTCACAAATAGAATAGGGGCATGAAGATATGGCACTTTGATACCATGTTGAAGTTGATGAAAGATCAACCCCAACAACCCTAGCTTACAAAAGGAATGCGTAATTGAGAAAAGAGCAAAATTTTTTAAGATGTGAATAAAAAATACCTAGTACAAAATACTAGTGAATTGATAGAGAATTTGTAAAGTTCTCAAGAAGAGCTTTTTGACGCTTTTTCCAGATAAATAAACCAAGCTATAACAAAGAAGTTACGCCCCTTGGAAGATAGAAGACATCAACATACTTCAAGCACAAAACTAGGTACCAAACTGGACAAAAATCCAAAAATACCTACCCCATTATCTTCATCTCCGATTCATCTTTCTGACGCTTCTTTCAGATTGAAAAAAACCCCCATATGCACAAGATATTGCACAAAAATGATAGGGCCCCTGAAAGAAGAAGAAATGAATTTTTCAATTTTTTTAAAAATAAATAAATTGAAAAATACCATCGTTGGTGGTGAAGTGGTGGCCAAGTGGTGGAGCTGCCGATAGAGCCACCAGTAGAGTAGAGAAGCAATGGAGCAATGACCAGAAGGAGCAATGGGCGATGTTTAAAGCCGCAATGGTTAGGATGACCACTCATAGTTTCAGTGACTGTTAGCCATTTTTTAATACCGTAGTGGCTGAAAAACTCCTTTTTTTTACAATTTTTTATTTTTTTCTCATCTTGGATTGCGTACAAAGGTTGTACAACCTTATTGTGGAAAAAAAATTTGCCTCCCAGACCAACATTGTCCAAAATCAACAAACTTTATATGAAAATGGGGGTTTTGAAGCCTTCTAAATCCAACTGTGAGGTCTATTTGGCCTCAAAGTGCTCCTAAAATTAAGGACCCCCTTATTTTCACAAAAAAATACTTAGAAAACACTAGATCTATTATGTCAAACCCTCATTCTTCTTTTTCTCCAAATATAGAACAAGTTACAATAGATCTAGCTCTGATACCATTAAGGATTTGAGTAATACAAATCCACAAAGCCCAAAGAATACTTGCATGCAAGAACCTACCATAGAGAAGAAAAAAACAAGAATAGGCAAGGGTTTTGCTTTGAAATATGCAAATTGTATTCTTAGAAATGAAAAAGATAATGAATAATTACAAAAGATCAATCCTTATAGAAGGAGATTGAAAACCTAAAAGGGAAACCCTAAGAGGTAAATGATATTTAATAATTACTAGTTGATTATTAAATGTAAATGTAAAGTGCATAAAGTGAAATATTAAGAAGGGAGTAAAGGTAATGTAATAAATTAAATTAAATTAACACTTTACTCTAACATCTAACATAGTTACACCCAGGAATGTCCTCATCGCCTCCTGCATAAAATGAATCCAATATTATAAAATGCCCCCTAAGAAATAATAGTTTGAGTGAAATAAACATATGAAAAATGAGAGAGAAAAAGAGGAATCTACTTACCAATAGGTGCTACTACCGCATCTATTGTCGTGATACGTGTTGCTAAATTTGAAGTCAACATTGCCTCTTCAATTTTGTTCCTTGTAGCAGGTGTTGTCATGAACATAGGATCAATGGTAGGAGCTAAAGAATAAGATTGGTAGAGCACAATAAAACAAGATTTTTAGAGCTATTAAGAAAAATCTTATTCGAGCAAATCACAAGTGTAGGATAGAACATGAGATATACTTGAACCACCTGAAGTATCATCCTCTAGGGCATCATCCTTATATGTCCTTAGCATCCTCTATAAAATAACACATATGCATTTTATTTAATGACATAAATAAAAAAGTATACTATAAAAACCATTATTGAAATTTTGTTATAATTAAAAAACTACATTAATACTTATTGTATATGTACAAACTAGGTGCATCAACTTATCCTTCAGCTGTTGTGTTTTAGGAATCTAAGGTTGAGTTGATGCAAATTGTGAAATCTTTATTCCTAAAGTAGGAAGTATGTTTTGCACTACAACCATAGGATCAATGGTTGATGCAAAATCAATAAGGAATTCATCTTTCTCATCATGTGACTCCTTGTGGACTACTTTTTCCTTTCCCTTATCCTAATCAGCACTCATTTTCAAGAGCAATATTATCAACAATATATTTAAAATAAATCTAAAATAGTAGTAAAGAATTTTAAAAAAAAAAAAAAAACACATTAGCATATTTCTTGTAACTAATTTGTGCAACAATAATGAGTTTTACCTATCAAGAAAAGAAGTCTTGTGAGAACCATCATTGCCATGTGTATCCCCTGGCTATTGATCCATACAGTAGCCTTGTATTTCAAGAAAAAACCATTAAGACATGTTAAAAAACATGTGCTATTATTCTAAGTTAGCAAAAAAATATAAAATTTTAATGGTGAGTCGAATTCATTGATTGGAGTGGATTTTAAATGTGTATAGTATGTACCATCTCACCCATGATAGTGGCTTTGTTTGTATCTATGTGATTCAATTTGTAATCAATAAGAAGTTCTTCACCTCCATGTATTGATTTTATCGCACATACAAATGTGTGATTTACCTTGCACACCTCAAATATACAATTGGGTCGCTTCTTAATTGATGCAAGTTATGTACTATTTATAAAACTTGCAATATTCCCTAATGCTTTTGGCCTTCTGTCAATGTATATAGCTACTATTTTGCTTTGTTCACTAAATTTTTGTTGTATATAATTTGTCATGAGTGCATACCTACACACACTTTTTTTTTTAAATCTAATAATTAACATCCAACTACTGTAATCATAACAAGGTCTAACATACTCCATCAATTCAACAACCTTGTTGTAAGAGACCTTTATGCCATCCATGGAAAATAGGCCCAAATCATGTAATGAGGATGGTGCTATGTGATATTTCCTCTCTCCAACATAGAAATTAGTGTTTATTGGAGGAAGTTTATTGGGGGCCCATTTTTTTTGTAGATGTTTGTACCTAAAGGGAAAATCAGAGTCACCTTCACTCTCATCATCATAAGAATATGCCCCCCCTTGAGAAAGAAAAAAATTATGCACTTATTGAATTTCTTTTTGACATTTTGACCTTGAGTTGATCTCCTTGATTTAGACATACTAAATCCATTCCTATATTTTCCTCACTCGAGGAAGACAAATATGACAAATACCTATTCATTGGTACCCACACTCCATGAAATAAGAGAGATAGGTAGCAATGCGAGAGATATTTTACAAATGGTAAAAGACATTAACCTCTATGGGGTGTACTGAATTATATGTGATAATCCATGAAACTGTGTGGGATTCTCATGAAAGGCTTCAAGTTTTTGCAATAGTAAATCAATTATCTTATATTAGCTAAAAAATTCATGATACATATACTCAAATTACATGAACATTAGCATAAAATATAAATTATAAAAAGTAAAAGGTACATGACAAGTTAATCAAATTAATTATTGATCTATGAAGAATTGAATATTGAATAACACAGGCATTGATCACATAACTTTACATTTCATTCTTCTCATTGATAATCAAACCCCCCTCCAATGTTAGCTAAGAAAATCCCCCTATCATTGATATTATTCTTCATCCATCTCATCATCAATATCGTCATCATCATTGACATCATCACACCCACTATCGTGGTTGTCTTCGTCATCGTCACCATCATCATCATCATCATGATTAGTAGAAGATCATTATTGTGATTAGTAGTAGTATCATTTGCATCAAGAGCATCATCGAATAGCTCTCGATTGTGATCCACTTCTTCCTCTTCCTTGACATCTTCTTCTTTCATCACATTATACTTTATCGACCTTCCTCTTGCATCATGTCTAACAACATATGACCAACCCGATTTATGTGGAACCTTTGAGTAAAATATTTGTTCACATTGGCATGGAAGAACATAGGCCTAAGTTCACTTCTCTTTGATGTGAGATTTCTTATATTTGCAACAAATCTTGTAGGAAATTAATTTTTTTGTATGAGTTCTTTTATGGCATTACTTTGTTGCTCCATCAATAATCAAGGAAGGGAACTTGCATTAATTTGGTCTCCATTTCTTTTTGATTCAATGATATTTTTTATTTCATGATTGGAATCATGAATGCCACTACAAATTTTGGTAAGTTTCTCTTTGTCACTTCCTCCATCCAATATTTTCCACAGTTTCTCTATTACATTCTTTCCAATATGCATAGTATTAAACAAATGCAAAATTTGTAGCTGCTTGTAGTATGGAAACCTACTAAATTCTCTAGGATAACATTTTATTCCCTTTGGAAGGTGGTTAGTGATGCATTGATGACCTTCATGATCATCAATTACATAATTAGCCAACAAAATACAATCAAAATATATAATTTCCAAACATAAACCATTAGGTGGAGCGATACTACCTCAAATTCTATTATATTCCAACTTGCATAGGTGAGGTGTCATTCTTCATGGCTTTGATGTAGTCTCTTCTTTCCCATTGAAAAGATTTTTTTGACACTTCAAAACTTATGATTTATGCGAAGGAAGTGCCTATTCTCATCAAACACCTTCTTTCTTAAACTTTTGGAATGGCGAGGTTTCATCTTTGGACCACACATTGGACATGCACATTTTCCCTTTGTTTGAAGACCTACAAGATAATGATACAATTGGATTAAATAGGTTCATTTTTGGAATTAGTATTATCACATACAAATAGATTTCAGCATAACATACCACATAAATGTGTCAACCCTGGGGCATCATGAATTGTCCACACAAGCATTATATGGAATTGAAATTATTTTTGTCTAATTGGTCTAGAGATATCATACATAGTGAAACCATTCCATAACACCAACAACTCGTCGATAAGAGGCATAATATATACATCCATATCTTTCACTTGGTACTTACCTAGTTGAATGAACAACATCTGACAATTATTGTGGTTATTTCACTCCAAGACTTATAATTATATATAGATAACAATAAATTAATAAAATACCTAGAACAATTATTGCCAACTGTATCATCAGAAAATGGAAGCACTTCCATTTAGGACTAGTTTAGCCCTATGAGTAGGTGGTTTGGTGTCATGTCAAGTGCCTTGAATGGGTCCTCAACTTATATTTGGCTTTTTCCCTTAATTTTGCTCCCTTTTCCACTTTTTGTTTGCATTTTTCTAGTATTTTGGACTGAGATCCTATGATTTGTGACCTCAATATCAACGTCAACCTCGACCTTAACCTAGGTCAAAGTCAACCTTGACCCTAACCTAGGTCAAATTCAACCTCAACCTTGACCCAAGGTCCAAATTTTAAGGTTCCATGATTTTTGTATGTCAGGTTTTAGAAAGAACTATTTTCTCACTTCTGGGTCGACTATTTTGGTCTCTGAAATGGTAAAATCTTAAATTGCATTTAATCTAGGTCCATTTCTAGGGGTAAGGGCCCAATGGGAATTTATTTATCATATGTTTGCCTCTCTAGGAGTTTTTGGCCTAGATCTCTATAAAAGGAAGCCTTCTCCTATCATTTTCTCTATCTCTTTTTAATATCTCCATGAAGTTTTGGAATCAAGCATCCATCTTCAAGCATTTAAGCCTTCAAGTATCCATCTTCAAGAATTCAAGCCTTTAAGCATCCATCTTCAAGAATTCAAGCCTTCAAGAATCTATCTTCAATCATTCAAGCTTTTAAGCATTCAATTCATCAAGGAGATCCATTAATAGCCATTGAAAGGTTCAAGCTCTATGGAGCTCTCTTGTTGAAGATTCATCCATTTCCATTCAAGCCTCTTCCTAATCCAAGATCCATTCAAGATTGGTGTTGAAGATCTAAGACAATTGATTTGAGACATCCTACATCCTATTCTACATTCATTTGGAGAATCCATACTTGTGGATTCAAGGATTCGAATCCTCCACAAGGGTTTCAACATAAGCAAGGTGAATTGTTCCATTTACTTTGTTTATGTTAGAGTAATAAGATATTGTCTTATTAATTAAATCATTTTAATTTAATTATTAAGTCATTTATTATCTCTAGTTTACTTAAGCTAAACTTTAAGCATATAATAATTAATTCTTTTATTAATTATTATCATGCAACCTAGGTTTTACCCTGTTAGGGTTTTGATCTCTTTTTATAAGCATCCATCTCTTTGTAATTTATTAATTCATTTTTGATAATATCAATTTCTCTTTTTTCTCCTCAAGAATGTCTCATCTATGGATCTGAGAATTCCAGCCTCCATGGCTTTTTCTTCTCTCTTTTTATGATAGGTATTTGCATGTAGGGGATTCTTAGGATTTGCAAGGTTGACCTTTCATCAACTTCAACATGGTATCGAAGCTTCAGATCTTCATGCCCTTCTTCTGTTTATGAGAAGTTTAGGTTGGCTTTAAAATTTGTGTTTTTCCTTTCAACAGTAGTTTCTAGATTTTAAGCTACTCCCTAAATTTATCTTAAGGGGGGGGTGTTAGAGTAATAAGATATTTTCTTATTAATTGAATTATTTTTATTTAATTATTAAGTCTTTTATTATCTCTAGTTTACTTAAGCTAAACTTTAGACATATAATATTAATTCTTTTATTAATTATTATCATTGATCTCCTTTTATAAAGATTGATCACTTTGTAATTTATTAATTCACTTTTGATAATAGTAGTTTCTCTTTTTGCTCATCAAAAATATCTCATCTATGGATTTGGGAATTCTAGCCTCCATAGCTTTTTCTTCTCTCTTTCTATGATAGGTGTTTGCATGTAGGAGATTCTTGGGAGTTGTGGGGTTGACCTTTCATTGACTTCAACAATTTATTCCAGCAATTTCAATTCAATTTCAAGGTTAATTCCTAAATTGGGGTTTGACTGAGACAAACCCTCCCCCCCCACCCAAAAAACAAAACCATTTTCTTGTAGCTCAAGGTAAAAATTTTGAGGTCAAGGTCGACTTTGTCTACCTAGATCAAGGTCAACCTTTCCTAGAAAAAAAGATTTCTGAGTTTTGTAGATCTCACAGTTTTGGTTCAAGATTGCAAAATTCAACAATTTCTGAGGTTGTCTGATAGGGTTTTCAGCCATTTCTTTTTCAAAGGTAAGTACCTTTTTATTTCTTTATTTCATTATTATTCTTCTATATATACATCTCATATCATAAGAATTTATATGCATGTGTAGAATATTGGTTTAGGGTCTCTTTCATGTGCACTATTGTAAAACCCTATCCAACCCCATATTTTACATATTACACCAACATAATGTGCTCACTCTTTATTGACATTCATGGAGGAAGATTATTGTTGATAACAAAAACATGCTACACTGAGTAAACATATCTCATCTCTCCAAATGGATTGACACTGTTGGTTGCTAGAGAAAGCCTAAGATTTCAAGGTTTTTCTTTTAAAGTGTGGCCACTTTTTCTCTATGTCCATAAATGTTGAACCATTTGTAGACATTTGAATAATGCCATCCCGACTTCTATTGCATGCATGGTAATCCATAAATTATGCCAAGCTACTGCACTTGAATAATCATTTAAGACGTGGAATAATGGGGATGCAATGAAGAACCTTGCAAGGCATCTTTTTTGTCACTTGATCATCTTGATATCTTCTTGTATGGCATTTGGGGAATTTTGTTGCATTTTCATGTTCTTTATGATAAATTACATGATCTTCAAGACAAGCATCTATTGCTTGATACCCCATTCCAATATGTTTCATAGTGGCACATAAATCTTGTACGAGTGAGGGAGAACATTTGATGGTGGTAACAAATGGTCACCTATCGATCTAAAATAAAAAATATAAGTTGTTAGTACAAACAATCTTAATGGTACATATTTCACCTTTTATAGACTATAATGACATATATCACAACCCTTAGCATATGTGACATTGTTATGTTGGATAATCCATTCATAACCTTCAAATTCACCAATAAAAATACAATAGACACAAGAGTTGATTGGGATCCTTCGGAAAGGGCTATCTTTTCCTTCTCAAGTAGAGGTATATCATGGACAGAATCAATGTCATCCTCATCATAATCATCATCATCATCAGCACCAGCACCAAGACCAATACCAAATGTGTCATGCATTCGTACCATCACCTTCAAATGCATTTTTTGGCACATGATCATCATCTTCCAAGGGATTATGATCTTCTCCTTCAATACTCACATCTCCATGTTCCTCTGAGATGTATTGGTCCATATCATGTACTACCCTGGGGAGATCAACCTATACAAAAATGATGATAATCAAACCTCTGTTCCATGGTTCATATGTATATTTATTACAAAAATAATATAAAAAATAACTTACCAATGGATGATAATGAAACCCCCCTTCAGTGTGACCATTCTCGCTACAATGTCTCTTAGTTGTTTTGATTTTGATTCTTCTTATCTTTAAGCCATTACAACTCTTGCAAGGACAATAACATTTATCATCGCCTTCTCTTTGAAAGTTAGATAGCAATCTAGCAATTGTCTCCCTATTTTGATCAAATCCCCTTGTATTATCTGACATGATCCTTCTTCATAGGAATAACTTATTCTTGTACCCTTATTGAGTTGGTTATACTTAATGTTTATATCTACACATATCATTTTGAAAGAAATTTTTGGTGTAATTAATGTATATATTTGCCAAAATATTGGACACGTTGTACTTAATGTTTATATCTACACATACGATTTTGAAAGAAAAATGTTCAAGGGAAGGGTTAGATTATGGTGACTGATCAAGGAAGTATTGTATATACCCCATAATTCTTGTAACTAATTTTAATCTTAAAGCAGAAAAAATACTTGTATAAAAGGGCTTAGGGCTAGGGATTGTTTTATTGTGGGTGATGTGAAAATTTCTTCTTGCAGAAGTATTGAGCTATAAGGGATTACAGATTGTAATCAGGTTGTAATCACTGGATCATAATAATATTGGACTTGTTTTTTGGTGGACATAGCCTAGGGATTGGGTGAACCACATTAAATTTTGGTGTCTTGTGTTCTCTTATGTGTGATCTATTATTTTCTATTATTGTTTATATTTGCATGTAATTGTTATTTATGTCTTTGGTTTTATCCTAACAAGTGGTATTAGAGAAAGGTTTTTTTTTTTAAATTTAAAAAATCCAGTTATCCTCTACAAGAAAGTCTCACAATTGATTGGGAGCTATCGCAGATGATGGTAAGCTAAGGGTTAACAAGTTTAATGGGTAGAACTTTTAGTTATAGACAATGCAAATGGAAAACTATCTTTATCAAAAAGATTTATGGAAGTTGTTGGAAGAAAAAACCAAGAATCAGAGATCTATGACAAATGACGACTAGGATCTTTTAGACAAAAAGGAACTTGGAAGCATTCAATTATGCCTAGCACCATCGATGGCATTTAATATTACAAAAGTGAAGATGATAGAAGAGTCAATGGAAACCCTAGTGAAATTGTATAAAAAGCCCTCCACTTCAAACAAGGTATTTCTGATGAATCATTTGTTTAATATGAAGATGGCAGAAGGTGGATCTATTGCAAATCATTTAAATGAGTTTAATATCATTACTAGTTAGTTATCTTCTATGGGTATTAATTTTGATGAAGAAATTAGGGCTCTCTTGATTTTGTGTTCTTTGCCTGAAAGTTGGAATGGCTTGGTAATGGCTGTGAGTAATTCCATTTCTAGATACAATACTCTAAAATATGATGATGTGATCGGTGTTATTTTGAGTGAGGAAACTCATAGGAAAACCTCAGGCAGATCTGCTGTTAGGATTTGACCATAGACAGAAATAATAATCACATGCAAATATAACTAATAAAAAATAATAATAGATCACACAGAAAAGAACACAAGACACCAAGATTTAACATGGTTCACCCAATCCCTGGACTACATCCACCAAACAAGAAGTCCAATTTATTACGATCCAGTGATTACAACCTAATTACAATATGTAATCCCTTACAACTCAATACCACCACAAGAACCAATTTTCACATCACACCTTATGAAAAATGTCTAACCAAAAGCCCTTTTATACTAGAAATTTTATGCTACTTTAGGGTTACAATAGGTTGGACATATGTATAATACTTCCTTGATTAGTCATCACAAACTAATAATCTCCTACTTGGGGACTGATCATACTCCACACTAGACAACAATCTCCCACTTGGAGATTGGTCCTGTAGCAATACCACTACCACATGGGGCTCCCACTAGATCAACCCATCCTGGACTTTGTTTTTCTTTTATTCATGTTTAGTTTAGAAGACCAACCTAAGCTGAAGAGGAATTCAACTTCTACCTTGTCACTACCTTTGTTAACATATCCACTAGATTTTCATCCATATGTATCTTATCCAACTTTAATTGTCCATCATCTAAAACTGATTGAATAAAATGGTACTGCAATTAAATGTGTTTTGTCTTTAAATGCAAAGCTAAATTCTTTACAATATGAATGGCACTCTGGCTATCTGTAAGCAAATAATTATCCCTCCGAGGGTGTCCCAATTCTTCCAAGAAGAACTGAAGCCATATCATCTCCTTGGCTGCCTTTGTAGCAGCAACATACTCTGCCTCTGTAGTGGATAAAGCATTAACCTTCTATAACTTAGAAACCCAGTTCATGGCTGCCCCACCAATAGTAAATGCATAACCTGAAGTACTCTGTCTGGTATTAATATCTCTTTCCAAATCAAAGTCAACATAGCATTGTAAGTCAGTAGTAGAGCCCCCAGAGTGTAAACACTTACTGGATGTTCCTCTCAAATATCTGAGAATCCATTTGATTGCATTCCAATACTCAATTCCTAGATGACTGATATACCTGCTAATGATTCCCACTACATGTGCAATATCTAGCCTTGTACATACCATAGCATACATCAAGCTTCCTAAAACTGAAGCATAGGGTACCTTGGACATCTTATCCTCCTCTTCTTGTGTCTTGGGACACATATCCTTAGTCAACTTCAAATGACCAGGTAAAGGTGTGCTGATAGCTTTAGCGTTCTCCATAGAGAAACGTTGCAACACCTTCTCAACATAATCAGCCTAAGATAGCTTAAATTTTCTATTCTTATTATCTCTACAAATATTTATACCAAGAATTTTTTTTTCTGCCCCTAAATCTTTTATAGCAAATGCATGTGCTAACTGGCATTTCAGCCCCTTAATATGATCCATGTTAGACCCAACTACAAGAATATTATCAATATATAAACATAAAACAATGTAGTTATCATCATCCAACCTCTTAAAATAAACACAATGATTTGAATGACACCTACTATATCCATGCTCATGCATAAAACTGTCAAATTTTGGATACCATTGCCGAGGTGCTTGCTTCAAGCCATATAAACTTTTCTTCAATCTGCACACTAAGTTCTCCTTACCTTTGACCTCCAATCCCTATGGCTATGACATATATTCTCTTCATCCAAATCACCATGAAGGAAGGTTGTTTTAACATTAAGTTGCTCCAAATGCAAATCTTTAGTAGCCACAATACTTAAAACAATGCAGATAGAAGTCATTTTAACAACAGGAGAGAATATCTCATCAAAATCAATGCCTTTTTTTTGTGCAAATCCTTTTACCACTAACTTGGCTTTAAATCTTTTCTTACCTCTAGCCTCTTCTTTTAACCTATAAATCCATTGTATGCATGAAAACTTAACCTATCGGGAGCATGCGTAAACAATAAAATGTTAGTAGCATGTGCATAAAACCATATTGAAATCAAGAAAACTACTAACTAATATTGCATTTTAATACTAATTCAACTGATAAGAAAGAGTACCCACACAACCTTAAAGTAGCTCAAAAAGGGTGCCCATATGAGGCCTTGTTGGTTTGCTTAAGTGTGAAGGATGCAAATGTGCTGAAAGATGGAATAATGAATCATGCAACTAAGCTAAATGATGAAAAATGCTTCAAGAGATGGCTATGGAAGCAACCATTCTTGAGAGCACTCAATGAATAATGGAAGTGGATGTAGAAAATAAATCTAAGAGTGCAATACTATCACGAATAAGCAAAGCAATGCAAGAAGTAAACAACTACCAAAGGGTTAGTAGCAATATGCAAATTTTTAAGAAAGCTCTAACTCTAAACTAGCATGATAACAATGCAAATGAGAGAGATGAAAAATGCTTGAGGCAAGGGCTCTATTTATAGGTTTGACGGAGGCCTTGAGGAGGTGGCATCTATGTGGCATTCACATAGGTGCCATAAGAGAGACACATGGGCTAAAGGACAAGCTATGCAAAAAGTCAAAGAGAACCTTTATGGTTGAGAGGCTCAAGGTGTGCTCACACATGTGTGAGCAACCTTGGGGAAAGGAGTGGGGGTCAAAGGTGTAAGAGTAATTTTTTGGAGATTTTAATGAAAGGAGGCTCTTTGAACCTTGTGTTGCTCAGACATGTTTGAGCAACCACTTAGTTGCTAAAGAGGTGATTAAAAGGGGTTTAGGATAATAAAGTGGGATGAATTAATGCACATGCTTAGAAGGATGAGAGTGATAGGTGTCGACTAGATTTTAAGATGAGATTAGGATTAAATTAAATAAGATTTAACTTAATCATAGGATTAAATAATTTAATAAAGTGGAAGAAATTAAACAAATTGGAATTTATTTAAAAGGGGATTTATGGAGCACTATACATTAAATCACTTTAATACATTTAGAGGGGATGCATTTAAATTAAATATAAATACATTAGGGAAATGAACCTATTTAATTAAATGAATTTAATTAAATAAGGAGAAGAATATGAAAAATATAATTAATTATAATATCAAAGAAAATATTAAATAAATTAATATAGCATTTGGGATGATTTTAAGCATCTACATTTTGCCCCTATTTGATGTGATGTCAAAATGACATTATATCAAAGAAAATAAAATACAGATTGCCCCATAGAGGATAGGAGTCCTAGGAGTTGTGTTGTAGCGACGACGGGAGGAGTTTTCCCCCTCAAAAAAAAAGAACAAAAAATAAAGTTTGTACAATTTTTGTGAAAAGGACTTTAGAAGAAAAGAAAGGGTAGGAAAAGACATAAATGAACATTTTGCATGACTTGGGGATAAATAGTGGTCAACATGGCCAAGGAAAGGGTACGGGCTGAAAAAGGGACCTTGGAGGGCCTATATAAGTCTCCAAGGGGCTTAAGGAAGGGTCATTTGCACAATTAAAGAGCATAGAACCGGAGTGAAAGATGGATCTAATTAAGATATTACAGCTTGGAGAGTGCATCCGAGAGCATCAAAGGTTAGCCCACATGGGTCTACCAGTAAGTTGACTATCTTTACTTGTCAATTTTTTAATTATGCATTGAATTATAGCATTTATTGCACATTAAATAGGAGAAAAATTGGGTCAGGGCGGAGATGACAGTTCTCCGCCCTGTCTTCTTCATGAATGACAAAAATGGGTTTAGGGTGTAGTAGAGATGAAAAGATTCATCCTATCAGCTTTGAAGACAATAGGCTTCCTCCTATCATTTACAAAGATGCCAAAGGGGGGAAATTATATGTAGGGATGGGGTCAGAGACAATGATCTCCATAGATGACATCCAAGTAGCTGCCGGTGGGAAAACCAACACCTATGCAGCTGCCAGAGAGGCCAAATCAATGTCTCTGTGGTTTGTCATCTCCATTGATCCATGTCTATGTGGATTGGCATCTTTGCGAATCCATGGCTAGATATATTGGAATCTTCATTGATTTGCCTCGAAAGAAAAATTATTAAAGGGGAGGAGTTCTCAATTGAGAAGACCGAACAACTACTAATACTGTGGGAAACTAGGGCATAAAAAGAAAGATTGTTGGACTCAAAAGAAAAATGAAGAAGATAATGTCATGTCCCCTTTTCAAATAATTAAAAAATAATAATCTTTGCTAAGGCAGGCAGGCCCAAGAAAGTGAAGTTTCGAAAAAAGGGGGTTAATCTTTGGAAATCGTTGGACTAATAAATGAAAATTATTATTAAAATATATTTCATTAACCTCTCTTAGACGTGAGTTATGTTTATGCCCTCTTTTAAGGGGTTTGGGGGCATTTTGGGCTGATTCCAGAACTTGATTTTTGCTCATTCTTCGTTATTCTTCAGAGGCTGCCAAACCTGTGGAGAAGGAAACCCAAGAACGAGAGTTTGCAGGTTTCCAGAGAGACCTAGGAATGGGAGTTTGCAAGTTTCCAAGAAGGCTAAGGATGAGATTTTGAAGCCATTCCATGTGCATGCTCATACAGAGTTTGCCTTTGTGCTGAACAGTGCAGATTTGTGGGTTTTTGGGTGTGTTTTTTGTATGAGTTTGGTGTTTACAGTTGAGTATTTCATATCAGTTTGGGTTGCTGCTGTATTTCAGACTTTAAGGTGTTAAAATAGAGCTGAATATATGTATTGGGACGTGATTAAACTTCTGAGATAGATTATTAGTGCTTTTGTGGTGTTTCCGAGCAATTGTGTGTTAATTTCGGGAGCCCGATGAGCATAGTTTTTGTCTTACATTTGTGAACTGTTGTCTAAAGGCTATACAGATCTGAAAATGTCATTTTGTAGGCTGTTATGCAGCTGAAATTTCTATAAAAATGTTCATTTTCAGATTTATTAATAATTTGTGAAGTTGTGAAGCTTTTGGCACTATTTTCAGCATACCCGATTTGGGGTTTCTTGAGAAATTTGGTGGATCTTTGTGATATTAGTTGTTTGATCTTAAAGATCTGATTAGAGGTTGGAAATATCATACAAAATCAGTAAAGGGACATTTCAGATAAACTAGATGAAGACAAGGAGGAAAACATGGTAAGTAAAAAATTTGAAGAGGATACTTTGCTTCTATCTTTAGAAAGTGTTGTTGATTCATGAGTTTTAGATTCTGGTGCTTCATTTCATGCTACACCTCATAGAGGTTATTTCATTGATTATGTCTAAGGAGATTTTGGGCTTGTTTATTTGGGGGATAATGAACCCTGATATATTGTTGGAAAGGGAAAAGTTAAGATTAAATTGTAGAATGGGAATCATTGGCTACTACATGAGGTAAGACATGTTCCAAGGCCGAGTAGGAATTTAATTTCAACAAAAAAACTCGGTGATGAGGGTTGTGTTGTTACTTTTAATGATAAAAATTGGAAGGTTTCAAAAGGTTCCCTTGTAGTAGCAAAATGCGTGAAAGTAGGCACCTTATATCTTTGTACAGATCATATTTTTCCTTCTACTTTAATTATTTTAGAGAAAAATGAATGTTTAGGAATAGTTACTGCAATTGAGAAAGGAGAACAAATAACTGTTGTAGATTCTAATGCAACATTGTGGCACAATAGACTTGGGCACATGCATGAAAAAGGTATGAAAATACTTCATTGAAAGAAATTTTTAGCAAGTCTGAAATGTGTTAAAATGGATTTCTGTGAATGTTGTGTATGGAAAAAAAGAGAGAGTGAGTTTTGTGAAGATTGAAAATGAAAATGAAAGTGAGAAATTGGAGCTTGTGCAATACATGTATGGGGACCAGCTCAAGTATCTTCCCTTGGTAGCTCTCACTATTATGTTACATTTATTGATGATGTAAATATAAAAGTATGGGTTTATTTCCTTAGATAGAAATTTGATGTATTTCAAACTTTTAAGAAATGGAAATGCTTGGTTGAAAATGAGACTGGTAAGAAATTAAAATGTCTCAGATCTGATAATGATGGTGAGAATTGCAATCATGATTTTGAAGATTATTGTTCCACTAATGGTATTTGTAGATAGAAAATTGTTCCAAGGACTCCATAGGAAAATGAAGTGGTTGAATGCATGAATGAGACTATAATGGAGCGTGCAAGGAGCATGAGGTTGCATGTAGGGTTTCCCTTAAATATGTGTACATAGACTATTAATACTATTGTATATTTGATTAATAGAGGTCTCTGTACTCCTTTGCACTATAGTATTCTAGAGGAAGCATTGATTGGTAATAATGTGAGTTATTCTTTTCTCAAAACCTTTGGTTGTGAAGCATTTGCTCATATAGATTCTGAAAATAGAACCAAGATGGAAGCTAAGTCAAAGAAATGCGTATTTTTTGGATATGGCATTGATGAATTTGGTTACGGGCTTTGAGATTTTGAAATCATAAAATTGTAAGAGGTAGGGATGTCATATTTAGTGAGAAAGTGTTGTACAAAAATTTGTTGCAGCAACATGAGAAGAAAGAAGATGATTATGTAGTGCTGGATGATACTCCAAAAGATGATGTTTCAACAATTCCTCATGATGTGCAATAACCGCAACAATAAATACCACACACACCAGTGAATGTTAGACAGTCAACAAGGCTAAGTAGACCTCCAAAAAGATTTTCTCCCTCTTTGTATTCTATTTTACTAACTGATATTGGTGAACTTGAATGTTATGATGAAGCTATGCAGGTTGGTACTAAGATTCAGTGGGAGTTTGCAGTGAAAGACAAAATGGACTCTTTGCTAAAAAATAAGACATGGGATTTATGCAAGTTTCCTGTAGGTAAAAGAGCTTTACAAAATAAGTGGGTTTACAAGTTGAAAGAAGAGGATGGAGGCAAGAAAATATTTAAATCTAGGTTAGTTATAAAAGGATTTGCATATGAAAAGGGCATTGATTTTGATGAGATATTCTCTCCTATTGTTAAAATGACTTCTATCTATACTATTTTAAGTATTGTGGCTACTAAAGATTTGCATTTGGAGTAGCTTGATGTTTAAAACAACCTTCCTTCATGGTGATTTGGATGATGAGATATATATGGCTCAACCATAGGGATTTGAGGTCAAAGGTAAGGAGAACCTAGCATGTAGATTGAAGAAAAGTTTATATGGCTTAAAGCAAGCACCTCAACAATGATATCTAAAATTTGACAGTTTTATGTATGAGCATGGATATAGTAGGTTTCATTTAGATCATTATGTTTACTTTAAGAGGTTGGACAATGACAACTACATTATTTAATGTTTATATGTTGATGATATGCTTGCAGTTGGGTCTAACATGGATCACATTAAGGGGCTGAAACACCAGTTAGCACATGCATTTTCTATGAAGGATTTAGGGGAAACAAAATAAATCTTTGGTATGAAGATTTGCAGAGATAGAAAGAACAAGAAATTGGCATTATCTCAGGTTGATTATATTGCAAAGGTGTTGCAATGTTTCTCTATGGAGAATGCTACAGCTGTTAGCACACCTTTACCTAGTCATTTGAAGTTGACTAAGGAGATGTGTCCAAAGACACAAGAAGAGGAGGACAAGATATCCAAGGTACCTTATGCTTCAGCTGTAAGAATCTTGATGTATGCTATGGTATGTACAAGGCCAGATATTGCACATGCAGTGGGATTCGTTAGTTGGTATATGACTCATCCAAGAATTGAGCAATAGAATGCAGTCAAATGGATTCTCAGATATTTGAGAGGAACATCCAATAAGTGTTTACAGTTTGGTGGCTCTACTACTGATTTACAAGGATATGTTGACTCAGATTTGGTAGGGGATATTGATACTAGGCAGAGAACTAGAGGTTATATATTTACTATTAGCAAGGCAGTTGTGAGCTAGGTTTCTAGGTTATAGAAGGTTAATGCTTTATCTACTACAAAGGCAAAGTATGTTGCTTCTACAAAGGCAACCAAGGAGATGATATGGCTTAAGTTCTTCTTGGAAGAATTGGGACACCATGAGAGGGATAATTATTTGTTTGCAAATAGCCAGAGTGCCATCCATCTTGCAAATAATTCAACTTTGCATTCAAAGACAAAGCACATTCAGTTGCAATACCATTTCATTCAGTTAGTTTTGGATGATGGATAGTTAAAGTTGGACACGATACATACAAATGACAATCCAACAAATATTTTTACAAATCTAGTAACAAGGGATAAGTTGAACTCCTCTTCAACTTTGGTTGGTCTCCTAGACTAAACAGGAATAAAAGAACAATAGAGTCTAGGGTGGTTTGATCTAGTGGGAGCCTTATGGAGTAGCGACATAGCTACATGATCAATCTCCAAGTGAGAGATTATTGTTTAGTTTGGAGCCTAATAAGTCCCCAAGTAGGAGATTGTTAGATTGTGGTGATTGATCAAGGAAGTACTATACATACTCCATAATTCTTTTGTAGGGTTCAGGGTTGGGTCGGGCCCTAAGTAGGGGTTTTGCAATACAGTCGGGACCACTAGGCCACAGTTGTCCAGGGGTTCGGGGGCAAAGCCCTGGAGAATTTTTTTTGGGGGCTATTTTATCAATATTTTATGGTTGACATGTTGTAACTAATTTTAACCCTAAAATGACAAAAATACTTGTATAAAAGGGCTTAGGGTTATGGATTGTTTTATTGTGGGTAATGTGAAAATTTCTTCTTGCGATGGTATTGAGCTCTAAGGGATTATGGATTGTAATCAAGTTGTAATCATTGGATCATAATAATATTGGACTTGCTGTTTGGTGGACATAGCCCAGGGATTGGGTGAACCACGTTGAATCTTGGTATCTTGTGTTCTCTTCTCTGCAATATATTATTTTCTATTATTGCTTATATTTACATATAATTTTTATTTCTATATGTGGTTTTATCCTAACAAGAACCTCGTCAATGGTAATAGAAAATGAGAATGCATTTTCTAAGAGTTTACAATTGTTCAACAAAATTAATAATTTACAAGAAAATGCACTTGAAGAATCATTAGCTTAGAAGCAAGAACATGGTGTTGAAACAATACAATAAGTGCTTGACATGAGAGGTCCACAAGTGAGGGTGTTGACCAATCTCGAAAAATTGAATGCTAAAATGAAAGCTATCGAGGATCAAACACCTATGCCATAGTTACAACATAGTGTGAAGTTGATTTTAGATATGGTAGAGGTAGGTATTCAGAAGTTTGATCAAAATTTAAGGTAGGAGAGAGAGTCTGTGGCAATATACCAGAAGGAGAAGGAACAACTTCAGAAAGAGACCACACAACAGAAACAATAGTGAGGCAACATAGAGGATATTATGGGAGCATTGGATATAATTTAGTAAAGTGTTATGGTAGGCATAATGACATTGGAATCACTTGCAAGTGTCTTTGAGAATTTATAGTCCAAATATTGGGAGGACACAAGTTGTGCAATTTGCCATGTTAGGGAGGTGATCTCACCTAGTTCATCCTCATGACTTTGAATTCCTTAATTACAATCTTGGGTGTTCAAATTAATGTCCAAGACATTTGCACCTTAGGGACCTATTTGATCATCATTTGAAAGGGCCTCAATGTCAATCACAAAATGTCTCTCAATATGTTGTTCTTTACTTTCATTAGAGGGGGAATGCATCTCTTGCTTACTTGGACATTGTTGGCTCCTGAATTAAATTTTTTTGAATAACCCAATGATAGAAAGAAATACATTTAGGGGCAGCTAATTCCAATTTTCAACATACCTATTCAGACATCGAGGCCAACTATAAGGCTATACTCCTTCTTCAGGGTCTGCAAGACCTAGGTAGGTGAACCTATAGATTCATTATATGGTACTAGTTCCAAAAGCATACAATTTGAATCTTATTTAGCAAGTGGAAACCCTAGAATATTCTATTCTTATGTAAACAAGATAGACATGAAATAACTAATAACATGACCTATGAACTTGACAAGCTAAGTGAGGGTAAATCCTTTCAGCTCTTTCACATAAAAGGGAAAAAACTTTGATTAATATGTTGATTATTAGCAAAACCAAGGTATGAACAACAAACATATAGATCTTGTAGCTGATTAGTGACTTATCTATTGGAAAATTTCACAAATCACAAACATACATGCTTGGACATCCGTGATATATTCCATATATCAAGACTACAGATCTATCCTATAACTTTGTGAATCAGACATCTACATCAAAACTAAATCTCATACTCAACCTATCCTTTCATGAAATCTGTAATCCTATCAAATACATCAAGAATTTACTTGGCTCTTTTTTTCAACAACAAAACATATTATGACATACAACTTTAAGGAGTTGCAACTAGGTTTAAGCTCTTTGTTCATAAACCACAAAACATTACATACAACATGAATAGGAGACAAGAATCAAATTGAAGATAAACTTGTTGCTGCATTTTTATTCATTTCCTTGAAACAAATACAATAGGATGCATGAAAGTAACTCATAAAATAGAAAAATAGACTAGAACTATTTCTATAATTTCATTAATTATTGTTCATTACAAGAGAGAAATATTGAGAATGGTGGAAACCCAACTGAGAAATTGCTCAAAAAACTTGGGAACTAGCCTAGGTGGTATTACAATAGTGGAAAACTTTCCAATAAACTGGAACAAACCCTCGAGAAAGAGAAGTGAAGAGACTAAATAGAATGAAAGAAATCCTAGATCTGCTATGATGCTACCATTTTTCCACTTGAAGAACCTCCATCTATTGATGAAAAACTTCTCTCTACTCTCTTCTTGTAACTAAAAATCAAATTCCATAATTTTGTTTGAAAAATATCCTCAAGAATGTTATCAGAATGATAGAATCATATAAATGATTGCAAGGGGAAACAAAATAGCCAATGAAACTCATGCCATATGGTTTTTTGGAAGCAAAATAACACTTAAAAATATTAAAATAAATAAATATGGAGCCAGTGAACTCCCCTATTTGCTTGGCTTGTCTACATTGAAGATTTTGTTCAAAGGGAATTGTCTACAGGGATATCTGGATATCCCTCTGCTGTGGCCTATGCCTGGTCTGTGGTAAGGCTATGAGCTTCTAGGGACATCTTCTTTTATAAGATATGGCACCCTTATCTGGTCCAATTACACTCTAGTAGCCTACTGATTGCTTGGCTATAGTGGAGTATGCTAATGTTGTTAAAATCATAAAATGGTTGGCTTTGTTGGAATCTAAGAACCACACTCTACGAGATACTATGCAATCTCTAGTTGTTGAAAATATAGGCCTCAAGGTTAATCTAGAATCTATTACCATGTAGCTCAAAGAATTAGACACTATCGAGGAGAAACAATCAAAGATCATTGATAGGCATTCTTCACTGTTAATAGAGACTGAATTAAAGGTGAAGTCTTGGGCTTCTTTATGCAGTTTTGTGGTTGAGGCTTCGCTTTTAGGTGTTGAGAAGTTAGTTCAAGGGAAGATGGATGATGAGTGGGTTAGACAAACCTGTGAACTAAACTTATGAGTCCATGGTCTCTCCTCTATTGATGATCCCTCAACTACTAGATACTCTATCCTCAAGGATCAACTAGACATTTTAGACATCACTCTTGACAGGTGTTGGTTACTGATGGTACTCTCTTCATCCGATTCCTCTCCCTCTCTAATAGGTTGCAGGCTCTTAGAGCAAAGCAAAAGTTATTGTCTCTTTCCCCTAAGATCTACCCAGGTGAGGACCTCACTCGATCATAGGTGGTAGAACTCAAGCAAGCTCATGCCCTCGTTGTGGTAGCAAGACAAGAGGGTAAATATGTGGTCATTAGAAATTTTAAAGCTATAATTTGTGACACCTTTCCTATAGGTTGGGTTCCGAGGGTGGCCTCTACGGACAAATGACTGGCTCAGTGGTAGTTGAGCACAAGCTCTTTATGTCTCAACTACTGAAACAGTAATGGTATCCTCTGGTCTATGCCTAGCTTACTTAATGATGCTATTGGTTCTGTCAACCTTCTTTTTATTATAGAGACACATGAGAGTCCCATGCATCCTCTTCCTAGTATTTTTGGCCATCAGTGGCTCTCCTCTTTTAGAGATGAAGTCAGGTGCTTTGGTGGGGTTAGAGGTTCTAGTGGGGTCGCCTGTCTTATTCAAGACCACCTTTTCAGTAAAATTTCCTTGGTTTACTCTGAAAGCTATGCTAGATTCATATGGATTTGCATTGATCAAGGAACTTTAATCTATAGAGATACCTATATCATTTTTTGTTACTTTCTACGAGCATCTTTTTTCTATACAGTTCACAACATTAAGGGTGGGGACCCCTATGAGGACCTTCTTGAGCACATTACTTGATTTTTTTCCATAGGGGAGATCATTATTTTGGGAGACTTTAATGCATGGACCAGAGACCTACAACCTCCTCTCCATGATTATAGGTTTGATCCCATGTGTATGACTACTTCTGATCCTAGATCTATGGGTCTACCCCGGCTCTTTGAGGATTGTCAGGGGCCCTTCACTAGGTATGGTCATAATTTGTTATAGCTTTTTGAGTCTTTTGACTTAGTGATCTTGAATAGACTTTCTTTTTTTCCTAGATCTAAACTCTTCACTTATTGGCCACATGGTGGTGGTGCTAGCATTGTCGACTATGTTCTCTCTAATGCCTCCTTCATCTCTCTCATTTGCCACTTTACCATCTCTCACCTTCCTTTGGCTGATCATTCCCTTCTTAGCATCACCCTTCAAGGACCCCTGACACCTTCTCCTCCTTGTTTATCCACTTCTTCTTACCCCCTTCTTCCCTCCCACCATGCTCACACTTCTTTTCACTTCTTCGATGGTGATGCAGATCTCTTCATCCATTACCTCAGACGACTTCTCCCCCAGGACTCCTTCCCTGACTCTCGAGAGGTCACCTCCATGTTCCACTCACTTGTGTCTACCTTGTGGGAGTCTGCCCTTCTCTCCATTCCCCACTACACCTCCTCACTGACCCCTCACCCCACTTGTAGGTCTTTTCCCATGAACCAGTGGTTTGATGAGGATTGCAAATCCTTTCAACACATGCTTTACTATGATCCACCCACTACTTCTTCCTCTTCTTCCTCTCAGTTGAGGCTTGATTATCGCCACTTTCTTCACCATAAGAAATGGAAGTTCAATTTACTATAGTGTAAGTCTCTTTATTCCATGTTCTTCAAGTCCCCAAAGCTCTTTTGGTGCACCATGTTTCCTTGCCACCCCTTCCCTCTACTCTGGAGCTTCACTCCCTTTCCTGCCACACCTCCACACTCTATGATATTCCTGGATAGCCCCCTCTCCATCTCATCCTCCACCCCACCTGTTGTCACCTCTTCTCCTTTTCCCGCATTAGTGAGGTAGTAAGAGTTATGAATAGTAGTAGAACTCCAGATGAGAAAGGATTTCAAGCCTAATTCTTCAAGTTGGGTATCTTTCTCTTGGATCGCTTTCTTATAGTGCTCTTCAATAGAGTGGTTTGTGTTAGCTTCCTTGACTCTTGGTCATGACATATTATCTATCTGATCCATAAATCTAGGCCAGCCTCTAACCCTAAAAACTATAGGATCATCATGGTCAGGCATACCTTGGCCAAACTCTATGCAACTATGCTGAACAATATCCCGTCCTGTGAGCTTGATAAGTGAAATTATTGGGCTAGAGGTTAGGCTAGGTTTTGTTCAGATTTTTAGACCATTGATCACATTTTGACTTTATGGGTCATTATTGAGGAGGCTCGCCACACTTAGTGAAAGTTTATTACTATTTTGTTGACTTTCACAAAGATTTCAACTCTGTTCCTTGGGCGGCTCTCTTTTAGCGTCTTAGGGACATCGTGATCTCAGAGATTCTTCTTACAGTTATTATGAGGTTATACGAGTGCGTCGAGGGAAGATTCAATACTCCAGAGGGTTTCTTTGATCCTATCTAGAGCATTATTAGCATGAAATAGGGTTGTCCTCTCCCCCCAACTCTCTTTTGCATCTACATCGATGAGCTTGAGGCTTTTCTCCATGATTTCTTGCTTCTTGGTGATGGTTTTTATTTACATAAGGTATTGATCTCTATTCTCCTATTTTTTGATGATGTGATTCTCCTAGCATCTTCTCTCGATGGTCTTCAATGGTTCCTTGATGGCTTGGCCTCTTTCTGTGACTCATGTGAGCTAGTTATAAATCTGGGCAAGACTCATGTAGGACATCCCATCTCTATTTTTACTTCCAAGGTATCGAGATTGAGATTGCATCTTCATATACTTACTTGGGATTTAAGTTTATTGGACCTCGATTTAGCCTAAGACCAACCATGCAACCCTGAGTTAACAAGGGGTTCAACTCCCTTGCTATTTTTGAGTGATAGTGCTTTCAACACCACTTCTAGGACACCATGACTAAGATGTCTCTTCTTGACTCCCTAGTCAAGCCAATTTTCCTCTATGGCTCTACTATTTGGGGCCCCTCCCTCTTGGAGTTTAATAGGGCCTCTATTGAGAGAGTCCAAACTCTTTTCCTTCGGTGCATTATCAGACATCACTAGTTCACACCACACAACATCATTCTAGCTGAGTTTGGTGCTCACCCTTTTATATTGGGGACTATTTATTTATTTATTTTGGCTCCTTCACTAGCTATAGAGCTTTGTTGATTCCTCTGGAGATTGTCACAGATATTCCTACTTGGCTTAGTGTTCCTCTATGGAGGTTGCATATTTATATTTTGGTCACAAGTCTCATTGTTGATACACCCAGGTCTCTACTCTCTTAGGCTTGATTGGTATTAGTTTGGATCATCTTCCCCCCTTCTAGTTTTCTCTAGACACTCCAGTCCATCTTCTTCCACCTCACCGAGAGTTGAATGGGATTGTTAGACTTGACATCTATAGACAGTATGTTATCACAACTTGGAGGAATCCCCCAAGTGGGCTCTCTCTACGCATGGCCTCCTATGTTAAGAACTTTCTTAACATCCAGGATGAGATCATCTTATGTCCTAGGTACCTCACTTGTCATTGGACTCGCACTCTTTGCATCTCCTTGGGATCTTTTAGGGTGGGTTCTCATCGACTACATATTCAGACTGATCACTAGATTGGTAGGGAGGATAGGATCTATCCTCTTTGTCACCTTGGGGAGGTCGAGATTGAGTCTCACTTTATTTTTTGTTGTCCCATTTACTATGGGATATGAGGGAGATTCTATTGTTTGTTCATAAAGTGTTGGTCTCTTCCCTCATTCTTTAGATATTGACCAACACTATCTTACACTCTATCTTTAGGAGACCTATAGCTTCACGAGCACACTATACAACTCTAGGTTTGCTTGACATCGACCCCTATGCAATTCATCATCTCTTTCTTTAGTCCTACAGTTCCTACCCAAGGATTGAAGTGACCTCTCTACACTCTCTTGATTCACACTAGATCTGTGAGACCCTACAGAGATTACAATCAATAATGTCCCTCTAGTAGACCTTAGAGGCAACCTTCCAGAGTACTTGATTGCCCTAATGTCTACCTTTCCATTCTAGACTACTTCTCGCCTGTGTGGAGTCCTTAGCTATTGTTATTCCTTTTTCTTGGTTCTTTTGTTGCTTTGATTTCACGTTCTTTTTGTGGACACTGTTTGGTGTTCCCTCTATTGGTGTTTGCCTTTTGTACTATTTCCAGTCCCTTAGATCCTTGTTGGTGTCTTGTTGGACATTAATAAATTTTCCTTATCTTATCTTATCTCTAACTAATTTTGATGCTTCATCATGAAAAAGACTCATTGTGTTGAGAATACCCTTGATTTTACAAAGCTGACTATAACTTTTACCACTAAATACATGCACACATTCTAACTACAAAAATGGAAAATTCACTTTCTCCCCTTTCTAATGGTATTATGCACTCTATATTTCGGATAAAAATGACCCCTCTAGTGTGCATTTGAAAAATTTGGCCCTTGGCCATGAACATGACTTTTTAATGGTTGAAAAAATTTAAAAAATTATATAGTTTGAACTATACAATAACATCATTTTTATTTAAAAATTTTCAACTTTAGAATGTACACTCAACTTGGGAATATCTTATTTTAATATTTCATTTATACTCTACCTTATTCCTCTAATCGTTAGTCGCCACATGTCTAGTCCCTATTTTGTCAAATTGCCTCATCACAAGACCCACATCTCCTCAATCGTAAGTTTGGAACCTTGGAATTTTGGCCTCTCGAACTTATGAATTTTGTAAGTTTAGAACTCTATTTATCTAACTTTCCAAACTCATGATTTAGCGTATCATCTTAAAAATAATTTTTAAAATCTTTGATCTCACAAATTCATAGCATCTTAACTCTCCTCTTGAAATCTTCCCAAACTTATGCTTTATAGCATTGTAGCTCTAATTCTTCATATTTTTGACCATATGCTTGGCTCTTGAAGAGTGTCACATCATCACCTTCATTGCTGACTTTGGTCAAAACTCTTCTCTCAACCATGAGTTCAACTGTGGGCAGTCCACATGTCCCAAAATGGGTGTGTCTCTTAAAACACTAAAGATCTTAGTGTTTGTGTATTTAACGAGGTGAACTTCCCCCCAACTCACCAATGTGGGATAAATTCCATCACATTACACAACCAAACACCTAATTTGCGCTACATAGAATGCCCCATTTCTAAACTGATCACTGATGACATTGTTGCTCCATTAATTGACAAAGGAATTGTCTTCTCTGGGCAACTGAGATGGAGAGAAGGTAGGATCCTTTGAGTTTTGGTTGTGGGAATATGCCCACATAGATTTATGACATCCCCCACTCTACTCTCCTTAGTGGGTTGCAATTTGATTGCAAACTCTTGCTTTGACCATTTGCATATGTGTCGCCCATTAAAACATTGATCCTTCTTCCTTCTTAAATCACTGCATTTAGCAACCTGTAGGTGCCATACAATTTCCAATGACTCCTTCCACACACCCAGTTGAAGAAGTTGGAGTTGGCTACTCTCATTTTTTTGCATGCTAGGGTAGTTTCATGTCCCCTTCTAATCAAATGCGCATCAGGTCAAACCTCTGCATATGCCCTTTCATGGAAATCCTTGTGCAATCACCAATACTCCTTTTTGACAGCCTACACAATGTTTTCCATGACTGGCCTCCACTACGTGCTCTTTCCATAGTATTGCTATATTGGTATACTTAGGGTTAATTCGTCATTTGATTGAGAGAGGGGTGGGGACAACATATGAACCTCTAGCTGGGATCTATGGTTTACACTGTTGATTCTAATCAGGCATAATTTTCATTCCTTAAAAAATGGTGGGAGATGCATCGCTTCTACTAATTTGAACAATTAATTCCACAATTGTTAGGAACAAATAGTATCTAGCAATTGAAAAACTCCTCTAACCTATACACCATCGATTCCTAAGCCATGACTCCCCTTTTGTCTTTTACGTACATACCTGCAACTGTGTAGTTTCACCTCCATTCTTTGGAACAAAAACCATTTTGAGCTTTTCGGATCCCTTAATCACTGCATTAGTTTCTCTATATTGGTCACCAAATGCATATCATCCAATGCATATAGGTTTAGGAAATCTTGGAACAAGTCAAGGAACATTCTTACATAAAATGGGTTCCCTGAACACAGTACCATTCAAAATATTATGAATAGTCCCATTAGGACTCTTTCACATAGCCTTCAGTCCAAACTCCTTGACCCTAGCTTCATCTGGTGTGATAGTCATACATTTTATAGCTACATTGTACTTAAGGGTGGCTTCTGCACTTTCAATCGTAACCTTTTCATCTATAGCATCATGGTGTGGAAGACCCAGATCAAAATACATGATATCTAGCTCTACAAATGGAAAAATAAGCTTTTCCTTAATCATCATCCAAATAACCCTAGTCATCTCATCACTCACTTTACAAACCATTCAACATCTCAGAATGCTATCAATATCCTCTAATTCCTTATCATCAACTAATTGAGCTATTTTATTCACTAGTTGACAAAATCAAGTCTAGGCATGTATTCCATCAATTGTTGGACCATAACAACTAGATTGCAAATAAGAGCAATCAATGCATTTGTAACCTCTCCTACTATATTTGCACAATTCTTGTACAATCAAAAGATCCAACTCATGCATTGCAAACCTCACATATTTCTTTGCAAATGTAAGTTCACATTGGATAAAATATACATCTCCTTTTGATATGTTCAATTTCCTCCTTGAATGATCATTTCATATTAAAATTCCATATAATTCACCTTGATCCGCAAATTTTTGCATTCATACTAAGATGATTTAATAATTAGGAATATCATATTATTATTCGAACATCCTCTATTTCCTAATCCATATCTCAACAATCTGATGAGATTAGTTAGGCCCCAAAATAGGTTCAGATTTTTTTTTTTTTTTGAATTGAAACACCTATTCCTGGAATCAACTGATTTATCATTTAAAACTAAGTTCACCTTGTTTTTGCAAACTGTGATTCTCTAACAAGAAATCCTATGAGCCAGCTTTAAAAATTGACTGAATCCAACAACTGGGCCCTGAGGTCTGACACATTGATTTTCTATTCCACATTCTTGCACCCTGTTAGATTTCATCTTATGATGATATCTAGGTCAAAAGATACAGACCGTTAAAGTTGCTCAGTTGAAACTTTTTACAAATAAACATGTCAGAAAACAATAAATCACATTTGGTTTTGGCTATGAAAATAGGACAAATTGATACTTGGGGACATGAAAATCGGGGCATTAGTTTATTGTCTCAAGGAGAATATAAGTCTATGATTTGGGATCATGAAAAATAACTGGGCAAATTTGCAAAGTGATCAAATTTAGGTACTTAGAATTGTAGAATTGGGAACAGTGGCAGAACAATAATTTTCATAAATGGAATGGAGCTAGGAAAGTGTGCAGACATATTGGTCAAGACTCAAAATTTGGCACACTTGGTGTATTTTTAGAGTAGAATATAGTGGTATAGTCCATTTGGTATCATCTATCACAAATTCAAAGTTATGACATCTTGAATAGGGGTACCAATCAATCTGCACTTTTAGACACTAGTAAAACTTTAGAAACTGCATTTGGAATTGCATTTGAATACTAGTCAAATAGATTTTCCATAGGCTCAAATATGGAACATAACAAGTATCTGACCCCTAGAATGCAATGCAAAAGGAATTTTCTCAATTTGGTCAACTCGGTCAAAGTTGTAACTGGTCAAATAGGGCTTCCTAGGATTTTGAGAAATATGCATCAAACTCATAACAATAAACAACCAAATTTGAAGGATTCAAAAACTAGTCAAAACATATCAAAATGACTTAAAAACTAAAACATAGGCTCTTTTATATGCATATTAAACACTCCCAAAGTGGTGAGTCATGACACATAATCAGGTGGAAGATATTCAAATGCAAACTAGGCTTCTTGTCGTTGTTTGACACTTGAGCAAAATGCAGATGTGAACAATGCTCAAAATGACACTTCACAAAATGATTTGGAATGAAAATTTACCATTATGGGACACATGCATATACTGAATGAAAGGTGTTAGAAATATAAAACACCTCATAGGCCTCAAAATGATAGCCAGGTACACATGCACAAAAAGCTCTTATAGGGGCTCAATTTGACTCAAATTTTAGAATGGTACTCAAAATTAGGGATGCAATTTTGATTCCCATCAAACATGGGGTGAGTACCCTGAACTTGAACTTATTGTTGTCTCTAATTCAATCACAACATGTGAAGCCATCTTTCCTTTTGACCTTTGCTTCTTTTGAGGTGCCCCCTTGTCCTCTATCCCCTTCCTCTTCATTCTTTTTGTCTGTAACTGTAATGCCCCACCCGGAGATCCTTGGAACAAGGATGAAATACAAGCCAAGATATTTTTTTTTTACAAGTATGAGTACACATGACAACATCATACATGGATCTCAAAGATCATAATGGAAGACTTAACCACCATCCCAAAAACCATTGAATCTCCAAATGCCACTAACTGAACAAAACAACTAACCGCAAAAGGACACAAACAAATATGAATTTGATAACATACCAAATTCAAAATGTAATTCCAAGGTATTTGAGAACACCATAAAGGGTAATCAAAACACCTCCAAAAAACTTTCAGTCAACTTGAAAAGTGCCTGTTGTTCGCTTGAACAGGCTTTTCCAAAACCCAGGTGATACTTTAAATCAACACAATATGATACTTTCCAGTATCTTACGACCTTTCTAAAGAAGGCATGCGATATAATCACAGTTTGGGTGACACGACACTCCTCATGAAGGCATGCGATAATTTACCAAGATCATATAACCTTTCCCCAAGAGGTGTGTGATACAACATAGTGTCTCATGATAGAGTTTACAAGGGCATATGTTACTTTCTAGTATTGTATGATTCTTCTCCTTTGAGCGTGCGATAATTTAATGTATCACCCAATGTTGATGCATGGTTGCCCAAAAAAAGCGAGAATTAATCTAAAGACCAAAACAAGGGATAAAATAGGAAATCAAACCTCCACACCAAGGAGTACCAGATCCATAGTTGAGGTATAGGCACTTGAACACAGTAGCTATAAGAAAAAAACTACATCTAACCATCTAACATAGTTGTGAAGGGAAAGTATAGAAGGAAACATTACAGTGTACTAAAACAACATCGCAATAAATTGAAACAACATCACGATGAACAAAACAACCAAACTAAGTATGTGGTTCCTCCCATCCATAATAACATCATAAGACCATCATGGGTCCTAGCCATCCCCTATGCGTAACATCCCAAACTACTGACTAGATCGTCAATGCTATCTTATGAGGATGTCACTACTAAAACGTGCTACAACATAAGAATAAGGAAATCTAACATGTTACAAGTAAAGCATAAGATAATCCTACAAATAAAACTCATCATCTAACATGTGGTAAACATCATAATAAGGCAATGCTTCAATACTAACATCATCTAAACATGATATACAAGCATTCCAATGAAAGCATACTCTGGAACCCGAAGTATCAAGTGAAAACATCCAACAACGATCATACTAGGATGATAGACCATCTTTGTACAACAATCCCTAGCAGTGGTGAAGGTAGCTATGACTCCCAACCATGTGGAACCCATAGGTCCACTCCCACCATGCTGATGGAGATAATGATCCAACCAAAAACATACATAAAGCACAATGTCTATGGCTAACACTCATGCCAAACAGTAATGATGACTGAAACCAAGATCAAGAAATAATGCAAGTACAACATGTCCTGGTTAGAAACTCAATGGGCTACTACATAGGGGCTAACATCATGGAGAGTCGCTTGGCATCAATAAGCCCAAGCTAGTATTGGCAACTACTCTCCCGAATGGGAGGTGCACAACCCAGACATCAACTTTTCTCAACAGAAGGCACATAACCTACTTTTTTTAATCTTAAGTTTTATTACCACTCACACATTTTTATTTAGTTATCACTTGTATTAAACTTCCTCTACCAACCAAAGGGAAATAGTCACCAGGTTGCAAGATAGAAGCCCCTCCATGTGCTACCCTACCCTACCCATGCTCATCCAACAATGAGTGCCCATAGGCATGCATATTCCCAACCCAACTCCAAATGATCATAACTTCTGACAAGTCCATGGAAGATCGAGCCTTGCAAGTCACCTAAAAAATGTACGTGCACATACTCATGTGTGACACACCACCATCACAAAGATCATAAAACAAGGATTGGATGAGAACATAAGAAAAATATCACTCAATCAAAAAAAACTTAGGAGGACGAATTCTACATGAATCCCAAAGAACAATAAAACCATCCATCATGAAATCACTCAACCGACCTCAATCTAGGAGTAATGATTCTACAGGAATCCCAATGATGCAACAAGACCAAACATCATGAACTCACTCAACTGACCTCAATATGAGAGTATGGATTCTACACGAATCCTAGTGTCCACAAAACAATAACAAGGGTCCAAAAGAAACAATAACACCATGTATAAAATCACTCAATTGAACACAAAGTCGAGGTTATGGACATGGCATGCATCCCAATACAAACATAAAAGTGTGAAAATGGTTTGACTAACATCCTATGAATAATCCAATCCCACGACCAACATCATGCCAAGAAAACTCAAGAAAATATGGTGGCACACAAAATGAGGTAAAAACCTCCAAAACTAGAAAACTTCAAAATTAAAACCCATTTGGTCTTTGGGTACAAAAGTCATGAAAATCTAATAAAATTTGGGTTTGGACACTGTATACAAAAATGGCCAGCATAACGGTGCGAAACCCCAAAACCTCATCTCGAAAATAGGGAGAATGTTCATACCCAACCAACCGGGTAGAACCAACAAACAAAAATAGAGGGCAACACTAGTTATCATCCTCCTAACAAATGGCTACCAAAAATAGAAGCTAAAATAGATTAGAAACAATAAAATAGGAGAGCTCTTCCTTATAGCCAAAAGGGAAAAATGAGAATCTGAACCATAAAATAAAAATCTCGTAGAAGTAGCCAAAAATTGCAGCAATCAATGGTCTCCCTGAGTTGGATCCAATAAGATCAATCTCATGACGATCCCACACCCGTAGTTCCCACAATGAACAAAATAGTAATTCCTCACGCTTTTGGGTTTTACTCTCAAACTTTCTAATTCAAAAGTGAGAAGTGAGGAATTAAATTCCTTTTTCAATACTTATTCACTTTTCGAGTGAATAATCGATTAGGGAAAATAACCAGCCAACCTAGTTAAACCTCGAATCGATCCAAATGAAAACATGTTATTCCTAGTAATAGGAATTCATCTATGGAAAAGCTACCATAAATTAAAAATAAAATAAAATAAAGCCCAAAAACCCCAAAATCATAGAATTTCCTTAATAACCTTCACGACAATGCGAACTTCTAAATGCACAGACACACTCATAGGTCTAATCACATAATACAAATGAGTTTGGATTTAATAATGGCTGAAGAAATAAATAACCTAATTTAACCATTTATTCAATTATACCGAAATAATCCATTTACATTACTCATGTTTGCATAAAGCCTAACAATGTAGGAATGAAGTAAATACCCATGACATTAAATCCACCACATAACATAATAAGAGATATGTCCAAATATCGGATAACCATATATCATCATAAACCACACTACCATCTCAAAATGGCATCATCATGCAATATGATCAAGTGAACATCATAGTAGTCTAACATCTATGATACTGAAATCAAAGTATAACATCTGACCCTCAGGTCATCTCAAATGTAAAACATAACATAAGTAACAAGTATCTCTTAGATCAAAATATAACAAGGTAATTATCTGCAACACATGACCAATGAATCCAACATGGACAATCCATTCCTAAATACTTAAGCATTTAATAATGGTTGTTTAAAAAACGTAAAAAGGGCATTTAAAACACATAAGAGAACACAATCATATACATGATTAACCACTACTATAGGAACCTAGTCCAATGTAGCAGGGTAATAGTACACAGTGCAATCTCTGCACACATCTCAGGGTAATCATTAAACAACATCATGATACCACATCGATCTTGGTAACTACTGACACAAACCTCAATGAACCATAACTCACATCATAATCTCATAAATTAGCAATAAGCATAATCAAAGAAACTAATACAATAACATAAATCCAATCACCTCAAGGGTGTAGACCACTCATGGTCCCAATCATGATCCCTTCTCAAGGAGAGATCAATAAGGTTGCATCTGTCGGGATGAGTTATAGATGTCAAATGGGAGAGGCACTACAGTAACTCCTTGGCACTCCCTCCATTCTTCTTCTTGTTTTTGGCCTTCTTTTTTTCTTGAACATTCAGGGAGTTTTTCACATGATTCCTCATTTGGTTCTTCTACATCTTTCATTAGTTCATATTTCAATGGAATTCTTTTTTCCTTCAACTTGACCATCTATTGGTTTATCCATGTGCATGAGTGAATGGTGTTAAACATGAATAATTATTGTGTCAAAACTTTGTCTTTGTTCGACCAATCTATAACAGGAATTACATTCTTTCTTGTTGTGTCATGATCGCCTTGGAAATAACTTCCATCCTCCTCAAACAACTCTGGAATAAATTATAACCTATTTACTATCAAATCCATTGATCTTTACAGGTCTTTACCTTATAGTAAAAAATCATGTTAATCCAATGATCTTCAATGTGAGCTATTTCAATATCACAATTAAACTTATGATAATTAAACCTAATTAGGGGATGCCATCAATTGATATTCAATAGAAACCAAGGTATCCTAAAACACTCAAAATGGGAACATTCACAAAAATTAACAAGGTAATAGGATTTCATATTGCAACCACTAAACTGAAGAAAATGGCATCATAAAAACCTTGATATATAGAAATACCAAACAACAAATAAAAACACTCAAAACTGCCATATACATTTAGAACTTGACACGTCTGTATAAGGCCCTTGCTACACAATAAAAAGATCTAGTGTATATGGTATACCTTGGTCTATTTGAGACTTAAGATTATCATATTATTAGTGGAGCCTAGATCTGAAAAGTTATCATAAAGTAATCATTACAATTAGACTAAAACATAGGGCTTCCTTAGAATAATCATTCCATGGAAATTGATGAATCCTAAAATAATAAACAAGAAATTTTGAAATATAACTTCATAATATCATCATAAAATAAAAGTAGGTGGATGAAGAAACATATCATTAACAAAAAAATAGGAAATTTTATAATATTACTAGGAATTAGAATTTTACAATATAAAATAAATGTAGATGACTAGAGAAATATATCATTAAACCAAAGTAGTGCCAAAGAGCATATAATTCTAAATCTCCATGTAAGTTTAACCATAAGTTTTTTGTTCAATTGCATATTGAATAGGTGAGAAAAGAAAATAATAGAAATGATTAGCTTATTCACATAAAATAAATCATGACACCAAAGAAAATTCTATGCTAAGTTCTAACTAAACCATTTTATATTTATACATTCCATATCATACTAGTTATACTTTATATCACATTTTATTTAGAAAAAATCATACAATAATCCCCTAAATATCAATTGATGTCATCCCTTGATGCTACATTTTTTGGAGACATGGGAGAAGTTACTACTAGATTCAGTACTTTATAACATTTTGGATCATATAGTGATGCCCAAATTAACAATAGCAATAGATACTTAGGATCCTCGCAAGGAGACTGTGCCAATACATGCATGGTTACATCCTTGGCTTCCATTGTTGGGCCAACATAGGGAGCCTTTATATCCAACTATCTGTTATATGTTGGGAAATGCACTTCATGCCTGGCATGCGATTGATGCATTTGCATATGTAAATTTATCACCTTGAAAAATTGTATTTGATCTTGCTAGCTAAGAACAACTGATTGTTTGTTTTATTGTACCTAATATGATGACAATTCTACAAGAATTTTTAATCAACCCAACTAATCAACAACTGGACCAATTCAACTAGGTTGTGGCTTGTTTCTTTCTAAAAATAACTGCTATTATATGTTTTTGTAAAATTTCTTGCAAACTTTGCCCATTTTTCTTGGTCTGCATTATTTTTGTGTAAGATCTTGAGCTAAGTCACTTAGCACGGGTTGAATGAGTTTTATTGTTTTATTATTTGGATTCCGGAATATGTATGCAGCTGATCAATTTTTCTATTGTGCTAATATGTAATAAGCACCTTAAAAAAGATCTCTTTGTATATATAAAGACTACAAGTTATGCAATTTGTCATGTATTGCATCTGGATTTTCTTTGCCATTTCTTATAAGAGTGTTTCAAGGTTGGGAACTACTTCAACATCCTTTGCATGGTTTAGAGATAATGTCATTGTGGAAGAGGCTTCTACAAGGGAATGAGCCTTGTGACTATGACATTTATATAGAAGCAGAACTTGCTTCTTCAACTCCTTATACTCAACTCTTCACTGAAGTTATTCTTCCAGTAGTGAGAATAGCTGTTACAAATTCTTGGGAGCCAAGGGAACCTGAACCTATGCTACATTTTCTAGAGATATGGGAGAAGTTACTACCGGATTCAGTACTTCATAACATTCTGAATCATATAGCAATGCCCAAATTAACAACAACAATAGATACTTGGGATCCTCGCAGGGAGATTGTGCCAATACATGCATGTTTACATCCTTGGATTCCATTGTTGAGCCAACGTATGGAGCCTTTATATCCAACTATTCGTTATAAATTGGGGAATGCACTTCATGCCTAGCATACAAGTGATGGATCTGCATATGCAATTTTGTCACCTTGAAAAACTATATTTGATCCTGTTAGCTAGGACTAGTTGATTATTTGTTTCATTATACCTAATTAGATGACAGTTCTACATGAATTTGTAATCAACCAAGCTAATTAGAAACTAGACCAATTTAATTGGGTTATGACTTGTTTCTTTCTAAAAATATCTGCTATGATATGTTTTTGTAAAATTTCTTGTGAACTTTGCCCATTTTTCGTGGTCTGCATTATTTTTGTGTAGAATCTTGAAGTAAGTCACTTAGCACAGGTTGAGTGAGTCTTATTTTTTTACTATTTGGATTTTGGAATATGTATGTAGCAGGAACAATTTTTCTGTTATGAGCTAATATGTAATAAGCACCTTAAAAAGGATCTCTCTCTATATATAAAGAGATACATGTTTAGAAGGAAATATAAAGACATACATGTTTAGAAGGAAAATAAAAGAACATTTACATAGGTACCTCTTCTCCCCTTGAAGCAAATCACAGAGCAAGGACATGAAGATCACAAGGGCGTGGCATGGCAACAAAATCACAAAGCAAGGGCCCAGAGATCACAAGGGCGTGACATGACAACAAATTCACAGAGCAAGGGCACGACAATGAAATGCAGAGATCACAAGGGCACATCTACGAAATGGATTGATCACAAGGGCATGACAACGTTCAGAGCTCTCCACCCTTGTTCAGACCTCTCCACCTCTTTCACGTGTAACTCTCCATAATTAAAACAAATGGAGAATTATTTGTCATTTTTTTTGTTTATACTCACTCAGGCATCACAATTATGATGCCAACATCAGTATTGCAATGATGTTGGGGTCAATTGCAACAATAATAATATGAAAATCACCATAAATTACACCGCTGTCACAAATTTCCATCGCAATTTGACCCCAAATGTTATAGTGCAACAATACACAAGAACTCATCCTCAGAAAAATGAAACACCTTTGATAGACACCTTGGCAATATTTCTCCTTGAAATTCTAATTTTTGTTTCTTCTTTGGTATCAAGAAGTAAAAGTTGGCCTTCATTACTATTCTTGGCAAATTCAATCAGCACACTTTGTACATCAAAAAATACTTACACAATGTGGGCCGTCTTTAATCTCCCTTAAATCTAGAAAGTTCTTCCTTCAAAACTTGTGTCACAAGGAATGACCCCATTCACATTAATTAGACTTGATTTCATTGGCAACTACCCATCTCATGTGCCCAAAATCGCCATATCTAGCTGCCACTTCAATCAATCATACTACATCATTGGTACCTTGTTGTACCCAAAAAAAAAATCCCATTTAAACTATAGTAACCCAACTTAAAGGAGAGACAAACTGAGGACCCTAAAATCTTCCACCAACTCAACTTGATTGTGCAAACTCATACCAATATTTTCCATCTTGTCAACTAAAACATTCTCTTCATACAGAGTGAGACTAACATGGAGTTCTTTGAATCCCTCCAAAATCCTTCTAATCTTGTCGATATGCTTATGCAAAAATCAAGTTTCCATCTTACCTTTAACTATACCATTGATCACAATTTGAGAATCACCATGAAGATGAATTCTCCTACCCCCACTCTTCTTATCCAAATGTAGAGTGAGAATTGCCAGGTCAAGCACTTCACAACCTTATTTGTCCCATTCGGTAATGACTTTGCACCTATAACCAAGATGTTTTCTTCCATGCGTAGAATAACACACCCCACACCACTACAACCCAAATTACCTTTAAAAATACCATCAAAATGCACTTTAACCCATCCTTCCCTAATTTACTTGCACTCTCCTCCCTACATGGGTTTCATCATTAGGATTTATCCTTGACTCTACGTCTAAATTATAACCCCCTTTTCAGCCAAATAACTGCATTAAAACAACACTAATAAATGACTTTCAAATTCAAACTCCCATGCTTACGTATAGGTGTAGAATTTTCAAGCTCATTAACTTTTGCCATGCCCATTAAGTTTTCTCAGTTTCACACTAGAAAATCACCGAGTCCGCGGTTACTTCCCTTGGAAGGAAACAAGGATTCCATTTCTTTACCCGGCAGACGCGGCAAAGCGGACTATTGCGTGATATGAGTTCTACTCGTTCACCGGCCCCACTGGCACCCATTCCTCACACTAGTCAATCACATGAACGCTTCCTTTTCTTAATTAACCCAAAAAACATGTCCAAAACGTCATTTAGGAATCCATTTGTCCCGGTCAACATTCAACGTTTTCTTTGTTTTATCGTCCACGACCCGGTCATCCCGCTCTACACTAATGCTCCTCTTGCGCGTATGAACGTGCACCGCGTTTTACCTTCAAATTCCACGTCAGCCCATTTCTACAGTCCTCCACACGCTCCCCAAACTATTTATATATATTCGCAGCGCCTCCCTTGCATTGTTCATTTCCATTTCACCCACCAAGCATAATTAATAAGAGACCGAAAGAGCCCGCGCTTCCATTGAATCTCTCAAACTTTTCACGAGCTACTGATATTTGGAGACAATGAAGGGAGTTATCGACGTTGAGGTGACTCATGTGCCGAGCTATTTGAGATGCCCGATTTCGTTGGATCTGATGAAGGATCCGGTGATCCTCTGCACCGGTATCACTTACGATCGTCAAAGCATCGAGACCTGGTTAGATGCCGGTAATAATTTCTGTCCGGTCACAAATCAGATTCTGCATTCACAAGACACAATTCCAAATCACACGCTCCGTCGAATCATTCAGGACTGGTGCGTCGCCAACAAAGCCCAACGAATTCCTACGCCAAAGGCGCCTCTCGACCCCGCACAGCTGAATTCAATTCTCAGAGAGATTTCCGCCGGCGAGAAAAAGCCCATACAGAAACTCAGGCGATTGGGCCGGGAAAGCGAGAGGAACAAAAGGTGCATTGTTTCGTCCAATGCGTCCTCCGTTCTTGCATCGGTTTTTGCAAAACATGCTTTGAACCGGTCGCAAAACTCCGTAGAAATCTGCGAAGAGGCTCTCGGAGCTCTGGCCTTGACTTTTCCGATGAATTCTCAGGCCCTTGATTTGCTCGTCTTGGACAACACCATTTCGTGCCTTGTTTCTATTCTTCGAGAGAGTAATCCGGAAGGCAAGAACAGCGCTGTTGCGGTTCTTCATGAAATGGTTTCCAAGGACAAGTACAGAGACACGATAGGAGGAACAGATGGATTGATTGAGGGGCTAGTGGGGCTACTGCGAGAGCCCATATGTCCAGCCGCTACAAAAGCCAGCCTTGCCGCCATTTACAACATTGCTCTGAGGAAGAAATACAGGAGTAGAGTTGTGGAAGCAGGGGCTGTTTCTGTTGTGGTGGAGATGCTTATTCAGGCAGACAGGAGTATTTGTGAGAGGGCGTTGTTGGCGCTCGATATCCTCTGCAATTGCACGGAAGGCCGATTGGCTGCATGCGGCAACGCTCTGACTGTAGCGGTTGTTGCTAAGAAGATATTGAGAGTATCCGATCTGGCGAGCCAGCTGGCAGTTTCGATTCTGTGGAGCATCTGTCAGAATTCGTCCGATGGGGGAGCGGCGGTGGAGGCTGTTCACGCAGGGGCCTTTGACAAGCTGTTGGTGTTAGTGCAGGTGGGGTGCTCTGATAGTACCAAGGATAAAGCGACCAAGCTGCTCAAGCTTTTCAATGCGCATACACAGGATTTGGAATGTGCGCACTCCATACATTTGCATTTTGTCAAGCGCTCTTACTGAAATGATCTGGCGGCATACCCACGGATTCTTTCAGCCAATTTTTTCATTCTTTAAATTATACATACATTCTTTTCGGGATTGATCTTGGGGAGCACACAATTTCTCCTACCATAAAAATTCTTTTGTTGCTCGATATTTGTACATTTCATCAAAAATTCATACCACAAAACCAAAGAGATACTTTAAAAAAAACCATGTGTACTATCTGCATCTAAGTTTGTTAGATCCAAAATTTTAAACAATTATATTTGTATTGTTTTATTAGTTAAATATTAGTAATAATATTATATGAAAAAGCTGCCCATAAGAAGAGATGTTTTCAAACTTCAAATGGAATCAAATCCAAACAGAAGACAAAAATATATAATCAACAAAATCCAATAATTCATAGAAAATTAATGTTTGCCCAGATTTTGATGTTCCCGGTCCAAACAACGTGTTGTCTAGGTTTGAATATTTAATCGCTCACCTACAAGTTTACACAAGTATTTATGATTATGACCATTTCTTCTCTGGAGTCTGGTCTCATTTATAATCAGAGAATGGGAGATTAAAAGCCTTGGTGATGACTATTGACTTCTTCAAACCTTCGGAACTAAATCTGCGTAGCTGTTCTCAGCTTTTTTGCAACATGAAAGTTTTGTCCGCCATCCATTCAACGTTTCTTTTGTTGCTAAAATAAATAAATAAATATATATGAATAGAAAAGAACATTCTGGAAGATCAATGTTAAAGTTGAAAAATTGGATTTTTCTAAGACCATAAGAAAAATTTAGTTTAGCCACCTCAAATTAGAAACAATCAATTAACAAGAACTATTTTATTAAAAAATATAAATTTGTACCTGGTGCATCTCACTTGCTAAGTTTAATTACTTAATAGATATATTTAATACTATTTGTTACTAAAAAGAATAACAAAACTTATGAAAAAAATAAAAGTTGTTTCATAGTAAAGAAAAAAAACACATCAATAAAATATATACATTTTGTTTCACAATTTTTTCCTTAGGTCATATATAGATTCAATAAAAGGTATACAAGCATAGATATTTTGAAGAACACATAGTTTTTCTTATCAAAAATACATACCACAAGCTTGAAAATTTTAAGCTCACAATTTTTAATATACACATATAATTTTTTTCATTATCTAAAATATTGAATTTTATAAAAATGCTATTGATACCAGATCTCTACAACCTAAAATACTTTTGAAAATTTTAAAAAAATAATTGAAAAGATTCTTTAAAAAACATAATGTCCCATCTCTATCTTAATTTATTAGGCTCAAAATCTTAAACAAATATATTTATTTTATTTTTATTAATTAAACAACAATAATATATTAGTAAAAATAAAATTATATATATATATGAAAATTCAATAGAAAAAATAATGTTTCCCAAGTTTTTTATGTTTCCTGCCCAAACAACGTGTCATCTGCATTTGAAAATTTAACTACGCGTGCATAAGTTTATAAAAGTATCATTTGTTCTTCTCTGAACTCATTTATAATCACGGAAATCGGAATGGAAGAATGGAAGCCTTGCGAAGAACGGTAATGACAGTTGACTGCTTCAAACTGTCGGCAACAAATCTGACTAGCTGTTCTCAGCTTTTTCAAACTCCAAAGTTTTGTTCGCTTCTCGGCCTCAACGTTTCTTTAATTGCTAGCTACTTCATTCCAAAAGTAAATTATTTAATTTTTAATTTTTAAAAAATTATATCTTAACTAAAAGGAATAAAATATGCAATAATAAAAATAACTAAAACAGGTATGCTAAAGCCATAAAGTTTGAAGGCAAAAATGAAAGACAAATATACAAGAAAGAAAGTACTTATATTGCCTTACTGCCTTGCTAAATACATTACAATAAGCCTCTATTTATAGAGGTATGAGAACTCTCTGAATACAAAGCATATTTAATACATAGATTATAATATATTATATTATTGCATAAAATTCAATATGAGTGGCTATGGGCAGTTGAAGGTTAATAGCGGATGATGCATTGTCTGCTGCTGAACAATGCTGAACGACTCTTGGTGCACCGTTGACGGTGGGTTGATGGGCAGAAATTAATAGTTGCCAACACTCCCCCTTAATTTCTACTATTAACAAATTTTACATCAATAATACCCATTTTCTCTCGTAGACATTCAAAGTTACATTTTGGTAATACCTTAGTGCAAATATCTTCCAATTGATCTTCAGATTTGTATAACTCAAGGTAGATTTCTCATTGTTGACCAATTCTTTGATGAATAGGCACCTTGTATCAATATGTTTGCTCCTCTTATGAAATACATGATTCTTGGATAATGCAATTGCTGATTTATTATCACAAAAGATTGGTGTTGATTCCTCTTGATGATGGTGAAAATTGAGCAAAACTTGACGCATCCATACTGCTTGACATGTTGTAGAAGTGGCAGCTACATATTATGCTTCAGCTAATGAGATAGCCACTATAGGTTGCTTCTTTGATGCCCATGACACAACTCTTGATCCAAGGTGAAAGATATATCTAGAAGTGCTCTTCCTGTCATCAATGCTACCTACAAAATCACTGTCAGTATAACCAATCAAACCAAAAATGTTAGCTTTGGAATATAGGATTCCATATCCCATTGTTCCTACAATATATCTCAATATCCTTTTTCCAACTTGCCAGTGAGAATTTTGTGGTAACTCCATGAACCTTGAGATCAAACTTACACCATACATTATATATGGCCTCGTAACTATCATATACATTAAACTTCCAACAAGTCTTTTAGATATAGTTGGTTTAACATTTGAGCTCTTCTCTTCCTTGCTAAGTTTTGTTCTTGTTGCAATTGGAGTTGATGCTGGATTGTAATTCATCATTTTAAATCTCTTCAAAAAATCCTTTATATACTTGGATTGACAAATGAAGATATCTTTGTCACATTGAATAACTTCAATACCTAAGAAATATTTTATCAACCCCAAATCTTTCATTTCAAATTCTTTCATCATTTTTGACTTGAACATGTCTATTGATAGATTTCCAGTGAATATCAAGTCATCAACATACAAGCATATAATCAAAATCTAACCTTCCTTATTAGTTTTGACATACAACGTGGGCTCACTATTAATTATATTGAATTGATTACTTATCATGTATGAATCAATCCTCTTATACCAACCCCTAAGAGCTTGTTTCAAACCATAAAGTGCCTTATTTAGTTTATATACATTGTTTTCATGCCCACAAACCTCATAACCAGGTGGTTGTTTAACATACACATCTTCATCAAGAAAATCATTCAAAAAGCTGATTTTACATCCATTTGATATCCTTTCAAATCATTTTGTGTAGCTATTGCTAAAATAGTCTGAATTGTGTCAAGTTTAGCAACTAGAGAAAATGTTTCATTATAATCAACTCCATATTGCTGTGAAAACTCTTTAGCAACTAGCCTTTCCTTATGCTTAATAATTTCACCTTTGCATCAAATTTAGTTTTGTAGACCCATTTGACTCCTATACATTCTTTTCCTTTAGGTGAATCCATTAATTCCCATGTTTTATTTCTTTCAATAGAGTCAATTGTTGAGAGATTGTTGGAAGCATGAATGCTAAGGATATTCCTATGGGGGAGTATTGTAGATATGTTACATTCATGACTAAGTTTGTTATTGATGTCAACATAGAAGTTTTTTGTGGTATCTAACAAAAGAACAACGAAAAGATCAAGCTGGCACATATGACTAGTTGAGTATTCTAACTATCCAAGGTTATGGGAGATACTTCTAAGTATCTAGTATATGTAGTTAACATCAAAAGAAGAAATGATAGATTTGGAAGAAGTTATGTAATTTTTGGTGATGGGTAAAAGCATAGATCTGTGTCACCATTTGTGATACAAAAACCCGTTTTGGTCAAATCTCATTTCTCTATCAAAACTCAATTTTTTTCAAAAACTAAAAATACCCTTTTATAGATCTCAGATTCAATATCATCATTATATAAATTTTTGAGTGTTTTGATTAGTAATAATATGTTATAATCTCAAAATATTATAAGTCAATATTTCAACATTTCAGAAGATGCTCTCTCAAAAAATGAAAAAAAATAGTAAATCATATCAAAAAAATAAAAAAATTATATTTATCAATAGAGGAGAGAATCCTCTTCATGAATATGTAATTTTTTTTCAAGAAGGTATAGATTTGATAGGGAAGTTTTGATGGGAAGAAAAAACTGTTGGATTCTGACAAGGTCGAACTTGAGTACTTATAACAAAGAAAATGTACATGAAAAATAATTATTTCTTTTTTTGTTCACTAGCTATACATATCATCTATAAAATATTTTCAAATTAGAACAAAAAAAGATGATTTGCACATACTTGTTTGACGGGAACTACATCCTATATTTTTTACAGTTAAAAAAGAGACTTTAAAATAAAATAAAATGAATAAATACTTAGTCAAAAAAATTATAAAAATTATAGGCATAAAATTCATACAATTCTACACATTTCATCAGTTTACATCATCTTCATATTTTAAACACAAATACCATTTTTTTTGTCATTAATGTTGAACTGTCACATTCTGATATCACGTTTCTTTATAAAAGGTGACACAGGTTTGTGGTATCTAACAAAAGAACAACGAAAAGATTAAGCTGGCACATATGACTAGTTGAGTATTCTAACTATCCAAGGTTATGGGAGATACTTCTAAGTATCTAGTATATGTAGTTAACATCAAAAGAAGAAATGATAGATTTGGAAGAAGTTATGTAAGTTTTGGTGATGTCTGCTCTGAGATAGAGTTTATAGAGGCATGTTTGGTAAACTTGCTATATCTCTTAGCAAAATTGTTATTCTAAGAATCAAGGTTGAGAATGTGAAGAAGACATTTTGGTGATGATGTGGCTAAGTTCACTCATCATAATATTGCATGTACAAAAAGTTATTCAAGTAGCAAGGTGGAAGATTAATGTTATTGCTAAGTGTAATGTGCTCTTAATGTGGTCCTATAATGATTAACTGAGAAGGTTTAACATCCAACTCAGGCATTTGTTTTATGGACTTGGTATAAAGGAAGGACATTTTCCTTTATCATGATATGGATGTCTATGGTATTGTATGGAATTGTAAGTAGCAGAGAGAGCTAAATGCAAAGTTGAGCAGAGTAGAGCGGAAGTGAAGGAAAATTCATTTCTAAGGTTTTGCTGAGTGATCTAAGGTTTGATGGATCCAAGGTTCATGACCTGGTCTACAAGGTCTGACAGTGATTGGTTTGATTGACAGAATAGAGGAAAGAAGAACATAATAGTAAATTGCATGTTTGAGCAGTGAGCTCTTCTTGTAGTTGAAATTGCATGTTTGGGCAGTGAGGTCATCTTACATACATTGTACTACAACTTCTAACCGGGTTGACACAACTCCTAATAGGGTTGGAATCTCCTAACAAGGACTCTTATATACTAAATGTTGTAACAGACTCCTGACAAGGTCCATCCTCTAAAAAGGAATATTTATATTAGTATATCATCTTGTGGGCATCATTCCACTAGGGTTTTCCCTCTGATCAAGGGTTTACCTAGTCAATATATTTGGTGTAATTATCTATGCGCATCTTTGTATGGTTTCTATTTACCTTGGTTGAATGGTTAAGTTTATTTACAAAAGATAAATATTTTAATTGTTGGATAACTGATTCACCCCCCTCCCTCTCAATTATCTTGGTGGACTATTATTTCTAACAATTGGTATCAGAGTATCAGGTCCTTGAAGATAAAGTTTAACAACTTTGGGAGATCTATGGTGAGCATTATTAGTCATGTTCAAGTAGATTCAAACCTAAGATCTCCTTATTAAGAGGCTCACAATTTATCACTGTGTTGTAGATTTTACAATTGATATTTCTATATATTTTTTCATATAGATTTATTTATTAAGATATCTATACTAATTTGTGCTATTTTAAATTAGAATTGTTAACTCTGTTAGGAAAAATTAATATTGTTCAAGAAAATTCAGAGATGTTTCCTTTGTACACGAGCTACCTCTAGATGGCCCTTTTACCATCTCTTGCCTCAAAAAATTTGTGGTCATTGGTTGTAGATCAATAGGCTCTTACTTTATTGCATAAGAAGCAAAGGAATAAGCATTATGATATGGAGCAAATTTTATTTATAGTTGCAAGTGTTTATTGTATTATCTCTTTATTTGTAGACTATATAAATAGTGATGCATAAATAAATAAATATTCCTTGTCCAACTTGCACTCAAGATGACATAGACTAAAATATGATTGCTGTTGCAACTAGGCTCTGATACCATGTTGAATTTTCATGGATCTAATGCAAATGTGTTAAGCACTGCCTTATTAGGTACATGTCTTCCAAAATGCAACATCCTCATATATATATATATATATATATATATATATAGAGAGAGAGAGAGAGAGAGAGAGAGAGAGAGAGAGAGAGAGAGAGAGTAGGCCATGAAGAGAAATGTCCTTTCATGGGACATATCTATTCATTAATTAGATAATTAATAATAATAAAAAATTTAATCTCTCTCTCTCTCTCTCACACACACACATATATATATTTCTCATATAACAATGACCTTATATCTTAATATAAAGAACAAACACATATATATAAATTATATCTCATATATAATTATATGTAGGTTTATCCAACTGAAGCTATCAAATAGCAATATTTTATTTCTTAATATTTAATTTATACTTTAATATAATTTTCTTTTGATGTATTTATATAGTAGCCAAAAGGGTGGGGCAATAGGTTGGAGATCAACTGGAAGTTATCCCCACTATCTAACCAATCCCTTTTCAAGTCATACAAAACATAAAAAACATCTTAATGTTTAACCCCTAGTATTAACCTTCAAAATACTAGTATCCACTTTACTACCCTTAAGATTTATATTATGCCAAAAAATGGTCCACCAACCATTATTACAGATGCCACTAATAATACGATTATCCATAATAACTAAAAATGCCACCAATGACACAAAGCTCATAGTTAAACATAACATTAAACAAAATAAAGAAAAAGAAGGCATAGGGGCTAACTCCTCTCCTCCTCCAGGTCACCCCCTCTTCTTTTCATCAGGATCCTCCATGGCTAGTTTCTCAACCTCTTCCTTGAAAAATTTCTCTAATAGAGTCTTGAGCCAATCGTCCACCAAGAAGCTATAGAGGGAGTGGGTGATCTCACTCTCTTTTCCCTTGTCCTTCTCATCCTTGCTTACCTGTAGAAAATAAAGAGCGATGACCGCCAAATGCATGACTTTAGTGGAGAACTCCACTAGAGTTTCAACCTTTTGGCATAAGGATTCCTTGTTGTTGGATAGGTCATGCGTCGAATTCTCCAATTAATCCAATTGGGTTTTTCTCTAATCCTGCCCATGACTATGACACCCCTTCTTCCCCTTGCTCTTAGCTACATCCTTTCTTGGGGAAGTAATATCTTCATCTAGGGATGGGTTAGCTTCAAGGGTATCTAAAATGTGAGATGAGCTAGGAAACTCCTTTTTCCCTAAACCAAGGTGCATGATCTTCCTCTTTCTTTTGATGGACCTCCTTTCACTTTCTGTGGACTCCAAATTCATCTCCTGCTTGGGGTGTGTCTTAAATTTTTCCATTTGAATCCTTTTACTAGACCCCCTCATAGTTTTATTACTCCACCTAGTATCTATATTAGAGTCAATAATGCTTATGTTTTACCTATTACCAAGGGGCTTATTGTCCACCTTCTTCAAAGCTGAACTAGGGCTAGGGTCCATAGAGACTTGGGGAGTTATAGTGGCAATAAGGTTAACCAAAAGAGGTGGGTTAAGGGCAAGTTGGAATTTGTAAAGTTTGAACGTGACGGCCTTGTGTAGGATATAAAAGGATATACCTTCTCTCTTTCTCCTAACATTAAACACATTATCCTCCATTGAATGCAAAATAAGGTGTGGGAAGCAAACCAAGTCTTGGTTCCGAAAATGGTTTAGAATAGGAAAATCATAATAATACAACACTTGATGTTGATCTTCAAGAGTTATATAGGGCATGATGCATAACACACAATGTCCTAGGGTTTGGGTAGGTCCTTCCTAGAAAAGCCACCCCTCACGTGAATAGGTTCCTCCTTAGGGTGGAATTTTTTTCTCATACTCACTTCATAAGAAATCCTAGTCTGCTTGCACCAACTCCTACCCTCGAGAGACAACCCATCAATTGTTGCAATGAGTTCCTCCGTTATTTCGAACACCACCCCATTAATGCTTACCTTCTTATTATTCCAAGTATTGATGAATTACAAGGAAATATGTTCATCATACCCTTCAATGCCCTCCATGAATGACAACAGTCCACCTTCACATAGATAAACCCATTTCACCTCACTCTTCCTGATACAGTCTTCAATCTTGTCCAGTTCAATGTAGTCGCTAGCACCCATGTCTTTACCAAGTTCAATCACTAAATCCTCAGCGTTCTTTGAAATCCACTTGTTGCAGAATTGGAAGCCAGGTTCACTTAAAGCTATAATGTTAATAATGAATTTGAAAAAGAAATTGATTCTCACCATAAAATTACAAGGCTTCACATTTTCCAATCCCCGTTTGGCTTAAACACATGTGAACTATACCTTTCCCATCAAAGTTAATCGTTGCCATCTATGTATTGACTGAAGTGTAAGGGATTTTCATTATATTGTATACAACTCTTGCCTTTGTCAAATTTACTGTTCTAACTAAATCTATGTGGATTGTCCTCTCACCATAGCAATAAATGCTCACAATGATGGATCCCCAAATTAACATATAGACCAAATCCTTCCAAATCTTGACTTTATGATTTTCACCCTTAGGTTCTCCCACTCATCTGGATTCACATTAATATAATTTGTTATTATATTCTCCTATTGTATTTTATATATCTTTTTTTGTTATTATTTTCTATTGTGTTGCATTAATCTTTATTATATAAGATAAACCATACTCAATAACATATCCTAATTGAAACATGAAAGAACCTATAGTACAATAATAACTTGTGAGCTTCTCACCTGAGAGGTCTTGGGTTTGAGTCTACTTGAACTTAACACATGATAATAATTAATGCGAATAAATGATAATTATAAATCTAGGTTTCAACCCATTACCTATACAAAAACAAGTGCTGGATGCAGCTACAGTCCCTTCCTTAGATGGGAGTGTAGTAGAGCATATTGATTGGGATTGGGAGACATGAACTAATTGTAAGATAAAATCTTAAGCTATCATGGCATTGCTTATGCCTTGCAAGGGGTACACTAAGAAAAGGATAAAAGATGTGGAGAACAAAGAAATTTCTATGACAACATTTTGTAGCATTACCTATACTTTTTTCATGTGGATACTTATTATCGTTATGCAATGGTGATACCAAAAATAACATAGGATTTTAAAGGACCAAGGAAATATAAGGATTTCATCTAGTAAAAGCAAGAAGTACTATAATCCCAACCATAACTTCCTCCACTAAGGCTGGCATTTAAAAACTGCCTAAACAAGTCATCAGGCAAATTTATGCTTTTGTATCAAGAAGCCACTTTTAATCGACCAGAATCCCAAGATTATTTTTAAAAATTGATGGATAACTATTTACATGTCAGATCATTCATGAAAACATCAAATGATATAGTCACAGAAAACTTGAATGGGTTTCCTTTACTATTGTGAAAATTCAATGTTCTTATTGAAAATACGACTTGCAAGGAGGATGTATTAGCATGAAAAATAAATTTTATACAATAAATAACCACTAAAGTTCTTTTTCAGTCATCAAGTACTTTTAATGACTTAAATGTGGAAATATATCTAAAAAATTCCGTAGGAAGCACTAATAAATAATTAAGAAAAGATGGAAAATGTAGCCACAATGTTATTGGCAATGATGTTCACTACATAAGCTCAATAAATGTAGCCAATTTTAGTGACAAATTCATTTTCTTTAGAAAGAAAAATCTTGACATTTGTAATGAGACTATTTCTTGGACATTAGAAACTTTTCCATTCTACTTATTAACAGTATCACTGATTTTTGATAAGAGTAGTGAATTACTTCAGTCTAAATATGAAAATCTAACCATTCCATTCATTTTCTTTAGTTCCATTATGAAGATAGTCAAAAGTGATTATCATGTCTGTTAAACATATATAACCCTTATTGCAAAGATAAGCAACAACAATATATTGTGAAAATAGTAAAAAAAATCATATAGTTAAAAATAATATAGTATTATTCAATCCTTCTATATCTACATCTCTGGTGAAGAGAGTAATGAAGTGGTAAGCATTTGTAGAGTTTTGCATCTCCTTTAATCCAACCTACAAAGGAGAACCTTTTTTATAAGGAAATAAAAAGTGGCCGACATAGAACAAGTAGCAGATGAGGGAAAAAGTACAAAGCCGTGTCACCTTTCAGGCTGACTTATTAGAAGGACTAAATTTGAGTATTTCTATCTAAAAATCAATTTTGTTCAAACATATGATCTAGATGAATTCATTATAGCTAAGTTAAATATATGGTCATAGGGTGGAAGCACAAATCTGTGTCACCTTTCATGATACAAAAAGGTATTTAAGTCGTAATAGTTTTGGCTGGAACAGTTTTGGCCAAAACACTTCCAACCGTACATACGTGGTAGTTGCCTGTGCCGACATGGCGCATACCATTTCAGCCAGAAGCGTTTTGGCCACAACTGTTCTGGCCGAAACCCCTGTGACATAATAAAAGTTCTGTAAACCTCTTGCGGCTATCATTTTCACTGTTGTGGTTCCTAAGTTCTTGGAGAGTAGTTCAAAAGTTTTGGCTGTAATGAGTTAGTGGTTTTTTTTTTCCCCATTAATTTTTTTTTAACATATTTTTTGATTAGTAAATGTTAATCATACTTAAAGTAGTTTTTTTTTACCTATTTTGTGAGTGAAATATTTAGAATTATTTATTTTTTAATATATGTAAATTTTTTTAATTAATTAATTTGTTAGAAATTAATTTTTTAAAAATTATTTTAGATTGTTTTAGAATGGTATTTAAATTAATTTGTTAGCAATAATGTAGTTAAACATGAGGTAAAAACGTAGAAAAACATTAGTTAAAAGTGTCGAAAAAACATTAGGTAAAAATATAGAAAAACATTAGGTAAAAATGTCAAAAAAAATAGTTAAAAAATGTAGAAAAACATGAGGTAAAAATGTAGAAAAATATTAGTAAAAAATGGAGCAAAACTTTAGGGCACATTGTTCATTTTCTAACATAACCTGATGGATCTAGGTGAAACAATAATCTCTTATGGTGAAATTAATTTTGAAATTAAATACACCTTCTAACATAACCCTATATCAACTACAATCATAACCTATACCATATTCTAACCATAACATAGGCACTTTACTAATCGAATGAACCGCACTTTATTCACGATGCTCATTTTAAGAACTAGTTATTGTTAGGTAATAATGAGTCTTACATTACCAAACAACACGTTAAGATCACTTATGATACATTTTTAGGTACGTTGTCCATACATGTGTGTCTTAAGGGGACATAGGAGTCGTAATAAGTCATACTATTTTTTATAGGTTCTAATAAGTCTTAATATGTATTATTAGGATATAATAGGTCTTATTAGGTAATGATGATTCTTACATTACCAAATGACACATAACGACCTCTTATGATACATTTCTAGGTATTTTTATCCATATATATGTTAAGGGGACCTAGGGCTTCCTACTAGGTCATTATGTCTATTATAGGTTCTAATAGGTATTCATATGTTCTAATAGGTAAAATGAGTCTTACATTACCAAACAACACCTTAAGATCACTTATGATACGTTTTTTGGTAAGATCACTAACATTTGCTAACTAAACTCATTTACTTATCTAGTAACAAATATAGTTTTGATTAAGTAATAACTACAATACTAATTAACACACTCCCTAATAACTTATACTTAATCCATGTATAGTTTATTTGTTTACTAATTTTTCTATCCCTATGTCCTAACTCTCATCTACACTCCCCATAATCATCAAAGCATTTACATCAAAATCTAGAATTTAGTCAAGAATTATATTTTTTTATTGCATATACATGTGTACACTTAGTTATCATTTAATCAAGATTTTTTTTTTTGCATATACACATGTACATGTACGAATATTTATTTTTCACATTTGCATGAGCACGTTACAATGTACACTAGATATGGTCTCTAAGATAATTTGTTTAAAAATACATACATGTTACATGATTGAATAACACCATACATTTAATGTTGTGAATTTATATGTACGCGTGTTTCAAATTAAATTAAAATTTAAATTATTTTAATTTAAATACACTTGTATGTTTATATTTGTATATATATGCATGTGTAGATCTCTAGATATTTATCACTCTTGTAGCTTCACATTCATATCCTCGTATTTATATTCATATATACATTATGGCATGTAGTTATGGGGATCATGCTCCTACATCCTTAGGGGATGCCAGTATCCATGGTGGGGGTTAGAGTGCTGAGTCTGGTACAGCACACAGATTGACCTCCTCCACTCAGGATAGACAACAATTATTTAGAGATACAGTTGCAAGATTATCTTGTGCTATGCAGGTTTTGGATACCTCACTTTCCTCTTCTACCACCCTCCCTAATAGGGAGAAGGTCATAGTGATGTGAGATGAGTTATTTCGTATGATTCAAACCATTGAATCATACAACCCTTTTGATGATATGAGCATTGAGACATTTCATTCTTCTTTATCTCACAGTGTCACTGGAACTGTGAAGGACAGACAGATTGACACTAAGGTTTCCACCAGCATGGTGAAATCCATGTTTCCATCTTATACAGATCATCACAGAGTCAAAGGCTACTCTGCGACAAAGTGTACTGATCCACTCGTCACACCATTGATGTATCCTCATTGGTTGGCCACTCATCATAGATGGCCATAGAAGGATGCGTTCCCTCTATATTTCTGTAAACAATTGTTTGTATAATTTCATTTACACTATGATGTTGACTATACAAATTATCCAGGGCATGTTGGGTAGGGTCAAGGGAGACTTTCTGACAGATTTAGACTCGCAGACACTCCTACGCCTGTTAACAAACGGGCAATGGTGGGTCCAAAACTTTTGGTTATGCCGAGAGGTCCACAGATAGCTGTTGTAGGTGAGAGCGTTCTTGATGACACAATTAGGACACATATTTTTTCAAGCATCGCCACCATCACCACATAGTTACACGAGATTTCTTCTAATCAGTGTGGTAGTTATATGCTATGGTCTCGAGGTACCACTCCCATAGTTGCATCGTCTAGCACACTTGTTGATGATGATTATGGAGTTGTAGACATACCTTCTCCAATAGACATTTTTGCAGTCTTAGAGGTGGATGCATTGCATCATTCGGGATCATATTTAGCATTTGATCTTTTAGATGCATATTGAGCATTATCTACACTCACAGGGATTCCACTTCGTGACATGAGCTCTCAAATTAGTCATATTTTGTCACGTACAATAGTCCCAGAGGATTCACAGAGGTAGGAGGACATTCTTGCACCTTCTGCTACTCCTACTACTACACAAGCCCAGGCTACAACACTAGCCCCAGCTACTCAAGAGCCTATAGCACCCCCCCTACTTAGGATGTTAGTGCTAGACAACCTGGTCTATTTATGTGCATGCTTTCAGATCAGGGCTGCACTATTGACTTGGATGCTGATACTATTTTTTCATTGCATGATTAAGATATCAGTCAGATCGGCATAGCATTACATAATGCTACGGTAAATATCTCTATATTTTTAAATTTATTTTTATTATGGTAAATAATATGTCTATATGTTTAAATTTATATATATATATGTGTGTGTTTGTATATGTGTTATAGGGTTTGAGTGATAGTATGTTATGTTTTGCTGATCTGCAGACACTGACAGATCCTGCACGTCGTGAGTCCCAGGTATGTTACAATTTAAATATATATATTTGATTTATATACATGCAGATCTTTATATAATTTGTCTATACACATGATTAAATGGTCCAAGTTATCATTTGACACAAGGTTCAGATGCAGCTGATAGACCCTTTTGGGGATAGGGCCCAAGATTAGGAGGGGGGATGTTGTTGATTATCATATGTGGCTTTTTATTTTATTACACACATGTTATGTCCAGATACATGTTTATATGGACACTTTGATGTTTTATATGTTATTTCCAGATACATACATTTTATATGGACACTTTGATGTTTTATATGTTATTTCCAGATACATACATTTTATATGGACACTTTGATGTTTTATATGTTATTTTTAGATACATGTTTATATGGACACTTTGATGTTCTATATGTTATTTTTAGATACATGTTTATATCATGGACACTAAATGATGTTCTATAATTTATTTCCAGATACATGTTTATATGGAGATTTTGATGTTTTATATATGTTATTTCCAAACATTTGATAGATGACCTATTTTTATACGTTTGATATGGGTACATTATATTCTCCAGATATATGTACATGTATGTTATTGATCTTTTAATGTATACATGTGTATCTTATTGATCTTTTAATGTCTTAATCTTTTATGTAACTTATGTATGTGTTATGAACATGTTTCTGTATATGTTATTCATCTTAATGCCTTATATTCATGTTTTCAATATTCAAGTTTACATATATATGTATAGTTATTCATCTTAATGCCTTAATTTAAGTGCAATTAACTATATAATTTTAATGGTCCATGTACATAAGAATATAACATATACATGTACATTAGAACATATAAAGACTATGATCACCTAGAAAGAATGCATGAACTACAACATTTAATTAATAAAAGTTAATATACATATGTATATGTTTTCAATATTCATGTTTATGTGCATGTTACTATTTTTAATGCCTTAATTTAAGTTTAATTAACTATACTTAATGACATGTCTTAATATAAGTATAATTAAGTTCTATATATTTAATCTAAGTATAATTAACTATATTTAATGACATGTCTTAATTAACTATATAATTAACTATATTTAATCTAACTATATTTAATGACATGCCTTAATCTAAGTATAATTAACTATATTTAATGACATGCCTTAATTAACTACAATTAACTATATTTAATCTAATTATGTTTAATGTCTTAATTAACTCTATTTAATGACATGTCTTAATTAACTATATTCAATCTAACTATATTTAATGTCTTAATTAACTCTATGTAATGACATTTCTTAATTAACTATATTTAATCTAACTATAATTAACTATTTATAAAATAATTAACTATATTTAATGACATGTTTTAATCTAAGTATAATTAACTATATTTAATGACATACATTCTTAATTAACTATAATTAACAACATTTAATTAATAAAATATAATGTATGTAATATGTAACATAGTTCGTATAACATATACATGTATGAACATATAAAGAGTATGACCTAAAGAATGCATGTTACAATATTTAATTAATAAAAGTTAATACATACAAGAACATAACGATTATATACAAACATAAAGAATGTATCATTTAAGAACATATAAAGATTATATGTACATAAATACATAACAACATTAACAATTATATGTAAGAAAACATAAACAATGTATATATAAATACATACAAATACTAAAGGGGTTGTCTTAAGGAGAGGTCAGGTAAAAGGTGGTACTAAGAGGATGTTCTAGTAGGTGGTCTTAAGGGGAGGTCCTAAGAGATTGTCTTAAGGGGAGGTCCTAAGAGGTAGTCTTAAATGAGATATCCATGTTCAATTTAAATAAAAATAACAAAACACGTCTAATTTTGCATATCCAAGATAAATGATCCAATGTACACAAATTTCTAAAACAAATATCCTATCAATATTAAATATGAAAGTGTAAGAGCTATATAGGCATAGCTCAACTAGAGCTTCACAATAAGTACATAGGTAAACTAGAGCTCCACAAACAATGTATTGTTAGGATCCTCTCTACTTTTTATTATCTCTAGAAGTTTTTAATGTTCTTCAATAGGCAATTTCCAATTTTGATTTCCATGACGTCCTCTTCTTTGTATTGCTTCAAATTGTAATTTGGTTGCTATAACATGGTTACTGTAATGTAAAACCTTTCCTCCAAGCTTGTATTCAACAAATTCAATACCACTATCAATTACCCTTGTTTGTTGATAATATGATCCTTCAATAACAACTAATCCAATTGGATATGATTGTTGATCAGCATCTATAGTTCCTTCTAGCAACTCGTGTTTTTCTTTTGTGCATCTTAAAAGATAATAGTCCACATTTTCTGCATTATCTAATAAGGCTTGAACTGCAAAAATATCTCTTGCATGTATATAAAAATATAGATAAATATAAATTAATTTTAAAATGAATATACATGTCTATTAATTTATATATATGTACATATCCACACAAACTTGCCATGACTAAATCAGAAATGCACTCATAATCAGCTGAATATACAAGATCATGAATGTCAATGTCAATGTCAGCAACTTCAAAAGGAGGCTTTCTAACTATCTCCTTCAAATCCCAATGTGAAACATATCCATTCACAATATTTTCACATGCACTCACTAGATTGTCCTTAATGCAGTCATCACAAAAACATGTTTTCTCTCTTACTTTAATTATTGGAGGTTTATGGTTTCCTGTAGTCATCACTTGATGTAAACTTCTAATACTAGGAATCATTTGACAATTGTAAGGATTAGATTGATCTATATCTGTTACAAATACAAAAAATAATTGTCATATTTCAAAATAAATATTTAATTAAAAACTCAACTTGATTTGAAAAATACATTAAAAATAAATAGAACTTAGTTCACCTTTCACCTCCCAAAAGTAATGCTTATTGTATTCAATATCTCGAGTAGCAAAATGAACTTTGCACCATTCAACAATTTGATTTGCGCTCTCTATCCTATTCCCTGTATGTACATACAATATGCATGTATATATAAAATTTAAAATATATGCTACTAGAGTATTAAACATGCACATAAAAAATGAATATATTTACCTACAAGTTCATGTTGTCAAAGTGCACATTTTATACATGCTCTTGCTCCATCATGCTCCCCTTTTCCATGTCCACTTTCAAAGAAATTCTATAAAAACCTGACATTGGTTCTAGCATGTTGCATTGCTAGCCAATTAAATGCTTTTGCAGATTTGAATTGTCCTGTGAACATAAAACATGATAAGTATCTACAATTATTCATGTACATATATCAAATCAAAATATACATGTCCAAATAAATATAAGTTAAAATAAAGTTAAATAAATGTGTTACTTCATGTATACTAACCTACACATCCATTAGACCAAATCCAGTGCTCTAAAACATTTATTCTACGATTTCTGAGATCTTCATAGAACATTGCAAAATAATGAGCCACATAACTCCTATCTTGAACTCTATCATCACTAATATATAAATGAACCTCTTTGATGATGATGTGTTCATTTTCATCCAATCTTTCTATCTGATCCACCTTAAATTGTGCATGTCTATAGGTCACTTGCACAAATATTACAACTTGTTTAGAATGATAATATTGGCCTTGAAGCTCTGTATGAGGTGCAAATGTATAATTCTTAGAAAAATCTACAATTGAAAGTATACAACTAGGTGGAAATTTTTTTTTGGAATCATGAAACTATTTAGCTTTCCATCATGCACCATGACAATGTTGGATATGTGGATATATCAATGGATGAAACTTGGTTATGAACTTGTCATAATGCAATTCACTCTCCTTCAAAACAATTTTTCTAGATTCATCTCCTCTCTTATTTTGGTATGTCTCATATTCATATCTCATCCATGAAACTGGTGTGGATTCATCAATATTCTCAACTTGCATAATTTCAAAAAATTTGCGTAAATCTCCACAATCTTCACACTAATTTTTGATGCATTACACTTTGAATTTGTTAGAGTAAATAATTAATTATTAATTATTTATTCTATTTACTTAAGCTTACTTAGGTAAATGCATTTATTTAATATTTAGTATTTAATGCATGTTGTGGTTAGTTGATGACAACACGGGAGTTTGTTCCCTTCTAGCATGTTCCACCTTTTGTGGATATGTGCTGAGTTGTCATCCTTATCTTCCACCACCTTCCAACTTGTTCTACAAGCTTCCATGAGCTCTTTATAAGTGAGCTCCCTCTTTATAAGCGAGCTTCCATGAGCTCTTTATAAGTGAGCTCCCTCTTCATCACATCACTTCTCATTGTAAATACATTTTCATTGTGTTTGCACATATTGTCTCTCATGTCCATTTAGGGTTTTTCCCTTGCTCCATGCTCTTCCTCTCCTTGGCTTCTCTTTGATAGGTTCTCACATGTAGGTGATCTTGGGCATCTTCGGAGTTGGCTTTCCTCAACTCCAACATGGTATCAGAGCCTTCTTACTACTGCTTGGTTGAAGATTTTTGAAGCCGTGATTTGGAGTCACAAACCCTAATTTTTTTGTGCATTTTTTTTCAAATCAGAGGATCAGTGATTTTTTGGAGCACATTGGGACCAAACAGACATCACCATTAGATCTAGAAGGCCATTTGCAGTCAGAATTCATATAAAACTTTTCAATTTTGGAGACAGAGCTCCAGGATGCAAAAATTTTTTAATTGCAGGCCCCTGCCGTATGGTCGTACGGACGATTTCATCAAAAAAATTAAAAAAAAATATTTCTGGGCCGTGCCACTGCGGCACTGCCCAGTGGCCACCGTGGGGCCACCCGCGCCCAGCTCATCTGGCGGCGCCTCTTGCACCTTCCTCCTCGGCAGCTCAGTTTTCAACCATCGCCCAGGCCACCTCCTCCCGGCAGTGCTTCAGATTTTCTCTGTTCGCCACTTTGCTGAATAGTTCACTCCTCCACTCAGCTAGCTGGTGCTCCTCTACTCAGCCAGTGTTTTAAACCTGCACTCCACTCCACACTAGCTCTGCGCCACATCTGCGCCTGTGTCCACGACAGTTGGCAATTTTGAACAATTAGCGATACTGTTAGTGCCAGTTTGCACAGTAAGTAGCCAATTCGCGTGAGACACGTGGCAGGGGTGCCACGTGACACATTGCCACGTGGACCCTGCCACATCAACATTTTTCCACGTGGCCTCTTTTTTGCTGCGATGGCTGACGGGCCATCCATTTTTTTCCCATCAACTGCTAACATCAGCGCTTGCATCATCAAGCCTCTTGCACATCTCCTAGAGTCATTTTGGACCTACTTCATTTTTTTGGCCATAACTTGAGCATACAGAGGTATTTTTCCGATCTGAAAGAAGCGCCAAAAAGTTGGTTCTGAGATGGAGACATTGGTGTAGGTATTTTTAGGTTTTGATGCTTTTTTGTTGCCTTTTTTAAGTTGAAGTCTGAAGTTCTATTTTTGACTCCAGCAAGCATATCTTTTGCGTCCCATGCCCATTTTTTGAAAACTTTATATTTTTGGAAAGCTGGTTTTGTCACCTTTTCAAAAATGTAGTCCTTTTTCTTTGATTTTGGCCTATGCTCTTTCTATCATAGTTTTGGTATTTTTTTCTATATGGTGGATATCTTGAGTGTTTTAGGCCTGAGGATCATTTTCCTGGCATGGATTCTCTTGTTTTTAGCTATACTTTATTTTGGTTCAACTTATTTTCAGTTTTGATTATTGTAGCTATCATTTTGAAGCACTTTTTTGTTTTGCACTGAGATAAAGTGCCACTTTTGCATTTCGGGAATCATGAATGTTGTTTTGAGTCAGTTGTACATGCACTATTTTCATAAAGCACCATGGGGGGGATAGTTGTTTGCTGTTTTAGGCCTTCTCCCTTTGTCAAGTGAGTGTCCCTTCCATGACATTAGCCCCATGTAGAGTCATTTTGACCATGTCTTTATAGGTGTCTATACCTCTTTCCCTCTCTCGTCGTTCTTGGTTTTTCTGCAGGAGACTTTGGCCCACTTTCTCAGTTGCCTGTCATCACACCCCATCTGCATTAAGGGGGGGTTATGCTGTTGTTCTAATGCATCCATGGTTCAATGGTTCGATAGTGTGAACTATGTATTCAATGGTTGATCCTATATACAAGGCGATTGCAGTGGCTGGCTACCTATGCATTTCGGTGAGATGGATCATCTACCATATAGACATGCTCGGTTCGTGCCTTCTTCCATGGAGGTTTTTCAGATCAGCAGTTTGACAGATTTGTGACTTCTTCATGCTTCAGTGATGCTTCTTCATGATCACTCCTTGTTCCTATTTTAGGGGACAATTTCCCTAGTTGGAGGCTTCTTCAGTTCTTCACTAGGTTACCTCTTTTTGGGTGAGGGTTTTTCCCACGTGGTTTTCTCTCTTTCTCCATTTATAGAAGTTGCATCTTTTAGTTGCATTGTACTTGGGTACCTAAAATGGCCTCGTTGTCGGGACCCATTCTGCATTTCATCGTAGTTTTGTGAGCTTAAGGCATTTCCCTAAGTTGCACTTAAGAGGGGGTGTTAGAGTAAATAATTAATTGTTAATTATTTATTCTATTTACTTAAGCTTACTTAGGTAAATGCATTTATTTAATATTTAGTATTTAATGCATGTTGTGGTTAGTTGATGACAACACGGGAGTTTGTTCCCTTCTAGCATGTTCCACCTTTTATGGATATGTGCTGAGTTGTCATCCTTATCTTCTACCACCTTCCAGCTTGTTCTACAAGCTTCCATGAGCTCTTTATAAGCGAGCTCCCTCTTTGTATTTTCATCACATCACTTCTCATTGTAAATACATTTTCATTGTGTTTGCACATATTGTCTCTCATGTATGTTTAGGGTTTTTTTCCTTGCTCCATGCTCTTCCTCTCCTTGGCTTCTCTTTGACAGGTTCTCGCATGTAGGTGATCTTGGGCATCTTCGGAGTTGGCTTTCCTCAACTCCAACAGAATTCATCTGAATCTTCTAATTTATCACATAATATGGACCTCACAAATTGTGTTGTACTGCTAGGGATGACCAAATTAGGATCAAGCACTGCCATAACTTTTTTAAATGATTGAAAGTGTAGACCAAATTCTACATGATTTCTACAAGAACAAGTTTCATGCATCTTATTTATGCGTACAAAGGAAGGATGTAAACTCTCAAACATTCTCTGACATATTTTGACATTTGAAAATTCTTGTTTGAATGTTTGAAATAATTCACTTTTAGTTATATCTATGAAATGTTTTGGATGTTCAATTTTGGCCCCTATTTCTTGATCTTTAATTTGTATAGGATCATGCCTGTTGGAAGAAACATGAGAATGTGTGGTTCAAAATTCAATAACTTGTCTTTTTACATCTTCAGAAATCTTGTATTTTCAAGGAACTCTACAAATATTCACCCAGTTATTCTCAATGTTATCATCTAGCATATTTCTACTCTTGATGTATCTCTAGATAGTTCTTCTAAATATATGTAGTACATCAAAAATTCTACAGACCTATTTTTTATGTGTCAATTTTCTACTAGATATAGTAGTCATCAATTCTCTACGTGCATTACTCAAATCACCTCCTTGAGTTGTGTTCTCAATTTTGTTATAAGCATTTTGCAAGTTTTTAACTATTGTTTTATTAATATTATGCACATGGCTTTTCCTATTATCAACACCCAACAACTCCAAAATAGGTCTCATATCTTTTCTCCTAAATAACTTGACAAATAATTGTATCTCTCCAAATATACTTTTATCCTTGAAACATTCATCCCACATGTTCTGACAATGCTTTCTAATAGTGTTATCATTTATCATATCTTTAGATGGAATTTGGTTAAAAAGTAGTTCTTCATTCAAATCCATCAAATTTTTTATGCCTTCTAATTTGTCTCTATTAGTAGAACTGCCAATTTCTTTCTCTTCATTACTTTCATTTTCTTCATGAATCTCATCCCGTTTAAGAATTTTAGTAGGTTGGTTTTGATTATGTTTTGTATGACCTTTCATTTTTTCATCTCTTATTCTATCATATTTCCATGATGTTTTCCTTTTATTGCCCATTGAATACTTTAATCTATAGAAACATAAATAAATAAATTTAGATTTCACTAAATATTAGCTAATGGTTCAATATAGAATACATAAAAATAAAAATAAGTAGAGAAAAAAAGCACCTTAAAAATATTCAATCCTTTGCAATATTGATTAAATCCGTAGATAGTTGCTGAAAATTGCTTCAAAATTAATTATCTTTCGAAAATCCTCTTCCAATTTTCACTATTGTTTATATTTATTTTTTTTAAAAAGAAAAAAAACTTTATTTTATATCAAATAATGACATTAACCGCTGGCAGTTTAATCAGCCAACAGAGGTTTCGATCGGAACAGTTTCGGCTGAAATGGTTAGGACAAAAATTGTTACAGCTGAAACAGTCTATGTGGCATCCTATGTGGCAGCCAAATAAGCAAAAATTAGAACTTCTATAAACATCTCACTTTGAAGGCCAATTTGACCTACTAAATTGAAGTTTTTTTAAAAACTAAAAATATACTTTTGTAGGTCTCGAAGTCACGATTATGATCATATAATTTTATTATTATTTTGATTATGGATAATATGTTATAATTTGAAAATATTACAAGTAGGTATCTCATGATTCAGGAAGATGTCTATTCAAAGATAAGAAATAAATAGTAAATCATGTTAAAAAATTATTATTTTTTAATGCTGCACTAGAGGAGAGAGTCTTCTTCAAGAATATGTAATTAAAAAAAAAAATGTAGATTTGATAGAAAAAGTTTGTCGAGAGAAGAAAACTATCAATTTATGATAACTTTGACTTTGACCAGTTATAACATGTCAACTCTAACATACTCCAAAATCAAACAAAAATATGAACATTTGCATATATTTGTTTGATGGGAAAAAAACTCTATATTTTTTAAAAATTAAAAAATATTCTTTAAAAATTCAAAAATAAATAAAATTTTCACTCAATTTAAAAAATAAAAATTATAAACATAAACTTTATCCAATTTTACACATTTCATCAGTTTACATCATCTTCAAATTCTAAACACATATGCCACTTTGATGTCATTACAGTTGAAGAGTTTAAATTCTGATATCTCTTTTCCTTTAGAAAAGGTGACACAGGTTTGTGCTTTTACCCCACACACTTTTCCCATTGGAAATGTCTATTAAGTGCATGTTTGTATCAAATTACTAAAGAAATACAATTGTTTCAGAAAACTAACATTTCAATAACTCTTACTATTTTTTATGATTTTTTTGATAACATATAAATACCATTTTATAGAGCTCAAAGTCAAGAATAATCTTATATAGATTTTATAGTGTTCTAATTAGATATAGTATATTTTACTTAAAAAATTCTACAAGCATGTATTTTAACACTCAAAAAGATGTTGATTTTGAGAAGGAGAAAAATATTAAATGATATTAAAAAAATTTAAAATTTATATGACACTCTTGAGGAGAGAGTCCTCTTCCAGGATGTATAATTTTTCTTCTGGTGATAATAGATTTGTTTTAAAAAATGTGGTGGGAGATGAAAATTATCGATTTCAGGTGAGTTAAAATTTGAATCATTATAAAAGAGGAAATATAGGTCTAAAGCCAAATTTTATTGTTTTATTGTTCTAGCTATATATGTTATCTATAACATAGTTTGAGATTAATGAGAAATAAGTTTATTTCCATATAGTTTTGTGGTGTGAACTAGACCTCTAATTTTCAACATTTTTCAGCAAAAAAAAAAACTGTCTATAAAAATTAGAAAAATATATCAATTCTTAGACCAAATAATTATTAAAAATTATAATCCTAAACTCCATCCATTTATACACATTTCATTAGTTTACTTCATTTTTAAATTCTAAATAATAATACTAATTTTATGTCATTGAAGGTGAACACTTATACTTTTGTTAGCCTTTTCCTTTACAAAAGGGTGACACAGGTTTGCACTTTTACTAATGAATCAAAACTAGAATAGAACATACAGTAGATGCAAGTAGTAATGTGACTATAGTCTTGACTTTATTTTTGTTATTTTCCCCTCATATGGTGTCACTCTCAATAGGTAATTTTTATGTATGTCACTTGTTGTTATGTTATGAAGACAAAGAACTATCCACTATACCACAAGAATATTGTATGTTAGATCCTATACAAGATCAACCCTCAAAAAGTGATGGGGTTATTTTGATTTGTTTAAAGGAGTTATGCATACAACTTATCAAATAGTTATAGTATCATTCAACTTAAATCATGTCCATCACTGCCAAGGTGAGCATTTCCTTACCACTATAGAAGTTCAACATTAGACCATGAGTGGAGATAATTGCATGGCTTGATCTTAAATTATAACTTGCTCTTGAAATAGTGATATTTAATTCCATCCATTTTCCTTTTTCTTCTTTCTGCTTGATTATGAATGAAGATGCCACTAACAACAATCATGTTGACCATCATCAATTCTATGTGCTACATAAAACAAGGAGGAATGACATGAGAAAGAAATTGTATGTTAGAAATTTTAGAAGGATCAGTTGCAAGATATTGATGGAAGAAGTTAAGAACAAAGGTGAAGAATAACACACTATGCCTAAGACAAGAAAGTGGTAACTTGGAGTATAATGTTTGGAGTAGAAGAAGCTAGAATGGAGTTGAAGAATGAAAAACTAGGTCAAGGCAAGAAAGGTTTTTTTAGCCTCACTAATTATAGGGTCAATGAGCACCCAACTTGCCAAGTATACCCATATGAATAAAACCTAAATAACCAATGTAGGGTAAAAGTACAAAGCTATGTCACCTTTCAGGCTGCCTTATTAGAATGACCGAATTTAAGTATTTCTATCCAAAAATCAATTTTATTCAAACATATGATCTAGATAATTTCATTCAAGCTAAGCTATATGTGGTCTCACATTTTTCCAATTGGAAATGTCTATTAAATGAATGTTTTATACTAGTTTGTATCCAATTACTAGAGAAATAAAATTATTTCAAAAAATTAACATTTCAATAACTCTTACTATTTTTCATGGTACTTTTTAAGTAACATATAAACAACATTTTATAGAGCTCAAAGTCAAGAATATTCTCATATAGAGTTTACAGTGTTTTAATTAGATATAGTATATTGTAATTAAAAAATTCTACAAGTATGCATTTTAACACTCCAAAAGATGCCGACCTTGAGAAAGAAAAAAATATTAAATCATATAATTTTTTTAAAAAAATAATATGAAGTTTTAGAGGAGAGAATCCTCTTTGAGAATGTATAATTTTTCTTCTAGTTAGAATAGATTTTTTGTGAAAATGTGGTGAGAGATGAAAACTATCAATTTCATGTGAGTTGAAATTTGAATCAATATAAAAGAGAAAATATAGGTCTAAAGTCAATTTTTAGTTTTGATTGTTCTAGCTATATATATTATCTATAACATAGTTAGAGTTCAAATGGAAATCAGTTTATTTGAATATAGTTTTATGGTGGGAACTAAACCCTTGATTTTTAGCATTTTTTAGCAACTAAAAATTTAGCTATAAAAATTAGGAAAATATATCAATTCTTATTCCAAATAATTATTAGAAATTATACTCCTAAACTTCATCCATTTATACAAATTTCATTAGTTTACTTCATTTTCAAATTCTAAATAATAATAGTTTTATGTCATTGAAGGTAAACAGCTATACTTTTGTTAGCCTTTCCCTTTACAAAAGGGTAACATAGGTTTGTGCTTTTACCTTGCAGCTTTCGAGACCACTGTGAATTTTTTTTCTATTTGAATATTTAAAAAATAATAATAATCAAGAGTAGAGATCAAAGACCTATGTAGGGGATTCAATAACAGTGTCAAAAAATGACAAAAAACTACTCTTTAAATAAATACTTATAAAATATTTAAGTCTTGTCTCAAATTGTAACCTACCAAGGAAAAAAGATGCATTGAAGTAAAGAAACATTATAGACCATGTTTAAAGTTAATCTTAAAAATAAAAGTTAAGAACTAAAGTGCATAATTGTAAATTGAGAACTACTATTTTGAAAAATTAGATAAGTGAAGGAATAACAGAGGTCCCTCTAAAAATAATTCTTAAAATTAAAATAACTAATTGAGAAGGAAAAATTATACAGGCCCTGCCAATCTTGAGTTGCTCAATGAAGAGTTTGTATTTTTAAAGGAAAAAATGGATTCATCATGTGTTTTTCCATAGTTAGGCATGTGACCTATTAGTGTTGGACTTATAGGTTCAGTGACAACACTTGGACTTTTATTTTAATACCATGTGTTTTTTTGTAGTGTTCGTGAGGAGATTTGGAGGTGGATGTGCATTGTATGAGTGCACTTGAAATTAAGCCATGAATCATGGCACATGAAAGGTTTTTACCTAAATTTTCATTTTGAAGAGGCTTAGAAACTTCAAATAGATACAATCAATAGGAATAGAGACCTTGTCAACATCTATCGTACCTTAACTGCTAGCAGTGTAAATGCATTGAAGGTGTATTGTTAGACAAGCATGTAGAATCATAGCCAAGGGAGTTGGATTATCTAGCAAAATAGTTGAAAGGAACACCACTTTAGAATTTGAACCATTTTAGTAGCTTTCTTAAAGTAATGAAAAAATTGTAGATGCATATATCCTTGATGAGTTATGTTTGTACCTGATAAACCTAGAATGACTTTGTTGCAAATAACTAATACCATGTGGAGGATAAGTCTAAAAACATTGACAAAAGCCTCCCAGTGGTCATCAGAATCTCTAAGCAACAAATGGGAGTGTAAAAATATAGTTGGAATTAGTCATACATACACATATATAAGAAGTGTAAAATCATTTGGTAAATGCCTATAAGCCCTTCATAGTTACTATTTGAGAAAATTCCTCAATGAAATGTGCTGGTTAAAAATGCATTCAAAATGTAAGGGAAAAAAATGACGATTAAATGGATGTAAAAGAACGGAAGATTATGATAGATAAAAGTAGATCATTTCTTAATTCAATAACAAAAAATTATAGAATCATAATAAAACCAAAACTAGGACATTCAAAGAACTACAAATGCTCCAGATTACTATTGAGAGTCCGAGACAATTACCACTTAGATAGATCTTTTCTAAGTTTTGAGTCAGGAAAACATCAAACTCTACTTAACCATCCCATCTTCTAATAAAAGCCTTTAACAAAAAGATTAGATAAAAATAATTTTCAATCCGAAACATGATTAATATGTAGAACAAAAAGCTGAAATTACTTTCCAAGTTTCATTGACAACTAAGATACATTCATTTACAAAATTGAAAACCGTAACTAACTTAACCAACTTTTTAGATAATCAACTATAATAAATAATGAATATTAGGGTAAACTTAGAAGAATCTGAAAATCAAATTTATTGTCATATTAAAAATTCTTTGTTTTGAAATCCAATAGAAAACATAAAATCACTACATATCTTTCACAATGTAATGTTGAATACAAATAAATACTCTTCTTTTTATTTTTCTCAGTATGGAAGATGCCAAATGTATTCACATTTGAGCATCTCAAAAAATATGGAGGGCCTCCTCGAAGCCTTCATAAAGGAAAGGCAATTGCATAACCAAGTTTACAGGCACAAGGAAGGATAACCAATAGGAAGATATAATTGCATTTGTAATATTTTTATCTCTTACACTCTTAATGTCAATATTTGCTACACATTTCTTGGTTGGTGTCAATTGCCCTCTTAATATCAGCATGCACTACATGTTTTATGCTTCGTGTCTACATTTCATAAATTATAAGTAAAGACACCCGGACAAGCATGCAACATGCCAAATGCTAGCCATAATTTTTTGCACAATATTTCATACAAGAAATTAAAAAGACTATCAAAAAAATTAGAAAGAGCCAATAAAAAAAATGAAATTAAAAATTTAAATCGTATTTTAATAGAAAAATTGGTTCAAACTATAGAGTTTGTCAAACATATCAGATTTCAAGAAACAAACTAATGTAGAGGGTAGAGGCAAAAACTTTAGCCTTCTATCTTCCTAATTGAAACCCCACTTAAAATTCAAATAGAATTAAACTAAATAAATTAATCAACATATTTACAAGTATGAATATCTTGAAGTCCATTTTACATTTTGAACTTTCGAATTCATGTTTGTGAAAATGAACAAATTTGAATTCCATGACATTTCTTTTTCTTTTTTATACTATCATTTTTATAGTTATATCTTCCTATCATGTAATCATTGCATTGCACCTTGATGAGGTGCAATTACTTTTTAATATTTAAAAAAGGAATGCGCTTACAACTTAAATATTAGTTTTGTGGGGGGTGTGTTCGGTCCCCGCACAACTCTTCGGCTTTTAAATTAGGTTTCGATTTTCCTTTTCTCATACGTTTTCTAAATCTCTGGCTTTTATCGACCATAATTAATTAAAACTAATTAGCTTCAGCCGTGGAAAAGCGGGCGGACTCGGTCCTAAGCGGGTTGCGGGTTCTATATTAGGGTTTGTTTTTGAGGTTTTTCGGCCTATACTTTTTCGCTCAAAGCTACTGGATATTATTATCGATTGCAATGCCATGAAGAATCTCATTAACAAGTTATGTAAATTGTGGAAACAGATCAATTGGATTGTTCTAAAAAATAACCCCCTAATAAATTGTCCATATTTACATTACACGGTCTTCACATTCGTGAACGAGGAGCGGGTCGATAAGATTTCTGAATTTAGAAGAAGCGCTTGACATGAAGCAAGTGGAGTGTCTCTGCGCATTCCCAATCATTTGAATAGGGCCGGGAAAGCTTGAGCAACTTGATCGATTTATGTCTTGTTTGCTCGGAGCATCCCATCTGCACTATCAACATCAACTTGTCCAACGCACCCGCCTGCAACGCCTTCCGCACGGCCTCCCCATCACACGAATTCTGGCATATATTCCACAACACCGAGACTGCCAATTCGGTGGCCGTTTCGGACACTCTCAACATCTTCTTAACAATCACATGCAGTGTCAAAGCGTGGGCAGAAGCAGCCGCCCGACCCTCCGTACAACAGCAAAGTGTGTCTAGCGCCAACAATGCCCTCTCACATATGCTGCGATCTGAGTCAACAAGCATCTCCACCAGCAATGGAACGGCCCCCGCTTCGGAGATCTTGCTTCTGTATCTCTGCCTCATAGCAATGCTGTATATGATGGCCAGGCTCGATTTTGTAGCGGCTGGGCATATGGGCTCTCTAAGGAGTTGCACCAAACCCTCTGCCAATCCCTTGCTTTTCCCAATAGTGTCTCTGTATTTGGTATTAGAAACCATTTCCCGTAGAATTGTAACCGCGCTGTTCTTTGCCTCGGGATTGCCCTCTTTAAGATTGTGCACAATATAAGAAATGGCATCGGACAAAGCAAGCGAATCCATGGCCTGGGAAGCGAGGGGTTTTATCATGGTCAGAGCAACCAGAGCCTCTTCGCACAATTCTACCGACTGTTGCGAGTGATTCAAAGCCTGAGCGCCGTGCTTGGCGAAAAGGGATGCGAGAACAGAGGACGCATTTGAGGAGGCGATGCATCTTTTGTTCCTCTCGCTTTCCCTGCACAAACGCCTCAATTTCCCGATGGATTCTTTCTCTCCACACGAAATCTCTGCCAGAATTGCATTGAGGTGGGCCGGATCAAGAGGAGCTTTGGGCGTAGGGATTCTCTCTACGCCTCGCCCGCCGTTGGCGACGCACCACTCCTGAATGATTCGACGCAGTGTGTGATTTGGGATCGTGTCTTGTGAATGCAGAATCTGATTCGTGACGGGGCAGACATTGTTGCCGGCGTCTAACCACGTCTCGATGCTCTGCCGATCGTATGTGATTCCTGTGCAGAGGGTCACGGGATCCTTCATCAGATCCAGCAAGATGGGGCATCTCAGATAGCTCGGCACTGTCAATCCAACATCGATAATTCCCTTCATCGCCTCGAATACCCACATATAAATTTGCTAGTTTTAATTGTTTGCTTCGAGCTGCGTGGATATACTGAAGTTTTGGTTACGCTCTCTATATATATACGAAATTGAATTGGGCGAACACTTTCGTCAAAGTAGAAATTAAAAGTAAACACGGTGCAGGCGAATCGGTCCGTTCAAGGGGATGCAGGCCAATGACCTGGTCTGGATTGACTAATAAAACAACTCTATGGAACGTTGAATCTTTGACTTGGACCGTCCGTTTTATAGGTTCTAGCTAGCTCGACCGTGTCAAGTCCTGTCTTGTTAAACAATTATGGCAGGGTGTCGAAGCCTGTTTAAAGAGGTGAAACCCAACCGTTTTCCCCTCCGATGGTGGGCTGTTGACCGGGCTGTAAGTAACAAACTTCAATTAGCTCATTCATTATTATTCTAATGTAAGTTCACAATCAACAAGGGGCGCAAGCGCCAAAGTTCTCATGGTTGATTGAAGTAGGTTTTGGTTAAAATATAATATATTTAGTTTTATAAAATAACAAATAAATAGTAATGACAAATAGAATATTATAGTGGTAAGCTAAATTAAATTACAGAGTATAGTCAGTATATTATTAAATTATATAACTGCAATGATATATATTAATTAAAATAGTAAAAAGATATATAAATAAATATTATAGTATCATGGTAAATTAAAATTAGATGACATCATAAAGAACATTTATGATACCAATGAACTAATTATATATAAGATATAGATAAAATTATATACATTTTTAAAAAAAGAGTCAAATTGATTAATTTTAATGATGAAATTGTTTGATATATCTTATTTAAGCGATAAATTCATCTAATTGAAGAAGGTGGACAATATTCTTAAGCTTAAATCTAATGCATAAAATAAATAAACATAAATTAATTTAACAAACCAAACACACTTATCATAAATAAAGTTGATAATATACAAAGCTAAACAATTTGAACTTTATTAAAATTGATACAAAATTAGTATTATGTATTTTAAAGTATAAATTAAAAATATCAATATAATAAAAATTATATATAAAAAAAAAAAATAAACAATAAATCTATTAAAAGCATTGGTTTAGATATGTCAAAATAAAAGAAACTAAATTCTAATTTAAACTTATATATAAATTAAAATTAAAATAAATATGAAATTAAGCTATATAAAAAATAATTTTTGGAAATTGACAATTTAAAAGAGTTAAAATGTCTATATTTGATTAGAAGACCTATACTTGATTAAAATATCTATATTTAATAGCATTTTACAAATTACAAAAATAAACATCAATTAAAGTGATTGTCTTTTTAAAAAAAAGTTTGTCCACTAGTCACAAATGTGGAAAAGATAAAATTGAAATTAATGCATTCATGAGGTGTTAGGAAAATGATTATTTTTTAATAAAATTTATCCACTTGTCACAAGAAAAGAAAAGATAAAGTTGCAATTAATGCTTGCATTAATAGAGGTGTTGGAAAAAATAGTTGTATTTTTGTTGAAGAAAATTAAATTTTTTTATTGCCTTTTTTCATCATGAGCCAATAAGGTTTTCAAAAAATTGTATTTTTCAATTCCAAAAAATCATGCAAATTACAAAACCTTTTGCAAACATTACTATATGAATGAAATCTAAAATCTGATTGGTGCAACTATTAATACAATGGACTAAGCGAAAGCATAAGTTACCTGCCGTAGGCAGGAACTAATAAAAGATTCTCTTTTTCTTATAAAGTGCATGCAAGCATATATGTTGAACCACCACAAATTCATTGCATCTTATTATTAGTTCTTGCTATGGGCAGGAATACTTATTGTTAATATGACATTAACTTGATCAATCAAATCAAAGAATTTAAAAGTTTATATGCAACTTACAATGCGTATCTTTATTTTTCATTTTAACTTATTTTATAAATGACATTTTATGCTCATTCTATTGGTTCATACTATTTTTGGTTGGGAGAAAAATCAATTTTCCTTAACAAAAATTCACATATTTTTTCCAACAACAATGATGCCATTCATTAATGATAGCTTTATCTTTTTCACAATTGTGACAAATTGATTAGAGTTTCCAAAAAGTAATTATTTTATCTTCCACCTCACTACCTAAGACATAAATGCATGTCTAATCAACAATAATAACTAAATCATTTTTCTTAGCAAAGATTGTTAATATATCAATCTATTATTTTTTACATCTTGTGAGTTTAAGTTTATTTGAAATCTTACTTAAAAACTATTTATCATATAATTTTAAAATACATTTATTTAATTTTTTCTTCACAATAATTTAAAATTATTTTACTCTAATTTTAAAATTAATTTTCCATTCTAAATTATAATTAAATTAATAAATAACAAAAATATTTTTAAGAATATAATTATTTGATATTTTTTTACTAAAAATATTTATAAATTTTGTTACAAAAAATAAATAAATTTAGTTTTTAATGTTCTATATTTTCTATTTTAAATATATTTATTAGTTTTACATTGTTCCTTACTTTTGTCAATCGTAAAATGTTAACTTTTTTCACACTATGTTTAACTAGCTATTTTTTCCAATCTTGTTTTAATTATTTTTTGGCATTTTAAAATTTGTAAAACTAATATTGTTCTTCAAACTGACTGACTCTTTTGTTGGTTTGGATCAAGTAGTCAGAAATTTATTTTTTAAAATTTAATATTTGAATTTATATTGGAAAAGGTAGAAATGAATACTTCATTGATTTAACTCAATTATATAATTGTTATTTAAATATTTCTTAAAATAAAATAATCCTTAATCTTTTTTTTTAAAATTCTCTTCCAACTATCTCTATTTAGTGTCCCTATAATAACATGTCATTCTCTCTCTTTTACATCTTTTCATATCCTTCGCATCCTTCATTTCTATCTATAAATCTCTATTATCATTATCTCTCCTTTCAATCTGTCTTCATATATAAAAATCTTCATTTTCCTTCTTTTCTAACTATTATGGCGAATATATCTCTTTTAATTCTCTCTTCATATATTTTACTCTCTAATATCCTTCTTTCCTAACTATTGACAGGAACTTTGATGCAATGTGTCTCTTGTTTTGATTTGTTTATTGTCTTCCTTGTATATCTATTACTTACATTTGTTTTTTGAATAATTTTTAAGTAGTATTAGAATTCAGATGAAGTTGATAGGAAATTGGCAAACCAAACCAATGGAATATGTGAAGGTAGAGAAATTTAGACGACATATTTTTAATCTTTGGAAATAATAAATTTGAGTTGTTGTTGGTTAAAAAAGACATTTCTCTACAAAGAAACCAACTCGGATGAAAGATGAAGATTGTGAAACATTAGATAAGAAGGAAAGGGCAACTATATTCCTTTTTTTGTCCAATGATTTCCTTTTCAATGTCACAAATGACACAACAACAAAGGCAGTATGGGAAAAACTTATAATGATGTATGCAATGGCATTGGCTACAAACAAGGTTTTCATTATGAAAAAAAATATAAATTGAAGATGAAGGAAGGTTGGTCCATGCCAAATCACCTGAAGGAATTCAACACTCTTGGTAGCTAAGAAAATTTGGTTGATATGGTACATGGTAATGAGAATAAAGTCACTATCTTAGTATGTTCTTTACCAAGAAGCTAGGATGGAGTTGTGATGACCAAAACATTAGTTTTAGACAAAAGAAAATTAATTTTCAATGATGTTGCAACTAGTCTTCTAAGAGAATATACTAGAAGTCCAAAGAAAAAAAACCTTCATCTGGTGATTCTTTAAACATGGTCAACACAAAAAATAGGGGAAGATATCATGATAAAGGCAACAATAATAGCTAGAGAAAATCTAAATCTGATAAGAGCTCAAACTCAAGGGGTAAAAATGCAAAATGTTGGTTTTGAGAATGTTGATTATTGATGTTGCTTCATCATAGCCTTGAGAAGAGTTGGGCTCAAAACAATTCTAATGTTCCACACTTATTTGAATTAATGTAATAAGGCAGGGAATGTTGAAACATTATATTTGTTGATAGTATAGTATATATCGTAATTAATATAAATATTTTTTTGTTGAGAGTTAATTGATTGGAATAGTTTTACATAGGCTTTTTTAAAAATAAAATAGAATGTGATTAAAAATGTAAGAACTATTGTATTGTTCATATGCACATGAATCTCAAATTAATTTATTTTTCCTCTAAATTTTTATTTGACCTTCATTTAAAAATATAACTAGATCTATTTTTGATCTTATGGATAGGCCTTAAGAAAAAATTACATATCATTGGAAAAGAGTGGAAAATAGTAATACTTGGTACAAAAATAGTGAAAACAATAGTGTTGTACTTGTGAAAGTTGTGAATGTGAACTCTAAAATGAAATCACTATAAATATTAATAACATAAATAATGGTTACCACATTGACTTTTCATTAGGGATGAAACAAATTAAGGGTGATTGTATAATGCAAATATTCCAAATAGGTTATTCCTCATTTATCTTCTAAGAATTTAGCTCATCTACTTGTAAATATTAAGCATTATGTGTTATTATCAATGAGAAGAATTTTTTTTGGGTCTTTAAGCCTACATTGGCCCATAATTATAGGATTTTTTTTCCTAGTCATTTCAAAGTTTGGTGGTCTCACTAGTTCTCAAAATGGCGCAAGATTAACAATACAAAGGAAGATGAATCTAGAGGGACATACTAACTTAGCAATTGAGTTCCTAAGAAGATTGGAGGGGAAGTTATAAATGTGCATTAGGTTTACTTGGTAGGTTGATCTACCAAGCTTAATATAATTTTTAGCATAGCATTGATAGTTTTTCTAAACAACACATTCTATGACGAATATTAATCTTGGCTGACACTTAAATTGATATATTTTTAATTTTTTTTTTAATATCTAATTGGTGTATGAAGTGTGGATAGTTGACTTGTCTCAACTTTTGTATAAATTATAGTAATGTCTTCTAATATTAAAGAACATCCTACTTTGGCTTCTCTGAACATGTTATTTGGAGAAAATATTGTTGAACAAAAATATTTATATTATTCCTCCAGGCAACCTTCCAAATGCACACAATTTATGTATATTTTTAAAAATGTATGATCATTAAATTAATAATTAATAATTAATAATTTTATTGTAATAATAATTTTTACTATTATGTTTCACATTTTAAATGGAAATTTAATTAAAAAAAGATCACACGTACATAATTGAAATCTAGATTAAAGTAGAGTAAATGATTTTTAAAAAGAAATACACTTAGTTTTACTTAAGAAATAGGGTTTCTTTTCCCTCTAGTTTTTAAAATTAGGTTTGAATGAGTGCATTGAATCTTTCTTTTATAAAATGAATTTCTATTTATTATTGAAATTAATTTTATTAAAAGAATATATAAAAATATAAAAATTTAAATTATATTAAATATTTAAGAATTATTATTTTTTGTTTTTATTATGCCTATATTTTTTAACTTAACTATTTAAGAAAAAAAAAACATACAACTATTTACAAAGACCAAAAATAAATAAATATGACAACTAACAAAAAAAAAAAAAAAACTGAAATGGATTAAGATATATTCTTGTTTAAATCTATATCTTAAACATTGTATAACCTAAATCGAATATTCTTAATAAAACACTTCCTCTTGAGTTGTTTCATTGTGTGAAAGAAGAGTGTGATCAAAAGCCTAAAGTTTTTTATATGGTGGAGGAGGAACATTGAGAGTTATTTTGGTGTGTCATAAATAAAACACACAAGTGGAATCATCTTATCTAGTCTCAATATAATATGAGTATTCTAGAAATTTGGTGATCAAGAATTAAGAAAGGGACTATTCATGAAAGAAAGAACGAACATCATCCAAGATTAAGAAGTTTGTTTCACAAACAAAATAATAAGATTGCAACCATTTGAAATTGATAGAGGAAATGGTGTTTCAAGCTACAAAAGATAAAGGTGGAGGGAGATTTTTTGAACTAGTAGTCATCATTTCAATTAGATCTACTAGGTTAAGGAAGATGACAATTGAGAGACAAAAGGACAAGTTGCGACAAGCACCCGATAGCAAATTCAAGAAATACTATTTATTCCTAAAGGAATCTCCCCTGGAAAAATAACATTTCTATTTAGTTTTCTAATGTTATAGAGCATCCTCTAAAATCATGATGTGCAAATGTGTGCAGAGTCAATACCACAAAAGTAGTGGAAATTTGAGAGCCACAAGGACAAGTTGAGGCCAAGCGTCTAGTAGTAATTTCAAGGAACACCATTTATTCCTAAACAAGCCCCCCTCCAACAAAAGCATTTCTATTTATTTTTCTAGTGTTATAGAGAATCCTCTTAATTCTTGACATGCAAACATGCACAGAGTCAATGCCACATAAGTAGTGGACAATTGAGAGCAACAAGGACAAATTGAGGCCCAAAATCCCCTAGCAAATTCAAGGAACAACCATCTACTCCTAAAACAATTTCCCTTGAAAAAAATATTTCTATTTAATTTTCTAGTGATATAAAGCATCATTTGAATTCATGAATGGAAAACATGCATGGAGTCAATGCCACACAAGCAAAAGATTTTATATTAGGTTTAAAAGTTTGGAGATTTTTGTTCTTGACTTTCGGCCTACCAGTTTTTATTGATTGTAATGCATCAAGAGTCTCAATAACCATAATTTTTTCACAAATAAACCAGTTAAATTATTTTAATAAATAAAAATGAATAAATTTTACATATTCACATCGCAAAGTTTCTCCATTGGTCAATGAAGAGTTTGCTAAGATGACTTAATTTAGAAGGAAAACTTGACATAATGCAAATGGAGTGTCTCTGCACATTTCTAATCACACGTATAGGTGTTGTTCAGAGCTTGAGTAACTTTATTCATTTATCCCTCATTTTCTCAAAGCATGTCAATTGCACTTTCAACAATAACTTGTCAAAATCACCAATGTGAAATGCCTCTTGCATGGCCTCCCCATCAAACAAATTCTAGCAAATATTCCACAATATAGAGATTGCTAATTCAATGGCTAATATTGACAACCCCTAGTAGAGTTAAAGTGTGAGCATAAGAAGCCAATTGACCCTCTGTACATCAACAAAGAATATCCAACACCAAAAAAACCCTTTCATAGATTGTCTAACCTCCCTCTACAAGTATCTCCACTAGTATTGGATAGCTTCCACCTTCACTAACTTGCACCCATGTCTTTGCCTCAAGGAAATATTGTATATAATGACCATGCTTGACTTTGTGTTGGTTGGATGTGTATAAGAAGAAAAAAATTTAAGGACTTGTATGATTTATTGATTCAATGAACACCAACTCTTACAACTTAATTAGCATGCAAGGAGCACAAACCCCTATTTACATAATACAACTAATGTAATATTAAAATTATTGATGCTCTCACAAATACATTCACAACTCTTTATACATGAGATAAAGAACAATTATAAGGCATTTAATGGATAAAAATATAGATACAATTCTTACATATAAAATGATAGAGACACACACTAGATTTTCTTTTTGCATGCCTACATTTATAGATGAAAGATGGAAATTATATGATTTATTTTATGATTGATATTTTATTTTTTGATTTACAATTATTTTACAAATAAACCAAACAATAATTCAAAAAAAAAAAAAAAACCAAACTTTCAGTCTTAGTATTTGTCACCTTTGTTTTTGATTAGTAAGAGGTCGAAGCCAAGGTTAATCATTATTATTTGTTGTGATTAATTATTTTGATTGTTGGTTAAGTGTAAGTAGATTTGAACCCAAGACCTCCCAATTAAGAGGCTCACAATTTACCATTGTTTTGTAGGTTGTTGCCTGTATTTGTCACCTTTGTTACCCTTTGTTAGGGAAAAACAAATACAATTGTTCAAGTGAATCATATTTCAGAAAGCTGAAACAAAATTCGAAACCAAAATTTTGTTTAGATTAAAATAGAACTCTATTTGAAATATAACTATTAAATGAGTTGACCCAATTTAGAATTTCAAGATAAACAAACAATCTTTGCACATTAAACCCATTTAGGGTTAAACCAAAATAAATATTTCAAAACAAAGAAAGTTGTCTTCAAGAACTACCAAACTTAAAAGGGTTTGTATATATGTAATTAATCAAAGAGCTCAACTCTTTCTTTACTATTACATAGGTAACCACTTTTAATTCAACCAAATTGTCCAAGATTTAGAAACTTAAATGAAATTCTTATCAAACCCACTTTTATTTTCTTAACCAAAACCAAATACCTATCAACTTTCATTGTTTAAGCCAAGAAAATTGTAGTCTGAATGAAGAGTACCTTTGCAGCTATAGTGAGCAATACACTTTTCCATGATGATCTCTTTCTCCTATTTTGATTATGGTGTTAGAATGATTTAGAATAGCTCAGTCATCACTGTGTAGCTTGACACACACTGTTCTATTTTGTTTGACATCAACTGGCCGACTCAACCATTACCATGCTTGACCAATACTAACAATTTCTCCTTCAACATGCTTTCTAATAATTATCACTTAGCTTATATTGTGTGTCTAACTTCTTCTTAAGATCCTTAGTCTTCTATTTCACTCACATCATTGACCAACCAATATTGATACTCGATCAAGCTTAGAGTTCAATTCAACTCTTGTCACTTCTCTCATACATCAATTTCAACTATCTTCTTTGCTTCATGTATTGATTAAACAACACATTATCTTGTCAATAACTAAATTATCAAGTGTCCATTGTATTTCTATGATACTTAAGTTCTCTTAGTAAACAACATCACTAGCTCACCTTGCTATCTCTTCTTTTCAAATTCTCTTCATGAATCAAATGATATGACCCTCTACATTGTTAGTAAATGTCTCTCCAATAGATTTGACATCAACAAAAACATAACAATTTGTTCCAATTGTAGTTTCCAACAATGGATCACAAGTGTGATCCATAACATCGATGAAAAAATAATCACACAAATGAATCCTGAAGCATACTACTGACAAAAATATATTTGTTTTGGTGAATAATTATGCAAAAAAGCCTTTAACTCCTAGCAAAATCCTATTGTTTAAGTTACCGTGAAGTGAGCTCTGACATAATACAAACTCAAAATGAAATATGATGAAAAACCTTATCAAATGTGGAGTTCAAATCAACTATGGTGGCAGCCCTGTATAGGGATTTTAACAAAATGAGACAGCATATATTCCCCTTTGCTTAATTCAAACAATTTCCAAATAATGTTTTTCAAATCTTGAGATTCGCCCACTAAATCACACCATGTACAACTAGGTCATACCACATGGCTCCAATATTGTATTTACCATAGGCTAATACAATTGTAATCACTTGTTCTTAACTCATTATTAATCCTTTCTATCTCAACCAATTAGATGTAAGTATTTTTCTTTTTAATGTTTATTTTTTTGTTTCTATTGTTTAAATATTTAAAAAAAAAATTCTACAAATTTTAAAATTATTTTATTTGAATTTCATCAACTCATAGATTTGGGGTCTTATAGGAGCAATTTTTCATGAAGCACTATTTGATATTTTAGCATACATTAAAAATAATATTTAATACTATTATATTTGTAGTTTAAAATATATACAATAATTTTTGTTTTGTCAAGGGCCAAAATTTATACATTTTAATTTAGTTTTCCTCGTGATTATATTTGTAAATGAGTAATATTTTATATAAAATAAATATTATTTCCTTTACAAATGTTTTGTCATTCAAATAAGATATATTAAGTAGTTTATTTATTAATTGTAAATATTTTTATGTTGATAAATATTATTTTTTAAATATTTAAATAATTAAAATGAAATGATAATTTTTGAATTTTCTAAATAAAAAATTATAATTTATTATGTAAATTTTTTATCTAAAAATGATAAAATATTAATCAAATATTAATAACTTGTTTTAAATATTATCAACATTTAAAACTTATTATTCTACTTAATTAGACTATTATAACTTACGACAAATACAAGCCACTATGTAGCACTTGTTATCATATATTCATACCATGATCGTGTAATAATAATGCACCACCAAGTAACTCACAAACATCCTGTTAAAAATACATTAAGACAAAACCAAAAATCCAATTAAAAAATACATTAAGACCAAGCCAAACATGGGATGATAGCCATGTGTGGATTGTCGTATAGAAAATAAACCAAAGGACAAACACAAGAGTGTCTGCTTATACCATTGGCATAAAAGGTGGTTTAGTTTCTATTTCATTTTAAGTGGTGAAAGAAATAACACATTGAAAATCTAGAGAAAATATAGTTACACAAGTGAAGAGCTTTATGGATATCTTTCCATGAAGTTTTAGTAAACTATTTGTCTAGATATACCAAAAAAAAAAAACTTTGTTTAAGGAGTGGTATCACTAAAGTGGAAAAAAAGTTAAATGTACTCGGTAAGAAATGACCCTTAATAGGCATCGATGCAATACATACTGATGATTGTGTTAGGCTGAATAAATAAGAAACAAGTATATTGAATGCCCACGAATGAATTGACAGATTCAACACCATTGAATGTTGAATATTTTACCATGAACTTTCAGTGGCCATTGAGTTTAATTTGGAGCTGTCTTTCCACCCTTGGCAGATTAGGTCAAGTGCTTTTTTTTCAATTTGTTAAAAATTGGATAACATATAGATTTTTGCTTGCAATTTTTATAAGAGCATAAAGGTAAAAATAGATACTACCTTACATACATACATACATACATACATACATACATACATACATATATACATATATATATATATATATATATATATATATATATATATATATATATATATATATAGCAATTGCCATGTACCATGGAAGCCATTTTAAAAGAAATCTGGATGATTATGGTTAGGAGCAAGTTATTTCTTTATTATTAAATATAGTTGAATAAAGTTACTATAACATTATTCTTCAACATTTTATATTTTAATTCTACATATGGTGTTTTATTTGAATAACTTTAATTTGTTTTTATTTTAAGGATATTGTTACGTAAAATGTTATAGTTATGAGTAGAGTTAGGGTTAGCATTACAATTAAAATTAGGATTCAGGATAGGGTTAGGGTTAGGGTTACAATTGGAGTTAGAGTTCGAATTAGAGGTAGGGTTAGGGTTAGGATTAGAGTTAGAGTTGGAATTAGGGTTAGGGTTAGAGGTAGAATTAGAGATAGAGTTAGAGTTAGGGTTCAGGTTAGGGTTAGGGTTACAATTAGGGTTAGGGTTAGAATTAAGGTTCAAGTTAGGGATAGAATTAGGGTTATGGTTAGAATTAGGGTTAGGGTTAGGGTTAGAATTAGAGTTAGAGTTAGAGTTAGGGTTTGAGTTAGAGTTATAAATAGGGTTCGAGTTAGAGTTAGGATTAGAATTAGAGCTAGCATTAGGGTTAGAAATAGAGCCAAGGTTAAAGTTAGAGTTAGAGTTAGGGTGAGAGTTAAGGTTAGAATTAAGGTTAGGGTTAGAGTTAGAATTTAGAAATAGGGTTAGGGTTAGGATTAGATTTAGACTTAGAGTTAGGATTAGGGTTAGGATTAGGGTAAGGGTTAGGGTTAGGGGTATAATTAGAGATAGAGTTAGGATTAGGGTTAGGGTTATGATTAGAGTTAGAGTTAGAGTTAGGGTTATAATTAGGGTTAGAGTTATGGTTAGAGTAAGAATTAGAGTTAGAGTTAGAATTAGAGCTAGTGTTAGGGTTATAATTAGAGTTAGTGTTAAAGTTAAAATCATAGTTAGGGTTAGAATTAGGGTTAGGGTTAGAGATAAGGTTAGCATTAGGGCTATAGTTAAATTTTGGGTTAGCATTAGGGTTAGGGTTACAATTAGAGTTAGAGTTAGAGTTAGAGCTAGTGTTAGAGTTAGAGATAGAGACAGGGTTAGGATTAGAGTTATAATTAGAGTTAGAGTTAGGGTTTGGGTTAGAGTTAGAGCTAGTGTTAGAGTTAAAGTCACAATTAGAGTTAAGGTTATAGTTAGAGTTAAGGTTGGGGTTAGGATTATAATTAGGGTTAGATTTAGGATTATGAATATGGTTAGAATTAGGAATATAATTAGAGTTAATATTAGAGTTAGAATTGGAATTAGAGATAGAGTTAGACTTAGAGTTAGGGTTAGTGTTAGGGTTAGGGTTAGGATTAGAGTTAGAGGTAGGGTTTGAGTTTGAGTTAGAAATAGGGTTAGAGTTAGAGTTAGAATTAGAGTTAGAGTTAGGGTTAGAATCAAAGCTAGCATTAGGGTTAGAATTAGATCTAGGGTTAGAGTTAGAGTTAGAGTTAGAGTTAGGATGAGAGTTAAGGTTGGAATTAAGGTTATGGTTAGAGTTAGGGTTAGGGTTAGGATTAGATTTAGACTTAGAGTTATAGTTAGGGTTAGGATGATGATTATGGTAAGAGTTAGAGTCAGGGTTGGGGTTAGGGTTAAGGTTAGTTGTGAAGAACCTCCTTATAGCAATATCGTGAGAATGCTCGAAATAACAGAATACAAAGTGATAGCAGAACTCAGAATGAATCTACTGATCGCAGGCCACTTCGAGGGGGTAACCTCCTTTGAGCAAGCTCAATATAATAAATTCGTCCGTACCCATCAAGGGCCTCAACCTATTCTTATATACTGAGTACGATCTAGAAAAGTAATACTACCTATGCATGTGGGATAATAAAATATACTCACGGGACGACTTACAAAGCATATGCGTCCAACAACACTACTCTAACAAAATAAACAGAAGGAACACACAGGTTCCTATCATCCCCTCTCCCTTAGAAAAAAGCTTTGTCCTCAAAGCTTAAGGTGTGGAAATTGTTGTTGAATCTGAAGAAGGGGTTCCCAGGTAGCATCCTCTGGTTGCATGCCATGCCACTGAATCAAGACCTCAGAGATGGAGCGAGAGCGAAGCTGGCGAGTGCGCTGGTCAATGATTGCCACCGGCTCCAGGATAATGGATCCTTCCGTATCCATTTCAGGGAGAGTAGTTTGTGCTCTGATAGTGGTACCCAGAACTTTCTTTAGACAAGAAACATGAAAGACTGGATGAATGCGGGAAAAAGGAGGAAGTTCCAGTTTATAAGCAACTTAACCAATCTTCTGCAGAACCTTATAAGGCCCATAAAATTTTGGGGCCAGCTTATGACGCCCTTTCAGCTTTAGGGAGGATTGTTTGTATGGCTGTAGACGAAGAAAAACCATATCCCCAACTTGAAATGAGCGCTCAGAACGGTGTTGATCTGCTTGCTGTTTCATCCGATTACGGGCCATGTGAAGATTATCCTGTAAGGTACGAAGAATCTGATCCCTGCTGCGGAGAACTATGTCAACTGCCTGGACTGGTGAGCTGTTGGGAGTGTAGGGAAGGAGCACTGGAGGTGCCTGACCATAGACTGCTTCATATGGAGTCATTTTAGAGGCAGTGTGGTAAGAGGTATTGTACCACCATTCAGCTAAAGGGAGCCACTTGGCCCACTGATGTTGCTATTCGGAAGTGAAGCAACGAAGATAAGTTTCCAAGCATTTATTGACAATTTCAGTTTGACCATCAGTTTGTGGGTGATAGCTCGAACTCATCTTCAGTTTGGTGCCAGTTTTCTGAAACAGTTCAGTCCAAAAATGACTGGTAAAAGTTGCATCACGATCAGAGACAATGGAAGAAGGGAGTCCATGAAGACGAAATATCTGGTCCATGAAGATTTGTGCAACAGAGGAGGCAGTATAGGGGTGGCTGAGGGCACAAAAATGACTATATTTCGAGAGACGATCAACCACAACCAAGATCACTGTCTTGCCATCGGATTTAGGAAGCCCTTCAATGAAATCCATAGAAATATCAGTCCAAATCCGTGTAGGGATGGGCAATGGTTCGAGCAAGCCAGGAAGGAGGGTCGTTTCACCCTTGTGGCATTGGCAAGTATCACATTCAGCCACCATCTGTTGAATCGTCTGTTTCATCCCTTTCCAAAAGAAGTTTCTCCTTGCGCGCTCATAAGTTTTGAGGAAGCCTGAGTGCCCTGCTGAAGGAGAAGCATGGAGTTCAGAAAAAATAGCCTGATGTAGAGCTGGGTTCTGAGGAAGCACTAGCCGACCCTTGTATCGAAGAGAAGCACCATCCCAAGAGTAATGTGGTATAGCAGAAGGATTATTGGCTAGCTGGTGAATGATTTGAGATAAAGAAGAGTCACTGTCATAGCCCTGCTGAACAGACGCTAACCAATTGGGAATGGGCATAGAAATAGCGGAAAGGGAAGCTTGATTATCAAATGTGCGAGAAAGAGCATCTGCCACAATATTCTCCTTACCCTTCTTGTAGGTGATCTCATAATCATACCCCATGAGTTTGCTGACCCATTTCTGTTGTGTAGGAGAGGATACCCGTTGTTCCAGGAAGTATTTCAGACTTTGGTGATCGGTTCTGATGCAAAAATGACTCCCTAAGAGGTATGGCCGCCACTTCTGTACAGCATGCAAAATAGCCATCATTTCTTTTTCATAAGTAGAGAGGGCTAGATTCTTACCAGAGAGGGCTTTGCTAGTGAATGCAATAGGATGGTCATCTTGCAGGAGAACAACACCCAATCCATTGCCGCAAGCATCACTCTCAATAGTGAAGGGTTTGGAAAAATCTGGCATCGCGAGAACAGGTGTACTGCACATAGCCTGTTTCAGTTGTTCAAATGCAGTCTCAGCAACAGGGGTCCAGGAGAAGGCATCCTTTTTTAACAGAGCTGTCAATGGTGCTGCAATTTTCCCGTAATCTTTGACAAACTTGCGGTAGTAGCCAGTCAACCCCAAAAAACCCCGAAGGCTCTTGAGAGTTTTAGGATGCGGCCAAGTTTTCATGGCATCTATTTTTGTAGGATCCACCCGCACTCCATGGTGTGCAACAATATGCCCGAGATACTCCACTTCCTCCTGGCCAAACACACATTTAGATAGTTTTGCACAGAGTTGATGATCAGAGAGAAGTTGCAAGACAAGCTCCAGATGATGGAGATGCTCAGCCCAAGTTTTGCTATATATGAGGATATCATCAAAGAAGACCAGAATGAATTTCCGGAGGTATGGTCGAAATATGTTATTCATCACTGCCTGAAATGTTGAAGGAGCATTCGTGAGGCCAAAGGGCATGACTAAAAATTCATAGTGACCATCATGTGTGCGGAAGGCAGTTTTAGGTATATCCTCCTCATTAACCCGAATTTGATGATACCCAGAACGAAGATCTAACTTGGAGAAAAAATGAGCCCCATGAAGTTCATCAAGAAGTTCATCAACAACTGGAATGGGAAACTTGTCCTTTATAGTGAGATGATTAAGTGCTCGGAAATCAATGCAGAGTCGCCATGACCCATCTTTTTTGCGAACAAGCAGAACTGGAGAAGAAAAGGAACTGGTACTAGGGCGAATAATACCTTGCTTCAGTAAGTCACGGACAAGTATCTCGATTTCGGTCTTCTGATGAAATGGGTAGCGGTAGGGCCTGATGTTGGGCGGAACACTGCCAGGAAGGAGCTGAATACGGTGGTCCTCTGGACGAGAAGGAGGTAATCCCACAGGTTCAGCAAATACACCAGAATACTTGTCCAAAATGTGTTGGAGAGCGGCAGGAGTGCTAGAGACTGCTGATGGCTGCATCTGAATGGAATGGAGCTGAGCGATGACACCATGTGAATTCTTCTTAAGAAGTTTTTCCATACGGTGTGAACTGATGATGCTGAGAGACCCTGGTTGTAAGCCTTTCAAAGTGTGTTGGTGCCCCTCGGCTGAAAACTGCATCCACAGTTCAGCAAAATCCCAGAGAATGGGGCCAAGAGTGCGTAACCATTGGGCACCCAAAACCACATCACAGCCACCTAAGGGTAAGGCAAACATGTCAGAGCGCATGTTATAATCTCCAATAGAGAGACGCACATTGCGACATTTCCCTTTACAAGGTAAAGTGCCCCCATTGGCAATCATGACTTCAAAGCTAGAGCAGGGATGGATAAAGCAATCAGCCTGTTTGGCTATTCGTGGATCAATGAAGTTATGAGTGCTACCAGAATCAATGAGTATAGTAAGAGGGATCTTCTTGAAGAAACCCTGGACCCGCATGGTTTGTGGAGTAGTGACTCCTGCCAAAGCATGGACAGATATCTCTGGTGGAGCTTCTGGTGAAGGAGGTTCAGGCTGGTGAGGCTCAACCTCATCATCCACTGTTTCCTGAGCATCTACATATTCTTCCAGTTCCGGTGGAGAATCCACATCCAAGAGATAGAGCTTTTGCTGAACACATCTATGGCCCCGAGACCATTTCTCATCACAATTATAACAAAGCCCTTTGTCTCGCCTGACTCGCATCTCTATTTCAGACAAGCACTTGATCGGAGTAGTTCTGGGAGCTGGTATGACTGGAGGGTTGTGAGAACCTGTATTTCTGAATGGAACAAAATTAGATCTGGAGCGTTGTAGAGCACTAATCTTGTCTTCCGCTAACTTAGCCAACCCAAGGGCTTCCATCATTGTAGTAGGTCGAAACATTTTGACTTCTGAGCGAAGTGCATCCTTCAGACCACTGACAAAACAACTACGGAAGAATTCATCAGACAAGCCCTCTGTGTGATTAGCTAATTTTTCAAACTCTGTCTGGTATTCTCTTACAGTGCCTGTTTGACGCAGTTTAGTGAGTGCTCCTGTGAAATAATCAAAGGAACTAGGGCCAAAGCGCTCCAAAATGAGGGTGCACAATTCTCTCCACGTTGGGCCTACATTAGCCTTGATGTACCAACGGAACCATTGAAGAGCTTCATGTTCCAAATGAAAAGATGCAAGGGGGACTTTGTGGTTATCCAAAGTATTATGCAAGCTGAAATACTGCTCTGCCCTATAGATCTATCCAGTCGGATAAGAACCATCGAAGCGTGGAAAATCAAACTTTGGTCCACGGAAATTGCCAGAAGAGGACCCAGTATCTCCTGAATGGTTTCGGCTCATGGCTAACTGCTGAAAGTTAAGACCCAGAATTTTGTCATCTAGATCTTGAAGTTTGGTTTTGAGGGATGCCATTTCTTCTTCCATGATTTTTGCTCCTGTACGCGTAACAACCATAAAGCAAGGTTTTTTTTTTTTTTTTTTTTTTTTTTTTTTTTTTTTTGGAATGGGTAGAAGATGAGAAACAAAAACTTTTTTAGTTACGGCAAACTTGGATTTGGGTAAAACTCATATAGGAAATGGGTGTTCGACGGGTGGTGGGAGACTATCTAGGGACAAGGGAAAAAGAAAAATGAGGGTTTCAAGGGTAGGGAGGCGAAATGAGGCGAACAGTCCAAGAGGGATAAGGGAGCAAAATGAGGAATTGAATCTTGTGGCTCAGTTTGGTGGTGATTGGATGAGAGGTGAAAAAGATAGGGCAAACCCTAAAATTAGATAAATGAGGGATTTAGGGCTTTGATATGTAAAATTTGGGGTTGGGTCGCCAAGGAAGGAAGTATGCGAAATGATATTGCAGACGTTCTGAAGAAGTATGAGCAGAAACAGAAAGCAAACAAGGAAGCTACGACTAAAAAACAGAAAAATTTTTACTTTTTTTTTTTTTTTTTTTTTTTTTTTTGAACAGTCGACTTAGAAAAATTCACTCACAGACAGAACAACTGAAAAGAGTTATTGCAATAACAAGAGATATTAGAAGTGAGAGGAACCTGAAGGCCACGACAGAAAAAAATTTGATGTAATTTCCACCCAGCGAGCCCAAGAGAGTGCTCTAATACTAGATGTGAAGAACCTCCTTATAGCAATATCGTGAGAATGCTCGAAATAACAGAATACAAAGTGATAGCAGAACTCAGAATGAATCTACTGATCGCAGGCCACTTCGAGGGGGTAACCTCCTTTGAGCAAGCTCAATACAATAAATTCGTCCGTACCCATCAAGGGCCTCAACCTATTCTTATATACTGAGTACGATCTAGAAAAGTAATACTACCTATGCATGTGGGATAATAAAATATACTCACGGGACGACTTACAAAGCATATGCGTCCAACAACACTACTCTAACAAAATAAACAGAAGGAACACACAGGTTCCTATCATTAGTGTTAGGGTTAGAATTAGAGATCCAGTTAGGATTAGGGGTAGGGTAAGGATTAGAGATAAAGTTAGAGTTAGAGTTAGGTTTAGAATTAGGGTTAGAGTTAGGGTTTGAGTTAGAGTTAGAGTTAGAATTAGAGCTAGGGTTGGTGTTATAATTAGAGTTAGGGATAGAGTAAGAATTAGAGTTAGGGTTAGAATCAAGGTTAGGTTTAGAGTTAGGGTTAGCATTAGGGCTATAATTAAATTTTGGGTTAGCATTAGGGTTAGGGTTATAATTAGAGTTAGAGTTAGAGTTAGAGTTAGTGTTAGAGTTAGAGTTAGAGTTAGAGTTAGAGTTAGAGCTAGAGTTAGGGTTAGGATTAGAGTTATAATTTGAGTTAGAGTTAGGGTTAGAGTTAGAGTTAGAGTTAGAGTAGAGCTAGAGTTAGGGTTAGGATTAGGGTTAGGGTTAATATTATAATTAGGATTAATGTTAGGGTTATATATAGGGTTAGGGTCATAATTAGAGTTAGAGTTAGGGTTAGAGTTAGGGTTAGGGTTAGAGTTAGGGTTAGTGTTAGGGTTAGTGTTACAGTTAGAGTTAGTGAACTAGGGTTACTATTAGAGTTAGAGTTAAAGCTAGAGTTAGGGTTAGAGTTAGATTTTGGAATAGGGTTAGGATTAGAATTAAAGACAGAGTTAGAGTTAGAGTTAGAGTTAGAGTTAGAGAAAGAGACAAACATAGAGTACTAAGGTGAGAATTATAGTAAGGGTTAAATTTAAGGTTAGAGTTAGAAGTTAGGATTATAATTAGTGTTATGATTAGGGTTAGGATTTGAGTTAGAGTTAGAGTTAGGGTTTGAGTTCAAGTTAGAGTTGGAGTTAGGGTTAGGCTTAGAATTAGGGTTAGGGTTAGAATTAGGATTAGAGTTAGGGTTATATATAGAGTTAGGGGTAGAATTGGAGTTAGAGTTAGGGGTAGAGTTAGAGTTAGAGTTAGAGTTAGAATTAGGGTTAGGGTTAGGGTTAGGGTTAGGGTTAGGATTAGAGTTAGAGTTAGGGTTTGTATTGTTATTGTGGTTAAGATTATTTTTGGGTTTACTACTCCTATCACAATTGATGTTAGTGCTATTATTACAATTTAAGTTAGTGTTATGGTAACTGCCCTCTCTCTCTCTCTCTCTAAATAGACCTGCTAATCTATCTTCCTCTTTTCTCTCTAAATACACCCCATAATATATCTCTCTCTAATATCCAGATACACCCCATTATCTCTCTCTCTACTCTTTAGATACACCCCACAATCTCTCTCACCCTCTCTCTCTCTAGATACACCATCATATGCCTATCTCTACCCGTATCTCTCTCTCTCTCTCTCTCTCTCTCTCTCTCTCTGTGTGTGTGTAGTATAGGAACATCTTTTCTCCATACTACCGTGCCTTTAGAAGGGAAGAACTTCTGAACATAAAAGAACAAACATGTCAAGAGTGAACTAAATTTATAGGGGTTGTTCTTGGATATCTTGATACTTTCCATGTTTTTGTTGAGTTGCTTCAACAATAGATCTGCCAAGCCATAAGATAGATTGTTTATCACCACTTTATAAGCTAAGTACATAGCTTCACACGATACACTATTAAGGCGGCTCAAGCTACATATCTTATGTGCTATAACATGAATTTCATTTTCAGCTCTGCATCAGTCACACTACTGATTTTCATGCCTTTGTCATCCCACTCGGATAGAGTTTTCTTTTTTAGCTCAGCCTGACCTAGGGTTTTGGTGGTTTTAGCTTTGGTGAGCATGAGGAGGCCAGTGATGCGATTAATCATTTTCTTTGTAATCACAATTGGTTTCTCAAGTCATAGTTGACCATTATGTACCTGGCTTAGAATGTATCTAATCTATTTAATTTGAAAACCTTGGGGCATGTGGGGAATATGCATTAAACCTTTGTCTTCCAAATGCTTATGCTCAGGTTTAAGAATTCTATTAACACACAATTCACCTAGGGCATCATCTATTTCTAGGGTACTAATCTCTTGAATAGAATACTTTAAATGAGTGTGAATATCATTAATAAGGAGTACCTTAGGAGGGATTTGCGATTGAGCACTACTTGAGTCAAAGGTTTCTACAACCATGGGCACACGTTTGAAATCTAGTGCTTTCCACTTGACTCCTCGAACCAACATATTAGACCCTCTCTTCACTTTGCTACTACTTGATGCCATTGTACTCGGTAAACTATGAGAACCTTGATAACTTGTTGCAAATTTTCTTGAAGTCACTTGATCATTTTGTAAATTGCTTCTTCATAATAGAACTTAGATTTCATGCTGAGAAATGAGTTTGATTTCATGCTTTTTGTTAAAGCTTTACCATTAATGCTTGGTACGAAGATAGCTGAGTTGACATCATGCTTGACATCATGCTTGACAACTGTCATCCACTATTCTATTGATTACTCAATGAAGACTTCATGACTCAGTAACCATGCGTGTCTTGTTACTCCTGACCTTGCTCAGTAGAGTCCATGACCCAACCTTACTCAGTAGAGAAGGTAACTCAGTGATAACTAATACTGATCTTCCTCAATGATCCTTTTGTATCTTGAATACTTGATTTGGATCTTTTTCACCTTTCAATTGGAACTGTTTGAATGTGATCTTGATAACATAGCTCTAGTTCTCCTTTGGAAACCTAGTTGAAAATGGTGGAGTCACCCACTTCTTGAGTGACATGACCATTATTACTTGGACTAGCATCCTTGGTAGATTTAGGAATCCACGACTAGCATCCTCGGTAGATTTAGGAATCCATTATTGCATCATTTACTTTTGAATGTTATCTACTTTTGCCTTTTTTTCATCTTCAATTTTACATGTGTTCATGCAATTTTTGGCTAGATGACCAAGTTTGGTACAAGTGAAACATCTTATGGCAGTACCTCTTCTCCTCGTGTGATGTTTAACCCAATTCATGCCAATGTGTCCATATTCTCCACAATAATGACATCGACACCAAGTATTGTAATCCCAACCAATTATTGCTTTCACAATCTACTCTGCTAGATTGAATGACTTAGTTTTGCATTTTGATGCCTTGTGACCTTGTTTCTTTCACTTGTGACACTTGCCCTCAAATTTTGGTTTCTCTTTACATTCATTAGACTTGTGACTATGCTGATTGCAATTGTAGCATTTTCCATTAAATTTTTCTTTACCATTACTCCAACATTTTTTGATGTATGATCTAACTTACCACAATGATTGCAAGTAGGTCTTTGATTCCTTTGAGCACCTTGTTCAGAGGATTCACCTTCTTCTTTGTATCCAATTCCTACTTTTCCTTTTTGTCTATAGAGATTCTATTCATTCTATTGAACCATATCTACTTGAGATTTCATCATTCTTTCATTGATTTTCTTTTCAGTGTTTAGGTCATTTTTCAATCTTTCATTGATTTTCTTTTCAGATCTTAGCTCATTTCTTATTCTTTCATTGATTTGTCTTTCTAAATTTAGATCATTCTTTAATCTTTCATTGATTTGTCTTTGGCTCATGATTTTCTCATTTGCATTGGAGATTTGGTCCATAAGATCTACATGCTGAAGGGATTGGTTCTAGATCTCATTGTTTCTTCCATCCATTTATTCTTTTATCTTGTTCCTTTGTTCCAAAATTTCACACAACCTTACTGACTAAATTTCTTGTTATCTTTTTAGTTTCCTTACTTCTTCTTGCAGGGAACCATTCTTCTCTAGGAGTTCTTTGATTGCATCATTTGCTTCATCTGAATTGCTTAAAGGGAAAAATCTTCAATTCTCTCTTCAATGTAGAGATGGTCATTCATTTGATTTGCAAGTTCCTTTTTTCTTTTTAGGGATTGGGAAAGTTGCTCCTTACCTTTCTTGAGTTGTGCAATGGCCATTTCCAAATCCAACCTTTCATTGTCAATTTCCTTATCAAGTTTGAATATTTCCATTATCCTTGATCTTTGCTCAAGTTGTTAAACTTTTCTTGAGAACCACAAAGATCTAATACTAATTGTTGGAAATATTCAAGACTATGCTAGGTTATTGAGAGGGGAGGGGTGAATTAATAACTTCTAAATTTTTTACATTAATCTCAATTCTAAATCCAATAAACCATTTTTCTTATCATATCTGATCTATTTGCATGCATGACAAACTAGAAACATAAAACATTCATAACACTTGAACACAATGATTTGGTGACCCAGAAACCTTCCAAATAGAAAGTAAAACTAGGTTGGGGATGATACCCACAAAACTTTGATACTATAGCATAAAGTTGGCTTGTTAAGGCTTACATTGATCACTTCTAATGATCTACCCTATTAAGAGCAAATAGGATTGCTAGGTCCACCTTGTTAGAGGTTTTACAAATACACAATGAAGTATGCACTCTATTAAGAGATTTAAGAAAGACTGTTAAGTCTACCATGTGAAAGGATTTTGACTGGTTCACCTGTTAGGATGAAACAATAGATCTCTAACTTACAACTAGATTGCTGATAGAGATTACTTAATTGTATTGATCACCTTTCTATGATAGATTTTTCACTGCTGCTCCTTATGTTGATATGGCCTTCATAAATCTATATCTACTGCTTATATTCACATTCTTGCACTTGCATTACATACACATTTCATTCCATACATTCATGTTGGTATGATACAATACATCACATATATATATCAAACCAATTTGCAAAATTACAAAGTCGGCCATCATATAAGTTAACACATATATCACAAAGTCAACCCAAATGAAGACATTCAGGTTCTGAAAACTGACTTAGTGAAGTTCTAATACTCAGCGTCCACTGTCATTACTTGACATCATCATGCACTCAGTAGATTTAGAAGCTCGATCCATACTGATCACTTCAAAGTAGTCTTGAACTCGGTCTGTACTAGTGAATTGGTAGATATTGTGTAACTTGGCATAAGTTGAATCACTTAGTAAACACATAAGCTCGGTTTACACTAGCTTCACATTAGATGAACTATGAACTCAATAGAAACTGTAATGCTTGGTAACCACTGAAATGGTCGGGTTGAATTGCTAGACTGAATTTTCTTGGTTTAAATTGCTGGGCTTCACACCAACTGAATACAATTGGTAACCACTAAAATGCTATTGGAATTAGTCTAGAACACTCAGTTGCAACTGTAGAGCTCTGTGGCTCCTATATTACATGAAAAACATTGTAGATTGTTCAACGAGTTCAATAGCCATACAAAATCTAAATAAGTGTGTGTTACTAATAGAAAGCTTGACTAATATGTCAACATTAATGTCTCAAAGAAGTCAGCAGACAGTTCTAAATTTAAAGCTACAAAAGACTTCTTATAGATTAAAAAGAAAAATACAAGAGTTTTAAAATAAATCTTAACCATCTTAAAGCATCCGTATGCATCTTTCTCTCTACTGACCAACCATTTTCTTAGGCCAAGACACTATTGTAATCATTCAATTTAATCATTTAATTAATTCAATGAATTAAAAAATTAATACAAATATTGTATAGTCTTATTTAATTTCATATTTTAATTATGAAAATTACTATTTATTTTTGTTCATTTTGGCTTATAGAAAAATGGCATGGTAAAAATAATTTTTTTGTCCATCTTAGTTACCATATCACAAAAAACAATAGCATATATATTAAAATAAACTATTATTTCAATGAAAAATAATATTATAATTTACAATTTTATTTTCTAGATGTATTAGAAGTAGAATTTTTTACATATCACGACAAAAAATAGCATATAAATTAAAATAAATAAATTATTTCAATGAAAAGAAATATTATAATTTACAATTTTACTTTCTAGATATATTAGAAGTAGAAATATATTTATATAGTATTATAAAATTATTTTAAAATTATATTAAGACATCTATGTAGATTTAATGATGCAAGGAGACATATGCTAATTTATTTAATTATTAATGATATTCCAATTTCAATTATCCATTCTAAGTTGATTTTAGATAATAATAATAATTTATTTATATATATATATATATATATATATATATATATATATATTCATATTCTAAATAACAAAGTTAGATAACAATCTTACTATCTATAGAAACTCATCTTAATATAGAAAACAAAAAAACAATCAAATTTAAACTACAAAACATAAACATAGATATGATTTCTCATCACCTATATTATATAACTTAACCACCTTTGATATACTAAATTAAAAATTAAAAAATTGAACTCTCCCTCTTTCAATCTTCTTATTCCCATCTCCCCCTAAATCTATCTACATAGTTCTATCATTCTTCCTCTCTGCCTGTATGTTCATCTCTAGTTTTGCACCTCTATCTTCATCACTAGTTTTATCATACACATCATGGCATGAACTTTCTAGTTTTATGACGTCTCCACTCTCCACATAGTCATGACATGGACTCTTGACTTGACAAGTCAAATGACATCACATTAAAAAAATTATAACTAGTAGTCACAAGCTTTTGTGCATGCAACGATTGAGCCAATAGGAGATGAGAATGTAAAATAAGCATTAACTAGATGCTTTTGTACATGCAATGAGTGCGTCAATAGGAGATAGAACTTAAAAGAAAAATGTAGAATGAACATTAAATACATTTAAGAAATTTGAATATTGCTTAAGAAAGATGTTTAATAAATTTAAGATTTTACAAGTATTATTAATTTATACTCATCTTTTATTGACATGTTAGAGACAATAAAAAAATGATTTTATTCCTAAAATAAAAAAATTGATTTTATTCCTAAAATTAAAAAAAAAAAATTCTCAAAATTCTCAAAATTTGATTTTATTCCTAAAATAAACAAATTGATTTTAGTCTTAAAATAAAACCTATTAAACAATATAAAAGGACTCAGCTTTAATACCGTATACTATTAAACTAACATATTTATTTATTTTTATTTAATTATATATAATTTGATTTAAGTATATACATATTGATTTACTTCTCTAAGTTACACTTAATTATTTTACTATAGGTGAGAGTTAAATTTAGGTTTATTTTTAGAGTTACTCTTTAGTTTTATTTGATAAAATCAAAAGCTAATATACTATCTATTTTATATACAAATCTCATTTTGAATGATTAATTTTATGACTAAATTGTGTTAAATAAAGACTTAAAATAAGATTTAAAATTTATTTTTATTCTTTTTAAATAACAATTACTAAAACTTATGACAAAAATCTAAGTTTAATAAACTTTTTATTCTAATTTTAACTTTTACATCCAAATCATTTATATAAACTTTCATTCTATTTCTTTAATATTTTGCATGGAAATAAGCTATTATTCTAAAATCTACACATTCTATTTTATTTATTTTTGCATAACAATTATTAGAATGTTGTGATTTGTTATCTGGATTTGATTGTGTGACCAATTTTTTACATCAACTTTTTAGATCACACTTCGTGATCCATCATGAGGATGCATAGAAAAGAAGAGAAGGAGAAAAGAGATAGTTAGTAGACTAGACTACAAATAAAAAGGTAGGGGGTCGGGGGGAGAGGAGGACGATTGCACACAAAACGAGGACAACAACCAAATAAAGGAAACCCAAAAATCAACCAAGCCAACATGAAAAGGAAAAGGAGCTGAGAGGAGCAAGACACAAAGAGAAGACCCAAGTTAGCAACTCAAAGACCCCAAATAATATAAAATAAAATAAAAATGATGAAGAATTTAAAAAATTAAAAATAAGATAATGGGTGAATTAAAAAAGATTATAAAAAGTTATAAAGTAGAATAATTATTAAAAAATTCTAACATAGAATAAAGAATAATTAATAGAAGAATAATCAAAAGAATTAAATAATTTAAATAATTAATTAATTAATTAATTAATAAGAAGATTGATTCATGATAAGCAGATAAGCATCCACCAGTCCTCGACACAACCTCTCCCCCCTGCCACGTTGATTCCTCTGCCTCCCTCTTGCTCTTGCCATACCCCCACTTCTCCACTTCTGGGCTTTAGACTTCCACCCTGCTCACGTCGAGATGTTCTACCTTTCAGCATGAATGCCAAGACTTGAGTCAATGCTTCGAACAGTGGTGCAATCGCCCGGACAATGAGCAGGTCCAACGTTCATCTTCCTACGGCTCCCCTACCAACCTAGGTATAGAATCTCTTTCTTAGCCTATTCTTTCCGCTGGTTTCATTTATTACTCTGAGCCTTTTGTGTTGTCTCCTTTGTCAAAATCTTGCATGCGGTAACTTCTTTTGTTGCCTCGTCCCCTTCCCCCTCTTTGCCTCGAGCCCCTCCCCCATCTATGCCCCTGATCATTCTTAATATCATCAAGTTAGACAGGGTGCCCCATCCTTCTTCTCCTCCCTTGGTCGGTGGTCGACCCATATCGAGATTTGACCATACTCTTGCTGCTCCTCGGACACTTAACCTACCAATCGTCATTGTGTCACGCCTTGGGCCTTCTCCTCCTCTGTCTACCCTTTGCCATTCGACCTCTTCTCCTCCTCTGCCCTCTCTTGTGCCTTCATCCTCTTCTGTGATGAGTTGGGATTCTAAAATAATGGCCAACTTATCTCATGCCACTCTTGACCCCTTTTCTTTCAACTTTCTCAAACGGGGTATTAACTTTTCATTGTCCCCGTGCTCGGTTCCTCATGTTAACTTCCTCATTAGCATTGAGAATGTGATTCAATCTCTTCCTGCAGTCATTGCTAAGGAAGTTAGACAAGATTGTGCTATTTCTCTCCATCATGCTAATCCTCCCAAGCCTAGCATACCTAAGGCTAAACTCTTAGCCTTCAAAAAGCTTGTGGGCAACAATGACCTTATTATTGTTAAAGCTGACAAGGGCAATGCCACTGTCATTCTTGACAAGGCAAAATACATTTCCAGTATGCTCAACCTTCTTTCAGACACCAATAGCTACAAGGTTGCTCCTCGTAACCTGTGTGCTAACATCGTTATAAAGGTTAAAGCAACTATTTCTAACTCTTCCTTTGAGGCTAATATTAAAAAATGTTTGATGCCCACCAAAGAGGTCACTCCTCAGATTTATGGGGTCCCTAAAATCCACAAAAGTGGTATCCCCCTTAGACCCATTGTGGACACCATTGATTCACCTACCTACAATTTAGCCATCTTCTTGGCCAAGCTCTTGTCCCCTCTTGGTCATAATTCAGACTCCTTCATCAAAGACTCCAATCACTTTGTCCAATTCATCAAGGAGGCGAGACATGATAGAGATGACATTTTGGTCAGCGTTGAGATGGTGTCCCTCTTCACCAAGGTCCCCATTCCTGATTCTGTGGAGTTAGTCAGGCACAAATTCAATGTTGACGTTGCCTCTCTTGTTGAGCTATGCTTGTGCTCCACTTTCTTTTCCTTCCAAGGTGTCATTTATGAGCAAGTTGATGGAGTAGCCATGGGCTCACCCCTTTCTCCAGTAATAGCCAACCTATATATGGAGCATTTTGAGGATATTGCCTCAGCCCCCCTCAAACCCAAGTGGTGGAAGCATTATGTAGACGACACCAATGTTTGTTGTCCCCATGGTCTTGATAGTTTGGAGGTATTTCAAAACCACCTTAACAATTTAGTTCCTTGCATATTGTTTACCAAAGAAGTCGAGTCTGACAATTGTCTCTCTTTTCTTGATGTCCTCATCATCAAGAAACCAGATGGCTCCTTTGGTCATGGTGTCTTTCGTAAAGCCACCCATATAGACCATTATCTTCATGCCTCCTCCCACCATCATCTGAGCCAGAAAGAGGGCATTCTCAAAACCCTAACCTTGAGAGCCCATCGAATTTGTGATGCTGATCACTTACCTCTAGAGCTCTCTCACCTTCGCCAAGTGTTCCTGTGGAATGGTTATTCCAACAAACAAATCTCTAGAGCCTTCCACTAGGCTAGGTCCCATATTATTTCCCTCCGCCCCCCCACCCCCACCTCCCGATCCTACCCCTTTCTTCACCCTTCCCTTTGTCAAAGGAATTTCACACAAGATCTCTAAAAATTTTGTCAAAAAAGGGATTTGGGTGTCCTTCAAGCCCCTTTCCACTCTCATCAGGTGCCTTCCCCTGCTAAAGGACTCTAGGAATTCCTTTATGGAGTCTGGAGTCTATGAGGTTCTTTGCTTGTGTGGCATCTCCTACATTGGCGAAAAAGGTCACTCTTTTGTTACTAGACTCAAAGAACATGCAACAGATATTAGACATGAGCGGGTTCTCAAATCTTCCCTTGTCGAGCACTCATCCTCTACTAAACATCATATCTGTTTAGAGGACACTCTCATTGTTTCCAAGGAGCACAACTTATTCAAAAGAAACTTCAAAGAGGTGGTTGGGATATATAACAAACCGTCTTTACCTCAACTGTGATGATGGGTGGCACTAAAACCATGCTTGGCATCCCTTGTTGTCGTCTCTTTAGTATTCTAGCCCCACCATGTCTTGATTATTCCTTGTCTCCCCTGTTCTTCCCCGCATCCCCACCCCTCTTTGGTTTTTTCGCTCTCTCTCTCCTCCTTGGGGCTATCTTTTCCCTTCCTCCCTCATTCTTGTCCCCTCTCTTGCTCTAGTTCTTCTTGGGCTTCTCAATTTTTCTTGTGTCTTCCTTCTTGTTTCCTTCATCTTTTTCCCCTCCCCCTTGTTGGCCCCTTTTGCCTTTGTGTCCTTTATCTTTTTTCTCTCTCCTCCGTGTCAATTTTGGGGCTCAGGTTGTGGGCCTTCATTCTCGAGTTCTTTGTTGTTTATCTGTTGTCTTATGGGTGTTAGCCCCCTTTATATCTTTGCATATTTATTTGTTTGCACACGCACGCACGCACACACACACACACACACACACACACACACACACACACACACACACACACACACACACACACACACACACACACACACACACATACATACTTTGACTTTCTTATTTTTGTGTACAATCTCATTTTCTTTAACGTATTATTTTTCTATTTTCTATTTATTAATATATCATCTAATTGTTTAATTAATTAACAAAGTTAATTCATCTAATTAATCCATCAATTAATTTTTTAATTCATTATTCCACTTTATAACTTATTCTACTTTATAACCTTTTTTAACCCCCTTATAAAATTCATCCTCTTCTATTATTACTTACCTATTAATTAATTCTTTAGCGTTTCATTATTCTATTATTTTTAACCTATCATCTTATTATTTTTTATTAACTAAGTTATTTAATCAATCAATTGATCATGTATGCATTATTTGTCTTTACCCCTTTTAAATAATTATTCTTTTTTCTTTTTTTTCCCCAACCCCCTTTTTTAATTCCTTCTTCTTTTCTCTCCCTTTGTCCCTTTATTTACTTATTATTTGCTCATTTTTCATTTTACTTTTTATTAACTAACCTTTGTATTATTTCTTTAACGTGTTATTTATCTTTTTTCTATTTATTAATCTATCCACTAATTATTTAATTTATTAACTAAGTTAATTAATATATTTTTATTCTTTATTTTTTATTTATTTTTTATGTTATTTTTTCTTATCTTTAATTCTTTGTCTTATTTCAGCCTTTTTTCAATTTTATTATTTTTTCTTTTTTTTCCCCAACCCCCTTTTTTAATTCTTTCTTCCTTTCTCTCTTTTTGTCCCTTTATTTTCTTATTATTTGCTCTTTTTTTCATTTTACTTTTTATTAACTAACCTTTGTATTATTTATTTTTGTATTATTAATCTATTTATTAATCTATGAACTAATAATTTAATTAATTAACTAAGTTAATTAATTAATTTATCTGATTAATCAACCATTCATTAATTAATTAATTTTTCCACTTTATAATTTTTTTAATAATTTTGTATTATTAATAAATTTTCTAATTATGAATCAATCTACTTATTAATTAATTAGTTAGTTAGTTTATTAATTATTTTGATTATTCATTCTAGTAATTAATTAATTCTTCATTCTATGTTGAACTTTATAAATTATTATTCTACTTTTTAAATTTGAAAAAAGAGGGGTAAAAACTTTATTGATAATTAGAACAACAGAATACAAAACATCAAAGGGCCAAAGCCCCATTGAACACCAAAATCCCCAGTCCCCCAACCACTATAATCATCACTCCCTAGTACCACTATTATCATCAACCAAAATCCTCTCCAAGTCATGACATAGCTCATAGGTCATCTGCTCCCACTCATCAATCTTCCGACCATCTATAGCTTCTGACGCCCATTTTGCCAGACAATCAGTCGCCTTATTCCAATCCCTTAGAATATGGGCATAAGACATTGAATCCATTAAAGAACTAAATTGTATTATCTATTGCACTATCATAGACAACTGCCAGCTAACATCGGAAGTCTTCCTCTCTAGCAACATATTAACTAGGACCTGAGAGTTAGCCTCACAAATCACCTTTCACCATCGTAGAGCATAGGCTCGCTTTAGAGCATATATGGGCATAAGACATTGAATCCATTAAAGAACTAAATTGTAATATCTATTGCACTATCATAGACAACTGCCAGCTAGAATCAGAATATCTATTAGAGAATCCTCTCTAGAATATGGGCATAAGACATTGAATCCATTAAAGAACTATATTGTAATATCTATTGCACTATCATAGACAACTGCCAGCTAACATCAGAAGTCTTCTTCTCTAGCAACATATTAACTAGGACCTGAGAGTTAGCCTCACAAATCACCTTTCACCATCCTAGAGCATAGGCTCGCTTTAGAGCATATAGGATAGCCAAGCCTTCCATCCTATTAATAGTCTGAATCCCTTTATTGGCCGAGAAAACAAAAACCACAGATCCAGAAGAATCTCTTCCAATCCCACCAATCCTAGCTGACCCTGGATTACCCCTGGAGGAACCACCCGTATTAACTTTCAAAAATCCCTCTGGAGGGGGCAGCCGTTTCCCCAACCTTTGAACTTTTTGCTTTGCATGTCTCCCTCTCCTAACACAAGCTTAGGCTGGAGATATCTCATGTATACCAAACCTACTAACCATTTTAGCATCTCCTTTCTCCAGTGGCAACACAATCTCGCTCTTGGCTTCAACAATTTCTTGGATCATTCCCATAATTCTAGTCCAAACCTGTTGAATCCCCATATTTTCACCTCTAAAGATTCTACGATTCCTTTCTAACCAAACTTACCACAACAAGAAGATTGGACCCGCATACCAGGCATCATGCAGGAAGGGAGCCGATGAAGGGGGTCTTCCCAATCTCATCCAAAACTTTGCCAAGGAGGAGGCATGAATGCATGGACATTTCCAAACATCCCACCTTTAATGCCATAATTGCAAGGTGAAGGAACAATGGAAGAATAAGTGTTGTACATCTTCCTCCCCACCACTACAAAGAATGCATCTCGAAGGGCCAAAAAAACCCCTCTTCTTAATATTATTCCAAGTCAAGCACCTGTTCCAAACCAAAGTCCAAATGAAGCAATTGCACTTTTTCCAAGAGAATTTATTCCATACTTTCTTCAACCAGTGAACCTCCCCCCCAACCAATTTTTGAGAGAGCAACTCTTGATACCTAGCAGACACAATGTATACACCCTTAGGACTAGGGGACCAGGCTAGTACATCACTATCCATAAGGGCGCTACAATCATGACCAAAAAGAATGTGATTAAGCTCAGCGCACTCTAGTTCCATCCCAAAGTTAGGCCAATCCCCCGGGTTCTTCCATCTTACTTCCACCAATTGTCCCTGAAGGGAGAAAGATTTAAAGTCACTCACCCTAGTCCATCTAGCTTCACAAAACCTCTGGGACAATAAGCACAAATGAGGATATTGGACAAATATGGGAGGATGGCCATCCCAAGAGTCAAGCCAAAAATGTGCCTCTAACCCCCTCTTACAAATCCAGAATAGGCCTCCCTTTATGAGTGCAACCCCTTTCTTGAGAGTAGTCTAGATCACTGAGCCTTTCCCTGTCAAGCTATACTAGGGAATATCATTCTATGGGATCCCAAAAAAATACTTATGAGACAAAATTTTGGCCCACACCCGATCTTGTTCCACACACCAATGCTAATATAGTTTAGCTGCCAGAGCAGTACTAGATAGCAATGATTGTCGTAGGCCAAGACCACCGATCCTTTTTGGGCTATAGAAAATCTCCCAAGGCTCCACTTAGTTGAAGATAAATTTCTAGCCCATAAGAATTGTCTAGTCAAAGAATCAAGATCCCTAATAAATCTCATCGGTGCCACCTAAATCATACACCTATAAAGAGGAAGAACCTGCACCACAGATTGAAGCAATTGGACTCGGCCAAGAAAAGATAGCCAATGATGAGTCCAATGATTCACCTTGTCATGGAACTTACCCAAAATAACCTGTGATGATTCCCTAGACTACCTGCTAGCTGATATAGGGATCCCAAGGTATAGCAGTGGGAGGCTTCCAATTTGGAACCTGAGAATATGAGCAACTCTTCACTGAATGGAAGGTGGAGTGTTGAAGAAAAAAATTGAAGACTTACCCTCGTTGATTAGTTATCCAACACCTTATGCATATTAGAAGCCTCCCTAATAGTATCTGTGCCCATCAAAGCCGTATCATCCATAAACTTGAGGTGAGATTGAACAGGAAGACTCCCTCCGCATTGCCAGCCCTGAATGAAACCCTCTTCAACATTCCTTTTAAAAAATTGTCCCAAACCCTCCACCAAAAGAAGAAATAGGTAAGGAGAGAGAGGGTCACCTTTCCACAAACCTCGAGAGGCCCCAAAGAGATTAGAATGCTCCCCATTGATCAAAACTAATAAGGAACTTGAAGTTACACAACTCATAACCTAGCGAATCCATTCCTCTTCAAAACCAAAGGCCCCCAAAACCTTCTAAAGAAAGGACCAGTAGACTCTATCATAAGCCTTGGCCATGTCCAACTTGATAAACATAGCCTTCTCCTTGGAATTAGCCAAGGAATGAATAGTCTCAATAGCCCAACAACCCCATCTAGAATCTAACGGCCCTCCACAAATCCACTATGTTCTTCAAAAATTAGCATTGCAAGACACTTTTTTAGCCTCTCAACAATCAACGTAGATATAATTTTATAAGTTACATTGCACAAAGAAATAGGATGAAATTGACTTAACTAATCAGCCTTCTCCCCCTTGAGAATGAGAGAAAGGAAAGTAGAGTTCAAGGCTCGGAGCATTCGCTTATTCTTCTAGGATTCTTGAACAATTGCTAATAAATCTAATTTTATAATATCCCAAAATTCTTGGAAGAATTCAATTGGGAAGCCATCAGGACCAAGTGCCTTCCCCTTTTTCATCTAGAAAATAATCTTCTCCAACTTCCCCAGAGATATGGCACTCATAAGATTCTCTTTCATCTCCAAAGTCCGGGATACAGGAGAGGACCTGGGCCTCAACAACCGAATCCCTTTGCGCTTCTTCCCTAAATAAAGAATCAAAATACTGCATAGCTTCATTCAAAATATCTTGAGTAGAGGAAATAGCCCCCCCCCTATCAGTAACCAAGGATGAAATATAATTACCATGTTGTCTGGCTTTCACTGAATTGAAGAAGAAAGCAGTGTTCTTGTCCCTCTCTTGGAGCCACTCAACTCGAGCTTTCTGTTTCCAAAAGTTTTCCTCTCTCAGCTCCCATTCCTCCAGAGTTTTTAGAGCCTTGGCTTCCTCCCCAAACAAATTCTCTAAAAACCCATCCTCCCTAATCAACTTGGTAATATTGTTCAAATCCACTTGAGCCTCATATTTTTCTTGGAAAATATTCCCAAAGCACTACTAGTTCCATCGCTTGAGCTGATACTTTACATATTGTAGGAGCTTAGCAAAGATATACATTGCTGTTCCAAAAGTAGGCCTACCTTCCTTCCACCATTCGGCTACATAGCCATAAAGGTCTGGGTCCTTGAGCCACATGAGCTAAAACTTGAATGGCAGCTTTTGAGGCAAATGGACTGAAGAAATTACAAGCTTAATGGGCCAATGATCCGAACCTCTCCAATCTAATATCTCAGAATTAGAAGACCAAAGTCCTCCCACCCAAAAATAGGACACCATAAATTGGTCTAATCTTTCGAAAATGCAATGGTCACCCACCCTTCTATTTTTCCAAGTGAATTGACCATTGCTAGGCTTGATATCCACTAGGTTGAGTTCCGACATATTATCTCAAAGCAAAATAGAAGAGGACTCCAGTCTTGCCTTACCTCCCCATTTTTCAGTTAAATCAAGAATAGCATTAAAGTCCTCGGTGATAATCCATGGCAAGTAAGCAAATAAGCTATGAACCAAATGAATATTATTCCAAACCAGAAGCTTACCTTGAAAATCAATAGGAGCATAGACATTGGAGAAAAGGATAGATTCTCCTGATTCAATGCATAAAGCCACCATGGATAAGGAGGATTTGAAAGAAATCCACGACACAGGTTGGATCTTCTAAGGGTTCTAGAGACATGCCACACCCCTTGAAGATCCCTGGGCCCCAATGCATTGCCATTGGCTACTTCTCCACAATTTAGGTACCATACCCATCATACATTCCATAGAAACTTTAGTCTCTTGAATAAAAAGAACATCAGAGGAATGATTTCTAATTAATTCTTGAACAAATTTTTTGTGTAGGGCCACTGTTCAAGCCCCTAACATTCCAAGAAATAATAATCATTTCAGAGGAGTTGAGAAATGGGAATCTACGGTCTTAACAGAACCTGACTCCACCAAAGTCTCCCCTATCATCTTAATCTTCTCCAAGTCCTTCTTGCGCCCCATTTTAATATTTTTCTCTGAAACACTCTTCCTACCATCCTTTTGGAGAATGACCAAGTGAGAAGCAGATTTACCTCGCTTATCTGTATCTGAAGCTGTAGTCCTTGCAGGAAGAGTTATGTCCTCCACCCCCTGACCCAAAACAACATTCGGCTCTAAAATCCTCTGAGTCCTTGTTTATTCCTCCATGACTATAGGCATGGCAGATTCCATCTGAGATACAAAAGGAGGGATGGGAGAACAAATCTCACGTCTAGACTCCCCCACCAATAGTTCTACATTAATCAATTCTGGGTTAACTTCTTGCTGACCCAATTCATCCAAGACCTCAAAGCTATTAAACATATCCTCATCTTGTCTCTCCATTAAAGTCCTCTTTTGACCTCTATTAAAATTTTGAGCCTTAACCTGAACAAACCCCTTAGCATCCTTGCCCTCGCCTGTAGCTGACTTCTTCCCCTTATCAATACCAGAAGTGTTATGAGGACGAGGCAGAGGTTGTTGCTCCATTGACTTGGCCTTTGGCCATCTTCTCACAAGATGGCCATATTTGTGACAAAGAAGACATCAGAAAGGAAGAGTCTCATAGTCCAGCTGTTGCACCCAAGAATGTGAGCCCGCACACATTTCCACTACGTCTGGCAATGGTTTACTCAAATCAAGTTCCACACAAATTTGGGAAAAAGTCATCACTTTCTTCCCCAAGGTTTGTGTAGAAGGCCCCACCGGCTTTCCTATCATCAATGCAATCATATGAAGAACATCCTCTCTACAACATTCAATTGGAAATTTGGGTAATCAAACCCACATCGGGACTCGATTTGGAAGCTCCTTGGATGGATTAAATCCTCCATGCCATGGTTTGACGAATAGTCCAACCTAGTTATAAAAATAAGGCCCATCCTCAAAAACCCTATTACGATCAGCTAGACAGTTGAATGTAACCATGGAAAAATTGTTTGCAAGCATCGTGACCTCCATTTCGCCCTTTGGATCCCACACTCTCCATGCCCAATTCGCCAAAAATTGAAGAGAAACTCTCAAACCCAAAAACTTGCAGTACAACGAATGTTTAGAATAATATTCGACATCCTCAGTGATCATTTCAAAAGGAATAACCAATTTGGGTCTCTCTTTATAGCGCTCGAGGCATCCATTGATCTTCATGATTCGTGGTCCCCCAGGCAAGCTCGAATTTGTAGCATCTAAATTCTGAGAAAATAGGGCATTCTCAAAAACCCTAGCCTCATGTCCCAACATACTCACATCCACCATATCATGCGTTTCTACCATAAGTAATGCCCTAGATGGCTCACCCTTCGCCATACTTCCCACTCAGCCCTGGTCAATCCACAATAGTGGAATTAGACCAGGCCCTCACATTGACCCTCGCACCATTCAGTAATAGCACAACGTCCACACCAAACTGACGAACCAGAACTTGCAAAAGATAGAACTCCCCTCCCCACGTAACAAAATTGTCCCCTTCCCCTGTGCACGCCTAGTCATAGTAGTAAAGAGCTAGGGCACGACTGCCCTAGCTCAGTGAAAAGTTACAGAAGCCCAACGCCAGCCATCTCCTTAATAACTTTTTAAATTCATCCATTATCTAATTTTTAATTTTTTAATTCTCCATATTTTTTATTTTTTATTTTATTTTATTTTATTTGGGGTCTTTTCTCTCTCTAATCTATTTAATTTTGTATTATTAATAAATTTTCTAATCATGAATCAATCTTCTTATTAATTAATTAATTAAGTTATTTAATTCTTTTGATTATTCTTCTATTAATTATTCTTTATTCTACGTTAGAATTTTTTAATAATTATTCTACTTTATAACTTTTTATAATCTTTTTTAATTCACTCATTATCTTATTTTTAATTTTTTAAATTCTCCATCATTTTTGTTTTATTTTATATTATTTGGGGTCTTTGAGTTGCTAACTTGGGTCTTCTCTTTGTGTCTTGTTCCTCTTAGCTCCTTTTCCTTTTCATGTTGGCTTGGTTGATTTTTGGGTTTCCTTTATTTGGTTGTTGTCCTTGTTTTGTGTGCAATCTTCCTCCTCTACCCCCAACCCCCTACCTTTTTATTTGTAGTCTGATCTACTAACTATCTCTTTTCTCCTTCTCTTCTTTTGTATGCATCCTGATGATGGATTGCGGAGTGTGATCTAAAATGTTGATGCAAAAAATTGGTCACAAAATCAAATCCAGATAACAAATCACAACATTGATGGATTGTGGAAATCTAATAGCTCTTAATTATTAGAATTTTAAATTATTAAATTTTGATTTTACTTGAATTTTTTAGGGAACTTTGAATTATAAAATTATAGTCACAACAAACAAATAACTTATGGCTGAAATATTTTTCCATCTTAATCCATAATTTTAAAATACAAAAAATTGTTTTCTTGATTTATGAAATAAAATAAAACAAAAAAGAGAAAGAAAAGAAAAGAAAAGAAGTAATATATAAATCATATAAAAAATACTCATAAATCCTAATAGCTATAATGACTCATGATTTAAACTATATAATTTTTCATTCTTTGAAATTCAAGTTCAATAAAATTGCTTAACAATATTAGTCTACTATTTACAAGGAAGTAAATTTCTTTACTTTGATAGAAAATCTAGAAAAGATATGTTAAAATAGAGTTTTAATTAAAAATATTTACTTTAGGTGAGAATAAAATTTATGTTTATTAGTTAGAGTTACTATTGATTTTTATTTAAGATTTAATTTATTTTAAAAATATTTTCAATAATTAATATCATTATTAAATTATGCTAAATGAAGATTTAAAATAAAATTTTATATTTATTTTTCATTTAAAATAAAAATTACTAAAACTTATAACAAAAATGTTGGTTTAAAATTTTTTATTGTAATTTTGACTTTTACATGCAAATAATATATATAAACTTTCCTTTATATTCCTTTAATATTTTGTATGCAAATAAGTTATTATTATAAAATCTATACTATGAAACAACTTTTCATTCTATTGTTTTTTTTTTGCATAACAATTATTAGAGTTTTAAAGTATTAAATATTTATTCAATTACTTAGATTTATTAGAGAGCTTTGATGAGGTAGCTAAAAATGACATAAATATTTTATATTTAAAACTATATAATCACAACAAACAAAGGCCTTATGGATGAAATATTTCTCTATTTTAATTAAAAAAATTTTAATATGACATTATTTTCTTGATTCATTAAAAAAAAACTAAAAAAAAAACTTACATCTATGAAAAGAAAAGAAATAGTAATATGTACATACTAGCAATCACATATTTTTGTACATGTAACGAGTGGGTAGATAGGAGATGCGATTTAAAATAAAAATGTAAAATGAGCATTTAAGCATAAATATTATTTAAAGTTTAAATTTAAAAGATCATAGAGATGAATTTTAAAATATTTTAAGAAATATAAATATTAATTTAAATCATGTTTGAGATATTTACAAATATTACTAATTTATGTCATGTTTTATTCTAAATAGAGTATTTTTATTGTGTCAAATATTTTTTCATTTTAATTCAAACTTTAAAATATACCAAGTTGTTCCCTTGATTTATCAAAACAATACAAAGGAAAAACTTGAATATGTGAGAAGAAAAGAAAAAGAAATTTTAAGAAAAAGATAATTTTTGGTTATACAATATTAGCCCACTTTTGGTAAGGATAGGGAAGTAAGATAGAAACTCCAAAAAAGAAATGATAAAATAGAATAATATATGTATACAAACAATTAGAATTAGATATGATATTTTAAAGAGAAATATAATGAAAAAGAAAGTTCACAACTTTGTAGGTACTAATTTGGAGTACGAATGCTAAATTCAAGGAAAAAAAAATAGTCATAAATAATAAGAACAAATATATATAATTTTAATAGGTTCTCATATTTTCACATTAAATTCATATTTTTTCTCATCTTAATAATTTATGTAAGAGGAATTCTAAAGTTATGAGAAGGGAGGTAGAAGTGTACAACATCAAATATAATTTACAATCGCAAACTAAACATGGTTGAAGATATCACCATTTTCCTTACATAGCCCACTAAACTTACAATGGCCAAAGATAAAATCATGGATAACTTTATTAGTTGAACTAAGATGGTTGAGAAGCCCACATTGTTCTATTCCTGACCATACATTTTGATTGATTCCATCAAGTAAAAGAGATATGTAGCATAGAGGCAATAAAATCTTGCCCACAACTTCATTGCAAAGTGTATCTATGGATGTACAAATACAAGAACCTTGCACGAAGTAATGAACATTAGATTTCCCAAAACTACCCTTACATGCAATCATTGTCTACACTACATACATAAAACCATGAGCAGTGAATGCAAAGTTGTAGTAAACCACTAAATTGTTGACAAACATGAACACCATCTTGTTCTATGTAGTAAGTTGTGAGCTCATTTCCCACATTATGCAAATAAAGAGAGATAGAAAGAAGGTTGTGTAGTAGAAAATAATGAAAGGTTAAAAAAAGTGATGAATATAAGAAGAGGGAAAGACAAGGCAAGTTTTCCAACACATTTAGAATAAGAAGAGGAAAGTTTCCAAAAGTTATTTTAGAAACAACTAAATACATATAGAATTTTCCTATATTAATAGCTTATCCACTAGTTACAAAAAGTGCAAGATTAAATTGCAAAAGAAAATATTATATTTTTTTAATGAAAAAGGTGAAGACTAACTAGAAAATATAATTATTGGGGAAGAGTCTTACAACTTTTCTAAAAACAAAATACATTTCCGAGAGCAAAGCTCCCACATAAATACTATCAGCTTAAATATAAAGATATTCATAAATCTGAGCGTTAGAATGACAAATGGTTTAAATTATATAAATTTTTCATACTTGAAAATTCAAATTCAAGAAAATTGCTTAGATAATATTAGTCTACTATTGATAGGAAAATAAATTTCTTTACTTTGATAGAAAATCCAAAAAGGATATGATTAAATAGAGTAACAAAATCCATTCAAACAATCAAAATTAGGTGTGATATTTTAAAGAGAAATATCACATGAGAAGAATATCAATAACTTGGGATGTAAAAGAGAGATTTGTAGGTAACAATGAGAGACTTTTATATTCAATTGACACTAATTTGGAGTACTCTGAATTCAAACAAATAGAAAAATTGGGGACCATTTTACTTCTAATTCATTTTCTAATTTACAAAATAGATGTACAATATATGTTTGAAAAGAAAAGAAAGAAGGTACAACACAAGGAGGTGATGAAGCATCCAAAGGAAAATAAACTAAATTGCATCCATCTGCACTCATTTATTTTAAGAATAGAATATCAACTCATACTAGCAAATAAAATGATGAGGGGATTTCAAAGAACTCTACTAACCAAGAGAAATTTGTATCTTTCCTTCTTCCAAAACCCTTTAATGACCCATTTATAGAAAGCAAGACAAGTTTCTAAACAAATGAAGAATAAAAAAAAGGAAATTTTTTTTTTAAGTCATTTTAGAAACAATTAAATTCATAGCAATTTTTTAATATTTTAATATCTTATCCACTAATACTTACTTTCACCAGAAAAGATAATTATCTAGGAAAAGTCTTACAACTTTTTCGGCACAAAATGCATTTTCGGAAGCAAAGTCTTAGATAAAGCCTATCGGCTTAGTAATGTGCACATAGATGTTTTTCAAGAAAAATTTAAAAATTAGAGTTTAGTAAATATAGATATGGATTTTAAAATATTTTAAGAAATAAGAAATTTGATTTAGAATATATAAATAAGTGGAAATATAATATTGTGTTTCTTCCCTTCACATGTCAAATTTCAATTTTATAATTGATCATTTTTGTTAAAATTGAACCATTTGTATGTAGTTGTGCAAGCTTTCTAGTGAAGTACATACATATTCTTTTTGTATATTTTATTTTAATATATGTGTGCAACATCTTAAGTAAATCATTTAAGTTTTGTTTGAAAATACATTGAAATCTATTAAAAACATAAATGATTAAAAAGTAAAATTATTTATTTTCCTAATGAATTATGTAAACTAGATAGTTTTTACAATTAAAAATTATTAATTTTTTAAATTTGAAAATTATTTATATCAGTTTATAAATCACACATAAATATATCCTTAAATATTACTTTTTTTTCAAACATTAGATCTGTAAGGTAGAATTTGCAAGTTGAAATATTTTTATTGTTATTATTATTATGATGAAATAATGTGTTTATTTTAGTATCATGTTTATCTTAGTCAAGAAAATGTTGCTATGAAAATTTTAGGAGAACTTCAATGATGAGTTTGATTATGTGAATATACTATACATAACCAAATCTAAGAGAAAATTATTTTCAACAAACTCGATAAAACAAGAGTAAAACAAAAATTAGTTTCAATAAACTTGATAAAACAAGACTAAACCGATGGGATAAAACAAAAGTAAAATGAATGGGTAAAACAAAATGAACTAAATACAAGTAATGGTCTTTAATGTTGATGACCACACCATTTATTTTGAAAGCAAAGATGCAACCCATGTCAAATATTGCCTAAGGAAGTCTTCGAAGTCTTCAAAATTTTCCAAGTCCAATCCTTCCATGACAAAGAAAATGTATTCTATAAAACAATGCAAAATATGAAAGTTTTCAGGTTGGTTTTTCTTTGACAAGCTCTCACACACATTAAAGCTGATCATGATGAAAACAAACTTGAAACAGATCCAAAAAAGCTTTTTTTTTAAAGATTTAACCATAATCTAAAAGATGATAATGTGCAAACAAACAAAACAATCATATTACGCGATACCATCAATCAAATTAAGATACTAAAAAACTAATATATTACCAACACACTCAAGTGATAAATTAGAAAGTTACACTCGCTTTCTCAAATAAAAATAAACTATAAGAAAACAATGATTTTATTATTGAAGATTAAATTTGATTTTTGTAATAATTACAACAGAATTTGAAAAAAAGTAACTGAAAAATAAAATTTTGTAAAAAGTCTAATAATTTTTTCAAAAAACTAATTCAAACAAGCAAACCTCCCACACACAATAAGCCTATCGACTTAAATAGTGCCTACGACTTAAAGATATTAATTTCGGCAGCTTAAATATGTAGTGCGTACAACTTAAGATATCAGTTTTGTGGGGTGCGGTCGGTCCCGCACAACTCTTGGGCTTTATATTGATTTTCAGTTTTCTTCAACTCAAACGTTTTCCAAATCTCTTGTTTTTATCGTGTATAATTAATTACAACTAATTGGATTCGGAGGCGGACTCGGTCCCAAGCGGGTTGCAGGTTCTATATTAGGGTTTGATTTTGTGTTTTTTCGGCCTATACTTTTTCGTTCAAAGCTAGTGGATATTACCCTCGATTGTAATGCCATCAAGAATCTCATTAACAAGTATGTAAATTGTGGAAACAGATCAAATTGGATTGTTCTAAAAAATAACCCCCTAATAAATTGTTCATATTTACATTACACGGTCTTCACATTCGTGAACGAGGAGGAGGTCGATAAGATTTCTGAATTTAGAAGGAGCGCTTGACATGAAGCAAGTGGAGTGTCTCTGCGCATTCCCAATCATTTGAATAGGGCTGGGAAAGCTTGAGCAACTTGATCGATTTATGTCTCGTTTGCTCGGAGCATCCCATCTGCACTATCAACATCAACTTGTCCAACGCACCCGCCTGCAACGCCTTCCGCACGGCCTCCCCATCACACGAATTCTGGCATATATTCCACAATACCGAGACTGCCAATTCGGTGGCCGTTTCGGACACTCTCAACATCTTCTTAACAATCACAGGCAGTGTCAAAGCGTGGGCAGAAGCAGCCGCCCGGCCCTCCGTGCAACAGCAAAGGGTGTCCAGCGCCAACAGTGCCCTCTCACAGATGCTGCGATCTGAGTCAACAAGCATCTCCACCAGCACTGGAACGGCCCCCGCTTCGGAGATCTTGCTTCTGTATCTCTGCCTCATAGCAATGCTGTATATGATGGCCAGGCTCGATTTTGTGGCGGCTGGGCATATGAGTTCTCTAAGGAGCTGCACCAAACCCTCTGCCAATCCCTCGCTTTTCCCAATCGTGTCTCTGTATTTGGTCTTAGATACCATTTCCCGAAGAATTGTAACCGCGCCGTTCTTTGCCTCGGGATTGCCCTCTTTAAGATTGTTCACAATATAAGAAACGGCGTCAGTCGAGGCAAGCGAATCCATGGCCTGGGAAGACAGAGGCAAAGTCATGGTCATAGCAACCAGAGCCTCTTCGCACAATTCTACCGACTGTTGTGAGTGATTCAAAGCCTGAGCGCTGTGCTTGGCAAAAAGGAATGCGAGAACAGAGGACGCATTTGAGGAGGCGATGCATCTTTTATTCCGCTCGCTTTCCCTGCACAAACGCCTCAATTTCCCGATGGATTCTTTCTCTCCGCACGAGATCTCTGCCAGAATTGCATTGAGGTGGGCTGGATCGAGAGGAGCTTTGGGCGTAGGGATTCTCTCCACGCCTCGCCCGCCGTTGGCGACGCACCAGTCCTGAATTATTCGACGGAGAGTATGATTCGGGATTGTATCTTGTGAATGAAGAATCTGATTCGTGACGGGGCAGACATTGTTGCCGGCATCTAACCACGTCTCGATGCTCTGCCGATCGTATGTGATTCCTGTGCACAAAATGACAGGATCCTTCATCAGATCCAGCGAGATGGGGCATCTCAGATAGCTGGGCACTGTCAATTCAACATCGATAATTCCCTTCATTGCCTCGAATACCCAAATATAAATTTGCTAGTTTTAATTATTTGCTTCGAGCTGCGTGGATATCTTATACCGAAGATTTGTTTCTCTCTCTCTCTCTCTATATATATATATACACACGAACGAAAACTGAATTGGGCGAACACTTTCGTCAAAGAGGAAATTAGAAGTAAACGCGGTGCAGGCGAATCGGTCCGTTCAAGCGAATGCAGGCCAACGACCTGGTCTGGATTGACTAATAAATCAACTCTATGGAACGTTGAATCTTTGACTTGGACCGTCCGTTTTATAGGTTTTAGCTCGACCGTCTCAAGTCCTGTCTTGTTAAACAATTGCGGCAAGATGCCGAAGCCTGTTTAAAGAGGTGAAGCCCAACCGTTTTCCCCTCCAACGTTGGGCTGTGTACCTTCCAAGCGAAGGATCATTCGTATAAAAGAACTTCAATCAGCTCATTCATTTCGATTGTAATGTATGCTTGCATTATAGAATTATCAATAAACAAGAGCTCTCTGATAGAGCTAGAGTCCCTGTCTTCTGTAAAAGATAAGTTATTTTCTTTTTGTGGTTAAATCATAGTATTTGAATAGCAAAAAGAAATAGAATAATTTATAGGAGAAGCATTAACAGTCATTTGTAAATATTTCAACAACAAATGAGATCTAGATTTTAGTTTAATATCTACAATTTGATTTTGAATTTATCCTAAAATAAAGAGGTACAATTTAATTTCTAATAGAATGTAAAATAATTTCTCTAAAAACCAGAAATATTTACAAATGATATTTTACCATTTTTTAATATATCTTCATTCCACTTAAATATAAGACATATATAAGTTTGATTAGATATTTTAAGTATATTTGGTACATAAAAATAGTCATATTAGTTTTTTATTAGAATGGATAATTGACACCAATAAATATTGATATGATTTTAATTGGCTATTTACTATATTTTTATTTCAAAGATGGTTCTTCATAAATGGTGGAACAAAATACAGATTGAAGAAAGAGTAAAAGTTGAAAGCTTTAGTACTTAAGATTGAGAGCTCTGGTTCAAAAAGATGATGCAAACATTTCAAGCCCCAAAATTTTTAGTCGTGCATCAAGAATGAAGCATAACAAACAGAAATATAATCATAAAATATTAAAACAAATATATAAAATATCAAATTCAATTATTTTCTCATTTCTTATATAATTATAACAATAAAAGAAAAATATTTTTAGTGGTTAGAAACACTAAATTTTAAACAAATATATATAAATCTAACATTGACATATTAAATATTAAATTTGTTAATATTAGAACATTTTCTTTAAATCTTCCACTATAACATTTAAAATTTAAAAGATTTGATAAAATAATATATATTATTAAATTTTTATAAAGATTTGATAAAATAATATATATTATTAAAATTATAAAATTATAATAAACATCTCATTAATTATAATGAGAATATTTGAAGTCAATTCAAATTGTAAAAATTAATTTCTTTTTATTAATCATTACTTGAATAGTTTTTCTACTAATTATTCTCATATCTAAAGAAATTGAATTCTTCCTACCATCTCATTATATGAATGGTTGTCAGGAAAGCAACAAAATTGCCGAGAATATAATTGCAATGGCATATTTAATTTCTAATAGAATGTAAAATAATTTCTCTAAAAAATAGAAATATTTACAAATGATATTTTACCATTTTTAAATATATCTTCATTCCATTTAAATATAAGATATATATAAGTTTTTAGATATTTTAAGTATACTTGGTACATAAAAATAGTCATATTAGTTTTTTATTAGAATGGATAATTGACAAAAATAAATATTGATATGATTTTAATTGGCTATTTACTATATTTTTATTTTAAAGATGGTTCTTCATAAATGGTGGAACAAAATATAGATTGAAGAAAGAATAAAAGTTGAAAGCTTTAGTACTTAAGATTGAGAGCTCTGGTTCAAAAAGATGATGCAAACATTTCAAAACCTAAAATTTTTAGTCATGCATCAAGAATGAAGCATAACAAACAGAAATATCATCATAAAATATTAAAACAAATATATAAAATATCAAATTCAATTATTTTCTCATTTCTTATATAATTATAACAATAAAAGAAAAATATTTTTAGTGGTTAGAATCACTAAATTTTTAACAAATATATATAAATCTAACATTGACATATTAAATATTAAATTTTTTAATATTAGAACATTTTCTTTAAATCTTCTACTATAAAATTAAAAATTTAAAAGATTTGATAAAATTATATATATTTTTAAAAATTTAAAAAGATTTGATAAAATAATATCTATTATTAAAATTATAAAATTTTAATAAACATCTCATTAATTATAATGAGAATATTTGAAGTCAATTCAAATTGTACAAATTAATTTATTTTTATTAATCATTACTTGAATAATTTTTCTACTAATTATTCTCGTATTTGGAAGCCTTCTAGTTTAAAGAAATTGAATTCTTCCTACCATCTCATTATATGAATGATTGTTAGGAAAGCAACAAAATTGCTAAGAATATAATTGCAATAACATATAGAATTGTCTAGATATCAAAAGGGAAATGGAGAGAAAAAGATATGTAAAATATTTTGAGGTAGACGGTCATCGTTGGCACTGACAAATGCACGAAGTAGCGGGTAAGGTGTTTTGGGTGCATTTACAGAGATACATTTTAAAAAGTTGTTTAAAAGTGTTATCAAATGTAAGAAGCCAACTAAATTAGGTTTTTCAAATCCATTCCATTTTTAGTGCCAAATTTAGATCTCAACTTTTTTTGCATAGATTTTCTACTGCTGTTGTTGCTTAATCAAGTCCATGATTTCATTTTTGGATAGAAATTTTACTTAATATTGTTGGTGTTTTCATTTTTGTGTAAGGTAAAAATGTTTTGAAACTTAAAAATTTCTTACATTTTTTTAGCTCAAAGAGAGTTGAGCATTTTTTTGGTGATGGGTGAAGAGAAAGAGAAAGAGAAAGTAGGAGCACTTGTTTGGGAGAAGCCAGATAGGAAAGATGAGTTTCAGCTACAATACCTTGCTCATTTTGGTGCTAAGATCCATCCTCACTGCAATACCACTCAAGTCCACCAAACCCATACCACAAGTCTCTGATATAGCTGGTAGGAGCAGCCATATTGTGCCAAAGCTACAAAGTCTGTAATGTCCATTAAAAATGTGCAAGGGGATCATTTAACTCCACTCTAATCCCACCCTCTATCCTGTGGTTATTAGTACAACAATAAGTAGCCAGAGAGCTAGTTGTCTTTGTCTGGTGCTAAATCCTCAACTTCTTTATTTTGACTTTTTGTAATACCTATACGCACCTCTTTTCTCATTGAGGACCCACCTTGGAATGGATGCAATCACTCAAACTCTTGCCAACTGGAATGAATAATTGGTGAACTGACAATATCATACAAATAATGTCATTAATGCATCCTTATCTTATCATTTTTTATAGTATTATTTGAATTGGAAAAATAATATTAGCCCTAGGAAAAGTAAGAGTATCCAATTAGAAAAAAGGAATTAAAGAGAAAAAATAGATTTTATAAATAAAACATTTGAATGTTGTTCTAAAACTTTAGAAATAAGATTTTTTTTATTGAACAAATAAAGGAGAGGGGGTCAAACAAAAACTACAGTTCCCTACCTTACATAAGGTAGGGACTAATAAGCCCCTTGCTCTTATAAGGTGGATTAGGCATATATGTTGAACCACTAACAATTATATTCTTTTCATATATGTTACTTTCAATTGTTTTTCAAAACCTCTTCAATTGGTGTTAGAGTTCAAGTGGAGCTAATTGGAAATTGGTGAAGAACTTGAAATACAATTGACTATGCAAAGGTAGGGAAATTTACAATATAGGAGTTCAATCTTTGGAAGTGTAGATGGACTTGTTAATGTTGATTAAACAAGTTCTTTATCTTGTGCTAGAAGAGAAGACAAAGAAACCAACTTCGATGAAAGATGAAGAGTGTGAAACAATGGATAAGAAGGAAAGGGTAATTGTATTCTTTTTGTTTTCCAATTCAATATAACAAATAAGACAACAACAAAGGCATTATGGGAAAAACTTACAATGATGTATGTGATTCCATTGTCTACAAACAAGGTTTTCATAATGAAGAAATTATATGAACTGAAGATAAAGGAAGGCGTGATTATGTCGAATCACTTCAATGAGGTTAACACTATTATAGGCAAGATAATTCCACTCGCATGACACAAGATGATGAGAACAAAGTTGCCTTCTTATCTTGTTCTTTACCAAGAAGCTAGGATGGAGTTATGACAATAATCAAGACTTTAGTTTCAGGAAAAATAATTGATTTTCAATCTACGTGATATTGTAGACCATCTTGATGACTGGTTGTATCACGGGCTATTACCTGGTTGTATAATGACTACACTTGGTGTGAAGAATCAAGGATAGAGTAGTTATCAAAGTGACTTGGTTATCGACAATAAGGAATAGGTAGCTGGACTAAACATTATCAAGCTCTTCTGAGCAACCATCAGGTGGATGTTGTGGCCACTCTTCGAAGTGAAGATATGAGAAGGAAAAACCAAGGGCCTTTATGTGGTGATGCTTAATTTAAAAATCACGAACACCAAACACATGGCAAGAAGACATGATAGAGGCAACAATGATAACTAGAGAAGATCTAAATCTACTAAGAGATCAAAGTCAAGGAGCAAAAATAGAGAATGTTGGTTCATCACAATCTTGAGAAGGGTTGGGTTCAATACAATTATGATGTTTCATTCTTATTTAAATTAATGTAATAAAGTAGGGAATGTTTGGCATATTATATTAGTTGGTAATTTAGCATAGATAATAATTTAAATAAATGTCTAGTTGTCAAGATTTAATTGATTTGATTATTTTTACATAGGATATTTTGGAAAAACACTGACTTTAAATAAATTATGTTTTAAAAATGTAAGATCTATTAAGTTGAATATGGATTTGAATCTATAATTAGTTTATTTTTCTTCTAAATTTTTATTTTCAAATTAATTTGGGTTTTCAAATTAATTTTATATTTCTTTTTCTTCAATTGATTCATGGGGTAAGTGCACCAAGTTGTGGTGCCAAAAGGGGGTATAAGTGGCCACCTTTTTTCTAAAATCAACAATTTTTGAACTTCAACAAGCATTTGAAGATAGTTATGCTCAAAATTTTAAGATATGACAAAAACAAAAGTAGCAGTCCTTTGAATCTAGTGTCTAAACTACTATTTCTTTTCAAAATGTTTTTTTTTAAGGTTCTCAAAAAAGGGGGCCACAGAAAGTGGCTCTATTTTTTTAGAAGCAAAAATAGGATAGTGCAAAGTGTGGCCCCATAAAAGTTGATATTTTTTTTGAAATTCTTTAATCGCTTTGGTTAAAAGTTACCTAACACCGTGTAGTTTATCCCAGACTTTTTTGGATAATTTAATAATGTGTATTTTTTATTTATTAATTCTGTAATTGGAGACATCCCAAAACTATGAAATATATATGTGCTCCACCTAGAAATGATTGAAAACTAATCTAAAATCAAAACTTCTTTTTTTCAAAGCATGTAGAATGGAGTCTAGTTTCTAAAAAACTAAGTTGTTGCAAAATGCAATGAATGGACTAAAGCCTACACTCCAAATAGTACATGTTGGTTTTTGAGAGAAAATGGACATACATTCAAAATAAATTATAGTTGAAAGGCTTGAAATAGTTCAAATTTGAAATAAGTCATATCGTTATATAACTAAAATAGAGATCTACAATATCATGTAACTTGATTTTATCAATGCTTAACCATGAGAAAACTTGAAGGGGAGCACACAAGATTTTTTTTTTTTTTTTTTGGTATGCTTGCCGCAAAACACGTCTCAGACTAGTTTAGAGGCTCCAAACCTTTGGGTTGGATCCCCAAGGAAAATCCAAACCTTAGGCTTGGTAGAATCCAAAGCTTTAAATATTGCACACGTGCCATAGCATGTGTGTACTATTTAAACCATTTTTGAATTCAAGCTTGAATAATGTGCACACACTTTGTAAGCCCAAATTCCAATAGAGGGGGAAGGAGAGAGGGAAAGAGAGAAGGAGAGAGAGTAGAGAGAGTAGAGGATGGGGAGAGAGAGAGAGAGAGAGAGAGAGAGAGAGAGAGAGAGAGAGAGAGAGAGGGTGGGATAGGGGAGAGAGAATAGGGGATGGGAGAGGGTGGGATAGGGGGTAGAGAGAGAGAGAGAGAGAGAGAGAGAGAGAGAGAGAGAGAGAGAGAGAGAGAGATATTTCACATAGTGCGTATGTGCTATAGTGTGTACATGCTATAGTGCATACATGCTATGGTGCATATGCATTATATGAAAATACCAAAAAATGGTTATAAAAAAAGTGTGGGTCCCTACTAACCCATATTCTCTTCTTTGTCTGTTGTCTATTCTATTATTCCGACAGAAAATATAGGTTTCATGCTATTGGAAGCTAGAAAACACCAAATTCAATCATTGAACATTATTTATATAGAAAAGGTTAGTAAAGTCCTTTTTAAATATTTTTTTGTTACTATAGAGACAAATTTCATTATAATTTGACAAGTTGTTAAATATATAGTGAATTCATTAAAATTTGTATGTTTGAATGAATTGTTATTTGGAAATAGTTAGAAATTTGACAAGTTGTTCAATATATATTGTGTATTCATTGAAATAATTATAATTTGTATATGTATTTGAATGATTTGTTATTTAGAAATTGTAAGTAATTCAGATGTTTGAATAATTTGACATGTAGAAATCATCATCATGCTAAGGAAGAAACCAAAAACTCAAATAATAGAAGAGAGGGAGAGAGGTTTGGCAATTAAAAAAGATAAAATAAAACTACTATGTGAACAAAGAAAATTACAATGCAATAATGAAAAATTTTCTTTTGAAGAGGAACATGAACCACCAATACAAAGAAAAAAATAGGAAGAATTGGAATGACAAAGAGAATGAATGAGACTCTTATGCTCAAGAAGACAATTGAATTGAGAAGCTACACCATCTTCCAATGTTGGAGTCATATCATCATCTCGTGTTGAAGAGATGCTAATTTGTACATCTGACGATGTACACACTCCATCGTGTCATGTTGAAGGCACAACATCAACACATCAAGTAGGTGATATTCCATCTTTTGCATCTTATTGCCAAGGCACATTATCTTCGGTTCAAGGTATGCAAAACACTCAACCTTATGTTGATTTTCAAAATGTGGTGGGAATGGAAAAGATTATAGGACCTTCTAGAATTTGTTTCAGAAGACTAAATTATTTTATTGATATTGATACTAATATTTTGAAATCAATGTCTGACAAGATTAGCAAGCATACTTGTCGAAGAAAAGTTAATCGTATGTTGAGATTATTCTTTGAAGAATTAAATATTATAGGTGAATGCGATTTTTTTTTGAAATGACAAGAAATTTGAAATTTAGGCCCATCATGAAGATTCTTGGGCTAAGAATGATGGATGATTCAAATGAAAAAAAGCATTGTAAAGAATCTAATGAGTGCATATGACAAAGTGGGTTCTAAATCATGTACCAAAGATAGTAATGTCACAAGACATGTACTTACATCAACAATAGTAAGTAGCCAAATAAAGAAAGCTTGACTCATGAGAAAGTCAATAAAAACATTGAAAATTAGTAGAGGTACTCTAAGCGAAGCCATGGTAAGGTGTGAGAGAGTGGAAGATCTAGCAACAAATGAGTTATGGACATTTAGCAGTAGACTATGTTGAAATGATAAAGAAATTAGTGAAGCTTTGAAATCATCAATTGAATATTTTTGGACAAATAACACATGTATTTCCCCTAATCCAAGAGTGGTTATAATAAGGACGATTGGTAGCTGAAATCACGATCCACATGTGAAACATTTTTTGGGCTCAACACAAACACAATTTTTTGAAAAATTTATTGTTATGTATCCTCAAATTTGAATAAGTCAAAGATTTTTTGAGATGAGCAAACTTTTTTATGTGAAGATAAATCACACATGCACAATTGCTATCGTAGGATACATATTAAATTTTCTAACCATTTTGATGATTTTTGCATTCTAAGTTTGTTTTGTAGGATTGTGACATGAATGAGCCACCTAGATCTTCAAGGAAATTCATATCCAACATTTTATGTGGAATAGGGGACAATCAACAGTTTTATAAGATGTTGAATGCTTGGCTGGTACATTCTTATTTTGTGGTTCTTTGTAGCTTTTATCAACTTGTGAACATATGGATAGTACACATGCAATTGGAAATGAAATAGTAGATTACAGAAAATATAAGATAGTGACATATGCTCTAAAATATGAGAAATATGGTAAAAGATGTGATTTATTCATTGAAATGATTCCAGTGTATGAGTTCATGAAGATTTTTCATGAAAAGATTATTTATGAGTATGCAAGGTATACACATAGAGCTCAATGGCTGGATCTGCAATTCAAGTTGTGCAAGGATACCTTTCCACTGGACAACATTGTTTCAGTTATAGACTTCATAGAGAACTACACACTACAACCACAAAATGAGGTGTAACCAAAGTATTATACTCCTTGACAAGTTTCCATATTTGTTCACATAACATTCATGCATTCACCTACAAGCATAGAGGATGACATAAAGATATTGAGGGAGTACCATTTTTACATCAGTGATGATCGATCACACTCTATGATGTTTGTACATGGTTTTTTTCAACTATTTTATGGAGTTTTGGCTAACAAGAGCATACCATATCGCCAGCCCAAAAATATGGACCTCTGTTGCTTGTTGTGATGAAGAGTGCACAACTAGGTAGGTTCAAATGGACTTTCCCACTCTTTTGTGCATGGAACCTCCTTCTAATCCTCCAATAGATCAAAGAAACACACTTTCTAACTTCACCAAGAATTCAAGGACAAAGACCCAATCTTGCACACTTTAAGGGGTTTGCACCAATCTCCCTCAACTAGGTCAATACTAGGAAAACACCATAGAATTTTGTCCAAAGGATTCTAAGGTATGAAATGAACTTATGGAACTTAGTAAACATAGACTAAACTACTTTTTGATCCAAACACTTGCACAAAGTCTCAAACCCCAATTTGGTCTAGTAGCTCTATGTGCCTCTTTTAGCACTCCTGAAATGGCTTTTTAGATATAACTTCAAAAAGTTCCAAACAAGACCCAAAAAAAATTATGTTTTTGAATACCCTTTTCAAATTTTATTCAAACACCAAAGCACCAAGTTCTAGTCCTGGTCCAACACTTCCTTCCCTTTACTAGGCAACATAGGCCTAATTGATCAAATTAGGCTTGGTTTACAAAGTAAGCAATAGGATATGGGGTCATGGAAATGAAATCAATAATTAGGAATGATTAGAAACAATAAAATAACTTATTCCAAAATGCTCAACCCTTCACCAAGTTCCAAACTCCTTCCATTCACCAAACAACATGCTACAGAAAGGTCAAATCCCTCAAGGCACTTGACCTAAGGCTTGGTTGGAAAAATCACAAAACACATCCTCTAGTTTTGGAATACTAGAATCTTTAATAGGACCCTACTAACTACCATTTCCCAAGATTCCATGAAATTACAACCAAGGAGATTGTAGTTAGAGGCCCATTTTTGAATGCACCAAAATGTTGTCCTAAAGACCTTGCTTCACTAAAAATGCAATAACTTGAACAAGAAAGTAGTTAGAAAGATGAAGCCAAAATAAAATGAATTCATATTCAAAGCTATATCACAAAAATCCATCAAATGTGGTTTGATAATCCATATAGTATGGGCAGTGTCCAAAAATAGAGAAAATGACTCTAAAACTAAATTTTATTCGTTGTAACTTCTTCTAATCCATACATTAATGCCCCCAAACCTCAAAAATGAGGTATTAATCTCTCCCATAAATTTTATAATGGTTACAAACAATATTTTAATGTTTATAACCCATTTTCGACTAAGTTGCATTTTTGAGCAACTTTTACAATTTTTCAACTATGCAACTTTGCACAAAAAGTGTAATTTTTTCATTCTTCACTTGATTCCACTTCAAAGACTTGGAAAAGGTTCCAAAATACTTAAAACTAACTAAAAATACCTAATACTATGATTTCTTGACCAAAAACATAAAAAACCTGAATTTACCTAATGAGCAACTTTTGTTGATAAATTGCATTAAGTGTCATAGACATACAAAATGGTATCTTGCATTACAACCATGGAATTTTCATCCAAGGTTTGTTTATTCTAGCATATTTAGGTGAAAAAAATCATTAAAACCAAAATATAAATCAAGTTCCTTGGTGCTCTGCACCATTGGGCAACTAAGGTATTTGGTTACCTAAAGGTCCTAGGAATCCTAGCTAGGGTCCTAGAATGGTCCTAGGTAGACCCATTTGATCAAAAGATGTAAAGAGAAAATTTGGAAGCTTTGTAAATTTAGAATCTTAAAGTGATAGGAGATGTATTTTAGATTCTTAAGGTCTTCCATGAGGTTGTTTGGAAGAATTTGAAGAAATGGAATAAAACAGTGTTACAAGGCCTAAAGTAAATAGGTCTAATTAGCCCTATTTGGAGATAGTGAACTTTAAATGGTTGTCAATGTGACTAGAAGTGTTAAGAAATTTCAAGATGGATATGGAGGGTATCAAAAACATTATTAAAAACCAAACAAGGTTGAGTGAAAGATCGTAAGAAAGGGTTAGAGTTCTAGAGGAAGGAAGGGCTAGTAGGACTAGTGCCTTAACAAGAGAGATTAAGTCTACACTAATCCAACTATACCAATGAGGATAGTTAGGGAAGAGTATTTGAGGCTAATATTGGTGAGAAGATGAAGAAAAAAAGAACCATTGGATGATTCAAGGTTAGGAACCTTAATTAGAAGTGGTTAATTGACAAAACTGTAGATCCTCTGCATCACTCTTTCACCCAACCAGAAAACTAAAAAATCTCCAACCTTATCACAAGGGATCCAATGTAGTGGGAAATTGTGATGGAGCTCAACTAAGTTCACAATGTAAAAATATGCAAGGGAAAGGCAATGTTCCCCAAACCCACAAAACAACAATTATCCTTTCTACAACTCCAACACCCTTCCAAAGGCTATGGTCGATGTATTTCACCTATCTAAGATGGATTTAAGAGATTTCAGTTGGTTTTAGACCCTCAAGCCAATCCTAGCACTAAAATTCCTCAAAATTGCCCAGTAATTACCCCCAACTAGGTCTCCAGTGAGAAAGATGTAAAATTTTCTCCCAAACTCTCCAAAGGAATTCTCAAATAAAATAGGTTTTCAAACACCCATTTCATCCTTCTTTAACATATCTCAACCTTAGTATAGGTTGTTTTGGAACAAAAAATAGATCCTCCAACTAAGCACCACTTTTAAGCATAAAATATGGTGGTTTTCCAAAGCAACTACCTACTCCCCTTTCTTCCAATGCTTTAGAATATCAAAAGTCTCCTCACATGGACCCAATCAAAGGAATATTAGGTCAATTTGATGCTCCAACTTCTAGAAGTAAGAAACCCCCAAATTGGTCTCTTACAAACCCTCAAACCTAGGGCTTTCTCAATGTATTACTTCCCAAGCCAAATTCAATAAAATGAAGATTGATTCACCATATCCAAGGAATATGTAGACATAATCTACCATAAAATACCCCTCTTCAATGGATAGATCTTCTGCTATTGCTCCTTAGGCATGCATTTCATGCACCTACAACCACCTAAATTCCATTAGAGGCCTCCAAACATACAAAATCCTATCCAAACATTGTTATAAGTATTATTTACATAGTAACATAGGTTATTTCCATGGGAATCATATTCTTACATCCATGGAATGACCAATTACTCCCTAAGTGTCCAAAACTTGCAAAAACTGATAAAAAGTTGCTTGCAATCAACACTTTTGGCAAAATGGATTCCTACTTGTCTTAATTCCACTCCAGACCTTAAAAATGAGATATATATCCATCCTAGGCCTATTCCAACAATTAAAACTATTATTTAAATAGTTATAACTCCTTTCCAACCAAGTTGCATTTTTGAGCAACTTTTACAACTTTTCAATTTTGCAATTTTGCACAAAAGTGCGACTTTTGCAAAGTTCACTAGATTTCACTTCTAGGACTTGGAAAAGGTTCTAAATTATTCAAAAATAAATAAAAACACCTAATCCTAGGCTATCTTAACCAAAAACTCAAAAAGACCCACTTTTGCCTAATTAGCAACTTCTGCCCATATCTTGCACAAAATGGCCTAGGCATACATAACTTGCTCATATCTCTCTAACTATTTATTGTGGGATTGAACTATCTACTCCATTAGCTCTAAGTGTCTAGGTAAACCCTAGTCCCAATCTTGTCCTATCCCATTCACTACTCAAATGTTCTTGGGCACATCTTGAATGGAATTGACCCTAAGAGTCACTAAATGCGATAATGTAGTGATCTTTGATGGGACATATCTTGGAGCTCATCTAAGGAATGGATGCAATTCTAGGTGCTACAAAATTATTTTTTCAATGCCTACAATAACCTCTCTCTCTTTTTGGAGATTGGATTTAATTTTTATTTTTCAGGCCCATCTTGGGTGATGCTGAAACTTATAGTGTTGGCTAGTACAAAGTTGACAAATGGTGAATCTCTCTCACCATTCATCGTGGGATCAAACTATCTACTCTATTTTCTCAAAGTGGCTAGGAAAAAACTAGTCGTAATATATTCCCATCCCATTGACCACTCAAATGTTATTGGGCATGTTGAATAGAATTAATGATGAGAGTCACTAAATGCCATAGGGCAATGATCTTTGATGGGGCATATCTCAGAGCTCGTGCAAGGTATTGATGCAATATAGATGATACGTGATCATGTTGTCAACACCTACAATAAGCTCTCTCCTTTTTGGAGATTTGATTCCATTTTGATTTTTTGGCCCCATCTTGGGTTATGTTAAAACTTTTAGTATTGGCTAGTACAAAGTCACCAACTGGTGAATCTTTCTAACCATTCAACATGGGATTGAACTGTCCACTCTATTATCTTTGAGTGGTTGAGTAAACCCTATTCCCAAGCTCTTCCCATTCTTTTTATCACTTGAACATTATCAGCCATGCCAAACAAATTTGACCCTAAGAGTCACTAAATGCTATAGGGTAGTGATCTTTGACAAGGCATATCTTGGACCTCATGCAAGATATGAATGCAATTATGGGTGTTACATGATTGTGTTGTCAAAACCTACAATAACCTCTCTCTCTTTTTGGAGATTGGATTTCATTTTGATTTTGCGGCCCCATCTCGAGTGATGCTAAAACTCGTAGCGTTGGCCAATACAAAGTAATCAACTAGTGAATCTCTCTAACCATTTTTCATGAGATTGAACTATCTTCTCCATTAGCTCTGAGTGGATGGGTCAACCCTAGTCCCAATCTTGTCATGTCCCATTGACCGCTTGAACATTATCGAGCATGCCAAATGGAATTGACCCTAAGAGTCATTAAATTCCATAGGGTAGTGATATTTGATAGGGCATATATTGGAACTCGTGTGAGGTATGGATGAAATTCTAGGTGTTAGAGGATCACGTTATCAACATCTACAATAACCTCTTTCACTTTTTGAAGATTGGATTCTATTTTGATTTTGCAGCCACATCTTGGGTGATGCTAAAAGTTGTAGTGCCAACCAGTACAAAGTCACCAACCGGTGAATCTCTCTAACCATTCATCGTGGGATTGAAATGTCTACTCCATTAGCTCCAAGTGGCTAAGTAAAACCTAGTTCTAAGCTCTTTCTATCTTGTTGACCACTCAAATGTTATCAGTCAGACGAAACAAAATTGACCCTAAGTGTCACTAAATGCCATAGGGAAATGATCTTTGACAGGAAATATCTCAAAGCTCGTGTGAGGTATAGATGCAATTATGGGTGCTATAGAGTCATGTTTTTGACACCTATAATAACCTCTCTCACCTTTTGGAGATTGGATTCCAGTTTGATTTTGTGGCCCCATCTTGGGTGATGTTGAAACTTGTAGTATTGGCCAATACAAAGTCACCAACTAGTGAATCTCTCTAATCATTTGTCATGCGATTGAATTGTCCACTTTATCAGCTCTAAGTGGCTAGGTAAACCCTACTCCCAAGCTCATCTCACCCTATTGACTGCTCAAACATTCTTGGGCATGCATAATAGAATTGACCTTGAGAGTCACTAAATAATGTGTGTCGATACTTGGAAGAATGAAAAAGTTACAAGAAGTTAAAACTTAGAGGAAAGTTTAATGAAGAAAAAAGTATTGTACAAACATGAAATAACTTAATCGAAGGTAAAACTTCAATGTTCAATCCATTATCTCAAACTTGCTTTGCAAAATCCAAAAACGGTTAAAGGAAATGTAAGAAAACGTTTGTATTCAAATTCAAGAATGAACTCTTCAAACATTGAATCAGTAGATTTGTCTTCTTCCAAGTTTTATAGAACCTCTCAAGGTGTGCATTTAGTTAAACCAACCATCTTTCCTTCCTTCCATGCCATAACTAAAAAGTTGCACAAAATGTTGTGGATCAACTTTTAAAAGTTGCTGACCACATTACAATTTCTGTATTTTTGACTTCTAGACCCTTGAAACCTTTTTGAATGGAAGTAAACAGGTTCAATAAAAGGTGTTTAGACATAATGTGGCTCCCTAGTAACCAATATGCCTCCTTTTGTCCCTTAGATCCATTTAAGCAATTTCTTGACAACTTAGCAACTTTTGGCATTTCGGATCCTAATCAACCAACATCACATTTTACGAGTTCCAAATAATTGAACAAGATGTAAAATCACTATTTAGGACTTGGTTGGGCCACATCCCACTTAGCAATGACTTGTACAAACTCTGACCCAAGTTGACCACCTATTGTCCCCCTACTGTTTATTTGCTTGCACATACCTAAACAAGGCTTAGTCAATAACATATTGGGAGTGATACCATCAAGGAGACAATAGGATAACCCCAGGACACTCTTTCAACCCCAATTTCAGCAGCATGGATTACAACTTGCCTTTGAATATCCTTCGGTGATGCAGGGATGGGGAAATTCAAGTAGAATAGTTCAACTTAAACTTACAAATATGCCCTGTTTAGGGTTACACATTGAAGCAATATATATATATATATATATATATATATATATATATATATATATATATATATATATATATATATATATATATATATATATATATATATATATATATATATATATAGAGAGAGAGAGAGAGAGAGAGAGAGAGAGAGAATCAAAACAAGATTTACATGAGGCTAGGCAACTAGAAACTAGATTGATGTAATAATTAAAAGAAATTTGTCAACATGCCCGACTATGAGGCCTTTTGAGTTTTTGCCATATACAAAGGAAATTATGAAATTAGAATCCAATTTCTCATGCTATCTTTCTCCTCAATATTTCATGCTACTTCATCTCCTCCCTATATCTTTCTACATCTAACTAAGCCTCTTATATAGCCAACAAAGCCACAAGTCAACTAGTTAAGCATTTAATTACATTATAGATCCAACCTAGGAAGAGTAAACCCAAAACCATCATGAAATGAAACATAAATAAATGAGCACTTAAAGGTAGATCCACATGTGTCCAAGGAGTCAGCTCCTAAATTTGTAGCACACCACATTAACATAAGAAACCATGCCAAAAGAAACAACACACCTTGCTAGAAGAGAAACATAGGAAACAAAGATTGAAAAGAATGATTCACAACTCAAGAAACACATATGATCAAGGCTTGCACACTTAGGAAGAGGATCAGGGATAGGTCCTCATTAACATGTTAACTGTGCATAACACAAAACCAACAACAATAACAACTACATTGTGAACAACAAACTGGTTCAAAAAACAAGAGATATTTTTGGTTGATGCAAGATTTCTCCAAGACCCAAGATTCTCTTACATAATTAGGGGCTTCCATACCCTAAGAAAACTTTGGAATTTATAGATTAGATTTGCTTATGGGTAATATCACAAATTTGGGTCGCAATTCTGCAGAAGTCAATTCTGCAAAATGAGACCTTTCCAAAAATGGGTACCCAATTTGTTATGATTAGGGCACCTGATCCATATTAAAAAATTGGGTACTCAATCCTTTAATATGGATTGGGTGCTCAAAGCACATTTTAAAAATTGGGTACCCAATTCCAAAAAGCTATAAAACCCACTTTTTTGGGGGTTTTTAGTCATTTTTATTGGCCTGTAAAATAGAAGCCCATTTTTGGATTTCTATTGACCCCATGTTGCTCTTTTTTACTCTACCAAGTATTTTACTTTGTTTTATAGTATTTTATTTCATTATTTTCAGTTTTACGCTTTATAATTCTGTCAATTTAATTTAATTTTTTTCACTTTTAATATGTAAAATTGTAAATTTCTATTGTTAATAGTTTTATCTTTAAATTAATGTATCTATTCATTTAAATTTTTTCATATCTATTCATTTTTTAATTTTTTATTTGTAGATGTTCATTTAAAAATTATTAATTTAGATGTTTTGATGTATTTAATAAAAATTACAATGTTGAATGATTAGATAGGTGTAAATTAGATTGTTTAAACATGTAATTACATTTATATTTTAGATGTATTTCAACTAAATTGTAATTAATTATAAATTATTTTGTAAACCATATAACAAAAAAACTAAAACTAACTATATTCCTAAGTCTAACCTCAACCTAACCATATCTGTATAATGATTTAATCTAAACCCTAAACATAAAACTAAGTATTTAATGTGATCCCTTACCTCAAAACCATAATTTTAATTGTAAACCCTAGATTCATGTAACTCTAATCGTAAGCTCAACTCTTTAATCCTAACATTAGCTAAATTTCTAATCCTTAACACTATGATATCCCCAATTACAGAATGAGTATTAATAGGGAATAAGGATTAAATACCAATATTAGATTATTAAATTATTATTTATTATCTATTTAAAAAATATAAATATTATTTATAATAAAATAAGATAAATAACATTAAATATCTTTAATATATATTATTGGATATATTTAGATCTAAAATAATAATATTAAGGTTGAATATAAATAATATATATAATTATGTATCATTGTAGACATATACATATTGAAATTATAATAATAACAATATTAAATTATTATGATAATACAAATATTAATTCTAACAAATAACATAAATAATATTAAATATATGTGATATAGATATATTGGATATATCTCAAATATGTATAATAATATATAATTCTTTAATATAATAATTTGATGGTATGTTTAATATAAAATTACATAATATTCTGATATATTATAATAATCTTATTAATATTAATAATAATTTATATAATTTATATAATTAATATGAAAGGACACAACTCTATGAATACAATCATATATATATATATATATATATATATATATATATATATATATATATATCAACGTGCATTGAAAGGATATCATTAGAGAGAAATATTACAAAAGCACCATAATAAAAGAAGGGGTAAATAAATAAATGAACAGAAGGGGTCATTACAAATGGTATCAGAGCATGATCCTGCCATCTTGTAGAGTGTGAACAAAATATGATGAAGAACAATGTTACCTTTCTACATATCTATGAACTTTTATGAGGAGAAGTCATTGAAAGATCCATACCATTTCTGGCCATCTACTGTGCATGGTAATATTTTATACAAACATATAGATAAATATCTTATGTAGAGATTGCACAAAGGAGTTACATACAACCATACTTTTTTTCTACCATTTTACACCAACCCTACTAGGAGTTGTGCCAACCTTGTTAAGAGTTATGGAAGATAGCTAAACCCACTATCCAAATAGCTTTAGAATTAGATCAATGAACCCACTATCCAATTGACCTTGGTACTATTCCTTTCAGAATAATAGATATGTAATAGGCTTTTGCTTCTTACTTTGTCCAGTATGTTAGACTCCTTCACCTTTAGATCATGCAATTAGATCTCAAACTCTGAACTTAGTAATAATAACCCTTAAGGTCACTCACATGCATTAGTAAGTCACTATGCTCTACTACCTAGTAATTCGCAAGTCTTCTCCTTTTTTGCATGTGTAAAACATGGAAAACATCTTTCCTTTATACCACACTCAATAATAAATCCTTGAGTCAGCTTCACACTTTATTATCGTACATTAATTAAATGAAATACACATTTAATTAATGTTTTTGGCTCATAGTTATACACAAAATTTGACACATGTGACTGCTATACATGCACACTCTCTGACATCATCAACGATCAATAAACTATCTCTAGTTGACTGTGCAATCCTTCACTACAATTGTAATAAACTGTACCAATCATACAATAGGAACTACTTTCCTAATTCTCTGTTTCCATACGATTCGAGCTATAGATCAACCATATCTTCCATACATTGTTGATTTAGGTTTTGCACACTTACCCTTGTAACAAATACACAATGTAGTATGCACTGGTAACTGTGCATCATTAGATATGTAATATAATATTCTCAACACATAAATCACAGTCTACTGCTCTATTAGTCTTTTACAAACTTATTACTATGTTGTCATCAATGACAAATATAGTTATAGATACATCATATCAATTTTCTGTAATGCTCCCCCATAGAATCAACATTCATGCTAACAATCTCTCCCTTTAGCATTGATGGTAACATCGATGAAAAACATCTAGTTCCAAGAATACCAACAAGTCTTCTCAAATTCTTTTCATCAATCAAATTTTGCTTTATGAAAATCATTTATTGCAATACTTCTCCCCCATTGTACAATGTTTTTCATGCCATACTTCTCCCCCATTGACATCAACTTCAAAGATAGTACACAAATGGTTCAATTTTCTTGAACATCCAATAATATATCAGCATGACCACAAGCTAGTCTTTTTCTTTACAACTTTGTATATAAATCCATAAAAAACTCAAGTGTCTAAAGACACTATTGTATACGAATTACATATTACCAAGAGTCATTTTTTGACTCTATTTATCACAGATACTCCCCCATTGAGGAAGCATCGACATTCAGTCTAGTCTATCATCGGTTCTCTCTTCCTAGACTGATGTACTTTTGTATCTTTTATTCTGAAATAGGTAGAAGAATAACCCCAAGCATACCTCTTAGGTATTCAAATGTATCCTTTGGTAAGGCCTTTTTGAAAATGTCTGCAATCTATTTCTTAGTGTTAATGTACTCCAGTCTAATTTCTTTCTTTGCAACTTTCTCTTTCAACACATGATACTTTATAGAGATGTGCTTAGTCTTAGAATGCAAAATAGGATTCCTAGACATGCTAAATGTGCTTTTTTTTTTATCATAGTAAATAATAACAGGTTCTTTGTGTTTAATTCCAATGTCCTTCATCATTTGCTTCATCCATATAACTTGATTACAGTTGTTTGCTACCACAACATATTCTGCCTCTGTAGTACTTTGTGAAGTGCAATCTTTTTTCTTGTTTAGCCAAGAAACCAATCTTCCACCAAGAAAGAATGCTCCTCCACTGGTGCTTTTTCTATCATCTATATCTCTAGCCTAATCAACATCAGTATAAGTGCAAAGGGTAAAATCATTACTTCTGTCATACCAAATGCCATAATCAAATGTCCCTTTAAGATATCTGAATATCCTTTTTACTACTACATAGTGATACTCTTTAGGATTAGTATGAAATATTACACAATTCCAACCACAAATAAATCATTCTGAAGATGTCAAATCATTGAAAGAAATAAACAACTTTTTGTAAAGTTTAGAACTGACCCAATACTCTTCATCCAAGATTGCACCTTGAGCCACAAAATTGCCAAAATTATTTCTATAACGGGTCTTATAGTCTTGATCTGTGGGTTGGAATCTATCAAATTTCAAAAGATCTAATAATCCTATGGTGTCAACCTGGTGTGCTGTTGAGTCTTGAACCCCATGAGAACTATTGTTGCAACGAATAAAAGCACATTTCCATGTTTGCTTCCTTGAGATCTTTTTCTCGTGACAACAAAAATACCAATAAAGCTAAGATTAAGTGAAATTATCATCTCTAAGATAGTGAATGAGGATATACGATTAGAGAAATGGCACATCAGTGATGGAAAAAGGAATTTGAATGATGCGAATTACTAATTGAAGTGCCACATTATATTTAATGAAACTTAAATGAGCTTATTCATTATACATGTCTTCCATATTGATAAGCCACCAGAATTCATATTTGAAGGTGATATATGAAGAAGAAATTCAAAGACACCCATAACAACAATTAGGGAAACTTATGATGAAAAGGCAATATGGTAATCGGGAAATATTAACAATATTATACAAAAATATAGAACGATGATATAGATATGTATCAAGAGCCATCCAGAGAAATCTAAAGGGAATCACTAGTCACTCCAACCATTAACATTTGATATTCCCAAGTTTAATTTTTTTGCCAGCCTATGGCATGCAGAACCATCAATGAAGTATACTCTGGGGTGGTATCACAATACATGAAGTCCATAGTATTAGGCAAGGAAGGTAATTCTGAGCTAGATTTAAAGCATTAAAGATATAACATAGCAAGTTAAAGTACCTTCTTTGAAGGAAGTGTCAGATTACACTCAGTGCCTATGAACCTTAAACCATACGGTGTTTGCTTGGTTAGGGCTTAAGGAATGATAGGAATATAGTGACTGTGAGGTGGTAATTTATAAGGTATGCAATCTTAAATCCTTGTCATATATGGAATTATATCTCTTCCCACCATGTAATAGTGAAATATAACCTTTATCATATATGCAATTATATCTCTTCTTGCCATGTAATAGTGAAATATAACCTTTATCATATCTCTTTCTTCCATATAATAGTGAAATATAACCATTGACATATATATAGGGTTATATTTCTTTTCACCATGTAATAATGAATGTAAATAAATAAGAATTTTAACAATATTTTAAAAAAAAGTACAATTATAAATTTAATATTAGTAGATCATATGACTCTTGTATTAGTCACATGATGGGTAGGGAGTGTGCACATGGGGAGGAGTAAATCAATCACATTAGGGAAAAATGAATCCCAATATGGACTAAGGTCTGAGGGAGCCTCAAGTTGAGCATGTCCAAACTCAGAGCCGTAGTAAATCTTCCATTCATCATAGGACCTACTATAAGGGCAAGAATTATAAAAGTCTAACATCCACATCAAAATTAAACATGTTCCTAGTGGGTAGGGAGTGTGCATAGGGGGAGGGGTAAATCAATCATGTTGGGGAAAAATGAATCCCAATATGGACTAAGGTCTGAGGGAGCTCTAAGCTGAGCATGTCCAAACTCAAAGCCACAGTAAATCTAACATCCACTATGGAATCATACACCCTATTAAAGTACTAGCTATAGAAAATATGCATCTTCAATCTAACTTTTTATTTCAAGATAGGGGAAAGGAGCACAACATTCACGATCAAAGTGGTAAAAAATTCCTTACCCTTTTGTTATTTCAATTTGTAAGCTAGATTCTAACATGTATACTATGTGTCTACATCTTGTCTTCATGCATCAATGTGTTTGCTTCATGTTTTCATGCATTCATGTGTCTACCTCATGTTTGCATCGTGTCTTCATGCATTAATGTGTCTACTTTTCAAGTGCCTAACACATATGCAGGAAAGAGAATGAATCTAGATTATGAATTAATGAGGATCAAATTAATTGCTTGAGGACAAGAAAATTCGAGAGGGGAGGACTATGATATCCCCAATTTTAGATTGAGTTTTAATAGGAAATAAGAATTAAATACCAATATTAGATTATTAAATTATTATTATTATCTATTTTAAAAATACAAATATTATTTATAATAAATAAGATAAATAATATTAAATATCTTTAATATATATTATTGGATATATTTAGATCTAAAATAATAATATTAAGGTTCAATAGAAATAATATATATAATAACGTATCATTATAGACATATACATATTGAAATAATAATAATAACAATATTAAATTATTATGATAATACAAATATTAATTATAACAAATAAGATAAATAATATTAAAATATATGTGATATACATATATTGGATATATCTCAAATATCATATAATCATATATAATTCTTTAATATAATAATTTGATGGTATGTTTAATATAAAATTACATAATATTATAATATATTATAATAGTCTTATTAATATAATAATAATTTATATAATTAATATAATAATATAATATATAATCATTGAAAATAATATATATAATTAATAATTACCTTATTATATAATTAATATGAAAGGACACAACTCTATGAATATAATCATATATATATATATATATATATATATATATATATATATATATATATATATAGGAAATCATCAGATAGAAATACTGCAAAAGACCATAATAAAAAAGGGGTAAATAAATAAATGACCAGAAGGGGTCATTACAAACACAACCTTAGCCCTAATTATGACATTTAAATGTAGATGAGCTCGCAAATTCTATTTGTGATTTTCAACAAGTAATGTTTCCCTTCCAAATCAAATGTAATTTTAAATCTCTTACTCCAAATTATCTGGACCATCATATCGATTTATCACTTCATTATTTAGTTACATAAATTTTACAACAAAATTTTGAATAATTTGATGACCATATTTTTTTTTATAAAAATAAACACTAACTGTAAACATAGTATTAACCTTGATGTAAAATCTCACTCTCACCATAATTCCAAGCCTAACCCTAACACTAATTAAAATTTTGACCATTATATAAGTAAAATTGAGAAACCTAACCCTAATCATTAATAAATTTAATCCTAAATGTTAAAACCTAATTCTAATGGTAACTTCAAATCTTAAACCTAACACTTGATCCCTATCCAGGTAACCCATAATGGAAAGTAATCTTAATCCTAAGCATAATTAAAAGTCATAATCCTTAAAGCTAACATGTAATCCTAAAATGTAAACCCTAATTCTAATCCTAATTTTTAAACACTAGAATTATAAGTGTTAAACTATATAATAAAAAATTAATCATCTATTTCAATCCTAATCAAAACCTAAACCATAATTCTAAATTCTAATGCCTAATCTTAAACATGATAAGTCTTGAATAGTAGCCATAATCCTAAATCTTATTTTTTGTGCCCCAATAGTTTAATGTTAAAATTTACTCTACCCTAATTCTAAATGGATAACCCTAAATCCTAACCCAAACCACATTCTTATTTATGTTAAATCCTAGTTATTTTAATATTGAACCTTAATTGTAATTGTTAAAACATAATCCTAAATATTTAAATATAAATGTTAAACACTCATATTAAATTTTCTAGAAAATACATACTATAATCCTAATCATATTTCTAATTTAATGGTGTAAACCCATACCATAATCTTTACCCTAGCCCTAATTCTAAATGCCAAACCATGATTATAAATGGTAGACCCTAATTTTTCAATAATTGCCCTAAATGCTAAAATCTAAATTATTAAACACTAAATTATCCCAATCTTAACCATAATCCTATTTTTTAAAATATTAAACCTTATGATATATTAAAAGCTTTATGGTAATTGAATTAATTTATGGTATCCTAATTGTAAATTAAGCTTTAAATGGTATATTAAGGTTCATGGTAAATTAATTTATGGTATCCAAATCATAAGCTTTATGGTAATTAAATTAATTTATGGTAGCCTAATCATAAATCAAGCTTTAAATGATAAATTAATTTATGGTATCCTAATCATAAGCTTTATGGTAATTAAATTAATTTATGGTATATTTTGTGCCCCAATCATAATGTTAATTACTTTGTACCAAACCACAATCTTATTTATGTTATTTATCCCAGTTATTTTAATATTAAACCTTAATTGTAAATGCTTTAAATCACAATCCTAAATATTTAAATATAAATGTTAAACAATCATATTAAATTTCCTAGAAAATGCATACCATATAATCCCAATCATATTTCTAATTTAATGATATAAACCCATACCATAATCTTTACCCTTGCCCTAATTCTAAAATGCCTAACCATGATTATAAATGGTAGATCGTAATTGCTCAATAATTGCTCTAAATGCTAAAATCTAAATTACTAAACACTAAAATATCTCAATCTTAACCATAATTAAAAATCACAAACCTTAAAGCTAGCATGTGATCCTAAAATTTGTAAACCCTAATTTTAATTCTAATTTTAAAACACTTATTCTAATTTTAATCCTAGTCGTAAATGCTAATTACTCTTATATTTTGTGCCCCAATCATAATGCTAATCCTAAATCTTATATTTTGTGCCTCAATCATAATGCTAATTACTCTACCCTAAATCCTAACACAAACCACAATCTTATTTATATGTTCAATCTTAATTGTTTTAATATTGAACCTTAAACATACAAATTTGCTAAGGCATAATCATAAACATAAATACAAGATATTTTTAGAATTCACAATTAAGTTGATTTATTAATATAGTTTTTTGGAGTATTATTTTATGATTAGGCTTAAATTTGGTATAATGTTCAATTGGCCTTAACATTAAAGTTTACTTAAGTGTTTAACTTTATTTATATAATTGATATGGCTTTAAAGATATGTGTATTTATATGATTGATATTTTAGATTTATTTTAATAAATAGTAATTTTGTGATTTTTTATGTTGTTTAAACATATATGTAGATTATATTTGATGGATACCCCCCTCATTCCCCTCCCCCACCCCCATCTCTGCCCCCTCAATCTCCACCTCCACCTCCACCCCCACCTCCACCCCCACCTCCACAACCACCTAGTCCTCCTCTAGCACCTACTGCAATAGATCTGAGGGAGAGCATGAGGTTCAACCTTCATGACCTCATGCACAATATTCATACCATTAAGCATGAGGCCCACCCCCCTCACCTACTTCACCTTGCAGATAGTATACAAGGTGTTTTTCACTCTATCAAGCATTTTGATTGTGACATCAATAGCTTTAGATTATGGAGGAAAAGCATGCATGCCTTTTATTCTAATGACATATCCTATAGAGAGGTCCATCAGCTCAAAATAAATAAATGACATTTTACAAGATATTTTATAAACCCTAAGATGGGTCTTGAGATTAGTGAGAGGAAGCCTCACATTTCTATTAGATGGTACACACATCCGCATATATTAGCACACTTTTGGGAGTGGTGGTGGATGGTATTTGACCATCCACTACATGCAACTCAAGAGGTGCCCATGTACTTCCTTAGAAAACTATGGGCTGAATTTGAATTGGGTTTAAAACCCAATTATTTTGATATTAGATCATTTTAGGGGGTTGGTGTAGGGATGCCTTAGAATAGGCCTAGGGAAAAGCTGAGCAATAATATGAGGAATCACATACAACCTCAACCTCTTGTACCTCTTCCTACATCAGTTGTCCTAATGCCACCATCATCGAGTAGTGTCATCTTCTCTTACTTCATTGTGTGCCCTTTTAGGCAATTTAGTAGAGTAATGGATGCAGGTGAGAGATATTTGTCCACTTGGACACATTTGCACTAGTTGTGGAGATATATGCAGAGGCCCCAAAGTGATGTTGATGTGACACATGATGACCATTATGTTAAGGGTGCTGATTTTGATGATGACACATATGCTGCACATGGTGATGGTAGTGATGATATTGATGTGTCATCATTTGTTGACCTTCTACATGGAGAGCCTAGAGATAGTCAGGAGTAGCAGGTAAAAATTTTAATTAAAATTTAAATAAAGTACATAATTATTTACTTTCTACGTATATGTGTAATTGTATTAACCATATTAATGTATGTTGATTTTGAAATAATAGAGGATGGATGATACTGTTCCTCCTAGGAGGTAGTATAGTGTTTTTTTGATACTTGCAGACATTGGCATCCCCCATATGGTATGAACTTTGAATTAAAATGTAAATAATTTACATTCAAACTTGAATTTAAAGCATGTGCTAATATGTTCTTTTTATCTAATTTTGTAGGGATTATCTTCTGCTACATAGTTTGATGTTTGTATAGGTCCTGATCCATTGACCATTGAGGCGTAGCCTCAAATACCTATGGTATGGACTTTTGACTCGAGACAAATAATTTGTGCCATTTTTATGTACACATTGTTATTTAACTTATAATCTTCAACATTGATTCATGTATAATTTTATGTGTTTTCGTATTACAAACAGGAGATGGATCGTACTTATCCATATAGGGCTCAGTATAGTTTATTTTTGACTCCATCTTTTGACCATTTGAGACATGTTGATGATCATCATGGTAGCATATCTTTAGACACATCTGTGACATTGACTACTACTCAGGTATGGTATATATGTTTTTATAGATTATAAAAAATGTAGTGTAAATTATGTACATTTTATTTTACGTACTTTGCAATTCATGTATATATAATTTTGACTCAACATTTATGTATCCATAATTTTAGGACTATGTCACCATGAGTGTTCCTAAGAGTATGAGACTAAGCTAGATTGAGGTACATACATATTTCATTATGCTCTTTATCAAAATTTTAAAATGTATGTATTGTAAATTATAGGACCTCACCATTGCCACATTTGGTAGCTTTCACAATGCACCCTTTCCTATTACAGAGGGACACCCATCTCATGTGGTATTATTTTTATTATGTAGTGAATATTTAATTTATTTGCAAGCTAGATTTTGAAACCCATTTTAATTAAGCATTTACATGATGAGACACCTCATGTTACATAGGATGATCCATCTGAGTCCTCTTTGTGTGGAGTAAAGAGGACTATAGATCAAATAGATTAGGTCTTTTTGGCACCTTTGCATTGTGCTTTTATAACACATATTGTTTATTATGTGTCACTTTGTATTAGGGCAATTAATTGTATTATATGTATTTTTTTGACTTCATAGATCATGTTATGACATGTTAGAACATGTACTATATTTTTATGACTTCTTATCATGCTAGTGTATGTAGTATAGATTATTATGTTATCATGTTGTACATATGAACCATTTTCTTTAATGTGACATATTTTATTCATGTTATGAAACATTTTGTAAGTATATGGTAATGTATGACTAATTATTTTAATTATTTATACAGGAACATTAATTTAAACATGGTTGAATGTAAAAGTACAATGGAAAAAAAAGGAGGTCATTACTTGAATTGGCAATTAATTTATAATATATCAAGTGCAAACCTTTAACTTTTAAATAGAAGAAAATTCTTATTTTAAAATGTTTACAACATGTTTCACAATATATGTAAGACAATGTGAATGACATAAATAGAAGTAAACTCAAAATATAAAATTAGTTCAACACATTTCTTCAAATGAGGTCCTACAAAATAAAATTGTAAAAAAAAAACATGTGTTAATAAAAGCATAAATTAATATGAGCTATTTGAATTATGTAAACAAGTGTAATTTGTATGTACTCACTATGTATAATTGTACAAGATGTTGATGTTAGATCCACCTTAAACATTTAAATTTGCATAAATTGTAATTGAGATTTGAATAAGAGGTATATATAAGTTCTCTAATTTTCTATTGACAAAGCATACATACATTTAATTAAATTAGATAAGTACATTTATAAAAATAGCATAATAAAGAAAAAACATACATGTGTTTGATTTAAATTTAGTCATCCCACTATAATATCTACATCCTCTCTCTTTTGCAATGCATCTATGATTGTCTCATGCTCATCCATTGAAATTGTCTATAATACCTTATTGGCGGGTCTCCCTTTGTATCTTTCTAATTTGATATTTGTTGCCACAACCAAATGAAAATAGTGTAAAATCTTCTTTTTAGATTGGTAGTCTTCAAATGCTAGTAAACCATTTCTTTTTGTTAGGTATGTACATAGCCAAGTGCAAACTACAATGACAAACCTAATTGGATACTCAAAAGCATCATCATCTACTTGATGACATATCAATTTTTCTTAGGTTTCACACACCTAGCTAGTCAATACTCAGTTTGTTCATCATTATCATTAGGTACAATAACAACATAAACATGTCCTACAAGATAAGATACAATACATAAACACTTTAATCACATGTGTACATATATAAATAATATATTAAAGACATGTACTTGAATTATATTAATGAAATGTATATTAAAAAAATAATATAAATTGAAGCACGATCACAACAAAATTTAATTAAATTATGCATACCAAGTTGTATGAGGTCTGAAATATGACCATAGTTTTCTTATGCAAAAGTAACATTTTGGCCTTGATTTACTATATCATCTTGAAAATATGTGTTAGTAGGTGCTACTGATCTTTGTTTCTAATCTTCAACCCATTTTGTATTCTTGCATTCTTCCAATTCACCTGCAAGACAAAACTGACAAAAATAAGCAAGCTCCTAGTCCATATAGTTCAAGTGTTAGAATCTGAACTCCTAAATGAATGTCATTTAGCTGACCTACTAATTATATCATAGTCATATCTTGAAAGGATATTCTTCTCTTCAACTAGGTAGTAGAAACATTTGATTATAGAGTTCTGACTTGATCCTGTGTATAAATATTTGTTACATCATTCGACAATCTCATGTACATTTTTGAATTTGACTTTTTCCTCAAATTTTAATTGCTCTCTACTAAGGGCTCTCTTCATGCATGCACCAACACCAGCACCATCATGTTCTCATTTACCATGTCCAACCTCAAAAAAACTCCACACATGTTGGATATTAGTTTGCCTATGTGTCCTACTCAACCAATAGAACATTCTACCATTCTTGAATTGTCTTGTACAATTATTTGACCATATCCAATGTGGTGTCATTGAATTTATCTCTCTTTTAAATGATCATAAAAGACCCTCAAACAATATTGGACAAACTTGAATGAATGAAGTTTATTATCACTCATATGGAAATGGTACTCTCTCAATATTTTTTGATCCTCCTCTATACTATCAGGTACATGCCTCTAAACTATATGAACATAAATTGTTACTTGCACTAAATTGTAATATTGTGGTTGTACCTCATCTTGTAGTGCAAGTGTGTAGTTCTTTGCAAAGTCAACAACCAAAAGCATAGTAGCAATTGGAAATGTATTCCTACATATGTAAAATTTTCCATCAAGCCATCTACCATATTGAGAGTTTTAACATATTTTGGTATGATCACACTCTTAAACTCATCCATAAATGCATGACAAATAACTTTATCTATAACTAGATCGTACCTTCTTCCAATCTTCCCATCCTTCAATGGATATTCAATAGTTTTGAATCTTTTTACATCAACTAATTGTTGATCAAAAGTAGTCAACACATTTTCATGCAAACATTCATGTAGAAAAAGAAAGATTGCCACACATATCACATGTACCAGAAAAACATGCATTGAAAAGAAAGTATTGATCATCAAGTGGCTTATAGAACAAACCTGATATGAAATCCTTTATAGTTTGAGGTGGTATTTATATACCACATTCCTACAACATTTCTTTACTATGCACAATACCATGTATAGATCAAAATATATCATAATGGTAACGAAATTGAACATGAGTTTTACAACAACATGTGATTCTTTCCTTGTTAATCCTTACATACCATGGTTTACACTTTTCAAAAGATCTTTGACTAATGGTAATCGTTAACACCTTACCATCTACAAATTTTTTGAACAATTCACTTTGAGTCATGTCCAAAAGGCATTTAGGATGTGGATCACACATTTTTGAGCCAACTCTCAATTTAAGAACATCTCTTGAATTAGATGATACTATTGTATTATCATGCCAAAAATTTTCAACCAAACTTTTGACTTCACTAGTAAGTTTCATATCACATCTCGGGAGTCTACCACTAGAAATCTAGAAAATATTTGCTGGATCACATTCAAAGATAACCCTTCTCTTTATAGTTGTTTCTAAAGTCTTACGATTCACATTAAGATATTACGTTACTAATCAATCTTTTGTCAATTGTTGATTTGTTAACTAAAGTTGTTGTTATTGCTCATTGTGATGTATTCTTATCTTTAGAGTGACTTCTCTTTTTGATAACATCAAAGGCACTAGCAACAGTGGATACAACTTGTTTTAAAGGCTCATTTTTATTTTTGGGTTTTGCATACATTCCTAACGTTTTCATTACTTTTTGCATTTTAGACATTTTAATTAATTGCAACATCAATTGACATTGAAACCCAAATTTCTTATTATAAAAAAAAATGTCTATATAATCTATTAGCATATGTCCTAATTTGTCTCCATGAAACCAATCCCTCAAGATTATCTAGCACATCATTAGAAAAATGAAAATTATGTTTGCATACTTTAGTATCATTCTGACATGTTTGTTCAGTAATTGGTGTTTCCATGTCTACATTCATACCAAATTGTTATTTTCAATAGGCATTTCATTTTCACTGTTATTTGTAATTTGAATCTCATTTTCATTTTTTCTTGGTATTTCTTTCAGGGCATGCATTTCTATTGGAGTTTTTTGTGCATGATCATTTGGAAATCTAAATCATTTAAATCATAACCTGCTTCTAAAAAATCACCAATTTCATCATGAGAAAAAACTCCAGGGTTTGGAGAAACACCTATATTGAATGTTTGATTAGAATGTGCACTTGAATATCCTTGTATTGGGTTCTCTTCTTCAGCCTCTTCATCTATCGTGGCATCCTCAATGTCTTTCTCCTCTAAAACATTGCTCAACTCTCTAATTCTTTGTCTTCTCTCTTGTTAATGTTGTGCTTCATTCTCTTTATTTGTTGTAATCTCCTCATTTGTCAAAACTTTTATTCTTCTTTCTTTGTTGTTTTGATCCCATGTTTGCACTAGTTTTGAATTCAAATCAATAGCTTGCAAATTGTAGAAGAAGACAAGAAAACATAATAACTATGACATAAATTCATTGTTGCAATTTGAAACTAGCATTCAATTAGTGCAATGATTGAAAAATGGTCTATGGGGCATCCTTTGGGGCCCAATAGGTACATTAGAATCGAGTACCTAATTATTTAAAAATTGAGTACCCAATTTTTAAACAATTGGTTACCGGATTATTTAAAATTTGGGTACCCAATTTTCAAATAATCGGGTACCCAATTGTTTAAGAATCGGGTGCCCGATTTGGTTAATGACTAAATTCAAATAGGGCACTTGATTTTTGAATTGCAAATTGGGTACCTGATTCTAGTGCCATGGGTAGGAATTTGCCATGGGTGTGAATTTGCATCGGGTTTTGCCTTGGGAAAAGGCATGGATGAACCAATTTTTGACTAAGGCATTTAATTGACAATTTTAGGGATTGTCGTAATTTTTATATGGTCACCCGCATTGAATTTTTTGACAAAATAAAAACCCTTTATAGGTCTTACTGTTCTGATTTCAAAAATGTAAATTTTATAGTGTTATGAGTTAATTCACTATTTTTCCATTATTTATTAATTAAAAGTATCTCGTAAACATTAAATAGTAACATTCACTAAAACTTTAATAACTTTTTAAAATTGCCAATTTTTGTAAATTAATTTACATGTCATCAATCCTCACACGATTCTTTTGAAGTTTAAAAAAATCCTAAAAGAGAGAGAGATTAAATTATGACATCCATACATGAGAGGTTTTAGAAATTAGCTTAATCATCAATTAAAAATTAACAAAAAATTCATTAAAAAATTCAAGAAAATTATTCTCATCAATATTTGGTGTGTTAGGTTATTTTTATTTAAAAGGATTCACAAATAAATATTTATTTGTGTCAAATTTATGGTGTCTGTACACGAGTGTGGTATGGTCTTGAAATAGACATTTTCAAAAAGTGGTTTTTAAAGATCCATTCCAAAAATATAATCTATCATATGGGTATACAAATAAATTACATATTCAAAAAGAAGATCCCAAGCACTACAATTTTTATTTCTGAATTTTTTTTAATATTTAGATGATCTATAAATGACTCAAACTTTGGCATCAATTGACAATATATTTCAAAAGCAGGAAAAATACTTCCACTTTTTAACTAAAAGTGAGACCCAACTTCTTGCACTAACCCTCATAGTATCCAAGCAAGGCACTGCCACGTCCACCAAGGTAGTGGTCTAATTTGGATCCATAGACTTCATCCCTAATTTCACCAAGTGATCCTTAAGATATCTTCCAATCCCTCTTTGGGGATTTCTCCTTCCTCCAAACTACCCTTAACATTTTCTGTCACATTCTTTACAAATGAAGAGACCAACTGGGAAAGATCCTCCACCCCCAAACCCTCTGAATCCTTTAGTCAAGTTTCAATCTCCGTGGTTCCCAAGCTCCCTTTGTGGTTGGGGAGGGAATTATTTGAGCCTTCCCCTTGGGTAGAGGAGGATGCATGTATCACTTTCTCTTTTCCCTTTCTATTTCTCCTCATTACCTTGATTCTTGGGGCAATCAGTGATAATATGAACCAACGGAGCACAATTTTGATAATAGATCACCACATCCTCATACGAAATGAGTTGATACCACTTTCTCCCCTTGGATTTCAAGCTCACCATAATAGGGGGGCTTTATTGATGGCCACATTCACATAGAACCTAGCATAGACAAGTCTGGACTTGCTGACCTTAACATTGTCAGTTCTGATAAAGCATCCAAACAAGTCTCCAATCCATTTGAAGACCTTATCAAATCAAAATTCTAGGGGGACCCCATGTAGAGAAATCCACACTGGGGCCATATGGAGAAGGTCTGTAGCAGGGTTGAACTTAGGCTTCCATTTTGCCAATGTAAGCAAGTGTTTGCCAAAGTGCCAAGATCCCACCATGACGAACCCTATATCCTCCTTTGAGGCAAAGCTAAATAAGGATAAACTCCTCGACATCATGAAAACACTGAAAAAACCTTTGAGTTTCCATCTCATCGCACACCATATCCTGATGTCCTACCAAAGCTTGGGAAAACCCAATAGAGATAGAATCTACCACCGAGCCTGGTAGGCTTATCTCTGGGCCCTCCTTGCCTTCGGCAATCTTAGGTGACACTTCCAAAGGAACATCACACCTTTGCCCTAGTAGCACGCTTTTCCATCCCAGTTTGGGGATAACCACCTGTTTGAATCAACCTCTTGGGTTTCTAGACCAGGATAGCTCCCAAGAAAAGCCAAATCATTCGGCTGCTCAAAGTGCCCTGGATGAATGTTGTGGACATTGGAGCAAAGAGGGGGGCCAAGTGTTGCAGAATGCAACGCTAGGACAAGATTAAAATCCAAGCAGTCCTATGACTGATCTAAGGAGGAGGGGAGGGGCCCTCCCTAGAATCACAAGCCATGAACGAGAGTTGCAGAATAGTTGAACAAGAGTTGTAGAGCAATTTTAGACATCACATATATTATTGTTATTTTTATTATGTAATAATGATTTTGAAAATATTATATTTATAATTAACACTCATAACTTAACAACTACAATATACATAATTGTCAATTTGAAATTTAAGATAAGATTTTATCGACCTAATAGATTTACATCATTACACCAATGGTATTAGACTCCAGCAATTAAAAGTTTGAAACATTAAAAGCTATGACCTGACTAAAAAGATTTATACTTAATAAAAAAATAAAATAAAAAAATTGGACGGCCCTAGACCCATGATACGAATATATACTTTCTAATTCAAACATTCAACGGTCACTAGAGTTGACATATTCCATGTCGTGAGCCTATCGTAATTTGCGTGCCTTTGAACGGCTAATTTGTTGCGCCAACCACGTTTTCCCACTTTGACGTGCAACTCAAATTTCGTTGACAATATATTTAGACAGAGCTACGAAAGCTCGAATTTAATATACCCGCCGAGCCAGTAACAGACATTTGGGAAAAAACAACCGAAAAAGAAAGTGCGGAAACGCTTATTTTGCACCATGTCAAGCGGTCCTTCTGAATTATGTCGTCTGGTAATTACTTCCTCCTCGTCAGCCGCTGATATAGCTATGTAAGGGTTCTTGCGGCCCTCTTTTGAGCCCGTGGCTATACAGCCACGAAAATGCACTTCCTTTTACATTACTTTTTGTAACTTTTCAAATTTTTTTTTTAAGTTCTCTCCTTCGTAAGGAAGTGCATTTTCGTGGCTGTATAGATGTTGCCCTCTTTTGAAGCCCATGCGATTTAGTTGTATAGGCGATAAATGGATAGACTCAAAATAGTGTTATGGTTTTAAGTGAACTAATCTACTTAGGATTGTTATTAATAGTATAATAAATAGTATTAATAGTATAATAAATAGTATTACAGAACCCTATCTACGCATTATTAAAATAAATCTGCATATTAAATTAATTAATATATACTCAAATATAAATTATAGGTGTTTGTTCAACTCGAAAGAAAATCTATCTTAAAGGAAAGTAAAAGTTAAACTAAAGGTTTTAAAGAAAAATTGGCTCTGTGTGCATGTATATCTGCATTTAATGTTGACATGACCAAAAAGAAAACTAAAATTATTGAAATATTAATTAATATGTATGTTCCTAGACCTTTTGGATATTACTGAAATGTCAAGTTTGACACAAATTATTCTAAAGGATTAGTGTCTTATTGGATGTCCAAATTCTAAAATCTTCTATATCTGACCTTGAACATTCATTTTGGACAAATGAAAAGACTAATCTATTCCTTACATCTTGAAGTCAATTTTCTTTTATTAAGAAGGAAGGGATTGGCAGGCCCCTAAAACTTATTACAATAGAAAACTTCTTACAAAAGAATAACGATCAATAGCTAAGCTAAGGAAAAAAGCTTCCAAAGCCAAGCCCAAGGGATTTTGAAAGGAACCCAAAACCTTGAAGGATTTTTAGAAGGACTCTTAACCTGCCAAACCCGCTAAAAGCATCATGCCTTCCCAACCAAAAATAACAACTAACCAATAAGTGCCCTTTAAAATTGATAGCACAACTCACTACCACTATGTAGAAACTAGAGAAAATAATAACCATAAAGAAATAACTTGTCACTCAATAACAACCTGAACAAAGACCAAGCCCAAATGGAGAAAATAACCTCTAAACATAATTCGAACGCATAAATCATAAATACTTTGTGGCCTCAAAATAGAGAACCATAAACCCTTCTAACAACAAACTAACAAAATAAAGGGATGTAAACCCTCAAAACACTTTTCCCAAAAAGGGATCACCACCAAATTTTGAATAAGGAAGTAGAGAAACCAAAACCTTCTCATGCAAAAACACTAGCATCTGAAATGTTATCCACTCCCTTTAAACTTCTTAGCCCAACATTCATCCAACAAAAAAATTAGGTGAGGTTTCCAACCAGAACACCACCAGAGAATTGACAACCAAGATGTTGTCATAAAAGGAAGACATCTCCCATCCTTGAGAGGGTGGAGCTCCACCTCAATAGAAAAGAAATTTCAAAGGGTAGCTAAGAAGCAACTAGAAGTCTTTAGGGCATTACTAGAGTAATCTTCAAAACAGGTCCAATTTCTGAAAAAGTAGTGTGACACCACTAGAGGAAAAAGCCCCAAAACTAGAAAAGGCCCAACCTTGCAAGGAAAGATCAAGGCACAAGGAACTAACAAAGTGTATAGATAAAATCTCATAGAAAAAATCTAGCCAAGGGCTCAATTCACAAAATAGATCAAGACCTCAAGGCATCAAGCATACCTCCAACTAAAGGAAGCCACCCCCCTTCAGCACCTGACACCACATTGCAAGAGCCATACAAAAAAAATCACAACAACCATCACCAATGTAAATGAGCCTTCCATCCTAAGCCCAAACTATCCACACCCAAAATGGTCTTCTCAATGTCACAACAAGTAGAGCACTTTTAAGGTAAAAGATAAAAAATCCTATCTCAGAGTGAGAGGATCTCACCTCTAGTAGGGAAACCATGAGAACCCACCAAGAGAGAAGTGACATCCAAAAGGAGGAAACATACACATATATGTCTCCAAGTTTAACCAACCACATCCCACTACACCAAAAAATAAATAAAATCTCTACAACCACAAGGAAAGAACACCTGATAGGCAAGCATCACCATTCTCATGTTATCCCAAAATTTCTCACACAAGGGAGAAAATTATTTAATCATAGAAGGTCACTCTAAAGTAGGGCTTCCTAAGAAGAGGAGAGAAACACCTCTTTTTAGACCTATAACTAGAACATAAACACCCGGACACCAAAAGACACCTCTGATACACAAAGGAACATCACAAAAACAAGGGTAACATATAGCATCTACTAAGGTGCATAAATCCTTCCCACAACACCTATGGAAATCTCCCTCTAAAAATAATAGATCGGCAAGAGAGCAAAGATAGAAGTGAATCATCATCCTCATCTGATTCTTCCTCTAGACTCCCTTCCAAACTTGTTGCAAAGATACTTGAAACCCTAGTTGTAGGTTCGCCATGCGCTCCCATTGAATAGTTGTAAAATTAAAAATGTATCAATGTTGACCTCAAGTTATTCCTGTTAGTGTAGTTTTTTTCTTTTCCTATTTTGCTAGGTTTTTATTACACTTTTAATAATCTCGTTTAGGTTAATAAAGCATGTCTTATTAGGTGAATAGTTGTGAGGTGTTACCTTCCTACATGTGAGCATCCATTAGCTATCTTGGGAAGATACTTTACTATCTTTAGTCCGATAGATGGTTGCTCCTCATTGGTTGGTGTTGCCACCTCCTCCCTCTTCCTAGCCTATATAAGCATGCTACCTGGCTTGTATTTGCATCTCTTGTTTTTGCATCCTCTTAATGCTATTTTGCTTCCAGCATTTGCATTACTCTCTTGGAGACTAACTCTATGATGCTATTTTGATTTTGTATCATTTGCATTCATAGTTTAGATATTTACTCTTTGCACTAGTTTTCTGGGTTATTAATCTTTTCAGATTCTAACATGGTATCAGAGCTTTTCTATGTGCAAGAGTGGATTTTAGTTTCCTTATTTGAGAGATTCGGGGGGGGGGCAAATAAACTTTATTGTAGTTTTTTTGAAAAACAAAGTATGCTCTTCTCTTGCATCTTTGGATGATCCTGAGAATCAGAAAAGTTTTGACAAAAACGATTTTTCTCTGGGGTTTCAATCTCAAATCTGACAACCAACTTGCATATTTGGAGTTTTCAATCAGTATTGCAGGTTCCAACATGCCATTGATGGACTTAGGAAGCTGATCCAGCATTTGCATGTCATATTTTGGTTGCTGGGGTCGTTTTCTGATTTTTGGAGCCGTTTTTTACTGTTAAAGGCGTCTGATTTACACTACAGAAACATCTTCTGTACATTAGCATGAAAAATGCTTTCTGGGTTTTGTTCGCAGCCCCAAAAAACCATCTGGGTATCTTTTAGATTTTGCATGCAAGCTGTATATTTTTCATATTCGAGCATGCAAAGCTACAGCCATACCCCTCTCCGTTGGCAGTCGCAGATTTGAATACAGTTTTCAAATGTCTCGTTCTTGCTCATACGGACTCCGATTTTGATGATTCTTGTTATGAACTTGGCTATTTTTTTGTGCTCTATCCACTAGTGGAGTTGTTTTTTAATTTTCATGCATGAATTCTTCAGAAATTGTAGATTTTCAGCCGTGACTGTGCACCGTTCTCATTTTGGAAACTTCGAAGGATCATAACTTTCTCATACGACTTCGTATCGAGGAAATTCTTTTTTTGAAAGTGCATGATTTTTCGAGTAGATTGCAGTGGTGCTATTCATTTCCTTGATTATTGTGCCCAAGTTTCACTTTTAGCATATGCTCTTCATGAGGGTTTGTAATGCATTGAAATCAAGACCACTAAGTATCTCTTTCTAGTGGTAGTTGTAAATGCACTAAAATAAAGTGCCAAATCATATTTCTTTGGGGGGGGGGGGGGGTTCTTTGATTGAGTAAAGAGGGGGGGGCATTGTCGTGGTTGGGTTCTCTTCTTTCTAGCATTTCTTCTTTGCATTTCTTCATCATGGATCAAACAAATATGGCCATCCTAACTCCATACAATTACTTTGAGTGGAAATCACGCATGACAATTCACTTAAGGAAAGCTGGATTAAATAGGATAACTATGGGACTTGAAACTGAACCTGCTAAAGATGAAGATAAGCCTGAGTGGTTTAACAAATGTGATGAGGCATTTGGAACATTGTGTTTGTCTGTTTCTCCTGACTTGCTATTTCACATTGAGTCTTTGGATACACCAAATGAAGTATGGGCAAAGCTAGAAACACTATTTGGCACACAAGATTCAATGAGGGGTCATATGTTGGAAAATGAATTAATTAGTTTGAGTCCAAGCAATTTCAACACAATCCAAGATTTCTTCACCAAATTGAAATCACTAAGGCTGCAGTTAAAACAATGTGGAATTGAAAAGAAAGATGAACAACTGATTCTTAGTATTCTCTCTAAGATAAGTTCAGAATATTCTGTGTTTGTCTCTACCTTCTATGCTACTAAGGGTGCACTTGGTACTCAATTCACCATGCCATCTTTAGATGATTTTGCTGTCAATCTCACTCGAGAACAGGACAAGCTAATCCAGATGGGCATTCTTAAGTCCTCTAAGTCACATGCCTTGGCTGCCAACCAAGGCACAAAAGAACAACAAGGACAAAGTAGTAACAACAATAGTAAGGATAAGAAACAAAAGAATAGCGAGGAGAAGAAGGATCAGATGTCGGTTTCTTCAAAAGCAACTATTGATACACCATCTTCCAAGGGTGATAAGCCTAAGAAAGAAAAGGTCAAATGTGTCTATTGTAAAAAACCTGGTCATGATGAACATAAATGTTTGCAGAAACAACTTGATCACTTGACATACATTCTTGAGAAGAATAATATCAGTGTTCCTGAGTCTATCAAACAAAGTTCTAATGAAGGGTCTAACAAAGAAAAAGAAAACAGCAAGGGGAAAGGAAAGGGCAAGGCCCTTTTTGCAGTTGCTTCCTCACCATCCACTTGGGTTCTTGATTCGGGTGCTTCACACCACATGGCTTCATCTAAGGAAGAAATTGCATCCTTGGAGCAATGTACTATGCCTTCTATGTTGATGGGTGACAACACTCCTATTGAGGTGTGTGGGAGAGGGTCTATTGATGTGGGGGATGGCACATTCCATGATGTTCCTTATGTACCCTCATTGTCAACTAATCTCCTATCGGTACACCAGATCACTCACACAGGTTTAGGCAAGCGGGTTGAGTTCACTCCTGATTCAGTGGAGATACGTGAGTTGCACAATGATTCTACAATTGCAGTTGGGAGAGCAGATCATCAGTCAAGACTCTATATGTTTTCTCACTTTGTTCCTGATCCTCTTTTAACTGTTTCCCTCACTTACTTTAATGATGTGAGCAGATTATGGCATGAGCGGTTTGGCCATCTTAACTTCCACTACTTGCATCAGCTTAACCAGCAGAGCATGGTCACAGGGTTGCGTTCTACTTTGACATTGGAGTCACTTGGAATACATGATAGATCTTCTAATGGGTCAGATTCACTTGAGCAGTCTTCTACCTCCACTTCTGATGCAAAGAGTGATTCAGAGGATTCACCTCCTTCCTCTCCTAGTCATCATTCACAGGTTGATGATTCTCCTCTAGATTCTCCATCTTATGGTCCACTTTGGGCTACACAGACCTTGCAGGTTGTAGGGGATTGGGTTGGGGATCCATCAAAAACTAAGCAGACTCGTTCACAATTCCAGGATGCTCTACATATCTTCATTGCTACTACCTCAAATCCACAGTCCTTTCATGAGGCTTTTGGTATTTCTGAGTGGGATACAACTATGCAGGAAGAGTATAGTTCCTTGATGAGGAACCACACTTGGGATCTTTTCTCTTTTCCTAAGGGAAGAAAACTTGTTCGATGTAAGTGGATCTACCGGACAAAATTTGCAAGCTTTGCTGGAGGAGCAGGATGCTACATCTTTTGGGGGGGCCTCTTCCTCTCACTTGGAGTCCTAATTTTCTTTGGGGAGTCTCTTTTCTCTCTCTTTTGGGGGAATTTTATGTATATGGGTACCTCATCAGGCTTGATTTGCCGGGACCCATTTCTACATCCACCTAAGCTTCGCTTATGGGGGGGTGTTAGTGTAGTTTTTTTCTTTTCCTATTTTGCTAGGTTTTTATTACACTTTTAATAATCTCGTTTAGGTTAATAAAGCATGTCTTATTAGGTGAATAGTTGTGAGGTGTCACCTTCCTACATGTGAGCATCCATTAGCTATCTTGGGAAGATACTTTACTATCTTTAGTCCGATAGATGGTTGCTCCTCATTGGTTGGTGTTGCCACCTCCTCCCTCTTCCTAGCCTATATAAGAATGCTACCTGGCTTGTATTTGCATCTCTTGTTTTTGCATCCTCTTAATGCTATTTTGCTTCCAGCATTTGCATTACTCTCTTGGAGACTAACTCTATGATGCTATTTTGATTTTGTATCATTTGCATTCATAGTTTAGATATTTACTCTTTGCACTAGTTTTCTGGGTTATTAATCTTTTCAGATTCTAACAATTCCAACATGTTCCAAAATAAAATTATAAAATATAAATAGAAAAATAAATCTCCTCACATGTCATTTTTTTTTGTATTCTTTTTGAAGTAAAATATTAGAAAAATTAAGACTTCTAATGAAAACATAATAGATATTCAACATGAGGAATAAAAGAATGAAAAACTACAACATATGTACACAAATTAAAACAAAAACAAAATTCCTTGATTATATAGTACAAGTTGAGGTATTAAACAATTTAAGATTATGAAATTCGTCTTGATCTTATGATGTGAGGTATAAAATGAAATAATAGTAGGAAAAGTTTTATTGTATAAAATAATGAAAATGTACAACATATGGACATAAATTAAAACAAAAATAAAATTCCTTGATTATATAAGACAAGGTGAGGCATTAAATAATTTAAGATTATAAAATTCATCTTACTCTTGTAATATGAGGTATAAAATGAAATGACAGTAATAAGTGTAAATCTAACTTAAGATGACATTAGTTTCTTAGTAACTATGTGAAGAAAAAGTTTATTTTGACAACTATATAAAAATGAATAAATCACCTAAAAATAAAAAAATGAAGAAAATTGCAACGATGAGTGCTCAATAATCCATCCTTTCTCATAAGAAACCAATTACTATAAACCATTATTTATAAAATTTGAATCCATAAAGTTATCTTAAAAACTAGGCAGTGAAATATTAATCGAGATATAGTTAAAAATTGTTGCTCAAAAATCATGTAGCTAGTGTGGAAATCAAATTGCCGTATAAGAAAGACCATATATTGTTGATGCTGAATAAATGTCTTAGCGTATACATTCATGCCAACAATATGATATAACAATATAAAAGCTAGAAATTATGGCTTATAATTACAGATTACTGTTGTCAGGTGACTTAAAATACTTATTTGTTGCTTGGTATACACTGTAGTTGATCGCACAAAAACTATGAGCTTTATATAGAGGTGTACATTTGGGAGATACTTAATTAATACTAATTCTTTCCTTTGTTTTCTCATATATTTCCAAGCATCCTACTTTATCTCATTTATTTCCTACATCCATAGAATGACCAATTACTCCCTAAGTGGCCAAAACTTGCGAGAATTGATGAAAAGTTGCTTGCAATCAACACTTTTGGCAAAATGGATTCCTACTTGTCTTAATCCCCCTTCAAACCTCAAAAATGACATATTTATCCATGCTAGGCCTATTCCAATGGTTACAACTATTATTTGAATATTTATAACTCCTTTCCAACAAAATTGCATTTTTTACTAACTTTTACAAGTTTTCAATTTTGCAATTTTGCACAAAAAGTGAAACTTTTGCAAAGTTCACTAGATTTCACCTCTAATACTTCAAAAAGGTTCCAAATTATTCAAAAATAAATTAAAAAACCTAATCCTAGGCTATCTTGACCAAAAATTCAGAAAGACCCACTTTTACCTAATTAGTAATTTTTGCTCATATCTTGCATAAAGTGGACTAGGCATACATATCTTTCTCATATGTCTCTAATAGTTTGTTGTGGAATCAAACTATCTTCTTCATTATCTCTAAGTGGTCAAGTAAACCCTATTCCCAAGATCATCCCATCCTATTGACCACTCGAACATTCTCAGGCATGTCAGTAGGAATTTTGACCCTAAGAGTCACTAAATGTCACAAGGTAGTGATCTTTGATAGGGCATATCTTGGAGTTCGTGTGAGGTATGGATGTAATTATAGGTGATATAGGATCATGTTTTTGACACCTAAAATAACCTTTCTCTCTTTTTGGAGATTGGGTTCTATTTTGATTTTGCAGCCCCATCTTGAGTAATGCTAAAACTCATAGTGTTGGCCAAGACAAAGTCCCCAACTTCTAAATCTCTTGCATTGTTCATCATGGGATCAAATTGTCTACTTTGTTAGCTCAAAGTGGTCAAGTAAACCCTAGTCCCAAGCTTTTCCTATCTTGTTAACCAATCAAATGTTATGGGGCATGTCGAATGGAATTGACACTAAGAGTCACTAAATGCCATAGGGTAATTATCTTTGATAGGGCATATCTCAAAGCTCATGCAAGGTATGGATGCAATTCAAGATGCCACATGATCATGTTGTCGACACCTACAATAACCTCTCTCTCTTTTTGGAGATTAGATTTCATTTTAATTTTGTGGCCCCATCTCAGGTGATGTTGAAACTTGTAGTGTTGGCTAGTACAAAGTCGCCAACTAGTGAATCTCTCTAAAAATTCATCATGGGATTGAACTATCTACTTTATTAGCTTTGATTGTCTAGGCAAACCCTAGTCTCAAGCTCTTCTCATATTATTAATTGGTTGAACATTATTGGGCACGCTAAACAAAATTGACCCTGAGAGTCACTAAATGCCATAGGGAAGTGATCTTTGATGGGGTATATCGCGGACCTCATGTGAGATATGTATGCACTTCTAAGTGATATAGGATCAAGTGATACTGAAACTTATAGTATTGGCTAGTACAAAGTCATCAACTAGTGAATCTTTCTAATCATTCATTATGGGATCAAACTATCTTCTTCACTAGCTCTGATTGACTGGGTAAATTGTAGTCCCAATCTCATTCTATCCCATTGACTTCTCGAATTTTATTAGGAATGCCAAACAAAATAGACCTTGAGAGTCACTAAATACCATAAGGAAGTGATATTTGACAGGGTATATCTTGGAGCTCATCTGAGATATGAATGCAATTCCAAATGATATTGAATCGTGTTGATGACACCTTAGAAAATAACCTCTCTCTCTTTTTGGAGATTGGATTTTGTTTTGATTTTGCTACCCCATGTTGGGTGATGCTAAAACTTGTAGTGTTGGTCAGTACAAAGTTGTCAACCGGTGAATCTCTCTAATCATTTTTTGTGGGATCAAACTATCTACTCTATTAGCTCTGAGTGGCCAAGTAAACCCTAGTCCCAAGCTCATCCTATCTCGTTGATTGCTCAAACATTATCGGGCATGCCAAACAGAATTGACCCTGAGAGTAACTAATAATTGGCTTCTTGCCATTTGTCATTTTTGAGAAGATGAATTGATTCAACTACATTTTGTAGCGATTCATCTCAAAATCCTATATGTACTCAATTGAAAGATTAATGAAAGGTTAATAATTTTTTGTGTGAGATACTTCATGTTGTAGAGACTTATTGAATGTGTTTTGTATCAATTATTTATTGTTCCATTGCTTTTCTTAGTTAGAAATGTCTCTTTGAGTTGAATTGAATTAATGAAAAAACATATTTTTGTTCCCTTGTTTAATGTAGTGAACAAAAGATAATCGTAGTATTGTTAGAGATTAAAAGAGATTCTTTCTAGTAGTTATTAAGCTATTTTTTTTTTTAAAGAGTTGAAGAAATTTAGTTAGAGTATCTAATTCATATAAATATAATTCATTACTGCATCATCAAATATTACGGTTTCATAAGTGTGGATTCACAAATTTGGTCAGTTTTAAGACCCAAATTCTAGCCTGAGTTAGTTCCTATCTAGGCCTAACTTGGTTTTCCTCTCCTATTCTCTAGTTAAGAACATACCCTATTTAGAATTAGGAACAAACAAATTCATTGAAAATCAAAGGGAAATTAGTCGCTTAGTGTGCTTTTCCAATTGTTGTAATTAGTCATTGTTGACATATATTGGGCATTCAAAGAGTTAATTTAAAAAGGACAATTTTTTTACCAACAACATGCATTTAGTTAAACCAACCATCTTTCCTTCCTTCTATGCCATAACAAAAAAGTTGCACAAAATGTTGTGGAGCAACTTTTAAAAGTTGTTGATCACATTGCAATTTTTGTATTTTTGACTTCCAGACCCTTGAAACCTTTTTGAATGGAACCAAATAGGTTCAATAAAGGTGTCTAGACATAACATGGCCCCCTGTAACCAATATGCCCCTTTTTGTCCCCTCGCCCCATTTGAGCAACTTCTTGACAACTTAGCAACTTTTGGCATTTTGGATCCTAATTAACCAACATTACATTTGATGAGTTCCAAACACTTGAACAAGATGAAAAATCAATATTTAGGACCTAATTGGGTCATATCCCACTTACCAATGACTTGTACAAATTTTGACCCACTTTGACCACGTAGTGTTCCCCCTAGTGTTTATTATCTTGCACATACCTAAACAAGGCTTAGTGAAACCAACTTGATTTAAGCACACCAACACACCACCTTGACTGGGCTAGAGTCACAACAAGCCTCAAAGCAACAACAAAAAAAATGAAGTCAAAACAAGGGTTGTTAGGTGCCTTGCACTAGGATAATGATAGACAAAATATATCCAAGAAAAAATGCAACAATTGTAGCTATAGGAGTCATAAGAAGAGCATAAATAATGTATTTCCATAAATGAAGCTCTCAAAGAGATGGATAAGCAAGCAATATTGATATATAATTCTATTAATAATTAAAAACTTTATTTCAAGTCTTCTCATGTTTTGAAGATAAAGCATATATAAACTCTTGAAATGTTTTTGATGATGCTAAGATTCAAGCTTAGACATTTACATAATACAACCAACTCAAGAGTCAAACTTCAATGTTAATTGTATAACAGTAATAAGAATTCAAGTTTCACTATTCTCATCCTAACAAAAACTCTAAATAAGTTACTCATAATAAAAAGTATGCATAACTTGTACAATTTAAATACAAATTAATATCATAGCCTTATTCATATGTCAAAAGATACTATTAAAGCTTACTATAATGATTCATACCCTTATTTTGGATGTAAATTACATTCAAATGAAATACATGAAATACTTAAAACATAAACAAGAAAAACAAGATATATATTATGATAACCAATAATGTCATACGTGAACAAATTGATGCATCAAATTTGTAAGTCTAATAATTTCATGCATCAAATATATGTCATACATCAAATATAAAATATCATATATACATCAAATGTATGTCGAATATGTCCACTAACATAAAATCCAAGATGTATGTCCACTAATGCCTATAAATGTGTCCATCCATAAATCTTCTCCTTCCCATGAGTGGAAGGAAACAAATGGTATTCTTGACATGCTCGCTCATCCTCTTGTTTAGGCTCCTCTCTAACTCGAGCTGATACAAACAAAGTATAAATGAATCAATAATTATTATACATTGAAATCAAATATATGTACACATAAAATTAATTATTTTCTTACCTCCATCGAATAGTCACTCTGTACATCCACCTCAAGGGCTCATGGATGATTGGGAGTAACAAGGCCCTACAATAATTCAATCAATATAATCATTTGATCATACTTATAAATACCATTTGAAATTTCAATACTAACTATTATAAATAACAACTAAAACTATGAAAAATCTTTCATACCTTGATCAATGACTCTGAATTAGCCATCGTGGCAACAACTCCATGATTGATGGACTAGTGAAGATGAGGAGGTGTCTTAGATGTCAACAACTGCAAACCATATAATACAATTTACATGATTTTTTATAGAATATAATATAATCAAATGAATTAAACTAACATGAAATAAATGTACCTCTACGAAGATCATATCATTTGTAGGCTTAGAGTCCCTTGTGAATGTCAATGCTCTAATAGAAAACTAATGCACATGGATAAATTTTGTTGTTAATCCTTCATATGATTACTTAATAAATATATGTAGTAATTTAAATGATTAAATCAATACATGTTAACTTGTTGATGAGACGTAAAATACACCAACACTCTTACCCTAAATTTGGAACATTGTCAAGACATGCTATTAATTAGTCATTCATCAGACATACAAAATGTGATCAAACTAGTTTATTATAATTGTACTTTACCTATGTGTCAATGCCAAATATGTCACTGAAGAACTCACTAGTGACTAGCCCATCATCCATAGTGTCTCCAATGTGATTCCCAAGCATGCATAAGGATCCACATGATGTGCACATGTGACCACGATGTGAAGAAGGCTCCTCCTCCTCTAATGGACTGATGCAATGAATGAGAGTTTGTGTCAAAGCATTGATAGTCTTAGAATACTGGTTTCTACATTTTCCTTCACAATTGAAGGAATAATGACATGCTCAACTTGTGTCTTGAAAACAAGCACCCTAACTACATTAGGGTCATGATGTGTCCCTAGCCTCTAAAATGATGACCCCCCACATCTACCCTTAGAATCTAACATGTCAAAATCATCGGGGATCTCCTCGAGGACAAATTCACAATACAATTTCTTTAAGAAATACATTGAAGCCTCATGCTTATTGCAGGGAGAGGCATCAAAGACCATACACCATCTATCCAAAAAGTTATTTCTAATATCATGTATGCATTAGTGGATGGAGAACCTTTTAGTTGTATGTTTAATAGTGTCTTATTCTCCTAGCTTTTTAAAAAATGCACATATGTTACCTTTCATTATGTCCTTTTTTCTTACATCTTTATAGGATAATTTGTTTGAATAATATCTTCTTTGTGAACTTCTCTCTTTACATGCCAAATAGCCAATTGACTAGTAACAGAAGCTACATGACTCATAATGGACTAAAGGAAGGATGCCAATTGTGCTCTCATAGGATTAGTTTTCCACAAGCTTTCAACCTACCAATCATTGCTTCTAATTCATTTCCCCATCTTTCTATTTAATTCATTATATTGTCTTGGGTGCCAGGAAGAGATCTTTCAATTGGTGGAGGTTGCGAAAGTTTTTGCTCTTCCTCACGAGGGTTTTCATTTTGATCTTGTGGAGGGATTTCACTTTGATCTAGTGGAGGGTTTGATTTTGTTGATCAGGCTGGGGATTTGGTGGTTGATTATTCACATTTCCTGATAAGAAACCAATTGCATTTAAAATAAATAAACAAATTTGAATTAAAACTAAAAAAATACAAAGTTCAATGCTAAAACATAAAAAACAATACAAAAACAAGAGTAGAAAACATACTTGATGATCCCAGTTTTGATCTCCAACAATGAGAAGGCATTTTGAGGAGGAGAGAGAGCAAAAATTGGACATTCTACAAAATGCATGCCTATTGTTGGGGGTAAAGAAGGAAACAAGCAAGAAGAAAAAAAATGATATGGCTTGCAGGTTGCAACCCATAAATATTAGTTTCAAAAAGTGTGTCCATGCTATTGCAAATATGAAAGTAAAAAGTTGCGTGTCATCTTTTTGGCATCACAACTTGGTGCATTTGCCCATAAGAAAAGATTTCACGAGGCCATACATAGGCTAAAGTTTGTTAAAATTTCTCCAAGGCATTTTAACTTCCTGTATAAAGATGATGTCCACCCTATGCTCCAAAATATTTCTTTTTACAACATACTATTTCTTGGGACTATTGACCCCTCATATATTCCAGGAGATAAACTTCATTTTCTACATCTCCAAATATCTTCCAAGGTAAGTTGGGTACCTTGAGCAATTTCCTGTGCAGGAGCTTTTAGTCTGATGGTCTTCTCTAGAGGTCTTCCAACCTTAGAATATGAACCAACATTTCTTTTAATAGAACCTCTCAATTTCCTCTTCACTGTGTTCCATCCTTCCTCTCAGTCTACTAGGGATTGATTTGGAGCTGACAAATACTCCAAGTTCTGGTGAATGAGGAAGAGCATCTCACAACATATTGGGAGTGATATCGTCAAGGAGCCAATAGGATCACTCTTTCAACGCCACTTTCAATAGCATGGTTCACAACCTGCCTCTGAATATCCTTAGGTGATGCATGGATGGAGAAATTCAAGCAGAATAGTTCAACTTAAACTTACAAATATGCCCTATTACACATGGAAGCAATATATATATATATATATATATATGAAACAATGGGAACAAGATTTACTATCAACATGTCTGGCTATGAGGCCTTCAAGGTTTTGGCCATATACAAAGGAAATTATGAAATTAGAGTCCAAGCTCTCATGCTATCTTTCTCCTCAATATTTAATGTTACTCTATCTCCTCTATATACCCTTCTACATCTAACTAAGCCTCTTATATAGCTAGCTAAGCCACAAGTCAGCTAGTCAAGCATTTAATTACATTATAGATTCAACCTAGGAAGAGTAAACCCAAAACCATCATCAAATGAAACATAAATAAATGCACATTGAAAGGCAGATCCACATGTGTCTGAGGAGTTAACTCCTAAATTCGCAACACACCACATTAACATAAGAAACTGCACCAACAAAAGAAACACGCCTCACTGTAAGAGAAACACATGAAATAGAGACCACAAAGAATGGTTCACGATTCGAGAAATATAGACAATCAAGGCTTGCACACTTAGGAAGAGAACCAGGGATAGGTCGTTATCATCATGTTAACCGTGTGTAACACGAAACCACCAACAACAATAACTACATTACAAACAAGAAGCTGGTACAAAAAATAAGAGATATTTTTGGTTGATGCGAGATTGCTCCAAGATCCAAGATTCTTCTAGATCATTAGGGGCTTCCATACCCTGAGCAAGCTGTTAAATTCATAGATTAGATCTACTTATAGTATCCAAGTAGGGCACCCCCACATCCACCAAGGTAGTGTCTGATTTGGATCCGTAGACTTCATCCCTAATTTCACTGAGGGGGTCCCTAAGATATCTTCCAATACATCTTTGGGGATTTATCCTTCCGCCAAACTACCCTTAACATTTTTCCGTCACATCCTTAACAAGTGAAGGGACCATCTTGGAAAGATCCTCCACAAAGGGTTACTCCTCCCCCTAACCCTTTGAATCCTTTAGTCAAGTTTCAATCTGTGTGGTTCCCAAGCTCCCTTTGTGGTTGGGGAGGGAATTATTTGAGCCTTCCCCTTGGGTAGAGGAGCATACATGTATCACTTTCTCTTTTGCCTTATGTCTCTCCTCTTTGCCTTGATTCTTGGGGCAATTCGTGATAATATGCCTAAAAGTAGCACAGTTTTGGCAATATAATGCCACATTCTCATACAAAATAGGTTGAGACCACTTTCAACCCTTGGGTTTCAAGCTTACCATAATAGGGAAATCCTTATTGATGGCCACATGCACATAGAACCTAGCATAGACAAGTCTAGACTTGTCGGCCTTAACATTGTTAGTTCTAGTAAAGTGTCCAAATGAGTCCCCAATCCATTTGAAGACCTTATCATCCAAAAATTCTAGGTGAAGCCCATGTAGAAGAATCCACACTAGGGCCATATGGAGAAGATCTATAGGAGGATTGAACCGAGGCTTCCATTTTGCCAATGTAAGCAAGCATTTTCCAAAGAGATAAGATCCCACCATGATGAACCCTATATACTCCTTTGAGCCAAAGTTAAATAAGGATAAACTCCCTGACATCATGAAAACACTGAGAAAACCTTTGAGTTTCCATCTCATCACGCACCATTTCCTGACCATCTCAAATTTGACGTTTTCCCACTTTGACGTGCAACTCAAATTTCGTTGACAATATATTTAGACAGAGCTACGAAAGCTCGAATTTAATATACCCGCCGAGCCAGTAACAGACATTTGGAAAACAAAAACCGAAAAAAAAAGTGCGGAAACGCTTATTTTGCACCATGTCAAGCGGTCCTTCTGAATTATGTGGTCTGGTAATTACTTCCTCCTCGTCAGCCGCTGATATAGCTATGTGAAGCCCATGCGATTTAGTTGTATAGGAAGATAAATGGATAGCCTCAAAATAGCGTTATGGTTTTAAGTGAACTAATCTACTAAGGATTGTTATTAATAGTATTACAGAACACTATCTACGCGTCTTTTGGATAATGTAGTACTATTCATTTAATGGACGTGTCATGTCTGGAATCATGTGATATCTATCAATAGCGCTTCATGATTGTAATTAAGACATTTCATTTGGCGCAATGCAGAGTCATGCCTTTGGACTTGAAAATGGTCCACTCTGTATGTGCTATGTTACATTTATAGGTGAGCGTACGTCTTGTTTGGCAATTCTTTCTGAGCTCGACTCTTTTGGATTCTCGTCTATAATGTTTGCTGTTACCTTATCTCGTTTACTCTTCCTTTTGTAACCTTCTTTCTCGTTTAGTTTTGCCCACTGCCTTCTTCCGTCCTTTGGGTTCCTTTGAGCACTGCATATTTATTCTATCTATATTTCTTTGTTTATTATTGTTCATTAGTTCTCCTTGAAGGTTGTTTTTTAGTCTCTTATTCCTTTGTTTATTTCACCTGCCATAATTGTTCAATATTGTAAACCACACAATAGCATGAATCAAATATTTAGTAGCACCATGTTTTTGTGTAGATGGGGAAAATTTGATATTCTAAATCAGATCATTATAATCATAATAACTTAATGTATTTAAGAAAAGAATAAACTTGCAAACAAGAAGTCATCTTTGATTTTTTAAGGCATTTTTTTGGTTACTTAGATTAAATTTTTAACAATTTTGATTAGTATATGATATTTATTTTTATGTCAATAATTTATTATTATTTTCTTATTTATTCATGTTGAAAAAAAAAAAGGTACAATTTTCAATTGCTATAGAACACTTTTTTCTTTTTTTACTTAAAAAAATGTTATAAGTTACATTATCCCAACAAATGAAAATTTTACATGGACTAGTAGTAGGGATAAAGATTTAAATCACATTGTTAAAGGTGAGAAAGAGTTTTGATCATACCAAATTTGTTGCTAGGAGATCTTTGCTTATCTTCATTAATTATATTTTTTCAAGACTAGACGATTGTACAATGTCATAATCTTAAACATTAAAGTAGATTGCTCAAAGTAGAAAACCCTTTTTCAACTAAAAATATATGGTTTTCAAATTTAAAATATTTTCCTCTACTCACAAATGGTCAACAAATGCTCCTTTTCATAGCTTCTTGAATGTTCCAATATTGCAAAATAAATTCAAATTATGTATAAAAATAGAATTTAGAATGTTCAAACTTGATGGTCTAAAATAAATTGTCTTAAATAATTAATCATACATTATTCCATAGTTTGGATGTTGTCATACATGGACAAGAGGATATTTCTTTAAGAAGCGATAAAAGAACTGTTTACTAGAGAAGAGACTTATTCTAAACTAAATTCAAAGAAGTTATTTCTTATAGAAGGAGATCATAACTTTAAGGTTTAACATGCATTTACTTAAATGAAAATGAAAATGAAAATTAGTTTTCAATCAAGAATGTTATATTTAGGGTCACTCTTAGCAAAAATATGTGACATAGTTCATTTTTTTCCTAATGTGTTAGTAAGACCAACATAACAAGATCCTTAGGTGGAAATAATAGACTTTAACAAATAAGAAATATCCCCTTATTGATTCCTTGAGATTTTTTTTTTGCTTAAACAAATACCTTGGAGGAATTAAAATGAGTGATCTTCTCATTATTTTTGACAAATTATTGAGTGTGTTATTATTTTATATAGAAGTGTTGGAATTCAATATGTGCTTATCTTTTTTAAGCATATGGAAAAGTTTTTTAAAAGGGCATTATAGTTAAACAATTAAAGATTAACAAGATATAAATTATTTCAAAATCACACTGTCATTAGATTTTAAGCCTAATTTTATGAACATTCATGATATGTAAAAATATTTACCAAGGTTGTATACTTGAGCTCTAGATCCTTTTAGCACAAAAATCATCTATGAAGAACAATAAGGTTTTGTCCTAGGTAGAGAAACACTTAAAGGAGCCTTGGTGACTTATGAATTGTTGAATTGAATTCACAATTGAAAAATTCTAAATTTCACCATCAAATAGACATGGTGAAGGTCTACGACATGATGGATTTAGATGTTGCAATATATTAAAAAATGTAACCATCTTGACTATATTTTTGTTCATAATACTAGCATAAGCCACTAGGCATTCTATCAAACAAGAACATGAATAGGAAAGATAGGAAGGTTACTTAAATCATAAAATGATCATGACAAGAACTCATTTAATATTTTTATTTGATACTATTCTCTTTAGTAATCCTCTTCAATTGAAGGAAAGAATGAAAAACTATTTCATGAGAAACTATACTTCAAGATCATGGTAAGAGTCAAATGAAAATATAGAAAATCTATACTCAACATGAAAAACATTCTCCAGGGTTAGAATAGTTAAAATTTTGATTTTTACAATTAGTAGAATTGCCCTATTAGAATTTAGGAACTCTTATTATTCTAAGGGTAAGCAAAATAGCATACTTGAAGAAACCTATTATTATTTACACACATCATTCCATATAATTTAGATAGCTTAGTAGGTAATGCATTTAGCTTTCATATATTATATATTTTCCTTTATCATATGGCCTCAACCACTTAAGCTATTGAATCTTAATGATACATCTATGTTAATAGAGTTAAAATATTTGTTTTAGAGCTTTGTTATATTATATTATGTTCAATATATTGTACTTAAAATTTACTATTACTATTGCACATATGTTTTTACACCATATCAATATATACATCTTTATAAGTATAAAAAAGTGTATATATTCTAATTCAAAATAACTTAAATGATATTTTAAACTAATTTAAAAAACATATTGGAAAAAAAAAAATTATCTACCTAAACTTTATTAAAATAAATTTATTTTTTAAATATTAATTTAATTAATATCTACTCAAATATAAATTATAGGTGATCGTTCAACTCTAAAGAAAATCTTTCTTAAAGGAAAGTAAAAGTTAAACTAAAGGTTTTAAATAAAAATTGGTTCAGTGTGCATGTATATCCACATTTAATGTTGACATGACAAAAAAAAACTAAAATTATTGAAATATTAATTAATATGTATGTTCCTAGGCCTTTTGGATATTATTGTAATGTCAAGTTTGACATAGATTATTCTAAAGGATTAGTCTCTTATTAGATGTCCAAATTCCAAAATCTTCTATATCTAACCTTGAACATTCATTTTGGACAAATGAAAAGACTAATCTATTCCTTACATCTTGAACTCAATGTTTTTTATTAAGAAGGAATGGATTGGAAAGCCCCTAAAACTTGTTACAATAGAAAACTTCTTACAAAAGAATAATGATCAAAAGCTAAGATAAGGGAATAAGCTTCCAAAGCCAAGCTTGAGGGTTTTTGAAAGGAACCCAAAACCTTGAAGGATTTTTAGAAGGACCTTTAACCTACCAAACTTGCTAAAACCACCATGCCTTCCCACCCAAAAAAAACAACTAACCAATAAGTATCCTTTAAAATTAATAGCATGCCTCACTAGCACTACATAGAAATTGGAGAATACAATATCCATAAAGAAATAACTTGTCACTCAATAACAACCTGAACAAAGACCAAGCCCAAATGGAGAAACTAACCTCTAAACATAACTCGAGAGCATAAACCATAAATGCCTCTAAAAACAAACTGACAAAATAAATGGATGTAAAACCTTGCCCAACATTCATCCAACAAGAAAACCAGTTGAGGTTTCCAACTAGAACACCACCAGAGAATCGACAACCAAGATGTTGTCATAGAATTAGGACATCTTCCATCCTTGAGAGGACAAAGCTCCTCCTCATTAGGAAAGCAATTTCAAAGGATAGCTAAGAAGCAACTACAAGTCTTTGGGGCACCACTAGAGTAATCTTAAAAATGGGTCCAACATCTACAAAAGTTGTGTGACACCACAAAAGGTAGAAGCCCCAAAACCAAAAAAGGCCAATCCTTGTAAGGTAAGATCAAGGCACAAGGAACTAGCAAAGTGTATTGACAAAGTCTCATAGGAAAAAGCCCAACCAATGGCTCAATTCATAAAACAGAGCAAGACCTCAAGGCATCAAGCATAACTCCAACTAAAGGAAGCCATCTCCCTTCAACACCTAACACCACATTGCAATAGCCATACTATTTTTTTTGTAAGAACCATCACCAATGGAAATGAGCCTTCCATTCTAAGCCCAAACTATAATGCCACAACAAGCATAACACTTTTAAGATAAAAGATAAAAATCCCCATCTCAGAGTGAGGATCTCACCTCAAGTAGGGAAACCATGAGAACCCACCAAGAGAGAAGTTACATCCAAAAGAAGGAAATATACACATCTATGGCTCCAAGCTTAACCAACCACATCCCACTACACCAACAAAAAAAAACTCTACAACAACAAGTAAAGAACGATTGATAAAACAAGCACCCCCATTCTCACCTTAGCACAGAGCCTCTCACACAAGGGAGAAGATTCTTTAGTCATAGAAGGTCACTCTAAAGTAGGGCTGCCAAGAAGAGGAGAGAAACACCTCTTTTCAAACCTACAACTGTAGCATAAAAATCTGCACACCAAAAGACACGTGTGATACACAAAGGAACATCACAAAAACAAGGGTAACATCAAGCACTTGCTAAGGCATATTAATCCTTCCCACAACACCTATGGAAATCTCCCTCTAAAAATAATAGACTTGTAAGAGAGTAGATACACAAGTGAATCATCATCCTCATTTGATTCCTCCTCTAGACCCCCTTCCAAACTTGTTGCAAAGCTACTTGAAACTCTAGTTGTAGGTTCGCCATCCGCTCCCATTGAATAGTTTTAAAATTAAAAATGTATCAATGTTGACCTCAAGTTATTCCAACATGTTCCAAAATAAAATTATAGAATATAAATAGAAAAATAAATCTCCTCACATGTCATTTTTTTGTATTCTCTTTGAAGTAAAATATTAGAAAAATTAAGAGTTTTAATGAGAACATAGTAGATATCCAACACGAGGAATAATTTTATTGTATAAAAGAATGCAAATGTACAACACATGTATATAAATTAAAGCAAAAACAAAATTCCTTGATTATATAGGACAAGGTGAGGCATTAAAAGATTTAAGATTTTGAAATTTGTCTTAAACTTATGACGTGAGGTATAAAATGAAATGACAGTAACAAGCATTAATCTAACTTAAGATAACGAACCTATTAAACAAATCGAATGGTAGTTTCTTAGTAACCATGTGAAGAAAAAGTTTATCTTGACAACTATATAAAAATGAATAAATCACCTAAAAATAAGAAAATTAAAGAAATATGCAACAATGAGTGGTCAATAATCCATCCTTTCTCATAAGAAATGAATTGCTATAAACCATTATTTATTAAATTCGAATCCATAAAGTTATATTAAAAACTAGACAGTGAAATATTAATCCAGATATGGTTAAAAACGGTTGCTCGGAAATCATGCAGCTGGTGTGGAAATCGAATTGCCGTATAAGAAAACCCATATATTGTTGATATTGAATAAATGTCTCAGCGTATACATTCATGTCAACAATATGATATAACAATATACATATGACCACACTTTAAAGCCAGAAATTATGGCTTATAATTACGGATTCTTGTTGTCAGGTGACTTAAAGTACCTATTTGTTGCTTGGTGTACAGTGTAGTCGACCACACAGAAACTGTGAGATTTATATAGAGGTGTACATTCGGGAGATACTATTTATTAATTCTCGCCTTTGTTTTTCCAAGCATCCTGCTTTATCTCATTAATCAGGATAAAAAAAATTTTGCCGATAGATCAGTTAATGGCCTTGAAAAGAGCCATACAAAATAATGCATATATTTACATTTGATAAACTCCCCACTGGTCGACGAGGAAGAGGTCTGGAAGATTTACTCGATTTAGAAGGAACGCTTGACATGATGCAGATGAAGCGTCTCTGCACATTGCCAATCAGTCGTATAGTTGTTGAAAGCTTTGAGTAACTTAATTGATTTATCCCTCGTTTCCTCGGAGCATCCCACCTGCACTATCAACAACAGCTTGTCAAACGCCCCCGCCTGCAACGCCTCCCACACGGCCCCGCTATCCGACGAATTCTGGCAAACATTCCATAAAACACAGACCGCCGATTCCGTTGCCAAATTGGAGATTCGCAACATCTTCTTCACAACAACCGGCAGAGTTAACGCATTAGCAGAAGCAGCCCCTCGGCCCTCCGTGCAACTGCAAAGGATTTCCAGCGCCAACATTGCATTTTCACAAACGCCCCGCTCTCCGTCTACAAGAATCTCCACCAGAAGAGGAACAGCCCCTGCCTCCACGAGCTTGATCCTCACTGATTTCCTCTGGGCAATCTGGTATATGATACCCACGCTTAACTTTGTAACGACTGGACATATGGGCTCTCTAAGGAGCTGCACCAATCCCTTTGCCAATCCTTCACATTTTGCTACCATATCTCTGTACTTGTCGTTGAAAACCATTGGCCGGAGAATCACAATAGCGCTGTTCTTTGCCTCGGGATTTCCTTCTCGGAGAATCCAGACGAGGCAAGCAATGGCGTCGGACAAGGCGAGAAAATCCATGGCCTGTGAAGTGAGAGGCAATGTCAGAGTCAGAGCCGCCAGAGCCTCTTCGCAGATCTCTACCGACTGTTGCAACCGATTATACAGAGCCCCAGCGCTGTGCTCGGCAAAAACGGCGGCGAGAACAGAGGATGCATTTGAGCCGGCGATGCATCTTTTATTCCTCTCGCTTTCCCTGCCCAATCGCCTCAATTTCTCCATGGATTCTTTCTCTCCGCACGAAATCTCTGCCAGAATTGCATTGAGGCAGGTCGGATCGAGAGGAGCTTTGGGCGTCGGGATTCTCTCTACACCTCGCCCGCCGTTGGCGACGCACCAGTCCTGAATTATTCGACGGAGTGTGTGATTCGGGATTGTATCTTGTGAATGCAGAATCTGATTCGTGACGGGGCAGACATTGTTGCCAGCATCTAACCACGTCTCGATGCTCTGCCGATCGTAAGTGATTCCGGTGCAGAGAGTCACCGGATCCTTCATCAGATCAAGCGAGATGGGGCATCTCAGATAGCTGGGCACTGTCACTTCAACATCCATTCCCTTCGTTCTCAATGTACCCAAATCCATATTCATTGTTTAGATTGTTTGTTCAAAATTTTCATGCTGCGTTTTCGCTTCCCTTTCAGTGTAGATATATATCGAGGACAGAGAGAGCGGAGCGTGGAAGGTGTGAACAAGGGGGGTCGGGGTCGTGGAAATAAATTCCCCGTTCAAAAGACGCTTAAATCAATGCAAGCGTAACGACCGGATCGTCGTGGATGAATATGGCAGCTGCATTGAACGTTGAATTTTTGACTTGGACCCTGGACCGTGAATTCTGTTTGAATTTAGTACCGGTTATGTTTGCGCCCTGCTGTACTTTGAACCGGTGAGAGGCTGGAAATATTGCCGCTTACCCGGGAGTAGCGAACGAACGAATTACATATTTCAATATTTACCCACAAATGTACATCTTCCAATCAAAATACTCCAACATATTAATTTCTTTTAGTTGTAATACAATCTTAGATTCAAACGTTTCAACCGTAGGTCAAATGAACTCATTTTAGTTGAAATTTTAAATAAAACATTTCAATTGATTCAACTTTTATTATGACAATACGGTGAATTAATGTTATCGTTAAGGTTGAATTCATTTAGAATTAATATTATGTCAATTAATATTTTATAATAATAGTGTATAATAGATGAAAATTGAAAATTGATATTATTATATAAGATAATCAAAATTGAAAATTGAAAATCAATTATATGTGAAAATAAGTGCATTTTTTTATTCTTTTCAATCTTTGAAAATTACTAAAGTTAATTTAAAAAAAATAAAAAATAGTTGATCTAAAAATCAATAAAAAATATTATGATATTATTTTCATAATAAATGTGTAGTTTTTTACTAACAACTGCTAAAGTTAAAAAATAAGATAAAAAATTAAGAAAAATATTTTTAAAATAGGAAAAACCATAGAGACTGACATAGCAATGCAAGGGGAATTAATTTTATGAGAACAAAGTTTCCACACATAGCTATCACTAAATTACAAAGAATATTAAAAAAATATTTCACTTTTTTTAGATAAATAAAAAATAAAAATGAAAATAAAGATAGTTCAAAATATATATTTTAAATAATAATTAAATTTTAAATTATTAGAAAAAAATTAAAAAATCATTGCTTAAATAGAAAATATATTTAACAAATTTTAATATTGAATATTTTTTGTCTTAATTCTTAAATGTTAAAATAGATTTTAATAAATTTTTAATATTTTAATATTTTTTTTATCTTTAGATATAGAGATATAAATCACAAGCCTCAACTTGCTTAATCAACTTAGGGTCCATTTGGTTGCTGAATAGAAAATTTGGAATACGTTTTCTATTTTCCATTTGGTTTGTCACTTGGAATGGGGAATAGGGATACATATTCCCATTTTACCTCTAAAATGAGCTTATACACATTCAAAAAAATAGTTGTTATTGGAATAACCATTCCTATTCCCAATATTGCATTCCTATTCTCTATTCATGTGCTTGCAACCAAACAGGCTAAAGGTAAATATGAAATTCGAATTTCAACCATATATATAGAGGTCTCAAATTTGTACTTAGTTAGTATTTACATTAATAAATTAACTTATTTAATATTTTAAAATATTTAGTAACTAGTAGTTGCATGCTTTTGTGCTTGCAACAATAAGCCGATAAGTGCTCGATAATAAAATTAATTTTAAAAATATAATCTTATGTGAACAAATTCGATTATTAATAATTTTCAATTTAAATAACATAATATTAAATACAATATTTTAAATAGATTAATAAATTTTATTTATTTAAATTCAATTTATGAAATATGAAAAAATAATTATTTTAGAAACTCCATTAAAAAATCTATTATGAAAAATTAATAAGATAAATAAAAATAAAAATATGAAAAAATAAAGTCTCTAAAAAATATTCTAAAAAAACTAAACTAATAAAAAATAAAAATAATTTAAAAACTAAATCAATTTTAAAAATTAAAAGTTAAATAAATAGAGATCATGAGTTAATGTGAAGATCACAAATAATTATTTTTCAAATTAATAGTAAACGAAAAACAATAGTTAAAAGTGGAGATTTAAAATATAAACTTATGTGAACAAATTAGATTATTAATAATTTTTAATTTAAATAACATAATATTTACTAAAATATTTTAAATAGATTAATAGATATTATTTATTTAAAGCAATTTATCAAATATGAAAAAAAAAAAATCATTTAGAAAAATAACATCAAAAAATCTATTATGAAAAATCAATTAGAGAAATACCAAAAAGATAATATGGCAAAATAGCAACATCTCTAAAAAATATTCTATTGACTAAAAAACTATAGACACTAAAAAATAATATTTAAAGAAAACTAAACTAAAATAAATAATAAATTAAAATAATTTCCAAACTAAATTTTAAATCAATTCTAAAAATCAAAATTTAAATAAATAGAGATCACAGTGAGCTAATGTGAAGATAGAAGTAGTTATTTTTTTTAAATAGAAAAAGAAAAAGAAAAGTTAAAAGTGGAGATGATAACTAATAAATATTGCACTGTTGCTAGAGAAATTTGGCTTATGTTTGGTATTTGTATCACTAAATATGTTTACACTCTTGATATCATTACTGGTGTTATTGTAGAACTTTACAAAGATTCTAACTTGTTTTGGCAGGTTCTCTCATCTCTCATCCTTTGGTATATTTGGAAATCTAGAAATGAAGCTAAATTTCAAGGTGTTAGCAGGTCTCTTACTGGGTTTTATAGAAAACTCACCCATTTAAAAATTGCTTCATAGGTCTATTGTGTGTTGAACCTGGAAAAGCGGAAGTTGCGTAGTTTCCTTCGTGATGGGCATGCCTCTATGTTCATTTATGAAATGATGAACAACTATGAGCTGGCTTGTGTTGTGGATAATTAGGTGCCTTTTGATGATGCACTTGCAAAGCTTATGCAAGAAATTAAGGATATCAAGAATCCTAGTCCTAAAAATCTTCATATCTTCTCTCACTTGCTAGAACAGAAAATAGTTATTTGGATGGAAGGGCCTCTTGGTTGGACATCCTGGGTGGACAAATTTGAAGATCAAATTTTGCAAGTCTAATTTCAGTTAGGCTGTGTATTTCTTGTATATTCTGATTATTATGTAATTGGGCTATCCACACTTTTTTGTGGATTGTTTTTTTTGATACTCTCCTACTAGTGGGTCAAGGCCGTGCCTCCCCCCTATCTTGGTGCTATGTTTTGATCTCCCGATTATCAATACAAAAAAATTGGAGTGAGATAAAAAGTGGTTGGTAAATAATTGAAGGGAAGGATTTACAAATTTCTAGTCAAACTGACAACTTTTCCATTGAAAATCCAATTTCTAAGAACAAAGTCTCTAAAATCTAAATCAATTAATTTAAATAAATAAAGATCACAATATAAGCTAATGTGAAAATCTTAAGTAATTATTTTTTAAATAAATAGAAAAATAAATTCAATAGTTAAAAGTGAAGATAACAACAAATAAATTTAAAAACCAAGAGTTAAAAATGGAATAAGATAAAAAAAATAGCTCTGGTAAATAATTAATGGGTAGGATTTATAATTTCTCAGCCAAACTGGCAACTTTTCTAGCCAACTTCTGTGAGAAATTCAATTTTCGAGAACAAAGTTCTCACAAATAGCCTATCGACTAAAATAGAAATATAACATTGATAAATAGGAGATATCAATTAAAAAGTTTAATGGCTTTCTAACGAATGATTCATAAAACATGCTACTTAGTGAAGGTTTTGTAAATACAGTTGCAAGGTGAACTCAAGCAAGAGTAGTGTGGATGGATAATGTCTCCAAAACATCACCTAGATTCACTAAGTATCAAATGTCCCATTTATCTTCATTATTAACATTTTCTTTTTCAAATGTGCATAGTATTTTTATGTATTATTAAAAACTATATAACTAAATTAAAAAATATCCTTTAATGTGAACTAGTTACTATTAGTAATGTACCATATATGAAATTTTTATTACATTGATATGTTATAAGATAATTTTTTTATATTATCATACCAAAATATACTCTTGAACAAAAAAGCCAAACAGATTAGATTTACATGAAATTTTGAGCTATTGTATTCTAAACCTCTAAACTACCGTCAACCATCTTTCATGGAAATCTTGGCGAAGATCGATTTGAGAAGACTCTTCAACTTGAACCATTCCAAACAACGACCCCCAATCGCAATAGTCCATCTCGTATTGTTATGTAAAAGAGATTGCCACATCGTGTGGGTCACGACAGAGAAAACTCTGCCTGATTTTATAAGACCAGACTGAGCAACGCGGTTACAAGCACTCAGTTTTAGAAATTAGATCAACGTATTTGGGCTCCTTGGTTATTTTTAGTTGACGTGTGTGAAAGAAGTCACCATTTTTGTATTGCCCTATTGTTTTAAGGAAAGCTTACCAGACACGGTTATACAGGGTGTGACGTGCCATCATGATCGAATACCAATAGCATACTCATGAAAGCCATCTTACGTTTCTTTGACAATGCATTCCCATGGATAGATGTTGATTTTTTTTTTTTTTTTTTTATAAATATTTTATATATGCCATTTCATTTTTTATTATACATTATTTATGAGCTATGAGAGACCAACTGATTATGATATGAGTACTATGTTATATATGCCATTTCTTGGACAATGCATTCCCATGGATAGATGTTGATTTTTTCTTTTTTTCAAATTTTTTTTTATATATGCCATTTCATTTCTTATTATACATTATTTATGAGGTATAAGAGACCAATTGATTATGATATGAGTACTATGCTATGATTACTGCAAGGTTTCTTCACATTTATGGGAGGCAACTGGCCACTTACCGCAAGAGATCCTATGAGGCCACTACCCAAGATCTTTGTATAGCCATTGAAGCTCTAGCCATGAATCCATTTGATACAGATCTCTAGGCTCAGCTTGCCAACCTTCGCTACCAGAAGTAGGTTGCAAACAATTATACTGCCCAAGGAACTCAACTCAAAGCCCGCCTTCACTAGCTGGAGGTTGGTGATCAACCTTCCAAGGAATTTTTCAATGCGTTGAGGGCTCGCCACTCTATGGTGGGGATCAAACGCATTCGGGAGGCTCAACACACCTTCTGTGAGCTTCATGACATTCTCCAAGCTTTCGTTTGCCACTATGAAAAAGTTTTCACAGCGTAGGATCCCTCGGTATCCTAGAATCAAGCCTTGTAGGCTTCTTTGGTTGTCACTCCTAAAAGACTCGCTCCAGAACAATATGTGTTCTGTGAGCAGAAGCTCACTTTAGCAGACCTCAAGGAAGCTATCTTCTCCATGGCGAATGATAAGGCCCCTAGTTGTGATGGCTTCCCTTGTGAATTTTACAAAACATTTTGAGATGAAATTGAACTAGACCTACATAAGGTTTACATTGAGGCCTACAATTCTTGATCTCTAGGCAATATTATTGACAAGGGGAATATCAAATTCATACCTAAGACGGGTGACCCTGAGGACATATGCAATTGTAGGCCTATCACTTTGTTGAATGTCTCCTACAAGATCATTGCCAAGGCTCTCTCTTAAAATATATCATCTTCTTCCTTAGATCATTCGCCCTAAACAAATGTGTTTTATCAAATCCCATTATATCCTGGACAATATAAATGTTGTGTAGGAAAGGATGGAATGGGCTCGACATTTCAAGCAATAGGCCATCTTTCTCAAAATTGATTTTACCAAAGGTTATGATTAGATTGAGTGGCCTTTCATCCTTGTAATGCTTTAGGCACTTGGGTTTGGCCCTACTATTTCGCAGTTGGCCTAGATTCTTTTTTGGGGGTGCCTCTACTTGCATCTCCATTAATGGTCGTTAGTCTCAAGCTTTTGGGCTTTATCATTCAATTCGATAAGGTTGCCTGCTAGCACCCTCTTTATATGTGTTGGTAGTAGAAGGTTTTGGGTATTTTCTCGCAAATTCCATCTCACAAAGGAGGGTCCATGGTATTTTCCCCTTGGATTCCCCTAATCAACTTGTGAATGGTCATTTCGCAAACGACTCCTTCCTCACTCTCATAGAGGAATGAAGAGAATGTTGCCTCTGCTTTGCAATGTCTTGACACATTCTATTTTGCTTCAAGGTCTATTATTTAGTGGCACAAAACCCTTTACTATAGGCAGTCTTCCCTTCCTTGTCTTGCTTGGCTTAAGCAATATCAATGGAAATGGGTTCAACATGGGGAAGTCTTTCATTTTCTGGGCATTCCTTTTTCCTTCCAAGCTTTAGCTATAGAGCTTTGGAATGTGGTTCTTGCCAGAATAGAGAAGAAACTAGAGTATTGGATCTCCAAACCTCTCTTCCTTGTGAATTTTTTTTACTCCAAAGTGTTGGCTGCCACCCATATATACTATTCCTCCTATTGGGCTCCTTCAAAGGCCTCTTATCTCAAAATTGGGCACCTATTACATGATTTCCTTTGGGTGTCAGATGCTTTTCACTAGGGCTTTCATAGAGTAGCCTGGGATTTCTGCTATCTTCACAAAGAGTTTGGTGGCCTAGGCTTATTGTTCACCCAAAAGCAAGGTACTACTTTATGTGCCAAATGGGTGATTCGAGCTCTTTTTGGCAATGAAGCTTGGAAGATTTTGTTAACACATTGCATTTCTTCAGGCTTTCGAATTCATCAGCTAGCTTGGAAGGGGATTGGGTTTTAGACCCTTCTTTTCACCACTGAACCTATCAAGATTTAGGGTACTTTTGTTGCCAAGAGTATTTGGAAAGCTTGGGAAGCAATTAAGCCCTGGCTTTGCTAGGTTGGCAATGGGTTTAGAGATGGGCTCTCCATGAACCAACACAATCTTTGGTGGTCACCATTATTTTCTGTCCAAGGTGTTCCCCTAGCTAAGGTGCACAAGGCTAGTAATCTGTGATTTTTTAAACGTGGCATAAGGACCCCTCAATATCTTTTCTCTAGAGTTACTATGATCTTATGGTTGTGGAAGGACATGAAAGTGCAAATCCAACTCACTCGTCCAGATCGATAGACTTTTGAACTTCTAGTTTTTGCAGTGTCTCCACATTTGTTACATAAAGTGGGCATTCAATCCTCTCGCTCTTGATGGAAAGACTGGAAGTGGTAGCCAGACACCCTAGTAACTAGCCATAAGCCTAGGCTGGGCTATGGATGGCTGGTTCCTCACTTGCCCATGGTTGAAGTTCTCAACCAACAATGGCACTTGCAGTCTTCTCACCATACATGGAGTCATAGGTTCTCCACTATGTGGCATGCCATTACTAAATCTAAAATTTTGCATTTCACATGGTGTATTCTTTTCTAGAGCTTGCCTTTGGGCCCTTGGCTATAGCACCTAGGTATTCTTGACCCTCATTGCCCTTTTTGTGGTCAACTATAGACTTTTTTGCACATTTTTTGGTTCTATAGATGAGCTCAGTGTTACTAGCGATTGATTCATGATCTCTTTTGCCCTTGATGCCTAGAACCTTTTTCTTGGCATATGGTTGTTTTGGGTGATAATACTTAGATACCATTAAAGTACACTTGAATGTCATGTTCTTTATCATCACTTATATAGAAATGATATTCCTTTTTAATTACTCTTGCTTGAACTGTACTCTGAACACCATCCAACTAAACATGTACCCTAATAGTGAGATTCTTAGAAAAGTAATAATCTGATAGAATTACTTTCTGATGAACAAAGGAATAGTTCTTTGCAAAATCAACAATTGATACAATTGTTCCAAGTGGGAAATTATCTCTCAAAGTTTGAAATTGTTGTGATTGCCACTTTGCAAAAAATGTGTGACGAATATAAGGTTGAATCAAATTCCTAAATTTGTTTGTAAATGTTAGAATAAGTAACTGCTCTTCAACATATTCCAAATTTTTTGTCTCTTTTCCCATCTTTTTTTCGTTCTTGACATACTTGTAACTTTTGAAATTCAATATTTTTGTTGGATGAATATTTTCAATTTTCAAAGGAAATAGAGCCAATTCACCACATGTTTCACATAATCCTTTGATGCAATTTATTTGACTAGTTGGATCGTCTATTTTGTAACATAGAATGGATGATATAAACTCACATCTCCTACTAGGAGGAGTAGCATGAAAACCATATGTGTCTTCTACGAACTTTCAAAATACTTGATAGTGGAGATCAAACTCAATATGATGATGACAACAACATATTTCAAACACTTTGCTTGAGCTCACAAACTATGGCTTCAATTTTTCAAACAACATTTGCCCAACTTTTACATTAGGATGTTCACTAAAAAATGACACAAATAACTCATGATGTGTTGTGTCCAACCAATTCTTTGTGTGATGTTCATATTGACTAGATGCAATCCTATGCCCGATAACATCTCTACTATTTGATGAAGGACGAGTTTTATCAATCCAAAATGATATGACTAAATTTTTTAATGACTCTTCAATCCTATCAAAACAATGTGCTCTACACATGATTTCCCAATTGCCCTCCATAGTATTGTCATCCACAATTAATTTTCTCTTAACATATTTTCTCATTGTTTTCCTACTAAAACCCATTTCAGATGAAATTGAAGATATTTGTCTATTTTGGGTTATATTCTTATTTACAACAGACATCAACATCACTTTTCTTGCTACAAACTTATCTTTAGTTCGAGAGTATTTTCTTATGTTTCTCAAACCTTGTTTAACATTTTTAATCAGATTAGTTTGCATGCTAGAAAATCTTCTCTTCTTTGATGTTGTGTCTATACCTAACAATTTCAATGCCTCTTGCAACTTCTTTTGTGTAAGCAAAAGTGAAAGTAACTGAGCTTGTTCAAGTGTTTCAGTGCTATCAAATTGAGTCATAATTTCTTTTATCTTCTTATTCATTAACCTTTTCTTATACAAACTGAATGGTTTAACACTAGCTGCAAGTCTTCTCAATTTATCCACATCCATTTCAAATAAATGACCTAATTTTTTCGGAGAAATAGTATTCTTTATAGATTGGGAAATATTTAGGAGTTCATCCATACCAGTTCCTACAGCTGATCCCGACCCTTCTCTGACTTCTATTATTGGAATTTCTACAGGGAGCGATTTTGAGCCTTCTCTAACATCCATTGTTTGAGATTCTGTAGGGAAAGATTCTTACCCTTCTCTAACTTCTATTATTTGAACCTCTGTAGGGAGTGATCTTGAGCCTTCAGGTGATCCCATAATAATGGGTTCCACTTTTTGGCTAATTTTGACACTGAAATTAATATTTTTGCAACAAGCCTCACATTCGAGTGACTATATCTCTAAAACTAAAAATAATTTCAAGATGACATAAACTAATGATTTTTAGTACTCTGTTCCTACTTTGTAACCATATTTTTTAATCTAAATTTTTGTCTATTTATGTCAATTATTTGATCTCCTCCGAAAAGTGGTACATAATAAAATTCAATATTTTTAAAGAGTGACCGTCTGTTTGACACACATAATTTTTTTATAGAAATGATAATGAAGTAATTCTTTCAGTGTTAGATTTGTAACATCAATATCTAGAGGATGCATTTGGTTTGATTCAATTAGGTTGAATATTGTATAGTTTATAAAGTTTTGAAGTGACACCATTCGTAATTCAGACATACGTTTGTTTTGACACAGATAATTCGAAGTCAATTTATCATAAACCTATCTATTTTTTTGAATAGAAAGCTATCTCAATAAGCTATTCGCTACATATTTTTCACAAAAAAGTTGACCTAATTTACTAATTTTCTCTAAGTGTCAAAGTCAGTTGATGTTCAATTGGTAATGAACCTATGATGAGTTAAACTCATATTTGAAAGTCTTAATGATTAAAATATGTATTACAATTATAGTTGTTGCAAAGCTTGCTCTGAGTAACACATTTTGACCTTTTTCATTTTACAGTAGGAGATCATTCTTTTGCAATTATGGGTGTCAAAAGAGAAAAAAAAAAAAATTAAGGAAAAGGGGCCAAAATTTTCTTTGTTTTGGGCATAAGTTTGTAGCGAACATATTTTATATGTTCCCTGCAAACATCTGTTCGCATTGAACATACGGGTTATAATTTTTTGACCATTGGAAATTTAACAAGATATGTTCATGTGAACATGTAGATTTTATTATGTTTGTATGAACATATAAAAAAAAAAAAAAAAACTTGATGTCAGCTTCTGACAAGTAGTTTAAAAGTAGTGACAGCAACAAGCAAATCCATACAGCAAAATTTTTATATGATTATTGCGTGAAATTTATCTTGAGGTAAGGGGTATATATATATATATATATATATATATGATTTTATAATGGGAAACAAGAAAGAAAGACAAAGAAAATATGCAAGAAAGAGATCTGATGAAGTAGAACAAAGAAATCTTCAGAAGACTGCAACACATTATCATCGAATTAAACAAGGTGAAGGAAATGTTGAAGAATGACGAATAGAAGTATAAGAAGTGCATATGGGAGAGAGGTCAGGGAAACTCCCTATAGAATCTCAAACAATGAATGTTGAAGAAGGGGTGAACCCAAAATAATGGGTTCCACTTTAGTGGGATGAAGAGAAATGCAAAAAAAATTGCAAAAATGAAATCAGGTTTATCATATGTTCACTACGAACATACTAAATACGTTTGCAGTGAACATATATTAAAGCAATGTTCGCACCGAACATATTATTATATAAATACATATGTTCGTAGCGAACATACGAAATTAATATGTTCACTACAAACATCCCAAAGGTTAATTTCCTGCATTTAAAAATATAGTTTTAGCCCTTTTTAAAATTTTTTTATGGCGTTCACTATTCAATCAAGCATTGGAGCAGATGTGTGGTTTCTATCAGTGTCATCCTGTCATTTTCCTTCAGATTCCCCTCTTCAGGTATGTCTATATATTATTATTTTAATGTTTTAAACATTTTTAATGTTTTTAAAGCACTTTTTAACATTTTCAAAGCATATTTTAATGTTATTTTAATATTTTTATTTTTTATTTATATTAACCTTAATTATATTAATTTAGAAAACATTTAAAAAATATTATATAAAAAATATTAGAAAACAAATTTAGAAAACATAAAAAAAAAAAAATTTAAAAATATTAGAAAATTTATAATAATATAAAAATTTAGAAAAAAATAGAAAAACATTAGAAAATTTATAATAATATAAATTTTAGAAAAGAAATTTAGAAAAACATTAGGAAAAACATTAGAAAAATGTTAGAAAATTTATAATAATATAAAATTTAGAATTTTTTTAAAGAAAAACATTAGAACAAAATATTAAAAAAACATTTTAAAAAATTAGAAAGTTTATTATAATATAATGTATTAGAAAACAAATTTAGAAAAACATTAGAAAAAATATTAGAGAAAACATTACATTTAAATATTAGAAAAACATTAGAAAATATATTTAAAAAATAATAATTTAGAATTTTATATTAGAGAACTACGAGAAAATAAATTAGGATTTAAACATTAGAAAAATATTAGAAAAAAAATTAGAAAATATTTTTAAAAACATTAGTCTTGAAAATTAGAAAATAATAGAAAAATATTTAAAAATGATTTTTTAAAAAATAGTTTAGAAAATAAAATTTAGAAAAATACTTTCAATATTCATATAAATTTATTAATGTTGATGTACATGTTATTGATTTTTCAATACATTTTTAATCTTTTATGTTTACGTATATGTTTTATTCATGTTTTTGTATATGTTATTCATCTTTATGCACCTTAATCTAAACTGTGTAATTAACTATATTTAATGGCATACATCTTAAGGGGAGATCCTAAATTATACATAAGAATGTAGATTAAAATATGCATATTTTATTTCATAGATATATGTATATATGTTAATGTTAAATGTAGACATGTATGTTTTCAATATTCATGTTTATATATATGTATATGTCAAATTCATCTTAATGTCTTAATATTAGAAGTGTAATTAAATGACATGTCTTAAGGGTCGAGATTGTAAATTATACATGTAAGAATGTAGATTAAAATGTATTTTTTATTTTGAACATAGATGTATGTATATTTGTTCATGGTTAAAAGTAGGTCCATGTACATGTTTTCAATAAATTCACATTTTTATATGTACATATGTTAACTATTGATCTTAATTTGTCTTATAACTAAGTGTAATTAACTATATTTAATGACATGTCTTAAAGGGAGATCCTAAATTATACATAAGAATGTAGATTAATGTATATTTTATTTCATAAATGTACATGTAAATATGTTCATGTTAAATATAGACACATGTATGTTTTCAATATTCATATTTATGTATATGTTATTATTTTTAATGCCTTAATCTAAGTATATAATGAACTATATAATTCGATGACATGTCTTAAGGGGAGATCCTAAATTATACATATATAAGAATGTAGATTAATTTGCATAGGTAAGCATATAACATACATACATACATAAGAACATATAACTCAGAACATGTATGACCTTTAGAAGAATACATGTTACAACATTTAATTAATAAAAGTTAATTATAAGAACATAACTTGATTATATACAAACATAAATAATGTACATCATATAATCTAACATGTAAAGATTATATATTATAACTTAAATTTTAACTCTTAAACATTAATGCTAAACAATAGTCCTAAATACTAAACCTGGTCATAATCCTTACTGCAAAACTGTAATCATAAATTACAACCCCTAATCTTAAATGCTCAACCATAACTCCTAAATCTCAATTTGAACCATAGACCTAAATGATAAACCCCAAAATTAAATAGTAAATCATAATACTTGATCCTAACTTTAATTATAAATATTAAAAGTGTGTTAAAACCATAATCCAAAATCTTATCCCTAAGACAAATCCTAACCCTCTAATCATACTTCTAAAAATATGATGTAAACCCATACCCTAACCCTCTAACCATACTTCTAATAATGATGTAAACCCATAACTAGAGAACCCTAATCATAATCATAAATCATAAATGTTAAACCATGACCCTAAATACTAAACCCTAATCTTTCTACACTAAGATCCTAAAATGTTAAATTTAAATGCTAAACTCTAATTCTAAAATCTATAAACTAATTTTAAGTGTACTAAACCATAATTCTAACCCTAATCATAAATTATGGTAAACCCTTATACTAGATGATAAGCCCCAACCCTTATCGTATATTATAAGCCCTAACCATAATCCTATCCATAAATTTAAACCCTTATACAAACCATAACCCTAAAAAAAAAACTAATAGCAATGTCAATCCATATCCTAACCCTATAAATAATACTAATAGAAATGTAAACCCTTAACCTAACCCTAATCATAACTATAACCCTAAATCCTAAATGCTAAAGCCTAATAATAACTCCAATTGATAGAGGATAATTTGTGCTGCTAACCTTTGACCATGATTCTAACCCTAATCATGGTCTCAATCTTAAATCATAGACCTAACCATAATCCTAACTCTAACCCTAAACCTTAACTAAAATAATTATCCAAACCCTAACCCTAACCATTTTCAAAACCCTAACCCTAACCATTATCTAAATCCTAACCCTAACCTTGATCTTAAAATTCAATTTCTAAACTCTTATATTATAAATGATAATTTACCCTAAATCATAATCTTGAACCAAATCATAAACTTCATATTCTAAACCCTTATCCTAAATTCTTAACCACATATGGACCTTAATATTAACCCCTAAATAATGATAAATTATACCTGTATAAACCCTAACAATGTGATAACCTATCCTAAATCTTACCCTAAAATTGAACCTAATTATAACCCTTACACTAAAACCCTATTTAAAAACCTAATTGAGGCCTAACTTACATAAAATTAAAACAAGTTGACCCTAATCCTAAATTATAATATTACACTCAAGAGATACATGCATACATGTAAACACATGTACATGTACATGAAGTATGACCCTTGTTTTAGATGATCTATGTAACCCAACTTGAAACCTAAACCTCAACCTTATCCTTTAAGAGTAATATAAATAATTTATTACCCTAATTGAACTCTAATAATACCCCCCAAAGTATAATAAAATCCTAGCAATAAATTAACTCTAACCATAACCAAACTCTCAACTTTAAAGTTATCTTCAACCTTAACTATAAATAAAAGACTTTCCCTATTATTTTGCACCTTATCCTACTTGCTAACCTTAACTCTAACCTTAATTTTCCTTAAATCATAACATTAATTAAACTAATATATATCCTATTTTAACCCTAACTATTATATAATCTAAACTATAACCATAACCTAAGTTAACCCAACCCTAACATTCATGATAACCATACCCTAATTTGAATCCTAACAAAAACTCAATTTGAATCATAAGGACCAAAATCATAAAAGCCTAGAGGTTGTTTGAACCTTAGTAGAAACATTAATAAAAAATTATTTAGCCATCATATTAGACCTTGGACAACATATCTCATGATAAAAGATCAATTGAGATTCTTGTAAATGATTTAAAAACTAGTTTGGATAAAAGCTTGAAAATAAGGGATTAAAAAAGGTGGCAAAAGTTGACTTTGTTTTTCCTTGAGATAACCTAAACATGAACATCTATATGAAAATTTGGAGATACACGTGGTTATGAAATTAGTATGATAAAAAATTGAGTGCACATGCATTTTTTATTTCATAAATCTAAATTGTAATTTACAACATCTTTTTAATCAAATGATATTATTTTCACTTATTTGAAATACATTATTATATATTATGACATATTGTTATTTCTATTTAATGAAAATATAGAAAATCTAGCTAATTAATTTAACACATTGTAAATTAATAATAAGTAAATATATTATTATTATATGATTGAAAGTTTATTTTGAATAAATTATTATTAAATGAAATATAGAAAATCTAAGTTTACTTATATTGTTTACTTATTATATTTACTTATTATTAATTAAAAATGTGTTAAATTACTAGATTTTCTATATTTTCCTTATAGAAATAACGTGCAATGTCCTAATATACAATAATGTATATTAAGTGTACCTAGTAGACTTAGCTAATTTTTAATTAATAATAAGTAAATATATAGTTAATTTAACACATTTTCATGTTTGAAAGTTTATTTTGAATAAATTAGTGTTAAATGAAATATAGAAAATCTTTTCAAAACATGTCATAATATTGATAAACTTAGAAGACATTCTCGTGAGAAATGGATTCATGTGAATCACTACTCTTGAAACATGGGTCAATGAGATTGACTCATAAATTATATGATTAATTCCTTATAGAAATAACACAATGGACCATAATATATTAATGTATTTTAATCTAGAAAACTTGAATCAAGGTCTCATATAACTTTCAATGTTTTGAATTGCACTTCTTAGAAAATTATAAAAACATATTACTTGAATATTTAATAAAATGAACCCTTTATATTTCTTATAAGATTAGTAATCAAAAGTTACAAAATAGGAAAACTATTATATATATTTTAGAATTTAACTACAAATATTTGATCTAGGGGATAAAATAAGATCTAATTTATCCTTAGATCATGTTAGATTATTTTATATATATTTCAATTGATGGTTTATGGACCAATGCGTTCAAATTTATAATTAATTACACATTTAAAGACTAAATTTAGAAGGATTCACATGTCACCAACCTTTGTGACACCACACGTGATGTCTCAACAAAATGAATTTACTTAAATTATCACATGTATGTATGTATGTCTGTTTGTAACTCTAAAGTTCTCATGTATGTATGTATATGCATTCAATCATATATTTTTAAAATTTTATTAGATCATATGTATATGTACATGTTACAAATTATCTAGACATGTGTGATATACATTCAATTACATGTATAATTTTTAATAAAAAATAAAAAATTGTGTACAGTAGATAGTTTAGCTCTTGATATATTTCTACAAATATGGCTTCACACAATCAACTTGTTGTGGTTCCTAGTGCGGCACCTAATGTAGTTCTTACTATGGCACAGGTTGATGTGGTTTCTATTACAGCCCCTGATGCAGTTCTTATTTCAACTCCTCATGTAGCTCATCATGTTGCTCATGGTGGGGCTTGTGCTGTAGCTCATGGTGTGGCTCATGGTGTACCTTGAGGTGGGGATCATCATGTGGCTCATCTTTTGACTCTTGGTGCGGCTCCTAGTGTGGCTCTAGGAGGTGTGGGTCCTACCATAGCTCCTAGTGCTGCTCCTATTCTAGGTCAGGTTGCACCTGCAGCTCCTACTGGAGGTCCTATTGCACCACCTCCATGCATCAATATTGATGCTTTATTTTCATTTTTAGAGTAGGAGGTTGCTAGAATACAACAGTCTATATCATCCTCTAATGATGGTCTTTATAGAGACATGTTCTATGATATGAAGGAGTTTACAGGATCTGACGGCTAGATTTAGAGCTCACCATTCATTTACTCTTGACATATTAGCTTCCATATCTAGGGAGCTTAGAGCTGAGATTTCAAGAGATGCATCTTTTGATGATGTCAAGAGGGTGGCCCCTAAAGGCATCATCAAAAGAGAGATCTTTCTAGGATATGAGGGAGCATAGGGTAGGGTGAGAGGCTACTGAGTCACATGATGCATAGATCCTATTATTGCTAGCATGATCTATCCTAATTTTTTAGCTGCACATGGTCGTTATCCTAATAACAACCAGATACCTCTTTATTTTGCACAAAATTTGTACGTGGAGTTCTACATGGGGCTTAATGTCAACTACTTATATATTCATAATTATTGTAGATAGGAGCATGGTCAGATCATAGATCATGACTAGTATCGCAGTGCACATTGTCTACCACCTCGAGATGTCAGATAGTTTGTTGGATAGAAACTACCTCCCATGACTCCAGCACATGCACCTATTGCAAATAGAGTTGTCATTGCTTCCCAGAGGGGAGCAATTGACACTATTGGACACATTGCATCTATGGCTACTAGTGTCACATCTGATTCTATTGGTTGTCATATTCATAGTCGATGTCCTCATCCACGTGGTCGACCATCTTTAGAGGCATCTAGTAGCACTTCAAACACCTCTGATGATGGATATAGAGCTGCTGGGCTACCACTACTAGGTGATGTTTGTGGTCTTTCTGGACATCAGACATAGGATTTGGCAATATATTTTTTGGAGGATATGTTGCACATTATTAGCTATATTTCTGATACATAGGGGATTCTAGTTCACTCAGTGATGGATGTTGTTAGATAGCATCAGAGCCCTAGCATAGTTCCACAGACACAGGTAGCCACACCAATGATAGATGATACACCTGTGCATAGCTCACAACATTTGACACTAGGCTCACAACACTCTATAGATGAATCAGGCATACGAGTTGGAGATGTCTAGATCATAGCTAAGGGTCTTGATGATTTTGGTGAGTAGTTGGGAGGCCTATCTGAGATTGATACTAGTTTGAGTGTGGGTATTTCATCATACATGGACCTGTTGTTCAGAAAACTTGGTAGCATTGATTCTACACCATTATCCAACCAATTACATAGTCCACTTCACTCAGATTTACTACTAGTTGGACATGGTGCTGAGGGTGGTTCATTAGGTGTTAGAGTTTTAGGCTCAGGTGCATCGGTAGATGATACGATGGAGTCTACTAATCATCCTCTACCTCTGAAGAACCAGGTACATATATAATTTATTTTTAATTTTAAATATATATGAAATTAAAAAATATGAATTTATTAAAAAATTAGTTTAGGTATATATTTAGATATTTAATTTAATCTAAATAACTATAATAAAACATGTAGGCACAGGTCACTGAGCACATGGTTACATGTAGTGCTAGTTTAGGGTATCAAGTATGTGAGAGAGATGATTCTATTGAGGCACCCAGTAGTGCTCAAGTGCTTGAGTTTTAAATAGTTTTTTTAAAGTTATTTAAATCTCTCTCTCTCTCTCTCTCTCTCTCTCTCTCTCTCTCTCTGTGTGTGTGTGTGTGTGTGTGTGTGTGTGTGTGTGTGTGTGTATATATATATATATATATATATATATATATATATATATATATATATGCAAGTTTGTATTTAATTTAAATGTACATGTACATGTATATATATTTTTAGATAGAACTCTAATGTATGTATATGTATATATATTTGTAGGGCTTGGTTGATGTGCCTCAGTGAGAAGATGTATAGGAGACTCGATTAAAGGGTCATTCTATTCGTATGCATCTTGAGGGGTCCCTCTCTAGTAGATCTTTATATATTTTTTGACGCATTTATATATTGGAGATAGTTTACATACACATATGTGTATTTTAGTACCTGGATGACATACATGTATACATATGTTTCACTATTTATTTGATTATTGAGTACTTCAATAGTTAGATGGTTAGATGTATATATGACTTTTTATATTTTGCTATGTACATGTATTTATTTGAGATTTACAGTTTGCATATGTATGCATTTCAGTTGTAGAGATATATTAGATTTGTAGATGTTTATTCTTAAGATGTGCATATGTGTATTTTTTTTTGTATTATAGCTATAGAACATGATCTTGAGACACACATACAATTTTAAAAACACATTTAATTCACTTATGAAATTCAATAGTTTGAAAAAAAGTTGATAAATGAATTTAAATTATTAAATTCATCCATGGTACAATTAATTTTTTTATTAAATTATATAGTTTTTAATAAACTAATGATAATTAAGAACTTATGATCGTACAATTAAAAACATATTTAATTCAGGATGAATTTCAATAGTTTGAAAAGAAGTTGATATTTAAGAATTGTAACATGTATTAAATTATTTTTGATACATATCTATAGATAATGATTGTGTAAGTTCAAACTAACTTAACCTATTTATATCAAGTTGTTAAATTATTAAATTCATCCATGGTACAATTAATTTATTCTTAAATTATATAGTTTTTTAATAAACTAATGATAATTAAGAACTTATGATCATACAATTAAAAAAACATTTAATTCAAGATGAAATTCAATCTAGTTTCAAAAGAAATTGATATTTAAGAATTGTAACATATTAAATTATTTTTGATACATATCTATAGATAATGATTGTGTAAGTTCGAACTAACTTAGCCTATTTTTATCAAGTTGTTAAATTATTAAATTCAACCATGGCACAATTAATTTATTATTAAATTATATAGTTTTAAAATAAACTAATGATAGTTAAGAATCTATGATCATACAATTAGAAACACATTTAATTCAAGATTAAATTTAATAGTTTGAAAAGAAGTTGATATGAAAAGAATTGTATCATATTAAATTATTTTTGATACATATCTACAGATAATTTGACTGTGTAGGTTCGAACTAACTTAGCCTATTTATATCAAGTTGTTAAATTATTAAATTCATCCATGGTACAATTAATATTATTAATTTATATAGTTTTTTAATAAACTAATGATAACTAAGACTATGATCGTACAACTAAAAACACATTTAACTCAAGATGAAATTCAATAGTTTGAAAAGAAGTTGATATTCAAATTATTATAAAATAAATCTCAAATGTCAGTTCAACCATGATGTACACTTATAACATGTAATATCTTCTCATGATCTTCACTGTCTAGTCTCCACTTGTGACATGCACACTTCACTTTGACTAGATGTAGACAAAGCCCAGTAGCAACGACTAGGTGGCTATATTGTAAAACCTTGTTCTTAGGTTGATAATCAATAAAATGTATTCCATGTTGGATTATTTTGTCTTGCTTCAAATATGTTCCCTCTATCACAATAGAACTAGCACCACAAATTTAAGTGTTTTAAAATTTGATAAATATAAAGTTACCTATATATATATATATATATATATATATATATATATATATATTCATATAAAGTTACCTATGGGGAACAACATTCCATCACTTTCTTCAGGGTCATATAACTTTGTCCTCTCTATAGTACATCACAATAAATAATAACTAACACCTTCATAATTTCCAAGCTCAGCAAGCACTGCAAAGATATCTCCTACATAACAAGTACATATATAAGAGAGTTCAAATTGATAATTAAATAACACTTGTTCAAATTAATTTTTACGATACTTACTCACTTTTACCAATCCAGATATATGATCATAATCATCAAAAAGCAATGGAATATCATCAAAATTTTCATCATCTTTATCAAATGTATCACTAAAATCAAGTGGTACCAAAATCCATGCACTTGTATATCCACGGGCTTGATTGATGCATTCTTGATAATCTTCATCAATGCAACTATCACAAAAACATGAATATTCTCTTGTCTTCAATATCTAATTGCAATTATCTATGCTCATGATTGAATGTAAGGAATGTGTATTTTGTATCCTCTTGCAACCATGCATGTTTTTTCTATTAGCACCTGAAAGTTCATTAAATTGAAAATATAGAAAAATTAAATTTAAAGTTCAATGAATTGAAAAATAAAACTTAACAATAAAATTTTATAGCTTAATTGCATAAAAATTAAATAGATGTACACATCCATACCTATTATCTCCCAAAAGACTTTATATGGTACCTGTCAACTCATTGTTGATGATGTCCCGACCTCATTTAATGCAAAATGTGTCTTACACCATTCAACAACATCATGTGCATCATTTACACGGACTCCTTGATAATTCATTTGATACTTTCATAGAGCACATTTGATGCAAGCTCCAACACCATCATGTTCACCTTTTCCATGACCACTCTTGAAGAAATTCCATATGTGTTTTATATTCTCATTGCGATAATATCTACATAATGCATAAAATGGTCTAGATGATTTGAACTGTGTGGAACATCTATCAGACCAAACATAATGTTTATCAACATTTATGTTTCTTTCTTTCAAATAAGAAAAGAAGATAGGGTATGTGCAGGATCATGGTGTACCAAACTATGGCCTTAAGTGGCAGTGAAAAATCAACAAATCAGGGTTATGTCAACTTGACACATAATTTTAAAGTGGTTCTGGACTTTATATCAAAAAGTTGTGAGAAAATAATCTGTAAGAAATTGAATATAGTTTCTAAAATACAAGGCCTTATCTGGAGAAAAAATTATTTGATTGTTCAAAATTTTGGATTTTAATGCAGTACTACAAAAATTTCAGGGCGAAAATAAAAAGTAGGTGTATGTCTGACCACCTTAATCATAATCAAATGATAATATTTTTAAATATAATTTTAGATATTAAAAGTAGACTCATGCCTAGATGTGACACATATTTTTGGAAATTTTTATTCCAAATAATTAATTAATTATGAATTTTCTACTATATTGTTTTCAGAATTAAAAAACTCCCGTGTCTGACCACCTTAACTAGTTCAAAAAAAATCAAAATTAACTTTTTTTTTTTTTTTTTCTTATACTAATTGAAGCATAGAATGTGACACATCTTTTGGATTTCACAAATCTTATACAGTTTGAAAGTTATAGCTATTTTTCAACCAGTATGTTAATCAACACTTTGTAGCTAACTCCATTAGAAAATAAGTAATAATTACTTACTGAACTCGTATTTTGACAAAACTTACATTTATGAAAAGCTTAGAACATTCTTAAGAAACCCTTTTCATTACATCAAATTTTGGTTTAAAAAAAGTCATCAGCTACATGCTTGAAGTAAAAAACACATAGAAACATGCCAAAAACACATTTTCGAGATGTTTTAAAGATGACCATATAAGGTTGGTATTGAAAGATATAGTAGGAATTATAAAGGTATTAATTATTTTCATTTAATATCAGGATGGGTGGGAAAAAAGTGGGAATAGATTTTGAAATTCTTTGAGGCATTTCAGAACTACATATTTTTCAGATCGCCACTTTTTGGCACACCATGATCCTGCACATACCCGATATTGAAGCAATATTCAACATAGTGAATGTCATGTTCTTTATCATCACTTATATAGAAATAATATTCCTTTTTAATTACTCATGCTTGAACTGTACTCTAAACACCATCCAAATCTAACTGTGCATGTCTATAACAAACATGTACCATAATAGTGACCTTCTTAGAAAAGTAATAATATGATTGAATTGCTTTTTGATGAACAAAGGAATAGTTCTATGCAAAATCAACAATTGATACAATCATTCCAAGTGGGCAATTATCTCTCAAAGTTTGAAACTATTGTGCTTGCCACTTTGCAAAAAATGCATGACGAATATAAGGTTCAATCAAATTCTTAAATTTATTCATAAATGTTAGAAAAAATAACTCCTCTTCAACATATTCCAACCTTTTTGTCTCTTTTCCCAACTTTGTTTCATTCTTTACATTCTTGTAACTTTTGCAATTCAATTTTTTTGTTGCATCAATATTTTCAATTTTAAAACGAAATAGAGCCAATTCACCGCATGTTTCACATAATCCTTTGATGCAATTTATTTGACCAGCTGGATCATCTATTTTTTCATATAGAATGGATGATATAAACTCACTTCTCCTACTAGGAGGAGCAACATGAAAACCATATGTGTCTTCCACAAACTTTTGAAATACCTGATAGTGGAGATCAAACTAAATATGACGACGACAACAACATGTTTCAAACACTTTTTTTGACCTCACAAAGTATGGCTTCAATTTTTCAAACAATGTTTGCCAAAATTTTACATTAGGATGTTCAATACAAAATGACACATATAACTCATGTTGTGTTGTGTCGAACCAATGTTTTGTGTAAGGAAAAGTGAAAGTAACCGAGCTTGTTCAAGTGTTTCAGTGTTATCAAATTGAGTCATAATTTCTTTTATCTTATTATTCATTGACCTTTTCTTACAAAAATTTAATGGTTTAACACTAGCTGCAAGTCTTCTTAATTTATCCACATCCATTTTAAGTAAATGATCTAATTTTTTTGGAGAACTAGCATTCTCTATAGATTGGGCAATATTTAAGAGTTCATCCATACTAGTTCATGCACCTGATCCTGACCCTTCTTGGACTTCTATTACTAGAATTTCTACATGGAGCAATCTTGAGCCTTCTCCAACATCCATTGTTTGAGATTCTATAGGAAAGATTTTGACCCTTCTCTAACTTCTGTTATTTGAACCTCTGTAGGGAGTGATCTTGAGCCTTCTTCAACATTCATTTTTTGAGATTCCATAGGGAGTATTCCTGACCTTTCTCCCATATGCACTTCTTCTACTTTTGTTGAGCCTTCTTCAACGTTTCCTTCACCTTGTTTAATTTGATGATAACATGTCGCAATCTTCTAAAGATTTCTTTGTTTTGCTTCATCAAATCTCTTTCTTGCATATTTTCTTTGTCTTCCTTTCTTGTTTCACATTATAATTAAAAAAATAAATTAATTACCCCTTGCCTATGATAAATTTCATAAAATAATCATAATTTTTTTTTGCTATACAGATTTGCTTGTCACTCTCAGTACTTTTAAACTGCTTGTCAGAAGCTGACGTCAAGTTTTTTTATTTTTTTATATGTTCATGTATGATCATATCTTGTTAAATTTTTGGTGGCTGGAAAATTATAACCTGTATGTTCAGTGCAGACAGATGTTCACAATGGACATATAAAATATGTTCGTTGCGAATGTCTAGTTCGCAACAAATGCCCAAAACTAAGAAAATTTTGCCCCCTTTTTCTTAATTTTTTTTTTCTCTTTTGATGCCCATAATTGGAGAAGAGTGATCTCCAATAGTAAAATAAAAAATGTCAAAATGTGCTGCTCGGAGCAAGCTTTCCAATGACTATAATTGTAATACAAATTTTAGTCATTAAGACTTTCAACTATGAGTTTAACTCATCATGGTTTCATTACTGATTGAACATCAACTGACTTCGACACTTTAGGAAAATTAGTAAATCAGGTCAAATTGTTTTTGAAAAAAAATGTAGGAAATAGCTTATTGAGATAGCTTTTTATTCAAAAGAAAAAATATAGGTTTATGATTAATTGACTTCAAATTATCTGTGTCAAAACAAATGTATGTTTGAGTTACAATTGGTGTCACTTCAAAACTTCATAAACTATACAATATTCAACGAAATTGAATCAAAACAAATGCATCCTTCAGATATTGATGTTACAAATCTAATGCCAAAAGAATTACTTCATTATCATTTCTAGAAAAAAAGTTATGTGTGTAAAATAGACTATCACTCTTTAAAAATATTGAATTTTATTATGTACCACTTTTCGAAGGAGATGAAATAATTGACATAAATAATATATTTTTTATATTTAAAAATATGGTTACAAAGTAGGAATAAAGTAATAAAAATCACTAGTTTATGTCATCTTGAAATTATTTATAGTTTTAGAGATATGGTCACTCGAACATGAGATTTGTTTCAAAAATATTGATTTTAGTGTCAAAATTGGCCAAAAAGTGGAACCCATTATTGTGGGATTACCCACAAGATTTTCAGAAAAACCAAGAGAAAATTGCACGATGGCAATCAAAAGGATCTTGAGATACTTGAAAGGCACTAAAGAGTATGGATTGTGGTACAAATTTGGAGGTAATCTGGACTTGAAAGTGTTTATTGATGCTAATTGGGTAGGAAACATTGATGACAGAAAGAGTACTAGTGGTGGAGCACTCTTTCTTGGAAAGAGGTTGGTTTCTTGGACAAGTAAAAAGAAAAATTGTACATCCCAATCTACAACAGAAGTAGAGTATGTTGCAACATCAGTAAACTATTCCAATATTATTTGGTTCAAACAGTTGTTAGAAGGCATAAAAGTTGAAATCAAAGAACCAATTGTTATGTTTTGTGACAATAAAAGTGCAATCAACATATCAAAGAATCTAGTGATGCATTCAAAAACCAAGCACATTGCAATAAAGTATCACTTTGTTAGAGAATTGGTGTAGGATAAGGAGATTAAATTGGAATATGTCCATACAAAAGAATAAATTATTGACATATTCACCAAGCCATTACCTAAGAATGCATTCTTGTATCTAAGAGGTAAGTTAGGGGTCATTCTCCTATCTGAAGCTCACTATAATAAAGTTTTAGTGATGCATCAACAAGAACCAAGTTGAAGATCTATCAGTTGATGCAGCATAGTATGAAAACATTGCATATGAATCAGTACTCAAGATACATTGTTACTCATTTGGTATGTGTTGTCTTTGGCATGTGTTGTCAAAGAGGAAGAGTTTACTGTCATATCTTTCTAAAATTTGAATTTGTTTATGGAGAGTTTAATGTTTGAAAAGAAGCTATCTAACTCCTTCACAGGGGGAGATTATTGCATTAGAGAAGTTTGTAGCATAAAATCTAAGAGGGAGAAATGTTTTCTCAGAAAAAGACTTGTTTTCAAATTTCATTGTGTTATGACATGTTGTGTTTCCATCAATGCCAAAGAGGGAGATTGTTGGATACTATTGTTCAATTCTATGTTGTCTTTGATGTTACACAAATGTCATATCAATCTACAGACAAAGTCTACCGAGCTTAGTTGGTCAACAAAGCAAATTCCAGAGTCTACTGAGTTCACTTGGGCATCAAAGGATTCTGTGGTAGAAGTTAGTGGTAATCGAGCTCACAAGGTTAGCAAAGGAAAATCAGTGTTTACCAAGTTCACTTTGTCTCCAAAGGATTTTACAGAGTTTGTAGTGTTCATCGAGCTTTAGTTGGGTAACACTGGAAATCATTTATGGAGCAATGTTTACTGAGTAGGTTCGACCAATGAAGGATTTCATTTTTTTGGAAAATAAAGCTTAATTACTTCATGTAATGATTGTAGCCAATTGATGTAATCATTATTGATAATTGTAACTTGTAAATGAGCCAACTTGATAATTTGTAAGGTATAAATAAAAGGTCAAGTTGTGAATTCTAAATTGTAATGAGAAAGCATGTGAGTGTGTTGATTGTGTGAAGAGGAAAGTGTGAGTGAATTTTGAAGAAGGATCAGATATCCTTGAGGAGTAGCAAAGTTGTATTCAATCAGAAAGGATCTAGTGAAGTAGAATAGAGATTTGTATCAGTAATTTAGTTGCATCTCATTCAAGTCAACTCATTGTTACTTTCTCACCATTGAATTAGTGATTCAAAATCTCTTAACAGAGTTGGTTTAACAACCATTTTGCAAATCCTCGAGCAAGGTGACAATTCTATTGAATTGTTCTAAAATCCTCTAGCAAGGCCACTCCTAACAGGGTGTTTAAATCCTCTAACAAGGTCACACATAATAGTGTGTTTTGTAACCTTTAACAAGGTTGGCTGCTAATAGGGCTCACTTTAGAAGAGTGAAAATCAGTAGCTAGTTACTTAGTGGTTTTTCCCATATTGGGTTTCCATGTTAAATCTAGTGTCTTTTGTGTCCAATTTATTTCTTTTATGCATGCATTTTAATCTTTGTGAATGCTTAAAGATTAGTAATAAGTTAACATATAGTACATCTATCGAGCTATAACATTTTTCTATATTGCTACCAAGTAGTAACTAGTTTATAAGACATCTAAGGGATCTGTGGATTTGTTTTTGTGGTAATTGATTCACTCCCCCCCCTCTCAATTATTCCATCTATATTTCCAACACTTCTCACTTGTTCTAATCATGCATTAGAATTCACATTGCATAAAGCTTTCATAACTTTCAAATCATTCACACAATAGTTCGCATATCACTTAACACTTGCTTCTCCCTCATAGATAACACACTTATCGTCACAAGATAAGATCTTTACTTATACCTTGCATATTCACAAAACTATGCTTAGTTGGCTTCACGTGTTCCCACGCTTGAAATAATAATGCCCATATAGTTGGCTCATCATAATTTAGTAATTATTTCATAACTAAAATAATTTCTAAGGTTCTACAATCCAATTCTTTGCTATACTCTATTCTGCACCACTAAATACTTACGCTGGTGTTTAAATCATAACTCACATCATACTATCTGTACATAGCTATATAATTGCACACATCATCATGATACTATCATGAAGATATCCTTAGCTATGCATGAACTAACTCTCAACAAGTCATAGGTATACTTAACACTTGTAGATTGTGTTCTTGCAAACTATCTAACACTCAAAAATTTTATATATCTATATGCATAAATGAAATGTCAAATGTATGTTGCCAATGATGACCATTAAGAATTATATCTGACCATATTGCCAACAATCTCCCCCTTTGGAATTAATGGAAATATTTGGGAAAATTGGCTAAGTCCCAAAATGATGTCATACAAAACAAAACAAAAATAAAAGTAACTATAAAATTGCCTTCAAAACAATAATTTTATTTATGTTTTGATGGATCATTACATTCCTTGTCACTCCTTTCATTGATACACACATAATCCAAAAGATCCTCCTTACATGTATCCACAAAACTTTGATATTCTATTGATCAACCTATAATTTTGGAAAAACAATATGCATATACAACCTTTAATCATTCTGTCTCTTTCTTCTAGTTCTCCTTCACTATCTTTGAGATACTAATTAGTGTGCAAAGTGCATAGGATGCCACTTCAACTGTACTCAAACTAGTGTAGGAAAAATTGTCATAGGAAGCCTTAGTTGTAATACATTCCTCAAGTTGTCTCTACAAAATTTTGATCTTGGACGACAAAATTTCTCTAAGATTATAGAATATCCTTGCTTCATTCTCTTTATTATATTTCAAGTCTCTGATCATGCCATGAATTTTCTCTACTTTTTCTCCATAGTCCTCAATTCTAGATTCTAGGAGTTGTAACTAGACAATGAGTGTTTCAAGCTCACTTGTCTTACCTTTTATCTAACTTTCATAGTCTACAAGGTACTTGTATGACTGTGCACATTATCCATACAATCTTTTACCCTCATCAATATGTTGTCTTATTCCTTTGATTCTTCCATCAAGTGCCTTTAGATCATTGCACACATTGGTACAAACTATGCTGAATATAGCTACATCATGAGTAACTTGAGTTTGCACTAAAGCTACTTCTACTAGGCTTGTGAATTCCTTATCAAAGGTTTTTTACCAACTCCATGGCCTTCAACTACAAGTTTTGGAATAGCCACAGTTGTAGTAACTGACCTTTGCATCCTATCCAAGACTTCAGTTAATGTCTTCTCCAAAGACTTTATTGATTTATTCTTCTCAAATAATTTACTCAAAGTGCTCATCAGACCTTTGTAATCTTCATCATTAGATGGAATAGATATTGTTTCTTATGTTCCAGCTATTATTACTAATGAAGCTATAGTAGGAATAAGTGTAACTACTTTTTTATTTTCTTCCTCTACTCTCTTATTTTCCTCAACATCCTTCTTTGCATCCTCTTCATCTTTCTTCTTCTTCTTCTCTTCTTCTCTTTTCTTCTTCTTTCCTTTTCTTTTCCTCTTCTTCTCTTCTTTTCTTTTCTTCTACCTCTTTTCTTTTTCTCTTCTTCTTCTTCTTGTTTCTTCTTTGCTTGTTCTCTTTGTATCCTTTTCTTTCTCATTTCCCCCACCCCTTTCTTCTTAACATCTTCCTCATCATCAAAGCTAGAATAAGCAACAATATTGCCAAAAATGGATTGGCTAAATGCTGCAAAAGGATTCTCCTTAGTATCCATAGTTATGCACATACTATCCACTTGCATGGAATTAATACCTATAACAATGTGAGGTGGTGAAAGTTCTTGCTATGTCTCCTCTTCTTATTCCTTTTCACTTGAAGGTGTATCTACATGTACATACGCTAGACTATCAGCCTATTTCTACGCACTCACCTTAGATTATGAGGACATATATTTTACTATAGCCTCCTTTATTTCTTGTTTAACTTCCACATTATGCCTCCCATCTGAAGAATTTCTCTTCTTTTGTTCCTTAACAAGGGATCAATACCCTTCAAAACTTTGTCTAATTCCTCTTTGGATCCAACATCACATAGTTTACTTATTATTGTGATTCTCATATTCATATCCTTTTCCAACACTCTCTCCTTCCTATTAATCAACCTATTGTACAGGTCTTTAGCAATTTTATTTTGTATATTCTCAAATTTCTTCTTCTTTAATATCATATTTCTTATAATTGCATTCTCTAATTGCCTTCTATCCATATTACTATACATACTATGATATTTATTTAACTATGCAAAATTATCATCATTTATTATCTACATATTCAAATTCTCTACCTTGGTTTCCAAGCTTTCTTTCCTATTGTTGTCCTTTCTTCCTGTGCATCTTGTTCAATAAATTTATCTTCAGCTTCACCTTTAGATCTTTTTGAACTTCTTATCTACATTATTTTCCTCCTCTTTCCTAGTCCATTGACAATCTTCTTGACCATTTTCTTGGCTTTTGGTGTAGGTTCTTGCTTAACCTTTAACAATCTTCTTGATTTCCTCTGCACAGTAGGTGCTTCCACCTCTAGCTACCTCCTAGTTTGTCCATGTCTTGCTCTCACTGGTTGCACTTGTGCAATTGTTGCATAAGGTACAATAGGAGCTTGTACACAAGATTGTGCCATTGCTACTCCCTCTAAACATCCTAGCATAGAAATGGGAGTTGATACCAACACCTCAATTTTATCACTTGCTTTCATTTCCAGTTGATTCCTTTAATCTCATTGAATTTTTGTCTAGTCATGGAACCGATCTCCTTTTAAACCTTTTTCTTTCTTTCTTTTCTATATAGTTTAGACTAAACTATTCTTGGTCTCTCCTCATAGGTTCCACATCTAGGGCACTCTATGTCCTACTCAGATTCAAGAATGATCTTTGCATAACTTTCTATGAGCTCTACACTCATCTCATAACCAATAAACTCAATGAATTTGATTCTAGGAATCACTACTTCCATGTAGGTGTTGTTTGTCTCCACCATGAAGCATAAATATTCCTTATACTTCTCTACCATAGAGGGAGGTACTCTACACCTCAGTTTCATCTTTGATTGGAAAATTTTCATTCTTCTATCAATATCATCTATGACATTCTTTGGCTTGGATTTATAACATTGAGTCACGATCTTCATTGTGCACTTGTTGCTATCCCAATTTATTAGTCCAGGAAACTTTCTTGTAGCATAAAAGAATATATGATTCAACAAGAACTCAAATTTGAATGTTGCATTCTTAGTTTTATTTAACCTTGCAATGTTATCCAAGAATTGCATTCTAGTGATCTCACATAAGTTAACCTTTCTTCCTTCAACAACCATTACATAAGCTTCATGATGAAATCCAACTGGTACCAAGTTAACCCTTGATTTGTGGTTTGACTTGTACCCTAATATCTTGGTTAACAATTTTACTCCTTTATCCTAAATATGTTCAATCTTCATGTTCCTTTTGTCAAACTTCATCTTTATGTTTGTCTCAATCATTTTTCTTACATTCTTCTCATTTACAGGATTACATCCTTCATTGCTCAATCCTATGACCTTGTGAATTAGGTCATTGTCAATAAAATTGTTTTCATCTCCTAACCAAAACATATCATCATGTACCCTACTCAAAATAATTTGGGTCTAGTCGTGATTATCAAATTCTATGTAAAACATATACTTCACCAAATTCAAATTCACTAGATGTGCATACTCATACTTTAGGGATAGGTCACTATTACACATCTTTCCCAAATCCTCATGAATTTCATCACCACCTATGCTCTCAATCTTATAGTGAATGTAACTTTTATATCTTCAATATGTAACACATTTTTTGGAACTTGCAAAAATGCACCTATCAGATCATCCAATAATGATACAAATGGATCCTTATGCTCCTATTAATTGTGCAACTTCCAACTCTCTCTCTAACATTAGTTTTGATGCTTGACTACTACTAGAGCTACTTAATTCATGTAGGATGAGTCACAAACAATCTATAACTTCAATGTCCTATTAGGTGCATCAAAAAATTGTTCCTCCAAAATTGTATAAGAGCTTTCTAGAACTTTAGCTATCACAAATGCTTCCTTGAATTCATGAACATGTTCCTTTATTTCTTTCTTCTAGCTTTTGTTACTATCATTATAATTCCTTCTATCATTTCTATTGTTGTTCCTTCTATTTTTCTAATTCTTGTTAAAGTTCCTATTACCTATTCTACAATATCTTGTTGTGCATTTGAAGTTATTACATAATTGATATACAGGTGCATTTCTCCTTTGATTCATTCCATTTTGATTCTTAAGTGCTCTACAATTCCTTGCAATGTGTCCAGTGTTCTTACATTTGTAACACATGAACTGGTTCTTCTCATCATTAGATGTCTCTCCATCATTGGATCTATTCTGTGATCTTCCTCTTTCATTACCTACAAGGTTAGTATTTCTAAAGATTCTATTATTTGCATTATTGCCATCAAACTTAGGTTTCTCACATTCTACTACCCTATGTCCATATCCATGACAATTATAACAATAGAAATTAGTATGGGTTTAAAAGAGTTACCTATGCAATCTCTTTTGATGTGTCCAACTTCATTACAAATGAAGCATCTACCTCTAAATTCATGTCTTACTTCCTTGGATGGTTCATCTTTCTTAGTTTTATCTAATTGCTATGTTTTCTTGGGTTCATCAAGTTTAGTTGAAAAATAAATTTACTCAACTTCCTTTTATACTGTAGTCAATATACTTGATTCTACCTAACTCAAATCTGATTACTTAGGGGATTCAATAAGTAGATCTAGTTCTCTTCTAATTTCAACTTTCTAGGCTGATATCTCTTCAATCAAATATCCAAGTCTTGTTTTGTCATAAGAAGATCTCTCATGAAATATATGTTGATCTATCTTTTCACTACTAAAATAAAGTTTCTCTAATTTTTCCTAGTTTGTTTCAATTCTCCTTTCACAATAATATTGTACTTTTCTAACTTAGCATGTTCAATCTTGATAGTATCTAGTTCAGATGTAACTTGACTTAACTAGGATCTAAGATTTATATTCTCATTTTTCAATCTTGGTTCACTATAGCCACTATTTTTTATAAGACTCAACTTAAGCTCAACTATTTTTAGTTCATGTTTCAAGATCTCATTTTCCTTCTAAAGATCTCCTACTTCATCATTATCACTAGTTTGTGGAATAGATTCCTTACCAGATTCTAAATCATCAATCTTATCTAACTTACCAATGAAAAGTTTCACATCTTCATATCTATCTTTTAGGTTATCTCTTTCTCTAGTAAGAAGGTCAATCTTCTCAAGAGCTTCTTCTAGGTTTTTCTTCACCTATTCCATATCTTTAGGAATCTTACTTAAGTAGATCAACTTCTTCAAAATCACTAGGCTCTGATACTAATTTTTAGAAATAGATAATACTGAGGGTTTTGGGGGGGAGGGGGGGGGGTGAATTAGTATTGTAAAAGACTTTTCCCATAATTGAATATTGCTAATTACTTTATAACTTACATATGAAAGAAAACCAACAACACAAAACAATTAATATAACCATGTACATAGTAAACTCATAACACCATTATTTGTTAACTAGGGAAACCTTGGCCAAGGGAAAACCCTGGTGGGGTTGATACCCACTAGATAATTAACTAAATAATAGGATATTGACCCTGATAGGAGTCTATGAAGTACATATAGTATCTTGAGTCCCTGTTAGGAGACTAGGCCTTGTTAGAAGAATTAACCCTACAAGGAGTTACTTCAAACTTGTTAAGAGTCAGTAGAACAAATAAAATGTATGCAAGAAAGGCCCACTATGCTAACATGCAATAATACAATTTAGTTCCTTATAAGAATAGATATACATATAATACTTGTTTTCTGTTGTATTTCACACTTGTTTTGATCACACATTAGAATTCACATCACATAAGGCTTGCATAACTTTAAGATCATTGAGACAAGAGTTTTCATATCACTTAACACTTTCTTGTCTATCATAGATAGCACACTTATCTTTGCAAGGTAAGATCTTTACATATACCTCACATATTCACAAAACTATGCTTAGTCCACCTTCATGTGTTCACACACTTGACATAATAATTTCCACATAGTTAGCTCATCATAGCTTAGTAATTATTTCATAACAAAAATAATTCCTACAGTTGGACAATCCAATTCTCTGCTATACTCTATTTTGCACTGCTAAATATTGGTGCTGGTGTTTAAATCATAACTCGCATTGTACTGTCTATACATATTTTCATAGTGGCATACATCATCATGATAAGTTATCATGAATTTTTCCTTAAATTCACATGATATAACTCTCAATGAGTCATCTTTACACTTAACATTTGTACACTATGTTGCTGCAAACTATCTAACACTTAGGCAATTTTCTGTATCTATATGCATCTATGAAATGATGAATGTATGTTGCCATAATTGACAACCATTAAGACATCTATCTGACCATATTTCCCATAATTTCATCCTCTATAGTTGGCACTAGGAACCATGAGGTTCAAGATACACACAGGGATACTCAGGAGTTTGTCAGAGCTCCTAGGAAGAGTATTAGACAATAGGGATAACCAACCAAATTCATTGACTATGTGGCATTAATTAGTTGGTTGCTAGATAGTGAGCCTTCCAACTATCAAGAGGTTGTAGAGAATTAGGTATGGTGAGATTTTATAGTTCAGGAATATTCCTCTATAATGTGGAATGATCTATGGGAGGTATTTCCTAGACCAATAGATAGAGCAGTAGTTGGATCACATTGGATCTATAAGATAAAGCAGTGTGTAGATGGTAGCATCAACAAATAAAATGAAAGGTTTGTGGAAAAGGGTATTAAAGTTGATGAAAGATCAACCCCACAACTCCTAACAATCACCTATATGAAAACACCTATCATAGAAGAGAGAAACAAAATGCTATGGAGGTTGGAATTGCCAGATCCATAGATGAGACATTCTTAATGAGAAAACAAAGAGATTGATATTATCAAAAGTGAATTAATATGACAAAGAGATATTATCCTTATAAAAGGAGATCAAAACCCAAATAGGAATCTAACCTAGGTTGTGTGATAATAATTGATTAAATAACTAATTATTATATGCCCAAAGTTTAGCTTAAGTATACTAGAGATAATAAGTCACTTAATAATTAAATCAATATGATTTATTTAATAATAAAAAATCTTATTACTCTAACACCACCCCTTAAGATAAACATAGGAAGTAGCTTAAAACCTAGAAACTACTACTAAAAGTAATTTTGGGTCTTGGCAACAAAGCTTGATGAGGTACCCAAGCACAACAAAATTTCTAAATAGAGGAGAAATAGAGAAAACCACATGGGAAAAACCCTACTCAAAAAATAGATGGAAATAATGATAAAAAGAACTAGTGAAGGACTGCAGAAGTCTCCAAACTAGGGAATGTCCTAGAATATAGGAACAAAAGATGATCATGAAGAACATCACTAAAGCATGAAATTGCAAACATTGTCGAACTATTGATATGAAGATCCTCTACTATATAGAACATGACTAGGTAGAGAAGACTAAGTCTAAAGAGCTAATCAATTGAAGATGGAAGGTATCTTCATAGCCTCCAAAATTAGGAATGAAAATATATCTATATGGTAGATGATTCATATAACCAAAATGCATAGGTATCTAGCCATTATAATCGCGTAGTGCCTACCCTAGTTTACTTTTCAATTATTATTGTTGAACTCTTTTAGGCCAACTTATGTTATGTTTGATGGTTAGTGATGTTTGATTCTTAGATTATTGGATATTGTTTCATACTCAATTGACTAGATGATGAGATTTCTTTGGTACTAGTTATACTTTGATGATGGTTGTTACAATGAGTCTAGTTATTTCACAATAATATTTAGCTGGATTATTTACATGTGTGTTCTATAGATATTTACCCCATACTTGCATGTTTATGATGTACATGTATGTTTCCTTTACATTTGGCATATCTGATGTGGTTGAGGAAGGGAGTCATAGTCACCTGCTAGTCGGGATCTACACGATGCACCAATTCTTTCCATAACTTGTTTAGTTTAGAATATATGTGTTTTGTATATGTGTGGATTTTATGTAGATTACAAGTACCAGGTATCAACTTCACTAAATTTCCAAGATAAGCGTACCCTATCACAATATTTCAATCGTAAGAGAGGGGAGATAACTCTTGAGTTTGAATCCTATGCTTAAACAATTTGTCCTAAAAAGTAGGGCAAGTAGTTGAGATGTTTACCCTTCTAAATTTGTCATATAAAATAAATTTGTGATTATAACCCTTGAGTTTGATCTAGTATATTGTATTCTATGATGGGTTTTCATAGTTCATTTTGTGGGTCTATGGTTATTTTTCTTAATTAAATCAAGTTAAAAGAATATTTAATGATTTAATTTAATAGAAAATTATTAAGATAATTTCAATATTTAATTATATTTAATTAATTGAGAAATTAATCAAAATAAAAGAATTGAATTTAAAGATAAAATTATAGTTCTAATGTTAGAGCGTAATCATATTTATTTAATTTAATAATAATATATTTAGGAGACCATTTTTAAATAAATGTTAAATATTATTATTACTTAAGTTGATAAATATTTTCATAAAAAATGATTTGAAAATTAATTAAAGAGAGAAAGAGAAATTAATTTAATAAAGATATTTTAAATTGCAAAAAGTGTGCATGAATATTTGGAAATTTAATAATATATTTAAAAGAATTTGATCAATGAGTTCCCTTGCGTGATTGCACAACTAGAGCCAAAAATTTAGGGAAGAACTCTTTATTAGATATTTAGAGCTCATTTGGTAGGGACCAAGATTTTGGAGTAGGGATTTTTGGAAAGAAGGGTTTTAGAAGAAAGAGGATTTCTTGTGTTCTTCATGCGGTTGCGTATTAACATCATATTCAGGTATAATCTTATGGTTTATTTGCATAGTGATTTCTTTTCTTCAAATTCCTATCTTCTTTGTGTTTGATAAATCTATTTTTAGAGTTTTATTAAAGATGAATCTTTCATTATAAATTTTATTGTATTCATATCAAATTTATCTATATTCAAGAAATTGAGTTTTAGAACCCTCGTTCTATGAATTTTTAATCAGCTAGCTATTTTAATTGGAAAGAGTTTTGAAAAGAAATTGAATTATAGAATGTGAAATTGATTGGGTTAATAGGTTTCCTCTATTAGATTAAATTTGTAAATTTATTCAAATATATGTATAATAATTTAATAGAGGGGGTGTTTTCTGTATTATTTTTATTTTATAAAACAAAAATAATAATTTAAAAAAATACATAATAATAAAAAGTTTAGGGAGGGAGGTGGGTTCCACACCCTACCTCCACTCTCGGTGGCTTTGCTTGTCATGGCCGCACACATCAAGTGTTGCGGTAGTAGCAGTAGTACCTAGTACTGTTGTTATGGCTATAGACTGTCACGACAGCAGCACATAGTGCCCTTTAAGGGCCAATCAATAGACCTTAAATGTATGATGATTAAATTTTATTTGTATTTTTATTTTATTTTATAAAAATTAATTATTAATTTCTTTTTATCAGAAAATGAATGAAACCTTATATTATATCAGATAAACAAAAAGATTACAAAGTTCTCTGTTCTAATGGGAATTGGTAGGAAAGAACAGAGTAAGAAAGCTTCTAATCTAGCTTCGGATGAAAGTCCTATATTCTACAAATTATAAAAGGGGCATTCAACAATGTAAATAAAAGTTCAAATTATTAAAATAATGCATGGATGAAAACTAGAGTAGCAAGAAACATCCAAGATGGAGGGGCCAACGAGCACCAAAAATAAGGAATAGTTTATAGGGAGGAGCAAGAAACTTGCCAAAGGAAGAGAACTGAATCATTGCAAAAAATACTAACATCCAAATGGGTTAAGAAGCAAGAGTTATAATGAAGGAAAATGAATACAAAAGATAAATAATAGAGAGTGTTGAATAGTGTCAAAATGATAACTATCAAAATCCAATTGGATGGTTTAATCATGAGACAGTGCTCCATTCTAGTCCTAAATGTTAGTTAAGAATTAATGCATTATTAAGCTAGAGGGTTAATTATAATGTTCTTCTCAATGCAAATACATTTGCAATGAATATTATCTAATTTTAAGTATTATCCCAATTTAGATTTGTATTGATATTTTGATACTTGGTAATGCTCTTTAATTGGTTTTTTGTTAATTACTATTATTTGAAAATGAGTTAAAGAGTGTTCATAGAATTGAGAAACCCATACAAGCCTCAAAATCATAAGGAATGTTTAAATGCAAAATATTAAGAATATAGGGTGACTGATGAAATGACAAACGTAGAGTCTAACTGTCGAGTATGTAGTAATGGGACCAAAAGAAATAAATCAACTACCCTCAAGAGAAAAGAAAATAAATCTCTTGAAGATTTAGTACTTTTAGCAATTAATCCTTATTTGATCTAAGAATCAATTCTAGTATGTCACATTCAGACACAATGGAATATGTCTTATAAAGGGGTTGAGCCCGAAAACCCATATCAGTTGACCAAACATACACAGAATAGATAAAGGAAATAGTATTATCATGAATAGTATATTTACATAAGAAATATAACCATAATCCCCCAAGTCCTAAAGATGCCCTAATCTTAAAATAAAATAATCACTACTTGGGAAAAATGTGGCAAACCTAACCATAATATAACTCGATAAGTAAACATCTTGCACTACATCCAAAACTCCTCTTTATGAGAGGGAGTAAGAGCCACCATACTTAAAAATAAAAGACCAACATCACCTTACCCAAGACTCTAATAATTCTTTAGTTGTCTTCTTACCAAAGACCATGATGATTTCTGAAGCTTTTGTGATGTTATTTTTCCTAGAACTAGGGGGGACTCGTAGGAATTTCTCATTCTACTAGATTTTTCAAAATTAGGGAGGCAAAATTCAATGGCCTCCAGGTTAGAGAAAACCATGTCTAGGTGAATATAAGCATCAAAGGCTTGAAGATATGTCAAAATCTACTCCATCGTAGGATCCTCTTTAATGCCTCTCCATCATAGTAGAAATTGCACACTGACTTCCATTCTAGGACATTCTTAGAAGAAGAGAATATTATCTCTAATTACCAAACTAGGGCACCAAGGAACAATAGTGAGCTTGAAAATACCTAGTTGGTGTGCCATGTAGGCTTTCAAAAATGAAATTTTAATTTTCTCATCGATACTGAAGACCACTTATTCTAAGCCTACTAGCTAGCTAGGGTCAAATAGGTTATAGCAAAGTTTGATTATATCCCATTTCTCTACTTTAGCCCTAGCTAGGCATCCAATCCATGTCCCTAGGATATATTTATTGGTACACCATGAATAAACATAGTTAAAGATTTCTTCACCCAAGACCCTATTGGCAACAACCCTACTCATGTCATTTATGGGCCTGAGTAATTGATTCCATCTCTCAGATCTAAGTATGCCACGAAAGGCCATGGTTCAAACTTCAAATGCATGATATAGATAGATATTAGTATTCATTAAGGAAACAACCCAAAACTAATTTTTAGATGATATGGGAAAAATATGGTGAGAAAGGGACCTTGCTTATATTTATAGAATTATAGATGAGTAGGGAAGGATCTAGAAAACTAGGTGATGATGCCATTTCCATGCAATTGGACGATTATTCATCCACTTAGAATCATAATTAAAGTGATGTTGATGATCACGATATCTCTAGGTAATAGATTCATATATGCTGAAAATTATGAGCCAAGATTGACACCAATTAGGAAAATCATGGATTCAAGTGTCAAGGGAGATTCTATAGAGGTTTAGATCATATAATACTCATTCCTAACTAACTATGATTAAACAATAGAATGTCTTCTCTGTTTGTTCCTTTATTTGCTAAAATATCCACTTTTGTATTACCTTCTCTGAATATATGTGAAAATCTTATTTCTTTAATTTTTTCTAATAGTTTAATAGTTTTTTCTAGTCTAGAGTTTAGTATCCAATTAGGAGTTCTTCTATTCTTCAGCACATTTAGGATGATTTTTGAATCTCCTTTGATTATAATTTTCTTGATTTTCATGCTAATGCAATTTTTAGTCCTTCATCTACTACTTCTAATTCAACCATGTTGTTAGAGACTATTCCCAGAGGTTTGGCTCTTTTTATGAGCCATTTTCTAGATTCCTTCCTGATTATACACCCTATTCCTGCTTTTCTATGATTACCTCTAGAAGATCCATCAAAATTGAGTTTATTCCAACCTTTTGGTGGAGGTTCCCATTTGCATGTTTTCTAGCTATTCTATTGCTACATTTTTAAGTGAAGGGTGGATTAATTAAATGTTCCTATCTCTTTTTGATTTCAGTATCCCACTCTAAGAAGGAGCCTTCTTCTTTTGTTGTTTTCTTGAGGTTATAGTTTATGAACTCTATAATTCTAGCTTTAATCTTATTGTAGAGAGATGTTAGATTGAGTTCTTCATTCTTGAAGAGTTTTGGGAATCAAAATTGAAGCCCTAGTTTTGAGTACCATTGATGAATCAAGCCCTATAAGCACTTTTTAATGCATGTGGACTTGGTCATTTGTTCGAGGCCTAAGAGGTGTTCAATAATTCTAACACCTTGCATTTAGTATATCCACTCATCCCATGAAGATAAATTTCCATTCTGAGCCATTTCATGAAGTTCCATTTTGAGCAATGTCCAAATCTGCATTTTTTCTTAAGTATTAAACAATGACAAGAGGCCATGTTTGTAATTAAATATTTTGCACCTAGTAACATTGCTTGACTTTCCACTTTGGGAGTGTTTAGTGTCCATGCCAAAGAGCCTATGTTTCATAGTTTGTGTTGTTTTAATATGTTTTTACTAGGTTTTGAATCCCTCAAAGTTGGTCATTTATTGTTGTCATGCTAATGTAAATTGTTCAAAATTCTAGGAGGCTCTGTTTGACTTGTTATAACTTTGAACCAATTGACCAAAATGAGAAAATTCCTTTTGCGATTCATTTTAGAGGTCAAAAAATTTATATTTTTAAATTTTCAGCTTATGATGAATCCATTTGAAAAAATTTCAAATGTGATTCCAAATTCAATTTTAGATGTTTGATTGGTGTTAGTAAATGTGGATTAGTTTGTACCCCTGTTTGTCATGTCATAAATCAAAATCCATGATAGATGAGATAGAATGGATTGTTTCACTATGTTATACTCTGAAAATACTTTAAGTGTGCCAATTTTTAGATCTTGACGAATCCATCTACACACTTTCCTAGGTCCTTTCCATTTACAAAAAATGTTTTTCTACCATTGTTCCCAGCTCTACAAATTTGAGTAGCCCACTTTGACACTCGCTATTTTCATTCAGCTATTCTTCATGAGCCCTAATCCCTGATTTCCATTGTCCTCATGACAATGAAACAATGCCTTAGTTTTCATTTCCCCAAGTATCCTTATATCTAGTTTTCAATATCTTTTGAATGAGAATTCATCATGAGATGAGATTGGACAGGGTGCAAGTACGCAAAATAGAGAATTTGTGTGTCTATTTTTAGAGCCTAGTTAGATGTTTTGGTCAATTTTTAAGGCTAGTCAAAGGACCCCTTGGCATAAAATTGATAAGTTTTAGAAAGAGGTAAAATATGTTTTAAATTTGCTGCTAGCAGTCGAATTTGTTTCAAATTAGTGCTAGATAGTGAATGGTCAAGTTGAAAAGTTCATGTGTTTGAAAATGAAAACTTTTTTAGCCAAACCCTCTTTGGGGGTTTGACTGATTGCATCAAACTGAATTGAAAGGCAGGGATTAAAAGTGTTTTTTTTAATAAGAAGGCAGATGGAAACAAGATGAGCTTAAAAGATCAAACAAGATGGATAGAAGTTTAGAGATATCTCAAATCTCCAGAGGTGTTTGAGGAGTAAATTGAAAAGAAGCCTGAATTATGTCATTCAAATTAATCTACCTCAAGTTCAACAACATTCTATGTAGATACGAGACAAATGGAACTATCAAGGAATTCAAATGGAGAAATCGGCATCTCTCCTGTATATGTGCATGGAAAATCTAACATGACCAATTGAGGGGACTAGTCAAGGAATCCAAAAGGGGAAATTTATGCACTAATAATGACTACTAGTTATGTATGTGAGCACACATGTGGCCAAGTTGCCTAGAGAAGTGATGTAAACCTTATTCAATTTTTTAAAATTCAATATTTTTCCCCTATAATTTGAATTAAACCAAGGACATGAAAATAAAGAAATTTTTTTCTACTGACCAAAATGGATGTGGAAGAGTTTTTGAATAACTTACTAGTGAGAATGGATAGAAATCAGGAACCAATCACTTGATTTAGGAGCATCTCCTAATTCTTTAATGAAGTAAAGTTCTTCCTTTCTATGACCAATATTTCATGATGGAGTATATTGTTATAGTGTCCCAATTACAAGGCTAAATCTCACACTCCATCACATTGAGAAAAGTAGAGCTTCGAAGCATTTCTATTACCATATGAAATTAGCATAGGATTTGGTAGGCATCAATAGTCCATTCCACAAAACAAATGAAGCATTTGTTAAATATTGTCTTTGGAAATGGTGAGGCATTTGCAATAGATGACTGTGAGAAGATAAAGAGAAACGTGGCAGACTCTAAGGCCAAAATTAAATAGAAAGTTTAAAGGTAGTTGTTTTGCAAGAGAGTTTTGACATTTATGAGCTTCTAATGTGGAGTTTTTGCCAATGGCTGAAGGAAGTGGAAGTGCTACATTTATGAATCTATCTAATTCTGTCTAGAATGGAAAAAAGATGGAAATTGATGGGTTTACATCAAATATTATGTATACAACTAGTCAAAGAAAGATACTTGAGAAAAGGAAACCCCCTCCACCCTACATGACCTCAACTCTTCAGTGAGATGTGGCTAACAAGTTAAATTTTAGTGCAACTAAAACAATGTGTTTGGCTCAAAAACTATATGAAGGGATTGCGATTTCTAATAATGAAGTTTTAGGATTGATTACATAATGCAGACTAATGGACTATGTGTACAATATTAGTGAAGAAGCTACTAAAAATATCCATGCAAACTGGAATGAGTTATGATAAGCTTGTGAAGTAGGCTACATTAAAGAGTTTTGATGCAATCACTGGAGATATTTCAATTGTTATGAAAAGATCAAAGATTGTGGACTTTATGCAACCTTATGTAGAAATTGGCTTAGTTATGATGGTACCTATTAAAGAGATGGATTCCAATGCGTGGGCTTTCTTGCATCCATTTACTGTACAGTTCAGGTGTACAACTAGTGCTTTTTGATTTCTTTGTTTTATTATATGCTCTAAAGATTTATCCATTGCTATTTTGGCAATGGATTCTCTATGATAGCTTGCTTGAAGAAGTTTCTTGAAGACATTTTTGAGTTGGTAGAGTGTCCCAGGAGTGCTCAAACATTCCCACCACTTAGTTTGAAAGTCTACTCTAGTAGTGGTAATTAAACATGATCTTCAAGGTAAAGCATACACTTTGCAACAATGGCTTTGTTTGAATGGCTTGTGGTTTTCAAATTTAAGAAGGGGGAGAATAAATTTCTAATGTATCCATAGTGTCTTCATAACTTTTTCCACCTATGGATATTGCCAATGAAGACTCTTTTCCTTGTCTTGGAGCCCATTGATGGTTTCACAGAGCCTAAAGTGAAGAAGGAGTTAAGCCTTATTGTTGGCCCAAGATTAGTAGTCAAGTGCATCCATCATAGGAATTTTATAGCCTTAGATGTATTGTTCTAGCTTCTTGGTTATTTTTAAATCTCTTAAATCAAGAGCCAATAAAGTGGTGACTCTACTGGGGAGATAAGATGGCAATACACCTTGTTAAAAGGACAAGAATCTTTGGTGTTAATTGAATATTTTAGTCATATTTTTTAGTACAGTTTTTCCCATCCAAGTCACCAACAAAATGGTGACTTTGCTAAGCATTTTATTGAATTTGAATGATAGACAAACCTTGAGAATTTGAAAAATATTCAATATAGCAGGAAGAATTTGGTATAGCAGTGGGGTTGTGAGGTGTTTTCCATTTCTTTGCTGAAGTTTTGTGTTCCCTTGTTAAGCTTTATTCATGGAAAAAAATATGATGTGAAAATTAGATGTAAATTGTGTTCTATGACTATTATAAGTCTATCTTCAATTAGTTCAATTTTTGCAAGTGTTGCTAAGAAAGTTCAGAGTCAAGAATTGATTTATGAAGTGTATTCTCTTTTCAAAGTGTTAATGATTTACAAGTTTCTCCTATATTGAAAGTCTAGTTCAGAATTTACAAGTGGTAAATTATTTCAAATCATTTCTCACAAAGTGTGAGTGGCAACTCTAATCTAAATCTTTGTATCAGTGTATGGTTTATTTTAATATTAGAGGGTTTTAGTATTTAGGTTTAGATCTAGTTTGTTGGGAAAGAGGAAATATAAGTTTCTTGATTGATAGTTTATGTGGTTGTTTGCATTTGCTAAAGTAATTGTTTTCAAAAGTTGAATCACTTTTGTGATTTCATTTTCCTCTTCAAGGAGGTGGTGACTCTACAAATAATTTATCTATGGTGTGAAGGATTTCATATTTAGACAGTGCCAATCAACAGATTATAAATTTCATGCAACAAAACATAAAGGTATTTCTAGCATTCATGTATTTGTCTTTCATGAAAGTTGAATGGTAGAAATGGTTGACTCCATCTAGTGTTTTCAGCACTAAGAAAATAGAGGTATAAATTTAAAATTTTAATAGATGGATTTGGAATCTAGGTCTAAAAATGATGTGCTAACTCTTGAAAGTGTTCATGCAAATATTGCTAGGTTGAAAGGAAAGATTCATGATAAGACCATCATTCGCATAAGACATGAAATTGGTAATATTGAGTGTCTTATTAATTTTCAAATTTACATGAAGTTTAAATCAATAGTTATGAATCTTGATGAGTATTGTGGACCTGAGGAGTACTCATGGCCAATGGTACTCTTAGGAGGTTTTATGCCACATTCAGTTGATTGGTCAGCAAAGTCAAGGTTAGAAAATATTTTTGAATTCCAAGATTTTATCATGGAGATTGAAAGTGATTTGAACGCTAATAAATCTAATGATAATAGAAATGAATATACAGAAAATGATAATGAATGTAATGAATCTGTTGAAAATGAAGAGTCTCAGCTTTATGAATCAAAGGACAGTAATCAAAAATTTGATGATAGATGTAATGTGGATTTATCTTGTTATGATGATGATCATAAAGAAGAGGAAAGGTGTAACAATAGTAAGAATCTTTCTTCTAGTGTTGAATATGAATATGCTAAGATATTGGTTGTTGAGGTATTGTCTAAAGAAGAAGATGTATGTGATGACCACAGTTTTAATTTTTTAGAATGTATTACTAATGAGTTTTTTGTTGTAAGTTTTTCAAGCCATCTGAATAGTAACTGTAGCTAGGGAGATGAAACTAGTGATTAAGTCTTGTTAACTATTGACAAGATTTTAGATTTGTTGGCTCATGATTTTGAAAGGTATGCGAATCTATCAAAGGATGTTTATGCTTTGCCACATTTTTCCTTTTCATATAGTGAAGTCATTTCCCCTAAATTTGATGTTGATGAAGATATAGTTTTAGAATATGCTATGTGTTATTTGAGGAAAACATTTATATGGATCAACATATTGTGCAAATGCAATTCCATGATGATTCTTGTGATTTGGTATCTGATCATTTGTTGGAATGTGAGGAAATAGTAGTGTATGTTTAGTCTGATTTATGGAGTACTAACATTACAAATGAGGAGAAATCAGATTTTACATTCCCTTCATATTCAGATGCACAAGGTGAGTTTCAAATTGATTCATGTAACTCGTTGAATAAGTAGAATATCAAAATTTTGTGTTTCTAGTTGAACTTGTCCATGAGTTAGTTTGTGATGATTAGTTTCATTTTGAAATCAATAGTTATGATCACATTTATTCATATTTTCATGGTAAGAAAGATGAAGAAAGTATGTCTAGTTTTTACATGCACTATGAAAGTGATGATGATAGTTTTGTTTTACCTAATGAAGTGATTAAAAGTGCTAATATGTTGGGTGAAACAAAAGAGAATGAGAGTTTTAGTTTACCTCAAGAAGATTTCAATGAGAATCAAGTATATGATAGAGGTAAGAAGATTTGAAAACTTTTCAGTGGTGTAGGGCCATTGTTTGTACATAGTAGGAGTAGTTTTCTTGCTTTCAATAAAGTTGTTTGAGAAGTTTTTTTCTGTTAGGTGTGTGGCCTGCTTCAACTAGAGATCTAAATCCTTGTCATGCCTATAAGGGACATGCATACCCGGATTGAGCCACTATTGGGACTCAATATTAAAGCCCTGATTTTGAGTACCACTGAAAAAATCAAGCCCTTAAGCGCTTTCTAATGCATATGTACCCAATTGTACTTGTGAGGCCTAAGAGGTGTTTAATGTTTCTAAAATCTTGCATTTAGTATATCTATATGTTTCATAAAGATAAATTTCCATTCTAAGTCATTCTGTGAAGTTTTGTTTTGAGCAATGTCCAAATCTGCATTTTTGCCTAAGTGCCAAACAATGACATGAGGCTATGTTTGCAATTAAATATTTTACACCCAATAATGTTTCATGACACTCCACTTTGGGAGTGTTTGGTATCCATGTCAAGAGCTTATGTTTTATATTTTTATTTGTTTCAATATATTTTGACTAGGTTTTGAATCCCTCAAAGTTGGTCATCTATTGTTGTCATGCTAATGCAAATTGTTCAAAATTCTAGGAGGCCCTGTTTGACTTGTTATAAATTTGACCTAGTTGACCAAAATGATAAAATTCCTTTTGCATTGAATTCTACAAGTTATATTTTTTACATTTTTCAATTTTGAGCTTACGATGAATCTATTTGATTAGTTTTTTAACATGATTCCAAATGCAATATATATTTTTTCACTAGTGTCAAGAAAGGCAAATTGGTCAATACCCCTGTTTGTGATGTCATATCTCTGAATCCATGATAGGTGAGATTGAATGGATTATATTGTTGTGTTCTACTTTGAAAATACTCTAAGTGTGCCAATTTTCAAATCTTGACAAATCTGTCTGCACACATTCCCAGGTCCATTCCATTCGCAAAAAATGTTGTTTCACCATTGTTTCCAGTTCTGCAAATTTGAGTAGCTATATTTTTTCCCTATTATTCATCATGGGCCCTAATTATAGATACATATTTTCCTCATGATAGTGAACCAATGCCCCAATTTTTTTACTCCCAAGTATCTATTTACCTAGTTTTTGAAGCCAAATCCAAACGTATTTTGTTATTTTCTAACATGTTTTCTTGTAGGTAGTTCTGAGAGGGCAACTTCGATGGTCAATATCTTTTGACTGATAATTTTTCATGAGATGATATTTGATAGGGTAAGAATATGTAGAACAAAGAATTAGTAGGTTTGATTTCAAATATCGGTTATCTATTTGGATCAGTTTTTAAAGTAAGGTGATAGGCCCGATTAGTTGAAAATCACAACTTGTAGATAAGATGTAAAATGAGTTTTAATGATCAATTAGTGCTCAAAATTAATCCCATTTGGTATCAATTTTTCAGTAGATCAATTTGACAGTTCAAGTCAAACTGATATGATGTTTGGAGATGAGGGTACTTTGATATGAGAGAATCATTGCAAGTCAAATTGGTGAGTGGGGTCTATTCATGATAAATCATGAAGAGTTTAAATATATTAGAGATGTTCCAATGTCCATGATAAAATCAAATATAGTTCATTCATTGATTCAAGTGCCATTTTTTTAAATTGAAGAGTGTACAAAAGGATTTATCAAGTAATTTTGACTATAATTAAATCCCTAATGTTACTGAATGAATGTGTTCAAGCTCATTTATGTGAAGTGACACATAATTAATGATGGGTATCATAGTATTGTGTTCCAATCATCTCACTGAATACAATAAGGGGGTTGGATTGTTTCAACTATTTTTGCCATAGTAGAATGAAGCTTGCCATCTTTTACATGTGATACCAATAGTAAAATTTGAAAAGTTCCTATTCCTAGTTTCCCCACCATAGTACTTGCACTCATCCTACAAAATTTCAAGGCAATTGATCAATTGGTGCTTTTGACTCTAGAAGGGAAAGGAACATTTTAGCTAAATGTAGGTCTTTTTCAACTTTAGACACATCTCATGAGGACATGGGAGATAAAAAATAGTTTAACGACTGAATCCACTTAGGAGAGAAGAAAATAAGGCTGACTTTTTAAGCAAGTTGGAGCTCTAGATAAAAAACCACCCACAGTTGGAGTAAATAGCAGTCATCCAAGCAACCCAAATGGAAGGATGGAAAATCCACAGTGGTTGATGCCACTAGGACTATAGTCCATACCCACAGTAAAACAAGGGGGACATAGACTATGAGAAATATTGTTGTAGATTTTCAATTTCTCATAAGCAAGGAAAATTATATAATGATGCCTAAACTAATGGTAGTAAGAGCAAGGGATCGACAAATTAAAAAAATAGACTAGCCCATGATAGAGAAGGTGGGAGAGTTTATAGCAGAGCCTAGATCTTTATGTGGAAGTGAAGATAGGGATAGAGTAGGATGGCAATAGAGGAAGAAGCCATAGTTCTAAAGCATCTCCAATGTGAAGATAGAGAAGGTATGAGGAGTAGAGGAAACAAAGTCTTCTTCCTTTGCTGGCATGAAATGCACACTAGGAAATCTGCAAGATGGAGACACTATTAGTTTGAAGTGAAGGCTCCAATTAGGTGAAGCCATGACTATGGAAGAATTCACATAAAGCTAAAATAATATAACAAGCTAGATAAGAATCACCATTGATGATGAGCGATACGATGCCACAAGGAAGTGAGATATGACCATAACAAAGGCCTCTGATGCCTTCAAGAAACATGGATATCTAAAGCCAGTGCAAAAATAAGGCATGGATGAGTTGGTAGAGTTCAATCTGGATGTTGCTTTTGACTTTACAATAGACAACAATTTAAACAATTTGAAGAGCATTAGCTTCCTAAAGTTTTGTAGATTTCTCTTAATAGGTTTTGATTAAAGTTGAAAATCCATCTCATTGGTCCACTTGAGAACATGACATGAAAAATGCTTAGTCCTCCAAGCTCTAACGCCATCAGTGAATCACTAAGGAGTTTGCAATCTTTGAATGTATTCGATGAGAAAGAGTGTTTGACACCTCTTGGATAGTATATTTCCCAAATGCTTATTGATGCTTCTATTGGGAAGATGCTCATATTTGGTTGCATATTAAGATGTCTTAATCCCATTCTTGCTATTGCTTCAGCACTTAGCAGTCATAGTCCACTGTTGTTTCTGATGGATAGGAGAGAAGAAGTTAATGTTGCACATCATCAATTCATAGGCACTAGTAAGAGTGATCACATGGCTATTGTTTCTACTTATGATGGATGGGATGTTTCTAGTAAAAGTGGTTGGAATTCAAAAAATGAATATTGTAATGCAAATCTTCTATGAAGCAAAACTCTTGTTGGAATGGAAGCTAGCCGAAATGACTATTTGAAAATGCTTGTTGATATTGGTTTCTATTCTTGCTTGGGAAAAATAGATTCAAGTTCCAACATAAAAAATTTGAATGAAAATTCATCAAATTTCTAGGTTGTGAAGGAGCCCTCCCCAATCCACCCGTAGATCCATGCCATCAAGAAGATCATTTATTCCACATTCACTATGAAGGGATAGTTTTTAATGTATAGATAACATTCCATTTAGTATACTTGATGTCTTAAGAGACATTACCTTTTGAATGCAATGCATGAGGAGGGGGCCTTTGTGGCTAGATGAAGCAAAGTCAATGGTTTTGACTAATGCAGAATACTTGCTAGAAAAGACCTGCCAAATTTTGGTGGTCGCCATATCACCATTGGAAAACAAGAGAATTCACTAGTGGAGACATGATGACCTCCCAAAAAAATAGAAGAGGAATGAGAGTTGCAAGACTCGCTAGTGGCCAGGGGAGCCAATCAAAACATGCCATGTGGGATATATCTAGTGCCTAGGTGGAATTAGGAGAGGACTTAAAGGTCAATAAAATATTATTGTTAATATTTTATTCAAATGTTTTGAAAGGGTCATTCATGTTAATTGTAAAATATCAAGGTTATAAAGTTTAAAACCTATAATTTATACTATAGTGTTTTTTAAAAATAATTCAAATATTTTGTATTTTAATGTGCAAAACTGTAGTTGGAGCATGAAACTTTGAATAGCTACTAGGGGTTTTTTTTTTCTTGAAATATGGACTCCAATATACTATTGGAACTAGGTGGAGATGAATTTTCTGAATATCGGATTAGAATTGCACAAATATTTAGTGTTATGATCTATAAGAAGATTTGTATTTTCTAGGACATTCTTAGTAGAATGGGTAGAATTCATCATTGAGCATCAAAATTAGTTGGAGGGTAGAAATGAAACTTTGTTGAAGCTTGAATGTGGAGAAAAATGATTTCGAAAAGTGTATCTTGCCTCTAGTGGTCATTTGATTGATTTTTTTCCTTTGCCTTGATCTCAAAATTGGCATCAAAGTCAGTTATGTTTTCCATCAAACATCTAAGATATTTTATGCTTTTGGGAGGCAAAGTGAGTGAGAATTTGATTTTCCAGTTGTTGGAAGAGATTAGAGAGATGTTTGCAACTTCTAGGAGAAGTTTTCCAAGTGGACACATGGAGATTGTAGAGAAAATATGAGAATTCATTCCTTCTATATCTTTCTTTCTCTCATTCATTGTGGTTGTTGGTAATTTTCTCTGTAAAACTAGTAAGGTTCCAATTTTTACTGTGAGACTAGGCTATTATTGGTTTTGCTTCCTATCTATTGAGTTGAGCTCTAGTTATGAAGGACACACACCCTTTCTTGTGCAAGTTTCATTTCATTTCATGTATTGTTTCTTTGAAATAATGAAGATTGATGATATATCAAGTAATATATCCCAAGTTTCATTTAGTGTTACTAGTTAATGTATTTAATCTTTCCAAGGATAAATACAAGAGGGGATTTACAATGAATTATTGGCATTCTCTTATTCTATCTCCTAATTCTTCATATGCTATTAAATTTTCAATTGAATGAATAAGGTTTGCTTCAATGATTTGATAGGGTTTCTAGGTGTATGGAGGGGATGCTAGTAAGAATGGAGTTTGCGGATTTTAGTTGACAAACTTAATTGTAAGGCAATCAAGTTAGGTCATCCTGCTAGTAATGACTCTACATCCCAATGGATAAGGCACTGATCACTAATTCATATGCAAGTTGAGATGAAGGTCATTTGCACAAATCATTTTAATCAAATCAATTCAGTTTTTCATGTTTTATAGTGGGCTGAAAGGAATTATCCCTCACTTAACTTATGGGTTCATAGGCTATGATTTGTAGCTATTTCATTCCTATTTTATTGCATAACTATCAGAAGATATATGGGTTTCATCTATTATTAATAGGTCTAGATCATATTTTATTTACATTGGTACCATATATTAGAACCTCAAGTTTAACTTGGCTATGTCTCATAGAGCCTGAAGTGAAGGAGTTAAGCCTTCTAATTGGCCCAAGATTGGTAGTCAAGTGCATCCATCCTAGGAATTTTCTAGCCTTAGATGCATTGGTATAGCTTCTTGGTTATTTTTAAATTTGTTAAATTAGGAGCCAACACATTTGTTTCCTTCCTTCCATATTTCCCATGCTGGGGTTGCTAGAGTAATATTACATAGTTTTCCATATACTTTATTATCTAATTTTTTTGGTCATCCTATTAGATGGTTTTGTCATTTTTCTAGTTGATGAGCTATCTAATTTAGTTTAGATTTTAGCTATAACCAACATTCCTTCACAAATTTGCATTGATATAGGAGATGCTCTACAGTTTTTGATTCTTCTTTATAGAGAGTACTATTGGAAATCTTATTGAAAAGATCATTATTGAAGAAGGTAGATTGTTTGCAAAGAGGGAGATTTTTGATAAATAATGTTTTCAATCATTGCTTTGTCACTGATGTCAAACTTGCTATTTACTGGAATGACAATTGCTTATAAGATCTAAGTACTATCACTTAGTCGATTGATGAAGAGGATTTAATCAACAAGATGTAACAAAAGTCCCTAAGAGAAAGGTTGAGTTATGGTTTTGTAATGAAGTACAAGGATCAGTTAAGAAAATGGTAAAATAATGTATAGATAATATACTTGAAGATGTAGAGGTTGGCCACACTTAGAAACTTTAGCAGAACAAGTTGTAACAAGGTTGTCTACAAAGCTTGACTAGGTTCATTAGTGAGTGTTGAGCAAGCTAGTTCATGTTGAGCAGATTTTCAGTTAGTGCTGAGAAAATGGAAAATCTAGTGTGTGCCAAGTGAAACAGAAGGAGCTGAGCAAAGAAATGAGCATTAGAAAAACTTAGTGGATGCTGAGTGAATGCATAGTAGGTGTCAAGCATCAGTAAAACATAGTTGGTGCTGAGTAACACAATATGTGTTGAGCACTATAATTTTAGTAGTGTCAAGTTGTTGCATTATTTGAAACATCAAAGATTCACCAAATCTGACCTGACAAGTTTGTTATCTTGAATTTTGTGAGCTAGATGGAGATAAGGATGATGAGCTGGTGGCACAATATTTTAGGTAAGCCATTTTTGGGTGAATTGAGAATGAACAAGATATGGGGTAGATTCATTGAATCCTACCTAATCCATTCAAACTAAAAGAAAGAACAAGAAGATTTGAGAGATAAAAGTATTCTAGACTTCTATTCAAGGATTCATAGGCCAAGAAGTTAAAGTTTCTAGGTCAAATTTGTTGAAGGGTGTCAAGGAGAAGGCATCGAGAAGAACGAAGAATAGAGCACAGAGACTCTACTTCAATAAGTGGCCATATAGGATATTGCACTAGTACATCAAGCATGGAGACTCAAGGAGACAAAGATTGGAAGGAGGAAAAGTTGTTAGAGATGTAGAGACTAAAAGCCAGATAAGGTTGTGAGTTGAGTAGAGATCTGGAGTTTGCAAGATAAGTTGTGAATTGTATCAGGTCAAAAGCCCTTGTTGTTACTCTAACAATTGTGTCAGCTAAGGAAAAATCCTATGGACTTAGGTTGGTTTAATAGCTATTTGTAAATCCTTTAATAGGGTGGAATTCCAAGTGAATGTTTTAAAGTCCTTTGACTAGGCCCATTTCTAATAGGGTGGTTAAATCCTTTAACTAGGTCACATTTAATAGTGTGTTGTAGCTTTAATAGGGTATCACTTCAAAAGAGTGAGAATTGAGTAGCATGTTACTGGTGATTTTTTCTAAATTGGGTTTCCACATAAATCATTGTGTTATGTGTTGATTTTTCATGTGTTATTCTTTCATGTTGATTTTTAGTAACTTGCTAAGTAGGAAAGTTTAAGCTTGGATGCATGAATAGTTTAATGGGCTCACTTTACTAGGTGAAAAAGTTTTATTAGGACATTTGGACCTTGAATAACTGATTCCCCCCCCGCCCCCCCCTTAATTATTCTAAAGCAATTCCAAAAATTGGTATCAGAGCCATCTATTGATTTAGTTTAAAGGTACTAGAAGAGAGAAGATCAAGACATCTAAGAGAGGAGTTCCCAAGCTCAACAGAGATAACTTTACTACATGGCAAAGTCTGATGAAGTTGCACCTTGGATCAATGAGTGATCATGCACAAACCTTGATTGAAGTAGAACATGTTGATCTAGCTTTACCCAATGCATAAGATATGAAGAAAAAGAAGGAGCACAATCAAGGAATGATGGAGATTGCCTCTGCCCTCAACTATGCTAAATTTGATGACATCAAGGGATGTGACTCTACATTCAAGATGTGGAAAGCCTTGACTAATATCTATGAAGGAGATTAGAATGTTCAAAGAGTAAAAAGAGAAAGCCTCAGAGGAAAGTTTGATGTCATGAAAATGGAGGAACGTGAGAATGCTATTAAATATGCCTCTAGAATGAAAGAAGTAGTGAGTGTAATTAGAATTTTGGGTGGTCACTTAGAAGATGATATTGTCAATAGAAAATTCTTAAGAACCTTGCTCCCCATCTATGCTATTAGAGTTTCATCCATCCAAGAGTTAAGGTGTGCACCAAGAAACCAACTAACCTTTGAAGGAATAGTAGGAAGACTCATTGCATTTGAGTTGTCCAACTTTGATAACTATAGATCTAAGAATCTTGAATCTTCTTTCAAGGCCAATCTATCATTAAAAGACAATGAGGAGGTGAAACCAAAGAAGAAGAAGAGAAAGGTAAAATCTATGTCCAGTGATAGTAGCATAGATGAAGAAGATGTGGAACAATTGGAAGTATTGCTGGCTAGAAGATTTCATAGAGGGAAAGGTAAATTCAAAAGTAAGCTTCCTATCATTTTTTAAAATTGTAATGAAGTAGGACATATTGTAGCAAGATGCACACAGAAGAATAACTATAGAGAAGGCAACAAGAACAAGAAGAGAAGAGAAGATGATAACAGAGATTACAAAGACAAAGGCAAAAAGTGCTACATTGTTGAAGAAGAGGATTCAAATGAAAATGATGATGAGGTAGTCCATGTAGCCATAAAGGATGAATTAGATGAAGATGAAGCAAAAAAATTGGTAACCTATGTGAAAAAAAATGATAAATAGATCATAGACAGTGGATGCCCACATCACATGACAAGAGACAAAAGTAAGTTTATTACCTTTACTTAGTATGATGGAAATAGTGTTAGATTTTGGAATGATGCCCCATGTAAAATCAAAGGAAAAAATTCTATTAAACTTACAAAAAAAATTCATTTGACAATGCATATTATGTTGAAGGATTGAACTATAATCTGCTGAGTGTGTCACAATTAAGCAATGTAGGTTGCAAAGTAGAATTTGAAAACAAATCTACCCAAATTTATGACATTGATGAAAATCTCATAGGAAAAGGTGAACAAACTAGGAGTAATCTATTTTACCTAGATATGGAAGATGCAACTTGTCTTATTGCAAAACTTGATGATGTGTGGCTGTGGCATAAAAGACTATGTCATGTCAACTTTGATAATTTGACTAGCATTAGCAAAATGAAGAAAGTCAGAGGTTTGTGTAAGTTGAAGAAGCCTAGAAATACATTGTGCAAACAATGTAAACTAGGAAATATGACCAAATCAAGTTTCAAAAGCAAAACCTACACTTCCAAAGAAGTACTAGAGTTAGTGCATACTAATTTATGTGGCCTAGTAGAAGTGCAAAGCTAACAAGGAGATAGATACATAATGCTGTTTGTGGATAATTACTCTAGGATGATGAATGCCATGTTCCTAAAACAAAAATTTGATGCATTTCAAATGTTTAAGTGTTATTTGGCGAAGGTTGAGAAAGAAATAGGAAAGATTCTAAAGTGCCTAATATTAGATAGAGGAGGAGAATTCACATCAAAAGAGTTTGAGACATTTTGCATGGACAAAGGAATTAAAAGACAAACATCAGCACCAAGAACTCCACCTTTGAATGGCATTGTAGAGAGAAGCAATAGATTAGTGATAGACTATACCAGAACATTAATGATGGAGAAAAATGTTGCTCTAAAGTACTAGAGAGAAGCTATAAGTACAACTATCTACACCCTAAATTGAGTACAAGTCAAGAAAGGTACAAATTCAACACATTTTAAATTATGGTATGGTCACTCACCCAATGTAAAAAATTTCAAAGTATTTGGTTATAAATGTTATATTCTTAAAGATACTAGAAATGGAAAGTTTAATGCAAAGAGTGATGAAGGCATATTTCTTGGATACTCGACTAGAAGTAAATTATATAAGTGTTTGAATACTAACACTAACAAGATTATGGAGAGTGCAAGTGTAAATTATGATGAGCATGCAGAAGTTCAAGTTGATGAAACCAAGACACCAGAAGAGTATAGATCCTTTGTATATTTCTATGAAGGAATGCCTACTAAAGATGAAGTTGCCAATCAAGTTGGGAATCAACAAGAAGTTTTAGTGTTAGCTGAGTCATAGCCAGTGAATGTTGAGCTACATTCAGAAGTCAAGTTGTAGAGTAAAGAAAACACACGTTCTAATTTTGAAATTAGTACACATGAAAGAGATGATGAATTATTGAAAGAAATGTGCACAGAGACTCTAAAACTAAAAGATCAAACATGAAAAGGACAAAACCAAGACTATCCAAGTATGTGAGAAGACATCACCCTGTTGAAAAAATCATTGGTGAAAAGGAAGCTAGACCAATGACAAGGAACAAACTAAGAAATGAATCATATCTATTGAGCAAGATTGAATTCAAAACATTGAAAGATGCATTGTAGGATGATAATTGGCATAAAGCTATGATAGAAGAGATAGGTCAAATAGAGAAGAACAAAAATTGGACTTTAGTTCTAAGACCAACTAATAAAAATGTGATTTGTACCAAATGGGTATTTAGAAACAAGCTAGATGAGAATTGTGAGATCACAAGAAATAAGACCAAAATAGTTTGCAAAGGTTACGCACAAGAAGAAGGACTAGACTATGGGAAAATATTTTTCTTTGTTGCAAGAATGGAAGGAGTAAGAACACTACTTACATATGTTTCCTACAAAGGTTTCATAGTCTAACAAATGGATGTCAAGTCTACTTTTCTAAATGGTATACTAGAAGAGGAAGTTTACATACAACAACTAGAGGGATTTGTTGATGACAAAAAAAATGATATAGTTTGTAGACTACATAAAGCACTCTATGGTTTGAAACAAGCACATAGAGCATGGTAAGAGAGACTACACAAATATCTTGTGAAGATTGGATTTGAGAGAATAGATGACAACAACAACCTATATATTAAGGAAGAAAAAGGTAAAGACATTTTGATATGTAAAATATTTGTTGATGATATAATATTTGGTGGAAAAGATGTCCTATGCAAAGATTTTTCTGATCAAATGAAACATGAGTTTGAAATTTCAATGTTTGGAGAAATCAAATTCTTTGTTGTATTGCAAATACATCAACTAAAGCATGGCATATTTGTGACCGAATCAAAATATATCAGGGAGATACTCAAGACATTTGGCCTAGAAGATTCAAAATGAGTCAGTACACCAATAGTAATAGGACATAAGTTATTCAAGAATGATGAGTTAACTAAAGTAAATTAGATAATATATAGATCAATGATTAGAAAGTTACAGTATGTTGTGCATAGTAGACAAGATATTGGATTAGTTGTTGGAATAGTGGCAAGATTTTCTACTAGCTTAAGAGAAAATTATCTGATGGTAGTAAAAAGAATATTGAGGTACCTAAAAGGGATAGATGAATTTGGATTATACTACAAGAGGAGTGAAAAGATTGAGTTGAAATCCTACACTGATGTAGATTGGGGAGGTAATATTAATGATAGAAAAAGCACCAGTGGAGGAGCACTTTTCTTATGTAAAAGATTTGTTACTTGGACCAGCGAAAAGAAAAGTTGTACCTCATAGTCCATAGTAGAAGCTAAATATGTTACTATTGCTATCAACTACACCAATATTATATGGATCAAACATCTATTACAAGGTATGAAGGAAGAGGTAACTGAACCTGTGATACTCTATTGTGATAACACAAGTTCCATCAACATATCAAAGAATCTTGTGATGCATGCCAAAAAAAAGCATATTGCAATTAAGTATCACTATGTAAGAGAATTGGTTGAAGATAAGTGAAGATGGAATATGTCAGCTCAAAGGAACAAATTGTTGACATCTTTACAAAAGTACTACCTAAAGATGCATTTGAGTATCTTAGAGGTAAGTTAGGGGTGATACCCCTATCCAAGGCTATTTGAGTAACATCAAGATTGTCTTGCATCAAATGAGTTGAATGATAAAATGTTACAAATTGATGTAGAGGAAACTCACTTTAGGTTTCTACCTAAAGTAATCAAAGTACTAAAATTCCAAATAAGTCACAAGCAAGGTGACATATAGAGAACTTAGAGTGCCTACAAATGCTACACTTGCATGTCAAGATGCTGAAATAGTATGTCTTTGGCATTTTTGTCAAAGAGGGAGAATTAGCAAAAACTAATCAATGCATAGAGAGGGAGAAATAATAATGTGTAGAGGGAGAAATGGCATGACATATTCAAAGAATCAAAATGTCACAGGAAGTAATAGTAGTTAAGAAGAGAAAAATTGATCAAAGTGGTAAGCTACAAAAAAGAGGGAGCCATATAGGAACTAATTAGATATGTAGAAGGTTAAGAAATAGCAAAAAGGAAATAGTAGCTAAGAGGGAGAAGCATAAGTGAAATCAGGATAGTAGATCAGAAAGGAAAATGTGAAAACTAATGGCAACACACAATTTCTTTTTGGCACTTGATTTACTATTTTAATCAAGTTAGCATTTTGATAACTTGGTTGATCAATTTGGTTTAAGATGAATGCCAAAGAGGGAGATTGTTGAAAATCTAATTGAAAAGATCATTATTGAAGAAGGTAGATTGTTTGCAAAGAGAGAGATTATTGATAAATAATGTTTTCAATAATTTTTTTGTCACTGATGTCAAACCTACTATTTACTAGAATGAAAATTGCTTATAAGATTAGTTGATTGATGAAGAGGATTTAATCAACAAGATGTAACAAAAGTAGCTAAGGGAAAGGTTGAGTTATGGTTTTGTAATGAAGTACAAGGATCAATTGAGACAATATTAAAATGATGTATTGATAATATACTTGAAGATATAGAGGATGGCCACACTTAGAAACTTTAGAAGAAAAAGTTCTAACAAGGTTGTCTATAAAGCTTGACTAAGTTCATTAGTGAGTGCTGAGCAAGCTAGTTCATGCAGAGCAGATTTTCAGTTAGTTTTGATCAAATGCAAAATCTAGTGTGTGCCGAGTGAAATAGAAGGAGCTGAGCAAAGCAATAGGTGCCAAGCATCATAAAAACTTAGTGGATGTCGAGTGAATCCATAGTAGGTGTCAAACATCAGTAAAATGTAGTTGGTGCCAATTAATACAATATGTGCTGAGCACTAGAATTTCAATAGCGCCAAGCTACTGCATTATTTGAAAAGTCAAAGATTCAACAAGTCTAAGTTGACAAGTTTATTATCTTGAATTTTGTGAACCAGATGGAGGATAAGAATGATGAGCTCATGGCACAGAATTTTAGGTAAACCATTTTTGGGCAAATTCAGAAGGATTCTTAATGATGTTTCTAGAAGGAACAAGATATGGGGTAGATTCATTGAATGCTAGCTAATCCATTCAAGCTAAAATAAAAAGAAAGAAGATTTGAGAGGGAAAAGTATTCTAGACTTCTATTTAAGGAGTCACAGGCTAAGAAGTTAAAGTTTTTGGGTCAAAGTTGTTGAAGGGTGTCAAGAAGGCATCAAGAAGAAGGAAGAATAGAGCACAGAGACTTTGCTTCGATAAGTGGCCATATAGGAGATTGCACTAGTACATCGAACATGGAGACTCAAGGAGACAAAGTTTGAAAGGAGGAAAAGATGTCAAAGCTGCAGAGACTGAAAGCCAGGCAATGTTGTGAGTTGAACAGAGATCTAAAATTTGCAAGATAAGTTGTGAGTTGTACCAAGTCAAAAGCCCTTGTTGTTACTCTCTAACAATTGTGTCAGCTAGGGTAAAATCCTATGGACTTAGGTTGGTTTAATAACCATTTGTAAATCCTTTAATAGGGTGGCATTCCAAGTGAATGTTTTGAAGTCCTCTAACTAGGCCCACTTCTAACAGGGTGGTTAAATCCTTTAACTAGGTCACATTTAACAGTGTGTTGTAGCCTTTAATAGGGCAAGCCTTTCATATGACATTACTTCAGAAGAGTGAGAATTGAGTAGCATGTTATTGATGGTTTTTCCCAAATTGGGTTTCCATGTAAACATTGTGTTATGTGTTGATTTTTCATGTGTTATTCTTTCATGTTGATTTTTAGTAACTTGCGAAATAGGAAAGTTTAAGCTTGGATGCATGAATAGTTTAGTGGGCTCACTTTACTAGGTGAAAAAGTTTTGTTAGGACATTTGGACCTTGAATAAATAATTCAAACCCCCTCTCTAAGTTATTCTAAAGTAATTCTAACAAGCACATCTTGATGGGCCTTCAAATCCCATTTTCGTATTCTATCAACTATTAGAATTCTATTTTAAGAAGCTACCTAGAGAAAGATACCTACCTTAGGAAGACCTACTAGATCCCAATAGAGATTTACCTAGATATTTATTTCTTCCCATCTTTGAGAATTTATAATTTGGTTGTATCCCTCCTTTACTTTGTAGATTCCATCTTTAGTAGTTGTCTAGATAAGTTTATCCTCCCTGTTGTTGTAGTTAATTGGGCATTCTCTAAGGATGTTTTCTAAGATCTCATGATCTGCAAGATTAAGGCCACAATTTTCTAAGGACTTCCATTTCTAGGTAGTTTCTTCATTAGACTAGTCCAATTGAATATAATCTTCTATCTTAGTTCTCCAAATCATTTGTAATTGAATTTTTGCACTATAGGTTATGTTGGGTTGGTCAAGGGGGGGATACCCATTCTAGGAATCTTCCTAGAAAGAACTTTATCTCCTTTCCCTAAATTTGGTGATTAGGGGGTGAGATTTTAATAAAAAATTCCACGTTGCAAAGCCTCTGGGAGGGTTCCTAGTTCTGATGCATTTAGATATTTATTATAAAGAATTCTAGCCCATTTGTTGTCTTTTTCTCGATACATTCTCCATACTTATTTTGTGCCTAATGCTTCATTCTACCAATCTAGATTTTTTATTCCTAGTCCTCCAGCTTCATTCGGCCTACATATTTTTTCCCATCTTATTAATGTTGCCTTATGCTTGTCTTGTATACCTTCCTAGAAGAAATTTATTAATTTCTTTTCTATTCTCTGATTGATATTCTTTGGTAATTGTGAGCATGATAGTTGATAACTAGGTATAATTGATAGAGAAACTTTGATTTTTGTTGCTTTTCTAGCTTTGGTTAGCCATTTTCCTTTTCAAGCTTCTATTTGCTTATCCATTTTTTCTAGTGCATGCTCCCCACCTTGATTATTTTTATTTCCTTTATCTAGGTATATTCACAAATATTTACAAGAAAAAGTACCTTTCTTATACCCTAGTTCATTGCGTATGTATTCTTCTCTATCTACTATTGTATTTAAGAAAAAAATTCAGATTTTTCTGCATTGATTTTTGACTTGAGCTTTTGTACAATTATTTAGGATTGTTTTAATATGTTATGTCTCTTTTTTGGTGCTTACTTTAGCTAGTATTGTATCATCAACAAATTGTTGATGTGTTGTATTAGCCACATTTTTAGTGACCTTTATGCCTATAATTTTTTTTTTTTTGAGTTTTGCTATCTTGATTGATCTCCTAAAGGTTTCTACCATGATGATGAATGGGAATGGAGAGATAGGATCACCTTGTTAGATCCCCCTAGATATATTGAATAATCGTTCTGGAGTTCCATTAATGAGAAGCATGATTTTTGGGGTGTAAATGTATTGAAAAATATTTTTGATCCATTGTTTTGAGAATCTAAAGGCTTTGAGTGTTTTACATAGGAATCTCTAGTCTATTTTATTGTATACTTTTTGTATATCTTGTTTTAGTACCATGCATACTTCTTTATTCTTTGATGTTGAGTGTATTATTTCTTGAATGGTTGACATGCCTCCCTGAATAGATCTCCCAAGTACAAACCCTATTTTCTCTTCTGATATTAATTTAGGGAGATGTTTTTTAGTTCGATTTGCTAAAGCTTTCAAGAGGATTTTATAGATAGTATTTCAAAGAGCAATAGGTCTGAAATCACCTAGTACTTTGGCCTTATTTTTCTTTCAGATTAGAGTTATGAATGTGTGATTGATTTCTACTAAAAATGTTCTCCCATTTCTTGATGCTTCAATTTCTTTCTACAAGTCTACTCCTATTATTTTCCAAAATTTTTGGAAGAAGAAAGCTTGGAATCCATCTAGTCTTGGTGATTTGTCTAGATTAATATTAAAGAGAGTCATTTTAATTTCTTGCAAGGTGAATGGTTTATTTAGGGATTTATTATCATCTATTTTTACTACATTAGGTATTGCTTTTAGCATCTCTTCTTGTTCTATTCTGTTAGAAGTTTCATAATTCTTAAGGGTATCTTTGAAGTAAAGTACAATAGTTTCTACTATTTTGTCTAGATTATGTAAAAAATTACCTTGTGAGTTTTTAGTTTTTGATATATTATTAGTAGCTCTATGTTGTAATATATTTGTATGAAAGTATTTGGTATTTCAATCTCTTTTTGCCATCCATTTCTCCTTGGATTTTTGCTTCCAAAACACCTCTTCTTTAGCTAAAATCTCTTCTTGTTTTAGTAGGTATTCCTTTTCTTGCAAGTAATTAAATTGATATGATTTATTTAATAAGAAAATATCTTATTACTCTAACAATGCCCCTTAAGATAAACATAGGGAGTAGATAAAATCCTAGAAACTACTAATGAAAGTAATTTTGGGTCCCAGCAACAAAGCCTAATGAGGTATGCAAGCACAACATCTTTGAAGAGGAGAAATAGAGAAAACCACATGGGAAAAACCATACTCCACAAATAGATAGAAATAATGCTAAAAAGAATTAGTGAAGGACTAAAGAAGCCTCCAAACTAGGGAATGTTCTAGAAGATAGGAACAAAAGATGATCATGAAGAACACCATTGAAGCATGAAGTTGCAAACATTGTCAAACTATTGATCTAAAGATCCTCCACTATATAGAACATGACTAGGTAGAGAAAACTAAGTCTAAAGAGCTGATCAATTGATGATGGAAGGTATCTTCATGGCCTCCAAAAATAGGAATGATAAAATATATATTTGCTAAATGATACATCTCACCAAAATACATAGGTATCTAGCCATTATAATAGTGTAGTGTCTACCCCCAATTTACTTTTCAATTATTATTGCCAAACTCTTTTAGGCCAACTTATGTTATGTTTGATGGTTAGTGTTGTTTTATTTTTAGAATATTAGATATTGTTTCACACTCAATTGACTATATGATGAGATTACTTTGGTACTAGTTATTTCATGTATGCATGATTATACTTTGATGATGATTGTTGCAATGATTCCATTTATTTCATGATGATAGTTTGATTATTTATATGTGTTTTCTATGGATACTTACCCCGTACATGCATGTCTATGGTGTACATGAGTTGGGATCTACACAATGTACCACTTACTACCATTGCCTATTTAGTTTAGAATATATGTGTTTTGTACATGCATGGATTTTATGTAGATTATAGGTACCAAATATTGACTTGCTTAAATTGCTAGGATGAGCAAGCCCTATCACAATATCTCAATGGTAAGAGAGGGGAGATAACTCTTGAGGCTGAATCATATCCTCAAACCATTTGTCCTAAAAATTAGGGTAAGTAGCTGATATGTTTACCTTCCTAAGTTTTTAATATGACATAAATTCGTGCTTATAACCCTTGAGTTTGATCTAATATGTTGTACTTTATGATGGGTTTTCATAGTTCATTTTGTGGGTCTATGGTGATTTTTCTATTAATTAAATCAAGTTAAAAGAATATTTAATGATTTAATTTAATTGAAAATTATTAAGATAATTTCAATATTTAATTATATTTATTTAATTGGGAGATTAATTTAAAAAAAAGAAATAAATTTAAAGATAAAATTATAGTACTAATTTTAGAGCATAATAATATTTATTTAATTTAATAATAATATATTTAGGAGACCATTTTTAAATAAATACTAAATATTTTTATTACTTAATAAATATTTTTATCTAAAAGACTTCGAAAATTAATTAAAGAGAGAAAGAGAAATTAATTTAATAAAGATATTTGAAATTGCAAAAAGTGTGCATGAATATTTAAAAAGTTAATAAGATATTAAAATGAAATTGATCAATGAGTTCCCTCACGTGATTGCATAATCAGAGCCCCAAATTTAGGGGATAACTCTTTATCAGAGGTCTAGAGCTCATTTTGTAGGGATTGGGATTTTGGAGAAGGAATTTTTGGAAAGAAGGGTTTTAAAAGAAAGAGGATTTCTCATGTTCTTCGTGTAGTTGTGTATTAGCATAAGATTTAGGTAGAATCTTATGGTTTATTTGCACAATGATTTTTGCTCTTCAAGTTTCCTATCTTCTTTAGGTCTAGTAAATCTATTTTCATAGTTTGATTTAAGATGAATCTTTCATTATAAATTTTATTGTTATTCATAGAGAATTTATCTGTATTCGAGAAATTGAGTTTTAGAACCCTTATTCTGTGAATTTTTAATCTACTAGGTATTTTAATCAGAAAGGGTTTTAAAAAGAAATTGAATTATAGAATTCAAAATCGAATGGATTAATGGGTTTCCTCTATCAGATTAAATTTTTAAATTTATTAAATTATATATATATATATATATATAATTTTATAGAGGGGGCATTTTTTTGTATTGGTTTTGTTTTATAAAATAAATAAAATAATTTTTTTAAATGATAATAATAAAAAATTTAGGGAGGGAGGCAGGTCCCACACCCTACCCCTCCTTTCGATAGATTTTCTTTTTGCGACCGCACATAGTAGGAGTTGTGGTAGTAGTAGCAATGCCTAGTACTACTGCTATGACTACATACGACTACGGTAGAAGCACATAATGCCCTTTAAGGGCCGACTTGTGGGCCTTTAACATATCATGGTTAAAGTTCATTTTAAATTTTAAATTTTATTTTATAAAATTTAATTATTAATTATTAATTAATTCAATAATCAATAATTTTTTAATTTAGATTTTGTTATAGTTATTAATTAAAATTAATTAAATATAGTTTATTTTAGTTTTAGTTGATAATAAATATCTTCTAATAAAGTTTAAATTTATTTATTATTGTTATTATGTAATCATTTTAATTATTTATAAAATTGCAATTATTTTTATTAAATAATCAATAATTATTATTTTAATAATTAAATAAATAGTTGTTTTAAAATTATTTTATAATATAGATCTTTGCAATTTCATAAGTTAATGGTAATTGTGCAGTTTCTTTTAAAATGGGAAATGGGTTAAGTTGTAAGGAGAAATTTGTGAACCTTATTAGTTCAAAAATTTGCATTGAAATGAAAACTTGAACCGTACTGTTAACTCAAACTATGTGTTTTCAAAATTAAACAAAACTATGAAATTACACTATTAATTGTATGTTGTCTTATGTTTTGGGTTTGGGGTTGACTTAGAGTGTTGGCTAGTTTAAGATGTTTACCAGAGGCTAGGAATTATTATTTTGATGATTATATTTAATTTTATGATTTGATTTATTTGTACTTTCTAGGATCGGTCCTATTAGGATGATCATATTAGTGATGCTTGTATTTTGACCAAGAAATTTTGATACTTGTCACTCACTTATTTAGAGAGAATTGATGTATGGTATTTGATCTTTTGAGATCTTTTTACTTTACTGAGCTTAGGGTAGGTTATCTATATGTAATGTCAAAAAGTGGCTTGCAATGGACGTTGGAGCCCAAAGAGATTGCCTAGGTAACCCATTGTTGGTTGTTGAAATAAGTGATAATATTACATTAAATGAGAGTAAAATAAACTAACAAAAGCCATTGTCTTTCCTCACCCGTACCTCAAGTGCCAGTACAGACTAGGATGGGAGTAGAAAGGATGCCTAGTTGCAACCTTGCTTCATTAGTATGCCTTGTCAAGACAAAAGGATACTAGTGCCGCATAGAGTCACTAGGGGGCTAGAGTCTAGTCGGCTTCCAAGGTAACCTTAGAGTTGACTCATGTGATGACATTTGCCCAGTTGTATAGTAAATTCCCTACATTTCATTATAGCCTCGGGGTTTAGATGTCATTTATATCTTGGTACCTTTGAGTTAGATTTCTTTTAGGTTTTCCTTGACTTAGATGTTGAATTTGACTTTTGAGTTTGTTATCTTGTTTGGGACTTGAGAATATCTCCTCAACATGGTGGGAGTGGGCCTTTTTGGGTGACCATGAGGTCTAGTGGTAGTGCTTTTTACTTTCACCATTGAGATTCATTAGTTTATGCCATGACTGGAGTTCCTTTTTCTGCATTTCCTTTCATTCTATCTGTGTGTACTATGATGGATGGTTATACTTGATGCATTATATTTTAATTGCATGAATCTTAAAGAGATGATGTAATCTATTTTATGATGTATATTCTTTTAGCCTCTTTTGGCCTTTCATACCTAGTGACATGTACAGTGGATGATTGTGCATTTTGATTATTGCCAAGTGGCATTTGGGACAATTGTATATTATTTTAATGGATTTGAACTTGTAGTTAACTTTTAATGTGGATGTGTTATATATTGGATTAGTGTTATTTAAATTTAAATGTGATTCAACATCTTGGGATCCTTAAGGACTGTAATCTATTTATGTGTTGCTGATGTATGAATGTATGTTATTACTTCCATTATTTTATAATTATTGTTATATGTTATCTTTAAAAGAAAAATGTTTGGAAAACTTAGTAAAACTTTAGATTGGTTCTTTTGGATCCCTTAGCAGGGTGTTACATCTAGTGTTAGAGCTCGAGTTTCTACATTGGGAGCTTAGGGTATATTGGAACACCACTCATTGTTAACTAGTCAAACTGAAACAAAACTTAAATTGTATATGTATCTATTAAAAACTTGAAAAATTGAACTAGTTGAACTTAAATAGAACTTAAAATACTATTTTTATATTCTCAAACTTGAACACTTGAACTTCAAAACTGAAATATACTTAAATGTAAAATAGGAAAAATGGAAAACTAAACTTATACTATTTTCAAAAACATGGTCTTATGTGTGTGCTTTATAGTAGTATATTTCTATAATTATTATAGCATTTTATTATCTTGAATATTATTGTAAGATGATATCTAGGATGAGATCTTCAGTTAGAGGCCACAACTTAGGCCATGGTAGAGGTCATGGATGAGGCAAAAACATTAGCGTACATGAGTTTGTTAATGAAGGCCCTATTTAGGGAGAGAATAGGGAAGAGCATATCAATGAGCATTAGGAAGAGAACCATAGAGAGTAGTAGGCCAAATCGAAGGAGGTTGACTTGAGGAAAATGATGAGGACCATTATGGATTGTCTACCTCCTCTTTAGGGTGTTGGTTAGGAAGGAGCACACCCAACAGGGAATGAGAAGAGACTTAGGTCTAGGAGCCCTTGGAGGGACTGATAGAGATCTATTGTAGCTACTCAGATGAAGGACCTTCAAAGGTCCAATGTTAAATGCTTTAATGGTTTGGGTTCAAGTTATGTGGTTGAGCAGTGTAAGGTTTGCTATCATCAACTTAGAACCCTTTGGAGCTACATGGTGGACTATTAAGAATAAAAAACTGGGGATAAACATGAACAATGTAACATGGGTATTATTTCTAGAGAACATCTGTGAGAAATTTCTACAAAAGGACTAGAATCAGTAGAGAGTAGATGAATTCCACAACCTAAGGTAGTTCACTATGACTATAATAGAGTATGAGCGTAAATTCTATAAGCTCATACCCGATGTAGGAATTAGTGATAACCCAACACAATTGGCACAACATTTTATCAGAGGTTTGAATAACCATCTAGTTGGGGGTGTTAAGGTATATGAACCTAAAACCCTCAAAGATGTGGTACACTGAGCCATACTTGTATAGCAGAGTGTCACTCTAGGACATGGTGGCTTTGTGGGAGCACCTATAGTATTAGGATCCAAGGGTAACCACAACTCAGGTGGGAACAAGAAACCTCCTTTTCCTAAGGAAAATTAAAAAAAACAACAACCTCAATAATAGTACCAACAAAAGAGATCATAGCCTCTAGCATAGAGTGGTGGTGGTGGTTCTATCTCTAAGAACTATTATAATGCATAGAATAATAGGCAAAATCAACACACTCAGCTTGCACAAAAAAACTAGTCTTTTGCTAGTAGCGATAGCCACCAATAGTTGAGTGCACCTCCAATAAGGAGGGGATCTGGAAGAGGCATGAGATGTTATTCATTTCAGCCAACTACCCATAGCATACATCTCACTATTCAGGTTCTATGCTAGTAGCATCTAAGCCCACAATCAGAGATGTAGGTAGAGCTCATAGAATATTTGTAGTGGTGGACCACTATCAAGAAGATCATCAAGGGACCATGGTTGAGACTATGGGAGCTATCTAAGGTACACCTCTCTTCATCTTGTTTGATTTAGGTGCTATAGAATCTTTTATTTCACTATTCTTAGTTTCTAAATGTAAGTTGGAGGTGTTAAAGTATGGTTTGGGTTGGCAAGTGGAACTAGCCTCAAGCAATAGGGTTTCCACAAATTCTATAGTGCAACAGTGTGAACTAAGCCTAGGAGGGTTTGTTATGTCAGTTGACCTTTGGGTCATTCCTCTTCACTCTTATGATGTGGTCTTAGGAATGGATTGGCTTGGCTCTCATAGAGCTAGTATAGATTGAAGAAAGAAGACCATTTTGTGTAAAGATGATCAAGGGAAGGACTTAAAGATTGTGGGAATTAGAGACCTATATCTGTATAGATGATATTTTCTATGCAATTAAAGTGGAGCTTTTATAAGGGAAGTCAAGTGTTTGCCATTATGGTAAGCGAGCTAGAAGAAGAAGACCCTATAAGGATAACTTTAGATCACCCTATTCTATAGGAATATGTAGATGCATTTCCTAGTGAGATTCTAGGTATACCTCTAAAGAGGGATATTGATGTCAGCATTGATCTTATTCTAGAAGTAGAGCCTATTACTAGAACTCCTTAACGTATGACCAGTTAGGATTTGAGTGAATTGTGCCTATAGCTTGAGGGCCTTCTAGCCAAGGGCAGTATTCGATTGAGTGTATCTCCATGGGGAGAACCAATGTTCTTTTTGAAGAAGGACGATGGTTTTTTGCATATGTGTATTGACTATAGATAGTTGAAAAAGGTGATGATAAAGAAAAGGTATCCTTTGCTAAGGATTGATGATTTATTTGATCAAATCAAGGGATCCATAGTGTTCTCCAAGATCAATCTAAAGTTAGGATACCATCAACTTTCCATTTAGGATGCTAACATTCACAAGACTACCTTCTGCAATCACTATGGGCACTACGAGTTCACAATGGTCCCATTTGGGTTGACAAATTCTCCATTATTTTTCATGTGCCTGAGGAATGGAGTATTTTTTTCCTATCTTGATTGATTTGTACTTGTGTTCCTAGATGATATTTTGATATATTCTAGAACTTAGAAGGAACATGAGGAACATCTATGATTGGTTTTGTAGTGCTTGAGAGATAATTAACTTTATGCCTACTCAGCGAAGTGTGATTTTTTTTAATTAGATATAAAATATTTAGGGCATATCATATTAGGTGATGGTATCTCAGTAGACCTAATGAAGATCTAGGTAATGGTAGATTGGCCAGCACCCACTACCATGTTAGAAACTCATAGCTTCATGGGTCTAGCCAATTATTATCATAGCTTTGTCTAGAACTTTGCTAGAGTAGCATACCCTATCACTTCCCTTCAGAGGAAAGGAAAGAAGTTTATATGGAAGTAGAAATCTGAGGAATCATTTTAGAATCTCAAAGATCTTTTGAATAATGCACCAATATTATCAATACCCAATCTAGTAGGGGACTTAATAGTGTGTACAGATGCTTCCCTAGAGTGGATTGGAGTAGTATTGATGCAGGATAGACAAGTGATTGCTTATGAATCACACATACTCAAGGATCATGATCTAAATTACCCTATGCATGATCTTGAGTTAGCTATGATAGTTCATGCCCTAGTGAGATGGAGACACTTCTTATTGGGGCATGATTTTGAACTTCATAGTGGTCATCACAATATATAGTACATTTTCACACAGCCTGATCTAAATGCTAGGAAAAGGCATTGCATGGAGTTTCTTTGTGAATATGGCTTTGAGATGAAGTATATTTAGGGAAAGGAAAATGTAGTAGCTAACACTTTGAGTTGTAGGAGACATGTGACACTATGTTTGACTCTTAGTGTGGATTTGAGGAGCTGTATACTTGAAGCACTTCCTACAGATACTTACTATCAGGAGGTAAAAAGTGAGATATATTCAAGGAGACCATTGGAGGGTAGTTTTTAGGTTATTTTTTGGAGTTAAATGGTGTTTTGCAATATCTAGGAAGGATCTATGTACCACTATTAGATAAGCTTTGTACATTGATCCTATCAGAGGCTCATCATGCACCTTACTTGCACATCTAGGTGTCAAGAAGATGCATGTAGATTTGTGACATCTATAATATTGGATAGGGATGAAGCATGATATCACTAATTTTGTTGCTAGGTGTCTTGAGTGCCAAAGAGTCAAGGTGGAGCACTAGCATCTAGCAGGGCTTTTATAGCTTAATCTCATTCCTTCATCAAAGTGGGATATCATCTCTATGGATTTCATTATATGATTGCCTGTGACTACTCATTGACATGATGCTATCATGGTCATTATTGATTGATTGACTAAGGTGGCACACTTTTCATCAATGAGGTCATCCTACACAATAGCTTCTATAGCTAATGTCTTCATGTGTGATATCATGAGATTAAATGGTATTCCCTAGAAGATCATTTTGGATAGGGATCCAGTATTCACCTCCACATTTTGGACATCACTTTAGCATGATCTTGGAGTGCAGTTGAACTTCAACTCAACTTATCAGCTAGAGATAGATGGTTAGACTAAGAGAGTGAATTAGTTTCTAGAGGATATGTTGAGGATGTATGTGATTGATAGAAAAACTCTTTGGGAGGATTATCTATACCTAGTAGAATTTTCTTAGAATAATGGGTATCACAGTTCTATTAGGATGGCACCTTTTTAGGATTTGTATGGTCATCCTTATCATACACCTTTGAGTTGTGATAGTTTAAAGGATAGCATCTTGTTGGGTCCTAAGATGCTTTGAAATATGGAGCAATAGGAAGTGTGTATCTATGAACACGTGTCTACAACATAGGATAGAAAAAAGAAGTATGTTGATGCTCATAGGATGGATAAGTACTTTGTAGTGGATGAGAAATTTTTCTTAAGAGTGTATCTGTGGAAGATTACTATCCATTATGGAAAGGGTTCAAAGCTAGCACCTTGCTTTGTCAGAATATTTGAGATTCTTGAGAGGATAGATCCAGTTGCCTACCATCTTGCATTGTCACCCAACCTAGCTCATGTTCATGATGTTTTTCATGTTTCTATACTTAGTGTTGGTGTAAATATGTATTTACTATTTATACTTACTTACGTTTACTTAGGTTAATGCATTATTTTATTATTTTTCTTTATTTTATTTTATGAGACACTTAGGAGTTTGTGCACCATTTTGAGTTGTCATATTGACAACATAGAAGTATGCAAATCTAATTCAACACATGGTGTCTACAACATTGGAGTTTACATCATTCACTGAGTTGTCATGTAGACAACACAGTTTTCATGCTTCCTTTTTAGCACATGTTGTCTACAACAATGATTTGTATGCTACACCATTGTAGGCTTATCCTCTCATTATCACACTTACTACTGTGCTTAATAGAGGATAACTCATATCTAGTGGACATGTGCCTAGTTGTATGACTTATCATGTAGCTAATTCTAAGGCATTCTAGATGTATCTTAGAGGCCTTTATATAAAGGCACTCCTAGCATACTCTTAATGCATATTGAATGAATATATTGTCATTCTAATCATACTTTCTCTTTCTGGTCTACAATTATGCTTGTGTTTGAGTTCTTAGTTCCTAGGTGAATTTTTCCCCAAGGAAAATTCTTACATGGTATTAGAGTTTGGAGATTTTCTAATCACATAGCCATTTGAGACCATTGTTACTTCAACACCTCAACCCAAATATGGAGTACTATAGAAATTGGGAGCATCTAGAGGTAGATCTAACCTCGCCATTTCATCCAAAATCCTGATCCGATGAAGATCAACTATAAACTCAGCTACTTTAGCCCAAAGTCAACCATGAGGAAAATTTGTTTTGCAAATTGGCACTCAGATGCCCTAATTTGCAGTTTGGGTATAGTCATTTATAGATCTATTTGAATAATTTTTTGGGTCTATAATTTAATTCTCTACATTTTTTACTATATTTTTTCAAAAAAAGAATTTCCCTCCAGGTAGGTAGTAGAGAAAAAAAATGTGGTATAGGAACTGGGCTGTCAAATCCCAGCCCTGCACCCTATGTAGAGAATATTCTAGTATTTAATTAGGGGCATCATTTTCCATCAAATTTCCTAAAGTGTAATGAGAAAAATATTTTAGGCACATCGAGAAACTACACTAGTGGCACCAAAATACATTACAAATTTGGCTACCACTCTACAAACTGGTGGCCTTTCCTACTTTCACTTTTTTTTACAGTTGGCAAGTGTTTCTCTTTAAATTTAGTAAAGGGTTACCCCATAGTGCATGTGGGATAAACCCCACATTATTTTGGTCTCATCCGCAAAAGTTAACATTAGATTCTAGCATCACATTCTACTTTCCAACTATGCATTTAACTCTGTAGTGCACCGCCACTTTCTGGTGCCTGAAAATGAAGACTCAACATCAGATAAACAAAGACCTAGTAGAAGACATATTTAGGTTGACTATGAAGATAATCTGGCACCTACAACTTAATTTGATCATTATTTTTCAAAAGTCTAGCCCACGTTTGGTGGTAGTGTAATATCTTGAAAAAGGACATGTAGGCACATAATTTGCCATGCAGACTGCTCCTAACACATGGCCAAATATATGCCTAACACATAGTTTCCTACCAAGTCAACACCACCTATTCAACACACATCAGCATATGATGCCACCTTAGTGGCCACAAAACCTTTTTGTACAGACACGTGTCACATCTATATTGTATGGATAGTCTAGTCACCCTAACATGTTAACCCAGGTGTTGATTTTTTTGCTGATGTCAGCATATCACTATGTTAAATTTTGTAGTCATCTGATTGTCATTCCTAGTATTTTTTCAACTATTGTGATGGTTGTTTGACCATCAAATTTAAGATAGCATTTTTCCTACTAGACCCCTCTCCAAATTGCTTTTTGATTTGGTAGCCTAACTTTGTGAGGTCATAACTTGGTCATCCAAACTCCAATTTAGGTGGTGATTGTTTTTGAAATTGGGTAGAATTTCCTAAAATTTCTAGTAATGGTGTTAATTTTTGGTTTTTATACAAGAGTTTTTCAAAAATTGCATTTTTTGGTAAATGTACCTACTTAATCCTACATTTTGCAACTTCAAACACTCGGTACGGGCAAATTTGATCACTTTTTTAGGTTCTATTTTTTTTGAAAGTGCATATTTTTTCATCTACTTTCTAGATCTATAGTTAGATTCTAGATTGTTTGGACAAAATTCTTACTTTTAGAAATAGGGCTTTCTCTGGATTGTAATGTTTTGATTATTTTTTAGAATTGTTGTGCATCTGAGCTATAGTGCTTAGTGATAGATTTGGGCCTCAAAAGGTAGTTGTAAAAGAAAAATCAAAAAGTCCACTTTTTTCATTTTGACAAGTGGCTCATTGTACATGCACTACTTATAAAGTGCCAAAAGAATCTTTTTTTTTTTTAGGGTTGGGGGGGGGTGGGGGGTGGCGGGGGTTGGGGGTTATTTTGATTGAGTGAAAATGGGGGATATGTAATATGTTCTTATGTCTCTCCTTTGTGCTCTTTTCATTTTCTACATCATGGGTTCACTTAAATGTCCACCTCTAACTTCACGCAAATTTTTTACATGGAAAGATATTGCATGCAGTAGATTAATTGAAAAAGGTTATAGTCTTTATGTTGATGGTAAAATCACCAAACCTACTGATGCTAAAGAACTCATTGAATGGAAAAAATAAGACCAATAGGCTTTAGGAATTATCAGGAGTTGTGTTTATAGAGATCTCTTCTTTCACATTGCTAGTTGTACAGAACCTAAAACTACTTGGGAAAAATTTGAATCATTGTATGGTAAGGTGGATGAAGAAAAGGGATTTCAGATTGAGGAAGATCTAATTCTCTTAGATCCAAAGAACTTTGACACAATTTAGGATTACATCAACAAAGCCAATGAGTATAGGGCACTACTTAAAGAGTGCGGTAATCTCATGAAGGATGATAAGTTGATTCATCACATCTTGAAGAGGCTACCTTTAGAGTATGCTTCTTTTGTTTCAAGTTTTAATACTCACAGGTTGACCATGGTTACTGGTTACCAGAATCCTACATTTGATGCATTTGTAGAGATGTTGATTGTTTAACAATCTCACTTGATGGATTTAGGACTTCTCACAACATCAAAGACACAAGCCTTGGTGGCTAGTGATGAGAGCCAATCTAGTCAAAGAGGGAAAAGTTCTAGCAACTACAAGAAGAAGCAGTGGAAGTAGAAATCACAATCTAAGACACAATAGTCCTCTTCATAGCAAGGCAATTCTTCTTCCAACAAGAAGGGAAGTAATAAAAAGAAGGACAAACTTTTTTGTGCATATTGAAAAAAGCCAAATCATGATGAGCACCATTGCAAAACTAAAAGAATTGATGAGTTAGAAAATCTACTCAGGAAGAACATGATTTAAGTGCTAGGTACTTCCAAGGATTCAAATCTAGCCTCTTCAAAGGGAAAAGGGAAAGTAGTTATGGCAAATAGAAGTTTTTCTTCAAAATGAAGACTTGAATCAAGTGCTTCCTACCATATGGGTTCTTCAAAGGAATACTTTTCTTCATTGAAGCAGTCATAGGTACCGTACATCTTCATGGAAGATGATACTAAAATGGAAGTTGAAGGAAAAGGACATGTGGAAATGGAAAATGGGGAATTCAAAGATGTTCTCTACATTCCAAATCTTAGTTCCAATCACCTATCAGTTTACAAAAATCACTCACCTTGGAGATGGTCACAAAGTTGAGTTCCTTCCAAATTCAATGATGGTGCACATTATTAGAGATGATTCATTGGTTGTAGTGGGGAATGTCATCATGAAAAGAGGCTTTATTCCTTCTTCCATTTTGTGCCTAAGTCTCCTTCTCAAGCCTTGTTGACTCACTCTAATTCAAAAATCAACCTATGGCATGAGTGGTTTGGTCATCTTTCCTTTCGCCATCTTCAACAAATTTTCTCAAAACACATGGTCAAAGGTATACCTAACATCAAATTTTCTAAGGGGGAGTGTTCATTACATTTAGTGGATATGCATCTCAAGGAGAATTATGATAAAGGGAAGTCTTCACAACCACCAGTTGTTCTCCTATTGGTTCACATGGTTTTAGTAGGACCTTTTGTAGTGACTTCAGTCAGCCAAGGCCACTACATCTGTACTTTTGTTGATGACTTTTCAAGATTCACATGGGTCTACTTCCTTCATCATATGAGTGAAGTAGTTCATAAGCTTCAAGCCTTTAAGATTCACGTTGAACACAAATCAAGGAAAGCCATCAAGGATCTATAGGTGGACAATGAGAATAGATATGTGAATAGAAGACTTAGAGACTTTTGCAAACATGAGGAAATTGATCTTCAGAATCCACTAGCATTCAATCTACACAAGATAGATGTTGTAGCTATGAGGATTAGAACTGTTAAGAACATGGAAAGTTCCATGATAAAAGCCAAGTTTCTTGATCCTACACTTGAAGTTGAAGCCATTAGTAGTGCTACTCACATACTTAATAGGTCTTCTCATAATGCCTTAGATGGGAAGACTTCTTTTGAGGCATTGTGTGGTAGAAAACTAGTTGTGAGTCACTTTAGAGTCTTCAGTTGTCCAGTATGGGAAAACTATCTTCTAGGGGATGCAAGGCACCATCACCTAGGCCTTGTACTTTCATAGGATATGAAGACAATGCAAAGGCATATAGACTAATGGATCTAGAGACTCATGAGATTTTTTTGGAGAAGGATGTTCACTTTGAGGAAAGCTCACCCAATTTATCCTCTAATCCTCTCCACACTTCATATATAGTAGAAACTGATAGTGAGACCAGTGATAGTGCTTCAATAGATTTAGATATGTGGGGTTCTATTGATAGTTGTAGTGAGAGGTCACATCATTAGTATAGTCCACATGCTTATATTTCCATAGTGAAAGGTCCAACATAGCATGGTGCATCTTGTCTTCTAGCTCCAACTTTAGTTGATGACTACATGGCAAACATTTTTTGATTGTGGAGTCACACATCACAGATTTGGAAGATAGTCTTAAAGATTTAGATCTCTTTGATGAAGATGATCCTTCTACAATTGTTGTGAGGGCTCACTCTGACCCTCATGTCCATTCTCTATATGATCAATCTTTATAGGTTGGTGTGATTGTGGATCCTTATGTATAGCAGTTTTTGGAGGTCCCTTTGTTAGTTGAGGAGATAGATGGTTCATTGGGACAAGTTCAACAGATGTCCTTGTTAGATTTGCATTCATTCTTTTTAGCATAGTTGGAAGGGGTGAACATCAACATCAACATAGGGACACTTGAATAGGTTTCAGGGCCACCATACATCTTTAGGATTGTACCTTTGCCATTATTTTTTCCAAAGGGGAGGAACATCATTCTACATTCATGGACCAGCTTCTTCCTTGGAGTGACTTTAACTGACAAGCATTCTTCATTTGGGAGTGGACTAGCTTGTCTCTCTTCCTCTTCTTTCTTATGGGGGGGGACTTTTTCCTCTTATGAGATTTTTTCTCTCTCCTTCTTCACTTTTGCATATATTGGATGTATGTCATAATAGGAGAGTCTTGATTACTCCATCCATCCATGCATCCCTTTTATCTTTCTTTTTGGGGGAGGGTTTTTTCTCATGAGGTTTTCCCTCTTTCTTCTCTTTATGAGAGATTACATTTCATTATGTACATGGGTACCTAACATGCCCTAGTTTCTAGGACCCATCTTGCATTTCATCCTAGTTTTTGTAACCTTAAGGGAATTTTCCTAAGTTGTACTTAAGGGGGTGGGGGGAGGTGTTGGTGTAAATATGTATTTACTATTTACACTTACATAAGTTTATTTAGGTTAATGCATTATTTTATTATTTTATTTTGTGAGACACTTAGGAGTTTGCGCACCTTTTTGAGTTGTCATGTTGACAACACAGAAGTACACAACTCTAATTCAACACATGGTGTCTACAACACTAGAGTTTGCATCATTCACTGAGTTGTCACATAGACAACATAGTTATTTGCACTCACTTTTTAGCACATGTTTTCTACAATATTAATTTGTGTGCTACACCATTGTAGGCTTATCCTCTCATCATCATACTTACTTTTGTGCTTAATGGAAAATAACCCATATTTGGTGGACATGTGCCTAGTTGTGTGACTTATCATGTAGCTGATTCTAAGGCATTCTAGATGTATCTCAGAGGCCTTTATATATTGGCACTCCTAGTGTACTCTTAATGCATATTTAATGAATATATCATCATTTTGATCACACTCTTTCTTTTTGGTCTACAATTGTGCTTTTGTTTGAGTTCTTAGTTCCTAGGTGAATTTTTCCCTAAGGCAAATTGTTACACTTAGACCGTATATTCTTGATGTGATACATGTTCTTGATTGGAATGTGTTATAGGTAGAGGATGGGCAGTTGACGTTAGAGCCGATTCACATTCTACAGTAGTGGGATTTGACCCTCAGGGGTCAAACCATAAAGTAGGTAAGGGTCCAATGAGACTCTATTGATGAATCATCAACTACATGGGAGGATACATTGTGTTTCAAGATTTACATCCCTACTTGTTTATAGCCTTCTAGGAGTAAGCCTAAGCCTGGGGAGTGGATGTAGTGCCTAACCCTAATTTATTTTTTAGTTATTATTGTCAAACTCTTTTAGGCCATCTTATATTATCTTTGATGGTTAGTGATGTTTGATTTTCAAATTATTGGATATCATTTTATACTTAGTTGACTATATGATGAGATTACTTTGGTACTAATTATTTCACATATGCATGATTATACTTTGATGATGATTGTTACAATGATTCTAGTTATGTCACAATGATAGTTAGATGTATTATTTATATGTGTGTTCTATGGATACTTACCCCATACTTGCATGTGTACGGTGTATGTGTATGTTTTCTTTATGTTTGATTTATTTGATGTGGTTAATGAAGGGAGTCATAGTCGCCTACTAGTTGGGATCTACATGATGCACCACTTCCTACCATTGCCTGTTTAGTTTAGAATATATGTGTTTTGTACATGCATGGATTTTATGCAGATTGTAGGTACTGGGTATTGACTTCCATGAATTAGCAGGATGAGCGTACCCTATTGCAATATCTTATTGGTAAGAGAGGGGAGATAACTCTTGAATTTGACTCCTATCCTTAAACCATTTGGCCTAAAAAGTAGGGCAAGTAGTTGAGATGTTTACCCTTCCAAATTTGTCATATGACATAAAATCATGATTATAAACCTTGAGTTTGATCTAGTATGTTGTATTTTATGATGGGTTTTCATAGTTTGTTTTGTGGGTCTATGGTGATTTTTCTATTAAATAAATCAAGTTAAAAGAATATTTAATGATTTAATTTACTAGAAAATTATTAAGATAATCTCAATATTTAATTATATTAAATTAATGAGAAATTAATTAAATAAAAGAATTAAATTTAAAGATAAAATTATAGTGCTAATTTTAGAGTGTAATAATATTTATTTAATTTAATAATTATATATTTAGGAGACCATTTTTAAATAAATGCTAAATATTATTATTACTTAAGTAAATAAATATTTTTAGCAAAAACTCTTTGAAAATTAATTAAAGAGAGAAAGAGAAATTAATTTAGTAAAGATATTTTGAATTGCAAAAAGTGTGCATGAATATTTAAAATGTTAATAAGATATTAAAAGAATTTGATCAACGAGTTCCCTCACATGATTGCACAATCAGAACCCCAGATTTAGGGGAGAACTCTTTATCAGAGATCTATAACACATTTCACATGGATTGGGATTTTCAAGAAGGGATTTTTGGAAAGAAGGGTTTCAGAAAAAGAAGATTTCTCGTGTTCTTTGTGTGCTTGTGTATTAGCATCAAATTCAAGTAGAATTTTGTGGTTTATTCACACAATTATTTCTATTCTTCAAATATCTTGTCTTCTTCATGTCTGATAAATTTATTTTCAGAGTTTCATTTAAGATGAATCTTTCGTAATACATTTTTTTGGTATTCATATCAAATTTATCAGTATTCAAGAAATTGGGGTTTAGAACACTCATTCTGTGAATTGTTAATAAGATGGGTATTTTAATTGGAAAGGGTTTTGAAAAAATAATAATTATAGAATGCAAAATCAATTGGATTAATGGGTGTCCTTTATTAGATTAAATTTGTAATATATATATATATATATATATATATATATATATATATATATATGCATTTTTTTGTATTGGTTTTATTTTATAAGAAAAAAATTTAATAAAAAATGTAGTGAGGGAGGTGGGTCCCATACCCCACCTCCCCTCTTGGTGACTTTGCTTGTCATGGTTGTAGGCAACAGGTGTTGTAGTGGTAGTAGTAGTAGTACTCGATATTGCTACTGTGGCAATAGACCGCTATGGTAGCAACACGCAACACCCTTGAAGGGCTAGCCAGTGAGCCTTAAACGAATGATGATTAAATTTTTTTATTTTTATTTTTAATTTATAAAATTTAATTATTAATTTTAAATTATTAATACTTTTTATTAACCATTTATTTTATTTATTTATTATTTATTAAATTATATATTTTTTATAATCATTAGTTAAAATTAATTTAATTTAATTTAATTTAGTTTTAATTGATAATAAATATCATTTAATAAAGTTTAAATTTATTTATTATTGTGATTATGTAATGATTTTGATTATTTTTAAAATTGTAATTTTTTATTAAATAATCAATAATTATTATTTTAATAATTTTTTTAAAAAAAAATTTAAATTTTTTTTATAATATTTAATTGAGATCTTTGTAATTTCATAAGTTAATGGTAATGGTGCATTTTGGGAAATGGGTTAAGTTGTTAGGGGAATTCATGAACCTTATCAAGTTCAAAAATTTACATTGAAACAAAAAGTTGAACCTTATTATTAACTCAAATTATGTGTTTTCAAAATTAAACAAAACTATGAAATTACACTATGAATTGTATGTTGTCTTATGTTTTGGGTTTGGGGTTGACTTAGAGTGTTGGCTAGTTTAGGACATCTACTAGAGGCCGAGAGTTATTATTTTGATGATTACATTTAATGTTATGATTTGGTTTAGTTGTACTTTCTAGGATCAATCCTATTAGGATAATCGTATTAGTGATGCTTGAATTTTGACCAAGTGATTTTGATACTTGTCAGTTGCTTGTTTAGAGAACTAATGTATGGTATTTGGTCTTTTGAGATCTTTTTGCTTTAGTGAGCTTAGGTTAGGTTATCTATATGTAATGTCAAAAAGTGACTTGCAATGGAGGCTAGAGCCCAAAGAGTTTTCCTGGGTAACACATTGTAGGTTGTTTAAATAAGTGATAAATTACATTAAATGAGAGTAAAATGAACTAACAAGAGTCATTGTCTTTCCTTGCCCATGCCTCGAGTGCCAGTACAAACTAGGATGGGAGTAGAGAGATGCTTGGTTGTGACCTTGCTTCATTAGTATGCCTTGTCAGTACGAAAGGATACTAATGCCGCATAGAGTCACTAGGGGGGCAGAGTCTAGTTAGGCTTCTAGGATAACCTTAGAGTTGACTCATGCGATGACACTTGCCCTCTTGCATAGTAGATTCCCTACGTGTCATTATAGCCTCTGGGTTTAGATGTTGTTTATATATTGGTACAATCAGTTAGATTTCTTTTAGGTTTTCCTTGACTTAGATGTTGGATTTGGCTTTTGAGTTTGTTATCCTATTTTAGACTAGAGACTGTCTCCTTAGTGTGGTGGGAGTGGGCCTTTCTGAGTTACCACAAGGTCAGGTGGTAATGCTTTTAACTTTTCCCATTGAGATCTACCAATTGATGCCATGGTTGGAGTTCCTTGTTCTATATTTCCTTTCATTCTATCTTTGTGTACTATGATGGATGATTATACTTAATGTATTGCATTTTAATCTCATGGATCTTAAAGAGATGATGTAATCTATTTTATGATATATATTCTTTTAGCCTTTCATACCCTATGACATGTATAGTGGATGATTGTGCATTTTGATTATTGCCAAGTGGCATTTGAGACAATTGTATATTATTTAAATTGATTTGAACTTGTAGTTAATCTTTAATGTGATATGTTATATATTGGATTATTATTATATAAATTTAACCGTGATTCAATGTCTTGGGATCCTAAAGGAATGTAATCTGGTTATGTGTTGTTTATGTATAAATATATGTTATCACTTTCACTATTTTATAATTATTTTTATATGTTATCTTTTAAAAAAAAATGTTTGGCAAACTTAGTTCAACTTAAGGTTAGTTCTTTTGGATACCTTGGCGGGGTGTTACAATCGCCTAGTACATAGTATCAAATATTGAATACATAGCTCACTCCATTGAACCAAAAAAGAAATAGAACCAACATAACACCCTTATAATGTTGAGAGGTAAGACATTAACATTGAAATTGAATGCAATATCTCTTGTAGAAAGAAAACCAAGGAACATTGTTAGTTTGTGGTGACTAATCAGAGCTTAGGGATAGGAATTTTCATAAGGAGTGATGTGAAAATTGGTTCTTGCAACAGTATTGAGTTGTAAGGGATTACATATTGTAATTAGGTTGTAATCATTGGATTGTAACAGTATTTGAGTTGTTGTTTAGTGTACATAGCCCAGGGATTGGGTGAACCACATTAAATCTTGGTGTCTTATGTTCTATTCTATGTGATCTATTATTTTTTATTATTGTTTATAATTGCATGTAATTTTTATTTCTATCTATGGTTTAATCCTAACAAGTGGTATTAGAGCAAGGTTTATTTTTAGGTATCCTCTATAGAAAAGTCTCACAGTTGAGTGGGAGTCTCATGGTTGAGTGGGAGCAATGGCATATGAAGGTAAGCTGAGGGTTGATAGGTTTAATGGGTAGAAATTTCAATTATGGAAGATGCAAATGGAAGACTATATTTATCAGAAGAATTTATGGAGGCTGTTGGAAGGCAAAACCAAGAATCAAGGATCTATGTCAAATGATGACTAGGATTTTTGCACAGAAAGGCACTTGGAAGCATTTAATTATGCCTAGCCCCATCAGTAGCATTTAATATTACAAAAGTGAAGACAAAAAAAGAGTTGATGCAAACCCTAGTGAAACTACATGAAAAGCCCTCCGCTTTAAATAAGGTATTTCTCATGAAGCATTTATTTAATATGAAAATGGTAGAAGGTGGATATGTTGCAAATCATTTAAATGATTTTAATACTATTACTAGTTAGTTATCTTCTATGGATATCAATTTTGATGAAGAAATTAGGGGTCTCTTTATTTTGTATTCTTTTCCTGAAAGCTAGAATGGCTTGGTAATGGCTGCGAGTAATTCTGTTCCTAGATCTAGTACCCTAAAATATGATGATGTGAATGGTTTTATTTTGAGCAAGAAAACTTGTAGGAAAACCTCAGGTGGATCTACATCAAGAAGTACTTTGAAGACACAAATTCATGGTAGATAGACTGAGAGAGGAAGTAATTCTAGAAATCATGGGAAATCAAGAGGAAAGTCAACGGGGAGGATGTCACAATCAAAAGTACTGAAAGAAAGATTGTTGGACTCGAAAGAAAAATGAAGGAGATAAACCAGATGGAGACAAGGAGGAAAATGCAGTAAATAACAAATCCAAAGAGGATGGGTTGCTTATGTCTTTAGAAAGTGTTGACAATTCATGGGTTCTAGATTGTGGTACTTCATTTCATGCTACACCTCATAAAGGTTATTTCATTAATTATATCCAAGTGGATTTTTGACTTCTTTATTTGAGGGATAATGAACCCTATTAGATTGCTGGAAAGGAAAAAGTTAAGATTAAATTGCAGAATGGGAATCATTAGCTACTACATGAGGTAAGACATGTTCCAAGGTTGAGTAGGAATTTAATTTTAGTAGGGCAACTCAGTGATGAGGGTTGTGTAGTTACTTTTAATGATAAAAATTGGAAGGTTTCAAAAGGTTCCCTTGTAGTAGAAAAAGGTGTGAAAATTCAACTTTTATCTTTGTATAGGTTATAGTGTTCCTTCTACTTTAATTATTTCAGAGAAAAATGAATGTTTAGGAATAGATGCTACAGTTGAGCAGGGAGAACAAATAGTTGCTATAGATTCTGATACAGTGTTGTGGTACAATAGACTTGAGCATATGACTAAGAAAGGTATGAAAGTACTTCATTAAAAGAAAGTTTTACCAGGTCTAAAATGTGTTAATATGGATTTCTATAAAAGTTGTGTGTATGGAAAAAAAAAGAGAGTGAGTTTTGTGAAGACTGGGAAGAAAAATAAAAGGGAGAAATTAGAGATTGTGCATATAGATGTATGTGGACTGGCTTAGGTATCTTCCCTTGGTGGCTCTCATTATTATGTTATATTCATTGATGATGCAACTAGAAAAATATGGGTTTATTTCCTTAGACCAAAAATTGATGCATTTCAAACTTTTAAGAAATAGAAATGCTTTGTTGAAAATAAGACTGGTAAGAAATTAAAATGTCTCAAATCTAATAATGGTGGTGAGTACTACAGTCATGAATTTGAGGATTATTACTCAACTAATGGTATTAATAGATAGAAAACTATTCCAAGGACTCCACAAGAAAATTATTTGGCTGAGTGAATGAATAGGACTATAATGGAAGATGCAAGTAGCATGAGGTTCCTTGCTGAGTTGGCCTTATAGATGTGAGCAGAAGCTATCAATACTATTGTATATTTGATTAATAGAAGCTTCTCTACTCCTTTGGGTTGTGGTATTCTAAAGGAAGCATGGATTGGTAAGAAGGTGAGTTATTCTTTTCTCAAGACCTTCCATTGTGAAGCATTTTCTCAAATAGATTCTGAAAATAGAACCAAGCTAGAAGCTAAGTCAAAGCAATGTGCATTTTTTGGATAGGGAATTAATGAATTTGGTTATAGGCTTTGGGATTTTGAAAATCATAAAATTGTAAGAAGCAAGGATGTCATATTCAATGAGAAAGTTTTGTATAGATATCTATTGTTGCAACATGAGAAGAAATAAGATGACGTGGTGCTAGATGATACTCCAAAAGATGATGTTCCAGAAATTCCTCATGATGTGCAACAACTGTAACAACAAATACCATAGACACTAGTGCATGTTAGATGGTCAAAAAGGCTAATTGTACATCCAAAAATATTTTCTCCCTCTTTGTATTCTATTTTACTAACAGATGCTAGTGAACTTGAATGTTATGATGAAGCTATGTAGGTGGATACTAAGATTTAGTGATAGTTTGCAACGAAAGATGAAATGGACTCTTTGCTAAAAAATAAGACTTGGGATTTATGCAAGTTGCCTATAGGTAAAAGGGCTTTACAAAATAAGTGGGCTTGCAGGTTAAAAGAAGAGGATGAACGTAAGAAAAAAATTAAAGTCATGTTAGTTGTAAAAGGATTTACAAAAATAAAAAGGGCATTCCTTTTGATGAGATATTTTATCCTATTGTTAAAATGACTTCTATCTGTACTGTTTTAAGTATTGTGGCTACTGAAGATTTTCATTTAGAGTAGCTTGATGTTAAAATAGTCTTTCTTCATTGTTATTTGGATGAAGAGATCTATATGGTTTAGCCACAGGGATTTTTGGTCAAAGGTAAGGAGAACTTAGTGTACAAATTGAAAAAAAGTTTATATGGCTTGAAGCAAGCATATCGGCAATGGTATCTAAAATTTGATAGTTTTATGCATGAGCATGGATATTGTAGGTGTCATTTAGATCATTGTGTTTACTTTAAGAGGTTGGATGATGAAAACCACATTATTTTATGTTTATATGTTGATGATATGCTTGTAGATGGGTCTAACATGGATCATATTAAGGGATTGAAACACTAGTTAGCACATGCATTTGCTAAGAAGGATTTGGGGGTAGCAAAACAAATCCTTGGTATGAAGATTTTTAGAGATAGTAAGAATAGGAAATTGATGATATCTCAAGTTGATTATGCTGAGAAGGTGTTGCAACATTTCTCTATGGAGAATGCTAAAGCTATTAGCACACCTTTATCTGATCATTTGAAGTTGACTAAGGAGATGTATCCCAAGACACAAGAAGAGGAGGAGATGTCAAAGGTACCCTATGCTTCAGCTATAGCAAGCTTGATGTATGCTATGGTATGTACAAGGCCAAATATTGTACATATAATGGGAGTCATTAGAAGGTATATGAGTCATCCAGGACTTCAGCATTGGAATGTAGTCAAATGGATTCTCAGATATTTGAGAGGAACATCCAATTAGTGTTTACACTTTGGGGGCTCTATTACTAACTTATAGGACTATGTTGAATCATATTTGGTAGGGGATATTGATACCAGGTGGAGTGCTATAGGTTATGTTTTTATTGTTGGTGGGGCAGCCATGAGCTGGGTTTCTAGGTTACAGAAGGTTAATGATTTATCCACTATAGAGGCAGAGTATATTATTGATACAAAGGTAGCTAAGGAGATGATATGGCTTTAGTTATTCTTGGAAGAATTGGGACACCCTCAAAAGGATAATTATTTATTTACAGATAGTCAGAGTGACATTCATCTTGCAAAGAATTTGGTTGTGCATTAAAAGACAAAACACATATAGTTGTGGTACCATTTCATTTATTCAATTTTGGAGGATGGATAGTTAAAGCTAGACAAGATATATATAGATGAAAAACCAACAAATATGTTTGCAAAAGTAGTAACTAAGGAGAAGTTTAACTCCTCTTCAACTTCAATTGGTCTTTTGGACTGAACATAAATAAAAGAATAGTAGAGTCCAGGGTGGTTTGATCTAGTGGAAACCTCATAAAGTAGCAACATAGCTATAGGATCAGTCTCCAAGTGGGAGATTCTTGTTTCATGTGGAGCCTGATTAGTTCCAAAGTGGGAGATTATTATTTCATGGTAACTAATTAGGGAAGTACAAATGGTTGACATGTTGCAACCCTAAAGTTGCGTAAAATTACTTATATAAAAGGGCTTAGGGTTAGGTGTTTTCATAAGGAGTGATGCAAAAATTGGTTCTTGTGGCGGTATTGAGTAGTGAGGGATTATGGATTGTAATTAGGTTGTAATCATTGGATCTTAATAACATCGGATTTTTTGTTTGGTGGACATAGCCAAGGGATTGGGTGAACCACCTTAAATCTTGGTTTCTTGTGTTATTTTTGATGTGATCTATTATTTTCTATTGTTGGTTATATTTGCATGTAATTTTTAATTCTATCTGTGGTTTAATCCTAACAAACATCGAAAGTGCTAAAGAAGTGCAAGCATCTATAATGGCATGTGTCATCGAAAATCACGAGACTAATCTCATGGAAGGAATACTCACTTGACAAAGAAAGATGTCAACTATGGCCAAGATGAAACCCCCTAAGGCACTTTATAATGTACTATGAGTACAACAAAATACAAAGATGTGCAAGATCTTGAAATACAATAGACTGCCACTTTATTTCAGTGCGTTTGCAAAAATACTACAAAAGGATCTCAACAAAGATCAAAAGAGACATAAGGATGATACAATAGAGTACTATGAGTACAAAAAAATACAAAGATGTGCAAGATCTTGAAATGCAATAGATTGACACTTTATTTCAGTGCATTTGCAAAAATACTACAAAAGGATCTCAACAAAGATCAAAAGAGACATAAGGATGATACAACCCATGAAAAATCATCTTAAATAGTACAACCCATGAAAAATCATCTTAAACATCAAAATTGATCTCTAGACTTGAAACAACTAAGATATTCACCAGAATGCAAAAAAGCAAAAAATTGAATGAGATGTGCCAAGAGTAGAATTTGGAAAATAGAAAATCTTGAGATATGTCTCTCAAACTAAAAATTAGAACCTATTCCTTTGACTACATAAATTTGAAACCATACAACTTTGAAATTCTAAATAATTTACATCATCATGACGAGCTCAGAACTACCTTTCAAGTGATATCTTGTTTGTGAAAAATGGAGTACATATGAGCAAGTTACTACCAAAAACCACATATAGGTCAAAAAGGAGCTAGAAGGGAAAAATATAAAAATCACTACCTCAAAAGGTGTGCCCATAAATAAAAACAATCACCTTAGGATTTGTGCCAAAATGTATTAAATTCCATACTAGAGTGCCTCAATTTGCATGCCAAAAATCTTCATTTTTGCAATTTAAAAACTTAATATTTTTACAAAAAATCTTGTTTTATGTGCCAAAAACCTTGATTTGAAAACTAGAATATTTTGATTTATGTTCCAAAAAATATCAACTTTTGTACCAAAAATCTTGATTTCTGTACTAAAAAATCTTAAATTGCATGCAAAAATATCTCAAATTTTTGTGCTGAAAATTACAAAATCATTGCCTTAGGAAATGTGCCCAATGTAAGAGAAATATATTTTTGCCTCAAATTCCTACTGTGTACAAATTGGATAAATTTTATATGAAAATAGGGATTTTTGAATGCTTTGAGATCAATGATGAGTTCCATTTGGGCTCAAAGTGACTAAAAAATTAGTAACCCCCAGATCCAAAAAAAATGTTCTGAAGAATCAAAACCCTTTGAGAAAAAAACATAGATTTGAAAGCCAAGCCAACTCTCTGATAAATAGAAGAGGTGCATGAAGATATAGATCTCTAATACCATGTTTAAGTTCATGAAAGATCAACCCCATAGCTCCCAAGAATCACCTACATGCAACCACATCATAAAAGAGAGAAGCAAAACACTATGGAGGTTGGAATCACCAGATCCATAGATGAGACATTCTTGATGAGAAAAAAAAGAGATTGCTATTATCAAAAGTGAATTAATATTACAAAGAGAGATCATCCTTATAAAAGGACATCAAAACCCTAACAAGAATCTAACCTAGGTTGCATGATGATAATTAATATAAGAATTAAATTATTATATGCCCAAAGTTTAGCCTAAGTAAAGTAGAGATAATAAGTGACTTACTAATTATGTCAATATGATTTAATTAATAAGAGAAAACTTTATTACTGTAACAAAGGGGTTCTCTCAAAAGGAGGTAATAATCTATGAGGAGACATTTTCTCCAGTGGCCAGGTATACTTCTATATGACTTGTGACCTTATTTGTACCATAGATGAGATGGAATATACATTAAATGGATCTCAAAACAGAATTCTTTAATGGTGAATTGAATGAGGAGGTATACATAGAGCAACCAAAAGGATTTGTAGCAAATAAAAAAGAGACCCGTGTGTGCTTTGAGTGTGGTATGAGCGCACTGATACATACTTGATGGTTTAGGGTGAGGTTCTAATTATTTTTCTTTATGTGGATGAACTATTTAGATTATAGGTTCACTACACATTATAGAGGATCACACAAGGGAACATGTTGAATATTTTGAGATGAAGGATTTGGAACTAATGCACTACTTTCTAGGCATGGAGGTGTGGCAAATAGGTGGAGATATTTTCCTTGGTTAAGAGAAATATTGCATTGAAATCTTGAAGAGATTTGGGATGGAAGATTGCAAAACCATGTCTACACCCATGATCACTAACTAGAGGAATGTAAATACCTCCAAGGAAAAGGATGTAGATCCTACCTTATATAGGAAACTAATTGGTTTTCTTATGTATTTGGTCAACACTAGGATAGATATAGAACTTGCAATAAACTCTCTTGGTCAGTTCATGGTTGAACCAAAGAGAATGCATTATAAAATGCCTAAGCATGTGTTGTTTCAATTTGGGATCAAGAGTTATCTCTTGGTTTAGTAGGAAGCAAAAGTATGTGGCTTTGAGATTAGTAGAAGAAGAATACATAGCAACTAGCATTGAAACATGTGGATCTATATGGATTTGAAAGTTTTAAGTTGATTTGTTTGGTTAGAAGGTTGAGACTATTGTGATAAATTGCAACAATTAGAGTTGCACCAAATTGTCTGAGAACCCAATATCTCATGATAGGTCGAAACATATAGACATAAAAAATCATTTCATCAAAGATTATATACAACAGGGGGTTGTTCAACTATAATACATACCTATAGAGGATCAAGTAGCACACATTATGACTAAGGCATTAGGGAAGGAAAAATTTATCTTCTTTAAAGATAAGTTAGGTGTCATGTAGAAAAGCTTCCTCACTAAGAGGGAGTGTTAGTTTGGTTAGCTTGGACAACTATTTGTCCACATGCATTATTTAGTAAATAATTGTTTTACTATATAAATAGTTAGAGTACGGACAAGTATTTGTTTAATAATTGACTCCTTTTAGAAGCAACTAGAAACCAAATTGGTTAGGGTTGTTAAGTTTTTTTTTATATCAACCATTGATTGAGAATCAATCTTGATCATTAGTTTTCCAACAAAAGTAGTATAAAATGGGGGTGGGGGGCATTTGGAAAGGAAGAAGTTGGACAAGCATTTCAATATTATAAAATGAATTTGTAGTGATAGAGGATATTCTTTCAGTGTTAGTAAGGGTGTATTGATAGTGCTAGGGATAGTAGCAGAGGAATATTAGTAGGATAAATTGAGAGGCTATCCGAGTTCTATCTGCAAGAGGCAAGAAATTTTGTATCTCTTGATTTGATAAAGTTAATATAATTCCTCATCTATAGAATTGGTTCTCCTTTTGGGGTTTTTTTGATCTCAAAGCCTATGTTGTCTATTAATATCCAAAAACTTAGTCATTTAATAGGAAATATTACATGGTCATAACTGGGACCGAGCTATCTAGTAAAGGTCAAGTATTCAAAGCTCATAGTAAGAAGGATAGTGATTGTTGAGTATTTAGTTGAAAATGAGAACATGTACATGCCAAGAAGTATAGTTGGAACCAAGAACATTAACAAGTTAATGATTTCTAAACAAGCAAGTATATAGAAGTTGAGTGACAATATCAATGACTCAACATGACCAAGCATCTAAACATTCAAGTGTTGAGCAATTCAATTTTTTCATGAGTTTTTTTTTGCAAAAACACTTATTTGAGCCATTTTGGCTGACCTCTATATGAAATTTAATATTTATATATCCATCTAAGGATATTATTACATGTCATTATAGGAGATAATGATCCCAAATTCAACCAATACTAAAATAAGATAGAAATGGAAAAGATGATGGATTGTAAACCATCGATCAAGATCTAGAACTTTCACAGAAAATATATTTAAGAAGGATTCTAAGCCTAGAAATAGTGTGAATGAATATATGGATGAAGGAATGAATGAACAAAGGAGTGAGTATGTGCATGTGAAGACAAAGATTAAGTCTGGAAGAAGATCAAATAGAGAGAAATCAAAGAAATAAAGGACTGAATAGAGCTATTAAATTAAGGGGTTAGATCAAAAGACATTGAAAGGAGAAGACCCAATATCAACTTATAAAGAAAACCAAGGGTCGAGTACTAGATCACTTACAGCTAATTGATTCAGGGTAAATCTCTTAACAAAGTGGTCCTAAATAATCTATGTAAACCTCCTAATAGATTCCTTACTTAGTTGTAAGTGTAAACTCCTTTAAAAATGTGAGACCTAATAGCCTCTAAAGATTTTAATAGGGAAAACCCCTCATAGGGTAGATAATATCTCATGATCAAACATTGTAACCCTAATAGGTTAACTTTACTATTGCAACAATTAAGATTTTTGGGTTTTCATCCCACCCTAGTTTTACCTTCATATTGAAGTGTTTCTGGGTTACCAAATCATTGTGTTATGAGTTTAAAGTTTTCATGGATAATATTATGTTTTAGATTTACTATTTTATGTTTCTTAGTTAAAGTTATGAGATGTTATAAGGGTGAAATCATTTATTTGTTTTTCTAGCAATAATTTAAAGATCCTGATTGACCCCCCTACCCCCCTCTCATTATCTTGTTTCCCATTAATCTTCCAAAATTGGCATGAGAATCTAGTTCTCTTGTTAGGAAGCATAAAAACTTGAAAGGATCATTTCATGGAGATGGAAGTGTATAAGATGGAAAAAATCATTGAGAACTAGATGATTGAAATCCATATCATATTGCAATAATTAGAAGTGGCAAAAGAAGAATTGAGGAAATCCATGGAAAGAAAGAAAAAGATAGTTGTTCAGTAAAATGATACATAATACAAAGAAGTTAACATAGAAGGAATGCTTAATTGTGGAAATACTAGCAGCAACAATTAAGCATTGATAGAACTATTGGAGAAGAATAGTGCCCTAACCAAAGAATCAAAAGATCTCAAGCAAGAATAGGAAATCAAATTAGTTGCACTATGTGAAGCAATGGAGAAAAAGAAGAAAGCTATGAAAGACAAGATCATGGCTGAAGAAGAAAAAGGATAGATGGCTATCAAACTTGAAGAGAGAACATTTCATGTAAAGAATCACAATCAACTAGTTGGACATAATAAATCAATTGATAGTTGCCAATCCAGAAGAAAACATAAAGGACTTGGAGATCACAAACCTAAGGTCATAGAATGAGCAATTGAGAAGTGACTTGAGTCATGAAAAGGAACTTATGGAATGAATGAAAAAACCAAGTGAAATTTTCAAACACTTTTAAAAACTATCAAGGTCACCTAGAAGAAACAATGCCTATGGACTTGGATAAATAAAATAAAATTCATCTACTGAAGTAGGAGAAATATGAAAGTGTGGAGAATAGAGGAATGCTAAATCCAAAGGCAAACATGCATGTCATCATTGTGGTAAATTTAGACACACAACACACATTTGTAGGAATAAGAACAATATGCAAACTTCTAAACCTAAGACTACTAGTAATTGTTCTAAATGCAAGAAGGTAGAACATCAAGCACATGAATCCATATCAAAGAAAAATGATTCATTCACTACATTTAAAGGAAACTACTATAATTTTCATAACTATGCACATAGATCTTATGAGTGTAATCTCAAGACAAAACCTAAGTTGACATCTAAGAAGCAGGTTCATGCATTAAGAAATAAGAATTCCTATAATTGGGATTACAATACATGGCATAGTTGTCACTATTTTGAAGAATTATGGACATATTCCATAAAATTTCAGCAAAAACACATTTCACATGAAATTAAAAGAAGTGGCTAAATGGAGAAATAGTATATTTTAGTTGTCTCAATGTTGGACATATTAGTGGAAATTGCAAAACTAGAGCACCAACACCAAGTAATGGAAATAAAAAGGTTGAGGGAAAGAAGACATGGATAGAGATAGTGAGAGTTGGAAGTAGTGAAAAAGGCATAGATGAGATCACCTAATCCAATAGATCAGATGATCATACCATATCTCCCTTAAAAATTAAGCTATGTAGGAACTAAATATTCAATGAAATATTTTACATCAGTTCCTAACATAGATGTACAAAAGGTTCATGTCTACATAAGTAAAGATGAACTAAGATTAGATTCATAGAAGGGAAAGAAAAAGAAAATCATAGAGTATCAAGCATCAATAATCTAGTCTATACTAACCAAGCTTTGCAGTATAGTCCAAGTGATCAAGGAAGTTGACGCATTGACCTTTACTGAGGAAGTATGGAGATTGAGCCGACTGTTACACCAACCAAGTATGAAGGCATTAATTATAGACCTAAAATCAAATTTTCAAGGCATATATCAAATTTAGACATTCATTTTCATTCACCAGGCGATAAAAGATACCATGAGAGATTTTAAGGCAATCAAGGTGATTTTAGCAACTAGTGTGAGAGAATTATAGCATAATACCAACGAATTTGAAAAGTCATTATTATTCTCAGTGTCGACTTGTTTACTTAGTGGGGATATTGTAATGAGTTGTTACAACTAAACCCTAGTTCATAATGTCATTTAGAAGCGAAATGTTAAAGGACAATAGTGCACAAATTGTAAGAAATGACCAAAGTCCTCGACCTAATTTCAAAGATTATGTATACCTCAAAAATATTGTTGATGATATTCAAGATTTATCATTAATTCCACCCAGAGTATTAACTATTAAAGATGTAAAATCCTGTTATCTTTGAAATTTTGGAGAAATTGGCAATTTTGATATTAGAGTAGCTTATGAGAAGTTATGGGTTGATGGAGTTTTGAAGGACGATCACAAGATTATTTTCAGGAAAGGGCTTACCCATTCCCTAAGTTTTCCAAAAGTCTTTAAGGTTGAATAGATAAAATCGCGTTCATGATATGAAAATATGGTTAGAGGTTGGGCCAATCAAGATAAATAAGGCCATCATTCACAAGGTAACTATCTACCCTACCTTAGATCAAGCAAAAAGTATAAGGTGTGCAATGAAGAACAAGATTGAAAATATGACCAAAGAAAAATGGAATGGTCGAGGAATGTCAATTCATGGAACCAAGGAAGCATTAATTAAATTTATTTTTCATGTAATTGCACCCAAATTTTATCAATCCAATAGGCTAAAAAGTGTACTGTGTGTAGCTATGGTTTTGGGCTACGAGATTGTGAAGAAAGTCATACCTATGATCTTTCTAAGGAGAAATTTCACCAACTTATAGAGAATTTAGATGGAATGAGGAAAGTGAAGAATACCTCTTGTAAGTTTGAATCTTTATTAATTTGTATATTTTTCTATGTACAAAATTATTTTCTTACTATTGGAAAAAATGCACGGGATAGAAGAAAACTTTCCATGGAATAGATAAGTGATTTAATTGGAAAATTGGGAGAAAATTTTGAAGCAATAATGCACAATTATTTTGAAGAATTCAAAATGAAGATAAAGATACCTAAATCTATTGTAGATGAGTATTATGATGAAATATATTGTTTTGTAGATACAAATTATTTTCATGCACAAGATATTTTGTTGAGGGTAGCATGGCTAAGGCTGATGCCTTATGAAGAAAATATAGATGAAATTACTATAGTAGTGACTATACTTTTCGATGAAGAGATTGACATAAGTTTTGAGAAATTTGGCACATATAACATTCTAATTCCAAGATGTCTAGAAAATGAAAAAAAAAAAAAAAGTGTCAAGGGTGGTAGTAAAGATAAAGGACAAGGGTCTAACAACCTATAGAGGCCAAGGAAGACAAGGAAGAAAACTTCATGTTGTAAAGCCTAAGGCAACTAAGTAGAAAAATGTTGTTAAAATTGAGCCTAAGGTAAAGGCTGACTTGAAGAAGGATGTGTAAGGGATTATGACATGTAAGAGGCCCATGGGAAAAGTGATTATTACTACATTGAAGAAATCTTAGCCCCCTATCATGAAAGTAAAAAGAAGTCCATCAAAGAAGAGGAAATAGACTAGAATATCTTAGCAAGTAACACAAGGAAAGTTGAGGAGAAAATTGATCATAGCACAAGAGGAGGAGGAAGATAATGAAAAGATTAAGTTTGATGAACCCAACACACTTAAAATAGTGAAGGGACTCCCTCCAATGACTATGGATCAGGTATGCAACAAGTTAAGAGAATCAAAAAATTTAATAGGATTCAAAGATATTAATTATATTATTTTTTGAATAATATTGATCAAGTCAAGCTTGATGAAGCTATGATTGAAGTATGATTAAGTTTAGATGTATACCGGGAATGGGGAGATGGATTCCCAAAAAATTTGTACAAAAGAGTTGATGCAAAATGGAAGTGGGCAGTTGCCAAAGAGAAACAACATTGGCACAAGCTATGCTAGATTTAGGGAAGACTCATATGTCTATAGCCCTTGAGGATTTTATAAAGAAGTTTATGTTGAGAGACATGACATATAAGATTTTAAAGAATAAAGCTCATGAAGTTGAGAATGATAGCATTCAGATATGGAAAGAAGTATTCAAATTGCTTACTCCATTAGTGGATGTGAGGGAAGAAAAATATGTAGTAGAGTTTGAGGATGCATAAAAGAAATAAGTTTCCAAGCTAACCAAGGAAATTCAACAACTAGTCAGTCAGTATGAACAGAGAGAGATTGTTACAATTATAGAAGACATTCTAACAAAAAAGAATATTCAAAATTTAATGTCAAATCCAATTGAGCCCTACACTAACTCAATTTTGTTACAAATTGTAGATTATCCAAAGCTTGATAATAAGAAGACTAATGATTTTCATGTAACATCAATTATAGAGGATAAGAGTGCTAGGAAACTTTGTAAAGTTTTAATTCTATTTAAATCATTTACTTGTATGCATATTTTGCATACTAAGGAAAATTTTGTAAAGGATACATGCACGAAGTTAGTAGTAAAATATGTAATGCAAAAATAGCAAGAGGCTACTCATGCTCTTATTCAATTTTTGAATGTGAAAGTTTTAGAACCTGCAACTATGACACCTATACAACAAGTGATTCCTACACAAGTGATATTGGATACAATTGATTAATTGTGTATTGTATTTGATGTTACACAAATGTCAAAATCATTATCAATTAGTATATAACAAGCTCACTTGGTAAGTGAAGACAATTTTTTGTGTCTATCAAGCATTCTTATGTTTTCCTAGTTTATAAGGTAGTGTCTACTAAGTTCACTTGGGCATCAAAGGAAATGATGCAAAAAGTGAGTATTAACTAAGATCACTCAGTTAATGAAGGAAATTTGGATGGAACTAGTACTAACCAAGCTCACTCAGTTTCCAAAGAATTTTCAAAAGTTTTGCAGTGTTAATTGAGCTTCTGTTGTTTAGCAAAGGAAATCATTTTTGAGTTAGTTTCTACTAAACTAGGTCAACTAATAAAGAATTTTCTTATTTTGACATATTAAGCTTAATTGATTTATCTATTCATTCTAGCTGACTAAGTGATGAATATTAATTATTCTAAGTTGTATTTGAGCTGACTTGACAATGTGGAAGATAAAAGTATAAGGTCAAGTTATGATTTCAAAGTGTGTGAAATACATGAAGATGTTATTGAAGATTTAATGATGAGAAGAGGAAGTGAATTTGAAGGATAAGTAGAATATCCTTGTGGAGCAACAAAGCTATATTGGATCAGGAAGGACCAAGCACAAGCCAAAATAGAGATCTGTAATTAACAAATCTGTTGCATTCAAATTAGGTCATCTCATTGTTACTCTCTAACCATTGTAGCGGTGACCTAAATCTCTTAACAGAGTTGGCTTAACAACTATTTGCAAATCCTCTAACCAGGTGGCAGTTCTATTGAATTATCTCAAGACCTCTAACAAGGCCACTCCTAATAGGGTGATTATATCCTCTAAAAAGGTCATACCTAATAGTGTGCTTTGTAACCTTTAGGGTTGGCTCCTAATAGGGCTTACTTTAGAAGGGTGAAAAATAGTAACTAGTTGCAATTGTTGGTTTTTCCCAAATTGGGTTTCCACATTAAATCCCAGTGTCAAATGTGTTCATGATATTTTATTTTATATGTTTGCAACTTAGTTAAAGTAATGGTAATCATAGACAACATCTAGAAGTTTATATGTTAAACATTTATTGAGCTAATTCAATTATTACTAAGTTACAACATTTTAGGTGTGTTTACCAAGCTTCAGTAGTATTCAATTTTTAGTTTGCATTTCTTTTATTTTAGTAGTAACTAATTGACCCCTCCCCTCTTAGTTATTCCTCTTATATTTCCAACAGTTGGTATCAGAGCTTTTGGTGCTTGTAGAGAAGGTTTCAAGGACCTAAGCTAAAGATTAGGATGTCTTACAAAAGAGAAATTCTCAAGTTGAACAGAGACAATTTTGCAGCATGGAAAGGACTTATGAGGTTACATTTGGCTACCATTAGTGATTTAGGTTTCAAATATCTTGATATTGAATACAAGACTCCCACTAGAACATTTTCTATTGAGGATATTTCTAAAAAGAAGAATCAGAATATCATGATGATTTATATTGCATCTACTCTCAGTTATGCTAAATTTGATGTGGTAAAGGATTTCCAAAATGCTCATGCAATGTGGACCAAACTAAAAGATATTTATGGAGGAGATGACAATGTAAGAAGAGCTAAAGAAAAAAGTCTTAGAGGAAAATTTTACCAAATGAGAATGAGACAAGATGAAAAAATTATAAAAATGTGGAAAGGATCAAAGAAAGTGTAAGTGCAATCAAGGCATCTAGAGGAGACATTCAAGAGAAAACTATTGTAAGCAAGTTACATAGAAATCTTCTTCCCATTTATGCAATTAGAGTATCTACTATTCAAGAAATGAGATGTGATCCAAATAATAAAATATCGTTGGATGCTCTAGTTGGAAGATTGACAGCTTTTTGAGTTAGGTAACTTTGATAACTATGTTCCTAGTTTAAAAGTTATTGAATCTGCTTTTAAAGCTAAATTCTCACTCAAAGAAAAGGGTAATAAATTAAAGTCCAATCAATTAGGAAGTGAAGAAGAAGGAACATTAGAAGTAATTTTAGATAGTGATCTTGAAGTTTTTAATATCAGAAGTAAGTTTAGAGAGTGATCTTGAAGTTTTTGAATTCCTACTTGCAAGGAAGTATTCCAAAGAGGAAAGTACAAAGGTAAAGTTCCTCTGATCTACTTTTCGTGCGAAGAAGTTGGTCATATTGTTGCTAGGTGTCAAAATAAGGAAATCAAAGATGAAAAGAAAAGAAATAACCATAAAGGCAAGGACTCTTAGAACTTCAAGGAAAAAGGTAAGAAATCTTGTTTTATAGCTAAAGATTCTAATAATAGTAAAGATGAAATGGTATATATTGTTGTGAAAGATGAATCTAATGATGAAGGAAATAAGATGACACTTATCTCTCATGTTAGCAAAAATGATATATGGATTATTGATAGTGGTTGTTCACATAATATGACTAGAGACCAAAAAAAATTGAGAACATGGACTAATATGATGGAGCTAGTATGATATTTGGAGACAATCAACCTTGTAGCTTAAAAGGAAAAGGATGTATTTTATTAACAAAAGAACTTGTATATGATAGTGCTTATTGGGTTGAAGGACTAACACATAATCTACTAAGTGTGGCATAGTTGAATAACATTGAATTCAAGGTAGAATTCATGAATGACCATGCCAAACTACTGGATGAAAAATGAAATCTGGTTGGATCTGGCAAGCAAACAAAAGGTAATCTATTTTATCTTGATCTCAGTGATTGTTCATGTTTTATTGCTCAAGTAGAAGAAAGCTAGTTATGGTACAAAAGGCTATGTCATGTGAACTTTGATAATTTGGCTAAGATAACTAAACATATAAGAGTAAGAGGTATTCCTAGTTTCAAGAAGCCTGACATGGGTCTATGCAAGAATTGCCAAATTGGTAAGATGGGAAAGACTAGGTTCAAAAGCAAAAAATATTATTCAGAAGAAGTCTTGGAAATTGTTCATATAGATTTATGTGGACCTATTGGAATAAAAATCTACAGTGGAGAAAAGTTTTTCATTCTTTTTGTTTATGACTATTCTAGAGTGATGACTGTAATGTATCTAAAAGAAAAATTAGAAGCCTTTCAAAAATTCAAGTGGTATCTCGCAAGAGTAGAAAAGGAAACTAGAAAGAGGTTGAAATTCTTAAGATTAAACATAGGAGGTGACTTCATCTCCAATGAAATCAATAATTTTGCATTGAAAGAGGAATCAAAGACAAGTATTAGCCCCTAGTACACCACAACATAATGGTATAGCTGAAAGAAGAAACAAATCTATCATGGATTGTGCAAGAACCCTGATGATTGGAAAGAAGGCTACTCAAATACTAGAAGGAAGCTATCAACACTCAGTTCATACCTTGAATAGAGTAAAGTTGAAGAAATATTCAAAAAAAACACCTTATCAACTATGGTATGGCTACAAACCTAATATAAATTACTTGAAAATATTTGACAGCAAATTTTATATATTGAAAGAATCTAGAAAAGGAAAATTTGATGTAAAAAGTGATAAAGGCATATTTCTAGGATACTCTTGTAGAAATAAAGAATACAATTGTTTGAATTTGTCTACTCATAAAATTATAGAAAGTGCACATGTTAGAATTGATGAGATTGCGAAAAAGAGTAAAGAAGAAAGAAATAAGGACCTTGAAGATTACAAAATATTTGTTTACTATGAACCTGATGCCCTACCAAATCTATTTGAGAGAAAGGAAGCTTCACCTCTTGAGTCCCCAATAGTTACTGAGTTACATACAATGCAACTTGAGTTATAGCCTAAAGGACCCAAGTCACAATTAGAGGCTACCAAGCTAGTTCAAACTGAGCCTAATGCACCTGAGTCATAAACAGAAGGACCCAAGCTTGAAATTATAATTCAAGATGAAAATGATGGAACTCATTCAAAACCAAAAGATCCTATGTTAGCAGGATATGTCAGAAAGCATCATGCACTTGATCAGATCATTAGAGACAAATTAGGTGGAACAATGACAAGAGGCAAACTAAAAGGTACATGTTTACTTCTTGAATTCAAACCTATAAGTGTTAAGGATTCTTTGGAAATTAAAAGTTGAATTGAAGAAATTAATGAAGAGATAGAATAGATAGAAAAGAATAAAACTTGGACTCTTGTTCCTAGACCCAAGTATAAAAATGTAATTGGTACAAATTGGGTATTTAGAAATAAGCTGAATAAAGATGGAAAAGTTTCAAGAAACAAAGAAAGATTGGTGTGCAAGGTTATTCTCGAGAAAAATGTATTGACTATGGTGAGACTTTTTCTCCTATGGCAAGATGTGAAGGTGTTAGAAACTTACAAGCATATGGAGCACATAGAGGATTTAATGTATATCAAATGGATATTAAATCTACATTCTTGAATGGAATTCTTGATGATGAAGTCTACATTAAACAACTAGAAGGTTTTGTAGATCCTAACAAAAGGGACATGGTCTGCAAATTACACAAAGAACTATATGGTCTCAAGCAAGCTCCTAGAGCTTGGTATAAAGACTTCATAATTACTTGGTATAGATTGGTTTTCAAAGAACAAATGATAATAGTAGTCTATGTATCAAGGAAGGACTAGATAAAAAGATTGTGTTGGTAGAAATATTTGTTGATGATACTCTATTTATAGGGAATGATGACTGGTGCAAAGCATTTTCAGAAGAAATGAGTAAAGAAATTGAGATGTCCATGTTTGGTGAGATAAAATTCTTTGTTGGATTACAGATATAGTAGAAAAAAAATGGTATCTATATAGAGTAGTCTTTAGTAATTCATATAAATTTTTAGTTTTTGCACTACAATTCAATTTAGCAATAGATAGTAGAAAGGGTTGACGACAAAGATCATTTACAGTATAAACATGCATGCACACCCAAGAAGTATTATCAATTGTTGTAATGTCATCTAGAGACAATGCAATGAAATTTGAGTGTTTTATTTTTTCTATCATATCTTCTTTTTTAACCTATGTAAGACATCTAGCCCATTCCCACCCACTATTTACTAACCAGTGATTGTATAGATAGTTTCAAACTTTGAAAAAGTGCTATAAGGTAGTAATTGAAGGGTAGTCTATTATAGGACATCCTTTACTAAAAATATAAAAGACCTCACTTAATTGAAATAATTTTTACATATTTTGCACTTCCATTGCTTTTGAATTTGGAGGTTTGGATAACATGGAGATTGCCAAAAAGTTGGCGTGTGTTGGAGTGGATGGAACTTTAGTTATGCAAGGTCATAAAGGCAGTCTTTACAAAAAGATCAAGAATGATTTGGCACCCTACACTATTCCCATTCATTTCATGGCCATCAAATGAATCTAGCTTTTGGAATTGTCAGTGATTTTGGTTGTGTAAGTAAAGTGGAATATCTAATCAAAGAGATTTACCAATACTTTTGTTGAAGTCCAAAATGAATCTAAAAATTTCAACACATTTCTCAAGGACTTACTGATGGGAGGAAGCTTCTTAAAGACAATGATACTAGATGGATCTCAATGGATGGACTAGTGCAACGGGTAATCTCTGAATATCTATCATTGCTTGGATTAATCCACTCTGTGCAAGATAGATTCCCTCAGCTATATTCAAGTCTAATGAATGATAAGATACTCTTAACATTAGAAACTATTCTCCCCATGCTATAAGACATAAGAAATATTATTAAAAAGGTTCAAAAAAGAGCTATGTATATTGCAGAATATAATAAGTTGCATTAAATGACATGTAATAGCTTGGATACTCTGTATTGATTACTACCATTCGATGAATCAAAGTTTGCAAAGTGGATAGAAATTATAGATTTGAACAATCCTAGGAACATTTTACATATTGGTGCAAATGATGAAGTATATGTCAGGGTACATGGAGTTGACATGCCAATATAGTACTATGCCCATATCAACCCTGACTGCAACCCCAATGAAGCAGGAAGAAAAGTTGAATTAGAACTAGAGAAGGTACTTTCACATGTTACAAGTGAATACTTCAAGAAGATCAAAGAAGTTTGCTACAATCTTTCACTAGAAATTAGATTCAAATTCCCTCTAGGGGAACTACTCAAAGCAATTTCAATTATTTTTCCACAATATTGGTCTCTAAATTGTTCGACTAATTTTTGAAGAAGGATGATGACTTTGATTTAGCATTTTTGCAAACCTAAAGTAATTAATGAAGTAACTATAAATGGAATTTTGGATGAATCTTGACTGAGAGACCAATCATATTCTTTTACAAAGATAATAAGGGAATAATATGATCTTATGGAGAACCCAAATGAAGAGGAAGAGGTAACAAAGATTTAGAAAAACCTTGGTGAGAGAAATCAGTTGAGAGAGTTAATACCAAAATATTTCAAGTTTGCCAATCTATGTTTAAAAGTGATATTGGATTCAATGAAGGATGAGAGATTTTTCAGTACTTTGGGCTTCGTAAAGTCAAAAGTTAGAAACAAATTAAACAAAAAATTGGATAATTGTTTGAGGCTCTATAATTCTAGGTATGAGGTAGATAGTTTCCCTTCTAACAAGGCTCTCAGCATTTGGAGAAACCAATGTCAAAGAAGAGGGATTGCCAATAGTTAAAACTCAAGTGATAGTGATAGTGGTAGTGGCAGTGATGGTGGCATTGGTTCATGTCCTAATATTGGAAACAATGAATAAGATTTTGACTTTGACATGCATATTGATGTTGACAGTGAATCTAAAGAAAACACAATAAAAAATGAAATGTCATATTCAATAAATGAGGAGGATTTTGATGATAGTGATGCTGAGCCGATCCAAGCAGAGTGGCAACTATAGTAGTTTCTCAACTTCAAGTTCTAACTTCTACATGAGTCAAGTAGTAGGATGGTAGCTTTGATCTAAGACTCTATCTACTAATTAATTATGTTTGTGGAAGTTAATTTATAGCTTTCATTCATGATCCTCTTATAGATGCTTAAATTTTTTTTTGAACATGTTGATGTTACAAACTTACATGTTAAGAAGTTCATTGAACTAGTTATTACTTTTAGAGTCTACACATGTTGAGATTTTCATTGATTCTAGTTTCTTTAAGAAATTGAACATAATGCATTTAACAAAATTAGCTCTATTTAAAAAAAAAAAGTATTATAATTTATAATTATAAATTAGCCTGTAACCTAATACATTTAATAATTACAAATAATTACAACCCTTTGCAAATGACTCAATGTCAAATTAAAATGACATTGAATTCTCTTTTGTGGATACAAAGGAGCAACAATAGTTGTAGGTTAGTTTGCAATTGTATATATAATCAGATTATTAGTACATAATACATTGTGTGTACAATCACATTGCCAATTTGCCACATTGTCAATTGTACAATCTTTTCAAGTAGGAGTAAAATTTTTTCCATCTTCTTTGTGTAGTAATAGTATACTAGTGCTTGGCTGTCCAACTATCCTAATATGTTGGCTCTTGATTCCTATAATAATTAACATTAAACAAAGTTGAAATTAAATCTAAAATTTGAAATTAAAGAGCTACAAGTAACAAAACAATTATAGTGCTATCACTTACTAAATTTTCACTTCTTAGGGCTATTAGCTATGACTGCCACTGACAGAAACAGTAACAGTTTGAGAAGATGATCTAGCTCCAATGAATTTCTTTAGGGAGCTCCATTATGCATCATTTGGAAGCTCCATTTCTTTTAGGTTGTAGCTAAATAGTTGTAACCTCATCAACAATGAATACTTAAGAGAGATAGTTTTACATGAATCGAGGAATTTATCTATAACTTCATTCATTATTGATAGTGGTTTGATGCAACTTGCAATTATTTTTGGAGTGGTTTCTTTAGGTAACTTACCTAAATTAGGATTCATGGTGTTCTGCAACTTTTTCATGTAATCTTCTTTTCCAATGTAATCTTCTTTTCCTATGAATCTGCCCTCTAAGTTAGTTGGATTTGGTAATCCAACATTTAGCAAGTTCAGTATGCTATGATTCATCTTCATCAAGTATTTGGAAAAAAATTTGATAGCTTCATCTATTTCCATTACTTGTTCACAATTGTGACAGATAGGAAAGGACATTACAAAGGCATCCAAGCAATTGTTTATTCCATGGTTTGGCAAATCCTTCTCACTGGATCTTCATACTTAAAATTTGTTTGGCATGATTTTTTAAGGAATTTCTATTTAAATCAAGCCTTAGCATTATTTTTTTTAATTTTCAAAGAGAAGTCTAAGATTGCTATTTAAATCAAGCCATTGAAACAAACTATCACCATTCTTCATTATTTTTTCCTAATTTTCTTGTTTAATAAGCTTAACCATGTTTATTATAGTATCCTTCACATTATGGTCTTCGAAAGATGTCATTCTATTTTGTGCAATTACATTATCCATCTTTTTCTTCATTTTAGACATCTCTTTTTCACTATTTTTTTGTATTTCCTCTAGTTTCCCTTGCCAATTAGTTTCTTTCTTCCTCTCATCCTCCAATTTCTTCTTAAAATCTTGGATTGTATTTGCAGTACTTACCTCTTTTTTCTTCTCATCCTCAAGTTCCCTTTTCAAATCATGGATTGTCTTTGCAGTGGACTCCTCCTTTTTCTTCATATTGTCCAATTCCTTCTTCAAATGATGGAGTGTTTGAGTAGACTCCTTTTTCTTCATGTTCTTTAATTCCTTCTTCGAATCCAGGATTTTCTTTATAGCTGACTCCTCTTTTTTCTTTGCATTCTCCAATTCTCTCCTCATATGGTGGATTGTGTTACTACTTGTAGTAGCACTAGACTTCATTTTCTTTGCATTCTCCAATTCCTTCTTCAAATCAAGGATTATTTTTGTAGTTGACTCCTCTTTGTTATTAAAATTCTCTAGTTGCTTCTTCAAATTGTGGATTGTGTTTGCACTAGACTGGACTCTTTTTTCTTCTCATTCCCCAATTCCTTCTACAAATTATAAAATTATCCTTGCCTTAGACTCCTTTTTTTTCTTTTCAATCTTCAAATTATTATTTTCCTTGACAATAGAGTCCAGGTTAGTTTTCAATTTATTATTGACCTGTGCACTACTCTCTATAGACTTGAACAACTATGCAATAGAGACTTTTTCATGTTGAATTCTTTTTTGGCACTCATCCAATACTTTAGTCAAATTTTGCACTTGTTCATTCATCTTTTCTTGTTGGACAATTGCCTCTATAGGAGAAGAATTCTTTATCCTATTTTGCAATTCTTTGAACCTATTGTCTGCTGCTTTCTCCTTGGCCTTCACATTATCAAGGTCTACTTGTAACTTTTCTATTTTTTTTGTAAGCCTTTTGTTTTCCCTCTCCACTTTCAAAAGTGTAGAGTAGATCATTTTGTTGCTCTCTTTTGATATATTGATTTTGTCAATATTTTTACTTTTGACAAATCCATTTGAAGATTGACAACTTGTACATTGTTATGATTTATTACATTTTCTAGTGGATTATTATCTCTACCCAAGGGCATAACAACCATGAAGTTCATCGTTTTGTTGTTTGGATCATATGTAGGAAATATTCTATTAGTAGATCCCTAACATTCAGCAACTACATCACTTTTCAAAGTCTTCATAATTTTCTTATTTCTTTCACTTGTCTGTTCAAACTTTGATGCAAACTCATTCAAACTAAAATTTGGGTTTGCTAACACAATTGAGTGTTTGAAAGGTGAATTATCAATTGTATTTTTGTATGATCCTCCAAATCTAGTTAAACTTACTCCACCTACAATTATATTTTGAGGATTACCAACATAATGAAAATGGCCCATTCCAAATTCTGGCATTTTAGGACTATTTTTAGGGTTTTGTATGGAAGCTACTAGTGCATACATTGGTGAAGTAACTCCTGACATTTCTTGCAGTGTAATTGTCATAACATTTTTTTTTTGCACAAGGTTCATCCTTGCTAGTGCTAGTGCCAGTGAGATCAACTACAACTAGATTTGAAGAACTAACAAATAATATGTTGGAATAACCTTTAGAACCAGAAGTATAATATTTTTTTTGCCCTTTATAGATGAATTATCTTTAATCCCATAAAAGAGTTAAATGATTGGTTTACTTCCTCTTTTGGGTGGGTCTAGTACTAGAACTGGATTCCAAATCCCTTCACCACTTGCACCAATGGGCCTTATACCTACATAACTCATTTTTTGTATCATAGTTTCCCCTTTACCATACATTTTTTTAGTAGAATCACTCTTTTGAAGATTAACAATATGTTTGCTCCCAGTTGACTCAGAATCCTAAATACCTTGAATATCAGCATCAGACTCAAGGTCATTCTATCTTTTAGTATCACTATCACTTCAATTGCCAAAATCATATAGTATAGTTGGATGCTCTTTATTCCAATAATCATTGAAAAGTTCATCCTCCTCAATTTCCTCAAAACCTATTGATGTCATTGGTTCACCCAAATTTTGCCTCATTTTCCAAAAATTAGTCATCTTGATTTGACACCACAATTTAGTTATGCATGCCTCTTTAATTTCTTTCAGCATAGACCTCTTAGAAGGCTGAAATGTTTTCTTCTAGAAATTTAAGTATGACAGAGGCTCTAATTTGTGTGACTCTGATATGTTCAATGTCATAATTTGGGATGATAGTTCTTACTTTGAAATATTATTCTTTGTTGCATGTTTTTGCATCTCTTTCTTAACCTCATCCCATGAATCCTTGTTTTTTAACTTTTCTTATCAATGGTATTTCCTGATGTTGATATTTTCTTGCAGAGTTCCCATTTGCAATAAGTCTTGTTTTTATTATGTTTAGTGGATCATAATTCTAGTGACTGACAAAATCAAAGCCAAAGAAAATTACCAATTCATTTTCCACTTTGAAAGCCTTCTTGTCAAATGTGAGGCCTCCAATTGTAGAAGGCAAGGAAGGAAATATCATTTTCTTTTGTTGTCTAGTAAAAAGTTCATCTGTGCTCTCTATCTACCATACATATTCTAGAGAAAAAACCCTTTTTGTAACATGCATTAAAAGTTTGTAGGATTCAACTACTTGACTGTAAAACCTTAAGATAGTGTACTCTTCCATGAAGAACTAGTCAACCAATTGAATTTGACTTCTCAGTTGAATGCAATCTTTATAAGACACAAGCAATCTAGGCATTGTAGTGCCTGTAATTTTTTGTTAAATAGGTGCCAAAAAGAAGTCTACAAAATACTTGTATTTTTTTATTGTTAATAGTCATCCTCATCTTATGTTTCCACTCATATATTAGACTTGGAGTCTCTAATTTCTTTTGGGTTTTCTTATCAAACTTATAAACCTCAATATCAAGCCTTTTGTTCTCTATCTCAAATATTGGGCGATGCTTTGCTATAAGAAGGTAGCACAAGTAACTTGTGAACCTAAATGCTTCGTCTTGCCTATAGTTGTACTTTGTTTAATCATTAGTAATTGTTGTTGCATAGATTCAACAATGTGTTGAACAAAATTATATCTTACATCTACCTTCTCAACTAAATGACCTCAATAATGGATATTATAAATCATTTCAAGAACACTAGCCCCCACTTGCTTGTTACTATCTAATCCCAAACAAAATGATAACAAGGAAATAGTATTCTGAACCCATGGCACAAAAATATCATATTGATAAGAAGGCTTCTAGTCTATGTCCAGTGTAACACTAGTAGAGGACTCTAAGTTTATTAAACCCTTAATATATGAATCTTGAAAAACTCTTTCCATTTTTTCATAAGCCTATGCTAGTTTATCCAAGTCAATGCAGTTGTTAAAGCTTTTTGGTTTAAACCCTAGCCCTAGGTCTAACAAAGTGAAAATTTTACTCTTAGTTATGGATACAATTTCCTCTTCAGTGTTTTGGTTTACAATTACCTTTCTATTTTTATCATAATTTTGAGCGCATAGCATTACAATTTTAGGGCAAGGGAATACTTCGGGTAAAGTGAGGTTTGCTAATTCAATAACCAAAGTAGCTAGTTTATTTGCATGTTCACAAATATTGTTGTTATATTTGTAATAAATTCTCCCCTTCTATGGATCTTTTCACTTATCAAACAATGAATGTCTAATTCCCATGATTCCAAAATCTCTATGGATAACAGGATAAAAAATACCATGACATTCATCGATAAAACTTGGGGTTTGTAGTAGTTGCCTAAGTTCTTTAATGTATTTATTTTCCCTAATGCTTGCACTCATATGAGAGGTTTTTGATTTTTTTTTTCCCCATGCCTACTACTAGTTATTACAAAAAATTCTTCTTCAAGTCCTATTTCAAAAAATATAAAGTTTAAATCTAAGACAATTAAAATCAAGATTTCTATTGCTACAAATTGCAATGATTTTTTTTTTTTTTAATAAAAATTTTAAATACCCAAAATCGAGACTCAATAATTGGTGTTGTCCTCTAATACTCAAGTTTCACACTTTCAAAATTCAATCTTTAGAACACAAAATAGAATTCTGTCAATCTTTGAAAAGTTGAAATTTGAAAACCCTATCATATTAGACACTTGACTTGCAAAACTTTCAACTTCATACTCTAAAAACATAGAAGGTTAATAGTTAAAAGCTAAAATGAAAGTATTAAGTAATTAATGGTTTTAGGTACTTTACTATTAGTATGTACAATGTACATGTAAACAACATAAAGACTCAATAATGTAGTTTTGTACATAACTATAATAATAAAAAGTAAAAATTTATTACATTAATGTACATTTGAATTTTGAAATTTGTTCAATGTTCATTTTAAATAAGTAAATAAATAAAAATTGAACTTAATTATCAATATGCTTTTTGGGTTAATTTGTGGAATGCTATCATTGTTGTCAAGAGTCATGTGGAATTGTGACACTTGTCAAGGACACATGTCATAATTCCAAATGTTTCTTGACAATAGTGATGGCAGACCCAAAATTTACCCAAAATTCATCCCAGGTCATTGCTGTTGGCGTTGATCTACCTTTTACTTAACAATCGTGGCATCACCAAGTCGAGATTAAGTAATAATTTTTTTTAAAGACTAAACATAATTATTAATAATATTAACTGAGTCCTTACACTTAATTGAGCTTTGCAATGACTGGACATGTGTCACAATTTTGGATGAATCTAGGCACATGGGAAAACATTCCCCAAATTGTCCCAAAATTCATCTCAGGTCATTAATCTTTCTTTTACTCAACAGTTTGGATTTCGGGTAGAATCTTCGAGTACGTGTGTCCTGATTTCAGGTTAATTTAATTATTTATGTAAAATATTATATATATAATATAATTTATAATTATTATAATAATAATTATAATATAATATAAATAAAATATTTTCTTTTCTATTATAAACCTTTTAATGTAAAGATGATATGAAAAATTCAATGAAGATATAATAAATTTTATAAAATAAAATTGGTGCAAGATATGAAACAAGTGCCACGTAGTGGCTTAGTAATTGCCTTTAATTTTTATATAAATCTAATTTAAATTTAATAAATTTATTATGATATATAAAATATTTTAATTAATAAAAATGTTATATAAATATTTTTTTTGTAATGATGTTAATTTAAATTTAAATTTAAATTTTATTCATAGATATAATCATTGATATATATATGTTCTATTACATATATATCATATGGTTATAATTATATTATATTATATTATACTATAAATAATTATATTATATGTTCTGTTATATAATAAATAATTATAATATAAAATAATAATATTTTTATAATAATAAATCTTAAATGATTATATAATATAAATTATATTATATTATAATTTATAAAAAAAATATAATATTAATATATAAACTATAAATCAATGCACTTACATTAAAAAATAAAAATATTAAAGTTAATGAATCACATTGAAAATAAAATATTTAGCTCTTATATCAAACCAGTATAAGAGCTAAATGAAATATATCAAATCTGGCCAATATAAGAGCTAAATGAATTCATCCAATCATAACTTAGAAAAATATTTTATAAAAAATTTTAAGTTAAAAGTTTTGCATCTATGCTATGCAATATATTAGTTTGATAAAAGAAATTACAATGATTTATTCGTTCTTAAAAACATGAAACAAATTTAATCACTAGTTAAACTCTAAAATCCAAAATGTATCACAATAGTACTTAGCCCTAAGCCTACCGGCAAGTATTAATAATAAATTATAATGACAATAGTTTAATTCAAATAAAATATTTAAAATTTAAAAATATAATTACAAGTGCTATATTTTTATTCATATTTATTATTTAGTTTCAAAATCAAAATGTAATATAGTTAGATTATCTATAAATTATTAACATATATTGATAATTATGATAATTATTTATAAACATAATTATTAATAATGTTAACCTAGTCCTGACACCTAATTGAGCTTTGTAATGACTGAACATGTGTCATGATTTCTGATGAATCCAGGCACATGGGAAAATATTCCCTAAATCAGCCCAAAATTCATCTTGAGCCATCAATCTTTCTTTTACTCAACAGTCAGGATTTTAGGTAGAATTTTTGAGTACATGTGTCTTGATTTCAAGTAGAGATAGAATTTAATTTTAATCATTTAAAATTTGGCCCAAAATAGAGCCGTGGTCATTGAAAAGAATTTAAATAGCATATTAATTAATATAGGGAAAAATATTGAAATAAATATTATTAAAGAAGTTGTTATTAATTATAATTGTTATATTTTTAAGTTTACCATGTCAAAATCATGATGTTAATTTAATTATTTACATAAAATATTATATATATAATTTATAATAATTATTATAATTATTATGATATAATATAAATAAAGGATTTTCTTTTTTAATTATAGAAATGATTTTCTTTTCTATCATAAACTTTTTATTGTAAAGATGATATGAAAAAATCAATGAAGATATATTAAATTTTATAAAATAAATTGGTGTAAGATGTGAAATAATAATGACAATAGTTTAATGTAAATAAAATAATTAAAATTTAAAAATATAATTACAAATGCTATATTTTTAATCATATTTATTGTTTAGTTTCAAAATAAAAATATAATATAGTTTAATTATCTATAAATTATTAACATATATTGAAAATTGTGATAATTGTTTATAAACTATTCTTCATCATTTAAAATATTTCATAATAAAAAAAAGTTAGGTGACAAGATAGGTATAAAATAAAAAATTGACACATAAATTATAAAAAAATTATTTAACTTTGTTAAGGTTATAATCTTTAGTTTTCCTTGCAATCCACTCTTATCACTCCATTTGTTTTAACCAATTAGATTAAAGAAAAATCGTTTTAGAAATTAAAAAACTTTTAATTAGATTATTTTCAATTGAATAATTTTTTACTATAAATCATTAATCAAATATATTATATGAAACCATAAAGGGATTGTTGAAAACCCCTTTTCTGTTTTTGAGTTCTAACTTTATAACTATTAATAGTTAATTATTTTAAAAAAAGTTGCAAACTAACATTTCAACAGTGCACTGAGAATTGAGATAGCAAAAACAAAATTGTAGACTAATAGGAAGTTGGAATAATGATTTGAGAAGCCAAAAACTACTATTTTCATTGATAATATTTTAGAATGTACAAAGCATAGATATTCAAAATAGCTGATTAAATCAGCCTGGTTTTACTATTTTGTAATTTACAGTAAAGGGCAAGGCTCAATCCAAAGAAAAAATAGATATCTTAAAAACATTCTTTTGTCCTAGGGCAATGCCACAATGGTTAAGGAAATAGGATTTAGGAAACAAGGAACAGGGAACCAAGGAATAGGGAGGCTAGAAGCATCAGCAGGCTGAGGGTGTCGAGGGCTTGAAGCCTTAATCAAAAAGGCCTTTAAGTCCCTCCATGAGGAATCTGTTAGAGAAGATGATGTTCTTGAACTCATCCACCCATGTGAAGTCAGTCTCACTGACGTTGTCCAACAACAACCACTTCCATAGAAAATATCTTTCGAGTTATGCCCACTTCTGATGGTGAGTTAATTACCATTTATTCATGTCGAGTAGGAAAGGATGCTTCTGTATAATGGTCCCTATGCCTTGCTCCCAACACTTGTCTACTATGTCTACAAAAGGGATGCCAATGCTCAGCCCCAGTACCTGCTTGACCAATACAAGAATTCTGACATCATCTTCTAAAAATGTTTCCTTAAAAATGTTATGAAAAAGCATAAGAATGTGTATTTGACTACCTCCAAGTTTGAAAGGAGACACAAGGAAGCAAGAGGTAATATCTGTGGACACACAATACCTCTTATCATTTCTTAAGAATTCATGGCCGAGGACCATGAATATAGCTTGGTGAATAAAAAGACTTTGGGCATCTGACTTGGTGAATAAAAAGGATGTCATTAGGAATCCTACCCAAAAAGGACTTTTGCAAAGCCATTATAGTGCATTTCAAGCGAATTGGTGTATCCATGACTAAGATTCAAGAAACTCAGCAAACTGAATTTAGATTGAAGAATTTGAGAAATGATAATGACAGAAGAATTGAAGAGGCTATTTAATGGAAATTGCATTAAATTCTTCAGTGTTCATGATCTTTCATATCTTATTTTTTCGTATTCCTATTAATTTTCAAGTGTGTGAAACACCAAAATGTGCTAGCATTAATTTTAGATAGTTAAAGTGCCTAACATTGAGTAAATTTTAGTTAGAGATTACTATACAAAACTTTTCACATGTCTCCATTCTAGAGAATTTCATGCAACTCCAGGTCTTTTCAAGTGAGTGGCCCCAAAATGAATCAATAAAACTATTCTATTTACTATGAAAAACTTTTTGTCGTTTATCTCTAGTTAATCAAGGATCAATAAAACTATTGTATTTACTATTAACAATATGAAAGTGATGGTAGCTGACTTGGTAACAGTGACACTAATGTAATGACATTATGATATTATTAATCATAGACCTAAGAGAGTACATAAGTTGAAAATTGAAGTGACTACTCAGTAGTCACTATAGTCACTAGCCAATACATGTGCAAATTCGCTTTAAGATTAAACAATTTTCTAGTTTACCACTAAAGATTAGCCAAGACTATTATTATTTATTTTCCTACAAAACAAGTAATTCGCCTCTAACATTATTAATTCATTTTTGGCAAAGTAAAAAATAGCCATCATTTATATATATGTTAGCAAGAACAAACAATAATTTGTGACATTTAAAATGATTTTTGCTATGGAAAGAAAAAAATAGTCAACATATAATATTTTATTTCCCTATATGGAACAAAAAAATTACCCTCGACATTAAAATTTTCCTTCTCACAAATTTTTTGATTCACTAGCATTTTAGGCATTTTTTTGGGAGGGGTTTCTTAAAGTTATGACTAGAGGACATAAAGATTTGATAGATATTGTAGTGAAAACATCAGAAACAAGGTATATATAGCATCATCTTGTGAAATCTATGGAAGACATCATTGTTAAATATGATAGGACTATTAGGAATTCACTTAGTGATGTCATCCAATTCTTGTATGGTGAGGATGGTATTGATGTCATTTGGATTGAATCACAAAAACTTGATTCTCTGAAGATGAAAAAGAAAGAGTTTGAGAATATTTATAGATATGAAATTGATCAAGAAAACTAGAATCCTGGCTACATGTTACCAAAACATGTAGATAATTTGAAAACCATCAATGAGTTCCAAAAAAATTTTGATGTAGAATTATAGAAACTAGAGTCAGATAGATGATAGTTAGGCACAAAGATTGCTCCTAGTGGTGAGAACTCATGGCTAATGCTTGTAAAATTGAAAAGGCTCATCTAGAATGCCTAGAAGACATTCAAAATTTATCCAAGGAAATGACTGTAGAAGAAATTGACAAGCCTCAACAAAGGGTCAAGGTCATTCCAGGAAATGATCACATCAGTATTGAGGCCCAGAAGAATGCTACCTTTTTCTTCAATATTTTACTATGCAATACATTTGTAAGTAAACATGTATTGAAGAGTACTACCTTACGGAGAAGCATTTGAATGGGTAGTTGGTGAGATTGAATCATGTTTCCTTCAGTCTTTAGTAGCCCCATAGGAGATGATTGGATGTCTAGTAGCACAATCTATTAGTGAACCAGCTACTCAAATGACATTGAATACTTTCCCTTATGATGGTGTTAGTGCCAAAAAATTTACTTTGGGTGTTCCATGGCTTAGAGAAATAATAAATGTGGCAAAGAAAATAAAAACACCATCACTTTTAGTGTATATAAAGCCAAAGGTTAACAAGACAAAGAAAGAGAAAAGAATGTCTAATGTGCTTTAGAGTATACAACCTTATGGAGTGTTATAGAGGCTATTGAAGTGTGGTATGATATAAATCCAAGGAGCACTGTCATAGAGGAGGATGTTAATTTTTTGAAATCTTATTATGGAATTCCAAATGAGGATACTGCACATAAAAAAATATCTCTATGGCTATTGTGTATCAAATTGAATAGAGAGATGATGGTTGATAAGAAGCTAAGTATGGAAAAAATTGCAGAAAAAGTAAATCTCAAGTTTGATGCTGATTTGGCATGCATTTTTAGTGATGATAATGCAAAACAACTTATTCTATGCATACGTCTTATGAATGAAGAGGCTCCTAAAGGTGAAGTACAAGATTAGAATTCTGAAGCTGATGTTTTCCTAAAGAAAATTGAGCATAATATGCTCACAAAAATGGCTCTCCAAGGCATTCCCGTTATTAATAAAGTATTTATAAAATTTGGAAAAATTAACAAGTTTGATGAGAACAAAGGAGTTAAGCCTAAGATAGAATGAATGTTGGATACAGAAGGGGTGAACATGTTAGCTATTATGTGTCATGAAGATTGTGATGCTACAAGGACAACAAGTAATCACTTGATTGAAGTAATTGAGGTGCTTGGAACTAAGGCTCTAAGGAAATCTCTTCTAGATGAGCTTTGTGTTGTGATTTCTTTTGATGGGTCATATGTGAACTATAGGCATTTAGCCATTTTGTGTAACACAGTGACATATCGGGGCCATCCAATGGCCATTACTAGACATGATATAAATCATAATGATACATGGCCAAGGATGTGATGTTCATTTGATGAAATAATTGATATTCATTTGGATGGTGTTGTTTTTGCTAAAGCAAACCCTTTGAGGGGTGTTACAGATAACGTCATGCCTGTCTACTTGGCTCTAATTGGTACAAGTGATTTTGCTCTATATTTGAATGACTAGATGCCACAACAAGAAATTAAACTCCAACTACCTAACTATATGGAAGGAATGTTAGAATTTGGCATAACACAATCTTGGCCCCCTATAATGGGAACACCAGACCATGATGCAATGATGTCACCTAGCTATTTGCTGAGCCCAAGTTTCTACAGCTCACCAATTATAGATGCCCAATTTTCTCCCTATGTTGGTGGGATGGCCTTCTCACCATCCTCATCTCTTTGCTATAGCCCTTCATCCCCAAGTTATAGCTCCTCATCTCCTAGATATAGTACCACATCTTTTGGATATAGCCCCATATCATTCCAGGCTATAGTCCCACATCTATAGGATATAATCCTTCATCACCATCCTATAGTCCAAGTTCTCCTAGATACAAGCCTCTACCTCCACCATATTCCCCCACTAGTCCTTCTTATTCTCCCACTATTAAATTTGACATGAATACATGATTGTGAATTACAATCCTATCATTTTGAAATACAACAATGATTATGACAATTAGAAAAGTTGTATTGGTTGTTCTTTAATCTAGTTACTAAATAGAATAAAATTAAATGTTTAATTTTTTGTTATACTGGTTGGCTTCTCTTGTTTCCATATGTTATATAATTCTATAAATTTTTAGAAGGGCTTTAGTATTTAATTCCAAGGATACATCATCTTCATTGAAGTGATTCATTAATCTATTAACCAAATGCCTCCCATTTTTCAAATATGAGGGTGAAAGTGGTGGAGTAGCCCTCATAACTATGTCTTCTACTATACATAACAATCTGCCAACTATGGTTGATGCAACACTACACCAAATTCACCAATTTTACTTTCTTATATGATAGAATCAACACATATGGCTTCAATGTGGTAACTTCTATTTACTTCTAATTCTATAATACTTTAAAGCATCTAAGTGCATGTCTCTAATAGTAGGCTCCTAAGGCTACATTGCACTAGATAACTTTTTTTAGTGTTTCACATGACACTTCCTCACATATTCTTTTCAAATATGTTTGTCTATCTTTATAGATCTTTAATACTCATTAGACTTATGAAGTAGGATTCAATGCACAACACTTTTAACTATTGGGGTCATGAAGTATTCTTTTACAATACTGTTAATATATCAAGTCTCAATTAGTTATGTGCAATGTACCTTTTTTAAGAGTCAATCTATAATTGTCAATTCATACATGTTTTATCTACAGTATGCATACATATTGAAACTAGGGTGATGTATACAACTCTTATGTGGTTCTCTTAGAGTTGGATATAAGAAGAAGGCATGTTGGGAAATTTGGTGATGGAGTGGATATTGTTCAATGGGTGAGAAAGATGACAGAATCTAAAACTGAAGGAGTTCCCAAGATCTTAGATGCAAGGCTCTATATTTTTCCATTGCATGAGGTGATGCATGTTTTTATGTGGCAATGCTTTGTGTTGAAGAGTATAGTATGGAGAGACCAACAATGAGAGAAGTTGTTTAAATTATATCTAAACCTCCAAAGATAAATCCCACTAATTTCAATGCCAATGAAGTTGTGAAGGGCACTTCACCAATTCAAGACATTAAGGAATCCAAGGTGATGAGAGATTATTGTAAGCATGAATTCTAATAATATTCCTATGGTGGACTATTGTAGATATTTCAATATGATGATATGTTACATTCATGACTGAGTTTGTCATTGATATCAACATAGCAGTTTTCTATGGTATCTCATAGAAGAATAGCAAAAAGATCAAGTTGGTACACATGGCTAGTTGAGAATTCTAACTATCTGAGGTTATGGGAGATACTTCTAAGTATCTAGTATATGCAATTAATGTTGGAAGAAGAAATGGTTAGTCTAGAAGAAGTTATGTAAGTTTTGGTGATGTATGTTCTGAGATAGAGTTTACAGAGGCATATTTTGGTAAACTTGCTATATCTCTTAGTAGAGTTGTTATTCTAAAAATTAGGGTTAAGGATATGAAGAAGACATGTTGGTGATGACATGGCTAAGTTCTCTCATCATAATATTCTATGTACAAAAAGTTATTCAAGTTGCAAGGCGACAGATTAATGTTATCACTAAGTGTAACATGTTCTTAATGTGGTCCTATAATGGCTAAATGAGAAAGTCTAACATTTAACTCAAGGAATTATTTTATGGAATTAGTATAAAGGAAAGACATTTTCCTTTATCATGGAATATGGTATTGTATTGATGTGAAGTGATTGTAAGCAACAGAGAGAGTGGAATGTGAAGTTGAGTAGAGCAAAGCGAAAGTGAACAAAACTTCATTGCCAAGGTTTTTCTGAGTGATTTGTGGTTTGATATTTGGATCAAAGGTTTGTGACTTGGTCTACAAGGCCTGATAATGATTGGTTTAGTTGATGGAACAAAAGAAAGAAGAACATAATAGTAAACTATAGGTTTGAGCAATGAGCTCTTCTTGTAGTTGAAATTTCATGTTTGGGCAGTGGGCTCATCTTGCATTCTGTCATATTCCCATTTTAAGATACAATTTTAATAATTATTAGATAATATAATGTTATTAAATAAATAATAAAGTTATATTAAAACTAATACTAAAATATAAAATAAGAAAATAATATCTATTTAATCTATATTATTAAAAAAATAATGTTTAGTATGATATTTTAAATAATCAAAAAATAATAAAATTTTAATGAGTAAAAAAATAAATAAATTTAAATAAAGAGGCAATATTGTAGAAAGTATTTTAACTTTCTAAATAGAATTTAATAATAAATAAAATAAGCATAAATAAGTAAGTAAATAAATAATATAACATAGAATAATATAAATTAACTAAATCTAATAAAAAGTCAAGAGATGTTTAACAAATAGAGATGACTCTTTAAAATTAAGACATAAAAGGGAGGAGAGTATATTTTAGAGAGTAGAAAAAAGGAAGAGAAGAAGAGGGGAGTTCAAAGAGGGAAAATGCAAGAGGAAAGTAATATGAAGAAAATAAGGAAGTGACTTTCTAAAGAGGTATCAATGGTATTGAAAGGATAGGAAACTTTGAAAGGGTCATAATTATGAATAGTTGTGACTCTTCAAAAATATTTTGATTATAAATATTTGGACTTTTTCAAAGGATTTTAGTTATGAAGTGTCATGACCTTTTGAAAGGATTATAATAATGAAGTGTTGTGACTTTTAAAAGGATTTGTATTATGAAAGGTTGTGACTCTTGGAAAAAGAGAAACAAAATATTATATTTTGTCCTTTCCTTATAATTAGAAAATGAAGAATTTTGGAAATTAAATATAGAGTTGAGATAATCTAGAAGGAATAATTCATTGAATGGCCAACTAAGTATAGAGCCACATGGACCAAGAAAAGAAGAAGGTAAGAAAGGTATATTTATAAATTATATTTTGTTAATTATATTTATGATTTGGTTATGAAAATGGGCTCTGCAACTTTCCATGTGTTTGAATGATGTCAATCTTGGATTTTGCTTAGTTTGTGTCTTGTGAGTCATGTTTTTTGCCTCATGTCACTTGTACCCTTTGCTTGGTTGCAATAAGTACTTTCTTTGCATTTGTCCTCCATTTGGCTTGGGTTTCATTGTTTCATTATTTTGAACCCCTAGGGTGTGGTGTGAAATTTTCCCTTGGCCTAGTTCGCTCGTGCCATGGGAGAGTTGAATCATGGTGGAGGGAAGGATTGAAATTTGTAGGATGATATGGGTAGAAGTATGCCTAAGATGGGCACTCATAAATCTACAGTCGAGAATTTTGGTGATGGGAAAGGAAAGTTATCTTACAAACAAGTGGTGGCTGAAAGTTCTCCATCCTTCTTGGTAGAAGTGGTGTTTAAGGGTGTTATTCAAAGACAAAATATGGAATCAAAGTTGCAAGGAGGAGAAGGAAGAGAGGTTGCAGCCAATGGAGGTGGATTCCTCGATGGAAGTAGTGCCACCACTGGTGGAAGCAGAGGAGAGAATAGTAAGTATCCTTCTCTTGCCCATAAGGTTCTTTCTCTTTCCCCCAACAAGGACATGGTTTCTACAATTTTGAATGAAAGGTCTAGGTTGAAAAAAATTGCTATTTTCTTTGTTTGTTTGGATAAAGAGGCTTTGCCCGCTAGGAAGTTTTTTGATGATAGGCTAGTGGCAGTATGGGGAAAAAAGCTTGGCATTTATGTGACGTATTGTAGAATGATACAGAAGGGTTTGTTTGTTATTTTTTTGAAAAATCATAGCATGCAAGAAATAGTTTTGAAAAAAAATTATGGAATGTTGGTAGGTCTATGTTTAGGGTCTACCCATGGTCTCCAAACGGTGATTTTGATAAGGTAGTTGCTAGGACTCCACTGAATTGGGTTGAAATTAAGAATTTGAATGTGGAATTTTGGTCATTCATCCCATAAATTCTTAAATTGTTAGGCTTAGTCTTACAAGTTGAGCAATCTAGGTTGGCATTGCCTAACCTTAATGCTAGAGTTCTTTTGGCTCTAGCTCCAGATGTGGATTTTCTTGATAATATTTCATTAGATTTTGAGGGAGAAAGGTTTTTTTTGGGAGATTTCCCTCTTGGGGAATTTAAATACATGTTTTCATTACAGATTTTAATGGGCATACCAAAAATGATTGCTCAGTTCTCCAGCCTTCTTGTAAATAAAAATTTATTGTAGTTAATAACCAAGAAACTTATGGTTTACCAGTCATAGGTATTAAGAATAAAACAAAATCCCCAATAAAGATGAGGGGTCTAATATTCATGTTATGGAGAATGGTAGTTTGTAGATGAGGGATCCCATTACCACCCCAAGTTTACAGCCTCCAATTGTTAATACTATTGATATCCCTATGAGCAATAGTTTTTTGTCATTGGAAAATCCTCTTTTTGAAGAAGAATTTGATGTGGTTCCAACTAATGGTGGTGGCTTCGATATTATTCCTGCACCCATAGCCTCCACCCTGTCAAGAGGTTAGTTTTATTCCCCCTAGCCAGTTAGTAATGTTCAACCTGCTCTGAATGCCCAACAATTAGCCCTCATATCCATTAAAGAGAGGGTAGTTAAAATTTAGCAAGGTAATAAGGAGGTTCTTTTTGTGTCTTTAGCTTTCACTCCCTCACTTGGATCTTTAGCTCTGGTCATTTCTAATTTGAAGGGGTAGTTTATAGAGGTTAGTAGAAAGAAAAGGAAGACTGTAGAGAGAAGCTCTAGCCCTTTAGGGGATAGAGGGAGGAGGAATCTTCTTGATTATTTTAATAAGCTTTTCAAGAGTTCCAAAACTTTGCCTAAATTATCATGGTGCTGCATATTCATAGTTGGAATGTTTAGGGATTAGAAATGCCTAATAGAAAGTATTTAGTTAGCAGGTGGTGCAATAAGTTGAAGGATGAGCATACTATTTTTTATAGGAGATTAATGTGGTCAGATTTCAAGTCTATTCCATGTTGAAGTTCCTTTGGGATAAGGCTATAGGTTTCCACTCCAACCATGAGAGAGGGAAGGGCGAGTGGCTATGCTTATTTACCCAAAATGGGAAATTTATATTGTTAGTCATGGATGCTCCAAGTGTCAAAGGGTAATTTTGGGTTGTTATTAAACAAGGTGAAAGTGTTTTTTGGTGTTTTTAATGTCTATGCTTCAAATAATTATAGAGAAAGAATAGAACTTTGGGAGTGGTGTTGTGTGCACTTGCCAAATATTTCATGGGTAGTCATGGGCGATTTTAACATGGTAGAACATAGAATTGATAAGGTTAAAGGCTTGCCTCATTGTTGGAAAGGTAATGAAATGTATTTTTGGTTTAAATTCAAAAGAAAGTTCAATTTGGTGGATCCCATGGAAAATATGCATGGAAAGTTTTAAGGCATTTGGTTTACCTGGTGTATTAATCAGCTAGGTAAACATAGGGTGTATTGCAGATTGGATAGGGTATATGGGGACAATTCTTGTATTTCTTTCTTGCATCAAAATATTCATGCTCCAATCCAAGTTGTTCCAACTTCTCTCTCTGATCATTCACCTATACATACTTGTTGTAGGATAGAAGTTTTGAGGAATGTTCTAGTTTCTAAGAGGACTCACACTTCTTTCAAGCTTAATTATTCTCTTCTCGAGGATCCTAATAATGTGGGGGCCATAGTCATGGTTATTGAGATTCTTAATATTAGTAACCCTTTTCTTGATCCTATTGATCTCTGGAACTCAAAAGTGGAGACTTGGAAAAATCTTTTGCAAGTTATTGGTAAGAAGTTAGCCATGGACAAGAATCAAGAGGAATCTTTATGGTAGAATAAGTTGATTTGAGTAGAAAAAGTGTTACAAGAAATAGGATAGAGTGAGGAATTGGAATTGCAAATGGCAAGTATTAAACATCATTTGAGTTGCATACAGAGGTACAAGATTCAAGGGTAGAGGATTAGAGCTAGGAGGAATTTGATTGATGAAGTGGATAAAGGATTAGGGTACTTTTTTAACATTATTAAAGTGAAGCACAAAAGAGAAATTATAAGTGATATTCTGGTTGGGGATAGAATTTCAAATGACCTCGAGGAGGTTCATAATGCTTTCTATAGTTGTTATAGTAACTTATTCTCTTCAGAGATGACTCTAGAAAGAAGAATAGTGATGGAAGATTGTTTTAAACTCATTCCTCTTAAAATTTTAGAAGAGAAGTAGATCAATCTTACTAAGGAGATCTCAATGGGGGAAATTGAACTTTCTATTGACTCCTTTCCAAATGGAAAGTCTCTTGGCTTGGATGGCTTCTCGGCTGAGTTCTATAAGATAAATAAAATTTTGATTTGCCTTGAGTTGTTGGTTGTGTATGAAGAAGCTTTTAACAAGAAGTCATTAGGGGCTCCATTAATAAAGGATTTATTAAGCTTTTTGTCGTGCCCAAACTACGAGGCAAGACACACACACACACAATTTTGTTTTTGTTTTTTGGAACAATAATTAATAATAAACGTGCTCTAAGTTTGGAGAGATTGAGATAACATTATAAGTACAGGTTCTCTACATTATGTCTTAAAATTATAACCATGAAGACAATCACATCCATAATATCTAAAAATGAATAAATCAAAATCAAACTATCTTCCACTATTTAAAACTTTACTAACCGAAATTAAATTTACTAATTACATTACGAAATTGGAAACCTTCCAAAATAAATATCCATTTTACTTAATTTTAAAATATTTTAATTAAAATCTAATTTTAACAATTGCTAACCAAGTCTCGATTAAACTAACATGATTACTTATAATTAGGTAGTGAAACCTTACTCATCGGAAAACTACTTACTAACTAGAACTACTAGAAAATATTAACTAAATACAATTTAATCTAAATTTAATTATATAACAACTAACTAAACTAATTTAAAAGCTAAACTAAAATATATATATCTAAAAATTACAACTTTAAGCAATACAACTAACTTAACATAATGAATAGCTATCTAATCCTTCTATCAAATTATGACTAACTTAGAACTTTAGCAAATTAGATTAACATCTCATAAACTAACACAAATCTAACTTAATCTAATTAGAACTATCTTAACCCCTTAACATACTAACAAAAGTTTACAACATTGAATAAAACTCAAACTAAAATAAATTTAAAAAAACTACTAACCTACACCTAACAAGTTAACCCTAACCTACTAACCCCTAACACTTATTGCTAACCTTCTATACTACCCTTTATTTTTCCCCTAAACCCTACTCTCCACCCTACACACCTCTCACCCAAGAAGGGCTTGGGCGAATCCCAAGCGTACCCACGAAACCCAAGGGTCTGCAACACGTAGACCCAAGTGGACCTGTCCCAAGTACATGGGACAACAAGTCCACTAACCAAAAGCTCCCTACAAAATTGATTGGTGAGGAAGGTGGATGAAACACATAGTTTAATCTTTAAACACACCTTCAAGCAACCCAAAACCGGTGCCCATAAAAGGGAAAGCATGGCAGGTGACATCATCACATAGGATGACACTACTCCAACAATGCCTAGAACATAGGTACTCCCACCAGTCGACCCTAAGGATGTCTTCAGCATAAATGCTATGGTTTGATTTAAAATCTCAGCGCTTTCCAAAAAGGAAATCGACCCCTGCACAAGTATAGGGTGATGTCACCTGAGATTGACGTCCTCACCAATACAAAAAGGTTCATCATGACCTTCCTACGAGCTGGCTTCAAGCGGGTGGAGGACTTAATGCATAAAGTTTATATGGTGAGAAAAGACTTTAGTAGCTTAGATACAAATATATATATATATATATATATATATATATATATATATATATATATATATATATATATATATATATATATATATATAAGCATTGTTATTTTTTTTTAAATTATTATTTCATTGAGGAGTCTATTATTTTATTAGCCTATAATAGAATCAACTAAATATGTTTTTGCCATACAAATTCCAGAATCCTGTAGGTGGGTTATTTGATAATTTCTCTACTCTCTCTTGAAACTCAATGTATATTTTTCTTTTGCAATTATATTACCACAATAGGTGTATGCATTCTCTTATGAATTTCTAATTCATTATTTCCATGAACCTCAAATGGCCATGCATTTCAATAATACCACATTACATGAAATAACCATCTACGTATTCATTTAACTATCTAATAAAACTGATGGATCAACACAATGACTAAACTAGTCTTAAGGCATTTGAGAAAATAAGAGAGATCAAAATGATAATGCTCCATTCCTTTTTGAAAGGAGTATCAGAATACACAAAGTTATTTCTCTATCATGTTTCAATTTTAGCTTGGATCTCTTGACATAATTCTTCCTACATGTTCTTGCAAATTTATTTTCAACACAATCAACCATGAACTAAATCATTTCAAACTTGATAAAGACACCATACATTTACATGGTTTAGCAACATCTCTCTCTACCACCCATATGAAATGAGGCATCACCATACATCACAAATTGTATCATGTATAATTGAACATCATTGTTGCATCTTATCTTTGATACACATTCATATGACAACATAGAATACGAAAATTTTAAGAGAAGTAAATTTACTCAATCACTTATTTTATTATCAACCTGATTCAAGGCTCAGCCGGGAAAGAATTAGGAAGAAAACCCGGCTTCGTTGCCATATGTAATAGGGTTTAAAAAAAAGAATTTACAATAGGATTTCAATCCCAATCTTCAATAATTTTATCAAATTTTCTTCATGATCCAAACAAGGAGTTTGTAATGTCTTCTAAATCTTATTTCAAGAACCATGGAAGAAACCAATAACTGATCGGGTGACAACCAAGCAGAACCAAAAGAACATCAAGCATGCATAATCATACATGGTTTACACAATAAGATTCACAGTGAATCAAGACTAGGGAGAGGTGGATTCTTCCAACTGGAGAAGTCAAGCACAACACCAATTCAAATGCCCAATCGGGGCCGATAACCTAGAACTTCCGTTCTTCCATTTAAACTTGCCATACTCATACCAGGTTTGTGCTGACGGGTAGGGGCCCATAACACCCTACCCTTTATCCCTCTTCTCATCCTGAGAAGAGACTCTACACAGGTTGGAGTCCAACTAAACAGACCTCTCCCAAAATTGGTCACTTCTGCCCTCTCCTAGGGTGAGTAATACCAAAACACCCATGCAAGGAACTCAAAATTGAAAACATAAACAAGAAAGGAAAACAACCAAAAGAAACAAGGTTTACAAATCTTCCCAACATACCCACAACCATACAACAGTAAAACAACAACAAGGTAACAAGAACATGAAACAAAACACAAAAAAAAACTGAATAAGGGAGATGGGAGTTTCCTACCTTCTCAAGGAGGTAATGGAAATGAACAAATTTGAGTAGAGTATCCCTCCTTCCTTCAAGCTTCAAGAAATCTTCTCTAAATGTAGAGATTGGGTAACCCCCACCACTAGACCAAGGAAGGCCTCTAAATAAGCCTCCAACTCAACCACCCAAAAGGAGCAATAACTATTTCCACCCACTAGCCACACTAGAAACTCCTAACTCAACCTACACCTTGGTTAAACCCTAAAAGGAGGTGGGGGAAGACAACTCATGACAACCACTTGCAATTTTCGCACAAAGGCAAAAGGGGACTTTTTGAGTGCCCTCAAAAGTCAAAGCTAGGGTCTTAGGGGTTGGAAAAGACCCCTAACCCATACCCATACCCTTAGGTTAGAATAAAAAACATGTTTTAAAGCCTTAGGGAAGAGGTTAGAGTCAAATAAAAATCTAGAGATAAAATAGGTCTATCTAACAACTCTAACTTGAAAACTAGCACTAAATTGAATTAGGGATGACTAACCCTCATTAAGAATCTAATAGAAAATTGACACTAACTTGAAACCAAAGGTTAAAAAATTAACCCTAACCAGCATACCGAAGCACATAACATTTTACGAGTGTCAAGCAACACTGAAAGAACATAAATACGAACAATAGGGTTTCCAAATTTTAGCACATGGAGATCAGTTTTGTTCCTCCGTAGGGTTTCTCGGCTAAATATCTGCACACTCATTGCACACATCAGTAGTCCCAAAAATCACATGTACATATATACGTATCAGAAATTTACATAATTTGAAACATACATAAATCAGGGTTTTCTTGCATCCTACTTATATCCTTAATCATAAAGATTCCAACTCAATGTGTTAATCCCACATTTTACTGATTTCATCAACATACATATACATGAGCATTAAATGAAAATCATCAAATATATCTGGAAATAACATCACACAACATGAAATAATAAAATATGTTCTAAGCATCAGATAATGTCTCGACATCTCGAGTCACGAATAACAAAATAAGAGTAATGTATCACTATGCTATGATGGATTGGGGGCGAGGCCTCACACTTTTGCCTAAAGTGGGGGATAAGCCTCTAGTTTAAAATTGGAGACCCAGAATTTTACTAAATCTATCTTATAAAATTCTTGCTACAATGCTTGCTAGAAGAATTGCTTTATTGCTAAATAAGTTTGTGTCATAGACACAAACTAGTTTTATCCAAGAAAGGTATCTCTTGGAGATTTTGATCACTATTTGGTAGGCTATGAATTGGGCTAAGAATGATGGGCAAGATGTATCTATGATTCTATTAGATTTTGAGAAAGCATATGATACAATTGAGTGGGAATTTGTAATAGGTATGCTAAAAGAATTTGGCTTTCCAAAATCTTACTACAAGTGGATTAATGTTCTCTTTAATGATGCTAGTACTATCATATATGTGAATGGGTGCTCATTAGAACCTATTGTGTTGGAGAGGTTGATTAGGAAAGGCTACTTGATTGCCCTTTTATATTTTTTTATCGTACATATACTTTGTTTTACATTCTAAGGGCAAAGGAGTTGGGTCCTCCATTGAAAGGCATCTCCTTCCCTAATGGGGAGGTGTTTCTTAATGCTTAGTTTATAGAATACACTTCTTTGTTTCCAGGGCTTTCAGAGGAGAATTTTGAGAATGCCTATAAAAGGATCAACTTATTTTGTATGGCCTCTGGGTCCAAGATTTCACCTTCTAAATCCAATGTGTTGGGTTGGTTTGTTGATCATCTAGATTAGTTGGTCAGTAAGGGTTGGCACTAGTCTAGACCTAATCAGATTGTTAGGTACTTGGGTATCCCCTTCTCAATTGAGCCAAATGTTAATAAGATGTGGGATTGGGTCTATGGAAAAATTAATAAAAAGCACTTGAAATGGTTGACCCATTCCCTATCTTTTTCTAGCAGATTGCAAGTGGTGCAAAAAGTTCTTTCCTCTCATCATTTTTATTTTGCTTCGGCCTGGATGTTTCTTAACTCTCATGTGAACATGCTAGAAATAATTTTGTGAGACTTTATTTGGTCAAATGGTAAAGGGAACAAGAATAGGCATTGTGTTAAGTGGGAATGGTGTTGTCAAGTAAGAAGTTAGGGAGGTTTGGGGTTGAAGGATATTAAAGCCCAAGGTTTGGTTCTTGTCTCCAAATGGGTGTTAAAAGAATTATGGGGAGATGAGCCATGGAAATATCTTATTAGGAATAACCTTTTGAAATTTATTATTAGGAAAGGGAAGAATTGGAAGGATGTACTAGTGATTGACATTGTTTTAGGGGAATTTAAGATGAGACTATTTGGGTCAAAAAAAATTCAAACCATTTGGAAGGCTTGGATTCAGGTGAGGAAGTATGTACAAGGTAGAGAAGCTATAGGAGGACCTCCTTATTTCCTTGTGAGGGATAGATCCATTTGGTGGGGGCTTTTGTATAATAATAAAGCTTTGGCCCTTACTCAAAGGTATTCTACCAAAGCTTAGAATTTGAAGGGAATTTCATTAATTCAAGATATCTTGATAGGTGGGAGGTTAAAAGTGTGGGAGAAGATAAAAGGTAGATTTAATATTCCTGATTCATAGAAAAAGACTCACTTTGATTAAGAAAGTGATCAAATTTAATAGCCCTTGTGATATTATTAACTCAAAGGTCTTTCTTGATAAAGCTAAGTGGGTTGATGGTGTCTTGTTGAAAGACACTACTACCAAAGGGCTATATTTGTGTATGAAGAATGATTCTTCTCTCATTGCTAGAGCGATCTAGTGCTGGGGGAAAATTAATCCATTCTCTAATCGGTCTTTCTTTTTTTCTTTTTTTTGGAAGGGTAAAGCTAAGCCTAAAAAGCTTTGTTTTAGATGGTTGCTATTGTTAAAAAAGTTAGTTGTGGGTCAAATTCTTTCTTCTATTGGTTTATCCATAGTTTCTTGCAGTTTATGTAATGTGACTGAATCTTTTGAGAATTTATTTTTTGATTGTGATTATGCCCAAAAGTTGTGGTCTATTTTGCTTGGTTCATATATTGTATGGAATTATGTTCGTAGTGTCTCTTGGAGAGAAATTCTTGCTAGCTATGTAGAGAAATTTGATTCTAAACTAAACACCTTTTGGTTTTCTCTTTCTACTAAGATTTTATGGACTTTATGGAAGGACAAGAACAAATAAATCTTTCAAGAAGAGAGAAGGGTACTTACTAAGTTTGAATTTAAACTCACCCATTTTCATATTATGTCTCAGGTTGCTTTGGTGCTTCATATTTCCAAGAGTGATTTCATGTTACTTACGTGAGAAGGCAGCTTGCTAATCAATAAGGATAATGTGCATTCAACAAACTATATTTCTAATTACTAGAGTTTCCTAGCTCCTTCAGAGGTAGCAGAGTTTAAAAATGTATGTAATGTGTAGTGCCTACCCTCATTCACATCTTTTCTGGATATATTATTGCTATTATTATCAGACTATGGTGGACTAGTCTTATGTTGATGAATTAGTGGTATGGTTTTGAGACTATCAGACATTATTTTATGGATTCAAAGGTTATGTGATGAGATCATTTAGACTTTACATTTCATGCATACATGATGATCATTATATTATTTTCAGCCATTGTTGATGATTAGTTGATGGTTATTATCTCATGTGTTTTATTATGGATACTTTCCCCATACTTGCATGTGTATGGTGTGTGTGTTTTCTTATTATATGGCATTTCTGATGTGGTTAAGGAAGGGAGTCATAGTCACCTGCTTAGTCAAGATCTACATGATGTACACTTCCTGCCGTTGTCTATTTAGCTTAGCATTATATATATTGTATGTACATGCATGGTTTTTCTGCAGGTTGCAGGTACTGGGTATCGACTTCCCTGAATATCCAGGATGAGTGTACCCTATTATACTATCTCAATGATAAGAGAAGGGAGATAAATTCTCAAGTCCAAATCCCAAACCCTTAAGCCAATTGTCCTAGTGAGGTAGGACAAGTATCTGGATATTTTACCCACCGAATGTGTCGGATGACATGATTCGTGATTTTTAACCCCTAGATTGATTTTGTGTGATTTGCTCTATGATGGATTTTCATATTTTATCTTGGAGGTCTATGGTGAATTTTTTGTTAATTAAGTCTTAATAAATAGATTTAATTAATAAATTAATTATTTGAGAAAATTAATGTAAAATATCATGTTATTTGATATTTTCATTATAATTAATTAAATGAGAATTATTTGAAGAAAAAGAATTAAATAAAAGAAAATTAGAAATTAAAATTAATAATAATTATAAAATAATAATAAAGTAACAAATAAATAATAATAATAAAAGTTATAAAAATTAAAACAAAAGTTATGAAAATTAAGATAAAAGTTATGAAGATTAAAATGGAAGTTATAAATATTTAAATGGAAATTATATAAAAAGTGAATTGGAGTTATAAGCTTGCATGGGAGTTAATGCACTTTTCTATTTCTCAAGTGTCAACAACACGGGGCTTAGCGCATCAATTAAGCACATGGTGTCTACAACCCTATGGCTCATCTTGAAGGTTGGAAAAGACCCATGCTTAGTTGGTGACACCTTCCAGCTGTTTCTAGAAGCATTCTAGTTGTTTCCTGAAAGCTCTTTATATTCATGCATTCATAGAGGCTTAGACATAGCGATTGGAGTGCAAATTGGAGCGTTGAAGGACTCGAGAACTCTGAAGAAGGGAGGAGCTTGCTCTGCGGGTTTCTGAGAAAGAGCGAATTAGCATTAGAATTCGACTATATTCTTGTAATTTTACTTATGTTATTTCCGCATCATGCATTCCCTGTCTTCTTCATGTCTTCCATATGTCTTCTGAGGAATTTCATAATTTATTATGCATTCTCAATATGGGTAAATTAATTTATTTGAAAATTTTATATGCATAGATCTGAAAAGAATACGGGGCTATGGTTGAATTGTAGCCAAACTCATTGGAAAATTATTGAGAAAAATTCAGAAAGTAAATATTTATAGAAAACTCATAAAATTATATATATATTCTTTGTGAAAAATATATATATAATTCAGATCTACATTTTTGCATATAAATATATACTGTATAAATTCTGCATATAATTATATATATATATAAACACACATATATATATACATATATACATTTGTATATATATATACATACATATGTATGTATATATATATATATATATACATATGTATATATATATATACATATATATATATAATTGGAAAAGACGATTGTCAAATCGCAGTAATAAACTTTATTAAAAATTCTAAATTCGCGTCGGAGGGAAAATGTTTTTAAACATTTATAGAAAAAATAATAATAAAAAAATTTACATATTGGGTGGGGCCGAAATTGCACCCCACCCATACCCGTGCCTTTGAATGGATCGTTGGGTACTTACTACATAGTGTACCCACGATAGTGCCATCAAGGCAACAGTCGCAGGGTACCCGTGGTGGATGTCAGTTTGATGACAGTCGTTTATACGACGGCATTATGATTTGGCTCCATTTTGTTAAAAGGAAAGAACGTAAGCTATCAAATTCGACTTTTATGGTTATTAAATTTTCATATGTTATATGATATAAATCGAAATTATTAATTTGATTTTATAAAATGTGATAATAATTAGTTATATATTTATATATGTATGTATATATATATATTTAAATATATATATATATATGTATATATGTAATATGTAAATATGTTATTAATACATTTGAATTATTATTATTTGATAAAAGAATTAAGGGTTCATCTTTTATGATGAGGAATTATTTTATAATATTAAGGTTTAATTAATAGTTTTTAATTATAAAATATGTATATATTTATATATATATGAAATTAGTTGGTAGTTTGATGGGGAACGATTTCAACAAAATATTATAATTGGAAAATAGGGTTTTAGAATTATAAAGGAAAACCTTTATCCATCCAAAATAATATATGAGTTAGGAAAAATTGTACAAAATGTTCCTTCATTCATTCTCCAAACTTGGAAACATAAACTGAAATCTCTACATTTAAATTCAAGTTGTAAATTTAGCAAAACCAAAACATGTGTTTGCATTGTGTATTCTTTATGCTATTGTTTTGGGTTTTGGGTTGACTAGTGTTGACCAGTATAGGACGTCTACCAGAGGCTTGGGGATTATGTGATTGTGATGTCATGATGATGTTTTAATCTCAATCTTTATAAACCCAACCATGGTTATGTGATGGAATGCTCTATGTATTGGATGTGATTACTGATTGTTATAGTTGAGATTCTTATGTGTGAGACACTTGACTTAACCATTATTTTGGTCATCGATCAATTATCCTTGATTATTTTCTAGTCGCCATGATGGGACTAAAATGTGGATTTATTCTTGACGATGTCATGTTGTGACATGTCTAACTCAACCATTTTTGGAGTCTTCGATCAGTATGATTGAGATATATTTTGGTTATTGAGAACCATTGGATACTCTGATTATCAGTGACACTTCAGTTGCCAATAGAGAGCTGTTGTGTTCATGATTTTCTATGGATGTTGCTAATGGAGATTTGATGCTTTTATGCATATTTGATTATTTTATTATGGTTTATCTTTTGTGATTTTGAGATTTATGAGTCTATGAGCATTAGGGTAGGTTATCTGCATGTAGTGACAGGAAGTGGCTTGCAATAAGGGTCGGGGCCCTAAGAGGCTGCCAGGGTAACTCATTGTAAGTTGGATTAATAAGTGATAACATTCACACCTAATACTAATTGAATGAACCTAAAAAGATAAGAGTTTTTTTCTCGCCCATGCCTTGAGTGCTTGTACAGGCTAGGATGGGAGTAGTGAGATGCATGGTTGTGACCTTGCATTTCGTAGTATGCCTCATCAGTATGAGAGAATACTAGTGGCTGCATGAAATCAGTACGGACCCAAGGAGTTCAACTAACTGTCAGGGTAACATGTACATGATAATTGCAATGACACTTTCCCACTTGCATAGTAGGTTCCTACATGTCATTGTGTGCCTTTGGGAATAGATGTCAGATTTTGTGTTTGGAACCTTTGAGATAGTATACTTTTAGGATTCCTAGACTTATAGAGATTTATGCTATGTGATTTTGATAGCCTATTTGGGACTTGAGATTATCTCCTCAGCACTGTGGGAGTGGACCACTTAGGTACCATGCGGTTGGGTGGTAGTGTATTTTCCACTCTTATCATTTTGAGATTCATTGAGACATCGTGGTTAATGCATCCTTCATGATGATGGATATGTATCCTTTTCATTGATGTTTAGAATATGTTAGATGATGTCATCTTATGCTTTTATTTGCATGTTAGATTACTTTCTACATATGATGTTGTATATGTTAGGAGTGACATTCCTACTATGTTAATACTGATGATCTCTTCGGTGATTTGGAATGTTATGCATGGAGGGATGGCTAGGATCCACAATGGTCTAATGATGCTATTAACGGTTGGGAGGAACCGTGCACTTAGTTTATTATGTTTGATCTTTATGATGGATGTATATGACTTCTATGATGATGTGTCATGTGTATCATGTGATTATCTTTACTTTGATGTATCATGGATTAGAATAGAATGATGTGCCTTATTCTATGTATGTGTATTCTTTTGAGCTTGTCATACCCTGTGACATGTATAGTGGATGATTGAGTATTTGAAATGTAATGTATAAACATTGGACTTATCATTATTATTTCATGTTGATGTTTTACTAGATGGATTTATGTATGTAATTTAACATTAAGGGATTTTAAAGAATGTAATTTTTTATGTATGTTATGTTTAATTTCAAATGGACATTACTATTGCTTCCATTATTGTGTATAATTTATACGTGGTATTTACTTTCATGAAAAAAAATGCTACTAAACTTAGTGAAATTATAGGTTAATTCTTTGGATCCCTTGGTGGGGCATTACATTTGGTATCAGAGCCCGAGTTTCTACATTGGGAGCTGTGGGTATTTTGGAACAACTAGAACTTTGAACTATTAAGTGTAACTTTTCAAACTTGAACTAGGCGAACTGAAACAAAACATAACTCAAACTATTACTCGAATATTTTTCATACTTCAACACTTAGTTTCAAAACTAGAAATTTTAACTTAAACCTAAACATAGAACTGAACTTAGTACCTTTTACTATTGTAGGATGGTGTTTGGGACTAGGTCTTTTGTTAGAGGCCATGGTAGATGCTGTGGTCATGGCAGAGCTATCAATGTCCATGAGTTTTCCCATGAGGGATCGGCTCATGTAGAGAGCAGGGAAGAGCACTCTAATAGGTAGCAGGAAGAGAGCCGTAGAGAGGACCATGCTGAGTCTGAAGAGGTTAGTTTGAGATAGATGATGCAGACTATTCTAGAACGTCTACCTCCTATTCAAGAACAACCCAAAGTGCACCAGACAGAACAAGGGCATAGACCCAGATCTAGAAGTTCTCGGAAGGATCGTCAGAGGTCCATTGTGTCCACTCAGATGAAGGATCTTTCAAGATCCAAGGTTAAGCCTTTCAATGGGCAAGGTTCTGGTTATGTGGCTGAGCAGTGGCTTATTTCGCTCGACAAAATTTTTTCCATGCAGGAGTTCGATAGCAATGTTAAGGCAAGATTTGCAATCACTAATTTAGAGAATTTTGGGGCCACTTGGTGGATGATTGAGGAGAAGAAGTTGGGAATCGATATGAGCAGTGTCACGTGGGAGCTATTCCTAGAGAGTTTTCATGAACGATTCCTACCAGAGGAATGGAAATAGCAAAGGGCTGATGAATTTCATAATCTCAGACAGTACACTTTGTTAGTGACCAAGTATGAGCATAAGTTTTATGAGCTCATGTCTTTTTTAGGGTTCAGTGAGAATTCAGTTCAGTTGACACAACATTTTATTAGGGGTTTGAATAACCGTATAATTGGGGGTGTCAAGGTATTTGAGCCAAAAACCCTCAAGGATGCGGTACATCGAGCTATCCTTGTTGAGAAAAGTGTCAACCTTGGTCAAGGTGGTTTTGTAGGAGCACCAGCAGCATCAAGATCTAAAAGCAACTACAATTCAGGTGGTAACAAGAAGTTTTCTTTCTCTAAGGGGAAATAGTATCAGCAGCAGTCTCAACAGACACAGCAATAGAAGGGCTTAAATTCTCAAGCTCAAGGTGGTGGCAAGGGTTCTAACACCAAGAATAACCACAATTCTCAATGCAATAAACAAAATCAGTCCAATCAGCCAGCTCAGAGTGGCCAGTCTTTTGTGAGCAAGAACAGTCGTCAAATATCAAATGTACCACCTTTGGGAAGAGGTTCCAGTAGAAATATGGAATATTATTCATGTGGTAAAATTGGACATTATGCAGTCAGTGTCCTTAGTGAGCACCTCAGTTTTCAAGACCTGGACCTATAGTTTCAGAGCCTACAGTTGGTGATGCAGGTAGAGCTCATAGAGTTTTTGCAGCAGTTGATCAGCGTCAGGCAGATCATCAAGGGATAGTGGTTGAGACCACAAGTGCTATTTGAGGTATATCTCTTTCAGTATTATTTGATTCAGGAGCTACAAATTCATTTATTTCACCATCTATAGTTTCTAAGTGTAAGTTGGATGCGGTGAAGCAAGATCATGGTTAGCAAGTGGAACTAGCCTCAGGCATTAAGGTCTCCACAGACTCTGTAGTTCATAAGTGTGGGCTTAGCTTAGGAAGCTTTGATATGGCAGTGGATCTTCGATTCATACCCCTTGGTTCCTATGATGTGGTTCTAGGCATGGACTAGCTTAGATCTCATAGAGCCAATATAGATTGCAGGAAGAAGATTATTTTGTGCCAGGATGACCAAGGGAATGATGTGCAGATAGTTGGGATACCAAGGCCTATATCTCTGCAGATGATTTCTGCTATGCAATTGAAGCGAAGTTTATGTAAGGGATGTCAGATATTTGCTATCATGGTAAATGATCTTGATGAGGAAGATCCCATGAGGGGGACTTTAGATCACCCAATTTTGCAGGAGTATGCAGATGTTTTTCCAAGTGAGATTCCAGGCATGCCTCCAAAGAGGGACATTGAATTTAGTATTGATCTAATTCCTGGAGCGGACCCTATTTCTAAAGCTCCTTATCACATGAGTACACAGGAATTGGGTGAGCTACGTCTTTAGCTAGAGGAACTTCTGGCCAAAGGGAGCATTCGACCTAGTGTATCACCATGGGGAGCTCCAGTGCTCTTTGTGAGGAAGAAAGACAGTTCTTTGTGCCTTTGTATTGACTATAGACAGTTGAATAAGGAGACTATTAAGAATAGGTATCCTTTATCGAGGATTGATGACTTGTTCGATTAGATCAAGGGAGCTACAGTATTCTCCAAGATTGATCTTAAGTCAGGATACCACCAGCTTTGCATTAAGGAAGCAGATATTCACAAGACAACATTTTGATCTCACTATGGGCATTATGAGTTCACTGTGGTACCTTTTGGGTTGACTAATGCTCCATTGGTTTTTATGAGTTTGATGAATGGTGTGTTTCGATCTTATCTAGATAGGTTTGTACTCATGTTTCTTGATGACATATTGATATATTCTAAGACTCAGAAGGAGCATGAGGAACACCTACGGTTGGTATTAAAGTGTTTGAGGGACAATCAACTTTATGCCAATGCAGCTAAGTGTGAATTCTTCAAATCGAAGATTTAGTATTTAGGGAATGTTATTTTAGGTGATGGTATTTTAGTGGATCCTACAAAGATTCAGGCAATAACAGATTGGCCTACACTGACTAATGTGTCAGAGATTCATAGTTTCATGGTTTTAGCTGGTTATTATCGTAGATTTGTCCAGAAATTCTCTAGGATAGCACATCCTATCACTTCTCTTCAGAGGAAAGGAAAGAATTTCATGTGGATAGAGAAATGTGAGGAAGCTTTCCAGAACCTCAAGGAGCTTTTGACCAGTGCACTGATTCTAGCCATACCTGATCCAAAAGGTAATTTCATGGTGTGTACAGATGCTTCTCTTGAAGGGATTGGGGTAGTGTTGATGCAGAATGGATGGGTGATTGCGTATGAATCACGCAAGCTCAAGGATCATGAGTTAAATTATCCTACACATGACCTTGAGTTAGCAATAGTAGTTCATTCTTTGACTAGATGGAGACATTTCTTGTTGGGGCACATATTTTAGCTACACAGTGATCAAGGCAACAGTCGCAGGGTACCTGTGTAAGCAGGGTACCCATGGCCGATGTCACTTTGGTGACAGTCGTTGATATGATGGCATTTATGATTCGTCTCCATTTTGTTAAAAGGAAAGAACGTAAGCTATGCAGTCCAACTTTTATGGTTATTAAATTTTCATATGTTATATGATATAAATCAAAATTATTAATACGATTTTATAAAATGCGATAATAATTATTTATATATTTATATATGTATGTATATATATATATTTAAATATAAATATATATATGTATATATGTAATATGTAAATATGTTATCAATAAATTTGAATTATTATTATTTGATAAAAGAATTAAGGGTTCATCTTTTATGATGAGGAATTATTTTATAATATTAAGGTTTAATTAATAGTTTTTAATTATATATATATATATATATATATGAAATTAGTTGGTAGTTTGATCGGGAAGGATTTCAACAAAATATTATAATTGGAAAATAGGGTTTTAGACTTATAAAGGAAAACCTTTATCCATCCAAAATAATATATGAGTTAGGAAAAATTGTACAAAATGTTCCTTCATTCATTCTCCAAACTTGGAAACATAAACTGAGATCTCTACATTTAAATTCAAGTTGTAAATTTAGCAAAACCAAAACATGTGTTTGCATTGTGTATTCTTTATGCTATTTTTTTGGGTTTTGGGTTGACTAGTGTTTATCAGTATAGGACGTCTACCAGAGGCTTGGGGATTATGTGATTGTGATGTCATGATGATGTTTTAATCTCGATCTTTATAAACCCAACCATGGTTATGTGATGGAATGCTCTATGTATTGGATGTGATTACTAATTGTTATAGTTGAGATTCTTATGTGTGAGACACTTGACTTAACCATTATTTTGGTCATCGATCAGTTATCCTTGATTATTTTCTAGTTGCCATGATGGGACTAAAATGTGGATTTATTCTTGATGATGTCATGTTGTGACATGTTTGACTCAACCATTTCTGAAGTCTTTGATCAGTATGATTGAGATATATTTTAGTTATTGAGAACCATTGGATACTCTAATTATCAATGATACTTCAGTTGCCAATAGAGAGCTGTTGTGTTCATGATTTTCTATGGATGTTGCTCATGGAGATTTGATGCTTTTATGCATATTTCATGATTTTATTATGGTTTATCTTTTGTGATTTTGATATTTATGAGTCCATGAGCATTAGGGTAGGATATCTGCATGTAGTGATGTGAAGTGGCTTGCAATGGGGGCCGGGGCCCTAAGAGGCTGCCAGTTTAACTCATTGTAAGTTGGATTAATAAGTGATAACATTCACACCTAATACTAACTGAATGAACCTAAAAAGATAAGAGTTTTGTTCTCGCCCATGCCTTGAGTGCTTGTACAGGCTAGGATGGGAGTAGTGAGATGCATGGTTGCAACCTTGCATTCCGTAGTATGCCTCGTCAGTATGAGAGGATACTAGTGGCCACATGAAATCAGTATGAACCCATGGAGTTTAGCTAACTACCAAGGTAACTTGTACATGATAATTGCGATGACACTTTCCCGCTTGCATAGTAGGTTCCTACATGTCATTGTGTGCCTCTGGGATTAGATGTCAGATTTTGTGTTTGGAACCTTTGAGATAGTATACTTTTAGGATTCCTGGACTTATAGAGATTTATGCTATGTGATTTTGATAGCCTATTTGGGACTTGAGATTATCTCCTCAACACTGTGGGAGTGGACCACTTAGGTACCATGCGGTCGGGTGGTAGTGTATTTTCCACTCTTATCATTTTGAGATTCATTGAGACATCATGGTTAATGTGTCCTTGATGATGATGGATATGTATCCTTTTCATTGATGATTAACATATGTTAGATGATGTTATCTTATGCTTTTATTTGCATGTTAAATTACTTTCTACATATGATGTTGTATATGTTAGGAGTGACATTCCTACTATGTTAATATCGATGATCTCTTCGATGCTTTGGAATGTTACGCACAGAGGGATGGCTAGGATCCACGATGGTCTAATGATGCTATTAATGGTTGGGAAGAACCATGCACTTAGTTTATTATGTTTGATCTTTATGATGTATGTATATGACTTCTATGATGATGTGTCATGTGTATCATGTGTATCATGTGATTATCTTTACTTTGATGTATCATGGATTAGAATAGGATGATGTACCTTATTCTATGTATGTGTATTCTTTTGAGCTTGTCATACCCTGTGACATGTACAGTGGATGATTGAGTATTTGAAATGTAATGTATAAACATTGGACTTATCATTATTATTTCATGTGGATGTCTTACTAGATGGATTTATGTATGTAATTCAACATTAAGGGATTTTAAAGAATGTATTCTATTATGTATGTTATGTTTAATTTCAGATGGACATTACTATTGCTTTCATTATTGTGTATAAGTTATATGTGGTATTTACTTTCATGAAAAAAAAATGCTACTAAACTTAGTGAAATTCTAGGTTAATTCTTTGGATCCCTTGGTGGAGCATTACATAATGTGTTGCAAGGACTCAATGTAACCAGTCGGGAGGAGGCTACTGCTATTGTGATTTAGGACCCTAATGAAGTTCCAGGGGCTCAACCAGATTTTGATAGCCAAAATGATGGCTAGAGCTAGCTTGTTTCATTAGCTTGATTTTTTTTTTGATAAATATATATAAAGAAAAGTTGTAATCAATGTCTGTAATGGTAAAAGCTAATATTACTTTGATCTTTTAAGTTTTTTTTTTCACCTCACAAAATTTTTGTAATTGTATATGTAATTGGGGCTGTGATCTGATCTTTGCTTTTTCTTAGACTCTCGATTATACTTGTAAATTTTTAAACTATCTTAATAGAAAAAAAAATTATAATTATGATTTTATTTTTATTAATGAATCATATTTGTGGATAATATTGTGTTAACCTATGAGGATAATACCATGGTTACCAATGTTACTCAATGAGATATTTAATATCTCCATAGTCTACCATGGTCAATAATCAACCTACCAGAACATTATAAAGTTGTCAACATATGCATATGTGAGTAGCCTTGGATAAAGAATGCCCATCCAAAAATAATCTTAAGGGGCGTACTCCTAGGAAGAGGGCAAGGTAGCTATGATCTAAGAAGCCCAACTTGGAGATGTCCTTAAGATTGGGGTTAAATTAGAGGGTACAATAATATAGTTAGTTTTTTTATTATTGTGATTCTAATATTTATTTTGTAGGTATTATTTGTCCCTAACTAACCCTATTAGTGGGGGCATTACACATTCATTGTACTACAACTCCTAACAGGGTTGGCACAATTCCTAATAGGGATTCAAAGTCTCCTAACAAGGACTCATATGTACTAAATATTATAATAGACTTCTAATATGCTTTATCCCATAACAATGAATATTTATATTGGTACATCACCTTGTGGGCATCACTCTCACGGAGGTTTTCCCTCTAATCAAGGGTTTCCCTAGTCAAAATATCTAGCGTAATTGTCTATGTGCATCTTATTATGGTTGTTGTTTACTTTGGTTGAATGGTTAACTTTATTTAAATAAGATATGTTTAAATTGTTGGTTAATTGATTCACCTCCCCCCCAGTTATCTTGGTGGACTATTGTTTCTAACAATTGGTATCAGTGCATGATGCCCTTGAAGATAAAGCTTAAGAAATTTAGGAAATCCATGGTGAGAATATTTGGGAAAGATAGTCTAAAGTTTGATCGAAAAAATTATGACATCTAGAAGGAAATAATGAAGACACATCTTGTGTATGTGTCTAGGATATTGGATCTTGAAAAAATAACAAAGAAAATCATTATTGAAAAGGATCTGGCAACTTGTATCGAGGTAGAAAAAGATCTTTTTATGTGTGATATGAGAGCTAGAGAAGCACTATTGACCACACTTCTTGAAATTCAATATAATCAAGTAAAGTCAAGTACTATTTCACATTTGATTTGGAAATCTTTGAAATTTTTTTTTGAAGGTGATGAACATTCTAAGAAATTGAGGTTACACAATTGAATTTGTGCATTTCAAGATGCTAAAATGATGGAAGATGAATCTATAAGAACATTTGTAGGCAGAATATCATAGATTACTATAGGTATTAGATTTCAAGGAGGAAAAAAAGAAGATGATGAGGTTATATGGAATCTATTAAAGAGCTTAACACCACCATTTAAGCTAGCAATTCAAATGATAAAGTTGTTGATATCCTGTACCAAAGATTTCACAAAGGAGACATTGCATGGAATACTTGAAGTAGTCGAGAATGAGCTTAGATAGTCTAGAGAATTGACTAGAACAAAGATAGCTTTCAGTGCCTTAAATATTTGACCTAGTTTATCAAGAAGCATAAGTGCTAGAGGAGATTTTGCTAGTAGTAGTAGATCTGAGGAGGATAGGAAGATTGAAGAAGTAGTAGCCCTTTTGGTAAGAAGAGAAAAAGGAGGTAAGAAAACCTTTAAATGTTGGACTTATGATTAAAATAGTCATTATGCATCTAAGTTTCCTAAAAGATAGAAAAGGTATAAAGGCAAATACAAACCTACAAAAGATAGAAAGTATTTGTATGAAAATGAAGAAAATGATTATGAGTGCTAATGATGATGAAATTGGATTTGTGGTAATTAAAGTAGAAAGACCAAAAAAAGTAGGATTGGTGTCACAGGTTGAAAATAAATATGATTGGACAATTGATAGTGGTTGTTCACATCATATGACTAGTGATATGAATAACTTTTTTGACTTCAAAAGTGAGGATGGAGGCATTTTCAGAGTTGGAAACAATGCAGCATACCAAGTTAATGGTATTGGATCTATAACTCTTGATGGTAAAACTAACACTTAGGATGTATATTTTGTTGATGGTTAGAAGCATAATCTCTTGAGTGTTGGACAACTAGTGGATAAAGGTTTTCAGTTGTGGTTCACAAAGAAGACATGCATGATCAAAGACAAAGATGGAAAGGTAATTGGAATAGAAACTAGCTCTAGAGGTAATTTATTTTAATTGAATCCTAATAAAATGAAATGTTTGGTTGTAAACGTAGAAGATAGTTGGTTATTGCATAAGAGATTTTGTCATATAAACTTTAATAGTATTGTAAAGACTAATAGTATGTTTGCAATTAGAGATTTGCCAAAGATTGTAAAGCCTACTAACACAATTTGCAAGGAGTGTGTTGGTAAAGCATAACATAATTTCTTTTCCCTACAAGAAGTTTACTACTATAGAAAAATTGGAGATTGTACACAAAGATCTCAACGATCCTAAAAAGACTAAAAGATTCTATGGTGAAAGGTATTTTATGATTATAGTTGATGAGTTTTCTAGAATGATGTGGGTTGCATTTCTTAAAGAGAAATCTAAGGCATTTGATAAGTTAAGGATATTCATGAATAGAGTTGAGAATGAATCTGGTATGAAGATTAAATGTTTAAGATCAGATAAAGGAGGAGAATTTACTTCAAATGAGATTAACATTTTTGTGAAGAAAATGGAATCAAAACATACTTATCAGTTCCCAAAACCTCTGAACAGAATGACATTATAGAAAGAAGGAATAGATTAGTTACAAAAGCAACAAGAGCTATGTTAGCCGAGAATGATGTATGCACAAAATTTTGGAGAGAAGCTATAAATATAGTAGTCTACATTATGAATAGAGTGCAAGTCAAGAAAGTCACAATAAGGACCCCTTATGAACTATGGTTTAATTTTTGGCAGTAAATGTTATATCAAAAGAGATGATGATATTGGTAAGTTTGGCTAGAAGTGATGAAGGCACTTTTCTTGGTTATTCATTAAAAAGAAAGTCATGTAGATGCTATAATCTAAGAACTAAGATTATTATGAAAAGTGAAAATGTGAGAATTGATGAGAAATTTAGTATACAAGAGAGAATAGTTGATTACAATTCAGATGCTGATGTTGTTACTAAGAAAAGGAATGATGAGGTATTTCTTGAGATTAAAAATGATTTGCAAAATGAAGGAGAGTCAAGGTAGGAATAAAACTTGGAACCTTCAGTAGAGCCAAGAGTTGAGATAGCAACTCCTACTTTGGGAAAGAATATTATAAAGAATACCCATCTAAGTAGATCATCAAAAGTAGAGATAAAGGTGTGATGACAAGAAGTAGATTCAATGAAAAACTATGTTTGATATCTCAAGTTGAACCCAAGAATGTAGATGAAGCATGTACATATGATTATTGGAAACAAGTTATGAAAGAGGAATTAAAGTAGATAGTTAAAAATGAGACATGGGAATTAGTCCCTAGACCAACAGACAAGAATGTGATAGGAAGAAAATGGGTATTTAGGAACAAAATGAATGAGCAAGGAGAAGTTGTAAGGAACAAGGCAAGATTGGTATGTAAAGGTTACTCACAACAAGAAGGAATAGATTATGATGAGACATGTGATCTAGTGGTTAGACTAGAAATAGTAAGAAATTGAAAGTGTATTAGATGGATGTCAAGTCAGCATTTTTGAATGGAGAACTTGAAGAAGAATTGTACATATAAAAACCTGAATGTTGTCCTTTGACAAATGATAAGGACATAGTATGCAAACTGAAGAAAGCATTGTATGGCTTGACACAATAACCCAAAACTTGGTATGCAAGGTTGGACAAGCATTTGACAAAGCTTGGATATAACAAAGGCATGATAGATAGTAATCTCTATTGGAAAGAAATTGATGATGATTTGATGATTTGGTAATATTTTTTGATGATATCATATTTGGAGGAAATGATGATGAAAGTGACAAGTTTTCTAAAGAGATGAAGAAAGAATTTGAAATGAGTATGATATGAGAAATGAAATATTTTCTAGGATTATAGATTATTTCTAAGGACTAAGTATTTGAAGGATTTACTGAAAAGGCTTGGTTTTGAAACATGTAAATCCATTAGAACACCTCTGGTAACTAGGCACAAGTTATCTACAAAGGATGAGACACCTACTATTGAGTAGAAGAAGTAAAAATCTATGATTAGAGGATTGCAATATCAAACTCACACAAGTCTAGATATAGAAAACACAGTTGGAACTATTGCAAGATTCCAAGCTAATCCCAGAGAAGCACATTATGTAGTAGCCAAAAGGATATTTAGATATCTAAAAGGAACATCTAATTTTGGATTGTGGTATGACAGATCTAATCATTTTACTGTAAGTGCTTATATTGATGCTAGTTGGGTAGGTAGTATGGATGACAAAAAGAGCACCAGTGGTGGAGCCTTATTTCTTGGAGGAAGATTGGCTTCTTGGCTAAGAAAGAAGTGGGATTGTACATCACAAAGTACATTAGAAGAAAAATATGTTTTAGTAGAAAATAACTACAATCAAGTTATTTGGATGAAGTCTATGCTGAAGAAGATAAGGATAGAAATTAGTGAACATATTGTTATACATTGTGACAACACAAGCACAATAAATACGTCTAAGAATCTAGTTTTGCATTTGTAGACCAAGCACATTTCTATTAAGTAACACATGTTGAGAGAGAAAGTTGCAAAAAAGGAAATTAGATTGGAGTAAGTCTCTTCCCAAAGAGACTTTTGAGTATTTATGAGGTATGATGGGGGTTATGCCCCTTCCTACATTAGAATAGAAGATGCAAGAGTACATCAGTCTTTTATAATAGAGCATCATTGTTGTTTAGAATGAATGTCAATTCTTACTTTATGGGGGAGTATCTATGATGGATAGAGTCATCTAGGACTCTTGTTGGATGTTTTTTTGATGGTTGTTGAAACCTTTGACATTGATGTCAATAAAGGAGAAATTTGGCATAAAAAATATCATGATGAAAACATCATGAGAAAGAACACCATGTTTAGAAGAACTATAGCATGGAACACCAATTTGATAAAAAACACATTGAGTTATATCGATGGGGGGGAATGATTGATGAAGAGGATTTAAAAAGAAAGATGAATAGTCTTTTGTTGGTATTCTTGGAACTAAATGTTTTTCATCTATTTTTCCATCAATGCCAAAGGGGCAGATTGTTGAAAGATTGTTGGAAGCATGAATGTTGATGATATTCCTATGAGGTAGTATTGTAGATATGTCACTATGATGATATGTTACATTCGTGACTGAGTTTGTCATTAATATCAACATACTAGTTTTCTATGGTATCTGATAGAAGAACAATAGAAAGATCAAGTTAGTATTGATGGCTGGTTGAGAATTCTAACTATTTGAGGTTATGGGAGATACTTCTAAGTATATAGTATATGCAGTTAACATTGGAAGAAGAAATGATAAGTCTGGAAGAAGTTATGCAAGTTTTGGTGATGTCTATTTTGAGATAGAGTTTATAGATGCATGTTTAGGTAAACTTGTTATAGCTCTTAGCAGAGTTGTTATTCTAATAATTGAGGTTGAGGATATGAAGAAGACATGATGGTGATGAAGTGGTTAAGTTTAATCATCATAATATTGTGTGTACAAAAATATATTCAAGTTGCAAGGTGAAAGATTAATGTTATCACTAAGTGTAATGTGTTCTTAATGTGGTCCTATAATGGTTAATTGAGAAGGTCTAATAGTTCACTCAACGAATTGTTTTATGGACTCGGTATAAAGGAAGGAAATTTTCCTTTATCATGGAGTATGGTATTGTATGGAATTGTATTGATGCCATGTGATTGTAAGTAGTAGAGAGAGTAAAGGAAAGAAGAATATAACAATAAACTACATGTTTGAGTAGTGAGCTCTTGTTGTAGTTGAAATTGCATGTTTGGGCAGCAAGCTCATCTTGCATACATTGTACTATAGCTCCTAATAGGGTTGGCATGACTCCTAGTAGAATTGGAATCTCCTAACATGGATTCAAAGTCTCATAATAGGAACTCATATGTACTAAATGTTGTAATAGACTCTTAACAAGGTCCATCCTTTAACAAGGAATATTTATATTAGTACATAATCATGTGGGCATCACTCCTACCAAGGTATTCACTCTGATTAGGGGTTTTCCTAGTCAACATATCTAGTGTAATTTGATACATGAATCTTATTATGGTTATTGTTTACTTTGGTTGAATGGTTAAGTTTATTTAAAGAAGATAAATGTTTTAATTCTTGGAAAACTAATTCACACCCCCCCCCCCCCCCCCCCCCCCTAGATATCTTGGTGGACTATTTTTGGTAACACAAGTATTCTACAAAATCTAATGACTAAAGCTATAGTGACTAATGCTACTAGATTGTCATTGGATATAATTGACAAGAAAAATGAGTCATTGTCTTCTAGTAGTAGGATGGAGTTCAAGTGGGAACCACAAAGATAGGGAGCACATAGATATCTTTCTCTCCTTTATGTAAAATAGGGACTTAGAATACCCTTATTTTGTTTCCTTCTCATTATCTATTGTTCTTGCCAAAAAAAGTAGGCTTAGATACCCTTTTCTCTGATGGAATAGTGTAGAAGATTCCTTGGCATGATTGTACTCTATTTATTATGGTCAAGGTTTTCAAATTTGAAGTCTACATGGTAATAAGGGATTTGTAAATGCTAGCTCAACAATGAAAGTTGCTAATGAGAAGAATAACAAGTTTTCCTTGCCACGGACTTTAGTTAGGAAATATTTAAATATAAAGAGAAAAGGTTATGAATTCCATGTAAATTATACTCCAAAAGGATACACAAAAAGAGGTAGGGAAGACATATTTTTTGATAAAGGTGGATTTTTTGTAATAAGGACTCATATTCCTTTTGAAAAGATAGGACAAAAAATGGTTGAAGAAGACTTCTAAAGAAATAAAGCATGGAAGAATAGAAACTAATGTTTAACAAGAAATAGTTGTCCAATATTTTAGGGTATTTTTACATCAACATGGGATGTTGGAGATAAAGGCACTCCTCTTAGTGATTTAAATTTAGAATAATGGTTGAATAAATCACCAGTAGTGGATATTTAAATTTTATGGTACTTATGTGAAATTGTCTCTTTAAATGAAAGATGTCCTAAGAGGAGAGGATACTGGCCCTATACATAAGTGGTTTGGACTCATTTGTAAGACACTCAATAATTAGCAAGGTGCAAGAAATAACACAAGTTCTAGAAACCCTTTGTCACCTATTAGTGTAAAGTCCACAAACATGCAACACCCAATTATAAGTTTGGATTCTAACTTTGAGGGTTTTGCATCTAGTATTACCATACAATTTTTCCATAGGAGATTATTTGAAGAGTCAATCAAGCCTTGTATAATGTAGGATAATTCCTTCTACAAATAAATAAAATAAGAGAGGCATTTTTGTGTTTCTGATAGAGTCTTAATAGGATGAGCAATTGAAAGGACAAATTATGATAATAACATCAAATATACATCCTTAGTTGATGAAAATGGAATATGTATAGGTGATTAACCTTGCACCATGGCTTAGAGAAACCCATGATTTTGATTGATGGAAGGAGAGAATGGCAATTTGTGTATTACCTACTAGGTGTTAGCATTGATCAAGGTAAGTTATTTGTAATGTATTTTCCTCTCTTTCTATCAACCATGATAGGTAGGTAGGACATGTCCATAGCATTTGGATTGAAGGCATTTTTGTTATAGTATAGTAGAAATTAGGCTAAAAGATAAATGTGTGATTATAGTAGAATTACAGGAATATTTGATATGTTTATGCCGCATATATACTTGCATAATTTTTTTTATCTTTGCGACTAGTATAAATGATTTTTTATTGCACACATGTAAATGAAGATTCATATGATAATCAATTCTAAATTTAGATTGTTGTATTACATTTGATGAGTGATGATGAGTTATAACTCCTTGGTGGATTCTCAAGTTAACCAAATAAATAAATCAATCATTCATATAAGAGATTAAGTAATGGACTTAATCATTTCACACATCCAATGCTTATCATTGACTTTGACATGCATTGTCACAAGAATGATATGAATTAGTTTTTAAATGGAAAATTGGAAACTACCAGCGACCCTTGTCTAAGAACTCTCTGTCCATTGAGAAAGATTTCTCAATAGAGCTAGGAAATATTTATTTGAATTTTTTTAATGAGACTATGATCATGTGGCATGTTCTGGAACAATAATTTATGATTAATGAGAAAGTATTCTCAATATTTTATTTTTCATTCTTTATTTGAGAGATCAAATTTGGACAAACTATTCTTTTTGTATGTAGTTGATTTTTTTTGTCTTTATATAAGGTGACGACAATAATAAAATTATTAAATATAATTTTGAATTAATGAATTTATCTTATTTCCTATCGATTACTCAATTTGATTGGTACCACTTAAATTTTATCTTCCCTATCTAGAATACTCACTTCCCAAAATGGACTTAAAACACATCCACTATATATTTGTCCTCACCAAATGATGCATCTTAAGTGATGTCACTGATACATTTTAAGTGATATAACTAATAAATCTTTACTCCATTTGTATCTCTTCATAACAAACACGATTATATCCACATTAATTGCTATCACATGGACTAATTAAATGTATTGAACATTGCCTTCTATTTTACTATAGTTAGCATCTCTTAATAATCAATATTCATGCTTATAATGTCTAGGATAGTAACTTGAAAATGGCTCCCACACCACTACAAACCATCGTCAAAGACACCCAACACACCTAAATAAAAAAATAACCTGCATTCAATTTTTTTTTCTTTTTTTTAATGGGCCCAATTTGGTCAATATTTTGACCAAATCACAACAAAAAAAGTATTCAAGAAGCCCATTTAGGGCTTGGTCAAAATAAAAGGTCAAAAATTGACCTAAAATGTACTAATGGTTTACAATTGTTCAACAAAATTAATGTTTTACAAGAAAATGTGCCTAAAGAACTATTAGCTCAAAAGCAAGAAAATGTTGTTGTAATAGTATAGAAATTTCTTGATGTGAGAGGTCTGCAACTAAGAGTGTTGACCAATCTTGAAAACTTGAATTCTGAAATGAAAGCTATCAATGATCAAACACCTATACCAAAGTTGCAACACAATCTGAAGGTAATTTTAGATATGGTAGAGGAAGATATTTAGAAGTTTGATAATCAAAATTTAAGGCATGAGAGCAAAGGAGGAGTGGCTTTAGAAAGAAAAGGAGAAGGAGTAGCTTCAGAAAGAGAATGCAGGATAGAAACAACATCTAAACAATAGTGAGGATATTATGGGGGCCTCTTCATTATGGCATTTACACATAATCAAAACTTGCTTGTTAACTCCTTATGCTAAATTCTTTACTAAAGTTATTCTTCCAATAGTAAGAATAGCTGCTACAAATTCTTGGGAACATTCAAAGATGTACTGGACCTCAAACCATTTTGACCTTGATTTTGGTGCCCTGGCTAATAGCATATTTCTTTTAATGATTTAAATTTTCTATAGGGTAAGGGATAATGTGCATAGTTCAAATTATTTAGTGATCATACACAAATAAAGTTGAAGCTTATTGTGATGCAGAGCCTCACCTTGGAAAAATTAGGAGGAAATAAATCACTTGACTAAGTTACTTCAAGGGGCACATACACCTTCTAGGATCAATTTTAAATCAATCTCAAATTGTTATCCAACTGATTCTCTTAATACTAACTAATATATTGACATGCAACAGGAACTTTCCTAACCTCCTTTAGCACCCTATGGTTCCCTGCATCAATTTAATATAAATTGACCATCTCCTTATTTGATCTAAAATACAAAAATGAATTGGACATTTTCAAATAAAAAAATAGAACATCTATCTAACTACACTCTAATTACCAAGCAACAATAGACTATGATCCAAACCCACACTACTATTTTGCACATAAGATTTAAGTTTGGATCTAATCTAATGGTCGAACAAGACATTTCAAACATGAAATGAAATTATACATTTCATGACTTGCATTGATTTTTATCATTATCACATATTATTCATGTGATTATACATATTGGTGAATACATGAACATATTCACCCATTTCGAGATTGACTTCCATGCGGGTATAAGAAGAAATAAAAGGAATAAGAAAAATAGAAGAAAACAAAACATATAATACATAACTCCTCCATGATCCCAAAAACCATATCATTGAGAGTTTAAGAAACTTCCATCTAGTGTGATGACCCTCAAAACAATATATATTCACATTCAAAATTCCAAAAATTAGGTTCTCTATAGTAAATTCAAAAACCAAAAAACTTTAGTCAAAATTAAAACTCAACAATGACTTTGTCCAAATATGAATATGCCATGGGTGGATTCTTAGAACTCTATGTGTTGATTTCAAAGAGAAGATAGGAAATAAAAACACATTCACAATCAATAATCACAAAAAATTAGAACACAAAACTCAAAAGCTTTATATTCCTCTACTATGCATCTAATCCTCTATTGATTACGAATCTTCCTTTTCAATACTTTCCTATCTTTTATGTAGGTAGATGAAATCTCATCCCAAAATCATGAATAGGGATCCATTTTTCAATAATTTTAATTAGTCAAAAGTGAGAATCTTCTACCAACTTCTTGTAGCTGTCCAATGCTTAGTTATCTTAATTATTTAAAACACACACAAAGCTCATAAAGAAAACTGACTCAATTGAAAAGAAAACACTCTTTGTCCTAAGTGGCTATAATTGTAGAGTTCATCGAATCACTACTCCATTTATGCCACCACAACATAATAATTTATTAAAACATTAAAATTGAAAACACACTTAAAACATTACGTTAACTTCTTGTAGCATTTTCAACCATGTTAATTCTTGTAGCATTTGTCTGATTTGCCACTACAACATACTCCCCTATAGAATGAATCTCAAGTTCACTTGACATGAGATGTTGTAATGATGAACCATGCTTATTTATTTTTTTCTCATCGATCCAAATAACATATGTTGCTGGTATGTTCTTCCATTTGACTAAATACTAGGTATATTATCTCCTCTAAGTCTTCTTTATCTTTGTATCAAGTATCTTTTCCAATTGAGCTGGTATTGGTTTAGAGACTTGTTGCAAATATTTTATTACTAAATCTTCATGTGTTGTTTGATTTTCATAACCTTTGTATGGTGTGAGATCACAAACATTAAATATGGGTGAAATACCAATGTTTGTAGGTAGCTGAATCTTGTATGCATTGTGTCCATATGTTTCTAGAATTTGACAAGGACCAACCTTCTTAGGTAATAACTTTGTATGCTTTTTTTGAGGTAATATTTTTTTCTTTAGATATGCCCATACTAACTCACCAACCCTAAACTATACTTCTCTTCTTTTCTAATCAACAATTTCTTTGTGTTTCTAATTTGAATTATATAGCTGCAACTTGACTTGATCGTGGACCTCTTTAATAGCTTCAGCAAATTCTTCACCATGTGAACTACTTGGAAAAGTGTTTGGAAGTTCTCTTAGCTTGATAATTCATCTTGGGTGTGTACCATACACAATCTAAAATGCAGATTTTCATGTACTTCTATTCATTGTGTCATTGTATGAGAATTCAGCTTGAGTAAGTATAGAATCTCATTTTTCTCTATGTTGTTTCATAAGACATATTAAAAATTTCCCAAAGATCTATTGACAACCTCCATTTTCCCATTGGTTTGTGGTTGATATGCAAATGAAAAAGATCAATTTGTGCCAAGTTTCTTCCAAAGGATCCTCCAAAAATTACCTACAAATCTGCAATCTCTATCTAAAACAATATTCAATGGTAATCCATGAATTTGAACTATCTCTTTGAAGAATAAATCTTCTATGTATGAAGCATCTTTTGTGGATTTACATGGTAAGAAATGTGTCATTTTACTAAACCTATCGACAACAAAAAAAAAAACTATCATACCCTTTTTGAGTTCTTGGTAATCCCATAACAAAATCCATACTAATACTTTCCCATGATCTTGATGGAATAGGTAGGGGTTGATATAATCTTGCATTAGTACTTTTACCTTTTCTTTTCTAACAAATGGTGCACTCTTCCATAATTTTCCTCAAAACTTTATATAACTTTGGCTGAAAATAATTTCTATGAACCAACTCCAAAGTCATATCTAGTCCAAAGTGACTAGATACTGCTCCACTATGTTTCTCTTGTATGATATTATCTCTAATAGAAAATTTTAGTATGCAAAGTTCTCCTCCTTTGAAAAATAACCCTTCTTGAATAAGAAAATCAGCATACTCACAATTGTATCTATCATCTAGATTAGTACATGATTGATAAATCTCTTGAAAATTAGCATTATTAACATACATATCTTTTAGATTTTAAATTCCAATAGTTTCCAACTGAATTTTTGATGTAGTCAAAGTTTTTGTACTTAACACATTAGAAACCTTATTTGAAACTCCCTTTTTATGCTTAATAGAAAAAGTGAATTCTTGGAATTTCTCTACCCATTTCATATGCCCATGATTCAATTTCTCTTGACTATTTATGAAACTAAGGGCATGGTTATCTATGTATACAATGAATTCTTTGGGCAGCAAATAGTGTTGCCATTTCTTAAGGGATTGAAGAAGGGCATACATTTCCAAATCATATGAAGAATATTTCTATTTATCTTCATTGAGTTCTTGACTAAAGAAGGCTATAGGTATACCCTTTTGATTATGTAAACCTCCTATTGCTATGTTGCTGGCATTACATTATATCTAAAAGACTTTACTAAAATTAGGAAATGTGAGGATTGGTTGTTGGGCTACTTTCTTCTTAAGAAGTTGAAAGGCTTCACTAGCTTCTGCTATCCAAACAAATTTACATTTCTACCCTCCCTTTAATGTATTCAAAATAGGTGCATGAATCAAACTAAAATTTCTAATGAACTTTTTGTAGAAAGTGGCTAAACCATGAAAACTTCTAACTACTACAATAGTCTTAGGAATTGGCCATGAAATAATTGCACTTACCTTATCTTGGTCCATCTTGAGTGTTCCTCTTGAGATCAAAAAATCCAAGGGTATTCCAACTCTTCTTTCATAAAACTACATATCTCCAAATTAATCATCATCTTTTCTTCTTGTAACTATCTCAACACCAAATATAAATGTTTCACATGCTCCTCTTTTGTCTCACTAAAAAATAAAATGTCATCTAAATAAACTATCACAAACTTTCCTATAAAATCTTTGAGAGCTTCATTCATAAGTCTCATAAATGTACTATGAGCATTAGACAATCTAAATGGCATCACGTTCCATTCATATAATAAATAATTTGTCTTGGATGTTGTTTTCCTTTCATCTCCTATCCTAATTCTTATTTGATTATATCCACTTTTTAAATATTTTTTTGAAAAATATCTTGCCTTACCCAAACAATCAAGTAAATCTTCTATTCTAGGCATTGGAAATTTGTACCTTATAGTAATCTTGTTTAATGCTCTTGAATATGTACATAGTCTCCACGTTCCTTCTTTCTTTGGTGCTAGGACTACAGGTGTTGCACATGGGCTTAGAAATTTTCTAATAAAATTAGTTTCAAGTAACTCTTTGATTTTCCTTTCCATTTCTTCATTATGTTGTGGTGTTAGCTTGTAACAACCTTGTTGGGTAATGTTGAGCCTAGTTTGAGATCGATGCAATGATTGATTTCTCTTATAGGTGGGAGACTTCTTGGTATTCCATTAGTTATGATTTCCTTGTACTTGTCCACAATTGGTTTAACTTCTTCCACTACCTTTTGTTTAACCTTTTCTATCACTTCCACCTTCAAGTTTAAATGTTCCATTTTTGAATTTTTCTTGCTCAATTTGATTTTCAGCATCATTCTATAATTTATCTTTGAGTACTAGAATTAATGCAAAGAGTGGACACTTTTTTCCTTTCACTTCTTTAAGAAATTCTTTCTTACCCATTATCATGATCTTAGCTTATGTAGCTTTTGATTCTTCTTAACTTAGTTCAATTATAGGTATCAATTCAATGACCTTTCTATTATTTGTAATGGTTTATTTATTCTTCACTCTATCATGTTGTGCCTTGAGATCATATTGCCATGGTCTACCAAAAATTAAATGACATACATCCATATTAACAATATCAAACAATAATCTATCTTTGTGTGCTCCAATCTGAAATTCAACACAAGCTTGCACTTCAACTATAGTCTATTGTCCTTTATTCAGCCAAGATACTTTGTAAGGATATAGATATGGTTTTTTTGGTAACTTCAATTTCTCCACCATTTCAAGAGCTATTAAATTCTCTATAGAACTAGAGTCTACTAATACCCTACAAAAAATTCATCTAGACTTACAAGTAGTTCTAAAAATAGACATCCTCTGTGGTGGTTTTGCTTTTATAGGCATCTTCAATAGTGTTCTTCTCATCATAAGTGCTTCTCCCCTTTTTGGATAATCATAAGTTTTTGAATCATCTTGTAAATCAGCTTCTTGTGTAAGGTGTATCCTCCTTTCTCCATGAGGACTAGAGCTTTCCTTTGCTAGACATTTGTGTGCCATGTGACCATCTTGGTCACAATTGTAACATCTTATTGATCCATTTGTTTTTCTTGGTGGTCTTCCTTTGAAATTTGGCCTTCTACCTCTGAAGCATCCTCTAAAATTATCAAACCTTTTCACTTTATTCTATGTCTTTGTTTGTGGCTGCAAACTATGGCTTCTTCCTCTAAATGTGTCTCTTCCTCTGAATGACTATGCTCCTCTACCCCTGTTGTTATTTTCTCTCTTTATTTTCTCCTCCACTAGTTGATAACACTTAGCTATGTGTTAGGACTCAATAATTGAAACTCCTCTTGTATGTTCATTCTTAAACCATTCTAATATCTTGCTACCTTGATACTTGTTGTCACAAAAGATTGCACCTTTCTCTAAAGTCTTAACTAAGGACAACCTTGTGAAATATCGAAACAACCTCCAAGCTATAGGACTTGAACTATGAAATTGAGTTTTCAAAAAAGGCCAGCTTCCTCTACTATTAGGATGCACTTAAACTTTTCTTGAAGAGAAAAGGGAGAAGGAATACATGAAAGTAACTACCTAATCTATTCTAAAGAGATGATGCACCAAAATAGGGTGTTTATACTAGTCTTTTCCCATACATGCATAGTTCTATTATTATTATAGTCCAAAGATGTATGGATTCAAACTTGCTTTAATCTATAAACTACATAAAGACTAGAAAATCACATGAGTGGGACAAGGAAAATGCTTCACTTCTTATCATTCATGGGCCAAAGAGATACAAAAATTATAGAGTATAGATGTTCATAGTACATCGAAGAGAGGTAGACAAGCTTGTAAAATATGATGATGGTTGAAAGAGATAAGGTAGAAAATCATATAATTCAGAGGCAAAGAGGGAATTTAAAGTTGCATGCCAAGGAAATTCCAAAGAAAATAGAGAAGATCTAACACTAAGAAAGAGTATAATATTTTTCTTTATAGTGCCAACGTAACTTGGAAAACTTCCCTCATAAGACAAAAATCAACCACTATAATCAAATCTCCAAAGGATAATCATTGGAAAACTCAAATGATCTGACTATTGTATAAATCCATAGATGAGAGGATCACCTCTTCACCAAATAAATCTTTAAGAGGCTAGGAGTGATTTTCATTTAATCTTTGACTAAATGAATGGATCAACAAATGGTGGAGTATCACTTTTCACATATCAAGCCTAGGGATCAATGAAAGTGATTTAGGATATTGGAAAGATCAGATTTTATCATTCAAGGAACTACTTCCCCTACCACCAACTTTCAAATTGATCATAACTCTTGGTCAGCTAAGTTTTAACCATCAAGCCTTGCTATGTGGACCAAAAATTTCTTACTGTTATGCCACTCTATCAATGATTCAATCTTTATGCCTTTTTTTTAACATGCACGATTACAGCCTCACAAACAGCTTTCCTTAATAACTGTTACTACTTGTGAAACCATGATCCACTGATCATCGCTACCTCACAACCTACTCTTAGCATTCTTTTACTAACCATTGTGACCTTGTGAAGACTAATTTTTTACCACATCCACACTGTCACCACCTTAAATTGATGTTACTATCTAACCCTTGTGACCAAGAGAAATAAGGGGAATCGCTCAATCACAAGTCAAGACTTAGCCATCTTTTAACCTGCTATAATCATGTGCTTAATGTAGATCAAAAAGATCTAATGGTGTGATATGTATCTTGAATGTTGAAGGTTTTCCCCTTTTTGCACTGTCATGACTTAGACCATAGCATGTCAATAATACCATGTGATCATGCAAAAATAAGGAAAAGTGCACCTTCACAACCTTGACCTTAGTTAGCACTTAACCAACAGTGACTATCCGAATCACATTATCATGACTTTAAAAACATCCCAAGGAATAATATGAAATAAAGAATATGGCCAATGCTAAATTATTTCATAGAAACCCTAGGTGACCATTAAAAAAAACTATTATTTGAATTTGATTTTTTGGCGGGTTGATAATTTTGGCTAACATTTATGGCAACTCATGGGGGATGCAAGCCTTCTTAGCACATGACCAATGACCATCAAAGATTCATTGGGGTATAGAGTCCTTGAAACCATAACACATTGTTTTCCTCTACAACTTGCAAAGAACTTAGAACTAAAACCCTCTACTACAAAATAAAATATGTTATTGTACACTTCTTGGAAAATAAGAACATAAAAGAAAAACTACTCTAGCTATGTAAATAACACTTATCACATTATAAATAGGGCTTGAGGTATATTCCATTGATTGGAATAGGAAAGACTTCACCATTAGACCTACTCAACTAGAAAGCATTAGATTTTTTACAACTGATAATTACATAGGGACCACTCCATAAGACATCAAATTTTGAATGTCTCACTGCCTTTGCTTTGTCTGCATCGTATTTCAACACAAGATCACCTTGCTTGAAATTTTTTGCCTTGGCCTTCTTATAAAAAATCCTCTAATGTATTTCTAAGGTCTATATTGCTTGACTTCTTTTCTCCTCTAGCTCCAGAAGATCTTCCATTCTTATAGATATAGCATCATTTTCAATTAATTCTAATTGATGAGCCAACTCAAGGGTCGTAAACTCCAATGAGATAGAAATCTTAGCTTCTTTTCCATATACTAATATGAAAGGAGAATTTCCTATGGCTCTCTTGGGCATTATTGTGTTAGCCCAAAGGGTAGTCTTCAATTTCTAGTGCCAACACCTTTGGTTACCTTCAACAATTTTCTGGATGATTCTAATCAAATTTTTATTGGATGACTCAGCTAAAGCATTGTCTTGAGGATAATAATTGGAAGATGTATTCAAGTAAATGCTATGATCAATTTCCCATGTACAAATTCAAGCTCAAATGATTTAGCATTATCTAAAATAATAGTTGAAGGGGCACCAAACCTAATCACAATTCCATCAAGGAATTCAATGACTAAATATTCTATGGCATCCTTTAGTGGTATTGCCTCTATCTACCTCATGAAATAATCCATAGCAACTAGAATCCATTTATGACTAGAACTAGAAGAAGGATTGATGGGACCAATAAAATCCAATCCCCATTGAGAAAAGGATTGATCAACTAGGATGGGGTGAAGTGAAAGAGCTATAGGTCTCTACTTGAGAAGAAAGCACACTTCTCACACTTCCTTACATGTTTGTGGCTATTGTGGAATAACAATGGCTAGTAGTGACTAGCTCTAATGATCTTCATTGCATTGGTTCTTTCTAAAAAGTGGCCACCATCAGGACCATCATAAAGCTCTTTAAAAACTATACTATCTACTTTATCTACATCAATACATCTTAGTAGGGCTCCATTGAAGTCTTTCCTAAAAATAACACTATCAATTATAGCATAAGGAATAGATTGCAGTCTGAACTATCTTCTTTTAGCTTTATCCAACCCTTGAGGATATCCATCCCCAGTTAAGAAGGTCTTCATATCATCTATCCAACTCCTTGGATTGTCATTTCTTGCCTCTTGTTGTTCTACCAAAACAAATAAAACTTTTTCATTAGGATCATGAGATGAGATCATGTGTTTGCATAATCCTTGTCCTCTTATCATTTGGTAATATGAATATCCACATCATAATCCATTACCTTGGTGATCCAACTGGCTCTTTTCTCAGTAATGTCCTTGCTTAACAAGAAATCCTTAAAACTAGCATGAGGGACCAGAAAATGGATTTTTTTATAAGACAATAGGTGTTTGAATTTCTTCAGGGCTCTTATGACCACAAGGGCTTAATTTTCCACATAGCTATACTTATTTTCATATTCTTTGAGTCCTTCACTAAAGAAAGCAATTGGTTTCTCTTCATTTTTATCATTTAGTTGAGTCAAAATAGCAAAAATATTTGACTCACCTCCTAAGATGTAAAGCATGAAATCCTTATCAAAATTTGGATTAATGAGAGTAGGACCTAAAGCTATAGCTGCTTTGATCTCTTCAAAACTTTATTACCCTCCCTTGGTCCATGAGAAGGCCATATTCTTTTTTAGCATAGTTTTAACAAGTTTCACCATGGTAGCCAGATTAGGAATAAATCTTCTCACAAAATTTGTTCTACCAAAAAAACTTTGTAGACCTTTCTTGTGATTGGGAAGAGAAAGGGCAAGTATTGCCGTTTTCCTCTCTAGATCAATAGTCAAACCATCCTTAGATATAATATATCCTAATAATTTCCCTTGGTTAGTGGAAAAGAAAAACTTTCTTGGATTAAAAGATACGTTGTACTCTCTACATCTTACAAATACTTGTCTGAGATGACCAAAATGCTCTGCCACATCCTTTGAATAGATTGTAACATAATTAAGGTAGACTAAGACAAACCTCTCAATCATATTTTTGAAGGTCATCTCCATTTCTTTTTGAAATGTGGTGCCTACATTTGTTAGTCTAAAAGGCATCCTGTTATAGGCATAGGTACCCCATTTGGTAGTGAAAGTAGTTTTGTATCTTTTAGCTTCATTGACTAACACCTAATTATAACCTGAGAATCCATCCAAGAAGGATAATCTCTCCAAAAAACTCACTTTAGGTAATATATGTTCCATGGAAGGGAGAGAATGATGATCTTTAAGGGAGGCTTGGTTAAGATCCTTAAAATCTACACACAGTCTAATCTATCCATTCTTTTTCCTAATAGGGACAAGGTTTGCCATCCAAAAGGAGTGCTTGATAGGGAAAATGATATTGGCCTTAATTAATTTGGATAACTCATTTCTCATTGAGTTCTCAATCTTGAGGTTTACTGGCCTCTATTTTTCCCTAACAAGCTTGGCATTATTCACTATATCTATAGTATGTTGAAATAGACTAGGATCAAACCCCCTCAAATCATCATATGTCCAAGAAAATATATCATTAAATTCTTGACATAGATGGACACAACTTTCTTGGTTAGTTTCAAAATATACCTTTCATATGTTTAGCATCCTCCCATTTAAAACTATAATTGGCACATGATCTTCTTTTTTTGTAGCAAGATTCATGCCTCTCTCCCTCACTTGGTCATCAAGGTTGAAGACACTCTCTAAGGCAATGAGACCCTTAGGTAACTTGATTCAGTTGAGGTTGATGATTTTATCACCATATCAATCATGCAATCTTGATTGATTTATATCTAAGAACTCTATTTCATTCTACTAGAAACTCACAATTTGTGCATTAGACTCAAAAACTTACCAATACATATCATTATTAGGGACACTGGGTCTGACCACAACTTTAACCTTCTACTTATTCTCATCTTGTAGTCTCCTCGGGACATCATAAGAAATGCCCACTATAGCAAGTCTATCAGTATGTCTATTTTCTTTTCTAGGAGTGCTTTGAATATTAAATGCAGTTAAAACTTCAAGAAAATCCCATAGCCTATGTTTGTAAGACTTGACCAAACAATTCTTAGTAACATTTTGATTTCTCACCTAATTTATCACTAGCTCACTATCCCCATACACACTCAATTCTTGAATTCCTCTTTTTTGAGAAAGTAAGAGACCCTAAATCAATGCCTCATATTTAGCTACATTATTAGTACAACTAAACTAAAGCTTAAATGAGAAGTAGTACATTTCTGATGTAGGAGAAATCAACATCACACCAACCCCTAACCCATTTTTATTTATTGATTCTCCAAAATACATACTCCATATCCCACATGTGTCTTGTTTGGTTTTCATCAAATTAGGGACAAAAGCATCCTTTTCTGATATACAATAAGTGCCTAGGCTGGTCTCTAAGGCTTTTGGTATAGGATCAAGCTGATAAGCATTAGCCCACTCATCCAAGTGGAAATTAGGTGTATCAGCTAAAGAAGTAGTAGGCTCATTTTTTGTATCATTTTCATCTATCTCTAGGATGGTGCAATTCATATTGATGAGATTAGAAGTGTAGAGCTCAATATGATGGAGGGCTAATGGTTTTACTTTGAAGCCTTGTTTCCATATCTAGTTGTAAAAAGCATATATGACCAATTAGAAGATATGTAACCACCTATTTGGGTACTAATGTCTCTTGAGAAACAAATGGAAAAGTGTGGCTTGACCTCAGCAATTGATATATTCTAAACTATAGTGCAACCTAGACATGCATGTAAGACCATTTTGACATTCCTAAGGATTGCCATAGCCTTGATAGTACTACCATACAACTATAATACCTCCTTAATAATAGGTTCATATTTAATTTCTAAGGTATCAACAATGCATTTGGGCATTACTGAACTACCATCCCTTGAATCAATCATGCAATTATGGACTGACGTATCTCCTGTAAGTAGAGAAACATAAAATGGAGGAGGTCTAACCATTTTACATATTTCTACCTCCTTTGATGGTGTTATCAAACTCATGGCATTCTCCATGTTAGGTGGCTAATCTTTGAGTTCAATTCTTTTCAACTCCTGCTACAATATCCTCCTTTGTGATGGTATAGTAGTTACAACATCCCACATAGAAATGTTTGCATTGGTCTTCCTAGTTTGATCTACCACACTAAAAGAAGAATTAGATGTTTTGGTAGGATCCTTAGAAGTAGAAGCTCTAAGTGGAATAGTTTATAGGTTATTCACATTATCTCTACTTTCACCCTACTTTTTTTGCTAAGAAGTATTGGTAGGATAATTTACATTGTGTTATTATGAAATTGCTTGTACGTGTGGCACTACACTTGATGTGGAAGTTTGATTAGGAGGTTGAGGAGAAACCTCTTCCATAGCTCTTCTCTTTCTCCAAGTATTATAAGCACAAGAATTCTTGTTTACATTATCATGCTCTTCCATTATCCAATTCATAAAAGAATAATCATCTTTCTGAAAAGTATCAATAGGATGATGAGAGTTGTGTTTTTGGGCAACCACTTGCTCTGGTATAGTTAAAGACAAGTAAGATTCTACCTTTTGACATATGCAGTATCCATAGGAGTAGTTATAAGAAGGGTAGAAATCTTGATCTTGGGAAAGGTTGTTCTAAGGGACTAAAGCCCTATTTAGGTTGATGTTTGAAGAATGGGGGTGGTTGATAGGTCTATTTTAATTGTGAAGGTGTTTGAATGTCTATTATGATTGTAGGGGATATGAATCTAGTTTGGAGGTCTACAATGAATGGGGCTTTGACTATGGAGTTGGAGAGGTTTATTATTTTGACCTTGTTGCCTCTTCATGGTCACCAACTCATTTCCCATTTTTTGCACTATTGTACTATTTTCCTCCATCTTCTTTTCTTGATCTAACATCCTCCTATCTACATTTTTCATCAATGTCTACATCTTAGCCTCAATACTATCAACTCCATTAGAGGATGTAAAGGCTATGGGGACCATAGCAAGAGGCTAACTTATAGAGGAAACATGAATAGGGGCTATAGTGGGCTAATGATTGGGCATGTTAGGAAATAAAGGCATTAGGGGTCTTGGAGATAACTTCCCTCCCTACATCAAAATATTGTTGGCTTTTATGGCAACCTCATAAGAATTTGGTAATGTGTCCCATCCCATAGATTGTAGAGTGGTAGCAATATCACTATTGAAGGCTCTAAGATAATACAAGAATGCATTACAAGGAGAGGGCTTCACTACAGTAGATATTCTCTCCCATGTCATCTAAAATCTATAATTAAAATCAATCATACATTTATGGGGCGACCTCTTGATAGTTTTTAGTTGTTCTAAAAGTAATAGGTGGTCACTTTTGTACTCAAAAATCTTACATAGGGCTTCCCCTAACATATCCCAATTAGTAATAGAGCTATGAGGAAAACCCCTATACTATTGTAATGCCTTTCCTTTCAAGGATGACAATATGAGTCTGACCACTACATCATCCTTAGTGATATAATGAATATTATATGCATTAGACACCTCCTAAATATGTTTAATAGTGGAGATAGAGGTTTTGCCAATAAACTCAAGTACACTTTTAATAGTTGATATTGGTATGCCATGCCTTTGGTTTATTCAGCATATGGAATTTTAGGCTGAGACCTAACAATAGGATGAGCGGAGAAAGATCTTGAAAGTGTATGTGTTATTGTCACACTCCTAATTGGTGATAATGATACTCTAACCTTTCTTCTTGGATTTGAAAGAGAAATCTCTTGATTGCTAAGATAATGGGTGTTGCACATATTGCATAATATTAGTTTATTGTATTATTTTATTTTATTATATAATGTTGACCTAGATAAATTGCAACATGTAAAGATTCCCATGGGATATACTTGATGAGTTGTATTGTGACATCATGATAATATTTGATGTAATTATTTAATATTGGGGAAAGAATAAAATTTGTAATATTAAATGTGGCGTCACTAGGTTAGGTAGCACATGATTTATGTAATACCACATGGTGGTTTTGTGAGACTTGCTACTATACAAGCAGCCACAAGGGTAGTTGTTGGTGAGAGAAAGAAGAAGGGAAAAAAGGGAAAGAGTTGACTGGGACAAGGCTTGATAGGTTACCCAAGGGAGCATTTGTGAAAGTTAAAAGCATGGCATGGGATGTGTGGATTCATGCTTGTTCACTTGGATTGCTTGATTGTGGCTATGGCTTTGAAGGCTTCCATGGTTGTATTGTAATGTTGTTTTTACTAAATAATAGATGGTGTTGGATGCTTTTTGGAGGCTAGGTTTTTCCCTCAATGTGGGTTTCCAAGGGTATATCTTGTGTCACATTTTTTTGGGTATGTTATTTATTCTCTTGCATATGGATTTTAATTACATATTTATTTCATATCTATTATGGGTTATGTGGAAGTAGTTATATTCTTTGTTGCAAGTTTCCTTACAAGTGGTATCAAAGCTATGGTGTTATTATTGTAACCCTAGATTGAATCCATGGGAATTCATGAGAGGATATAACAAAGGGCAAGATAGATGAGTTTTCTATTATAATGGGATGTTGGTAGACTTTTGGGATGTAAAATTGTTGGACAAAAGGGTTTTTTGGATGTTTCATTTAAATGAGGGTTTTAGGGGGTAGCTTGTAGAACTGACCTCTTGGGAAAAAATAGACCTCAGCATTGTATTCAAGTCAATGTTTTCATAAATTTTGGTATATAATATGTTGAATATAATTAATTAATTGTGTATTATCTTTGATGTCACACAAATGTCATATCATTATCAGTTAGTGTATGCTAAGCTCAGTTAGGCATCGATGATAGTTTTCTGTGGCTACTAAGCAATCCAAAGTTTTCCTTAGTTTAGAAGGCAATATCTACCAAGTTAAATTAGGTGCCAAAGGAAAGTTTACAGATCATGAGTGTTAACTGAGCTCACTCAATTAGTGAAGGAAATGTTGGATGGAACCAATACTAATCAAGCGTACTTAGTTACCAAAGGAACTTTTCTAGTATGCAATGTTGACCGAGCTTCACTTGGTTAGCACAAGAAAATTGTTAGTGTCTACCAAGAAGGGTCGACTATCAAAGAACTTTCTTGGTTTTGCATATTAAGTTTAATTGATCTATCTATTGATTCTAGCCATTTGAGAAGACGAATATTGGTTATTCTAATTTGTATTCTAGCTGTCTAGACAATATGAAAGATATAAGTATAAGGTCAAGTTGTTGGTTAGAATGTGTGAAGTAATGTGAGAAATTTATATGTGATTTGATGATGCTAAAAGGAAGTGAATCAGAAGGATAAGCATAATATCCTTGTGGATCTCAAAGGATACATTCAATTAAGAAAGATCAAGTACAAGCTAGAATTGACATCTACAATCAAAAAACTTAGTTACATCCAAATTTGGTCATCTCATTATTACTCTTTAACCATTTTAGTAGTGATCTAAATCTCTTAACAAAGTTGGCCTAACAGCTATTTATAAATCAACTAACAAGGTGGTAATACTATTAAATTGTCTAAAGACCTCTGACAAGGCCACTCCTAATAGGGTGATTAAATCCTCTAATAGCGTCACACCTAATAGTGTGTTTTATAACCTTAAATAAGGTTGGCTCCTAACAGGGTTCACTTTAGAAGAGTGAAAATAGTAACTAGTTGTAATTGGCAGTTTTTCCCAAATTGGGTTTCCACATTAAATCTTGTTGTCAAATGTGTTCATGCTATTTCTTTTGTATGTTTGCAAATAAGTTAAATCAATGATAATCATAGATAACATCTTAAGATTTGCATGTTAATTAATTATAGAGCATTCTCAATGTTTACCAAGTTATAGCATTTATTTTTTTGTCGAGCATCAACTAAATTAAGTTTTGACAGAATTATTTTATTGACATCTAAGGGATCTAACATTTATTTTTGCAGTAGCTAATGTTAGAGTAAATAATTAATTAATTATTATTTATTCTATTTACTTAAGTTTAAGGCTGTTTACAGTCAAGATTCATATAAAATTTATCAAACTTCACTTTCGGGTGCTAGGGAAAAAACATTTAGCCCCCTACAGGCTACTGTATGGCCGTACGGATGAATTTGAGAAAAAAATTTGAACTATTCAGGCCACACTGCCGCAGTAGCACTTGTACACCACCACAAGGCCACCCACACTCTACTCAAGAGGATTTGCACTATCTACACAACTCCTAGCCTTTGTCACGGCCCGTGCACCTCCCTTCTTGGTAGTGCCTCCCAACTCCTTTGCTCCAGTCACCACTTCACCAAAGTTCCCACCACCTCTACTAGTTTTGCCACTCAGTCTATAGTGACCACCACCTATGCAGCCCATGTGGCTTTTTTGTGAGCAACCAACACAAATTTGGAGCAATCTATGGGTGACATGTGGCACAATTGCCATGTTGGCACAGCCATGTGGCCCCTATCACATCACTCACCACATCAACATCTTGCCACATCGCACTACCATGTGGCCCATTTTTTGTTGTGATGGCCTCTAGGCCATCAAATTTTTTGCCTTATTTTACTGACATCAGCATGATGTCAATGCTACACCAGCCCTCCAAAACCTCTCTAGGGTCCTTTTTGACCTTCAGTTGATTTTTTGGCCATATCTTGAGCATATGGAGGTATTTTTCCAATCCAAAGGAAGTACCAAAAAATTTGTTTCGAGATGGAGACATTGGTGTAGGTATTTTAAGGTTTTGATGTAGTTTAGTTACCCTTTTTTTTAGTTGAAGTCCAAAGTTTAGTTTTTTACTTCGGCATGCATATCTTATGCATCCCATGTCCATTTTTTGAAAATGTTATATTTCTAGAAAGCTCATTTTGTCATCTTTTTAAAAATGTTGTCATTTCCTTTAGATTTTGCCCCATGCTCTTTCTATCACGTTTTTGGCATTTTTTCTCTATGGTAGATAGCTTGGGTGTTCTAGGTATGAGGATCATTTTCAAGGCATGGGTTCTTTTGTTTTGGGCTATACTATCTTTTGTATCAGCTTTTTTCCTTTTCTGATCATTGTAACCATCATTTGTAAGCATTTTTTTGTACCTATACTAAGATAAAGTGCCACTCTTGCATTTTACGTTCATGAACATTGTTTTGAGATAGTTGCACTTACACTATTTTATAAAGCACCATGAGGAGGATAGTTGTTTGTCATTGTTGTGCCTTCTTCCTTTTGTTTTCCCACGCAGTACCAGTGTGACCATGTCTTTATAGTAGTTTGCACCTCTTTCCCTCTCTCGTCATTCTTGGTTCTGTCTACAAAGGATATTGGCCCACCTTATCAATTGCCTATCATCTTAGCCCATTTGTATTAAGGGGGGGGTCATTCTATTGTTCTAATGCTTCTATTGTTCGATGGTTCAATAGTATGAGCTATGTATTCAATGGTTGATCCTATATACTAGGCGATTGTAGTGGTTGGCTACCTATGCATTTTGATGAGATGGATCATCTACCATATAGACGCACTTGGTTCATACCTTCTTCTTCCATGGAGGTTCTCCAGATCAGCAGTTTATTTATAATGGTAGAATTTATGGCTTCTTTATGCTTCACTGATGCTCTTCATGATCTCTCTTTGTTCCTATTTTATGGGACATTCCTCTAGTTGGAGGCTTCTTTAGTCCTTCACTAGGTTCTTACCTCTTTTTGGGGGAGGGTTTTTCCCATGTGGTTTTGTAAGAATTTGACTTAGGCCAGAATTCACCCAAGAACTAAGAACTCAATAGAAGCACACAATTGACCAATAGCTAGAGTATGACTAGAATGACAAATAATATATTCAATCAATATGCCATATGCCACATTAGCCATATCAACCACTACAAGAGTACACTAGGAGTACCTATATATAAAGGCCTCTGGAGAGCTTCTAGAATACATAGAAGTCAACATCATGATAAGTCATACAACTAGGCACATGTCCACCAGATATGGGTTATCCTCCATTAAGCATAGAAGTAAGTACGATGATGTGAGGATAAGCCTACAATGGTGTTGCATGCAAATTAGTGGTTTACACAACATGTGCTAAATTAGGAGTGTGAATAACTATGTCATCAACATGACAACTCAATGAATGATGCAAACTCCATTGTTATAGACACCATGTGCATAAGTAGATTTGATTACTTTTGCGAGACTACACAAACTCCTATGTGTCTCACCTAAATAATTAAATAATACAAAATAATAAAATAATGCATTAACATAAGTAAACCTAAGTGTAAATAGTAAATACTTATTTACACCAACACCCCCCATTAGGGGAATGCCCTTAAGCTTACGAAATCTAGGATGAAATGCATGATGGGTCCCAGCTACTAGGCCATGTTAGGTACCCATGTACATAATGATATGCAATCTCTCATAAAGCGAAGAAAAAGGGAAAACCTCATGGGAAAAACCCTGCCCCAAAAAGAGAGATGAAACAATGTATGGATGGATAGAGTAATCAAGACCACCCCCCCCCCCCCCCCCCCCCCCCACCATTATGACATACATCTAGTATGTACATAAGAGAATTATAAGAAGAGGAAGAGAGACAAGATAGGCTCCCCCTACAAAGAAGAATGCCTACTAGTGACTACTCCAATGAAAAAGCTGATCCAAGACTACAGAATGGTGTTCCTCCCCTTAGGAAGAAATAATGCCAATGGTACATAGGAGATTCTTTCACTATGTGTGGAAAGAATCCCATAGGTAAGTGATGTCTTTGAAACCTACTCAACTAGCTAAAGAACCTATCTCATAGAACTATTTCTCTCTGCAACTGATGAAGAAACCCTTTGCAACTGCTGATCATATGTATCCACAATCACTTTGACCTATGATGATCGATCATGTAGAGAATGAACAAGAGATTTAGATGGAGCTCTTGTGACAACTAAAGAAGGTGTTGCTGCATCAAGAAGAAGAGGTAGATCATCAATACTATCCCCCAAATCCATCACTAAAGCTAGACCTAGAAGACTAGATGTACCCTGTTGTGCTGGACCTATCACTATGGTGATATAAGCATGTGGACTAAACTGATATAGTGACCTCTCACTACAACTTTTGATATAATCCCACATGTTTGAATCTATTGAAGCACTATCACTAGTGTCACTATTAGTTTCCACGTGATATGATGTGTAGAGAGGATTAGAGGACAAGCTTGGAGAACCTTCCTCATAGTGTACATTCTTCTCCACAAAAATCTGATGGGTCTTTGGATCTAGAAGTCTATATGCCTTCACACTATCTTCATAACCAATGAAAGTACAAGGCTAAGGTCACTATGCCTTGCATCCTCTGGAAGATCTATTTGCCCATGCAAGAGAACCAAAGACTCTGAAGTGTGTCACAATTGGTTTTCTACCACACCATGCCTCAAAAGGAGTCTTGCCATCTAAGGCTAGATGAGGATACCTATTAAGAATGTGAGTGGCACTACTGATTGCTTCAACTTCTAATGATGGATCTAGATACTTGGCTTGTATCACACAACTTGCAATGGATTTGAGAGTCCTAATCCTCAGTGTTGTAACATTTTTCTTATAAGGACTAGATGTTGGCAGAGTCTAAAGATCAATTTCCTAGAGTTTGCAAAATTTTATAAATCTTTTGTTCACAAACATGCTTCCATTGTCCATTTAGAGAACTTTGATGGCTTTCCTAGATTTCTTTTCAAGATGAGTCTTGAAGGCTAGAAAATTGTCCAACACTTCATTCTTATTATGAAGAAACTAGACCCAAGAATATCTTGAAAAGTCATCAATGAAGGTAAGTATGTAGTGACCCTAGTTGAATGCAAAAGAACCTGCTAATACCATGTGAACCATCTATAGAACACCTAGTGCTCTTAAAGAGTTCCCCCTTTGTAACTTCCCCTCTAGATGCATATCCACTAAATCTATTGAACATTCACCATGGGAAAAAAATTTTTGAGGTGGACCTTTGACCATTCTATATGTGCAAAGTTGCTAAAGGTAGCAAAAGTCAAAATAACCATACCATTGATTCCATAATTGCATTGTTGAATTTGATTGAGATAACAAGGCCTTTGAAAGAGATTTGGGCACAAAATAGGAGAAAGAGTACAACCTTTTGTTATGCTTCACTTTACCCACTGCAACCAAGGAGTCATCTTTAAGACTATGCACCTGTACTGAATCTAGAAGGAACTCAACTCTATGTCCATCTCTGAGGTCAGTGATTTGGTAGATTGATAGGATATTTGAACTTAGGTTTGGAACATAGAGAACATTTTGAAACTCTCCATTTTCCATCTCCACATTTCCTTTCCCTTCAACTTCCACTTTGGTATCATTTCCCATAAAGATGTACAGTACCTTGGACTACTTCATTGAAGAAAAATCCTCCTTTGAAGAACCCATGTGATAAGAGGCAGCAAAGTCAAAAATCAATTCCTTTGAAGAGTTGGAATTATCCATGAGTGCTTGCCCTTTACCCTTTGAATTTGAAGAACACCCTTTCTCCTTGTAAGAATTAGGCAATGGAACATCATGTTTTGTCATGATGTTGGTCAATTCATCAATCTTTTTAAGATAACACTCATGTTCTTCATAACCTGATTTCTTGCAATAGGTACACTTTTTTTTCTCTTTATTATTGTCCCCCTTCTTGTTCTAATTTGATGACTTTCCTTGTTGATTGGATTTTGGTGTTTTCTTTTCTGCATCCTCAGATTTGTTCTTCCATTTCTTCTTACCCTTTCCTTTATTTGAAGATTGTCTAGCTAAATTTTGAGAATCCTCATTATTGGCCACCAATGCTTTAGACTAAGGTGATTTGAGAATCCCCATTGATTTCAACTTCTTTTCCTTAGTATCCAATAGATCAACATATTCATCAAAAGTGACTTTCTTGTAGGTAGACCCTAAGGTAGTCTTAGATGTGTTAAAAGAAGTTACAAAAATGGAATACTCCAATGGTAGCTTGTTATGTATGAGATAGATCAACCTATCATATTTGATTGAACTCACACAATCAGTAAGCTTTGTCCTTAATTAATTCACCTTGATGATGAAATCCTCTATTGAATCATATGACTTAGGATCTAAGGAGACAAGCTCATCTTCAATTTTGAAAACATCCTCTTCAAACACTTTTCCATATAGGTTTTTAAGGGTAACCCAAGCTTCCTTAGATGTAGAACACTTCTTAATTTGATACATGATCTTATCATCAACCCCCAAACATATATCACCTAGGGCTTTCCCATCAATTACTCCCAAGATAAAATATCACTTGCTGGTTTAGGAAGAGTACCATCTACATATTGTGAAACTCCATTATGCATTAAGTGATACCACATTTTGATAGACCGTGTAGCATAGTTATGAAGAGTTAATTTTGGAAACTTAAAATTTTCCAAAATGCAAAAAATGAAAGAAAAGTGCAGAAAAGAGAGAACACAACACCAAGAACACCTCCTCTTACACTAAATCAAGGAACACCTCCAAAATAGATGCTTTGGGTACTTTATCAGTAGTGCAATTACAATAAGCCACTTGCCAATTTTGGCCTTTGGGGACTTCTAATTTTTCCTATTACAACCTCTTAATGGATTACAAATCTAGAACTTTACAATATGCTACAATTTTGAAGCAATACAAAGCAAAGAAAGGCCCTATTGCTGAAAGTGAAACTTTTGTCCACACAACCTTACAATTTGATAGCAAATCTAGAAAGTAGACAAAAAATAATGCACTTTCAAAAAAAATTGAGACTATTTTTGAATCCAAATGTGCTTGTATGGAGTATTTGAAGTTGAAAAATGTAGGATTATGAAGGTATAGTCACCAAAAAATGCAAATTCTGACAAATCCATTCACCAAAACTAGAAAAGAGCTAGACAGTGAAAAGTTTAAGAAATTCTACCTAATCTCAAAAAATATTGTACATGATTTGGAGTCTAGATGTCCAAGTTATGGCCTCCTAAAGTCAAACTAAAAAATTAAAAATTAATCTAGAGAGGGGATGCATTAAAAAAAGATGGAGTTAAATTTGATAGTCATATGACCATCACAGTAGTTCAAATTTGGCCTCATATAATAGTCAGATGGTCATCAATTTTAAGATTAGGAACTGGATGACATCAGTGACTCCAAGACAATGATGATGTTAGCAAAACATCATCATGATATCAGCATGTATGGGAAAGTATGATTCAATATGGAAACTATATGGATGGTGTACAAAAAAATATGTGATAGCGTACTTAGATGCTAACTGTATGTTGACTATGCAATCTATTGACATAAGTAAGCATAGTGGCAAGTTGCCACATGTTTGGCAAGGATTGGTACACATGTGTAGGGCTGAAAAAACATGTCATCATTCAACTGGCATAAAAACCACACATGTACATACAATATATATAATGCTAAGCTAAATAGGCAATGGCAGGAAGTGGTGTATCGTATAGATCCTGACTAGCAAGTGACTATGATGCCCTTCCTTAACCACATCAAAAATGCCATACATTAGAACAAACACACACACCATACACATGCAATTATGGGGTAAGTATTCATAAGAAAACACATGTGATAAATAACCATCTAACTAATCATCATCAATAACTGAAAGCAATGTAATAGTCATCATGCATAAATGAAATGTAGAGTCTAAGTGATCTCATCATACATTAACTGAATCCATAACATAATATTTGATCATCTCAAGACAATGTTACTAACCATCAACATAAAACTAGTCTAACATAGTCTGATAATAATAGCAACAATATGTCCAGAAAAATGTAGTCAAGGGCAGGCACTACATCCACTCCCCCTTGGATTAGGCTTACTCCTAGAAGCCTACAAACAAGTAGGTATATAACTCCTGTAATCTAGCTGCATCCTCCCATGTAGTTGAAGAATCATCAGTAGGGTCCCATTGGACCCTTACCTACTCTATGGTTCGACCACTGAGGGTCAACTCCCGCTACTCTAGAATACGAACTAGCTCCAAAGCTAGCTGCCCATCCTCTACCTACAACGCATTCCAATTAAGAACATGTATAACATTAGCAAGATACTGTCTAAGTACTGAAATATGGAAAACATCATGAATGTGAGCTAGGCTGGGTGGTAGAGCAAGGTGGTTAGCAATTGGGCCAATCCTCTCAAGAATCTCGAATGGTCCCACAAAGTGAGGTGCTAGCTTTGAACCCTTTTCATATTAGATCACACACTTCTGTAGACACACTCTCAAGAAAACTTTATCTCCCATAAGAAACTATTTATCTATCCTATGTGTATCAACATACTTTTTCTGCCTATCCTGTGCCATAGTCAAGAGCTCACAGATATGCACTACCTGTTGCTCCATATCACGAAGCATCTTAGGACCCAATAGGATGTGATCCTCAAGACTGTCCCAACTCAAAGGTGTACAACAAGGATGTCCATATAAAGATTGAAATGGTGTCATGCCAATAGAACTATGATACCTGTTGTTGTAAGCAAACTCCACTAGGTAGAGATAGTCCTCCCAATGTGTCTGCCTATCCATCACATACATCCTTAACATATCTTCCAAAACTTGGTTCACCTCTCTATCTAACCATCTATCTCTAGGTGATATGCCGAACTGAAATTCAATTGAGGTCCAAGCTCATGCTGCAACGATGTCCAAAATGTAGATGTGAATATGGGATCCCTATCTGAAATGATCTTTTAGGGAATACCATGTAGTCTCACAATGTCACGCATGAAGACATTAGCTATAGAAGCTACAATGTAGGAAGACTTGATTGGTGAAAAATGTGCCACCTTAGTTAACCGATCAATAGTGACCATGATAGCATCATGACGATGAATAGTCATAGGTAATCCTACAATGAAGTCCATAGAGATGATGTCCAATTTCCATGAAGGAATGATATTTGGTTGCAAAAGTCCTACTGGGTGCTGGTGTTCTGCCTTAACTCTCTAACACTCAAGACACCTGGCCACATAATCCACAATGTCTCGCTTCATTCTAAACCAATAGAATAAATTTTGCAAATCAGCATGCATCTTCTTGACACCTGGATGTACTGAGTAGGGTGTACGATGGGCCTCTGCTAAAATCAAGATGCGGAGCTCATCCTATAACGACACATAAATCCTTCCTAAAAGTCTCAAAAGACCATCTAACTCTCAGACATAGCCTGCAAACTTACCCTTTAAAGGTCTTCTTGAATCTATCTCTCTACACACTTCCTAGCACCAAGAATCTATAGGAAGTGCCTGAAGAATCTGACTCCTCAAATCAACACTAAGAGTCATAGATGATATCACATGTCTCCTTTGACTCAAAGCATCTGCCACCACATTCTCCTTTCCCTAAATGTACTTTACCTCAAAGTCATACTCACATAGAAATTCCATCCAATGCCTCTTACAAGCATTCAGATTAGGCTGAGTGAAAATGTATTGAAGACTGCGATGATCACTATGTAGCTCAAATCTATGCCCCAACAAGAAATGTCTCCACCTTGTCAAAGCATGAACTACTAATACTAACTCAAGATCATGTGTAGGATAATTTAGCTCGCGATCCTTGAGCTTGCGTGATTCATACGCAATCACCCATCCATTCTGTATCAAAACTACCCCAATCCCTTCTAGGGAAGCATCTATACACACCATGAAGTCACCTTCTAAATTAGGTACTGCTAAGATCAGTGCACTGGTCAAAAGCTCTTTGAGCTTCTAAAATTCTTCCTCACATTTCTCTGTCCAAATAAACTTCTTTCCTTTCCTCTAAAGAGAAGTGATAGGATGCGCTATTTTGGAGAAGTTTTGGACAAATCTGTGATAATAACTAGCTAGACCCATGAAACCATGAATCTCTAACACATTAGTTGGTGTAGGCCAATCTACTATTGCCTAGATATTTGTAGGGTCTACTAAATACAATCACCTAAAATGACATGCCCTAAATACTGAATCTTTGATTTGAACAATTCACACTTAGTTGCATTGGCATAAAGCTGATTGTGTCTTAAGCACTGTAAAACCAATCACAGGTGTTCCTCATGCTCCTTCTAAGTCTTAGAATATATCAATATATCATCAAGAAACACAAGTACAAACCTATCAAGATAAGATCAAAACACCCCATTCATCAAACTCATGAAAATCGATGGAGCATTAGTCAACCCAAAAGGTACCACTGTGAACTCATAATGCCCATAGCAAATTTGAAAGGCAGTCTTGTGAATGTCAACTTCCTTAATGTGAAGCTGGTGGTATCCTGACTTAAGGTCAATCTTGGAGAATACTATAGCTCCCTTGATCTAATCAAATAAGTCATCAATCCTAGGTAGAGGATACTTATTGTTAATGGTCACCTTATTCAACTATCTGTAATCAATACTAAGGCACAAAGAACCCATCTTTCTTCTTCACAAAGAGCACTGGATCTCCTCATGGTGACACACTAGGTTGAATGCTCCCTTTTTCCAAAAGTTCCTCTAGTTGAAGATGCAACTCTCCCAATTCCTATGTGGTCATATGATAAGGAGCTTTAGAGATAGGCTCCGCTACAGGAATTAGGTCAATGCTAAAATTTATGTCCCTCTTCGGAGGCATACCTGGAATCTCACTTGGAAATACGTCTATGTACTCCTATAATATCGGGTGATCTAAAGTCTTCCTCACAAGATCTTCCTCATCAAGATCATTTACCATAATAGAAAATATTTGACATTCCTTATGGAAACTTTGCTTCAATTGCATAGTAGAAATCATCCATAGAGATATAGGCCTTGGTATCCCAACAATCTTCACATCATTCCCTTGGTCATCTTGGTACATAATAATCTTCTTCCTACAATCTATACTAGCTCTATGAGATCCAAGCTAGTCGATGCCCAAAAACACATCATAGGAACCAAGGGGTATAACTTGAAGGTGAACTGTAGTATCAAATCCTCCTAGACTAAGCCCACACTTATGAACTATAGAATCTGTGGAGACCTTAATACTTGAGGCTAGTTCCACTTGCCAACCATGATCTTGCTTCATCACATCCAGCTTACACTTAGCAACTATAGATGGAGAAATAAATGAATCTATAGCTCCTAAATCAAACAACACTAAAAGAGATGTACCTCGAATAGCTCTTGTGGTTTCAACCATTGTTCCTTTATGATCAGCCTAATGATGATCTACTGCTGCAAACACTCTATGAGCTCTACCTGTATCCCCAACTGTAGGCTCGGATGCTATTGGCCTAGGGCCTAAATACTAAGGTGCTCATTGAGGAAAGTGAGCTACAAAATGTCCAATCTACCCACATGAAAAACATCTTGTATTTCTACCAAATCCTCTTCCCATAGGTGGTGCATTTGACTACTGACAGCTATTCCTACTAACAAAAGACTGACTACTCTAAGCTGGCTAATTGGGTTGATTATGTTTATTATGCTAAGAATTGCAATTGTTCTTGGAGTTAGAACTCTACCACCACCTTGAGCCTAAGAATTCAATCCCTTCTGCTACTGTGTGTCATGCCCAAAAAACTCGAGGCCAAAAATACACACAAATTTTTTTTTGAATAACGATAAAATTACTCTAAGTTTGAAAATGATTGTGATTATAGTTTAAGTCAGTTTCTCTACATTACGTCTTAAGATTATAAACAAGAGGATGGTTATATTATTAAGATTTGAAACTTTAGTTATAAGATTTATATCGATAAACTTATGTTCTTACATTAACTTTTAATAATAAGAAAATAATTATTTAAAAGACAAAGCAAATGTATTCGAGTTTAGATTCATTGAGAATGTATAATCAAAATCAACAATAAAACTCTTAGACAATAATCAATTTACAACTAATTGATATTGAAAAGTCACTTTAAGGAAAAACAATTTAACTAGAATTAAAACATATATTATATATATATAATTTATTAACTTTAAATATTTCAACTATTTTAACATAAAAATTAACTATCTAATCTTACTAAATTGCATGATGATAGAACCTAAAATTTAGTATCAATTTATCATGATGCTTATATCAAAATTAACTTAACCTTGTAATTCAAATAAAATCACCATTCAAATACCAATTCGATTTATGCTAAATTAAAACTATGATTGCAACTAAACTATATTAAAAAGATAAATTTATTTAAAAGAAATACTAACTAAATTAAAATCTAAACTATATTACATTTAATATAATTTTGATACTAAACTAACTTAATTCTAATCCCTAACTAAATCTAACTAAAATTAAATCCTAAAACTATAGATCAAAAACTAACTTATATTAAAACTAAAGTAAATATCCACTAACACCTATAACTTAAACAAACCTACATAATCTTAAATTTAATTAAATTAATTAACCACTAAGTAAGTAAAACATAAACTAGCAATGAATTAATATTATTAAATAAAAAACTAAACTAAAAAATAAAAATAAAAATAAAACTTAATACTCAACTAACCTACCTACTCTAACCACTAACCATCCATCCTACTACCCTACCAATCTCCCCATTCCCCACTTACTTGGGCGAATTCCCAAGTGGGGGTGCGTTGTCCCACCCCTGCAAGCACAGTCACCAGTGGAATTGATGCAGGAGCATCCAGAGGTATAAGGGCAATCCTGTGTCACCCAAAAAAATGTACTTAGACTTAGTTTCTATTTTATGTCTTTGCATTTTTGGATACCCATTTGGCTCAAATAAAGGTTCCAACTCTCATAGTTCAACTATCAGTGCATTTAAAAATCCCAAAAAAATAGGAGCATGCAATTTGACCATCATTTTGGTGACCTAGAAGGTGTGACTTGGCCAAATGAATGTAATCGAGATTTAGAGCATTCCAGAAAAAGAATCAGGTCAAAAGGCCCCACAGTTTGAAAGTTATTGCAGTTTTTTGGGTTTTGGAGACCCCCTAAGAATGCTTCAAAGTTAGGTTTGGGGCATTAAATGACCTTGAAAAGGGTCGAAAAATGGGGGATGAGCGAAGCTTGTGCATAGGGCTATAGAGCGCTTTGAGAGCTTTCCGAAAATGTAAACGGTTCGTCAATCGGAGTTACGGTTCAAAAGTTATGCCTCTCGGAAGTTCGGCTACCGTTTCTGGATTCTTCTAGAATTGCACCGACTTCTAACGCAGCTTCCGGAACCTTCTATTTTGTTGGTGGATGCCTACTAGCACTTTCTAGAATGTACTCCTAGTCCTTAACCCTCCGGGGTCTATTTAAGGAGATTTTTGGCATTGTAAAAGGCAGTTCGGGGTGGAGTTTGAGAGGAGGTGCTATAAGGAGAAATATTCTCCAGATTTATGCTATTGTAAGCCCGTAGGGCATGTTTTTGAGTTTATTTTCTCTGCACTGTTTGTACCAACTTATTTTCTCAGTTAATATAGTTTCCCCTTTCTATTGTGTCTATTCTGGTTGTTGGGTTGTGTCCCCATCAAGTGGTATCAGAGCAGGTTTTCCTGAGTGTGTAGACAGAGCACCGACTGTGAGGCAGTTTGCACCAGGACTGTGTGGTTGTGGGTTCGAGTTAGAAGATGCCTCCACGAAGAGAGCGTGGTGGAAGGGCCAGAGCTGTTGATCCTGAGGAGGTTAGAGCCCTCCAGAGACAAGTACAAGCATTGCAAGAGGAGCTTCGTAGAGGAGCAAACATTGCCGCAGATGACAATAGTGAGGATGACAATGAAGAGGAAGTAATGGAAGTTGACGGGGAAGTTCTGAATCCTGTAAAGGAAAGGCTTTTTAGGGCCATTTCTAGGTTTGGGAAAAGACCTACAATTGAAGTGGGTATATTTTTGGGAAATTTGAAACCAGATGAGTTGATCGATTGGATCAATGAACTGGACGAATACTTTGAATATGAGGATATAAGGGACCCAGATAGGGTTAAGTTTGCAAAGGCCAAACTAAAAGGCCATGCCAAAATTTGGTGGCAAGAGATTCAATTGGAAAGACTTAGAAGAGGAAAGGAGAAGATCACAAGATGGGATCGCATGGTGGACAAATTGAAGAAGCAGTTCATTCCTGTGGACTACGAGCTTGATCTATTTAAGAAGATGCATGGGTTAAAGCAAGCAGGAAGATCAGTCCAAGAATATACAGAGGAGTTTTACCGACTCCTGATTAGAGCAGGGCATGCAGAAGCAAATAAGGAGAAGGTTGCTCATTATATCAGTGGGTTACGACCTAGCATCCAGGAAGAACTAAGTCTGGTAAGAATGACCAGCGTTGAAGAAGCATACCAGTTTGCCCTACGAGTTGAAGAGAAGCTGAGTAAAAGGTTTGAAGGAAGACAAAGAGGGCACGGTCAAGGAGGAAGGGGAAGCGGTAGATCATCTGGAGGCCGCAATGAAACTCAAAAGAAAAATGAAGATGAGGGTACTAGCAGGAACCAGAGGAATGAGGGTTTCAACCGCTCCCGTGATCAAGACTTTGGAAATCAAAGAGGAAGAGGTACAGGATGTGGGCAAGGAAGAGGAGGCTTCCGTGGTACCTGTTTCTATTGCAATGAAGAAGGTCATCATGCCTTTGAATGCCCTCAATGACAAGGAAGGACAGATAGCCAAGCTAGGGTTGCTCATGTGGATGAGGATGCACAATCATCACATTCAGAGGATGCAGAAAGAGGAGAGACCTTGGTAAATGAAAGAGTCCTACTAAGTGGTGAAAATGAACCAGGACAACGGAGGAGCTTGTTCCGTACCAGATGCAACTGTGAGGATAAATGTTGTGATGTGATCATTGATGGTGGTAGCACTGATAACTTGGTATCCGAAGAGATGGTCTCTAAGCTGAAGCTCAAGAGGGAGAAACATCCCCAGCCCTATTGGATTTCTTTGGTAAAAGATGATCATAAGGTCCTGGTGAGTGAACAATGTTTAGTAAAATTCAAAATTGGGAGTTACCATGATGAAGTTCTTTGTGATGTTATTTCGATGGATGTTTGCCATCTATTGTTGGGTAGACCATGGCAGTTTGATAGACATGCAATACATGATGGACATGCAAACACATACTCTCTGACAAAGGATGGAGTTTGCCACAAATTGAAGCCCATGAAAAAGGAAGGTGAAAAGGTATGTAGCAATGCTAGGATTTGTCTTGTTGATGGAAGGAAGTTTTTAGATGGCATGAAACATCAGCGCATGTGCTATGCTTTGATTCCTAGAAAAGATAAAGAAGGTAGTAGTGAAATACCATTTGAAGTTTCAGATTTACTAGGAGAATTTGGAGATATTATCTCTGATAATGTTCTAGATGGAATGCCACCAATAAGGCAAATCAATCATCAAATAGATCTGATTCCAGGAGCTAGTTTGCCTAACAAGGCTGCTCATAGGATGACTCCTACTGAAATAGAGGAGCTAAATAGACAAGTTCAGGAGCTGTTGAGGAAGGGCTTGATTCGAGAGAGCCTGAGTCCATGTGCAGTACCTGCAGTACTCGCACCAAAAAAGGATGGAGAGTGGAGGATGTGTACAGATTCCCGAGCTATAAATAGGATAACCATCAAGTACCGATTTCCTTTGCCAAGGATGGATGATCTTATGGACTGCTTGAGTGGAGCTGAGTACTTCACAAAGATAGATCTGAAGAGTGGCTATCATTAGATACAGATTCGAGAAGGAGATGAGTGGAAAACAGCATTCAAGACCAAGGAGGGTCTTTATGAGTGGTTAGTCATGCCCTTTGGATTGACGAACGCCCCAAGCACCTTCATGCGGCTCATGAATGAGGTACTTAAGAAGTTCTTGGGAAAATTTGTTATTGTCTATTTGGATGATATTTTAATTTTCAGCAAGACTTTGGAAGAACATTTACTGCATATTCGTAGTGTCCTTGAAAGGCTAAGGGAAGAGAAACTGTTAATTAATCTAAAGAAGTGTGTCTTTGCAAAAAGGGAGTTAGTCTATTTGGGATTTGTTATATCACCTGAAGGTCTCAAAATGGATCCAGAGAAGGTAAAAGCCATCTTGGAATGGCCTACTCCAAGGTCTGCTACTGAGGTAAGATCATTTCATGGTCTGGTTAGTTTTTACAGGAAGTTTATTAAGAATTTCAGTGGCATATGTGCACCCCTAACTGATACAATAAGAGGGGATAGAAAAGAGTTCAAATGGACTGCAGCAGCTGCGAGAAGTTTTGAATTGTTGAAGAAGAAGGTGACTGAACAGCCTGTGTTGGCACTTCCAAATTTTAGAAAAGTATTCCAGGTGGACTGTGATGCTAGTGGTAGCGCTATTGGGGCTGTATTAAGCCAAGAAGGTAAGCTTATTGCATATTTTAGTGAAAAGTTGAATGATGCAAAGAAGAAGTATTCTGTTTATGATCAAGAGTTCTATGCAATAGTTCAGGCCTTAAAGAAATGGAGGCATTATTTATTGCCAAAGGAATTTGTTTTGTATACTGATCATCAGGCATTACAGTACCTAAATAGCCAAGGTAAATTGAATCAGAGGCATATGAAGTGGGTAGAATTCTTGCAGAGTTATACATTTGTGTTAAAGCATAGAAGTGGAAAATCTAACAGGGTTGCAGATGCATTAAGTAGGAGACAGTTGTTGCTTACAACAATGCAGGTTGAAGTAGTTGGGTTTGATGAACTCAAGAATTTGTACCCCGAGGATCCTGATTTTGCTGAAGCATCGAAATCTTGTAAAGAACCTATTGCTGTAGATAGAACCAAGTGGTTAGACTATTTGATTCAGGATGGCATGTTGTTCAAAGGTAGTCAATTGTGCATTCCAAGGAGTTCCATGAGGGAAAATCTGATTAAGGAGAAACACAGTGGAGGGATGGCAGGACATTTTGGTCGGGATAAGACCATTGCCATTCTTAGAGAACATTATTTTTGGCCTCAAATTACACAGGATGTGAAGAAGTTTGTACAGAGTTGCCAGGTTTGTCAAGTTGCCAAGGGGTTTAGTCAAAATACTGGCCTATATCAGCCATTGCCTATTCCATCAAGGCCATGGGAGGACATAAGTATGGATTTTGTTCTTGGATTGCCAAGGACACAAAGGGGTAATGACTCAGTATTCGTGGTGGTTGATAGGTTCTCCAAAATGGCACATTTCATTCCATGCCACAAAACTCATGATGCTGTCCATATTGCAGACTTGTTTTTCAAAGAGGTGGTAAGACTACATGGTCTTCCAAGGAGTATAGTTTCTGACCGAGATACTAAATTTGTGGGGTATTTCTAGAGGACATTGTGGAAGAAGTTGAGAACAGACTTGAAATTCAGTTCCATGCATCACCCACAGACTGATGGCCAAACAGAAGTGGTAAATAGAAGTCTGGGCAATTTGCGGAGATGTTTAGTTGGAGATAAGCCTAAGGGATGGGATTTGATTCTACCACAGGCAGAGTTTGCTTATAATAACTCTGTAAATAGGAGTACTAGAAAATCACCATTTCAAATTGTATATGGAAATAGCCCAAGGACTGCACCAGAATTGAGGAAGATAGAACAAGGGGAGAGAACAAGTGCTGAAGCTGAGGATTTTGCTGAACACATCAAGCGTCTACATGAGGAGGTCCAAGCACACATTATCAAGATGAATCAAGAGTATAAAGCTAGGGCTGATCAAAGGAGAAGACATAAGGAATTCCAAGTAGGGGATCTTGTCATGGTGCACTTACGAAAAGAAAGATTTCCAGTTGGTACTTACAACAAGCTGAAAATGAAGAAATTTGGCCCCTGCAAAATTTTGAAGAAACATAACTCAGGAAATGCATATGAGGTGGAGCTGCCAGATGGTATTCACATTTCTCCCATTTTCAACATTGCAGATTTGATAGAGTATCATGATGATGGTACTGATGAGGAGCTGGTTTTAGAGCCATGTCCAATTCCTACTTCTAAGAAGGAGGAGATAGAAGACATTCTAGATCATCGTGTGGGTAGGAGTACCAGAAACAGGCAGTATGAAGAGTATTTGGTCAAATGGAAGGGACGACCGATCGAAGACTCAACTTGGATTTCAGCAGCTGAGGTTTCCCATTTGGGATTTCCTATACCATCCATAAAGTGACAGGGTCACTTTTCAATCTACCCTGGGTGTCTGATGCAGGAGCATCCAGAGGTATAAGGGCAATCCTGTGTCACCCAAAAAAATGTACTTAGACTTAGTTTCTATTTTATGTCTTTGCATTTTTGGATACCCATTTGGCTCAAATAAAGGTTCCAACTCTCATAGTTCAACTATCAGTGCATTTAAAAATCCCGAAAAAATAGGAGCATGCAATTTGACCATCATTTTGGTGACCTAGAAGGTGTGACTTGGCCAAATGAATGTAATTGAGATTTAGAGCATTCCAGAAAAAGAATTAGGTCAAAAGGCCCCACAGTTTGAAAGTTATTGCAGTTTTTCGAGTTTTGGAGACCCCCTAAGAATGCTTCAAAGTTAGGTTTGGGGCATTAAATGACCTCAAAAAGGGTCGAAAAATGGGGGATGAGTGAAGCTTGTGCATAGGGCTATAGAGTGCTTCGAGAGCTTTCCAAAAATGTAAACGGTTCGTTAATCAGAGTTACGGTTCAAAAGTTATGCCTCCCGGAAGTTCGGCTACCGTTTCTGGATTCTTCTAGAATTGCACCGACTTCTAACACAGCTTCCAGAACCTTCTATTTTGTCGGTGGATGCCTACTAGCACTTTCTAGAATGTACTCCTAGTCCTTAACCCTCCGGGGTCTATTTAAGGAGATTTTTGGCATTGTAAAAGGAAGTTCGGGGTGGAGTTTGAGAGGAGGTGCTATAAGGAGAAATATTCTCCAGATTTATGCTATTGTAAGCCCGTAGGGCATGTTTTTGAGTTTATTTTCTTTGCACTGTTTGTACCAGCTTATTTTCTCAGTTAATATAGTTTCCCCTTTCTATTGTGTCTATTCTGGTTGTTGGGTTGTGTCCCCATATGGAATACGCTGACACAAGTACTGTTAGGTCTGTCCCCATCCCCTGCGCAAGGCAGAGCCTACCATGATCTAAGCGTAGGATAAAGAGGGGATAAAGCCTTCTAAAACCACCAATCACCTCAATGAATTTCAAACCAAATGATGACCTGTGAAAAGTTTAAAAGGTGGGGTGACATCACCCCAAGACCCACGTTATAAGATTTATTAACATATTCCTTTCAAGCCCATCTCCAAAGGTAGGCGCTAGTGCAGAATAGTTAATGCCAAAAGTTTTCTTGGTAAGTTTTAGGATATTTAGGATAGGAATACTTTTGAAAAAAGTTTATTTTAATGATGGTCTATTATTTTATTAGTCTGTAATAGAGTGAACTATATTAGTGATTGCCATACAAATTCCAGAAGGATAAATGTGCTTCTACAGGCCTCTTATAGATGCATTTTTGAACTTTACTTGTTGGCTTAGATCTTACTATGCAGCTTTATAGGATTGATGTTTTTAATTCATAATGATATTAATCTACCACCTTTTTATGCATTATGCTCAACAAAATCAACTATTGTAAGATCATCAAAATCTACGTAAATTTCTTATGAATTCCTGCTTAATAATTTTCATGAACCTCAGATGCTATGTATTTCAATGATACCTAAATTACATGAAATAATCATCTACATATTCATTTAACTATCTATTATAACTAATGGAGCAAAATTGAAATAACATAGTGACTAAACTAGTCTTAAGGCAATTGAGACAATAAAGAGATAAAAATGATAATGCTCTATTCATTTTGATGGGAGTATCAAAACACACCACGTTCTTTCCTCTATCGTGTTTTCAAATTTAAGTTGGATATCTTGACATAATTCTTTCCTTCATGTTCTTGCAAATTCACTTTCAACACAACCTTACATCAACTAAATCATACCAAACTCAAGGAAATACCATACATTTACAATCTGAATCTTGCATAATTGGATATCATTGTTTCATCTTATCTTTGATACACATTCATATGACAACATAGAATACGAAAATTTTAAGAGAAGCAAAATTTACTCAATCACTTATTTTATTATCAACCTGATTCAAGGGCTCAGCCGGGAAAGAACCAGGAAGAAAACCCGGCTTTGTTTCCATTTACAATAAGGTTTAAAATACAATTTACAATAGGATCTCAATCCCAAATTTCAACAATTAAATCAAATTTTTTTTCTCATGATCAAAATCAAGGAATTTGTAATATTTTCTGAATCTCTTTTCAAGAACCATGGAGGAGACCAATAACTGATCGGGTGACAACCATGCAGAACCAAAAGAAAATCAAACATGCATAATCATACATGGTTTACACAAGGGATTCACAATGAATCAAAACTAGGGAAAGGTGGATTCTTCCAACAGGAGAAGTCAAGCACATCACCAATTCAGATGCCCAATCGGGGCTAATAACTAAGAACTTCCGTTCTTCCATTTAAACATGCCATACTCATACCAGGTTTGTGCTGACAGGTAGGGGCCCATAACACCCTACCCTTTTATCCCTCTTCTCATCCTGAGAAGAGACTTTACACTGGTTGGAGTCCAACTAAATAGACCTTTCCCAAAATTGGTCACTTCTGCCCTCTCCAAGGGTGAGTAATACCAAAACACCCATGCAAGGAAAACTCAAAATTTCAACATAAACAAAAAAGGAAAAACAATCAAAATAACATGGTTATCAAATCTTTCCAACATACCCACATCCATATAAACAGTGAAACAACAACAAGGTAACATGAACATGAAACAAAACATAAAACTAAATAGGGGAGATGAGAATTTCCTACCTTCACAAAGAGGTAATGGCAATGAACAAGTTTGAGTAGAGTATCCCTTTCCTTCCTTCCTTCCACCTTCAAGCATTCCTCTCTAAATGTAGAGATTGGGTAACAACCTCCACTAGTCTAATGAAGTCCTCTAAATAAGCCTCCAACTCAACCACCCAAAAGAAGAAATAACTACACCCACCCACCTACAAATCTAGAAGCTCCTAACTCAACCCACACCATGGTTAAACCCTAAAAGGAGGTGGGGTAAGACAACTCATGACAACCACTTGCAATTTTCGCACAAAGTCAAAAAAAGGGGCTTAGGGGTTGGAAAAGACCCCTAACCCATACCCATACCCCTTGGGTATAATTATTTCATGTTTTGAAGTCTTAGGAATAGGTTTAGAGCCCAATGAAATCTAGGAATAAAATAGGTCCATCTAACTACTCTAACTTGCAAACAAGCACTAATCCGGATTGAGGAATGACTAACCTTGATTAAGAACCTAATAGAGAAATTGACACTAACTTAAACCAACTTGAATTCAAAGGTTAAACAATTAACCCTAACTATCATACTAAAGCACATAAACATTTTACGAGTGTCAAGCGATACTGAAAGAACATAATTACAAACATTATCATTCACTGAACACATAAAGATACATACATACATCACACAATACAAATACGTGATTTACGAACACCAGGGTTTCCAAATTTAGCACATGGAGATCAATTTTGTTCCTCTGTAGGGTTTCTCGGCTAAATATCTGCACACTCATTGCACACATCAGTAGTCTCGTAAAATCACATGTACATAAATGTATATGTATTCAGAATTCACATAAATTAAAACATACATCAATAAGAGTTTCTTCATCCTACAAAATTCTTAACCGATTAAAATATCTTAAATCAAAATCTCAATCCTACATTTAATGATTTCATCAATATACATATACATGAACATTAAATGACAATCATCAAATATATCTAAAAATAACATCACACAACATGAAATAATAAAATATGTTCTAAGCATTAGATAATGTCTCGACATCTCGAGTCGTGAATAACAAAATAAGGGTAATGTATCACTTATGTTATGATGGGTCAGGGCGAGGCCTCACACTGTATCTATTGAGACTGCTACTAAAAATGTTTCCCCTTAGAAAAAGGAGGCTTCCTATTACCACCTGAGTTGTAGTTTCCTTTAGATCCTGATGCTATAAGCACTCCCACAAAACCTCCCTAACCAAGGTTGACACTTTGTTCCACAAGGATGGCTCGTCGTACTGCATCCTTAAGGGTTTTTGGCTCAAATACGTTGACACCCCCAATTATACGATTTTTCAATCCTCTAATAAAGTGTTGTGTCAACTAAGCTAAATTTTCACTAAATCCTGAAAAGGACATGAGCTCATAAAATTTGCACTCATACTCTATCATAGTCATAGAATACTACCTGAGATTATGGAACTTAGCTACCCTTTGCTACTTCCATTCCTCTGGTAAGAATCATTCACAAAAACTCTCTAAGATTAGCTCCCAAGTGAACCTACTCATATCTATACCCAGCTTCTTTTCTTGAATTTTCCACCAAGTGGCCCCAAAATTCTCCAGATTAGTAATGGCAAATCTTGCCTTAACATTACTGTCAAAGTCATGTATAGCAAAAATCTTGTCAAGGGCAATAAGCCACTATTCAGCCACATATCCAAAACCCTGTCCATTAAAGGGCTTGAACTTGTATCTCAAAAGGTCCTCCATCGGAGTGGACACAATGGATCTCTATCGATCCTTCAGAGGGCTCCTAGACCTGGGTCTATGCTCTTGTTCTATTTGATGTGCTCTATGCTATTCATGAGTAGGAGGTAGATGATCGAGAATGGTCTACATCATCTTTCTCAAGTTAATCTCCTCAGACTCATCTTGGTCCTCTCTACAGCTCTCTTCCTACTGCTTACTATTGTGCTCTCCTCTGCTCTCTTCATGAGTAGATCCCCCAGGAGCAGACTCATGGACACTGATAGCTCTGCCATGACCATGACCTCTACCACGGCCTCTACCATGGCCTCTAACAAAAGACCTAGTCCCAGATACCATCCTACAATAGTAAAAAGTACTATTGCAACCAAAAGACACATGTTTGCAATAGACTAAGTTCAATTTCAATTTTTCCTATGTTTAGGTTTAAGTAGAATTTTTAGGTTTGAAACCTAAGTGTTGAAGTATGAAAAATATGCAAGTAACAGTTTAAGTTCTATTTCAGTTCACCTAGTTTCAAGTTTGAAAGAGATACACATAAAAGTTCAAAGTACTAGTTTGTTCCAAAATACCCAGAGCTCCCAATGTAGAAACTCAGGCTCTGGTACCAAATGTAATGCCTCGCCAAGGGATCTAAAGAATTAACCTAAAGTTTCACTAAGTTTAGTAGCATTTTTTTTTTAAATCATGAAAGTAAAACCATTTACAATTTATGCATAATAACAAAAGCAATAGCAATAGTACAACTGAAAGTAAACATAGCATACATAATAGGTTACATTCTTCATGGATCCCTTAACATTGAATTACATCTAAATTAACTATTCATCTAACATCACATCCTCATGAAATAATAACGATACATCCAACGTACTTAAACAATATACAAGTGTCCTTTTAGAATTACATTTCAGATTGCTCAATCATCCACTATACATGTCACAGGGTATGAAGGGAATAAAAGAATATATATATGTGACATAAAGTATAATATCATTCTAATTCTAATCCATGATGCAATAGCATAAATGAATCCACAAATCATACATGATACATCATCATAAGAGATAACCATAAATCATCAAACATAATTAACTAAGTGCACAGTTCCTCCCAACCATAAATAGCATCATTAGACCATCGTGTATCCTAGCCATCCCTCCATACGTAACATTCCAAATTACCAAAGAGATCATCAGTATTAACATAGTAGGAATGTCACTCCTAATCATACTACATCATATGCAGAAAAAGAATCTAACATATAAAGTAAAGCATAAGATATCATCATCTAACATATGCAAATCATCAATATAAGGATACATTTCCACCATCATAATCATGAATGCATTAGCCATGATGTCTCAAACGGATCTCAAATGATAAGAGTAATAAAGCACTACCACCCGACTATGTGGAACCTAAGTGGTCCACTCCCACTATGCTAAGGAGATAATTTCAAGTCCCAAACAGGCTATCAAAATTGCATAGCATAAATACTCTCTAAGTCCAAGAATCCTAAAAGTCTACTAACTCAAAGGTTCCAACACAAATCTGACATCTAATTCCAAAAGCACACAAAGACATGTAGGAAATCTACTATGCAAGCGAGAAAGTGTCATCACACAGATCATGCTAGAGTTACCCTGGTAGTCTCCTAATAGACCCTGCCCCCCTAGTGATCCTTGTGTAGCCACTAGTATCCTCTCAGATAGATGAGGCATACTACAGAATGCAAGGTTGCAACCAAGCATTCTCTCTACTCCCATCCTATTCTATACTAGCACTCAAGGCATGGGCGAGAACAAAAAAATTATCTTTTTAGGTTCATTTAGTTAGTATTAGGTGTGAATGTTTTCACTTATTAAGAAAACTTACAATGAGTTACACTAGTAGCCTCTTAAGGCCCCGGCCCCCATTGCAAGCCACTTCCTGACACTACAAGTAGATAACCTACCCTAAGCTCATGGAATCATAAATCTCAAAATCACAAAAGATAATCTACAATATAAACATCAAATCTCCATGAGTCAACTGAAAAGCATCATAGATAATCATGACCACAACAGTTCTCTATTGGCAACTGAAGGTATCCCTGATAATCACAATAATCATTGGTTCTTAATAAGCAACCAAAATTATCTCAAAATAATACTGATCGAAGACTCCAAAATGGTAGAGTCAAAACATGTCACAACATGACATCATCAAGATGAGATAAACAATTTCAATTCCATCAAATGACTGGAAAGTAACCCAAGTATAATAGATTGATGACTCAAAATGGTTAAGTGTCTCATACATATGAATCTCAGCTTCACACAAGAAGATTGAAAAGCAATAACAATCAATAAATACAACATTTCATAGAGCATACCATCACATAACCATGGTTGGGTTTATAAAGATCAGAATCAAGACATCATCATGACATCACAATCATAAACCCCGAGCCTCTGGTAGACTTCCTATAATTAGTCAACACTAGTCAACCCAAAAACCCAAAATAGATAGCATAGAGAATACACAATGCAAACGCAAGTTGGGTTGTTTAAATTACTACATTTGGAGGTCTCAATTTTTGTTCTCAAATTTAGATAAAAAGTGGAGAAAATTGCATGTTTTTACCTAACCCATGTATTTGTTTGATAGATAAAAGTTTCTCCGCAAAACCATTAGACTCAATTTTCTAATTGTTCTAATAATATTTTGTTTGTATAAACATTATTTGAAAATGACCCCTATCGACTTCCAATAATCAATTAGCAATTCTAATGAACCCAATATTATCAAAATACTAATTACATAACTCAAAACTTTGATTTATAATATATTCTAATGATTAACCTTAATTAAACTAAGTTTAATTAAGTTAATTATTAATATCTCTCCACTTTTAATAATAATTGACAAGCTATACTTTTAAATCATTTTAAAAAAAAGAAAAAGAATGATCCATTAATTCAAATCTTTTTAAATATAATAATTATTTATAATTAATAACATATATGCATATATACTTATATATATATATATATATATATATATATATATATATATATATATATATATATATATATATATATATATATATATATATATATATATATATATATATATATATATATATATATATATATATATATATTTATATATATATATATATATATATATATATATATATATATATATATATATATATAACATTTAATAATTTAATAACAATGCAATATTTAAAAGTCAAAATTCATACTCACAAAACAAAATATCAATTTAACCCCTGCCGTGGTACGTAGTACTTGCGATCGCAGGCACTACGCCGACAGCAGGTACATAGTACCCTTGTCATCGTAGTCCTACGATGGCAGCCCTCTACCTTTATAGGGTTGTGGGTACAATTCGTGCCCCAAAGCAATTTTAATTATTATTTTTTAAATAACATTTTAAAACATTTTTTGAGATCATATTCAACTGCAATTCGAATTTAATAATAACATTTTTTTGACTACTATTTTAAAACAAATACTGCAACGTTATATATATATATATATATATATATATATATAAGTGTGCATATTTATGTAGATTAATAAACATATATGCATATTTTAAACAAGGAACCTTTCACAATAATGCTTGCAAATATAGCATAATTTTTCTAGATTTACCTATTAATCCTTCTAATAGGTTTGCCTACAATTTTTTTTTAAAACCCTAGCCCATAGAATTCTCAGATCTATGCATAGGGGATTTTCTCAAATAAGAAATTTAAGTATCCATGACAAGAATAAAACAACTGGAACATTCACACATAGAATCCTCAGAAAGCATTCAGAAGACACGAAGAAGACAGGAATGCAAGAAGCAAAAATAACATGGGCAAAATCACAAGTGTCTACCTGGATACTGATGCTAATTCGCTTCTCCTCAAAAACTACAGAGCAAGTTCCTTCCTTCTTCCACATTCTTGAGTCCTTCAAAAACGCTCTCCCTAAGCCTCTTGGAGTGCCTGAATATAAAGAACTCTCAGGAAGCACCTATAATGTCTCTAGAAACAACCAAAAGGTGTTGACAACTAAGCATGAGCTCTTTCCAACCTTCTAGATGAGTCATAAGGTTGTAGATACCATGTGCTTAATTGGTGCACTAACTCCTATGTTTTTGACATATGTACAATCAAGAGGTGTGTTTACTCCTAGGCAAGCTTATAACTTTTATTTTGATTCTTTTATTACTTTTACTATTATTATTTATTTATTACTTTATTATTATTTTTAGTTTCTAATTTCTTTTATTTAACTCTTTTTTCAATTAATTTCTATTTAATTAATTATAATCAAAATATCAAAGATCATGATATTATATTAATTTTTCCCAAATAATTAATTTATTAATTAAATCTATTTATTTAAGACTTAATTAATAGAAAGTTCACCATAGACCTTAAAGATAAAATATGAAAACCCATCAAAGAGCAATCCATACAAAATCAATCTAAAGGGTTAAAAGTCACAAATTATGTCATCCGACACATTCAAAAGGTAAAATATCTAGATACTTGTCCTATCTCTCTAGGACAAATGGTTTAAGGGTTTGAGATTTGGACTTGAGAATTTATCTCCCTTCTCTTATCATTGAGATAGTGCGATAGGGTACACTCATCCTGGCAATTTAGGGAAGTCGATACTTGGTACTTGCAACCTACATAAAAACCACGCATGTACATAAAATATATATAATGCTAAGCTAAATAAGCAATGGAAGGAAGTGGTGCATTATGTAGATCTCGACTAGCAGGTGACTATGACTCCCTTCCTTAACCACATCAGAAATGCCATACATTAGAACACACATGCACAGATACACATGCAAGTATGGGGTAAGTATTCATAAGAAAACACATATGATAAATAACCATCTAACTAATCATCATCAATAACTGAAAGCAATGTAATAATCATCATGCATAAATGAAATGTAGAGTCTAAGTAATCTCATAATACATTAACTGAATCCATAACATAATATCTAATCATCTCAAGACAATGCTACTAACCATCAACATAAAACTAGTCTAACATAGTCTGATAATAATAGCAACAATATGTCAAGAAAAATGTAGTTGAGGGCAGGCACTACAGGCCTTTATATTCAGGCTCTCTTATTGTATTTTTCTCAACTCATTGTAAATTCATTTTTCTTGTTTGCAAAATCTTTTCTCTCAAGTCCATTTAGTATTTTTTCAATTTCCACCTCTTCTTTATTTGGTTTCCCTTCGACAGGTTATTTGCATGCAAATCTTGGTGAGCTATGGAGTTGGATTGTACCAACTCTTATAACTAATTCACCCCTCCCCTCTAAGTTACTCTTTCATTTCCAAGAATTGGTATTAGATATTTTTTTGCTTGTAGAGAAGGTTTCAAGGACCTAAGCTAAAGATTAGGATGTCTTATAGAAGAGAGATTCCCAAGTTGAACAGAGACAATTTTGTAGCATGGCAAGGACTTATGAGGTTACATTTGGCTACTATTAGTGATTCAAGTTGTAAATATCTTGATACTAAATAAAAGACTCCCACTGGAACATTATCAATTGAAGATATTTTTGAAAAGAAGAATCATAACATCATGATGATTGATATTGCATTTGCTCTTAGTTATGTTAAATTTGATGAGGTAAAAGATTGTAAAACTACTCATGAAATGTGGACCAAACTGGACAATGTAAGAAGAGCCAAAATAGAAAGTCTCAAAGAATAATTTGATCAAATGAAAATGAGAGAAGATGAAAACATCGCAAAATATGTAGAAAGAATCAAAGTAAGTGTGAGCACAATCAAAGCATCTAGAGGAAACATTGATGATACAACTATTGTAAGCAAGGTATTTAAAACTATTTTTCCTATTTATGCAATTAGATTGTATGCTATTCAGGAAATGAGGTGTGATCCAAATAACAAAATAATTTTAAATGCTCTAGTTGGAAGATTGATAGCTTTTGAATTGGATAACTATGATAACTATGTTCCTAGTTCAAAAAATATTGAGTCTACATTTGAAGCCAAACTCTAACTCAAAGAAAAGAGAAAGAAATCAAAGGCCAATCGATTAGGAAGTAAAGAAGAAACCAAAAAAAATTTTGACAATGATCTTGAAATCATTGAAGCCCTACTTGCAAAGAAATTCTCCAAAGGTAGAGGAAAGTACAAAGGCAAAATTTCTCTAATCTTCTTTTCTTGTGAAGAAGTTGGTCATATTGTTGCTAGGTGTCCAAATGCAGAACAAAAGAATGAGAAGAAAATTAATAAGTACAAAGGCAAGAAGGATTACAAGAACAAGAAGGACAAAGGTAAGAAATCTTGTTTTATGGATAAAGATTCTGATAATAGTGAAGATAAAATGGTATATATTGTTGTTAAAGATGAATCTGATGATGAAGGAGATAAGATGACAGTTATCTCTCATGTTAGCAAAAATGATACATGGATTATTGATAGTGGTTGTTCACATCATATTACTAGAGATAAAACAAAATTTGAACACATGGAACATTATGATGGAGGTAGTGTAAGATTTGGAAACAATGAACCTTGTTGCATAAAAGGAAAAGTTCATATCTCATTAACCAATGAACTTATATGTGATAATGCTTATTAGGCTAAAGGACTAAAGCATAATCTACTAAGTGTGGAATAGTTAAATAACATTAGATTCAAGGTAGAATTCATTGATGGAAAGGCCAAACTGCTGGATGGAAAAGGAAATCTGGTTAGATCTGACAAGAAAATAAAAGGTAACCTATTTTATCTTGATCTTAGTGAAAGTTCATATTTTATTGCTCATATAGAAGAAAGCTAGCTATTGCACAAAAGGTTATGTCATGTAAACTTTGATAACCTGGTTAAGATAAGAAAACACAAAAGAGTAAGAGGTATTTCTAGTTTGAAGAAACTTGATATGGGTCTATGCAAAAATTGCCAAATTGGTAAGATGTGAAAGACTAGTTTCAAAAGAAAAAACTATCATTTTGAAGAATTCTTAGAGCTTACGCATATAGACTTATGTGGACCTATTAGAATATAGAGTTCTACTAGAGAAAATTTATTCGTTCTTTTATTGATGATTATTCTAGAATGATGACTATAATATATCTAAAACAAAAATCTAAAGCTTTTCAAAAATTCAAGTGGTACTTGACAAGAGTAGAGAAAGAAACTAAAAGAAAATTAAAATGATTAAGATCAAATAGATGTGGTGAATTAGAAAAGGAATCAAAAGAAAAGTATCAGCCCCTTATACACTAGAGTAGAATGGTATAGTTGAAAGAAGAAACAAATCCATCATGGATTTATCAAGAACATTGATGATAGAAAAGAATGTTGCAATCAAATACTAGAAGGGAACTATTAGCATTGTAGTTCATACCTTGAAAAGAGTACAACTGAAGAAAGACTCAATTCAAACTCCTTATGAACTATGGTATGGCTACAAACCTAATGTATGCTACTTGAAAGAATCTAGAAAAGGAAAATTTGATGTCAAAAATAATGAAGAAATATTTCTAGGATACTCCTACAGAAGTAAACCATGCAAATATCTGAATCTATCTACTGATAAAATCATAGAAAGTGAACATGTGAGAATTGATGAGTTTACAAAAAAGAGTGAAGAAGAAAGCAATAAAGAGTTAGAGGAATACAAAATATTTGTTTACTACGAACCTAATACCATACCAAATCTACTAAAAGGAAGGAGGCTACACCTCCTAAGGCCCCAAAATCTCCAACAGTTATCAACTTGCAAATAGTGCAACCTAAGTCATAGTCTAAAGGACCTGAGTCACAATCAGAAGCTACTGAGCTACTTTAAGAGAAAATCAAGTCTAATGAACCCGAGTCACAGAAAAAAGGACCTAAACTTGATACTAAAGTTCAAAATGAAATTAGTAAAACTCATTCCAAATACAAAGAACCTTTGTTAGCAAGATCTATCAGAAGCCATCATGCACTTGACCAAATCACTGGAGACAAATTTGATGGAACAATGACAAGAAGAAAATTAAAAGGTACATATTTACTTGCTGAATTTGAACCTAGAAATACTAAAGATGCAGAAATGAAAATTAAAAGGTACATAGTGAAAGTTGAGTTGAAGAAATGAATGAAGAAATAGAACAAATAGAGAAGAACAAAACCTGGACTTTTGTTCGTAGATCCAAGGATAAAAATGTAATTGGCACAAAGTGGGTGTTAGCAAATAAGCTAAATGAAAATGGAAAAGTATCTAGAAAAAAAGAAAGGTTGGTATGTAAAGGTTATTCTCTAGAGCTTGGTATGAAAGACTTCATAATTACTTGGTATATATTGGTTTTCAAAGAACAAGTAATAACAATTGTTTGTATATCAAAGGACTAGACGAGAAGATTGTGTTGGTAGAAATATTTGTTGAGGACACATTATTCATAGGAAATGATAACTTTTGCAAGGCATTTTTAGAAGAAATGAGAAAATAATTTGAGATGTCTATGTTTGGAGATAAAATTCTTTGTTGGATTATAGATTCACTAGAAGAAAGATGGTATCTATATTACTCAATATAAATATATCAACGAGATACTAAAGAAATTTTAAATGGAAGACTCAAGAACAATTATAACCCCTATGTCTACTAGACATAAGCTTTTCAAAAATGATGATTCCAAAGAGGTAGATCAGACCACATATAGATCAATGATTAGAAAATTGCAGTATGTAGTACATACAAGGTCTAATAGTGCATTAGAAGTTAGCATGGTGGAAAGATTCTTAGCAAATCCCAAATAAAATCACATGATGGGAATCAAAAGAATCATGAGATATCTAAAAGGTACTAAAGAACATGGCTTATGGTACAAAAAAGGAGGCAACTTGGACTAAGATGTTTTTACTAATGTTGATAAGGCAGGAAGTATTGATGACAACAAGAGCACTACTGGTGTAACATTTTTTCTTGGTAAAAGACTAGTGTCTTGGACAAGCAAGAAACAAAATTGCATCTCTTAATCCATAGTAGAGGCAAAATATGTGGTAGTAGTAGTCAATTGTTTGAACATTGTTTGGTTCAAAAAATTAATGTCAGGAATGAAGATAGAAATAAAGGATCTAGTAGTCATATACTATGATAACTCTAGTGCAATTAATATATCAAAAAATCCAGTGATACATACCAAAACAAAGCACGTTGCTATAAAATATCACTTCTTAAGAGAAATGGTGCAAGGTAAAGAAGTTAGATTGGAATGTGTAAATATAAAAGAACAAGTTGCAAACATATTCACCAAGCCATTACCTAAAGATGAATTTCTGTATTTATAAGGTAATCTAGGGGTCATTCCCCTATCTAAAGTTCACTAAATTAAGATTAGTGATGCATCAACTAGAGCATGTTGAAAATAAATTAGTTGGTATAGTATTGATAAGGGCATATTACAAATGAATCAATACTTAAGACCTCACTGACATTCACTAATCATTGTCTTTGGCATGTGTTGTCAAAGAGGGAGAAGTTTACTATCATATCTCATAGAAATATTTTTAGGAGAAGTTTTTTGTAAGAGGGAGAAGTTTTTTGTCATAAAAATTTTATGAAGGGATGTCAAAGAAGAAGATTATACCTGGTTTGATATCAAAGACAAAGTTTTCTATCATAATAAGTTGTAGACAAAAAAGTTATAATAGAGGGAGAAAATGAAGATAGAAAGAGTTCACACTAATAGAGAGAATTCTCATGGATATGAATCAAAATGAAACAAAGGATATGTTCCTTGCTTTATTCTTGTTCCAAAAATTTCATTATGTTATGACATGTTGTGTTTCCATCAATGCCAAAGAGGGAGATTGTTAGATACAATTAATTAATTGTGTAATGTCCTTGATTTTACACAAATATCATATCATTATTAGTTAGTGTATGTCAAGCTCAGTCAAGCATTGAAGAGAGTTTTATGTGGCTACTAAGCAATCCAAAGTTTGCCTAAGTTCAGAAGGCAGTATCTACTGAGTTCACTTAGGCACCAGAGGAAAGTCTATGGATGATGAGTGTTAACTAATCTCACTCAATTAATGAAGGAAATGTTGGATGGAACCAGTGCTAACTAAGCTCACTTGGTTACCAAAGGAACTTTGCTAATATGCATTATTGAATGGGCTTCACTTGGTTACCAAAGGAACTTTGCTAATATGCATTATTGACTGGGCTTCACTTGGTTAACATAGGAAAATTTTGTCAGAAATTCTTTAGAATAATTGAGTGTGGGAGGCGGGGGGGGAATCAATTATTCAAGGTCCAACATGTCCAAATTTTCATCAAGTAAAGTATGCCCATAAAACTATTCATTCATCCAAGCTTTAACTTTCTTATTCAACAAGTTATTGTAAATCAACATGCAAGCATAACACATAAGTAAATCAACACATAACACAGTGATTTATATGGAAACCCAATTTGGCAAAAATCACCAGTAGCATGCTACTCAATTCTCACTCTTCTAAAGTGATGCCCTATGAAAGGCCTACCTATTAAAGGCTTACAACACACTGTTAAATGTGACCTGGTTAAAAGATTTAACCACCCTATTAGAAGTGAGCTTGGTTAGAGGACTCTAGAACATTCACTTGGAATGCCACCTTATTAAAGGATTCACAAATGGTTTATTAAACCAACCTAAGTCCATAGGATTTTCTTCTACCCTAATTGATACAATTGCTAGAGAGTAATAATAAGAGATTTTGACCTAATTACAGAATACAACTCAACTTGCAGATCTCAGATCACCATTCAACTCATAACATTGCCTAGCTTTCAATCTCTACAACTCTTGATAGCTTTCCCTCCTTTCAAGCTTAGTCTCATTGAGTCTCCATGCTCAATGTACCAGTGCAATCCTCTCTTTTTGAACACTTTTCAAAGTAGAGTCTCTATGCTCTATTCTTCCTTCTCGTACATGCCTTTTCATTGATACCCTTCTAAACACTTCGCAATTTGGCACACTAGTAGCTCTTGCTTCTTGGTCCATGAGTTCTTAAATAAAATTCTTGGAGTTCCTTTTTCTGCTCAATTCTTCCCTCATTTAATTTTAATTCACATGGATTAGGTAGGATTCATTGAATCTAACCCACATTATGTTCTTTCTACAAATATCATCAAGAATCATCCTAAATTCACTCAAAAATAGTTTACATAGAATTCTATGCCACCAACTCATCATCCTTATCCTTCAAACGGTTCAAAAAATTATAGGTAACAACTTTGTCAGCTCATATTTAGCTAATCTTTCTCATTTCCAATAATGTAGCAGCTTGGCACTATTGAAAGTCTGGTGCTCAGCACATACTATTTTACTCTGCATCAACTATATTTTTACTGATGCTCAACACCTGAAGTTCACTCGGCACCAACTAAGATTTTCTAATGCTTGGCACCTATTACTTTGCTTAGCACTTGAACTTCACTCGGCACAAACTAGATTTTCCTTCTGCTTGGCTCCAACTAAAAATTTTCTTGGCTTAAACTAGCTTTGGCACCCACTAATGAAATTAATTTAAGCTTTATAGTCAACTTTGTTCTAACTTATACTTCTAATTTTTCTAGGTGTGGCCAACCTCTATATCTTTGAGTATGTTATCAATACATCATTTAACCATTGTCTTAGTTGATCCTTGCACTTTATTACAATACCATAACTCAACCTTTCCCTTACGTATTCTTGTTATATCTTCTTGATCAAATCCTCTTTATCAATCAATTAAGTGATAGTACTTGGATCTTATAAGCATTTTTCATTGTTACAAATAGCAAGTTTGACATCAATGACAAAACAATGATTGAAAATATTCGTTTAACAACAATCTCCCTCTTTCAATCAATTTTCTTCATCAATGATCTTTTCAATCAAATTTCTAGCAAATTTTTAGTGTCTACTGAGAAAGATTGGCTAACAAAGAATTTTCTTGTTTTGGCATATTAAGTTTAATTGATTTATCTATAGATTCTAGCTGACTGAGCACATGAATATTAGTTATTCTAAATTATATTCTAGTTGACTAAACAATATGAAAGATATAAGTATAAGGTCAAGTTGTTGGTTAGAATGTGTGAAGTAATGTGAGAAATGTATATGTGATTTGATGATGCTAAGAGGAAGAAAATAAAAAGGATAAGAAGAATATCCTTATGGAGATGAAAGGACACATTCAATCAAGAAGGATCAAATACAAGCCAGAACTGAGATCTATAATTAGAAATTTTAGTTTCATCCAAATCAATTCATCTCATTGTTACTCTCTAATCATTTTAGTAGTGATCTAAATCTCTTAATAGAGTTGGCTTAACAGTTATTTATAAATCCTCTAACAAGGTGGTAGTTCTATTGAATTTTCAAAAGAGCTCTAAAAAAGCCACTCCTAACAAGGTGAATAAATCCTCTAATAGGGTCACACCTAATAGTGTATTTTGTAACCTTTAATAGGGTTAGCTCCGAATAGGGCTCACTTTACAAGAGTGAAAATAGTAACTAGTTGCAATTGGTAGTTTTTTCCAAATTGGGTTTCCACATTAAATCTTGGTGTCAAATGTGTTCGTGTTATTTCTTTTCTATGTTTGCAACTAATTTAAATCAATTATAATAATAGATAACATCTTAAGATTTACATTATAATTAATTATCAAGCATTCTTACTGTTTATCAAGTTACATCATTTCTTTATTTCCTGAGCATCAGCTGAAATAAGTTTTAATAGAATTATTTTAGTGACATCTAAGGGATTTGAGATAGATTTTTATAGTAACTAATTCACCCCTCCCCTCTCAATTACTCCTCTTATATTTCAAACATAATATGCCCCAGTTTGGTCATGTTTAGAGGAAATGAAAGAGGTTTTTAGTTTTAGCCCGTGATGGTTGCTAAATTTAATCTTGTTAGAATTTTCATTACAAAAAATAAATCGTAATGAAAATGGTAAAAATATTGTCTTAGTAAAATGACCATAACTTTCTCTCAAGATATTAGATTTTAGACTTCTTATAGGTGTTAGAAAGCTAATTCAGTTGGTGTAGTTTTGTTCTATGATTTTGATATTTTTTGAAGTTTTAAGAGCCCTAAATTTGGATATTGTTTATTTTGAGAATAAATTATGGCATAACTTGGGCATACAAAGTCAGATTTTGGACTTCAAGTAGTCAACAAAAAGCTCTTGGAAAGCTCTACACATTGGTTCAGATTTGGTATAAGTTTGGTATGGTTTATTAGGTGATATATTAATATGAATAGTTTATGCTATATATTGACTATGGTAACATTGTGAGTTTATGATATTGTATGTTTGGAGAATTTAAAATTTGATGTCATTGTATACTTAGTTCATATTTCAGATTGGCCTCATGATGATATGGTTATTAGTGTTTGGTTTGGATATGTATGATGACTTGTTGGGTCTACAAGTTGTGCACTATTATAAGTGGTCTATACTTACATATTGTATTTATAGCTTGGTTATGGGTTGTCTTTTCCCATTGATCTTTTATTATTGATGCATATTCAGATTAGTGGCTTGGATTTGATTTTTCTATGACTTAAGTCACATTATTTGTTGATTTTTCTTCATGAAGAAGGGATGAGATGTTGTTACAAGGTAGAGTCATGGTGGAGGACTATGGTTGACTATTTTATGCTAATAGATTGAACATATTGAGAGTTAGTTTCTCAATTCATGGATGTGATCATGGTGCCTTGGATTTTGAATGACATGATTGGATATATAGGTACATCCTTGATGTTCATTGGCTTAGATTTCTGATTTGGTTATGGCACTATACTTTCTTGGTTGAGGATCATGGTTATTTGGTTTCTTTTGAGGAGCTCATGATGTGCACTTTGAGTTCTTTGATGGTTTGATGCCTTGGTTGATTCTCATGGTAGGAGGATGGCTTTTCATCATGATTTCATAGATAACTTAGATACATAGTTTAGTGAGAGCTTATGGCAATTATGGGGTGATAGTGCAGGATTAGTTCCTAGTTTAGTTTATATATTCTCAATTTAGAGATCTTGGTTTCACTTGGTACTATCACTTTGGTTGTGTGAGTGTAGACCTAGAGGATCTTTACACAGGAGATAGATTTTATGATTCCATAGGTGAATTGGTACCATGGTTGAGTGAGAGTTGTTGGCATTAATATATATATTGAATGTTTGCAAATGTTGGAGATTTGTCTTAGATCCTATTACTACAGAAGCATCTTTGACATTTACATGGTGCACTTGGTTATCTTCATGGTGTGTGAAGATGGTTAGATCATGAGGACTCATGGAATTCTTGGTTATCTTCATGGTGTGTGGAGATGGTTCTTCATGGTATGTGTAGATGGTTTTCTTTATGGTGTGTGGAGATGGTTGCATCTTGAGGACTCATAGGGTTCTTGGTAAAGGTGTGTTTCATGCTTTCATTTGACATGTTATCCTTGGTGTGAGGATGTTTTTATTATTATATCATTTAATATTGTTGATACACATTTATATTTTTTACATGTTATAGTATGTTCATATGGAGCATGTTGTCTCTTTTGAGATGGGTAGATCATGTTGTCATGTTTATGTTCCGAAGCCCATAGTCAAAACTTTGACAATGATCTTGGTTTAGTTTCTTGGTATTGAGTACATTGATCATAATTTGGATACTTCTTGATATTACTATGTTGCATTTAGAGTTGCCATAGATTGATTGGTTATAGGTGCTCATGGATACTTAGAGATGGTGGTGATGCTGATTTCTCTTGGATTAGAGAAGTATTTGTTGGGACTATTGACAATTTCAGCAAGAAGTCTAAGGGGTAGTCACTTGATATGGACTTGAGAGGAAATTTTTCTTAGATGAGTCTTGGTTAGAGACTTGGATATCTTGATGAGCATTCTCATTGCCCACTCTTGGTATACTCAGTAGTTTGCTACTTGAGAGGTATAGCCCATTGTTTCTCTTAGGTGCATTATATTTATGCTTATCTTTCATGGATATGGACCTTGACCTATGGTACATGAGTTAGTTCTAGAGGGTTCATTTGAGGGATGTTTTAGCATTAGTTATCTCCATTTGCATATATTTTTATGTTGGTTGATTTTGGGACTGTTTTAATATCTTATTGGAAAGAATGTTTCTGAGAGGGGGTGGGGGGGGTGACTGAATCAAAAGTACTAGCTTTTGATCAATTTTAAATACTTAATAACATATCTTTGAAATGAACATGCATGCATATAATTATTAAGCAATCATGAGAAACAAATATGCATCACCACATAACACTTGATATTTTGGTAACCCAGAAACCCTTTAGGAATAAGAAGGTAAAACTGGGGTGGGGATGATACCCACAGAAATTACTACAGCAATAATGTTTAACCACTTCTGATGGTCTGCCCTATTAAAATCCTACCTTGTTAAAGGCTTTACACTATATCAATAGTGACCTAGTTAAAGGATTTACAAACACTTTACATGAAGTGATGCCCTTTCAAAGGATTTAATCACCTGTTTAAAGGATCTATGAAATAGCTGTTAAGCTAACCTATCATCATAGGATTTCCTTTCTAATACAATGATTAAAGAGTATTAGGTATAATAAACTTGATAGCTTACAATCCTTGATTGCTGAATACAGGCACTTGATCTACTTTCTTCTAATCTTGATCCTTTGAGATTTGATATTCTTCACTCTGAAAATAGTTTTCCTTTCATATCTTTGTCCCTCTTGATATAATGAGACTTAATCTTCCTTATAAAGACATTCAAATACTTAGGGTTAGATGTGGATCTACAATCCATATTGAATCTCTATTTCCACTCATTCCTTATACTTCTATCATTGATTGCATGCCTTCTCCATTTTTCTTATTGGCTACATGTAGATTGCATAAGAAATTTAAATGATTTGATCTTATCACTTAAATCCTTCAATATTCATCATATGTCAGCCATGAAAATGGTTTACATCTGAGTTTGTGAAGTTGCAAACTCATATGCTGATTTTGAGTTACTTGGCACTTACTGCTTCCTGATGCTCGACACCTTCTGTAACACAGCTCCTGTATCGTTCCTATCTTGCTTGGCATTGTTTATGACTCGGCACCTAAATATTGCTCAGCACTTGTATCATACTCGATACCTGTAGTCACTCGGCACTTGATCTTCACTTGGCACTTGAAGGCTGCTCGGCACTTGAAGATCACTCGGCACTTGATGGCTTTCCTGACTCAGCATAACCTGTGGCTCAGCATACATAGTGTACTCGGCTTTAATGTAGAAAGTGGTTAAGTGTGTTGGCACTCAAGTGTCAAAACCATTCTTGTACTAACAATCTCCCCATTTGACATGAGTGTCAAAAACACTTAACTAATCATTATTTATCTGATCTTATGAGTACGTTCACTGATCTGCTTGATATATATACAGAGGTTTTAAAAACTTTGATCAAAATTTTGTAACTTACAATATATACCTCAAAAATTATCATAACTCCCCCCTGAGTTGATCATGCCTTGTCATGTCATGAATTTTGATGTCTTGTGCCATTATGCCTAATATTCTCTTTAATATATCTTCACAATATTCACAATATTATCTCCCCCTTAGAATATTATCTCCCTCTTTTTGATATGGATGTCAAAGGGTCCTAAATAGTAATGCCATGCTTGGCCAAAAATGTCTTATTTACCTCAAGGAGTATTTGAAGAGCTAAATCCCAGTTATTTAAGGCAATATCCAATGACTTTTATTGGATTGCAAGCTCTGTTGCTAGATCAACAAGTCCTTCATGTGTAGAAATGTTTAGATCCTTCTTCAAAACTATTTCTGTACACATTTGCTCCTTGTGTAATACTTCCAAGTGAGGAGTGATGGAGGCTTGGATTTGCATCAGCTTTTCTTTGATAGTGGTCTCTTCTACTGATAATGTAGCTAATTCCCTCTGAGTGTGAAGTGTTTGAGCAAATTTCTTTTCACTCTATGCAGGATCTGAGGGTAGTTGCATGCTAGAGAGCTTTAATTTACTCTCAAGATTCAAAATTTTTGGATTTATTTCTTGTGTGAACTTGGAAAAATCACACAATTTTCTATAAAGGGAAAATATGTTCCCTAACACACTCTTTACATTTTCCAATTTCTTAGCAAGTCAACTTGTCCCAAAATTATGTTATTAGCTATTTTCTAGTTGACTTTGCCTACAAACTTCTTTTCTTACCATTCCATTAGTTTAACATTAGTATCATGGTCTTCGCTATTCACTTGGTCAATTATATTAGATAGTTGCTCAAGTATTGGCTTGTTTGCATCTAGAGGTTAAAGTTTGAAAGCATCCATGAATATATCTTTTTATCTCATTCATTTCCTGCTTGTATTTGTAGTCTTTCCTCATTGCCTCTTGCCTCCTTCTCTTATCCAATGCACTCTATATTTCATTCATCTTTTCCTCATTTAGAGTGCTTGAATCATAATGGGGTATTTTAATTTCTTCATCAATCTCAGGAATACCATAATGAATGGTCTTGGCTACTCTAGTAGAACTTGAACTTGGTGTACTAACATGTAAGGTTATTGTTTCAGTACTCAACTTATGACTGGGTTTGGTGGGAGCTCCTATTTTTGGTAATTCAACCAAAGTTTGTATTGCAAACTCCTCTTTATCTTTTGTTTCTTCTTTTTCCTCTTCTTCTTGCTTGGCTTCTTCTTGTGTCACTACTATTGGAGACATACTTGTTGTTTGAACTGTTAACCCTGTGACTACCTCTGTTGTTGCACTCGGCTCCTAATGAGCTTGAGTGGCTATTCTTGGTGTTGATGGAGGTGGTAGAAATGTGAGCCTAGTAGTTTGAATGATTTGAGGTGGTTCTTGTGGTGACACCTTGGCTTCTTTGAGTTTGTCTACTGACTTTTGAAGATTATCCATGCTGACCAATATAGGACTTGTACACAATTGTGCTTGTAGAGTTGTTTGGTCAAGGGTCTTAGTAAGATCCTCTGCACTTAATGGATTGATGTTTTGACATTTGGTGTCAATAACATCCTTAATCTTTATGACCTCTATAGGTGTGGTAGTAGAGTGAGGCGGGCTAGGAGGTGAAAGTTGTGTAACTTGCACACTTTTTTGTTCATTAGTACCTTTGTCTTCATCGTTTCCTTCCTCCTCTCTTTCTTTCTTGTTTTCCTCTTCTTCAACCTTTTTCTCTTCTTTTGTCTTCTATTCTCTCCTCTTCCTTCTTTCTTCAGGTTTAGCAGCAGCTTCCTCTTTGTATACCTCTTCAAGGACATCTTCAGTTGTCTTGTACAAGTTTTTCCAAACTCTTGTAGTTCTCTATACAACTTCTTCAATTTTGTTTTGTACGATGGAGAATGCCCTATATTTAGGTGTAAAACTTTTACTATGCCTTTTGACTACTTTAGTTACCTGTTCCTTTGTTAAATTAGGTAGTAGGTTTGCTAGGGTTAATTCCCTCATCTCTTTCTCCATCATTAGACATAAATGCCATTTTTCTGAACTATAGTTTTACACAATTCCTTTGGCAATTGCCCATCTAGTTCAAGAGGTGTATACTTGAACTATGTCATTAATGCATAGACTGATTCTTCTATGCTATTTTGTTCCTCTCTATTGAACTTATTGAAATCAATCTTTTCCATTTCACTTAAATCTCCATTTGTAATCTTCTCACATAATATATCAACTGAAGATTTAGGAGGATGACTTACCCTTTCAGTCTAATCTTCTTCATCAGTATCAGGTTGGGCCACATATCTTTTCCTTTTTTTTGGCTCTTCCTATGCCTTTGTGTTCTTCTTCTTTGTGGCTTCCTTTTTGGCCTTTTGGGTAGAGGCCCTTGTTGTGGCTCTGGTTGTTGGCTTCTTGGGCGTTTGCATGGTAGGTTTCTTTGGTGAAGGCTAAGAAGCAGGAGGCATCTTTGTCTTTCTTTTGATGACTCTACCTTTAATGGGTGCCTTCTTCGTTTCTACTTCCTCGGCAGTCTCATCTTTCTCTTCAAGTGGCTCTTGTTCTAGCTCACCTTCTTCTTCTCCTTCACTAATCTCTTCTGCTTTGCCTGCTACACTAGATTCTTCAACACCAATTTCTTCTTTATCTATTTTATTAGGTTGTCCTTCTTCTTGACTGTTGTGGCTGTCTTGAGTTCTGTAACAACTCTTGATTTGATAGTGTCAAATGTTCCAAATGCCTTGGCAGATTTGTCCATTTCCTATACAAGTAATGATGTGATGTCTATAGAAGCTTGGTCAACATCAAGCTCATATCCCAATGGTCTAAGCCATCTTGTTCTTGGAAGGACTACTTGAATGTAAGTATAATCAATATCAACAAGAAAACATATGTCATTTACATGCTTTTCTACTAGTGAAACCGGTATTCTCATTCTTTTCTTCATTAAATTTTTGAAATCCTCAAAATAGATAGACATTTGATCATCAAAGCTATCTCCCATTTGTGCAATGAAATCATTAATTTGATCAACAATGGTTCTATTCTGACTCCAATTAAATTTGCCAAATGAAGGGAATTCCTTCATTGCATAGAAGAACATACAAACCAACACTGAACCATATTTACACTATGCTCCCTTGGAATTTCTAATAGCTCCAAGATTTTCATTGATCTGTTGCAAAAAGAGGTCTACAAGGTCATAGGTGTGGTCTTTTCTTTACAAGATTATATGCCACATCCACTGCTATGTAGGGTACACTATTTAACCTACTAGATTGGTAAAACTTATGTGATATGATCCTTACAGCAAAGTCTAGAAGGGGATCAGTTATGGTATCTATGGTCATACCTCTATTATTCCATTTTGTGCCTATGTTCTTCTCAATTTTTTCCTTCTGTTCACTTCTTAATGCCTTTGGCTGATCTAGGGTTGGAAAACTTGTAACCCTATGAACCATTTTCTTAGGAATTTTGACTGGTCCTTGTTCTAACCAGAATGCTCCATCATGGATTCTGCTGAGTATTATGCGTATCCACTCATTTTTTAATACAATTTAAAAAACTAGGGCTTTGGTTAAACCCTTCTTTTCTATAACAAAAAACTCATCTTTCAAGATACCACTTTCATAGAGTTTGTCATAGGAATTAAAGATTTCCAAATCTCCTATGGCTCCTATTTTACAATTATAGCACTTTCGCACATCATGAACCATAACGATTTTCTCAGGGATGGTGGATAGGGCACCAGTGAGATCGCTTTTGTATGCAACTTTTGGTATAGGTCTAAACTCAGGTTGCTTAACCTCATTGCTGACAAGTTGAATCTCATGGTTCACTATCCCTTGGGTCATTTTTGAACTAGACGCCATTTATATCTGAAAAAGCTTTTAATGATTAAAGAAAACTTTACAAAATGTAAAAATTGACACCAGAAAGAAATACCTAGATAAATTCTTAGGTCACTTGAGTAGATGCTGAATCACTAGTTGCAAGCTTAAAAATCACTCAGTTGTGCTCAAGGTAATCGTTCTTCTTTTGAATGTCTCAAAAATGAATCAATTTTTTCTTTTAAGTGACAAAACAAACTTTGCATTTAATGCATTTTAGTACCTACACTTGTCACTTGGCTTCCAAATTTTTTTTAACTTGGCATCCACTTGGTAGCTATACTTACTCGACATCTACTTATTTTGTTAATAACTTAGCATCCAAAGCAGTTTCACTCAGCATCCAAAGATAACTTGGCATCATCTTTCAAGTTTAGTCTTAGCATCTTGTCTTATGCAAATTTATACTTTGCAGTACTTCTTCATTGTTTAGGGCTGATGTGTGATACTTCCTTATGTAGTAGCCCTACAGGCTTATCTTGTGATTAGTTAGATGAGAAATGATCACTTGACCTCATGGGTGAAGTGACCCTTTCATAGGATGTACTTGATCCATCCTTTTTCTACCATATCTTCTTCATATTTGTTCTTATGTGTTCCACATCAATTTTTTCTTTGCCCTTATTTACTTTAGTCTTGAGTGCCTTGGCCTTTGTTGAACAATTTTTGCTGACATGTCTAGTTTTCAACCAACTAAAGAAAGTAGTCAGGTTCAACCATCTTTTATAGTTACCCTTGAAATGTGTTCTTATGCAATTCTGGGGTATATGTCCATACTCTTGACAATAGTGACAACTATACCTAGTATTATAATCCCAATGGTAGTGACCTTCATTCTCTTTTGCTGGTTGATTTGATGTCCACATAGGCTTTGATCTGCATTCAAATACCCTATGTCCATATTTCTTGCAATTATGAAAATTTCCATTAAATCTTTGTGTCCTTGGGACTTTGGATCTGCAATCTTCTGTCATATGTCCTTGCATGTTGCACTTGTGATAGTAATTCTTGCTCTTGGGTGTGTTTTTCTGATTGAATCTTCTACTCCTGGAAATATTAGCAGTATGTCCCTTTTTATTACAGTAATGAAAATTGGGTTTAGAATCCTTACCTTTGTACTTCTTTACTCAACACACTTTGATGATTCACCAACTTTAGTGCTATTGTATCCAAGTCCTGATGTATCATGGGTGGATCTTGGGGATATCAACAACTATTTAAAGTACTTTATGGCTTCACTTGACTTGTTTATATTCTCTGCTACCTCTTTTTCTCTGTTCAATTCATTCACCATTTGTTCATTCTGCATCTTCAGAGTAGAGATCTCAATATCTTTCATATTGAGTTCATGATGAAGGTTCATCATTTGGGCAAGTATATCCATCTGCATGTTTTACATCCTTATTAATTCAGTACAATTTTCTTCCAGTCTGTTTGCAAGATTCCTTTTTTCATCTTCCATCATGACTCTATCCTCGACTATTTTTTTCTTTTGTTCAGTGATTTCACATAACATTATGGCCTATGATTCATGTTCCATCTTGAGAGATCTTATCTCTTCTACTTGAACGTTGTTTTTCTCCATTAGTTATGCTATTTTTGCATCAAATTCTTTAGTGTCTCCATTGGCAAACACTTGTGTGGTATTAATCTCCTTGTAGTGTATATCATTTTTGGCTATGGCTATCTCCTTTCACCTTTTCAAAGATTTTCTTAATTCCACTCTAGCTTCCTCTACTTTTTGTAGAGCGAGATGCACATATATCACCTGGTTCTCAATGATCTTTCCAAGTTTGAAAACTTCCATCTTTAGATCTTTTCCTCGAAGCTGTTAGACTCCTTTTTGAGAGAACAGGAGCTCTAATACCAATTGTTGTAATATCTTATTAGAAAAAATGCTTCTGAGTGGGGGGGTGGGGGGGTGACTCAGAAGTATTAGCTTCTGACCTATTTTAAATCCTTAATAACATATCTTTGAAATGAACATGCATACGTATAAACATTAAGCAATCATGAGAAATAAATATGCATCACCACATAACACTTGAGATTTTGGTAACCTAGAAACCCTCTAGGAATAAGAAGGTAAAACTAGGGTGGGGATGATACACACAAAAATTACTGCAGCAATAATGTTTAACCACTTCTGATGGTTTGCCCTATTAAAGGCCTGCCTTGTTAAAGGCTTTACACTATATCAATAGTGACCTGGTTAAAGGATTTACAAACACTTTACATGAAGTGCTACCCTGTCAAAGGATTTAATCACCTATTTAAAGGATCTACGAAATAGTTGTTAAGCTAACCTATCATCATAGGATTTCCTTTCTAATATAATGACTAAAGAGTATTAGGTATAATAAACCTGATAGCTTACAATCCTTGATTGCTTAATACAGGCACTTGATCTACTTTCTTCTGATCTTGATCCTCTGAGATCTGATATTCTTCACTCTAAAAATAGTTTTCTTTTCATATCTTTGTCCCTCTTGATACAATGAGACTTAGTCTTCCTTACAAAGATATTAGAAGACTCAGGGTTAGATGTGGATCTATGATCCATATTGAATCTCTGTTTTTTCTCATTCCTTATACTTCTATCATTGGTTGCATGCCTTCTCCATTTTTCTTATTGGCTACATGTAGATTGTATAGGAAATTTAAATGCTTTGATCTTATCACTTAAATCCTTCAAGATTCATCATATGTCAGCCATGAAAATGGTTTACATCTGAGTTTATGAAGTGACAAACTCATATGTTGATTCTGTGTTACTCGACACTTACTACTTCTTGATGCTCGGCACCTTCTATAACTTGGCTCTTGTATCATTCCTATCTTACTTAGCATTTTTTATGACTCAGCACCTAAATATTTCTCTACACTTTTATCATACTCAACACCTATAGTCACTCGGTGCTTGATTTTCACTTGGCACCTGAAGGCTACTCAGCACCTAAAGATCACTCGGCAGCTGATGGCTTTCCTGACTCGGCACAACCTATGGCTCATCATACATAGTGTACTTGGCTTTAATGTAGAAAGTGGTTAAGTGTGTTGGCACTCAAGTGTCAAAACCATTCTTGGAATAACAATTGATTTTGGGACATGGTTTTATATTGGGCATATTCCTTGGATTAAGAATGGTTTGTGAGTTTGATCTTCTTTTGAGAGGCTTACATCCTTGATTAGTTATATGGTATGGTGCGGGTGTTGTTGAGGTTTCTTGTTGGGGTTTTATGGAGGAGATCATACTTGAACAATTTAGATCTAGAAGTGTGTGTATAATGACATGATATAGGTTATTATTTGCATGGTTTCTCTCTGGTCTTGGTTATCTTCCTGGATATTTAGTTTTCACTTACATTGGATTTGAGATTGGTTAGAGATTGTGATCACTAGTTTGTGATCATGTATGTCATGTGAGAGATGACATGGTTATTTCTTTATCTCTTTCCTCTATTGGTTGTGGAGAGCTTGAGATACTATTGGAGATTTTTTATGAGAGTTGTTCTTGCAGGTTATTGGTTTATGTGTTGTGGATGTCCTTGAGACTACATGGATTCACTTCTTTGAGATGTTGTGAGTGGATTGGTTATAGATTTGACATTATCTTTTGCAATGGGATCTTCATGATATATATGTGGCAAGTATTTCTCTTGAGGCTTGTGATTGTAGGTTATAGATTAGATATGTCGATGATGTGAGATTCACCTAGTATACCTTCGGAGGTATGGAGTTTGGCACTTGTTGTGGGTGCTATTTTAGCTATGGATATTTTGACAACTACAGATACATGTGATTACCTTTTGATCATTTTTTTTTCTTGGCATTTTAGTTAGTATAAGATTTTATGATCTTTTAATGTGACATGTTGGATGGCTTTCTCTTTGGATGGCTTCTAGATATGTTTGGTGGTAGTCACATAATAGGAGGTTAGATCATTCATGTTTGAGGAGCTGGATACTTTGATTTTTTTGCGGGTACTAGGATGGAGCACATGGTGTACTTTGATCCATGATGGTGGATGTACTAGGAGGGATTGTTCCCTTGTTCATTTATGTGGCTACAAATTTACCCTATACAATGTATACAACAAGTGGGAGATTGTTGAGATAATGGGTGTTGCACACATTGAATAATATTGTTATATTGTATTTTTATTTTTTTTAATGTAATGTTGCACTAGATGGATGTGCAACACGTAAAAGTTCAAATGGGATATATTGGATGAGTTGTATTGTAACATTATGATAATATTTTATGTAATTATTTAATATTGGGGAAAATAAATAAATTTCCAATATTAAATGTGGGGTCAGTGGGTTAGGTAGCACATGGTTTATGTAATACCACTTGGTGGTTTTGTGGGACTTGCTACTATAGAAGCAGCCACAGGGGTAGTTGTTGGTGAGAGAAATAAGGTAAAAAAGGGAAGGTGTTGAGTGAGACAAGGCTTGACATGATAGCATAGGGAGCATTTGTGAAGGTTGTAAGCATGGCATGGTATGTGTGGATTCATGCTTGTTCACATGAATTGCTCAGTTATGGCTATGGCTTTGAAGGCTTCCATGGTTTTATTGCAATGGTGTTTTTTTTGGAATAATACATGGTGATGGATGCTTTTTGGAGGCTAGGTTTTTCCTTCAATGATGTTTTCCTAGGGTATATCTTGTTTCACATTTTTTTGGGGTATGTTGTTTATTCTCTTACATGTGGATTTTAATTACATATTTATTTCAAATCTATTATGGGTATTGTGGAAATGGTTATATTCTTTGTTGCAAGTTTCCTTATATTGATATTGGAACTTAACTCTAGAAGATGCCCTTATGTGTCTCTTGGGCATGAATCAGAACAACTTTGGTCTAGAAACTAGATTGCATTTGAATCTTAGAGTCACCAAGTACTTCTAAACAATGAGCCTCTTGAAGGCTTAATATTGAAGGTAGTACTATCTCCTCAGCATGAACAAGGAATCTTTTCCTAATGCCAGTGAACTTTAAATATTTTTAATATATTGTCCCAACATGCATGCCAAAAACTATTGTCACAAAAACTTACACCCTTGTCCAAATTCATATCTAAGGACAACCTTGTGAAACATTGAAACAACCTCCAAGTTGTGAGACTTGAACTATGAGGTTGAGTCTCTGGAGAAGGCCAGCTTCTTGTACTATTAGGATGCACTTAAACAATTCTTAAAGAGAAAAGGGAGAAGGAATACATGAAACTAACTACCTAATCTATTCTAAAGAAGTGATGCACCAAGATAGGGTCTTCAGACCAGCCTCTACCCATACATGCACAGTGTTATTATTATGACAGTCCAAAGATATACAAATTCAAACTTGCTTTAATCTGTAACTACATAAAGACCAAACAACCACATGAGTGGCACAAGGAAAATGCTTCACTTCATATCATTCATGGGTCAAAGAGATAAATAAATTGTAGATTACATACGTTTAGTGTATGTCAAAGATAGGAAAACAACCATGCATAGTATGATGATGGTTGAAAGAGATAAGGTAGAAAGTGATATAACTCAAAGCCAAAGAGGGAATTTATAGTCACATGCCAAGGCAATTCTAGAGAAAATAGAGAAGATTTGACCCTAAGAAAGAGTACAGTATTTTTCTTTATAATGCTAGTGTAAATTGGATAATTTCCCTCATAAAACAAAAATCAACCACTACATTCAAATCTCTAGAGAATAATCATTGCAAAAAAAAAAAATTTTGACTATTGCATAAATCCATATAGGAGAGGATCACTTCTTCACCAAAAAAATCTCTAAGGGGTTAGGAACAATGTTCATTCAATCTCTTACTTAATGAATGGATCAATAGATGGCAGTAGAGTGTCTCTTTCCACTTGTCAAGCCTAGAGATCGATGAGAGTAGTTACAGGAGATCAAAAAGATAGGTTTTCATCATTCAAGGAAATGTTTCTACTACCACCAACATTCAAATTGATCATAACTCTTGGTCAACTAAGTTTTAACCATTGAGTCTTGCTATGTGGACCAAACATTTCTTACCATTATGCCACTCTATCATTGATTCAATATTTATGCTTTGCATTTGACCATTCATGATAACAGCCTTGCCACGACCTTTCCTTAATAACCATTACTGCTTGCAAAACCATGATCCACTAATCATCACTACCTCACAACCTACTCTTAGCATTATTTTACTAACCACTATGACTTTAGAAAGGCTACGTTTTGACCACATCCACACTATCACCACCTTAATCTAATGTTATCATCTCACCCTTGCAACCAAGTGAAACAAGGGGAACTGCTTGATCACATTTCAAGACATAGCCATCATTTAAACTATTGCAATCATGCACTTTTTGTAGATTGAAAATGTTTAATGGTGTGAAATATATCTTGAAAATTGAAGGCTTGCCCCTTTTCATGCTATCATAACTTAAACCATAGCATGTCAATATAACCATGTGATTAGGTGAAAATAAGGAAAAGCACACTTTCACCACCTTGACCTTAGTCAGCACTTAACCAACTATGATTATGTGAATTGCATGATCATGACTTAAAAAATATCCTAAGGCATAATATGAATAAATAATATGGCCAATGCTAAATCATTTCATAAGAAACCCTACATGACTATTAAAATAGACCATTATTTGAATTTGATTTTTTGTCAAAGGGAAATTTTGGCTAACAATACTCTCAGGTTCTACAAATTTTGATCTTAAACTCAACTTCTAAAATTCCTCTATATAAGTGTAGATATCCATATCTCTTTGTGTGGGATTCTACCTTTTTTGATGTAATTGGACTTCATAATCTTCAAGGAGATACATCTCTCTTATTATAGCCACCGTCTTCTTCCATGAACAAATTTTCTTCTTTTCTTCCTTTTACTCTTTTCTCTTGCACAAAATTCTACCATGTAAGGGCTGTTCCATTCATTCTAGACTTAGCCACCTTGACTTGTTGTGATTCTAAAATATTCTCACATTCAATGTGATTTTCTAAAGCTTAAATCCATTCCAATAGTAATTCAACATCCATCTTTCATGTAAACATAGGTAACTCAGTGGATTTTCCTCCCAAAGCCTTCAAAGCTTTTAAAAATGGTTTCTCAATCTCAGATACTTTATCCTTATCATCATCTGGCACTTCCTCCTTCTATTCTTCTTCTTCTTTCATTTCTTTCTTCTCAACCACATTCTTCATGTGTTCCAATTTACTGCCTAACTTTCCTATTATCCCCTTCATTTGTCTATTCTCTCTCTAAAGAAATTATTCTTCCTCCTAAAACTTCTTAGCTAAGTTTGCATTGGTCACCATCTTTCTTGAGCCTATTGAAGAATCTTTCTTAGGAGTATACAACATTTAACTTCACACAATTTGCAAACTCTTTAGCTCAAATACCAAAAATGATGTAGAGCTTCACCTTGGAAAACTTAGGAGGAAATCAATCACTTGACTAAGTTGCTTCAAGGGTCACATACACCTTCTAGGATCAAATTTAAATCAATCTCATATTTCTACCCAACTAATTTTCTTAATACTAACTAATATACTGACATGTGATAGGAACTTTCCCAATCTCTTGTAACAACCTATGGTTCCTTGCATCAATTTAATATAAATTGACCACCTCCTTATTTGATATGAAATAGACAAATGACTTGAACATTTTTTAATACAAAAATAGAACATGCAACTGATTACACTCTGATTACCAAGAAATAATAGACTATAATCCAAACCCACACCATTATTCTACATGTGAGATTTAAGTTTGAATATGATTCAACTGTCGAATAAGACATTTCAAACATGAAATGAAACTACACATTTCATGACTCACATCAATGTTTATCATTATCACATATTATTCATGTGATTATAAATATCAATGAATACATGAACATATTTAGCTAATTTAGAGATTGACTTCTATGCAAGTATAAGAAGAAATAAAAGGAACAAGAAAAATAGAAGAAAACAAAAACATATAATATATAACTCCTCCACAATCCTAGAAACTATATCATGGAGAGTTTAAGAAACTTCCATCTACAATCATGACCCTCAAAATAGAAAATATTCACATTCATAGTTCTAGAAATTGGGTTCTCTATAGTAAATCCAAGAACTAGACAACTTTAGTAGGAATTAAAACTTCGGAATGACTTTTTCCAACTATGAATATGTCATGGGAAGATTCATAGAACTCTATGTTTCAATTACAAAGAGAATATAGGAAAGAAGAAAAAAAAATCACAATTGAAAATCACAAAAAATCATAACACAAAACTCAAAAGCTTTCTATTCCTCAGCTATGCATCTGATTCTCTATTGATTACAAATTCACCTTTTCAATACTTTCCTATCTTTGATGTAGGAAGATGAAACGTCATCCCGAAATCAAGAATAAGGAGCCATTTTCCAATCATTTGAATTAGTCAGAAGTGAGAAACTGTTGCCAACTTCTTGTAGCTATCCAATGCTTAGGTAGCTTAATTATTTAAAACACACACAAAGCTCATAAAGAAAACTGACTCAACTAAAAAACAAACCCTCTTTGTCCTAAGTGGCTATACATAGAGAGTTCATCAAATCACTACTCCATTTATTCCACCACAACGTATGACTTTATTAAAATATTAAAATTGAAAACACACTTAAAACATTACATTAACTTCCTATAGTATTTTCAACCATGTTAGTTCCTATAGCATTTTTCTGATCTACCACTATAGTATATTGTTTGGTAATTTTTAAGTTTTGAGGAATATAAGTGCTTTGACATTGTGGTTTAGTGGGGACATTTATTCAGAAGGGTTGCTTCTTCACCTTTCACAAAAATGGAAAGTGTGAGTGCAGAAAAATTTCTAATTTAGTCCAAAATCAAGGAGATCATTTATCTATTGTTGTTCTTCTACTTGGTGAAAAATTTAAAGCTTTTTCAATAACTTAGCAGGGATCTCATCGAACTATGTGCACTATAATGAAAAACAATATTTTCTTTGTCAAAGAGAAAAAAGTCAAATTTCTTGAACACATAGTTCCACCAAAAGAAAAACAAAAAAATACAGCCAACATTGCTTTAGATTAAAATACACAAATAATACATCTACAGTAAAAGATTGAATAAAAATTTTAATCTAAAATTAATCTTACTAAAAAATCTAAGTGAAAGCCCTCCTCTTTTTAATTGTAAAGCATCTTTTTTGTTTTTGTTATGTGTTTGATACAATTGTTCAATAGTGTGTTGTCCTTGATGTTACACAAATGTCATATTAGTCATCAGATAGAGTTTACTGAGCTTAGTTGGTCAGCAAGGCAAAAGATAGAGTCTACTGATCTCAAATGGTTAGCAAAGCAAAAGACAAAGTTTACTGAGTTTAGAAGATTAGCAAAGAAGGTTTATAGTGTCTACCAAGCATTCTCAAGCTTTACCTTGCACAGTAAAGGAAATTCGGTTGTTACCAAGCTCACTTGGTCATCAAGATAAAATAGTGCAGGAAATAATTCTAATTGAGCTTTCATGGATAGTGAAGGAAATTTAGTTGTTACTGAGCTCACTTGGTCATCGAGAGAAAATGATGCAGGAGCATCCAGAGGTATAAGGGCAATCCTATGTCACCCAAAAAAATGTACTTAGACATAGTTTCTATTTCATGTCTTTACATTTTTGGATACCCATTTGGGTCAAATAAAGGTTCCAACTCTCATAGTCCCACTATCAGTGTGTTTAAAAATCCCAAAAAAATAGGAGCATGCAATTTGGCCATCATTTTAGTGACCTAGAAGGTGTGAATTGGCCAGATGAATGTAATTGTGATTTAGAGTATTCCAAAAAAAGAATCAGGTCAAAAGGCCCCACAGTTTGAAAGTTATGGCAGTTTTTCAATTTTTGGAGACCTCCTAAGAATGCTTCAAAGTCAAGTTAGGGGCATTAAATGACCTCAAAAAGGGCCAAAAAATGGGGGACGAGCGAGGCTTGTCTATAGGGCTATAGAGCGCTTCGAGAGCTTTCTGAAAATGTAAGCAGTTCGTCAATCGGAGCTAGGGTTAAAAAGTTATGCCTCCTAGAAGTTTGATTACCGTTTCTGGATTCTTCTAGATTTGTACTGACTTCTAACGCCACTTCTGGAACCTTCTATTTGGTCGGTGGATGCCTACTAGCACTTTCTAGAATGTACCCCTAGTCCTTAACCCTCCGGGGTCTATTTAAGGAGATTTTTGGCATTGTACAAGATAGTTCGGAGTGGAGTTTGAGAGGAGGTACCATAAGGAGAATTTATCTCCAGATTTATGCTATTGTAAGCCCTTAGGGCATGTTTTGAAGTTTATTTTCCTGTACTATTTGTACTAGCTTATTTTCTCAGTTAATATAATTTCCCTTTTTTTGTTGTTTCCATTTTATTCTTGGGTTGTGTCCCCATCAAAAAATAGTACAGGAAATAGTTATAACCAAGCTTTCATGGATAGTGAAGGAAATCTAGTTGCTATCAAGCTCACTCGGTCATCAAGAGAAAATAGTGTAGGAAATAGTTCTAACTGAGCTTTCATGGACAATGAAGTAAATCTAGTTCTTACTGAGTTAACTTGGTAGCCAAAGGATTTTGTGGCTTTTTCAGTGTTAACTGAGTTAAGATGGTTAACTCAGGAAATTATTTTTGGAAGCAGTATTTACCGAGTAGGGTCAGCCAGTGAAAGATTCCATTATTTTGTGAAATAAATTTTATTTGTTTAATATAAAATTTGTAGCTAACTGATATATATGGTCTATTGGTAAATTTAACTTGTGAATGAGACGACTTGATAATCTGAATGGTATATACAAGAGGACAAGTTACAAATTCTAAGTGTGTGATAGATGTGAATGAGAAAGAAGGACTAAGAGCAAATTTTGAAGGATGATTAGAGATCATTGAGGAGCAGCATAGCTATATTTGATTGAGAAGGATCTAATAGTGTAGAATGGACATCGGTTATCAGAAAATTTAGTTGCATCTTATTCAAGCCAATTCATTTTTACTTTCTAATCATTGTACCAGTGATTTCAAATCTCTTAATAGTGTTGGTTTAACTGCCATTTCTGTAAATCCTCTAACAAGGTGATAGTTCAATTGAATTGTTCTAAATACCTCTAGCAAGGCCACTCCTAATAGGGTGATTAAATCCTCTAATAGGGTCACACCTAATAGTGTGTATTGTAACCTTTAACATGGTTGGCTCCTAACAAGGCTCACTTCAGAAGAGTGAAAAATTGGTAGCTAATCACTTGGTGGTTTTTCCCATATTGGGTTTTCACGTTAACCTTTGCATGCATATTAATAATTATGAATGCTAGATTATCAATAATCAATTAATCTACTAAGTTACAGCATTTTTATGGTGTTTAACGAGTATCAGTAGTAACTAGTTTTTTAAGACATTTAAGGGATCTATGGATTTTTTTTTGTGGTAACTGATTCACCCCCCCTCTCAGTTACTCCATCTATAATTCCAACAGTTATGAGACTATAATTTTATTGTGCATTTATATTACTTAAATTCATTTAAATAATTGACATTTTGGAAATTAAAAAATCTCTAATTATTTGTAGTAAAACCATAAAGGATCTCAATAATATTTTTTTTGTTTGTAATATATTTTTAGCTTATTAAAATTCTATTTCCTAAATTATTTTTGTTACACTGAAAAGTGTAATGCAACTTTGTATATTTATGACTTCTTTCTAATGTTTTTTCTTTTTTTATTTTTAAAAATAGTTTATTAACATTATATTTTATTAATAAAAAAATATTATTTTTTCTAATTGGAAAATGGTCTTTAGGTTTACAAATCTTAAAATCCTATTTCTTAAATTATTTTTATGCCCTATATTGAGATGCATTGCGGTACACATCAAACATTGTGGGGAATAGATTTGACTACTTCAACCTTGGATCAAGGGATTCTTTGTACCATTTTTGTCTAGGCATCAAAAATAGTTCACTAAGGAACTATTAATTTGCAAGCAATCAATCTAAAAAATGATTTTTTAAAATAATCAATAGTCAAGATCCAATTAAATGAAGAAATACCATGCACCCAAATATATATATATATATATATATATATATATCAACACTTGCAAATTGTAAACCTAATAAAAAGGAAAAATAGAAAGCAATAGATAAAAAAAATTATATTAAGCTAATTATTGAATAGGCATGTCAAGTATACAAATGTATTCTATAAATTGTCAATCATGACATTGGTATAGTTGCCAGAGAAGAAAAAAAGAAAATTTGGTGAAGAAAAGAACAAAAATAAAAAGATATGATGTGAAAAGAAGGTGCCCAAAAAAAATGGCATCACCCTTACCATCCATTGTTGTCATAAGGACTCCATCTAGACTGTCATTGCATGATTAGTTCTGTAGCACCCATTTATGCAAATAATTTGACGAATAGTCCATAAGATGGAAAACTATGTAAAGACTGGAATTCTCACAATTAAGCCAAATAAACATGGATCTAAATACATAGAAAAATTGGTGTATAATCAACTATAAGATGTATGGGTTTTACATCACAATTTACTTTGAAGTATAATGAAGACTATACTAGCAATTGTTCTTTAATCTGCCTTTAAATGTAGATAGTGGTTGTAAACAAAATATAAATATTCTTTCAGTAAAAGAAAGCTAGAAAGGATTTTAACTTCAAAAACCACACACCCAACCATTTTCTACCATTCATATCTTTTGAGATGGTATATTAAAAAATAAATCGTAGAAAGAAATTAGATGAACATGGATTCGTGCCAAGGCATGAAATATTGAGCATTAACAAAATACAAATTAGCTTCAAAATAATCCAAATGCAAGGATGACTATAGAAACTAGATAAGAAGCTAGTATCCACAAAATGATATGTGAGGAATGAAAATAAATGTGAAGTTTCTTATCTAACAACACTTCTTAGTGACAATTCATCAATTAGGAAGTATAGACAAGGCACATGAACTATTTGATAGAATACTACCATGATATTTGTTAAAAATATTGTCCATGTAAGGAAACTTGGCAACAAAGAATATAACCGTTTCCACATAACCCATGATAGATCTGAAATAAACACAGAATTAAAATCCACATGCAAGAGAATAGACAACATACCCACAAAATGTGACACAAGATATACCCTAGGAAACCCTCATTGAGGGAAAAACTCAGCCTCCAAAAGCATCCATCACCATGTATTATTCAGCAAAAATACCATTGCAATACAACCATGGAAGCCTTCATGGCCATAGCCACAACCGAGCAAACTATGTGAACAAGCATGAATCCACACATCCCATGCCATGCTTCCAACCTTCACAAATGCTCCCTTGGCTAACCTATCAAGCCTTGTCCCGCTTGACTCTTGCCTTTTGTCTTCTCCTTGTCACTCTTTACAACAACTACCCTTGTGGCTGCTTATATAGTAGCAAGTCCCCACAAAACCACCAAGTGGTATTACATAAAGCATGTGCTAAAACCATGTGCTACCTAACCCACTAACCCCACATTTAATATTGGGCATTTAATTCTTTTCCTCAATATTAAATAATTACATAAAATATTATCGCAATGTTACAATACAACTCATCAAGAATATTTCATGGGAATCTTTACATGTTGCACGTCCATCTAAGTACAACATTACATAATAAAAATAAAATATAACAATATTATGCAATGTGTGCAACACCCATTATCTCAACAATCTCTCACTTGTTGTATACATTGCATAGGGTCAATCCGTAGCCACATAAATTAACAAGGGAACAATCCCTCCCAACACATCCACCATCATGGATCAAAATACACCAAGTGTTCCATCCTGGTACCTGCAACAAAATCAAAGTATCCAGCATCTCGAACATGAATGATCTCACCTCCTATTATGCCACTCCCATTGGACATACATAGAAGCCATCCAAAGAGAAAGCCACCCAACCTGTCGCATTAGAAGATCATAAAATCCTGTACCAACTGAAATGCCAACCACAAAAAACCTGATCCAAAGATAATCACATGTATTCATAGTTGTCAAAATATCCATAGCTGAAATAGCACCCACAGCAAGTGCCAAACCCATCTAACTATCCATACCTCAAAGGTATGACAAGTGAATCTTATATCACCGACATATCTAATCTATAACCTACAATCACAAGCCTCAAGAGCAATACTTGCCACATATATACCAAGAAGCTCCCACTACAAAAGATAATGTCAAATCTATAACCAATCCACTCAACACTTCTCAAAGAAGTGAATCCATGTAGCATCAAGGACATCCACAATACATAAACCAACATCCTGCAAGAAAAAAATCTCATAACAAGTCTCCAATAGTCTCCCAAATTCTCCACAACCAACAGAGGAAAGAGAAAAAAATAACCATGTCATCTCTCACATGACATGCATGAGCACAAACCAGTGATCACAATCTCCAACCAATCTCAAATCCAATGTAGGAAAAATTGAACATCCAAGAAGATAACCAAGACCAGAGAAACCATGCAAATCATAACTTGTATCATGTCTTTCTACACACACCTCTAGATTTAAACTATGCAAGTATGATCTCCTCCATAAAACTCCAACAAGAAGCCTCAACAACACCCAAACCATACCATATAACTAATCATGGATGTAAGCCTCTCACAAGAAGATCAAACTCAATAAAACCATTCCTAAACCAAGGAATAACCATTCCTAATCCAAGGAAAAATGCCCAATATAAAACCATCTCCCAAACTCAACCAGCATAACAACATATGCACATGGAGATAACCAATGCTAAACATCTCTCAAATGAACCCTCCAGAACTAACTCATGTATCATAGCTCAAGATCCATATCCATGAAAGACAAGCATAAATATAATGCAACTAAGAGAAATAATGGGCTATAACTTTCAAGTAGCAAACCGTCGAGTAGACCAAGAGTGGGGAATGAGAATGCTCATCAAGATACCCAAGTCTCCAACCAAGACTCATCCAAGAACAATCTCCTCTCAAGTCCATATCAGGTGACTACCCCTCGGACTTCCTATTGAAACCATCAACCATCCCAACAAATACTTCTCTAATCCAAGAGAAAATAGCATCATCACCATCTCTAAGTATCCATGAGCACCTGTAACCAATCAATCCATGCCAACTCCAAATGCAACATAGCAATATCATGAAGTATCCAGCTTATGATCAGTGTACTCAATACCAAGAAACTAAACCAAGATCAATGTCAAAAGTTCCAACCATGGCCTCAGGAACATAAACATGACAACATGATCTTACCATCTCAACTAAAGAGATAACATGCTCCACATGAACATATCATAATATGTCACAACTCTAAACGCGTATCAAGAGTATACCATGACATAATAATGAAACCATCCTCATACCAAGGATAACATGCCAAACAGAAGCATAAACCACACCTTTACCAAGAACCTTGTGAGTCCTCAAGATGCAACCATCTCCACACATGATGAAGAAAACCATCTCCACATACCAGGAAGAACCATCTCCATATACCATGAAGATAACCAAGAACTCCATGAGTCCTCAAGATCTAACCATCTTCATACACCATGAAGATAACAAGTGCACCATGCAAATGTCAAAGATGCTTCTGCAACAACAGGATCTAAGACAAACTTCCAACATCTGCAAACACTCAATAAATATATCAATGCCAACAACTTCCACTCAGTTGTAGTACCAAGTCACCTATGGCATCATAAAATCCATCCTCTCCAAACCAAGAAGATATAAACCAAACCAGGAACTAATCCTGCACTGTCACCCCATCATTGTCACAAGCTCCCACTAAACCGTGTATCCAAGCTATCCATGACATCATGATGAAAAACCCATCCTCTAACCATGAGAATCAACCAAGGCATCAAACTATCAAAGAACTCAAAGTGCACATCATGAGCTCCTCAAAAGAAACCAAATAACCATGATCCTCAACCAAGAAGATATACCACCATAACCAAATCAGAAAATCCAAGCTAATGAACATCAACGATGTACCTGTATAGTCAATCATGTCATGCCAAAATCCATGACACTATGATCACATCCATGAAATGAGCATCTGGCTCTCAATATGTCCAACCTGTCAGCATAAAATAGTCAACCACAATCCTCCACCATGACTATCCCTGGTAACAACATCTCATCCCTTCTACATGAAGAAAATAGTAAATCATGTGAGTTAGGGCATCGATAACCCAAATCCAAGCCACCAATCTGAATATGCATCAATAATGAAAGATCAATGGGCAAAGACAACCCATAACCAAGCTATAAATGCAACCTGTAAGTATAGACCACTTACAACACTCCACAACTTGTAGATCCAACAAGTCATCACACATATCCAAATCCAAACATTGATAACCATATCATCATGAGACCAATATGAAATATGAACTGATTATAAATCTTAAATTTCCAATGCCATAAACTCACAATGTTACCATAGTCAAAATATACCTATAAACTGTTCAGATAAATATATCAATAAATAAATCATACCAAACCTACACCAAATCTAAACCAATTTGTAGAGCTCTCCAAGAGCTTTTCGTTGACTACTCGAAGTCCAAAATCTGACTCCGTATGCCCAAGTTATGCCCTAATCTGTGGTCAAAATAAATAAAATCTGACTTTAGGGATCTTAAAACCTAACAAAATTTCAAAATCATAGAACCAAACCTATGCCATCTTGTAGTGCTCTGAATTAGCTTTCCAACGCTTGTAAGAACTCTGAAATTCGATATTCTGAGAGAAAGTTATGGTCGTTTTACTAAAATTGTCTTTTTGCCATTTTCAATACGATTTTTCATTTTTTATTTTTTCAGTGACGAAAATTCCGGCGAGATTAAATTTGACGGCCATCATGGGATGAAACTAAAAAACTCTTTCATTTCCTCTGAACATGGCCAAACTAGGGCATATTATACATCAAAATTTATGGAAATGTCAACCCGGATCTAATTGTGAGGTCTATTTTTACCTAGGAGGTCATTTTAGCATGCTACCCCCCAAAACCCTCATTTAAATGAAACATCCGAAAAACTCTTTTGTCCAACAATTTCACATGCCCAAATCTTTTAACATTCCATCATAACAGCAAATCCAAAACCCTTAGATCTGCAATAAATCATTCATATATCTTGCCCTTTTTTTTATCCTCTCATGCATTCCCATGGATTCAATCTAGGGTTACAATAATAAAACCATAGCTCTGATACCACTTGTAGGGAAACTTGGCAACAAAGAATATAACCATTTTCACATAACCCATAATAGATCTGAAATAAACATGGAATTAAAATTCACATGCAAGAGAATAGACAACATACCCACAAAATGTGACACAAGATATACCTTGGGAAACCCTCATTAAGGGAAAAACCCAGCCTCCAAAAGCATCAATCACCATGTATTATTCAGCAAAAATACCATTACAATACAACCATGGAAGCTTTCATGGCCATAGCCACAATCGAGCAAACTATGTGAACAAGCATGAATCCACACATCCCATGTCATGCTTCCAACCTTCACAAATGCTCCCTTGGCTAACCTGTCAAGCATTGTCTCGCTTGACTCTTGCCTTTTGTCTTCTCCTTGTCACTCTTTACAACAACTACCCTTGTGGTTTCTTATATAGTAGCAAGTTCCACAAAACCACCAAGTGGTATTACATAAAGCATGTGCTAAAACCATGTGCTACCTAACCCACTGACCCCACATTTAATATTGGGCATTTAATTCTTTTCCTCAATATTAAATAATTACATAAAATATTATCACAATGTTACAATACAACTCATCAAGAATATTCCATGGGAATATTTACATGTTGCATGTCCATCTAGGTACAACATTACATAATAAAAATAAAATATAACAATATTATGCAATGTGTGCAACACCCATTATCTCAATAGTCCAAACTTTCATTCAAAAGTCAAACATTGGCAAGCATCATGATGGAACTAGAGGACATCATGTGGAATGGAGAAAGCTTGCAGAGGCACCATAGTGAAGGGAAGCATGCATCATTTGTTACAATGTGTCAATAGAGAGGTCATCCCATGAGATGGATAAAAAGTGGAGTGATAATTATATAGAATACAATGATCATAGAATATGCACAATATGAAGCATAGACAAGCACATGAACAATTGGGCAAGAGGCTCAAGCCACTGAAAATTTTGGAATTGATTGGTTTTATGAGTAATTTTCATATAGAATGTGGCTTGCGAAAATACCATACTATAATGTGGCTTGTAGAAATACCATGGAAAACTATAATTGATCCTGCCAAATGGGAATAGTTGATTCTTCATTTTATTGTACCTAATCTGATGATAATTCTACAAGAATTTTTAATCAACCCAGCTAATTAGCAATTGGATTGAATGTATTGGGATATGGCTAGTTTCTTTCTAACAATATCTTCTATGATGTGTTTTTGTAAAATTTCTTTCAAACTCTATCTTTCTTTGTTGACATTCTAATCATGTCTTTTATTAGTGACTACACTGATTCAGATTTTGAGTTCATACCAAGCATATTGTACAATTAATAGTGTTACCAAGCATTTTAGTTGCTATCAAGTGCTACAGTTGCCACCATGTCCTATGGATAGATTTCAATTTGAACTAAGCAGTTACTACAAAGTTGAAGATCAGTAGTGTAAACTGAGCATTACAGTGTATGCCGAGTTTACTAGTGTAAACCAAGTTATGTAGTGTTTACCAAATTTGCATTTGATGTGATGGGAATCTAGTGTTGACCAAGCCACTCAGTGTTAACCAAGTGATTCAATTTATACCAAGCTTGAGGTGATAGTGTTTACCAAGCTATGCAATGTTAATCAAGTGATTTAGTTTATATGACGAGTTTCATTGTATTCACCAAGTCATTAGTGTAGACCAAGTTCAAGACAACTTGGAAGTGATCAGTATGGATTGAGCTTCTACATCTATCGAGTGCATGATGATGCTGAGTAGTGATAGTGGATGTTGAGTATCAAGATCTCACTGAGTCAGTCTTCAGAGCCCAAGTTTCTACACTTTGGCCAACTTTGTAATTATGTAATTGGATTGATATATATGTAATGCTTTGTATCAAATTCAAATGTAAAATGTAAGTAATGAAATATTCATAAAAGAGAAAAAAATCAAATTACAAAGGCTACAACATTATAAGGAACAACAAAGATTCATCTATTATAGCAAGGTAATTTGTACACTCAAAGGAATCTCATTCAAAAAACCAAGTTGTAAATCAGAGATTAGCTTCAGTTTCATTCTAATAGGTGGATCGGTCAAATACTTTAACAAGGTAGACCTAACAGTCTTATATGAATCTCTTTACCAGGTGCATACTTCACTGTATGTTTGTAAATCCTTTTGCAAGGTGGACCTAGCAGTCCTTATTGTGCCTAATAGGCTAGATCATCAGAAGTGATCATTGTAAGCCTTAATAGGCCAACTTTATACTGCAATAATAAAGCTTGTGGATATCATCCCCACCCTAGTTTTACTTTCTATTTGGAAGGTTTCTGGGTCACCAAATCTTGTGTTAAAGTGTTATGTATGCTTTCATTTTTTTTAGTTTCTCATACATGTAGTTATATCAAAATTCATATAAAGGATTAATTGCTAATTGGGATAAAAGTTTTAGAAGTTACTGATTCACCCCTCCCCTCTTAGTAACTTAGCTTATCATAATATTTCCAACAATTGGTATTAGAGCATTATGGTTCTTAGTGAAAAGTTTAATAGCTTGAGCAAAGATCAAAGGAAATGGAGGTATTTATGTAGAAGTTGATGAAAACCAACTTCATAGTGCACCAAGATCACCTGCATGCAAATAGCTTGCTAAAGAGAAACCAAAGAAGAAGGAACAAGAGCTTGGAGCAATTCAACAAAGTGAGAAAAGATATTTCAGAATAAGAAAATGAGATTTTTATGTGAATGATATGAACTTACAATGAGAGAGCCTAAATATAAAGGCCTCAAGGAAGCTTCTAGAGAAAGCTAGAAAGTGTTAGGAGATAAGTGTGACAACTAGGCATACATCCACAAAAGGTGGGATATCCTCGATCAAGGTGAGAGGATAAATATGACTAGATAGGAACAAACTCCCTTGTTGTCAATAGATGAGATCTAATATCTAAATGCATTTAACCTAAGTAAACTTAAGTAAAAGAATAAATAATTAATAAATAATATTTATTCTAACACCCCCCTTAACTGCAACTTAGGGAAATGCCTTAAGCTCACAAAAACTAAGATGAAATGTAGAATGGGTCCCAATAATGAGGCCATGTTACGTACCCATGTACAAATTCAAGGAAATGCAACCTCTAAAAATGGGAAAAGAGGGAAAACCTCATGTGAAAAAACCTCCACCAAAAAGAGGTAAGTACAAACATGCAAATAAAAAATGAAGGAATAAAGGAAGGAAGGCCTTAACAAGACCCCCCAAGGACAACTTCCATTGGAAATGGCTCAAGAGACTCTCTCAAAACCATATGTACAACCAGTCCCCCCATGAGAGATAGAAAAGATGCCAAAGCCCCCCCAAAATAATGGAGCCCTTGGAGAAAGAATCAAACTAATGAAACTCCAATGTGGAGTAAACAAGGGAACAAACCAAGCGAACCCCTAAATGAGAGGGAAAATTGGAAGGCCTATCTGATGCTCAAAGGAGGAAATATGAGGATCTTGAAAGGGATCCCCAAGGTAGGTGTAATGACACTGTCATGAATGTCTACTATAGAATCTACAATAGGTACACCCTGAGGCTCGATGAATGAAGCTGGAGGATCAAGTAGAGTAGAGGAAGAATCCTATAGAGGAGAAAAGCCCTCAACTAGATGTGGTGTGGTAGTCAAAATAGGGATCTCATGAACAATTAAAAGGTTCAAGTATCCTCACTACACCACATGATGCTCCTACAAAAGAGAAGAGTTGTGCTCTAAAAATGGAGATGGTGCGAAAATGTGCAAGAAGGTGTAGAGATAGGTGGAAGAATCAACTATCTCTATAGCAATAAGTCCTCTTGTGGCACAATCCTGAATGAAGACTGAATCAATAGTGAACTCAACTGTCTTCCCTCATCTACTACATATAATCTAAGAAATCGAGAGAAGGTTGGTAGACAAAGATAGAACATACAATACATCATTGAATATACCATCTTGTATGCAAAATGAACCTTTCCCACAGACTAGTAGGGTAGCATTATTTTCCATGAGAATATGAGGAATGGGAGAAGCCTCAAGAGTAGAGAAGATACCTTGAGAAGATGTCATATGGTGAGAAGCATCTAAATCCTTGTGAAGAGGATGCAATGGATTCCCATAATGCATGACCCTTTTCAAGATCTAGTGTGGATGTTGAAGATGTGGAAGAAGAGGATGGAGAGGAAATAGTGCTCTTCTAAAGAAGAGCTTGCAAATCTACAATTTGATTCTCATGGCTATCAAATCTCTTCTGAAAATAATGTACCTCATCATGGGATCCTTTCTGAGAATAGGAATAGGTAGGAGTCTGAGTCTTCTTTTTCTCCTTCTTCTTAGAACAACATGATGAACTAGGAGAAGGGGAATCTAATATTTTCTTTGGCTTCTACTCCTATGTATCCTTAGCAAGAAATTCCTGTGACTATAAACCTAAAAGTGAATCCATCTAAGTGATCTTGAACTATTCATGAGTTAATCGATAACAAAATATCTCAAATAAAGGAATCTTGTGTCTATCACCCAAGGCATCCACAGTGGAGTAGAAAGTGGAAGAGAAGATCTGATACTGTCCCCTCAACTTTGAGAGTATCAAAAAGATACGCTCATCATCTATCTTGGTTTTCCCACATCCCTACAAAAGTGTACATAGAGATTTGAACTTCATCAAGAAGTCCTTAATGGTGGGGAAGTTTGTAGGTGTCAAAGATGTCAACTCTACATCAAGCTGAAGTGCTTAGAATTCATTCATTATGCCAAAAAAAGACTACAATTTCATCCAAATAGCCCGCAGAGTGGTCGAACCATCCAAGTGAAATAGAAGACTATCTAAGATGTTCAGTGCAATCAATCCCATGGCCTCATCCATTTTATTCTTGTGCTAAATAACATCAAAAGGGTGTGTTAGAGTAGGTTGGTTCTCATCTAGACATGACCATAATCCTCTTGACATGAGAAGCCTAGTCATTTGTGCCTTCCAAGTGTGCTAGTTGTGTGGCATGAGCTGGGTCATAGATGAATTTGACATTGAGAGAAGAAGATGGAAGTAGAAGGGTCTTATTTTGAAGTAAATTACAAAAAAGAGAATAAACCCCCACAACATATAAAGATATCCCTCAAGTACCACAAAAAATAACTATAGAAAGCACAAAAATTGAAAAAGAACCTAGATTCCAGATGCAGAGAAGGATGAAAAAGAAGCCTCTAATTTGATGCTAAAAATGAGAGCTCAATTAAATAAAAATTTGATAAAACTAGAACCATTCTCCATCTCTGAGTCAGCTTTTTGGTGCTTCTTTTAGATCAAAAAAAGACCTCTATATGCACAAGTTATGGTGAAAAAACCAAATGCAACTCCAAAAGACTAGGTCACTAGAAAAACATAGTCACTACAAAAAAGTTGACAGTCGTACAGCTGTCAAGAGGATGTCACTAGAAAATATTGACAACTAGTTTGATGATGTTAGCATGCCAAAAAGTGATGTCAGCATGCCAAAATAAGATGTTAGTAGGCTAGGTAGGTTTGATGAGATCAACTTGATGTCATACTAGAAAGTGATGACAAGTGCACCAAAAAAGTTGACATGGTAGACAAGAAGGTGACATCATTGGTCGAGAAGTTGATGTGGCTAGACTATAGAGTGACATTAGCACAACAGAGAAAATAGACAATAGCACTGCTAGAAGTGGTGGTGCCCAGGAGGAGAACCCAGTAACACTATTGGTTGGTCACTGGCCATAGTGGTGGGTTGGTGGCTTGCCGATGATAGCCAGGCCCGAGTGTCATAGCGATTGGCTATAGCAGTTTTAGGGCTGAGTGTAGTTTGTGCAAGGGTAGCACTATGGTGGCATAGGGGCACTGCTACAATGGCACCTTTTTAAATTTATTTTTACTTAAAAATTTCATACAATCCATACAATTGGCCTGTAGGGGCCTAAAAGAATCTCGAGAAGCCATGGAAGCCAAAATTTAAAAAAATTATATGAATTTTGACTATAACCAGCGTTCTGAACTCAATGGCAATATTTGTTTAGGCCCAAAGTGCTTTGAAAAATCACTCTTCCCCCCGATTGAAGAAAAATGCACAACCAAATTAGGGTTTGTGTCTCTAAATCACAGCTTCAAATATTCTTCAACCAAGTAGTAGGGAGGCTCTGATACCATGTAGAAGTTGATGAAAGCCAACTTTACAGTGCACCAAGATCACCTGCATGCAAGTAGCTTGCTGAAGAGGAACTAAAGAAGAAGGAATGAGAGCTTGGAGAAATTCAACATAGCGATAAAAGATATTTCAAAATAAGAAAATGAAATTGCTATGTGAATAATATGAATTTACAATGAGAGAGCCCAAATATAAAGGCTTCAAGGAAGCTTCTAGAGCAAGCCAGAAAGTGCTAGGAGATAAGTGTGACAACTAGGCATACGTCCACAAAAGGTGGGATATCCTCGATCAAGGTGAGAGGATAAATATGACTAGATAGGAACAAACACCCATGTTGTCAACAACTCCTAGATGAAAACTAGGGGAGAGGACCCAATACCTGAACACCCTAACTTTGCGCTTATCAAAACCCTACATAAAAATTTGAAATCGCTCCTAATTTTTTATAGCAGCTTACTTGGTCAGTCATCTACCTATAACTAAGGTTTCAAGTCCACATCACTTGTTATGATGCCACATTACCATGTTTTTTTCCAAGTTGTCCAAAATAGCCCAAAAAAAAAGTGAGACCAATGGTCGTGCATAGAGGGTACCCGTAGTTGAATAGCTGATGTGGAATCACATCATTGGTTGCTTTTTAGATCAAACAGTACATTTTCATTAATTTTTTGGTAATCATCTTTGTACTAACAACTTTAAAGTCACAAGTATTGGTACAATGTTGTCAAAAAAAATTGGGCATTAAGTCAACAAGTGTAGGTATAAAATAAACAATTTCTATCACAACCATTGGAACCCATTTAAGTGCTAGGTCCTCTCCCCTAATATCCAAATGCATTTAACCTAAGTAAACTTAAGTAAAAGAATAAATAATTATTTACTCTAACAATTTAGACTTGACAAAGCTATTGACAATGAGAAGCTAGATTTGGAATTGTTTATTAAACAACTCAAGAAAGCAAAAGAGCAACTCTCCCAATCACTAGAAAGAAGAAAAGATCTTGCAAACTAGATGAATGATTCACTCTACATTGAAGAAAGAATATAGACATCATTCTAATAAAATTAGATGAAGCTGATAAAGCAATCAAAGAACTGCTAGAAAAGAATAATACTCTCCAAGAAGTAAGAACACTAAGAAGAGAGCAAGAAATTTAGTCAATAAGATTGTGTGAACTCATGGAAGAGAAAAACAAGATAAGATAAGAGATAGAAGGAAAGAATAATGAAATTTAGCACCTATCCCTTCAGAAAGTAGACTTCATTGATCAACTCACTAATGCAAATGAATAAATCATGAACTTGAGATCAAACAATGAAAGATTGTAGAATGATTTAAACATTGAAAGGTAAACCAATGAAAAAATATTGAAATCCCAAGTAGACAAATCAATTGAATGAACAAAGTAACTTTAGAAAAAAGGGAAAAGTAGGAATTGGATATACAAAAGAAGGAGAACCATCCAAGAAAGGAGCTCAAAGGAACCTAAAAATAACTTGCAATCACTATAGTAAGATAGGTCATACTTCAAACAAATGTTGGAGCAATGGGAAGGCAAAATTCAATGGAAAATGCTACAATTGCAATCAACATGGTCATAGAGAAAATGAATGCAAACAAAAACCAAAATTTGAAGGTATATGTCATAAATGTAAGAAGCATGAGCACAAGTCATTGGAATGCAAAACCAAGATATTGAATCTAGAAGAACAAATTGTGAAAGCTATATTTGGTTGGGACTATAACACCTGGTATAGATATCATTACTATGGAAAATATGGACACATTGGAATGAATTGTGTAAAACATCACATGAGGAAAAGAGATACTACCAAAAGATGTTTTATTTGTATAGAACTTGGTCATCTTGCCAAGAACTGTATGAACACTAAAAGAATAAAAGATGAAAAGAAGGCAAAAGTTGATAACATCATAAAACAAATGTGACAAAAATGGGTTCCAAAGTCTACCAAGAATGCAAGCCCTAGCAATGATGGTCAATTCACTCAAGAATTGGGTGACTCCACCATTTCAACTTGATTTCTCAAAGGAGAATTGGAACTAGGTTGCAAAGAAGACATCTAAATAGGTTTCAGTTGATAGGATAGTAGATCATATGAGTATTCAAGATATAAAGGGATCACTGAGTAAGAGGTATCAATTACTACTGAATTATCTTCCTTACCAAGTGAGGTTGGGTCACAGACTCTACAGAGTGAAGTTAGGAGTAACTAAATCTTATGTGGTTACTGAATGATGAAGGACTTCATTGAGTAATAAATGCAAGAAAAGTGGATGACAGTCTATCAAATACATCTAACTTTTTTACAATGCATTCGACAAAATTTGATAAAAAGAATGAAATTGAAGTCATTTTTACTCTGAAATTTTTTAGAGAAAATTGCACAGAGCGATCTTCAAGAGCATTCAAGTGATATGAATGAATTTTTGTCAAAAATTTTGTATTCTCTCAAACCCTACTGAGTGACAATGGAAGCTACCAACAAAAAAGTGAAATGAGGATTAGACATGCTAGTTTCTTGTGGTGTAGAATGGAAGGCACCAAACTTCAAGCTCAGTCTTGCGGTCACTGAAACCCTAGATTTGAGTGGAGCATAGTCACAAATCACTCCCAAGGTACTGTTGATCAATGATATCCATTCACATTTTAAATTTGTGATTCAAGATATTGGTACACTTGAAATGGATGAATGCTTAAAAGAGTTATGCATTGATGGCATTTTGAAACTTGAGCACCAACATCTTGAAGCCAAAGGTTTAACCCATATTCCTCACATGCTCCATGATTTCCAAGTCAAATGGATCAAGTATATTCTTAGTTATGTTCATAGTGGTTAGTTGGGGTTGGAGTGACCTATTTTGATTACCAAGAAGATTATCCACATGAACACTAGTCTCCCTATGTTGGCTAAAGCAAAAATGACAAAAACCCTAGGTCAGGTCAAACTAGAGAAGAAAACCCTTGCCAAGTGGGATGGTAGGGGAGTGAAAATTAGCAATGTCATTCACATGGAGTTGAAGTTTTCTATTCATGTCATTGCACACAATATATATAGTTTGAGCAAGATGAATAGTGTGTTGTTCAAAGTAGTTGACCTAGCATACAAGGTAGTCAAGAATAATCTTTCTCTTGACCTTGCCAAGCTACTATTGAATCAATTCAACAAGAACATGGAGAGCATTAGAACATCAAAGAACAATCCATGTAAGTTTTTCTCTCTATTGACATGTTTATTCTTTTATGTTTAGAAATTGTTTCCATCAAAGGGTACAATTTTTTGGAGGAAAGATGTGCTAGTACTCTACCAAATAAATGAATATATTGTTGAGATGGGAGAAAATCACACTAGTATTATGGATAACTATTTTGATGCATTCAAAGAGAAAATGAGTAATAGATACCAAATCCCTAAGAAACTAGTTGAAGATTTTAAGGATGATGTATGTTTTATGGCAGATAGCGATAAGGTATACATTTAGGTAGTTAGGCCTAGAATTGCATGGTTGAAACCTCTAGGTTATGAGGTCAATATTGATGAAACAAAAGATATAATTGAGGCATTGATTAATGAACCAATTGACCCCAAGATTGCATTCTTTGATACATGTGATGAGGCTAAGGCCCAGATAGAATTCGAGATCAAGCTCCCTTAGACAATTAGAAAAGGCAAGAAAAGGATTACCAAGTTGAAAACAAGCTCTACTCTCCTATTAACCAAGGACAAAGGTGAAGATGAAGAAGTAGAGGATGAAGAATCAAAGGAAGAGGAACCACTAAAGAAAAATAGCAAGGTAATCATTAGTAAGCCTGCCAAGATATCCACTATAGTGTTCACAAGGAGATCCTTTAAGAAGAAAATAGATAAAGAAGGGGGAGACATAATTTTCAAGAGGTCTCCACCCACATTTGAAGAAAGGATGAAAGAATTGGAATCAGGTTCTAGGATAACAAATTTAAAATCATTAAAATATGAAACTAGAATAGCTAATGAGGAAAACTAGATTGAAGATATTTTGATATCTAAAATGGGCAAATGAAAATACTCACCTAACCAGCTTACTTAGCAAATTCCAGATGCTTTAATGAACAAAATAAAGTTAAGATGGGAACAAGCAATGCTAACTAATAAGGGACATTTATGAATAGACCCTGAGGCAACTTATGCCAAATCTAACTAATAAGGAAGTGAAGGAATCCTTAAAGAAAAATGAAGAAAATTTGATTTTAAGATTCAACACTTGTCTTATTTTGTTAAATGAAATAGAGCATGTTGTGAAGAATGCAAAATATCTTCTTCATAAACCAAGTGATTTTATAGTTAGCATAATTGACAAAGATGAAGATGATGATCAAGAAAAGGATGAAGAAAAAGATGATGAAGAAGTAACAAATTTTGATAATGAGGATGATGAAGAGGAACATAAGCAAGAGGCTACCAAGGAAGATGCACAAGAAGTTGAGGAAACTAACCTAGTCAAGGTTTGTGTAGCATTCCTTGCCTCACTTCCTCACTCTCCAAGAAAAATAGTTACAACATCAGCACAGAGATAGTTTCAGTAGGATTGATTGTGTCTAGCAATCCAAGCACAACCATCCAATCAATCTTTGCACTACTACAACTCAACACATCATTGACTAAAGTACCAAGTACTTCATGTACCAAGCCATAGACTCTTCCCTCTTCAATAGTTTTGGATACATCAATTTTGGCCTCAAGAGGTATTTCCACTAGTATTTCTATAATAAGTGTAGTATCAATTTTTGCAGCAAGCCCCACTATTTCTACTATTGTTTCCATTCCATGTTCACAAGAAATAAGTGCAAGGAAATTTGAGACCAAGCCTCAACTGAGAACAAAATTTTTGGGTAAAGGTAAAGAAAAGGAGGAGGATGTTCATCTTGATAAGGAAATTTTGATTCCTAATTGGGATATTTCAAAACTCAATCCTAATCAAATGCAAACCTTTGGAGAATCCAAAAGAAAGCTAAGCAGTAGAGACTAAGAGAAGAAAGAGATAAAGAATTTAAAATCATTGAGGATGCCAAGAATATTTTGGTTGAGGCTATAGGTATAGAGATTGATTCTTCTTAGCTAGTTTTGTATCAATTGGTAGAAGTAGCCTAGAAGTCTAATGAATATCTAGATGGACAAGACAAGTTATTAAAAAAAGTAGAAAAAAATTTGAGAATAAGGTCTTAGAACTTATTGCTCAAAAGATTTCCATTTACCAAGTGGAGTTATCTATGATTTTGAGTTCTATGGAAACTTCTTGTACTAATGTAATGTTACTTTTTGGTAAATTATGTGATATTTCAAGCTTTACAAAGGCAATAAAAGACAAATTGCCTAAGATTGATGAAGACCTTATGGAAAGTGTTGAACAATTATAGCTTGGCCTAAGTTCAAGCTCTACCCATTTCAATAAAATTAGATTTTTGATAGATATATAGGCAAAATTGCTCAATAGAATCATCTCTACTTTGGTAGACATTCAGAATATGATACTCCCTAACATGGATGCACTATAGAAGCATATTGCATATTCAAAATCTCTCATCCATGATAATAATTTCTCTATTGTAGACCACATGATTGAACTATCAGTAGAAGTGTAGGTGGCATTGCACACAAGCAAGGTCTTGCAAGAGAACTAGGACAATACTTTAGTACTCCTACTAAAGGTACATTCAAACATCTTTTTCTCATTTTGGCATTACTATGTAAATATAGATAGTATAGATCTTTGGCATTAATGTCAAAAAGGGTAAGAAGATATTGGAGAAGATATAAGATGATATAAAGGAGAGAATCTATAGAAGTTATAAGGAGAAAGATGTAAAAAGATAGGGGGAGAAAGTTTGTAAGAAAAGTGTAAAGCAACTATATATTGTATGTATAGTATACTATATATTATACTCTAGAAGAAGCATTACCATGTACAGAAATATATCCTTTAAAAAATAAATTTTGAAAAATCTCAAAAATAGTATACTCTACTAAGTTGGAGATATAAGGTGATGGATAATTCAGTTTTGACTGATAAGTGTTTTTGTCACTAACACCAAAGGGGAAAATTGTTGGCATTCCAGTGATGTTTATTATTAGTGAAATACACTTATTCAAATTGTAAGTTCATACCAAGCATATTGTATAGTTAACAATGTTAACCAAGCATTTTAGTTGTTACCAAGTCCTATAGTTGCTACCAAGTCCTATGGACAGATTTTAGTTTGAATCAAGGAGTTACTATAGAGTTGAAGATCAGCATTGTAAACTGAGCATTATAGTGTATGCCAAATTTACCAGCGTAAATTGAGTTGTGCAATGTTTACCGAGTTCACAGTTGATGTGATGTGAATCCAATGTTGACTGAGCCACTTAGTTTCAACCAAGTGATTCAATTTATACTGATCTTGAGGTGATAGTATTTACTGAGCAATGTTGTCTTAACCAAGTGATTCAATTTATATGAAAAGTTTCACAGTATTCACTGAGTCACCAATGCAAACCAAGTTCAAGACTACTTGGAAGTGATCAGTAATGATTGAGCTTCTATGTCTATTGAGTGCATGATGATGTCAAGTCGTGGTAGTGGATGTGGAGTATCAAGACCTCACCGAGTTAGTCTTTAGAGCCTGAGTTTCTACACTTTGGCCAACTTTGTAATATTTATGTAAACTTGTATTGTGGTTGACTTTGTAATTATGTAATTGGATTGATGTATATGTAATGCTTTGTATCACATCCAAATGTAAAAATGGAAGTAATGTAATAATCATAAAAGAGCAGAAAAGAAAATTACAAAGGTTACAACAATCTAAAGAGTAGCAAAGATTCATCTATCACAACAAAGATTTGTCTATCACAGCAAGGTGATTTATACACTCAGAGGAATCTCATTCAAAAAACCAAGTTGTAGATCAGAGATCAACTACTATTTCATTCTAACAAGTCGATCAGTCAAATCCTTTAACAAGGTAGACCTAACAGTCTTATATAAATTGCTTTACTCAGTGCATACTTCATTGTATGTTTGTAAATCCTTTTGCAAGGTGGACCTAGTAGTCCTTATTACTCCTAACAGGGTAGATCATAATAAATGATCATTGTAAGCCTTAACAAGAAAACTTTATATTGCAGTACTAAAGCTTGTGGGTATCATTCCCACCCTAGTTTTCCTTTCTATTAGGAAGGTTTCTAGGCCAACATATCTTGTGTTAAAGTGTTATGTATGCTTTCATGTTTTTTGGTTTCTCATGCATGCAGTTAGATCAAAATTCATATAAATGATTAATTTCTAATTGGGTTAAAATTTTTAGATGTGACTAATTCACCCCTCCCCTCTCAGTAACTTAGCTTGTCATAATATTTCCAACATTGGTCTTGATTATTTTTGTGGAGGATCTTGAGGTAAGTCACTTAGCACAGGTTGAGTGAGTTTTATTGTTTTATTATTTGGATTCTAGAATATGTATGTAGATGGATCAATTTTTCTATTGTGTTAAGATGTAATAACCACCTTAAAAGATCTCTAAATATACATATATAGAAGGAAATATAAAGACATACCTATTTAGAAGGAAAAGAAATAAAAATTTACATAACCTTCAAAGAAAATGGCAGAGCTAGGGCATGGAAATGAAATTGTAGAGCAAGGGCATGACAAGGCAATGATATCATGGAGAAAGGGCACAAGGATCATAAGGGAATGACATCACAAAAAAATCATAGAGCAAGGGCATAGCAAAAAAATTGCAAAGCAAGGGCATGACAATGAAATGTAGAGATCACAAGGGCATGACAACCAAATTGTAGAGCAAGGGCATGACAATGAAATACAAAGATCACAAGGGCATGGAAAAAAAATCACAAAGCAAGGGTATAGCAACAAACTATAGAGATCAAAACAATGAAATCTTAGACCAAGGGCATAGGAATGAAGTGCAAAGATCATAGCAATGAAATGCAGAGATCACAACAACAAAGGGCATGATGATGTTCACATCTCTCCACTCTCATTCAAAGATCTCAACCCTCTTTCCTACATAGCTCTTCATAATCAAAAAAAATGGGAAATTATTTATGTTGTGTTTTCTTTTTTTTGTTTATAGTATTGGGGCATTGAAATTATGAATCCAATGGTGGTATTGAGACAGCATTGGGGACAATTGCAAAAAAAATAATGAAAACCAACACAAATTACACCACCGTCACAAATTGTCATCATAATTTGACCCCAAATATTGTAGTAGCCCCTTGATTTTAATATTTTATCCATATATGATAGCTTCCAATGCTTTACATGATTCATATTTTCAACAATTTTAGTATTTAAAAACTCTATTGGAATCTTAAATAGTGCTTAATCTTTATATAAAGTTATAGTTTTTGTTTAATTTTAGATTAATGTTTTCTCTTGCAATTCTAGATGCATGGCCTTAATTATTATAGTTCTTGAAAGTATTTTTTTTAATGTTTATAGTATTTGTCACATAAACAAGAAAATAGTTTGAGCAACCTACTCTTCTCAAACTCATTGCACAATCTATCACAATATGGATCTCTAATGTTTGAAGGTTTGTGTACCTAGTTGATATTACCTTCAACCATAGGTGATTGGGACAAGCATGTCATTTCTTTGAACATATTTTTGAATCCCATTCATGACTATAATACAAATATTGAATAGTTGCAATGCTTTTATAGGCCAAGAAAGGGTAATAGAAAATTGTCAATGGTTGTGTAAAAGGTTGACTATCTTATTGGATTATTTAAATGAATCACTAAGTCCTTTTGGATTAATAACAAGTGAAAAACTTGGGATTGAATGGATAATGAAATCCTCATATCAGTTAAATAACAAAAGTGTAGTTTAATAGAGATGATGGGGTTAGTCTACCATCTACTTATCCAAATTAGAAACCTGTTTCCAATTATAGTGTTATGGTGCAGGAGCTAGATTTTATAGATATGGATGGTAAGGTCATTGTGATATTGTATACCTCATGCATAGGTTACCCTTCTCCTTCTAAGGTGATCATCAATGGAGATTGCATGACTAGTTTAGAGAAGTTCATCAATGCTCAAGATCTATAGTAGTCAAGTAGCATGAGGTTGGCAGACCATTAATTGTACCACATAGATAGAAAAATAGATTCTACCAAGAGCATGTGTGTCTTGGAGTGAGTGGCATCCAAATGTTGGATGTCCTTGATTGCTTAGTCATCTAATGGGCTAGTGAAAGGAAAACTTCTAATGAAACATAAGCAGTTAATATAATGAGCCCCACTTTGTAGAATTTATAAGGAATGATTATGAAATATTCTAATAACAAATTCCAAACTAGATTTTTGAATTTGTTTTAGTGGTTTACAATTCTTTCTTATTTGAAAAGATAATCATTGAATATTTACAATAATAGAGAAAGATTTATTAGAGTAATACAAGAGAAACATCTTAATATGTAATAGATTTGAATTGAATGAACATTAAAAAAAAATGTATGAACTTTATTTATAAATGAGATTTTTGTAGAGATGATTATACAAGCTACAAAAATCTTACATTTTTGAAAGAACGTACCAATGATTTCTTATATTGCATGAATCTAAAGAAATAGTTTAATAATTTGATTTTAAGGTTGTGATTTTATTGTAGGCTTCAACTATGAACTAATAATTCAATCCTAATACCCTTGGTGTATGTCTTAGAGATGGTAATAGCTGAAATAGATGGATGGTTGCAGTGACTTGAGTCTAAAAACTATGAAGATACAATAAGAATTAGGTTGTCCACCCAAGAGAAACTTGGGGTTACATCCAAGCTTTTCCTTTCAGGTGACAAAAAGGCATAGAAGTTGATTTCTTCTAGTGAAAACCAAAACCATAAAAAGGAATGAATCTCTTTTCTTGTCTATTGATACCTTTATAAAAAAGGGATGCATAGTCATAGTTCTTACCCCTAGTAAAATGTTTTAAAGTTTGAGATGAAGTATAAAAAGAAGTGAATCCCTCTTTATGAACAATGGATGCATAGCATCATAGTTCTTGCCCCTAGCAAAATGTTTGAAAAATTGAAATGAAGTATAGAAATGTAGATTTGAGAAATGAGATTAGTATTTCATTTATACATTTTCTTATTAGATAGAATACACTACAACAACTTACAAGGAGAAAGAATCAGATAGATATTTATCTCAAAGTTGGTGTCATGCTCTTCAATTTACATTAGGATCTTTTAGGGTTGGTCCCCACTATCTATGGGCCCAGAAAAACCACCACATTGATAGAGAGGACTATATTTGTAGGCTATGCACATTGGTCATGACCAAGACTAAGTTACACTTCATGTTCCATTACCCTATTTATTATGAGATCCAATGGAGATTTTATTGTTTATTCAAAGGGTGTAGCTAATTGACCTCCTTCTTCAACTACACAAATCAAAAGTGTTTGGCACTATATCTCTGAGACGTGATGTAGCTTTGTGATCATGCCCTACATCTTTAATTCCCCTAAAGTAGGATTTAGAGTAGCTAACTACAAACTTCTTCTCATCCCTACCCTTTAGGTTGGGTGTGAAGTAGCTCTTAGACACCTTCACCACTATTCACTATAGATCCATGCAACCTTGTAGGGCTTATCTTCATATTCATCTTCATCAACATCAGCCCACCAATGAATCTCAAAGGAAACTACATGTTTTCCCTCACCAGGTTATGTATCCTTTAGTGTTGGACTTCTTCCAGCCTCGAAAGCACCCTTAGTATGTGTCTTGTATTTGGTTTTCTTTTCTCTTATGTTTGCTTTCATAATCACTATTTGGTGATTTGTTGGTTCTTTTCTTCTTGTTCTATAAGTTTTCAATTCCATAGACCCTTGTTGGCCTCCCATTGGACATTAATAAATTTATCTTATCTTAACTTATCTTAGCTTAACTTATCTAATTCCAACTAAAATGGTAAAAGGAGATTGTTTACATTGTAAAAATTGATATGAGACTATTATTTTCAAAAATATCAAATAAATACAATTTGAAAAGGAAAATAAATAGAAAGTTAAAACTATTTGTGTAATTGTTGAAGAAGTTGTTGAAGGAGTTGTATCTTTTGAAAGTCTTGTACAATAATAAATTTGGAGAATATGTGAACTAAGAGAGTAAAACTTTTAAAACATAAAAGAAATTCATTTTTCTAATTACAGTTGTATATAGACTAAACATATGCTCTTTCATGTAATTTCAAAACATTTAATAAATTTATAAATCTATAATTTATGAAAATATAGATAGCAAAATGTTAAAAGTAGCCCAATTTTTTTCTTTTCTCAATAGATATAAAGATGTAATGTTGAACACTATTTTATCCTAAATTTAAAATTGAATAGGGGAGGATTTTTCTAGTGCACAAGTGTTTGAGAATTAAAAGATGAGAAAATCTCACACTTAGGCAATGCAACAACATGGCTAACATGAGTTTGATTTTGGTAGAGCCTTGTGGAAGGACTTTGTCTACTCGTTCAGGCCACTTTCTATAGATTACATTATTTCTCACAAGTTTTAGAATCCACCTACAAACATATTATTATGATTACCCAACATGTATGATCACTACAATTAAAACACCTTACCAAATCAGAGAAGCTAATAAGATATGGATATAATGATGACACATAATATAGAATAGAATAAAATAGAGGAGACAAAACTGGGCAAATTGTACAAACATAACTTTTCATTACCCTAATTTCTTCATACATCCATCTACCAATGGCTAGGCATTTATAGTTAAAGCAGACTTCTTGAGTCTTCTAATCTAATGTGTAGAGGAAGATGAAAATATCTAGGATTTGTACAAATATTTGAAGACTCTTCTAGACTTGGTAGTAAATGCCCAACTACTAAGCACTATGGACAAACATTATTCTAACACCCTCCCTTAATTTCTACCACTAATGGATCTATATGTGGGAGAAATTAATAAAAATTCAAATATGATGGGTATCAAAATTAAGCTTTCTTAGGTACCCATTTACAACATAAAATTTTGGTTCACCTTATCACTATCACTTTGTCATTTTGCTTTGGGTTTTTAACTAGTTCACCCATAACCATTTGTAATCTTCCAACTAACACAGTTTCCTTTTACTTTAATTTTTACACCCAAGCAAGTGGTTTTGGATTACCACAAACCCTTCAAAGATTTGACACAAATATCATCTCAATGATGGGGAAACTATCTTTAGGATTTTCTCCTTTCTAAAATCTCATTCTTCATGGATGTCTTACTCAACAATGATTCTAATTTTCTCAAAACATTTGTACTCCTTGAGAATTCACACTTTGATGGATATTTATTATTGCTCACACTTGAACATTTGTACTTAAACAAACCTTTGATCATACTAATGATATTTATCCAACTTGATATAATGCAAGGAGCAAAAAGAATAACTAGGATAAAGGCACACCCAGGAATCCAAACCAACCTTTTAGAGTAAACACAATGGAATCAAACACAAAAAGAGAACAACACCACCAAAAGAAAGAAAAAGATACTTTTACTGATTCATCAAATGATCAACATACATGACCAATTGTAAGGTCTTCTAGGTTATGTTCAAATACAATATACATTCAAGATCTAAGATCTAGCTTCAAATTCGCACATTCTAGTTCTACTCCCAATCGATCTACCCATAATCTACCTAACTCTAAGCCTAAAAACTCTAGTTATACTTGCCAAAATGGCTTACATAACATTCAAAAACATTACATAATGGAAAATCTACCCCAGCAATGGTCTAGACACATCCCAAAAAAAGATCTTATCATAAATGTCACAATCAAAATAAATTCTGCAAGCTAGCTTGCACCAAAAATACAAAAAACATATCCAAAATACTGATGCTTTGCATCAACAGGAAAACTTGGCACATGAAGGATCACTTGGCACATGAAGAATAGCTCAACACACACTATGGAACTTGGCACATACTATAGAGTGAGATGGGATAACACACAAACCCAAGTGTTAATATAACATGTGATAACCTCAACTCAGCTTAAACTACAAAATTACTAGCACTCGATAATTGTTGCAACTTAGCAATGATTGTAAGTTGGCAACAATTGGCAGAAAGAACATAACTAAGTTGGATAAGATGTCAACCTAGGATGCTCCTGCATTAGAAAACTGGGGTAGAAAGAAATGATTCTCCTAGATCATGCAAGTGTCATAACTTGAGTTGAATCCAACTTAGATTGAGAAATCCATGTAGCATCTTCAACTGGTCTATTCTTCCACTTCACCAAATATTCATAGTACTATTTTCCTCTTGTGCTTTTACCAACTCTTTGATCCAATATCTATTCAACCTCTTCAATATGCTTCTTAAGATAATCATCAAGTATAGCAACTTCATCATTTGACTTATGGAACTTATATAGATTGGAAACATTGAATAAAGGAGATATATCCATGTCATCAAGTAACTCAACTTCATAAGCATTTCTACTATCAAAATTCTTCAAGATATTACAAGGTCCAAACTTCTTCATCTTTAGCTTACTGTATGTTCCAACTAGAAATCTTCCTTTCTTTAAATGAACCATCACCTCATTACCAACTTCAAAAATATGATGTCTTTTTGGACTTATCATCATTCTCCTTATAATTCTTATTACTTTGTTCCAACTTTAGCTTCACTTCCTTATGCAAAGACTCCATGAAATCAGCAAATTCTTCTCCTATAGCACTTCACTTCTCTCTACTAGCAACATCCCTTAAATCTGATACTCCTCTAGGCTTCATTCTAGTAACAATCTCAAAGGGTGACTTCCCTATACTCCTATTCATAGAATTATTATATGCAAACTCAGCTTGTGCCAATACCATCTCTCAATTATGTGTCTCATCTCCAACTAACCATCTTAGAAAATTACCCAAGCTTCTATTCACAACCTTTATTTGCCCATCAATCTGTGGATGAAATGTAGAACTAAACTTCAACTTAGTACCCATCTTCTTCCATAAATTTCTCCAAAAATAACCAAAAAATTTATTGTCTCTGTTAGAAATAATACTTCTCAGTAATCCATGCAATCTCACAACTTCTTTGAAGAAAAGTTTAGCAACATGCTTAACATCTTATGTCTTCTCACATCATATAAAATGATCCATTTTAGAAAATCTGTCCAGAACAATAAATATAGAATCATACCCCTTTGTTGTTTAAGGCAATCCAAGAACAAAATCCATACTTGTGTCACTCCAAGGTTTCTAGGGAGTAAAAATAGGTGTATACAATCCAGTATTCTAACTTACTCCTTTTTCAACTTGACAAACTCCACAACTCTTCACAAATTTTAGAACATCCTTATACATCTATGGCCAATAATACTTCTCCTTCAACAAACTCAATGTCTTATTAATGCCAAAATGTCTAGCCAATCCACCATTATGCTTTTCCTTAATCAGATTCAACCTCATAGAACTTCTAGGGATACACAACTAAATACCTTTGAACAACATACCTTCTTGAATGAAATATTCATCATACTTACTTATGTGATCTATTAGATTTGGTGCTCTACACTCTTTCCACACCTTAGAAAAATTAGGATCAGCATCATACAACTCTTTCATTTTATCAAAACCAAGAACTTCAACCTTCATTTCAATCAACAAAGAACATCTTCCACTCAATGCATCAGCAACTCTTTTAGTAACTCCACTCTTATACTTAATCACAAATGTAAAAATTTGCAAATACTAAACCCATTTCATATGTCTTTGGTTCAATTTATGTTGACTTCCCAAGTACTATAAACCTTTATGATCAATATACAACAAAAACTCCTTGGGAATCAAATAATGTCTCCACTTCTTAAAAGCTTGAACAATAGCATAAAACTCTTGATCATACACAAAATAGTTCCTTTTAACATCATTCAACTTCTCACTAAAGAAAGCAATAAGCTTACCTTCTTGACTTAATACAGCTCCTATGGCACTACCACTTGCATCACATTTGACTTGAAATACCTTATTCAAATCAAGCAAAGCCAATCTAGGCAACTCAGCAACCTTTTGTTTCAAAGTTTCAAAACTCTTATTAGCTCCATGTGTCCACTTGAATTTCTTTTTATCTCCTCTCATTGTCTTAGTCATAGCATTACAAATAGCACTAAAATTCTTTATAATATTTCTATAAAAACTAGCCAAACCATGAAATGATCTTAACTCACCCACATTCTCAAGTGTAGGCCATTCCAAAATTGCTTTAACCTTCTTAGGATCCATTCTCAAACCATCAGCTGAAATAATAAATTCCAAATAACCAATCTCTTCTTTCATAAAACAACACTTTTTTAGATTAATCATCAACTTCTCCTCTTTCAATCACTGCAATACTTGTCTAACATGCTCAAGATGTTCTTCCTTAGTTTTCTAAATATCCAAATAAACAATCACAAACTTACCCAAGAATCTTTTCAAAACATCATTCATCAACCTCATGAAAGTGCTAGGTGCATTAGTCAAACCAAAAGGCATAACCAACCATTCATACAAACCATCTTTTGTCTTGAAAGCGATATACCATTCATCACCTTCTCTAATTTTGATCTAATAATAGCCACTCTTCAAATCAATCTTGGTGAACTACTTTGCTTCACTGAAACAATCCATTATGTCACCCATCCTTGGCATAGGAAACCTATTTTTCACTGTGATCTTGTTAGTAGCTTTACAATCAGTACACATTCTCCATTCTCCATTGTTCTTAGGTACTAATACATCAAGTACAACACATGGACTCAAACTTTCTCTAATTAAAACCCTTCTACAGCAATTCATGCACTTGTCTATTAAGTTCTTCATTCTCTGTAGGTGTCAATCTATATGGTACTTTTTTTGGCAAACTAGATCCAGGAATCAAATCCATACAATGACTTATGCTTCTCACTAGTAGTAAACCATCAAGAATATCCTTCACAATAATATCTTTATACTTGTTCAGAAACATTGTAATTTCTTCTAGTACTTGGCTACCACTATATATTGTTACTTAGTCATTACCAACTTCTGCTATCACTGAACCATTACTACCAACACTTGGTCCTCTAGGAACTATAGAAAAATAAAACTTGATTCTTCTTCACTTCTTTTTCAAATTGCTTCCCATTAACTATGCAAACTTATATTGTGGTATAATTAACCTCATCTGGACTTTCAATCAAAGGCAGCAATATTTGTTTCTTCCCATTCACCCAAAGAGTATATTGATTCAATCTTCCATCATATACAACATATCTATCATATTTCCAAGGTCTACCCAAAAAAAATATGAAAACAATCCATAGGCATAATATCATGCAACACTTCATCAAAGTAATGACCAATCTTGAACTTCACAACACATTTCTCACTTACCAATATCTTATGTACATCTTTGATCCATGAAATCTAATAGGGTTTAGGATGCTTTAGCCTCTACAACTGTAACTTTCTAACCAGCTCTTTTGATGCCACATTTCTATAACTTCCACTATCAATGATCACTTTACAGCATTTTTCAGCCATCTTACATTTGGTCTTGAAATGACTTCTTCTAAGGAAAGGTTCCTCATCACTTCCCTTATTACATAAGGTTCTTCTCACATCAGATTTTCTCCAGCTTTAGGTCCACTTGATGAACTTTTAATGTCTCCTTGAATCACAACATTTATATTATTCTACCCACTTTTAGAAGATCTACATTCAAAAGTTTTATGCCCTTCTTTACCACCTCTGAAACAATTACCATAAAAACTACCTCTAGAATATGAATCACCTCTTCTTTGGTAAGAACCAGTACCTCCTTGGTAAGAACTACCACCTTTTCATATGGTCTTGTCTTTGTCATCATTCTTCCACTCAAATTTTCATTTATCATGCATAGAAATATTAGAACTACCACCTTCACCATAAGATCTACCTCTGCCTCTCTAGAATCTACCACCTCAACCTCTGTCTTTGTTCATGCTTCTTTGTCAAGATCTCCTTAGTTTTTAAGGCATATTAATATGCTTCTTCTACACTTTCCAATTTCACAAAAATTATTTCATCTTGAATTCTAGATCTCAATCCATTTATGTACCTTGCAATTTCTCAACATCATCATCCACATGTCCAGATTTGATGTCCAATCTATAGAATTCCTTGGTATACTCTTTCACAGTCATGAATTTTTGTCTCAAATTTTGCATCTTTCTCAACAAGCTAACTTGGTAATTAGTAGGAATGAATTTGTTCTTTACTTTGTTCACCATCTTCACCCAAGTTCTAATATTTTCCTTTCCTCTCCTTTGTCTATTAGTTTGCAAATGCTCCCACCACAGTGAAGCATGTCCTTTCAATCTAGTAACTAGAATCTTCACCTTCCTATTACCAGGAGTGTTTTCATACTCAAAGAACTTCTGCATATCAAAGATCCAATCCAACACAACATTGGTATCCAACTTTCCATCATAAGGAACAAATTCTATAGCAGGCTTTGAATATGCCCTAGACAATACTCTCAGCAATCTTTCCTCTTCTTGATCTTCTTTTGATTCTAGATTAGGGTTTGGTGCTACCACTTCATCATCACTCACATCCTCAAGATGTGCTCCTCTCCTCTGGGCTATCTCCATAGCATCTAATCTACCTATAATTTATCTCAAGGCATCTAACATGACATTATTGACATTTCCTCTGCCATGAACCATCTTTACAAAGTAGGTTCATGCAAGATCATAACCCTCTACAAGTTATAGCTCAAATCTACAAATTTACAACCCTACAACCAAATGTGAATTAGGGTTCTACATGATCTAAAGTCATGGCACAAATTGCTTCACACTTCGATGATCTTCTTGCACACTTAGGGACAACTATGCTTTGATATCACCTAATGTAAGGAAGGCAAAGAATAAGTAGGATAAAGGCATAGCCAGGAATCCAAACCAACCTTGCAAAGTAAACACAATGAAAGCAAACACACAAAGAGAACAACACCACTAAGAGAGAGAAAAAGATACTTAAATATTGATTTATCAAATGATCAACATACATGCCTAGCTATAAGGCCTTCTGGTTTATGGATAGATATAATATACATTCAAGATCTAAGATCTAGCTTCAAATTCATAGATCTATAACCCTACAACCCTACAACCAAATATGACTCAGGGTTCTACATGATCCAACAATGATCTAAACACATCCCAAGAAAAGTTCTTATCATAAATGTTGCAATGAAAATAAATCTTGCAAGTTGGCTCACACCAAAAATATAGAAAACACATCCAAAATAATGATGCTCAGCATCAACAAGAAAAATCATCACATGAAGGATCACTCGGCACATGAAGAATAGCTCGGCACACACTATGGAACTCAACACACATTGCAAAGTGAGATGAGATAACACAAAAATCCAAGTGGTAACATGATGTGGGATAACCTCAACTTGACTTAAACAACAAAATTACTGGCACTTGGTAGTTGTTGCAACTTAGTAATGACTATAACAAGGCAACAACTAGAAAAAAGAACACAACTGAGTAGGATAACACATCAACCCAGGATTCTCCTACATCATGCTCCATAGCTCCATCTAAAGTCCATTTTTAAGCACTTCTCCATAGAAATAATTTTACACTCTTTATTCCAACACGTCTTTTCATTGTGACCCTTTAAACCACAAACATTACATGGATGTAGATACCAATACTTATCTTTCGTGTGCCCTTTCCTATTACAATTTTAACATTGCATATATTTTTTACTTTGAACAAATATTCTTGAATCAATAACATCATTTCTTTTATCTATTGTATATCTTAGTCCTTCATACTTTAGTCTCATTGTTGGTAGAATGGGTTCTATGATTCCTTGTTTATGTTTTCCTAATCTTTTATTTTTGTAATCCATTTTCTTCATGATATTCCAACCAACATTCTTATTATCACAACTATTATTATTTCTGAACACATTATCCTTTTCTTTTTTATAATCTTTATCATCTTTAAAAATGCATTTATCAAGTGATGATTCCAAATCTTTCAAATCTTATGTACTACACAAAATATCACATACTAATTTTGTTTCCAAGCACACATTACTCAAAGGAAGTAATTGATTTAATTCATCTTTTAACAATCCATTCTCTTCTTCTAATTTCTTCATTTCTCTCTCCAATTCTTCATTTATTTTTGTAACAACATCGAATGACTTTAATTATTGTTCTACCTCTCCATTTGCATCTATATAAACACTAATCTAATTGAAAAACTTGTCCTTTTCTACACTCATTTCATTTATTAATGTTGTCAATTCTTCATGCAAAAAATTCTTTTCACAAATTAAACCTATATTTTCTTTCTTCACCTTTATTAAATCTTGTTCTAATTTCTCTATTTTGGAAATAAATTTGCATTTTTCTTTAACACTCTTTTGCCTTGTTTTCATATTGTAATAGAAAACTTAACTTACTCTCCTTCAAAATAACTTAATGTGTTTTGTTTACACTTTCAAATTTTCTCTGGTAATCCAGAATATATTTAGCACCAATACTTTGTTCCACAAATTTTTAAATGGAGAACTATTTTCTTTTTAAAAACCATTCAATTTATTTTAAAGTAAATTTCTTACCAGTCACAAATTCTATAAAGATTTCTTTTCATCAACAATTACATTCATTGATTAGTCTTTCTAGCTAAAAATATTTAACGTTTGTCAAAATTCTTCACTCCTTATCTCAAATTGTACTCCATTTTCCTACCTAAGTAAGATCTTGCAAATTTACAATTAAACTTACCCTTTCTTTAACCTTGATTAATTGTCTACCTTACCCTTAAGGCAATCTAGAAGCTTCTACACTTTTACACACTAATCTTTTTGGACTCCTTCCAGCTGATCAGATGCTTAACTATAGTTCAAGGTGATAGTAAACTCCAAATTAGTTTTCTTTGTAGATTTAGCATGATCTTCTATAGTGGGGACACCTCTTCATACTCAAAGCAGCAACAATTCTTTTCTATAGACCTTGCAATAATTTTAATCAAGGCTTAATCTTTTATAGCTTCTCTTTGTAAACAAAAGTGCTAAATTTCCTTAGGTAGATGTTTACACAACTAGTGAGAAGCTCTTTAAACTCTTCTTCATACCATCATAAAAATGTAGAAGAACAACTTTAAATCTACTGAGAAATCAGAGCTTCTCACACACAAAAATGTATCACAACCCAAGAATCTATTTTTGCTCTGATACCATGATAAGATATGGATATAACAGTAGCACATAACATAGAATAGAATAAAATAAAGGAGATAGTATAGAGAAAATTATACAAACATAACTTTTCATTACACTAATTTCTTCATACATCCATCTGCCAATGGCTAGGCATTTATAATTGAAGTAGACTTCTAGAGTCTTCTAAACTGATACATAGAGGAAGATGAAAATATCTAAAAGGAGTTGGACTAATATTTGAAGATTTTTCTAGACATGGCATTAAATGCTTAACTACTGAGCACTATGGACAAACATTATTCTAATAGAAGTAGACAGAAATGCCACATGTGATTGAGTATGTTTGGAGACATTGCAAGCACTAGTGCAAGGTGACCAGTGCAGTTTTGTACTTTTCAAACACATCAAAGCATATTTTCATGTGACCAAATAGAGCCTTATAACTAGTCATGTTTTTAGCCTTCATTCTATATAAAGCATTGAATATGGTGTTTGTGTTCCTTCTCACTTATTTCTTTCTTTTTTTTCTGGTGGTGGCTACAATCACATCTGATGTTGGTTGAATTCCTTTGATTGTGTTTTTAGTTTTCTTTAGTTGCATTTGATTTTGGATGACACCACCAACAATATGACAAGTAAATTTATTACTAAATTTTCTATATTTGTTATAGGTAACTTAGTATTATATTTAATATTATACTATGATTTCATATTATGTATAAGATATATGTGTGATAAATATATATTATTTTATTTTCTTAGCAATCTACTATTTAGAAAAATAGTAAGGCATGTGAGTTATAGAAAAATCAGCAAAGAAGGGATGCCCACTAAAAATCTAATACTCTGGCAAGAGGGGTTCTCTCAAATCAGGAATATAACTGGATCAGACTAATTAGAATAGACAAAATGCAGATGAGGACTCATGTTCACTCCATTGTAGTAAATATCAAGTTTAAAACAAAGGTATGCCCTTTTTATTTTGTAATAATAAAGGACTTTTGTCCTAGGAAAGACTGGAGGTTTTCTTCTCCATTCTTTCCTACTAGTGCCCATTTGAATAGAGATACTTATGTTGTATCTTTATTTATTTAAATTTTAATTAAAGGCTTCAGTCATATATATATAGATTTTTTTAAGATTTTTTTTTAGTTATCTTTCTATTTTGGTAAATGCATATTTATATTATTTAAAATTTATTTTTAAAAACATAAAATTTAAAAATATCTTCAAGTAACATATATGAACTTAGAAACTTGCTTCTTTCATAATATTATACATAGTACTAATTTATAATTACAAGTTATTCATAGAGAATTTTGCATATATTACTAATTAATATTATTATTTTCTAATTTATAGAATATTTAAATTTCAAATAAAAATTGACAATCAAATTTTATATCAAAATGTATAATGAAAGGCATGAAAAAAAATTAGCTATCATAAAAAAATCATATGGCAGGCAAGGGTGACTATCAAATTCTAGGCCTGGCTACTGTGAATACAAAAATGATTACAACAAAAATCAGCACGTAATGATATAGAAAAAAGTACAATCCAAGTTGTGGTATTTAATTCAAAAGCACACATTTGCACTTGATTTAAAAAAAAATCTTTCTAATTTTGGCTTCAAATTTTTTATTTTTCTCCTTGGTTTTATTGGTGAGAGCCTTTAGAATATAAGATAATAAGTTTTTTAGTTTTAAAAAAATATGAAAATAATAAACTATATAAAAAAATCTTAAGGCTATACTAATTTTGAAATTCGATTGGTTAAAAAGTATTTAGTTTTATCATAGTTTCATTAGTATTCATGCAGTGGAGGAACTAGTAAACCCTGGCCATAAAAAGAATTTGAATCCCTTTTGTAATTGTTCCCTTTGGACATGGGCATGAATTAATATTCACTTAACATATTAAATCGACACCAAGGCCTAAGCATGAAATATTGTAACTAAAGTTGTGGCCCAACACTAAAAATAATTAATAATTATATATATTGCAAATAACTCTATGTTTTTGGGATAATATTTAATTATTCACTCATTCCCTTACTATTTAACTAATTTCTAGCCACATGGAATGGAAAAGGCTAGATATATTCACTCTTCTAAGAATCAATTGGAAGTTGATATTACAATCCTCTCTTTTCAGGATTATTGGTCCTCTAGCAAGTGCAAATTGGGATTTTGTAGGATGACCTTTCCTTCTCAACTGGCATCCTCAATTGGCGAATCTTTTCACTTGATCAAATATTCTTGGACCACCTCATTTCTTAATTTTATTTCTCTCTAGTCAGCAATACCTTCTAGAACTAATACTGGATTCCCTTTATCTAATGGAGGAAATTTTAGAGAAGCAACTATATGTGGCCCAATATCATTTTGAAGCATGAAGCATGAAATATGAAACACATTATGTTTTTTTCTTCCCTCTGGTAACTCTAGGTTCATAAGAAACTTTTCCAACTCTCCTTGGAATCCTGAGACACTCATTGAGACATGGCTTACATTTTTTGTGCCACTCTCTTTTAGTGTGGATTGTCTATATAGGCACAAGAAAACCCAATCCCCAACCTAAAATATTCTCTCAACTCTTATGACTATCAGCATACATGTTTGTTCATTCTATGCATATTGGACATTAAATTTTAGTGCCTTGAGAATGTCCAAGTAATTTTGTATTGTATCCTTCACATGATAAACCTTATTACCATAAAATGCCAACTCTAAAAATGATAAAAGCATCATACCTCTCAAGGGATTTGAATGGAGGTGTACCAATCGACATATTAAAGGTTGTATTCTAGAAATACTTATCTAAGTGAAGCCATCTAGTCCAAGCACACTTCTATATTGAAACATAATTTCTAAGATAGACCTTAATCCAATTGTTTACAATTTCTATCTACCCATCTATTTGAGGTTAATAGATGGTAGTTTGTGTTATTCTATACCCACCAATCAAATCAAATTTTGCTAAAGCATACTAATAAATTAGTAGTCCTAATCACTATGGTCTTAGGAAGACCATGCAACCTAAACACCTCTTTGAAAAATATCTTTGCACCCTTAGGTGGTGATTAATCTATAGCAAAGGCAAAGAAATGTCCATATTTTATTAACTTGTCCACAACTACAAAGGCAATCTTTCCCCCATACTCATGGAAGACCTATGATAAAATCCATTAATATTCCTCCCAATTTTTGCTTAGGAATTGAAAGATTGTATAGAAGGCCTATAGGGAATGTTTGTTTTGACTTGTTCTACTAGCAAGTTAGACACTATCTAACATAATGTAGTACATAATTTTTGAAGAAATGTGGGTGTCTTCTAAAGGTGCACCATGCTATCAAATTATTGGCCTTCAACTTGGTATTTAGTAGAAGATAAAAAATTTTCTTGTAATAAATAATATCCTATATTACTAAGTACATGTCATGTTTTACTTTTCCATCTATCAAATCAAAAGCAAATATATTTATCAGGTATTCTAATAATAGCTAAGATTTCTAGTTAGCTAAAATTTGAATGAGAGGACAAAGTGTCAAACTTTGGGATAAAGCATCAATAACAACATTCTTTTATCCTTTATCATACACAAAAAACTTTTGAAAAGTATAAGAAGCGTGTAGATTAGAAAATGAAACACTAGGAATTTGAAATAATTGGAGACTCAATTTGGGCTAATCTTAAGAAGGAAAGGATACCAAAAGGTAAACATACCAAGCTCATGTTAAAGAAACAACGTGCTTATCAAATAGTGAATAATTTTGGAAGTAATGCCTATAAGATTCAATTATGACCTAATACTGGGTTGGTCTCATCTTTGGATATGTTATAAAAGACCTAGTTTGGAAAAATTCCACCAAGTGAGAGCTGGTCTATTTAACTTTGACTTAGTGATTTTCAGCTTTTCTTTCTCTACTATATTTTCACATTCAAAATAGTTGTTTAAGGATTCTATCCAATCCATGACAAGATCAGCATCCATCTTTCTTGAAAAGATGGTTAGGTCACCTTTGGCATCCTTCTTGCCTACTCTTTCAAGGGCTTTTATGAAGTATGTTTGGTCTGTAGGTAAGTTAACCACCTCCTGCTCAGGGGTATTTTCTTCTTCCCCCTCTTCCTCTTACTCTGAGAAAATCTTTACACTTTTCTCCATCTAGCCCTTGAGCTTCTCAAATTCATCCAAAAACCACTTATTGGTCTCCTCTTGTTCTTGCATCTTCTTTGCCAATTTAGCATTGGTGACCATGCTTGATGTCTCACCTTCATACTCTAATACTAAAATAAAATCCAATTGCTTCAGTAGCTTTCCCCAAGCTCTAATACCAATAATAATGTAAAGATATTAATTTTCAAACCACTAGTTCTACTTGTGTGTCTTTTTTTATATTGAAACCATTTACAAATCTTGTGCTCATTCAAGCAACAACATGGGAATTACAGGCTTATTCAAGTTTCTTTCAAGCAACCACACTAAAAGAAAAATTTGGAAGACCAAGAGTCACAAATTTGGAATCAACCTTTTATAATGAGATAAATACAACCAATAGAAGACCAAGAGTCAAAACTTAGAGTTCCACAAGTATGTCCCTCTTGGGATTTGAACCAAGGTCTCCACAATGAGAACTCATTGCTTCAACCAACTAAGCTAAACCCCTTTGACATATGTGTTACTTTTTTGAAATATTTAGATGATAATCATGAATTAAATTCAAACTCATAGGCTCAATGAAAACTTTGACATGAAGGCTTGTGGTGTGTTGAATCATGCAAATGCCTTACAAAATAGGCATTTATTCCATTTAATGAAAACAAAATGCCTTGAAAACTTGACATGACCAAACTAAATAAGCATGAAAATGAAAATGATCTCTACTGATGCATGATGGACCTATTTACATGTAGAAATGAAAATAATAGATAAATTCTTGATGTAGGTGCCCCTACCCCAATTTAACAATCCATAGTAGAAGAAGAATATGTGGCAGAAAAAAATATTTGTAGCATATCATATACATAAAAAAATACTAAAAGATATAGGTATCAAATTTCTAGTTCCCTATTATTACTAGTTTCGATAACCTAAATACAATAAACATATCAAAAAATCCAATTTCACATTCAAAGACAAAATGCATTGCTATAAATCATCATTTCTAAGAGAGAAGGTAGTAGAAAAGGAAATTAGATTCGATATTGTCACTACAAAGGAAAAAATAGTATATATCTCTACTAAACCTTTGGCTAATGATACTTTTGAGTACCTTAGTATGTAATTCAAAGTGGTTGATGCAAGATTAGATTAATCCACTACAATCAAAGAACTATTTAGTTTGGATTGGATTTATGATTCTTCTTCTATGGGGAAGTAGTTATTTTGGGTAGAGTTATTTAACAACTCTTATGTGATGTTTTGATACAATAATGTTTGTTAGATCTTGGTTTCATCAGTATAATAATGAGAGCACTTAAAATTATTAGATAGGCATAGTGACACCTTTCCCATAGATTTTAGTGGGGGACAGAAACACATGGAAAACTCATATTTGTATAAGGTAGAGTGATAGTTATGTGGTATAGCATATGTGTTGTTCTGTATGTCGAGGAGATTCAAAAAAATGTTTAGAGAGCATAATTTATTTTTAAAGATATTATTCACAGAAAAGAATTTAGTTTTGGGTTGATGGTTTTTCATCATATGTTGTCATCAATGCCAAAGTGGGATATTGTTGGGATTAAGAGAGTAGTTGGCACATGGATTGGATAATTATGTGTTGCACTGATGAAAGGTTTGTCATTGATTTCAATGTATATGTATTCTAGTTAATGTCAGACAATGTTTTTATACATTTTAGAGGTTAGATTTAATTAGTTAAGTTGGAATATGACAAGTTAAGCTATGTGGGACTAGAATCACATTCAGGAATACATTGAAATGTTATATTTGTGTTTATGTATGTTAATATAAAGCATTGTATAAGTTATGTTGTCTTAGTGAAAACTGGTGGTAGACCAATGTGTAGGATATTAGTTGTTGATACTTCAGTTGTATTCGTTGAGCAAGATAGAATCAAGATGAGAAATCTTAAATCATGGTTGAATACATGTTTGTGATGTTATTTTAGAAAATATAAGGTAGAATATGTTACTGAGAGGGGAAAGGTGAATTAGGAACCAATAAAATCTTAACTCACTTCACCAATTAATCCTTCATGTATTATTCTAGTCTAATTGCATGCATTAAAGAATGAAACCAATAAAACATTCATAATACTTTGACACATGATATGGTGACCTAGAAACCTTCCAATTAGAAAGTAAAACTGGGGTGGGGATGATACCCACAAGCTTTAGTACTATAGTATAAAGTTGGCCTATTAAGGATTACAATTGACCACTTCTGGTGATCTACCCTATTAGGAGCAATAAGGATTGTTAGGTTCACCTTGTTAAAAGATTTACAAACATACAGTAAAGTATGCACTCTATTAGGAGATTTAACAAAAGAATGTTAAATCCACTTGATTAAAGGATTTGATTAATGCACCTGTTAGAATGAATCAATGGCTAATCTTGATCTACAAATTTGATTTGCTGAATTAGGTTCCTTGAATTGCAATGATCTCCTGACTGTGATAGATAAGTCTTTTCTTTACCATGTAATGCTTGTAATGATTGATATAATACAATACATTACACATATCAATCCAATTAATTACCTAATGTAGTTAGCTACAATACCAAATGCATCATAATTCACAAAGTCAACCCATTGTTGTAACTTAGGTTTAGAAGACAAACTCAGTGATGTTTTGACACTTGGTAAACAATGTCAATTCTTAGCATACTCTAGCACTTAGATGAAGTTGAAGCTTAGTCCATACTGATCACTTCAAGTAGCACAAACTTGCTTAGCACTGTATGACTTGGTGAACACTGAGAAACTTGGTAGATATAGAATCACTTGATTGACACTACATGACTCAGTCAACACTAGATTCACTTTGGTAACACTACAAGCTTGGTAGACACTATAGAACTTGGTTAACACTATAGAGCTCAGTTAACACTAAGATCTTCATCACTTCTACTAGATAGCTTGGTAGACTCTACTATGCTTGATCTATATTGTAAATGATCTTAGATGCACAGTAGACACTGTGAAGCTTGGCATGAACTGAATTCTGACTACTTAGCTCAGTAGCAATTAAAACAATTGGTTAACACTAGTAGATGAATGATAAGCTCAGTGGTAATGATTTATAAACTTGATATGAATGGAAAAGATGATCAGGTCAAAAAGGACATGAATATAGACTTATAGACTTGATATAAATAGAAAATATGATCAATTTGAAAAGGCCATGAATTAGGTAATGAAGGCCAAAAGAAGTCAATGGTAGCAAAATCCTTGAGCCTAGAGGTATGATATAAACTATGATTAATTGTCTTCACTTCATCATCATAAAAAAACTTAAGATACTTAAGAATAGGTGAAGAAAAAGCATGCATGGCATTTAACCATGGAAAACCAAACTTAACCTAAAATTGATCAAAAGTAGGAACAACAACAAAGGTGGTGTTCACAATCTTTCCACAAAGTTAAACTAGTAAGTCAATAGAACAAAATGATGGATAAAAGAAACCATTACAATTTTGAATCTGAGCATATGATTATCATAAAAATAAAATTGCAAACTTTTCATAAAAAGATTTTCTTCTATAATAATATTGACTAAGGAAGTAGCATCAACAAGACAACCATGAGTGGGTATCTCAACAATCTTAGCATAAATATAAAGTGGACCATCAAGAACTTTAATAGTCTCAAAATCATCAAAGGTAATCAAAAGTTCTCAAGGTCATTTTTTCATAGGATGTTGTTGAGGTTTAGGTTGAGGCTTCAATTTAAGCTTAGGTTTTAGTTGAGGTGGAGCTGAAACTTGAGATTGAAGCAGAGGTTGAAACTGAGGGGGAGATACAGATTGAACTGCATGCTCCACTTGATTAACCACATGATTAAGATTATCCATCTTTGAATCATACATAGTATCCATAGAAGATGGTTGAGTAATACTATTAGTGTCATGTGTAGGTAAAGGATTTGTATAGATTTGTAAATTTTGATTAGGAGGAGAAAAAAAATTATTCCTAGTACCATCAAAACTATCAATAGATAAAGCACTAGAATCAATTATGTCATAAACCTTATGTTTTAAAGAATAACATTTCTCAATATCATGACAATTATTGCAATGATATCGACCAAAAGCTTTTGGATCAAAAGATTTAGCTGTCATCGAAGCAAGTAAATGAGATTGAATAGGAGGTAAAGAAATCATATTAGTAGTTAACAACCCATTCATAATAGAATGTAAAGATTCAAAGAGAGGAGTAAACATATGATTCAATTGAAAAGAAGTGGATGTAAAATTAGCATTGTGAGATGCAACAACAACTTGATCAGCAACTACATTTTCTTGTTTATTTATCTTTACATAGTAGTTGAATTTTTGAACTTTATTTGGATTAGGAGCAGCATCACTTTTATCAATATAGGAACATGAGCCATTGGAGTGGTGCTCTCAAATCGACTCACTTGTCATTAATAATGATGAAGTGTTGCACAAAGTTGTTGAAAAAAAGTAAACTCAGTAAGTGGAATCTTATCTATAATATCCTTTTACAAATTTGAAATAAATATATGTTAAGAATATCAATATCAAGAATAGGATAAGAAATCTGACCATGCAAATGCTTAATCTACCAATAAATTTAGTCAATTTTTTCTTAGAATTTTTTTAACAATGCATCAAATCAATCAAAGACACTTATGGGTCAATATTTTTTTGAAATTGCTGATTAAAAGCATTATCAAGTTGAGGAAATGAATGAATAGAATAAGGAGTCAAAGAACAAAACCATTGAAGGTCTTGTCAAGAAAATTTTGAACAAATAACTTAGCTAAAATCTTGTAATCATGAGCATAATCACTACAAAGGATTTGAAATGTTTTAACATGATGAATAGGGTCTCCCTTACCATTATAATTCTCAAGATGAGGCATATCGGCTTGCTAAGGAATAGGAGTATGAATAATATCCTAAGACGAAGTACTTCCCATATCATAAGTAGGGATAATAAACTTGTTTTGAGTCCATGATGCAAGTTGTTGTTGTAAAGATGACATGGTTTGAGCCAAACTAATAATTGTAGAATCATGAGAAAAAATAGGAGGAATAGCAAGATTAGATACACTAGGTAAAGTATAAGAAGATGTGGGAATGGAAGACACAACTAGAGGAACACTAGGAACTACAATTGGCATAAGAGTAGAATAAGTAAAAGGAATATTATGATAAAAAGGTTGTGATATCTAGGGAGGGACATAGGAGGAACACTCATAGGAATAGAGGAAACCATCATAGTCACCAAAGAAGGAGTATAAATAGGAACACTAGGAAGAGGAACAAAAGAAGGTTTGACACTAGTGACAAGAGGAAACAACCCTAAATCATGAGCTTCTTAAGGTAAAGGTTTAACATTAGAATGCACAAGGTGAGTAATACCACGCAAGAGATTAACAACTTGGTTACTATCACAAAGAACTTTCTTAAGAGCCTCAATAGCCTGAATAGAATCTTGATTATGGTTTTCTTGAAGAAGCCAATTACCCATTTTATTAAGTTCATTTGAAATTTTTTGGACCTGTTTAGAAGGAACTCTTAAAGCATCATCCTTATCATGAGATGAGTGAGAAGAGTTTTTCTCCATAAGAGGATTATAATCAAGAAGAATCAAAGTGTCATCTGGGATCCTAAGGAAAGGAGAAGAAGACTTGGGCTCAAAGGTACCCATAAGTCTATAATTGCATCTAACCCTAAGATTAGAAGTAGGACTAGAAGTAATAAAGCTCATAAACCAATGCAATGTAAATGAAATAAACTAAGAAAACATAAATCATAAATATTTTTGTATTTTGAAAGAAATTTTGCAATAAAAAAATTTTGAATTTTAAAATGCAAGAGCATAAATGAAATCTAGTCTTAATGCACGAAAAGACCTAACAAATATGAAATGAAATATAAGACCAAAAAAAACAATAGTGCATCTAATTCCACAAAATAAAAGAGGGTAAGCATGTAGGTTTCACCAAAATGAATAGAAATAAAATAAGGTTTCCTCTTTTAACCCTAATTCCAGAACGAATTATCCAAACTGATTAAGCACAAGAAAGTGATCAATGCAAAAATGGATCATGTGATGGAGAATAGGGAGAAAGGGGTTCGATGGTCTTTGTATTATGAGGAGTATGTACTTAAATCCTAAAATAGATAAAAGACAAATACAAACCTTGAATCTAGAAAGTGTTATTTTCTAATGTCTGTGTATAGTTTCGAGGAATTTTGCAACCTGTTCTAGACTGGAAATGTCAAGACGAAGAAGACCTAGAAATATTTTGTCCTTTTGAAAGGAGGTCAACCTTGACTCTAATAGCAAGGCACAATCTTAAACCCTGGGGTACAATTGTAGCCCAAAAATTTAACCTTGACCTTCACTAGTTCGAAAAAAAATTTGTTCACAGATCCCATAAGTTCGATGAAAAGGGTATCTGAATCTACTCTTCAATTCAATGTTTCACACCTGTATCTACAAAAAAAAATTGTTTCTTTGTTTCAATGGGGGATTACCTTGGTCAAACCCTAGCTTGGAATCAACCTTGAAATATAATTGAAATTTCATATATGTATACTTATATTGAAATCCTTATGGAGGATTTGAATCCTTGAATCCACAAGTATGAATGCTCCAAATGTATGTAGAAATGTTTGTAGGATGTCTCAAATCAATGACATTATATCTTCAACACCAATCTTGAATGTATCTTTGCATAGAAAAAGACTTTATTGAATGTGGATGGAGAAATCTTCAACAAGAGGGTTCCATAGAGATTGAATCCTTCAATGGCTAACAATGGACCACCTTGATGAATTACATACTTGCACTCTTGAATGCTTGAATACTTGATAAATGGTAGATCTTCACTTCATGTAGGAAAATGCGCTAATGAAATTATGGATGGCTAATAGATGTCAAAATGAGGGAAGAAGGCTTCCTTATAAAGAGATCTAGGGCACTAACTCCTAGAGAAGGTCGACATAGGAGCATTAAATCCCATTTAACCTTAAATCCTAGGAATATACCTATATTAAATGTAATTTAAGAGTCTACCATTTTGAAACCCAAAATAGACAACCTAAAAGCAAAAAAAGTAACTTTCTAAAGCCTGAGATCCAAAAACTTTTGAAAATTGAAAAATGAATCTGGGGTCAGGGACAAGGTTGACCCTACCCTAGGTCAAGGTCAAGGACATCCATGACCTAAGTTGAGGTTGAGGTCGACCGTAACCCACTTGGTCATCCTTGACCCAGAAGTCAAAGTCCTTAGTTTGATAAAGCAAGTTGCCAGAAAATAGGTTGTAAATAGAGAGAGAGAGAGAGAGAGAGAGAGAGAGAGAGAGAAGCATAATAGGGGGAAAAGAGCCAGATCCATGAAAATACCCATTCAAGGCACTTGACATGACCCTGGACCACTTACATAGAGGGCTAAATACTCTTAACATCTAGAAGTGCTTCCATTTTAATATGATATGGTTATTACATGTAATTGTGCAATTGTAATGTTCAAATGTTAAGGAAGCAAATTTAACCAAGGAGAAGTAGAGGGTTATGATGATGATGGTTTGAGAACTTCATAGAAACTATATTTTAAATAGATTTGTAGGTTTGATCAATGTTATTTTATGGTGCCTAATCAGGGAAGTACTATACATACTTCATAAATTATTTGGGTTCGAGGCATTGACCCAAAACAAATTTGGTACTATTTACAATTTGCACAAAATTTTGTGCTACTATTTGACATTCACCAATGGCACAAAATTTTGGGCTTGTATTTGCCAATTTGTGGCCAACATGTTGTAACCCTAAAGTAGTAAAAATAATTCTATAAAAGGGCTTAGGATTAGGGATTGGTTTAGAGTGGTGATACAAAAAATTGGTTCTTGCAGCAATATTGAGCTATAAGGGATTACGGATTGTAATAAGGTTGTAATCATTGGATCATAATAATATCAAACTTGTTGTTTGGTGGACATAGCCCAGGAATTGGGTGAACCATGTTAAATCCTGGTGTCTTGTGTTCTTTTTTATGTGATCTATTATTTTTTTGATATTGTTTATATTTGCATATAATTGTTATTTATGTTTGTGGTTTAATCCTAGCAAGTGGTATCAGAGCAAGGTTATTTTTTAGTTATCCTTTGTAGGAAAGTCTCACAGTTGAGTGGGAGTCACATGGTTGAGTGGGAGTGATGGTAGACAAGGGTAAGATGAGGGTTGATAGTTTTAATGGGTAGAACTTTTAGTTATGGAAGATGCAAATGGAAGACTATCTTTATTAGAAGGATTTGTGGAAGTCATTGGAAGGGAAAAACCAAGAATTAGGGATCTATGTCAAATGAAAAATGGGATCTTTTGAATAGAAAGGCACTTGAAAGCATTTGATTATGCCTAGCACCATTGGTGGCATTTAATATTACAAAAGAAAAGACAACAAAAGAGTTGATGCAAACCCTAGAAAAATTGTATAAAGAGCCCTCTGCTTCAAACAAGCTATTTTTCATGAAATATTTATTTAATATGAAAATGATAGAAGGTGGATATATTGAAGATCATTTAAATGAGTTTAATACTATTTCTAATTAGTTATCTTCTATGGGTATCAATTTTGATGAAGAAATTAGGGCTCTCTTGATTTTTTGTTCTTTGCCTAAAAGATGGAATGGCTTGGTAATGGTTGTGAGTAATTTTTTTCTTGGATCTAGTACCCTAAAATATGATGATGTGATTGGTGTTATTTTGAGTGAGGAAACTTGTAGGAAAACCTCAGGTGGATCTATACCTAGAAGTGCTTTGAATGCACAAAGTCAAGGCAGAATGACCGAGAGAGGAAGTAATTCTAGAAATCTAGGGAAATCAAGAGGAAAGTCAAAGGAGAGGAGGTCTCAATTGAGAGGACTGAATAACTACTAGTACTATGGGAAACTAGGGCATAAAGAGAAAGATTGTTGGACTTGAAAGAAAAATGAAGGAGATAAACCAGATAAAGACAAGGAAGCAAATGTGGTAAGTAACAAATCTGAAGAGGATGCTTTGCTTTTTTCTTTAGAAAGTGTTGATGATTCATGGGTTTTAGATTTTGGTGCTTTATTTCATGTGACACCTCATAGAGGTTATTTCATTGATTATGTCCAAGGGGATTTTGGACTTGTTTATTTGGGGGATAATGAACCCTATCAGATTGTTGGAAAGGGAAAAGTTAAGATTAAGTTGCAAAATAGGAATCATTGGCTACTACATGAGGTAAGACATGTTCCAAGGCTAAGTAGGAATTTAATTTCAGCAGGGCAACTTGGTGATGAGGGTTGTGTAGTTACTTTTAATGATAAAAATTGGAAGGTTTCAAAAGGTTCTCTTGTAGTAGAAAAAGGTGTGAAAGTAGGTACCTTATAGCTTTGTACATGTCATATTTTTCCTTCTACTTTAATTGTTTCAGAGAAAAATGAATGTTCAAGAATAGTTGTTGCAGTTGAGTAGGGAGAACAAATAGTTGTTGTAAATTCTGATACAATTCTATGGCAAAATAGACTTGGGCACATGAGTGAGAAAGGTATGAAAGTACTTCATTCCAATAAATTTTTACCACCTGGGTCTAAAATGTGTTAATTTGAATTTCTATGAAACTTGTTTGTATAAAAAACAAAAGAGAGTGAGTTTTGTGAAGAATGGGAAGGAAAACAAAAAGGAGAAATTAGAGCTTGTGCATACTGATGTATGGGGACCCACTCAAGTATCTTCTCTTGGAGGCTCTCATTATTATGTTACATTTATTGATGATGCAACTAGAAAGGTATGAATTTATTTCCTTAGACAAAAATCTGATGTATTTCAAACTTTTAAGAAATGGAAATGCTTGGTTGAGAATGAGACTGGTAAGAAATTAAAATGTCTTAGATCTAATAATGGTGGTGAGTATTGCAGTCATGAATTTGAAGATTATTGCTCCACTAATGGTATTTGTAGACAAAAAACTATGACAAGGACTCCACAAGAAAATGGAGTGGCTCAATGCATGAACAGAACTATAATGGAGCATGCAAGGAGCATGAGGTTGCATGTTGGGTTGCCCTTATACATGTGGGTGGAGGCTATCAATACTATTTTATATTTGATTAATAGAGGTCCCTCTAATCCTTTAGGTTTTGGTATTCCAGAGGAAGCATGGACTGGTAAGAGGGTGAGTTATTCTTTTCTCAAAACCTTCACTTTTGAAGCATTTGCCCATATAGATTCTGAAAATAGAACCAAGCTAGAAGCTAAGTCAAAGAAATGTGTATTTTTTGGATATGGCATTAAAGAATTTGGTTATAGGCTTTGGAATTTTGAAAATCATAAAATTGTAAGAAGCAGAGAAGTCATATTAAATAAGAAAGTGTTGTACAAAGATCTCTTGCAGCAACATGAGAAGAAAGAAGATGATTATGTAGTGTTGGATGATACTCCCAAAGCTGATGTTCTAGCAATTCCTCATGATGTTAGATGGTCAACGAGGATGAGTAGACCTCCAAAAAAATGGTCTCCCTCTTTGTATTCTATTTTACTTATTGATGATGGTGAACCTAAATGTTATGATGAAGTTGTGTAAGTGGATACTAAGATTTAGTGGGAGTCTACAATGAAAGAGGAACTAGACTCTTTGCTAAAAAATAAGACTTGGGATTTGTGCAAGTTTTCTGTAGGTAAAAGGGCTTTATAGAATAAGTGGGTTTACAAGTCAAAAGAAGAGGATGGAGGTAAAAAAATATATAAAGCCAAGTTAGTTGTAAAAATATTTGCACAGAAAAAGGGTATTGATTTTGATGAGATATTTTTTCATGTTGTTAAGATGACTTCTATCTGTACTGTTTTAAGTATTGTGGCTACTAAAGATTTGCATTTAGAGAAACTTGATGTTAAAACAATTTTCCTTCATCATGATTTGGATGAAGAGATATATATGGCTCAACCATAGGGATTTGAGGTCCAAGGTAAGGAAAACTTAGTGTGCAAATTGAAGAAAAGTTTATATGGTTTGAAGTAAACACCTCAGCACTGGTATCTGGAATTTGATAGCTTTATGCATAAGCATGGATATCATAGCTATCATTCATATCATTGTGTTTACTTTAAGAGGTTGTACGATGACAACTACATTATTTTATATGTTATATGTTGATGATATGCTTGTAGCTAGGTCTAACATGGATCACATTAAGAGGCTAAAATGCTAGTTAGCACATTACTTTCCTATGAAGGATTCAAGGGTAGCAAAACAAATCCTTGGTATGAAGATTTGCAAAGATAGGAAGAATAAGAAATTGATTCTATCTTAGGTTGATTATGTCGAGGTGTTGCAACGTTTCTCTATGGAGAATGCTAAAGTTTTCAACATAACTTTACCTAGTCATTTGAAGTTGACTAAGGAGATGTGTCCCAAGACACAAGAAGAAGGAGGATAAGATGTCCAAGGTACCCTATGCTTTAGTTGTAGGAAGCTTGATGTATACTATGGTATGTACAAGGCTAGATATTGCACATGTAGTGGGAGTCATTAGTGGGTATATGAGTCATCTAGGAATTGAGCACTGGAATGTAGTCAAATGGATTCTTAGATATTTGAGATGAACATCCAATACATGTTTACACTTTGGGGGTTTTAATACTAATTTGTAGGGCTATGTTGACTCATATTTGGCAAGGGATATTGATATGAGGTGGAGTACTATAGGTTATTTATTTACTATTGGTTGGGTAGCCGTGAGCTAGGTTTGTAGGTTACAAAAGGTTAATGCATTATCCACTGTAGAGGTAGAATATGTTGCTACTACAGAGGCAACCAAGGAGATGATATGGCTTCAGTTCTTGGAAGAACTGGGACACCCTTAGAGGGATAATTATTTGTTTATAGATAGCCAGAGTGTCATCCATCTTATGAAGAATTTTTCTCTACATTCAAAGACAAGACACATACAGTTGTAGTACCATTTCATTCGGTTAGTTTTGGAGGATGGATAGTTAAAGCTGGACAAGATACATAAAGATGAAAATCTAGGAGATATGTTTACAAAGGTAGTAACGAGGGAGAAGTTGAACTCCTCTTCAAGTTTAGTTGGTCTTCTAGACTGAACATGAATAAAAGAATAGCAATGCCCATGGTGGTTTGATCTAGTGAGAGTAGTATTGCTATAGGATTAGTCTCCAAGTGGGAGATTGTTGTCTAGTGTGGAGTCTAATTAGTTCCCAAGTGGGAGATTGTTAGTCTGTGGTGACTGATTAGGGAAGTCCTGTACATACTTCATAAATTCTTTGGGATTGGGTGAACCATGTTAAATCTTGGTGTCTTGTGTTCTTTTCTGTGTGATCTATTATTTTTTGATTTTGTTTATATTTGCATGTAATTATTATTTATGTCTATGGTTTAATCCTAACAATCAATTCACTACTTGGATTTTTTATCATGGTGATCTCTTTGTATAACAATGCTGAAGCAATTTGGATAGTGGGTTAATTTATCTTCCTTATTGCTCCTAATAGGGATAGAATCTTATGACAAGGATTTAAACTCTCCTAACATGGCCTATATGTACTAATTTTATTGTATTTGAATCCTAATGGGGTCACATCCTTTCACAAGGAACTTTAATATTAGGATGTCATATTGTGAGTTTCATCTCCACCCAGGCCTTGTCTCTGATCAAGGGTTTTCCTAATTAAAATATCATTATGTCAATGTGTATGTTCTATCTCTTGGTGTTGACCACATTATTGGTTATTGAAACTTGATTTAACTTAATTTATCTTAATCATACTCTTTCTAGATAGAGAATAATAAGATGATTTCTCTTCATTAATTTCAAATTAAATTATTGATTATTTTATGAGGGGCTAAAAATCTAATGTCTTATTGGAGTATTGTGTTGCATTTAGAGGTTCAATGATTACACAAATATTCAGACCCTTAGTAGTGACACCTCCAAATGCAAAAGAAATTATTTGTTCTTATACTCAACATATTTTGGATAACAGACTTCCTAAGTAGAAAGGAGGTTATTTGAGATTAGTGGATTGGAGATCAAAAGAAACAATGATGAGCAATATTAAGCAATATTATTTAGCTTTTACAATGATGGAAATTTTCTACATATATAGATATGTAGAGTACGAGTTTTGTAATCTATTATACTTTCCTATCCTTTGAAAATGTAATATGGTAAATTGATTATATATATTTATCTCTTTGAACCACATAATGAAGTTGTATAAATAATGTACATATGCTAAATAGTCAAATATAGACTGTATTTGATCTTATTGTATTTAGTAGAGAGAAAAAAGAGTTATTATTGTTGCTTGTAGTTTATGGTATGAGTGCTTCTTTGCATATACAACTTTTGATCCATTATAAAGTTCATAGAAAAATAAATAAAATCATTTCATGCTACATCTCTCCTTTATGTGAAGATAAGAAAAAATTAATAAAATTCAAGAGACAACTTGTAATTATGAAAGTTCTACTAGATTTCTATCCTAATTTTTTGAAAAAAATAGTAGAGAGCATATTTCCAAATCCATAGAAAAAATAGGATGTTTCTAGATTCAATTGTATTGCTATTTTTTGCACAACATTTTAGATCACACTTTGTAATCCATCATCTCTTCATCTTGATGATGGATCATAGAGTATGATGTGAAACGTTGATGCAAAAAATAATAACACAATTGAATCTAGAAACATTTTAAGTTTTCAAAAAATAGTTATCAGTCCAAAATAAAAATAGTCATCATGACTTTTTAGTATTCAATTTCATTGCTTCATTTGAAGTTGAATATTTTGGTAACCTCTTATTGATATTTGTCCAATCAAGCTTAAAGTTAGTACAACTAATTCTTATTTAATCAAGTTCAAAATTTGATGGTTGCATATTTGCAATTGAATTTTGTTCAATCAAAGCTCAAACTTCTCAATCAATGAATTAGGAATAGTTTCATTACTTCATAACAACCCATTATTTAAGTTTATATATCATCTATTATTTGAATCAACATGTTGCTTGAAGATCAACTTAGAAAGGGGAGATTGTAATCATCCTAAAATGGGCTAGTCTAACTAAAGGCCCTATTTTTCTCTAATTCATAGGCAACTTCTTAACTATTCTAGTTCGATTATCTATTTACTCACATAATTCATCAAAATCATAAAATCAAATTATTATTTCATCATTAAACATAATGAAATTGATCCAATCTCCTATCAATTATGATTGCCTTAGTTAATTATTTCAATCCTATTTAATATATTACTAAGGTAATTAGTTAAAATAAATTTTAAATAAATACTCTAAATTACAAGTCATCACCAAAGGCCAATTAAGTATAAAACTACCAATTAGGGCTAACCACAAAGACCAAGTGAGAATTAAGCATAACCCTCCATTCTGGATTTAATCACAATTGTTCAATCAATCTCTAATTCTATAAAAGACATCATTTCTAAGCCCAATGGATCATCATAATTACATTTGTATAAATTATCACTCACTTAGCTTAATCTTTCAATTGGATAATGGATTTTGATAATGTTACGTTAGGGTGTTCATCTTAATTGCATTAATGATATAAAAATGGAATTAAATATCTCACTTTAGGGAGTTAATTATTACTAGTTAGGATATGCATTCTAAGAGCAATTAATTGATCTTAATCATACTCTTTTTAGATAAAACAATAATGTGATTTTGCTTAGCTCATTACAAATTGGATAATTGATTTTTTTATGATGGACTAACAAGCTAATGTCTTGTTGAAGTGTTGTGTTGCATTTTCAAGTAAAACAATTAAATGTATAGTTATACCCTTAGTAGTGGCACCTCCAATTACAAAAGAATTGGTTCACCATTATACACAATAGATCTTGGATTAAAAATTTCTAAGGTGGAAAGAGAGTGATTCAAGATGGGTGGCTTAAATCAAAAGAATCAATGATGAGCAATTCTAATAAGTAAGTTATTAACTTTTGCACATGCTGGAAATTTTTGACATATACTATTATACTACCCTATCCTTCAAAGATGTAATATGAATGAATGTCAATATCTCTCAATTGAACAATAAAGCTATATAAATAATGTACATAGACTAAATAGTCAAATTCAAACTATATTTTGATATATCTATTTAATAGAGAAATACATTATTATTATGATTGGTTATGATTTTAATTGTGAAAACTTATTTGCACCTACAACCTTTGGTCCATTATCAAGTGAATAAAAAGATAATCAAAATTATTACATTTTACATCTCTCTTTTATGTAAAAATGGTATTCTAGAAATTTCCATCCTAATCTTTACTAAAATTCTTATTCATCCAAGAGTAAATAAAAATATTCCAACTTATTTTATAAAAATCCACACTATATTTAATTTTACTCGATATAATTCAATTTATATAAATATAATAATAATCTAATTTAAAAACTGACGTAAAATTTTGCTATATTAATAAAAATTCACATGACTTTCAAAGCCTATTACCAATCAAAAATAATTTAATATAAAAAATTCAATTTATATAAATATAATAATAATCTAATTTAAAACTGATGTAAAATATTGCTATATTCATAAAAAATTATATGACTTTCAGAATTGAAAAAACGAAAAAAAATACCAGCGATTAGAATGTAATAAATGTTTGGAAGAGAACTTGTGGGAAGTTGTCGAAGGCATTTTAAAGTTAAATTTATTATGAAAAATACATAAAAGCACCACGCACACGTTCCTAAAGTAGTTTTTGGGATCATGTAAAGCATGGAAAGAAGCCCAAATTTGTGCCAGTTAAAAAGTTTTCCCACTTTTACATAAAATATATAGTTTCATATATTACACTTCTACCATAGAAATTGTTTTAATATATAATTGAATATATATAAAGAATGTAATATTTAAAATAAAAAATAAAAAATATGTTTTAATTTAGTAGGAAGAATACAAATTAATATGATAATATTTAATTTTTGTGGTAGAACTATTTAAAAATAAGTATGACTTCAACATTAGGAATATTTTTTTTACTTTTCTTATTTTTAATTGTTAATTTATATAACTAGCATTCAATATAATTTAATAGGTAAAATTTTTAATAAAGTATAATGATATTTATAGTTGGTTCTTGTGATTCAGCCATATGCATATATTAGCATGTCATTAAAATGGTGAATAAAATAAAATACTCACTATTACAATGGCAAATCAACTTCGAGAGACTTTGCAATGAAATATATTTTTTTTATAATAGCAACATTTTAAAAATATAATTAAAATTATTTTTAATTGAGTTTTTGAATTCATTAATTGTTTGGATTTTTACATTAATTATTTTATTCACTTTACAAAACTCAATTTTTCAAGTTAGAAATGATATATTTTAAGATTTTTTTAAAAATGTTTGAAAGTTAATAATACATTCAAAGAACTATTAAGTAAAAAAAATATAAAATTAATGATGTAAATTAAAGTTGCCTCGTTTCTTTTTAAAAATATCAATAATCTATTTTTTTTTAGCATTTTTCATTTCTTTAAAATTTGATTCTATTTCATTTATGCATCTAGTATTCTCTATACCTTTAGTAACTATGATTGAACTATTGAATAAATTTATCACTCCCTTTTTACTAATGCATCTAGTATTCTCTATACCATTAGTAACTATGATTAACTATTGAAAAAAAATTATCTCTCCCTTTTACTAAAGGCAAGGACTCAAGCTCCATAGAGCTCTTGTTAGAAAATCAATCATGTGATTAAGCACCACCTAGTTGCATATAATTAAGAATGTATTCCATAACATTCATGTGCAACCTTCTCTAACTATGTCTTTTTATTTATTTTTATTTTAAATGTAAAAATTAAATTATATATTTGGAGATCATTGTTTTCGAATAGGAAAAGGTGAGTTCAATGAGGGCGATGCTATGGTTTTGATAAATTGGAAATGTTAAAAGATGTCAATTGTAAATTAAGAGTTTAATATGTAAAAAATTATTAATATTTTATTTAAATTATCTAATTAATTAATAATCAATCTTTAATCTTTAGTAATTAGCTTAGAAGAGTAAAACAGAGAGCAATTATACATAATAATAAAAATTTACATTAATATTGATATGAGAGTAAAGAAATGTGTATTTTATTTTATTTGATGAACAGTTCATCTCTATTAATAAATTTATATACTAGTTACAAATTCACAAAAAAGGGGTCGAGGATACAAGATCACCCTACGAAAGTTCACACAACCAAAGTTGGAATCAACAACTATTCATCAAAAAAAACACATAAGCAGCTCCCTCAAGCTGCTAAAGTAGTGTTAGTCAAAGGAGGTGGATCATCACGATCATTATAACCCCAAGAATCCTAGGAATTGGCAGGAGGACTAGGAATAGTCTAGCCATCAACAACATAATCAGCAACAACTTCTTCCTTGTCTTTCTCCTCCACCTGTAGTGGAGAAATAGCCAAATCCAAGTGGGGGAAAGACCATTTGGAGCCACCAACACCAGGGGGAGCAACAAGAGCAGGAACCACAGGAATAGGGGACCAACCAGAGTTGTAGCAAGGCAGAGAAGTTAAGTGGCACTTCTGACTAGAATCGCCACCACTAGGAGAGCAGTGGCAAGGAGCCTGCGATCGTGGCATGTGCGAGCTGCGAGCAGAAGAACTGTGACCCTGATGGTGGCCTCAGGGTAGAGTGTGGTCAGCCGAGGAGTCAGGAGGAACTCTGGTGAGCATGCAAGGTGCATTACCCCAATGATTGAGTAATTCCTAAAGGTGGGCCACCTCCACCACCGCCTTGTTTGCTTGGACCTGAATCCGCAACATGACATTATTACAAATGCATGCTTTAGTGTAGATAGCAACATTGATATCAAGAAAGTTGTGAGTGAAATGACCTACATTTCTATCCTTCCATAAAGTAAACAAAATCTTGATCCTAAAAGTATGCCAGATCTAAGTGAATTTCCTCAGAATCCTAGGGGAATCACCTAGCACAATCATGTGTCAGGAAAAGGGTTCTAGCCTAAAGGGCTTGAAAAAATCATGTATCATTGCCAATAATTTTGTGCACGCCTATAGAACCAAAAAATATGCAAAAATGACTCAGGTTGCCCACAAAAAGGACATCAAGGATCTAGAATACCAATGTGTTTGAGTTGTGGTCCAAGCGGAAGCCCTTGAAACAACATGCACTAGGCAAAATGGGCAATCTTCAGCTCAATGATAGAACTCCAAATAGTATCAAATCACATCCTCCAATGATAAGTAGAAGATTGAAGATGCCAACGCTGGTTGAGAGTATCCACCGTAGGAAGATGGGGAGAAAGCTAGTGATATCCTATGTTGGGCTTGTAACTAGTGAAGGGCGTGGCAGGATACCACTTCTAGTCTTTCCACCAAGGTCACACAAACTAGATGCCCACCTTATGAATCAAATGATCTAGAAGGGTAGAGAGTAGAAGATCATAAGTCAGTCAATCTAGATGAGCAAGTTGGAACTAGACTTGCATATCCTCCCAAGATCTAAGACTCATAGAGATCCTAGAAAGAAGATTCTTAGGAGCCTTGATGTCACATTTTAAAAAACGTAGAGCACTGGCACCTTGAGTCTTAGCTAGAGGAACACCCTGAATGGAAACCAATGGGGAACACCAAAGGTTTTGTTGATTCAACAAAAGCCTGTCACCCATCCTAGTGAAGCCAAGGCTTCATAGCTTCTCAATCTTTCCAAATGTGTTTGATAATAAAGTAGCCCTAGATATGAACATGTTCTTGCATGATGAGAAGGGTCTAAAGACTAACCCCCTTCTACATAGGCCTATTAACAAGGAATTCAAAAGAGATACAGTGTCAAACCAACACTTTCCAAGCTTCATCACTTGTAAGAGCACAGATAATCCACTTAGCACAAAGAGCAAGCCCTTGCTTCTATGTGGAAAGAAGGAAAAGGCCACTAGACTCTCTATGGAGACAACAAAAATTCTAGGCAACCCTATGAAAACCATGATGATTAGACCTAGAAGCCCAAAGAAAGTCACAAAGAAAACACTTCAGCTTGAGGCAGGAAGCTTTGGAATGAGCACAGCAAGAAGAGTAATACACATGAGTAGCTACCAGCACCTTAAGGAAAACCTAGAATTTTTGCCGCAAGAGAAAGGGGTTTAGTAATTCAGTAATCAAGCTTTTTTCTTAATTTTCATGAGTACAACATTCCACAATTCCATTGGAGAAGTTGGAAAGGTGAAGGGGATGCCTAGAAAGTGGAATATCTCCCCATGAGTGACCCATTTCCACTCGAATTGAGCAATCCAAGGTAGTGGTAGAAGGAAAGATTGCATGTAATAGAGCATCTTGTGCCATTAAATAGTCAAACCAGAAGCTTGAGAAAAAGTGTCCAAGCATTGCAAGGCATTAGTGATATTTTCTTTGTCCTCTAGGAGAGTGAGAAAAGAGTCATCAGCAAAGTGACCATTAACAAGTTGAGAAGAAGACTCGGGCAAGGAAATGTCTAATGCAGGAGCATCAAGCTTGGATTTTGGTGGAGTAACGCTTTTCATGGTTAGGGATGTGTTGGAGACACATTAGGGAACCTTTTCCTATGTGTGCATAGAGATTGGATGGATTGAGTTGAAGTTTGAGTTGTTTTTACCTTACTGTTGGAATTGTGTTTTTTGGTTTTTGGGTGTCTATTGTAGGTCATGTAACTAATTATTCTTAATGAATAAGAGGATTAAAAGTTCAAGGATTGAAGAGGGCCTAGAGTACTATCTCTAGTTAAGGGCACAAATCCTAATTCATTATAAGTTTGGAGATATGCCAATTCTCCTAGAGTATCAATTTTTGGTAGTTTGTATGATAGGTTTTCGTGCATGACTTTTGGGATGGATGCACATGTAACCTTAATGAATCATCCTTTGCACCTTTAAGGGATTTTAGAGGACCTAAATTACTACCCTTATGTCTAAAGCATGAGTTCTAATTCAATTAGAGCTATGAGATATCACAATTTTTCTTGGGTATCAATTTTTGGGCATTTAATTTTTGTTGGAGGCCAACTTTTGGCATTTAATTTATGTATGAGTATTTAATTTGTGTTGTGGTTGACTTGTGGCTTAGTTGGGTATAAGTAAGGGGGTCTTTTGGAGCCTTAGACATTCATTCATGGATTGATTCATTCATTCAAGGAGTGATTCATTTATTCGAAAGTGGAGTGAGTATGGGGAGTAGCTGAAGGGTGATTTTTCTTGAGTCTGTGGACAGAGTGCCAAATGTGAGGTGGTTTATAATAGAATTGTGATGGAGTTGTGAATGTGTGGATAGAGTGCTAAATGGGAGGTAGTTTACACTTGGATCTTGGATGAGGTTGGAGAAGAGCTAGTAGTTGTGGCTTGGAAAACAAGGAGATTTCTTAGTGGGCTTGCGAGTACAAGTTGAGATCTTCCTTGGAGGTTTCTACCAGAGTGTGGACCTGGATTAGCTAGTGTTTGGGTTGGATCTTGAGGGATCTTGCAGAACTATTATCGTAATTGCTTTGTATTTGGTCATAACCAAGAAGGCTTTACAGCCTGACACATTGCATGTAATAGTTATTTTATGAATAAATTATTGTAATTTGGTATCAAATCTTGCATTGTTGCTTCTTGCTATTGCGTTTCTATTGTGTATTTTTTTTGGGGGGGCTAGGACATCTCCTTTGGGGATTCTCCCACCTTGTGTTGCATCAATGCCATGAACCAAACTAGAAGAAATAGAGTGGGAAAGTAAGTAACCAAACCCTTCAACGATAAGAACATACAAAGTTGGAGCCAGAGGGAAACCCTGCCAGATAGATAGAAAGAGCCCGAAGCCTTTAGATTGAGAGTTTTTAATGGTAATACAAGTATTAACATCTCCAAAAAGCATTTCCATAGACTAAATAAAGTTAGGGTCGAAACCCAAAGCCTGGAGCATAGCCAAAATGAAGGGTCATTCAATTCAATCATAAGCTTTGGCAAAATCAAATTTCAAAAATAGAGTTTGCTGAGTGGACTTGCAAGCACACTCCATGCCTTCCCAAACAATAATGATGTTGTCAAGAATATACCTGGACTTGATAAAATTTATTTTCTCTGGGCACACAATTAAGGGAAGAAGATGTTGAGTCTTGAGAGATATGGTGTCAACAATGATCTTGTATGACACATTAAGCAAGGTGATGGGCCACCAGTTGCAAATATCCTCAAGGTCACTAGCTTTAGGTATGAATTTAATGTTTCCTTTATTAATGATGGCTCTTAGACTCTAAGTGTGGTAGGCTTTAAGTTAGACTTTGTGCAGGTCTTGACCAATAGACTCCTAGAGGTGTTTGTAAAAGTCACAGGGGAACCTGTCACACCTAAGGGACTTGTCAACTACCATGGAAAAGATAGCCTCCTTGAGGTCCCTGATGGTGAGAAGTTGTTCACAGAAAGATTGTTGCTCAACTACTAGGAAGTTTGGAGTAACCAAAAATGCACTTTTTGAGAGCTTCCTCTTAGGAAAGAAAATTTTCCTATGAACCAAAAACATTTTCATAATGACGTACAAAAGCTTGCAGGATCTCAAGGAGATTGGAAAGAATATTATTGCCCTGTTTAATCCTTTCAATCCCAAAGTTGGTATGATGTCCTCTAAGAGCTTGGAAGAATTCTTTAGAAGTTTTATCGCCAACCTCCAACCAATGGAGGTGAGCTTTGATTTGGGCACCCCGAGTAGCATAGTTATCAGCAATCTGTTCATCATAATGAAGATTGACAAGCTGGACTTCCAAATTAGAATCAAACAAGTTAAGGGTAAGAGCTTCAAAAGCCTTCTTGAGAGCCTTGGTATTGGCTTCATAAGATTTTTTTTTCTAAAAATAGCCATTTTTTGTCCACAGATGCGAAGAAACCTAACAGTTCTTGTAACAACATCATTCCACCATTGAATCTAGCCTATTTGAGAATGGGGATCTGGCCCCAAATTCCAAATACGTAGGATGTGAGCAATAGGGGAATCATGTGTCAACATCAATGTGTTGAGGAAAAATTTCTATCGAACTAATTGTTGGATAGCAGTTTGCCAAGAAATGGTAAAATACATGGGATAGTGGTCTAATCATGTCATATCTGACAAATGAATGATAGGTAGCTCTCAATCTTTAGAAAAGGAGAAAAAAATTGTGCAGTAATCATGGCATGATCGAGAAATTTTAAAATATGGTCAGAGCTAGCTCAAAAAATAGACCAAGTGTCTCAAACCCCACTCTGTTGGTGACAGTCAGTTATGGGATTAAAAAAAGGCCCAATTTATTGTGCATGCAATACCACACTTCTATTTCTCAAGCTATCTAGTAAAAAGGAAAAAAACCTTCCTTAGCAAAAGCCAACTCTACCATATTGAAATTGGCACACATAACCCAAGTAGTTGGAGGTAATTTGTTAGCCATCCAACACCAAAGTTGAGATATTTCCACAGCATCATTGGGAACATAAACATTAACTATACCAAAGGAATAATTATAGATAGAAAGAAAATTCCAAATCATTTTGTGCATGGGGTCAAAACCATGTGAAATAATAATAGAATGAGGACAAGGTGACAAGATAGTAACTACACCACCTCTACCAGTTTCGTGTTGAGAAGAAAAGATAATGTCATCTGACCAAATGACACGACATGTAGAAGAAAGCATGAAACCATAGATTTTAACCTCTTGCATACAAAGGAAATCTAGATTGCCAAGTCTATGATGAGTGTCCTAGACATAGTACTTTTTGGAGAGGTCTGTAAGACCTCGCACATTCCTTGATAAAAAAAATTCATGAAAACTCTTACATATCTTCTTCGTCCTCAAGGGAGAAGTAGCTATTTTGCAAAAAGATAGAGACTAGGTTGAACCCAAAGGCAAACCCTCTGAAAGTGATGACCTACTACTTCTCATCTAGTTTCTTAGCACACCTAGGAGGATTGCAAGAATTTCACAAATTCTAAGTCTTAATGGAGGATGTAGCAAGCAGAGTGCAAACCACTACAAGAGTGGTCTACTGCCTTGATCTCCTACAAAACAATAGGGTTTGAATCTTATGAAACAATAGGAATTGACACTGGTGAAATCATTGTCGACCCTGTAATGGTTGAAGTTTGCATGGGAGGAGCAGAAGCTAAAGCAACATTTGACTCTTTGGGAGGTGAAGAATCCTTTCCCTTGTGCCCAATAATGGTCCATTCCTCTTTTTTTTTTTCCTTTCGCTGGCTCAACAAGAACATCCTTGGGTGAGGATTTAACCCTAGGCACTACTGAGGGGCAATCCCTGATCTTGTGTTCCATCGACTAACACCTATAATAAGTGTTTGACAGGTTCAAATAAAGCACCTTCTGAGAGAAGGTGTGGGAACCAACTCGAATCTCCATAGAATCCTTGAGATCCTTGGAGAGATCAACCTCAACACAAATGTGTTTTTGAGGACAAGCATTGAAAAACTTATCATGTTCTGCCAAGAGTGTTGGCAATGGACTCAATAAATGGCTAGCATAGTAGGGGGAGACCAAGAAACTCAACCCAAATAGGAACCCTAAGCTTTTCATCATAAAAGACTGTAAAGTCTCGTGGCCACCTTTGGAACACAAGCAAAGACAAACTAACTAACCAAGGGCCATTGCCAAAGATTGCATCAGCCTGGGACAGGTTACCAAAATAGAATAAAAAAAACTTTTGGTAAGGTTTTGCACAAATTCAAGGTGGACTGTGTGAGGAGTCTAGCTCTTGGTAACCCATTCTCTGAGCATGGCTTCAAGAGGAGTCCGACCCAAAAAATACCCTATCAAAGTATGTTGTTCTAACCATTCACATGCAATATCAAATTCTTGCAAATGAAGGATAATATTGGGATTACCTCGTGGAAGACCTTAGGGATGAACTTGAGATGACATTTGTTCAATGGAGGCACCATGGCTATTCGAAGCATTAGTGCAAGCACCAGTATCAACTACTGGATCGTAGTTGGTTGGGGCAACTATAAACTAGCCCTAAAAACTCCCACATTAAATGTGGTTTGACAAATGGAAAACACGGAAGGAAAGCTTAGACAGAGAGTCATACACAAGAGATGCATGAAACCTAAGCAAAGCGAAAAAAATAAATCCTTTCCATACATTTTTCATATTTTATATTTAGAAATGGTACTAATAGAACTAGATAACTCAAAAAGAAATTACTAAATAAATCTTCAATTATCTTGTTTTCCAAAATTCTTTATCTTTTGATTTAATATAAACAAAACAAAAACAAAAGAAAATAATTTGTCAAAAGATTGTATTTAAATTGATGAAGTACAATTAAATTGTATATTTAACCAAATAATATTTAATAAATGCACTATTATAAACATTTTGTTAATAAAATATTATATAATTTTTATTAAATAATTTAACAAATATATTATATTTACCTTGATTTTTATCTTATTTTTTAATATAAAAATATTGAATAAGTACATTTATAATTTTATTTTCAAAAACCTCTGGACCCTCTTATTATCATTTATCTGTACATAGGAGAAAATCTTTTCTCTTGTCATATATATAATGTGGTTAAAAATAGCAATAAAAAATTAATTGATTCATCTACTATAATTGAAGGCATATTGATATGAGCACAATTTTCAAATAAACATGAAAAATAGATGACTCGTTAAATCATCAACTCTTACTAGAAAATATATCAATATATATTTATACTTTCATATCACACAAAAAAAAGAATCTTGATACAATATGAAATCTTTTAGTAAGAAAGTTTACAATTTGAAATGATGTATCTTCAAATAAAAGAATGGGCTCAACTATATATATATATATATATATATATATATATATATATATATATATATATATATATATATATATATATATATATAGAGAGAGAGAGAGAGAGAGAGAGAGAGAGAGAGAGAGAGAGAGAGAGAGAGAGAGAGAGTTCAGATCTGTGAGGCAACCCAATGAGGCACGAAGCCTATGAGCTACCAACCAGTGAAGGCCACCACATAGACATTTTAGGAACCTGATACGCGCCCACTCGTGCCATGTGGTCAAAATCACTCGGGGCACAATCCCGGCCTCATCCCTTATGATGTCGAAGCCTTGCACTCAACAAGACTTGATCCTTGGTGGGCTCTTTGTGATCCATTCAACTTCACCAGTAGACCAAGGGCCCATTGACAAAATTCATATATTTCATTGATTAAAATTTTAAGTGCACACAAATATACCCAAGATAATAAAAAGTAATTAGACTATAGGCTCATTAAAAGAAAAAAACATTACACTTATCATGCAATTTTATTGATACCAATAATACATTGGTGCTTAATTAGATTAATTACCCAGAATTTATATTAGCACTGGAAATAATTAAAATAATAGTTATAAACAATTAAATTATACATATAAAAACAAACACAATAGCTATATACACTTAAAATGGCCCAAATACACCTTCCCCAATTCATCATCTAATTCTTGAAGAATTTGAAAACTTCTTTACAACACAATCCAAAAAATTTGGGCATTACTTAAAGTGGGAATAGTAATCTTGGTGGTAATTACAAATTATGGAGGCTGATTGTACATCTTGCTATCTACGGTTTACTTGATAGTTGGAATTACCTATAATGGTGCGCAAAAGTATCCTTCAAGGTAGTTACTAGTCATGTGGCAAGGATATTTTAAACGTACATATCTCCTCATTTTCTCCATGTTTAGGAACACAAATTTTGTGCTAGCTAAACCTTTTAAGCTTTAACTTTATTGGGAAATTTTCTCCACTCTCGCAACAAACTGTTACTCTATGTACATGTTTGGTTTCAATGGACACAACAATTTGCAGTGTACTCTTGAAAGATACAGGTTCAAACTTGTACTTATTTTTTATTAGTATACAATTTCAACAATTATTTTATTATGGTTTATTAATTTTCAGTTTAAAGTTATCATTTTAGTTGAGCATAAAACTGGTAAATAAATATATTTTAGTAAAATAGAAAATAATTTATAAAATGTTATGATGTTTAGTTAAATAGTTATATGATTATATAAGAAATTAGAATGTTATGAAGTTTAATTTTTTTTTAAAAAGGAGATTTTACTTGTTTCGGAAGTATCCTATATGCTTAAGAAGAAAGTTGTATGGCTGTTTAAGAAATTGGAATATTAGAAAGTTCAATTTTAAAAATATTTAGTTGTTCTAAAAGTATCATTCTTCTTTTTAGTATGGATGACATTGGTGTGGTTTCCTTAAGATTTACTATCAACATTTTCCTACAAATTATAAAAAATATCTAAAAAGGATGATTCAATATTTTTTAATAATATTTAAAGTTCAAGCAAATCAATGTGGATGTATTTATAGTTGATTTTAAAATTCTCCTTTCTAGGGTAAGTGAAATCCAACTTGTGATTTCTATATAGGATGGAAGGGTACTCTTTAGATGTCATAAAATCTCTTAAAATCTCAATCTCTTATTTAGATTATTCACCATCTAATGTAAACAATTTTTTATATTTGTGAATTAATTAATTAATATAAAAAAGTCTCAAGTTTATCATGGGGGAACTTATAGGATATATTTTTAAAATAGGGGATTTTGCATGAAGAATACTATAAGTGGGTTGGAAGGATAGTCTTCCCCATGAAGTCCACGAGATAATTAGAAAGTAATGTTTCTAGAGTTTTATTTACGAAGTATATTACCCTTTAAATTGGGGATAGCAATTATAATATTGTGAAGATTAAAAGGAAGTTACATGTTTCTTCAATAAGTTGCATACATCTTATTTGTGGAACTAACATCATTGTGGTATGAGTAAGGTTTGTAGACAACAGTTCTTTCAATTTTCTTAAATAGATAGTTAATTAAGAGCATGAGTTGAGGAAACATTGACTGACAATATTCTCTATGAATTTATTATCTAAGTCAAGTCTTTCAATAGTTAGAAATATAGGGCATACACAATGCACTGGTTTGAAGTAGTGTAGGAGGGTTCATTAGTTCAAGTGAAATTGGTCTTGCCTATGGAGGTGAAAAAATATGTAAGTCTTAAACAAATAAGGAAGATGTATTGGTTTCATTCTCAAAGGGAAGACAAAAATTTAAAATAAGTGAAATAATTAGTTTCTCTGGTATTACATACATTATCCATGTGATGACATGGTGTTGCAAATTACAAGGTAAATAATCTTATGCTAGTTCTCAATCATCTATACCTTACATTTAACCTTATTGAATCATTTTCATCGTTGTTGCATTTTCAGTTTCTTATATTTTTAATGTTCCTCTAAACTATCCTAGATTCCATAACTAAATAATGGTGTTGTCTCTAGCTCCCTAAACAAATCATGTATCTTGTTAATTAGCAATCATGTTATACTTCAAATAAGCCATCTCTCTATCACACCCATAATAGTTGGTTTAATCCCTTACTTGAATCCCCTAGATGTGTCATTAGACTATATATGTATGGTACTTCATTATTTTTTTTTGCATATTTTTGTGTTTTGTACTATAGAAGATGAACTTGTGTGGGATAGTGTAAATACAAGGACTTGAGTTTGTTAAGTGGGATGTACATGTCAATATAAAGTTTATGGATGTGTATTTTTGTTAACTTATTTTGTGGTGTTCTTAGTTTAGCATGTGCACAAGAAGCCATGGTCATTGTTCTGGAGCTATAAAGGTAGAATACATAGTGGTTAAGATAAAGGCAGAATACATAGTGGTTACTCATGCCTATCTTTCAAGAATTGTTTGTCTTTATTAGTTGCATTTATATATTAAGTTGAAGGGGGATATAGTGATTTTTTAATGTGTTAGTGTGTTCTTACCTTTCTTGGGGATCTAGTAGTTCATGCAATTAGTATGACATGAGTAAATGAGAGGTTTTCTCAGTAAGATGGAAGTCACCTTCTTCTTGTTGCAATTTCCTTGATGGACCCCATGAGCATAGTGGAATTTAGTTGATGTAGCTTGACTAGTAGATTTTTAGTCATTAGTAGTTAATTCACCATCATTGAATTTTATTTTTATTTTACAAAGCATACACCAATTCCAAGAAGTATTGAATGATGTGTCATGTAGTATTTGAAATATTTGATGTACATTATTTTTATTTAACTTATAAACTAGTTAGTTGGCCACATTAAAAAGAATGCCCCTTTATATATTAGTAGTTGTAAGTAGCACCTAATGTCATAGATTTTGTTGAATGTAGAAATAGAATTTATAATGTGTGAAAGAGATGTTTGAAAGAGCATGAAACTATGAATTTAAGTGTGAATTTAAACAACAAGAAGGATTTGTTAATTTATGAGTTCATCTTTCTGCAAAGTGGATAAATTCAAGATTTTGTTTCTTGAATTGGCCAACTACACTTGCCCATGGTTTCAACACATGGATATGGAAAAATATTTAAGGTATTTTTATTTTATGTTGGGCTTGGCTAGATATTGTGTAATCAAGATATGTGGTAGTGGGTATAGTGAGACTTGGAGAGGTTTCCCTACTAAATTGTCTTCTTGATTGATATCTTGGTGTTCATGGTTGTAACATTTTACTATTGGCATGGATATATAGCTATGATTCTAGAAGATCTTTCACAAGTTGCACAACATATTAGAGATGGATGTATGATATAAGATTATCTCTAGAAGTTGGTTATCTTCACTTTCCTTGATCAAGAACATATACTTTATACATGTAAATTGTTAAAAAAATTGGTAGGCTAATACATTAGGTATGATCTTATAAGCTAATTTTTTTCTATAAAGATTTCCATGAAACAAAAATCTTTTTTCTCATGAATTTAATTTAAGAATTATCTACATCTAGTTTTTGTTGTATAATCATATTTCAATTCTAGTTATTTTTGAAAATTTATCTACAAAAAGTTAAATGATTTAGCATTGTTGCATACTTAATTCTTTACACAAAAAGTGGCATAGATCAAGTATGTACCTATAGAACTAACCTAGAATGACATGAAATTAATCTAAAAATTATTACCAACTATCTAATAAATGATGAAATATCAAAATATATAGATAACATGATTCAAACTTGTACAAAAATATTACTTATATAATTATTATTACATTTGAAATATACTACAAAAACAAGCTAAATGATGGTGGCAAGGGCCAAGCCCTTAATTAAGGGAACCTCCCATAGCTACGGATGCTTTATCTAATGGAGATGGGGGACTAACAAAATTGATAGAATAACATGTTGGTGTGACTAATCCTAATAAAAAATGGCTGATGGGGTATTTGATCTCATCCCTAGAGTTAACATTCTTTAGGTGCTACTATAAAATTGGACAAGGATATAATGAAATATAATAGTAGGTGTGATGGGTAGAAAAGGCCTTTGTTGTTAGCAACCATAAGAAGGAATAGAAAGAGTTAATGCCTTTTTTGGAAAATTAAGGAGGGAATGTTTGTCAATTTTCTTAACTAATTCATTGATTGCACATTGTTTCCTTAATCAACAATACTTTATTGGGACAACTTGTCTCACCAACCATTAATATTGTGAGAAAATGGGTTCCCTGGATGTGGAATATCAATGGGAGTGTCTTAATGAATGCTATGATTGGTGCTCTTCTCTTTTTAAAATTTACCGTGGATGATGATTTAATAGTAACTCTTTCAAGGTCCTTGACCTATGGAAAGCAGTGTTTTTCCCTGTATAGATGGAAGTCAAGATTTGATAATGTATGGTAAACCTAAGCAAGATTATGTTGGTGTGGGTTTGAAATCCTAGGACTTCAATAGAATTATGAGATGATCATATCTTTTTTTTATTTAGAATTATTTTTAGCTCGTGTAAATCTCCATGATTGATGTGACCAAGGAAAAACCTAGTCTAGTATTTGTTTGGTTTTGTGTTAATGTTTTTGTCAGTAAAATTCCCCCATTTTTATTAGAGTACAATCAAAGTTACAAGAGTAGAAAAAAACATCAAGGTGTATGAAAGTGACACTTTTGTTTTGTCAAAAATGCTCAAAAGTGGATCATCTTGTGATCTCATATATATAAAGCCCTTGATAAGTCACCCCTTAAAGAGAAATTTGTTTGGACTTTCTCATCTATGGGTCATCACTCCCCCTAAAGTAGGTGGCTTGGATATTGAGAGTGATGAAAACCCATTAATAGTGATACATTATTGAAACTATTGAAAATTCCTAAGAAAGTAGGATAGGAGAAGCAACACCTCAAGTCCCCAAAACAAAACAAAAAACTCTACGAGAAGAAGGAGAAATATCACCCTCCACTACCTTGAACACCACAATCTAGTTAGGGGAGAATCACAAATACACCTCTCTTTATTTGTGCATGAGTTTGATTTGAGGTTCATAAATATCCACCCTCACAAAGTTAGCAACTATTCCCCCCATTGAAAAAATCTACTCCTCACCAAAAGCCTCAACAAAGTCTTTATTAGGAGAGGAGGGTTAGATGACATAGAACAGAAAGACTTGAAACAAGAAATATGATGTGGAATTGGAATTTAAGGTGGGACTCCCATCCTAGCGATTTACTAAACATAAGGATATTGTTAGGGGATTTTTAAAAGTAGGGAAATGACCTTAGACTTAGCAATAAAATCATAGAAATAAAGTTCCTTTTGAATGGAAAATGTAGGGATTAAATGTTCCCCTGCAAAAAATATAGATTAAGAAATTATAATCTAGAAAATATGAGTTATGTCCTCTTGTTACAAGAAGTTACAATGCCAAAATCCTCCTTTAGCATGATTGTATAGTTTTTTTGGCTAGTTTCTAATTTTTGCATAGGGTATTTGATGGTGTGTTATGAGGGATAGATATAATGTGAAATTAGCTAAAGTAGATGGTGAATTAATTTCTCCACCCCTATATTTTTAACTATAAGTTTACCTCAAGGAAATTCTAGTTCCTTGTTAATATCTATGTCCCTATCCCTAATTCTCATGTAGGAAGGATGGTGATTTTGGAGGAGATATCTTATCCTAATTAAAAATGGGTGTGTGCACCAAGTTGTGGTGCCAAAAACATGACACTCCAATTTATTTTTAATTTTTTTTAAAAGTGTGTATGTGCTATAGCACGCACATACTTTGCCTTGGGCTCCACAAGCCTAGCCCAAGCCAAAGCGCATGTGCACTATAGTGCATACACACTTTTTAAAATTAAGAAATTTTATAAATGGGCTACAAACCCATGGTCCATTTCATTTTTCTTATATTTCCTCCTCACAGTGTGTATGCAAGTTGAAGAAATTGAAGACCTTTGTCATCTACCTCCTCACAATGCCTCCTTGTCACTGAAGTTTGAGATCGAGATCACCTTGTATGTTTTCTACTCTTATTTTTGCATTGTTTTATATGTTTTTGCATTATTTTGTAAGTTTTTTTCAATTTTTCTTTAAATTTATTTATTTATTTAGATTGCAATTGGTTTTTTATTAGGAAATGTGAATAATGAACCACCAAATCTCCAACTAGATCAACAAGATCAAAATGAAAACCCTCCACAAGATGAGAATCAAAACCCTCCACAACAAGAGCAAGAAATTTTGCAACCTAGACTGATTGGAAGACCTCCTCTTGATACACAAGAAAACATAAAAAATGAAATAGAAAGAGGGAAAATTGAATTAGAAGAAATCATTGGTAGGTTGAAAGCTTGTGGACAAACCAATCCAATGAGAGCACAATTGGCATCCTCCCTTGAGTACATTATGACCCATGTAGCTTATGTTAGTGGTTAGTTGGATATTTGGCAGGTTAAGAGGGATGAAAAAAGAAGATATTATGCAAACAAATTATCATATCAAGATGTTAAAAAAATAAATAGAAAAAGGTAGCATTTGTGCATTGTTTAAAAAGCTTGGTGAACAAAATATTGTTCAAACTACAACTAAAAGATTCCCCATCCATTGGTGCATACATGATGGTATTAGAAATAACTTTTGGGATAGATGGTGGATGGTCTTTGATGCCCCTCCCTAAAATAACCATGAGGTTCCAATGTATTTCTTAAAGAAATTGTATTATGAATTTGTCCTTGGGGAGATCCTCGATTATTTTGATATATGAGAATTTCAAGGTAGAGGTGGGGGGTCATCATTTGAGAGGCTAGGGGAAAATTGTGACACTAATGTAGTTAGGGCACCTTTTGTCAAGCCACAAGATGAGCATGCGATTATTCCTTTAGCTGTGAAGGAACATGTAGAGACCATCACTCTAGGGACTATTAATGCTTTGATGCAGACCCTCATTCATTGCATGAGTCCATTAGTTGAGGAGGAGCCTTCTATGTGTTGTGGTCACATGTGCACATCATGTGGATCCTTATGCACATTTGGCAATCATGTTGGAGATAGTATGGATGATGGGCTAGTCACTCATTAGTTCCTAAGTCAGAGATTTGGCATTGATACATAGGTAAATTACAATTATAATAAACTAATTTGATCACATTTCATATGTATAGTGAATGACTAATTAATTAGCATGTATTGACATTGTTCAAAATTTAGGGTAAGAGTGTTGCTAGCCCTAGTAGAGATCCCTCGGCCCCATTTTTCATCCCGTCAATGAGTCTAGACTAGGTATTTTTCAATTTAATCATTTAAATTAATACATATATTTATTAAGTAATCATATGACGGATTGACCAAAAAAATGTATGCATGTGCATCAGTTCTCTATAGGATCATCAACATTCACTAGGGACTCTAAGCATAGGCATGATACAAGCTTCATAGAGGTACATTTGTTTCATGTTAATTTAATTCTTTTGATTATATTTATTTCATGTTTCATGTTACATGTAACTTCTATTATATGACATGTAACTCTTGACATCTGAGACTCCTCATCTTTGCCAATCCATCAGTCGTGGAGTTGTCGCAGTGATGGTAGTTCAAAGCCATTGACTAAGGTATGAAAGAATTTTCTTGGTTTTAATTTTAGTTTATAATATTTAGTATCAAAATTTCTAATATTATTTATAAGTGATTATATTGATTGAATTGTTGTAGGGTATTGTTACACCTGATTGTCCATGAGCCTTTGAGGTGGACATATAGAGTGACTTTTTGATAGTGATAAGAAAATAATTAATTTTGTGTGTACATATATTTGATCTCAATGTATAATAATTATTGATTCATATCTACTTTGTTTGTATCAACTCAAGATAAAGAAGAGCCTAAAAGAGAGGACGAATGAGCATGTGAGGAAGACTCGATCTCCCTCCACATGATGACCAAAGGCCTCCAGGGATTTGTTTTCTTCCCATCGTGGGAAGGAGGAGATATTATGGATAGACACACATGTATAGGAATTAGTGGACATATATGTTGGATTTTATGTCAGTGGACATATTCGATATACATTTGGTGTATATCTAACATTTTATATTTGATGTATGACATATATTTGATGCATGACATTATTAGACTTATGACATTATTGGTTAATATATGATATGTTTTTTCATGTATGACATTATCGGTTATCATAATATATCATGTGTTTGTTAATGTATGACATTATTGGTTATCATTTTATATTATATGTTTGTTTATTTATGACATTATTGGTTATCATAATATATTATATGTTCATTCATGTATGACATTATTGATTATCATAATATATTATATATTCATTCATGTATGACATTATTGATTATCATAATATATTATATGTTCATTCATGTATGACATTATTGGTTATCATAATATATTATATATTTGTTCATGTATGAAATTATTGGTTATCATAATATATATCTTGTTTTTATTGTTTACATTTTAAGTACATTTCATGTATTTCATTTTAATATAAATTGCATCCAAAATGATGTAGAGTGCTCACACCAAAAGCTAGTGGATTCCCAACAAGAACACTTTTAAGGCAAACTACCTTTCCCACCTTCGTAAGTATCTTCAAAGACTCTTTTCAACTTGGTTACAATATCAAACAAACTTCTACCCAACATCACAAAACTACTTGATCACTTTCCCTATTCAAGACTTGGGAAGCAATAAGGGGAAAATGAGAAAATTTGAGAAATGGATCATAATCAACTTCTTGCTTCAAACAAACATCTTAGACACTTCAAGGAACATTTAATAACTATCTCACAAACTTTAATCTGTCATCTATTCCATCCTAACAAGAGATTCTTCAACATTCTATCAGTGAAAACAATCTTCCAACATCCTATGACTATATTTTCTTTGCATCAGCATGCAATTTGCTAATTTTTAGACAACTCTTCACAAAGAGAAGTGGTTATGTTACAAACCCATGAAATGACTATTAAGACAACCAAGATCATTAGCATCTTCCACTATCTCCATTCAGTGATAACATGCAACTATATAAGGTGTAATGACTCTCAAAACACTTATTGAGTCAACTTATTAACAAAAACAACAAAAAAAGAAAAATCATTAGGACTAAAGCAATTTGGGTTTATAGGTGACCTCAAGTTCCTTGACCTTACAAACAAGGATTACCTTATTACCATAAAAGAATAGCATGTTCAAAATGATGTCTATGATCACCCCTTTATTTTCTATCATGATTCTCCATCATTAGATTAGATGACAGATCCAGTTGCCATAGTCAAAGATTGCTTCCCTATGGCATTTAGTGACTCTTAGGGACATTTCAATTTGGCACGCCTGAGAATGTTCAAGCACTCAACAAGATAGGATGAGCTTGGGACTAGAGTTTACCTAGCCACTTGAAGCTAATGGAATAAATAGTTCAATTCCACAATGAAAGGTGAGAGAGATTTGACAATTGGCAACCTTGTACTAGCCAACACTACAAGTTTTAGCATCACTTGAGATGGCATCACAAAATAAAAACAAAGTAAGATCACCAAAAAGTGAGATTTTATTGTAGGCCTCTACAACATGGTCCTATAGAACCTAGAATTGTATCAATACCTCACACAAGCTTCAAGATATGCCCCATCAAAGATCGCTACCCTATGGATTTAGTGACTCTTAGGGACAATTCAGTTTGGCATGCCTGAGAATGTTCAAGTGCTCAACAAGATGGGAGGAGCTTGGGACTAGTGTTTACCTAGCCACTCAAAGATAACAAAATAGACAGTTTGATCTCACAAAAAACAGTGAGGGAGATTTGTCAGTTGGTAACTTTGTATTGGCCAACACTACAAGTTTCAACATCACCCAAGCTGGCATTACAAAATCAAAATGGATTACGATCTCCAAAAATAAAGAGAGGTTATTATAGGTCTCCACAACATAGTCCTATAGCACTTGAAATCACATCCATACCTCACATGAGCTCTGAGATATGCCTCATCAAAGATCATTGTCCTATGGTATTTAGTGACTCTTAGGGACATTTTGGTTCAACATGCTCAAGAATGTTTGAGCGCTCAACATGATAGGACAAGCTTGGGGCTAGGGTTTACCTAGCCACTCAAAGCTAACAGAATAGATAGTTTGATCCCACACTGAACAGTGAGGGAGATTTGGCAGTTAGCAACTTTGTATAGGCCAACACTACGATTTTTAGCATCACCTGAGATGGCATCAAAAAATCAAAATGGAGTAAGATCTTCAAAAAGAGAGATAGGTTATTGTAGGTCTCTACAACATGGTCCTATAGCAACTAGAATCACATCCATAGCTCACATGAGCTCTGAGATATGTCGTGTCAAAGATCACTGCCCTATGGCATTTAGTGACTCTTAGCGACATTTTAGTTTAGCGTGCCCGAGAACATTCAAGTGCTCAACAGAATAGAACAAGCTTGGAGCTAGGCTTTACCTAGCCACCTAGAGCTAACAAAATAGATAGTTTGATCCCATGATGAATGGTGAGGGAGATTTGGCAGTTGACAACTTTGTACTGGCCAACACTATGAGTTTCAACATCACCCAAGATGGCATCACAAAATTAAAATTGAGTAAGATCTCTAAAAATTGAGAGAGGATATTTTAGGTCTCCACAACATGGTCCTATATCACCTAAAATCCCATCCATACCTCACACGAGCTTTGAGATATACCCCATCAAAGATCGCTACCCTATGACATTTAGTGACTCTTAGGGATGTTTCAATTTGGTGTGCCCAAGAATGTGTGACCACTCAACAAGATAGGATGGGCTTTGGGTTAGGGTTTACCTAGCCACCTAGAGCTAATGGAACAAATAGTTCAATCCCATGAGGAATGGTGAGGGAGATTTAGCAATTGGTAACTTTGTACTAGCCAACACTACAAGTTTCAGCATCACCCGAGATGACATCACAAAATCAAAATGGAGTAAGATCTCCAAAAAGAAAGAGAGGTTATTTTAGGTCTCCACAACATGGTCCTATAGCACCTAGAATCATATCCATACCTCACATGAGCTTTGAGATATGCCCTATCAAAGATCATTGCCCTATAACATTTAGTGACTCTTAGGGATATTTCAGTTTGACATGCCCGAGAACATTTGAGCACTCAATAGGATGGGATGAGCTTGGGGTGAGGGTTTACCTAGCCACACAGAGCTAACAAAATAGATAATTTGATCCCATGATGAATGATGAGGGAGATTTGGCAATTGGCAACTTTGTACTAGCCAACACTACAAGTTTTAACATCACTCAAGATGGCATCACAAAATTAAAATGGAGTAAGATCTCCAAAAAGGGATAAAGGTTATTGTAGGTCTCCACAACATGGTCCTATAGGACCTAGAATCACATCCGTATCTCACACAAGCTTTGAAATATGCCCCGTCAAAGGCCATTTTCCTATGGCATTTAGTGACTATTAGGGACATTCCAATTCAGCATGCCCGAGAATGTACAAGTGCTCAACAGGATAGGACAAGCTTGGGGCTAGGGTTTAGCTAGCCACTTGGAGTTAATAGAATAGATAGTTTGATCCCACGACAAATAGTGAGGGAGATTTGGCAGTTGGTAACTTTGTAATGGCCAACACTATGAGTTTCAACATCACCCGAGATGGTGTCACAAAATCAAAATAGAGTAAGATCTACAAAAATTGAGAGAGGTTATTGTAGGTCTCTGCGACATGGTCCTATAGCACCTAGAACTACATCCATATCTCACAAAAACTCTGAGATATGCCCCATCAAAGATCATTGCCCTATGGCATTTAGTGACTCTTAGGGATGTTTCGGTTCAGCATGTCTTAGAAAGTTTGAGCACTCAACAGGATGGGATAAGCTTTAGGCTAGGGTTTACCCAGCCACCTAAAGCTAACAGAATAAATAGTTCAATCCCATGATGAATAGTGAGGGAGATTTGGCAGTTGGAAACTTTGTATTGGCCAACACTATAAGTTTCAACATCACCCGAGATGGCATCCCAAAATCAAAACAGAGTAAGATCTCCAAAAAGTGATAGAGGTTAATGTAGGTCTTTGCAACATGGTCTAATAACACCTAGAATCACATTCATACCTCACATGAGCTCCAAGATATACCCCATCAAAGATCATTGCCCTATGGCATTTAGTGACTATTAAGGACATTTCAATTCGACGTGCCCAAGAATGTGTGAGCACTCAATGGGATGGGATGAGCTTGGGGTTAGGGTTTACCTAGCTGCCTAGAGTTAATGGAATAGACAAATCAATCCCATGACAAATGGTGAGGGAGATTGGGTAGTTGGCAACTTTGTACTTGCCAACACTACAAGTTTTAGCATCACCCGAGATGGCATCACAAAATCAAAATGAAGTATGATCTCAAAAAAGTGAGAGAGGTTATTGTAACCCTCTACAATATGGTCTTGTAGCACTAGGAATCACATCCATATCTCACACAAGCTCCAAGATATGCCCTATCAAAGATTTATACCCTATGGCATTTAGTGACTCTTAGGGATGTTTCAATTCGGCATGCCCAAGAACATTTGAGTGCTCAACGGGATAGGACAAGCTTGGGGCTAGGGTTTACCTAGCTACTCAGAGCTAATAGAATAGATAGTTTGATCCCATGATGAATAGTGAGGGAGATTTGGCAGTTGGCAACTTTGTATTGGCCGACACTACAAGTTTCAACGTCACCCAAGATGGCATCGCAAAATCAAAATGGAGTAAGATCTCCAAAAAGTGAGAGAGGTTATTGTAGGTCTCTATAACATGGTCCTATAGCACCTAGAATCACATCCATTCCTTGCACGAGCTCCAAGATATGCCCCATCAAAGATTGCTGCCCTATGGCATTTAGTGACTCTTAGGGACGTTTCGCATCGGCATGCCCGAGAATGTTCAAGCACTAAACAAGATAAGATGAGCTTGGGGCTAGGGTTTACCTAGCCACCCAGAGCTAACAAAATATACAATTCAATCCCACAATGAATGGTTAGAGAGATATGAGCAAGATATTTATGCCTAGGCCACTATGCAAGATATGAGAAAAAGTTGCTAATTAGGCCAAATTAGGTTTTTTTGAGTTTTTGGTCAAGATAGCCTAGGATTAGGTGTTTTTAATTAATTTTTAATAGTTTGGAACCTTTTCCAAATCTTAGAAGTGAAATCTAGTAAACTTTGCATCAGTTGTACTTTTTGTGCAAAATTGCAAAAGTTGTAAAAGTTGCTTAAAAATGCAAATCTAACTGAAAACCTTCTAACCTTTGAAAAAAGGTTTCCCATGCTCACATTCCCAAGCATGGATAGTTAAAACTTTCCAAACTTCCATTTGTGACTTTTTTGCAAAAATTGCAAAAGTTGTTCGAGCCACTTTTTGAGCAACATTGCAACTTTTGAGAAATTTTTGCTCTTTACATATTTAGGTCAAATGGGTCCATCAAGGACTATTCAAGGACCCTAATTAAGATTCCTAGGACCTATTAGGTAACCAAATACCTTATTTTCCCATGAATATTGAAAGATAATGAATAAGCAATTGGATACCAACTACGGATATTTCAAAGACATTGAAAACAATATATATTATTCTTTCAAGAAAAATGAGGAACCGATTCTAAAAATAAGATTGAAATGATTCCCATCAGTGGCAAGGCCAAGAACTACCTTTTTAATACAATGACTAGTAGTTGGCCTCACTCCCCATGCCTTCTCATTCATATAGAGGAAAGCTTAATATATAGAGGAATTGTAGCTATATCTATTAAATATATAAAGGAAGATATAGAAAACCTACTTAATAGAGAGATTAATCTAAGAGAAAAGGACATTTAAAAAGAAAATGGTTATCTTAGTGTCATCCAAGGTATGCTAATTACTTAGGATAAAGAGACAAAGCCTACAACTATTGGGAAAGAGTGCACATGTAATCAAACACAAAATTTTCAGATAGAGAAGTAACAACTGCTATAGAATTGTCCACGGAGCAATGTGAAGTGAAGCCTCAAATTGGCTCATTAGTAGGCAAAGAATCTAGTCATGCACTTGATGCAAATGATCAGGGTACTAACAATGACTTTTGGGAGAGTAAAACCCACAAGAACACCTAAACAAAGTTTGAAAGCCTAAACTGGACCCAAGACCCCGCACTTGCACCTTGGCAACAATAAAGGCTTAACACATGAAATCTACTCCAAAATTGGAACAAAGAATTCTGACTCAAAGAATTTTGTTCTTACATTAGCATATACATGTGGACTGAAATTGAAAACCCCAAACCGAGAAAATAGCATAGTTTGTTCATTAAGCCCTTTAATTCCTAGTAGCCCAAGGAATGGGATTTTACCTTATAATTTATATATTTTTAATGGAATAAAGAAGCTAATAAACAAGGATATTTGTTATTTTTGATGTACTATCAGATCCCAAAGTGCAAAGATCCCATGAGCAAGAAAACTATCATAACCCATGGGATAACAACTAGGCCTAAAGGGCTAATTAGGCCACCATTACAAAGAAAGTACCCTTTTCACACGTGCTAAAAACATGAAACCAATTAGGTTAGTTGAGGAATGCCAAAAATGTTCTAAATCAAAGTTAAATACTAGAACATTAAGTTTTGGGGTCTTAAAATGCTATTACAGCAGGATTGTGTGTTGATGCATACAAGGTATATGTATCTAGGGCATCATATTTCTCCCTTCTCCTTGCATATTATCACCTAAAACAAAAAGAAACTCAAAGTGAATTAGGAGTACAAGGATTCTACCAAAGGCCATGAATTTCCTATGGTGGAATCTAGAGTTATGAAACAATTTCCTTCAAAACCCTACAAACCCTCAAAATCCAAGTTATTTTCCCAAAAATAGGTGTAACTTGAGTTTTATAAAGCCTCAAGACCTCAAACTAGATGCATTGGAAAGCTAACTTGATGTTTCATCCAAAAATGTTTTTCTCAACCTCCTATGCATTTGTACACATCCATACCGTTCAAAAAACTCACCCAAAATGTAGAAAATAAGGTAAAAACTTACATTGTTCCTTCCACCCACCTAAAAGGGATATATGAAGGTCTTCCCCAACTGAAAAAACCAAATTTGAAAGGTTGTGACTTTTGGGGGAATGTTTACAATCATTTTTGCTTAGTTATGCAAAAAGTTGCAAAGTTGCATAGCAACTTTTGCACTTTTATTGCATTTTTTGCATTTTAAAGCCTTAAAGGCATTGTAACTATCTAAATGAGTCCTAAATGACTTAAAAAAAGTGATAGACCCTAAATTATAGAAAATGTATCCAATTACATCAATTTGTGCCCTTGTGACCTCATTGAGCAATGAGTTTATAAAACACCCAAATTGCTAATGGGCCACACAAAAGGCTTAAAAGTGAACTTATGAATCTAACAAAATTGCCTTATTGAAAACCAAGAAAAATAAACTTGAGCAAGGTCATAAATGACTCAAACACCCTTATTTCATTGTTTCATGGAAGAGTGCTCCTACACTAGTACTTCATTCCAGCAACACACATGTTTTAATTAGAAATGCCTATTCATCAATGGCCTTGAATTTATAGGACTTGGGAAGCCAAGATATTCAAGCTAGGCATGATCCCTCAAAGTTCTCATCAAAATATATTAATGATCTTAATAGAACAACAAAAAGCTCATTGCTACCTTTAAATGGAGACTTCAATTTAAATGGAGATTGTCAGTTCCCAAACATGTCCCACTCAAGTAGATGATTGGTGCAAGTGCACTCATTCTAAACTCATCAAAGAAGGAATATGTAAGGATCTTAGATATTTTACTTAGGATTGGTTGCAATGTAGTAATGTACGGTGGAAGCTTCTAAAAGGCAAGCCACTGGGCAATTAGACAAGGTTGGAATCCTTCAAATTTCCCAAAAGGAGGGTTTAGCGCTCAGACACTTATCAAAAGCATCAATAATGAACTTATCACAAGTTATCACAACCAAAACAAGGAAGGAAACCTAATCATTAGGTTTTCCTAAGTTCAAAAGCACCAAAACATAAGGATTCTCCAAAAGCCTAATAAGGGAATTCATGTAGAGAGCACAACTAAGAAGCTTCAAATGGGCTTGCCACTCTTCAAATCAACCAACTGGCTATCAAATATTTAACCTTATTACAAGGTTTTACCACACTCCAATCCTCCAATGGATCAAAGAAACACACTCTCCAACTTCACCAAGAATCCAAGCCTAGAATTTTGTCCCAATCTTCCACAACTAGGTTAATACTAGGAAAACACCCTAGAATTTTGTCCCAAGGGTTCTAAGAGATTAAATGATCTTAGGCACCTATTTTCCATAGATTACACCACTTATTTGAATCATACACTTGCACAAAGCCTCAAACCCCAATTTGGCCTAGTAGCCATGTGAGCCCCTTTTAGCCCTCTTGAATTGGTTTTTGGGATCTAACTTCACAAATTTTCAAGCAAGACCCAAAAAAAATTATGTTTTTGAGTACCCTTTTCAATGTTACTTCAAACCCCAAAGAATAAAGTTCTAGCCCCACTCCAACATTCCCTTTCCTTCACAAAGCAACACATACCTAAGTGATCAAGTTAGGCTTGGTTTAAAAAGAAACCATTAGGAAACGGGGTTGTGGAAATAAAATAAATCCTTAGAAAGGTTTGGAAACACTAAAATAACTTATTTCCAAGTTCTCAACCCTTCACCAATTCCCAAACTCTTGCCATTCACAAATCAACATGCTACAAGAGTTCAAATTCTTCATGGTACTTGACCTAGTGCTTGATTTGAAAAATCATAAAACACATCCTCCAGTCTTGAAACCATGGAATCTTCAAAAGGAACCTACTAAGTACCATTTTCCAACTAGCCATGAAATTTCAACCAAGGAAATTGCAAGTAGAGGCCCATTTTTGCTGTGTGCACCAAAATGTTGTCCTAAAAACCTAGTTTCACTAAAAATGCAATAACTTGAGTTAGAAAACACATAGAATGATGAAACTACAAGAAAAAGAAAGCTGATTCAAAGATAAATCTCAAAAATCCATCACATATAGTCTAAAAGTCTATAAAATTCATGTAGCATGCAAATAATAGTAAAAATGACTCCAAAACTAAATTTCTTTCTTTGCAACTTCTTCCAATCCGTACATTAATGCCCTCCAGACCTCAAAAATGAGGTGTGTGTGTGTGTGTGTGTGTATATATATATATATCCTATGTCTATTTTAATGGTTACAACCAATATTTTAATAATTATAACCCTTTTCCCAGTAAGTTGCAAATGTGAGCAACTTTTACAACTTTCAACAATGCAACTTTGCACAAAAAGTGCAATTTTTACATTTTTCACTTGATTCCACTTCTAGGACTTGGAAAAGGTTCCAACTTAACTAAAACCAACTAAAAACAACTAATCTTAGGATTTATTGACAAAAAATATTAAAAATCCCAAATTTTCCTAATGAGCAACTTTTGCTTATAAATTGCATAAAGTGCCTTAAGCATACAAAATGGTGTCTTTCTTTGACAACCATGAACTTCTCATCCAAGGTTTGTTTATTATAGCCTAAGTAGGTAAGAAAAAACATGAAAACCAAAATATAAATCAAGTGCCTTGGTTCTTTGCACCGGGAACATACCCCTAAAAATGAATGAAAAGAGAACAATGACCATGGAATGGGATACAAACTAACCTTAGACCTATCAAGGTCTATATAAAATAGATAAAGTGATTCTGTTGTGTCCAAACAAGACTGATATATAGGTAAAATAGTTTGCCATTGAAACAGCTAGTAGCCCTTCAAACTGTAAATTGAACATAATATTGAAAAACCCCACATGAAGACACAATTTAAAGTGAGATTCAAACACCCGTTTAGGACATATAAAAAATATGAAAATGTCACAAACTAGAAGAGACTAGAAGCCACTATTGTAACAACATTTGGAAAGTGTTGATAGGCCTAATTAGGCCGCAGTTACACTACAAGTACCCTTTCATACATGCCAATCTACAAAACAATTATTGGAACATCTAGGGGCATGTGAAACAAGTCCAAATCCAAAGTTATATAACTTGGATCACTCTAGAGAAAAAGTTATAGTGACTGTGGTGAAATGTTGAATGGTGCATATATGGAGCCATACACCTAGGGTATAGTGGTAAAATTCATTCCTTTCTTGGCCATCTTTAAAAACTACAAAATCATGAAGTACACTTATAGGGCTTGCATTCCACTAAGGGGAATCAAATTCCCATGGTGGAAAGTGCCAAAACAATAAGGCCCTACGTGAAACCTTTGGTTTAATGTTGATTTCTAGGAACCTTCAACAAAACTTGAATAATTTGCAAACTACAAAGGATCGAAACATGAAATCAAATGCAAATGAAAGGTAACTCATCCCTCTAACTCCTAGGGTCACTAGCACATGTCCCAACATCCATATTAGTCCATACCACTCTCTCTCTCTCTCCCTCTCTCCCTATTCAATCTAATGAACCAATTGGATCTACTCTACATTTTAATATCTCAAGTATTGCCTCATGGTCTAACTCGTGAACTTTCCAAAGAGTCTTATTATGTGGTTTTCCACCATATTTTATCAAGTGGACATTTTATGTGACAACAAGGTTTGAATAATGAAGAATCTTCCTCTCTATTTGTTAATCCTTGAATAACCACAAGTTAGGGTTCTTCATAGAATATTGTCTAAGCCATGTGCTAGTTACAACCACTACACTTGATATGGTACTCTAAACCTTCACCATCTATAACTGAGTGATCCAATTTTTGTTTGGCTTGGACACAATGACACAAATAATAATATGTCCCTTCTTCATTATCTTCAGCTACAATAACAACACAAAATGGCTTGTGGTGATAAATGTATAAAATGCAATCATTAATTCAAAAAATACTTAGGTAAAAGTTATAAAGTTATATATTGAAATTACAAAGATATATATATATATATATATATATATACACATATACATACATATGTATTACATATATATGTATATATACATATGTACATGTATATGTGTATATATACATATACATATACATGTATATATATATGTATATATACACACATACATGTATGTGTGTATATATACATACATACATGTATATATGTATATATATATATGTGTGTGTGTGTGTGTGTGTGTGTGTGTGTGTGTGTGTGTGTGTGTGTGTGTGTATAACCAGGTTGCACTAGATCAGAAAAGTGGTTAAAGTCAATAAAAAAATCCATCTCTACCATTTCCAATGCTTGTGGGAGACGATAAGTGTCAATTGGGTCCAAAATTCATATATCCCATTTGTCCACCCATTCAGTCGACTCATAGTCATCCCAATTTTCCTCTGCACATGATGGACAATAGCATGCCATTTTTCGTGTGTGGATACTCCATGAACCTACATTAGAACTTCTAAAAGAGTGTAACTCACTTGAGCTTATTAGTTTGCAACAATTCTCATATGGTGCAATGTTAGTATTATCTATCAACCAAAAAAATCTATGAACCATAGACTCACCTTCCTTACCTAGACTTATTGTAGCATTACACCACTAGATGATAGATATTGCATCTATCAATATTGCTCCATCTTTGTACTTTAGTTCTTCATGAGCTAAGGCTCTTTTGATGCATGCACCTGCACCATCATGCTCTCCCTTTCCATGACCAGCCTCTATGAAATTCCACATATATTGAATTTTAGACAACCTATGCATCTTGCTCAATCAATAGAACATCCATGCATTCTTGAATTGAGATGCGCAATTTTCTAACCAAATAATTTTTTGACGATATGGTGTGCCCCTGTTAGCCAAAACATATGCTTGCACAACTTGAATTGAAAATCCAACCATCGAGCTCTATGTGTATGCGAAGCATACTTGTAAATAATATTTTCACAAAAAATCTTCATGAAGTCATTCAATGGAATCTTTTCAATGACTAAATCACATCTTTTACCTTATTTCCCATCTTTTAGAGCATATGTCGCTATCTTATATTTTTTGTAATCTACTATTTCATTTCCAATTGCATATGTACCATCTATATGTTGACAAGTTGATAAAAGTTGCAAAGAACCACAAATAAGCATGTACCATCCAAGCATGATGTCTTGTAAAATTGTTGGTAGTCCCCTATTTCACATAAAATGTTGGATATGAATTCCCTTGAAGATCTAGGTAGCTCATTCATGTCACAATCCTACAAAACAAACTTAGAATGCAAAAATACACATATATGCCTAAAAACATCAAAATGGTTAGAAAATTCAATGTGTATCCTACAACAACAAGTTGTGCATGTGTGATTTATCTTCACATAAAAAGGTTTACCTATCTCAAAAAATCTTTGACTTATTCAAATTTGAGGATACATACCAATAAATTTTGCAAAAAAATGTGTTTGAGTTGAGTCCAAAAAATGTTTCACATGTGGGTCATTATTTTAGCTACAATCCTCCTTACATCTCTTTGATTAGGGGATACACGTGTGTTATTTTTCCAAAAATCTTTGATCAATGATTTCAAAGCTTCATTGATTTCTTTATCCTTTTGCTGTAGTCTACTGCTAAATGTCCATAACTCATTTTTTGTTGGATCTTCTAATCTCTCATGCCTTAGCATGGCTCTCCTTAGAGTACCTCTACCAATTTTTAATGTTTTTCTTGTCTTTCTCATGAGTCAAGCTTTCTTCATTTGGTACTTATTATTGTGGATGTAAGTACTCGTCTTGTGATATTACTATCTTTGGTGTGTGATTTAGAACCTACTTTTTCATAAGCACTCGTTAGATTCTTTACAATGTTTTTTTCATTTGAATCATCCATCATTCTTAGCCCAAGAATTTTCATGATAGGCCTAAATTTCAAATTTCTCATCATTTCAACAAATAATTAGCATTGAACTATAATATATAATTCTTCAAAGAATAATCTCCACATACGATTAACTTGTCTTTGGCAAGTATGCTTGCTAATCTTGTCAGGCATTGATTTCAAAATTTTAGTATCAATATCGATCAAATATTTTGTTCTTCTAAAATGAATTCTGAAAGCTGTTATAATCTCTTCCATTCCCTCAACATTTTGAACATCAACATAAGGTTGAGTGCTTTGCGTACCTTGAACTAAAGATGATGTGCCTAGGCAATAAGATGCAAAAGATGGAATATCACCTACTCTATATGTTGATGTTGTGCTTTCAACATGACATAATGGAGTGTGTACATCATCAGATCTACAAATTAGTGTCTCTTCAACATGAGATGATGATATGACTCCAACATTGAAAGATGGTGTAGCTTCACAATTCAATTGTCTTCTTGAGCATAATGGTCTCATTCATTCTCTTTGTCTTTCTAATTTTTCCTTTTTGTTTCTTTGTATCAGTGGTTCTTGTTCTTTTTTGAAAGTCAATTTTTCATTATTGCTTTGCAATTTTCTTTGTTCACATAGTATTTTCATTTTATCTCTTTTAATTACCAAATCCCTCTCCCTCTCTTTTGCTTTTTGAGTTTTTGGTTTCTTCCTTGGCATGATGATGATTTCTATATGTCAAATTATTCAAACATCTGAATTACTTACAATTTTTAAATTAAAAATCATTCAAATACATATACAAATTACAATTGTTTCAATGAATACACAATATATATTAAAAAAAATTCAAATTTCTAACCATTTCCAAATAATAATTCATTCAAACATACAAATTTCAATGAATTCACTATATATTAAACAACATGTCAAATTATAATCAAATTTGTCTCTATATAAAAACAAAGAATATTTAAAAAGGACTGCACTAACCTTTTGTATAGAAAGAATATTCAAAAAGCCTTCAAATAGTGTTTGCTAACTTCCAATAGCTTGAAACCCTTGTTTTCTATCAGAACTATAGAATGCACAGCAAACAAAAAGAAGAATATGGATTAGCAAGGACCCAAACTTGCATTATGACCATTTTTTTGTGTTCTCATATAGTGTGTACACATTATAGCACATATGCACTATGTGAAGAATAATCTCTACCCCCCATCCCCTACTCTCTCTCTCTCTCCCTCCCTCCTCTCTCTCACTCTCTCAATCCTATCCCATCCCTACTCTCTCTAACACTCTCTCTCCTCTCCCATCCCCTACTCTCTCTATCTATCTCCCTCTCCCACCACCTACTCTCTCTCCCACTCTCTCTCTCACTCTCTCTCCTCTCCCATCCCCTAATCTCTCTCGCTCTCTCCTCTCCTATCCCCTACTCTCTCTCTATCTATCTCCCTCTCCCACTGCCTACTCTCTATCTCACTCTCTCTCCCATCCCCTACTCTCTCTCTGTCTCACTCTCTCTCCCATCCCCTACCCTCTCTCACTCTCTCTCCTCTCACATCCCCTACTCTCTCTCCTCTCCCATCCCCTATTCTCTCTCTCTATCTATCTATCTCCCTCTCCCACTCCATCTCCCACCACCTACTCTCTCTCTCTCTCTCTCTCTCTCTCTCTCTCTCTCTCTCTCCCATCCCTTGCTCTCTCTCCCATCCCCTACTCTCCCTCTCTCTCTCTCTCTCTCTCTCTCTCTCTCTCTCTCACACACACACACACACACACACACACACACACACACTCCCATCCCCCCCCCCCTCTCTCTCTCTCACTCTCCCTCTCATACTCCCTCTCTCACATCTACTCTCTCTATATATCTCCCTCCCACTCCTCCCATCTCCTACTCTCTCTCCCATCCCCTACTCTATCTCTAACTCTCTCTCTCCTCTCCCATCCCATCCCCCTACTCTCTCTATCTCTCTCTCTCTCCCATCCCCTACTCTCTCTCTTACACACACTCCCATCCCCCCTCTCTCTCTTGCTCTCCCTCTCACACTCCCTCTCACACCGCTACTCTCTCTCTCTCTCTTTCTATCCCACTCCCTCTCCCATTTCCTACTCTCTCTCTCTCCCTCTCTCTCTCCCTCTCCCACTACCTACTCTCTCTCTCTCACTCTCCCTCCCATCCCTTAATCTCTCTCACTCTCTCTCTTCCATCCCCTACTCTCTCTTACACACACTCCCATCCCCCCTCTCTCGCTCTCCCTCTCCCATCACCTCTTCTCTCTCCCATCCCCTACTCTCTCTCTCTCTCTCTCTCTCTCTCTCTCTCTCGCTCTCTCTCTCTCTCTTTATCACACACACACACACACACACACACACAAACACACACACACTCCCATCCCCCCTCTCCCTCTCACTCTCCCTCTCCCACTCCCTCTCCCACTGCTACTCTCTATCTATCTATCTCCCTCTTCCACTCCATCTCCCATCACCTACTCTCTCTCTCCCATCCCTTACTCTCTCTCTCTCACTCTCTCATCTCCCATCCCCTACTCTCTCTCAATCTCTCCTCTCCCATCCCCTACTCTCTCTCTCACTCTCTCTCTCCCATACCCTACTCTCTCTCTCTCTTAAACACACTCCCATCCCCCCTTTCTCTCGTTCTCCCTCTCACACTCCCTCTCCCACCACTACTCTCTTTCTATCCCACTCCCTCTCCCATTGCCTACTCTCTCCCATCCCTTACTCTCTCTCTCTCTCTCTCCCACTCCCTCTCCCACTTCCTACTCTCTCTCTCCCATCCCCTACTCTCTCTTACACACACTCCCATCCTCCCCTCTCTCTCTCTCACTCTCCCTCTCCCACTCCCTCTCCCACTACCTTCTCTCTCTCTCTCTCTCCCATCCCCTAGTCTCTCTCTTACACACACTCCCATCCCCCTCTCTCACTCTCCCTTTCCCTCTCCCTCTCCCACTACTACTCTCTATCTATCTCCCTCTCCCATTGTCTACTCTCTCGCCCATCCCCTACCCTCTCTCTCTCGCTCTCCCTCTCCTACTCCCTCTCTTACTACCTACTCTCTCTCTCACTTGCTCTCCCTCTCCCACTACCTACTCTCTCTCTCACTCTCTCTCCCATCCCCTACTCTCTCTCTCTCTCTCTCTCTCTCTCTCTCTCTCTCTCTCTCTCCCTTTCTACTCTCTCTCTCCCATCCTCTACTCTTACTCTCTCTCTCTCTCTCTCTCTCTCTCTCTCTCCCATCTTGTACTCTCTCTGCCACCCCCTACTCTCTCTCACACTCTCACACTCTCTCTCATCCCCTACTCTCTCTCTTTCACACACACACACACACTCCCATCCCCCCTCTCTCTCTCCTCCCCCATCCCCTACTCTCTCTCTCTCTCTCATTCTCACTCACACACTCTCATCATCCTCTCTCTCTTGCTCTCCCTCTCCCACCACCTACTCTCTCTCTCACTCTCACTCTCCCATCCCCTATTCTCTCTCTTACACACACTCCCATCTCCCTCTCTCTCTCTCCCTCTCCCACTCCCTCTCCCAACACCTCATCTCTCTCTCTCTCACTCTTTCTCCCATCCCTTAATCTCTCTCTCTCTCTCACTCACTCACACACTCTCATCCTCCTCTCTCTCTCTCCCTCCCTCTCCCACTCCCTCTCTCATCACCTACTCTCTCTCACTCTCTCTCTGCCACCCCCTACTCTCTCTCATAGTCTCACACTCTTTCCCATCCCCTATTCTCTATCTTACACACACTCGCATCCCCCTCTCTCTCCCTCTCCCACCACCTACTCTCTCACACACTCTCTCTCTCTCCCATCCCCTACTCTTTCTCTCTCTCTCTCTCTCTCTCTCTATCTCTCTCTCTCCCATCCCCTACTCTTTCTCTCTCTCTCTCTCTCTCTCTCTCTCTCTCTCTCTCTCTCTCTCTCTCTCTCTCCCCCATCCCCTACTCTCTCTTTCATAGACACACTCCCATTCCCTCTCCCACCACCTACTCTCTCTCTCCCATCCCCTACTCTCTCTCTTTCATAGATAGACACTCACATCCCCCTCCTCTCTCCTCTCCCATCCCCTACTCTCTAGATCTCTCACACACACTCCATCCCCCCTCTCTCTCCCCCTCTCATACCGCCTAGTCTCTCTCTCTCACTCTCTCTCTCCCACCCCCTACTCTCACACTCTCTCTCTCACATCCCCTACTCTCTGCCACCCCTAATCTCTCTCACACTCTCACACTCTCTCCCATCCCCTACTCTCTCTTACACACACTCCCATCCCCCCCCCCCCCTCTCTCTCTCTCTCTCTCTCACTCTTCCCCTCCCATCCCCTACTCTCTCTCCCCTCTCCCATCCCCTACTCTCTTTCACACACACACACACACTCCCATCCCCCTCCCTCTCTCTCTCTCTCCCCTCTCCCATCCCCTACTCTCTATTTCATAGATGGACACTCATATCCCTTCTCTCTCTCCTCTCTCATCCCCTATTCTCTAGATCTCTCACACACACTCCATCCCCCCTATCTCTCCCTCTCTACTCTCTCTCTCCCACCCCCTACTCTCACACTCTTTATCTCCCATCCCTTACTCTTTGCCACCCCTACTCTCTCTCACACTCTCACACTCTCTCCCATCCCCTACTCTCTCTTACACACACTTCCATCCTCCCTCTCTTTCTCTCTCTCTCTCTCCCTCTCCTACTCTCTCTCCCACCACCTACTCTCTCTCTCCCATCCCCTACTCTCTCTCTCTCTCTCTCTCTCTCTCTCTCTCTCTCTCTCTCACACACACACACACACACACACACACACACACACACACACACACACTTTGCCTGTCCCTTCCAAATTTAGGTCTTAATAATGTGTGTCCACTAAAGCGCACACATGCTATTAAGACCAAAATTTAAAAAGCCTTTGCATAGTACGTGCATGCTATAGTGTGCACGCACTAGAGTGTACATGCACTATTTAAAGCTTTAAATTCTACCAAGCCTAAGGCTTAGTTTTTCCTTGGGGATGCAACCCAAAGGTTTGGAGTCTCTAACTAGTCTATGATGTGTTTTGCTACAAACATACAAAAAAAATGATTGATTTTTCTTGTGTGCTCTCCTTCAAGTTTCCTCGTGGTTGAGCATTGATAAAATTAGGTTACATGACATTGCAAGTCTCTGTGTTAGCTATATAGCCATATAATTTATTTTTTATTTGAACTATTTCAAGCCTTTCAACTATAATTTCTTTTGAATTTATGTCCATTTTTTGTCAATAACCAACATGTACTAATTGGGCTGTAGATTTTAGCTCGTTCATCGAATTTTATAACCTAGTTTTTTAAAAACTAGACTCCATTCTATACACTTTGAAAAAAAAGAAGTTTTGATTTTAGATTAGTTTTCAATCATTTCTAGGGGGAGCACACAGATATTTCACATTTTTGGGATGTGTCCAATTAAAAATCTCATAAAAAAAAAATACACATTATAAAATTACCTAAAAAATCTGGGATAAACTACACATTGTTAGGTAACTTTTGACCAGATCGATTAAAAAATTTCAATAAAAAAAGTAAAAAATTTTAGGGGGGCCACACTTTGTACTGTGGTATGTTTTTTTCTAAATAAACAATGCCACTTTCTGTGGGCCCCTTTTTTGAGGACCTAAAACTAAACCATTTTGAAAAAAAATAGTAGTTTAGAAACTAGATTCAAAGGACTACTACTTTTGTTTTTGTCATATATTAAAATTTTGAGCATAACTATCTTCAAATTCTTGTTGAAGTTCAGAAATTGTTGATTTCAAAAAAAAGGTCTCCACTTATACCCCCCTTTTGGCACCACAATGTGGTGCACTTACCCAAATATAATACATAATCTAAGAATCAAATGAAAGGAAAATATATGGAGGGGAGAAATATTCTGGAAATAGAAATCCATAATCTAATGGCTAAAATAGGGAGATTAAAATTGGACTTCTTTCATCAAATCTCTAGCAAGAATAGAAAGAAAAATACTATACTTAGCCTCAAGGGTGATGCCAATTATGGTTTCATGGACTCAAATTATTTAAATGTAAGATCTTTAAATATTAGAATTTCATCATGGGATTTTTTTGGAAGATTCAATTTTGTTAGACCAACTTTCTAGTGTTGTCTTAAATCTTCTAATAATGTTAAATAAACGTTTGGCATCTATGGCAAATGATGAGGTCAAGAATTGTTTTCTTAATAGGGAAATATAAGACCCTTGTTCTAGATTAATTCCTACCTACTTTTTTTTCCCTTTACTTCTATGATATAGTTGGATTCAATATCACCTGGGTGACAAGGGACCTCTATCAGGGTAGGAGGTTGCTTAAAGAGTAGAAGAACACCTTCATCACCTTGATATTTAAGCTAGATAGGAATCCTAGAGACTTAGTGACTTTAAACTAATAATCCTTTGAATATTGTTTATAAATTCATTTCAAAACCTTAGTTAATAGATTTAAGTCCCTTTTGGATAGTTTCATAAATCAAAACCAAAATGGATTCGAACATGGAAAACGTACACTTGATGTAGTTATCAAAACCCATGAAGTCCTCCATTTCACGGATACATATTGCCAAATGATAATATAATTAATTTAAGATAGATATCTTCAAGGCCTATGAAAAATTCAAATGGGATTTTTTGTTTGAAGTCCTAGTTAAATTTAGATTTGATAGAAAAATGATCAAGTTGAAATTGGAATGACTAACTACAATGGTATAATTTTTTTTAGTGAATGGAGTTCTGAGAGAATTATTTGGAGCTAGATGAGCATTAGATAGGGGGAGCCCCTATCCTCTTAACTTTTATCATTCTTGCAAAAGTTTTGATGATATATTTTTTTTTAAATGGTGGAAAATGACAAACATCAAGGGGTTTCGCTTGCTTCCACTTGCCTCTAATCATTCTAAAATAAATTATGGATAATACATTTTTTGTACTACTTCTATTATTAAATGTTGAAATGGAATTTTCTTCTAAAGAAATATGCTAAAGTCTTGGGCCAACATATCAATTGTGATAAAAGTCTAAGCTACATAGTAAAATCAAAACTATCGTAGGCAATTAGTGTCCCACTCTTCTAGGTATTTATTCAAGGTTTCCTTTTACTACAAAGGACATGTCTAATATCATGTGTGGGTCAATCCTAGAGAGAATGCTAATTGTAAACTAGTGTACATACTGTTCAAGAAACATTATGTTGATGCTAGCCAAATATTCAAAGATCGAGGTTGGGGAACTAAAAGATAAAATACTTGATATATGGGAAGGAGGATGAGGAGTACCTCTAGGTCCAGTCTTCTTCATGTCATGATTAGTTCTACAATGTCTTTATCTTTGATGCAATACAAGGTACTTGATAATGATAGAGGAGATGTAGACAATCACAAAGAGCTATTCAAGTTCCTCACAAATGACTAGAGCCATGAGATTAAATCTCATCATCATGTTAAATTTTGATTTGGTTGTGATTCTCAACCCTTTTTCCCCCATGTGCTTATCGAAAAAAAAAAAAAAAAAAACATATTTTCTTTTGGATGACTTTGGTTCCACATGGAACTTTTTTGGTTAGATTTTTAGACTATTTCACTTCTTCTAGTTTTAGGTTTAAAGTGAAGTCTCAATATTCACAATATTTTGAATGTGGATATGTTGGTTGACCATGTTGATAATGGTGGCTTTCATTCAATTGTTTCTTTAGGTTGCTATTTACTATGTTCTACTATTAGTGTGTTGTTTCTCTTTACACTATTGGGTTGTAGGTTCATAAGGGTCAACACCCTTGTTTTTTTTGTTTTTTATCGATAATTTTTTGTGGGCAATAGGTTGAAGCCAATAGCCTTCTATAACCCTTGGTTGTAAGCACTATAGGCAAGAAGCTTGACTATTTCACTAAGGGTCAAACTCATCAACTCTCAATTAAGAAACAAAGTAGAGAGTGATCATGTGGAGACTTGAACCTTGGTTGTAGGCATTATAGGCAAGAAGTTTGACCATTTTACCAAAGGTGCAATCCTTAAAAAAATAAAAATATAACATGATTATACAAAAAAAATGTATCAGTAAACAACCCAAGCCTTGATATTATTAAAATTAAATGAATATATAATTTATGTTTTTTTATCGATAAATGGCCAAGGCCATGATAATTTTATTATTAATTGAAATTAAAATTTACAAAAGCTTGCTCCATTCAAACGGGCACTGGTAGGAAAGAATGGAGAAGAAAACCTCTAGTCTTGCCCGGGACAGATGTCCTATATTATTACAAAATAAAAGGGGCATACCCCAGTGAACTAAATCTATGTATATATTATGTATACAAAAATACAATTGATAAGGGGTTATACCCCTGATGATAACATCTTCATTTGAAAATCCAACACTACTTTCAAAAGGTTTTAGTCAATAGATTCATCGATGAAGAGAATCTGATGTTTGAGTGTAGTTGCCAACTAGCTAAACATGTTAAGAAGTTAGAATTAAGGACACAAGTCTATGATATACCATCTAAGGGGTAGAAAAGGAAGCAACCTCCCATGAAATGAGACAAATACAAAGCAATACGCTATAATATACAAGAGGAAACTACGAGAGACTATATGAGAACCAAAATGTGATAAGATGCTCCCTACTTTACCATAGTGAAACATAAGAAGAGATATTCCTGCATACTAAAATTAAACTTAATATTAGTTTCAATCTAAAGAAAGCATAAAAGATATGAAAAATTATTCGAAATAGAGCAAGTTGAAATCCTATGTAATAAGGAAAGAAATTTAATAATCACCAAAGAGGATAATGACATAGACAACAAAAGACACAGTATAATTAAAAGAAATAAAACTGATAGTAAATGAAAGAGATAATCATGGGAAGGGTTAAAGACAGATAGCTGAGAAGCACAAAAATAGAGGAATGACCATGAATCCAATCCAAACCCCTGCTTTCAAGAAAAACATAGCCACACTGAGTGAAGTCATACCAGGATTGAATGTAAAAAATGCTAAAAAGGCAAACAAACAAATACAACATTCTAAGATTCTAAAATGATAGTACTCCTATCCCGGTATCTGGCGGTATTCAAGATTTTGAGAGAAAACGAGTGGACCAAATCGAGCATCCATTGGATATCACGATATAAATAGAGAACTCTTATCAACAAGAGGAATTCCATTGGACAGCCTACTCACTTAAGAAATCATTAATCCAATAAAGAGGTCCATACCATCCATATATGCCAAGGAAATACCTACTGAATCACAATCAACAACCAGAGGATACTCTAGTAGCTATAACCATAACAGAACTGAAGAGAATGAATTAATACTTAAGAGCTAAAAGCTACATAAAATATCAGTAAGAAATGAAGCCCTTCATCCCTAGATCAGAGTCCATGTTCTAAAGCATAAAAGATTGACCTAATCAATATATATACAGAAGCTAGTTAAATTAAGAGATCTATGACTTGTAAGCTAAGGAATATAAACAAAGATGGAGTTCACGTAAAAAAGACATATGTCAAAGTCATAACAGAACATATTCAAAGGAACAAATGGAAAAGCAACCCATATTCAGAATGAGACCTATTTTAAGAGATGTAATCTAACCTGATCACTGCCCAAGGGGAGTTCTCTCCAAAGCCACCCATATTTAGAGCATAAATAAACTGAATCCTCAAAACAAAGAAAAATCTCCAAAGCCAAGGGTTGAAATTATCCTTAATAGTAGCCATATATTATATATATAATCTGAGAAGTTCTCATAAACAAAGAGATAAGTCTTGGAGAGAGAAAACTATGCTATAAAGACTATACATATGTAACGTACTATGATACTAAACCAAAAAGTTGTAAGTGTACTAACAAAATTGCTTACTCTGTGTAACAAAAAAACCCTATTATGATAATTCTAGTCCTAAGGGATAATCACATTCCAACCGAACCTATGCCTTCCTTCCACAGGACCATGATCACATCCGTGATGTCACTAAACTATTCCACTTGGTGGTTTGGTGAAAACTGAAACACAAATTTCCTTCTGCTCATTCTTTCTACATTTGGAGTGTTAAAGTCCAAATCATCCAAATTCTTGAATGTCACCCCTAGCTGAATGTAAGCATTAAAGAGATGGAGATAATTAATTAGCCATACCACATTATCTTCACGAATGATGCCCCTCCAATGAAGAATAAAATTCAGGCTGGCCTCCATCTTTTTCCATTCACGATAAATTGTCATGTTCTCTTGAATGACCAAAGGCTGGCGATGGGGGGCTATGTCTAAATCTAGATGACCAAGTGGAAGATTCATATATTTTTTAGGGAAGGTAATTCTGAATTTGTTTTCTATACTATATACCGCTTATTCGAGCCCCTTTCTCCAAGAAGAGACAAACAAGTCACTACAAAGCCTTACTATGTTATCTGCTTGAAGTTTGGCTCTTACCAGATAGCCAATGAATGACCCAATGATATCACTATTTTTTCTCCAAGTGAATTGATAGTCAAAAACCCCTTCACCTAGGGCTTTGTTGATTGCAAACTGCATCATGTCATCCATTGGGTGTAAAATTCGGTTCCATCTTTCCAGTTTCACTACTCCACAAAAGGCCATAGTGTGATTCTCTATAGCATGAAAGAGTGCTATATTGGACTCCATGTTCAACGATGACAAAGAAGAGTAAAATTTGACTGATAACACCCAGGAATTGTGCAGGGAAACTTCTGGAAGACAACAGATAAACTACAAGGGCAAATGCGCAAGTGTAGACAAACAATGATAAATAAATGTTGAACCAGGGCTCATGATAAACCATGATGGGGAGAATAATTACACGATTCTCTTGGCAATCACACATATGACGCTGACGCCAAAGTGATAAGAGAGGTACTGCAATCATCCACCTTGATAAATAATTATTAATGATAAGGCGAAGGGGACCAAATTTATAAATAAAGTAGATGAAGATATGGATAAAATAAATTAGATAAAAATTATATATAATCTACCGAAAAATTTAAAATGAGGTAGATATAAATTATAGATAAATTAGATAAAATTAATATTAATCTAGCTAAAAGTTATAAATACAATATATAAGGGTATATACAAAGGATATTAGGAAATTAAGGAGCAAGAGAGTAACCATCATTTATAAGCATGGAGTTAACTCCATCTACTCCTAGGTTAGCTAGATAATCTGCAAGTTGATTACCTTCCCTATAGATATGGCCGATCCTATAATCATCAAGCTTGTCTATTAGGGATAGAGCCACTTCTAGTTGAGAGTTGAGCACCCAATTGCGAGCAAACCGTTTCCTTATATCATTCATAATAATTTGAGAATTGCCTTTAATAAATTTTTTAGATAAGTTAAGCTTATGGCATAACTTGATTCCTTGATGGAGGGCCTCGAGTTCAGCTAAATTATTAGACATGAGCTAAATTGACAAAGCTCTTTTGGAAATCCAAAGACCATCCTCATTATGAATGATGCATCCAATACTGGCTGTACCTGGGTTACCCTAAGCTGCCCCATCAAAATTCAATTTAACCCATCCAAGGGGAGATGGCTCCCATTTACAATTTTTCCTACCCTCTTTATTAACCTTAGAATAGTAAAGAGGGGATTAATCAAATTAGGCCAGGTTTTCTTCATGAGGCCATCCCAGTTGGAAAATGAACCTTCTTCTAGGCTCACCTTCCTTAAGTATGAATTAATAGTTTCTACTATGCAGGCTTCTATTTTGGATATAAGATTCTCAGGTTTGAGATCCAGATTTTGAAAGATGCGTCAATTTCTTTCCTTCTAGATTTCCAAAGTCAAGATAGAAGGAGAGATGTTCCAAAGTTTACTATAGATACCAATGCCATTATTAGATGGCCAGCCCTAGAGAAAATCAGTAAATGATTTAGGAAAGGGGGAAGACCACCCCAGCATCTGCCTGAGCCATTCCCAACATCTTTGGGAATAGGAGCAAAGATATAGGAGATGATCCACATTCTCTATACTTTGGTGATAGAGAGCACATCTAGAAGGGAATTGAATACCCACAATGTTTAATCTGTCCATAGTAAGGATCCTATTTTGAATAGCAATCCATAGAAAGAATCCAACTTTCAAAATGCAGGAGGGATCCCAGCAAATCTTAAGTGGGATGTCCACATATACTGGTCTATTGGCTTCTAGAATGGCCCTATATCCATCTTTGACATTGTATTTTTCATTATTAGAAGCTACCCAAATAAGTGTGTCTCTTTTGTTAGACTGCATAGGTTTCCTACCTTCCAAAATTTTCTCAAATTGGTTAATTGATTCTTCATCAAGATCTAAACCTCTAAGAGATTTCCAATTCCAAGTTGGAGAACCTTCAGACTCTGACAAACTACAATAGTTCCTAACTTTGTTGGCCCAGAGCTCAGTTAACCTATTTTTAAGAGTCAGAGAAACCTTGTAGGAGGTGAGTGGAGGTTTACCTTCCCATGAATCTTCCTAGAATAGTGCCTCTTCCCCAGATCCAACATCCCAAGTTAGGAATTTATTGATCAAATGGCAAAATTTCATCATAAAATTCCAACATTCTAGCCCTTTAGGAGGAGAGCTAATTCTAAAAATTGATAGCGAGTCCTTTGCAATAAGGTATTTATTATAAAGGATCTTAGCCCATTTATAGTTATATTCGTGGTATAGCCGTCAAATGAGTTTTTCCCCTAAGGATTCATTTTTCCAATGTAGGTTTTTAATCCCTAGACCCCCAAGAGCCTTGGGTTTACAAATATTTTCCCACTTGATAAGAGATAATTTATCATCATTGTCTCGATTGTTCCAGAGAAAGTTCCTCATTTTAGAATCAAATTTTTAAAGATTTTGTTTAGAAAGAGGGAGGCATGAAAGAGGGTAGGTCGGGATGGCTAAAAGCACTACATAGATCTTAGTGCATTTTCCAGCCTTGGTGAGCCATCTATCCTTCTAGAAGCATAATTTTGAATCCAATTTTTCAAGGGTATTATCCCATACCTTTCCTAATTTTGAACCTTTCTCTAAAGCTATACCTAGATATTTACAAGGGAAGGTTCCTTTCTTGAAGCCCATAATTCGACAAATTTGTGATTCCATATCCGATGAGGTATTTAAGAAGAAAATTTCAGATTTGAGAGCATTGGCCTTCTGTCCTAAGGCTTCCATATATAAATCTATGATACCTTTAAGGGAGCAAGCTTTAGAGATCTTACTCTTCCCTAGGAGAATGGTGTCATCAGTGAATTGTTGATGTGTAATATTAGGCAAGTTTTTTGTGACAGTAATATTGGATATTCTCTACTTATTATATGCATCCATCATAGCTCCCGCAAATGCTTCTACCATGATGATGAAAAGAGAGGGAGAAAGAGGATCCCCTTTCCAGATACCTCTCGAAATATCAAAATATCCTTCAGGCATGCCATTGACAAGGACTGAAATTTTAGGTGTCGAAATGAATTTGAAAATTAAATTAATCCATTGATGAGAGAATCCAAATGCTTCTAACATCTTGCACAGGAATCTCCAATCCACCATATCATAGGCTTTTGGATATCCAATTTCATGAGCATACAAGCTTCCTTATTAAGGCCCATAGAGTGAATAGTCTCTTAAATGGTGATGATGCCATCAAGGATGGATCTACTTGGCATGAAACCAGTTTGTTCCTCAGAGATAATCTTGGGGAGAATCTCTTTCAGCCTGTTAGCTAGAACTTTGGAGAAAATTTTATAAACTATATTACATAAGGCTATTGGTCTGTAATCACTTGGAGATTCAGGATCAAATTTCTTTGGAATCAAATTGATGAAGGAATGATTGATTTCTGCAAGGATGGAGCCACCATTTCTAGAAGCTTTGATGGCTTTCCAAAGATCCAAACCTATAATATCTCAGTACTTTTGGAAGCAGAAGGCCTGGAATCCATATGGGCCCAAAGATTTATCCAGATTCATGTCAAAAACCACTCTCTTGACTTCTTCTAGAGTGATAGGTCTATTAAGGTTTTTGTTATCATCTTGGGTAACAATTTTAAGGATATATTTTAATAAACTAGATTGCGTAGTATAATTTAAACTTTGCTGGTTATTCAGTAAATCCTAAAAATAATAAACAAAGGTGTCTACTATTTCTCCAAGATTTTTAGTTAAGTTTCCTAACCGGTCTTTAATGCATGTGATTCTGCTCTTAGCTTTCTTATATAAGGTAGAATTGTGAAAAAAAATTGTGTTACGATCACCCTTAGCCAACCATCTTTCTCTTGATTTCTATCTCCAAAAGGTTTCTTCTTTGGATAGGATAGACTCTTGCTTTGCTAGCAATTCCTTTTCGAGATAATAGCTTTTTTTATCCATGCCCTTGTTAATAACCTTTGAATTTAAATCTTTAAGTTGATTTTCTATGTCCAAATTATCTTTGAATATGTTATTAAATTGTTCTCTATTCCATTTAAGGATGCACTCCTTTAGCATCTTTAATTTATGAATAAAGACAAACATTTTAGATTCTATGCAGCTATCTTGAGCCCACCATAATTTAACGTTGTTGAGGAAGTTTGGGTCTAGAAACCGCATCTTCTCACATTTGAAAGGGTTTCTAGTTGGCTTAAGGGGCTCAACAAATTCAAATCTGACCAGGAAGTGATCAGATCCTGCAATGGGAAGAATTGAAGATTGAAAGTTTAAGTTGTTGGTGTCCAGTTCACCTTTCATTAGAAATCTATCAAGTTTTTTTGCGATATAGGAAAAGTCCTTTCTCCTATTGTTCCATGTATAGGTACCATTATTGGTAGGGATATCAATTAAATTGTACAGCGTGCACCATTCTTTAAAGTCTCTAGATGCTTGTCATGTCACTTGAGAACCTCCTATCTTATCATTAATATCTAAGCTCATGTTAAAGTCACCCCTTAATATATAGAGTTCATTTTCTAGATTTTCTAAGAGTTGACCAATTTCATTCCAAACTAGTAGTTTATTTGTGTTGTTAACATGACCATACACATTAATAACTATAAAATTTAGATCTAATTTTAAACTTTGTAACTTGCCACTAATCTAGTTTTTATTATAGTTAAGAATATTACTATTGACCTTCCTAGGGTCCCAGAGGATGCCCAAACACCCAGAGGCCCCTAGCGATTCTTGAAACATAGAACACCATACTCCAAGCATTTTGCTAAATTTATCTATTTCTACTTAATTTAATTTAGATTCATGAATAAGAATAACATCAGAATTAAAATATTTGAGGTTATGTTTTAGTAACCTCTTTTTGCTAGGGGCATTAAGGCCCCTAGCATTCCATGTGGTGAGCTTCATACCTGAGCGGGAAGGCACTTCCCCTTCCCATTGTGAAACAGTTGATCTATCTTCTACTCATCCTTGTTGAGACTCTCTGATTCTCTAAGTTCCTTTAGAGACTTTCTCCCTCTTTTTCCTTTTGTCTTACTACAACAAGGAGACTTAGGCCCTATTTGTGTCATGTGGAGCCCAAGCTGTCCAATATTGACCTCTACTATTTGAACTATGTCAATCTTTCTTGCTAACAATTGTTCTTGATACTCTAAATTACTTTCTTCAATAATCTGATTAGCTATATCCGATTGTTTGGTAAATGCTAAAGTCAGTTCTTCCATTTGAATGTTCAATATATCTCTTCTAAGATTTTCACCAGAATAGTTCTCACCACCAAATTTAAGGACCCTCTGAATGAGTTCCTCCTTCTATGATATCAATGATTTATCAAGATTGTCTAGACAAAAAACTTGGACCAACTCCTCAGTAAGCTAGTCGATCATTACAACATCATCCTTTGCCATATCTACTTTATCATATGAAGGATTTGAGAGACATTCCTCATTCAAAAATTCTTGGAACTCCAATATTGGTAGATCGTCTGCTTGAGCCTCTCCCTTGTGTGTCTATTGATCCATGCTGTTAGGAGTGAAAGGTGAGCTATTGTTGGCAACGAGAGTCTGCCAAAATTTACTAAGCATTTCTTGTGGATTCACCATGTTGTTTGAAGCCAGGGGTGGAATTGAAAGTGAGGATTTTTTGTCCTTTCGTGATTCTTTTTCATTGCTTATTTTGCATGAGGTGAACAACATGAGATTTTCCCTCTCCTCTAAATGATTTGCTCGATTATCCTCAGGGTGGCCTGCTTGATGCATAGTAGAGGCTTCTTCCATGTGAGAATCTACATTAATTGTATTTCCATTGTTCTCTAATCTTTTTGATTTGGTTCTAGCCCTCTCTTTATCCCATATACTTGACTAGTCCTTCTCTGGAATGAAGGGAGAAGAAGAGTACTCAGTCGGGGTCTGCCAAAATTTAAATATTCCTTTGAGTCCTTTGATGTTGGGAGTCACTAGCTCTAGTTCAACCTCTCTCTATGAGTGCAACAACTCCTAGTCCTATTTTTCCGCTGTATTGGAAGTGTTATTCCTTCCCATCTCTAGTGCAGTAGATAGAAGAGTGTTTTCTTCTTCTAATATGTCTAGATTCTCCTACTTATTTTTGTCTCTGATAGATCTAGTTCCAAAAGCCTCTTTGCTTCTATATATCTCTCCTATTTTACATGATAATACTTTGGTAAGACCCGCTTCTTCTTTGTTTCATGTCTTAGGTATAGTTGTTACTAGGTCTTCCTTATCACTCCTTGTTATATCTTTTTGTACACCCTGCTCAAGGTGTCTCACGATTATATTTGGTTTAGTGTTAAGATGATCTAGACCACCCCGTTCTTCCTTATTGGTACTGATATTCTCATTTTCCAAATCTGTTAAAGCTGTATCTAAGCACTGCACTTTCTCTTTATCATTATTAATATCTTTGATGTGTATAAAAGCAAACTCTTCTCGAATCTCAATAGTGTTCTCCTTGTTATTCTGTTGTTGTAGTTTAGTAGATTCATATCCACTAATTTTAGTATCATTTCTAATTACATTTGTTTCTTTTTTCTTATTTTTTAAAATTTCTTTGAGGATCTACCAACCTTCCCCCCTTTAGTTTTTTCCATGGAATCTAATTTTGGAATTGTTGAGGAATCTTTCACCTTGCCTGTTATGATACTGTTTATAGAGATCCTCAGCCCTTTCTATGTATTCTATTCACTCTGATTCTCTAAATGGGAAATCTTCTTACCTTGCTTCTGGTTCCTGCTGTTTGTCACAGAGCTCAACCTAGGGAATTTTCTTTTGAAATTCGAGGTAAGGGGAAGGATCTTGGGTCTGATTTTGTGTAACTCATCAGATCTCAAGATGTCATGATTTTCCCTTTATAATTTGAAATTTAATATCATAAGAAGCTTTACCAGTTTCAACTTTCTTATGGATTTTTAATGGGTGTTTGATGTTGACATTAATGAGGATTTTAATATTATTACAGTAGAAAAGAGATGCATCGATAGCTATAACTTCACCAATTGCATAACCTAATGAATAAATAATGTCTACATCGCACAGCTCCGGGGGGAGAGAAATCAAGGTAAACCATGAGGGGATCATGCAATCAACCATTTCTAAGTGGAAATTATAAAACCATTCTACAAATTTGACACAGTGACCTTTAAAAAAAATTCAGAAACAGAAATGAGCTCTTTTTTAACAAATTCTTCCTCACATTTTAAAAACAATATGTTATCTGAATGATGAAAGATACTTACCTTTTCTTGACAGTTGTCCTTTAGCCACTCCGTTAAGAGAGGGATATCTTTTAAAGGACCATTCTAGATAGCAAAAACCCCTTTCTTAAGGAAATCATACTAGGTATCATCTACGGCTTCAATGGAAATCCTAATAGGCTTATCTTGGGGTTTCTTTTGGGGTGACCTTGAAGTTGTCTTAGGGTTAGATGACTGGGTGGTCTTGGTTTCTCTGCGATGAGGGGGAATGTAGGAAGAAGGGGAATTAGCCTTATAAGGAACCTCATCAAATGGGATCGTGGCCAACTGAGAGTTACTCTTCAGATGGGATAAAGGCTTAATAAGCTTAGACTACGCATATCTAGTCAGATTAAAAACTCGAATTTGGTTATCTAACTGTTCAACGATAAAGAAAGGGAGATGGGCAATAGTTTCAGATTCGCTTGAGAAATCAGAGGAGGCTTCTGAATTGTCCTTCTTACCTTGATGCTCTTCTACCCAAAATTGGTATAGATTTCCTCCTACAGGTTCATCCAAAGCCGCAAAACTATTGGTCGTCAAAACCTCAAATCTAGCATCCACTTTTCCAAAAAATTTGCTATGAAGTTCGCTACGGTTTGCTATAGAGCATCCTCTCCTATCGAAGTCTCTGAGATGCTTCTTTCGATTTCGATGCCTCCCTTTTTGGCTTGAAATTCCCGCAGGTTTCATATTCGAATTTGACATTTTTGCATGCAGAGCCTAGAAAAATATTAATATACAATTTATGTTATATACTAATTAATCTAAATAAAGGATGTCTCCACTTGCCATCCTTCCCATAAAAATTCTTGTCATTTTCTTTTATCCAATAAAATCGAAAAGACACCCAATATAATAAATAAAACACCACAAACAAGTGTCAAAGTTAGATCTAAAAATAATATGCAAAATGAACAATTTAAAAATTATACCTAAATAAATAAAAATTAATAATAAATAATAAATATTTAAATATTATGAATTAAATTTACCTAAAGTATCCCTTATTGGTCATTCCATTTAAAACACAAACCATAAAAAAGACAAACTAAAAAAGAAAAAATGAAGAAGAAGAGAAATGAATATATAATCAGGAGGATATACAAAGTAAAATAAATATAAGATATTCTCACCTTCCATTATCTCTCCTATATGATATGAGAATCAAAATATTCTTTGTCCTTTAGTTCACCCAATAAAACCAAAAAGACACCAACCACTAGTGCCAAATTTAGACCTTACTGTAAAATAAGATCATTTCATTAATAATGACGCAGTAATGTCTGTGAGCTGGATTTCTGATACTCTGTATTCAACATTAAAAAAAAGTCACATTTTCTTTTGCACGCAACGCTGCTATATTTCACCTATCTTTAACAAAGAACATTCTTAGTATATGTATCAAATCTTTATTTGGTGTATGAAGTTAAGGACGTAATGAATTTGATTCTAACTAAATTAACAAATTTCTAATTAGAGATGGAAACGTGAAATGTGGTATTGCTTAATAATCCAATTGATTTGAATGCCCTGATAATGTAAAACTGCTTATGAAAGAAACAGATGTCTCACTGTTGGTCAACAAAGACACAGCAATGTTACGTCATTGGTAATCTGGTTGAAAATAAGATTCATGTAATTTCTACACTATTAGTTAAATAATTGCCTTTTTGAATTAAATTGGGAACTATTTTTCATTATTAATGTTCTGGATCTGTTGTGTCTTTCTATCTATCATTTTATTGTAATGATAGATCATATAGTATGATTCAAAATATTGTTGATTAATCATAACCAAATTAATTCAGAAAGGCAATTTTTCATTTTGATGAATTTCAAAATAAGGAATACATAAACATAATCATCTAAACCTAATTTCAAAATGATAGACATTCTTTGTTTTTTTTCATTCATATAAAGAGCATTCTATCAAAACTATAAAATTATTTAGCTATTCAAAATGCCAAACATAAGTCCATGTTTTGATAGGGACTATTTATTTTATCAAAGTTATTCATCGTAGAATTCAAGCCTTAGTTTTTATGATCTTAAAATTTTATATCCAACAAATCTTAATTTGTGATAGACTCAAGAGGGGTAAACGCTTTGACCTGGAGCTATGAACCAGAGAGACCACAAACGGGAGACCTCATCCCCATGAGATTTGAACCTTGATGGCAAGGATAACAATACAACAACTTAACCATCACAACATGCCACTATTAGCAATATTTCAAAAGTTTTTTTATTCATATACAAATTTAATATTTCATACAAATTGTATGATTGGCTGAACTCATTTTGTGTTAGGGCCATTTTTTGAGATGTTATCCATAATGCAATATTTTCAGGTAGATTAAAGATAAAATAGAGTTATTGACTACAAATGTTTGAAATTCTTTTTAGTACTTGCCATGAGGAATACTATTTCATGACTAGTGATTAGAATTGCTTACTTCAACCAATCATAATCGACTATTTTTATATTTTATTGTATAATAAATATTTTCTAAAGTATATTTATATTTGTTAATTTATAGATTGAGAAAATTAATTTAATATTATATTGTTGGGGTATTATACACCAATTTTGAGGTAGCACTGTGTTTGTCCAACATTTTAAGCCAATTTTAAAGAATGTCAATTGTCATAATGAAATTGAAGTCATTTATAAATCAATTGTACTATTTCAAATTCTAACTATTACACATTCAATATATTTATTATATTATATATAATATTATTCATCATCATAGGCTCCTCTTGCTGGTTGGGAAAAGGGGTGGGATTTTTAGCAGTCTGCCTCATCGCCAACAGATATTGATATAAATAGGTGGTGAAGTACCGATGTAAAAATAATTATTAACTTTAGTAAAATTTAAATTATATTTTGATATTATATTTGAAATATAATAAGTATCTATTTAAACATATTGTTTAAATACTTTTCAAATACATAAATTTCAGAATTTTATTATTTTGGCAAAAAGAGGGGTGAAAATTTATTAAGATTTTTATAATAAAATTTTAATAAATTTTAAATTGAAAGCATCTTAGTTTTGAAAGAGTCCAAACAATTCTATGTAAAAGAGAAAAATATGACTAAAATTCAAAATAACTATGGAAAAGGTAGAATATAATTTTTGTAAGACACAAACACTACAAGACATATCATTGATGTGTAAATATTCACATCACAATTTGACTAGCTGTGGAAATCATCTCCTATTTATCAATTGATGAGCTTAAGGGGCTTTCTAATGAATGGTTCATAAGGCACAACACTTGGTGAAGGTTTTGCAAATGGGGTTGCAAGCTTTGGGTTTAACTGTGGAGGAAACTCCATAGTTAAGCACGCTCAGGCTGGAGTAGTACTAAGATGGGTGACCTCCCGGGAAGTCTCGGTGCTTCACCCCTGTGAGCATCACCTAGATCCAATGAGTGCTAAGTGTTCCATTTATTCTCATGAGAGATGGATTTATGTTGAATCACTACTCATGAAACATGGGTCATCGAGTTTGACTCAAAATCACACAGTTAAATCCTGATATTCACATCACAATTTGACTAGCTGTGGAAACCATCTCCTACTTATCAATTGATCAGCTTAAGGGGCTTTCTAATGAATGGTTCATAAGGCACAACACTTGGTGAAGGTTTTGCAAATGGGGTTGCAAGCTTTGGGTTTAACTGTGGAGGAAACTCCATAGTTAAGCACGCTCAGGTTGGAGTAGTACTGGCATGGGTGACCTCCCGAGAAGTCTCGGTGCTTCACCCCTGTGAGCATCACCTAGATCCAATGAGTGCTAAGTGTTCCATTTATTCTCATGAGAGATGGATTCATGTTGAATCACTACTCATGAAACATGGATCATCGAGTTTGACTCAAAATCACACAGTTAAATCCTGATATTCACATCACAATTTGACTAGCTGTGGAAATCATCTCCTACTTATGAACTCTGCTCTATTTCGAAGCCCCTCTCCGTAGGCCCGAGCCTAATTGTATTGAACAATTATTCGAAGCCCCTCTCCGTAGGCCCCAGCCTAATTGTATTGAACAATTATTCTTAGTATAAAATAAAGATGAAAGCGAACCAAAGATACCGAATGGGGGGCATCACGCAAACAGAATGGTTGCTGCTTTGAGAGTGATCCAGACTGTCCCACATTGCCTACGTTCCCCTCTTCTCCTCGCTGAAACGTGCCAGCTGACGTGCTCCACGAGGCCGTAAATGGCTACCAGCTTGCACACTGAGAAGTCCGAGGCTTATAACCTCTTTCCCCCATGCTGAATACTCATAACCGCGTCAAAGACCTCGGTACCCAATTCACTCTCATCTCAACAAACCATAATCGCGCATCAAGAATCTCAGGAACATCCTTGTAACAAGTTTTTCTTTCCATTCGACATAGAGATGGGTTCTCTTCATGGGACAGCTGAGACGCGCCCCCTACTAACCCATTTGGATGTGAAGGTGGAGGAGCCCGAGATGGTTGTGCCTGCCGAACCCACCGAGGAGTGTGCCCTCTTTCTCTCAAACATTGATCAAACGGTTGCATATGTTGTAGATACGGTGTATTTTTACCCATCGAATGGAGGATGTGAGGAGGAGGGTGTCGATATTGTGGCTAAGCTGAAAGATGCCCTTGGGAAGGTGTTGGTGCCCTACCATTTCATGGCGGGAAGGTTGAGGCTTAATGCGGACAAGGGGAGGTTGGAGATTGACTGTAACAGAGCAGGGGCCCTGTTTGCAGCCGCTTCATGTGACCTGGCGCTATCTGAGCTGGGGGATGTTACATACCCGAATCCTGCTTTTAGGAGCCTTGTTCTTCAAGCCAGCAATGCCAGAAAATTTGGGGACGCTCCGCTGCTTATGATGCAGGTAATTGTGTTATGTGTGCGCTTAATATGAAGTTGTATTGGGTTTCAATCCATTTAAGTAAGACGTTAGTGACAAGAAAATATATGAAATTGTTTGCTCAATTCCCTGTAATTTAAGTTTTGGAATATGGTGCTGAATGTGGGAAGCTTATATTTCCATAAACCAGATAATGGGCATTGCAATGGTGCGTTTTCTTTGCCTAAACCTTTTTATCTGTAATGTAACTTTATTCTTTCAGGCTATTTGTCATTCTTGCAATTGATCGAAACTTGTACACAGACTGAGATTTTACTCCACAAAATGCTCATAGCTTGTGAGCTGCATCCCGCTTTGCTAATTGCTAATCTTATGGCAGCACTCTCAAATTTTAGGCCGAACACCAGGAGAGACTGATACTATGATTTTTTTTAATTTTTATTTTTTTACATGGGGTGTCCCCGCGACCTAGCCATGACCAGCTGCCTATGCGAGCTAGGGAAAAACTAGTCCCCCATGGGTGAGATCGCCCTATGCAGCTAGGGCGAGACTAGTACCCCATGGTTGAGATCTGCGGCTTGCAAGATGTCTCACCCCTTAAACCCGGCAGAGATTTAAACCCGACACCATGGGAACTACACACAACCTCAAGCAATACTATGTTTTTTACTAGCCTCCTGTACAGATCTAAGATCTAGTCTGGGACCTGGGCTTACGAGTTAATCTATCACTGAGTTACCCATCCAGTGATAAATATCTTAAACCTCTCTAGAAATTTGGCCTGTAAACTTCAGCGATAGTGACATGGAGCATGCATTGTACTTATTTCAGTGATGGTCATCTTTCTTTTCAGTTTTTATCTATCTTACTTATATGGTAGTGTACAAGTTTTAGTTTAGATAATGTACCAGCCTCAAGTACTTTTTCAGGGCTTCTGAAACAAAGCAAAGTCCTCCTGGTTGGGCAGGCGCTTGTGACAATGAGTTGCCATTAGCTATGAGGGATTTAAGGGATTTTTGTTTGCAGTGAAACTGGTTTTGTCTGATTATGTTCATTAGCCATTATGAGGGGTTATGTAGCTTTTGTTTGCATTGCAACGGTTTTGTCTGATTATATTCATTAGCCACTATGAGGGGTTATGTGGCTTTTGTTTGCATTGCAACGGTTTTGTCTGATTTTATTCTTTTGCCATTATGAGAGTTTAAGGGGATTTTGTTTGCGTTGAACTTGAAACGGTTTTGTCTGATTATATTCAGACGCATTAGTTGTCCTGTTTCTATTTTGTTGGAGACAGTTAATCAGGCTGTTTGCCATAGTATAGTTCAAGGGATATTCATGGTAATCCCTAGCCTGAGTTTTAATAATAAAAGATCATTATATACTTAAAAGCTATCAACACAAGCAAAATCTTGCTGTGAAGTCCTAGCACAGTTTCTCCACAACAATCGCTTTTGACCAGTGGTGTCAATTGAGCTGATCACAATTATAATTGACAGCCTCTTATAAATCAGTTAAAAATGTTTTAAGTGGTTCTGTATACTCTTAACGAAATAGGAACTATTATTTTATTGTCATTCTAGGTTAAATATTCCAAACATTTAACTCTGTTTGGTTGTGTATCAGGTAACTAAATTCAAATGTGGTAGCATAGTATTGGGAATGTCTATGAACCATTCGCTGTTTGACGGGTTTGGTGCAATGGAATTCATGATGAACTTCTCCTCTGTAGCACGGGGTCAGGGATTGATCGCTTACCCTGTTCCTGATAGGACATGTCTGAAAGCAAGGGATGTTCCAGAGATCAAATATGAGCATTTGGAGGGTTTGAAATTGAGTGACATCCCAGAAGAGATGAGGAATTCCTTCACAACTGCAGATGTAGCAAACTCGGAGGTTTCCACTGTCTCTCTTCCACCTGGTTACAGCTACAGAGTATTCCCTTTCACCAACGACATGATCGAGAGACTGAAGAAGAAGGTCATGGATGATAGTAATCTAAAGAAGTGTTCTTCATTTGATGTCATTGCAGCTCTGGTTTGGCAGGCTCGAACTAAGGCTATTGATTCGCCTTCTGATCAACCTTCTAAGATGCTTTTTGCTGTTGACATTCGTTCAAAAATGGATCCTCCATTGCCAAAGGGATTTGCAGGTATCTGTGGACCATATACATTACAGATCATAGGTTCTTTAATAATAACATTTTTTAATATGTCTTGCAGTGAATTGAATTTCAGGATAATTTCAATCAAGTAGAAATCAATATATTGTATAATTATTTGTCAAGTTGGAATTATTCAGTCAAGTAAACTGATTAACTGCTAATAGTCACTTACAATTGCAATTTTGGGCAATTGTAATCCACGATCTGTTCTTTTTCCCATTAAGTATCCTGCTTTACCAAGGTGACCAATGGATTCTTCATCCCAAAACTCTCAATCATAACCAAAGACCTTTGGGATGAACTTGGCACTGCGCCCTGTTTTTACCCCCCGAAACAAATATTATGAACCCTTAGTCTCTGCATGGTTTTGTTCTCGAAGAAGGCATGCTTTGGTATAAAAGGAAGTGTCAGTGCAGACTCCACAACATGAAAAGGATTTAAGGTGTAAAGCCATTGTTTTATATTTAGATCAATGTGTAATTTGTAAAATTTTCATACCATGTTACATTGGAAATCTGGTCTATGGGTTAGCCATCCTTCTTGAGTCTTTCCCTTTCCCTCTCCCTTGATTCTTTATGATGTTTTGGGCCATGCTTTATCCTTAAGTCACCTACATGCTGTGGCTCAGGACTTCAACTTTGCAGACAAAGGCGAATTTTAGGCCCTGGTTTACCTATTTCTGTAATCTTAAATTGACACAGAAAATAGCAGGTCTGATATAAGAATATGATTTCCAACTTTGCCATTTATCCTCGATTTTAAGTGTTGGCCAACCAATCAACGATCTGTTAATTGTTAGTGCCATGATTATTCCTTTAAATACAGGAGACTACTATCAAATGCCCAGATGACTTGAATTTAGATCCAAGATTTGTGGTTTTGTTAGTAATCAATGTAAAACTACAAGCTGATTACTGAACCATAAAATTTGTTCCAATAATGGAACCCTTAAATTAAATTCATGTATTGGCCTAAATTATAGTACTCCATAGGCTTTGTTTGAATTATGGAACCCTTCAATTGAATTAATTGCTTACTGATTGAATATTTTGTTCTATATTTCAAGTTAGCGCTGCGACTGTGATTAACATTTTTATATCTGGTTTAATTATTTGTTGGATTTCGCTTCAGGCAATGCTGTTTTCTGTGCATATTGCATTGAACCAGCAGGTGAAGTGAAAGAGAAGCCGCTATCCTTCTGTGTCGAAAATGTCCAGGAAGGCATATCCAGAGTCACAAACGATTATGTTCGGTCATCCATGGATTTCTCTGAGACTTACAAATCTATTCCAGCACTTCCAGGTGGCATATTTCTATCTGCATGGTGGAAAATTCCATTTTTTCTTGTTGATTTTGGGTTTGGAAAGCCTATCTATGCAGGACCCATTGTGAATGCTATGGTGGAGTTTCCTCTGCTACTTTCTAATGGAAAACAAGATGGTGGTCTCAACCTCTACATTGCTCTACCAAATGATCAGCTGGACAAATTTGAGCAAATTGTCTATGATTTTTAGCCTTGAATCCAGTTGGATTAGTACCGGGTGGCTAAAGCATCACACTAAAACTCGATTCTTAGGCAAACTCGATTCTTAGGCTAAAAGTGTTTAATAGTCAAAGTTGACTTACTTTTTGCAAGCTTAATTTTTTCGTTAGTGTCATGTTTAAGGATGGCAGGTTAGTACCAGTTCACCAGGCTGTAGTTCTGAAATAGGAGTGATGTTTTGTTAATAGGATTTCTAAGATATTCTGAAAACCTGAGTTAGTGTTATGCAGGGTTTTCACCATGGTATCTCAACCTATAGTAATGAAAATTGCCCCACTTGTATTTTGGTTTCACTCTGGTAAATAAATGTGTTTACTCGATCCATAAACTCCATGGACGCTGTCATTGCAGCTTTGTTACTTTTCTATGGTTTAAAGAGACGATTCCATAGATGCCTACCATGTTTTCCATAATGTTAAGGCTACTCGATCCAAAAGAATTCCTTAGATGCTATCACTGCAACTTTATTGCTCCATGGCAGTGTGTAGGGACAATACCATAGACTGACTGCCATGTTGTACACGATCTTCAAGCCATTTTTACAGGGATTACGACAAAAAGAGGATCATGTCAGTAAGCATTGATATGTTACTATAGTGTACCTCCGTGTTTGTGAACCCTGGTGGGCATTCTTCATATTACTTTTTTGTATTGTTTGAACAATTATGCCTCCATGAAAATACAGAAGATGGGGTGCAATATCATATTATTATTATTATTAAATAATGGAATGTCGTATCAGCCACATGAGATGTCACATTGTATGATTTACTGGAATCCAAGGCAGGAAAGCATCACTATCAATCTTGATTTATTGATTTGAGAATGGTCTCTGTCCGAAAGCATGTGCCCTGTTTTGTTCTTTCTCATCTTGCTTTACGTGCTAAGATTTAGAAGAATTAGAATATGACATCATAATCGTTCCCTATTTAAATCATTGCTTCATTCTTTTCGAAATATCGAAATGCAGTACATTTTCTTTTTATATTTTATATTGATTAGAAAAGTCTACAAAGAAAGCTATACGTCAGATAGTCCAAATAATACACCAAATTATTAGCGCGACTTTGTTGGGTTTCCAAAGTCGTTTAAATATTCAAATATAATAATTGTGACGGAAATATGGACTCAACTAGGAGTTTGAATCGTAAATAATATTTTAGTTTGATACGAACACGGTAGTTTTCCACAGTACATTATATTGCACGAAATGGCCAAGCAGCCGACGGAACGATTATTTATTATAATTTATTAATAATATTTAATAATATTGTATGCTGCAATTTCTGGAGATTGGTTTTTGGCAATTTATTATATTGCATGCATTGTGTTTTCTTTTTGCATCAACTTTTAAGTTTGATTTTTAGGATTTTCTTTTTTCATCAACATTTGTAATCATATATGCACTGAATGATCTATCATTAGGATGAGAGCTGAGGGAGGGATGACTTAAGTTTGATTGTTAGGATGAGAGGCAAAGGACAATTTGAAAAGATTTAAAATTTATTTGTCAAAATATTAAATTTGCAAAACTTGTTTAGATGGTTTATATTATTTTGTTGTGTATAAGTTTTTATCAATGCGAGTTTTTTTGTTTTGTTTTTTGTTTATGAATATGAGTTTTTATGAATATGTGTGATGTGTAAGATTAAGTTTACATATATATTTTACACCATATTGGATAAATCATAGGTCTAGTCTAAAACTATAAAATAATTCTATTTCTAATGTTTACTTTAGGTAAATTACTTAAGTTTTCAAATAGTAAATAAATATATTTATTTAACTTCTATTTCCACCACTTTTAATTAGGGTGTTGAAATTAATTAACTCACTAAGCCTTATCTTGTAAATTCTTAGGCTTAACGTGCACATTTCTATAATATTGTCTTTCTTAGGCTTACCATTCACATATTGTAGTATTGTCTTTGAAAGCAAGGGATGGTACCTTTTTACCATGTCCCCCCACCCTCCTTGAGTTCAAGGATTTACTCATCCTTCTTTCATATGTCAAAATCATGTTGTTGTCTTAGTACACAAGACATGACCCTTAGTACATGTGTCATGTACATGGTATAATGTCGCATGGGTCAAAGGATTAACTTTAGCACATCGTTATCATGTCACATGGGTCAAAAGATTAACTTTAGCACATCCTTACCATGTCACACGGGTTGATGTAGTTACCCTTCTTCCATATGTCAATATCCTATTGTTGTCTTTGTATAGAAGGCATGGCATCACATGGGTCAACAAATTAACTTTAACTCATCATGCCCTCGTACTCTAAAGTATATATATTTTTGGTTAACCACGTCTTTTCAAATCAATAAATAATTGGATTTCATTTTCCCATTTAATATGAAGAGAAATTGTTAACAATAGCTAAGTAAACTATTGACCATAATTCAAATTACATTTATCGCTTAAAATTGTATAATCATTGTCCTTTTATTGTTCAAACTTGGTAAATATTTATTTACTCACATTTCTTATTCTTTTTTCAAGAATTAGCTAAGTATTTTTTTAATTTTACTTTTCCATCTTTATCAATGGCTTGTTAAAATTAATTCACTGATCCTTATTTTGTACATTCTTACTTTTAGTCAAAGCCATCAAATCACGCACATTTGAATTTGTGTATAAGTATCCCCTTAATAAAGCATGACCCCTTAGTATATATGTTATGGTCTTGGTACCATGTCACATAAGTCAATGAATCAACCTATTCTTCTACTGTTCTTCAAAGTATTCATGTGATCCCCACTCTCCAATCCTCTCAATAGAATCACCCCTTATGGATGGTCCTCTAATCTCAGACCCCTCTCCATCCACCAACCAAAAGAGAATATTTGTCTTCTCATCTCTCCAAATATCTTAATGAGATTGAGCTTGTAATATCTACTAATGATTTTAGTAATCCAATTGCTAGGTAACAAATCTTTAAATTGGTCTAACGTAGGCCACTTTAATCTCACCTTGACATATTTTTTAATCTCACCTTAAAATACAACTTAGTGAAGACATTCCCATGTTTCATCATCCACCAATCTTAAGCACCATTGTCATGGCTTAGTGCAACAAGGGTAATTGTTGAGAATATTGATTATTTTTGTTTATATAAATTGTTTATCTTTTGGGTGTAGGAGGACCCATGGCTTCTTCAACTAGAATGTTTAGGCATGTGCAAAACTTTTTTTTTATTGTAATGAGGTCCCTTGGATTGTGTTGAAATGTTGATGAATTATTTTGTAAGGCTTCCACACCAAAATTCTCATTGCACATTTCCCTAACCCCACCTAGTGGGATTGTTAATGAAGCTAGTGATGAATGATACATTTTCCTAAACCCTACATGTGGTATTTTTTGGACTAGATTCATGCTTCTACTAGTGACACTCTAGATTCCCTTATCTATAGATATGAATCCATCTTACCTATTGAGACTGAGTTACCTTCTTTATAGGTATCCTTACAAAATATCATTACAATGATGAAGAGTATAGAATGACTCATCTTCAAGGGAAAGTGTTGTTGGATAAATGATGTGAAAAATGTCTCTAATCACATTCACTTTTACTTAAAATGGGTGTTGTATAACACCAAATCATGCCCCACATATTGGAGGCCAATGACCTTTTTTTCTAAAGAGAACTACAAAATACACAAGGGTATGTACAAGATCATGGTCGACCAAACTATGGCCTTAAGTGACAATGAAAAACCAACGAATCAGGGTTGTGTTAACTTGACACGTAATTTTAAAGTAGTTATGGGCCTTATATCAAAAAGTTGTAAGCAAAAAATCCGTAGGAAATTGAATCTAATTTCTAAACTACTAGGCTTTATCTGGAGAAAAAAACATTTGATTTATCAAAATTTTGGATTTTAATGTAGTACTACACAAATTTCAGACCAAAAATAAAAAGTAAGCGTATGTTTGACCACTTTGATCAAAATCAAATGATAATATTTTTAAATATGATTATAGATATTTTAAAAAAAAGTAGTTTCATATGATTATAGATATGAAAAAAAAAGTAGACTCATGCTCGGATGTGACACATATTTTTGGGTATTTTTATTCCAAATGAATAATTAAATATGAATTTTTTACTATAACTTTAACAGAATAAAAAAAAAACTTTTGTGTCTGACCACCTTAACTAACTGAAAAATTTCCAAAAGTAATTAACTTTTTTTTCTTATACTAGGCGAAGCATAGAATGTGACACAACTGTTGGATTTCAAAAATGTTATATCATTTGAAAGTTATAGCTATTTTTCAATTAGTATGTCAATCAACAGTTTACAAACATCTTTATTAAAAATTAACTAATAAATACTTATTAAATTCAAAACTTGACAGCAATTATATCGATGGAATGTTGAGTGTTATAAAAAAATCTTTTTTGTTTCATTAAATTTTGATGAAAAAAATAGTATCAGATGGCTACTTGATGTCTGAATGTCACTAAAATCTGTCTCAAACATGTTTTTTGAGTTGACCAAACAAGTTGAGTAAATGCCAAGCCTAATTGGGTACCCGATTACACACTGGGTACCCAAAAAGTGGCGGCCAAATTTTTTCCCAAAGCTTCATTGCCAAATTTTTGGAGGGAAACCAACATTTGGGAAGTGTGGACATTATTATTATTGACTATTATTATATATGATTATTATTATTAAATGTAATAGAGTAATATATATAATTATTAAATATAATATAGTAATATATGACTATTATTATTATTAAACATAATATAGTAATATATATTATAATAATAATTATTATTAAATGTAATATAGTAATATATATGATTATTATTATTATATAATTTAGTAATATATTATTATCATATTAAAATATATCATATTATATTATTATTATTAAATATGCCTCTTCACCTACGAGTGCAAGACTAGGATATTTATTTAGACTAAATTTATTTGAAGCATGACTCCAACCTCATCCTTTATGATATAGCCACCTTTAACAAACTTAGCCCTTTATGTACCTTTCAACTACATAACATACCTCAAAACCACTGACTAAATTCCTAATTTAAAAATTAGACTCTAATTAATTAAATTTTTTAATAACAACATAAATCCACATACACAATTACACCCACATGCCATAATAACATTCACAACAATCTAATCTTCAAATAAAATAATACTAATAACAATGAATTCAAACTTGAAATTGCAAATCAAAGTGCATCAGATATAGACAAAAGACAAATGAGTACCCCTACAAACCATTATAATTACATTCAAGCTCACATTTCAATGTCTAGATCTCACTATCTTAAGGTGCCAAGAAATAATCCTCACTAACTACATAAAATATCTCCTACATGTTAAAAAAATATCAAAATCGACCTCGAATGACACTAATACCATGGTCCCATCAAAGATAAAGCAAAGCACCTAAAATAAAACAAGACACAAAAAACTAAAACAGTATAACAACACATACATAAACATTATCCTTGCCAGCATATATAACAATACATGTGCTTGTTCTTCTCCATGATATGTTGAATATTCTACAACATATCCATTTAGGGATGACTCTTTCTTATGTGCAAAAAATATGTGGAAAATGATTTCATTGATCGAATAACACATGAAGAATCATTTTGAAGTTGGCAAAATGGTCAAAAAATCATTTGAATGACATTGACAAGATTTTTAAGGTCAATCAATTATGGTATACTATCTCTACCTAAGCCTAAATTTCCATTGGTGGAGTTCGATCCCGTGACCTCCCATAATGTATTTATGATAGCAATACTCTATGCACCAGAATTTTCAGCAATGTGACCAGGATTACATGAGGGTATTTGTGCACTAGACATAATTATGGGGTTTTTGCTCAATCAACTCTAAGGAATGTCATTGACGAGTTGAAGCAAAAAGTATGGGGATGTGAACATTGAGTAGGAAGATATTATGGTAGGAATATTTTCATGAAATGCATAAAAAAGGGTCATAGGATAACCTATGACCCCTTTCAATGCCTTCGTTCAAACCAAATAGGTTCCTAGGGGTCCTAGGACACCTAGGGATATATGTTGTCATGAGATGCATCAATAGGGGTCATAGGTTATCCTATGACCCCTTTTGACCCATTAGATTAAACCAAATAGGTCCTTAGGGGTCCTATGACCCCTAGGGACATATGTTGTCATGAAATGTGTCGAAAGTTAACCTATGACCACTTTTGACCCATTCAAACAAACCAAATAGGTCCCACATATGTTGTCATGAAATGCATCGAAACCTATGACCCCTTTTGACCCAGTCGATCAAATGAAATAGGTCCCTAGGGGTCCTAGTCCTAGGACCCCTAGGGAGATATGTTGTCATGAAATGCATCGAAAGGGGTCATAGGTTGTCTTATTACCCCTTTCGACCCATTCAATCAAATGAAATAGGACCCCTACTTTCAACCCATTCGATCGAATGAAATAGGTCCCTAGGGGTCCTAAGGACATATGTTGTCATGGAATGTGTCAAAAGAGGTCATAGGTTATCATATAAAACATTTTGACCCATTCGATCAAACCAAATAGGTCCTTAAGGGTCCTAGGGACATATGTTGTCATGAAATGTGTTGAAAGGGGTCATAGGTTGTCCTATGACCCCTTTCAACCCATTCAATCAAATGAAATAGGTCCCTAGGACCCCTACAGACATATGTTGTCATAAAATGCATTAAAAGGGGTCATAGGTTATCCTATGACCTCTTTCAAAACATTCAAACACACCTAATAGGTCCCTATGAGTCGTAAGACCATTAGGGGCATATGTTGTTATGAAATACATACCCATTAAAACAAACCAAATAGGTCCCTAGGAGACATAGAACACCTACAGACATATGTTGTCATGAAATGCTTCAAAAGGGGTCATAGGTTGTCCTATGACCCTTTTCGACCCATTCAAACAAACCAAATAAGTCCCTAGGGGTTCTAGGACCCCTACGGACATATGTTGTCATAAAATGCATCCAAAGGGATCATAGGACAATCTATGACCCCTTTTGACCCATTCGATGAAACAAAATAGATCCCTAGGGGTCTTAGGGACATATGTTGTCATGAAATGCATCAAAAGGGGTCATAGGTTGTCATATGATCCCTTTCAACTCATTCAATCAAACAAAAGAGGTCCCTAGGGCTCCTAGGACCCCTAGAGAAATACATTGTCATGAAATGCATCAAAAAGGGTCATAGGTTATCCTATGACCCCATTCAACCTATTTGAACAAGCCAAATAGGTCCCTAGGACCCCTAGAGACATATGTTGTCATTAAATATGTTGAAAGGGGTCATAGGTTATTTTATGACCTCTTTCGACCCATTCAATCAAACCAAATAGGTCTCTCAGACCCCTAGGTACATATGCTATCATGACATGCATTGAAAGAGGTCATAGGTTGTCCTATGACTCCTTTCAACCCATTTGATCAAATCAAATAGGTCTCTAGGGGTTGTAGGACCCCTAGGGACATATGTTGTAATGAAATGCATTAAAAGGGGTCATAGCTTATCCTATGGCCCCTTTTGACACATTCAATCAAAGAAATAGGTCTCTAGGAACCCTAGGGATGTATGTTTTCATAAAATGCATTGAAAGGGGTTATAGGTTATCCTATAACCTCTTTTCACCCATTCGAACAAACCAAATAGGTCCCTAGTGGTCCTATGTTGTCATGAAATATGTTGAAAGTGGTCATATGTTATCTTGTGACCCCTTTTGACCCAGTCAAACAAACCAAATAGGTTTTTCAAGGTCCTAGGAGCCCTAGGGACATATGTTGTCATGAAATGTGTTGAAAGGGGTCATAGAATAACCTATGACCCGTTTCGACCAATTCGATTAAACAAAATAAGTCCCTAGGGATCTTGGGACCCTTAGGGACATATGCTGCCATGAAATGCATCAAAAGGGATCACAATTTGTCTATGACCCCTTTCAACACATTGAATCAAACAAAATAGGTCCCTAGGGTCGTAGGACCCCTAGGGATATATGTTCTCATGAAATGCATTGAAAGCCCTTTTGACTGATTCGAACAAACTTAATAGGTCCCTAGGGTTTATAGGACCCCTAGGGACATATGTTGTCATAAAATGCATTAAAAGAGGTCGTAGGTTGTCCTATGACCCCTTTCGACCCATTTGATGAAATGAAATAGGTCCTTAGAGATTCTAGGACCCCTAGAGATGTATGTTGTCATGAAATACGTTGAAAGGGGTCATAAGTTGTCCTATAACCTCTTTTAACCCATTCAATCAAACAAAATAAGACCCCTTGGGACATATGTTGTCATGAAATGCATCAAAAAGGGGTCATAGGTTATCCTATGACCCCTTTCAACCCATTTGATCTAATGAAATAGGTCCATATGTTGTCATAAAATACGTCAAAAGGGGTCATAAGTTGTCCCATGACCCCTTCTAACCCATTCGATCAAACCAAATAGGTCTCTAGGACCCCTAGGGACATATGTATTCATGAAATGCATCGAAAGGGGTCATAGCTTGTCCTATGACCCCTTTCGACCCATTCAATCAAACCAAATATGTCCCTAGGGGTCTTAGGACCCCTAGGGACATATGTTGTCATGAAATGCATTAAAACAGGTCATAAGTTATCCTATGGCTCCTTTTGACCCATTCGATCAAACCAAATAGTTTTCTATGGGTCCTAGGACCCCTAGGGACATATGTTGTCATGAAATGTGTAGAAAGACATCATAGGTTATCCTATGACCCCTTTCGACCCATTTGAATAAACCAAATAGGTCCCTAGGGGTCCTAGTCTCCCTAGGGTCATATGTTGTCATGAAATGCATTGAAAGGGGTCATAGGTTATCTTATGATCCCTTTCGATTGATTCAAACAAATAAAATAGGTCCATTGGGGTTCTAGGAACCCTAGGGACATATGTTGTCATGAAATACATCGAAAAGGGTCATAGGTTATCCTATGACCCCTTTCGACCCATTCAAACAAACCAAATAGGTCCTTAGGGGTCATAGGACCCCTAGCAACATATGTTGTCATGAAATGTGTTGAAAGGGATCATAGGTTGTCCTATGACCCTTTTGACCCATTTGATCAAACAAAATAGATCCCTAGTGGTCCTAGGACCCTTAGGGAGATATGTTGTCATGAAATGTATCGAAGGGGGTCATTGGTTATCCTATGACTCCTTTTGACCCATTTGATCAATCAAAATAGGTCGCTAGAGGTTTTGGGACCCCTAGGGACATATGTTGTTATGGAATATGTTGAAAGGAGTCATAGGTTGTCATATGACCTCTTTCAAGCCATTTGATCAAAGTAAATAGGTCCCTGGGGGTCCTTGGACCCCTAGGGACATATGTTGTCATGAAATGCATCGAAAGAGTTCATAGGTTTTCCTATGACCCCTTTTGATGCATTCGATCAAATGAAATAGGTCCCTAGGGGTCCTAGGACCCCTAGGGACATATGTTGTCATGACATGCATTAAAAGGGGTCATAGGTTGTTCTATTACCCCTTTTGACTCTTTTGATCAAATAAAATAGGTCCCTAAGTGTCCTAGGACCCCTAGGGACTCATGTTTCCATGAAATGCATCAAAAGGGGTCATAGGTTGTCTTATGAACCCTTTCCACCCATTCATGTTGTGATGTGGAGCCTAATCAGACCTGAAGGTTTATTTAATGCAATTTCCCCTCATATTATTTTTGTAGGGGTTTGGGGGTAGTGCCCCCAAGATGGGGTCAAGGGGAAGCACCATTGTAGGGTCCTAGGGTAGCACCCTAGGTGTGCTCCATGTTGCAGTACAAGGTGGGGTCGAGGGGCAATGCCGTCGTAGGGGTTTTCAAGGGAAATGCTCCCATAGCCAAAAATACTTTTATATTATAAAAGGTGTCGACTATTATTTTTCCTATTAGATGACTTATTCTAGCCCTTTTTTAGTAAGTGACAAAAGATTGTATAAAATGTCTTAGGGTTAGGGATTTCATAATGTAATGGTGATATTGTAGCTTCTTGCAGTAGTATTGAATTGTAAGGGATTGTAGATTGTAATCACTGGATAATAATAACATTGGAATTGTTGTTGACGGACATAGCCCAGTGGACCTAGCCTAGGGATTGGGTGAACCATGTTAAATCTTGGAGTCTTGTGTTCTCTTCTGTGCAATCTATTATTTTATGATATTTTTTTTTTGTATGTAACTATTGTTTCTATCTGAGGTTAATCATAACAAGTGGTATTAGAGCCATATGGTCGTCCTTTTTTTTTATAGTTCAGATTGTTGTCATTTTTTTTAGCCACACCATCATCATTTTTTTTTTAGTGATCCTTTGTAGGAAGGTGTTACAGTTGAGTGGGAGTCTCATGGTTGAGTGGGAGCAATGGTAGATGAGGGTAAGCTAGAGGTGGAGAAGTTTAATGGGTAGAACTTTCAGTTATGGAAGATGCAAATGGAGGACTATTTTTATTAGAAGGATTTATGGAAGTGGTTGGAACCCTTGGAAAATCCAAGAAACATAGAACTATGACATTTTAGGATTGGGAGATTTTAGATAGAAAGACACTTGGAAGCATTTGATTATGCTTGGCACCATCAGTAACATTTAACATTACAAAAGTGAAGATGATGGAATAGTTGATGCAAACCCTAGCAAAAATATACAAAAAACCCTCCGCTTTAAATAAGGTATTTCTCATGAAGTGTTTATTTAATATAAAGATGATAGAAGGTGGATCTATTGCAGATCATTTAAATGAGTTTAATACTATTACTTGTCAGTTATCTTTTGTGGGTATCAATTTTGATGAAGAAATTAGAGCTCTCTTGGATTTTGCATTCTTTGCTTGAAAGTTGGAATGGCTTGGTAATGGCTATGTGTAATTCTATTTCTGTGTCTAATACCCTAAAATTTGATGATGTAATCAGTGTTATTTTGAGTGAGGAAACTCATAGGAAAACATCAAAACATCACATGGATCTACATTAGGAAGTTATTTGAATGCACAAAGCAAAGGCAAAATGACTGAGAGAGGAAATAATTTTAGAAATCATTAAAAATCAAGAGGAAAGTCAAAGGGGAAGAGGTCTCAAACTAGAGGACTAAGAGTTTGCTACTACTGTGGAAAACTAGGGCATAAGAAGAAAGATTGTTGGACTCGAAAGAAAAATGAAGGAGATGTTGGAAGCATGAATGCTAATGATATTCCTATGAAAGAGTATGGTAGAAACATGATTAGATAATTATCGTGATGATATGTTAAATTCATGACTATGTTTGTCATTGATTTCAACATAGTAATTTTCTAGGGTATCTAATAGAAGAACAACGATAAATATAAAGTTTGTATGAATTGATCATTGAGTACTTTTAGTAGCGAGGTTAAAGGGATATTATACTATGTTTATAGTATACATAGCTAACCTCAGAAGCATAAAATATAAAGTTTGGAAGAAGTTATGCAAGTTTCGGTGAAGACTGTTCTAAGATAGAGTTTATAGAGGCATGTTTTGGTAAACTTGTTAGATCTCTTAGAAAAGTTACTATTTTGATAAGCCAAAGTTAAATATGTCAAGAAGACATGTTGGTGATGATGTGGACAAGCTCGCTCATCATAATGTTATATGTATGAAAATTTATTCAAGTGGCAAGACAAAATATTAATGTTATCACTAAGTGTAACATGTTCTTAATGTGGTCCTATAATAATTAATTGAGAAGGTGTAAAAACTAATTGAGGGAATTGTTTTATGGATTCAGTATAAAGGAAGGAAATTTTCCTTTATTATGAGAGAAGTATGTATGGATGAATGCAAATATAAGTAGAGCTGAACGGAAGTGAAGGAAACTTCATTGCTGAGGTTTTATTGTTTGATCTGATGTTTGATACTTAGATATGAGGTTCATGACCTAGTCTATAAGGTCTGATAGTTATTGGTCTAGTTGACAGGATAGACGAAAGCAGTTAAAGTACAATACACACAATTATTCTCTAATGAATAATTGAGAGATCAATTGGACAGTGAGTTCTGTGGTCTTGCTCTAGAAGCTATTTGGAGAGTGGGTCCTTCTATCTTCTACAACTCCTAATAGGGTTGGTACAACTCCTAACAAGGTTGGAATCTTCTAAAAAGGATAGGATTTGAAAAGAGAGATAATTAGATGAACTAGTGAAAATGTTGAGTAAAAAGGAGTACGCATGTTAGAATTATAATGGGTACTTGATCAGTTAGTCCTTGACAAGATAATACGTTATTTTATCATTTTATGAAATGAAGTAGACAATTTACTTGAAGTGTATAAGAGTTGTTTAGTAAAAAAAAAGCTTGACCTAGTAATAGTTTTACTAGGTTAATGAAGAAGTTGAAGCAGGAGATTAGGAAGTTTAAGAGATAGATGAAAAAAGGTAGAAAAATGGTATTATTCAGAATTAGTTTTCAAACATCAATGCGAAAAATAGTTGAAATGTTAGCCAACAGAGAGTATAAAAAATTACTAAGTGCCAAAACTCTTAGAGTGTTAAGACCTCTACCATTCAAGACTAGCAAATACTAAAATTCATAGTTGTGAATGAACTCGTTCTGCAGATTTTAACTATTATTCAAAAAGAGTAAAGTTTACTAGTCCCGTAATGTGACTTTGATGGTGACTGGAGAGTTGGGACAATATTCGTGTAGGTGCAAACTTGGTAGGCACCTCCTTACTGCTATTCACATGTTATACATGGCATTCCCAATGCATCTTGAATTTGGAATCTTTTAAAAAGGATTCAACGTCTCCTAATAGGGACTCATATGTACTAAATGTTGTAATAGACTCCTAATAGGGTCTATCTTCTAACAATAAATATTTATATTAGTACATCATCTTATGGGCATCATTTCCACCAGGGTTTTTGCTTAGATCAAGGGTTTCCCTAGTTAACATATCTAGTGTAATTGTCTATGTGCATCTTGTTATGGTTACTATATACTTTGGTTAAATGGATAAGATTGTTTAAGGTTGATAAATGCTTTAATTGTTGGATACTTGATTCATCCCCCCTCTCAATTATCTTGGTAGACTATTATCTCTAATAGAAGATAAGATGGAAGGGAACAAGAGGCAAATGTGGTAAGTAATAAATCTGAAGAAGATGCTTTGCTTCTTTCTTTACAAAGTGTTAATGATTCATGCGTTTTAGATTCTGGTGCTTCATTGCATGCTACACCTCATAGAGGTTATTTTATTGATTATGTCCAAAGGGATTTTGGGCTTGTTTATTTGGGAGAATAATGAACCTTGTCAGATTCTTGGAAAGGGAAAACTTAAGATTAAGTTGCAAAATGAGAATCATTGGCTACTACATGAGGTAAGACATGTTCCAAGGCTAAATGAGAATTTAATTTTAGTAGGGCAACTCAGTGATGAGAGTTGTGTAGTTACATTTAATGACAATAATTGGAAGGTTCCAAAAGGTTCTCTTGTAGCAGCAAAAGGTGTGAAAGTAGGCATCTTATATCTTTTTACAGGTCATACTATTCCTTTGACTTTGTTTATTTTAGAAAAAATGAATGTTTAGGAATAGTTGTTGTAGTTGAGTAGGGAAAACAAACAATTGTTGTAGATTCTGATATAGTGCTATGACACCATAGACTTGGTTGCATGAGCGAGAAAGGTATGAAAGTATTTCATTCAAAGAAATTTTTACCATATCTTAAATGTGTTAATATGGATTTTTGTGAAAGTTGTGTGTATGGAAAAAAAAGAGAGCGAGTCTTGTGAAGACTGGGAAGGAAAAGAAAAGTGAGAAATTAGAGCTTGTGCATACAGATGTATGGGGAATAGCTTAGGTATCTTCCCTTGGTGGCTCTTATTATTATGTTACATTTATTGATGAAGCAACTAGAAAAGTATGGGTTTATTTCCTTAGACATAAATTTTATGTATTTCAAACTTTTAAGAAATGGAAATGCTTGGTTGAAAATGAGACTGGTAAGAAATTAAAGTGTCTCAGATTTGATAATGGTGGTGAGTATTACATTCATGAATTTAAAGAATATCAAGGATTTGATCAATACAAATCCATAAAATCTTCGAACACATGCATGTAAAAAACTTGTCAGAGAAGAAAAAGACAAGAGGAGGAAAAGGTTTTGCTCTAAAAATTATGCAAAAAGTATTCTCAGAAATTGAAGAGATAATTAAAAAATACAAAAGATCAATCCTTATAAAAGGAGATTGAAACTCGAAAGGGTAACCTAGAAAGGAAAAGCTATTTAATAATTACTATATAATTATTAAATAGAGGAAAAAAAGGTGCATAAAGTAAAATCTTAAGAAGGTCATAACATGAATTTAATAAATGAAATGAAATTAACACTTTACTCTAATACCCCCCCTTAAGATGAGAAACAATGTAGCTACAAACAATGCAGAAAGAGCAAGGAAACTACAATACAATGTTGAATGAAAACAAACTTGGGTCCTAGCAACAAGGCTTGATGAGGTACTCAATCACAATTAAATCTCTATGAAATAAAGAAATAGAGAAAACCTAGTGGGAAAAATTCTACTCCAAAAAGAGATAGAAGTAAAAAGAAGGAAGGAAGAACTCATCACTGAGACACCCCAAGGACAACTTCCTTCACCCCAAGCATAGAACATAGCTGAAGATACCATGGGGATGCAAAAGGTTTAGTGAAGATGTTTGTAACCTACTTAGCCATAGGAATGTACTCCAAGCTCAAGGTGCCATCTTGAATGAGATGATTGATGAAGTGCATGTGAAGCTCGATGTGCTTCGTCCACTAATGCTCAACTAGGTTACATGAAATGTCTATAGCACTCTAGCTGTCACACCATAGAAATGTGGGACTATTATGAGAAAATTCAAACTCTATCATGAACTGTCAAAGCCATAAAACCTCCTGACTAGCCAATACAACCGCCTTGTATTCTACTTATATAGATGATAATGCATGAGCATGCTACTTCTTGCAAGACCATGTGATAGGAATATAACCAAGACAAAATATAAAATCAAAAGTAGACTTGTGATCATCAATATCACCACCCCATTCTGAATTTGTGAAACCAACAATGTGAGGATCTCTTGATGTGTAGTGAATGCCATAACATGTTGTACCTCTAATATACCTCAAGATACATTTGGATGCTTGCAAATGACTCTCATGAGGATGATGAGAGAATTGAGAGACAAGTCCAACCACAAAGAAAATATCAAGACATGTGTGTGTTAGGTACAAAAAATTACCCACAAGTTGTCTATATAGAGTGGAATTCACTATAGGAGTAGAGCAAGTGATAGATAAAAAAACACCTGATTGAAAAGGTGTGGGGGCAAGCTTGCAATCAAGTATGCCAAATCTCTAAAGCATATCAAGAGCATACTTCTGTTGGAGTATGGATATCCCATCTAAAGAATGAACAACCTGTAAACCCAAAAAATAGTGCAAAATTCCAAGATCTGTCATCTCAAACTACTCTCTTAATTCTTTCTAAACACCCTATATCATGGAGACTGAGCTTCCTATGATGATAAGGTCATCAACATAAAGCACAAGTATCAATAAGTCAGCTCCATGACACTGAATGTAAATTGTAGGATCAAAATGACACCAAGTGAATTGTGAAGCAAGCAAGAAGGAATCCATCTTCTCATACCAAGCCCTAAGGGCCTATTTGAGACCATATAAAGAACTGCAAAGCCAACATACTAGTGAAGAGTCCTGCACAAAACCATGTGGCTTCTCCATATAGATCTCCTCATGAAGGTCTCCATGCAGAAAAATACTCTTCATGTCCATCTCAAAAACTATCCATCCTTGTGAAGCTACTAGAGAGAGTACAAGGTAAATAGAATTCATTTTGAGAATAGGGGAAAAGGTCTCAGATTAATCAATACCCTCACCTATTAAAAACCCTTTGCAACAAGATGTGCCTAATGTAGACACCTAAAAACCTTTAGAAAATAAAGTATTTTTATTTTCTGAAAAATTCCTGATAACATCATCATTTATTAATTAATTAATTATTTAATTAATTAATTTATTTTTATGCCATTAAATCCCTTTATCTTAATTAAAAATATTTAATTAAGGAATCCCTCCCAAAAATGTTTAAATCTTATTTAAACATTATTTCCTTATTTATTAATTATTTAATTAATAAATTGACTAAAAAATTCAAAATAAATAAAAAAAATTATTTTTTGCCCAAAACTTGGCCAATTTCCTTAAGACCACTAACCTCTTCCAAAATCTTCTAATCCTTCTTTAATTTTGATTAAAGGCTAATCCCATCATTTTCTACCACTAATCCCAACTCAAAATATTTAATTAAGATTAAATATTAATCCTCATGTTTATTAAATTTTTTTTAATAAATATCTCCTCAAGTCAAACCCTTGAAATAAATAAAACTTTATTTATTTCCCAAAAATCTAATTTATCCTCATCCTAAGAAGTTCTAGACTGTTCTAAAAAGTCTTCATCCTCATCATAGGAAGTTCTAGACTATTCTAGAAAGTCTTTATCCTCATCCAAAGTCTAGACTCTTCTAGAAGATGTCTTTAAACCTAATCCTAATCCCCTCCTTACCTTGTCACATTCTCTAAACATGGGTTAAGACTTACTAACCTAAGCCAAAGTTAACAAATATCTCCTCCTTCACCCAGCCTCATTAAATGCCATCCACTTGCCTATCCCTAAGCTAATCCTAAACCATCCTAATCCATCCTCTAATCATTTGTATAATTCAAAGCAAGCTTAAAACCCTCCTAATCAAGCCCAAGTCGAAATTGCTCTCATCTCCCTCAAAATATCTCAACCATAAAACTTTATGAAGCCCACTAGGCCATAAATGACTCTTCCAAGCCCTTTTATTGCTCTTACAAGCCATTATGAGGGTCTTTATGAAGATTTTATCCCATTGAGCCTCCTTTGTTGACTCATCATTCCCCTTTCCTCCATCCTCTCACCCTGTGACATGTGTCACTCCTTGATTGGCTGTAAAGAAGCACAATCCATGTGCTCTCTTCTCATGTAATTTGAGCCCTCCATGAGCTTTTTCCCATCCTTGCATCTTAGCCCTCGATCCCTCAAGCCTCTTGCCTATAAATTGGATCCTTCCCCTTTGCAAAATAACACAATCCATGAAGTAAAGTCATAATGCCATTTTGAGAAGCCATTCTACATCAAAACCATACACTCACACCCAAATTCTAATTCCATTTGAAGCCCTTTTTGAAGCATAAAGCTTGAGCATACATCCTATCTATTTAGACAAAGCTACTCAACAAGAGAGCTTCTCATTGAGAGAGCCCATTAATGGCTCATATTCTCAATTAAGAGCTCATCTTAGTCTATGTTGAAGTTTATGAATTTTGTTTAGTTTGTAGAAGTTTTATTTAAAGTTGGTTTCTATTAGCATACTAACATTGCTCATATACATTTTGGCACGCCCGGTGGGACCCCGCATGGGTCATCTTCATTAGCTTTTTTAGTCAAGTTTTGTATGTCATTTGCTAATTTTGGCTAATTTTTCTTATTTTTGTGATTGATAGGATTGTATAAATTGGTTTTGTAAGTCCACATGAGCATGAAGAAGACAAAGGAACTCATAGTCTATCTCATAGTATTTGCAGATTTTTCAAGCTTATAGGTGGACAAAGCACTTAAAATTCTTCTTCCTCTTCTTGTCTATATTCTTCTTATTCCATCTACTTCTTCTTCTTCTTCTCGTGGGAGATCTTGGCCATTATTTTTTAAGGAAGCAAAATTATACACACTTCTTTTTAGTGCTTAAAATGAACCCCCAAATCGTACTTAAATCCATTAAAAAATAAAAAATTTGCAAAAAAGAAAAAATCTTTTAAGAAGTGAAACTAAACCAATCCAATCATTTGCATCCTTGCAACATCAAGGTTTTAGATGCATTCATGCAAAGTTAGGAACACTTCATTTTTGAGAATTTAAAAAGAACTTCAAGTTTCCATTTCAAAAGGTTCAAAATCAACACTAAGTGCACACTAAAATCTAAATCAAACTCAAAGTATCAATCAAGAATAAAATGAATCTCATTTGAAAATATTTTAAAGTTCTTTTAAAAATTTCATGAAAACTAAGAGTCCTAAATGGTTGCCAAAAATTGTCCTAAAAGCTTTGTTATTTGTTCCAAACAAATGTCTTGTTGCAAAATCTTGAATGTTTCTTAAGTTTTTCATGCATCAAAAAAATCTAGGAATATCATTTTTGGGCTTAAAATATGCAAACTAGAACACAAAATCTTGAATGAAAACCAAAGTCCAAAGAGTCATTTTCACTTTTGAGTCCAAAACAATCTTGAATGATCGAAGGTTAAAACAAAACACTTCAAAGTTCTTAAAACAATACACAAAATCTCAATCTTGAATGCTCAAAGGAAAAAACTAGAATGTTTAATCACTTATCTTTGAATGCATGTTGCTAAACACACTCTTGAATGCCATGGATTAAAATCAAATTTTCCTTGAATGCATGATTAAAACAAAAAATCCAATCTTGAATGCCAAGGATCAATTAACCATTGCAATATCAAACACTTCATTTGGAGCTTCTAAAATTGAAAAAAACAAATCTCTTTTCCACATGCAATTTAGGTAAAGTTTGATTTTTAGACATTTAAGAAACTTTGTTATGTTAAATAAAAATTTGAAAAAATCAATTTGAGTAGTTCCTTGAACTCACCTCTTTTCTAATCACCTATCAATTCAACCATTGGTTGCAATCTCAGCACCATTTATGGGGATGGGTCTACTTGATAAAGGTGTTAAATGTTCCACAATCTAACTCACTCACTTGGTCTTTGAACGTTTACTTTAACTTTATCCAAATTTTTAAATGACCAAAACTCTAGATTTAATCGATCACACTTCAAGTTTGGGCACTAAAATTGAACAACTATTGACGTGGAGGGCCTTCGAGCGCGCGCTTGACAAATCGAGTCTCACACATCTTTGCTTTGGGCTTAAAACAAAATCACAACAATTTTTGAATGCTTTAAAGGAAATTAATCAATACTTGACGTGGAGGGTCTCTAGGTGCGTGAGTTTTCTTTTGTTGACCTTAACTCTTCTTCTTGTTTGCATTCTTCGATCGATTTACTTTTGTTGGCGCTTCAAGTTGGAATTGAACATTGTCTCTTAAACATGAGTGCTTGCAAAGTCTAGATTAGCACACATAAGAGTCAGTTGGTAAAAGAACAAGTGTGCTTTTTTTTAGCCCAAGGTCATCCAAGTCTTCTCTCTCCTTGTCGTCTTTCGAGGCCATCTTGGGTGCATAAGATTAGGATCCAAAACCTTGTTTATTTTTAGGATGCTTGCTTGGGGATTTCATCACCCCTTGGACAACCTCAACTCCAGCGTTCTGGCGGAGTATAAGAATCGAGAGGTGAATCAAAAGACACCTCTCTTGGAATCAAGATTTTTGTCACTCGGGCTAAGCCTCAAGGAACTTTATACCCTTGAGAAGTGAAAGAGGAGAAGTGGGTTATCGCTCCTGTCGGCTGTGTGACATCTTGTTGGTTTCATCTATAGATTTTGGCCTCACGTACCTTTGGGTATATCGAGGACTCCCTAGCTAAACCAACTGTCAGCCTTGTAGACAACCATCTAGAGTGTTAATGTGTTTGAAGTGACTGATCGAAACATCTGTAAAACATACACACTCCTCAGCGCAAGTATCACATTCTGAGAATCAAAAACTTCTATCTGGTTGTTCCTATCTATTGCTTGCTCTTTTATTTGTTGAATGAATGTTTGCCAAACTTGGTCAATCCTAGCTTAGGGTACACTTAGCATAGTCACTGCCTATTCCAGAAGTTGAACAAGTTGAAGCAAAATAACCGAGGTCTCTCAAAGCCAAGCAGATTCAAGAAATGATGTTAGAGAAACACAAACCCAAACAGAAGTTCCACAAAGTTAAACTCAAACCATCTCAGGCATACCAAGAACTTTTAGCCAAGAGAAAACAACTAACACCAAGTCCTCGAATTGCCAAACTCCACAAAGCAGAGGATAAAGCTACCGACGAAGCACTTCAAGAGGCTTGGTTAGTGCGCACCATCAAATTTAACCAACATCCAGGAGTTAATCCTGCTTATGCCTTACCAACTGGGCATGATTTCTATGATTAGACACCCTTGTTTCTCCACACCTTCTTGGATAAGCTTCACCTTAGAGTCATCTTTGTAGAAAAGTCAGCCATCTTAGGTTATCCCCTTAAGCATTATTAACTCATGCATCTCATTTAGGACCAAACCATCTAGCTAGCAATCCAAAATCTTCACATCCAAGCCTTAAAAAATTGTTGTCACCTTGCTAAAAGTTTGCCATTCCTAAAATCTTTCAAAACCACCAATCTCACCAAGGTTATCCCTTTGACAAAGCTTTGTCTAGGGTAATCTAGCTTTGCCACTTGTTATCCCTCATCACCTTGAGCTAAAGGTTGGAATCCAAAAGTGGTCAATCTCGTGTTCTTCCTAAAGGATCATCAGTCTATCCTTAAGTTGACACAATCACCACCAAGCTTGCACATAGGAAAGCATACCTTTTGTGTTTTGGCAACATATCTTTGAAGTTAGAATCCCCAACCCAATCCTCTTTAGGTTTTGTCATATAGCTTTGCCTCAACCTAGGAAATCATTTGCATAGAAAAGCCTTCCTCCCTTTTGCATCCACTAGCATTTGTTGCATCTCATCCCTAGGAGTATTTTTCATGCCACCCGTCACTCGCTTAGCCAAGAAGAAAGAAACAATGGAGACCTATCATTTGGATCGAACAGCCTCACCCCCCTTTAGCACTCAGGCATCCTACTGTCTAGAGAAAGCTATGCCATCATCTACTGACATTGAAGCTTTCATGAACCAACCAGGAAATGCAGTATTGGTAAATGCCATTATAGACAAGAACAAAGAGACAATCATGGCTAATTTTTGAAGGGACAATGTAGGAACCTTTGACTTTGGAAGACCCCCTCCATTATCAGATCCATCTCACCCATTCTTTGGGCATCTTCCACCACCCATAGGCTCTTATGATACAAATTATCCTCAATATATGCCAAAAGAAGAGCCTTCAACCAATCCATATGATCCAATAGACCCAAACATACCATCATCCACCCAAGTTGAAATCTCCATGCCGCAAGACAACCTAGCCACCACCACTCCATCCTTGGTTCATACCTCTCCGCTCAAAACCCCCTTTACCCAAAACACCTCACTGTTCACACCCTTCACTATTGCCTTTGTTGCCCCCAACCCAGCCTTCCAAATCCACCCATCTCCCAAATCAGTGCTAGCATCTTTGGCCAACCTCAGCAATATACAACAGGGATGCCACCCATGGGGCCAAGTAATCAACCTTTCATCACCCCCAGCTTGTTCACCATAGCCCAATGCACAATCCCATCATTTCCATTAGGTCTTGGGAGCTCAGTGCCATCAACCACAAATCCACAAGCTACTACCCTCACTCCACAAAGCTATCAAACCCCACAAGCTATTACCAATGTTCTGCCCAGCTCTCAAGTGACCTAAGCTCCCGCCACCACTCTACCAAGCTTCCAAATCCAACCACCAAGCTATCAAACCCCATCAATTCCATTTCCTAGCTTTCAATTCCCACTACCTCCACCACCAACTAATCCATTACCTCCTATTACCAACTACTTTTCAATGCCACTTCTAGGAGGTAACCCACCAATCTAGCCAACCACCAATTATTTGCAGGTACCATCCCAAATGGGGGCGTAGCCCACATACCTTTGTCAAACCCCACAAGCCCCCCGATCCTTTCCCCAAGCTTCACAACCATCTTATACCTTACCTCCACAAAGCAATTCATTTATCCCACAGCCAGCTTATGTTCCTGAATCCCAACCTCAAATCCCATATCAACAGCAAGCCTCGCAACACATGCAACACTATGCGCCACCTCCCCCTCAGTAAACCGTTATCCACCATGCAGCTGTCCAAACAATGTACAATCCCTATCAGTAAATCCCTCACAGTCATCCATATTCAGTGGCCCCATCTAGTGCATACCTACCTCAAGGCACTCCTACATTGGGGGCACCCCAGCCATCACCCATTAATTCAGAATGGAAAGCCATGAAAACAACTTTGAAGAACATCCAAGAGGGAAATGATCCAAAAACTTTCAAGTTTGAGAATGTGTGCCCTTACCCATTTGATAGAGCCATTACCATGACACCATTCCCCAAGCATTTTGAGACACCTAAATTTGACAAATTTAGAGGAAAAGGAGACCCTGTCACACATATCAAAGTATTTTACATGCACTTCCAAGAAGTGGCATACGATGATGTCTTCCTCTTGCGTCTCTTTCCCAAAAGCTTGGACGGACCAGCTCTTGAAAGGTTTTATAGAATCCCCTATGGCACAATTAAATTTTTTGCTGAATTATCTGAGGCATTTGTAGCCCAATATGCCCATCTTGTTGAAATAGAGCTATCAGTAGTTGATCTTTTTGACACCAAGCAAAAAGGTGGAGAAAGCCTTCCCGAATATCTGCAAAGATGGAAAACCCTTACCACCCGCATATCTTGCACCTTGCCAGAGCACCATTTGGTGAAAATGTTTATTGATAATGCCCATCCTAGCTTGGCTCACCACATGACCATGAACTGTTTGCAAACCTACAAAGATATCAAAGAGAAAGGAATGATCCTTGAGCAAGGACTCATTAAAGATGGTTTGGTCAAGATTTACAAGGAAGCCAACCAAAATCAATCACATTTCAATGACAAGTCTAGGTATTGGAACAAAAACAAGCATGTTGCAACAGATGGCGTCACTGACACCAGACATGTGAATATTGTTGGTCCTTCTCACAACCAGTCCAACCCACCCTATGAACCAAACAATCAGAAAGCTATCAACTACCACAACAGAATAACCACAGCTATCAAAACCACAATCCAAGACCAAACTTTCAAGGGTCTAGCAATCAAGCTAATGCCATCAATGTAGCTGCAGGACAAAAGCCTAGATTCCAACCTACACCCAGAAACTATACACCCCTTGGTGAGCCATTGGATGTCATTTTTGAGAAATTAGTCAAGGAAAACCTCATCAAATTTCCTCCTACCCAACAAATTGGCCCAAGCCAATCCAAAGCTGCATGGTACAAAGATAATGAGTACTACAAATTTCATAGGGTAAAAGGTCACACTACCCTCAGATGCATGAAATTGAAAGACTATGTGCAGGACCTCATTGATCGGAAGGAAATCACTGTTGGTGCCCAAATCTCTCCCAATGCAGGCTTATAGATCTATCAAAATGCTTTTCCTCCTCACAACAATCAAAATCTTGGAAAAGCATCTATCCAAACAAACAACAACAACACCAACAACCGTCAGCCAAACCAACAACATGGGAAGAACAATGACCACACTTCATCCTATATAGACTATGGTAGCCTTATAGGTTGTATATTTGAGAAAGAGCCTTCTGTCAATGTTATCAATATCCAAGGACCAAACAATGAGTGTGTAGTCACCACTCGAAGAGCTCGATTTAACATCGTAGGCCCACCCGTTTCACCAGCACCATCAGCTCCATCAAAAAGCCATTACAATATCTTGGAACACCTTGGGAACATGCCAACTGAAATCTCCATTTTAGACCTTCTTCGCACTAGTCCTGTGTACAAGAACATCCTTGACAGTGCTCTCATAGAATCTTGTGTCCCTTCTGATATCAATGCTACTGATTTTCATAATCTTGTTGGACACCTTTCATCCTCATGTGCCCTATCGTTCAAACCCACCGACATACCCATGGTCGAGCCAGATCACACCCTTCCGCTTCACATAGCCATCATGGTATCCAATTTTGCTATAAAAAGAGTAATGATAGATAATGGATCAGCCTTGAATATTTGCACCCTAAAATTCATAAAACAAGCTGGGTATACTGAGGAAAATATCATCAGTGAGGTTATCACCATCAAAGCTTATGACAACTTGGAAACAACCACAGAAGGAACTATTTTACTACCAATCAAGGTTGGGCCAGTCATCCAAGAAAGACTCTACCATGTTATTGATCTAAACCTACCATTCAACATCCTCCTTGATCACCCATGGATTCATGCCATGAAAGCCTTTCCATCCACTTACCATCAGTGCGTCAAATTTCCACATCAAGGCACTGAGGTAACCATCCATGCCAATCCAGAACCCTTTGCTTACTGCAATGCGATTGAAGCTTCATATACCAACCATTCCCTTAGAATTGATATCAGCACATCCATCGCCGGCTTATTTCACACTTGTAATGACCTAGAAACCATCCTCGCCTCTACCCTATCTATCGTGAAGATTAATAACAAGGGCTATGGAGAGTATAGTCTTTCGGATGCATTTTCTATCGAGGCACTCCCACTTGATCCACATGCCCATGGATGACTGACATATCACAAAGCTAAGGAGATTCCACCTCCTCGATACAAACTGTTTGGCCCAACAACCTTTGTATCCTCAAAAATCCCTCTTCATGAGGAGCTCACTCCAGATATCAACAATTGGTTACATAAGGATGCACCTCAAAGGAATCAGGCACGGCTTGATCACTTCAGCCAGAAGTATCCCCAAGAACATAAGCTCATCATTGATAAATGGAACTATCAAGGTGGTGGTCTAGGACCAGAAGAAAGAGGCATGTAGTGCCCCATCGACGCACACAAGTGGGAATCAAAGTTAGGTCTTGGCTTTGGCATACCCACAACTGAGGGCACCAATACGAATGGTCACACTTTTTTGAACATTCACCACGACCTTGTCAAACTCGAAGACATTCCTGAGGAAGTTGAAAAGAGAGCCTACGATGATATCCTAGACCAAATCTCCCTCGAAGACTCTGTTCTCCAAGAACTATCCATCCACCTCATTGACCTACCACTCGCCCATCCAAAACTCATAGATTGGGACCAACCAAGTGTCATAAACATTGATGAGTTCACATCAAAGGAAGTGCTTCTGAGATTCATGGGATCTAAAACTCCTCACAAGAAAACAAAGCCAGATTCTGCCTATATCTACAAGCTAGATCCCAAGGGGTATTTTGGAGAAAATCCCCAACCTAGTTCTGATACACCCAAAACTGGAACTAAGGTGAATATAAGACTAGCTAAGGTAGTGAAGAGAACCCCTTAGCAAGAACATCTAGAGCCACAAGCAGAACATGAGGATTTAGCATTACCTCCTCAAGATAATTGACCAGAGATATCTTCTATTCTAATTGAGGATACTAGGGAAGTCAACATCGGTTCTTCAGAGATCCCTAGGCTTGTTCACATTGCTGCATCCCTATCACAAGATCAAGTTGATCTCCTCTTTGAGGTCTTAAGAGAGAACATTGGCCGATTTGCATGGTCATATCAGGACATGCCAGGGCTTGATCCAAAGCTTGTAGTTCATCATCTTGCAGTCAATCCACAGATCAAGCCTGTTAGACAAAAGCTTAGAAAAATGCACCCCAAGGTGACATTACTGGTCAAAGCTGAGTTAGAAAGAATGTTAGCTGCTAAGGTTATTTGACCTATCGACTATTCAGAGTGGATCTCCAACATGGTCCCCGTCACTAAGCCTTCTAGTGACATCAAAATTTGCACTAATTTCAGAGATCTTAACAAAGCTTGTCCAAAAGATGATTTTCCCTTGCCCAACATAGATATGATTGTAGATCTTATAGCAGGACATGAAATTTTGTCCCTCATGGATGGATTTTCTGGGTATAATCAAATCAAGATTGCAGAAGAGGATCGACATAAGACAACATTCACTACCCCTTGGGGAACCTTTTGCTACAACATGATGCCTTTTGGCCTAAAGAATGCTGAGGCTACCTATCAAAGAGCTATGACAGCCATTTTTCATGACCTCATCCATAGCATTTTGGAGGATTATGTGGATGATATCTTGGTCAAGTCTAATACCTTCATGGATCATCTTGCTGACTTGGAGAAAGTCTTTGATAGGTTAGCCAAATATCATCTCATGCTAAATCCCAAGAAATGTGTCTTTGGGGTCACAACTGGCAAGCTTCTAGGTTTTATAGTTTCTAAACAAGGTATAGAGATCGACCCCAAGAAGGTCAAGGCTATCTTAGACATGCCTCCTCCCCAGAAACTACGACAGCTTCGTTCTCTTCAGGGAAAGCTTCAATCTATTCGGTGCTTCATCTCCCAGCTTACAGATAAGTGTACACCATTTTCACATTTACTGAAGAAGGATGAGAACTTCAAGTGGGATCCTTTATGTCAGTGCAGCTTCGACCATCTCAAGAAGTATCTCGTCAATCCCCCTATCTTGGTTCCACCAGTTCCTAGTTGTCCCCTAATTTTGTACATATCAACAACACCTACTTCTCTAGGGGCACTTCTAGCACAGCTCGATGACTACAATAGAGAAAGAGCCATCTACTACATCAGTAGAACTCTAGTTGTTTATGAAATCAATTACACTCCTATGAAAAAAGCTTGTTTCGCAGTTGTTTTCTCAACTCAAAAGATTTGCCATTACATGCTAAGTCATAGCATCCAACTAGTCTCCAAGATTGACCCTCTCAAGTATATGCTCTCCAGAACAACACTTACAGGCTGTTTGGCCAAATGGGTTATGCTCCTTAGTGAATTTGACATCCAGTATGTGGACAGAAAGGAAATCAAAGAGCAAGCTATAGCAGATCACCTAGCTGATGCACCTCTAATAGATGCTTCTCCGTTGATCACAGAATTTCCAAATGAGCATATCTATCTAATTGAAGAACAAGCCCCATGGAAACTTTATTTTGATGGCTCATACACATCTCATGGATCAGGAGCAAGAATATTGTTGGTCACACCTCAAAGAGATTACATTCCAAAAGCCTTCAAGCTACAATTCCCTAGCACCAACAATATAGCTGAATATGAGGCCCTCATAGCAGGATTAAAGATAGCTATAGTATGGAACATTGCTGAGCTAAAAATCTTTGGTGATTCTCAGCTCATCATCAAGCAAGCCCTAAATGAATATCAAACCAAAGATGAAAAGCTATTACCCTACAAAGAGCTAGTTGATCAGCTAACCCAGCATTTTACAAGGCTTCAGTTTACACAAGTGCCTCAAATATAGAACAAAGCAGCAGATGCTATGGCTACTATAGGCTCGCTCTTGGAAATTCCCCAAGTAGCTACACAGTATGAGTTTTTAGTGGAGTAGCTCCTCACACTCGCCTATGTGAATGAGGATTCAAAATGTGTTTGTATCTTGGTTGGTCCCCAATCCCCTTGGTACCATGAGATTCATGCTTATCTTAACGATGGTATCATATCCCCTCACCTCACACGTACCCAATGCCAGAACCTCATCTGAAAATCATCTTGCTATGTTATCATAGCCAATACCCTATATCGTCGGGGTTATCACGATACTCTCTCTCGATGTTTAGACCAAAATGAGGACGCGATGGTGTTAAAGGAAGTACACTCTAGACTTTGCGGTGCCCACATGAGTGGTATTGTCCTAGCGTGACAAATCCTTAGAGCAGGCTACTATTGGCCTACCATTGAAGAAGACTCCTATGACTTTGTTAGGAAGTGTCTCCCATGTCAGCAGCATGCAAATCTTGTGCACGCTTCAGCACAGGATCTACAGCCTATTGCACCACCTTGGCCTTTCCCTTGTTGGGGCCTTGATCTAGTTGGAACTATCACACCCCTCTCATCTGATGGACACAAATGGATAATAATAGCTATAGACTATTTCACTAAATGGGTGGAAGCAATCCCCCTAGTCTCAGCTACAGGAGTTCAGGTCTCCAAGTTCATCTTGTACCACATTGTTTGCCACTTCAGCATCCCATCCACCATCTTCACTGACCACGAAGGTAACTTTGAAAATCTCAACATGGAAGAACTATGCACTTCCCTCCGCATCCATCATCACTTTTTTAGCCCATATTTCCCATAAGGTAACAGCCAGGTAGAGGCAACTAACAAAACCCTCCTCAAAATCCTAAAGAAAGTTGTCAATGATTTCGGCTATGATTGGCACCTACAAATAAATCTAGCCCTATGGGCCTATTGAACTTCCTTCCGTACATCCATAGGCACAACTCCATACTCCCTAGTCTATGGTGTCAAAGCGATACTACCTATAGAGGTTGAACTTCCCTCCTTGTGCATATCTTTGCAAGGGCAAATATCAGATGAAGAATACAAAGTAGCTCGACTCACCCAGCTAGATCTCTTAGATGAGAAGTGACAACAAGCCTATGATCATCTCATAGTCTATCAAACTCATCTCAAAAGGAATTTCAACAAGGTGCTTCCATGACACTTTCAGCCAGGTGACATGGTCCTCAAAGAAAACATGAAAGTCCAAGTAGATCGAGAAAAGAAAGGCAAGTTTGAACCTACATGGCTTGGTCCTTATGTTGTCACTGCTTCCTTTGGCTCTAGAGCCTATCAGCTATCTACACCAGAAGAAGAACTCTAGAATTATCCTACTAACAACATTCATCTCAAGAAGTTCTATGCTTGAAGATTCTTGGTATACCTAGCTTTTGAAAAATACAAAAAAAAAAAATAGTAAAGAGAAATAAGCGTCCAATGGTGAAAACTTGGAAATTCAAGCGCCTTGGATAGGTACCTTCATGAAAACCTGGTAATTTAGGTGCCTTGTGTACTAAGAATAATCCATTATCTATCACTATCCTATCCCTCATGCATTTACCCACCATCCCATAAAGAACCTGCTTGTTCCCTTGGTGTTCCAACCAAATATCCAAAATCTAATGGAGCTTGTAAATACCTCCTGTACAGCTTGTAAAGTCTTGTACCTCATCTTGTAAAATCTTGTACCAAAGCTTGTATTATACCTTGTAAATCTTGTACCATACCTTGTATATCTGAGTCTTGTCCAAAGTTTGTACCATATTCTAGCCTATAAATAATCTTGTATCCTAGCTTGTATACTATCACGTGCACACACAAAACCCCATTTTCACTTAAGTTTTTCGCAAACCATCTACCTATCCATCTATCACCTATTATAGACATCCCATCCTTCACAAATATTTCCATCTCACAAAAACCAAAACATGAACAAACTTGTACATTTGTAACATATCTTGGTCCATTAGCTTGTACATCCTCTTTAGCTTAGTACCATTGTATCTATCCAACGTTCGTGTCAGTTCATCCTTGATCAACATCTTGCACCCATCACACATCTTGGTTAGCTATTCCAATGCATCTTTTCGCTAGATTTCCTGTCACCAAAGTGTTATCTTTCTTAGTTCAACTTGCTAGACGCATCACTCATCCAAATCCACCAGCTTAGGTGCTCTCCGATAGGTCCTTGTAGGATATAGCTTTCCTCATGTCTAATCTTGATCCGTTAGTACCTCGTCCTACCCATCTTGTTGGAAAACGGTTCTCTTTTGGATTTTCACTTTCTTTTGATTTGGACTCTTCCCTGTTGGGTCTTGAAATATCTTTTCCAAGCAATCTCCTTGTTCCCTCCTCAAGGTTGCCATGATCTTCCATATCATGGTATATTGTGAATGGGGCAATTAGAGCATAAGGTCTTGATCATGTCTTTTGCTTGTTTTCTTTTTTGCTTGTGGGTTACCTAGTGTCATTTCCACATTGCTTCCTATGGGATTCATATGTGATACTAGGGCAATCTTTACGTGTTTGTTTTGAGTTAGTTCGTCAATCCTCTGGACAGTTCATGAAAAGGCCTTGATGTTCTTGGTAACCTTGGCAATTAACCAATAGTCCTATAGAAAATCTAGTGCTCAACTACATGGTGGTACTTCTCTTTGAAGTATCCCCCTGCTCAAAAAGCTTCAATGGTTTTCCTTCATCTCCATTATCCCCCATCCATATCCAACATCCGTCTCTCCTACCCTAGATTATGCATCAGTATCTCTTTGAATCACTCCTCACCTTTAGCTTTAGGGATCCACAATCCTAGTCTTAGGGATCCACCAATCCAAATCAATCCACCAAGCCTCATCTTTCGAGATCCACAATCCTAGTCCTAGGGATCTTCGAAACCCATCTTCCGCTAATCTGACTCCTTGAAATCCTATTGCATCAGCTTTATAATCCCCTCATCCATCTCCCTATCTTGGATTCCTTTTTATAGCGCTCTGCTCCTTCATCCTCCACCTTCCCTAAAGTCTTAAGCTTGCTTCCTCTTGTGCATCTGATTCTCCTTTATCATTCTCGCATAGTGAGAGTTTGAGCTAATTCAACCCCTTCTCTTTGCCAATCTGAGTTTCCTTGCTCATCTGAGATTCTTGTACTTTTCAAGAAGCCATCGAGCCTTGCTTTCTCTCCCCGCCACCTTCTTGAGGGGGCATCTCATAGTCCATTCTCTCCTCTTCTGCTCTAGCCTTGGGCATCTTATTTTCTTATCTTTGATGCCATGCCACTTGCGGCATCACATCAAAGAGGGGCAAAATGTAGACACCTAAAAACCTTTAGAAAATAAAGTATTTTTATTTTTTGAAAAATTCCTGATGACATCATCAGTTATTAATTAATTAATTTATTTTTATGCCATTAAATCCCTTTATCTTAATTAAAAATATTTAATTAAGGAATCCCTCCCAAAAATGTTTAAATCTTATTTAAACATTATTTCCTTATTTATTAATTATTTAATTAATAAATTGACCAAAAAACCCAAAATAAATAAATAAATTATTTTTTGCCCAAAACTTGGCCAATTTCTTTAAGACCACTAACCTCTTCCAAAATATTCTAATCCTTCTTTAATTTTGATTAAAGGCTAATCCCATCATTTCCTACCCCTAATCCCAACTCAAAATATTTAATTAAGATTAAATATTAATCCTCATGTTTATTAAAAAAGTTTTAATAAATATCTCCTCAACCCAAACACTTGAAATAAATAAAACTTTATTTATTTCCTAAAAATCTAATTTATCCTCATCCTAAGAAGTTATAGACTCTTCTAGAAAGTCTTCATCCTCATCCTAGGAAGTTCTAGACTATTCTAGAAAGTCTTTATCCTCATCCAAAGTCTAGACTCTTCTAGAAGATGTCTTTAAACCTAATCCTAATCCCCTCCTAACCTGGTCACATTCTATAAACATGGGTTAAGACTTACTAACCCAAGCCAAAGTTAACAAATATCTCCTCCTTCACCCATCGTCATTAAATTTTGTCCACTTGCCTATCCCTAAGCTAATCCTAAACCATCCTAATCCATCCTCTAATCATTTGCACAATCCTAAGCAAGCTTGAAACCCTCCTAATCAAGCCCAAGTCGAAATTGCTCTCATCTCCCTCAAAATATCTCAACCATAAAACTTTATGAAGCCCACTAGGCCATAAATGACTCTTCCAAGCCCTTTTATTTCTCTTACAAGCCATTATGAGGGTCTTTATGAAGATTTTATCCCATTGAGCCTCCTTTGTTGACTCATCATTCCCCTTTCCTCCATCCTCTCACCCTGTGACATGTGTCACTCCTTGATTGGCTGTAAAGAAGCACAATCCATGTGCTCTCTTCTCATGTAATTTGAGCCCTCCATGAGCTTTTTCCCATCCTTGCATCTTAGCCCTCAATCCCTCAAGCCTCTTGCCTATAAATTGGATCCTTCCCCTTTGCAAAATAACACAATCCATGAAGTAAAGTCATAATGCCATTTTGAGAAGCCATTCTACATCAAAACCATACACTCACACCCAAATTCCAACTCCATTTGAAGCCCTTTTTGAAGCATAAAGCTTGAGCATACATCCTATCTATTTAGAAAAAGCTACTAAACAAGAGAGCTTCTCATTGAGAGAGCCCATTAATGGCTCATATTCTCAATTAAGAGCTCATCTTAGTCTATCTTGAAGTTTATGAATTTTGTTTAGCTTGTAGAAGCTTTATTTAAAGTTGGTTTCTATTAGCATACTAACATTGCTCATATACACCTAATACCTACCAATAGAACCATCTGCAACATATTTGGTATGATACACCCAATGACATCGAACCAACTTTCTTCCTTTCGGAAGAGGACAAAGATCCCATGTGTGGTTCTTCATCAAAGAAGAGTACTCCTCATCCATAGCCCTATCCCACTATAAGTGTCCTATCACTTGTGAAAAACTTAGGATTGTTTGAAATGGCATGACTCAAAATGCCACTACCTACAGTCTAAGAATGAGTGTGATGAGCATCAGTAGGATCACTTGCCAAAGGTCCAACTACATCAATAGTATCACAAGCCCACTAGGGCACTTGTGAAATATTTGGTGAAGGTGGTGAAGGGGGATCAATATCAAGATCTTCCTTAGAGGATGCATAACTCTATAAAGGAGTAGAGGAAGTAGTGGGTAGTAAAGAAGAAGCTAAAGATGGAGGATCCATCAGAGCATAATTCTCGTCAAACTAAACATCTTGTCAAAACAAAATATTTCTAGAATTAGGATCAAACAAGCTTTATGCCTTCACATCCTCACAGTAGCGAAAAAAAAGAGTGGTTGACTCTTCTTCTCCATGGCTTTCCATTGAGCATCTAGAATAAATGCCCAAGCCTTACTACCAACATGCAAAAAGTAGAAATATTGGGCTTGACATAAGTCCAAGCCTCCTCAGGAGTAGAGTGTCGCAATGCCTTGTGAGGCATTGAATTTTGAATATAGTTGGCACAATTGATAGTCTTAGCCCAAAATGAAGAACTCATAGCATAAAAATGTATCATAAAATTGACCATGTCCCATAATGTCCTATTCTTTCTCTTTGCAACCCCATTCTATTGAGGTGTATGGGGAATAGAGAATTGATGCTATAAACCATGCTTAATTCAAAAACCTCTAAAAGACTAATTCACATATTCCCCCACATTGTCAGTGCGTATAAGCCTGACTAAAAGACTAGACTACTTCTCCACAAAAGTCTTAAAGATTCAAAATGAATCAAAGGTATCAGACTTGTACTTCAAAAAATAGGTGTCCATGTGTGTCTAGAGAAGTCATCAATGAAGGTGAGCACATATTGAGCACTTGAAAAAGATAGAGTGGGAAATGACATAAGATTTTTTTGTATCAACTCCAATGGTTCCTTAGCACACGTGGATCTACTTGTTGAAAATGATCTCTATGATGTTTTCCAAGTGCACAACCTTGACATACGCCATTAGTACAAGATATTAGAGGTAACCTAATCACTAGCTCCTATCTACTCATCTATTATAGATATCTATAGTTAACATGGCCAAAATTCTCATGCCAAAGCTTGCTCACTATGTCTGCATGAGCAATGAGAGAGAGACCTATAGAACCAAATCTCTCAAAGCCATTTAACTAATATAAGTGAGACTGAAGATCAACACTCCCTATAGCAATAACCAAGTCAAGATCATGGAGGTCTCAAATAACCACATCATGTGGTGAGAACTCAACTATATTTCCAGATCTTGAATGACAAATTTAAAAGATAGATAGGGGGTTTATAGAAATGGCTTGAACTAAGAGAAAATCCTATAGAGAACCACCTTCTAAAGAGATAGTTCCTAAACTTGTAACTAAAAGCTGAGAAGAATCACCAGCTACAATCTGTGTAGTAGCACTCTAAGTAAGTGAGGTAACCAAATCAGGTGAGTGTTTCATATGATGGGAAGCTTCAAAATCAAGAATCCAAGAACTATAGAAGATAATGCTAATGTAGAAAGAGCATGTCCTTTCCTTGTAGGTGGAGGTGGAGGCTTTGTAGAAGCAATACTAGAATACTAAATGGCCTCCTCTAATGCCTCAAGATGTTTCCAACACCTAGAAATTGGATTTCCTTCCTTGCCACAAAAATTGCAAGGTTCACCTATATCCTTCTGTGTCTTGGATGAAGACTCACCAAACTTAGAAGTATTACCTTTTTGAGAGGGCTTCTAAGCATCTGATTTGGGAGGAGGCTTGGAGGAACTCTCACTGCTTGGTGAATCTATCTTATGCTTCAATTTTTTCTTTGGCTTTCCTATAGATGTCTAAGCTTCCAATGCCTTTATCTTAGAACTAGTCATAGTATCCAACTGTGTGAGCTTTGACTACTCTATAGGCAATTGATCACAAAAGACCTCAAAAGTAGGATAAAAAATCTATTCCCCAAAGCATCTTTGGTGGAATAGAATGTGGAAGAAAATATCTAAAAATTCCATTGAAGCTTAGAGAGAATCAAATAGATGCACTCAACATCAGTCTTCATCTTTCCACAACACTGCAACAAGGATCTTTGTTGAGTTAGCTTTATCAAGAAATCATCAATAGTCAAAAAGGAATTTGACACAAGTGATGTAAGCTCTGTAAGCTTTGTCTCTATCTAAAGTGCTCTGAACTCATTCACAGTACCAAACAAGCCATAAATCTTGTTATGCATTTCTAAAGGAGTATTGCACCCATCCAAATGAAACTATAGACTATCTAATACCTATAATTCAATCAATCTTATTTCCTCATCTATTTTTTTTTGATATTGCATGATCTCATAAGACCTCTAAAAAATAGGTTGCATGACATCTAAACATGACCACAACCTTTTTAACTAGAGAAGCCAAGTCATCAAGGTCTTTTAGGTGTGATAATTGTGAGGGGTAAGAAGTTCTTGAGAAGAAGTGGTCTTAGCCATTGTTTTAGAAAAGGATTTTCTAAGTTTTTTGATATAATGATATAATAACAAAAAATAATATAAAAATGCCCCCCATAATGCAATAAATTAAACCCTAGCTTATAAATAGATTGTGTAAATGAGAGAATAGCAAACAAAGATTTAGATATGAATAAAAAATACCTGGTACCAAATACTGGTGAAATGATAGAGAATCTGGAAACTTCTTGAGAAGAGCTTTCAGGTGCTTTTTTCAAAATAAAAAATGGAGCTATAATGAAGAAATTATGCTTCTCAAAAGATAAAACTCATCAACAAATTTCAAGCAGCAAAACAAGCATCAATCTAGAAAAAAATACCAAAAATTCCTTCTTCATCATCTCTGTCTCAAAACCAGAATTTTAGTGCTTCTTTCGGATTAAAAAAATTCCTCTGTATGCTCAAGTTATTGCAAAAAAAGTGATAGGTCCCCTAGAAATGCTTGAAAAATAATTTATTTAAAAAAAAAACCACCACTCACTAAGTAGTGGTGGTAACTAGACAATGTTTGGGCAACCTCGTGGTGGATTTGAGCCTAGGAGGCACTATTGTAGAGTGAAGTAGGGAGGAGCCTCAAAGGTAGGGCCATGGTGGCATGGAAGCTATAGGCAAACAGTGACCCAAAAAAATTAAAAATGTTGACACCAAAATTCAAATGCCGACTATCGGTGGTAGCGCTGGGGTTGGGGTGGCACTGAAAGAAGGTTTTTCTAGTTCTGGTAAGGTCCTACAGACTAGAAAATAATTTTTTTTTATGTTGTTTGGATTTTTATTTTTATTTAAAAAAAATCACCTTGTAATGCGTGCAAGAGGCCGTACAGTCTTCTGGGTAAATTTTTTGCTTCCTAAATCAATGTTGTCCAAAATGGACAAACTTTATATGTAAATAGTGGTTTTGACACCTTTTAGATCCATCCATGATGTTCATTTGGCCTCAACTTGCTCCGAAAATTAGCGACCCCCCTCTTTTCATAAAAAAATAATTAAAAAACTCTAAATTTTTCCTATCAAACCCTTGTTCTCCTTTTTCTCCAAATAAAAAACAAGCTAGAGTAAATTTGGCTCTAATACCATGAAGGATTTGATTAATACAAGTCCACAAAGCCTTTAAACATTTACATGTAAAAAACCTATCATAGAAGAAAAAGACGAGAGGAGCCAAGGGTTTTGCTCTAAAAATTATGAAAAATGTATTCTTAGAAATGAAAGAGATAATTAAAAATTACAAAATATCAATCCTTATAAAAGGAGATCAAAAACCTAGAAGGGTAACCTAAAAAGGAAAAGCTATCTAATAATTACTATTTAATTCTTAAATAGAGATACAAAAGGTGCATAAAATAAAATCTTATGAAGGAAATAAAGTGAATTTAATAAATAAAATGAAATTAATGCTTTATTGTAATAGATTATTGCTCCACTAATGGTATTCATAGAATAAAAAACTATTCCAAAAACTCCATAGGAAAATGAAGTGGTTGAACACATGAACAGGACTATAATGGAGCATGCAAGGAGCATGAGGTTACATGATGGGTTGCCCTTAAATATATGGGCAAAGGCTATCTATACTACTGTACATTTTTTTAATAGAGGTACCTCTGCTACTTTGGGCTGTGGTATTCTAGAGGAAGTATGGACTGGTATGAAGGTGAGTTATTCTTTTCTCAAAACCTTCAATTGTGAAGCATTTTATCATATAGATTTTGAAAATAGAACCAAGCTAAAACCTAAGTCAAAAAAATGTGTATTTGTTGGATTTGATATTGATGAATTTGGTCATAGGCTTTGAAATTTTAAAAATCATAAAATTGTCAGAAGCAAGGATGTCATATTCAATGAGAAAGTGTTGTACAAAGATCTATTGTAGCAACATGAGAAGAAAGATGATGATTATGTAGTGCTGGATGATACTTCAAAAGATGATGTTCCAACAATTCATCATGATTTGTAACAATTGCAACAAAATATACCACACACACCAGTGACTGTTAGACAATCAATAAGGCTAAGTGAACTTCTAGAGAGATTTTCTCCCTCTTTATACTCTATTTTACTTACTAATGCTAGTGAACTTGAATGTTATGATGAAGCTATATTGGTAGATATTAAGATTCAATGGGAGTCTACAATAAAAGATGAAATACACTCTTTGCTGAAAAATAAGACATGAGATTTATGCAAGTTGCCTATAGGTAAAAGGGCTTTATAGAATAAATGGGTTCACAAGTTGAAAGAAGAGGATAGAAGTAAGAAAATATTTAAAGGTAGGTTAGTTGTAAAATAATTTGCATAGGAGAAGGGCATTGGTTTTGATGAGATATTCTCTCTTCTTGTAAAAATGACTTCTATTCACACTGTTTTAAGCATTGTGGCTACTAAAGATTTTTATTTGGAGTAACTTGATGTTAAAACAACCTTCCTTTATGGTGATTTAGATGAAGAGATATATTTGGCACAACCATAGGGGTTTGAGGTCAAAGGTAAGGAGAACGTAGTGTGCAGATTGAAGAAAAGTTTATATGGCTTGAAGCAAGCATCTTGACAATGGTATCTAAAATTTGATAATTTTATGCATGTGCATAGATATAGTAGGTGTAATTTAGATCATTGTGCTAGATGATTATAACTACATTGATTTTATGTTTATATGTTGATGATATACTTGCAATTGGGTCTAATATGGATCACATTAAGGGGTTGCAATGCTAGTTACCACATGCATTTTCTATAAAGGATTTGGGGGTAGGAAAACAAATCCTTGGTATGAAGATTTGTAGAGATAGGAAGAACAAGAAATTGATATTATCTCAGGCTGATTATATTTCGAAGGTGTTGTAATATTTTTTTATGGAGAATGCTAAAGCTATCAACACACCTTTACCTAGTCATTTGAAGTTGACTAAGGAGATGTGTCCCAATATACAAGAAGAGGAGGATAATATGTCCATCGTACCCTATGCTTCATTTGTAGGAAGCTTATGTATGTTATGGTATGCACAAGGCTAGATATTGCACATATGGTGGGAGTTATTAGCAGGAGCATTGGAATGCAATTAAATGGATTCTTAGATATTTGAGAAGAACATCTAATCACATTTTACACTTTGGGGGCTCTACTACTAATTAATAGGGCTATGTTGACTTAGATTTGGTAGGGAATATTGATACTAGGCAAAGTACTATAGGTTATGTATTTACTATTGGTGGAGCAGCAATGAGCTAGGTTTCTCAATTATAGAAGGTTCATGCTTTATCCATTACAAAGGTAGAGAATGTTGCTGATATAGAGGTATCCAAGGAGATGATATGGCTTCAGTTCTTCTTGGAAGAATTAAGACACCCTTAGGAGGATAATTATTTGTTTATAGATAGTCAGAGTGCCATTCATCTTGGAAAGAATTCAACTCTACATTCAAAGATAAAACACATATAGTTATAGTAACATTTGATTCGGTTAGTTCCAGATGATGGACAGTTAAAGCTGGACAAGATACATATAGATAATAATCTAGTAGATATGTTTACCAAGGTAGTAACAAGGTAGATGATAATTTGATCTCCTAGTCTAAATAGAATAAAAGAACAATAGAGTTTAGGGTGGTTTGATATACTAGTAGGAGCTATAAGTTTTTTAGTGCAATGATTAGTCTCCAAGTGGGAGGCTATTGTTGTGGAGTCTAACCAGTCTCAAAATGGGAGGTTATTGTAATGTGGAACCTAATGAGACTCATACATTTATTCAGTGAAATTTGCTCCCCATATTATTTCTACCAAAGTTTGGGGGTAGTGCCCCCAAGATAGGTTCAAGGGGTAGTGCTACTGTGGGGTCTTGGGGCAACACTTAGGTGTTCTCTTTGTCATAGTATAGGGTGGGGTTGAGGGGAAACACCACTATGGGGGTTTTTGGGGGTAGTTCCCCTAAAGCCAAAAATTTCCATATTGTAAAGGATGTCATCTACTATTTTTTCTATTGGATGACTTATTCTAGCCCTAATTTTGTAAGTGGAAAAATATTGTATAAAAGGGATAGGGTTAGGGATTTCATAATGTAATGGTGATACTATAGCTTCTTGTGGTATATTCTTGTGTCAACATTGAGATATAAGGCATTGTGGATTATAATCACTATATAATAATAATATTGGACTTTCTATTGGTGGATGCAGCCTAGGGATTGGGTGAACCATGTTAAATCTTGGTGTCTTGTGTTCTCTTCTATGCGATCTATTATTTTTTTATTCGTTATATTTTTATGTAACTGTTATTTCTATATAAGGTTAATCCTCATAGTTTGATCAAATGAAATAGGTCCCTAGGGGTCCTACGACTCCTAGGGAAATATGTTGGCATGAAATTATACTACTTTGAGAAGAGCACTTAGTAGATAAGAGAGAATTGATGATCCTCTTCAAAATGAAACATGGGCTTTTGGTGGGAGACTTCCACATTTTGATAAGAAGCTATCTGATGATGTGAAGGATAAAATTACATAATTTTAGCACTCTAGCTCAAGTGTATCACCCAATGCTAAAGACATGTTGAAGTTGAGAATTGATATCAAAGACTGCATGCCACATCCTAAACATTATTTGGAGGTAAGTCAAACTATGCTTTTAAAGAATTTAGAGAGAGTCATCAAAGATTGCATATATCACAAAGGGTTTTTGAATATTTGAAGAAATTTTATTGTGTGCCATTTAAAATTTGAAATATATGTTGTTGTAAATATCATGTTGAGTTTTCTATGCACCATGAACTATTACATTCCATCCATTCTACTTTGCATAGTAAAGAAATGTTGGAGCATTGTGGTGCTAGTGGGCTTCTAAAATCATCAAGAGACTTGCTAGATCAATTTTTATGTCATAGAGTTTATGGTTTTTTCTTTTATAGAAATGCCTCTTAAATAAGAAGTGTTTAGAATGTGGTGGCTTATCCAAGTTTGACACATGTTTGCGTGAGGGGTGTGAACAAGATCTTGGGAGGAAAATAGTAAAAAAATTGGTATATGAAATAATGAAATACACATTGAAGAGTGGGGTTGAAGGCTCTATATGTGAATTAGTTGCAAAAGAAATCAGTGTGGCTAGTTTTATTTCAGATTTCAAGATAAATATTTTCTACAAGTATGCAAAGCATAGTCATAGGTCTTAGTGGTTGGATCAACAATTTAGAATGTGTAAGGACACTTTTCACATTAGCACTATTATATCAGTTGACTTTGTAGAGAACTACACATTGTAAGCTCAAAAGAGACACAATCTTAGTATTTCAACTCAATTTGGATTGTTATTTTTTTCCACATAACATATAGATACATCCCTAATAGTGTGGAAGATAATCAAAAGATTACTAGACAGTACAATTTTTACATGAGTGATGAAAAAGTTAGAGTGAATTTTGAAATGCTTTTAGATGTTTTCAAACTCCACTTTTTTCACATCACCACTTTTTGGCATACCAAGATCCTGCATATACCTACAATATTGAGAGGAATATGTGAAGTTTTAACCTAATTGTCTAGGTTGTAATATTCCTTGAACATATTGATAAGATGCATATTTGTTGAAAACTCTTTGTAAGAATTTTCCTTAGGGAAAAATGACACCAAGATCAAGAAGCTCAAGAACTAGTACAATATGGACCAATAATGGATGATCATAATAACAATAATGAGAATAATTATCATGTGAATACATACCATAAGTGCATGTATATAAAGGCATCTAGAATGACTATGTGTAATCAAAGTGATAAGCCTCACAACTAAGCACATGTCCACCAAGAGTGGATTATCCTCCATTGAAGATAGGAGTTTGTGCAATAATGAGAGGATAAACTTAATAGGTGTATCTCATAAAGAGATGTTGTAGACACCATGTGCTCAATTGGAGTACAAAAAATTGTGTTTTCTACATGAAAACTCAAATCAATATGCAAGCTCCTATGTTGTCAACAAGACAACTCATATAACTTCACATACTCTTAGGTGTCTATATGGTAATGTATTTAACCTAAGTAAACTTAAGTAAAGTGTAATAATTATTAATTATTTCCACTAACACCCCCCTTAAATGCTATTTAGGGGAATGCACTTAAGATCACAAAAGCTATGATGAAAATGCATAATGGATCCTAGCTGGTAGGCCGGTTAGGTACTCAGGGACAAATGCAATGCTCTAGATACAATTGGATGCAATACAATGCAATCTCTTTGAAAATGGAGAAAGAGGTAAAACCTCATAGGAAAAACCTTCCCTAAAAAAGAGAGATAAGTGCAATAAGAAGAGAAGAATCATGTGACCCCCTTGGTCAAATATCTCGCACCTCCAAGAGATCTCACAAATGAGTGAAGGGTTTGATTAAGATATCTACAACCTACTCTACTATAGGACAATATTGTAATGTAATAACCTGCTCATGTATTAGCTCTCTGATGTAGTGCATATGGACCTCAATGTGTTTGGTCCAGTGAAGTTGAACTGGATGTTTTGAGATCTCAATAGCACTCTAATTATCACAATGAATGATTGTAGAATATGGAAAGTTGAACCCAAACTCCTTCAAGATATGTCATAGCCATCTTGCCTCTATAGCTATAGTAACAATCCCTCAACACTCAACCTCAATTGAAGAAAGAACAAAAGTATTTTTCTTCTTATTCTACCAACAAATGGGGTTGGAACCAAGATGAAATATTTAAATTGAAGTAGACTTGAGAGAATCAAGATCCCTTAGATAGCCCGAGTCTTATATCCAACTAAATAAAGTCTAGTACCTACCATATAGTGTATACCATGTGTATGTGTACCCTATATGTAGTGCAAGATATGTTTGGAAACTTTCCAATGAAGCTCACGTGACTCTTGCATGAAGTGAGAAACCATGCCAACTCCAAAAGATATCTTAAAGCATGTATGTGTCAAGTAAATGAGATTCCCAACCAACTATTTCTACAATGTAGCATTAACAAGTGGAGTGGAACACTTGGCCTCTAACTTAACACCTGAAAGAAAGGGAGTAGGTGTAGGATTACAATCACTCATGAAAAAGAAAGAAAGTAAATCAAGAGCATACTTGGGTTGAGAAAGTTTGATCCCAAATGAAGACTATGTGATCTCAATACCAATAAAACAATGAAGTAAACCCAAGTCTATTATAGAAAATCTATCTTGAAAAGAAGTATTAACATTCACAATGATGGATGAAGTACCTCTTGTAATGACCAAATCATCTACATATAGTACAAGTATCAGGTGTGTGTCATCCCTCTGAATAATGTAGGCATTCGAATTTGAATGACACCTAGTGAATCCTACTAAGAGTAGGAAAGAATCCATCTTGGCATACCAAACCTTAGGAGCCTGCTTAAGGCCATAGATAGACTTCCTAAACCCACAAACCATAGTAAAATCTTGTACAAATCCCTGAGGTTGATCCATATAGATCTCTTCATGAAGATCCCCATCAAGGAAAGCACTTTTCACATCCATCTGATGTACAGCTCAACCATGAGCTATAACAATAGCTAGTGTCAAACAAATGGAGTTCATCTTAACTACTAGTGCAAAGGTCTTAGTATATTCAATACTAGCAACCTATGAGAAACCTTTGGCAACAAGTCTAGCCTTATACTAATCCACACTTCCATTCACTGAAAACTTGTTTCGATAGATCCACTTACACTAAACCAACTTTCTTCCCTTAGGAAGAGGAACTAAGTCCCAAGTGTTTTTTTTTTCATTAAAGAGTTATATTCTTCCTCCATGGCTTTGTCCCATTTAGGAACCCCTGATGCTTCCTTAAATGACTGTGGGTTAGAAACAATGACAATATATGCACATGGAAATGTTTTCTATTGTGACCTTGTCCTCCTAGTATTTGAAGGATTCCCCACCAATGAACCTAATAAATCAAGTGTTTTTTGTGCCTAACAAGGTCTAGTGGAAGAAGAAGAAGGAATATCCTCAACTATTTGTAGACCCTACGAAGGTGGTGTCCTGCAAGTCAAAGTTGAAGGAGTATCATCTTCCAAGTCACTATCATCACTATCATCACTTTCCACGAAGGAGGAAGGAGGAGTTGAAGGAGAAAAACTTGGACAAGTTTCTTCAAAGTGAACACTCATCTCAAAGAAAATTTCATGTGTCTTCAGATCCATGATTTAGTATTCCTTAATGTGGTCAAGATATCTAACAAATATACAAGGTTTACTTTGAGGTACCAATGCCTTTCATTTTTGTGGAGGTATCTTTTCCCATGCTGGAAAACCAAAAACTTTTAAGTGATTTCCACTTGGTTCTCTTCACACTAAGCCTCAAATGGTGTAATTCCATCCAAGACCTTATGAGGACTTCTATTTTGGATGTAATTGGCACAACACATGGCTTCTACCCAAAAAACTTGATCTAGAGACTTATGTTGTAGCATACAAGTGGTCATCTCCTTAAAGGTTCTATTCTTCCTTTTAGCAACAACATTTTTGTGTGGAGTGCATGTAGCTAAATGTTGAAGATCAATACCATCATGAGTACAAAATTCTATAAGCCTCGAGTTCACATATTCCCTTCCATTATCTATTTGAAGAATCTTGATGGCTTTCACTGATTGCTTCTCAACTTGAGCTTTGAAGGTGATAAACCTATCAAACACTTCACTCTTATGAGCATGAAAGAGGACCCAAGTGTAGCATGAAAAGTCATCAATGAAGGTGAGAACAAAGTGAGCCTTTCCAAATGATGGTACTAGAAATGGGCCAGCTACATCACTATGAACCAATTCAAGAAAAATAGTAGCTCACCAAGACTTCCCCTTGTCAAACTTCTCTTCAAGATGCTTGCCTGCTTCACAACCTATACATACACCCTCTGAATACTTGACTTGAGGTAGGCCTATGACCATATCCTTGTTGCTAAGTTGTTGAAGGTAGTAGTAATTGAGATTTCCAAATCTTTCATGCCATAGTTTATTTTGTGAATTTGAATTGGTCAACAAGGCAAGGAAAGTGAACTTAGGCACAAAATGAGAAAAAAAATAAATTCTAGTATCATGATTAGCCTTTCCAATTGCTACCATAGAATCATCCTTTAGATTTTTCACCATAACTAAATCAGGAAGGAACTCCACCTTGTTACCATATCCATAGTGAGTTATTTGGTAGATTGAAAGAAGGTTGGTGATAAGGTTGGAACATGAAGAACATCCTTGAAAAATCCATTGTCCAACTCAACATTCCCTTTTACTTCAACTTCCACTTGTGTGTCATTTCCACATAGATGTAAGGTACATGTGATGGTTTCAAAGAGGAAAAATGCTCCCTTGAAGCACCCATATGATGTGTAGCTCCTAAATCAAGAACCCATTCCTTAGAATTGTTTGTACTTTCTACCAAAGCTTGTCCCATACCTTTTGAAGCGGATGAAGATCCCTTATCTTTATAGGAATTTGGCACATCAATTTTATGTTTTCTCATTATTTTTAGCAACTCATCAATTTTCTTATCCTTAAACTCATGTTCATCATGACCGTTCTTGTTACAATAGGCACAAGTCTTCTTCTCCCTTTTGTTGAAGTTGTTTCCCTTCTTATTATTTTTGGAAAAATATTTGCCTTGTTGTGAGGAAGATTGATGTGTAGAGGAAGATTGTTGTGTGTCATCTTGTGGCTTAGCCTTCCACTTCTTTTGCTTCTTGTTGGAATTTTTACCACCTTGATTCCCTTGATTAGCTACCAAGGCTTTGGTCTTGGAAGACTGGAGAATTCCCATACTCACTAACTTTTCATGTTATAAAACCAACATTCCTGAAAATAACTCAAATGAAGGCTTAGTGAAGGCACTTCCCACTATTAACTTGTGAGTAGTATAACTTGAAACAAAAGTTACATATTCAGGAGGAAGATGAGTCATCACATGTTTGATCAAATTTTCATCCTTGATGGGTTCACCACAATCCTTAAGTTGTCCCCTATACCTGTCTACTTGGGTATGATAATCTTTGATCATTTCAAATTTCCTAGGATCCAATTTGAGAAGATTTTCCTCAATGATGTAGGCCATAGCTTCATCTACTATCCCATACAATGCTTCAAGTTTATCCCAAACTTCTATTGGATTGTTAATATTCCTGATGTGATATTTGATAGGATTTGAGATATTCTTTAACAAGGTTTATAGGGCCATTTCTTTCTTTGATGCCTAGTCTTCTTTATGAGACTCATCAACATCATCATTAGGTTTCTTTGCTACACCAGTTACATAACAAAGTAAACCTTTTTGAACTAATGGTTCCTTTATCTTTTCTTTCCAAGTAGCATAATTATGTTGTGTTAAATTAGAAAAAGAACACATAATGCAAAAGAAAGAGCACAATATCAAGAAGACAAAAAGAACAAGACACACTTCACTCAATCAAAGAACCCCCCCACCCCCAAATGAATGCATTAGGCACTTTATATGTAGTGCATTTACAATAGACCACTTGTCAAAATAGAAAAAGGTTGACTTTTGATTTTGTTGTTTACAACCTCCTCTTGGAGTTCAAATCTGGTACTTAGCAATTTGACTCAAATATAGAACAATTTTTAAGTTTGATCAAAGCAATATAATGAAAAAGAGGACTTATTTCTAAAAGTGGTATTTTTTTCCACACAAGCTTATAATCTAATTGCAGATTTGGAAAGTAGATGAAAAGTTATGCACTTTTAAAAAAAATGGAACCTGAATATGTATCTAGATGAGCCCATTCAGAGCATTTGAAGTTGCAAAATGTATGATTGGATAGGTACAATCACCAAAAACTAATTTTTCTAACAAATCTATGTACCAAAACAAGAAAATAATAGCACCACTGAAAAATTTAGGAAATTCTAGCCTAAATAAAAAAATTGTACTTAATTTGGAGTCCATATGACTGAGATATGACCTCCCAAAGTTGGACTATGAAATCAAAACTACATATGGTGAGGGGTCTGCCCTGATGACATGAGGAAACCACTAGGTTAAATTAGATGTCCAAACAACTATTATGGCAGTGCAATTTGGCTTGCTTATGACGGTCAAGCAATAGTCAATTTTAGGTTCATAAAATGATGAAGTCAGCAAAAAAAGTCCTGGCCAGCTATTGTGGTAGTACGGTCTAATGACATGTCATTCATACAGTTGATGTGTCTAATTATAGATGTTGATGTGATAGATCTAATGTGGCTACTGAGCTATCACCAAGGAGTAGACTAACATGGCTGAGTAGTCATGGCCGCATGACTAGAGGTCATCGAGATTCATCACTAGGGGAGGACGAACTATGGCATTGCACTGGTGTTTGGGGCTAGTAAAGGAGTGATTTCTGGTGGTGTGGTGGTGTAGGATTTTAATCCCACATACACCATGTTGTGGGGTCTGAGAAAATAAAAGTTGGGAACTATAGAGTTCACATTGGCATAGAAGCCGTCAGAGTTTTGAATGCTTTTGCTATGGTTTGATGTGCTAGTTTACGTGATGTCTAGTTGCCATATAAAAGTCGGTTATGATGTGAGGTCCACCAACATATTTTTGGAATACTAGTTTGTGTAGAATATTCTATGGAATATACTAGTCACAACTACTAGGGTTTGATTGCCCAGTTTTCCTACAAAAAAATGCTCTCCTATAGGCCTCATGGCCAAAATTTTTTTGGAAAAAGATAATGCAAATGCAAAAAAATTACAAAGATGTAAATAAAAAATGTAGATCTAAAAATTAATTGCACAGATCTAAAAAGATCATACCAATTTTGCAAATTTGGCCTTCAGGTTCTAGTTTGCAAAATTTTTTTGCCTCAAATTTGACTATGGCCTAAGGTAGGCAAATTTATAGTCAAAATTCACTGAATTGATGCTCCAAATGCAATGGGGAGGTTCACTTTGACTCTAGACACTCCTAATAACTATAGATACTCTAGATCTAAATTGTGGCCCTTCGAGAGGTGAAGAAAAAAAGGATCTCCAAGGACTATGAAATGAAGCTCCCTCAACTCTAAAACCATGTAAGAATTTTCCTTGGAGAAAAATGACACCAAGATCAAGAAGCTCAAGCACTAGCACAATATGAACCAATAATGGATGATCATAATAACAATAATGAGAAAAAATATCATGTGAATACACACTAGAAGTGCTTGTATATAAAGGCATCTAGAATGACTAGGAGTCAACAAAGTGACAAGCCTCAGAACTAAGCACATGTCCACAAAGAGTGGATTATCCTCCATTAAGCATAGAAGTTTGTGTGATGATGAGAGGATAAGCTTACATAGGTGTATCTCATAAAGAGATGTTGTAGACACCATGTGCTCAATTGGAGTACAAACAACTATGTTGTCTACATGACAACTCAGATAAACATGCAAACTCCTATGTTGTCAACAATACAAATAATATAACTATGCATACTCCTAGGTGTCTATATGATAATGCATTTAACCTAAGAAACCTTAAGTAAAGTGTAATAATAATTAATTATTTACACTATCACACTTGAAGGTGAACAATTTGAAAATCTTTCCAACATATAGAGTACAATCAGCAAGATCATAGTCCTTTATGAAGAGTTGAGTAAGATGGCATGTAGAATGAAGCATAGCTTGAAAATGAAGAGAAAACATAGGAAAAAATAGTTTGATTTGGAGAAAATATATCTTGAAGGGGCCCCTACAAACCTTAGTGAAAAATTTCCAGCACTAGACTATAACAAAAAGAGAAACAAAAACTACTAGTTGGCAAACAAATGTTATAGAATGAAGTTGCTTTTGTGTGTTTTATATGTGTGAGCATTTAAATTATAATAAGGATGTTGTGAACCTGTTGTCTCATTTTACTACTTTGAGTAATTTTATAAAGTATAATTATTCACTAGTTCCATCTCAATTCTTAACACCTTTAACACCAATGATAGGAACAAATTTTCTAGGATTAGGTTTCTTTTTGTTGTTATAATGTGGGCAGCCCTACATTATAATGAGATTTTTATGACACTTTTTGGCTCAACCTAGTGCTTTGAATTTTTTCTAATAAACTATAATAACTTTGTATAATTCTATCCAGATTCTTAACACCTTTAACACCAATCATTATCTTTTTGTGGTTGAACAACATTAAGACAAGGGTGCACAATAATTGTAGATTTTTCAAGTTTATTATTCAAATATGAATAATTTCACATGTGAATCATAAACGATGAATTCCCAAGATCTATAGTATAGAAAATTGAACATGGGAAAAACCATAGAGAAGCTAACCCTCTTGAATAAAATATTTGTTAAGGTGATATTGATTAAGATGATATTTAAAAAGAGTGCCTAACTTTAAAAATGCTCATTGCAGGTAGACCCATTGCCTAAGAGGGCTCACAACCTTGAGAAAGAAGAAGAAAGAAAGTCCACCACTAAATAATATGTTTTTGAATAAATTTTTGTCTCACAACCTTTTATGATAAATAAATACAATACATACACTCTTCTCAGAATCAAACTTCAAAATTTGCACAATGCCTACCATATACATTCTTTTAGAACCAATTTCTTTACTAATTTAGATGTCACACTCAAAATTTTTCTTATATTAATCTTTAACATATGAAATTATCAATTTAGCTAACAAAATATAATTTGAAATAGGTCTAGAAAACATTCCTATAGAGGAGAGGAATGAAAAGTGGACCACAGTATACAAACTACCTTGACAAAACAACACATTGTCTATGTGTCATAAATTATAAAGATCCAAGAAGAAATCCATAGGATTAGTGAGATAGAAATAGCAATTAAATGAAAATACAACCAATATCACAAAATAATAAAGCACACAAAAGAACACAAAACATAAAGATTTAACATAGTTTACCTAATCCTTGGTATACGTCCACCAACAATGAGTCCAATATTCTTATTATCTAGTGATTACAGCATGATGACAATATGCAATCCCTTGTGATTCATCACCACCACAAGAAGCTATTATCTCATCATGCATTTTTGAATCCCTAAGCTTAAGCCATTTTAAACAATATTTTTGCCACTTACAAAAATTAGAGCTAGAATAATTATGACATGTTGGGCCCTAGAAAAATTTCCCCAAAGGTAGCTTTGATGAGGATAAATGGTGAGTGTACACTAATTTCTTGATAAGTCATGACAAGATAACAATCTCTCAATTGGTGTCTGACTAGGCTCCACACTAAAAAACAACCTCCCACTTGGAGACTTATCCTATAGCAATACCACTACCCAATGAGGACCCCACTAGATCAAACCACCATAGACTTAGTTGCTCTTATATTGTATTCAACTTAGAAGACCAAGTGAAGTTGAAGAGGAGTTCAACTTATCCCTTGTCACTATGTTTGTAAACATATCTATTGTATTATCATCTATATGTATCTTTTCAAGCTTTAATTTTTCATCATCTAAAACTAATTGAATCAAATGGTATCACAACTATATATAGTTTGTCTTTGAATGTAGAGTAGAATTCTTTGCAAGATGAAAGACACTCTAGCTATCTATAAATAAATAATTGTCCCTCTCTAGGTGTCCCAATTCTTCCATAAAGAATTGAAGCCATATCATCTCCTTGGCTTCCTTTATAGCAACAACATACTCTTCCTCTATAGTGGATAAAGAATTCACTTAGTGAGTGCACAAAGATGTACAAAAAGGGGGGTATAAGTGGACACCATTTTTTTCTAAAATTAGGTAAGCCTAAAATTGGATGAGACATTTGAGGGTTATCCACAAAAAATGAAATGTATAAAATATATAAATTATAGTACTTTGAATCTACTTTCTAAACTACTAGTGTTTTACAAAATGGATAAGATTAGGTGAGTCAAACCCTATGCACACAAAAAATAGTCCTTGATTTTTTTAGAAAATATAACATAGCTTTTTTCATGTGCAACACAAAAGATTGAGTCATATTTAGTATCTTGCATATGCCTTTGGTAGAATGATAGTTAAAGTCACATTTAGAAGTTGTGTATCTTTTTAAGATTTTATGATGAGTATTTTTTTATTATGAATTATTGAATTGACTACATCCTAACATTTTGGTACCTGTTCATGTGCTAAACATAACTTGCATCAAAATAATTGAAAATAAAAACTTAACAAAAAAAAAAGTGTATAGAATCTACTATAGAATAGTAATATGTAATTTATTTTGAATTTAGTTAAGTATTTAAAATGTTATTAAAAAATTGGTAGACATATGTCTGTGTGGAATGTCAAGGCATTGGTAAAAGTAATTAAGGTTTACAATGTTAATGTTGTTCAAAAAAAAGAAAAATTTATATGGTTAGAAAGCTAAGATGTGTAAGATTATGGTGGTGATTTTAGAGACACCCACTTCACCATTAGATAACCTAATGAAGGCAAAGGCAAGAATTCATCTTAGAAGATGAAAAGAATGTATAAAGGAAAAATAATTGGAGGGAAAACAATGTCCCAAGCCTTTGGTTCATTTCCCTTTGCTATCACCAAGCCATAATCCAATTAGGTTTCTAAGATTCAAATAACCCAATTAGGTTATGAAATGAAAAATTGCATTCCAAACTCGATCAGGTTATTCAAAACCTGATTGGGTTTTCAAGAAATAAAAGTAGGCTTTACTTTGAAGGCCATAAATTTCACATACAAAGTCCAATTGACTCTATTCAAAATGAGTTGGAAAGATATTGAAGAGATCTAGAACAAGATGTAGATAAATAATTCCTATGTCATGATTTTTTTACTTTCTATCAATACTAATTAAGCATCATCTAGAATATGTAGTCATTGTTTTCCAAATGCATAATCAATAGGTAAACACAAATGCTAACATATTATTAATTTTGTCTCTCAAAAACACATACACATAATCAATCACTAGCTAAATAAATCATAAGATATATCTCTTAATTTTCCTAACCTCTCACATTCTTTAACTAACTAATAACCTATCTGTGTGTGTGTGTGTGTGTCTAACTTGTTATCCTTATACATTGTCTCTCACCAAGTAATCCCTAAGCCCCCCCTCTCTCACTAAACCCTAAACTCTCTCTCTCTCTCTCTCTCTCTCTCTCTCTCTCACATACACATGCATGCACCCTCCTCTCTCTCTCTCTCTCCATCAATTCATCTCTCTTTCTCTCTATCATATCCCCTAATCTCTCTTTCAAATGTCCCTCTCTCTCCATCAATTCATATTTCTATCTCTCTCTATCTCTATCCTATTCCATAATCTCTCTCTCCTATGTCCCTCTCTCCATCAATTAATCTCTCTCTCTCTCTCTCTCTCTCTCTCTCTCTCTCTCTCTCTCTCTCTCTCTCTCTCTCTCTCCATATCTCTCTCACTCTCTCTTATTCCATCCCCTCTCCCTCTTCCTATCCCCTACTCTCTCTCTCTCTCTATGTGAAGTTCTTATTTCAAGGATCAAAGGTTAGGGAGAGAGAGGGGGTTAGGGATTAGGAGTCAGAGAAAGAGGTAAAGGGAGAGATAGACTAGGGGATATGAAGAAAGAGAGGGGATAGGATAAGAGAGAGTGAGAGAGAGAGATAGAGAGAGAGCAAGAGATTACAGGATAGGATAGAGAGAGTGAGAGGGGATTGTACATGGATAGAGAGAGTGAAAAATATAGAGAGAATGGGTTAGAATGGAGAGAGAGAGAGGGAATAGGATAAGAGAGTGAGAGAGAGACATGGGATAGGATGGAGAGAGAGGGAGGGGGAAATAAGATGGAGAGAGAGAGGTGGGAGGATAGGTTAGAGAGAGTAAGTGATATACGATTATGTGTGTGTGTGTGAGAGAGAGAGAGGAGGAGTAATGTGTGTGTGTGTGTGTGTGTGTGTGTGTGTGTGAGAGAGAGAGAGAGAGAGAGAGAGAGAGAGAGAGAGAGAGAGAGAGAGAGAGAGAGAGAGAGATGGTTTAGGAGTTGGTGTGATAATGAGAGAAGCTAAGAGTTAGTAAGAGAGAGATTAGGAGTTAGTGAGTGAATGAGTGAGTGATTTTTTATGTGAGAAAGGGATAGAGGGAGTGAGAGAGATGATAGAAAGATAAAAATAATACTCTTACCTACCTATTTGCCTCATGATTGGAATATAATGAGTACTTATTTTAGACCATGATTGATTATAATGGATGGAAAAGAAAGTATTGATTTCCTACTATTATTTTAGTTGCATATTGCTATAGATCTCTTCAATATCATTCCAGTGCATTTCAAATGGAGTCAATTAGAGACTAGATGTGAAAGTTATGACTTCTAGAGTGGAGCCTATTTTTATTTCTTCAAAACCTGATTAATTTTGAATAACCCGATTGGATTTTACATAACCCAATTGTATATTTAATAGATATTTCATCCTAGAAACTCAATTGGATTTCAAATCCCAATTGGATTTTGTTTTTTATTTGTTTTTTCAAGGCTTGGTAACCAATCCTAGAAACTTTTTGAAATTTCATAAAACTTGATCAGGTTATTGAAAATTTCACTTTTTTTGAGAGGTGTACACTTTTTTGTACACCATCTTGGTGCACTTACACTACCTTCTATAATCAAGAAATCTAACTCACTACTATGCCATGAATAATAAATATATATCCTATAATACATTGCCTAGTATCAAGATCGCCTACCAAATATGAAACAACATATCTATTGCCACAAAATTTTGCACCATGGTCCAAAGTTTTTATTTAAGGAAAGCCTTGTGAAACATGGAAACAACCTCCAAGTTGTGGGGCTTGAACAATGACACTGAGTCTCCAAAGAAGGCTAACTTCCTTTGCCATCAAGATGCACCTAGACTACACTTGGAGAGGAAAAGGCAAGAGAAATGCATAACATAAAACTACCTAATCTATTCTAAGTAGGTGGTGCACCAAAATAGAGTGTTTAGACCAATCTCTGCCATACATGTACAATACAATTATCATAACAATCCAAAGATATAAAAATTTAGACTTGCTTTAATCCAATAGCCACATGTAGATTAGACAACCAAATGAGTGACACAAGGAAGAAGAGATTCACTTCTTATCATTCATAGGCCAAAAGAGATACAAACATGTAGATTATAGATATCCATAGTACATCAAAGAGAGACAAATAAGCTTGCATAGTAAAATGATGGCTGAAAGAGATACAATAGGGTGTCATATAATTCAGAGGCAAAAAATGGAATTTACAGTAGTATGCCAGAAAATACTAGAGAAATAAAGAATATCCCACTTAAGAAAGACTACAAAATCTTCTTTTATAGTGTAAGCATAACTTAGATAGCTTCCACTCTAAGATAAAACTCAACAACTACATTCAAATTTATAGAGAATAATTATTGCAAAACTAGAAAATATTTGATAATAGTGCAAATCAAAATTCAAGAAGACCACTTATCCACCAAATAATCTCTTAGAGGATAGGAACAATATCCATCAATCTTCTAACTAAGTAGATAGATCAACACATGGTGATGAAGCATTCCTCATACTTATCAGGCTTGGGGAACGATGCAAGTGGTTGCAAGAGATCAAAATATTAGTTTTTTCATTAGAGAGTTGCCTGTTTCTTGTTACCAACATACCAAGTCAAATAAAAAAGACAAGTTAACCATATTTAACTATCACTCTATACCTTTCTTGCTACCTAATTGGTCAGGGACTCCTCCTTTTCCATCTTAGCGGGTAAAGATCCTTAAGTATTTTGGTTTACACTAGAATACATGATCCTATGATTGTTAACTATGCTCAAAACCCTTCATGTCACCTTTTGCTCATAATCCTAACTTCTATGATCTTATGGTCGCCTATAGCTTATAGCATAGAACCCATCCTTCATTCTTTCTATGGTCCTTCAACATTAGAAAGACCTATGATCTCACAATATAATGATGGCATGATAAAACCCCTAGCATAGGGTCACAGTACCATCAATCTCCCCTTGCAATGTTACAGGCATGGTTGATTTGACCTTTACAATCCTATGATCATAGACCATCATAACTATTGGTCTCAAATTAGTTTTGTCAATTGAGAGTCAACACACTTAAGAAATTTCTAAGTTGATGTCGAGTATAATATAGATGCTAAGCTACAGTATGTGCCAAGCTAGAAATTCAATAGGTGCCAAGTTATTTAGATGCTGAGCAGATAGACAGTGTTGATCAAGTTTCAAGTGCTGAGTGACAATTGATGTTGAGCCAATATATGTGTTGAGTAAAGTATAGGTGTCGAGAAAGACCGAATCACTATGGGTGCTAGGCAAGACTGGATTACTATAGGAGCTGAGCAAGACTAAATTACTATAGGAGCTAAGCAGGATAGAGTTCCTATAGATGCTGAGCAAGAAAAAATTCCTATATGTGCTGAGCATCAGTAATCAATAAGTGTAGAGTAACACAGAATCAACATAAGAGTTTGTGCCCTCACAAACTTAGATGTAAACCATTTTTGAGTTGACATATGATGAATCTCAAAGGATTAAAAGATAAGATTGAATCTATTACATTCCCTATGCAATCAACATGCAACCAATCAAAAAAATGAAAAGAACCTACAATCAATCAGAAAAATGGAAAGATTTGAGTTGGAAAAATGGATAAATCTCAATCATAGATTCATACCTAACCTTAAGTCATGAAATCTTTTTAAAGAGGTTGAAACCCCATAATTCATTAGAGAGTGAGAGAGAGTATGCATGAAGGGAATGCATGCAAGGAGTGAGTACTAGTGAAGTTTGAAGGAAGTGAAAGGGGTGAAAATACTTAGAAGAAGGACAACATTGTAATATTAGTTAGTAGATCAGTGAACATCAAAATAGAGCATCAACACTACGAATAGAGTTATATTGGATCAAGAAGGATCAAATCAGATTAGAAAAGACAAGGATCTAAAATTAGCAATTGAAGATTGTAAGTTATCAGGTCAACACATTCTACAATACTTTCTAGCCATTGTATTAGGAGAATGAAAATCCCATGAAGATAGAGTGGTTTAACAACCATGTTGTAAATCCTTTAATAGGGTGACATTCCAAGTGAGTTTTTGTACATCCTTTAGATAGGTCACATTTAATAGTGTGTTGGAGCCTTTAATAGGGTAGGCCTTTCATAGGGCAAACCATTGATGATGGTCAAAACTTTGTAACCTTGATAAGTTACATATTACTACAGTGATAAGTTGTGGGTGTCATCCCCACCCTAGTTTTACCTTCTCATTTTGGAGGGTTTCTGGGTGATCAAATCTTGTGTTATCTATTTTCATACATGTCTTTACTTTCATGTAAATTAGATGTGTTACATGCATGCGATTGGTTTCAGTTAAAAAGTTTTAAAGGTTAAAGTTTATTACTTCTGATTCAACCCCCCTCTCATAAGTAAATCTTCCCACTCGTGAATTCTAACACATAACATTAGTAACTGTGGCAATAACCCTTGCAATCCTATGATTGTGGTTTAACTATCTTTTTGTCATAACCTTAGGAGACATATTTTCTTGTACTTGCAACTTTAAGATAGAGTAATATCAAAAGATCGAAACACCTAACATCTATCAGAAACTAGTCTCCATCCCTTTCTCAACTTGTGATCTTACGAATCTAGGATCATATGACTAACCTTCCCCTTCATAGCATCGGCAACCTAGGAAGTCAACCCCATGATAATAAAATTATTGACTTTTGTGGCATCAAAACACATATCCCTTTAGCTCATGATCCTACGAGATCTCCAATATCATGACAACCTAATGCTATGCCAATGATTTACCTTGTGTCCTCACAAGACATCCTTATAGCACCTATGATCTCATGATCATTTAATATTGTAACATTGGGCGAGACTTTTCTTTGGCTTACAATCCTTTGACTATTTGTGATGTCTTTGCAACTTGACCACTCAACCAACAAGAGCTTTGTAGCATCTTATGACTACTTGATTCACCCGATGATCCTGTGATACATGGGTTATCATAAGATCAAGATCTTATTGTTTATTTTTGGTTCATTACTTGGAATATAACATGAAATTAAATCTTGTAACCATTAGATGGGTTTAAATATTTGAGGTCAATCCTTAGTAGATGGACACATTTGGCCAATATTTTTGGTGACTCAAGGGGAATGAAAGTCTACTTGGCATATGACTAGTGACCATTAAAAGATCCATTGGGCTATGGAATCTCTAAAAACATGAAAAATCATCAATTTTGTCACTTCTACTGCATTTTGATCCACAAAATAACCTAATTTTGCCTCTACAACTCTACAAAACTCCTTGAAATTATCATTCCAAAGGAATAACACAATGTGCACCCAACACTCCTTAGAAAATTGGAAGGAACCAAAAGAAAACTAATCTAACTATATACATGGAACAACACCTTTTCTCAAAAATAGGGTTTAAGATATATTCCATTTACTAGAATAGGCATAATTTCACCATCAGGTTGTCTTGACTAGAAAGAATTCACATATTTACAACTAATAATCACATAGGGACCACTCCATAAGGCATCAAATTTTGAGTGTCTCCTTACTTTTACTCTATCTACATCCCATTTGAGAACAAGATCAACTTCTTTGAAATTTCTAACCTTACCTTTCTTATCAAAGTGATTCATCTGTTGTTGATGTGTCTCCATGGTCTGCATGGCCTAGTTTCTTTTCTCCTCTAGCTCCATCAACTCTGCCATTGTTATAGACATAGCATCATTTTCACTTAGTTTGAAGTGATGAGCTAGCTCTAGGGATGGAAACTCTAATGAGATAGGAAGATTTGGTTCCCTACCATACACCAACATGAAAGGTGATTTTCCAAGAGCACTTTTAGGTGTCACCCCAAAGGGCTATTCTCAATCTCTAACGCCAAAACCTTTGATTATCTTCAAGAATTCTTTTCATTATCCTAATTAGATTCTTGTTGGATGACTTAGCCAAGTCATTACCTTAGGGGTAGTAATTGGATGAAGTGCTTAGCTATATGCTATAATCAATCTCCTATGCACAAATTTGAGCTCCTACAAATGATTTTGCATTGTCTAAAATTATGGTGGAAGGGGTACCAAACTTGTAGCAAGTCCATCTAAGAATTTAACAGTTCTAAATTCTTAGTAGCATCTTTTAATGCAATTGCCTCTATCCACCTCATAAAGTAATTTGTAGCAACTAGAATCCATTTATGACAGATCTAAAAGGGGGATTAATAGGACCAATAAAATCTAATCCCCATTGGGAAAAATGTTGATCCACTTGAATAAGATGAAGTGGAAAAGTTGCAAGCCTTTGCTTACCTAAAAAGAAAGCACATTTTTTGCATTTTTTGACATATCTATGGAAATCATGGAATAAGGATGGTTAGTAATATCCTATCCTCATTATTCTCATAGTAGTTTTTCTTGCTAAAAAGTGGCCACCATCAGGACCATCATGAAGCTCCTTAATCATTCTCTCTACTTGATTTGCACCAATGCACCTTTACAAAGCTCCATTGAAGTCCTTCCTAAATAGAATACCATCAATTATGGCATAGGAAATGGACTATAATCTGAACTATCTTCCTTTTTCCCTATCTAATCCTTGAAGATATTAATATCCTGATAAGAAGGTAATCATGTCATCTATCCAACTTCTTGGATTGTCACCTCTCACCTCTTGCTATTCTATCAACACCAAGGAAACCTCTTCATCTGATTCATGAGATGAGATCATTTGCTTGCATAGTCACTTCCCTCTTACTAACCTAGTGTTCTAGATGTCCGCATCATACTCCATCACCTTAGTGATCCAACTTGCTCTTTTCTCACTAATATCTTTTCTCAACAAAAAATCTTTAACACTTGCATGACTAACCAATAAGTGGATGTTATTGTGGGATAAAAGATGTCTACATTTCTTCAATGATCTTATGAGTACAAGGGCTTGCTTCTCCACATAGCTATATTTTTCTTCATACTCTTTCATCCCTTCACTAAAGAAAGAAATAGGCTATTCTTCATTCTTATCATTCAATTGAGTCAAAATAGAAGAGATACTTGACTCACCTCCTAAAGTGTAAAGAATGAAATCTTTATAAAAATTTGGATTGATGAGGGTAGGGGATGAGGCTATGGATTCTTTGATCTCTTCAAAACTTGCTTTCCCTTCCTTGGTCCATGAAAATACCATTTTCTTTAAGCATAGCTGTAAGAGGTTTCACCATGGTAGCTAAATTAGGAATAAATCTCCTCACAAAATTTATTCTACCAAGAAAACTTTCAGACCTTTCTTATGACTAAGAAGGGAGAGAGCAAGTATTTCCTTTGTTCTCTCTAGATCAATGGTTAGACCATCCTTAGATACAATGTGTGCTAACAATTTCTCTTAATTAGAGGAACAAACACACTTGCTTGGATTCAAAGATACTCCATACTCTCTACATCTTATAAGTACTTGTCTAAGATGGCCAAAATGATCTGCTACATTCTTTGACTACACTATGATATCATCAAGGTAGACCAACACAAACCTTTCAATCATGCTCTTGAAATCCATCTCCATTTCCTTTTGAAATGTGGCACTTGCATTTGTTAGTCCAAAAGACATTTTACTATAGGTATAGGTTCCCAATTTGGTGGTAAAAGAAGTCTTATATCTATCAACCTCCTTGACTAACACTTGGTTATAACTTGAAAATCCATCCAAGAAGGATAATCTCTCTGAACCACTAACCTTAGACAATATCTATTCCATGGAAGGGAGAGGGTGATGATCCTTAAGGGAGGCTTGGTCAATACCCCTAAAGTGTACACATAGTCTAATTTCTCCACTCTTCTTCCTAATATGGACATGATTAGCTACCCAAGTTGAATTTTTGATAGAGAAAATGGTTTTTTCCTCAATCAATTTGGATAGCTCTTTTCTCATTAATGGCTCAATCTTGGGATTCACTAGCCTCTACTTTCCCTAATAGGTTTGACATTATCAATGATATCTATGGTAATTTTGAAACAAACTTGGGTTAAAACTCTTTAAATCATCATATGTCCAAGAAAATACATCATTAAATTCTTGACATAGATGAACAAAATTTTCTTTCTCAATTTCATAACATACCTTCCCCATGTTTAGTGTCCTTCCATCAACAACTACAACTGGCATATGATCATCTCTGTTTGTCACAAGGTTCATGCCTCTATCCCTTGCTTGGTCATCAAGATAAAAGATACTCTCTAAGGTAATAAGATTCTTAGGAAAATTATTAGAGTTGAGGTTGATGATTTGATCACCATACTAGTCATGTAATCTTGACTAATTTCTATCTAAGAACTATGTTTCATTCAACAAGAAACTTACAATTTGTGCATTATATTCAAATACCTTCCAATTGATATTATTATTAGGGACAATAGGTCTAACCACTACTTTAATCTTCCATCTATTCTCACCTTCAAGGCTCCTTAGCACATCATAAAAAACACCCACTACTAAAAGTCTATTGACATGTCTATTTTCTTTTCTAGGGATGCGTTAATTATTAAATGCATTGAATCTTTTAAGAAAATCCCATACTCTATGTTTATAAGAATTGAGAAAACCATTCTTGGCAATATTTTGATTCCTCACCTAATTAATCACCAGCTCACTATCTTCATATGCACTTAAGACTTTAATTCCTCTTTTTTGAGTAAGTAGGAGACCCTAACTTAATGCCCCATACTCGGCCATATTATTGGTACAACTAAGAAACCAACATGAGAAGTAGTACCTTTCTAGCATAGGAGAAGCCAACATCACACCAACCCCTAATCCACTTTTATTTCTTGGTCCATCACAGTATATTCTCCATGTACCACTTGGGTCTTCTTTGTTCTTCATTATGTTAGGGACAAGAGTATCTTTCTTTGATATACAATAAGTACTAGGGCCTGTGTCCAAGGTTTCTAATATATGATCAAATTGATAGGCATTAGTCCATTCATCTAAGAGGAAATGAGGTATCTTTGTTAAAGAGGTGATAGGATCATATGCTATGATTCTTATGTAGGGGCATCCTAGGTGTAAGAGCAATCTTGCATCACTGACAAAAAAATACTTTTATTTCTATGTTTTCTATTTTAATAAGGACTAGTAGACAGGGTGGTTACTATTTATGGAAACTTGTTATTTTTATAAAGTTTGACATATGAGCTTGGAATGTTCTCATTTTATATAGGAAGGTTCATTTTAGAGTTGTAAGCTTACCATAAAAATCTCATTGCTTAAGCATAAGTATTGAAGAAGTTATTATAGATTTTAGGTGGAAAAATTTGAAGAAAAATCCTTAGGCTCACCCTTGGAGGCCTTAGAGTGCCTGAGTGAGGTCCAAAAACTCAACAGAAGGGTGTAGTATAGTTTTGAGCCTATAGATCTGGAGCTAGCATTTCTAAAAAGTGGTTATAATAGCCAATTGGAGCAACGATTTGTATGTTATGGCCTTTCAAAGTTGGGCTACCCAAAATTACTAAAATAATTGTCAATGATATATTTGACAACTCTATATGTATTGTTAGGGTTTGTTGGCCCTACAGATTTAGTTTCATTGTCTAGAACGTTCCTAGGTGACATAAAATTGCCTATTTAAGAAGGCCTGAACATTGTCTAGGGTAGCTTAGGATGATAGTTCCTAGCTTGTTTTGTAGATTATTGTATTGAAGGCAACCATATGGGATGGCATATTATACTTGTGAATTTTCTAATACTACATTTGTGGTGTAAATAAAAAGCCCATATTTTAATTCTCACATTTCTTGTTGTTTCTTTGATTTTGGTATGAGTTTATGGTATTAAGGGGAACACCCTTCATTAAGTGGTATTAGAGCTAGAGTTCTTGACTATGTAGACAGATTGTCGATTGTGAGGTAGTTTACACTAGGACCATGGTTTGGGTTGATCATGCAGACAGATTGCTAATTGTGAGGTAGTTTGCACTAGGGTTTCAATAGAAGCACAAATATGCCTTCATGAAGAGAGCATGGTAGAAAGGAGCAATTTCTAGTGAGTACATATAATAAGTTGAAGATGAAGAAGTTTGGATTGTGCAAGCTAATGAAAATGCATGATTTTGGAAATTCCTATGAAGTGGAGTTGCTTGTTGAATTGAATATTTCACTAGTATTTAACATTTCATATTTGACAGAGTATTATGAAGGAGGTGATGAAGATGAAGTTGCAAAAGTGTAGTGGAATATTCTAGCAGCTAGTTGGCTACAAAAGGAGATTGAAGAGATACTAGATAGTCATGTTTGGAAAAAGCACTAGGAACAAAACTTATGACGAATATCTAGTCAAATAGAAAGAGAGGCCAGTTGAGGATTCATCATGGCTAACAAAGGAGGAAGTTAATCATCTTGGTTTTCCTCTAAACACTTGAGATGTGATGGGATCACTTCTCAAGTTACCTTAGGTGTTTGATGCTAGATCATCCTAGGTGTAAGAGCAATCTTTCATCACCCACAAAAAAATATTTTTATTCTAGTCTTTTCTATTTTGATAAGGACTAGTAGATAGGGTGGTTACTATTTATGGGAACTTGCTATTTTTACTAAGTTTTTCATGTGAGCTTGGAATGTTCTCATTTTCTGTAGGAAGTTTCATTTTAGAGTTGTAAGCCTACCATGAAAATCTCATTATTCAAGCATGAAGGTATTGCTGATTTTTGGTGGAAAATTTTGTAGAAAAATCTTTAGGTTCACTGTTGGAGGCCTTAGAGTGCTTGGATAAGGTCCAAAAACTTGATGGAAGGGTGCTAGCATTGTTTTGATCCTATAGATCAAGAGTTGGCATTTCCAAAAAGTGGTTATAATAGCCAATCAAAGCAACGGTTCATGAGTTATGGCCCTTCAAAATTGAGGTACCTAGAATATCTAAAATAATCATCAAAGATATATTTGGCTAATTCTATATGTATTTTTGGGGTCTATCAACCCTAGGTATTATGTTTTATTGTCTAAAACTTTCCCGTGTGACATAAAATTACCTATTTAAGAAAGGCCCGAACATTGTCTAGCGGAGCTTGGGGTGATAGTTCACAACTTGTCTTGTAGATTATTATAATGAAGGTGGCCATGTGGGTTAGCATATTGTACTTGTAAATTCTATAATACCACATTTGCAACATAAATAAGAAGTCTATATTTTATTCTTGCATTTTTTATTGTTTCTTTATTTCTGTTATGAGTTTATGGTATTAAGGGGAGCACCCTTCATCACATTCTTATCTATCTCTAGGATGGTACAATTCATATTGATGAGATTAGGAGTGTAGGGCTCAATATGATGGAGGGCTAATGGTACTACTTTGATTGAAGCTTTGGTTCCATATCTTTCTCTAAAAGACATGTATGACCAATCAAAGGATATGTAACCACCTATTTGGGTAGTAAAGTTCCTAGAAAGACAAATAAGAAAGTGTGGTTCTTTTGGAAGCATGAATGCTAATGGTATTCCTATGGGGGATTATTGTAGAAATATAATCAGATCATTATCATAATGATATGTTACATTCATGACTATATTTGTCATTGATGTCAACATATTAGCTTTTTGTAGTATCTAATAGAAGAATAAAACAAAGATCAAGTTGGTATGGATAGATAGTTGAGTACTTTCACTAAGCACGGTTAAAGAGAGATACTACTAAGTGTCTATTATATGTAGGTAACCTTGAAATAAAAATATATTAAGTTTGGAAGAAGTTATGAAAGTTTTGGTGAAGACTATTCTGATATAGAGTTTAAATAGACATGTTCTAGTAAACTTGTTATATCTCTTAACAAATTTGTTATTCTGAGAAGCTAAAGTTAATGATGTCAAGAAGACATTCTAGAGATGATGTGGCTAAGCTTGCTCATCATAATATTACATGAATAGAAAATTATTCAAGTTACAAGGAGGAAGATTAATGTTATCACTAAGTGTAACATGTTCTTAATGTGGTCCAATAATAATTAATTGGGAAAGTGAAATAGCTAACTCATGGAATTGTTGTATGTATTTGGTATAAAGGAAGGACATTTTCCTTTATCATGTAAGGAGGTATGTGAATGATCATAAGCATCAAGAAGAGTGAAATGAAAAGATAAGAAGAGTAGAGTGAAGGTGAAGGAAATTTCATTGTCAACATTTTATTGTGTGATCCAAAGCTTGATACTTGGATCTGAGGTTTGTGACCTAGTCTACAAGGTTTGATAGTGATTGGTCTAATTGATAGGATAGAGGAAAAAAGTTAAAGTATAGTATATACAATTATTTTTCAAGGAATATTTGAGAGATTAGTTGGATAGTGATTTTGGTGATCTTGTCCTAGAAGATTTTTGGAAAGTGGGTCCTTCTATCTTCTACAACTCCTACTAAGGTTGACACAACTCCTAACAGGGTTGAAATCTTCTAACAAGGATTCAAAATCTTCTAACAGGGACTCATATGTACTAAATGTTGTAATAGACTCCTAATAGGATCCATCCTCTAACAAGGAATATTTATATTAGTACATCATCTTTTGGGCATCATTCCCATCAGGGTTTTCTTTGATCAAGGGTTTCCCTAGTTAACATATCTGGTGTAATTATGTATGTGTATCTTTGTATGGTTTTTGTTTACATTTGTTGAATGGTTAAGATTATTTAAGGAGGAAAAATGTTTTAATTATTGCATAACTAATTCACCCCACCCTCTCAGTTATCTTGGTGGACTACTATTTCTAACAATTAGTATCAGAGCATGAAGTCCTTGAAGATAAATTTTAACAACTTTGGGAGATAATGGCGAATATGTTCAGAACAAATAGTCCAAAGTTTGATGTAACAAATTATGATAGTTGGAAGGAAAACATGAAGACACATCTATTGTTTATGGGTAGAATATTTTGGATCTTAACAAAATCAACAAATACACTCATTTCTGAAAAAGATTTGAAAACTTGTATCAATGAAGAAAGGAAAGTTTTCATGTACAACATGAGAGCTAGAGAAGCACTATAGATTGCAATTCCTAAAATTGAGTACAACCAGGTAAAATTACTCGAAACTTCTCATTTGATTTGGAAAGCTTTGGAAAATAGTTTTGAAGGTGATGAACATTCTAATAAATTGAGGTTACAAAGATGGATTTTTGCATTTCAAGATGCTAAAATGATGGAAGATGAATCTATAATAACATATGTAGGCAAGATATCAGAAATTACTATAGGTATTAGATATAAAAAAGGAACCAAAGAAGATGATGAGGAGATATAAAATATTTTGAAGAGCTTAACACGACCATTTAATAAAGTAGTTCAAATGATATAGTTGATCTCTTGTACCAAAAATTTCACAAAGGAGACATTGCTTGGGACACATGAAGTAGTTGAAAATGAGCTATAACAATATGGAGAATTGATCAAAATAGAAATAGCTTTTTGTTCCTTGAATATTTGACCTAGTTTATCAAGGAGCACAAATGCTAGAGGAGACTTTGATAGTAGTAGCAGATCTGATGAGAACAAAAGGATAGGAGGAGTATCCCTTGTGGTAAGAACACTAGTTAAAAGCCCTAAATTTCAATGAAAAAAAGGTCACAATTTTGACCAGAGTTGGTCAAATAGACAACTAAACCTGTTGTCAATCTTTTTTAGTTGATTTTTTGTCATAGTCATTATGCATCAAAATTTTGACTTTAAAAATGTTGACTTACCAATGAGAGTTTCGTCAATTTCCTTGGTCTATCCTAAACTCTTATTTCCTCATGTGCATCCATCATTGGTCTAAATTTCAACAAACACCCCTTGACTTTTTCTATAGTGAAGCCAAATCTTTGATGACAAAAATGACCAACCATCGTCAAAATTGTGACCAAGATCCCTTCAATCTTCTGTAGTGGTGCCATACCATGGACAATAGAATTGACCAACCATCGTTGAAATTGTGACCAAGACCCCCTAATTTTCTACTATGGTACCATATATTTGATGAAAAAGGGAAGGCATGTTCATCAAAATGGAGACCAACACTTGGTAGAAATTTAGACGAGCTATGCCAATTATTGCAAAAGCTTTGCTCTAATAGGAGCCTTCTAAACTACATAAAATTTGATTCTAAAGCATAATTTCTCAGTGCATGAGACTCAAGGTATCATGCACATTTCTACCTCCACACCATTGTTTCATTCATCACATAATTTATTTCATACAAAACAATAGGAAGGCGGAAGAAATGTGCATGCTATCTTGAGTCTCCACTGAGCAATTATGCTTTAGAATCAAATTTTGTGCAGTTTAGAAGGCTCCTATGAGGGAAAAGCCTTTGTAATAATTGGAACAACCCTTATAAATTTTGGTTCTTTAGACACCATTTCTTGTGAAGATTGTAGGGAGAAATAAATTTAGGAAATAATTATTTATTAGGAATGAAAGACAATAACACTAACTAATCTCTATTTTTCAAATAGATAAATGTGAAAAAAAAACTTACAGTCCCAATCACATCATCATAAGAGTGCATATATAACTATAACCCCTTATTTGACTACTTTTTGATCATTTACTTGGCAAGAGCATCCAAGACATAATATTAAAATACAATCAATCACTGAGCCTATTAGCTCTTTCCTACCACCAAGTTTGGAACATAGTAACTTTGTGGATAGAATCAAAGAAAATCAATGCCATACATATGGATAACAAAGATTTCTAAGGAGCTAGAAGCTAAAGTGGCATTTTTAAAGGATTAGCTCAAGGAAGATTCATGGAAGATCTTGGCTAGCCTAGTCTCAATTTTTTCAACCTTGGCCCCATTCATGAATGAAAATGTTTCAGGGCATTAGAGACTTTTGTACCAAAAGTGTTATGCATAGTCCATAATATCATAGTCCAAAACTCAAATGTGATAAGATGTTTTTCTTGGAATCACAATTTCTTGTGTCTTGTCTCCAACAAACTTGCCAAAAATTGATAGTGTTTTGATTTGTCACTTTCATAACAAAACAAAACAAAATAGTATGATAGTTCTTCAAATTGTAGAGGGAAGCTAATAATTAGGATCTAACTATGTCTAAAACTATCATAATTTACAAATATCCACAATCCAAATATTATCCCTTGATGTTTTCTTTAATGCAAAGTTTTAACTCAACTATGTTATCTCCCTAGATGTAATACCAAACTGTCATTAGGCTAAAGACTGCAACAAGATTTACAAATGCAAGGAGATCTACCAAACCAAAGTAGAAAATGACATGAAAAGTTAACAATCTATCAATTGACACCTCTAGATGAAATATTTCTAGCAATTGAACTGTACTATAGAAACAAAAATTGCCTTAAAATTGACACCTCACTAGTTGTAGTTCATTTGCATCCATAATGGCTTCACAAAAGTTGAAATCTTACCATTTTTCAAGAACAGAAAAGGAACTCATAGTTCAGCTACATCAATAAAAGTGAAGTTATTTGAATGTTCAAAAAATGTGAAACTTCCACTTAATAGCTAGAAAAGTCGTATCTTCAGTATACATCATCTTTGATGGAATGTTCATAAGTGAATGATTTTCTCTAAAAGCTCAAACTTATGCATAAAGAAGCACCATGCTCTTGAAAAATAAAGGCACAAAACCGATGGTGGTGCCCACAACAATTCAACCATAAAATTAACCTAAAAAACTTAATTTTTTTGGAAAAAGTACCTAGTGTTTGTCAAATATTGAACCAAAAGATTTTAACCAAACAAGACAATCAAGAAATGATTTCAACATAGAAATGATGTCATGATGTGGAGAAGTAATCTAAAATGCATTTATCTTCTTATAATAAAACTTTTCATAAATCATTGTTGAATATATAGCCTAGTTTTCCAAGTAAAGACACTACCATGGAATGACCCTCTTTTCAATTTTAGTCAATTGATAAAGTTTATGTGCAATTAGGCATCTTATGCCTTACTTATGTCTTTCTTCTACTAGTTCCATATTTGCCTTTGATTGGAAAAAAAATCTGCTATAGGTATCCTTGTAAATTTTGTTAAAACAATAAATGCGATTCTAAAGTAGACCTTGAATGATGTAAAACAACTCCTCAAACTCAGGAGGTAAGAAAAGGAATTGTTGAGGAAAAAAAGTTTGATTTATAACATGGTGAATACTATTCATGATGCCTTACATTCTTATTGATGCATCTTTTTCCTTGGATGAGTATGGAGCAATGCAATATATCCTCTCATTAACACAAAAATTAGTGTTAATCAGAGGTAGCTCATTGGGTACTCATTCTTTCCCAATGTGTGTGTACTAGAAGGGCACCTTGATGTTGCCTTTGGTCTCATCATCATAAGAACATGACCCCCAATTAGCAAGGAAAAATTTCATGCATTTATCCATTTTTTAAAAATCTTTTGACCTCTAATTGATCTCCCTATTCTAGCTGTACTACATGTAGAGCTTTCATCTACCATTTCCTCATTTCCCTCATTCGATGTAGATAGATATGAAAAGTACCTATTTGGTGGGTCTTGCAATCCATCAAATGGAAATTTGATAATATTTAAATAATATATATATAATAATCAAGTCATAACTCATACATGTAGTTCTTCTTTGTCTATACGTGAGAGGTATAAAATGTAGTAAGTTGAAAGTGATTATACAATTATATTTCTATACAGACCTTCTTTGTCTATACATACATTATATGATTATATACTATGTCTATTTATAAAATCTATGCTCAATGATAAACAAGAAGAATATAAGAAAATTATGTCTACTTATTGACTTATACCTATTGATTCATGTCATTGTGCACAATCCACGCCAAGGGGGTCAAATTTTTTGCATATGTTAATCATTTATCTTAAGTTAGCTAAAAATTACATTATAAATTTATGCTACAAATAAGTTAGAAGACAACATGAAAAATATGCAACATTGTAAACATGAATAAATTTACCTTCTATATGGAATGCAAGATCATCGACAGAAGGGGTGATGATGTCTGTAGTCAATTGCCTGTTTGAAAAAAGGGTGATAATCAAACACAATATAAACATTGTAATTATAAATAACATATGTTGTAATCATTAGAATTGTGTTGGAATGTTCAAATTTGAAGAGTACATCTGAGAGGGGGGGTGAATCAAAAGTAACTAGTTTTTATCCTTTTAAACCATGATTAACACATAACTAAAAGTAAATTACATGCATGTAAAGATATGAGAAAACATGAAATGAAAACATGCATCAACACATGACACAAAAGATTTGGTAACCCATAAACCCTCTAGGAATAAGAAGGTAAAAATAGGGTGGGGATGACCCCCACAAAAATTACTGCAGCAATGTGTTCAATCACTTCTGATGGTTTTCCCTGTTAAAGGCTTTACACTATGTCAATAGTGACCTAATTAGAGGATTTACAAACACTAACATGAGTTGTCACCCTATTAAAGGATTTACAATAGGTTCTTAAACCAACCTAATATATAGGATTTTCATCACCTTCTCCAAAGGTTTTCACACTTAGCTATTAAGCTAACCTATCTACATAGGATTTTCATCATCTAATACAATGGTAAGAGAGTATTAGAACATTTGACCTGATAGTATGCAATCTCTAATTGCTAGATTCATACACTTGATATTCTCTCTTCCAATCTTGATCCTCTAAGATTTGATATATGATCTTGTCCCTTGTCCCTTGTGGTGTTTTGATCAACTAGATATAAAAATGTTACTTTGTTTCTCTAAGTCTTTCCTTCTTCACATAGAAATTTTGCTATAATCTCCCCATACACTATTCTCATCCACATACCTAATGAAGTTTTTGACCTCCTTTTAAAGATTGTGAAGACTTAGGTTTAGGTATGGATCTATGATCCACATATAATCTCAAATTCTTTCTTATACTTTGTATTTTTCTTATTGGTTGCATGCCTTCTCCATTTTTTTGATTGGTCGCATGCAAATCACATCAAGAATGTAAATGATTCATCTTTATCCTTTTTTACTTTTCGAAATCTCAATATGTTGGCTCAAAAAATGGTTTACATCTGAGTTTGTGAGGACACAAACTCATATGCTGATTCTGTGTTAATCGACACATACTATATTACTGATGCTCAACACATAAATGTTCCTTTATTGCTCGACACCTAAATACTACTCAGCACCTAAAGTCACTCGAAACCTATTAAGATTTTGACTTGGCATCTACTATAACTCAGTCGACATACATAGTGTACTCGACATTTATGGTAGAATTGGTTAAGTGTGTTGACACTCAAATGTCAAGACCATTCTAAAACCAAAAACCTCCTCCTTTGACATGAGTGTCAAAAATTCTTAACTATGCATTAATGAACTAATCTAATTGAGTACAATCTTTATTCTTGCTCAACATACATGCAAAATTTCAAAAAATTGTTCAAAATTTTGTGAGAAAAAATATACCTTATGGCTCCCCCTAAGTTGATTATGCCTAGTCCATTCTTGAAATGTGAAAATTTATGCTAATATGCCTAGTTCTCTCTATTCTTTGTCTTGTTCCTATTCCCTGTGCTTGTATACTATATTTGATCTGTATGAATTCCCTATTTCAGATTTGTTTTCCACATGCTTGTCAAAATTTTGCATCTCCCCCTCCCTTTGTCTTATTTCTTGTCTCCCCCTTTTTGGCTATCTATAGAATTTCCACTTTATTCTCAAAATGAATTAAAGAATGTAATCAAAATTATCAAAATTTGGTATTCTCCATATATCTTCATATATCTCCCCATATATACATATCTACCCTTAATGTATATATCTCCCCCTTTTTGACACTGATGTCAAAGGGTTCTAAGGAGTAATACTATACTTAGCCAAAAATGTACTATTTACCTCTAAGAGTATCTTCAGAGCTACATCCTAATTCTCCAATGCAATGTCTAGTGACTTGAGCTAGATGGTAGTCTTTGTAGGAAGGTGAACAAGTCCATCTAGGGTAGAAAGATTTGGATCTTTCTTTAGGACTATTTTTGCGTATGCTTGCTCCTTGTGGAGGAACTCTAAGTGTGGGGTCATGGAGGACTGGATTTGCATCAATTTTGCCTTTATATTTGTCTCCTTTGCTATTAATACAACTAATTCCCTTTGTGTGCAAAGTGTCTATGCAAAATGCTTCTCACTTTGAGCTGGATCTGTGAAATGTCTCTTTTCTAATTTTATATGATATTTCAAGCCTCTAATCAGATCTTTAAGATCAAACAACCAATATTTCAAAGATCCACCAATTTCTCAATAAACCCCAAATCGGGTATGCCGAAAATAGTGCCAAAAACTTCATAGCTTCACATATTATTAATAAATTTGAAATTTGAAATTTTTATAGAAATTTCAGCAGCATAACAGCATAAAAAATGACATTTTCAGATCTGCATAACATTTACACAACAACTCCCAAACAAAGGATAAAAGGAATGCTCATCGGGCTCCCGAAAACAACATAGAATAGCCCGAAAACACCACAAAAACACTAATAATCTATCACAAAATTATAATCACAACCAAATACATATATTCAGCTCTATTTTAACATCTAAAAGACTGATATACAACAGCAACCCAAACTGATATGAAATACTCAACCGAAAACACCAAACTCTTACAAAAAACACACCCGAAAACCCACAAATCTGCACTGTTTAGTACAAAGGAAAACTCTGCATGAGCATGCACATGGAATGGATAATAAATCCCATCCTTATCCTTCCTAGAAACCTACAAACTCTCATTCTTGAGTCTCCTTCTCCATAGGTTTGGCAGCCTCTGAAGAACAACAAAGAAATGAGCAAAAATCAAGTTCTAGAATGAGCCCAAAATGCCTCCAAACCCCTTAAAAGAGGGAATAACCCTAACTCAAGTCCAAGAGGGGTTAATAAAACATATTTTAATAATAATTTTCATTTATTAGTCCACTAGCTTCCAAAGATTATCCCCTTTTTCTGAAACTTCACTTTTTTGGGCCTGCCCGCCTTAATAAAGATTATTATTTTTAATTATTTGAAAAGGGGACATGACAAGTCCTCCCCTTCCAAATATTGCTTTTCCTCAAGCAATAGATGAACAATAAACCAATCAATTTACCTGGATCCCAAATGTAGTCATGAACCATACTATTGTCAATTAACATAGGCTCTTGCAATATCCTCTACAATATAACCAAGAGGAATCCATAATCAAACTGACAATTACTGCTCAACCAAACTCCATAGTTACAACTTCCACAGTCAGAAACCCATGAGACACAAAATCTTAGAACATCAAAACCCAAGTAAACTGGACAAATCAAACTACCAACACAGTAAATATGATCAACGCATCCCACTGGCCTATATGGAATGTGTAGACACCTAAATTTGATTACACCACTTTGGTAATCCTATTTAGTTATCTCTAAAGGCATCATTAATTAAATTTTTATTTAATCAATCCTTTGCCATCCCTAGCTGATTAATTTAATTAATCATCTATAGTCCTAATTGATAAATCAAATAACCTATTATTTATCAATTAAATCCTATTCTTCTATCTAATTCCAAAAATCCCCATTTATTAAATAAATCTATTTGATAAATAAAATCCTCAAATCCAAAAACCCCTAACTTATCCCTAACCCTCCATTTAGCCTAATCCACCCCATCCACCCATACTAACCAAGCTTAGCCACTAACTCACCCACCCTCATTAATTCCATCCACTTGCACATGTCTAACATCCCTAATCTAATCCTAAACCCAAGCCTAATCTACCCCTTAATGTTGTCACATTCCCTAAACAAGTTTAAGACTTTCCTAAACCAAATCAAAGCCTCCCCTCAAAAAGCCCAACCACCAAGTCATGAGTGCTCGTACAAATCATACAAGACTCTTACAAGCCCACTCATGACTCTTACATCTATCTTCCACACTCTTCCCTCTTCCAAACTCATTCCTCTTACACCTCTCTTACATACTCAACCCCACTCATCATGCCTTTAACCAAGCCTTTACCCTACTCTCTCACACTCATCTTCCTTGTGACAAGTGTCACCTTCCCATTTGTGCTAAACAAGCACAATCCATGTGCTCCCCTTTGAGTGCATCTTAGCCCTCCTTAACCATCTCCCTATCCTTGCATCTAAGCCCTCCATCCCTCTACCCCTTGGCCTATAAATTGAATCCCATCCCAAGCCATTTCAACAACTATCTTTGAGCTAAAGTTACCATGCTATTTTGAGAACCAAAGCTATCAATATTACCCTTATAATGCCAAATTGAGAGCTCACAAAGCTACCAATTTTCCATTACCCACCTCCATTGAAGCAGCTTTGAGCATCTTGAGCATACATCCACATCAAAGGACACATCTACAAAATCAAAAAGGCATGGAGTGTTTTCTCTTGTGAGGTTTGCACTTTTTGTTTGTTTTTCTTTGTCTAAAAATATATGTGAATTTAGTTTTGGTTTGTGAATGTTTACTATATTTGTTAATGTTCCTTGCATACTAAATCTTGTTCTACATTTTGGCATGCCTGGTGGGACCCCACTATGGGTCATTTAATCATAAATTTCTATCTATATGTTGTTTTTCTAACAATCTAATGTTTCTTGTTGTTTGAGTGACTTGTAGGGTGTTTTTCTTATTTTTGCAGGTTAAAGAATGCACTTAGGAAGAAGACATACCCTCAAAAATTTGAAAATAACAAAAAATTAAAAAAATTTTGTAAAAAAATCCGCATTTTTCTAGCTTTTTTCGCACAGTGTTGTCTCCACAGTTTGGCATCTGTGCTTGCAAACTGTCATCTCCGCTAGCTACTCTGTCGTCTCCACAACCAAATTGTCATCTCTGCAATTTGGCATCTCCGACTATCATCTACGCATCCTGGACTGTTGTCTCTGCAGATCAGCACCTCCACCGGCTACTCTGTCGTCTTTGCAACTTGAACTGTCATCTCTGCCACTGCAAACCTAGACCGTCGTCTCCGCAAATCAGCGTCTCTGCTTGTCTCCTATTTTTTTTGTGCTGCAAAATTGACCTATCATATCTGCTTCTTTGTTTGTCATCTTTGCAGATTGGCGTCTTCGCAGATCAACGTCTCTACAGTTTGGTGTCTGCGCCTGATGAACTGTCATCTTCACCTGTCTCTGTTGCACTTTTATTTTAAAATCTTTAGGATTTAGACCATTCTAAACATTTTTATGTGTAGAAAAAATAGCAAAAAAATTTAAAATTTTTTTTCCCATTGTTAAGATTTCATTTTTGAAGATTTTGAGTAACTAACTAAATTGCTTTTTTTTGTCTCATTGCAGGTTGGAGCACATATGGAACAACTAATCATGTTTCTTGCAGGTTCTCATGTTGCTAAAAAATGAACTTGAATGTTTAACCATTTGTCTTTGAATGCATGTTGTTAAAATGAACTTGAATGGTTAAACACATTTTCCATTGAATGAATGTTGCTCAAAACAAAATCTTGAATGCCATGGATTAAAATCAAATTTTCCTTGGAATGCATGCTTAAAACAAATAACCCAATCTTGAATGCAAAGATCAATTAACCATTGCAATATCTCACACTTCAATTTTTGGTGCATTAAAAAGAACAAACAAATCTCTCTTTTGCATGCAATTTAGGCAAAGTTTGATTTTTGGACAATTAAGAAACTTTGTTAAGTTAAAAACAAATTTGCAAAAATCAATTTGAGTAGTTCCTTGGACTCACCTCTTTTCTAATCACCCATCAATTCAACCATTGGTTGTAATCTTAGTGCCATTTATGGGTATGGGTCTACTTGATAAAGGTGTTAAATGTTTCACAATCTAACTAACTCACTTGGTCTTTGAACGTTTGCTTTAACTTTATCAAAATTCTTAAATGACCAAAACTCTAGATTAAATCGATCACACTTCAACTTTGGGCACTAAAATTGAACAACAACTGACGCAAAGAGCCTCCGAGCGCGTGCTTGAAATCGAATCTCACACACTTTTGTTTTGGGCTTAAAACAAAATCACACTCAATCTTGAATGCATTAAAGAAAATTAATCGATACTTGATGTGGAGGGCCTTTGGGTGTGCGAGTTTTCTTTTGTTGACCCTAACTCTTCTTATTGTTTGTGTTCTTTGATCAATTTACTTTTGTTGGCACTTCAAGTTGGAATTGAACATTGTCTCTTAAACATGAGTGCTTTCAAAGTCTAGATTAGCACACATAAGAGTCAGTTGGTAAAAGAACAAGTGTGTTTTTTAGCCCAAGGTCATCCAAGTATTCTCTCCCCTTGTCGTCTTTCGAGGCCATCTTGGGTGCATAAGATTAGGATCCAAAACTTTGTTTATTTTTGGGAGGCCTGCTTGGGGATTTCATCACCCCTTGGACGACCTCAACTCCAACGTTTTGGTGGAGTATAAGAATCGGAAGGTGAATTGAAAGACACCTCTCTCGGGATCAAGATTTTGTCACTTGGGCTAAGCCTCAAGGAACTTTATACCCTTGAGAAGTGAAAGAGGAGAAGTGGGTTACTGCTCCTCTTGACTGTGTGACATCTTTTTGGTCTCATCTATGGATTTGGGCCTCATGTACCTTGGGAATATTGAGGACTCTCTAGCTAAACCAAATGTCAGCCTTGCAAACAACCACCTAGGATGTTAATGTGTTTGGGGTGACTGATTGAAACATTTGTAGAACATACACAATCCTCGGCGCAAGTATCACATTCTGAGAACCACAAACTTCTATCTGGGTGTTCCTATCTATTGCTTGATTTTATTTTACTTGTTGAATGAATGTTTGAAAAACTTGGTCAATCCTAACTTAGGGCACACTTAGCGTAGTCACTGCCTATTTTAGAAGTTGAACGAGTCAAAGAAAAAGAACTGAGATCTCTCAAAGCCAACCAAATTCAAGAATTTATATCAGAACAACCCAAACCCAAACAGAAGTTTCACAAAGTCAAACTCAAGCCATCTCTAGCATACCAAGAACTTTTAGCCAAGAGAAAAGAAATAACACCAAGCTTGTGAATTTCCAAACTCCACAAAGCAGAGGACAAAGCTATCGACCAAGCACTTCAAGAGGCCTAGTTAGAGCGCACCATCAAATTTAGCCAACATCTAGGAGTTAATCCTGCTTATGCCTTACCAACTAGGCATGATTTCTATGATTAGACACCCTTGTTTCTCCACATCTTCTTGGATAAGCTTCACTTTAGAGTCATCTTTGTAGAAAAGCTAGCCATCTTAGGTTATCCCCTTAAGCATTATTAGGTCATCCATCTCATTTAGAATCAAACCATCTAACCAGCAATCCAAAATCTTCACATCCAAGCCATCAAAATTTGTTGTCACCTTGCCAAAAGTTTGCCATTCCTAAAATCTTCCAAATCCACCAATCTCACTAAGGTTATCCCTTTGATAGAGCTTTGTCTAGGGTAATCTAGCTTTGTCACTTGTTATCCCTCATCACCTTGAGCTAAAGTTTGGGATCCACAAGTGGTTAATCTCGTGTTCTTCCTAAAGGATCATCAGTCTATCCTTAAGTTGACACAATCACCACCAAGCTTGCACATAGGAAAATAGACTTTTTGTGCTTTGGCAACATATCTTTGAAGTTAGAATACATAACCCAATCCTCCTTAGGTTTTGTCATATAGCTTTGCCTCAACCTAGGAAATCATTTGCATAGAAAAGCCTTCCCCCCTTTTGCATCCATCAACATTTATTGCATCTCATCCCTAGGAACATTCTACATCTTCATGCCACCTGTCACTCGCTTAGCTAAGAAGAAAGAAACAATGGAGCCCTATCATTTGGATCGAACAGCCTCACCCCCCTTGAGCACTCAGCCATCCTTCAGCCCAGAGAAAACTATGCCATCACCTACTGACATTGAAGCTTTCATGAACCAACCAGGAAATGCAATATTGGTAAATGCCATTATAGACAAGAACAAAGAGACAATCATGGCTAATTTTTGAAGGGACAATGTAGGAACCTTTGACTTTGGAAGACCCCCTCCATTATTAGATCCATCTCACCCATTTTTTGGGTAGTTGACACCACCCATAGGCTCTTATGATCCAAATTATCCTTAATATATGCCAAAAGAAGAGCCTCCAGCCAATCCATATGATCCAACAGACCCAAACATACCATCATCCACCCAAGTGTAAATCTCCATGCCGCAAGCCAACCCAGCCACCACCACTCCATCCTTGGTTCATACCTCTTTGCTCCAAACCCCCTTTACCCAAAATACCTCACCGTTCACCCCCTTCACTATTGCTGCTACTCCCCAACCCAGCCTTCCAAATCCACCCATTTCCCAAATCAGTGCTAGCATCTTTGGCCAACCTCAGTAATATAAAATAGGGATACCACCCATGGGGGAAAGCAATCAACCTTTCATCACCCCCAACTTGTTCACCACAGCCCAAAGCACAATCCCATCATTTTGATTAGGTCTTGGGAGCTCAATACCATCAGCCACAAATCCACAAGCTATTACCCTCACTCCACAAAGCTATCAAATCCCATAGGCTACTGCCAATTTTTTGCCAAGCTCCCAAGTAACCCTAGCTCCTGCCACCACTCTACCAAGTTTCCAAATCTAGCCACAAAGCTATCAAACCCCACCAGTTCCATTCCCAAGCTTTCAATTCCCACCACCTCCACCACCAACTAATCCATTAACTCCTATTACCAACTACTTTTCAATGCCACTTCTAGGAGGTTATCCACCAATCCAGCGAACCACCAATTATTTGCAGGTACCATCCCAAATGGGGGCGCAACCCACATATATTGGTCAAACTCGACAAGCCCCCCGATCCTTTCCCCAAGCTTCACAACCATCTTATACCTTACCTCCACAAAGCAATCCATTTATCCCATAGCTAGCTTATGTTCCTCAATCCCAACCTCAAATCCCATATCAACAGCAAACCTCACAGCACATGCATCAATATGCACCACCTCCCCCTCAACAACTCGTCATACACCATGCAGCTGCCCAAACAATGTACAATCCCTATCAAAAAATCCCTCACAGCCATCCATATTCAGTGGCCACATCTAGTGCATACCTACCTCAAGGCACTCCTACATTGGGGGCACCCTAACCACCACCTATCAATTCAGAATGGGAGCAAATGAAGATAGCTCTGAAAGCCATCCAAGAAGGGAATGATCTGAAGACATTCAAGTTTGAGAATGCGTGTCCTTACCCATTTGACAGAGCCATTACCATGACACCATTTCCCAAACACTTTGAAGTACCCAAATTTTACATGCATTTCTAGGACGTGGCATACAATGATGTCTTCCTCTTGCGCCTTTTTCCCAAAAGCTTGGTTGGACTAGCTCTTGAATGGTTTTATAGAATCCCCTATGGCACAATTAAAAACATTGCTAAATTATCTGAGGCATTTGTAGCCCAATATGCCCATCTTGTTGAAACAAAGCTATCAATAGTTGATCTTGTCCACACCAAGAAAAAAGGTGGAGAAAGCCTTGCTGAATACCTACAAAGATGGCAAACCCTTACCACCCACATATCCTGCACCTTGCCAGAACGCCATGTGGTGAAAATGTTTATTGATAATGCCCATCCCAGCTTGGCTAACCACATGACCATGAACTGTTTGCAGACCTATAAAGATATCAAAGAGAAAGGAATGATCCTTGAACAAGGACTCATTAAAGATGGTGTGGTCAAGATTTACAAAGAGGCCAACCAAAATCAATCACATTCCAATGACAAGTCTAGGTATTGGAACAAAAACAAGCATGTTGCAACAGATGGGGTTACTGACACCAGACGTGTGAATATTGTTGGTCCTTCTCAAAACTAGTCTAACCCACCATATCAACCCAATAACCAAAAAGCTATCAATTAACAACAATGGAATAACCAAACCTATCAAAACCACAATACAAGACCCAACTTTCAAGGGTCTAACAATCAAGCTAATGCCATCAATGTAGATGCAAGGCAAAAACCCAGATTCCAACCCACACCTAGAAACTATACACCCCTTAGTGAGCCATTGGATGTCATTTTTGAGAAATTGGCTAAGGAAAACCTCATCAAATTTCCTCCTACCCAGCAAATTGATCCAAGCCAATCCAAAGCTGCATGGTACAAGGACAATGAGTATTGCAAGTTCCATAGGGTAAATGATCACACCACCCTCAGATGCATGAAACTGAAAGATTATGTGCAGGACCTCATTGATCAGAAAGAAATCACTATTGGTGCCCAAACCTCTCCCAATGCAAGCTTACAGATTTATCAAAATGCTTTTCCTCCACACAACAACCAAAATTCTAGAAAAGTACCTATCCAAAAAAACACCAACAATTGACAACCAAACCAATAGCATGGGAAGAACAATAACCACACTTCATCCTATATAGACTATGGTAGCCTTATAGGTTGTATATCTAAGAAAGAGCCTTGTCAATGTTATCAATATTCGAGGACTAGACAATGAGTGTGCAGTCACCACTTGAAGAGCACAATTTAACATCACAGGCCCACTAGTTTCATCAACACCATCAGCTCCATCAAAAAGTTGGTACAATATCTTGGAACACCTTGGGAACATGCCAGCCCAAATCTCCATTTTAGACCTTCTCTGCACTAGTCCTGTGTACAAAGACATCCTTGACAGTGCTCTCATAGAATCCCGTGTCCCTTTTGATATCAATTCTACTGATTTTTGTAATCTTGTTGGACACCTTTCATCCTCATGTGCCCTATCTTTTAAACCCACTGACATACCCGTGGTCGAGCCAGATCACACCCTTCCACTTCGCATAGCCATCATGGTATCCAATTTTTCTATGAAAAAAGTAATGATAGATAATGGATCAGCCTTGAATATTTGCACCCTAAAATTCATAAAACAAGCTGGGTATACTGAGGCAGATATGATCAGTGAAGTTATCACCATCAAAGCTTATGAAAACTTGGAAAGAACCACAGAAGGAACTATTTTGCTACCAATCAAGGTTGGGCCGATCATCCAAGAGATAGTTTGCCATGTTGTTGATCTAAACCTACCATTTAACATCCTCCTCGGTCGCCCATGGATTCATGCTATGAAGGCCATTCCATCCACCTACCATTAGTGCATCAAGTTTTTGCATCAAGGCATTGAGGTAACCATCCATGCCGATCCAGAACCCTTTGCTTATTGTAATGCGGTTGAAGCCTTATATACAAGCCATTACCCTGGAATAGACATTGGCACAGCCATCGCCAGCTCATCCCACACTTGTAATGATGCAGAAACCATCCTTGCCTCCACGTTATCTGCCATAAAGATCAACAACAAAGGCTATGGAGAGTATAGTCTATCAGATACATTTGTTATCGGAGCAATCCCACTTGATCCACATACCCATGGATGACCAACATATCAAAAAGCTAAAGAGATTCCACCTCCTCGATACAAATAGTTTGGCCCAACCACCTTTGTATCCTCAAAAACCCCTCTTCATGAAGAGCTCACTCCAGATATCAACAATTGGTTACATAAGGATGCACTTCCAAGAAATCAAGCATGCCTTGACCACTTCAGCCAAAAGTATCCCCAAGAGCATAAGCTCATCATTAAAAAATGGAACTATCAAGGAGGTGGAATAGGACCAGAAGAAAGGGGCATGCAATGTCCCATCGAAGCACATAAGTGGGAAATGAAGTTAGGTCTTGGCTTTGGCATACCCACAACTGGGGGCACCAACGAGAATGGTCACGCTTTTTTGAACATCCACTGCGACCTTGTCAAAATTGAAGACATTCCTAGGGAAGTTGAAAAGAGAGCCTACGATGATATCCCAGACCAATTCTTCCTAGGAGACTCTATTCTCCAAGAACTATCCATCCATCTCATTAACCTACCACTTGCTCATCCACAACTCATAGATTGGGACCAACCAAGCGTCATACACATTGATGAGTTCGCATCAGAGGAAGTGCTTCTAAGATTCATGGGAGCTGAAACACCTCACAAGAAGACAAAGCCAGATTCTATCTATATCTACAAGCTAGATCCCAAGGGGTATTTTGGAGAAAATCCCCAACCTAGTTCTAATGCACCCAAAACAGGAACTAAGGTGAAACCAAGACTAGCTAATGCAACGAAGAAAGCCCCTCAGTAAGAAAATCCAGAGCCACGAGAAGAACATGAGGATTTAGTATTGCCTCCTCAAGATAATCGTCCAGAGGTGTCATCTATTCTAATAGAGGATACTAGAGTAGTCAACATCGGTTCTTTAGAGATCCCTAGACTTGTTCACATTGCTGCATCCCTATCACAAGACCAAGTTGACCTCCTCTTTGAGGTCTTAAGAGAGAATATTGGCTGATTTGCATGGTCATATCAGGACATGCCGGGATTGGATCCAAAGCTTGTAGTTCACCATCTTGCAGTCGACCCAAAGATCAAGCCCGTCAGACAAAAGCTTAAAATAATGCACCCCAAGGTGGCATTACTAGTCAAAGTTGAATTAGAAAGAATGTTAGCTGCTAAGGTTATCTGACCTATTGACTATTCAGAGTGGATCTCCAACATAGTCCCTATCACTAAGCCTTTTGGTGACATCAGAATTTGCACTGATTTCAGAGATCTTAACAAAGCTTGTCCAAAGGATGATTTTACCTTGCCCAACATAGATATGATTGTAGATCTTATAGCTGGACATGCAATTCTGTCCCTTATGGATGGATTTTTCGGGTATAATCAGATCAAGATTGCAGAAGAGGATCAGCATAAGACAACATTCACTACCCCCTGGGGAACCTTTTGCTACACCATGATGCCTTTTGGCCTAAAGAATGCTGGGGCTACCTATCAAAGAGCTATGACAACCATTTTCCATGATCTTATCCGTAGCATTTTGGAAGATTATGTGGATGATATCCTAGTCAAATCTCACACCTTCATGGATCATCTCACTGACCTAGAGAAAGTCTTTGATAGGTTAGCCCAATATCATCTGATGCTAAATCCCAAGAAGTGTGTCTTTGGGGTCACATCTGGCAAGCTTCTAGGCTTCATAGTTTCTAAATGAGGTATAGAGATTGACCCCAAAAAGGTCAAGGCTATCTTAGATATGCCTCCTCCCCAGACACTGTGACAGCTTTGCTCTCTTTAGGGAAAGCTTCAATCTATCTGGTGCTTCATCTCCCAGCTTGCAGATAAGTGTACACCATTTTCACATTTTCTAAAGAAGAATGAGAACTTCAAGTGGGATCCTTTATGTCAATGCAGCTTCGATCAGCTCAAGTAGTATCTAGCTAATCCCCCTATCTTGGTTCCACTAGTTCCTGGTCGTCCCTTGATTTTGTACATATCAGCAACATCTACTACTCTATGGGCACTTCTAGCATAACTCGATGACTACAGCAGAGAAAGAGCCATCTACTACATCAGTAGAACCCTAGTTGTTTATGAACTCAATTACACTCCTATGGAAAAAGCTTGTTTGGTAGTTGTTTTCTCAACTCAAATGCTTCGCCATTACATGCTAAGTCATACCATCCAACTACTCTCCAAGATTGACCCTCTCAAGTATATGCTCTCTAGAACAGCACTTACAGGATGTTTGGCCAAATGGGTTATGCTCCTTAGCGAATTTGACATCCAGTATGTGGACAAAAAGGCAATCAAAGGGCAAGCTATAGTAGATCACCTAGCTGATGCACTTCTAGTAGATGCATATCCTTTGCTCACCGAATTTCCAAACGAGCATATCTGCCTAATTGAAGAACAACTCCCATGGAAGATTTATTTTGATGGCTCATACACATCTCATGGATCAAGGGCAGGAATATTGTTGGTTACACCTCAAGGAGATTACATTCCAAAAGCCTTCAAGCTACAATTCCCTAGCACCAAAAATATAGTAGAATATGAAGCTCTTGTAGTAGGATTAAAGATAGCTACAGAATAGAATATCACTGAGTTACAAATCTTTGGCAATTCTCAGCTCATCATCAAGCAAGTCCTAAATGAATATCAAACCAAAGACGAAAAGCTATTACCCTACAAAGAGCTAGTTGATCAGCTAACTCAACATTTTACAAAGCTTTAGTTTACACAAGTGCCATGAATGCAGAATAAGGTAACAGACGCCATGGCCACTATTAGCTTGCTCTTGGAAATTCCCCAAGAAGCTACACAGTATGAGTTTTTAGTCGAGCAGCTCCTCACACCTACTTATGCAAATGAGGATTCAAACCGTGTTTGTATCTTGGTTGGTCCCCAATCCCCTTGGTACCATGAAATTCATGCTTACCTTAACGATGGTATCATATCCCCTCACCTCACATGTACCCAATGCCAGAACCTCATTCAAAAATCATCCCGCTATGTTATCATAGCCAATACCCTATATTGTCAGGGTTATCACGATACTCTCTCTCGATGTTTAGATGAAAATGAGGCCGCGATGGCATTAAAAGAAGTACATTCTAGACTTTGCGGTGCCCACATGAGTGGTATTTTCCTAGCATGACAAATCCTTAGAGCAGGCTACTATTGGCCTACCATTGAAGAAGACTCCTATGACTTTGTCAGAAAGTGTCTCCTATGTCAGCAACACACAAATCTTGTGCATGCTCCAACACAAGATCTATAGCCTATTGCACCACTTTGGCCTTTCGCTTGTTGGGGCCTTGATATAGTTGGAACTATCACACCCCTCTCATCTGATGGACATAAATGGATAATAATAGCTATAGACTATTTTACTAAGTGGGTGGAAGTAGTCCCCTAGTCACAGCTACAGGAGTTCAGGTCTCCAAGTTCATCTTATACCACATTGTTTGCCGCTTCGGCATCCCATCCACCATCTTCACTGACCACGAAGGTAACTTTGAAAATCTCAACATGGAAGAATTATGCACTTCCCTCTGCATCCATCACCACTTTTCTAGCCCATATTTCCCACAAGGTAATGGCCAGGTAGAGGCAACTAACAAAACCCTCCTCAAAATCCTAAAGAAAGTTGTCAATGATTCCAGCCACGATTGGCACCTACAAATAAATTTGGCTCTATGGGCCTATCAAACTTGCTTCCGTAGACCCACAGGAACAACTCCATACTCCATAGTCTATGGTGCCGAAGTGGTATTACCTATAGAAGTTAAACTTCCCTCACTATGCATATCTTTGCAAGGGAAAATATGAGATGAAGAATACAAAGTAGCTCAGCTCACCCAGCTATATCTCTTAGATGAGAAGAGACAACAAGCCTATGAACATCTCATAGTCTACCAAACTTGTCTCAAAAGAAATTTCAACAAAAAGGTGCTCCCACGACAGTTTCAGCCAGGTGACATGGTCCTCAAAGAAAACATGAAAGTCTTAGCAGATCGAGAAAAGAAAGGCAAGTTTGAACCTACATGGCTCGGTCCTTATGTTGTCACTACATCCTTTGGCTCCGGAGCCTATCAGTTATCTACACTAGAAGGGGAACTCTTTAATGATCCTACTAACATCATTCATCTCAAGAAGTTCTATGCTTGAAGATCCTTGGTATACCCAACTTTTGAAAAATACAAAAAAATAGTAAAGAGAAATAAGCATCCAATGGTGAAAACTTGGCAATTCAGGCGCCTTGGATAGGTACCTTCGTAAAAACTTGGTAATTCAGGTGCCTTGTGTACTAAAGACTAATCCATTATCTATCACTATCCTATCCCTCATCCATCCACCCACCATCCCATAAAATACCTACTTGTTCCCTTGGTGTTCCAACCAAATATCCAAAATCTGATGGAGCTTGTAAATACCTCCTGTACAGCTTGTAAATCTTGTACCTCAGCTTGTAAATCCTGTACCTCAGCTTGTAAAATCTTGTACCAAAGCTTGTATTATACCTTGTAAATCCCTTGTATCATAGGTTGTATATCCAAATCTTGTCCAAAGCTTGTATCATATTTCAGCTTGTAAATAATCTTGTATCCTAGCTTGTATCCTATCACACGCACACAAAGAACCCCATTTTCACTTAAGCTTTTCGCAAACCATCTACCTATCCACCTATCAACTATTAAAGATATCCCACCCTTCACAAGCATTTCCATCTCACAAACCCCAAACATGAACAAACTTGTACATTTGTAACATATCTTGGCCCATCAGCTTGAACATCCTCTTTAGCTTAGTACCATTGTATCTATCTAGTGTTTGTGTCAGTTCGTCCTTGATCAGCATCTTGCACACATCGCACATCTCTGTTAGCTATTCCAATGCATCCTTTAGCTAGATTTCCTATCACCAAAGTGTCATCCTTCTTAGTTCAGCTTGCCAGACACATCCCTCATCCAAATCCACTAGCTTAGGTGCTCTCTGATAGGTCCTTGCAGGATATAGCTTTCCTCATGTCTGATCTTGGTCCATTAGTACCTCGTCCTACCCATCTCATTGGCAAATGGTTCTCTTTTGGATTTTTGCTTTCTTTTGATTTGGGATCTTGCCTTTTGGGTCTTGAAATATCTTTTCCAAGAAATCTCCTTGTTCCCTCCTCAAGGTTGCCACGATCTTCCATATCATGGTATGCTACGAATGGGGCAATCAGAGCGCAAGGTCTTGATCATATCTTTCGCTTGTTTTCTTTTTCTACTTGTGGGTTCTCCAGTGTCATTTCCATGCTGCTTCCTTTAGGATTCATGTGTGATGCTGGGGCAATCCTTGCATGTTGGTTTTGAGTCAGTTCGTCAATCCTCTAGATGGTTGGTGAAAAGGCCTTGATGTTCTTGGTAACCTTGGCAATTAACCAATAGTCCTATAGAAAATATAGTGCTCAACTACATGGTGGTACTTCTCTTTGAAGTATCCCCCCGCTCAAAAAGCTTTAATGGATTCCCTTCACCTCCATTATCCCCCATCCATATCCAACATCTATCCTAGCTTATGCATCAGTATCTCTTTGGTCACTCCTCACAGTTAGCTTTAGGGATCCACAATCCTAGTCTTAGGGATCCACCAATCAAATCAATCATCCAAGCCTCATCTTTTGAGATCCACGATCCTAGTCCTAGGGATCTCTGAAACCCATCTTCTGCCAATCTGACTCTTTGAAATCATGTTGCATTAGCTCTATCATTCCATCATCCATCTCCCTACCATGAGTTCCTTTTATAGTGCTTCGCTCCTCCATCTCCCCCCCCCAATCCTAGAAAGTCTTAAGCTTGCTTTACTATTGTGCCCCTGATTTCCCTTTATCATTCTCCTGTAGTGAGAGTTTGAGCTAATTTAGCCCCTTCTCTTTGCCAACCTGTGTCTCAGCTCATCTCATTTTCTTGTGCTTTTCAAGAAGTCATCAAGCCTCATTTCTCCCCACGCCGCCTTCTTGAGGGAGCATCATCTAAGTCTAGTCTCTCCTCTTTTTATCCAAGGCTGGGGCAACCTTGTTGCTAAAACATCTTCCTCATGTCGTCTTCACTCGAACTTCTTTGAAATAGTGTTGTCTCAACACCATATCAAAGAGGGGCAAAATGTAGACACCTAAATTTGATTACACCACTTTGGTAATCCTATTTAGTTATCTCTAAAGGCATCATTAATTAAATTCTTATTTAATTAATTCTTTGCCATCCCTAGCTGATTAATTTAATTAATCATCTATAGTCCTAATTGATAAATCAAATAACCTATTATTTATCAATTAAATCCTATTCTTCTATCTAATTCCAAAAATACCCATTTATTAATTAAATCTATTTGATAAATTAAATCCTCAAATCCAAAAACCCCTAACTTATCCCTAACCCTCCATTTAGCCTAATCCACCCCATCCACCCATGCTAACCAAGCTTAGACACTAACTCACCCACCCTCATTAATTCCATCCACTTGCACATCTCTAACATCCCTAATCTAATCCTAAACCCAAGCCTAATCCACCCCCTAATGTTGTCACATTTCCTAAACAAGTTTAAGACTTTCCTAAACCAAATCAAAGTATCCCCTCAAAAAACCCAACCACCAAGTCATGAGTGCTCTTAAAAATCATAAAAGACTCTCACAAGCCCACTCATGACTCTTACATCCATCTTCCACACTCTTCCCTCTTCCACACTCATTCCTCTTACACCTCTCTTACATACTCAACCCCACTAATCATGCCTTTAACCAAGCCTTTACCCTACCCTCTCACACTCATCCTCCTTGTGACAAGTGTCACCTTCCCATTTGTGCTAAACAAGGACAATCCATGTGCTCCCCTTTGAGTGCATCTTAGCCCTCCTCAACCATCTCCCTATCCTTGCATCTAATCCCTCCATCCCTCTACCCCTTGGCCTATAAATTGAATCCCATCCCAAGCCATTTCAACAACAATCTTTGAGCTAAAGTTACCATGCTATTTTGAGAACCAAAGCCATCAATCTTACCCTTATAATGCCAAATTGAGAGCTCACAAAGCTACCAATTTTCCATTACCCACCTCCATTGAAGTAGCTTTGAGCATCTTGAGCATACATCCACATCAAAGGACACATCTAAAAAATCAAGAAAGAATGGAGTGTTTTCTCTTGTGAGGTTTGCACTTTTTGTTTGCTTTTCTTTGTCTAAACATATATGTGAATTTATTTTTGGTTTGTGAATGTTTACTATATTTGTTAATGTTCTTTGCATACTAAATCTTGTTCTACAGAATGTACAATCCAACTCTGCAACAATGGTGAATGCTCCCAATTGAAACTGTACCAAGTATGGAGAATCCACACAATGTACAACTCTTGTAGTCAGCACAACTCTGTTGATCACTGTCTACTATCTCATGACCATAATTCCCATGCACCCCTAATGGTGAAAAACCATCACAAGATAAATAGCAAGAAATGTAACCCAAACCAAATTTTCCTACCATCAACTCCTCAACACAAGGATCAAATGCTAATTGATGTACATACCCTACAATATAATGTTGATAAAAAAAACCTACCTGAGTCAACAACTCACCATGAACAAGTGATACAACCCACTATGACTGATCAACAACTATGTTAGGAGATGTCATAGCCAAAGGAGTAGAATCAATAACAACACCTGCTGAAGCATCACTCCAAAAATCCTGCTCTAAGTCATGTATTATCAAGTTGTCAACTACATAACCTATTGCCATGTCGTGCCCATCACAACTCTCATCCCAAGGTGTCAAACTATCCCATAACTGATGATAAGCACTAGGAACCAAAGTACATCTCTGTATCATCATCTCATCAACATGGTCATCAAAGGTGAATTGATGAGCATATCTCACAATGTAATGTTGATAGAATGTGCCAATCTTAGTCAGTGGCTCAGACTGCAATCTAGATGTAACTAACTGTAATCGATCACTAACCAAGTTGGAACTGACTACTACTTCTAAAGAGATCGCCAAGGGAGTAGTATTACTAGCAGGAACCATGCCAACTGTCGGCTCACCAACATCACACATGGTCTTTGATACAACATCTCTAATTTTCGTGCCATTAGTACTAGAGGTCACCACCATGTCAGGCATCCCACAATAATCTATTGCAGCACCCAACTCAACTGAACCTGACTTTAGTGGGGATGAACCTGATATGCCAATGTTAGTATCAAGGATGGATGCATCCCCATCTCCACTGTCTTTGAAAATCTCAACCATGGACATCCTCAGATCACCAGACACCACAGCTTGTGACTGTACAAAATTTGGTAAAGACTATAGTTGCTCTAACTCCATGGTCACCTTTTCCAAATGAAACTATGACTCCTTGAAAGCCAACTGTGTACTCTCAAGAATCTCAGAAGTCACCTCAAGCTGCTGAGTAAACTCACTCACCTCATTTTCCTTGGCCAACAATGCATCGTATGCTATACTGCCCCACTCCATAAGATAATCTCTATTGGCTACCAACTGCATATAATCCTATCTCAGAATCTGAAAAGCCTCCCATAAAGAGTGGAAATCTGTCCAAGAAAGATAACTGCCTCCCTGATCATCACTAGTAGGAGAACCCCATCCATAAACTACTAACAATTGATGAATAGCATCAAAATGTTGGCGAGCAATACCAATTTCTTGCTCACTAACTCTCAACTGACTAGACACATGATGGCATTGGCTAGACTATATCCTACAAACCTCCTTTGATGCACTATCTAAAGGAGTATCCTCAAGGTTACTGGTCTCCAGAGTATTACCATCCATATCATGCGAATCAACTCCAAAGCTCATATCAAAATACGGAGTATAAAAAAATGTAGCAGTACTATCCAACTCCTCTGTACCAAAAGAAACCACCAAGGAAACTAAGTCTTTAAAACTACCCACTGCATCCTCCCAGATGTCATAAATGCCAACATGATCCTGAGACTCATCTGTACACACTGCCAAATATGAAAGTTCATCAACACATTCCAGCAAAAATGGTCGACTGTATATATGAACAAAGCCCAACACTAGTGTATAAAAACTAATACCAATATTGGATAAGTTCCTAGCATGAGAAAAGACAACACCATGCAATCTACTAATCAAATCCATGATAGCACCCAAACAATCACTACTACCAAAAAGTGTTAAAGATTTCCAGTCAACTGAATCCCAAATGCCAATATAAAAATCTTGAGTCCATATCCGTAAACTATAATCAGCTGGTAACTCAAGAAAACTCCTCACTTGAGTAATATGACCAATACCAGCTAATTCCACATACATGTTTGACATTGTCCCTATATCCTGGATGTGAATGCAATATGAACTCGCAACATTATCAATGACCACATATGATCTACTATTCGCAGAAAGCTGAGTATCAGGAGTGCAAGATGAAACTAAACTCAATTCCATGCCATGCTTATCCCCATGTCTCTCCCAATCTTGTAATGCCAATGGAGTATTCACCAAAGAAGCTCGAGTGTCCTCAAGCTCATGAGAAAGCCTATCAACTTCCTCCTCCTTCCTCCTCAAGGCATCTGAATAGTCTCCAACAAGGCTAAGAAGATGGTCAAGATCTGATAGAAGATATAAATAACTCAACTTCATCATTCCCATTCCTTCCCTAATTGCTTGTAAGTCAACATAAGAAGACTTTTCCTGAACTCCCTTATGTCTACCCTGTAACTGAATCATTCGAATGTGATCCTCTATCATATCCTGCAGCCTATCATGATGAGATAATGAAGTCACAATACTATCTTTGTTCACCTTTAGCTGGCTGGACAAATCATGTGAAGTACTACTTGCCTCAACCTCATGTGATGAAGCATCTAATTGTGCCTGGTACTCTTTCTCAACAAAGTCATGAATGCTCAATGTCTGCTCATCTCTACCAGGTATCTCACCATCATGCACAAAAACATCCTCATAATCATCATCTAAACCCACTACCTCCTATGGTAGAATAGAATCTGAGACCTCTACCTGGCTATAAGCTAGTTTCTCAAACTCCTCATGCAAGTTCTTGGTAATTGTATCATCTGCCCTATGAGAAAATCTGCCAAATAGAAATCTAGTGAACTTATCCACCTTAGCTGGGTCAGACAACATGTCATTCATCATACGGTGGTGCTCAACCAACTATTCAAAAATGTCATGGCTTATTTTCCTAAGTTTATCTCAAATGTCTAAATAACCATCCTTTCTACTGTTCTGACTCTGGATATCAATTGTCCAAGATTGTGTCCTCTGAGACTCTATACTATACCTATCCATTCTGGATAAAGTAGAGTGTAACCCCAATAGGTTATAACTTCTTCAAACACCAAGAACTAACATGCAAATGATTAGAACTAGCATGCAACCATAGATTTTGACATGCAACTAATTAGAAGCAACATGCAACCACCAAATTCACCATGAACTAACATGAAAATGATTATAAGTAGCATGCAACCATAAATTTTGACATGTAGCTGATTAGAAGCAACATGCAACCATAAATTATGACATGCAAGATTTGGGTAGTTGTTAAAACTGACATGCAAACTTCTACAAACCCTTAGGCTGGCAAGATCATAGCTCTGATACCACTAAAATGTCCCTTTTCTGATTTAATATGATATTTCAAGCCTCTAATCAGATCTTTAAGATCAAACAACCAATATTTCAAAGATCCACCAATTTCTCAATAAACCCCAAATCGGGTATGCTGAAAATAGTGCCAAAAACTTCACAGCTTCACATATTATTAATAAATTTGAAATTGGACATTTTTATAGAAATTTCAGCAGCATAACTGCTTAAAAAATGACATTTTTAGATATGTATAACATTTACACAACAGCTCCCAAATAGAGGATAAAAACAATGCTCATCGGGCTCCCAAAAACAACATAGAATAGCTCAAAAACACCACAAAAATACTAATAATCTATCATAGAAGTATAACCATGACAAAATAAATATATTCAGATATATTTTAACATCTAAAAGACTAATATATAGCAGCAACCCAAACTGATATGAAATACTCAATCGAAAACACCAAACTCTTACAGAAAACACACCAAAAAACTCACAAATCTGCACTGTTCAGCACAAAGGCAAACTCTGCATGAGCATGCACATGAAATGGCTATAAAATCCCATCCTTAGCCTTCCTAGAAACCTAAAAACTCCTGTTCTTGGGTCTCCTTCTCCATAGGTTTGGCAGCCTCTGAAGAACAACAAAGAAATGAGCAAAAATCAAGTTCTAGAATGAGCCCAAAATGCCTCCAAACCCCTTAAAAGAGGGCATAACCCTAACCCACATCCAAGAGGGGTTAATAAAACATATTTTAATAATAATTTTCATTTATTAGTCCATTAGCTTCCAAATATTATCCCCTTTTTCCAAAACTTCACTTTTTTGGGCCTGCCTACCTTAGTAAAGATTATTATTTTTAATTATTTGAAAAGGGGACATGACAATTTGTTGGAAGTTGCATGCTAGAAATCTTGAGATTTTTTTCCAAGCTCATTATTCTTTGTCTAGTCTTTTGTGTGAAGTTGGAAAAATCACACAATTTGTTGTACAATGAGAAAGTGTTCCCAAGTACAATTTTCACTCTTTCTAGTTTCTTAGCCAATTTAACTTGTGCTAATGCCATATCATTTGATATTTTCTGATTTACTTTGCCCTAGACTTTTCTTTTTGACCATTCAATTAATTTTTCATTTGTATCATTGTCTGCATTAGTCACGTAGTCAACTATATTTGATAGTTTTTCTATTATAGGCCTTGTTTCATTTGGTGACTCCAAGCTAAAGGCATCATTGAAGATGTCCTTTATCTCATTTAATGCTTGCCTATACTTGTATTCTCTTCTCAATACTTCTTGTCTCTTTCTCCTATCTAGTGCACCTTGTATTTCATTTATCTTTTCTATGGTGAGGGTGCTAGATTCATAGGAGGGAATGATGATCTCTTCATCAAGTTTAGGATCTCCATAGTGAAGTATCTTGGCTACCTTTCTAGAGCTTGAGCTTGGTGTTTGAACTTGCATTGATATCATATCAGTGCTTAGCTTCTAAAGATTCTAAGTCAGAGTACTAGATTTTGGTAATTCAACCAATGTCTATATTACATCTTGCTCCTCATCTCTTGTTTCCTCCTTTTCTTTTGATTTCCTTTAATCACTAACAATTGCTAGGGGTGAACCTGTTGACTATTCTTGTTTTCCTATGTCTTCGCCTATTGCTACACTTGACATTTGAAGTGCACCACTTACTACTTTTGGTGGAGATGGTGGTGGAAGTAGTAGGAGTTTAGTAGCAGTGTATGTAAAAGGTTGTTCCTTTGACTTCACCTTTTCTCTTTAAGGTGCTACTACTACTCTTTGTAGTTCATCTACACTCACGAATACAGGGCTTGTACACAACTATACCTGTAAAGTAGATTGGTGAAGGATCTTTGAGAGATCATCTACAATTGAAGAATTGATGTTTTGACATGAAGTGTCAATAACATCCTTTATTTTTATGATCTCTACAAGTGTGATAGTGGCATGAGGAGGGCTAGGAGGTGGCATTTGTGTGTCTTGCACACTTTGTTCTTCTTGTTCATCTAATGCCTTTTCCTCTCCTTTAGCTGTATTTTCTTCTTCCTCCTTATTTACTTCATCTTCTACTCTTCCTTCCTCACCTTTCTTCTTCTCTTCACTTCTCCTCTCCTCCTCACTTCTCTTCCCTATTTCTTTTGCTTCTTTTCTCTTGGCACTAGCTCTTGCCTTATATTCCTCATTAAATACATCATCAATTGACTTGTATATTGACTTCCACAATTTTGTGAATTTATTTACAACATCATCTATCTTATTTTGGAGGATGCAAAATGCTCTATTTTTAGGATAAAATTTTCTATTAGGCCTTTTATTTGCCTTAGATATTTGACCTTTAGTTAGGTTTGGCAGTATCCTAGCTAGGGTTGATTTTCTTATTTCCTTTTCCATTTGCAAACAAAAATGCCACTTATCAACAACTATCTTATATAGCTCCTTGGGCATTGTACTATGTAACTCTAGAGGTGTGTGTTTGTATTCGGCCATCATTTCATACACCAATTCCTCTATTTTATTTTTCTCTTCTTTATTGAGCTTATTAAAGTCTATATTCTTTAAACCATTCATTTTTTCTTTTCTAATATTTATACATAACTTATCAATGGAAAATTTTGTGGGATGACTTACCACTTTAAACTAGTTGATATCATCTGACTCTATTCTTTCTTCATCTAAGTTAGGCTAGGCAACATATTTCCTTCTCTTCCTTGGTTCTTCACCAGTCTACTTTGTGGATTTCTTCTTCTCTTTGGCTTCATCTTTTTCCTTTTGAGTTGCAGCCCTGGTGATAGCCCTTGTAGTAGGCTTCTTTGTTTTGACTTCAATGGGCTTTGTCCCCTTCCTTGACTTGGGCTAGGATGCAGGCTGAGTTTTGGCTTTCCTTTTGGTGGCTTTGGCTTTAGTAGATGCCTCCTCAGCTTATTCTTCCTCAGCACCTTCTTCATTGTCCTCTCCTAGGCCCTATATCAATTCCAATGGCTCTTGCCCTTGCTCACCTTCTTCCTCACCATCTCCTTCTGCTTCTTCTACTTCTTCTTCTATAGTGCCTGCTACTTCTATATCAGCTCCAAATGTTTTCTTGAGCTTTCTTATCATTTGGTCCTTCTTCTTCATTGTAGAGGCTATCTTCAAATCTATTACCACCCTAGACTTGACAATATCATAAGTACCAAAATGAGGAGCATCCTTGTCAATCTCTTCTATAAGTAGAGCAATTTTTGTGGCTAAAGCTTGGTCTACATCAGGCTAATATCCAAGTGGCCTAAGCCATCTTACTCTAGGTATCATAGCTTGGATGTAGGTGTAATCTATGTCAACCAAGAAACAAATGTCATTTACATGTTGCTCAACTAGTGATACTGGTATCTTCATCCTTTGTTTTATAGACTTCTTGAAGTCCTCAAAGTAGCTTGTCATCTAAGCATTAAAATTGTCTCCCATTTTCTCAATAAGCTCATTGAATTATGTAAAAAGTGTCTTGTTAGGATCCCATTTTACCTTTCCCACTGATGGAAATTCCTTCGTGACATAGAAAAATATGCAAACCAATACTGATCCAAATTTACACTGAGCTACTTTAGATTTCCTTATGGCTCCCAAATTTTTCTTAATTTTCTATAGCATGAGCTCTGCTACATCATAAGTATGGTCCTTCTTTACAAGTTTGTATGCAACATCTACTACTATACATGGCATGTTGTTCAATTTTCTTGATTGATAAAATTGATGAGATATAACTCTGACAGAAAAATCAAGTAGGGGTTCAGTGATGGTATCAATAGTCATTCCCTTGTTGTTCCATTTGGCACTAGTGTTTTTCTCTATGGCCTCTTTTTTATTGCTTCTCAGGGTCATAGGCCGATCTAGGGTTGGGAATCTAGTGACCCTATGAACAATTTTCTTTGTGATCTTTACTAGCCCTATTTCTAACCAAAATGATCCATCATGAATTCAGCTCAACACTATATAAATCCATTTAGTCTTAAACACAATAGGGAAAACTAGGGCATTGAATTTTTTTGGGTCACCTATGGCTCCAATCTTATAGCTATAACATTTCCTAATGTCTTGGACCATTACTACTTTGTTTGGAATGACTGATAAAGAACTTGTTGGGTCATTTTTATAGGCAACTTTTGGCATTGGCGTAAATTTGGGCTATTTAACTTTGTTGCTAACAAGTTGAATCTCATGATCATCCTTTCCCTTTGTGGTTTTAGACCTTGATTCCATCTTGACCAAACTGGGGTTTAATATTTAAATAAACTTTCAAATATTGTGTAACTCAATAATTGATGAAATATCTTTGAATTGAAGAGTTCGAGTTGAATTTCTATTGGGATTAGTGTAGATCACTATTTGATTGCCTCTTTGCTCTTTCTCATTTTCTCTCTACTTTCAAATGGCTTGAAAATGAGTGATTTTCAACTTTATTATGCTCAAAACCTAACATTTATTGCATAGTGATTATAGTTGTACACTCGACACTTAAAAGTTTCAATGTAACTCAGCTGCCATTGTAATTTATTTACTTGGCTTGCACTAACATATCTCATTTGACATCAACTAGAATTTCCAGCTCGGTATATACTAGAGTTTCACTAGGCATCCAAGGGTAGCTTGGCATCTTCTGCAAAATTTTCAAATTTTAACTTGACATCTTTTCTCATGCAGATTCCTTCTTGGCATTACTTCTTTGCTCTTTTGGGCTGATTTATGATACATCTTTATATATATCAGCCCCATGTTCTTGTCTTGTGCTTAATTGGATGAAGTGTGATCACTTGAACTCTTGGGTGAAGTGATCTCTCCATTGGATGTACTTGATCCATCTCTAATTTGCCTTTTCTTTTTCATTTCTACCCTAATGTACTCCACATCAAGTTTTTCTTTACCCTTGTTAACTTCTGACTTGGGTGCCTTAGCCTTTGTTGAACAATTCTTGCTAACACATCCTATCTTCAAGCAACTAAAACTTGTGGTTTAGCTTAACCACATACTATAATTTACCTTGAAATGTGTTCTTATGTAGTTTTGAGGAACATGACCATATTCTTGATAGTAGTGACAACTTTTCTTGGTATTGTAATCCCAATTGTAGTGGTGTGCATAGTTTTTTCTCCTTGCCAACTGATTAGGTGTCCACATAGGCTTTGATCTGCACTCAAAAGCTTTGTGTCCATACTTTTTGTAGTTGTAGAAGTGACCATCAAATCTTGGTGTCCTCATGGCCTTGGTTTTGTTGTATTTTGTTGAGTGTCCTTGCATGTTACACTTGTGACAAGAACCTTTGTTTTTGGATGCATCCTACTAATTGGTCTTTCTACTCCTACAAACATTAGTACTGTGCCCCTTTTTATTACAAAAGTGACAAGTGGGTTTAGTGTTCTTATCTTTGTTGATTCTTTCTTCCATAGTCTTGGATGATTCTCCTTGTTCAGTACTGGTGTAATTACTAGCCCTTGATGATTTCAGTAATTGTTCAAAGTATATGATAGCCTCATTTGGTTTGTTGTAGCTTTATGCTATCTCCTTTTCTCTCTTTAATTCATTCTACAATTGTTCATTCTATATCTCCAAGGTGGAGATCTCAATGTCCTTCATGTTTAGCTCATGATGAGCATTCATCATTTGGCTTAAGGCATCTAGCCACATGTTTGAGATCTTTTCAAACTCAATTGTCTTCTCTTTCAGTCTATTGGTGAGATTTCTCTTGTCATCTTCTATCATGGCCTTGTCTTCAATAGCTCTTTTATTTTATTTAGTCACTTCACAAAGCATTATGGCTTGTAATTCTTGTTCAAGCTTGAGTAATCTAATTTCTTCTACCTGTGTTCTGTTTTTCTCCATCAGTTCTACTATTGCTGCATCAAACTCCTTGGAATCTCCATTGGCAAAAACTTGTGTGGTATCAATCTCTTTGTAATGTATGCCATTTTTAGCTATGGCTATCTCCTTTCTTCTTTTCAAGGATTTTCTTAGTTCCTCTCTCGCTTCCTCTACCTTGTGTAGAGTGACACACACATCAATCACTTGATTGTCAATAATCTTCCCAAGTTTGAAGACTTCCATCTTCTAACCTTTTTATCCAAGCTATTAGGCTTCTCCTTGTGAGAACTAAAGCTTTGATATCAATTGTTGGAATGTTCAAATGGTAAGATTACTTCTAAGAGGGGGGAGTGAATCAGAAGTAACTAGTTTTTATCCTTTTAAATCCTAATTAACACATAACTAAAAGTAAAGTACATGCATGTAAAGATATAAGAAAACATGAAATGAAAAAATGCATCAACACATGACACAAGAGATTTGATAACCTAGAAACCCTCCAAGAATAAGAAGGTAAAACTAGGGTGGGGATGACACCAACAAAAATGACTATAGCAATGTGTTCAACCACTTTTGATGGTTTTCCCTATTAAAGGCCTACCCTATTAAAGGCTTTACACTATGTCAATAGTGACCATTCTATCTAGATCATTTTGATTTAGTCATAACCTATACCATTTGATGATGAATAGAACTAATTTGAAGGAGTTAAAGTTTAACTCAATTATATCATCCAAGATGGCATAGTATTAATTTTGAGATTGTTGAGTATGTATGTCATTTCTAGATGATATATTGGTGACCTCAAAAATAGTAATTATCTCAGAATCACAAGTTTTCTTTGTGTCATCCAACTTTTTTATGCAAAATTTGTGGCCATGATAATACATAGCTTTGTGGTGCTTGACCTACAATTTTTGAAGTATGTGTAAGTTATTTTCATCATGAATTAATATGAAACATACATCGAGTTATGATCATTAATAAATTTCTACATACCTCTCCACCTCTTAAAGCCTTTAGTAGATCAACTACTATCGGCGTAACATTAGAATCTCCATTACGATGAGATTTTCTAACCAATGAAGCAACGCCTTACCATGTTAATGAGCAACCATTTTTTTGAAATCATTCAATCCATACCATAATCCAATCAAAATTTTTCTCAATAGACAGATGTATTACATCCCACTCTTGATCACCTGTATAAAAAAAAATACACCAATTATAAATAACTTATATTGAAGATTTATAAGAATTAATTAACTACAATAACATCTTATATTTACCTCTCACTTTCCTCGATCTACCTTTTCCCATCAAGTACTCCCCTTTGAATTTTTTAATTGAGTTGGGATCCTAAATACGATCTACATAGATCTTTGCTACAAACTTAGGAAGATATTCACTAATGTACACCATGGTTTGGTATACCATATATCCCTCCACCATAAAACCCTTAGGATGTGCTCTTTGTCAAACCAAGCCTTTCAAAAATTTTAAGTGCCTCTCAACCATCCACATTGACCTAGTTGGTACAGGTCCACACAATTCAATCTCCTCAACTTGATATATGAGGTAGTGTTCTTGTTCATTGAAAAAACTTGGAGGTAGACACTTTTTCATTTCACACATAAGAAGAGGAATTTTTCTCTTCCAATATTTTATATCTTCTTTATTGATTTCTTTAGATGACAACCACCTCATTAATTTTAGAAGATCATATATAACCTATTTGACATTGTTGGTGAAGTGGTGTGGGAGAGATAGAGATAGAATATACCACAATATTTGTAAAATGATCTTGTCAATATTTTATAGAAGAATGCAATTAAAACTACATGCAATATAAAAATATATAGTGAATACAAAATAACATTAATTACCTTAATAAATGTATGCCAATCATGTGTTTTCAACCCGAGCCCAAATTCACTTTTCTTTGATATGAGATTGTTTATGGTCGTAGTAAATTCTATGGAAAATCATATTTTTTTAAAGACTTCTTTTATAGCATTGCTCTACTGCTTTGACAATAACCAACTAAGGGCACTTGTATCAATCTGGTCTCCATTGTTATTTAATTGAATGCCATTTTTTTATTGCATAGTTGGATTCTTCAATGTCACTACAAGTTTTGAAAATTTGGTCTTTGTCACGTCTTCCATCCAAGATTTTTCATAATGTCTCTATTACATTCTTTCCAATATGCATAGGATCAAACAAATGCACAATTGGGAGTTGCTCATAGTATGACAACCTAGTAAATTGTGTAGGATAAATTTTTAGTCCTTTTGGAAGTTGGTCATTGATGCCCTGATGACCTTCACAAGTATCAATTACATCATTAGTAAACAAAACACAATATCAAAATATAAATTTGAAACAAAAACCATCAAAAGGAAGGACATTACCTCAACAATTTATTATATTATATGCCAACTTCCATAGGTGAGGTGTCATTCTCTATGGCTTTGATGTAGTCTCTTCTTTCCCATTGAAAAGATGTTTTTTGGTAATTTGGTACTTATGATTTCTATGTAGAAAATGTCTATTTTCATCAAACACCTACTTTCTTAAACTTTTTAAATGATGAGATTTCATCTTTGGACCACAAACTAGACATACAAATTTTCTATTTATTTGAAGACCTACAAGATCATGTATAATTGGATTAAATGTGTTAACTTTTTGTTGTCACTATAACATACCAAAAAAGAGATGTTAAGAAGAGAAGATACAACAAAAATGTGTTAGCCCAGGGGCATCATGTATTGTCCATAAAAGCATTGCATGAAATTGAAATTGTCTTTGTCCTATTGGTCTATAGATGTTATACATAGTAAACCCATTCCATAACACCATCAAATCGTCAATGAGGGGTTCAATATATATATTGATATCTTTAACTTGATACTTACCTAGTTGAATGAACAAAACCATTACATAATTATTATGACCATTTTGATGGATTAGTAATAATAAATTAATTTAGATGACCATTAAATCAAAAAATACTTGGAAAAATTAGTGTTAACATTATGTGCTCTCTCTTTATGGACAACCAAGGAGTAAGTAGATCTCATCTCTCCAAAAGGATTGACACTGTTTGTTGGCAATGAAAGCTTGAGATTATGAGGTTCTTCTTTAAAGTGTGGCCATTTTTCCTCTATTTCCTTAAATGCTGGACCATCTGCATTCATTCACATAATGTCATCTTGACTTTTATTGTGTGCATGGTAATCCATAAATTCTGCCAAGCTATTGCACTTGAATAATCATTACAGACATGGAATAATGAGAATATGCTAAAGAACCTTGCAAGTCACCTTTTTGGTTAATCAATCTAATTGATATTTACTAATATAAAAAATAGGGCATTGTGTTGCAAATTCATGCTATTTATGATATATAATATGATCATTTGGACATGCATGTATTGTTTGATACTGCATTCCAATATCTTTCATGATGCCAAATAATTCTTGACACAAGTGAGGTAGAATGTTTGATGGTGGTAACAAACACTCACCTATCAACCTATGACCAAAAATATAATTTTTTAATTTCAAGAATATTAATTGCTACACAAACCCAATGTTAATTGTAAGGGAACTGCAAGTAAAATAATTAAAAAAGATGACATACCTTAACATATGCATCATTGCTACATTGGATAAACCATTCATAACCTTCAAGTTTGCCAACAACAATACAATGGTAAGAAGAGTTGTTTTGGAGCCTTCATATAGGGGCTCATGTACCTTCTCAAGTATAAGTACATCAAGCTCTACATCAACATCATGATCATCTTGATCATCATGATCTTGATCATCGTGATCTTCTTCCATTGTATCATTACTTTCTACTTCAATATTCACACCTCCATGTTCCCTCATTTGGAAATCTGCATTCTTCGAATTGTCATAATCCATAACATGAAACTCAAGGACATTGACCTATATGAAAATGATGACCTTATATTAGCCATGATGATGATGTCATCATCAAATCATGTCTTATGTAATTTATAAATTATTAAAATACATACCAATGGATGATATTCATTTCCCCGTTCAATGTGACCATGCTGCCTACAACGTTCCTCAGCTATTTTGATTAGATATCTTTGAGTTTTTAAGCCCTTACAAATTTTTCAAGGATGATAAAATTTTCCATTACCTTTTATTTTTATGTTAGACCATAGTTTAGCAATTGTCTCCCTATTTTTTTGTGCATTGATATCGTCAGACATGGTCTTTCTTGAATGGAATGACTCATTGGTGGAAGAAGGATGATTTGTTTGCAACCTGTAGATGGAGTAGTAAGAGGAAGACACATATAGAAATGAATACTAAAGTGAGACAGATAGAAAGAGGTATAGATAGAGAGATAGATTGATAAAGAGATAAAGAAATATAAAAAAATGAAAAGAAACAAATACTTAGTTGCCCTTCCATAACTCTACCTCTACATATTGCACTTGTTACATAAAAGCACTTCCTAAGAAAATGGGCAGCAACAACCAAGAAAGGAATAGGAGAGTCCATATGGCTCAAGAGGAGGATGCAAAAAGTGACCAAGGGGCAAGAGGAAATGCTGATCCAGAGAGAGGAGAGTCTCTAATGTTCAGTAGAACCTTGCTAAAGACTATTAGAGAGCAAGAACCTCCCCAAAGAAAGACATTATTTAGAACTCTCTACAAGGTAAGAGGTAAGGTCTACAAAGTTATTGTAGATTCTGGTTCAACTAATAATATAGCCCCAGTAGAAATGGTAGAGAAGCTTGGATTGAAGAAGTTTCCTCATCCAACCCTTATAAGGTTTCATGGCTAAATAAGGAGCAACAGGTCATTGTAAATGAACAAGTTCATGTTCAATTTCAAATAGGGGAGTACAAAGAAAATATTGTCTATGATGTTGTAGAAATGGATGCTTGTCACCTATTGTTATGTAGGCCCTAGCAATTTGATGTCAATTCTAAGCATAATGGAAGGAGCAATGTTTACATCATCTCCAAAAGTACGAAGGAATACACCATGAGACCATTGCCAGAAGATAGGATGGGGATCCAACATGCATCTAGTGTGATGATGATTGGAAAGAAGGAGTTTTTGAAGACCCTCAAGGTGAAAAAAACCCCTTTCTTTTCCATAGTAGTAAAGCCAAAACTTGGAGAAAAAGGAAAGGAAGGCAGATCCAATGAAAGGATTGTGGGAACTAAGGAAGTAAGGCAGCTATTGGTCAAGTATAAAGAAGTAATTTCAGATTGTACCAAGGGAAAATAAACCAAACTCATGATGAGGAAGATGGGACCCTTCAAAATTTTGCAAAAATATGGCACAGATGCATATAAACTTGAACTCCCTACTAACATTGGTTTATCTAACATTTTTAATGTTTGTGATTTGTATCTCTTTAAGGGAACTACTGAATATGATACAGGTCAAATGGATGGAGTGGAGGTGACTATGATAAAGCATTTCAATTAACCATTTGTTCACTATTGAACATCAAAATTCCATAATCTTATGATTCCACTGAAACATGATTCTATTCTATAGATAATTATCCACAAAAAAATGACCAACCTCCTTAGAAGAAGAATCCTCACTGCTAGAATCTTTTGTTGGTAGCTTCTTTGTGATGACAAGATTTTTTCTTATAGGATGCTTCACCTTTATCTATAGAGCATTAACACAAAAATGAGTACCATAAAGTCAAAACATATATTATATTATCCATATGATCCCAAAAAGCAACAAAATAACTGGCATTCTTCAAATCTAGTATTTTTTTCAACATAAATGTTCTAGTTCACTCAAAGACAAAGAAAACATCCCTAGGGGAGTGGGTTCCACTTGGGAAGGTAGAGAGCCACATGTGGTAGGGCTTGGTAATACCTATGTACTGATGCACAATCTATGTTGTGCTGTCAACCATCTCAATAAAGAAAAATAGAGAAATTTTGTACTTGAAATTAGATGGAGAAAGATGTAACACATGACTTCTAAAACCAAGGCTTAGGATTTATAGTATAAAAAGTCAGATTTTCAAGTGTAAAGAATTGAGTTTAAATGCATGCATTTTTTTCAATCTGTAATGTATGTCAAATGGCATGCTATGCAATTAAGGGTTAGAATTAAAAACAAAACAAAATGCATAAATAAACATTCTTGAATTATCACACACAAAATTAAAAAACAAGTTTGATTCTAGAGAAACACTCAAATAGGAAGAAAAATCTTGTAGAGTAATTACTATTCTTAATGCCACTATATTATGGTCTAACAAGAATAGAGGTGGAGTCTCTTCTACCACAGAGGCATGGTGTTATTTCCTAAGAAGTTGTTGGTGAAAAGGTGGAGTCTCTTATACCATAGAGGCTTGGCATGAATGCCTAAGAAGCTGTTGGTGCAATTGATGTCATCATGGCAGCCATACAAGATGTTTCTACTTCTTGGGAAGCTCATGATGATGACAAGGATTATCACCATGAACACTAATCTAGGGCTAGAAAAGTTGAACAGGTATTTTTTAGAATCAATGATGTATATTGTTAAATTTTTGAACATTGTAAAATTTTATTCATCATAAATGTTTTAGATCATACATCATGATCTAAAATTTGACTTCTTTGATATTGATAACAACAATGATCTAAAATTTAAGTGTGATGAGAAATTGACTAAAAAAGATCGATAAGAAGTTGTCAAGGTTGGCATGCTATTGCAATAGTTTCTTAGGTTTGTCACAATGGGTCATATTTTATGTTTGACTTAAAAATGAGTAGGAGGGGTCTCAAAATAGTTAGATATGCTATTGAAACCAAACTAGATCCTTTAGGAGTGATCATAACTTTCCAAGTCATCAAAGTGAAAAAATTACAAAAATTGTCAATGACAACTTTGATAGCAATATTAGAAAGTCACCAAGAAATGGTTGGGGATTGATGAAGAAAGTTTTTACTTGGACAATACAGTTATATAAGCTCATTTGAAATCATTTTGAGGGGTTGAAGTTCCTAGTGTATGAAATATTGACTAATAAAGTGAATTGTTACATTAAAAAACTATCACAATTATCTTGCAACTCAGAACTCTATATTCTAATGGATTAAAATGAGTGGTTTGATTACATGGTTTGATGAATCATTTCAAGTAATTTATTAGTGCATTAATTAAGTTTCTATTTTATGTTTTAGTATTTGTAAATAAATTGTTTCTTGTTGGCTATTTCATTGGCCTAGGTAGAGTAGTTGGTGCAGGAGCCCCACACACAACCAAGCCAATGATGCAACTTTTGAAGACCACAAAGATAGCTAGAGGAAATTAGGGAATTAATTGGAAAGTTATAAGAATTATACTAATATGGTGATTCAAATATTTGTAATGTCCTTAATAAGACTAAATGAAATTCTAATGGACTGTCATTGTCTAACCACAAATAACATTTGAGTGTTTAGAGTCTAGGAATATTAGTGATCATAAAAGATCAAAATTTGGTTAATGGTCTCTCTATTTAAATGGATTCCATAAAATATATGTTGACATTAGTTTTAGTTTGTTCTATTTTAAAACAAAACCATTCAACTAACTGATGATAGTTGTATTGGTTTTGAGTTAGTTTTAGGCATTTCTATACTTTTTTTTTGAGTCTTTGTTATAAGAGAGATAGTTGGGTGTATGGAAAGAGGAGAAAGACAATAATAAAAAAACTCTATTCTTTGTAATTGATTTCCATTAATTTGGATCTCCAATCAATTGGTTTTTATTTGAAAGACTTTAAAAAGGTTTTATGCATGAACTACTATGTTTTATTGATATGTTTCATAACATTGTAGGCTTGTTGTCATACCAATCTTGACTTAAAATAGTTACTCTTGATTTCAATTTGCTGCTATAGTAACACTTGAGGTAGAATAAGGATCATCCCATGAATATAGAGGCCTAACCTTTATGGGATGAAATTGTTAACATGTATTATAATCTGTTAATAGTGCATATGTAGTTTTGTGGGCTGTAGAAGTGATCACAAGTTGAAGATATATTGGAATTGAAAGCCGCATACAACAAGGAATATTCTACCCAAATGTGGAGTGAATCCTATTTTGGAAAAACATATAACATATTAAATTTGTGTGTGGTGATAAGAGTTTGAGGGAACTCTAGTCAAATCAGGTTTGAGTAAAGATTCAGGGATTGTGGTGTTGTAGGGCCAGAGAGGTCAATCATTTATGAAATTTGATCATTCGTAGTCATCTCATAACTTTGGTGTGAGTTTGGAGAGATAAATATAGCAGGCTTGATGTCCCTTATTAAATTGATGAATTGTCATGCTTAGATGTGGGGTATAGTTATGTATAATCCTATCTGTCTATGGTAACCATATACAATCCTTTGCTATGTTATAAAAATATTTAAAAAGGATATTAGAAAGTGTCTTTAGATTGTCAAACATTTTGAGGAAAACCAAAGTTGTCCCCACTCCAAGCTTGTAGTAGGACTGACAGGTAGGGTATTGTGCATTTGAGCAAAATTTATAGAAGTATGGTATTGTCTTAGAGTCTTAAAGATCCTTGTGCCAGTTAATTGTGTGTTTAAGAAACCAATTCAACATCTAGGAATATTGTGATACACTTAAACAAGTTAATTTATTGAAGAATTTGAAGTTGTCAATAGGCACATGTATCTAAGTCTCTTAAGTTTGCAAATTTTATTGTGTATTTAAAACCATCCACCCTTCATCTACATCAGTAGTTATCATAGAAATTTCTCTAATTTGATTTCTAATTGTTGGAACACAAAAAAATTTAGGAATCTATTAGGGAACTATAAATAACTTGGGGTCAATATGAAATGGTCTTCTATTTTTGAAATCAATCCCTAGGTGGATTTAGGCATACCCAACAAGGTGACTTGATGGTTATAGGGTTTGGATAGAGGAGTAGTTTGATTGGTTTGTGCCAATCAAGGATTGGAGTATGTATACAAATATCTAAAGGTATAGTTTCCAAGAACTAAGAAGGATTTGAATCTTTTTGTGTTCCTTTTGAATCTTTGTAAGGCTTGTCAACGAGCAAAGTCTTAAAACCCTTGTAAGTAGGCTATATTATAGGAATGAGTTGTACAAAGGGGTTGAAGAACTAAAACCTTGAAAATATTCAAGCTCTCTAAAACCATAACTTAATTGGTATCTTCTTGAGTTTTTTTTGAAATATTTTCAAAATGGAAAATTTGGAGGCCTAATTAGTGGTGTAGGGGCACCAAGATCATCCTATGAAGATACCAAAATATACCATGAAGACTAGAGGTCCAAGAAATAAAAATGGACTAGAATTAAAAGCTATAATGGTTTTCATAACCAAAAAATGTAATCAGATGAGTTTATCTTGTAATTTCCTAAAAGGACTAAAAGTCATACTTGTAATGTCCTTAAAGGACCAAGAATTTTTTGTATTGGACTAATATTGTCCAAACCTAAGTTATGTTTACAAGAAGTTTAGAATGGGTAGGGGATAGGTCTAGGTATTAGAATAAGAGTTGAATATAAATTTAAAGCCATTTTTTCTATTTAAAATTAAAATATTTAAAAAAAAAATGGTTATAAAGGTATTTGGAGGGAATTAGTGTTTGGGGTGTCTTTAGGCTTAAACTAAGCCTTGTTGGGCATTTTTTTTGCATGAGGTCAATGAAAAGAATTCATTGAGTAATTCCTCTCTTGAAAAGAAAATATTTTTTAAGGATCCACTCCAAGGTTTAGTATTTGTCTTGTGACATACCAAAATCTGATTAGTAGAACATAAATGTGAGTGTTCACAAGGAGGCCTTTGCTGGTTCTAAAAACTCTTTTATCTCATAATTGAAGTAAATCTATTCACAGTCTCAAAATATCACACCAAAAGAACAATATTTTTGTATTTTTTTTTTAATGAATACAACTCTACCAATGCAGCTACTATGAGGTCCTATTCTAATAGGGGGTTAGTAAAACAAACAATGAAACTAAGAGAAAATAACATGAAATCAAATGACTTGAAATTGAAATTCCTAAATAGACATAAGCTATAGAACACAACATGTTGCGAGTTAAAACCTTCGAAGAAATTGATAGGAAACCAATGAAAATAGGAGCAATCCTTCCTAGAATCCACTGATGCAATCGTCAGTGAGAATCTTTAACAAATCAATTGATGTTTCACTCTTCATAAAATCAAAAGGTCATGGAAAGTGCACTCATGCAAGACAAAAATCTATGTAGACATAATTGGGTGATCTCTTCTCGAGCTCCTTATGTCAGCAGAATTTATATATTTATAGCGAACACCAAAACTAAAAGATCACACAACCAGAAAAAACACAATAAACCTTTGGCTCAATCGCAATCTCATGAATAAAATCTACAAAATAATGACACATTCAAGCAAGAATAACTACACTCTAAATGCTAGAACCAAAAGCATAATTTTATTGCATAATAACAACGACCCTTGTTACATTTTACAATGGGGTATTTATAAGAAATTGTCTCCTCAATTTGTGTTTAGAGATATCTTGATGTAATAAAATGCTTTTAATAATAAAAACAAACTAAATATATACAAACTACCAACTAATCTAGTGCTTAGAGGGACTCCATTGACATTTTACTCATTATTTGGATGCATAAGTCCTTTACATGTCAAAAACAAAGAAGAAATGAGAGAGAAAGTAGGAGGAAGCCATCAGTTGAAGTAGAAGTGCATGGAGTCATCAAAAATGGAAATCAGCCCCTCACATGATGTGTGTTAGAGTTAACTTGCCATCAAAACGTGGTCTCGATGCATGGAAAGTGCTATTTTTGGAATTGGTAGCTAACTCTTGGCATACCTCTAAATTGCAAAGCTATGGACCTACAAAGCTACAGAGCTGTAGATCTATGAAACTACATGAAAATACAAAGCTATAGACCTATGGACCTTTGGAGCTACATACCTCAACTAGGTCAAAATCTCAAAATTTTACTATGTCAAAATTGAAATTCTAGCATCTGGGTTTTGTTCATCTTTACCCGAAAGCTATGTTTGGATATTTACCCTTGAATTTCTCTATCATCTCAATAATCTTAGCCATATCTCAAAGATCTAGAGCTTGATACTTGTCCTTGACCTTTTGTCTATAGTTGTCCACCTCAATTTGAGTCTTTGCAAAATCTTTGAGTTTGGTATCCAACTCTAACAGTGCTTCCTCTATCCTAAAGGCTTGTCTGATGTCTTCATCATTGGATGCTTCCTCTAAAGTATTCTTGAAATTATCCATGACTACCTTAACTGGCATTAGCTTCTCTTGTTCTTCATCTTCAAAAAGGTCCAAGTATGCATCACTGTACAAATTTTTTGCTTCTAAAATTTGGTCTCAAGCTTGGTCCTTGAGCCTATGTATCTCATCATGAAATTTTTCCATCACTTTGTTTCCATTTGGAATCTTCTCTATCTAATCATCTATCATGTCTAACTCTTCTCTAATATATGCATCAATCAAAATGCGGTACATCTACCCTTTTATGGCTTGTAGAGTTTACAGATATTTGCCCCATGCTTGTACCTCATCCATGATGTTGAAGTCCTACCTCAAAATTTCCATGATCTTATCCACATTTCTTGCGTAGCATGCATCAACTTCAAACTTCCTATGATTATAGTGACACCTTTATCCTCAAGGCTATCTTGCCAATCTTGACAAGCTTTCAAAAATGGATTGAGCCGTACACCTTCCCCTTCTCTAAGAATGGTATTCAAAGTCTTCTCAAGGCATTTAGGATCGAGAGGACCAATAACTTTGGCTAGATATCCCTTTAGGATCTCAACTTGCCTTTGAACTGTTCTAATTTCAATCTCATCCTATTCCATGTGGCTATGAACCTCTTTGACTCCCATAGTCATCACCTATCGAGATGCATCTTGTGTAGGCTTTCGCAACATAATATCTTTCACCTCATAATCCTCAAGACTAATAGCTTCTACATCTATACCTTCAAGAGGGTGAGCCACTTGTGGAAATAAGTCCTAGTTTTGTGTAGTAGTGATAGACACAAATGACATTGCATCATGTAATGGAGACTCATGCTTTTTCAAGATCTTTACAATATCACAAATGTCATCCTCTAAAGTACAAAAATAATGCTTGGCACTTCTTATTATTTCTTTCCAAAACCATCTTGGGATATGTCTCTCTATAACCTTGGCTCTAAATGATGAACATATGTGTTCAACTACCTCCTTCCCTTTATCACTCTTGCTTAGAGTCTCCTGCTATGAGGATTCTTCTTTTGTAATCTCAGTTTCTGTAGATCCTGTAGTTTGATCCTCAACTTCCTGAGAAGTTGGTTGTACATATTCTACTATTTGTGCCTCTTTTTATGGCTCATTTGTAACCCTTGGTTCTGGTTGCTCTTGTAATGATGGTTCCTTTTGAACATGTTCCTCTTCTAAACTTGAAGGTGGAGGAGTTACTAAACCCTTATCTACCACTATGACTTGTGGTGAAGATGGAGGAGTAAGATGAGAAACTTGTGTCTCTAGTGGCATCTTCATCCAATCCCGCTCTTGAAGTTCACCTATAGGGGTGTCTCTAATCTTATCTCCAACTAACTCCATACCAATAGGCATGAAATCAAAATCTAGGATGGAGAGAACATCTTCACCTTGCTCCCTTTGCTCATTCACCCATTGCTGCACCTTGTCCTCTAAAGAAGAGAGTTCTATAGTTTTTGTTTGGGTGGGAGGCGGGGTATTCATGGCACTCTTCCTTCTTTCCAATTCTGTGGCTTTTTCCAACTGATTTTTCCTTTGTAATTGTACTTGTTTCTCCTCCTCATCTGATTTTATTTCTTCCTCTAGAATGGTCTCAGGAATAGATGGATTGGGCACTAATCTTTTATGGACTCTTTGCCTCTTGTTCATTCTAACCTTATCCTCTTTTGTTTTTGTGGAACAATAGAAGTGGGCTCTTCATGCACTAGAGGAATGGAGGTGTCTAGAATTTCTCCCTCTTCTCATTGACTTGAAAAAATAGGAGGCAATAGAAATTGAACCTAGATATGAGAAGCTCCATCATCCTGGGGCTCTTGCGAACTTGATTCCTATTGCTAGGAGGAGACCTGTTCTTGAACATGCTCCATCTAAATCCTCTAAGGAGAGGCTTTCTTCTTCTTTCCCTTCCTCTCCAAAGGGTGGTAGTATCCTATTGGGCGATCAAGCTGGTAGACCATTTCTGGCCTAATAGGAGACTGAAGCACAAAGATAGAAACTGTGACTTTCTTTCCCTTACCCCTTTCTAGGAAAGCATGTGCATGGAAGATCAGTGTATCTAAAATTGGATCAAGGGGAAAGGGTTTCTTAATCTAACTTCTTATCATTTGAATGACATGTCTCACTCGATGATTAATATCATCTTCTTCCTCTCTATCAATTTTTGCATTGAGAATGGGTCTCTCACCTACTTTATCTGCATTGAATAGGGGATCTAGTAGTTCCTTAGAGTACTGTAGCCTTATCTCATCAAGGATGGTCAAATGGAGAGCCTTTTCTACTAGATACAAAGTCATCCTACAATAGCCTCTAATGTAGACATCATAGTCATTTGTGACATTCATCTAATGATTTTCAATGACATCCTCATGATAGAACTCCTTTCTTGCTAGGTTTTCCACTTTACCAACATTGTCGAAGAATGGATGAGGAGTGTTATACTCTTTAAGAGGGTAGTTCTCCCATTCCCACTCAAAAGTCAAGATATCCTACTTTCTCTTCACCTGATATGCTCCTATTACAAAAGGCCAATCCCAACAAGTTCTTTGTTGTCTTTTGATTCTCTCATAAGCTGACTCAATCTATCGAGATATTTCCATTAGGACCAACTTGTCACTTGGGTACCTTAGGAGTTTCTTCAGATTGATAGATACACCACTTACCTAAATGTATGTAAATGTCTGAAACTAGATGAAATATGCTTTGAGAGCTATGATCTATGCCTTGGCTTCCTCAAACAATCTCTTCCAATAGTCCCCCTCTATGAAATGAATGATAACAAAGATAAAGGTGTTGTTTACAATCCTATATTCTTTGCTTTGTGGTGAGAGCTTCTTCTTCACCAGCTGAGGATAAACTATATATGACCATACATTGGGGTCCTACATACTGCCCTTCTTGTACAACCCAGGGTAGTTGGTTGCCCTTGCTCCAATAGATACACCACATGAGAAGCCATATAAAATTTTTTGTTGTCCTTTACTATCCTCAACTGATCACATAAGTTCTCACTAAGTGTGGTGGCCCAATCCAGTGGTATATTCATGTGTTTGATGGTCTCAATGAAGTTGGCCATGAATGGAGTGAGATAACCTACTACAGGTAAGCCCATAAATTTGCTCAAAAGAATGATGGGGTATCCGATGTCATCCTTCATGTATCCTCGAGTCATATCCACTTTGTTGATTGTCTTTCCCTGAGGTGGCTTCTCAATGAAGTACAAAGAATGTATGATGTTGATGGCCTCTTAGTGATGATCTTTATACCATCTTTTAGTTGTTTCATAGGAGATTCGAATGAACTGATTAGCTTTGGGAAGATGGAAGACTTGCTTGATGTTATCAGGTCATAGATCTAAAAATACTTCCCTAGTAATGCTCTTGACTACCCTTTCATTAGGAATGAAGTGTCGAGAAAGGGTCATGATCAACTTAGTTGACTGCACTATCCTTGGATGTGATGCTGCATTCACTAATCCAGATCAGATTAATCCGAACCTTAAAGATGACCTTTTTGTTGGACTATTGTAGACTCTCAGGAATTCTCCCAAGTTCATGTGTCTGAGGTTCGTGTCTTTGATCTCAGTGTACTCATTGAGTAACCTTGATTTTGGTCTCATGCCTAATCTGGATGTGGATGCCATCTAATTATATTACCTACGCATCACGAGAAAGAAAACATGACCAGTCACCAGATAGCAAAAAATGTAAGTAAAAAAAAAAAATCCCTCTTGGGAACTTATTCATTTTTTGTTTGAAAACTTATTTATTATATTATTATTATTATTAAAAAATAATAATTTTAATAATTTTTTTGATGTTTTAAATTATTAAAAAGAATAGTGCAACAACAATGAAAGTGTGACCAGTGTGGGCACATGCGCAGGAACATACCCCATGCATCTGCACAAGCGACACACGATGCAGGCTACAACGCACATGTGCATGGTGTCCAGTGCCCAACGTAGGTTGTAGTGCCCACATGCATGGCAACGCCTAGCACCAAGGCACGGGTTGTAGATGCTTGTGCGGTGGCGCCTAGTGCCTAGCACGGGATGCATGAAAAAAATTGGTGGGGGGGGGGGGGGGGGGGGGGGGCAGGGTGTAGGAAAAACTCACCTCTCCCTTTTCTTCAACCTCCCTTGCAAAATGAAAAATAAACAAGAGAGGGGGGAGGGTTTTATAGCTCTCTCCCCCCTCATGCACAAACATAAGTGCTATGCCTCGATGTGCATGCACATGGGTAAGGGGAGGAATTTTTTTTTCTTTTAAAATTTTTTGTGTTTTTTGACTATTTACTTTTTTTTGTGATTTTTGCAACCTTTTTTTATTTTTTATGATTTTCTTGGAATTTTGATGCAACTTTAACCAAATTTTCTTCTTCCAATTCTTGAACTGTGAGTCCAAGAATGAAAAAAAGTAGGGGGTCCCCATTTCTAGTGAGGAATGGGGCATGTGTTGTGAATACCACCACAAGCCTCCAACTAGTAAGAGTTGGTTGTGATAGTTTGTGGAAGGCTATCAAAGCATAAATGCATCTATTGTACGATAGAGATTTGGCTATATGGATTGATAAAAATAGTGAACAATAAAATCCTCATTTTTCTATTTCATTAATTTTTTGAACTCTTCATTGTTTGGATTGACATATCTATGAATTAGCAAGGCTTGTTGATTCCATTTTAATCATTTTTGAATGAACTTCACTTCATTTTGAGAAGTTTGTATGCCTGGTGCAAGTAAACAAGTGTTGATTCTCTTAGTTATCTTGTACCTAGTCCTAAGACTTATTACTTTATGGCCATCCCATGAATTCTAAGGGCCCAAACTTCATGGGATGTGCATTTCTAACATGTATAATTATCTTCTAATCTTTTAATTGTAGAGGAGAATGCAACATTGGTTGACTATTATGAAACAATGCAAGTTTCCTAGAAGGAATTCGTGGGTATAGAGCAGTAGTAGAGTTTTGATCTGAAGGAGGAACCTATTTTATGGTTTAAACCATCTTAGTATGATCATCTAAAGGAGAAACAACTATCAATTTTTCTTGGAATTGATTGGATATAGTGGATTTGAGAAACCCTTGGATTGAGGGTTTGGAAGTCATAAATTGGGGTTTTGGGATTTTGTAGTGGATTGAGCCTTAACCCTTTGGGATTTAGTCATATTTAGCCATTATATGAGTCTGTTAAGAGTTTGGAGTGATAAGGATGAGAGAAGAGTGAGGATGCTTTGTTAATTGATGGGATTTTATGCTACTTAAGGGTCACATTGTGTAGATAGTTAGACCTAGTCCAAAGAAGTCTATAGTAAGGTCTATTGAGATAATGGGTGTTGCACACATTGTTTAATATTATTATTTTATTATTTTATTTTATTATGTAATGTTGTACCTAGATGGACGTGCAACATGTAAAGATTCCCATGGAATATTCTTGATGAGTTGTATTGTAACATTGTAAAAATATTTCATGTAATTATTTAATATTGGGGAAAAGAATTAAATGCCCAATATTAAATGCGGGGTCAGTGAGTTAGGTAGCACATGGTTTTAGCACATGGTTTATGTAATACCACTTAGTGGTTTTGTGGGACTTGCTACTATATAAGCAACCACAAGGGTAGTTGTTGTAGAGAGAGTGACAAGAAGAAGACAAAAGGCAAGAGTTGAGCGGGACAAGGCTTGACAGGTTAGCCAAGGGAGCATTTGTGAAGGTTGGAAGCATGGCATGGGATGTGTGGATTCATGCTTGTTCACATAGTTTTCTCGGTTGTGGCTATGGCCATGAAGGCTTCCATGGTTGTATGGCAATGGTAATTTTTGCTGAATAATACATGGTGATGGATGCTTTTGGAGGTTGGGTTTTTTCCCTCAATGAGGATGTAGTGCGTGCCCCTAGTTTGCATTTCTGTTATCATCGTCAAATTCTTTTAGGTTGATTTTATGCATTGATTAGTTTAGAGATATTGGATTTAAAATATTATGATATTATTTCATGTCTTGAATTACCAATGTATCGGTTATTATTGCTTAGTTGATTTCATTCATGTTTTGTTAATGGTATTTTGATGATCCTAGTTAATAAATGTGGTTTCTTTCATAAAAATGTTAACATGATGTCTTTAATGATGATTATGTTGTATTGATAGAGATGCATTGTTATATGTACGCATTTGATGTTATACTTGTGATTTTTACGTACTTACCCCATACTTGCATGGGTATGGTGCGCGTTTTTACTTTATCTTTCTGTATGACGTGTTTGATGTGGTTAGGGGAGGGAGTCGTAGTCACCTGCTAGTCGGGATCTACACGATGAACCACTCCTCGCCATTGTCTGTTTAGTTTAGATATATTATATACATGTACATGCTCATCTTTTATGCAGGGTGCAAGTACCGGGCATCGACTTCCCTGAATTGCCAGGATGAGCGTGCCCTATTACAAATACTCAAATGGTGAGAATGGGAAGATAATGATCAGGTCCAATCTTAGCCATAAGCCTATAATACTTGTCCTGCAAGGAGGACTCGTAACAAACTGTCTACCCTTTTTAAACCCGTGAGTATTTTATGCGTATGTTGTTTTGTGAGTCTTTGATGTATTTTCTATTAATTAAGTCTAATTAATAGATTAAATTAATAATTTAATTTAATGAAGAATTATTATGACTTTTTGAATATTTAATTATATTTAATTAATTGAGAAATTAATTAAATATAAAGAATTGAATTGGAAGATAAAAGTTTTAAGATTAAATTTAGAACATGATAATATTTATTTAATTTAATAATAATATATTTAGAGTTCATTTTTAAATAAATGCTAAATATTACTGTTATTTAAGTTAATAAATATTTATCAAATTAAACGTTCAAAATATATTAAAAAGGAAAAAGATATTAATTTATGGAAAAGATTTAAGTTCGCATGAATGAGTTTTAAATATAAGAGATTAATTTAAAAGATAAAATATGTGAACTTGATTAAGATATTTTATTAAGTGCACATGAGATTAAAGTTATAAATTTATTAAAGTAAAGTAAAGTGGAAAGTTAAATAAAGTAATTTAACAATTCACTTAAAGTGCATGAAGGAATAATAAAAGAATATTTTAATTTAAAAAGGAAATTAATTGTGCATGAATGAATTAATTAAATGAGAGAGAATTAAATATTGGAGATAAAAGTTAAAGTTTAAATTTAGAACGTGATTATATTTATTTAATTTAATAATAATATATTTAGAGTGCATTTTTAAATAAATGCTAAATATTATTGTTATTTAAGTTAATAAATATTTTTATCAATTAAGTTTCTAAAAATGAAATTAAAATTGAAAAGATATTTAATTATCATAAAGATTATAGTTCGCATGATTTATGCATGAGTTTTAAATATAAGAAATTAATTGAAAAGATTAAACATGTGAAATTAATAAAGATATTTAATCGCATTAAGTGCGCATGAGATTTATAAGTTATAAATTGATTAAAATAGAAGTTGAGTGGAAATTAAATAAAGAGGTTTAATAATCCATTTAACGTGCATGAAAATATGAAAGATAAGATAAATAAAGGTTGATTTTAGAGTTAACAAGATTGATCAAGAGACCTCTCGGGTAAACGCACAATTAGTGCCCTGATTGTAGGAAGAGAACTCCTTATCAATTTGAGGGTTCATTTTTCAAGGGAGATTTTTGGGAGACAAGTTTTCAAACACAGGTTTTGGAGAGCAACTGGAAGGGTTTGGAAAAGAAGAGAATTTGTCATGGCTTGAAGATTTTGCGTAGGAATTTTCATCTAGCTATCAGAGTTTAGCATCAATACGAGGTAGGATTTGAAATCCCGTGAATGCATTTCAATTGAAAAATATCTGTTTGCTCTGTGTTTGTTTGGGTGTTTGAAATTCTATTTGTCGTCTTAATTGTTTTTTTTCAAATTTGATTGATTGAAATTAGTCTCTCATCATTTCTTTTTAAAGAAGAAAATTGTAGAGAAAATTAATTTAAATCCCGTAGGGTTTGAAAGAAAAAGGAAATTTTAATATAGCAAAATTTGATCATTGCCCATAATCGTCCCATCAGATTAAGATGATAATTGTTTATTTTAAAAAATAAAAAATAAATAAATAAATAAAATAAAATAAATAAATAAATTAATTAAATAAAATAAAATAATTATTTGTCAAATATATTATAAAACATTGGGTTGTTTAGTTTTATTAAATTATGGAATTAATAAAAAATAAATTAGTATTGAAAGAAAAGAAAAAAAAATGTTTTACAAATATTATATATTTATATAAAAATAAAAAAAATTAATTATATTTAATTGGGGAGGGGCGGTTAAACCAACCCCAATCCCCTTACCTGTTCAACACAGGCGACTGCTGTACGTAGTCGTACCTGCGACTGCAGTCGCAGGGCCGACTACGACTCTTTAATGAGAGCAGACAACGATTAATAATCGCTTTATTGTATGTTTTAAAAAAAAAAAAAAAGAATTTTGCTATATGCATTTTTTTAAGATTCGATTTTTCATATGTAAATTAATTATATTTATAATAAAATGTTAGTATGAGATTTTAATATTATTTAAGTATAGTTATTAATATATTTTAATATATTTATTAATTTAAATTATAATACATTTTAGAATATAGTTAGTAATTAATGAAATTATTCTATTTATAACTGGAGATTAGTGAGAGATTAATCTAGGTATTTATGTAATTATTGATTAATTAATTCAATTGTAATTAAGTTAATTAATAATTGAAGTTACTTAATGAAATTTTAGTTTATTGATAATATTGATTTAATAAATTGTGAATCATTTTAGTTTAAATCAATATAATTATTCCCCTAGTTATTCTTTTTGGAAAATTGATTTAATATGATGAGAGGATAATTTATATATTTTATTCAAAGAGATGAATAGGTTAATAAGGGTAAACTTTTAAACTTATTACTTGGAACGTGTTTTAAATGGGAAACTGAAACTTTACTTATTATGTCTTTTCAAATCAAACCCAAACTGTGAAATTGTACTGTTTTCTATGTATTGTCTTTACTTGTGAATTTTGGGGTTGACCTAGTTTAACCAGTTTAGGATGTACACCAGAGGCTTTGTCAAATTTCTGTTTTACCATTTATGGGATTGGATGTCATGATGTGTTTTGACTTTCATATTTGAGATTATATTTATGAGTTTTATTTGTGGAGCTTTTATGTGTACTTGAATGGGAGAACCATCTTATTATCAGGTTTCCTGTTAAGGAACCGAGTTTGATCTTTAGGGTGTTGTGGTATGGGACACAACTATGTTTTTATGTGCTTAGGAGAGGTTGTCTAGGTACGTGACTTGGGAGTGGCTTGCATAGGAGTCTGGGACCCAAAGTGGTTAGTACCAGGGTAACCTAATGCAAGTTATGTTATAAGTGATAATCTAGTAAGTAAAATTTATGGGGGGTAAACACACTAAAAAGATAAGTTAGAGATTTTTTATCTACCCATGCCTTTAGTGCTTGTATAGACTAAGGATGGGAATGAGATGAGTGCCTCGTCTTCTTGAGAGGGCTTTCTAGTTTCCATATGTGTGATGTTGAGGGTCCGGGGTTCAGAGTAACCAGTCCTGGGTAACTCAACGCTTGAGGGTCTGGGGTCTCTTAAGAGATCAGTCCAGGGTAACTCAAGCAGCCATGTGATGACACTCCCTAGTATGTAGCCTAAGTCTCCTCTGTAGTTTTTGTGTATCTCTAGTGGTGTACTTATTGTTGGTGGTGTATTTATTGTTGGATGTGTTTATTGTGGTTATTACTTTCATTGAGGATGATTGGTGATTCATGGATGTTGTACTTTTGACATGTGGTTTTTGACTTGAGGTGATTATCTTTCGTTGACTTTATCTTATGATCTTGGTATTTGGTTTATACTTGGTTTGTGTATGATGTTTGGTTATGAGGTGTTGGTATTGGATTGAGTGTTCTTACTTTTGGATTATTTTATCTTCTTGAGTAGTATGTGTTACCTTTGAGGTAGTTTTGGCTATTAGGGGTACCTTGCCTAGGAATGTTTTATGTTTGATAGTCGTATGTGGATCGTTCATTATCTTTCCTGCACGGTGGGAGTGGAAGCCTGATTAGGTAACCATGCGGTCGGGAGGTAGTGCCTTCTTACCTTTTGGGTTCCCCCTTTACATTGCTAGCTGTTGGATGTTCATTGCAGAAGATGTACCTCTATCATTCTTATTTCTTATCTCAGAGACTTCTTTTCCGATGATGTATATATGTTATCATATATCCTGGTGTATTGTATCTATTTTCACATACCCTGTGACATGTGCAGTGGATGTTATTTAGTGGATGTGCTTTCATTGTATTAGATATACTTATGCTTTGCTTATGCAATTATGTATCTATTACTTCTTTATGATCATGAGACATTGTACTTGGAAACTTAAACTAATTAATTTAAAATTATTAAATGTGACTCAACGTAAAGGAACCTTTGAGGAATTGAAACTATATCTGTAATTGCAAATGTGTATTTGTTGTGTATGTTCATATTGCTTCCGCATTAATGTTATCTTGATGTTGTTTAAACTTAGAAAAAAAAATAGTTCAGTAAACATTGTAACATGTTAGGTTTAATTCTCTTGGGTTCCCGAGCGGGGTGTTACAGGTTTCCCAGGGTATATCTTGTGTCACAATTTTGTGGGTATGTTGTCTATTCTCTTGCATGTGGATTTTAATTTCGTGATTATTTCAGATTTATTATGGGTTATGTGGAAATGGTTATATTCTTTGTTGCCAAGTTTTCTTACAAGTGGTATCAGAGCTATGGTTTTATTGTTTGTAACCCTAGATTGAATCCATGGGAATGCATGAGAGGATAAAAAAAGAAAAGGGCAAGATATATGAATAATTTATTGCAGATCTAAGGGTTTTGGATTTGCTGTTATGATGGGATGTTAAAATATTTGGGCATGTGAAATTGTTGGACAAAAGAGTTTTTTGGATGTTTCATTTAAATGAGGGTTTTGGGGGGTAGCTTGCAGAAATGACCTCCTGGGTAAAAATAGACCTCACCATTGGATTTGGGTCGACATTTCCATAAATTTTGATATATAATATGCCCTAGTTTGGCCATGTTTAGAGAAAATGAAAGAGTTTTTTAGTTTCAACCCATGATGGCCGTCAAATTTAATCCCATTGGAATTTTCGTCACTGAAAAAATTAAAAATGAAAAATCGTACTGAAAATGGTAAAAAGACTCTCTTAGTAAAATGGCCATAACTTTCTCTCAGAATATCAAATTTTAGAGTTCTTATAGTCATTGGAAAGCTAATTCAGCGCACTACAACATGGCATAGGTTTGGTTCTATGATTTTAAAATTTTGTCAGGTTTTAAGAGCCCTAAATTCAGATGTTCTTTATTTTGAGCACGGATTAGGCATAACTTGGGCATACGGAGTCAGATTTTGGACTTCAAGTAGTCAACAGAAATTTTTTGGAGAGCTCTACACATTGGTTTAGATTTGGTGTAGGTTTGACATGATTTATTTTTTGAAATATTGATCTAAACAATTTATAGGTATATTTTGACTCTGGTAACATTGTGAGTTTATGGCATTGGAGATTTAAGATTTGATGTCATTGTATACTCAGTTCATATTTCAGATTGGTCTTATGATGATATGGTTATCAGTGTTTGGTTTGGATATGTATGATGACTTGTTGGATCTACAAGTTGTGCAGTGTTGTAAGCGGTCTATACTTACAGGTTGCATTTATGGCTTGGTTATGGGTTGTCTTTGCCCATTGATCTTTCATTATTGATGCATATTCAGATTGGTGGCTTGGATTTGGGTTGTCTATGCCCTAAGTCACATGATTTTATCTTCATGTAGAAGGGATGAGATGTTGTTACCAGGTACACTCATGGTGGAGGATTGTGGTTGACTATTTTATGCTAACAGGTTGGACATATTGAGAGACAGATGCTCGGTTCATGGATGTGATCATGGTGTCATGGATTTTGGCATGACATGATTGGTTATACAGGTACATCCTTGATGTTCACTAGCTTAGATTTTTGATTTAATTATGGTGGTATATCTTCTTGGTTGAGGATCATGGTTATTTGGTTTCTTTTGAGGAGCTCATGATGTGCATTTTGAGTTCTTTGATGGTTTGATGCCTTAGTTGATTCTCATGATTAGAGGATGGGTTTTTCATTATGATGTCATGGATAGCTTGGATACATGGTTTAGTGGGAGCTTATGACAGTGATGGGGTGACAGTGCAGGATTAGTTTCTAGTTTGGTTTATATCTTCTTGGTTTGGAGAGGATGGATTTTATGATGCCATAGGTGACTTGGTACCACAGTTGAGTGGGAGTTTTTGGCATTGATATATTTATCAAGCGTTTGCAGATGTTGGAGGTTTGTCTTAGATCCTGTTGCTGCAGAAGCGTCTTTGACATTTGCATGGTGCACTTGTTATCTTCATGGTGTTTGAAGATGGTTAGATCTTGAGGACTCATGGAGTTCTTGGTTATCTTCATGGTGTATGGAGATGGTTCTTCTTGGTATGTGGAGATGGTTTTCTTCATGGTGTGTGGAGATGGTTGCATCTTGAAGACTCATAGGGTTCTTGACAAAGATGTGGTTTATGCTTTTATTTGGCATGTTATCCTTGGTGTGAGGATGGTTTCATTATTATGTCATGGTATACTCTTGATATGCGTTTAGAGTTGTGACATGTTATAGTATGTTCATGTGGAGCATGTTATCTCTTTGGTTGAGATGGTAGGATCATGTTGTCATGTTTATGTTCCTAAGGCCATGGTTGGAACTTTGACATTGATCTTGGTTTAGTTTCTTGGTATTGAGTACACTGATCATAAGCTGGATACTTCATGATATTGCTATGTTGCATTTGGAGTTGGCATGGATTGATTGGTTATAGGTGCTCATGGGTACTTAGAGACGGTGGTGATGCTGATTTCTCTTGGATTAGAGAAGTATTTGTTGGGACGGTTGATGGTTTCAGCAAGAAGTCTTAGGGGCAGTCACCTGATATGGACTTGAGAGGAGATTGTTCTTAGATGAGTCTTGGTTGGAGACTTGGATATCTTGATGAGCATTCTCATTCCCCACTCTTGGTCTACTCGGCAGTTTGCTACTTGAGAGGTATAGCCCAATGTTTCTCTCAATTGCATTATATTTATGCTTTTCTTTCATGGATATGGATCTTGAGCTATGATACATGAGTTAGTTCTGGAGGGTTCATTTGAGAGATGATTTAGCATTGGTTATCTCCATGTGCATATGTTTTTATGCTGGTTGAGTTTGGGAGATGGTTTTATATTGGGCATTTTCCTTGGATTAGGAATGGTTATTCCTTGGTTTAGGAATGGGTTTATTGAGTTTGATCTTCTTGTGAGAGTATTACATCCATGATGAGTTATATGGTATGGTTTGGGTGTTTTTGAGGCTTCTTGTTGGAGTTTTATGGAGGAGATCATACTTGCACAGTTTACATCTAGAGGTGTGTGTTGAAGGACATGATACAGGTTATGATTTGCATGATTTCTCTAGTCTTGGTTATCTTCTTGGATGTTCAATTTTGCCTACATTGGATTTGAGATTGGTTGGAGATTGTGATCACTGGTTTGTGCTCATGTATGTCATGTGAGAGATGACATGGTTATTCTTTTATCTCTTTCCTCTATTGGTTGTGGAGAACTTGGGAGAGCATTGGAGATTTGTTACAAGAGTTGTTCTTGCAGGATATTAGTTTATGTATTGTGGATGTCCTTGATACTACATGGATTCACTTCTTTGAGATGTGTTGAGTGGATTGGTTATAGATTTGACATTATCTTTTGCAGTGGGAGCTTCTTGGTATATATGTGGCAGGTATTGCTCTTGAGGCTTGTGATTGCAGGTTATAGATTGGATATGTCGGTGATATGAGATTCACTTGTTATACCTTTTTGGAGGTATGAATAGTTGGATGGCTTGGCACTTTGTTGTGGGTGCTATTTCAGCTATGGATATTTTGACAACTATGGATACATGTGATTACCTTTGGATCAGGTTTTGTGTGCTTGGAATTTCAGTTGGTACAGGATTTTATGATCTTCTAATGTGACAAGTTGGGTGGATTTCTCTTTGGATGGCTTCTATGTATGTCCAGTGGGAGTGGCATAATAGGAGGTGAGATCATTCATGTTCAAGATGTTGGATACTTTGATTTTTTGTTGCGGGTACTAGGATGAAGCACTTGGTGTATTTTGATCCATGATGGTGGATGTGCTGTGAGAGATTATTCCCTTGTTCATTTATGTGGCTACAGATTGACCCCATGCAATGTATACAACAAGTGGGAGATTGTTGAGATAATGGGTGTTGCACACATTGCATAATATTATTATTTTATTATTTTATTTTAGTATGTAATGTTGTACCTAGATGGACGTGCAACATGTAAAGATTCCCATGGAATATTCTTGATGAGTTGTATTGTAACATTGTAAAAATATTTCATGTAATTATTTAATATTGGGGAAAAGAATTAAATGCTCAATATTAAATGTAGGGTCAGTGAGTTAGGTAGCACATGGTTTTAGCACATGGTTTATGTAATACCACTTAGTGGTTTTGTGGGACTTGCTACTATACAAGCAGCCACAAGGGTAGTTGTTGTAGAGAGAGTGACAAGGAGAAGACATAAGGAAAGAGTCGAGCAGGACAAGGCTTGACAGGTTAGCCAAGGGAGCATTTGTGAAGGTTGGAAGCATGGCATGGGATGTGTGGATTCATGCTTGTTCACATAGTTTTATCGGTTGTGGCTATGGCCATGAAGGCTTCCATGGTTGTATGGAAATGGTATTTTTTGCTGAATAATACATGGTGATGGATTCTTTTGGAGGCTGGGTTTTTTCCGTCAATGAGGGTTTCCCAGGGTATATTTTGTGTCACAATTTTGTGGGTATGTTGTCTATTCTCTTGCATGTGGATTTTAATTCCGTGATTATTTCAGATTTATTATGGGTTATGTGGAAACGGTTATATTCTTTGTTGCCAAGTTTCCTTACAAGGTCTAGGTATGTTAAGGTACTTGGAAAAGGGTATTTGAAAAGTCTTTTACTTTACCAAGTGTTTTGGGAAAAGGTAAAGTTATTTGAGTTTTAAACCTGCTAACGACCTACTAGATTGTCAATTCCCCCAATCAAAGATGAAAAGAACAATGTAAACAGTCAAATTATTTTTCAAATTTTGTTGCTTAGCAAACTACCCATTCCCATCCTTGCAAAATAGAAAAAGATTTTCTATTTTCCAACTCACCTATTCACCGGTTGCTATGCGAAGCTAGGTGAGTTTGTGTATGCTCAAATGATGGCCAAAAGTTTGAGTTTAAGGCTGCAGTAGATACTCACAAGGTTTCCAAATGCTCCAATGTTAAACGCTTGAAGAATGCAGAATGTTGGAAATCCTCAAATTATCTACAAATAATGCTTGAAATGCTCATCTCAAGTGAAATGCACAACAGATATGGCACTCAAGTGAAATGCTCAACTGATTTACTACTTTAAAAAAAAATCTTTATGTTGCTGTGTTGGTCGCGTTTGAGACCAACACAAAATATAAAGCATTTGTCACAATTGAGACCAACACAGGTATGTATTAAAAAAAAACAAAATTTTCCTTTATAATGCAACCAACCAAGAAATTTATATTTGATGGTCAAAATTTAAGGTAGAAGTTTGGGATTAAATGTACTAGTGGAAGAGAAAAGGATGGTAAGAAAATATTTAAATGTTGTACTTGTAATGAATTTGGTCATTATGCATCTAAGTGTCCTAAAAGAGAAAAATTCTAGAGGAAATTTCAAACCTATAAGAGATAGAAAGTGTTTGAATGCAAATGAAGAAGATGATTTTGATGAACAAGCAGTACGTGCTAGTGATGATGAAATAGGATTTGTAGTAATTAAAGAAGATAGTCTAGAGAAAATAGCTTTGGTATCATAGGTTGAAAAGAAATTTGATTGAGTAATTGATAGTGGTTGTTCACATGATATGAATAGTGATATGAATTTTTTTTTTGACTTCAAAAGTCATGATGGACATATTGTCAGAGTTGGAAACAATGTAACATGTCAAGTTAAAGGTATTGGATCTATTACTCTTGAAGGTAAGACTAACACTAAGGATGTATATTTTGCTAATGGTTTGAAACAAAATTTGTTGATCATTGGACAACTAGTAGATAAAGGTTATTAGTTGCAATTCACAAAGAAGACATGCATGATTAGAGACAAAGATGGAAAGGTAATTGGAATAGAAATCAAATCTAGAGGTAATGTATTTTAGTTGAATCTTACTAAAATGACATGTTTAGTTCCAAAGGTAGATGATAGTTGGTTATGAAATAAGAGATTTTATCATATAAAATTTGATAGTATTGTGAAGACTAGTAGTATGTATAAAGTTAGAGATTTCCTAAGATTGTAAAGCCTACTAACATAATTTGCAAGGAGTGTGTATTGGGAAAGTATAACAACACTTCTTTTCCCAACAAGAACTTTAGTACTAAATTTTTTTTGGAGATTGTACATACAAATATTAGTGGTTCTATGAATACTAAAGGATTCTATGATGAAAGGTATTTCATGATTTTAGTTGATGAATTTTCTAGAATGATGTGGGTTGTATTTCTTAAAGAAAAATTTGAGGCATTTGATAAGTTCAAGGCATTCAAGAATAGAGTTGAGAATGAATTAGGTATGAAGATTAAATGTTTAAGATTAGATAGAGGAGGAGAATTTACTTCAAATAAATTTAACATCTTTTGTGAAGCTAATGGAATCAAAAGATAGTTATTAGCTCTGAGAATCCTTAAACAAAATGGCATTGCAGAGAGAAGAAATAGGTCAGTAACAAAAGAAGCAAGAGCTATGTTAACTAAGAATGATGTATCCAAGATCTTTTGGATAGAAGTTGTGAATACAATAATCTACACTATGAATAAAGTACAAGTTAGCAAAGACATAAACAAGACCCCTTATGAAATATGTTTTAGTCACTCACCTATAGTTAAGTATTTTAGAATTTTTGGTAGCAAGTGTTATATCAAAAGGGATGATGATATTGGTAAGTTTGATGCTAGAATTGATGAAGGTATGTTTCTTGGTTATTCATTGAAAAGAAAGGCTTATGGATGTTATAATTTGAGAAATAAGGCTATTATGAAATTTACAAATGTAAGAGTTGAGGGTAAAAGCACAAACCTATGTCACTCTTTTATAAAGGAAAAGGTTAATAAAAGTATAACTATTCATCTTCAATGACATAAAAATGGTATTATTGTTTAGAATTTGATGATGAAGTAAACTAATGAAATAAGTAGAAATGAATGAATTTTAGGATTATAATTTTTAATAATTTATTTGGAATAAGAATTGATATTTTTTTTGAATTTTTAAAGATAATTTTTTACTTGTTATAAAATGCTGAAAATTAGGGATATATTTCCCACCACAATATAATGTGGAAATTAATTTATTTTCCTTTGATCTTAGATTATGTTATAGATAACATATATAGCTAGAACAATCAAAAATAAAAATTGGCTTTAGACCTATATTTTATCTTTTAGAATGATTCAAAATTAACTCATCTGAAATCAAGAGTTTTCATCTCCCAACACATTTTTGAAAACAAATATTTTCTAACCAAAAGAAAAATTATAAATTCTTGAAGAGGACTCTCTCCTCTAGAATGTCATGTGATTTTTAAATTTTTTTGATATAATTGAATTTTTTTTCCTTTCTAAAACTTGACATCTTCTCTAGTGTTAAAATACATACTTGTAGATTTTTTTAATTAAAATACACTATATCTAATTAAAACACTATAAACTCTATATAAGAATATTCTTGACTTTGAACTCTATAAAGTGGTGTTTATATGTTATTAATAAATCATAAAAACTAGTAAGAGTTATTGAAATATTAGTTTTTTGAAATAATTTTATTTCTTTAGTAATTGGATACAAACTAGTATAAAACATGCATTTAATTGACATTTACAATTGGGAAAGTGTGAAACCATATATAACTTATCTAGAGTGAATTTTTCTAGATCATAAGTTTGAAATTTTTTATTTTTAGATAGAAATAATCAAATTGAGTTGTTCTGATTATTGGTCTTAGAATGGTTTTGATATTCGAGTGTCAACACACTTAACCACTTTCTAAATTGATGCGGAGTACACTATACATGCCAAGCTATAGTATGTGCCAAGCCAGAATTCTAGCAAGTGCTGAGTGACTTCAGGTGTTGATCATTATACAGGTGTCGAGTGATATATAGGTGCATAGTCACAATTGATGCTGAGCAAGTTAGAATGTAATAGGTGTCGAGCAAAGCATGATAGTATATGTGCCGAGAACCAGTAGTTTAGTATATACTAAGTAACACAGAATCAACATATAAGTATGTTCATTCACAAAATCAAATGTAAACCATTTTTTGAGCTAACATAGGAGGATTTCAAAGGATAATAAGGATAAGAATGAATCTTTTATATTTCCTATGCAGTCAGTATGTAACCAGTTAGAAAAATGGAGAAGGCATGCAACCAATGAGAAAAATGAAAAGAATGAGTGGGAATTCAAAATTCAATATGGATCATAGATCCATACCTAACCTTAAATCTATGAAGTCTTTATAAGAAGGCTTAAACCCCACAATTTTAAGCTATTGAAGAGAAGTCAAGGAAGTTGCTAAGCAAATAAGAAAAATTGCAGACTAGGACAAATAGCAGGGGCATCACAAACTTAGTGAATTGAGTAGCAATTACACATCTAGATAATCAGAACAATACAAGGGATAAAAATAGATATTAGAACAAGCAAGGATCACATCAGAATGAGTAGATCAAGTGACTAAAATTAGCAATTGAAGATTGTAAGCAATCAAGTCAAAGGTTTCTAATACTCTCTAGTAATTGTATTAGATAGTGAAAACCCTATGATGATAGGTTAGCTTAACAACTATTTTGTAGATCCTTTGAAGAGGTGACTAAATCATTTAATAGGGTGACACTTTATGTAAAATATTTGTAAATCCTTTAACCGGGTCACTATTAACACAGTGTAAAGCCTTTAATAGGGTAGGCCATCAGAAGTGGTCAAACAATTATTGCTGTACTGATTTTGTGGTTATCATCCCCACCCCAATTTTACCTTCTTATTCCTCGAGGCTTTTTGGGTTACCAAATTCTAGTGTCATATGTTTACATGCATGTAGTTTACTTTTAGTTATTTGTTTTAAAAAAATTGAAAAGTTTAAAAGTGTGGTACTTCTGATTCACCCTCACTTCTCAAAAGTACTCTTCCTATTTGAATATTTCAACAATTGGTATCAAAGAAAAAGTTTTCACAAGGAGAAGCCTAACAAATTAGAGAAAAGATCCAAAGATGAAAGTCTTTAAACTTGGGAAGATCATAGACAATCAAGTGATTGATGTGCACCTCACTCTACACAAATTGGAGGAAGCTAGAGAAGAATTAAGAAAGTCATTAAAAAAAAAGGAAGGATATAGCCATAGCTGAAAATGACATACACTACAAGGAGATTGATACCAAACAAGTGTTTTCCAATGGAGATTCTAAGGAATTTGATGTAGCAATAGCTGAATTGATGGACAATAATAGAGCACAAGTAGAAGAAATTAGAATACTCAAGCTTGAACAAGAGTCACAAGCCATAATGCCTTGTGAAGTGATTGAACAAAAGAAGAAAGGCATTTAAGACAATGCCATGATAGAAGATGACAAGAGAAATCTTACCAATAGACTAGAGGAGAAGACAATTGAGTTTGAAAGAATCTCAAACATGTAGCTTGACACCTTAAGCCAAATGATGAATGTTCATCATGAACTAAACATGAAAGACATTGAGATCTCTACATTGAAGTTAAAAAATGATCAAATACAAAATTAACTGAAAAGAGAGAAGGAGATAGCATAAAGCTTCAACAAACCCAATGAGGCTATCAAGTACTTTGAGATTTTACTAAAATCACCAAGGGCTAGTAATGATACTTCAAGACTTGGTTACACTAGCATTGAACAAGGAGAATCATCCAAGACTATAGAAGAAAGGAGTAACAAAGGTAAGAACACTAAACCTATTTGTCATTCCTATGGTAAAGAGGGACACACCTCTAAAGTATGTAGGAGAAAGAATGGTCATTAGCATGATAAACCTAAAAATTCAAGCTTTTGTCACAAGTGCAAGAAAAAAGGACATCAAGCACATGAATGTAGAACCAAGACCATGAGGACACCAAGATTTGAGGGTCATTGCTACAATTGCAAGAAGTATGGACATAGACCATTCAAGTGCAGATCAAAGCCTATGTGGACACCTAATTAGCCCGCAAAGGGAAACAACCATGGTCATCACTACAACTATGATTACAATACCAGGTATAGCTATCACTACTATCAAGAATATGGACACAGTCTTAAAAACTACATAAGGACACACTTTAGAGGAAATTATAGTAGATGGTTAAGTCAAACCACATGTTTCAGTTGCTTGAAGACTAGTCACATCAACAAGAATTGCCCAACAAAGTCAAAGGCACCCAAGTCAAAAGTCAACAAAGGAAAAGAGAAGGTAGATGTTGAACAAATCAGAGGGAAAATGAACAAGACTTGGAAGAAGAAAGGTGAGTACAACACATCAAATGGGGGGATCACTTCACCCAAGAGGTCAAGTGATCACATCTCATCCAACTAAGAAAGAATAGGTGTATGAGATTGCTATACAAAGTTATATCATACATCAGTCCCAAGAAAAAGAAGTACTGCAAAGAAGAAATCAACATGGGAAAAGATGCCAAATCAAAATTTGAAGTTTTTGCAAATACTATCGAGCTATCCTCAAATGTTGAGTAAAACTCCAATGGATGCCGAGTTGCTAATAGTGATTGAGTTGATAGTTGATGCCGAGTCTAGTGGAAATCTAGTGGAAGCTAAGTAAATGAAATCCAATGGAACCTGAGCCATGTTGAAACCTTCAAGTGTTGAGCTTATAGCTGTATGCACTAAGCATTTAATGCTAGGTTTTGAAAGGTATAAGGTCAAATTTTGATCATTTTTATGCCATTCAAACATATAGCAAAGATGAGAAGAGTGCAAAAATAATCATACAACAACCTTGAAGCCATTTGCATCAATCTCAATAGTGATTCAACACAAATTTTGTCAATCTAAGGTATTTATCAAGTGCCAAGCTACACAGTGTTCAAGTTTTTAATATATTAAAAGCCTAGTTCAGTATAATGGCTTCTAGTTCTAATAAAACCAAGGGAAAGGAGAGTAATGAGGTCCAGCTAGTTAGTAATGAGGTCAAACAAACTAAGTTTAGGCCAATCCTTGAAGTTGCCTACATAAATGACCCCACTAGGGCATTGTCACTTATTCCACCAAAGGTTGTTATGGTGCAAGACATAATAAAGTTTTATAACTAAAAGATAGGAATAGTAGGTGATCTTGAAATATTTAAAGCCTATGAAAAATTGTGTGAAAACAAAATTTTCAAGGATGAGTTTCAGATAGTTGAGAAGAAAGGTTTAACTCATGCCTTAGTTTACCCTACATGTTTTAAAATAGAATGGATAAGGATTATTTTGAGTAGGATTCACAATGGATGTTTGTGGTTGGAAACAAGACTAATTAAAATTACCAAAAGAATAGTAAATAAGGTTACAAGTTTCCCAACCGTAGATCGGCCTAAGACCCTATGCAGTGATTTCAAAGAGATCATTGAAAGGAATACATGAGCTAAGTGGAATAAGAGGCGTATGAGTATTGATACTGTAACAGACCCCCTTCTAGATTTTGTAGTGAGTGATATCTCAAAATTTTTATCAATCCAATAGATTGAATAGTGTGCCATGTATAGCTGTTGATGTAGCTTACAAAATTGTGAAGAAAGATCATACATATGATCTAGTAGAACTAATGTTGTAGCAAATAAATGAGAACCTAGGAGCAATAAGGAGGTCAAAGGGTGCTCAGTACAAGTTTGGTTAAGTTCTTATGTGCATATTCTTTTATATCATGGAAGGGTTTCCTTCTATTGGAAAGGTGAATTGGAACCTAAACAAAACTGCAATCACACAAATCAACAAGTTCATTGATCAGATGGGTGATAATTTTGAAGCCCAAATGACAAGCTATTTTGAGGATTTTAAGAAATCCATGAAGCAAAGGGTAAGAATACTATTTTTCCAAGTGGAAAAATGCATCAATGACACATGTTTTTTGGTTGAGATTGAATATACATATATCTAGGTAGCAATTCCAAGGGTAAGGTGGCTAAGGCCATTGGGATATGAACTTGATGTAGATCAAGCCTTAGTAGTAATCACAACATTGCTTGCAGAAGAGATAGATAAGGAGGCTCCTTATTTTGGCACATATGATTTTGTCAAATCTAAAGTTGAAATAGAATTGAAGAAAAACTCTGTTATTAAGAGGAAAGACAAATTAGTGAAGAAGATAAAGAAGAAATTTGGTGCAGATATTAAAGGAGAAGCAGGTGTTGAAGAAGAAGAAGGAGAGAGTAAAGAAGAAGAAGAGCAAGGCCAAGGCTCAATGGAGTTGACACAAGGCTTAGGGGAAGATAAGGAGGAAGGTGCCAAGGAAGAAGAAGCCAAGGAAGCACCTACACAAGTCAAGCAAAAGAAAAGAAAGGCTAAAACTCAGCCTCCAGCTTAGCCCAAACCCAAGAAGGTGACCAAGCCTGCACAAGCCAAACCAGCACCAGCAAAAAGAGCTAGCACAAGGGCATCCACACAAAAGGCCAAAGAGGCAACAAAAGAGAAGAAGAAGGCTACTAAAAAACCTGATGAAGTGCCAAAGAAAAGAAGAAAGTATGTGGCACAACTAGACACTGATGATGAGGAAAGAATAGAGTCAAGGGATATCAGCCAATTGAGAGTGGTAAGTCATCCTCACAAATCTGCTATAGACAAAATTTGTGAAAATGTTAGGAATGTTAATTTAAGTGATTTGAAAAATCTTGATTTCAACAAGCTAAGTAGAGAAGAATAAAATAAAATAGAGGAATTAGTATATGCCATGATGGCTGAATTTAAGAATACACCTCTAGAGCTAGACAATACCATACCTAGAGAGCTATATGAGATAATTGAAAATAAATGGCATTATTGTCTGAAAATAAAAAAGGCAATCATAGAATCTACCTTAGCACAAGTGATGCCTAACTTGAAAAGAGGTCAAATAACAAAGGCTAATAAGAAACATGGTGGAAAATTTGCACCTAAATATAGAGCCTTCAACATCCTAAAAAATATGATTGAAGATGTAGTGAATAAATCCACACAATTGTGGAAGATAATCTACAAGATAACTGATGACAAGGAAGAGGAAACAAATAAAGTGGAGGCTAGTGCCGAGGAAAAGATAGATGAAAAGAAAGTGGAAGAGAAGGAAGGGAAAGGAGAAGGAGAAAAGAGAGAGGAAGAGGACAAAGAAACAATAAAAGAATAAGAAAAGAAAAGAGTAGAAGAAAAGAAAGATGAGGAAGATAAGGAAAAAGGTGAGGAGGAGCATACACAAAAGGGAGAAGATATGGAAATAGCTAAATAGCAGCGACAAGAGGAACAGAGTGTGCAAGACACACAAATACCACCCCCTAGCCCTCCTCATATAACCATCAAACCTAGAAACACAATAACTATCAAGGATGTTCCTAACAATTCAGTTCAGAACATCAATCCCCTAACTGCAAAGGATCTCTCCAAGATCCTTCACCAATACACTCTATAGGTACAGTTATGCACAAACCTATTTTGGTGAGTGTAGATGAGCTATAGAAGGTAGTAGTAGAACCTAAAAGAGATAAGGTGAAGCCAAAGGAACCACCTTTCACCTATATAGCTACTAGCACTCAAATTTTAATGCTTCCACCACCTATAGTAGTAGGTGACACCACACAGAAGCTGAGTGCAAGAGAAGGGAAGTCTAATGAGAAGGAGCATACATCAAAGGAAAAGGAGTAGGTTTCTATATAGACATTGGTAGAACTATAAAAGATAGGCACTCCTACAAAAACCCTTCAAAAGCTTAGCACTGAAGCCAAACCTTTGCGAATCTCAACACTAGGCTTAGGCTCAACCAAGGTGACTAGGGTAGTTCACTATGGAGGCCCTGAGCTAGATGAAGACATAGTCATTCCTACCTATGACTCAAAGACTATCACCATGGACTAGATTACAGAAATGCAAGATGCATTAGATAGGAGAAAAAGGAAGGAAATACTTAGAAAAGAGTATAAACATAAGCAAGCACTATATGAGATTAAGGACATCTTTATGGATGCCTTTAGCTTGCAGTCACTAGACAAGTCCAAGCCTATATTGTAACAATTATCTAATATAGTTGACCAGGAGACTAGTGAAGACCGGGAAACAAATGTCAAACTCATGGAGTGGTCTGAAAAGAAAGTTTAGGGAAAGGTGAATGAGAAGATATCAAGTGGCATAGCACTTGTAGAAGTTGAATTGGCCAAGCAAATTGAAAAGGTCAAAATTGTACTCGACAACATTTTCTCACTATACAAAAAGTTGTGTGATTTTTCTAACTTCACACAAGAGATAGGCTAGAGGATAATGAGCTAGGAGAGAAGTTTGAAGATTTCTAGCATGCAATTATCAAAAGATCTAGCTCAAAGTGAGAAGCATTTTTCCCAATCGCTTCACACTCAAAGAGAATTAGCTACACTTACAAGTGAAAAGGCCAATATAAATGCCAAATTAATGTAAATTCAATCCTCCATCACCCCACATTTGGAGGTCCTCCACAAAGAGCAAGTCTATGCTGAAACTATCTTAAAGAAAGATCCTAATCTTTCTACATTAGATGGGCTTGTACATCTTGCTACAGAGACTACCATCTAACATAAGTCACTAGACATTGCTTTGGAGAATTGGGATGCAACTCTAAAAATGATAATGGAGGTAAACAACACATTTTTGGCTAAATATGGTATTACTCCTTAGAACCCTTTGACACAAGTGTCAAAAAGGGGGAGAAATAACAATAAGGAAGATATGACTAAGGGGGAGAATACTAAATTTTGATTACATTCTTTCATTCATTTTTTTGGAGAATAAAAAGGGAAAGATTGTAGATAGGCAAAAAAGGGGGAGATAAGTCATATATTGTAAATAACATGGGGGAGAAATAATGTTTTGAGGGAGATATGAATAAAAGATAGAAGAGACAAAAATTAGCACACAGGTACATATTACAAAAATAGGGCAAAGAAAAAGAGTATTAGACACATCTAGTACAAAATTTTGGGTTACAAGAATGAAATGGCACAATCAACTCAAGGAAGTTATAAGGTATTTTGAAGAAATTTTGGAATTTTGTACATATGCAGAACAAATTGGATAGGGCACTCATAAGGTCAGATTAGTAATGTTTAGTTAAGTGTTTTTGACACTCATGTCAAAGGGGGAGATTGTTAGTCTCAGAATGGTTTTGACATTTTAGTGTCAACACACTTAACCACTTTCTACATTGAAGCCGAGTACACTATACATGCCGAGCTACAGTATGTGCCAAGTCAGAATTCCAATAGGTACTGAGCATTATACAGGTGCCAAGTGGTATATAGGTGTTGAGTCACAATTGATTCCAAGCAAGTTAGAATGCTTCATATGCCAAGTGAACCGGAGTCATACATGTGCTGAGCAACATAGAATGCAATACGTGATGAGAAAAGTAGGATAATATATGTGCTGAGCACCAATAGTTTAGTATGTGCCAAGTAACATAGAATCAACATATGAAATTGTGCCTTCACAAACTTAGATGTAAACCATTTTTTCAGTTGACATGGTAGGATTTTGAAGGATAATAAAGATAAGAATGAATCTTTTATATTTCCTATGTAATCAACATGCAACCAATGAGAAAAATGAAAGGAATGAGTAGCAATTCAAGATTTAACATGGATAGTAGATCCATACCTAACCCTAAGGATATGAAGTCTTTATAAGAAGGCTTAGAACCCACCATTTTAAGCTACTGAAGAGAAGTCAAGGAAATTGCTAAGAAGATAAGAAAAATTCCAAAATAGGGAAAACAACAGGGGCATCACAGACTTAGTGAATTGAGCAGCAATTGCACATCCAATTAATCAAAATTGTACAAGGGATATGAACAAATATTAGATCAAGCAAGAATAACACATCAAAATGAATAGATCAAGTGCCTAAAATTAGCAATTAAAGATTGCAAGAAATTAGGTCAAAGGTTTCTAATACTCTCTAGATGTCATGTCCCCTTTTCAAATAATTAAAAAAAAAAAATCTTTGCTAAGGCAGGCAGGCTCAAAAGGTGAAGTTTCAAAAAAAGGGGCTAATCTTTGGAAACCAATGGACTAATAAATAAAAATTATTATAAAAATATGTTTTATTAACCCCTCTTATATGTGAGTTAGGGTTATGCCCTCTTTTAAGAGATTTGGAGGCATTTTGGGCTCATTCCAAAACTTGATTTTTGCTCATTGCTTTGTTGTTCTTCAGAGGCTACCAAACTTGTGGAGAAGGAGAACCAAGGATAGGAGTTTGAAAGTTTCTAGGAAGGCTAAGGATGGGAGTTTAAAGCCATTCCATGTGAAAACTCATGCAAAGTTTTCCCTTGTGCTGAACAGTGCAAATTTGTGAGTTTTCAGGTGTGTTTTTTGTAAGAATTTGGTGTTTCTGGTTGAGTATTTCTTATCAGTTTGGATTGATGCTATATTTTAGATATTTAGATTTTAAAATAGATCAGAATATATGTATTTGATTATAGTTATACCACTGTGATATATTATTAGTGTTTTTGTGGTATTTTTGGGCTATTTTGTGTTATTTTTAGGAGCCCGATGAGCATTGTTTTTGCCTTTTGTTTGGGAGCTGTTGTGTAAATTATATATAGATCTAGAAATGTAATTTTTTAGGGTGTTATGCTGGTGAAATTTCTGTAAAAATTTCCACTTTAATATTTATTAATAATATGTGAAACTGTGAAGTTTTTGGCACTATTTCAAGCATACCCGATCTGGGTTTTATTGAGAAATTGGCGAATCTTTGAAATATTGGTTGTTTGATTTTAAAAACCTGATTAGAGGCTTTAAATATCATATAAAATCAAAAAGAGGAAATTTCAGTGATATCAAAGCTATGATCTTGCCAACCTGAGGATTTGTAGAAGTTTGCATGCAACTAAGTGAAAGAGAAAAGAGATATTTGCAGCGAGAAAAGAATAAAGAAATTTTGATCAAACCTCTAGTTAAAAGTAAAAGTAAAAAATCCAAGGAAGTAAAAAGTATGGTTGACCCAAATGAGATGGCAAAGAAATTCTTCCAAGACATCCAGAATACTCAAAAGAAAACAGTGGATAGTCTGGCAAAAACTAGAGAGGCTTTGTGAATATTGATAGAAAAACTGCAGGGAGTTGCACCTACTAATGAGAAAGGGAGAATTTTAGAGAGCCAAGAAATCTGAAACCCACACCCTCTAAATTAATTTTTTTTACCTACCTACAAATGAGCCACCAGTACCAAATCTAGCCCTTGATCCTATGGAAGAGGTTACAGGTAACTTGATTGCATTAAGAGCTACTTACAATGGCTTAGATGATGAATTTTGCAGTTCGGTTCCTTTTAGAGAATATGTGGATATGATGAAAAATTTGAGGCCCAAGAAAGAGTATAGGAGGGAGCATGACATAAGTGGAAGAGAGCTCAAAAATAAAATAAGCAAGTTTACAGCACCTACTTTTGATGGAATAAATAAAATTTCAGCTAGAGCATGGCTACAAAAATTACAGACCTTCTTCACACTTAACCCCATGAAGGAGAGTGATGTTGTTCAATTTGCAAGTCTACACTTGGAAGATGTAGCCTATGATTGGTGGTATCATGGAATGACTACTCAAGGTCATGATCAGGTAACTACTTTTGATGATTTCAGTCAAAGAGTGATTGATAGATTTGATCTCAAGGATGATGAAGAGTATTTTAAAGAATTGTTAAAGTTGAAGCAAACCAAATCAGTTAATGAGTATATAAAAGAGTTTCAAAAAGTGGCTGTTATGGTACCTGATATGAGTGAAAAGAGGATTGTTTATCTTTTTCTTGATGGTTTGGAAGATTCTGTTAAGGGTTTGGTTAAGGTTTTCTCACCCTCAACCTTACAAGAAGCTATCAAAAGAAGCTTGCAACTTGAAACTTGTGTGCCTATGAAACCAGTTACTAATAAAAAACCCCCAAATCTTTGGCAACATAAGGAGAATTTTTAGAAAAAGACTTTTCCAACACTACCACCAAAAGATGTGATAAGTGTGGCAAAAAAGAAGGTAGATGAAGAGACTAGGAGTGAATTATGAAAGAAAAAGCTTTGTTTCACTTGTAGAGAACCATGGGTTCTTGGACACAGATGTTTGGGGAAAGGTCAAGTGCACTATATTGAAGTTGCTTCAGAATCTGATTCAGATGAGCATGAGGAATTTCATGACACTAAGGAGGAGGAAGAAGAAGAGAAAGAAAAAGAAAGTAGCAAGGGTGGCACTTTAGCAGCATTATCAGGAGTCCCAAGATACCATCCCTTTCAAATTCGAGGGGTACTAGTAGGGCAAAGGTTGACAGTTCTTATTGATAGTGGGTCAACTCACAATTTTATTGATGAAGGATTTGTCATGAAAAGAGGGCTTAAAGTAGAAGATTTTGAGGGATTCAATGTTACTATAGCTGATGGATTCACTATGCCTTGCACACGGGTGGCGAAACAACTCAAGATGACCCTAGGAGATTATGAGTTATGTGATGAATTCTATGTTGTTGGCATTGGGGAGAAAAATCTTGTATTGGGTTTTCAATGGTTGCACTCTATTGGAGGCTATTACATGAACCATCAAACTATGGAGTTTAAATTTCATTCCAATGGGAAAGAAGTCTTACTGAGAGGCTTATTGAATGGAGCACCTAAGGCGGTCTCTGCAAAGAGGATGGAGAGGACTTTCTGAAGAGGACAAGTATCATGGGCAGCATGAGTCATAATCCATCCAACAAGCTCTCCAAAGAATCAAGGTAATTTCCATTTTGAAATTCAAAATATTCTTGATAAGCATAGTATAGTTTTCAATGACTTGCCTCTAGGATTACCACCAGATAGAGGTTTTGATCATGTTATAGAGTTAGAACAGGGTGCCAAACCAGTTATAACAACGCCATAAAACCATCCAAGAGGGTATAAGGAAGAAATTGAAAAAACTATTAAGGAACTCTTGGACATGGGATTCATAAGGCCTAGCTCTAGTCTATTTGCATCATCTGTGGTACTTGTCAAGAAAAAGGATGGTACAATGAGAATGTGTATAGACTACAGGGCTCTAAACAAGAAGACCATAAAAAATAGGTATCCCATACCACACATAGATGAACTCATTGATAAGTTACATGGTGTTGTATACTTCTCAAAAATTGACTTAAGATCAGGGTACCATCAAATCTGAATGAGGAGTGAAGATGTGGAAAAGACTGCTTTCAAATGTCACTATGGGCACTTTGAATTTCTTGTTATGCCATTTGGCCTCACTAATGCACCTGAAAAATTCAAATCTTGTATGAATAAGCTATTCAGCCAGCATCTTCAAAAATTTATTTTGGTATTTTTTGATGATATCTTGATTTACAGCAAAACATGGGAAGAGCATCTAAAGCACATAGACATTGTTTTGGGAATCTTGGAGCAGCAATCCTTCTATGCTAAGCTATTTAAATGTGATTTTGGTTTGAAAGAGATCCTATATTTGGGACATATTATAAGTTTTAAAGGAGTACAAGTTGATCAACAAAAAATCCAGGCAATTTTGGATTGGCCTCCACCCACTAATCTTACACAGTTGAGAGGTTTCTTCGGGTTGTGTAGCTACTATAGGAGATTTGCCAAGGGATCTTCTGAGCTTTCTGACCCCTTGAGTAATTTGACAAAGAAAGGACCTTTTGTTTGGATAGAAGAGGCACAAAAAATATTTGATAAGCTTAAGGAGGTAATGAGTTCATGCCCTGTGCTTGTAATTCCATATTTCACTTTACCTTTTGTTGTTGAATGTGATGCTTTTGGAGAAGGTATAGGGGCTGTCCTAACTCAAAGGGGACATCCAATATCATTTGAGAGTAGAAAACTAAATCAATCAGAGAAAGGTTACTCCATCTATGATAAAGAAATGTTGGCAATCATGCATGCACTTCATAAGTTTAGCCAATATTTGGTATGTGGAAGATTCATTGTAAAGACAAACCATAATAGCCTTAGGTTCTTCTTGAACCAAAGGGATTTGAATGATCCTCAAAAAGAATGGGTAAGAAAATTGTAAGCTTATGATTTTGATATTGAATACATGAAAGGAAAGAATAATGTGGTTGCTGATGCTCTCTCAAGAAAGCCCACTTTGTGTTCTTTAACATCTATCTCTGCTGATTGGAAATTCTCCATAATTTCAGAGTATTCTAAAGATTCTTTTGCCACCAAGATTTTGGATAAGTTAGTGGATGATAACAGGCACAAGGTTTTTGATGAATTGATTTATTACAAGAACATGATCTTCTTAGTGCCAGGATCAAAAATTAAGGAGAGGATATTGAGGGCCTTTCATAACACACCTTTGACTGGTCATCAAGGATACTTCAAGACATATGGGCAAATTTGAGAGCAATTTTCATGGAAGGTTATGAAGGAGGATGTCCTTAAACACATTAAAGAATGTATGGTATGCCAACTAAACAAGAGTGAGAAAAATTTTCCTACAGGGTTGTTGCAACAACTTCCTATTCCTAAACAAAAATTGGAAAGTATTTCAATGGACTTCATCACTGGGTTGCCCAAGGTCCAAGGTAAGGATTGTATATATGTGGTGGTAGATAGAGTAACTAAGTATGCACATTTCTTTCCTATCACATTTGATTTCAAGGCATCACAAATGGCTGAATTGTTCTTCAAGGAAATTTTTAGATTACATGGCTTGCCTAGAAACATTGTCAGTGACCAGGACAATAGATTTCTTAGCTCTTTTTTGAAGGATCTCTTTCATTTGGTAGGAACTGAACTCACTCCTAGTACTAGCTATCACCCTCAAATAGATGGACAAATAGAGATAGTTAATAAATGGATAGAGGGATATTTGAGGAACTATGTTTCAAATCAACAACATGCTTGAGTGAAATGGTTACACCTAGAGGAGTATTGTTACAATACATCTCATCACATGTCTATTGGTATGCCTCCTTTTCATGCTCTTTATGGTTATGATGCCCTTTCCTTTTTTGATCTAGTACTTTCAAATAGTAGAGTACCTGCAGCAAGTGATCTCATCAAGCAAAGCCAATACATAATAAGGTCCCTCAAGGATAATCTACAACATGCATAGAACCAACAAAAGTTGTATGCTGATAGGAAAAGGACTGAAAGATCTTTTGAGGTGGGAGATTTGGTATTTTTCAGGTTGCATCTGTATAAGCAAAGCACCTTGAAGAGGAGTGGGGCAAAGAAATTCAAGCCAAGGTTCTATGGGCCTTATAAGATCATCAAGAAGGTAGGAGAGGTAGCTTATGAATTGGAGCTCCCACCAAATAGAAAAATACATAATGTTTTCCATGTATCTTTCCTAAAGAAGGTTCTAGTCCAAAAAACTATAGTATCTACAAAATTACCACCTCTTAATGATGAAAGAGAATTAGTTTTGATACCAGAAGAGATTTTGGATACAAGAGAGAAAAGATTGAGAAATAGGAGCATCATAGAGCATTTGGTCAAATGGAAAGGATTACCACTAGAAGATGAAACTTGGGAAGGAGAACATATTCTTGAGCATTCCAAAATTCATTGCTTGAGAATAAGAAATATTTGAGAGGGGAGGACTTGTCATGTCCCCTTTTCAAATAATTTAAAATAAAAAAAAATCTTTGCTAAGGCAGGCAGGCTCAAAAGGTGAAGTTTTAGAAAAAGGGGCTAATCTTTGGAAACCAATGAACTAATAAATAAAAATTATTATTAAAATATGTTTTATTAACCCCTCTTGGATGTGAATTAGGGTTATACCCTCTTTTAAGGGATTTGGAGGCATTTTGGGCTCATTCCAGAACTTTATTTTTGCTCATTGCTTTATTGTTCTTCAAAGGCTATCAAACCTGTGGAGAAGGAGACTCAAATATGGGAGTTTGAAGGTTTCTAGGAAGGCTAAGGATGGGATTTTAAAGCCATTTGATGTGCAAGCTGATGCAAAGTTTTCCCTTGTGCTGAGCAGTGCAAATTTGTGGATTTTCGGGTGTGTTTTTTGTAAGAATTTGGTGTTTCTGGTTGAGTATTTCTTATCAATTTGGGTTGCTGCTGTATTCAAGAAATTTATATGTTAAAATAGATCTGAATATATGTATTTGGTCATGATTATACTTCTGTGATAGATTATTAGTGTTTTTGTGGTGTTTTCAGGCTATTTTGTGTTATTTTCGGGAGCCCAATGAGCATTATTTTTTTCCTTCGTTTGGGAGCTGTTGTGTAAATTCTATATATATCTAGAAATGTCATTTTTTAGGCTGTTATGGTGGTGAAATTTCTTTAAAAATTTCCACTTTTAGATTTATTAATAATATGTGAAGCTGTGAAGTTTTTGGCACTATTTCGGGCATACCTGATCTGAGTTTTATTGAGAAATTGGTGGATCTTTGAAATATTGGTTGTTTGATTTTTAAAAACTAATTAGAGGCTTTAAGTATCATATAAAATCACAAAGGGGACATTTCACTAGAAATTGTATTAGATAGTGAAAAACCTATGATGATAGGTTAGCTTAATAGCTATTTTGTAGATCCTTTGAAGAGGTGACTAAATCCTTTAATAGGGTGGCACTTCATGTAAAGTGTTTGTAAATCCTTTAACCAGGTCACTATTGACATAGTGTAAAGCCTTTAATAGGGTAGGCCTTCCATAGGGAACACTATCAAAAGTGGTCAAACAATTATTGTTGTAGTGATTTTGTGGGTATCATCCCCACCCTAGTTTTACCTTCTTATTCTTAGAGGGTTTCTAGGTTACCAAATTTTGGTGTCATATGTTTATATGCATGTAGTTTACTTTCAGTTATTTGTTTTAAAGAATTTGAAAAGGTTAAAAGTGTGGTACTTTTGATTTAAACCCCCCCCCCACCCCGCTTCAGAAGTACTCTTGTCATTTGAATATTTCAACACTGTTAAGTGAGCTGAAAATATGACACAACATTATACTTCTAACCTTGATGAGAAACTTAGGATACAAGAAAGAATAGTTGACTACAATTAAAATGATGAGAATTTTGTGACTAAACCAAGGAATGATGAACTATTCTTTAAGACTAATAATGATTTGTAGAATAAAGGAGAGCTGAGGCAGGTACAAAGCTCAGAACCTTTAATAGAGCTAAGAGTTGAGATAACAACTCCTACTTTGGTAAGAATATGATAATGAATCAACCACTTGAACAAATCATTAGAAGGAGACATAGAGGTGTGATGAAAAGAAGTAGAGCCAATGAAGAACTATGTTTGATATCTCAAGTTGAACCAAAGAATGTAGATGAAGCATGTAAAGATGACTATTGGAAGCAAGCCAATAAAGAAGAATTAGATTAGATAGTAGAGAATGGGACATGAGAATTGACCCCTAGACTAGAAGACAAGAATGTAATAGTAACTAAATCAGTATTCAAGAATAAGATGAATGAATAATGTGAAGTTGTAAGGAACAAGGCAAGATTGGTATGTAAAGGTTACTCACAACAAGAAGGAATAGACTATGATGAAACCTATGCTCTTGTGGCTAGAATAGAAGCAGTAAGGTTATTCTTAGCATACACAACATATAATAAATTCAAAGTATATTAGATGGATGTCAAGTTAGTATTTTTGAATGGACAACTTGAAGAAGAGGTATACATAGAATAACTTGAAGGTTGTCCCTTAACATATGATAAAGACATAGGATACAAATTGAAGAAAGCATTGTATGGATTGAAGCAAGTACCTAAAACCTAGTATGCAAGGTTGGAAGGGCATTTGACAAAGCTTGGATATAGAAAAGGTATGACATATAGTAATCTATATTGGAAAGAAATCTATTATGGATTGATGATTTTGGTAATATTTGTTGATGATATCATATTTAGAGGAAATAATGATGAAAGTGAAAGGTTTGCTGAAGAAATGAAGAAGGAATTTGAAATGACTATGATAGGAGAAATAAAATATTTCCTAGGATTACAAATTGTGTAGGACAAAGAAGGAATGTTTATTTCATAGACTAAGTATTTGAAACATTTACTGAACAAGTTTGGTTTGGAAACATGTAAACCCATTGGAATACCTATGGTAATTGAACACAAGTTATCTATGAAGGATGGAACATGTGTTGACAATTGGCTAATACAGATATATAATTGTTGTCATTTATTGCAACACATGATGTACATGCACACATGAAACCTTAGAAATAAAGATACTTAGTGTTTGGTAATCAAAAAATTGTCTAAGTATAGAATTTGGTTTACAATAATATATTGTTTTGTTTATAACTTATTGCTGACATAATATCATGACTTGCAAAGTTAGATGGAGATAGTATACATGTTGATGATGACATGTATAATCTCAAAAGTTAGTACAGACTTTACAAAACAAAGATAATCATGTTTGAAGTGAAACATAACAAAAAAATTTAAGGAAAGGATTATTTTGTTTACAAGATAATTACTTGTCCAATTAGGGCCGACATCTTAGATGTTCACACTAAATTAGAAAAATGGATTGTGGTCTTAGTTGACCCAACAATTTTTTTGTAAAGGCATGGTATTTATACAAAGGACATTTTTTGATGAGACATGTGATTGTGATTTTGATTACAAGTGCTATCTTTTAATTGTGATTATATGTGAACTTTTGTGAAACCGATGTGTAAAGCTTTATATGAGCTATTTTGTGATCTAAGATCGAGCTAAAGTTTAGAGATAAGTCAAGGAAGAAGATACTTTACCCAATTTCAAGAAGTCTATTTACTTGTTTGGGCAGTGAGCTCTTCTTGTAATTGGAAGTGCATGTTTGGGCAATGCGCTCATCTTGCATCTACTATACCTTAACTCTTAATAGGGTTGGAATCTCCCATCATGGATTTAAAGTCTCCTAACAGGGACTAATTATGTTGAATTTTCTCATTGACTCCGAATAGGGTCCATCCTCTAACAAGTAACATATATATCAATATATTATCTAGTGGGTATCATCCCCACCAGGGTTTTCCCTTAGCCAGGGTTTCCCTAGTTAACAAGATATGGTGTTATAAGCTATCTTTGTGCATTGTTACTGTTATTGTTCAACATTAATTTATTGCTTTGTTATGCATGATTTAAAGTAAGAAATAATATCTAGCTGGCGACTAAAGTTTGTAGATTACTGATTCACCTCCCCCAATAATCCCTATTTCTGACAATTGGTATCAAAGTGTAGTTACTTTAAAGAGGCTTAACAAATTGAGTAAGATCCCTATGGATATCGAATAGTTTATGAAGAACCTTGAAGAAGATCTTGAACAAATTGATGTCCTTACTAAAAAAAGAGATAAGCTGAAGGAAAAATATGAAGACTCCAAAGTATACATTGGACAATTGAAGAAAAATATTGAACATCTCGAATCCAAGCTTGAAACTATTGAATCTGAAACTAGTAATGATGATTATTCAAAGTTGAAGAAAAAGTAAAAAATCTTGAAACATGAATTGAAGATTATGAATCTAAAGTTGACTTTGAGACATGATCCTAACAAAATTGAATCTGATTTGAAGACAAAGAATGTAGATCTGAGAGAAAGTCTAGCAATGAAAACATCTAAGTTTGAAACATTGAAAGAAGATCATGAAGAACTTCATAAGTACAATACTATTGTGAAAGGTGAATTAACTCAGTATAAGCAGTAGCTTGAGAAGCTTTATCATATTAGAGAAAAGCTTGATGATTCAATGTCAATACAGAGACCTACTTATGATAAGACTACTCCTTCTTATCTAATTAACATATATGAGAAGAAACCTGAGATTAGATTAGATCCAAAAGAAAAATATAAATTTGATGATAAGATTGAATCCAATCAATCTTTGATAAATCCAAAGAACTTAGACAAGACAATGAAGTTGAAATTTTGAATGAACCAAAGAGAGTGGAATCTCCTAAGGAAACCATGTATGAATTTAGAGGTAAGTGTTTTTCATGTAATGAAATAGGTCATATGAAAAGAGGTTGTAATAATAAGTCATTTAATCATGTTAAAGACTTTTATTGTCATAATTGTCATGGTATGGATCATAATGCAATTGATTATAGGAAACCTAAGTATGATAATGATAGAAGAAATAGTAGAATTTCTAGAAATACTAACCCTATAGATAGAGGAAGATCTAATGAAAGGACATCAAGAGAAGGAAGATCTTATGAAGAAAAAAGACAGATCGTGTGTTATAAGTGTAACAACTTAGGACACATTGCTCGAAATTGTCATGCACCTGATAATCAATAGAATCCTAGAAGTAGAGCACCTATACACTAGTAATTTTTTGCAAATACATGATTATGTGACTAAAAATTTTAGTCACACTACTAAATATTTCAGTCACATGACTAAAATTAATCACATTCAACTATTTCTTTGTAATTTACAAGTATAGGTGACTAAATAAGTGACTAACTTGATCACCACATAAAATCACAAGATCTACCAAATAGAAGTGACTAAATAAACTAACAAATACATGATCAAATAGGTGTCTAAATAATTAGTCACTTAAGTACAAATAACAAAATCAAATACCAAACAAATTACAAAAGAAGTGACTCCTTTATAATAGTATTTGATAATGCTTGCTCTCCAATTATTGTATTGCATGAGAAATTCATATTTAAATGCCTCATATCACATATATGACTTTAACATGATTTAAAAATTGATTAATAGACAACATTTAGAGATAAAGTCATAACTAATAGTTACAATTAAACAAATTTCTAGTCACGATCTACTATTTTACAGTGGTTTCTCATACCTTTAAAAAATTAGACATTGACCTTTGTGTCTATCCATTTGCATTTTAGTTAAATATCTATTACATGATTTATAATAACATTATTTAACAACTATTTAATAAAAATAAAAAATTTATATAAAAGATACAAAATACTAATATATGCTTACCATAATATATATTAAGGAAAATAAACATTTCACTTAAAAAAATATTTAAAATTGAAAGCAATCTAAATTCTAAACCTATATTTAAGATATTAATTGATAATTATAAAATTTTAAGTACATCTATTTTATAATAATCAATCATTAAAATATTTTACCGTGTTTAAAAGATATTGTTCATTATTCCCAACTATACAAAAGTGTATTTCAAGAATTTTGGAAGACAAAATAGTTATTTTAATGTATGCATTTAATTTATTTTAATTATTTTAAATGAAAATGGAAACTATTATTATTATTATCTAAAATTAGAACTTAAAAAAAAAATACTCATTCATTTTTATTTAGGTGGTAATGTAATGAGAACTCATTCATTTTTATTTAGGCACAGTAACAAGTAGAAGAGGAAGGTAGGAGGTAGCATGCACTCATTTTCATTCTCTTATTTCTTCACATGATTTGTGTTGTCTTACAACAAGAGATGAAGAAGGGGGAAAATAAATCAGCAATAATGATGACTGCATCACTGCAATCTGATGTGAAGCTTTTCAATCGCTAGACTTTCAATTAAGATATTAAGGTAGGGATTTCAAATTCCTTTGTATATTGGTTGTTTAATCTTTGATTATATTTTTCTTGTAATCTGTCAATTATATATTTTCTCTCCATTCTGTTGTTCATAATCCCACCTATGGAACTACACAATGATTTGATCAGTGGTATTAGTTCTACAAGAGTTAGCATTACCGATGACATTATTCAAATAAATTTCTTCAAAAGGTAAAGTTATTGGGCCTTCATATCAAATCATAGAGTGGAAAGACACATGATGGTTTGAAATGCAATGAAAAGCCAATATCCTCAGTGTATTCAATCATCTAATTGATACATAATGTAAGTGTAGGTTTGGGCCAAGACTAAATTTTTTTTTTTTTTTTTTGGGTTTCATGCAAAACTATTATACATTTTTTTTGAATCAAAGATCATTATGCTTCATCACTTATCACTAAGTTCCTTATTCTAGATGAATCCCAACACAAGTGAGAAAAATTAACTACTCTGTGGTAGTGAGAGAAAGCCAGTGAAGAATACTTGTAGTGGAAATATACTCCAATACACCTAACATGGAGTGAGACTTAATAGTTTTAGGCAACAACTTACTAGTATCAATACAAACATAAAGTATTGGAAAAAATAAGGTGTTTCACATCAATTGTGATCCTATCAGTATAAAAAAAAGAATAAAGATCATTGGCAACACCTCTTAATATCTCTTCACTCTAGTAATCCAAAGGAAACACCACGAGCCTCACCCAAATGGAGACACAGTTAGATTTTTCCTTGGAAGCATTTAATCCTGAAGTACATTTTAACAAATAAAGGATACATTTAGTAAGAACCAAATCCTTCCATAAAAACTACACTTACTTTCCTTAAGGAGTTAGGAGGAGAATAGAAATGAAACCATTTGACATTTAAGCCACCTAAAATTGACTGGAAAAACACCATCTTTTCAAAGCCTATCTACAAATAGCATCAATGTTCAGACAAGAGCCTCAAAACCTCCCTATGATAGTATACCCCAAGCAAGAAAAGACTTTATCAACCAAGATGTCAAGAATCTTGAGCCACATCCACCCATCCCTATGTCTTGAAAACTTTTTAACATAGATTGGGACACGAAAATGAGCACTACACTTTGAGATAACCTCCCTGATGCATAATTTTTTTAGATCACCATCATTATTTATGAGATGTTAGAGATTGCTTCTCTCCTCACTTTAGATAGGCCTCTACCACTTACTCAACTGCATGTTAGAACCATCTTTTCATGTGCATAGTCCCTTATTTGCTCATCAATAAGTAGCTCTATAAAATAGGGCTTGATTAGGAATTCCATCATTATCTTCTAGAAAAAAATATTCTATCATACTTAGGGAATGTTATGTGTATCAATCCTATACTTTCTACCAAGGGCACAACATGACACACAATATCCCCTATGCTAGAGTTTGGTAGTAAACATGGTGGAAGAACCCTAATGACTATGTCCATAGTTGAAAATATATGCAAGAACACTCCTAAGTAAATTGATGAGATGAATTTCCATTGAATCCCATATTATTCCAATGTCATTTTGAAAATTGACCATTCATGATGTGAGGCCTATTCAACTTGCAACTTATCATTCTAGAGTAGGCCACATTTTGACAACTATTAGTGTCTTAACCCATTGGATATAAGATATAATGACAAGATTGTAGTTTTTAGACTACAACACTGTATTCTTTAAAACATCATCTTTTGCTTCAAGGATTGTTGAGCTTCCCCAACCACTAAGAGACCTATTCCATCACCAAGTTCCATTGTATGTTTTCATGATTCAACAACACAACATAATCCATACCATCTACACTCCAATGGAAGAGTATAATCATTCAGGGAGATCCTAAAAATATCCTACTTAAACTATACAATGTAGGCTACAGGAATTAAACTAATTGTGTTGTCATTATACTCTAGACTTATTGCACCATGTCCAAGCATCTTGCCAAGTATACAAAATTTTAATTGGCATATTGAAAATTAGTTTCTCTGGTCAAGTTCCTTTTTCTAAACTTGAGCAATGTGCAAATAGTCTAGATGGATGAAGTTTAGACTATACACATGCCTCTCAAAGTTAGGAAACATAGGTAAGAAACTTGTTTTCATAGCAATCTAGAGCTAGTGCATCATGAAGCCATGACACACAAAATAACATGATCATCACATCACAACAACACAAGTTTCAACCTAATTGCTTCTAGTAATACTTTTTTGTAAACAATTTTAGCACCATGATTGGAAATTGTAAGTACACTAGCAAGATCCATATTGGTGCTAGAAACTGTACAAAATGGCACAAGTTTAAAATGTTTAATGACATCCATTTGCATGGTATTTGGAAGGGTAAATAACAATCATCTCAATCCATGTGTACAGAGATCCCACACAACTTCATATTGAAATTCGTTCTTATCAAATACTTGTCAATAAGATCATTTGAACCAATTGTTTACATAATATTTAATTATTTTTATGCACTCGTGCCTTTGTCCAAACTTCAACTCCACTATGGTTATTGTAATATTTTTTCCGACTTAGATATTTTTTTTGTCTATGATGGAAAGCATCCTCCCTTAACACTCCACACCTTAAAACAAATACAAAGAGCTGAACTTCTTCATTTCAAACTCTGCATGATTGAAGTTCATTAATATAGATTCAAGTTCATTCTTCCACTGTCACACCATACAACATCTCTCACTTTCATTTCATCCTCGATTCCTAACTATTCTTTATTCCCATCAAACTAAACATAAGGTCTCTAACTTCACTAACCCAACCAAATTCTATTAAAACTTGATCCTACCTCCCTTTTTGGACAACATCAGCATTTTTCCATTTATCACTATGTTTATCTCCCAACTAAAATCTATTTCTAAGATCCTCTTTTTCCATTTATCACTATGTTTATCTCTCAACTAAAATCTATTTCTAAGATCCTCTGTTCAATCTTAGATAGGCAAACTCCTACAGCAACCGAACTCTCTTACTAAGGCCTACAATCTTTCCCTTCTTACATTGACACTATTAAATCCCTTTACAAACTATGACCCTTCATGATGCCTTCCAGTCAGCATTTCTATGGCTCTTCATATCCTGTTATACTATCAAACATGATGATGTAAACAGACAGAGAGAAAAGAAAGTTCATGTATTCTCTCTCATATTCATTCTCATACTTTAGTGATTCTTCGATTTTTTCCCTAAAGAAAAACTCTGTCGAACCGCATTTCTCTTTTACAAAAATAATTTATAAGAGGCAACAATCAATCTTCCAATCTTTTCTCTTTTCATGGCATTTCTTTTTAATCTATGTTACCCAACATTTATCAGAGCCATTGCGATTCAAATCTTCTACAATACACCATTTTCCCATATCATTATCAAAAGGGTGTTAATACTAAGAAATTACCAAAACCAAACTTGTATTCAAACATCCAAAGAGAAGGCTTTATCGGTTTCTCACCAACCCATTAAACATGAATAATATAGCAGCCACAAATCTGAAATCGGTTCAGTTCTATTCCATAAAATTCCACTCCACGCATTTTGCCATTTTGGTTTGGCTTTTAGCCGATTCTCATGAGCTGAGCAAAAGACTTCTACAAATCAGATTTTTTAACTCAACTATGTTTTAACTTTGAAAAAAGATCTGCATTTATGCTTTCTAAACCAACCGATACTTTATGCAGCCCACATAGAATTTCATGCATAATCCAAATTAAACAAAATCAGATTTTGCAGATTCAAATCTGCACTAAGCAACCGATTCAATGATCTAATCAAACATATTAAAAACCAGATTTTTCCCAAATAAAATCTGCTCCAAGAAAGGCCGATGCATTTCACATAAGCAAGGCTATTAAAATCAAACATTTAGCCTTGTGCATGTAACTGATTCTTGATCGGTTGGAGTTCCTTCACAAATGAGAATAAGTGGATTCTTATGCCTATACAAATCAAAACATGAGCGAGCTTTAATTTTATACAATAACCAATTAATATGAATGCAAACTATCATAAACCCATCAACTGATGTCAAAGCCTAATGCAATAGACTGTTTGAAAGCAATTTCAAATGGAAATAGAAATGAAATGCACCCAAACCGATAAAATTAATCAGAAATTAGGAATCCATTAACTGCTGCTCCAAACCACAAACAGGTTAATATAAAGACTCAAAATTCAAGAGGTGTGTACTGCTAAATAAAAATGTATTTCTTGCATGAAAATGGAATAGGTGACTGTCAGAGGGATACTAACCATTACATTATTTCCTCCCTCTGTTGTATCACGCTTGATCACATATCGATTCATCCATTATAATTCTTCCAGGCAGTTACAAACTTAAATTACCACTTCCTATTTGGATTCTAGTCCGTTCAAATTCTTAATTGACATATTGGTACTACTTATAATTTTGCAAGTTCTACATTTGAATACAAACATTTTACACCATTTTTGGACTTTCATTATGATAACCACTTATATAATTTTACATATGGTTGATCAGATCATAATAATAAGCATAATGCATTTGATGCTTTAGTGTTGCTGCACCACTTGACAATTATACTCGCTTGGCAAATGAACACTTAAATTGTAAGGCCCGTGACCTCCTTCAATACTTGGACACTCTAAACTTCGTGCTGCTTTTCCTGTGATGTTAATGGCACTCAGTGCCTCTCATGTCTTTGCAACAGTCTGTCAAACCAACCCAAAATATACTCCTTTTCACACATAAACCCCTCCATTTACCATATAATATCCTTCGAAATATTTGATGCACAAAATCCCCATTGTTCCATTCTTTCATAGCCTAAACTACGATAGTCACCTGTGTTCTTCGATGTTGCATTGCACATGAATCATGGTGCAAGTCTCCTAGCTCAAACATGTCATATATCACATTCTAAATGTTTCAATGTATCTAAAACTTATCACGCCATGTCGATGGTGTTTTGAATCAATCAATATAATAATTGGAGAAAAATATTGAAACACTCTTACAACATATGAGAAAGAACTTGTTACCTAAGATTGAAAACAAAATTGTAAAATTGACTAGCCTTCTTACAAAAAAATAACTACGGGTCTGATATCCATCTTCCTGAGAAACGACTTCATTGATTCTGCAATTTACAAAAATGTATTCAGCAACATCTAGAAGCTTTATGCTTGAAAACTTGGTATCTAGGATTGCAAACAAAATTATAAATTTAACTAGCCTTCTTACAACCGCAACTAAGTATCTATTATTCATCTTCCCATCAGAAACAGCTTCATTGATTCTGTTAGGAGTCATAAAGTCAAATTTTCTAGCCCAATGCAGTATCACAGTTTCCACCATATCATTGACAGGATTTTTCGGTCTTTCAAGGTGCAAGCTATAGAGAAAAATATTGCTTCAGATTCCACAACTCATCTATCAAGCACAACATGGAATCGCTCTTCAAAATATTTAGGTAAACTCTTTTATATAAATAAAACAAAATGAACTAAAAAATGCAGCTTGTCATCTGCTACTGAATCTCCATTATTAGTTATCCCCTTCATGCAAGAGCTACTTGAAGAACAGAGGAATCAATCAATCTTCAAATACACAAGATGAGAATTTCTTGAAATCAAAGCATAAAATATTAGCTCTCCAAGTACCAAGTCATCAAACCCAAAAGCATAAGATCTCAAACAAATTGAAAATTAGTGTTCTTTTCTTTGCTAGAAGTTGAAAGAACCTCAAACAAGATCCCAGAGGAATTAAAAAAGCAAGCATATTTCCCTCATGAATAATTTTTTGTGGATCAGGACCCAATAGCATACATCTCATTAAAGAAAATGGAAGTTTTAATCAAGCTTAAATGGACTCTTCAAAACTGCTATCTTACTATGTAAACTTCAATCATGCACCATTCGTAGAAGACAACCCTGAAGTCCTTTGAAATATTTACAAATTTGCAAGAGAGAGCCAACCATTAAATGATTCAGTGATTGGTACATGTGCAAGTATATGCAGAAGCCAAAGAGAGATTTCTCAAATTCTAATCCAAGATCTATACACATAATGTATAATGCACTATAGGAAGAACCCAATGACGATCATAAAGTTCTCATAACTCTCCATGAGAAAAGAAGATAATGTTCTCATAATTAAAGATAGAAATATGATCCATTAAATACTATGAAGGATTGCATGCTCTTTATTTTCATCTTTGTTCCATCATATTTCATTATGTTATGGCAGAGATATCCAATTGCCTTTGAAAATTGTCAAAACCCTTATTAGGATAAGTAGTGAGTTATTAAAACATACTAGCTCCCCATTGCATATTAACCAAGGATCCAAACTTGATGGAATGGTGAGAGGAGTCATATGTTTTATTTGTTGTCTCTTACAGGGTCCCACATAAGGTCTGGCATATGGATTTGAATGGGAATGATAGAAAATATTGTTAGGGACTGTGTGACGACAATAATTCATTTGTTTTTAGTGTGAATTTGATCATTGCTGGAGTTTGGAAGAGGTTTGCAGTTCTGAGATTGCGTAAGGATAAACCTAGATATGTACATGTTGATGTTTAAAATTGGATTCATCAATCATGGAATGCTTTTATGCTTGTCTTGGAAAGAAATGCCTTTGACTGTAACTTGTTTGATAGTAAAATGAAACAATGCATTGCATAGATTGACACAAAGTGGAATGGTTATAATGGGGTGCCAAAACAAGTATAATACTAAAACGGACTCCTCCAAGTTGTCAAGGGTTTGGTGTTCTATGGTAAGGGAATAAATAGAACATATAGGATTGTTACAGAGGTACATAACTGTCATAGCTTAGGGGCATTTTAGTGGTTGGAAGGTTACTGTTGATGTCCCAAGAAATGTTAAGAATCTTCAAAGCCATTAGCATGTTTAAAGGAGGAAATACAAGCTCTACATTCCAAGATATTAAGTGTACAAGACTATCATAAAGGTGAATGTAGTTGGTGTAGGAGAATATTGATGTTTACTATTTTTTTGAGAAAAGAGGGGTAAAAATTTATTAAGATAGAAAGAAATACAACAAGGAGAGCTCAAAAAGGAGCTTGATCCTAAGCAACAATATCAACAAATTCTTGCACCATCTCAAAGGATAGTTGCCTCCTATCCCTAATATTCCAACCCGGATCATGACTAGAAGCCCATTTGGCTAAACAATCAGTAGCTTTGTTCCATTCACGAGGAATATATGTGAACATAATGAATTGAAAAGAGGTAGAGAAGAGAATAATATGCTTAATAACAGTAGCTAGCTGCCAACTAACATCCTCAAGCTCCTACGAAGAAAGCATGTTCACCACCACCTGGAAATCAGACTCACAGATAATCTTACTCCATCCCTGCAAGCAACACTGTTCCATAGCATATAAAATAGCCTGAGCTTCCATGAGATTGTTAGTGTAATCACCCTTATGAACTGAGAAGAAAAATTTAACATCCCCAGAACTACAACAAGCCACTCCCCCAATACTAGCAGGGCCAGGATTCCCACGGGAAGAGCCATCATTGTTAATTTTTAGAACTCCACAAGGAGGAGGAGTCCAATGCCCATCCTGGTTAACCCAACCCTTCCTTTGATGGTGAAGCTACCTGGACAAAGAAGGAAACCTTTGAGCTGTAGCCCCATCCTGAAGATAAAAATTGAGGCGATTACAGATAGCAAGATCAATCGGATCCATACCCCCATCAAGCTCACACTTCACATGAATAGTTTCCTAAAGAGAATGTGATATCTTCCACCAAAGATGCAAAACACCAAGCCTAACATCTTGGAATATAGGATGATTCCTCTCCAACCACATATGCCAAAGCAGGAAAGATGGGCCAGCAATCCAAGTAGCATGGAGAGAAGAAGACTTGGAGGGAGCACTGCCCAAACGGGCCCATAACTTAGGCAAAGAGGAAGCATGCCTACAAGAGAAACCCCAAGCGCTCCACCAAAGGTGCCATATCTAAGTAGAATAGGAGCAATGGAAAAATAGATGAGAGATAGACTCCTCTCCATTACCACACAAAACACAATAAGAGGGGCCCTGAAATCCCCATTTACAAAGATTATCCTAGGTAAGACAAGGGTTGTGAGCCACTAGCCACATGAAAAAATTGCACTTGGACCAAGAAACTTTATTCCAAACTTGCTTCCACCAAGGGACCTCAGCATCCCCAAATAATTGTCTAGTTATCTCTTGATACCCAACAGAGACATGATATTTACTAGATAAGGTATCACCCCAAGCCAAAACATATTACCAAGTAAAGAGGAACACTCTCTAGAGGCTAGAATTTGAGAAAGCTCCTGACGATCATTGTCTGTACCTCCAGGAGGCCAATCAGAAGAATGCTTCCATCTATAACCAACAATAGGTCCCAATTGATTAGAAGTCTTGTAATGAGCCACTTTATCCCATCTAGTGGCAAGAAAAGAGTCACAAAGAGACTGAAGATGATGGTAAATGGATAAAATGGAAGAGAATCCATCCCAAGCATCAGACCAAAACAAAGCTTGAGAACCTCCTTTGCATATCCAAAACATACCCCTCTTCACCAACATCACACCTGTCTTCAAAGTATGCCAAACCATTGAGCCACGACCTTCAAGAGGAAGTGCAAAAATAGAGCAAGGATTAGCACCATGAAAATATTTATGAGTGATAATATGAGCCCAAAGTTGATGTTGTCCAGAACACCATCACCAATAAAGTTTAGCAGCCAAAGCTTGACTACTCAAGAGAGCAGATCGAAGACCAAGACCACCCTCCTTTTTAGGCCTACAAACAGTTGCCCAATTAACCAAGCTCCATTTAGTACTACGCAAATTATCACTCAAAAGGAATTGTCGGGAAAGAGCATCAAACTCCTTGAGAAAGTAAATAGGAGCAGCTTGAACCATGCTTCTATAAGTAGGAAGAGCTTGGATAACAGCTTGAAGAAGAGTAACCCAGGTAGCAGTAGAAATCCATCTATGAATCCAATGATTTACCTTATCCTGAAGCTTGGTAATCAAATTTTTCCAAAAGAGATGTGGCTGCCTAGAAACATCAATAGGAATGCCAAGATAAGTCAAAGGAAGTGACCCAATCTAAAACCGTAGGATACCAACAATCTTGTGTTGAATAGAATTAGGAGTGTTAAAAAAGTAAATGGAAGATTTGTGCTCATTAAATTTCTGGCCTAAAGCTGCCAAATAAACGTCCAAAGCATGTCGAAAGGCTTCAGCTTTCTTGATCCTAGCAAGACCCGCAAGAGTAGAATCATCAACAAATTGAAGATGGGAAAGAGAAGGTAAGCCATTACCCCACCGCTAGCCTTGAATAGAATTCTGGGACACTTGATACTTAATGAATCTACCCAAGCCTTCAGCCATGATGATGAATAGATATGGGGAGAGAGGGTCACCTTGGCGGAGGCCTCTAGAAGCACCAAATAGTTGAGAAGGTTGACCATTAATAAGAACAGAAAAAGAGGTCGAAGTAACACAACTCATAGTCCAACTCACCCAGTCAGAGCTAAATCCAAAAGAAAGAAGAATACTCCTTAGGAAACTCCATTTAACTCTATCGTAGGCCTTAGCCATATGCAGCTTAACAAACATTGCTCTCTCCCTTGAAGTAGCCATAGAGTGAATAGCCTCAGTAGCAATAACCACCCCATTCAAAATTTGTCTGCCAGCAACAAAACCACCTTGTTCTTCTGAGATAATAATGGGAAGCCACCTTTTCAGTCTCTTAGCAATCAACTTAGTAATAACTTTGTAAACCACATTACATAAGGCAATTGGTCTAAAAAACTCCAATTGATTAGCACCCTCTCTCTTAGGAATAAGAGTCAAGAATGTAGAATTCAAAGCTCGAAGCATCTGCTTGCTAGCATAGGATTCCTCAACCACCTCCAACAAATCATGATTAATGATGTCCCAAAATTCTTGAAAGAATTCAACTGGAAAGCTATCAGGACCAAGAGCCTTCCCCTTAGGCATGCCAAAGACCACCTCGTCTAACTCTTCCAAAGAGATTGGACACATGAGATAATCATTCATTTCCTAAGTGATAAGGGAAGTAATATAGGAAAAAATAATATTTTCTTCAATATTAGCAGGAGGAGAGTCCTAAGAGAAGAGGGTAGAGAAGTACCAAGTAGCCTCCAGGAACAAAGCTGGTAAGGAATTTAGTTGGATACCTTGAGAATTAACCAAAGAAGAGATAATGCTCTAATTCTGGTGAGATTGCACTATTTTATGGAAAAAGGCAGTGTTTCAATCACCTTCCTAGAGCCAATCAACTCTAGCCTTTTGCTTCCAAAAAATTTCCTCTCGAATTTCCTATTCTTCTAGAGCTCTAGAAGCAAGGGATTCAACCTTGCCAAGATCCTCTGAGAAACCTCGATCTCTAATTTCCCTTTTGATGACATCAAGATCTTCTTGAGCAAACCTCTTCATAAAGTGAAGGTTCCCAAAGCATTGCCTATTCCATATCCTAAGCTACCTTTTAACATATTAAAGCCTTTTAGAAAATGAGAGCATTGCAGTACCATATGCAGAAGCACCATCTTTCCACCAACAGAAAAAAAAATCATGAAGAGAGGAGTCACGAAGTGACATCAACTGGAACTTAAAAGGAGGATGCTTCAGAACACAAGCCCCTATAGAAAAAAATTTGATTGGCTAATGATCTGAACCCCTCCAATCAAGGATTTCCAAAGAGATAGTAAGGGTGCCACTAACCTAGAAGCAAGAAACAAGAAATCTATCCAGACGTTCTGAGATAGCAGCAACACCAGTCCTGCGATTATTCCAAGTATAGAGACCACTAGAAGGCTTAACATCCGAGAGATGAAAAAGAGATATGTTTTGCTGAAGAAGAGCAGAAGAAGGCCCCAATCTAACCAAACCACCATGCTTCTCCTCCAGACTTAAAACTAAATTGAAGTCCCCTGCTAACACCCAAGGGTGATAAGGATGGAAATTTCTAACATATTGAATATGTTTCCAAAGTTCCTCCTTTCCTGCAAGATCAACAAGTGCATACACATTAGTAACCATGATTACCTCTCCTGAGTCTAGAACAAAAGAAACCATAGAGAGAGCTGAGTGAGAAGACACCCAGCCAAGGGGAGAAATATTTTGAGGATCCCAAAATATAGCTAAACCACTGGCACTACCTGTTGCCCCAACACACTGGCACTAGCCACGAGACCAAATACTAGAGGCATGTTGGACCATAGACTCCACAGAGAGCTTAGTCTCTTGGATACAAAAAAACATCAGGACTATGATCAACCACCAAGTTATGAATAACCTTTTGTCTAGGGATGCTATTCAACCCCCTAACATTCCATGAGAGAATAATCATCATTGGGTAGAATTGGGAAAATGAGAATCTAAAGGTTTCACTGAACCAGACTCAATCAATATATCTCCTATGAGTTTAATCTTCTCTTGGTCTATTTTATGCCCACTCCTTAGAGGAGTAAAAGAAACCCGCTTAAAGGGTTGAGGTATCAACCCCAAGGGGAGAGGAAATCCCTTGCCCTTACCTAATGGTAGCACATCCTTAACCAAGTCAGCTAGAACAACATCATTATCCTCCAACACTATAGGAGTCACTAGAGCCTCTATCACAGGAGCTACAGGGACCTCACAATTCTGATATACTACAACTTGGGATGCCCCACAAGCATCATTAGGAACAGATCCCTCATCTAGGAAAAATGGATTAGAAGAGATTGGAGGAGGAATACCCTCCTCTAGAACCATACTATCCAGCACCTCAAAGTGATTTAAACCTGAATCAAATAATGTTTCTTTCAAAGGCCTCTTTTGACCATGTCCCTTAGCTCAAGGGAAAACAGGGGTAAATCCATCCTTATCCTGCATTTGAGCCTTACCCTTACCTATAGCATCTTGCAGATTCATCCCCTTGGTAGTATTAGCCATTTGAGATTGTCCTTTCCCTGTAGTATCTGCCAAACCACCAGCATTGCCAATTGTAGAGCCATCCACTCCTTTGAAAGTCGAGATATGGGGGCACTGACACTATAAATGACCATACTCATAACAAATCTGACAGCGGAAAGGGAGGGATTCATAATCTAACTGTTGCACCCAAGAAGAAGCCCCAAGACAAATTTCCAAAGAATCTGGTAATGGGTTATTCAAATTAATTTCAACACAAATTCTAGCATAAGAAATAACCTTTTTATCAAGGGATTGATGTGTAATCATAGCTGGCTTCCCCAACAAAGTAGCAATTTGTCGAAGGATGTCTTCACGCCAAAATTCCAAGGGAAGGCGAGGCAAGCGAACCCAAACTGGCACTGTTGAAGGGAGATCCTTAGCAGAATTAAATCCTAAATGCCAGGGTTTGACAAATAACCCCACATGGTTGTAGAAATAAGGACCTCCTTTAAAAACACGATCACGATCAGACATGCAAGAGAATACAACAAAAAAATAACTATTCCCTGCCAACATAATCTCCATATCGCCTTCCACCTACCATGAGTGGCAGATCCATGCCTCAAGAGCAGATAGGGAAATCCGGATTCCAAGAAATTTGCATATCAAAGCATGCTTGGTCCAATAATCAATGTCCTCCATTACAACCGTTGGAGGAATAAACAGAACATGGCGATCTTGGCTACGCGGAAAAAAACCATTAACTTTTTTCAACTTGGAGCTCTCCCTTGAATAAAATGATTCAGATCACATTGCATGCATAGTTGGAGAAGAACCAATTGTTCTCACCAACGCAGAAGAAATCCTAGGCCCTGCCATGCAAACAATAAAAATCTCCAATCCAAAATTGACTGTAGAAGATTTCCAAAACCCCACACAAACTATGTCCAGTAGCTAGCAATCCAAACAGAACATAAATATAGTGAAGATCACACAACAAGAATGATTTATCTGGAAATAATTCTTCACTCATATATCTGGAATTGTTTTATCATTTAGGCTAGTTGATGGATTTGTTCATATTTTGAAGAGCATATGAAATACATGGTTTTTTTAGATTCTCTATCTAGACACTATTTGAAACATGGTCCAACATCAATAGACATAGAAGAAATATCTATATCTTTAAGGAAGTGAAAGCTTCCAAATTAGGAATTTAATGGGAAATACCATTCTCAAATAGGAAAACTTAAAAGTATGGGGTCTCCACCCATGGACATTTTTGTGGGTGGAATGGGGTTTTATTCAACATCTAGGTATTTGAAGAAGTCAGAGTGGCAGGTACCTTGAAGATTTTTTCCATTCACAAGCCTAACATCAACAAGAAACATCCAACCAAACATGATGCTATTAATTTTCCTTGGCTTATTTCGGGGGGACACATTTTACTATCAATTTTTTGAAATTTGGGGTTTCATCTAAATTCTACTTTTGTTTTGATTTCTTTTATAAATAATAGATTGATGAAGGATGAAGCACAGAGGGCTATGTGTGAGAAATTATTTAGAATAACTAAGGGGGGGGGGGGGGGGAGGGCGGGGGGGGGGGCGGGTGGGGGGGGGGGGGAGAATTAGTTATTTAAGGTCCAAATGTCCTATTCAAACTTTTCACTAAGTATAGTGAGCCCATTCAACCATTCATTCATCCAAGCTTTAACTTTTCTAACTATCAAGTTATTGTAAATCATCATGCAAACATAACACAAGAAATCAACACATAACATAATGATTTACATGGAAAGCCAATTTGGGAAAAACTACCAGTAACATGCTACTCAATTCTCACTCTTCTGAAGTGATGCCCTGTGAAAGGCCTTCCCTATTAAAGGCTTACAACACACTATTAAATGTGACCTTGATAGAGGATTTAACCACCCTGTTAAAAGTGGGCCTAGTTAGAGGACTTTAGAACATTCACTTGGAATGCCACCCTGTTAAAGGATTCACAAATGGCTATTAAACCAACCTAAGTCCATAGGATTTTCATATCTAATACAATTGCTAGAGAGTAATCAATTTTTTTTGACCTGACTACAACATACAACTTATCTTGCAAATCTCAGATCACTTCTCAGCTCATACCATTTCCTAGCCTTAAATCTCTGTAACACTGACAGCTTGCCCTCCTTTCAAGCTTAGTCTCCTTGAGTCTCCATACACAATGTACCAGTGCAATCATCTCTTCATGACCATTTTTAGAAGTAGAGCCTCTGTGCTCTTCCTTCTCAAAGATGTCTTCTCCTTGACACCCTTCCAACCACTTTGTAGTTTGGCTCTTTAGCAGCAACAATATTACCAAAATTTTCTTCTTGGTCTATGACTTATTAAATAAAAGTCTTGGAGTTCTTTTTATTGCTCGATTCTTCCATTCTTTAATTTCAATTCATATGGATTAGGTAGGATTTATTGCATCTAACTCTTTTTTTTTTTTTTTTTTCCCTCTAGAGACTTCTTGAATAATCCTCTTGAATTTGCTCAAAAATGGTTTACATAGAATTCTGTGCCACTAGCTCATCATCCTTATCTTCCAACTTGTTCACAAAATTGAACATAACCAATTTGTTAGATCATATTTGGTGAATCTTTTTCACTTGAAATAATGTAGAAGCTCAACACTATTGAAATACTAATGCTTGATAGATACTGTATTACTCGACATCAACTGTGTTTTTCTTGATGCTTGGCATCTGAAGATTACTTAGCAGACACTAGAATTTCCTATTACTTGGATCCAACCGAGAATTTTCTTGGCTTCAAATAACTTGCTCGGAACCCACTAGTGATCTTAGTTTAAGCTTTGCAGTCAACCTTGTTACAACTTCTTCCTCCAATGTTTCTAAGTGTGACCAGCCTCTGTATCTTTGAGTATGTTATCAATACATCATTTGACCATTGTCTTAATTGATCCTTGCACTTCATTACAACATCATAACTCAACCTTTTCCCTTAGGTACTCTTGTTACATCTTGTTGATCAAATCCTCTTCATTAATCAACTAAGTGATAGTACTTGGATCTTATAAGAAAATGTCATTCCTACAAGTAGCAGGTTTGACATCAATGACTAAAAAATGATTGAAAACATTTTTTTAACAACAATCTTCCTTCATTGCAATTATCTCCCTCTTTGATATTCAACAATGAGCTTTTCAATTAGATTTCCAACACTATGAAGCCCCATTTGAAAGGCAAAAGAAATGAAAATATGCGGTGTCTATTTAGTTTTGGGGAGAACACCAAATGACCCTAGCATTAGATCACTAGTTGCTTCTTTACACAAAGATATTTTGAAATTTTATGTTTTTTTGGTAGTTTCAAAATTTTGTGTCCATTCCTCTCAAAGTTAATTTCTGTATACTAAGAATTCAAATTGCCCAGCTTGCTTTCATATCACTACCAATATTAGTCGGATTAAACTGAGTTCACCATTTCCCCATTCTTTCTTGTTTTATTATCCAGTGCTTTGGTGGTGGTCACATTGATTTGCATATCACATATTTGTAATTGCAAAGAAGCATTGCTCATTCAAAATGTGACTAATCTCTTTCTATTTTAAATCAAATATTTACTAACTTACTTTTCATTTTATTTTCAAAATATGAATCACTAACACTACAAGGTATATGGCTTAGGGTCTAAAGGTATTGTAAAGGAATATATGAATGTGAATAAGATGTTTTTTGTAAACTCATATATTTAATTTTTTAATTTTCTTTTGGTGGATATTTTTTGCATACAATTCTTTTGATATTTTTTATGAAATTCAAGTTCTGACCTTTGCTACATGCAGATTGTTTAAGGAGAAGAAGGTAATGCCACAATACCTTTGTGTTCTAAAGATTAGTAAAATAGAGAGTATAGCTCTACAATTACTATAGTTATTGAACATCACGATTCATAATTTGCAGAGTGAGTAGGCAATTTGTAAGTTCAAATGAAGAGGCTTTCTTAAGGCATATATTTTGCACTAAATCATTTGAAACTATTTTCCAAAAGGAGCTATGTGTGGAAAGCCATTGAATGTTGTTTTAAAGTGTAATTTGTCAATCTATGCAGATTATTTGTTCAGCAATGGGCATGTTAATAGTATCATCCTATATTGATTTAACTTCAGCAGTGAGTAACTACTTAACTACTATATATAATTTTTGAGGTTTGAAACTTGGTTTTGGTTCTTGTATAGCTTTTTTAGATGTTATCCATTTATTATAGAGGGATTATGTTGCAATTTAATTGGGCTAACCTTTATTTTATAGGACAATGAGTGGAAAGCTAGATAAGAATACAATTTCTCTTCTTGTAAAGATTCAAAATGTATTTTTACCTACTCTTTGTACATTATAATTCCTGTAAGATAAGCTTTAGATTAGAAAATGGTTGTTTATCTGAGTTTTTATGGTGTGATAGTGAATTACCTTGAATCTAATGTATATACACTAACTAGTTTGTACTTTTTAGTAATGTGAAAGGTAGGGCTCAATGCTTGTGGAACTTTAACTTTATAGCTTCCATTTATGTTTTTTTATTGGCTCTAAAGTCAATATAATATACATGCTCTATTCTAGTGAAAAGTTTGTTTCAATTTTCTTTGCACCTAGTTCTACCCTTCTTTCCATATTTATCACTATCAAAATGCCAAAGATATTTTTTCTGAATGCATAATTGTTTTTTAATTTACAATATGAAGTCATTTCCTTTCCATTATATAGTGAAGCAATCAAATTTGTTCATCATGAATAAAATATGGTCCAAATAGCTATGCGTGCTTTGAAACTTAACATTTACCATGGTAATAATATGTCCTCTGTAGCCATATGTTTAGTTTGTTAATTTTTCTTAGTATTGCATGCTAGTAGCATTTTTTGTGGGCTTTTTTGTGGGCTTGATAATGACTAGATTTAATTTTATAGAGAAAAAAAAATCTCAATCAAGTTAATTAGTTTTATGTTTTGTTGATCATAGTTAGTGATGAATCTATTCATAAATTCATCACTAGTCCTAAATTGGCGAGGTACTTCTTGGACATAGTGAAGATTCTGAGGCAACAATGCTTTAAGTTGGATGAGATTTTTGTTAATGACTCGAAGTAAGTATTCTTTTAATTTATGATGATCACTTTGAATGAAGTTTACCATTTTTATTCTAATGTAAACAATAAAACTATTTAACTGCTAATGCCACACTTTTGATTCTTCCAAGATTATTGGGAAGGTGCATGCCGCACTAGAAAAGATTAGAGAAAACCTTTTCTATTCCAATAACATTATTTGTGCTAGTGTTTCCTATTTGAGTAAACTAATGACACATCATTTTTTGCACTCATTCATTTTGATAATTTTGTTACCTTCTCTTCAGTCATCTTTTGTTACTGTGAGAGATAAACATACTGAACTTAAATTTCTTTTTGATTTCTATAAGAGATTTTAATTTTTCTTTTAGTTTGACCTATTTTTTGTTTTTCCTAGATGCTGAATTCTTATCGGTAATAAGCTCCAATAATTATCTGTAGGGTACTAGTTTGTGTGCTTGCACATGTTTGTACTTGCTTTCTTTAATTTTACAAGAAGTCCAGTTCAAAGACTTGGTAAATAGCATTGGATCTACTCTTCTATGCTTGCTCATGATGTTTAGTTTACATTTGGATAGTGAGTGTAATGGCCATGAATCTATTGTAGGTTTTTCATGAGGGGCTAGAAAGTTGGACCAAGAAACTACATCTGATGTTGAAAGTGCCATAGATTTAAACATGCAGAAGCAAGAAAAACAACAAAATACTCTTGATTCACTAGTGACCTACTCCCCAGATTCTACTCAACAAGAAAGTGGAATGCAGAAGAAACCCATTTTGAGGTAAGCTTATGCTAGCTTGGATGCATTATTATTGCCCTTATTTCCATCAATGTTTTTAAAGTAGCAGTCCCTCAATTGATCACCTACAAACATTGTGATTTTTTTGTCCTCACATAACTAGCGACATTGTTTGAGATTGGTAATAAATAAGCCACTTTGATTCTTGAGCTCCACTAATGCAAGCACTAAAAGAAATTCTTAATCATGAGCCAGATTTTTCTGAAAGCTTTAAATAAAAAAATTAGTGGAATGCAATATTGTTGCTTCTTGGTCCCTGATGCTCATAGAAATATCAACAATTTGAGCTCCTAGCCATGTCTCTTACACTTTAGAACCAAAAATAAAGATCACGCTACAACTTCCCCCCACTTTTTTCTCTATATCTGCATATATATGTGTTACTTACAATGTAAAATATTTTTGTGGCCCTACTTATTTTATTATTGCAATTTTTAATGTATGGTTGCTTGAAGAATTGATTGTTCAATTCCTCATGTACTCTATTCTACCACTTCAACTCAAGGTTTTTTTTTAAAATTTTATTTCAAAAAATACTTTTATTCAATTTTCTTTGCATTAGAAAATAAAATAGAAACAATAGAAACCCTTGGGTGGAACCATCCCTTATAACAATCAAACCTTTAAGAATCATAAAATAGAGAAATATATTTGAATGCATTGATATAAATCATCTAAAGTGCAATTAGAGGGCTTGATCACCATTGTTCCCAAGTTGAAGATGAATCTATCATTAGCTATGGCTGTGATTTGTGGGAGATCAAATAGAAAGTCTAAGTTTCAAAGAATTAGAAGATCAGAGTCAATGAAGATGATCTTGTCATACTCAATGAGCTGCCATAGCCTGAATTTGCTATAATTCTACTCGATATAAGATTCCTTTTCAGCCATAGGGTTTTCTCCTACCTGCCATTTCGCTTCTCACAACCCTTTTTATTACTCTTCATAAACTATCTTGTCCATGAAAATGATGAGATCTTTGGTGGACCTACTCATTTGTATGCTTTGCACTAGAGCTATGGCATGGGACGACATACAAACATTTTCAAGGAATGGAGAATTTTTGTGTATGCTTCCCTACATTTTTTCTTTACATTTTCCTTCTTGAGCATCTTACCTACATCAATGAAGGCACAAATTTTTTTAGTTCAAATGTCTGATCAAAGTGTATTTAAATTTTATTCTCTTTTTAAATAATGCCCAACTACAACTTAATCAATAAAACAATGGTTTAAATACTTCCATTGAAACCATATGACTATTCCTCCCTAAAGGTGAGTACCCATGACTAAAAGGTTAGTAATAGCCTCCTCTAATTTGGCTCCCAATTTTACTATCATGATTTAGATAGACTTCCTATTTTGACATTGATAGTTGAGCTATAGAATAATTGCATTGGTACCTATACAATAGGTTATCTATTAAAGTGTTAAGAGTAGAGAATATTACTTTATACTAGATAAAATTGTATGCTTTGGTTGCCTTCAAAGTGACTAATTGGCTTTTATTTGAATTGACATGCTAAGTGTTCCTTTTGAGAGAATTGATGAATCTATTCCTAATTAATAATAGAAGGAACTTGGTAAGAGTTACAAGTTAGAGTTGGATACCATGAGTAGCCAGTAGATTTGTAGTCACCCATCCCAAAAATTTGACACCATTTTTGCACCTCTTGAAAACCTTACTTCAGTTACTATTAGCAAAAATATGTATTACCTACTTAATAGTATTCCAAATAAGTGACTATGTTAGTCATTACATATCACATATGACAATAAGTGAATTTGATTGGAGGTGCAAGTCTAAATTATCTTGGTCACATACATAAGTTGTTTCCTTGAATTGTGTAAATTGAGATCTTGCTACTATACAATGTAGAATAATGCTACAATATTAATACATCCAAAACTCACATTTCCTACACTCAGACTACCTACCAAATCTCCATGCCAATAGTTAGGGTTTGCTACAATTACTCCAAGAAAGTGCAACTAGCTTTAAGAGAAGAAAATATTGATGAACAATATCAAAATTGCCCTTGTTCTAAAAATTAAAATGAATTCTACCAATTCCTCCTATTGCAATGTGAAATAAATTCTTATATTGATTTCATCTAAATGAATTCAATGGAGCCCTCCAAAATCTTTGAAATAAGTACAAGTGAAACCTCTATGTAAAGTTTCCTATAGAGCAACCCTTGAGTGGTCTTTCACTCTTGTCAGCCACTAAATTAGAGAGAAGATCCTTGTCCTCTAACAAATAGTTCAAAGAAGCCCTCCTCTTCACCTCTAAGATGAAAACCCCATCTAAAAAAATGATTTCCAAAGATGATGAAATGAAAGCCCACAATGTACTTCATGTAGTGCCTACCATGTTCACATCCTGTTACGTGTTTACTCTTTTGATTTAAGCTAGAATCTTGAGTTTTATTATGTGATACATTCAATTAATAGAATCTCAACTTTAGGGTATATATTCTTTTGGCCTAGGACCACTATTTAACTACAACTTAGATTGACCACCTTGTTTGGTTAGACTCATTTTGATGTAACATTGTGATTTTACAATTTTGCACTTTTGCAACTTCTTTAATTAAATGACCTTTGCAACTTGACCTAACACCCTTGACACATCCAAATGAACATTTTGTGACCTTTTACAAACTTCCTACCCTTTTATAATTAATTTTTCAATATTTGACCATATGTGGCAAATTTGGATCTAGGCTTTTATTGGAATTTCATACCTATAGTCTAAATTAAAAAAAATTAATTAATTGCATGTGTTCCCCATTTAATCATATAGACATGAAGAGAAGACCGATAAAATAGTTGAAAATTTTAGCAACATATCAATTTGAATTATAGAAATTACTAGCTTATTCTAGAGACATTTCTCTCTAATAGGTTTTTTCCCTTGTAGAGCTTCTAAAGTTTCCAGATAAAGTCACACCATTTGAAGTCTTGAAGAACCACAACTTGAAAAATGAGTAATTGATAAATATGAATAGTAGAACATGATGGAATTTTCTAAGGATCTTGAGCAACATACAATGGTTGAGTCAATAGAGGTTCTTGAAGTTAACATTAACTTGCTTGATAGCTGTAACCATTTTCATCAAAACTAGAAGAATTGCCAAAAATTGCCATAGTATGGAAATTTTAATCAAAACATGTTCTTTTAATTTTACCAATTTTGACTTTCCACAACTACATTTTTTAGGAATACAATAAATCAATTTACCTGGAGCCAAGAACTATAAAAGTGCACTTCCAACTAGTTTTGTTAATCTTTCTAAAAGGTTCTTGGGTATGAAAATGTTCTTACCAGATAATGCTTTTGACTACATATATTATTCTTATCCAAATTCAAATAATACTAACATTAAAGATTGATCATGTTTTGTGACTGTTGAATATAGGATGTTAATCTTAATTAAGAGGTGTGATACTAGGTACATCATTATCAACAACTATTGTATGAACATGATGACAACTTACTTCCTATGCATTGAATTGTCTAGGATACTACCAAGGAGGATCCCAACTACTATTACAATCATTACTAATACATTGAGAAGCAATGCAATCATCAAAAATTCAAGAATTAAGTCCATACAACAAACATTGTTCTCTAATGTAGGTTCAAACTTCTAATCATAGAAATGCACATCCCCCATATGATTGGATGTAGCAATGCTGATTGGTGAGTGAAACTAAAATTTTGATCAATGTCTTCCCTCTGACTAAACCATGGAAAAAAAATCTACTCTAATTCTAGAGCAAACAATCAAAGGAATTGGGAATCACTCTTCTTTTTGTTTCTTTATCTTTTTAATCTTCTTCTATTTTAATATTTAGCAATATGAGCTAAAACAACTATCTTGTATATTGTTGCTAAGTGTAACTAATTTTCTTTTGGAAATTTCCTTCCTAGATATTGGAAATGTCAATAAAAAATTGTTCACTTGTGCAGACAAGTTATTAACCTTATCTTTTTTTCCCCACATAAATCTATGTTTTGTTATAGTGAAACTAATCAGTAAGTATTTTTTTTTGGTTGAGCATCTAAATATTTCTAGTTTTATTCAAGTAAATAATGCCATTTGTAGCTTGTATCAATAAGAGGACATCTCTTCAAATATCTCCTCTGGACGGTGAAATTAGTGTTTCTTAAATGTTAGTTAATGGCAACTACCCTAATACAAATTTGACTTTATATCTATTCTTCTAGTGTTCACATGGTCCCCATTTGGGGCCACTCTTCTAAATTAGTAGCTTCATACTTGCATGGTCCTTTGTCCTTTGACTCATTCTTAAATATGCTTGGGTTAAATATTAGTGACCCTCTAAAATATTTTATCTTACCTCATGATGGTATGTAAGCCATGTTTTTCATCACATTGTACTTGAATGTTTCATCTCTCTTAGAGCTTTCATTCAACTTCTAAACCCTCTTGTTATTAAGGCTTTTAAATTGGGAATTTGATTACCTTTGAATAGTTCTATTTTTACCATTTTGGGGAGGTTCTCCATTATGTGCTGAAATGAAGTGATTGAGTTGTTCTTATGTTACTTTCTAGAACACTTTTTGGCTCTTTGGATTCTGTTATCTTGTATCAATGCCTATTTGTCAAAATATGGAAGTCAAAGTATTAGAGCCTTTTGTGGTTGCTTTATCAATATTAATATCAAAATATCATCTTGTGTAGATAGTAATTATATTGTCAATTTTGTTCTATTTTTCCTCATGAGGTCTTTAATGAACACATTTGTCTTTTCTAGGTCTCCTAGGACAACTTCTTGGTTTTGATTGAAAACCTTTGTTTTAGTTTGTTTTAACTTCTATATCAATTTAAATGTTAAGTGGCTTCTTTGCATTTGAGATAGATGATATATAAATGTCCTTTGGTGGCATTATAATATATATCAAAGCTCAACAATTCTACTTTTAAAGTCCCATTTATATATTAAATCTATAATAGTCATTGGATGATGATCATCCTATTGATCAAAATCAATGATATCTTGTATCGTGATGATACAGATTTTGATTCTAATAAATGAAAAGGAATGATAGTTAAATTTTGCATTTTGCTTCAACTCGGTATATGTTAAATTCTTTGCTATATAGTTCAACAAGGAACTAAGAAAAGATATTTGTGAAACAAAATTGAGGGTTGTCTTTGTTCTACCACCACAACCACCTTCTCCTATTCTAGAATCAGCAAAAGGGTTTTCACCAAAAGCATCTTATTCACTAGACAATGGTGATCGGAACACATTCTTTACTAATATAATAAGTCTATTTATTGCATTTGATAGTAAATAGTATCAGTAGCTTCTTCTCTAGGGAAATGTCAAACTTTTGGTCTATGATTAGTTAGCACATAAATATGAATTTTAATTGGTAGATTCATAAAGGTTTTAGTGTATCTATATTTCTTTTACTTTCTCTTTTGTCTGGGTAATTCCATGGTCGTATATTAACATCTTTGTTTGCTACATATTTTAATGGTGCAAAATTCAAAAGAGGTCAATGAGCTGAGAGAAAAGCTTATAGAGGTAACTGTTTTTTGGGTCTCACTAAACAAACCCTTTGTTTATTTCCACATTATGAACATTGATTCTATTTGAAAAGAAACATAGATCCCTTGATCATGAATAATTTAATCACCAATGCTTTTAATAGAATTTTCTTGTATTAAATCTGAAAATGAATTCACTTTTCTGCTTTGAAAATTTGAAGATCTATATTATATGAATGCAAAAATCTAAGTTGTGTATATAACAATGAAAGCACATCATTTTAATTATATTAATGCAATATTTGACACAACTAGTAATCTTCTAGAAAACCTACATCCTTTTCCCTACAAAGAATTAAGGAATTTTCTATAGTGGTGGAGAAAGAATTATGGGAACATTATATCTTTAAAAATTCCTCCTATATTTTATTATGATGTTTGGGGTCACCTTCAAACAGTAGCAGGCATAAAAGTTCATATATTGCTGATCCTTTGCACTTGTCATGTGGATGATTTTTGCTTTATTATTATTACTAAGTTGCTAACAATATGATACATTGACAAGATGTTTATTAATAGATCTAGCTACAAATGTAATTGGTAAGAGATTTCAGCATAAGCCTAAGTCATCTCTCCTCCCCACCTCTCCCCTCTTAGGATTATTATATTTTCTACAATAAATGGCAATAGATTTTTAAATTTAAAATCCATTACCTAGTTACCTTTTCCTTTAGCTGATTTAAGTTTGAAAAAATGGAATTATTTTTTTGAAATAGAAAGAGCATTTAAACTATAATATTGATTGCATGTTGCCTTTTTGCCCCTATTTCAAGAAATACAAGCCCATAACCTTTTTGGGTGCTATATTGAGAATGAAATGAAACAAATACTAATTTATTATTTAATTCTTTAAAGGGTGCTAGCTCAATGGAAGAGCACTTATGTAGTGCCTGCCCTAGTTCACATTTTTGCCATCATTGCCGAACTCTTTCTTGGTGAATTTTCTATTGATTAAGTCTAATTAAAAGATTTAATTAATGATTTAATTTAATGGAAAATTAATATGACATTTTAATATTTTTTTTATTTAATTAATTGGGAAATTAATTAAATAAAATAATTAAATTTGTAGATGAAAGTTATAAGTTTAAATTTGGAACATGATAATATTTATTTAATTTAATAATAATATATTTAGAGTTCATTTTTAAATAAATGCTAAATAATATTATGATTTAAGTTAATAGATATTTTATCAATTAAGTTTCAAAAATGAATTTAAAATTGGAAAAGAAATTAATTTATTAAAATTTCATGACCACATGATAAGTGCATGAGATTTACAATTACTAAATTAAATTTAAAAGAGTAAAGTGATTATTAAATAAATTAAGGTGCATTATTTTAATATTTATTCACATAGGAGTATGCAAACTCTCAAGAGTTGTCATGTAGAAAACATAGGAGTTTCTACTCTAATTATGCATGTGTTGTCTACACTTAGGAGTTAGCATATTATTTGAGCACATGGTGTATAAAAAATTCTAAACACCTCATCATGTTTATCTTCTTATCGTGGAAGTTATGTGCTTAGTTGTCATGCTTATCTCCTAGTTCCTTCTAAAAACATTCTAGATGCATCTTAGAGGCCTTTATATACAGGCTCTCCTAGTGTGTATGGACATTCTCATATGATTCTATAAGCACTCCTAGTCACTTGGAGGTGGTTGATGGAGGAATGACAACTACTAGGAAGGAAGGCTTGTCTACAAATTCTTGACGTGAAGTGAATTAGCATCAGAGGCCAGGTAGGCTCTCGAGTTTATTTTGCATATTCTATTTCACTCTATCTTCCTATCTTCTTCATGTCTTCTAAATGTCTTTTGAGAATTTCATGTGGTGAATGTGTCAATTATATGCAATTCCATTGTGGACGTTTAAATTTTGTATAGAGAAACTGTATTATGCACATCACTCTCTTCAGTGGTTTTAAAGGGAATTGTCCAGGTAGTAGTTGAGTATAATGGAAAAATCTCTTGGGAAGGAAAATGTATTGATTGAAATCATGAAATAAGAGTGTCCATCAATGGAACTTGTAAATCTAAATAATGAGAATATATATGTATATTTAGTTGATGCTTGAAAATTGTTTGATCAATTAAGTGAACGAGACATTTTCTCCTGGAATATAATAATTGGCGACTATCACGTTTCCCTCATACCACTGGATAATTGTACCTATTCCTCATTTCTCCAAAAGCTTTATCTTCTTGACAACCTCCTAATGGGTCAGCTACCTCCAGAGCTCACCAATTGTCATAATCTAAGGTCCATAGATTTCAGTTTCAATAGCTTGAATGGATCAATTCCTGCCCTATTAGGTTCGCTTCCATATTTGCAAGACCTGATCATTTGTTTCAATTAGCTTACTAGAGAAATCCTTGAGAAAATATGTAACAACGAGAGCTTAGAGACTCTAATCCTTAATCACAACTCCATCACAGGAAAAATTCCCCATGGCCTTGCAAACTGTTCCAATCTCGTATGGACTTCCCTCTCAAGCAATAGTTTGAATGGTTCCATACCATCTTCACTAGGGCAATTGGATAAGCTGGCAATACTCCAGTTAGGCAACAACTCTCTTTTTGGTACTATTCCTCTAGAGCTTGGTAGCTATAAGAGTTTGATATGGATGGATGTTAATAGTAACATGTTAGAGGTTTCCATACTGACAGCGTTTGCCCTGCAATCAAGGTTGTACATGAGCAATGTTAGTATGCTAATAGAAACCAAATTTAAATAAAGCTTCTACAAACTAAACAAAATTCATAAACTTCAAGATAGACTAAGATGAGCTCTCAATTAAGAATATGAGTCATTAATGAGCTCTCTCAATAAGAATCTCTCTTGTTGAGTGGCTTTGTCTAAATAGATAAGATGTATGCTCAAGCTTATACTTCAAAAAGGGCTTCAAATGGAGTTGGAATTTGGGTGTGAGTGTATGGTTTTGATGTAAAATGGCTTCTTAAAATGGCATTATGACTTTACTTCATGGATTGTGTTGTTTTGCAAAGGAAAAGGATCCAATTTATAGGCAAGAGGTTTGAGGGATTGAGGGCTAAGATGCAAAGATGGGAAAAATCTCATGGAGGGCTCAAACTGCATGAGAGGAGAGCACATGGATTGTGCTTCCTTATAGCCAATCAGGGAGTGACACATGTCACAGGGTGAGAGGATGGAAGAAAGGGGAAGGATGAGTCAACAAAGGAGGCTCAAGGGATAAAATCTTTATAAAGACCCTCATAAGCAATAAAAGGGCTTGGAAGAGTCATTTATGACCTTGTGGGCTTCATAAAGTTTTATGGTTGAGATATTTTGAGGGAGATGAGAGCAATTTTGACTTGGGCTTGATTAGGAGGGTTTTAAGCTTGCTTAGGATTGTGCAAATGATTAGAGGATGGATTAGGATGGTTTAGGATTATCTTAGGGATAGGCAAGTGGATGGCATTTAACGAGGGTGGGTGAAAGAGGAGATATTTGTTAACTTTGGCTTGGGTTAGTAAGTCTTAACCCATGTTTAGGGAATGTGACAAGGTTAGGAGGGGATTAGGATTAGGTTTAAAGACATCTTCTAGAAGAGTCTAGACTTTGGATGAGGATAAAGACTTTCTAGAATAGTCTAGAATTTCCTAGGATGAGGATGAAGACTTTCTAGAAGAGTCTAGAACTTCTTAGGATGAGGATAAATTAGATTTTTAGGAAATAAATATAGTTTTATTTATTTCAAGGGTTTGGGTTGAGGAGATATTTATTAAAACATTTTTAATAAACATAAGGATTAATATTTAATCTTAATTAAATATTTTGAGTTGGGATTAGGGGTAGGAAATGATGGGATTAGCCTTTAATAAAAATTAAAGAAGGATTAGAAGATTTTGGAAGAGGTTAGTGGTCTTAAGGAAATTGGCCAAGTTTTGGGCAAAAAATAATTTATTTATTTATTTTGGGTTTTTTGGTCAATTTATTAATTAAATAATTAATAAATAAGGAAATAATGTTTAAATAAGATTTATACATTTTTGGGAGGGATTCCTTAATTAAATATTTTTAATTAAGATAAAGGGATTTAATGGCATAGAAATAAATAAATAAATAAAATAAATAATTAATTAATAAATGATGATGTCATCAAGAATTTTTTAGAAAATAAAAATACTTTATTTTCTAAATGTTTTTAGGTGTCTATATTTTGCCCCTCTTTGATGTGATGCCGCAAGTGGCATGGCATCAAAGATAAGAAAATAAAATGCCCAAGGCTAGAGTAGAAGAGGAGAGAATGGACTGCAATATGCCCCCTCAAGAAGGCGGCAGGGAGAGAGAGCAAGGCTCGACGACTTTTTGAAAAGTACAAGAATCTGAGATGAGCAAGAAGACTCAGATTGGCTTAAGGGAAGAGGTTTAGTTAGCTCAAACTCTCACTACGGGAGAATGATAAAGGGAGAATCAGAGGCACAAGAGGAAGCAAGCTTAAGATCCCAGGAATTGTAGAGGATGAAGGATCAGAGTGCTATAAAAGGAATCTAGGATGGGGAGATGGATGAGGGGATTATATAGCTGATGCAATAGGATTTCAAAGAGTCAGATTGGCAGAAGATGGGTTTCAGAGATCCCTAGGACTAGGATTGTGGATCTCGAAAGATGAGGCTTGGTGGATTGATTTGGATTGGTGGATCCCTAAGACTAGGATTGTGGATCCCTAAAGCTAAAGGTGAGGAGTGATTCAAAGAGATACTGATGCATAAGCTGGGGTAGGAGAGACAGATGCTGGATATGGATGGGGGATAATGGAGATGAAGGAAAACCATTGAAGCTTTTTGAGTGGGGGGATACTTCAAAGAGAAGTACCACCATATAGTTGAGCACTAGATTTTCTATAGGACTATTGGTTAATTGCCAAGGTTACCAAGAACATCAAGGCCTTTTCACCAACTGTCCAGAGGATTGACAAACTGACTCAAAACAAACACGCAAGGATTGCCCCAGTATCACACATGAATCCCAGAGGAAGTAGTGTGGAAACAACACTGGGTAACCCACAAGCAGAAAAGAAAACAAGAAAAAGACATGATCAAGACCTTATGCTCTGATTGCCCCATTCATAGGATACCATGATATGGAAGATCATGAAAACCTTGAGGAGGGAATAAGGAGATTGCTTGGAAAAGATATTTCAAGACCCAACATGGAAGAGTCCAAACCAAAAGAAAGCGAAAATCCAAAAGAGAACCGTTTGCCAACGAGATGGGTAGGATGAGGTACTAACGGACCAAGATCAGACATGAGGAAAGCTATATCCTGCAATGACCTATCGGAGAGCACCTAAGCTGGTGGATTTGGATGAGTGATGCATCTGGAAAGCTGAACTAAGAAAGATAACACTTTGGTGACAAGAAATCTAGCTAAAGGATACATTGGAATAGCTAACCAAGATGTGCGATGGGTGCAAGATGCTGATCAAGGATGAATTGACACGAATGCTGGATAGATACAAATGGTACTAAGCTAAAGAGGATGTACAAGCTGATGAACCAAGATATGGTACAAATGTACAAGTTATTTTGGACAAGATTGGATATACAAGGTATGATACAAGCATTGGATACAAGATTATTTACAAGCTGTATAGGAGCTCTGAATGATAAGATAGTAGGATGGCTCAAGTTGGTGCAAGATGCAGAAGCTAAGGATGAGTTGATATCATAAGATATGGATGTGCAAGGATGCATCCAATGATGATGATAGATCTGCAACCAAGGATGGGGACAATGCTATGGTTGGTGGTAGCTGAGTTGATAGATGGCACTAGAGTGAATGGCTAATGAGAGGATGACATTGGATTTGCATGAGGATAGCCTAGAGCGAGATACCAATGACAAGGGAGGATCGACAAGACAAGATATCCAAGGAATATAGTGCCCCCAGTTAGGAGATGACATGTGAAAGGAGGTCTTACGATGGATGTGATAGGATTGAAGCTAGGATGGAAAAGCTGAAGGCTCTAGGGAGATGGATGATAACTGGGATGATGGGGTGAGGTTGCAGAAGATAAGTATATAGTGATAGATAAAAGCTGGAGGATGAAAGATAGGTGGGTAAATTGGAAGATGGAGCTGGATGGCAAGATGTGACCAAAAGCATGAGGATGATAGGCTAAGCTGGGGATGGTTGGATTATGCATGACACTTGTTTACCAAGTTTTCATCATGGTACTTGTCCAAGGCACTTGAATTGCTAAGTTTTCACCAGTGGACACTTTATTTTTCTTTACTTTTTTTGACTTTTTGACATTGGACTTAGCTGGAATGATTTTGGCTTTCTTCAGCTATTTTTGGCTCATAGAGGTTGGTAGGATGGATGAAAAAGGATTGGATTGAAAAAGTGGAATGGTGGGTGGGAGTTTGACAGATAATGGATGCAAAGACATAAGGCTTGTGGGTAAATGGATGAGGAAAATGGAAATATCATCATTGGAACACACCTTGAGAGGTGATAAAGTAGTGGGAAAGATGGTTTTGAGCGAGGTTGAGGAGAAAATGGAGGAAGAGAAAGATAAGGACTAAAAGTAGAGCTGGAAGATGGAGGATGGGAAATTTAGGATAAGAAGCATATGGACTAAAAGTGGATTGGGGGGATGAAGGATGCTTGTATGGGGATTTGGATGAAGGATGGATGGATGAGGTTTTTTGAGTAGCATGAATGGATGCCAATTGAGATTTTTCTTTGAGGTGCATTTCTTTTATGAGCATCTTGGGTATCCACATGATTTTTGACTTTTTTAGCTTGGGCTTTTGTGGCCTCTTGACTTTTTCTTTGATTGGGATTAAATGTTTCTTGTTTTGAACATGTATTTTAGAAGGGACATGTTGAGACTTGGATTTATTATTTTGTATTTTGGCATCCAATATGCTTCTATTAGCCATGGGATGGGAACAAGAGAATGGAGGAGATGGAGGGATAATTGATGGAGTGATAGGGTTTAAAGGTTGGAAGGGATTCAAGGGTGAGTGCCTTTGATAATCTAGTTGGTGGATTTGAGGGGATGGAAGGATAGATTATAACATAGGATATGGATGGATATAATTGCCCAAAATGGATGGAGGGAAGGAAGGATATGGGCCCAAAATAGATGGAAACGGGGAACGTGTAGGTCCCAAAATAGATGGAGGGGATAAAGGATTCATATTAGGTATGTAAGGACCCAAAATGGATGGAAAGGGTGTGTGATTTAGATAAGGGATATATGGACCCAAAATGGAGGGTTGGAGATAAGGAGTAGGATGAGGGCCCAAAATAGATGTGGAATAAGATGGATGGATGAGGCTTTGGGGTGGAGATGGAAGGACTTGGGAACATGCAAGAATAGCGGGGATACCAACATCTAGAAATACATTTTCATTTCTTTTTTCAGTATGATGTTCATTATTTGGAACACAAGATGTGAGTCCATTACTAGCTAAAGGAGTTGGAGCTTCCGATATGATAATTAGTTCTTTTTCGATGGATCTATCATCATGGATTATGGGAGATGTATGATCATGAAGCAGAGGAGATGGGAGGATAGGATCTTGAGTTGGTTGGGCTGAGGGAAAGGGATCTTGAGATGGAGTAAGTAAGATGGTAGGATTTAGATATGGAGGGGATGGTAAAAGTGGATCATGTAGGGGAATAAGTGGGATGGCGGGATCTGCTGTTCTGTCGGAGGGTATTTCAACATACTTTTGGACAAGATCTTGACATGAATGGATGGGAGTGGATGCATGAGGTTCATTATATGGGATTTGGATAATGCTTGGAGGAGGAGATGTGGATGGGATTTGGAGCGATTCGATGGGTGGTGGGATTTTGATGCTTGTGGGAAGTGGAAGGATTTTAAGCAATTTGATGGATGGTATGGGGATGGTAGCTATGGGAGATGGGGGTGATATTATAGATGGTGAATCTTCATCATTGACTACTTCACATGGTTGGATTTGATGACATGGCTTATTGACTATTGGAGGTGGCTTTTCTTGTATTTCCTCTAGGAGATTCCTTGGAGACTCGTGTGTTGAAGGTGGAGGTGGTGGATTGATAGGAATAGCTGGTGTGATGAGGGTGGAAGATTGGAAGCTTGGTTGATTGGGTGATGTAGGAGAAGCTGGGATATCAGATGGCATGACTAGATAGTTTGGAAGAATGCATGGATTTTGTGGGATACTTGAGGGAATGTTTCTAAGGCTTTCAATATACCTGTCATAGTCAACAAGATTTTCATCATCATTGGAATAGGAGGTGGCAGGAGCAAGGACAATATGACCGAACACATCATGATAGGTTTGGGATTGCATGTTTTGATGATGAGTCGGATGAGGATGGGGTCTTGCATATGGATGAACACGAAAGCTCATGGTTGGATTTGGATTAAGTGCAAATTTTGGATTGGCTGAGGAAGGATTTCCTAGGGAGAGTCAAAGCTGTATGATAGACCTAAGGAGGATTGGCTGGAGATTTTTGGCTTTCTTGTGGATGGAAGACTTCAAGGGCATGTTGTCAAAAAGTGAGAGTTTTTCTTTCCTATGCACTAGATTGGTGGAGATTGTGTCAACTTAAGGATAGACTAATGATCCTATGGGTATGACATGAGATTGACCACTTGTGGATCCTAACCTTTAGCTCAATGTGATGAGGGATAGCAAGTGACAAAGCTAGATTACCCTTGACAAAGCTCTATCAAAGGGATAACCTTGGTGAGGCTGGTGGATTGGTCGGATTGATTGGATAGAAAATTCTAGCAGAATGACAACAACTCTCTAAAGGCTTGGGTGTGATTTTGGATTGGGTTGCTAGCTGGCTGGGGGGATGATTTGGAGAGACTTTGGATTTGGGATTTTTTTAAAGCAAGGAACTAGATAGATTTGGTTGCAGTGGGGGAGCTTGGATGATTTTCTGATGAGACAGTGATTATGCTAAGTATGCCTTGAGCTAGGAGATTTTTGCTTTTTTGGGATTTTGACCAAAGTTGGCAAACATTCATTCAAAATCTATGAACAAAAAAGCAGACAAAATTTTGGAGCAAGCACATCAAACACACCAACATCCTAGGAAGCTTTCTACAAGGATGAAATTTTTTATAGCTAGGGAGTCCTCGATATACGCAAGGTACATGAGGCCCAAATCCGTAGATGAAACCAAAAAGATGTCACACAATTGAGAGGAGCGGTAACCCACTTCTCCTCTTTCACTTCTCAAGGGTATAAAGTTCCTTGAGGCTTAGCCCGAGTGACAAAATCTTGATTCCAAGAGAGGTGTCTTTCGATTCACCTCCTGGTTCTTATACTCCGCCAGAACAATGGAGTTGAGGTCGTCCCAAGGGGTGATGAAATCCCCAAGAAGGCCTCCTAAAAAGTGTAAAACAAGACCACATACATGATCTTGGGCTTTAAAATACACACGTTTATTCCAATTGATGATTTAGATTTTGTAGGCTATGATTGAAGACACTTGTGATTATGGCATAAAATGTTCATTCCAATTTGATAGCATCATCAGCATAATGAAAGTTGAGAGATCGTCAACATAAGAAATGTGAGCATCATTGAAAATGTGTCCAAACCATGCAATGTTCATTGATTGTTAGGCATTCAAGATTGAGTGTGAGTTTGTTTTAAGCCCAAAACAAAGATGTGTGAAACTCGATTGCCAAGCACGCACCCGGAGGCCCTCCACATCAAGATTTGTCTAATTTTTATGCCCAAATAAAGTGTAAGCAAGATTAATGCGCATTCAAGAAATTTTCTAACTTAGAAAAACCACTAAAGACCCAAGTGAGTGGAGTTTGATCTTTGTGGAGCACTTAACACCCTCTTAGGTAGACCCATCCCCATAGATGGTGCTGAGATTGAAACCAATGGTTAAATTGATGGGTGATTAAAGAGGGTGAGTCCAACTACAAACTTACTCAAAGCATCTTTATTAGTTTTTATAACTTAGAAGATTTAAAAAATGTGGATTCTTTTTATGCCCCAAAAGATGATTATTTGATCTATGGCATTCAAGATTGGATTTTTTGTTTTAATCATGCATTCATAAAAAAAAAAATTTGATTTTAATCCATGGCACCCAAGAGTTATTTTAGCAACATGCATTCAAAGACAAGTGATTAAACATTGAAGTTTTTTCCTTTGAGCATTCAAGATTGAGATTTTGTGTGTTGTTTTAAGAACTTTGAAGTGCTTTGTTTTAACCTTAGATCATTCAAGATTGTTTTGGACTCAAAAGTGAAAATGACTCTTTGGACTTTGGTTTTCATTCAAGATTTTGTGTTCTAGGTTGCATGTTTTAAGCCCAAAAATGATATTCCTAGATTTTTTTGATGCATGAAAAACCTAAGAAACATTCAAGATTTTGCAACAAGACATCTGTTTGGAACAAATAACAAAGCTTTTAGGACAATTTTGGCAACCATTTAGGACTCTTAGTTTTCATGAGATTTTTAAAAGAGCTTTAAAATATTTTGCAAATGAGGTTCATTTTATCCTTGATTGATCCTTTGAGTTTGATTTAGATTTTAGTGTGCACTTAGTGTTAATTTTGAACCTTTTGAAATGGAAACTTGAAGTTCTTTTTAAATTTCCAAAAATGAAGTGTTCTTAACTTTGCATGAATGCATCTAAAACTTTGATGTTGCAAGGATGCAAATGATTGGATTGGTTTAGTTTCACTTGTTAAAAGATTTTTTCTTTTTTGCAAATTTTTAATTTTTTAATGGATTTAAGTATGATTTGGAGTTTCATTTTAAGCACTAAAAAGAAGTGTGTATTATTTTGCTTCCTTAAAAAAAAATGGCCAAGATCTCCCACAAGAAGAAGAAGAAGAAGTAGATGGAATAAGAAGAATATAAACAAGAAGAGGAAGAAGAATTCCAAGTTCTTTGTCCACCTATAAGCTTGAAAAATCTGCAAACACTGTGAGATATACTATGAGTTCCTTTGTCTTCTTCATGCTCATGTGGACCTACAAAACCAATTTATACAATCCTACCAATCACAAAAATAAGCAAAATTAGCCAAAATCAGAAAATGACATAAAAAACTTGACTAAAAAAGCTAATGAAGATGACCCATGTGGGGTCCCACCGAGCATGCCAAAATGTATATGAGAAATGTTAGTATGCTAATAGAAACCAAATTTAAATAAAGCTTCTAAAAACTAAAAAAAATTCATAAACTTCAAGATAGACTAAGATGAGCTCTCAATTAAGAATATGAGCCATTACTGGGCTCTCTCAATAAGAAGCTCTCTTGTTGAGTGGCTTTGTCTAAATAGATAGGATGTATGCTCAAGCTTATGCTTCAAAAAGGGGTTCAAATGGAGTTGAAATTTGGGTGTGAGTGTATGGTTTTGATGTAAAATGGCTTCTTAAAATGGCATTATGACTTTACTTCATGGATTGTGTTGTTTTGCAAAGGAAAAGGATCCAATTTATAGGCAAGAGGCTTGAGGGATTGAGGGCTAAGATGCAAAGATGGGAAAAAGCTCATGGAGGGCTCAGATTGCATGAGAGGAGAGCACATGGATTGTGCTTCCTTACAGCCAATCAGAGAGTGACACATGTCACAGGGTGAGAGGATGGAGGAAAGAGGAAGGATGAGTCAACAAAGGAGGCTCAAGGGATAAAATCTTCATAAAGACCCTCATAAGCAATAAAAGGGCTTGGAAGAGTCATTAATGACCTTGTGGGCTTCATAAAGTTTTATGGTTGAGATATTTTGAGGGAGATGAGAGCAATTTCAACTTGGGATTGATTAGGAGGGTTTTAAGCTTGCTTAGGATTGTGCAAATGATTAGAGGATGGATTAGGATGGTTTAGGATTATCTTAGGGATAGGCAAGTGGATGGAATTTAATGAGGGTGGGTGAAGGAGGAGATATTTGTTAACTTTGGCTTGGGTTAGTAAGTCTTAACCCATGTTTAGAGAATTTGACAAGGTTAGGAGGGGATTAGGATTAGGTTTAAAGACATCTTCTAGAAGAGTCTAGACTTTAAATGAGGATAAAGACTTTCTAGAATAGTCTAGAATTTCCTAGGATGAGGATGAAGACTTTCTAGAAGAGTCTAGAACTTCTTAGGATTAGGATAAATTAAATTTTTAGGAAATAAATAAAGTTTTATCTATTTCAAGGGTTTGGGTTGAGGAGATATTTATTAAAACTTTTTTAATAAACATGAGGATTAATATTTAATCTTAATTAAATATTTTGAGTTGGGATTAGGGGTAGGAAATGATGGGATTAGCCTTTAATCAAAATTAAAGAAGGATTAGAAGGTTTTGGAAGAGGTTAGTGGTCTTAAGGAAATTGGCCAAGTTTTGGGTAAAAAATAAATTTTTTATTTATTTTGAGTTTTTTGGTCAATTTATTAATTAAATAATTAATAAATAAGGAAATAATGTTTAAATAAGATTTAACCATTTTTGGGAGGGATTCCTTAATTAAATATTTTTAATTAAGATAAAGGGATTTAATGGCATAAAAATAAATAAATAAATTAAATAAATAATTAATTAATAAATGATGATGTCATCAAGAATTTTTCAGAAAACAAAAATACTTTATTTTCTAAAGGTTTGTAGGTGTCTGTAAGGGCATATTGTAGCTAGATGTGTAGCCGAAAAATTGTGTGCATTTGTAAGAAATGAAGGTGGGATTTTAGGCAAGGGAGAAATTGCTTTATGTTTGCCAAAACCTTATTACTACCCCTATCTCTGCCTGAAGTTTTCCTGCCCTTGGTGATATCTTGTGTAGGAACCATTATTGAAAGATCTCGTGGCATTTAGACTTAAAATCTTATATTAAGCAGCGTAGTTAGAGTACCTAAATTTTTTTCTTCTCAACACAACACCTGGCAAAATTCACTCTCTAAAAACTACATGCTGAATTCAAGAAGCCATCAATCATGTGTCATTTAACCCATTTACCTTTCTTTATTTTGACTCTACCTGTTGAAAATATAGTAGCATTCACATTATTACAATGCAATTATTGCAGAGGTAATGCACATGACTAGCATCTAATTAATTTATTACCCACACCCACAAAAAATGGTGATTAATAATGTGATGGATGTAATTACTAGCATGTTTCTTTATATTGATGATTAGCATGTGATAGATGATGTTATCTACTTTGTAGGATCATCTTATGCTTTATTCTTGCATGTTATATTTCTTTATGCATATGTTGTAGCATGTTTTAGGAGTGACATCCCTATTACAATAGTACCAATGATCTCTTCGGTGGCTTGGGATGTTACATGCGGGGGATGGCTAGGGTCCACGATAGTCAAATGATGCTATTGATAGTTGGGAGGAACCAAACACTTAGATTAGATGTGTTTTATGATGGATGGATATATTTTACGATGGTTATTATATCTTTATTGATGGATGGATGTATCATGTATGTTATTAGTTTCATTTACTTTATTGTACTTGTATCATGGATTCAATGAGGATGATGCATCTTTATTTCTACATATGTTTAATCCTTTAAGCTTCTCTTACCCTGTGACATGTACAATGTACAATGGATGATTGAGCATTCTGAATTTAATTGCCAAGAGGCATTCGAAACAAATGTATATTATGGACTGTGGATTATTCTTTAATGTGGATGTGGAAGTTCTGAGACTTAGTATTAATTAGATTAAATGTGACTCAACATCTTGGGATCCTTAAGGAATGTAATGTATTCGTATTCTTATAGTTGATTGTATGTTATTACTTCCACTACTATGTGTTAGATGTGAATGAGTTATCTTTCATGTTTAAAAAATAAAAATTATTTGGCAAACTTAGTAAAATTTAGGTTAATTCTTTTGGATCCCTTGGCGGGGTGTTACAACCTACTTTACAAGTAGGAGGATGACCTTTCGATTCCATCATGCTCTATTATGACCAAATACACTACCAAATATGTGACTAAATATGCTATTTAATATGCTAGTAAATATGTGACCAAATATACTATTAAATATGCTACTAAATACACTACCAAATATGTGATCAAATATACTCTTAAATACATTATTAAATATGCTACTAAATATGCTATCAAATATGCAAGTAAATATATTAAATATGTGATTAAATATGCTACTAAATATACCACTAAATATGTGACTAAATCAACTATCAAATATATGACAAAATATGTGATTAAATATACTAAGTATAAATATACCATTAAATATGTGACTAAATTGATGATCAAAATTAGTGATCAAATAAGTGACTAAAATCATTTAGTAGTAAATTTAGTAGCATTATAGATGACTAGATATTAACTACTATTAGTTACGCGACTCATTTTAGTCAGATATATACAAATTTTAGTGGTTTTTTTAGTCACATATTCCTATTTTTGTACTATTGGTATGTCAGTTATGCAACAACTTCAAACATACATCAAATTACTATAGAATGTAAAGAAACTTTACAGATAGAAGGAACAATGGAAGAAACTTCAAGAATAGAAGGAATGATGGAAATAATGTTAGAAATGATAGAAGGAACCATGCAAGGAACTCTAGAACTAACAGGAGCAATAAGGAACACAGAAACATTATTAGTGAAATTTGAGAAGAACTTAATGAGGCATTTCTAAAAGGCGTAGATTTCTCAAAGGAAAATCTAGATGATGATGAGATAGGAAGATTGAATTCAGTTGTTGAGTTTTATTCAACTAAGTTGAATTCAACTTATTCACAACATTAGAATTTGAGTACTACATCTAGAGATGGAAATAGAGGTAGTGAAGTTGGGAAAAGGTGTATCTAGTTATGATTGTACCTAAGCTCGCTGGTATGTTGGAGCTTATCTAAACAAGTTATGAAGGAATTTAGAGTTATTGATGTTATAGTAAAAGTTAATTCTGTAACAATATATGAAAAATATGTTTTTGCAAACAATTTTGTGGAGCGAAATCTTGTAGAGTTTTTTCATGATAAAAAATAACTATGGAAAACCATAGGTTGCATCTAAAGATCAGATAAATGATCTTGAGTAGTTATTTGATTAAAAAAATGTAATTGAAAACCTTTTCATGTTTACAAAGCACACAATTAATGCAACTTCAAGTTGATGGAATAAATGGAGTACAAAATTGATTTTCAATTGATTGCAAATTTGTCTAAAGTGAAGAGCACTCAGAACTGACTTGTTAGAGAAATTTTGAAACAAAAAATATTTTTGGAAAGAGGCATTTTATCATTTTTCCTTAAATTTGTTCACTAAAAGTTTTTAATGGATAGAATCTTGGATATGTTAGTAGTGCACAATGTTGAGAATGAGGATAGACCTAAGTTGAAGTTTGTTTCCATGAAACCTACTAAAGGAAACCCTAACTCAGCATTATCTATCACTCTGAACAATGTAGTATATCTTAAATATGTAGGAAGTTATCTAAATAGTAAGTTTGAGTGAATTAGTAGTGAATACATGAAGAAGGATATGTAATAAATTTTCAATCACAACATGACTATGTAACCAAAATTTGAACATTTAAAGGAACTAGGCCTATTCAAATATCATTTCTACCATGAATTGGACATAGATGAATGGGAACAGATCATATTGATTAGGATACATGATGGAAAACTATGGATGCAAGATAATGTAATTGATATTTTTGTCAACCTTATTCATGAGGTAACTAGTCTTACTAAACAAGGTAGTGTACCTATAGGTGAGAAAATGGTCAAGAAGAAAGTTGAGAGTTTTACTAAAGCAGTGTATAATGGAAAGGCTATAGTGATCATCACCATCAAACAAGATGATGCAAGCTTTTTGAGTATAATCATTACCTATTCTATATGTGCAAGCTCAAAGATTGATGAACTATCAGCTAGATTCATCTATGCAGATTATAAGATATGTGTAGAGAAGGAACAAGTCAATCTTAGTGAAATTATGAGAATGCAACTCTTAGAGAACCTAGAAAAGATCAAGTGGACAAAGAATGGTGTGTTTAGATTTTAGTCATTGATCAATCACACATTCTTTCATGTAATTTTAAAAGATTTCCTTATTTATCAGTCATCAAGGTAATGAGCAGTGATAGATGTACAATGGAAAAGATTATAGAAGTAAGTAGAAGGCATCCTATAGATAAGATATTGGATAGTGGCAACTTGATAATGAGAACATTTCAAAATGAAATGAAACAAAGATTCATAATTACACCTAAAATTGTAGATAGATTTAAGGAAGACATTTATATTTTGGTTGATATAGATTTTACCTATATTCAAGTAGTAGAACCTTGGGAAACATTTCTTGATCCCTTGGGTTATGAAGTGAATGATGATACAATAGTTAGTTATATTGATTTATTATTGAAATCAAAGGAGGAAAAAGTAGAAAATAGATTTGGTACCTATGAAGAGATTACCCAATTAGATCATTAGGAAACCTTGGAGAAGGCATCACACAAAAATATAGAATCTATTATGAAGAAAGCACTATTAAAGGTTAGTATGATAGAGAGTGAGTTTGATGCTATAAGATAAAAAATAAAGCAAGGAATACTGAATGTGCAAGCTTTGTTAGTATCTATTGTAGAAAAATCTTTAGAGAAAAGAATTCCATATGTAGTAGTGTAAGATGTGTGGCCTAGTGAGCCTAAGAGAAAATTTGAAAGATTAGTGGAAGTAGTGCCTACTAAGACAAAGAGGGTAAAACAACAAGCCATCGGACTAGGCAAAAGATAGAATTTTTTTTTGATAATTGTTGAGTCCAGTGATGAAGTAGAAGAAGAACAAGAGATCAAGCAAGCAGATAAAGTGACATTGTCAAAGCAATTAGCAGGAAAAGTGTAGCAACCCTAGAAGCCAAAGATAGATAATATCAACACAACTATTGCTAATGAAGGTAACTTTGTTCATATGAAGAAATTTAATGATTTGTTTAATAGTTTTGAGAAGGATCAAATTGATAACTCTACTATGAGATATATTATAGAAAATAATTTGAAATTAAAAAATATTGAGGGTGTAGTTTTAATCACCTAAAAATGGTCGTGTAGACCATGAGCCCCCTTTCTAGCATTTTTTTGTAATTTATGTAATGGTTATTTTTGATCAAATCCTCAAAAATATATTTATTCAATTATAACCTATGGTATGACCACTTTATCCCAAGTGCATATTTAATTAAAAGAACATGTCCCCCTTTTTAATTAAATAAAAGTCCCCACTCATCTCTTATCCTAAGTGTGCACACATAAAGCATTATTCCTATTTTAGAAATAAAAGAAAATACATTTTTGTCTACACATGAATGCACATTTTTATATGTGAGAATAATCTTCTACTTTTAAAATAACTTTAATTCTCCTCCACACATTTCAAACCCTCTCAAAAGTCAACCATTAATTGTGATTGGTTGAGATGCTTGTGTACATGGATCACTCAAGATGTATTCTCCTCCTTTAATTATTCCTCTTTTACTCAATCTCTTTCATCAATTTTTCTTTAAAAGGGAGGGCTCTCTCCTCATTCAAAAAATCTTAGTCTCTCATTCTATTGTTATGCTATAGGTTTTCTTGGTGATTTTGGAGACTTGGAGCATTCTTGCATTTTTGCATTTTGGCACTTTTTTTTGATTTTTTTTTTTTTTTGAATTTCTTGCACTTTTCGAAATCTCTCTAATTTTTAGTAGGGGTATCTTCTTTTAATTTATTCTTTTGGATCCAAAATAATAGGAAAAAACTCCAATCTTGTTAACTAGGTCAAAAGCAAAGAGAAGAAATGATAGTATTTGTGATTAGCTTGCACTTTCTTTTCATACACTTGGTTGGAAGATAAATTGGATTTTTGAGGCAGCTAACAACTTTATGTTTTAGGTCTTATTTGGTTGTTATGCCATTACCTTGGTTGCTTTGCAAGAAGTTTCTCATTCTCATTGCTAAAAAGAATGCATGTCAGAGCTTCAAATTCACAAGGGCTACTAACACTTGTTTGTAGGGCTGCCCAACACATGAAAACCCAAACTTGCTTGCTTTTTTTCATTTCATGTGTCATATAGTAGTTGTTCATTTTTTGTAGGCACATTAAACTTGCAATTGGGATTCCTTGGTGATAGGAGCATATGATCTTCACCCTTGTAGTGAATAAAAAATCTTTACCCACCTTTGGATTTTGAAATCAAGGGGGTAATTGAATCTTCTTAGTGTGTCTTTGAGAACCAATCAAGGTAGGAGAGTATGCTCTTCACCCTTGAGGTTAATCAAAAATATTGACCCTTAAGAGTGGATCCATTTTGGGGTAGTTAGGATCCTTTAGTGGGCCTGCTCTTAGACAACCTGAGAGGAACGACCCAAGTGGGGACAAGAAAATTACCCAACCATTCCAACCCACTATAATCTCAAGGCTATCAAGGACAAAAACCCTTGGAAAACATAACACTTTTCTTACCTAGTGTGATTTTTTGTGGTATTGCAACCATGAGGAGATCACTAGGGAAGAATTCTTAAGGTACTATTGTGGTTGTGAAACCAATTACTTATTGCAAGGTGAGGTGTCCTATATTAGGAGCAAGAGGAGTGCTATGAATGGAAACCATTTCTAAACACCCTAAGTTAGTAGCTCCCCTATTTTTCCACTCAACTTCTTGGTGCAAGGATCGATCCTAGTGGATTACCTAGATCACCCCAAGATTTTACACTCACCATATGTGCTTCCTTGGTTGCACTTATGGAACTTTCATGACAAAGCCAATATCTCTTATGGGAAACCACTTGGTGTGAGGTGAAGGAGCATCAAGTGTGGGCCAAGTTGTTGAGTATTGAACCATGTCCTTTAGGTAGATATTGTTTGATGTGTTCTCGAATGTTTATACTTGTGGAAATATTTTGAGCATACACATGATGATAGTTCTAAGGATTTCTTTTGAGACCTCACATATGCTTGTATCATGTAAGGTTGCTTTGTCCCTACTCCATGTGTCACTATCTTTCTTGGAAAGAAATTTCTTTTGAACATCAAACTTGTTATGCTATCAACTATTGTCAAACTTTTTCAACCAAGTCAAAACATCAAATGCAAACATTTTCTTGTGTTTCTTACGAAGGGGAGTCTCATCATTTTATTTTTCTTTTCTATGTCTCTAGTTCTTGAACATGCTTAAAGTGGCTCCTTGGTCTTAGTTCTCTTGGTCTTTCTATCTTGATGGTCCATGTCTACTTGCTAGTTATCTTTTTGCTGAAATGGTTACCTTGATTTCTTGACTATGGTCTTGGGTTGGGAAAGTTGTTCACTTGTCACCCCACTTGCTCTATCTATTTGGCTATTTGGGCTTCTTGCCCAACTCTTGACTTGAGTCATTGGTGTCTTGAGTTTTTGGACACTTTTATTGAAAAATTACTTTACTCTATCTTTACTATATTGACAAGTGAATGCTCTACCTCTCTAGTTTAGACATCAAGCTATCTTGTGTCACCTTCTTAGCTTCCTCTAGTCTCCTTCATGTTTTATTATCTATCTACCACTATGGAATTCAAACCTATTGCTACCAAACCTCAACCAAATCTAGATGACCATGATATCCTCCATGCCACTAAAGAGTTTCAAGATCTATACACTCAATACAAAGAACTAGAAGAGACAAATCTTACCTTCATTTCTCTAAGTGCATGATAGAAATGAAGTCTAAACTTGAGAAAATGTTGGAGGAGAAGATTGCATTCTTAAATGATTCTCCCTTAAGACCTTTACATACACATGGGTCATCTTCTACTCCAAGAAATCAAATGACTTCATCTTCTAGATCTAAAGACCTCCTTAGAGAGAAAGAAAGTGATACCTACTTTAAGCCTATTCCAAGATATCATGATGGACCTATCTTTGACCAAGATAATGATGAAGAGATGGATGGATACCATTCACTTGAGAAACAAAAAAAGGAATCTAGACATACTTTTCATAGAACTTTTGCTCCCTTGGAAGATTCTTACAATGAAACTTGGCAAACACTTCGTGGCACCAAGCTCATCAAGTTACCTAAGTCTAGCTCATATGGAAACCCATTCTTGGATATCTATTGTGCTTATCATTGACATAATAAGCATAATACTTTAGATTACATTGAGCTAAGACATAAAATCCAAGATCTTATTGATAATGGAATTATTGATGCCTCTATTGACTCATGTCATGAGGATACTTTTCTTGAGAAAGATCATATTAATGAACCTATGTCTAGTGATCGTTTCCTTGATACCTCCACCTCTTGCAACACTCATACACCTACCAATACTTCAAATCTTTCCATCATGCCTCTATCAAATAAAGAACCTAATTCTTTTCATGTACATTATGCCTATCCTCAAGGGTTACCTCTAAAAGAAACTCAAGCTAACCTTCACTTGGTTTCAAACCTTTTCCATGCTACTAATCCTAAATATCCCCAGCCTTCATGCACTACTATGCCTACTCCAAACACTACTCCAGTCACTCTGCATTCTCCTTTGTCTTTAGAAGTGGCTCCATGTCAAAAGGACTCTCAAAAAGAAAAAGCTATAAATATCAAGAAAGATCAAGATCAAGCACCCTTTCATCACTTTCAAGATTTTTCCCCTTCATATCTTATATCTTATCCACTTCAACTAGTACATTTGGGTTTAATTTTTAACCTTTATTGGTCAAATTTTAGACCCAATTTTCAACCAAATTTTGACCAATCGATTAGTTGAAAACCCATCAAAGCCATTGTCTAAGTTCATATAGGAATAGGTCAAAATTTTGACCAACAAAGGTAGAAAAAAATTTACACATTGGTGGAAATTTTGACCAACAAAGGTAGGAAAAAAATTAGGCGTTGGTGGAAATTTTGACCAATGAAGGTGGAAATTTTGACCAACAAAGGTAGAAAAAAATTTTAGGCATTGGTGGAAATTTCAACCAACAAAAGTAGAAAGAAATTTAAGCATTGGTGGAAATTTCCACCAACAAAGGTCAAAAAATCCTAGGCATTAGTGGAAATTTTGACCAATGAAGGTGGAAATTTCTACCAATAGGTAGGTGTAAATTTTTTTTAGGCATTCTATAAAATAGTTCACATGTCTTGCCTATGATATGACATTTTACATGAATCCTAAACTCTCTCATTTGGCTGATGATGGATAATGCAGAGTGATCTAAAACCATGATTCTAAAAAACACACACAATCAAATCCAAAATGAACTTGCACTACAAATGGATTATGTAAATATGATATTGTTAATTTTGCATGCATGTCTACTAGGACAAATATATGTTTAAGTTGTTATTTTCCTAGTAGACATGCATGTAATTTTACCAATATCATATTTCCACAATCCATTTGTAGTGCAAGTTCATATTGGATTTGATTGTGTATTTTTTAGCATCATGGTTTCAGATCACTCTGCATAATCTATCATTAGCTAGATGAGAGAGAGTGTAGGATGCATACAAAATGTCATATCATATGCAAAGCATGTGAACTATTTTATAGAATGCCTAAAAAACATTGACAATAACTAATATGAAGAATATATAATTAGTTATATGATTGAGAAAAACCATGTACCAGTGAGTTGGTCAAAATTTTGAGAATTTTTTTTTTTACAAATGGATTGGTTGAATTTGGTCAAAAATTCAACAAATAAAGGTCAAAAATTGAACCCAAATGTACTAATGCAAGTATGCTCACCAAGTTGACTCTTTGAGTTTGGTCATCAAGTCACCCCACCAAAGTGCCTCATTAAGGTTAGTCTTTAGGTCTGCTCATCAAGCTTGCTCACCAAGTTAGCTCACCATATCTCTAAGTGGCCTTGCTAAGTTGGCTTGCCAACTTGCCCCACCAAGTTGCCACTTTAAGCCCACTCACCATGTTAGCTCACTAGGTAGACTTCCCAAGTCAACTCGCCAAGCTAACAATTGAAGTACACTTGCCAAGTCGACTATTCAAGTACGCTTCCCAAGTTGACTCAGAGTTCATTCATCAAGTTTCCTGACCAAAGCACCTCATCAAGGTCAACACTTAAATTTTCTCACCGAGTTAGCTCACCAAGTCACCTCACCCACATGTCCCACCAAGTCCCTAAGTCCACTTGCCAAGCCAACAATTCAAATGCACTCACCAAGTCAACTCTTTAAGTTTTCTCACCAAGCCCATCCCCTAGGTCAACTCTCTAGGTCAGCTCACCAAGTCAATCCCACCCACTCACCTCAATGAGTTGACTCTCTTAGTCATCTCACCAAGTCTACTATCAAGTATGCATGTTAGGTAAGATAACCAACCCAACCCACCAAGTCATGTCACCAAGTCGACTATTCGAGTACGCTCACAAAGTTGACTCTTTAAGTTCGCTCATCAAGTCACCCCACCAAAGCACCTCATCAAGGTCAATCTTTAAGTCCGCTCACCAAGTCATCTCACCAAGTCACTGCACCAAGTTGACTCACCATCTCGCCTTACCTAGTGGACTCGCTAAGTCAGCTCACCAACTTGCCCCACCAAGTTGACTATTCAAGTATGCTTGCCAAGTTGACTCTTTGAGTTCGGTCATCAAGTCACCCCACCAAAGTGCCTCATCAAGGTCAATCTTGAGGTCTACTCATCGAGCTTGCTCACCAAGTCAGCTCGCCATGTCGAGTCTCTACATGGCCTCACTAAGTTAGCTTACCAACTTGCCCCACCAAGTTGCCACTTTAAGCCCACTCACCATGTTAGATCATCAGGCCAGCTCCCCTAGTCAACTTGCAAAGCTTACAATTGAAGTAAACTCACCAATTTGACTCTCTAAGTTCGCTCAACAAGTCTACCCCCCAGGCCAACTCTCCAGGTTAGCTCACCAAGCCACCCCCACTTGCCCCACCAACTTGCCACTTTAAGTCAACTTGCCATTCTAGCTCACCGAGCTAACTCCCCTAGTTAGCTCGTCAAGCTGAAAATTCAAGTACACTCACCAAGTTGACTCTTTATGTTCGCTCACCATGTCTGCACCCTAGGTTAGCTCACCAAGTCACCCCCACCCAATCACCTCAATGAGTCAACTCTTTAAGTCAGCTCACCAAGTTAGCTCACCCAGTAGTTTTACCACCTTGCCTTGGCAAGTTGGCTCATTATGTGTGCTTGCCAAGTTGCCCCACTAAGTTTCTTCTCTAAGTCTACTCACCATGTTAGCTCACTTGGTTAGATCACCAAGTTGACTTTGAGTTTACTCATCAATTCACCCCACTAAAGCACCTCATCAAGGTTAGTCTTTGATTCAGATCACCAAGTCACCTCTCCAAGTGGCCTCGCTAAGTTAGCTCGCTAACTTGCCCCACCAAGTCGCCACTTTAAGCCCACTCACCATGTCATATCACTAGGCTGGCTCCCCAAGTGAACTTTCCAAGCTAACAATTCAAGTACACTCACCAAGTCAACTCTTTAAGTTTTCTCACCAATTCTTCCCCCTAGGTCAACTCTCTAGGTCATTTGTATCCCCTGCTGTAGGTGGACTTGATCTCTGGCAAGCTTATTTTGACTATATCTTTTATTTTCAACAATACCAATTTTTCTAACTTGGCCTAGCCCCATCCTATTAGATGCTTGATCCAATGTCACTCTGCTAGTAATGGATAAGAATAGCATGTGTATTAAAGATAAATCACTTGAGCTAGAAACTGTATCCATCTTTATGAATCTAAAATATGACATAGCAAAAAGTGGAATAGTTCTGATGGAGAAATATTATGAATGAGCCAACTTCAACGTCAAATGCCTGAATAACAATCAAAGCATACCTCAAATTCATAATATTTGCAACAATATAGAGATCTTCCTCTTCGTTCACTATCTACATTAGCCATTTGATTAGATGTATTTTGAGAATTAATGGAATGGTTTCAAGATAGCAATGACCAAGAACCAACAAAGAAAAATCTAGCTAGGAAACAAACGACTAATAAAAATAATTTTGAAACTTGAAAAAAAAAAAAAATCATAGAATCTTTGCCCCTAGATAAAGAAATAACTCTAATAGTAACAAAGATCAACATCCACTACTGCTCGTATGAGACTAATTGCAAAAATTGCATCGATGAGACTAAATTAGTATGCATGGTGTTTAAAATGTAAATCTCTTGTACACCCAAAACCAAGTGTGGCAAATTCAAAATTTTGTGAATCCAATATGTCTAGGGACAAACACACAAACTCAAACATACTGAAATGCATTTTGTACATTACCCCACTACTCCCATAAACAATTTCACGTCCAACTCAAGATATCCCATATCTACCGATGAAGATGGTATTAGATGCTCAGTTGAACTTTTTATTAGTAGAACATGTTTACTTTTACACAGTTTTGGATCAAAATGCAATCAAAAAACTCATATTCGGAATAGGATAACAAAACAGTTCAAGCAATTTGTACTATAGTTTATAACACTCCTGTAGTAAGTTCTTTTAATGATGCAACTGCTTTGAGGATTTCACTTTTCATCCAACTTTCTCTAACAAATATCTTCTGCTCTTACCATTCATTATGTCAACAAATATTCTGCAGACACATAACACTTGGATGCCCAAATATCATGAAGATATATCAATATGCCTACTTATCCAAGTATATCATTTTCTTATGGATAAAGGAACATCTACTAAAAAAAATAAAAGACCACTTCTTATAAATTCACACAGGTATAAACCCATTCATTATGGGAAAGTAGAAAGTAGATCTAACATAAAAATAAAATAGAACTAGCCGAAAAAAATGAAAAGCAAATAAGTAATGCAAGTATGTATTTTTCATTACCTAAAAGTTAAATTTAGGTTTAGAGTAGAGTTCCTTTGGAATACCTTATAAAATGAAGGGAAAACTAGACAACTGACTTGAATTTGGAATATATGCAATATCAAAATCCTTGGGAATGTGAACCTAAGTGCTCAAATATTTTATCTATTCATCACTAGCACTAAAAAAAAATCCTATACCTTGTTATATTATGATATTCCATCAGACTTGTGATGAGCTTTAAGTTGGTCTTAATTCATTCAAAAAAAGGGAACTAGTAAAATACAATGGAAAAGATACTGCAAGAGAAATCAGTGGACTAGCAATGGAAACAAGTTTATGTTTTTGAATTGTACCTGTACTTTAGATTTCTACATTGTCTTTATCATGAACCGATCATTGTGAGAAAGATAAAATACACGACCACTCTTTCCTAGGGAGGAGAGTTCCTGTAGAGCATCATTTCCACAAATAGAAAGCATATAATCAGCTGCATCAATTTTAAAAAGTTCTTGAAGGTGCCTAAACATTGTGCAAAAAAGCTAAGTCACAAAATGTTGGTAATATCATAATATCTTGAGATAACAACTAAAATATAAGAATTCCAAAGCTCATAACATTCCCACTAAAATTGTACCAATCAATTTTCTCAAATATGCTTGAAAAATTGAATCATTTTGGATTAGGAATTTAGGATATCTTTATGCATAAAATGGTAAAGGAAATAATCTAGGTTTAGGAAATTAAATCAAGTAATTTTGGAAAGACGCTCTTTGGATATTTGAAATTGCTTTGACATTATCAGGAATTGTGTTGTAAAAATGTACACAACATTGTTAGCAAACTAAATATGAAAAAAAAAAGCATTCAGCCACTCTGTAGTGATAAAGAACATCCATGCATTTTCATGGTTTGAATAAAAATCAATATATTGATAGCAATAATTTGGCTTTGTTTCATTGTTGATGGAATATTTTAAACCGTCAGATTCATTAAGAAATCTAATCCTAGAATTTAAGTTAAACAACCATATTGTTTACAGGTGCATGGAAAGGAAAAAGATGTAGCGTATTCACTTGGAAGGTGCTATGTAGCATCCATATGCAGACTCGGCACTATAAGAAAATAAACAGGTAACACAATCTTTTCTAACTGAAATTACAAATTGATGCTAAAAAACTTAAACCATAAGAATTGTTTTGTAGAATAATGAATAAGAAAGATGAAGAATCAAACACCTGAAGGATAAAATGTTGATGTAGCTTTAGAAAGATCTTTCGAAAGACATCATATGCTTAGGCTGAAGGAGCTTTGAGATTCATTACTACACTCGAAATGGGCTCATCTTCAATCTTCTGAAGACTGAAGATGAGCCTATTCTCGAGTGTAGTAATGAATCTCATATAATGCAATCTCATCTATGAAGTGTATTCAAAGCTAACAGAGCATCTTCGCTAGTTGATCTCCCTTACAAGCTATAGGAGAATGCCAAAGATAGTCATGATGCTAATAGGCACATCCTAACTATCTTTGACATTCTGCTATGGCTCTTATGGTTCTACTCTTATAACATGAGGCTTTCTCTTCTTTTTTCAAGCATAAGGCTGATGTGGCCCTGTAATAAGAAATAAATGGGTTTAATTTGGATTATGTACAACATAGAGAAAACCAAAATGTAATAGAAACTTTTAATAGAGAAATGAACTATATAAACTTATAAAGCTCATAATAATAATAGGCCAAAAACAAGAGCTAAATTCTAAGTAGAAAAAGTTTGGACACATGAAGTGTACCTAATTGATTAAAATAAAATCACTACCAAGAATTTTAAACACTCCTTAATAGCACTTTCTCTATCACCAAGTTTGCAGCAGGGTTTATATTTATTTTTGGATCTAATGTTAGTAAGGGACATTGATTGTGAGTACAACAAATATATTGTTCACAAAAATGGTAGTGAAACTAACATTTGTATTTGTGCCAAGTACAATTAATTATGTTATGTATCACCACATGGGTACCATATGCAAAAGAAAAATTTGTCAAATCCTTTTCTTAGATTCAAGGAAACTTCTTTTGATAAGACAAATGGACAACACTTTTCAAATATGGTGGTTAAATGCATAACTAATGTTCAAGTCTTGTTGACCTAGAAGATATAACCATGTTGATCTAGAAGATATAACCATTTAGCTACTGCATAAGAATTGCTCTCTTTTAAACATTCATTGTAGCAAATGTTAGGAACTCCATGCTGCCAGATTTTACACAATTTCTTTCTAATATTATTTCTAGGTAATAAGCATGAAGATTGAGTCGATATTAAATGCACTTGAATTCAAAAAGATATGATATTACATAGAATAATAATAGCTTTTGAACAATGAATATTTGACTAAATTTCAGACTGGACTACATTTAGTATACAACCAGCCGCACTGAGCTGAAGCAATTGAGTGTCATGAATACATTCTTGATAAGAAAATATAATTATCATAGTACATAGTACAACTATTTTTTATAACACTCAAATTTATGTTTGAGATTACAGATTCTCTACCTGAAATCTAAATTTTTTGACAGGAAAATCAATAAAAATTGATTAACTGAGAGTCTGAGCCATAGATCCCACCACGACACAAGGAATTCTAGTTTATTTTTCTTCCTTCAATTGACTTTCCATTGGACCAATCTTAGATTTCTCAAAACCATTTTGCCTCCTCCTACAATCCAACAAAGAGTGTGTATCAAATCTAGCAAATTTATAAATAATCAAGTCATCCACACAATCATGTTCATCTCATTTTCAGATCAAAAAATACATAGTTACATGCAGTTGAATCATGGTGTCATTACAAAAAAAAATGAATGTTGAAGGAGATTGTACTCCAAAGTTCAATCAAGGGTCAAGATAACTAATTGCCTTAGATTTCTATATTGGAAAAGATAATCCAAGTTTTGGGGATAGATATCATTAGTGTCAAGTTTGTGCAAATTCACCAAATGGATAATGGTTAGATTTTTCTACATGGAATTGAAAGACATTTTTTGAGGGTTTGATGAAAAAGATTTGTTTTTGAGCATGAAGATTGATGTATCTTTGAATGGGATGCAGGAGCTCAGCGACAAATTATTTGCCAAAGTACAAGAGGAATGAGTTGTTTTTAATTGCCTTAAGTTTTCTACATGTTGAGTTTCTCCTCAATATAGAAGTTGTTGTGAAGGTCCTCCAAGAATGAATACAGAATGAAATTGAAGAAGTATAGGAATCTCCAAGGTAAGTTTATAAAGTTGCTATTGAATTTTAATATATCAGAATGTTCAAAGTAAAGTTCTGCAACAAAGATTTATGCATAGAGTCATTGTCCAGATTTGACAGTAAGGTAAAGATAGGATTGTGGTTATGATAAACCCATCTAATGATAATACACAAAAAATTTGGAATGTGTTTGGTCATTAATAGGCTTGATTTTTCATAACTGTGCATAGAAGCTAGCATGTGGGAAGTCTCCAGTTTTGACAACTTGATAGTACTAATTTCATTCAACTTCTTTGAAAACATTTTTGAGCAACTATTTTAATTGTATTTTCAAAATTTACAGTATGGAGTTTAGCTATTCAAATTATTTAAATAATCTTAAGTATAGAATTATAAAGAGTCTTTAGCAATTCAAAATGATAATTTTTACTTCTAAAATCTCTATTGTATTTACTTACCGTTGTTCATTTTTGGTAGATTACCTATTTAAATTTTCACTATAATGCCTAAATAAGTAGACATTTGAAGCTTTAGTTTAGCCACATTTCAGGCCTTATGAACTACTTTTGTGTCATTTGCAGTAACAAGAAAATCTTTGCTTTCATTTGTTTCCATTAGGGGATCCAATGGAGGTGAATTGTGTAAACTGATTTTAGTTGCCACTTGCAATAAACTTTCCTCACTCATTTCATCCATGGAAAACTAGATCTCACTCCCATCTGCTGCAACTAAATCAACTTCAATTGTAATAGTTGACATTGGATGATCTCTCGAGTGAGGCTGTGGAAGCCTATCTAAATCCATCACCTCATAGAAAGCTTCACATAGATCAAAATCTGGGCAACCATTACAATGCCAACACTGCCTAAGAATGGGAATAGTTGAGCAACCATCATAGCAATACTGAACAGATGAAGTATTCGTATCTTCTTCAATAATACTCTAGCCATTACCTCTAGTGGCAACACTTATGTCTGAAGGAACTGGCAAAGATCTATTATTCTCTGTCACATCATCTATTGCCAACATTTCTTGCTTTGGGAAGGGAACCTGAAGCAACCTAGAAGACATGGCCAAGCTTGAAGAGAACAAAAAATAAAGAATTTTAGGCATTTCTGAATGCAATTATCCCAAAAGAGTCAGTTTTCCTTAAAGAAAATACAAACTAAGCATATTTGAATATCAAAGCAGAAACCTATAGGATGTTTGAATTGCCTCATAAGGAGCAAATAGAAGCCTTTTTAGTAATGCAATAGTAGGTGCAACCGTAGAGCATGTGAGCGTTCACTATTACTATCATCATCATCTTCTTTGTCCATACTAGCCATTTCATCATTTGACATACGATCATCTTCATCTTCATTTGCTGATGTGGCATTACACTCCAGTGTGACAGATTGAGCTCCCTGATTGATTGGATTAACTAGTACATCTATGTTCTTTTTTAAAACATTTGACTTCAACTTATAGATAGTAGATCCACTGCTACAACTAGTATTTGACCATGGTTTTTCTGTGGACTTTTCCAAAACATGTTTGTTAGCACCACATGCAACCAATATAGATATTAGGAAGCCAAAAATAAACTTCAAGAGAATAATTATAACCCAAATTTGTGGAAGACCTAAATCAGACTATGAGAAATAAACTGCTCGGATAGTGTGAGAAATGCAGTATCCTTATATGTCTGTTCTATCCAAGGCGTATCATCTGTTGAAACATACCACCTCCCCAGGGACACTTTCCACAAGCTTGCTTCAGGTAATTATATGACTAGAGATAGCCATGCTCCGTGCCTCAAAAGCACCCAACCCTTGTCATTCAAATTGCATTTTTTATGCACCATTTGTTGACTAGAAAGTACTTCCAAAAGGAAACTTTTTAGCTGCGATAGCTCTCCAGAATGTGCCAAATTAATGTTATTGCACAAAATTATGCCAAAATGTATGAAGCATTTAGTTCCCAGCAACTTTCCCTTAGGTTCAGCTTTCCAAGGTAGAACACTGACTACCTCAAATCCAACATCACATAAAGTGCTCCAGCCAAGAATAAAACAGTACCTTTCCAGTATAAGCTTCTCCACTTGGGAAGGTATCTTACCTTGCCAAGCTTCCAAAATGCATGAAATCATAGAATATAGATCAGGCCAATCCAAACCCAAATTTTTAAGTACATTGTATTCTATGATACTCAAATTACAAATCCCACTAACATCAATAAGTTCAAAAGAGAGATCATCCATTACTTGCTCTCCTGAGATCCCCTCATTCAAATTTATAACATTTTGTACTACATGGTAAACCCATTATTCTAGTCTTAGATGTCCCACACCCTTGAATAGATGAAGATCTTCTAGAACCCTATGAACCCTGCCTCAACTTATTCGTCATTTGTAACATCAACCAGGATGGAAAGGTAGTGAAATAATGAATCATGTGCTGAATGACTAGCATTATTCAAGAAAATAACAAAGACCAACAAGCCAATTATGTATTGTTAAATTTTGCTGGAGGACTACTCACATTGCTTAAAGCCAAAAATGTAATCTCCGCCATCTTAGTTTTTTCACATGCACTTGATAATTGATATACCATGAGTAGAATTTCCAAGTGAAATAGATATGGCAAGCTTGCAGAGACTTCTCGTACATTCAAGTATCTTGTGTGTAAACCTTTTACTTTCTCCACAATAAAATCAACATAACCCTTACAGATTTTTAGTCTTAGTGGATCCTCACCAAAACTGAACCTTTTAGATGCCCTGATAGTAAATAGCAGTAGAGAGTAAACATTGGGTCAGTTTTAGAGAACTTCTCATTAGTTACTACATATTGTTGTAGGTTATTTGTAAGTGGTTGTATGCTATTGTTAATTAATTTAGCCTAGCATGTTTTTTCAATAAGAATCTACTAGTTTCGGTGTGGTGAGTTCTTTGTAAACTTTTTTTTTGTAGAACTAGCCAATGGTTGCATTCATTAGAGAATTTACACAATATTATCAGCCTATGGAATTAAAATATAAATATAAAGGGAAAGACATGGTGCCTAAAGGAATTTTTGATTAATCAGTATGAGTGGTCACTCCTAGGGGATGGAGAGGACTCTCCACAAGGGACAAATTGCATAGGTAACCAACTGCTCTCTAGTAAAAGGCATGCCTACTAGGTAAGCTTCATTTGTCATAATAACACTCATATAATATTAGATAGCCATAATGGACTATTTAGTAATTTGTCTCTAGGATTACTATTGGATATGCTATTTTAATGCATCATAGAGTTGGAAATAGGTTCTAAGCTTGTCATGAATGTCCTTTACTACCATCCACAGATGTATAGAGAAGAAAAAGAAAAAATTACAAAGAAATTGCTAGAGATAGATCACATCAAGCCAAGTTCTAGGTCTTTTGAATCATATGTGGTGCTTTTAAAGAGAAAAGATGGTATGTGAGATGTGCATAAACCACAGAACCTTGAGTGGGAAAATCATCAAGAAGAGGTATTTGTCTACCATCAAGAATAGGTATCTGTCTCTCATGATGAATGGCTTATCAATGAGTTGCATGGAGCAATTATCAATGAGTTGCATGGAGCAATCTATTTTTTAAAGATTGATCTCAATTTAGGATATTGTTAAATCCATGTGTGCAATGAGGATGTGCACAAGACAACATTCAAATTTTTTTTTGGGTACTACAAGTTTTGGTCATGGCTTATGGGTGATAAATGCTGTAACAAATTTCTTGTCATGTACCCATTGCCAATCAATAATCAAGTAAGGTTTTTTTTTGATGATATATTGATTTACACATAACATAGAAATACCATCTAAAGTATTTAAATATAGCTATTGGAATAGTAGAGCAATATGATATTTTTAAAGAAGTGGGCTAGTGCTAGGTTGGGGTTATAAATTTTCTCTACTTGTGCCTTGTTATTAGTGCTCAATTTTTTTAGGTGGATCAATGAAAAATCAAACCATTTTGGATTGGCCTCTTACTAATTGAATTGACATGGTTAAGGGGATGCTTTGGCCTTTATAGTTAATGTAGTAGGTTTGTTAGGATTTTACTGTCAACCAAAAACTCCCATAACTAATATGATTACAAAGTAAAAATTCTCATGGGAGTGACATTTCCCAAGAGGTCTTCAAGAAGCTCACAGAGGTAACAAATTCATTATCATGCATAAGGGTAAAAGCATAAATTTGTGTCATCGTTTGTGATACAAAAACCTATTTTGGTCAAATCTCATTTCTCTATCAAAACTCAATTTAAACAAAAAACTAAAAATACCATTTTATAGATTTCAGATTCAATATCATCATTATATAGATTTTTGAGTGTTTTGATTAGTTATAATATGTTATAATCTAAAAATATTATAAGTTGATATTTCAACATTTCAGAAGATGCTCTCTCAAAAAATTAAAAAAAATATTTATCACTAAAGGAGAGAATCCTCTTCATGAATATGTAATTTTTTTTCAAGAAGGTATAGATTTGATAGGGAAGTTTTGACGAGAGGAAAAAACTATTGGATTCTGACAAGGTTGAACTTGAGTACTTATAACAAAGAAAATATACATCAAAAATAAATTTTTTTTTTTTTTGCACTAGCTATACATGTCATCTATAAAATATTTTCAAATCATAACAAAAAAAGATGATTTGCACATACTTGTTTGATGGGAACTACATCCTATATTTTTTACAGTTAAAAAAGGGACTTCAAAATAAAGTAAAATGAATAAATTCTTAGTCAAAAAAATAATAAAAATTATAGGCATAAAATTCATACAATTCTACACATTTCATCAGTTTACATCATCTTCATATTATAAACGTAAATTCCATTTTTTTTGTCATTAATGTTGAACTGTCACATTCTGATATCACTTTTCTTTATAAAAGGTGACATAGGTTTGTGCTTTTACCCATAATGAGAAAGAAAATGAGACAGAAACTAGTGCTTCCCTAATAAAAAATGTTTATAGAGAAAGAATAAGAGAACATACCAGAGATCTGGTGTTGCTCTTGAGAATGGTGATGTTAACTTCAAAGGCTTTAGATAAAACAACTCCTCTTCTTAACTGATAACTCTTTGTGTGTGATATCTTCTTACCTACTACCAATGAACATGACATTGTAAGAAGACTCTGAACAAAGATAATATTTCATGAATATCGACTTGTGTTTCTACACATTTTGCCAATTGATGATGTAATAATGCCTACAATACTTCACCATTTAACACCAATCTTGCCTTTCATGCCATAAAATCTCAAGATTTTCAATCTGTGTGCATTATCCCTCAAAAAGGTCTCTCTTTGATTGTATGAATTTTGATCATCTATAGTTTCAACCAAAGCTACTATTGTTTTTTTATTGTACTTTTGACAGACCCATAAGGGCAAATAGGACAGTGCAAAGAGAGCTATTGGATTGCTGCATATAATTTGCCAAAATGCACAAACCTATTGAATCCACTTCATTAATGAGTTTCCACATATCAATATTATCTGTTGTATCAAAATTTATATGGACAATAACTATCTTATTACTTTTAAATTTGGATGTTGTTTGTGAAAAGAGGATTTAATATAATACATAATTGTGCACTAATTCCATGTTTCCAATAAATTCTGTCCTACACATAATAATATTTTTTAAAGATAGTAATAAGGAGGTCCTAAAGCTACCTGTGAGGGTTTAATAGACATTGTATAGAGAGGGATTAACAACAAAGACTGTATTAAGATGGATTGGACTTAAAAACAAAAATAGAAGCATTTATATCTCTAAATTATCAGAGGATTGAACAAAGCCCATATAATTTTGGAGCTTCTAGGATGGAGTTCTAAACATATATAAGATAGTATCCCCACTTCCATTAGCAAATCTATGCACAAATATAAATTCTTGCCAAACAAAGCAGATTTTGAACTTCCTCTATGATAGAGATAGATCATAGAATCACAGTTACCAATACTTTGGTGGGTTTGAATGAGCTTGATCTCTGCACCAAACTCAAAATCCATAAATTCTGTGATGAAAGAAATCAAATTGCTTTGCATGCAGATTAAATTTGATTGAAAGTTTTGGAATACCCTTTCAACAAATCCATTTTGCCTATATCATGCAAATCTATAGTACACATTCCCCGCAAGCTATGTTAAGACCAGTTTTCCACATTTTGCACTTCAAAAAAAGTTCTGTGGATGCGAACAAGATCAGAAAAAAGCTAATTGGCAATAGGATGAATGGGAACTGCAACATGATAAATGGAAAATAAATAAAAAGTTTGGTTGGATGAGAAAGGTCTAGATGTAAAAGAAAACTAATCAAGTGCTCCTCAACCAAACTAGTCACATTGAAAGAACTTGCAAATAAGATATTATTAACCACAATTCAACAATTATTTTTGAGCAATTATTTTTCATCATTGAGCCATTTTATTTTTTAAAATGGGTATGTCTAGGTAAAGATATTGACATATCAAGATGGAATATTCCCTTTTCATTTAACAAGCACTTATAAGACTAGGAATGTTAGCCAATCCATCTAAGCATATGGGTATTAAGGGTCGATATATGTGTAGTGGTAGCCATGAACATTTCTTTTTCTTTGCATTTTTTCTACATTTGATACTTTTCTTATAGGTGGACATGTCTATCACAAACATCCAACATGTCTGTCCTTAGACTTCATGGCAAAAACCCTACAAACAGCACAAAAAAAATAAGGACATGAACCATCCAAATATCTCTAATAGCTTGTGGATATCAAAAAGACGTATAAGTGCATGAATTGTGAAAACCAAAAAGATAAGACTAACTTGTATAACAAGTGAATAATCAAAATGATTTTATGTCTATGTTATGTTTGACAATGATAATGATATTTGGATTCAAGTATGAGGAAATTTGTATCAATCAATTCATTAAATATCATTTGAATACAAAGAATATTTTTAAGAGATTCAAGAGCATAATTATAAGCCAAATTTGTGGAAGATCTGAATCAGACCTAAGTGAACAAACATGTGAATGCTTATTTTGAATATGATGAGCAGATCTAAGGCATAATTTTTATGAAGGTATATTCCAAGTTTAGAGAATTTATTGAAAAAAACTATTTCAAAACTTAGTGGATTATTCATAAGTACAAGGCAGATTTTTTGAAGACCTTGAAGGAGATCTAAGGCAAATCTACCTACATTATAAACACTTTGCATTTCAAAGGTTAGTTCCTTCTGTATTGCAGGATTTGAGGTTGGTGTCTCTTGCTAATTGAGCCTACAAATTTGTTTGAAGTTATATACATACATACATATATGTGTGTGTGTGTGTACATACACACACAATTCACCTACAAGGATTTCCATGCTAAATAGTATATGCATCTTGTCTTCTTTTGTTAGACATCAACTATGTGAATGCTTTCTACATTGCTTTCAGTTGATTAAATATATATAATAAAATATGCAGGTTTCTATGCCAAACTAACTCCAATGTGGACAAATATCTAATAATTGAGATTTAAACTAAGCAAGAACTATATGTTGAAGGAACCAAAAGATGACTGCAATGAGACTATTACAAGCAAAAAAACTTGAGTCTCGTTAAAGAGAATTGGGATGTGTGTTTGAAGACTTAACAAATTTGAGCTTCACTTGGTTTCAAGAATACTATAATATTCTCTACTTAACAAGGCCAATCATGTTAAGGTGGAAGCTCATTTGGCCTCACCCCTCCATCAATCTAAAGTACCCATTATATTCTAATTACATACTTCATTCATTCATTTATGAACTATAACATTCAATCAATACAATTACGTAACATTCATTAATATGATATAAAATTCATTAATACACAATACTCATCAAAACTTCATTAACACATAACAATATTCATGAACATAAAATAAAAATTTCTATTAATATGCATCATTCATACATAATTATTTAAAATAAAGTTCTTTCATTATCCAACAAGGTTTATCAAAGAAGATTTTTAAAACATCATTTCTTTTTTTGTTTTTGTGAGCTCTCTTAAGAAAAGTTCTCATAGAAGCATCCATATCTGCTTCATTATCCTCCTCTTCTAGCACATGTAATGTAAAATTATGATGGCTCCTTCTCTTTGGAGGAGCAGGAGGTTGCTGCACTAAAGGGGGCTCTATTGCAAGAACAAGTGAATGTGATAAATTGGCATACTCTTTTTCTTTTTCTAACTATTTAAAGTTTATAATTAAGTATGAGTACAACATAAAATGCATTTTTCTTACCTGACAATGCCACATCATCTACATTAACATTTTGATTTGCCACTGTGTCAACATGTTGAACACTTGGAACATGGTCCACTCCTTCAGCATGATGTTCAACATGCTCTGAAATATTCAAAAAAAGGATACACGTCAAATTCCAATTGAAGATGTTAAATTGTATTCATAATTGCATAATTAATTTCCAATAGAAAATCAATACCTCCACCACTATAATGCACATCATGGCCTTCGTCAGGAGTAGGTTTTGTGGTAGGATATGAAGGCTACAGTAAAATGTTATGCACATTGTTATGTAGTCAATTTATGTTTAAAACTAATATGAAAAAATAATCTTCTCAACTATTTAATTTAATTTACTTTTCATCTAACCAATTTACTTGTGAGATATCATTTGGTGCACTAGATTCTTGGGCAAAGCTTACAGATTCTTCACGTAGGCGTACAACCACAACTTTATAGCCTTTCTTCAAGGCAATTTTTCTATCTTCATCTATGACCTCCACATTGAAATCTGTGCCCTATGTTTTTTGCTTGATAACATCAGTTTTCCATGTATGGTTTCATTAAAATTTTTTTTTTGCAAAAGTATATTAAAAAAAAAAACAAAATTCATTGCTCTACTTACAACTCGAGACCGCAGATTCATATAGCCACCAGAGCCAAGTTTGTGTTGGCCAACCTTTTCTATTCTCGCTTTGGTAGCCACAGATGTGTCCTACAATCTATGAACAATTTCAAACATCTTAGATTATATATTTAAAAATATCAATAATTAGTGCATGATTACAATGTATTTAATACTATAATGACATACCTCTTTTTGCCCTATGCTGCTTCATTATCTCTATCTTCACATAGCCTTTTCTCCTTTGCATCTTGTATTATTTCATTCCACTCCATTGGTGGAATCATAGGAGGATGGTTGTACTTTGGGTTGTTAGATTGTGGTGACTGATCAGGAAAGTAATGTACATACTTCATAAATAGTGGGGTCTCAAATTTTTTTTTTTTTGGGAAGTAGCCGACATGGTAGCCGGCATATTATGGCCAACATATGGCCGACATGTTATAACCCTAAAGCGGTTTAATACTTGTATAAAAAGGGCTTAGGGTTGGGTATTTTTTTATATGTGGTGATACGAAATTGGTTCTTGCGGCGACATTGAGCTGTAAGGGATTATGGATTGTAATCAAGTTGTAATCACTGGATTGTAATAAGATCGAACTTGCTGTTTGGTGGACGTAGCCCAGGGATTGGGTGAACCAAGTTAAATCTTGGTGCCTTGTGTTCATTTCTGTGTGTTCTATTATTTTTTTTTTATTGGTTATATTTGCATGTAGTTTTTATTTCTGTCCGTGGTTTATCCTAACAAGTGGTATTAGAGCAAGGTTGTCTTTCAGTTATCCTCTACAGGAAAGTCTCACGGTTAAGTGGGAGTCTCATAGTTGAGTGGGAGCGATGGAAAATGAGGGTAAGTTGAGGGTTGAGTGGTTTAATGGGTAGAACTTCCAGTTATGGAAGATGCAAATGGAAGACTATTTATATCAGAAGGATTTATGGAAGCTGTTGGAAGGAAAAGCCAAGAATCAGGGAACTACGTCAGAGGCTAAATGGGATCTTTTGGACAGAAAGGCACTCGGAAGCATTTAGTTATGCTTGGCACCATCGGTGGCATTTAATATTACAAAAGAAAAGATGACAGAAGATTTGATTAAAACCCTAGCGACACTGTATGAAAAGCCCTCCACTTCAAATAAGGTATTTCTCATGAAGCGTTTATTTAATATGAAAATGGAAGAAGGTGAATCTGTTGCAGATCATTTAAATGAGTTTAATACTATTACTATTCAATTATCTTCTGTGGGTATCAATTTTGATGAAGAAATTAGGGCTCTCTTGATTTTGTGTTCTTTGCTTGAAAGCTGGGCTGGCTTGGTAATGGCGGTGAGTAATTCTATTCCTAGATCTAGTACCCTAAAATATGATGATGTGATCGGTGTTATTTTAAGTGAGGAAACTCGTAGAAAATCCTCAGGTGGATCTACATCAGGAAGTGCTTTAAATGCACAAAGCAAGGATAGAATGACTGAAAGAGGAAGTAACTCTGAAAATCATGGGAAATCAAGAGGAAAGTCAAAGGGGAGGAGGTCTCAATCAAGAGGACCAAATGATTGCTGGTACTGTGGGAAACCAGGGCACAAAAAGAAAGATTGTTGGACTCGAAAGAAAAATGAAGGAGATAAATCAGATGGATACAAAGAGGCAAATGTGGTAAGTAACAAATCCAAAGAGGATGCTTTGCTTCTCTCTTTAGAGAGTGTTGATGATTCATGGATTTTAGATTCTGGTGCTTCTTTTCATGCTACACCTCGTAGAGGTTATTTCATTGATTATGTCCAAGGGGATTTTGGGCTTGTTTATTTGGGGGATAATGAACCCTGTCAAATTGTTGGAAAGGGAAAAATTAAGATTAAGTTGTAGAATGGGAATCATTGGCTACTACATGAGGTAAGACATGTTCCAAAACTAAGTAGAAATTTAATTTCAGTAGGGCAACTCGGTGATGAGGGTTGTGTAGTTACTTTTAATGATAAAAATTGGAAGGTTTCAAAAGGTTCCCTTTTAGTAGCAAAAGGTGTGAAAGTAGGCACCTTATATCTTTGTACAGGTCATATTGTTCCTTCTACTTTGATTGTTTCAGAGAAAAATGAATATTCAGGAAAAATTACCGCAGTTGAGCAGGGAGAACAAATAGCTGTTGTAGATTCTGATACAGCGTTGTGGCATAATAGACTTGGGCACATGAGTGAGAAAGGTATGAAAATACTTCATTCAAGGAAAGTTTTACCAAGTCTAAAATGTGTGAATATGGATTTCTATGAAAGTTGTGTGTATGGAAAACAAAAGAGAGTGAGTTTTGTAAAGACAGGGAAGGAAAACAAAAAGGAGAAATTAGAGCTTGTGCATATAGATGTATGGGGACTGGCTCAGGTATCTTCCCTTGGTGGCTCTCATTATTATGTTACATTTATTGATGATGCAACTAGAAAAGTATGGGTTTATTTCCTTAGACAGAAATTTGATGTATTTCAAACTTTTAAGAAATGGAAATGCTTGGTTGAAAATGAGACTGGTAAGAAATTAAAATGTCTCAGATCTAATAATGGTGGTGAGTATTGCAGTCATGAATTTGAAGATTATTGCTCCACTAATGGTATTCGTAGACAAAAAACTGTTCCAAGGACTCCACAGGAAAATGGAGTGGCTGAACGCATGAACAAGACTGTAATGGAGCGCACAAGGAGTATGAGGTTGCATGCTGGGTTGCCCTTACACATGTGGGTGGAGGCTGTCAATACTGTAGTATATTTGATTAATAGAGGTCCCTCTACTCCTTTGGGATGTGGTATTCTAGAAGAAGTATGGACTGGTAAGAAGGTGAGTTATTCTTTTCTCAAGACCTTTGGTTGTGAAGCTTTTGCTCATATAGACTCTGAAAATAGAACCAAGCTAGAAGCTAAATCAAAGAAATGTGTCTTTGTTGGATATGGCATTAATGAATTTGGCTATAGGCTTTGGGATTTTGAAAATCATAAAATTATAAGAAGCCGAGATGTCATATTCAATGAAAAAGTGTTGTACAAAGATCTATTGCAGCAACATGAGAAGAAAGAAGATGATTATGTAGTGCTGGATGATACTCCAAAAGCTGATGTTCCAGCCATTCCTCATGATGTGCAACAATTGCAACAACAAATACCACACACACCAGTGAATGTTAGATGGTCAAAAGGGCCAATTAGACCTCCACAAAGGTTTTCTCCCTCTTTGTATTCTATTTTACTTACTGATGTTGGTGAACCTGAAAGTTATGATGAAGTTGTGCAGGTGGATACTAAGATTCAGTGGGAGTCTGCAATGAAAGATGAAATGGACTCTTTGCTGAAAAATAAGACATGGGATTTGTGCAAGTTTCCTCTAGGTAAAAAGGCTTTACAGAATAAATGGGTTTATAGGTTGAAAGAAGAGGAAGGAGGTAAGAAAAGATTTAAGGCCAGGTTAGTTGTAAAAGGATTTGCACAGAAAAAGGGAATTGATTTTGATGATATATTTTCTCCTGTTGTTAAAATGACTCTTATTCGTACTATTTTAAGTCTTGTGGCTACTAAAGATTTTCATTTAGAGCAGATGGATGTTAAAATAGCCTTTCTTCATGGTAATTTGGATGAAGAAATATATATGGCTCAGCCACAGGGTTTTGAGGTCAAAGGTAAGGAGAACTTAGTGTGCAAATTGAAGAAAAGTTTATATGACTTGAAGCAAGCACCTCGGCAATGGTATCTAAAATTTGACAGTTTTATGCATGAGCATGGATATAATAGGTGTCATTCAGATTACTGTGTTTATTTTAAGAGGTTGGATGATGATAGCTACATTATTTTATGTTTATATGTTGATGATATGCTTATAGCTGGGTCTAACATGGATCATATTAAGGGGTTGAAATGCCAATTAGCACATGCATTTGCTATGAAGGATTTAGGGGCAGCAAAACAAATCCTTGGTATGAAGATTTGTAGAGATAGGAAGAATAGAACATTGACGCTATCTCAAGCTGATTATGTTGAGAAGGTGTTGCAACATTTCTCTATGGAGAATGCTAAAGCTGTCAGCACACCTTTACCTGGTCATTTGAAATTGACTAAGGAGATGTGTTCGAAGACACAGGAAGAGGAGGATAAGATTTCCAAGGTACCCTATGCTTCAGCTGTAGGAAGTTTGATGTATGTTATGGTATGCACTAGGCCAGATATTGCACATGCAGTGGGAGTCGTTAGCAGGTATATGAGTCATCCAGGATTTGAGCATTGGAATGCTGTCAAGTGGATTCTCAAATATTTGAGAGGAACATCCAATAAGTGTTTACACTTTGGGGGCTCTACTACTGATTTATAGGGCTATGTTGACTCAGATTTGGCTGGGGATATTGATACTAGGCGGAGTACTACAAGTTATGTCTTTACTATTGGTGGGGCAGCCATGAGCTGGCTATCTAGGCTACAGAAGATTAATGCTCTCTCCACTACAGAGGCAGAGTATGTTGCTGCTACAGAGGTAGCCAAAGAGATGATATGGCTTCAGTTCTTCTTGGAAGAATTGGGACATTCTCAGAAGGATAATTATTTGTTCACAGATAGTCAGAGTGCCATTCATCTTGCTAAGAATTCAGCTCTGCATTCTAAGACCAAACACATATAGTTGCGGTACCATTTGATTCAGTCAGTTTTGGAGGATGGACAGTTAAAGCTAGAGAAGATACATACCAATAAAAATCCAGCAGATATGTTGACAAAGGTTGTAACAAGGGAGAAGCTGAACTCCTCTTCAGCTTCAGTTGGTCTTTTAGACTAAATGTGAATAAAATAATAGCAGAGTCTAGGGTGGTTTGATCTAGTGGGAGCCCCATGCAGTAGTTGTATTGCTATAGGATCAGACTCCAAGTGGGAGATTTTTGTTTAGTGTGGAGCCTGATCAGTCGCCAAGTGGGAGATTTTTAGATTGTGGTGACTGATTAGGAAAGTACTGTACATACTTCATAAATTTTTTTTTTGAGAAGTAGCCGATATGGTAGCCGACATATTATGGCTGACATATGGCTGACATGTTATAACCCTAAAGCGGTTTAATACTTGTATAAAAAGGGCTTAGGGTTGGGTATTTTTTTATATGTGGTGATACAAAATTGGGTCTTGCGGCGGTATTGAGCTGTAAGGGATTATGGATTATAATCAGGTTGTAATCACTGGATTGTAATAAGATCGGACTTGCTATTTGGTGGACGTAGCCCAGGGATTGGGTGAACCACGTTAAATCTTGGTGCCTTGTGTTCATTTCTGTGTGTTCTATTATTTTTCTGTTATTGGTTATATTTGCATGTAGTTTTTATTTCTGTCCGTGGTTTATCCTAACATGGGTTATCCTTAAGAGCCCTTCTATATTGATCCCTCATAGTCTTTATATGCTTTTCTACTCTTTTCAGAAGTAGGCCAGTGTCAAAAATGTTTTTCCCAAATTTATCCTCAATGGATGCAATCAGCTGATTTTTTAATTCCACAGCTTGTAAATTCCAACTTTTTAAAAACAAATAGATTGTTAGATCAATAAATTTAATGTATTACAATAAACAAAAAAAAAGAAAAATTATGTAGCAATGATATGAAACTATGTACCTTTTATGTATGGTGGGTCCAAATAGTCTCAATGTCATATGAAAAAGATGTTCAAAGAAAGCTTTATTACCTACAAAAACATAAAGGATTTATCAGTCCAAAATGAGTAATGTAAAAGTAAACTAAATTTATACTTTAAATAATATCAATTTTAAAGCACCTGGAAGCTTTCATTCTCTTAATGGAAACATAGTTTTCTTATTCAACAACAATGTCTCTTCATATGAACCAATACTAATCACACGAATTGCTCCAAAAAATGGATCAACTTCAGTAGTACTGCTCTCTCTTGCTTTATCAGCTGAAACATCATAACAATTAAATGACAATTTTAGTACTGCTCTTTGTTGGTCTACCTCTCTGCCTATGTCCATGTCTCTCTATATGTGGCTATATATATATGTATGTATGTATGTATGTATGTATGCATGGTGTGTGTATGCATGTGTTTGTGTGTATGCAAGCTTCTGTAGACATCATTTAAGCACTAATATGCTACTCTATTGTTCATCAACTTGTAGAAAGACATTACAAAATATAGTACATTACAAAATATAGCAAAACAAGGTTTTACTAGTTCTACTGGGCATAGATGATGATGTTTACATGGTCCTTGTTACTGACAATGTAGTAGACAATAGTGGACTGCCAACCAAAGGAGGAGTCTGCACTTCATCATGAGCTAAAGAATAGAATATTGTTAGCAAAGACATTTGCAATGGATAAAGATCAAATGGGATACTAGCGAGAAATTCCCACAAAAAAAAGGTAAGTGTTATAATGTTGATCAAAACAAACAAAGTGTTACTTACACGAAGGTACTGTGCAACAATCCTGACCATGTTCACCATCTAACCTCACAATTGGCACATATTTCTATACAAGAACACATAAAATTAGAGATTATGATCCATAATATACTATAAAATATTAATATCTATTGAACTTCTATTACTACTTTGGTCGAATTACTACTTACTTTCAAAGATTGGATTCTGCAGTCCAATTCTATTCTCAGTGCCTCTTTCTCCTCACTTCCGTCACCCTTGATGATAATTTTGACAAGCTCATCATTGTACCTTTGTGTAATTTTCTGGGTGATGAATATAGGGTCAGTACTAAGGCCAATGTCATGTAGATATGACATCCATATTTCAAATTACATTTGATCAGTGATCATTGTAGCTTTTTCCTATCATTTGTGACATCAAATATTCATATACTTTCATCAAAATAACTCCAAAGCCATAAAGAAAAGAACATAATAATAGGACATTTGTTTCTATATTAACATTAAAATTTACAATAATTAATGTTTACTTCTATTGAAGGTGTCTGAGATGGTGCATCCATATCACCCTGTGAAAAAAATTGGTAAGTCTTAGAAATCAGCAGCGAAATTAAAGTAATAGACTTACCAAAAAAAATATTTAATAATAAAGTAGATTTTATATGTAAATCATTTGTCTTAAGTTAAAAATTTACCATAGCTAATATTTATATCTAAAAAAATATTTGACATGTTCTACTTAATGTTTATATGTGCACATATGGTTTGGAAAGAAATATTTGGTCATACAAGACCCCATCATAGTTGACATTGATCATACCTAAAGATTTTATTGATCATCATGATCTTCATCCATGTCATCATCATCATCATCATCATCACCATCATCATACTTGTCACTTTGATCTTCGTCATCACCACCACCATCTTCATCGCCATCATCATCCTCTTGATCACTATTATCATCATGACCATCATCACCATGATCATCACCATCTTCATCACCATGATCATGATCATCATCAGCATCATCATCATCATTATTGACATTATCATTAGCATGACCAAAATCATCACCATCTTCTTCTTCTTCATCACTGGGTAACTATTGTTCCTGATAATCATTTACTTCCTCTTGTGCTTCTTCAATATCTTCTTCTTCAATCACATTATACTTTACCGGCCTTCCTCTTGGATCATGTTTAACAAAAAATGACCAACCTAGTTTTTCTGGAACACCAAAGTAAAACACTTGCTCACATTGACTTGAAAGAAAATAGGGCTCATCTCTAATTGGCTCAAATGACCTTGTATTAATCATAGTAAATCCACTATCATGTTCAATAATAGTCTTATCGGGAGCATTTTGATTCAGTCGTAACCTAAACCATTTGATGAAAAATAGAACTATTTTAAATGAATTAAAGTCACACTCAAGTATATCATCCAAAATTTTATAGTATCAATTTTCAGATTGTTGAGGATGTATGTCAGTTCTAGATGAAATATTGGTGACCGGAAAGACAACACTTATCGCAGAATCACACATTTCTTCATTTCATCTAATCTTTTTGTGCAGAACTTATAGCCATGGTAGTACATAGCTTTATGGTTTTTAACTTGCAATTATTCAAATATGTCAAGAATCTTTTCATTGATATGTGAGTTGATATTAAACTTATGTCTCATGATTAGTAATCTTATGCATACCTTTGTATCTCTTAAGCCATATATTAGATCAAGTACCATTGGCGTAACATTGGGATCTCCATTACGATGAGATTCTTTAACCAATGATGCAACACCATCCCATGTTAATAAGCAACCATTTTCTTGAGACTGTTCAATCCACACTATCCTCTAATCAAGATTATTTGCAATATACAAGTGTAGTGTATCCCACTCATGACCAACTATAAAGAAGACAATTACACCAGTTAGAAACAACTTATATGTATTGATGATGAATAATAATTGTTCAATTACAAAAAAATTTTATAATTACCTCTCACCCTCCTCAATCTACCTTTCCCCTTCAGGTACTCCCCTTTGAATTTTTCATTACAGTTGGGATCCCAAATGCGATCTACATGGATACCTACTATAAACTTTGGAAGATATTTAGTGATATACACCATGGTTTGGTATATCATATATCCCTTTATCATAGAACCCTTAGGACATGCTCTTTGTTGAACCAAGCCCTTCATAAATTTCAAGTGCCTCTCAACCATCCACATTGATCTAGCTTGTATAGGTCCACACAATTCAATCTCCTCAACTTGATGTATGAGGTAGTGTTTTTGAGCATTGAAAAATGTTGGAAGTAAACACTTTTGCGTTTCACACATAAGCTGTGAAATTTTTCTCTTCCAATATTTTATATCCTTTTTATCAATTTCTTTAGATGATAACCACCTAAAAGAGATTCAACATGCAAAAACACATAGAGGAGATTTCAAATAAAATTATACAATAAATTTCAGATAAAAAGCTACAAATCTAAGAAAAAACACTCTTCTAACCTCATGTATTTTTCAAGATCATATATAACTTGTTTAATACTATTGGCAAACTGTTGTGGAAGGGATAGAGGTAGGACAAATTGCAATCATTAAAAAATGATTATTTCAATATATTATTAAATAATGCAACTGGTACTACATTCAATCTTATAAATATACTGTAAATAGAAAACATGACTTACCTTGAGGAAGGTATGCCAATCATGTGTCTTCAACCCTAGCCCAAAATCACCTTTCTTTGATAGAAGAGTGTTTATATTTGCAGCAAATCCTGTTGGAAATTTTGTTATTTTTTGTATGACTTTTTTTAATGCATCACTTTGTTGCTCTGTTGAAGGGCACTTGTATTTATGTGGTCTCCATTCCTTTTTGATTCAATGAAAATTTTTAGTGCATGATTAGATTCATGAATGTTAGTACAAATTTTAGCAATTTTTTCTCTATCATGCCTTCCATCCAACATTTTTCATAGTGTCTCTATTACATTCTTTTCAATATACATAGCATCAAACAAATGCACAATTGGGAGATCCTTGTAGTATGGTAACCTACTAAATTGAGTAGGATAACTTTTCATTCCTCTAAGAAGTTGGTTATTGATGCCTTGACGACCTTCACAAGCATAAGTTATAGCATTAGTAAATATAAGACAATATCAAAATACAAATTGTAAACTTCAGACGACAAATTTGACATTACCTCGACGATTTAGTCGATCGTATTCCAACTTCCATAAATGAGGTGTCATTCTTTGTGACCTTGATGATTTCTCTTCTTTCCCATTGAAAAGATGTTTTTTGGCAATTTGATACCTATGATTATTGTGGAAAAGTTTCTAAACTCATCAAACACCTACTTTCCTAAACTTCTTGAATGATGACATTTCATCTTCAGACCACAAACTGGACATGCAAATTTTCCCTTTGTTTGAAGCTCTAAAAGATCATGTATAATTGAATCATGAATAATTATCATGTGCAACTTAAGCATTCAATAGTAATGTGTAAGCACTATAATAGACCAAAAATATGTGATCTTAACAATATAACATACCACAAAAATGAGTTAGCCTAGGGGCATTATGTATTGTCCATACAAGCATTGCATGGAATTGAAATTGTCAATGTCCCATCGATCTAGAGATGTCATACATAGTGATGCCATTCCATAACTTCAACAACTCGTCAATTAGGGACTCAATATACATGTTCATAGCTTTAACTTGGTATTTACCTAGCAATTGAATGAACATAAACATTATGTAATTATTATAACCATTTTCATGCACTATTTATAAATTAATTTAGATAACTATAAAATATAATAAAATATCAGGCACAATCATTGACATCATTATGTGCTCCCTCTTTACGGACATCCAAGGAGGAATGTTATTGTTAATAACAAAAGTAGGCCATACTGAGTAAACAAATCTCATATCTCCATATGGATTGACACTGTCCACCGCCAGTGAAAGTTTCAAATTATGAGATTCTTCTTTAAAGTGTGACCATGTTTCTTCTATCTCTTTAAATGCAAAACCATTGGCAAAAATTCACATAATGTCATCTTGACTTCTATTGCATGCATGGTAATTCATAAATCATGCCAAGCTAGTGCACCTGAATAACCATTCAAAACGTGGAATAATGGGAATGTACCAAAGAACCTTGTGAGACACTTTTTTTGTTATTTGATTTGATTGATATCTACTAACATGACAATTAGGGAATTTTTTTGCAAATTCATGTTGTTTATAATATAGAATGTGATCATTGTGATATGCATGTATTTTTTGATACTTCATTCCACTTTGATCCATAATGTTAGATAATTCTTGATATGAACGAGGCAAAATGTTTGATGGTGGTAACAAAAACTCACTAATCAACTTTCAACAAAAAATATGCATTGTTAATATAGTGAATAGTAATTGTATGCTAACATTGAAGATGAAAAAAATGACATACCTTAGCATACGTGACATTGCTACATTGGACATACTATTCATAACCTTTAAGTTCACCAACAACACTATAGCTGATAGTAGAGTTGTTTGGGAGCCTTTGTATAAGGGCTCGTGTGCTTTCTTAAGTAAAGGTATATCAAGACCATCTTCATCACTATTATTAGATTCACTAGTACCATCATTATGAGCCTCTTCATCACTTGCCCCAATACCATCTTCTTCAATCATGTCCTCTGGCACATGTTATCATCTTCTTCCATGGGAGTGTTATCCTCATCTTGGATATTCACACCTCCATGTTCCTCTAGTAGGAAATCCACATTCAGTAATGGACAAAAATTGTGACCCTCTTCAACATGAGCATATTGCCTACAATGACTCTGGGCTGTTGTGATTAGAATTTTTTGATTCTTTAAGCCCTTACACTTTTTGCAAGGACAATAACATTTATCAGGTTTTCTTTAGAACTGAGCCCACAATGCAGCCATTGTCTCATTATTTTGTTCTGGTTTCATATTGTTAGGCGTAGTCTTTCTTCATAGGAAAATATACCTACAAATAAATTGGACATATTGTGATTAATTTTTATATTTGCACATATGGTTTTTGTTAATTAATGTTTTCAAATGTAACTAAAAGGATTACAAACATATCAAAAAGGACCTTCACAGGGTCTTATTACATCAACTCTTCTAACATGGTCATGTTGGTTATCTGGAGACCTTAATGTCATCTCATGCCTTCAACCTTGACCTTGATAACCCTTGTAACCGCTTCTCACTATTTTTGTTAACACCACTATGAACAAGAAAATTGACTATGTGGAAAACAAGAAAACTCTTTGATAAGAATCTGTCTCAAGACAAAAAAAAACCAAAGCTATTATATCAAGCACACTACAATTTTTTTTAATCTCTTACAAAACTATTCTATTAACTATTACTTACACATTGAACTACTACTTTATAGGGTACATAATTTTGAATCCTTTCCCTATATTGGTTTGATACTTATGCATGTTATTTTACAATCTTAGGTTATGAGGAAGGAAAAAACACACCTGCATTAGGACTACTAGAGTAATATGGACCAAAAAGTTATACCAAACCCTAATTAAGTGACGATTAAAAAGCCCCTTCACTACTTTGCATTCTATCGAGTAGATGATTTTCAATATCTCCAATATCTCCATAGGGATTTTCAAAAAGTATGCAAGTTTGTCACCAATTTTAGGTGTAACAGATCATCCCAAATTAATTTCCATCGAAAGTATGCAATGATTCAGAAAGAATTGGCATGCTGATTCACTATTACAATTAATAGGAATACGAGAGCAAAACTTGGAATTCTACTAGTGTCATCAATGTTAATCTTGGGTACTAGTACAAAGCCACTAAGAAATCTGTAGTTGTACCAACCAAGATATTTACAAGACTTGATCACAAAAGATATTTATAGCTTCTTTGAAAAATAATGATTTAGATATTCAGTGGTATCTTAAGTGCTATATACTAGTGCTTGCACCAAGAATAGGTGCAAGGGTATAGTTGATAGTGGCATGCAGTTGATCATTTCAGAAATGTGGCAACTAGTAGCATTGTTTTATAGAAAAGCCCTATACTATTATTTGGTAGGAAGATAATTAGAACCAAAGTAAACATGGTGTGCACAACTAGCATCATTTGATTATTTTCTATTTTGAGGTGTAGAATATTTGGTGGATCTTAATTTTTGTGGAAACTATTTTGAGCAAGGATATGCTAAAAATGAGTTCTTCTTCTACAACCATAAGAACATTATCAGATTCACCATCCAAACTATTGAGTTTGAACCAAATATCAATATGTAGTTTATGAACAGTTGGCCTAATTGGTTCTTGTTATAATTGAGAATAACACCGAGCTTGATTTGATGAGTTTATTTTATTAACTCGTAAATTTTTTGATAATTCAATAGATTAACCCATTGATTAAAAAAATGTGGAAACTCATTAGCTATTATTGTGGAGTTAGATGTCAACATTGGCTCTAGTATTTCTTTAGTTGGCAATCATGCATTGGTTACATCTAGATTATCACTAGCTATTGCAGATGATGGAAGTGATACTATGTATGAAGCTTCTAATATAGGAACTCCATGAGAAGCTAGAGATCATTTAATGGATATTTGGTGATGAAGAATGGGATCTCTAAAGATGAATAGGGCTCGTTGAAGTTAAGAGGGAGAAAACTAATCTAATGAGATCCCAATATTCTATATTGATAGCAATGGTAATGAGGCCAATTACTCCAAAGGAAGAGAAATATCTAATGTTTTTACTATTACTTCTTTTAAAGATGGTCTTGTCTCATTTTATACCTATATGGTGAGCATGAAATTACAGGCATAAAAGCATAGAGACTTAGAATCAACCAATCTTGCTAGAGAAGGAATGAGTAACCCAACTACAATGGGACTTAGAGGAGCATCATGAATTAAGACTTTTAAAGAAGTAAAGAAAGGGTCAACATATGAATAAAACCATTTGGCTAAACTTTGTAAGAATATTCAAGGAAATTTTAAATATGATTTGTGTAAATTCAAGACTATCTTTTTGTTTGCAGTCATATTACATCCTATTTTCATGCATTTATTTTTATGTTAGTGGATTGATAAATAAGTTCAATCTATATGGAATTGAAGTATATTTAATCCTCTTTCACTTGAAGAAAATTAGAGGTTTTGGATGAGAAGTATATTGACAAATCCTTTGGTTTTTGTAAAAATTGTCTTGAAACTCTTATTTATAGACCTAGTGATAAGGGTTTGATCAAATAACACATTTTGACCATGGAAAAATGCTGAGTTTTACCTTTTTGGAAATAATATTCATGCATCTTTCAAATACATTTGTTTTGATATTATTTGATTTTGTATCTTGGAAGTTATTCGACATTCTAGAGGGCAGAACTCATAAATTCTATGACAATAATAATCAGTCTTAGTGTAGAGGCCATAAATTTCTATCTAACTATTGGATGATTCTAATTATTGGATATGTTATAGGAAGGTTGAATATCCACAATCCCACCACTATGAGTGGTGTAATAATGTATAGTTTAAAAGTTATGAATAAGAGAATCAAAATTATCAAAACTACATATGATAGTTTCATGGCAGTAAGTAGGTGAAATGTTATCATATTATTTAGGTTTGGAGAATCTTGCAATGTAGCTTATGGAAAATAGATCTCAAATGCTTAATAGAATGAGTATTAATATCTATGTTCAAAAATATAAGGATGACTAATATTTGGCAGCAATATAATACATGAGTGTGTGGAACATCTTATAAAAATGGTATGTTTGTACATGGAACACTAGAAAATCTGATTCACACGGTGTCCCTACATGATTACCCTCCATAACACTAAAATGCTACTTTATAGGGTATGAAATTCCAAATCCATTCCCTATATTAATTTCCATTTCTATAAATTGACACAATCAAAATAAAAATGTCCAGCTAACAATCTATGCATTGTAATGTCATAAAATATTTTGAATCTTTGAAAAGGCCTAGGTCAACATACCTATTTTAGCAAATAACCCTTCAATGTCTTTAACAGATCTCTCAAAATTAGAGAGAGGTGTGTAGGCCTACTCAGTCAGAGTGTTTCTGCTCACCATACAACATCCCAAATGTAAGTCTCATCTAAGAATATCTAGTAAACTACATCTAATAAATAACACTACTAATAGATAAAATGTCAGATAGGTTAGTATGGAGAAAAGTATTACTGAAACATATTTCAAAAGTCTCCTTGTCTAAATATTAAATAAACAAATATCATTATTGAGAAATTGCCACCATGCAGATAATTTTAAATTGAAGTTTGTGTTTACCATGTCCAGAGAAGAATGTGTTGGAAATATTCAAGATATGACAAGTTACTGAGAGGGGAGGGGTGAATTAGCAACTTCTAAAATTTCAAACAATAAAACTATATACTGATATATTCACCATTCATCCAAGTAACCTATTGTAAGCATGAAACAAAATCATTTGCAACACTTGAACACACAGATTTGGTGACCCAGAAACCTTCCAAATAGAAAGTAAAACTGGGGTGGGGATGAAACCCACAAGCTTCGTTACTGCAGTATGAAGTTGGCCGGTTAAGGCTTACAATGACCACTTCTGGTGATCTGCCCTGTTAGGAGCACAAAGGATTGCTAGATCCACCTTGTTAGAGGATTTCCAAACATACAATAAAGTATGCACTCTGTTAGGAGATTTACAAAAGACTGTTAAGTCTACCTTGTTAAAGGATTTACAAAAATTGATTCACCTGTTAGAATGAAACAGTGGATCTGATTACAACTGATTGCTGATAAGATCCGCTATGCTCTGATTCATCTTGATGTGATAGATAAAACTTTTCCACTTCAAAACTCGACCTGCTGAATATCTTCACAATTCAGCCCACATACTTTCGCACGCATGTATTTCTTTCGTACTTTCACACTTTCACATTTCCATTCATTACCATTGCCATAACAACTGTTGTTTGAATGATACAATACATTGCATATATATACCATCCATATAAACAATACATGCAAGGTTGGCTAAACAATACATGCAAGGTCGGCTAAAACAACAAGTGAAAATCTCTATATAAAGTCAGCCCAAGGTAAAAACTCGAGTTCACTGAACTGACTCGGTGTCCTTCTGATACTCGGCGTCCACTGCATTACTCGGCATCGTCATGCACTCGGTAGAAGTGAAGGCACGGTTCATACTAAACACTTCGAGTAGTTCTGAACTCGGTAACCACTAGAGACTCGGTAGAAGAGATGTCACTTGGTGAATAGTTCTATCTGAACTATTGCTCGGTGATCAAAGGAAACACTTGATAGAACCTTATGACTCGGTGATAGTTAGTTTCCTTGATATCCGTCTGAGCTCGGTAAAAATTAATTTCTTTGATAACCTCAGGAGCTCGGTTATCATGAAGTTCTCGGTTACATCTTAGTACATCTTTACTCGGTCAAAACTGATTCCTTTCTTTACCTTGAACACTCGGTAAACACTGTGTTGGTGTTTTATTTTGATGTTAACAATACTAAAACTACTAGGCGACAAAAGGCTTAGTACCTAGATATCAGTACATACACAACCTAAAGAATAGCCAATTCTCATTATCACTTGCATATGCAAAGTATTAGGGCCCAACTTCAACAAAACCTTAGACGGTTTTCTACTCTTTTGGCTCTGTAAAACCAGGGCGGGTGCACCCGGGGATGGTTCAAAGATGGAACAATTGTATGAGAATTATCCTTAGTTTCATTTTGATTCTCGTCTCTAAATCCTCAAACATATAGGTAAATAACTGATAAACACATCCCTTGAACAGATATGGCCAAGAAATCTTCTATAGCTCTGCAGATGTTTCCAACAACAATGGCTAAATGAAGCTAAAACAATCTAGGCAGGCAAGTGCTGGCCAACTTTGAAAATCTTACAGGAAAGATAAATGAAAATTGATTTTATGATGTATTTTGAAAAAAGCTAGTTATAATATACTTCTCTTTTGGCTGAAATACTTTCGATCAGTGCCTAATCCATTGGGAATTCAGAGTCAAGTAAATTCTTAGATCTAATTGGTTGCCTTGCAACGAATTTTCATCAGCAATTCTTACTAAAATTTATCATTCAAAAATCCTTATTAACACCCGAGCAACCTCATCACATTCATCAAAGCCTTTACTTAATCCATTGAATTAACAGCAATAACAAATGGATGTACAGTCTTACTAAATTGCAATCAATTGCATAAGCTTTTACTCACACAACATCAAGGTAGCTCAGTATTAAAAAGGAGACAAAATTCAGAAAAGAACAGATATGGGGACAGTTCATAATTTGTATTCATTTTCTTTGAAAATGGTATATCCTTTACAAAGGACCCAGAAAAACCTTCAGAGAAGAAGCACAGTTCTTTCTACATTCATCCATATCTCAGAAATTTTGACAGAAAAAGCATACTATAAATTTCTTTCCAAAAATGTTTGGACCAAAAAAGAACTAAGCACAACACTTAGTGAAAACCAAATTCGGACCCATCTTTAGCCTTGGGATCTCACTTAAATAACGTGAGATGCAACAAGCTTCAGGCTACAGTAGGTGACAGGTGTCCTTCTTTTGAAAAACAAAAAACAAGAATAACAGAAAGGTTGATTACAACAGCACTTCTTGGCGGGTCCCTTTCTGTTATGCTTCTTGGTTGTTATGATCTGCTCTCGCAATGATTCCTCATCTTCAGAGTACATACCCATAAGGTCTGCAAGTGATGTATCATCTTCTGTTACATGCAAAATCACTTTAACCTGGGGATTTTCTATGTCATCATTGCTGACTACAAGAGTAACTATTACTCTTACATCTTCCTCGTCATCTTCTCCTGACATCTGTTCACTAAACTGATCTTTCCATCTGTTGAAAGTATCATCATCTGGCCAATCAAAACTTAGGGTTTCTCTTTGTATCTTTATTAAAGAATTGGCATTTTCTTCTAAATCATCGAATTCTTTTCTTATATCAGCATAATACAATTGTATCTTTACCAGCTCTTCATTTGTCTTTGCCCAAAACCAATAGCCAGTCTCACTGATGATGTTTGTTATTCTGTTATCAAATAATTCATCCATTTCCTTTTTCCATTACTGTATCAACAGATTCTAAGGCACAAGGAAATAGGGTGAATTTTTTAGCAAGATATCTTGAAAAACCGAGTGCCAATTTCCTCTGTAAAGAATCTCTTTTATTTTCAAAATTATCTAATTGATTCAATAAATCAAAAATCCTCTCAACCTGATGATAAGGCATTTGAATTGTAGATATACAAATAATTGTAACATCATTATTCCTCTGTCTCCACTTCTGTGCAAGAGAATCTAGTTCATTCTTTTCTTTATTTAACTCATCTATGAGGGCTAAAATCCTTGTCAACTAGTCATAAAAATTTGACCATTGTATTTTATCCCTCAAGTATGTCACACCCTGCCTCCATTTCTCTTCCTGCTGATTTCTAAATTCTATCTGCCACTCATGTAATTTGGTTTTTTCTACTTCAAATTCCTCTGCAGTATAGAATTGGGGTCTTTCAGGGGTGTCAGGTATCTCAATAATAGGGGTTAATCCCATAGATGACTGTGGGGGATATGCAATTCTTAGTGTACTGGATTCTCCCACTTTTCTCTTTCCAAGTACCTTTTCCAATTGAGATACCCTATTTTCTAACTCAATTCTCCTCTTTACCTCTTGATTATAGGCTTCCACCACTAGTTCATATTTATTATGCATATCCATCATTTCCCTCTCTTCTCTTTCCGCAGTAGCCAGGGCAAATTTAGAATAATCCACATTCATGTGGGTTGCCTATACATTGGAAGTGTCAGCAACTCTTCTTACAATGGTACTCCCTGTCAATCCTGAATCATCAGGCTGTGATGAAGTAATTCTGGATCCTCTTCTCAGGGACCACATAACAAGGGCAGCTTGATCATTGCTGAATGTTGTACCCAAGAATTCCTCTTTATTTGGATCCTGGAGTCCTAAATTATTTGAAACAGAATTAAAAATTAATGCGTCAGCAATGTCCCAATTGGGCAATAATAAAACATTAGCATTTTTTACCATCTGTCTTCCCTCATCAGGGGTTATATTTTGGAACTCTTGAACCATTTTTTCCTTTATTATATTTTGAATGGAAGTCTCATCCATTTCTGGATGTTCTGCTCTCATATTATTGCACCTTTGCTCAAAAATGTGCATGTTTACTCTCCACGCAAACTGATGGAAAGCCCTAGATCTTACAAAATTGTTATTAGACAAAAAATGCTGACTGGCTTGTTCCAAAACAGGGTCCAATTCCCTTCCTCTGAAATCTGCTGTAGTTAATTCAAAACTTGGTACAGGGGGTTCTTGAGGGTTCCCTTCATCAATCTCTGCTTGTGTAACAAAAATTTCTCCTTGTGACCCCATTTGTTCGAATTGCTCATTGGTGAGCTGTTCTTCCTCAACTCTTATTGGGGTTTGAGAAAGTGAGCCACTTTCATCAGGGGATTCTTCCTCCCTTATTATTCTCCTTCTTTTGGGGGAAGGTTCAGGGGGTCTTTCTTCTAGGACAGTGCTGGAAGATCCAACAATCTATTTTTCTTTATGCACAACGGGCACCTGCTGTCGGACAATAGTATATCCTGTTTTCTTCCGTACCACCAGTGGGCCTATTCCAATGTTGGGAGTGAAACCCAATTTTCTCATAATTTCTCTGGCTTTATCTGGAAAAGAATCAATAAAATGCTGTTTCTTCTCATTCATTACCTCCATTATCTCAGAGAAATTACTCATGAGCTTATGTATTTTATCTGCATTATTTGCAGCATTACTAAGAGGACTGAAATTTTTATCAAAACAATTAATGAATTCCAAAACTTTTGAATAGACTCTCCATTTTTCTTTCTTTATTTCTTGCTCATGGAGAGAATATTCATTTCTTATTACATCTTCTGGAAAATAGAATTCATGCTGAACTGGACGAAGCTTGATTCTCAATCTAAGGGCAGAGTTAAAGAAACCTTCTATATCACAAAAACGAGAGTGAGACACTTCCATTTTGTATTGATCCAAAAATTTATGGAGAAAGACCCACCCTTCTTTAGTTATCACAAACTGGTGGGCTATAGTACAAGTAGGAAAAATTGATCCTGTCCCCCTTTTCTGCAAAAAGGCCTCCTCCACTCCTCCCAACTGCCACAAAAATTCAGCTATCCCTACCTTCAAGGGTACCTGATAGGGTAACACATGGGGTGTTCCTTTGAAACCATAGACCCTGATGACCGTTGAGACTGAATATGGGATAATATCTCCCCAATTATGTGAAACTTTTAGATTATGGGTTTTGTCCATAGGCCTGACAAGGTGCATTAATGCCTTAGGGATTCTGGGATTGTCACTCAATAAGAGGCACCTTAGTTTGGAGGCAAAGTGCCTATCAAATCTAATGAAGCTAGCATTTTCTGCTTCCCAGGTCATGTCTGCACTCCATAATTGGACTGGTAGTGCTTCCCCTTCTTGTTCCCTATTTAAAACCATTTCTTTACCAAAATAAGTGGCCCCTTTAAAAAGAAACATATGCATCAGTAAGGAATACTGACCCCAAACCTTTTCCACCTTGCCCTGTGCAATCCCCACCAATCCATGATGAATCTCATTTGCCAAGTAAGATGCAAAATCAAAAATTATTTCCACACCAAAAGAAGAGATTTGGGTGATCATATACATGAAGCTCACCGGAATAAAGTCTTCTTCGCCCTCTCCGAAGACTCTGCACAGGGTCCTATATATCTCCACTGCCCTGGCATTAAAACATGATTTCGTAAAGGGCTCTTTAGAAGATGATGTTATGGTTGGGAGGCCTCCAATTCGGCCTATGTGGGCTTTCAGTGCACCCTGTCTAACTACATCCCTCTTGGATATATATTCTTTTTCTAAATCTATCAGATTAATGGGCACATGATACATGGTGAGGGGTCCCAGACTGAAAACCTTCCTAATCTCCTCGGGACTGATGGTAACTAAAGCCTCACCATCTATTCTCCTCACTACCTTAGTGGCTTGGTCATAGTTTTTTGCTATGGCTTCAAGCAGGTCAAAATCCATAAACACGCTGGGAACAACAAGCTTCCCAAGATCAAAATTCCAAATGTTGGCATGAGGGGCATATAACTTTCTCTCTGCAAACCATTTCTTGAATAAACTCAAACCAGTCTGAGCAGTTTGAGCATCCCAGACCCAATTACCCTTATCATACAATCCATCAGCTACCCTAAGCCTAGGATTGAGTGAGGTTAACCTCTTAACTTGCACCGTTTCTACAGTGGACTCAGGAAGTAACTCAAGCAAATCATCATGCACATTTCTATCCAGGTAGTTTACTGCTCCTGTAAATCCCTTCTTAGGAGGCATCTTGGGCTATCCTCTTTAAAACTTAAAAGCTCACAAAGATGATGGCAGTTTTACTTACTTGAATTCTGTCTCAATTCTCCTTTGAATTCTTACAAAATTTCAGCGAACAGATAACTTGACAATTCTTATCAACCTTGGCACGCTTTTCTTTCATTAATAGCTTCTGCACAAGAATGGCTTCAAATCTTTTCTCGCGTGAAATGAAACTGATGCAATCTCTCTGTATTATACTCTGTTATTTCTCACGGACGAAGCTTTCTTGTCTAATTAATACAGAGAGTGGCACTACATTTTTTATTTAAAACTGCGCCGTTGATCTTCAAAGATCCTACGATCATGCGGTACAAAGAGAACAACTAGGAGTTATATTTGCCATGTCAGTTATTTTACCCAATGAGAGCTTGCCACGTACATAATTCTTTCTTTTGATGGCACTTACCTTTAGACCCACTGACGACGGAGAACACATGTCAGCATGTCGCTACTTTGTTATGCATAAAGAACTAGCACCTTGCCATAACGAGGTGGCAACAACCGTTGATCGGATCAAGAAATGATCAAAAGATACGCTACAGGACTCCTTAAGAAAGAAGGCGGTGGGCCCATCTCACTATGTCGCTGTAATTATCTTCCTTGCAACTCTTCATAACAAGATAGCGAGCTCCGTTGATTCACTTCAAGCTGATGTTCCAGATTTCTTGTACATTTAGTTAGGTAGGTATTAATGAGAATCGAATCTCTGCATAGCTGGCACATGTCAAAATTATCACAGTCATCTGTCATTACACGTCATCATAGATCTTGCCGATCTTTTGCCATTTTACGGGGCCTCGCTAACTCGCTAACGGTGAAGCATCTCAATTTTTTGATAGCGAGGTAGCGAGCTTTGGCACTTTAAAGGATTTCGTGCCGGAAAAAGCAAGGGGGTACCCAGTAATTACTTCTGTTAATTAAAACTTATTCTGACAATGGTATTTATGACTGGTCATGCCACCTGGTGTAATTATGATACAAGCAAGATGCAATGTCATCATTTTTAGATTTTCACGTGGCCTCGCTACTTCGCTAATGGTGAAGCATCTCAATTTTCCGATAGCGAGGTGGCAGAACTTTCAAAAAAATCAACATTTCGGCTCTGATGTCAGATATTCTAGTGGGTCCTTCTCCCCCTTTTTATGGCAAATTGCAAAGTGTACCTGCACAACAAAGCAATTAATAAGCAAATCTCCGATCGCCGCACCTTCACTTCATGGTCCCACCGCTTACAAAGTCAACACTCGCTATCTCGCTATACTTAATGAGCATGCAACTTTCAATAGCGAGGTAATGCCAGCGGTAGATCTAATCGGATCTGACAGTTGGGACAAAGAGGAAAAAGGTAAGCCGGGAGAGAGGAAAAGGAATACGAAAGCATATTCGCTTCCTTTTAAAATTTGAAAATTTCGCGCCCGACCATTTATGAATAGGGATGAATATAGGGCTTATATGGCGAATATTTCTTACAGATGGTTTATCCAAAACCTTATACTTCATTTAGACATAGAACATCTGACTTTTCTATGGTTTAACTGAAAATTTTTTACTGCAGAAAAAGTCAGACCAACACACTGGTTGCTTTGTTCACCTTGATCACTCGGTAAACACTGACTTCTTTTTTCACCTTGATTACTCGGTAAACACTGACTTCTTTGTTCACCTTGATTACTCGGTAAACACTGACTTCTTTGTTCACCTTGATTACTCGGTAAATACCGACTTCTTTGTTCACCTTGATTACTTGGTAAACACTGAGAACTAGGTAAAGCTTGGCTTCCGGTGAGAGCTCGGTAAGCATTCAGAATCCAATAAGTGTTGTAACTAATGACAAAAATGTATCATAATGCCAACAATCTCCCCCTTTGGCATTAGTGACAAAAACACTTATGAGACAAACTTTATCTGACATGCTGATGACTGATTCTGAATATACATAGCTTCATTATATACAACTCCCCCATAGAATGTACATACATTATTTACATGAGCTGTATATCTCTTCCTTTGTACAATTTTTCTGAAAACACTTATTCACCCATAGTATACATATCCAACAATAATCTCCCCCTTTTTGACAATAATGCCAAAGAATAAAGAATATATATACTTATATAGAAACACCAAAATGAGAGATGAACTCTGAATGTACCTGGAGAATAAGCTGGAGAGTCTTATCCCAATTCTCTTGCAAAATTTTGCAGGTGGAAAGAGCTATTTGAACTTCAGCCGAAAGTTCAATCACATGATCTGCAATGGAGAAGTTATTATCATGGATTAATGTCTTTGAATGTGCAATATGCTTCTACATTGAATCCATGATGGGAAGGATCATGTTTTGGATATCTATCAATGTAGATCGGATCCTTGCCTCTTCCCTCAACAGCTCTGCCTGCTTCTCTGACAAAAATTTGATTCTAAGGTGATGAGATGAGCTTGAACTAGGGTCAAGCTTCAAGTTCTATGCACTTACCTTCAGATCTTCATCAATTTTATTTAGTTTTTCTCTTATTCCTTTAGTGTATTCGGTAACATCACAAAGTTTAGCAAAAAGAGATGTTACATTATTAAAAGAATTTTCCATATCTGCCAAAACTGAGGTTAATGCAACCTGATTTATTGCAATGTTCTAGGCAATGTGCCCTAATACCTTATTATCAAATTTCTTTTCTGCACGCTCAATTAGCTTTTCTTGTCCTGAGGCATCTTCATTGAATTTATTAACTGCCTCTTCCAGTTGAATCAAAATATGTTGAGAAGTATCAACATCAACACCTATAGCCTCAGTAATTATGTTCCGAGCTTCCTCAATTATCCTATATTCCTTATCCCTTTCTGATCTTAACTGCATCTGAGTAGCCTTTTTCTCAATAAGTTGACTAGCATACCTCATTTCTTCAATGGTAGCATTATCAAAGTCAATCTTTGGAATTACTATCTCTATGTCCAAGTCAATGTCTTCAGGAATTTCCTTTCCAGTGATCATAAGTCTTAATGGTTGCTTTTGTTTGACTTCTGAGATGACTGGTTTAACCTTTGGGATAGACACAACAGTAGAGACAGAAGGACTAGTAGTAAAAACTGGGATGTTTGAGGTTTGAGTGCCAATAGAAGTATGTACAGGGTCAAAAATTTGAGTGCTGGCCAAAAATGGTGATACACTCGGTAATATAGTATCTGAGCTCACTGTGCCTGAAGTAGATGGCGATAAAATTGTAGAACAAATTTGAGTTGTCAAAATTTGAGAACTTACAGCAATACCAACTGATGATGATGGAGTCGAGGAGGCTAACTCGGTAGATGAAAAGGGGTGTAGCTCGGTAGTCGAAGAGGGATGCAGCTCGGTAGATGAAGTGGTAGTCACTTCTACTGATGATACCTGGAGCTGAGATATGGTAGGTGTAGATGGTAAATCTAGTGTAGATGAACCTGTTGAAGCTGACTCCAACCTTGATGATGTCACAGGTTTGTCTCGGGAGTGAGGAAGGGATGCAATAGCCGCTGCTACAATTTTTACCATATCATCCTCCTTATCTTCCTGTTCAGCTTCTTCCTCTTTGTCTTCTTCCTCTTTTTCTTCCATCATTGCATGCAACTCTCCTGGTGTAACTGTGATGGATGGAGTGCTATTTGATTCATCACTACTGCTGTCGTTGTCATCATCCTTTATTTCTACTGGGTCTACACTAGGCTTATGTAGATGATAGATGTTTTTCCACATGTTTGTAGCACCATTTACAACATGCTCTATATCTTTGATCAAAACCAAACAAGTGTGGAATCTGATCATCATTTTACCTTCATAGGTTTTCAATTCAGATTTTACCTCTGCTCCAGTGAGACTAGGCCGAAGATTCTTCAGGGATTGCTCATATATATCTTTTACTGTCTTGGTGGCTAACTCCCATCTTGGCTGTACTCTCTCCAGTAGTTCTTTAGAGATATGAGGAGCAATCTGGTCTGGGGAGTATTTCCATTTTCCCATTTTGTTAAGTACCAGTTCCTCAATTTGCATTTTCTCTGCATCAGTCCTTGTCTCAAATCTCAATGCCTTGAAATTTGCAATGCTAGCTCCTTCTTCCAATGTTTTGAGCCTTTGCTCGAATGTAGGTGCAGGTTTGACCAATACAGGTTCCTGAATACCTTTTCTCATTCTCCGAGTGAATACTGCAGTAGGCTACTTCTTGGGCTTGGTAATGATTACCTTGCCTTTCTTCTTTGCCGGTTGCTCTTTTTCTGATTCTTTTTCCCCTTCTTTTTCTTCTTCACTTTCTTTATCTTCACCTTTTCCCTCGGTGACCATAAGAGAACTCATTTCAGTTTTTAGTTTGGCCATTTTCCTTTTACCTTTGCTGATGGCCTGTGGAATTTTGATTTCTAGTTCAATTCTGGCCTTTGCTTCATCATAAGTACCAAAAATTCATTGTCTTGGGTCTACTGGCTCATTTACCAGTGCTTCAATGATATCCCTGGTTTCATCAATATTTACCTCATATGGAAGAGGTTTCACCCATGCAACTCGGGGTCTAACTGCCTGTATGTATACCTTGTCACAGTCAACCATGAAACAGACATCATCCTTATATTCTTCAACAAGTTTTGGAGGTATTCTGAATCTGTTGTTCATCCTTTCCTTGAAATCTTCAAAATAATTGTCCATTACTTTGTCAAAATTCATACCCATATCTACTATGAATTCATTTATTTGATACAAAATTGGAGTATCTTTCCTCCATACAACTGTACCTTTGGATGGAAAGAATTTCTGTACATAGAAAAATAAACAAACTAGCAAAGAACCAAATTTACAAGGGTTTGTCTTTGCAGTCCTTATGCTTTCCATGTTTTTATTGAATTGTTTTAATAGTACATCAGCTAGGTCAAACTCCATATTTTTCTTTACAATTTTATATGCCAAATCTACAGCCTCGCAAGGTACACTATTCAGCCTGCTGGAACTATACAGTTTGTATGCAATAACATAAATACCAAATTTCAGTTCTATATCTGAAACATTGTTGAGTTTTAAACCTCTGCCATCCCATTCAACTTGGGTTTTCTTCTGTAACTCATCCCGTCCTAGGGTTTTGATGGTTTTGGCTTTGCTGAGCATTGGGAGACCCGTGTTTTTGTGAATCATCTTCTTGGTTATCAAAACTGGTTGTTCCAACCATAACTGACCATTATGTACTCGGCTCAAGATATACCTCACCCATTTCACTTGGAAACTTCTTGGCAGATGCGGGATATGGGTTAAGCCTTTGGTTTCCAAATGTTTGAACTCAGGTTTTAGGGTTCCATCCACGCATAACTCGGCTAGGGTGCTATCCATATCTAGTGTCCCTATTTCTTGCACAGTACACTTGAAATGAGTACGAATATCATTGATTAGAAGTACCTTTGGAGGAATCTATGATTGAGCTCCATGCGGGTCGAGTGATTCAGCGATGGAAGGAACAAGCTTGAATGTCGGTGCCTTCCATTCCGTTCCCTTTACAAGCATTTTGGATCCTTTCTTCGCCTTGCTGCTGCTGGTGCTTGCGGAAGACATTGCTGCTCGGTGAGTAAGAAGATTTCGTAAGAATACTTCGCTGGAAAATTTCTTCAACTCACTTGAATTCGCTTGAAAGCCCTCTTTTTGTAAATCTCGAATTTGCGGTGAAAAATGAGGTTGAAATCTGCCCTTTTGATGAAAAATTCGTCATTAATGTTCAGCACGGAGGTAGCTGCGATCGACAGGCTGTCATCCACTAGCTCAGCCTAAACTTCGCAACTCGATGACCAAAAGAAAATAGGTTAATCTGCCCTTAACTCAGTAAGAGAAGAACCAACCATGCTCGGTAAGTGCAACTTGGTGAAAGAAGCCTTATTGCACCCGACTGAGCTCGGTAAGGTCATGTACCAACCATGATCCTGATGTATCTGAAATATTGATTTGATCATATTTTCATTCTAGGACTGCTTAGGATATTGCTTGTAGATACAGTCCTGGTCTTATCCTGATGAGTCTTAATTGGAAATGGGAGAGTCACTCACTTCTTGAGTGACCATTCCATCACTTGAATTATCTGGCTCGGTAGACTTTGGAATCCATTCCTACTTCATTTGTTTTCGAATATTGTCTACTTTGATTTTCTTCTCATCCTTGACTTTCTTTATGTTCATGCAATTTTTAGATATATGACCAAGTTCTGTACATGTATAACATCTTACAGTGGTATCCCTTTTTCTTAGGTGATGCCTTGCACAGTTTATGCCAGTATGACCATATTCTCCACAATAATGACATCTACACCAAGTGTTGTAGTCCCAACCAAATATTGCTTTGACAAGTTGTTCAGCTGGATTAAAAGATTTGAATTTGCATTGTGATGCCTTATGACCTTGCTTTTGGCATTTGTGACATTTACCTTCAAATTTCGGTTTCCTTTTGCATTCATTGGCTTTGTGTCCATGCTGATTGCAATTGTAGCACTTTCCATTAAATTTTCCTTTTCCATTGCTCCAACATCTGTTAGATGTATGACCTAACTTACCACAGTGGCTGCAAGTAGGTTTTTGATTCCTTTGAGTACCCTGTTTAAAGGATTCACCTTCTTCCTTGTATCCAAGGCCTGCTTTACCATTTTGTTTATGAAAGTTTTCTTCATTTTGCAGATTCAATTGATCCATGTCTTTTTGAGATTTTACCATTCTCTCATTGACTTGTTTTTCAGAGATTAGATCACTTTGTAAGCTTGCATTGATTTGTCTTTCAGTAATTAAGTCATTTCTCAAAATCTCATTCTCAGATCTCAGATTCATAATTTCTTCATTTGCATTAGATAATTGAGTTACAAGATTTTCAAGTTGAGAGGATTGATTATTCCTTACCTCTAAGTCTTCAGCTACCTTGTTCCTTTGCTCCAAGATTTTGCATAGCCTGATGGACTGGATTCCTTGTTCCCTTTTGAGCTTTCTTACTTCTTCCTGCAGAGATCCATTCTTTTCTAAGAGTTCTTTGATTTCTTTGTCAGCTTCATCTGAACTATTTGATGGTGAGAGATCTTCAATCTTTTCTTCAACATACTGATGATCATTCATTTTCTTTGCAAGTTCTTTTCTTCTTTTCAAGGATTGTGAAAGATGCTCTTTTGCTTCATTGAGTTGAGCCATGGCCATTTTTAGATCTAGCTTTTCATTCTCAATAGTTTTGTCAAGTCTGAATATCTCCATTGTCCTTGATCTTTGCTCAAGCTGTGAAGCTTTTATCTTGAGAACCTTATAGCTTTGATACCAATTGTTGGAAATATTCAAGATATGACAAGTTACTGAGAGGGGAGGGGTGAATCAGTAACTTCTAAAATTTCAAACAATAAAACTGTATACTGATATATTCACCATTCATCCAAGTAACCTATTGTAAGCATGAAACAAAATCATTTGCAACACTTGAACACACAGATTTGGTGACCCAAAAACCTTCCAAATAGAAAGTAAAACTGGGGTGGGGATGAAACCCACAAGCTTCGTTACTGCAGTATGAAGTTGGCCGGTTAAGGCTTACAATGACCACTTCTGGTGATCTGCCCTGTTAGGAGCACAAAGGATTGCTAGATCCACCTTGTTAGAGGATTTCCAAACATACAATAAAGTATGCACTCTGTTAGGAGATTTACAAAAGACTGTTAAGTCTACCTTGTTAAAGGATTTACAAAAACTGATTCACCTATTAGAATGAAACAGTGGATCTAATTACAACTGATTGCTGATAAGATCCGCTATGCTCTGATTCACCTTGATGTGATAGATAAAACTTTTCTGCTTCAAAACTTGACCTGCTGAATATCTTCACAATTCAACCCACATACTTTTGCACGCATGTATTTCTTTCGCACTTTCACACTTTCACATTTCCATTCATTACCATTGCCATAACAACTGTTGTTTGAATGATACAATACATTGCATATATATACCATCCATATAAACAATACATGCAAGGTCGGCTAAACAATACATGCAAGGTCGGCTAAAACAACAAGTGCAAATCTCTATACAAAGTCGGCCCAAGGTAAAAGCTCGGGTTCACTGAACTGACTCGGTGTCCTTCTGATACTCGGCGTCCACTGCATTACTCGGCATCGTCATGCACTCGGTAGAAGTGAAGGCACGGTTCATACTAAACACTTCGAGTAGTTCTGAACTCAGTAACCACTGGAGACTTGGTAGAAGAGATGTCACTCGGTGAATAGTTCTATCTGAACTGTTGCTCCGTGATCAAAGGAAACACTTGATAGAACCTTGTGACTCGGTGATAGTTAGTTTCCTTGATATCCGTCTGAGCTCGGTAAAAATTAATTTCCTTGATAACCTCAGGAGCTCAGTTATCATGAAGTTCTCGATTACATCTTAGTACATCTTTTATCGGTCAAAACTGATTCCTTTCTTTACCTTGAACACTCGGTAAACACTGGTTGCTTTGTTCACCTTGATCACTCGGTAAACACTGACTTCTTTGTTCACCTTGATTACTCGGTAAACACTGACTTCTTTGTTCACCTTGATTACTCGGTAAACACTGACTTCTTTGTTCACCTTGATTACTCGGTAAACACTGACTTCTTTGTTCACCTTGATTACTCGGTAAACACTGAGAACTAGGTAAAGCTTGGCTTCCGGTGAGAGCTCGGTAAGCATTCAGAATCTAATAAGTGTTGTAACTAATGAAAAAAATGTATCATAATGCCAACAGAATGATCTAGAAATTCAAATGCTGAGATGCTCTCCCCTAATTGTTGTTTTGCTGCAGAGAGTAGTCTCTATAAAAATTGAACAATTTTTTTAAATTTTAATACAGGTGTCAACTTGAAAATAGTTCTATGCTCCACAAAATCTAAGGTATCAATTCCTATAACATATCATGTATCATCAAGTTTAAAGTGAAAGAGACCATACAAACTATTGTAAGTTGTGCCCAACTAGGACACATTTAAAATAAATTAAAATACAAATTTCAATTAAATTCATGTTAGAATCAGTCATATAAATAAATACAATTGTTCCCTTGCTAGCTCTAGAATACTATAGAAATTGGTAATCATATTAGAGCAACCATGGATTACATTCTTTGAAGTGTCTAAAGTAACTAGCAAAAATCATCATTTCAAAAGTAAACATGAAAAGAAAAGTGAGAGAGATTCTCATCCACTAACAGGAATGCTTGAACATTTTTCTCCATATGTTTAGTAGAACTAACCTGAAAGACATTCTAGTGTATTTGTAAAGATCAGAAGTTATCCCTCTTCAATAGACCCCTCTTGTACACTCTCCAGTTACAGTAGCTACATGGACTCTTGTAGCAATTGTACAAACATAGAATCCAAATAATTGCCTCTCTAAAGTAACAAAGATTGAGCTGAAAATTTAGGAGCTTTTATGCAAGTATTTTCTCAAATTTTAAGGTATTTTGGTCTTACATATCCACTTTGAGAATTGTATGATAACTAATCTCCAAATTATACTCTTCAAAACATTAGAAGCAATGTAGGTAGCAAACTGTATTTAATACATTTATCTTATAATTGAAATCTCATAATATTAATAAAATATTATGACTGTCATGTCAAATGGGATGACCTTGAATGCTAAATCATAGAGACTTTCATAATGAAAACATGTGGTCAAATCACAAGGATACATGTTACATGGCTAAAATGCACAACTGTTGAACATCGAATTCATGTATAGTATTGGAAAGTGTTTGAATGTCAAATTAGATTAACCATGATATTTGATTTGGGAAACACCAAATGGACATTCCCTTGCCAAGAGTTGCTTAGATGTGTCATCATACCTTTCCCGTGGTTCCATAATGTGGTCAAGTTGCCAAAAATTCTGTAAGGTATTTAAGTCAAAGTGTTTTTTGAAGTGTCCTATGTGTTTTTTGACAAGTAGGATTGGTTATACAGTGTAATGTCCCCATTTTAGCTCACCATGGTTTATGTTTGGATTGACCTATTATTGGCCCTCATAGGCTAAGGCTGATGGCTAGAAGGCCTTGTTGGGACTGAAAATTGCATGCTTCAGTTTTAGTCACATTTTGAAAATTTTGGAAAATCATGTCCTAAAGTGCCTTTTATACATATGTGGTCAGTTGGTAGGTTGAGGCCTAGATGGTGTTTGAGTGGCTTAACACCTTTCATTTGACATATGCATGTGATCCACAATGTTATTTTGCCATCCCGAATCATTCTGGGAAGTCCCATTTTGAACTAGTGTCAAAATTTGTAATTCTGCCAAGTGTCAAATAGTGACCGAAGGCCCAGTTTGCATTTGAATATCTTTTACCCATGAATGTGTCATGACCCACCACTTTGGGAATGTTTAGTATCCATAACAAAGAACCTATGTTTCAGTTTTCAAGTCATTTCAAATCCATTTGACTAGGTTTCGAACCCCTCAAAGTTGGTCACTTACTGTTTTGTACATTTGTGTAGTTCACAATTCTGAGAAGCCCTATTTGACCAATCATATCTTTGACTAGTTGACCCAATTGAAAAAATTCTTTTTGCATTGTGTTTTAGTGGTCAGACACTTCATATGTTCAAATTTTGAGGTCATGACGAATCTATTTGATTAATTTACTAACATGATTAAAAACCCAGTTTGCATTGTTTTGTTACGGCTAAGGTATCCAGATTGATCCATACCCCTATTCAGCATGTTATAACTTTGATCCTATGATTGGATAGCCTAAATGGATTGTACCATTGTGTTGTGTCCTAGAAATCCTTGAAGTATGCCAGTTCTTAAGTCATGATGAATCCATCTGCATACTTTCATATGTCCATACATTTGCCAAAAATCGCTTTTTAACACATTTGCCAATTAAAATTTCCAAGTGCCTGTTTTCGAAAATTTGCCAAATGTGCCCTGTGATTCGTCATGAGCCCAAAACATGGAATTATATTCTCTTCATGGGAAAGAAATTATATCCTAGTTTTAAAAACCCCAAGTGATCAATAACCCAGTTTATAATGCTGAACCTGAGCCTAGTTTATGTTTTCTAACATTGTTTGTCTGCAGGGTAATTGAAGTATGGATGTTTGGCAATTAAAATCTTTTTACTGGAAAATTGTCATGGGCTAAGAATTTGTAGTGTGATAGAGTGTGTAGGATTGAACACTCATGCTGATTTTTATGGCTTGGTTACTTGATTGAGTTAGTTTTTATGGCCACCTGGCGAGCCTCCAGACACAAATTTCACACTAGTGCGAAAATGATTAAATTGGAATTTTAAAGTGATGTTCCAGTGATTTTTCTAATTCCAGACATTACATTGCAATCATGGGATAAATAGGAGGATGCCAGTTGTTTGAAAGGAAATTTTTTTAGCCAGACCCGCTTTGGGATCCGACTAAATTCTTCAAGCATGGGTTATTGTTAATATCAAATAAATGTTATCATGATTCAAATTATTTGAATGCATGATCATATTTCTTAAAAGGAGAGGAAACTTGTAGATGATTTGAAATACCCACCTTTGGGCAATCCACATTTTGGTAAATGATATGAATAAATCCACAAGCACAATGAAGCTTTTTGTTGTGAGTTTGAACATTGAATTAAAGGAAAGATTGCATAAAGGCTGCTCTCTCTCATGTTGTAGTCTCAATTTGAAAGTTGTAGCTGAGAGGTAGTTTTCAGCATAGAAGATGTGCTCCATGTTTGGAGAAAATAAAGGGTACAGCAGCAAGCATCCATAGAGGAAGGAACAATCCACATTTCTAACAAAATGTACAGATTTGTTGGTGAAACAAAGCTCAAGGCAGCATGTGATTCACATTTTTGCAGCAAGAAATGAATAAAAGACCATATGTGCATAAAAAAGGAAGCAAACAACCCACATTTTTCAAGCCCATGGCTTCTCCAAAGGTGCATCCACGTTTTTGAAGGGGGCAGCAGCATTATAAATGCCCATGTGCATAAGAAATGACTATTATCATGAAAAGTTTATAGATTCATAGCATGAAAAGTTCGTAGATTCATAGCAAAAAATGACTAGCAGGATGGAGCTCCATGTTTAGAATAAGCAACTCATGCCAAAGGAGCTGGATAGCTCTTCATTGTGTAGAAATCAACATCTATAGGGGAGTTGAGGAAAATGTAGCAAGCATTATCCCACATTGAGTGGGAAATGATTTTCTTATGTCTTTAAATACAAAGGCTTACACATCTTATAATGTCTAAAAGACAAGAGACTTTTGTGAAAGCTAGCTCATGTGCATGGGCTTGTGGTCAGCTAGTTGGCAGGATGCCTATGTTAAATTTTGACGCAAAATCCAAAAACATTGCCGAAAAATTCAAGTTTGTTCAATCGAAAAAGTCCAAAAATTTGGCGGTCACCACCTCGCTAGCCATAAAATCTTGAAAAATTGGGCTAGCGACATAGCGAGGTCACCAAAAAACTCAGGAATTTGACAAGAGTCAAATCAGTGAATCAACATGTGTTAAGTGGCAATATGTGCGAGTAGGCGATTATGTGGCGAGTTCAAAGCAGTTGCAATGAGATTGTGACACGTGGTGAATCGTGTGGATGTCGTTATCTCGCCAAACAAAGATGCATGATGTTTAACCATGGTGAAGTAGCAAGAAGATGACACGTGGTGCTACTCAGGTCCAAGCCCATCAAAAGATGACACATGTCAAGCATGGTCAAACCAAGTTTGACTCGGATGGAACTTGTGAGGAAAAATTCAAAAGTTTTAAAAAATTAAAATTTAAAGATTTTCCTCCAAACGTGTAGGTCAAACATTTTAAATAATGTCTAAAATTTATTTAGTTTAAACTTTAATGAAAGTTTAATTTTTTTTTGCATAAATAATGCAAACCTGTGAATGGGACTTAGAACTTCAAAAGGCCATATCTAGGGCAATTTTTAACCAAATTGGGCACTCCAATATACCACTAGAACTGGGAAGAGCTAAATTTTTTGAATTTGAGGTCAGTTTTTGCACAGGCATTTACCAGTTCATGCTATAGGTCATTTTGCAAAATCTAGGGTGTTGGCAGCAGAATAGGCAAAACTCATCATTGATCATTAAGAGTGGTTAAAAGGAAGATGTGGAGGCTTGTTGAATCTTGAGTATGGAGGAAAACTAATCCAAAAATTTTATTTTGCCTTTGAGGTCTTATAACTGATTTTCACCTTTCACTTTGATTTAAAATGCGACATCAGAAGTCAGTTACCTTTCAAAATTAAAATATTTGAGATTCTTTATGCCTCTAAGAGAAAAAATGATGAGATTTGATTTTTAGTTACAGAGAGAAGGTAGAGAGAGGTTTCTTCTACTTCTTGGGAAGGATTTCTGAGTGGACAGATGTTAATTGCAGATTAAATTCGGGAATTCCTTCTTGCTATATCTATCTTTTTCTTCCTCTTTGTAAGGGATCCAATTTTTGTTACTGTAAAACCAATGTTGGTAGGAAATGTGCAGTCATTCTGTGAGACCACTTCTTTGGATCTAGAACTGTGATTCCACCTCCATTCTTCAGTAATTTCTTCTCATGTGAACATTAGTAGTGCAAATAATACAAATAATTCTGATATGTTAGGTTGTTTCGTGTTTTAATTTCATCCATTTGAATGTATAGTTTCAAGGAAATGAATACATATGAGAAGCATTTCATTAGTTTCATTCTGGTTCTCATCTCCTGTCTCAGTAGTCTGTAGTCTTATGTGGTCCTAGAATGAAAACTTGAGATCAATTTGCTTCCCCTTAAGGTTGTATGTCTAATATATTTTTCTATTGGAACAAAGTGCCAAGTAAATGCTTAATGTGTTTGACAAGGTTACTAGTTATGCTGAGAAGGATATTTTGTGACAATGAGATTTGAATGAAAATTGATGTCTGAATCACAAGGTGATTAGATAGATCTGATGTCTGGGTATACAGAATATGTCTTGATGTCACAAATGTATGTTTTGGATTCATGAAATTGCCCAATAGATTAGGCACTGATCAGTTACAGGATCATTAGGTTTTGCTGCATACTTGAGGATTTGTTGAATATCAACATTATTAATCAAACTCTTTTCCCTTTCATGTTGAAGAGCTGTAATAGAATGCCCTCACTTAGCTTATGAGATTCCTAGATATGCATTTAGCTATTGTAGATTGATGTTATTTCATGAGTTATTAGGAGAAATAAGGTTTTTATCTACTTCATGTTAGATTCGGTGTATGCTTTGACAACTGGTACCATATAAAGAATCTACAGGTCTACCTACCTAGGTTTTACAGAGCCTAAAGTAGAAGAAGGGTCATGCCTTATAGTTGGTCTTGTGTCTAAAATGATATGTTGATAATGGGAGTTAGCTGCCCCTAGATGCATCAGTTTTTCATTAGGATAATTGGAAATGGGTAATGTTTTCAAACACCAACAAGCCCCATCTGGAAAAACAAGAGGATCTTTCCCTTCTATAGTATAGAAGTGTTTAGGATTGCTCCTCGTTTGTTTTAGTTAGCTACACTTACAATTTATAGTAAGTTATGTATCCAACATTTCTACATTTGGCAAAGCACCTGGACTGATCTCAACACAGTGATGACCCTTGGCACCACTAATTTTATCAAATACTTAGGGAATTACTAGTTATAGTAGGTTAGGAGTTAATAGAGAGAACCATTAATATTTTTAGTAAGGAAGTTGGTTGTGTGATGGAAGTAATGGTTGACCAACTGGTTTAGATGAGACAGAGAGATGATGAGTAATCAATGAGATATTAAAATTATATTAATAGTAATAAAGCTATTTATAATGGTTATATTGTAAATTTATTACTTATCTTCATAAAGTATTATTGAGGAGCCATTATATTAAATGGAAAAGTATGCCTTTAATAATGACATAACTTAATTCAAACACAAAAAATAGTTATATAAGTCATTAAAGTGACATATTGGTGAAGCCTCATGAGTCAAACTTTATTGAGGAATTATAAAAGCCCTAGAAATGAAATTGATTGATTTTTTGTTTATGAGTTTTGACTTTTATATTGGATGTTCCAGGGAAGAGTGCAATGTGACCTAGGGTTTCAGACATTTTTAGCATTGAAGGACGATATCTTCAATGTTTGTGCAATCTTAAAGCTATGAAAAAACTAGTTGAATCATTGTTTGATTGTGGGCTTCATACAGAGGTCCATTTTAGTCAAATTAGTGAAGCTAGGGAGCTTTGTAATTAAAATAAAGGCATGATTGCAGATACATCCCAAGGCTAGTCTTCAGCTACATTTTGTTGACTAAAAATTAAAATTTCAAAGGTAGTTGTACAGTATTATAGGCCCCACACAAGACCCTCAACACAACATCTAGTTTCTAGGCCAAACTGCCTAGAAGTTATGCTTCATTATTATCCTATTGGATTCTGAGCTATAAATAGAACATTGCACACAAATTGAAGGGGCTTCTATTGATAGCTTAGCCATGTTAAGAAGACATATCTTTACTTCCTTATTAGTTTACAATGCTCATGACAGTTTTTCTGCTGATCCTACAAAAACAATTAGAGAGGCTCTCTCCAAAGTGTTGGTGTATTATTCAATAAATTAATTATTTTGTTACTTTTCCTAGTTTTCTTTTTTCTCTACCATTCTTATAGTTTTTTCAATGACCTAATCACATCATTTATGGGTATGAGTTTTTGTATACTTCAATTTTTTAAAATTATTTTGAGCCTATATAACTAGATCTTAGTGTGCAAGGAACATTAACATTAAAGAAAGCATTCACAAACCAAAACTAGGTTCACATATATGCTTAGACAAAGAAAACAAACAAGAGATGCAAACCTCAAAAGATGAAGCACTTCATTGCTTTCTTGATTTTGTAGATGCGTCCTTTGATGTGGATGTATGCTCAAGATGCTTAAAGTTGCTTCAATGGTGGAGATGGGTAATGGCAAATTGGTAGCCTTGTGAGCTCTCAATTTGGCATTATAAGGTTAAGATTGATGACTGTGGTTCTCAAAATAGCATGGTAACTTTAGCTCAAAGATTGTGATGAAATGGCCCTGGATGGGATTCAATTTATAGCCTAAGGGCTTGAGGGATGGAGGGCTAAGATGCAAGGGGAGATGAAGGCTTAAGGAGGGCTAGGATGCACTCAAAGGAGAGCACATGGATTGTGCTTGTTTAGCACAAATGGGAAGGTGACACTTGTCACAAGGAGGATGAGTGTGAGAGGGTAGGGTAAGGGGTTGGTTAAAGGCATGACGAGTGGGGTTGAGTATGCAAGATAGATGTAAGAGGAATGAGTGTGGAAGAGGGAAGAGTGTGGAAGATGGATGTAAGAGTCATGAGTGGGCTTGTAAGAGTCTTTTATGGTTTGTAAGAGCACTCATGACTTGGTGGTTTGGTTTTTTGAGGGGAGACTTTGGTTTGGTTTAGGAAAGTCTTAAACTTGTTTAGGGAATGTGACAACATTAGGGGGTGGATTAGGCTGGGGTTTAGGATTAGATTAGGGATGTTAGAGATGTGCAAGTGGATGGCATTAATGAGGGTGGGCGAGTTAGTGGCTAAGCTTGGTTAGTATGGGTGGATGGGGTGGATTAGGCTAAATGGAGGATTAGGGATAATTTAGGGGTTTTTAGATTTGAGAATTTTATTTATCAAATGGATTTATTTAATAAATGGGGATTTTTGGAATTAGATAGGAGAAAAAGATTTAATTGATAAATAATAGGTTATTTGATTTATCAATTAGGACTATAGATGATTAATTAAATTAATCAGCTAGGGATGGCAAAGGATTAATTAAATAGGAATTTAATTAATGATGCCTTTAGAGATAACTAAATAGGATTACTAAAGCGGTGTACTCAAATTTAGGTGTCTACAGAGGCTAGTTGACATCTTTTGCTCTATTTTGAATTATTGTTTTATTTTTGTATTTTTTTTAAATTTTATTGTTAAATTATTCACAGATTGAACATAAGTTTTACTACACATTATTATATTTGAAAGTATCGGCTACCATCATATTAAAACCAAAAATTGTTACATTAAGATCCTACGCGCAAAAGGAAAACAATAGCACTCTAATGCCTTGTTTGAATTCTTGGGCTCTCTCAATTTGATTCATGGATAGAAGATTTTCATTGATGTTACTAAATTAAGCACATTTCTTCATAATTTTTCATGGAAGAGCATTCCATAGCCTAGAAATGGCTTCATACAAAGGTTTTTTTTGAGTGAAATGGGTATGCAGATGACATATCTTTCCCAGGCTTCTTTTGGAGGCTTCCGAGAACATTGACCACATAGATATAAAAGCCTCTTTATTACCATTTAAGTCCATTCACAATAACCTAATTTTTTTTCTTGCTCTTGAGCTAATATTTATTTTTTATCCAATTCCTTTGAATCACACCATCTTTAACATAATAGCTCATCACTAGAAAGAGTTCCTTTAGTTGGTCATCCATAGGTCATTGGTTACATTTGTATTCATAGTTATGTATAGCTATACCATTATTCTTCTCTCGAATTCTTCATTTCTAATTTTCTTATTCAAGATAGTAAAGTTTTTGTCCAGAAAATATTGTGTTTGGAGTCATTGTCAATCTATGCATAGGAATTTGTATTTAGTCCCATCGATCAAAGAAAACAAAATTGTCTATTTGATTTTTGCCATCAAAATGTCATTTTAAAAATGGTTTTCATTAAGCCTAAAAATTTTTGATAACTTACCACATCCAAGAGTAGATTAGACCAAACAATTTTTAGTTCAAATCCAAAAACAACTCCACTTCTGATTCTAGAATTCCCTGGACAGAGCCCCAAGAAAGCCAGTTGTGTTAAATTATTGATGTGACAGATTGATTGATTGGACTAAAAGTATATTGCCAATTTTTCTTCTAGATAGACATGCTTTGAGTTGTGCAATTTTGTATTTTTGCAATGGGGAAGTGACTATAATTAATTTTGTACATTCTTTGAGTCTAAATTATATATTAGATTTCAACAATTTATTTTGTCATTTTAAATGTAATTTAACTATTAAAAAAAAAATTATTTCATTTTCCATATCAATAAAATTTCTTGTAGAATTCATCAAGCATCAAAGTGTTGAAAAGTGGTCATTTCAAAGTGTCATTCAATATTTAAGATGTCTTAATAATTATGGTCCAAATTATCTATACTAATAGACAAATGTATCAATAGTTGTGCACAAAGGTCTTGCAGGGGGGGTGGGTGGTTGTGCAAGATACAAAGTATGTTGGGCTACTAGTGATTGCAATTCAATTGATATACTTGCTACATTTGATGATGCAATTCATGATGGTGTGGATGTGCTCTCTATGTTTCTTGGATCACCACCTTCACTAGATGCTTATTTTGATGATGCAATTTCTATTGGGTCATTTCATGCTCTAGAAAAAGGAATTTTTGTAGTTTGTTCAGCTAGAAACTCTAGACCTTACTCAAATACAGTTACAAATATAGCTCCCTAGTTAATTATAGTAGTAACAAGCACAATTGATAGAATTTTTCCCACTGCATTGACTCTTGGAAACAATCAAACCTTCAAGGTTAAACACCCATTCATCTCTATTTAGCAAATTGTGTAAGATGTTTAATATAGTTGGATCATTCATACTTAGTATTAATAATAAGAGATTTCCAAAATCCAGATTGTATAGAGAAAGCTATCTCTAGATTAAATTGTGTACACAATTTTTGTACCCCACTTTGTGATTCATAATATCCTGATGATGAATCATGAAATCTGATTTGAAAGATTGATACAAAAAACTTTTACATAATTTAATTTTAAATCAATTTTCTTTCTCTACTATATTACTTTCCCTTGGCTGGGAGGCTCAGAGGAAAATAAAATGGGGATTTTGAAGTGGATTGCACAGGTGAGGGCGCTCTATTTGTGGAAGCAATGGTAGATAACACTTTTTTAGCCTTGGGATATTTGGATGATGGCAACCCATCATTTCAACAATTGCTTTATTCACTTCCACCTATTACTACTCCTATCAAGAACTTTCATCTTTTGGTTGTTCAAATAATTCTTCGCTTTTCTTTTTTATTTATAGAAAAGTGAAGGATTATCTCCTTTAGAAAGTGTTTTATTTTTGGGGTTGGGGTCGGGGAGAAGGAACAACTTAAACATCACACACTAAGCTTAATTCCTAGACCAAAGTGTTAAATAGTCAAAGTTGACTTTTTTATTCCAAGCTTAATTCTTCCCTTCCCTAAGGAGAAGGGGTGGGGAGAAGGGTTATGCTTTTTCTTTAAAAAATGAGTTGGAAAGGTCATAGATGGAAGAGGAGTTTGAACAAAATGATAACACCACCAAGGTAAGGAAATCTTATTATTCATAGTTTTAGTATATTGAAACATTTGTCGATGAGAAGTGCTCTAATGGGAGTTTGAACAAAATAATAACAATGTTATGATAAGTCAATTCTATTACATACAATTTTCATATATCAAAACATATGTTAATGATTGGTGAAGTTGAATGGTTCTTAACAAACCCACCAAGAATATTCTAATATTGCTAAGTGTAAGACTCTAAGATCGATGCCACAAAATTTTTTGGTGGAATGGATACTCCTAAATCCTTGACTCTTACTATCCTATATTGAGTTGTATTACTCTGTTACATTGGGTTTTATTATCTTGAATTTTCTTTTCCAATTTCTATATTTAAGCAACTTTTTGGATCTCCTAGTTTCTAGTATTTTTTTAGTTATCATTTTCATTACATTTGATGGATTTCTAACTTATTTATTTCGATTTATACTAATGATTTAAGATATGATTTTTTAACAAGATTTGTTCATTGTTTTGTTGTTATTTCTTGTATTTACTTCATATAGGTAACTCGTTTTGCATGCAGTGGTTTTGTTGTGGGAGTGAGTTTCCAAAATAGTATATGTGACGGACAAGGAGTGGGTCAATTTCTTAAAGGCCTTGCAAAAATGGCAAGGGGAGAGGTTAAGCCCTCTTTAGAACTAGTATGGAATAGAGAGCTATTGAAGCCAAAAGATCCTATAAACCTCCAATTTTATCACTTTGAAACCATTATGGAGAGTGTACATAGTCCACAACAACCTCTATTGAAAGAAGATTTGGTTCAAGCCTCTCTATTTATCAAAAATGATGTAATTAAATGTATCAAAAAATACTTTATGGAAGAAATTAAAGGGTTTAAGAAAGGTTCAAAGAAATGAAGATCACTACTTAGATGTGAAACAAAGATCAATAGAAGAGAACTGGTCTTGTGCCATATAAAGTATAAAACCCCTGTGAGGCAAACAGGTTATTGATAAAGTATAGTAAGCCAACTGTCATAATGGCTTGACATGAAAAAAGCATAAAACAAATAAGAGAATCAAAGATGATATCATGCTTTCACAACAGCCCAAAAGAGATAGGGTAAAGGATCCACTTAGTTTTCATTGAATGCATGTATTTCTTGATAGATTCACAGTAAATGAGTCTAAGTTTCTTTCTAGGAAAATCACTACGATTTATTTATTTTCGTCATAACAATTTTTGGTACACCCAATTTCATAAAACTTGATGGAATAGTTGAAGTGTTTTAATTTCAAGATTATTTGAACTCAATTTCTTCCTTTGGTCATTGTCTTAAAATGAAACTACAGTCTAGTTATAGATGGAGAAAAATGGAAATGAAGGGAGAAGATAATATATGATTAGAACACAGGAATTAGAGCAAGGATTTTGCAGTTTAAAAACACATTGGTTTGAAAAAAAAACATTAAATAATAATGCAAATCAATTGCCATTTTGCATAATGATGCATCTCATCAGCATTGAGTAACATAACATGTATTGAGCACTTTAAAAACATAGAGAATGAAGGCTTAAAATCTCTAAGTAAACAAGAGGACAACACTCGTGGTTTAATATTTGCAAAAGCTTACCTCCAGTATATAAAGTTATGGAAAAGAGTATGTTATAGTATTTCCAATTTGCAAATTTTTCATGATCACCATGTCTCATATGTCAAATCTTTTACTACTCCATGTTCTTCTCGAAAGCATGCTAATCCCTATGTTGTGTGGAACAGAGCACCTTCTATTCGTTGGGAGCTGGAGCCCTCTGTAAGGGCCTTGTGTAGTAAACCCGCTAGGGCGGTCCCTTGTAAAGCTCTTGGGAAGAAGGGTAGTAATGTATGACAAACCAATAGAAAGGTCTCTTCAATATGACCCACATAGAACTTTTTGAAAATCTACATTTTCAGTCAGAGCTCTTGGTTCTTCAACTCTCACGCACACATTGAAGCTGAATGGAGAAAACAATGAAATGGGTGGCATTTGCTGAATAGAGATCTAATGAAATGGGTGACATTTACCCTTTTTAGATATTAAGCTCATGTTGATCAAAATTTCAACCAAGATGGGCATACATTTAAAAAAAGCCATAGTTTCCCTTTCCACACCGACCAATTTAATAAATGCTCAAAAATTTTGGTCGAAAAATGACCTCAAATCTACTAGTGTTCCTAAGTATGATTAAGATACCACTTCCATTATCTCCCTTGAGCTTACTAAAAATTATGACAAAAGTTCTCTTCATATGCTATCCAAAGCTACTTGTCAAAATTTAAACATCCCTCATGTTCTACTTCTCCACATCCACTTCAAAATTGTGCTCAAGCTTCAAGTGCTCCTATTAAAAATGTTGTTCCTATCAAAGCTACTCACGAGTCTATTGATGGGTTTGACTATGTTTCTCACTCTAAAGATGATGATATCCCTTTTCACTATCCATTTTCATCTCCTATGTCTATCCTTAGTCCTCATCCATCAATGCTAAAGTCTTCAAACCATCCATCTATATTGAGACCTTATGTTCCTTCATCTCCTATATTTTACACTCCTAGTTCTCCCATCATACCTCAAGATCAACAAAGATACTTATCCTTGATGAATTTACACCCATCTATCCATCTAAACTAGTCATATCATCCTTATTCATCAAAAAATCCCAAGTCTTTTGGAAGTGAGAATAAGCATAAGAATCCATTAAAAAATGAAGATCACTATCTCCCATCTAAATGACATGTGAATGCTAAGAAGGAAAATGCACAAAAGAGACCACAAAGCTCCACTATTAAGAGATCTAAATCAAAGAAAATGTTGGTCCCTAAGCCCATTATTGAAGAAATATGCTCTAAAGTATCCAAAGAAAAATCTAAAGCTATATCGATTCCCAAGTCTCTTTTGAAAGACTTGAATATTGAAAATACTTCAAAGTTGACATTCAAGCTTCCAAAGGCTTCCATTCCATCTTCTTCCAAAACTCTTCCTAAAAATATTCCAAAGCCTTCCACTCCACTTTTTTCCAAATCTCTTGTACCACCTCATACATCTAAACCTCAAGCTATTTCATCCATGATACCTCCATCATTCCAACACCATTCAAGGTGTGTGTCAATGTTGATCTTGCCCAATATTTTAGCTAGCCTCATTAATTTCTCTAAAGCTTACACTTACTTTCTATACATGAACTCTTAGCCTCCATATACTCTTCCTACTACCATTTCTCTTTCATCACCCTATCAACATCTTTGAGCATACCTTTCTATGGTCTTTGCTTATCATGACTTATCTTTCCTATAGGAGCACTATCTACATTCAAATAGCTTGAGCTCTTTCTAAAAATTCAAAAAAAAATAGAAAAAGGAAAAAAGTAAAAAAAATAATGAAAATGTTCCTGGTGAAAACCACTTCTTGTGGTACCTTGGTAGCAAAAGTAAAGAGAAATAAATGCATCCTATGGTGAAAACTACATCTTGTGGCACCTTGGATAAGTACCATGATGAAAACCTGGTAAATAGCCATCATGCGTAATTCTTCCATCATCCATCTATCCCCTCTTCTCTCTTTGATCTTGACAATGTTGAGCTATCTTTGCATATTGGCTATCTTATCCACGATATTCTCTGTTGTAATTTCTCATTCACTCATAGCCTCCATCTTGAGCTTTATTCTTATTGCTCTATCCAATCGCTATCCTATCTAGTTGACCCCTTAGTCTTGATCACAATAAATAAAGCATGGTTCTCATAGGTGTCTTGGCATCGGTACTCTTTTGGACTACACACTTCATGCTATCTCACTTGTTGGCTTTACTACTTATCCGACATGCTATCTTGCTCATTACTTCCATTGCTTATCCAAAAAATACTTCATCTAACTATTTCACCTCTTTCCCTATCTTGAGGAGTCAATCCTTCATGATCACTTTCACTTGCTTTATACTCCTTTCTTATATCTCTTTTCTTATATACCATCTCATTACTCCATCATATCCTATACCTTGCTAGACATTGGGAGAAAATGATGTGATCTTTCTTGAAATCTCTAAAACATTCTAAAAAATCCAAAAAATCATATATGATGTTGAAAAAATCCTAAAAATAAAAAATTGTCCTAAAAAAATGATCATCTTAGTGAAAACCTAGCAATAGGCACTTTGATGTATCACCAAAAGAAAATCATAAAAAATCAAAAAATACAAAAAAATTGAAAAAAGTCTTAAAAGAAAAAGAAGTCTACCAAGTGGGCAAAACCTAGAAATAGGTGTTACTTGAGACCCTTGCACCTATGTCTATCAGTCTCAATCACACACTTTGCAACACATTTCCTAGCTCAGAATTGTTTCTTGTCCTTGTCTCGGGGGCACAACTGCTTAGCCTATTTGAGGTCTCCTTGTGCATTAAGGTTTGTGTGTAAACTCACAAAATAGTGTTTCACAACACTACCCACACTTGAAATTGAGTGTTTCTCAACACTTTTTGGATACTCTACCTATAGTCTAAGGTGCTACAATAGTTCTCACTATCAGAATCAAATTTTGAATAAATGGCCAAGTGACTTACACATATGCACTTAAACACTTAAATGATTGAGCTATGCTGATCTTTATCTACTTTGTGTGCTATCTATGATGATTTATTTACTATGTGTTCCCTCCCTAATAGTCTCTTGAGGATGTCATTGACTAGAAGACGAGAGCATTGGGGCATGTTTTCTTGATTTCTGCTTGTGGATATACTTTATTTGTTTATAGTATTTTAAGCATTCATGCTTGTCCTATTTCACACTTTGACTTATAAGCATATCATCCTTGACTATTTTTCACAAGACCATAATTGCGGGTTATATTGGCACTTATGCCTTGATACAGGTGTAATCTTGCTATACTAAACTTAGGGAATCTAATCACATAGTCATCTTGACTTCTATGTCTTTGATGCTTATATTAGATTTCTACATACCTATTTGATATTGATCACATTCATATCCTCATAGTTATACTAGTGATGATTTTATGATCTTATGATGTCCCCAATAAGGCTCAATGATAAAAACTAGGACCTACGTATGTAACCCTTGCAATTGCACCTTTTCATACTAGCTTGCATTCTAGGCTTCATTCTAGCTTAGCTCTGCATTTTGCATGTTGAGAGAGCTCTCTTCTTTATCTTTCATGGAATTCTTAGCTAACTACATTCATCCTTCTCTTGTATCTTCTTGATCTTATCTTATCTCTTCTTTCCTATTTCTTGCTTCTTTTCTATCTCACCATCTCATCTATGCTTCTGACCTACTTTTACTAATCTCGACATCCTAGATCCATTTTTGGGATCAAAATCCAAATTTGGCTTCATCCTACTACTCAAAATTTCTTCCTTCTTCTATGTAGTTGGCTGACCTATTTAGGGTTAATTTTTGAATCTTGTTGGGAAAATCATCATTTCATCATCATTTCTACTCTCTTCCACTCTTTTCTTTCATTTCATTTTCATCTCATTTCATCTTTCTTCTTTCTTTGACCTAATTCTTATTCTTTATCTTTCTTGGTCAAAATTAGTCAAACTGGGGCATATCTTCATTTTTTAGTGGTCACTCTTTGGTTCTAATCCTCTATCTGTAATCTTGGGCATTGTTATATCTTGATTTTCTCATATCTTGCTCATTTTTGCATCCCCTTATTTCATTTTGATTTTGATCTCGAGGGGGCAAAAATATTCTATCATCACCTACTACAACTATTTATTTCTTAGAAGCATTTGTTTGATCTATTTATTTTCTTTTCTTGGTGTTAGCATTCTTCATGGATTCTGACACCATCTTTCTTTTCCTAATGTTCAGTACTACCACTATTAGGCTATGCATTCAGGATTTTCTATCTCTTTTTGCAATTTGTTCTTCAGAATTAGATATCTATTGCTACCTATTTGGCTTCTATTTTCTTTGACATAATGTGTTCTCAGATTGATCACACATTGGTCAAATAGGGGAAAATGTAATCACCTAAAAATGGTCATGTAGACTATGAGCCCCCTTTCTAGCATTTCTCCATAATTTATCTAATGGTTATCTTTTATCAAATCCTCAAAAATATATTTATTCAATTATAACCTATGGTATGACCACTTTATCCCAAGTGCATATTTAATTAAAATAACATGTCCCCCTTTTTAATTAAATAAAATTCCCCACTCATCTCTTATCTTAAGTGTGCACACATAAAGCATTATTTCTATTTTAGAAATAAAAGAAAAGGCATTTTTGTCTACACATGAATGCACATTTTTCTATGTGAAAGGAATCTTCTACTTTTAAAATAACTTTAATTCTACTCCACACATTTCAAACCCTCTCAAAAGTCAACCATTAATTGTGATTGGTTGAGATACTTGTGTCCATGGATCACTCAAGATGTATTCTCCTCCCTTGATTAGTCATCTTTTGCCCCTTAATCTCTTTCATCGATTTTTCTTTAAAAGGGAGGCCTCTCTCCTCATTCAAAAAATCTTAGTCTCTCATGCTATTGTTATGCTGCAAGTTTTCTTGGTGATTTTGGAGACTTGGAGCATTCTTGCATTTTTGTATTTTAGATTAGCTCTCATTCTAATTACATTATGACATACTTTTTACCTTATCTTCCTTTATGCTTTAGCTTAGTTCTCTTTTTTATCTTGCATTTCATTTAGAATAGTTTTTATTTGCATTGCATTTAATCTAGATTCTTCGATATTGGCACTCTTGCCTCTACTCTTTGAATCTCTCATTCTATGGTGCACCTTGCAAGGGTTGCATAGTTTGGTTCATTTGAGAGCCACCATCTCATAGCCTTTTCACATCATAGATAGAGAGCTATAAGTTGGCTCTTGTGACTCCCTCTTCCATGGGTTCTCTCAAGAATAATAGTTTATAGAAGTGTGATACTTTTATGCACACAATAGTAAACTAGAAAGTCTATGATAGAGTCATAGAGAAGAAGGCATTTGCTAGAGAAGAAGATCTAGAACTTCAAAAGTCTATTCTTAGAACTATTTGCAAGATTGATGATGAAGAAGAAAATTAAAGATTGTTGATTAATATCACACCGTGTTTGAGAAATAAATTGAGACCATTTCTATTTATGGTAGTTTAAAAAGATAAACTAAGAAGTGAGACCACGACATCTATCTGTTAGATGTTGATAGAGTCAAAGGAAGCATCTCCTCCAACACCTAAAACCTTGGAAGTGTGAGTGAGTGGTAACACTATGAAAATTTGATCAAAATAATGTTACCATTAACATTTATGATACCAATCCATTTGAGGGTTCCAAAATTAATGAACCAAATACTGAGAATATTGAAGATAAACTAAGAAAAATTGTAGAAGAAAAGAGGCTTCTTGAAGAAGAGAAGAAAAAAGCAGAGGAGGCCAAGCATAAATTGCTTGAGGATGAGAAGAGAAGAAAGGAAGAGGAGGAAAAGAATAGAATGGTAGAAGAAGAGATTGGAAGAGGAAGAGAAGAGAGAAAATCATAGGAAAGAAAATGAGAAGAAAGAAGAAGAAGAGAGAAGAGTAGAAGAGACAACTAAGAAACAAAGGGAAGATGATACTAAACTATCTAGTTTATCTACTTTGCTCTCTCTTTCTAGCCTAGCATCTAATGATGATGATCAAACATATTTGATCTCATCCCTATCAAACCTTATACAAAAGAGTAGAATAGTAAAAATCTTACAAAAAACTTTGATGGAAGTTATTAATAGAATAAACACTACTTTGGAAATGCAACACACCACATCAGATCCTAAATAGAGGGCACAAGTAGTGTTGAAATAATTTAATGAAGAGTTTACTAAATTGTTAAATGTGGCAAAAGAAAAGGCACAGATCTCACATGATGCTAACTTTTTTCACACCATCTTTCAGAGCATTAAGAATGATTTGGTTAATCTTGATACTTGTATCAAGGAACTTCAGAAATGTCAATAAGATGGGAAATTTTTTTATATCTAGTGTACTTTATCATACAAGCTAACCATGGAAATAAAAAATTAGATAGAAGGAAAGATGAGTGAGCTAGAGGCTTTATCTAGCTAGATCCAACATCCATCTTGCAAAGTCGATGATTTTGAAGGACAAGTGGCTAGTATTCAAAATGATATCAAGAAATTGGAACTTTCTAGGAAACAAATATTGAAGAGGATATTAGATTTCAAAGAGTCTACTAGCCTAAAAATATCTTTTATTGAGAAATAGTTGGAGGAATGTGTCAAGGTCAAGGACACATATTCTAACTTTTTGTATTAAGATCTTAATGCAGTTGAGATTGCATCATATGCTCTATGTGCAATTCTCACCTCAACTAAATCCACCAAGAAAACATGGAATGAGGATATGGATAGTTTGAAAGAAATTTTTAATGATTTTATGAAGATCCTATCAAAATAAGGAAGGACAACATTTTGTGATAGTTTTGGATAGATTTTTGACATTTTGACCTTTGTCATTGATGTCAAAGGGGGAGTAAGTGAAGAAAATTGGAAAGATCTTGAATTGTCAAAAGGGGAGAATATTATAAAGTATATTGTAAGGGGAAGCATATGTACAAATGGACAAAATAAGCAACACTTTACTTATTTATTTTTGTTTTGTTAAGTTTTCATCACTTAGCCAATTTTCCCTATTTGTTGCCATCAATTCCAAAGGGGAAGATTTGTTGAAAATTATCTAATAGAGATATGTAATTGTTGTCATTAATGGAAAAAAATAATGTACATGCTCATTGGAAACCTTGAAAATCAAGATACTTAGTGTTTGGTAATCATAAAATTGTCTAAGAATAGAATTTGGTTTAATTAGTGCATTGTTTTGTTTATAACTTATTTCTAACATCATATTATGACAAGAAAAGTTAGATGGAGATTGTATAGATGTTGATGATGACATGTATAACCTTAAAGGTTAGTATGTATTGTCATATTTGAAGTGAAATAGAACAACAAAATTGAAGGAAAGCATTATTTTGTTTACAAGATAATTACTTATTCAATTAGGGCCAACATCCTAGATGTTTACTATAAGTTGGAAAAGTAGATTATGGTCTTAGCCAACCCAACACTAATTTCTGTAAATGCATGGTATTTATAGCAAGGAAATTTTGTGATGACATGTGTGATTGTGATTGTGATTGTGATTACAAGTGCTATCTTGTAATTGTGATTTTATGAAAACTTTTGTGAAAGTGATATATGCAAAGTTTTATATGAACTATTTTGTGATTTGAGATTGAGCTAAAGATTAGAGATCAGTAAGAAAGAATAAACAATACCTATTTTCTAGAAGTTTGATTATTTGTCTGGGTAGTGATCTCTTCTTGTAATTAGAAGTGCATGTTTGGGTAGTGGGATCATCTTGCATCTACTATACCTCAACTCCTAACGGGGTTGGAATATCGTAATAAGGATTCAAAGTCTCCTAACAAGGACTCTCTATAGTGAATTTTCTCATTGACTCCTAATAGGGTCCATGCTCTAACAAGGAACTTTTATATCAATATATTATCTAGTGGGTATCATCCCCAATAGGATTTTCCCTTGACCAGGGTTTCCCTAGTTAACAAAATATGGTGTTATGAGTTATTTTTGTTCATAGTTATTGTCACTATTCAAAATTACTTTATTAAGTTGTTATGTATGGTTTAAATTAATAAATACTATCCACTTGGTGACTAAAGTTTGTAAATTATTGATTTACACCCCCTCTTAGTAATTCTTATTTCTAATAATTGGTATCAGAGTGCAATTAGTTGGAAGAGGCTCAACAGCTTGAGTAAGATCCCTATGGATATGGAATAGTTGATGGAGAACCTTGAAGAGGCACTTGAACAAATTGATCTCCTTATTGAAGAAAGAAATAAGATGAAGGATAGATATGAAGACTCCAAAGTATACATTGGACAATTGAAGGAAAAGATTGAATATCTCAATTCCAAGCCTGAATCTATTAAATCTAAAACTAGTGATGATGATTATTGAAAATTGAAGATAGAGTAAAAAATCTTAAGCATGAATTGAATATTATGAATCTAAAGTTAACTTTGGGGAGTGATCCTAGAAAAATTAAAACTGATCTGAAGATTGAGAATGCAGATCTTAGAGCAAGTCTGGGAAAGAAGACATTTGAGCTTGAAACATTGAATGAAGATCATGAAGAACTTCATAAGTACAATACTATTGTAAAAGGTCATTTGACTCAGTGTAAGAAACAACTTGAGAAGCTTTATTGTAGTATAGAAAAGCTTGATGATTCAATGTCAGTACATAGACCTACTTATGATAAGACCATTCTTGGTTATCTATTTAGCATTTTTGCAAAGAAACCTAAGATTCGATCGAATCCAAAAGATAAAGATAAATCTAATAATAAGATTGAATCCAACCAATATTCTGATAAACCTAAAGAAGTTGGAAAAGACAAGGAAGTTGAAATATTAGATGAAACAAAGAAAGAGGAATCTCCTAAGGAAACCAAGTATAAATTTAGAGGTAAGTGTTTTTTATGTAATGAGCTAGGTCATATAAAAGGAGATTGTACAAATAAGTCATTTAATCATGTTAAGGATTTTTATTGTCATAATTGTCATGGTATGGGTCATAAAGTAATTTATTTTAGAAAACCTATATATGATAATAATAGAAGGAATAGTAGAATTTCTAGGAATACTAACCCTGTAGATAGAAGAAGATCTAATGAAAGGACATCAAGAGAATGAAGACCTTATGAGGAAAGAAGATAGATTTTGTATTATAAGTGTAACAAATTTGGATACATAGCTTGGAATTGTCATGCACCTTATGATCAATAGAATCCTAGAAGCAGAACACCAATATGTTAGTTATGCAAAAAATTCAAACATACAACAAAGTATTGCATAATGGACATAAACTTCAAAGATAGAAGGAAAAATGGAAGAAACTTTAGAAACAAAAGAAATGATGGAAGGAATGTGGAAATGATAGAAGGAACCATGAGAGGAACACTGGAACTAAGAAATACAATGAGGAATTAAAAAATGTAGTCAATGAACTTCAAGAAGGACTAAATGAAGCATTTGTAAAAGGATTAGACATATCAAACGAAAATCCAGAAGATGATGAGATAGGAAGATCAATTTCAGTTATAACGTTTGATTTAATTAAGTTGAATTAAGCTCGTTCATAACACTAGAATCTAAAACTTCATCTAGAGATTGAACTAGAGTTGGTGAAGTTGGGAAAAGGTGAATCGAGATAAGTTTAGATTGTATCTAAGCTCTCTTGTAATTTGGAGCTTATCTAAATCAGTTATGAATAAATTAAGAGTTACTATTATTATAGATAAAGTCAATTTTGTAGCAAAAGATGAAAACTATTTGTTTGCTAAGAATTTCACGGAGAGAAGTTTTGTGGAGCATTTTCATGAAGAGAGGAAGCTATAGTAAACTTGAAGTGGCATTTGAAGATCATATAGATGATCTTGAATAGTTACTAGATCTCAAAATATAATTGATATCTTTTTCATGTTTACAAAGTATGTAATTAATGCAAGTTCAAGTTGAAGGAATAAATAGAGTACACACTTGATTACCACTTCATTGTGTATACATCAAAAGCATAGAGAACTTAGAAGCAACTTGACAAGGCAATTTCAAAGAAAACCCTATTTTTGGAAAAGATATTTTATCATTTTTCCACATAATTTATTTCCATAAAAGGTTTATATTTGATAGAATTGTCAATAGTTCATAATGTTGAGAATGATAAGAGACTAAAAGTGGAGGTTGTTTCCATAAAACCCATAGAAGGAAACCCTAACTCATCATTATCCATTACTTTGAACAATGTAGTATATTTGGAAGATGTAGAAAGTTATCTTACTAGTAAGTTTGAATCTATTAGGAGTGAGTATATGAAAAAGGACATGGAATGAGCCTTTAATTGCAATATGACTATGAAACCCAAATTTCAACACTTGAAGGAACTAGATCTGTTCAAATATCATTTTTACCAAGAATTAGACATAGATGAGTGGACACAAATCATACTAAGAAGAATACATGATGAGAAACTATGGATGTAAGATAGTGCAACTGATATGTCATCCAACCTTATTCATGAGGTAACTGGTCTTTGTAAACAAGGCAGTGCAGCTATAGCTAAGAAAATGGCTAAGAAGAAAGTTAATAGATAGACAAAGGCAACATATAATGGAAAGGCCACGGTGACCAACACCATTAAGTAAGATTATGTGAGATTCCCAAGTAGAATCATTTCCTATTCTATATGTGCAAGTTCAAAGATTGATGAATTGTCAGTCCGATTCATCTATGTAGCCTATAAGATATGTGCTGAGAAGGAACAAGTTAACCTTAGTGAAATACTAAGAATAAAACTTCTTGAAAACCTAGAAAAGATCAAGAGGAATAAGAATGGTTTGTTTGGATATTAGTCACTAATTAATCATATATTGCACCTATAGTTATAGACAGATTTAAGAAAGATATTTGTGTTATGGTTGATATATATTTTACTTATATTCAACTAATAGAACCTTAGGAAAAATTTCTTGATCCCTTAGGTTATGAATTAAGTGATGATATAGTAGTTGGATATATTGACTTATTGCTGAAATTAGATAAGGACCAAGCTGAATATAGATTTGAAACTTATGATGAGATTATCCAATCAACTCATCTAGCATCCTTGGAGAAGGAATCTCACAAGAAGATAGAAACTATAATGAAGAAAGCCTTATTAGAGACCAGTATGACTGAGAGTGAGTCACAAGTAGTCAAGGAAACCATGAAGCAAGGTATATTGAATGTGTAACCTTTGTTGGTTTCTATTGCAGAGACATATTTGTAATAGAGAATTCCTTATGCAGTAGTATTAGAGATTCAGACAAGTGAGCTAAAGAGAAAATTTGAGAGATTAATGGAAGCTATGACCATAAAGACTAAAAGGGTCAAACAAGAAGCCACTAGACTAGGAAAGAGACAAAAGACATTATTGAAAACTGTTGAGCCTAGTAAAGAAGAAGAAGAAGAAGAAGAAGAAGTTAAGTAAATAGAGAAGGTAACAACTTCAAAATAGTTAGCAGGAAAAGCTCGGCAACCCTAGAAGCAGAAGATAGAGAAGATAAACTCAACTATTGCTAATAACAGAAACTTTGTTTAGATTAACAAATTTTTTGATCTATATAACAATTTTAAGAAAGATCAAATTGATATATCTACTATGATATACATTATAGCTAACAATCTAAAATTGAAGGATATTAACAGTTAGATTGGAGGAAAAATGAGTGACCTAGAAGCTCTATCTATCCAATTAAATCTTGATAGTAAAATTGATGATTTTGAAGGAAAAGTGATCAATATTCAAAGTGATATTAGGAAAGTGGAACTTCAAAAGGAACAAATTTTGAAGAGAGTATAAGATTTCAGAGAGTCTATTGCTCTGAAAATATCTTTTGTTCAGAAATAGTTGGAGGAATGTGTCAAGGAGATGGACACTTATTCTAACTTTTTATACTCTAACCTTAATGCAGTTGAGATTGCATCATATCCCTTATGTTAAATTCACAACTCTATTGAATCAACCAAAGATACATGGAAAAAATGTATGCATAGTTTGAAAGAAAATTTTGATGATTGCATGAAGATATTATCAATTAAAGGCGTATGTTTATAGAGATTTTGATATTAGATGGATAGTTTTTGGATAGCTTTTGACATTTTGACCTTTTTCATTAATATCAAAGGGGGAGAAGTACATAGGAAAATTTTAAATCAGGTATAGAGAAAAATATGAAATAATATTGTAAGTGGGAGCATGTGCAAAATGGACAAATTGTAATAGATGTAATGTTAATGTGTTATTTATTCTAAGTTTTTGATACTTAGCCAATTTTCCCTATTTCATTGCCATCAATGCCAAAGGGGGAGATTGTTGGAAATTTTCTAATGAGGATATGAATTTTTTATCATTTATGGAAACACATAATGTACATGCTTATAGGAAACCTCAAAAATAAAGATACTTAGCTTTTGGTACTCAGAAAATTGTCTAAGTATGAATTTGGTATACAATAATGTATTGTTTTGTTTGTAACTTGTTGCTAATTTCATATTATGACTAGTGAATTTAGATGGAGAGAGTATACATGTTGATGATGCCATGTATAATCTCAAAAGTCAATATGGACTATAAGAAAAAGAGATATTCATATTTTACCCGTAAAATAGTACAACAAAATTAAAGGAAAGGAATTATTTTGTTTACAAAATAATTACTTGTCCAATTAGGACTGACATCCTAAATGTTTACTATATGTTGGAAAAATGTATTGTGGTCTTATCAAACCTAGCAAAAAATTTATGTAAAGGCATGGTATTTATGCAAAGGACATCTTACGAATTCAAGTGTGCTATCTTAAAGAAATTGTGTTGAGCAATTGTATGCAAACTTTTGTGAAAGTGATATATATTTAGTCAGTGAAGCCATTTTGTGACCCAAGATCAAATTGAGGAAGAATCTATATTCTATAATTCTAATTACTTGTTTGGCTAGTGAGCTCTTATTTTAATTGGAAGTGCATGTTTAGGTAGTGGGCTCATCTTGCATCTACTATACTAAAACTCCTAATATGTTTGGCACAACCTCTAATAGGGTTGGAATCTCCTAATATGGATTCAAAGTCTCCTAAAAGGAACCCTCTATACTAAATTTTCTTATTGAATCCTAATAGGGTCCATCCTCTAACAAGGAACTTATATATCAACATATTATATAGTGGGTGTTATTCTCACTAGGGTTTTCCTTTTTCTAGGGTTTCCTTAGTTAACAAAATATTGTATTACGAGTTATCTTTGTGCATGGTTAATATTATTGTTCAACATCCTTTATTACATTGTTATGTATGGTTTAAAGTAAAAAATATATCTAGTTGGTGACTAAAATTTGTAAATAACTGATTCACCTCCCCTATTAGTAATTCTTATTTCTAATAGGAGCATCCGACTAAGTAGCCTAAGGCCATAGTGGGTGATGAGGAGATGCCAAATCAACCCACTCCTGACCTATATCAAGATATCTTGAGGAGGACTAGAGAGTATTTGAGAGTAGCATGATGAAAGCTAGCTAAGATGTAGATATAGCTGGTAGTGCATGATATGTGCATGGGGGATATAGAGTGAGAGAATTGGGTTCTCCACTTAGAGCTAGAGCAATAGTGAGAGGAGACCTGACTGTAGAGTACCCACATGACTTGTTATTATGCTAGATATATTATAGTAGTACTTGAGGTTGTAGATTAGATGCCTTAATTTTTTGAGTATACAAGAGAATTAGATGGTATTTGATGATGAGTGAGACTAGATGCCCCTCTTCCTCCTCCACCTAGGGATGATGGAGAAAGAAATAGTTAGACATTGTTTCTTCCAATTTTGATTTTGGTTATGTATTGATTAGTGTGCTAGACCCATTTTGAATCATTTTGAGATCCATAGAGCTTGAGAAACATTCAATTTTCTATTTAGTACATAGTTGAATCCACATATATATGATATTTTTGATTGAAGTACCTTCACATGTGTCACATTTTCTCTTTATAGTTTATTGTACACGAGATATTTATGATATGATTATGAATGCAAATTTTATATAATGTATGAATTTAGTGTAGATGAAATGAATCATGAAGTTATGTGTATGAAATACAAAATTTGGATGAACTAACATCTCATGTAGTGTTCTATTTTGTTGATAGTGATAGGTATCCTATGAAGATCGAGAGGATAAACCAAAGAACTAAATGCTTGTGTATTTTTGAAGAAACATGATACTTTGAAGAAACCAATAGTTCCTCATGTTGAAAGATACAAGTGAAGTAGTGATTGAACCATGTTCTTTTATGCAAGTGGAGAATGAAATGCAACCCTATGCTAGATGTGATCCTAGGTCTAGTTACTAAACTCATAAAATTATCATCACTAAGTATCTGGCTATACTCACAAATGTCATACAATTCTCACTGACATTGCAATCAGGAAAATATAAATATGACACATGTCCTATTTTTTTTGGGATTAAATGTAAGCATTCAAGACACAAGAAACCAAAATGACCTAAGCATTTATCCCTTTTAATATAGCAAGTGAACATAAGAATCAAAGCATAAATTCTAGGAAGACTAAAATGTTTCTTGTAGGCAGAAACACCAAACAAAAAAGACATCCTTCTTATGCTAAGTAATCAATATGTATTCTATCTACAATGACCCTTGCATTCATAACTTGAGATAGAAATGTACTAATTATACTCGCAGTGACCTGAATAGTCACTTAGTAGGACAAGTATTACTATTTACTGTAGCATAGAGAATTCAATCCAATCAAGAAAGATAAAGACCTAACCTCAATAAAGAGTCCATGTAAAATGATTTGAGTTACACACAACCATTCAACATGAGATAGCGGATCTTATAGTGGACACCCCTTTTATATGGATGCTTCAGATCATTGGAACTAGACTAGCAAATAAAAATCAAAGAAATGATCATACCCCCAATCCTTTCTCCTCTAGTTAAAAGAGACATCATCGAGTTGCTAGAAGAGAAATGATAAAGCAAAAAAACCAAACAAGCAAAGAAAAGCTCAACATATCTCAATCAAGTTTGAAATTTTGATTTCAAATTTTTATGTTATAGGATTGATGTCAAGTGTCAATGTTTAGAAAATATATGAAAGAAATCTCTTTAGTAAGGTGACAAAAATTGACAAGTGTAGTTAGAACAACTAGTGACTGAAGTCAAAGAGGAATCTTTAGTAAGAAGAACCTTAGTAGGCAACCAAGCGATAGTAGATAGATGTAGTTACAACAACTAGTGACTAATGTGAGAGATCTTTTAGGAGATGAATCTCAAAAGTGACACAAGTGACAATAGGAAAATGCAGTTAGAATAACTAGTGACATGCAAAAGAGATTTTCTTTGAGAGGAATCTCAATAGTAATGCAAGCAACAGTAGGTAGATTTAGTTAGAACAACTAGTGACTGATGCAAGAGATCTTTTGTGAAAGGAATCTCAAAAGTGACATAAACAATAGTAGGCAAGCGTAGTTAGAAAAATTGGTGAGTGATGTGAAAGAGATATTCTTTCAGAATGATCTTAACAGTAATGTGAGTGATAGTAGGTAGATGTAGTTAGAAAAACTAGTCACTAATGTGACAGATATTCTATGAGAAGAATACAATTAGAACAACCAATTACTAATAAAAAAGAGATTCGTATGACACTATAGGGAGTTTCCCCTACATTATGACAAGATTCAATCCATGGATGCATGAGAAAAACCAACAAAATAAAATAGGAAAGTAGTTGTACAAGAGCTAGAAGATGTGCTATGAGATATACCATTTGAAACAAGAGGTGCCTATTTACTAGGTTTTCATCTTCTTATTAGAGATTCTATATTTACTACCATGATGTGTATTTTCCAAGTTTTCATCAATGATACTTTTTTTTTTTCAATTATTTTGCATTTTTCTCTTTTTGCTCATTTTGCATATTTTTGTATTTTTGTGTTTTTTTTGTATGACCAAGGCACATGTTGCTAGGTTTTCACCAAGATAATGAATTTCTTAGGACATATAATTATGTACAAAGAGATTTTGAAATCATTATTAGCTATAGAACCACTTTGGATGGAGAGTGTTTATGGGCTTCTTGACAGTGTCTCCCTCGAGAGTAAAAAGTTGGTAAGCACCATATCCAAACACTATAGTAACTATGTACAGACCAAGCCACTTGGGTATGATCTTCCCTTTCTATACCCATTGTTGTTGATTCTTAGGGTTTTATCTTAGAATAAGATCACCTAGTTGGAAGTCACATGGTTTGATTTTCTTATTGTAGCTTCTAGACATACACTGTTGATAAGCTCGAAGATGATCATATGCCACTTGTCAATATTCATCTAAAATTCTAGCTCTTGAAGCTGAGATATTTTGTAGTCATTATCAGTAATGATGATCTTCATGGAGATTATTAGAGTGGGAATCTCAACCTTGATTGGAACCACAACATCCACTTCATACACCAAAGAAAAGGGCATTATACTTGTTGGACTTCTGATACTTGTTCTGTAAACCCATGAAGCTGGATAATCTAAAGGTGCTAGTTCCTTATAGATTTGTTAACTATAAAATGTAAGATATTAAGGATTTCCATATTGGATGCTTCTGCTTGACCATTAACATAGGGTAAAGAAACATGAGACCAATGTTGCACGATTTAAAATTTTTTGCACAACTCTTTAAGATCCTTCTTTTTCAATCTATCCTACATTGTCAATAATGATGGATGAAGGTACACCATACTTGTATATGATGTAATTCATAATGAACAGAGCTATATTTTTTCCATTTTCTATATAGAGAGGTGCTTCCTCTACCTATTTAGTCATGTAGTCTATATTTGTAATGATGAATTTGTGTCCATTTGAAGATGACGTATGAATCTAACCCACAAGATCAAAGGCCCATTGTTGGAATGGCCACAAATAGATAGAATTAGCTCTCTGGTTGGAGTGTGAAATAGATTTCCATGGAGTTGTCATTGTTTGTAGGACATGGCATATTTTATAACCTCTTGCTCCATATTTAGCCAATACTAACAAGATCTAATAATTTTATGAGCTAGTGTCAAGCCATTAGAGTGAGATCTGCAAATGCCCTTGTGTACATCTATTAATGCACATTTGGAACCATCAGGTCTAGAAACCTAAGGAGTGTTTTTCTAAGACCTCTCCTAAACAAGTCATCAGCAATAATAACATATTGTGAAGTATTGTGGATAACATGATATTTTTCATTTTGGGTTAGATTGTCTGAAATTGTCTAGTCATGCAGATAACAATATATATGATGGTAGTAGATGAATCATGTCCTATAATAGAAAAAATCATCTAGGATTTGGGGGAATTATAGGTAGAGTAGAGTAATGTCTCCACAATGAACTCATTTTAAAGATCATTCTCTGGTATCTATAACATGAAAGGAAGAGCAATCATTCTATCAACCACTTTAATTTGTTGACTACTCGAGGAATTTGCTAAAAAGTGATATGAGCAAAGTATTTCTTCAAGTCATCTACCATGCATTTATAAGGTATCAATTTCTCATCCTTTTTCTAATACACATTATTGACCTAGTTGATTGTGAGTTGTAAATTATTGTAGATATTTGTCATGCCTAGAATTTAACATGGCGATTTTTTTTTTTTTTGTATTTATGTTCTTACTTTAGGCTTTAGTTGATGTGATTATTGATATCTTATAGTTCTTACTAGCATTATGTTGGAGTCATTCTTATTTTTTACTAGTTGTAACTTAAAGAGCTTGAGTCGTAATCCAGGGTTGAGAGTTACAATGATAAAGTGAGCACTGGTCTCTAATCAAGTTATTATGAAGATTACTATTGATCATTATTATTATTGATTGATATTATTATTTATTTATTATTATTATTATAATTATTATATTTAGATGCATATTTGATATTCATCCTTTACTTTGGTTGTTAATGTTATCATTTTTTAATATTAAAATAAAATTCACTACATTGAATATTTTTGTGCAAGTAATAACAATTTCAATTATTGTTAGTCATGTTTAAATTATATTAAGGACCAAAAATACCTTAAACAAGCATACCCCACCCCACTACTTACTAGCCAAACATTATACATCATAAAATATAAACTATAATCTTTTTTTTAAGTTCCCATTTTCCACATAAAAAATATAATTTTATTTTTTCTAAAATCCCCTTCACTACCCCAAATAAATCTGCACATGCCCAAACTTCAATTTAATTTCAACCCTATATTCCATGCATAAGGGGCTCCCTATTCAAGTGTGGTAGATGGAGATTTGAAGGTGATTACACCCTTCCCCATGCACAAACCTAGATATCTACTAGAGCATGTGATTTGAAGAGGCATGTTATTAATTAAATGGGAAGAGGCACATTATAATAAATGGTTTAACTAACATACTTCCCACTTCCCTATACAAAGCCACCCATATATTCTTGTTGTCCATGTACCCATGCAAAGTAAGCTTGGTACTAGTGTAGAAATTATGAACTTCTTCCAAACACCAAAGGAAATTGACCTCCCCTAATCATCATCACCTGAGTAGACCAAGGACACTTTCCTAGGCATGAAGCAAGATGAAGTTAAATTATTTAATATCTGTAAAAGCAATTAAATCCCCTAGCACCTAGGGAAGATGGGCCATTAATATGTAGGCACTTTTTTCTAGGCATATTCTCAACCATGTATAATGCCTAATCCAAGGCAATTCAATTTGGAGTAGAAGATGGTAATTCCAATGGAGACTTCCCTATTTTAATAAGTTTACTTCTAATAAACTTCCCAATCTTTATGCCCCACGACATATATGGTAGTTAGTATATGACAACTCATAATAGCTAATGTATGACCCTTTTTTTTATTGATTAAATTTATTCTTTCTAAATACAAGTTCAAACACAATTTTAATTGCCTGATCACCCTCCTAAGGAAATAATATAAACATATTACCTTTTGGATATCTTATGATATCCTTGTAATTATGAATGGGACCTATTCTATTTATAATTGAATTTAGTAACATGGTGGTTATAGAATTTATTTTATTATATTATATTTGAATATCTTTTAATGTCTGCAATTGAAGAGGAGGTATTTTGCTATTGTTCATATATTTTCCAAAGAGCCTTTTGTGTGCTTGGCAGGTTTGTTCAGAGTTTAACTTTATGCTTAGAATTTCTACATGATATTCCTCAATAGTTTAGGTTATGATGAATATTATTCCAACATCACATTGATTATAAAACCATTTAAAAATTAACAAGATAAAATAGACAACTTTCTCTTTTCTTTTAATAGATCTACTTACAATTACATGGAGTTCACTGATCCTAATTTTTAGAACCATCATGCTTCAATACATTAATTTCACTCAAATTAAATCTACCATCCATATTTCATATTGAGCCACTACCTATATAGCCAAAAGATCAAAACAATACAAACTTTTCCATACAACTAGATTATCCTTATGAAGTTGAAAACAAAAATAAGAATATCAATGATAACATTCATATTATTACTTCAAAATACACCAAGTTACAAATGCCTTTCTTCAACTATTCCATATGGAGAATAGGTATTTCAACATCAACATTACAAAACTGCCTACACAATGCTAAACATAATCCAAAGGTGAAGAGATGATCATAACAAGTTTTACACCATGAAAGAACCATCAGAACATGCATTATTCAAACTCTCCCCTTTGGTCACAAAGATTGGAGACGACACTACACTCATACAATACAAATCCCTTCACATAACTAGTAGAGATTAATCTCTCCATTTCAACACAATAATGATGAATCTCCTCCCATGCAAGAAATAGACTTCATAGCATCAACTCCCAAAACTCTCCAAATGAATACCTGCACAAGAGAGAGACAAATGGGGAACCATGGAGGCTCACCTCCCAACCTAGGTCTCAAGGAGACCACCCATCAAGCTTGGGGAAACAAGGTATAAATGGTTGCATACCACATATCCACATTTCCATGCATAATCTCATCAAATAACAAATTTAACACACTACATTATCAACACACCCCATCCCATGGCTTACACACATATTCAACAAGTGAATCAAATAGAGGGTGAAGGTGGGCTCTCACTATGAGGAGGATTTACATAGCTATCATTCAAAATAAACATATCTTCTCAATATCAAATGCCCTTTTAGGGCAACATAATCTTCCCTTCTACATATCCCTTATACCTCCCAAGATTCAAGTGACCAAGATTATTCACATTCCATTGAACATTTAAAAAAATCTCCACACAAGGGAGCATCCCTCAACTACATGTGTGAGCCCAACTAACCCCTTCACCCAAGCATCTCTTCCCTCCCAAGGGTGAGTGATGCTTCACACCCATTTCACAAACACATATCATGAAAACAAGCAAGATCCAAGAAAAGATTTACACAAAGCTACTCACATACATCACACAAACAAAATCTTTTGCTCACAAACACAACTACAATACACCAAAATCTCATCAAACAACGAAGAACACCATTTCTAATCTATATGCAAAAATGATAAACCTCATGGATCATGGTACCAACCTTCCTCCAAGCAAGAAAATGAATAGTTGTAGTAGAGCTCCATCCTCCTTCAAACCCTAATAGTCTATAAAGTTAGAGAGTGGCCAAGTGGGGTTCAAGTTTAGCCATGCCTCTATTTATCCCTTTTCATTTTCGGATTCAATAAAGAATGCAATTTTTATGAGGTCCCCTAGGCCTAATAGGCACCCTAGAGGTCATTACTAGCTTCCTAACCTATGGTATTAACATGGGTTGGGTTTATTTTTTACTCAATTCACACTAGAGTTGCTTTATGGCCCTCCTAATGCTAGGTAATTCAATTTCTCACTTCTTCCCATGGTGATAACCTTATTTACTTACTAATTTAGGGTTATAAATTAGATTTCTTAATTAAAGCATTTAACCTGGTATATGGTGGCCACATGATCCATTACCAATGATCATATTATTTCACATAATGAGTACAAGTGTCAAGTGACACACGCAAAATGCATAAAACATTACATATGACCTGATCAAAACCTATACATAAAACACATACCACATACATACATCTCAAGTTTACAAAGTAAACACATCACAATGAGGTTTACAAATCTCATAAAGATTCACCTTGGCTAAGTCATTTACACATGTGTCTATACCTTGTCTCCCTGTTAAATTTCCATGGTTCCTCTTCCTGCACATTAATTCAAGCATCAGTAGCCCAAGGAATTGAATAAGCATGAGTGTAAGTGAAAATAATAATAATATCCATATCAACATAATTCAAATTACATATCGTTTCCTACTCTTTCAATTATTCTACTTGAAATGTTAAGATACAAAAATCTGTATGTCATAAGCATCATCACCAATTTAATATTCATCCATCCATTATAAATCTATAGAAACAATTCAAAATTTGCACAAAATTTGATAATATCATGTCATAAAATTGCATCCAATATATGTTCAAGCATTTCTTACACAATTTTCAGTTTCTTTGTGCATATATAATTGTAAAACACTACCAAAGAATCAAAATCCATAGATGAGGCAAAATCTACTGTCCATATAAGTCTATCAAATATCAAATCTCGAATATCAAAATATAAATAAAACATCCATGCTATGATAGGTCAAGGTGAGGCCTCACAATATTCAATTCATCAACTCTCCATTCAACTATGATCTTCATGCCATCTTTTAGGGCTTCATATTATGAAATATTGTTTGTACAAGAAAATAGAATCTTGTGCATTTTAGGTAGTGAATACTTTTATGGTATTATAAATAATAGCGCCACACCAGATCCCTTTTGTGGATCAATTTTAGCAACCAATTATATAGTATGAGTAAGCATGTAGTGTCTCAATTTTTGGGAAGCAAATATGAATACCAAGCAAGCTTTCTCAATGATGCTACAATTTATTTCATAAGAAATTAGCATACAAAAGAGATAGTAGATAGTTTGTTCCTTGTTATCATTGTCTTCTTGAGCTAGCAAGATACTAAGAGATGACTCTATTGCTAAGATTTACAAAATGAGGGTCTTCCCATAGATAGGAGGCATAAGGATTAGTGGATTAGCAAGTTTTTTCTTCATATATGTTAGACTCTGATCATAATCTTTCCTCAAGTTATATTTCACACCTTTATGTAGAGTATTAGTAAAAGGTTGTGACTTATCCACCAACTGTGAGATGAATTTGCAAATGGATTGATGTCTTCCTTGCAAGCCCCTTGTCTAACTAATATTATGGGGTGGAGGTATGTCCATGATTACTTAAAATTTCTCTAGATCTACCTCAATTTCTTTCGTAGATATGATGTAACCAAGTAGTTTCTCAAAAGTTACACCAAATGCACATATCTTTGGGTTGAGTTTTAGATTGAATTTCTCCATATGATCTAAGATGGGCCCCAAATCTTGAAGATGAGTGTTGAATTTTGTACTCTTAACTAGGATGTCATTGATTTAGTCCTCCATATTCTTATGCATCATGTTCTAGAAGATTTTAGTAACTACCCTCTGATATGTGGTGTCAACATTTTTTAGACCAAATGGCATCACATTCCAATAGAAGGTTCCCCATGCATAAGTGAAAGTAGTCTTTTCTTGATCTTCATATGCAATTTTAATATTATTATAACTAGAAAAATTGTTCATGAGTAATGTAAGGAAGGCAAGAATAACTAGGGCCAAAGGCACACCCAACAATCTAACCAACCTTGTACAGTAAACAAAATAGAAGAAAACATAACAACACCACATAGAGAGAGAATGAAAACACTTTTATTGATTTATCAAATAAGCAACATACATGCCTAACTATAAGGTCTTCTAGGTTATGGCTAGATACAAAATACATTCAAGATCCAAGATCTAGCTTCACATTCACACTTCTAAACACATATGCAATAGACTTTCTCAGTCCTTCTAAATCTCCAATTTTTACTTCGCAAAATATTCTCTAACTCTAAGCCTAAACACCCTATTTATACTTGCCAAAATGATTTATAGAAGATTTTAGAGCATATAAAAATAGAAAAGCTAACCCTAAATGGTATGCACACATCCCAAGATAAGATATTATTATAAAAGTTATTATCAAAATTAATCACACAAGTTAGCTCCTATTAAAAACTAAAACACAAAAATCTTGTCAAAAATTCTAAAACTCAACATCAACAGGTTCACTCAGCACATGAAGGAATGCTTGGCAAATATTGGGTAACTTGACACCCACTGGATAGCTTGACGCACATTGTGGAACTTGACACACACTATAGAGTGAGATGGGATAACATGCTAATCAAAATTTTAACATGATGTGGGATAACTTCAACTTGGCTTATATGAAAAAATCATTGGCACTCGATAATTGCTGCAACTCAACAATGACTACAACTTAGAAACAACTAGCATAATGAATAGAAATGAGTAGGATAACACATCAACCTAGGATGCTCCTACATTAGACAACTAGGGTAGCAAGAAATGATTCTCTTGAATCATTGAGATGTCACAACCTAAGCTGAATCCAACTCAAATTGAGAAATCCATGTAGCATCTTCAACTAGTATATTCTTCCATTTCACCAAATATTCATAGTAGTCTTTTCATCTTACAATTTTACCAACTCTTTGATCCAATATCTATTTAACCTCTTTAATATATTTCTTAATATAATCATTAGGTACAACAACATCATCATCTAACTCATGATACTTATACAGATCAACAAGATATATCCATGTCATTAGGTAACTCAACTTCATAAGCATTACCACTATCAAAAAATTTCAAGATCTTACAAGCTCCAAACTTCTTCATCTTCATCTTATTGTATTTTCTAACAAAAAATCTTCCTTTCTTCAAATGAACCATCATCTCATCACCAACTTCAAAAGCATGATGTCTTCTAGACTTATTAGCATTCTCCTTATACTTTTGATTATTTTGTTCCAACTTTAGCTTCACTTTGTTATACAAAGATTCCATAAAACTAGAGAATTCTTCTCTTCTCTTCACAAAATATGTCCTTTAAATCTGATACTCCTTTAGCCTTCATTCTAGTAACAATCTCAAAAGTTGTCTTCCCTATACTTCTATTCACAAAATTATTATATGCAAACTTAGCTTTTACCAATACCATCTCACAATTATGTGATTCATCTCCAACTATGAATCTCAACAAATTATCTAAGCTTCTATTCATAACCTCAATCTATCCATTAGTCTGTGGATGGAGTGTAGTGTTGGAATTCATTAGAATAACTGGGGGGGGGGGGGGGTGTGGTGTGGTGGGAGGGTGAGGCATGAATCAATTAGTCAAGGTCCAAATGTCCAAATAAAACTTTTACAATTCAATGAACCCATACATCTTTCTTAACCATGCATGCATTCATTGTATATAAACAAAAACTGATATGTTACTAATAAATTAACATGTAGAGATGTAAAGCATAAAGCATAACACATCCATCATTACACATGACACAATGATTTAATGTGGAAACTCAATTTGGGAAAAACTACCAGTAACATGCTACTCCTTTCTCACTCTTCTCAACTCATTCCATCTTAAAGGCCAACCCTATTAAAGTTTACAAAACACACTATTAAATGTGACCCAGTTAAGGGATTTCAATCATCCTATTAAAAGTGAGCCTTTTTAGAGGACTTTAGGCCATTCACTTGGAATTCCACCCTATTAAAGGATTTTCCAATGACTGTTAAGTCAACCTTTCTCCAAAGGATTTACCCTAATTTGATACAGTCGTTAGAGAGTAACAATATAGTTTGATCTGATATAACTTACAACCTTACTTATAGATTATAGATCATTATTTAATCCTCAACTCTACTTATCTTTCAATCTTTGTAGTTTTGACAACTTGTTCACCCTACAAACATTCATCTTCATTAAGCCTTCTTGCTTAGCTCACTACTGCAAACTTTTCCTCTTGATTTTCTTGATGAAGAAAACCCTTCTTTCTTCGCCTTGTTAGATTTTCACATCAAAAAAGCTCTTTGACCTCTCCTACCAACCTTGCTTCATGAACACACATCCCTACATATAGGGAATTAGAAATTCTATTTCTCACTCATTATCCATCTCAAAAATTAGGGTTTTCAATGGATTAAGTAGAATACAATGTATCTACCCCATATCTTGTCTCCTCTAAAAAAGTTCTCCTAGAATCCATTTGAATTCACCTCCAAAATGGTTTACATAAGATTCTGTGCCTCCATCTCATCAATCTTATCTTCCTCCTAATTCACAAGTTCCAAGAAAGAAAACTTGTTGGCATTTATTTGGCAATTCTTTGATCTTTTTCATAATGTAGCAACTTGACATTATCAATTTACTAATGCTCAACACATACTGTGTTACTCGACATCTGTTGTAAAATTGTTCAGCATCAACTAGATGTTACTAGTGCTTCACACATACTAAAAATCACTTGGCATCTACTAACTTACTCAACAACTACTATAAATTTCTTTCACTCAGCTCCAACTAACTTTTTGCTGGGCTTTCACTTGCTTTACTTGACACTTTATATCAACTTAGTCAAGCTTAGCAAATGAACTTTTGTTCAATATTTTTCATTTGAACTTTCTAAGTGTAGCAAAACATTTTGTAACCCCAAGTAGATCATCAATAAATTATGTTATCACTGTCTTAACTGATTCTTGCACTTCAATACATAATCATAACTCAATCTTTCCTCTAGGTACTTTTCTTACATCTTGTTGATAAAATCCTCCTCATCAATCAACTAAGTAATAGTGCTTGAAACATATAAGAAATTGTCTTACCAACATATAGCAAGTTTGGCATCACTGACAAAAAAATGATTGAAAATACTTCTTACAACAATTTTCTAAATCAAATGATCTTTTCAATCATATATCAACAATGTCCCTCTTTGGCATTAATGACAAACCAAATTGATCAACTAGTCAAACCAATGATGAACTAACTAGATTAAAGTAGTAAGGTAATACCAAAAAGAAATCTTGTGAGTAAAGCTTCTCCCTCTATTAGGAAATCCTTCTTAGGTTACAAAATCTCACTTGTCTGATTCTCTTTTGTCATTGATCAACAAAATATTAGAATTTCTCCCTCTTTAGTTTCTCTGCTTCTAATCTTTTGATCTTCTGATGATGTACCTTCAATTTATTAAACTTCTTTTTTACTATACTTTCATCCAATGTAATTTCTTCCTCTAACTTGATCTTTTGCTTTGATCATCTCTCTCTTGATCAATATGCACTTGATCAATTTCTTGAACATTCTCCCTCTTTGACAACAATGCTAAAGACATGTACCCAACACTTGGCATATTTGTATATGTAGACATAGGCTTTTTTAGGCTCTTCAATTTTCTCCCCCTATCACCTCGCTTATGACTATTTTGAAATTTGAGCTCTATAATTACTTTAGACAATTTGCTAAAGTAAGATCCACTACATCAATTTGTCTAAAATGAATGTTAGTTTATTTGATGCAAGATACTCCCTCTATCTTTTACATAGCCTTTGATAGGGGTATCACCCCTAGTTTACCTCTTAGATACTCATAAGCATCCTTAGGTAATTCTTTGGTGAAGATATCAACAATTTTCTCCTTTGTGTTGATATATTCCATCTTCACCTCTTTGTCTTGAACCAATTCTCTTACATAATGATACTTTACTACAATGTGATTTGTCTTTATATGCATAACAATATTTTTTGATATGTTTATAGCACTTTTGTTATCACAATAAAGTATCTCTGGTTCAATAATTCTTCCTTCATTCCCTTTAGCAACTGTTTCATCTATACAATGTTTGTGCAATTGATAACAATAGCAACATACTCTGCTTCAGTAGTAGATTGTGAAGTACAACTCTACTTCTTTCTTGTCCATGTAACTAGTCTTCTACCTAAGAAGAATGCTCCTCCACTGGTTCTCTTTCTATATCAATATTTCTAGCCCAATCAACATAAATGTAGACTTTTAGTTCAAACTATTCATTCTTCTTATAGTATAAACCATACTCTTCTGTTCTTTTTAGGAATCTTATTATCCTTTTCACTACAATCAAGTGATTCTTTCTAGGATTAGTAAATAATCTAACAACTATCCTTAGAGCTAATGCAATATCAACTCTATTATGTACTACATATTGCACTTTTCCAATCATGGATCTATACAATGTTTATTCTTTGATAGTTTGAGTGTTGTTACCATAGGTGTACTTACTGGTTTTGAGTCCTCAAGTCCAAAAGTCTTCAGTATATCCTTAATATATTTTGACTCAGTGATATATACACCATACTTCATTTGATATACTTGCAATCCCACAAAGAATTTGATCTCACTAATCATTGACATTTCAAACTCTTGCTTCATCTAATTTGCAAAATCTTTACACAAAGCATCTTGTCCTCCAAATATCATGCCATCAAAAAATATCTTAGATAATAGTATACTATTTTCTATTTCTATCTTAATGTACAAATTGTTGTTATCATATGTCCTTTCAAATCTGATCTTAACAAGATAAGTATGAAGTCCTCATACTATGCTCTTGGTGCTTGTTTGAATCCATACAGGGCTTTGCACAATTTCCATACGATTTTTTTACTATTTTTATCCATAAATCCTTGTAGATATTCTATGTGAATCTCTTCCTCTAATATTCCATTTAGAAATATAGACTTGACATCTATCTGGTAAACTTTGAAACCTTTGTAAGTAGCATAAGCAAGTATAATTCCTACTCCTTCCATTCTTGCAACAGGGGAAAATGTTTCACCATAGTACATTTCTTCTTCTTGAGCATACATTTTGCAAACTAGTCTTTCTTTGTTTCTTGTTGCTTTACCATTCTCATCTAGCTTGTTCCTGAATACCAATTTTGTGCCAATCACATTCTTGTCCTCTAGTCTTGGAACTAGGCTCCAAGTCTTTTTCTTTTCTATTTGTTGAATTTCCTCTTCCATAGCCTTATACCAATCATCATCTTCCAATGCATATCTCACTATCTTAGGTTCCTTCATGCTTAACAAACATGATTCTCCTCTCAATATATTTCTTCTCATTGGCCTTGCATCTTTGTCTCTAATGATTTGATCTATAAGATGGTGGCTTTTAACATATTTTGACAATCTAGGCTCAGCTCCTATGGCTACATTCTATCTTTTAGCTTTAGTATCACTATGTGCATCTCTTTCATGTATGCTAATCTTAGAGTTAGATTGTGCATTTTATTCATTTTGCAACTTGGCATCTAAATGCAACTCGACAGTTGTTGAAACTTGCTATTGATTTGTTGCATGATTTGTGACATCTTCTTCAATAGTATGCAAATGCCTTGTAATCTTTTGGTTTGTTTGTAGGTTCAACTTCATGTGCTTCTGTAAACTCATCAAAATTCACATGTGCACTTTCCACAATTTTGTTAGTGCTAGTAATTAAACACTTGTAAGCTTTACATCTTGTGGGGTAACCAAGGAATATAACTTCTTCATTCTTTGCATCAAACTTTCCACTCCTAACATTTTGAGAATATATCATTTTCTTTCAAATACCTTAAAATATTTCACATTAGGTGGATGACCATACCATAGTTCAAAAGGTGTTGAGTGCGTACCTTTCTTTACTTGTACATGGTTCAGAGTGTATATTGTAGTACTGACTACTTCTCTCCAATTTTTTAGGGCAACATTTTTCTCCATCATTAGTGTTCTAGCATAGTCCATCATAGATCTATTTCTTCTTTTACCAATTCCATTTTGTGGAGGAGTCCTTGGTGTTGATGTCCATCTCTTGATTCCTTTGTCATTGTAGAAGACCTCAAATTCATGTGAAATGAATTCACGTCCTCTGTTTGATCTCAAAAACTTCAAGCTCTTACCTATTTCTTTCTCAAATCTTTCCAAGAACCATTTAAACATTTGAAAAGAATTTGATTTCTATTTTAAAAACATAATAGTTATCATTCTAGAGTAATAATCAACAAGAAACACAATATACCTATCTCCTTAGTAGCTTTACACTTCAACATGTCCACACAAATTAGTATGAACAATTTCAAATATTTCTTTAGAGGTATATGCTTTAATTTTAAAGCTTGACTTTTGTCATCTTGCCTAGCTGACATTGTTTGCACATTATGTTTTCTAGTTTCTTCAACTTAGGAAAACTTTAAACTCTTTTCATGTTACTTATACTAATTAGATTATCAAAGTTAACATGACATAGTTGCTAGATACAATTGTGCAATTATGTGTTGTCTTTGATGTTACACAAATGTCATATCAATTATTAGATAGAGTCTATTGAGCTTAGTTGGTCAGCAAAGAAAAGGACAAAGTCTACCAAGCTCAAATGGTCAACAAAGTGATTTATAGAGTCTACCAAGCATTTCTAGAAGTAACACTATGGAAATAGTTTCCACCAAGCTCACTCAGGTATTGAAGAATTTTATGGCAAAAGTCAATTTCTATAGAGCTCAAAAGGTTAGTGAAGGAAAGATAGTGTTATCGAGTTCACTCGGTCTCCAAAGGATTTTGCAGAGTTCACAGTGTTTATCAAGCTTTAGTTGGTTAACACTGGAAATCCTTTTTGGAGTAGTGTTTATTGAGCAGGGTCAGCCAATGAAGGATTTTATTATTTTGGGAAATAAATTTTAATTGTTTCATGTAAAGTTTGTAGCCGACTGATGTAATGATTATTGGTAATTATAACTTGTCAATTAGCTGACTAGACAATTTGTAAGGTATAAATAAAAGGTTAAGTTATGAAATTAAAAGTATGGATTAATGAATGAGTGAGCATACAAATGGAGTTAATTGTGTGAAGAGGAAAGTGTGAGAAAATCTAGAAGAAGGATCAGATATCCTTGAAGAGCAACAAAGATGTATTCGATTAGAGAGGATCTAGTGAAGTAGAGTAGAGATCTATAACAACAAAGATCAGTTGCATCTCATTCAGGTCACTTCCTTATTACTTTTTCATCATCATAGTAGTGATTCCTAAATATCTTAATAGATTTGGTTTAACAACCATTTTTGTAAACTCTCTAACAAGGTGGACAGTTCTATTGAATTGTTCTTAAGTCATCTAGCAAGGCCACTCCTAGCAGGGTGTTTAAATCCTCTAACAGGGTCACACCTAATAGTGTGTTTTGTAACTTTTAATAGGGTTGGCTCCTAATAGGGCTCACTTCATAAGAGTGAAAATTGGTAGCTAGTTACTTGGTGGTTTTTCCCATATTGGGTTTCCATGTTAAAACCGGTGTCTCTTGTGTTGATGTTATTTCTTTTATGCATGCATGTTAAATATTTGTGAATGCTTAATAAGTTAACATAAATCTACTAAGTTATAGCATTTTTTTGTGTGTCTACTAAGTGATAGCAGTAACTAAGTTTATAAGAAATTTAAGGGATCTATGGATTTATTTTTGAGGTAACTAATTCACCCTCCCTCTGAGTTACTCCATCTATATTTCCAATAATTAGTATCCAAAATTTTTGAACTTATAGAAGGATTTCAAGGATCTAAGCTAAAGATCAAGATGTATTACAAGAGGGAAATTCTAAGGCTTAATAGGGATAATTTTCAGCATGGAAAGGTCTCATGAGACTCCATCTGGCTTCCATTGGAGATAAAAAATTGAAATATCTTGATGAAGAATATGCGAATCCTTCTGGTACACTATCTATCAATGACATTGTTGAGAGGAAGACTCATAACACCATGATGATAGACATTGCATTTTCCCTAAGGTATGAAAAATTTCATGATGTTAAGGACTACAAAACTGCCTTTGAAATGTGGAACAAGCTGAAAGATATCTATGGAGGTGATGATAATGTGAGAAGAGCCAAAGTAGAAAGTCTAAGAGGAAAATTTGATCAAATGAGGATGAGAGAGGATGAAAACATTGCCAAATATGTTGAAAGAGTCAAAGTAGTTGTCAGTGCAATCAAGGCTTCGGGAGAAGAAATTGAGGAGAAAATAGTTGTAAGTAAAGTTCTTAGAACATTACTTTCTATTTATGTAATTAGAGTTTCTGCTATTCAAGAAAGAAGATGTGAAGCAAATCATAAGATAAATTTAGAAGCAATAGCAAGAATATTGACTGCACTTGAGCTAGATAACTATGATAACTATGTTCCAGCTTCAGAGAACATTGAGTCAACATTTTAAGCCAAGCTTTCACTCAAAGAAAAAGGAAAAAAGATAAAGGAATCTCAGTCAGAAAGTGAAGAAGAATCAAATTAGAGTTTTGATAGTGATCTTGAGGTGGTTGAAGCTCTTCTTGCAAGGAAATATTCTAGAGGCATTAGAAAATACAAAGGTAAGGTTCCTCTAATTTTTTTTTTCGTGTGAGAAAACTGGACATATTGCTGCTAGGTGCCCAAAAAAGCAAAACAAGGATGAGAAGAAAGGTCACAATTGCAATGGAAAAATAGACTTCAAATTATTCAATGACAAAGGTAAGAAAACATGTTTCATGGCTAAGGATTCTAATGATTCTAATGATGGTAAAGATAAAATTGTTTACATGCTATGAAAGATGAATCTGATAATGATGAGGAAGATAAAATGGTAGTTTTCTCTCACGTGACCAAAAATGATACATGGATAATAGATAGTGGTTGTTCTCATCATTTGATTGGTGACAAAACTATGTTTGAACAATTTGAAGACTATGATGGTGGAAGTGTGAGATTTGGTAATAATGAACCTTGTTCCATAAAAGGAAGAGGAAGAAACTCACTAACTAAAGAGCTTGTATGAGATAATGCCTATTGGATCAAAGGTCTAAAACACAATTTTTTGAGTGTGGCATAGCTAATCAGTATTGGATTCAAAGTGGAATTCATGCATGGAAAAGCAAGACTGCTAGATGAAAAAGGAAAGCTAATTGGATCAGGCATACAAACAAAAGGTAACTTGTTCTATCTTGAGCTTGGTGAATGATCATGCTTTATTGCTCAAGTAGAAGAAAGTTGGTTATGGCATAGAAGGATATGTCATGTGAAATTTGATATCCTGGTGAAAATAGGCAAATTTAGAAAAGTAAGAGGCATTCCTAGTATAAAGAAACTTGATGTTGGTCTATGCAAGAATAGTCAGATTGGTAAGATGGGAAAGACTAACTTTAAGAGTAATAACTATCAATCTAAAGAAGTTTTAGAAATTGTGCATACTGATTTGTGTGGACCTATTGGATTTGAAAGCTATACTGGAGAAAAGTTTTTCATTCTTTTTGTTGATGATTACTCTAGAATGATGATTGTCATGTATCTAAGAGAGAAATTAGAAGCTTTTGAGAAGTTTAAATGGTATTTTTCTAGAGTAGAGAAGGAAACAGGGAAAAGACTAAAATGTTTGAGGTTAGACAGAGGTGGTGAATACATCTCCCATGAGTTCAAAAACCTTTTCATTGAAAGGGGAATCAAAAGATAGGTATCAACACTTGGAACTCCCAAGAAAAATGGAATAGCCGAAAGGAGGAATAGATCTATCATGGATTATGTAAGAACTTTAATGATTGAAAAGACCATTTCTATCAAATATTGGAAGGAAGCTATCAGCAATACAGTTCATACCTTAAACTGAGTATAGCTTAAGAAGGACTCATTCAAAACTCCTTATGAGTTACGCTATGGCTATAAACCCAATGTAAGTTACCTAAAAGTATTTGGAAGTAAATGTTATCTTTTGAAAGAATCTAGAAAAGGTAAATTTGGTGTGAAGGGTGATGAAGGAATATTTTTGGGATATTCTTGCAAGAGTAAATCATATAGATGTTTGAATTTGTCTACTCACAAAGTCATAGAAAGTGCACATGTGAAAGTTGATCAGTTTGTAGAAAGGACTAAAGAAGAAAGAAAAAAGGAGCTAGAAGATTATTGGAGATTTTTTTTTATTGAACCTAATAGAGTACTAGATACACCTATCAATCAGGAAACTTCTACTCTCAAGTCTTCTATCACTGAGTTGCAAGAAGTTCAAACTAAGCTACAGGAACTTGAGTCAGATTCAAATGCTACCGAGCCAATGCCTATCGAGTTTGAAGGACCCAAGAAATAGTCAAATCAGCCATAATAGCCAAAACTTGAAGTTGAAATACAAGAGGATGACAATGCAACTCATTCAAAAGGAAAGGAGCCTGTATTAGCCAAGTGTGTCAGGAGACATCATGCACTAGATCAAATCATTAGAGATAAATCTAAAGGTACTATGACAATAAGTAAGTGAAAAGGTACTTGTTTACTTGCTAATTTTGAACCTAGAAATGTCAAAGATGCATTAGAAAATGAAAGTTGGATTGAGGCTATGAATGAAGAGATAGAGAAAATAGAGAAGAACAAAACATGGACTCTTGTACCTAGGCCTAAAGATAAGAATATGATTGGAACTAAGTGAGTATTAAAAAATAAGTTGAATGAAGATGGTAAGGTGTGAAGGAACAAAGCTAGACTGATATGTAAAGGATACTCTCAAGAAGAAGGAATAGACTATGGAGAGACTTTTTCTCCTATTGATGTAGTACCTAAAAAATGGGCTAATGTCTAACATACTATGAGAAAATCACAAACTCAATGATCATACATTAACACCCTCTAGTCGACCATGAAATCAAAACTAATAAAGAATGGAACACAAGGTTAGAAACCCCCTCTTTCATTTGTAGCTCCCATGTCCTTCTTTCTTCTCTATGTTATGTAGCTCCAAATTGCCTATAATGCACATAATTTTGAAGAAAAAGTCTATGATATGGATAATGCTATGAGAATAATTGAATTTGTGATTTGAATGTGAGAGAAAGAGACAAGAAAAGAGAAAACTAGGGACCTAAAATGGGAGAAACAATGCTCATTTTATAATCAACACATAAAGTGAGAGCATTGGATTTGTCACCTTGGATATGCGATGTGGCAAGAGATTCCTTTGAGAATCCATGATGCATATGACACAAGATGCCAAGTATAAGATTCTATGATGCATGGAAGTAAAACTTGGCTAAATGTGGGAGAGAATCTATGACACATCATAAGACACCTCAAGCCCATTTAAAGCCAAGAATCTATGAAAAAGGGAGCTAAAGATATACATGCATAAGGGAATAAGAATATTGGATTATGATATATCTTAGCAAAATTTCAAAGGAGAATCCATGAGGTGTCACACCCGTGTGTCATGATCATATCAATATTTAATAGAATATTTGAATTAAAAATCCTTTGTTCCACAAAATAAAAATGAGTGAAAATGGGATTAATGGTAGAAATTGTGACTTAGGAAATTAAGAATTTCCATGGTTTGTGAATGATAAATCAATTAATTAATAAAATAAATTAATTGATTGAGGATGAAAGTTAGGAAGAATAATTAGGAAGAATGATAGGATTAAATAATGGCTTATTTAATCCTATAGAGAAAATTAGTAAATGATTGGCCAAATTGATTAAATAAGTGCGACAATATCCTTTGGTGAAAATATGAGGATGATGTGGATCGATTGTGATGATGAAAAATAGACTAAATCCATGGTCAAATTGATTGATTGATCAAAATTGATAACATGCCAAGGAGACATGACATGAACTAAAGACATGTAACATTTAATTGATATCGTAAATGCTACAAGATTGAAATTGATTGATAAATATGATCATAATAATATTGAAAAACATAGTAAATATTATTAAAGTGGTTTGATGATGTCATGATCTAACACTAAGAGCCTAAAAAATGTCAAGATTAGATGACATTAATGATAGTTTGACCTAGCACTGAGAGCCATGACAATACCAAGGTTAGATTGATAGGATTTGATAGATTGATAGGTTTCCAAGGCACTAAAAGCCATGACAATGCCTAAGATCAGATAAATGATGATTGATTTTGGATGTTTGATATGTTTCATGATTATTAGGACTAGTTTTGGCTATAAGAATGATTTTGGGTGATTTCAAGTTGATATGATGTGATTCCAAGTTGATCTAATATGATTTTTGATGATGTTGAAATGGTTCCAAAATGATGTGAAAGAGGATATGAATGATGATAGACATTTTTGAGATACAATGAGGTTGGCCAAAAGATCAAAGTTAGTGGAATGAGAAAATGAGATGAATTAGTATGAAGAAGTGACATCAATTCAGGGGCCCGAGAGTATTTTCAATGGTTATCAATCAAGATAGTGAAAAAATAATTAAAATGATAGTTCAATTTATTTTTGAAAAAGATAAAAATCCAATGCAATTGATGGTTTGTAAATTGGAGTTGAAATGCAAAAGTTATGGCCTCTAGAGTGCAACATAGGGGCTCCAAGAGTAGTTCTGGGCATCCTACTGCCCCAAGTGCACCCAAAACCCACCCAAGAGTGCCCAGTACACAATTGATAAGCCCAAGTCTACTCAGAAAATAAAGAATGTGCCCTAGAAGGCTCTAGGGGCCAAAAAACAACCCGACTAGACTCAAAATGACTTGAAACTTTGTATGCATGCCCCAAATTGTGGAAAGAGGTTATAACATGAGTGAAATCAGTCAAACATGGTTAAATTTGGTCAAAATTGGTCAAACAAAGGTAAGATCAAGGCTAGACTAGGTGGAAAGCCCTAGAAGGTTGACAGATAGTGTAGGATGATGCAAGAATGTGCAAGATGAAGATGATTTGGTGCATCAAAACACATGATAATGGTGATGAATGAAGACATGAATGAAAGAAGACCAAAGCGATGAAATTAGGATCAATTGGAATGAGGTGAAGACTATTTCTTTCTAAGAGTTTACTATATGTCTAATGGAGCTTCATTTTGATCAAACCGTAGATGCAAACCATTTTTGAGCATCTACATTTTGCCCCTCTTTGATACAATTTTATTTAGATAATTTGGTCAAATAAAAATGATGAGAAGGTCATAACAACATGCCCTAGTAGGAATACTATATACGGGTGCCCCCTCGAGAAATTGATTGAGATATGCATATGATAGGTCGATTTGTCGATAATGAGATGCAAGGTAGCGAATGAAGAAGACATAGTAGATGGAGGAGATGAGATGAGGAATACTTAGTATGATGGAAATAATTTTTCTTTTGTAAAGTGCACTATATTTAAAATGGAGCTTTTTTTGATATGGAAAATGGAATGCGACGCATCATGGCATAAAGGGCTAGAGTGCAAAATGCAAACCTTTTGCGTAAACAAGCACCATGTAGACAAAAAATGACCTTGTCCTTCCTAAGGCATATATACATTCCTTAGACTCTCAAAGTTACATTGAAATAGACAAAAAATAAAAAAGACCATGAACCATCCCGACCACTCTCATAGATCAGTTTATATCATCGAGTGGCATAGGAACATGATCAAATAAAAATAAAGAAAAAATAAATTACTCACTAAATAGCGTGAGCCAATAGCTATTCTTGTCCATTACTACTTTATTTTTTAGTGTTTTAGGTCTATAGATAATGTTTGATAGGTTGATGATGTGATAATTTTGGTTGTGGATTCAGTTGATAGGTTCATAGTGACATGTTGGATTGACTGTCAGTTCAGATTTCTTAGATAGTGTGATTGTCTTGAAAGTGTAGGGCTTTGAGTTTCAATCTACAAAGAGCAAGTGTGAACACAAAAGGGGTGGTTATCCACAATGAATATTTATAAGGTTTAATGCAGAATTTTTGTGGGCTTTGTGATTTTTAGAGGTTTTGAGGATATTTGATGCTTATCCTCAGATGCCTTTTCATCATTGAAAACATCCATAGTCTTACACGTAGGTACCATAGTACTAGGAAGACATATTCACAATGGTTTGAATCCAAGCGCTAAATTAGGAGGTCATCCATTTGTAGTGATAGGTTCAATTATACCTTATTTTTGCATGATAGTAAACCCAAGTCCATACTTGCTAGGAGATATCAAAGTGGGTTTTTGTTCTGCTTTTACTTTCTTAATACATATAGATGTATTCTCATTGATAGAACTGGAATTTTTTTTACTAATCTCTAAATGTTGTGCTTGAAATAGTTGTGATTTACCATAAGATTGGGGAGAAAGTGGTGACTCCATAATGTGAGATACTTGAGACATAAAGTACTCTCCACACCTATTATCTTCAATAATCATCTTTTCCTTGGCCTTACTAAGGAGTATATCTACATCCACATATTTAGAGGAATATGTGGGTTATGCTTCATTGTTTTTTGGGACTTGATATGTAATAGAATCTCTTAGATTAGTACAAAATTGGAAAGGATCTAGATTGCCAAGGATGGTAACCTCCACATTTGTATAGGAGAATTTTAGACATTGATGATATGTAGTGGGCACTACTTTCATAACATGAAGCCAAGGGCATCCTAGTATCATGTTGCAATTAATTTTGATATCTAGGACATGGAATAATGTGTCCTCAGTAGCTAGCCCAACTCTGATAGGTAAGATGATGACCCCCATAGAGAAGCATTCACCATCATCATAGGATATGATTGTGATCCTTCGAGAGGGATCCACATCATTTTCAAAATAACCCAAACATTTGACCACTTTAAGTGTATAGATATTCAATCCTGCTCCTCCATCTATCAAGACACATTTGACTTTAAAGTTTTGGAAAAATACTTCAAGGTGAAGGAGATCATTATGGTTTGGTCTATTTTTAGGAATATCCTGAGGGGAGAAGGTGATATGTTGTGATGCAGATAGGTTCCCCACCATGGCTTGGAACTGGGAAAAATTGATGTTATCTAGGACTATTGACTCCTTAAGGGCTTGTTCCAAGATCTTATGATGTTGGGGAGATGCATGTAGTAGGTCCAAGATGGATATTTGCATAGGGGTCTTGCCGAGCTCTTCAACAAGGCTATAATTAGATGAAGTAGGAGTAGTAGGTCTAATAGGGGGTGCAGGTCTAGTAGAAGTAGTAGGTCTAGATGGGGCTCTAGGTAGGGTGATCTTGGTATGACATATAAAGATAGAACAATAAGGATCTTTAGCCTTCAATTTGAATGTAGATATGTGGGAACTAGACTCATTAAAGAAATTTATGGTGTAGTCATATCCAGTGCATGTGTAATTCACATTACCTTGTGAGTTTGAGTTTGAACTTGGGGGTTTCTCTTTGTCATGATTACTCAAAGGATCTTTGAATATAGTGTGATAAGAGTTTGATGCTAGGAATGACAGATCAATTTTGATTACACCATCATCAATTAGGTCTTGTATTGCATGCTTTAGTTGGAAACATGATGAGGTCTTATGTCCTTTGGTGTTATGGTAATAGCAATACTTTTTGTCATCCCACCAATCAGCTTTAGTCAATAGTTCATCTTTGATCAGGGGTAATTGTAGGAAGTTATTACTGAATAACTATTGTAGTGCAATCTCAAGAGGTATCCCTAATGGTGTGAATTTCCTATCCTTGGTTCTAGGATGTCTTCGGGGTTTGTCTTGTGCTGAAATCTCAGTTTTTGTTGTTGAGGTGTTTTTGGATTAGGAGTTTGTGAATTCATAGGGTTTGCACCTTTCAAAGTCAATTAAGGTTGTGTTGTGCTAATTTTTTATGCATCCATGATACCATCATTGGTCACATTCTTGTTTTTGGAGAAAAATTTTGCCTTCTCATTAGAGGAGTTGGTGTTTTTATTTTCCTTGTTTATCTTGAGGATTCCCTTTTGGATAAGAGCATCCTCATTACTAGCCCCTTCTTTCATCAGTTTGGAAATGGTGCTTGGATTCTTGATTTTGAGCTCATACATTAAGTTTGGGACTAAATTTTCAATGCACAACTTAAATTGTTATTCTTCAGGAATGTCTAGTGAACATTGACTAACTAAGCTTCTCTAGCATAGTAAGAATGTGATAAATGGTTCTCCTATCTTTTGTTTAGTTGAGAACAAATTAGAAAGTGTCACCTCATTCATAATGTTAAAGGAAAAGTGGTAGATGAACTTGTCTACTAGCTTCTACCAAGATTTGATAGTACCAAGAAGTTTGGAGTACCATTCAAGTGTGGGCCCACCTAGAGAATGAGGGAACAATCTCATGAGGTAAGTGGGCTCCTCACTAAGTTCAGTACAAGAGGCATATAATTATCAGATGTGATCAATAGGGTTGCCTTTTCCTTGGTATTTTTCAAACCTTGGAGCGTTAAAGTATTTTGGGAATGGAGGCATACATAGAATTTTGTCAAATGGATAAGGACATAGGTCCGTTTCTATATATAGAGCCTATTTCTTTTGGACTCCCAATGCCTCAACTTGTTTGGAAAGTTGGTTGAATTGTTGTAAGAGCTCTTCATTAGGGTTTTACATGATAGTCTTTCCTTCAAGTCCTTTGTACCTATGAGTAGACCTTTTTCTATTGTAGGAACTATGTCTACTCAGTTCTATCATTTTTGTGTTTGATGAATATGGTGATGTGTCACTAGGTGGTGGAGTATATTGGCACCTCAAAGACAAAAGGGGCCCTATTGTGATACATGTTGGGGTACTTGTTGTGGTATTTGATGTGGCACTTGTTGTGGTATCGACTGTGATTGATGTACCATGTGTTGTTGTTGTTAGGATACCTCTGTTTGTTGCATGTGAGGCCATGTATGTGATTTTTGTTGTAAAGACATCTCGTGCAGTTGTTGTGGCACATGCTATTGTTGTTGTAGAAAATGTTGTTGATATGAAATTTGTTGCTCAAGTCATCTTTGTTATTTTGATTGTTGGAATACCAATTGTTGCTCAAGTTGATATGCAAGCTTGAGTTTCTCTTGTTGCTTAGGAAACACGACTTGTTGTTGTTGGAATTTTTGTTGAAACTATTGTTGATATATTGTGTGTAAGTCAAGTGGGTTTAAATTGGATTGTATGTTAGGGATGTTGGATCCTTGCACCACCTGAGGTTGTTGTTGTTGTGGTTGAGGTTGCTATTGATTTGTTGAATGTGTGTTGGAAACATTAGGTCCTTGGACTATTGTGGGTTGATGTTGTTGGGGTAGTTGGTTATGTCCTTGTGAATTGACCACCATGTTTGTATTGTTGTTTTGGAACCTTTGTGTGTTAGAGGTTTCTCCTTGAGGCATCATATTGACTTGACCATGAGATGTGTTCTTGTTGGGAATGGGTGTAATTTTAATAAGACTTTTATTGTGTATGTCCATAGGGATTGTGGTATTTGATGTTTCTCATGTTGTATTCATGAGAGGCTCCATAACATTTGATTTCATAACAGTTGGTAGGGTGAGGGGCAAAGGTGCACTATGTTGGTTTGCCTCCAATGGAGGTATGTTTGGCTTCTCTAGAGCATAAGTCCCTTTAGGTGCATTTTGTTGTTGCATCATGTGATTAAAATCAAGTCTTAATGTCCTCTTGGGATATTTAGGGAGATTCTTGTTTCCCTTCATTGGTTGTGGTTCATAAAACAAGGGATTGATGTTGATGTGTTCAAATGTACTTTGAAGGATTTCAATTGTTGGTTCTTTATGGGACCTTATAGGTTCCATTATTGTGTTTGAAAAATCCAAAGGTTGTTTTCCCTTATCTAAGTCCAAATTGATAATGGGTTGTATGTTTTCAATGGTTGAGTTGGTTTGATGTTTGGAATTAGGTCCCTCCACATTTGGGTTGAATTTGACAATTTCTTGGGCTGCCAAACATTTGAAGTTCTTGCAATTCTTTTGTCTTGACATGTCCTAGCCATTTCTTCATTAGTGATGCCATAGTCAATGTTAGAGTCATAAATTAGGTGTATTGTACCTTTTTGTATGTTTTATGTGTTATAGTCAAAGGTAATGGTGTTGGGTTTTTTGAATTCAAAGGAATGTGTTTGCTTATCCTCAGGTGTGGTTGGTACACTTCCACCTCCAGGTGGTATCGACACAAATATAGGTTCAAAGTTAGGAATCCATTGAACCATCCAATATGTGGGGGAATTTTTTGGAGGAAATATCATGGTAGGTGCATTGTTTAGGGTTTGTTGCATTGTCTCTTGGTTATGGTGAACTTGTAGATACATGTTTAGAGGGTCTGCAAGTAAAGGTTGTGATGCCTCAATTTGGTCTTCATCAAAGGTTTGTTGTATTTTATTTCTCTTATTTTTTCTTAGATGAGGTTTTGGTTGTGTTGGTGCCTTAGAAAATGAAGGTTGTTAGAGTTCTTCTGGTCTTTGAGTTAATTGTGTCCTACTGAGTGCTGGCATGATGCCTAAGAATGCAGATGTAATGGAGAGAAACCTGAATGAACTTTCTACCTCCTTGTACACAACTAAACTAAAACTAATAACTAAACCTAGATAGTACCAAGTGTGACCTTGGTGTGCTTGAGGGACTAAATTTAAGAAGTTGGTAAGTAAGAGGTATGCAATGGGTAAACAGAGGTCTTAGGGTGCTTAAAATGCAAAATGTGAATGTTTTGAGTGATTTAGAGTGTTTTGCAAGGTTTTGGGATGTAATGAAGCCTATGGAAGTGTAGGTTAGATTTTTTTAACCTAGGATGAAGTCCTTGATTACCAAGTGCACTCTAAAACTACCAACTATGCACTTGAAGTGTGCAGTTGGCAAAATAGGGGTGATATTAGTAAAATAGGTCAAAACTTGATAATGAGGATGTGGGTATGCAAGGTATGACTATTTTTTGGATTTTTAAATGTTTAGGGATGTTATGTGGTGTGAGGAAATGCTAAATGAATTAGGGATTTGATATAAAAAGTGCAAATGTCCTAGGGATGCTATGCAAATGCAAATGTAAGGTGATGGTTTGAAGGTATGCAAAATGAAAATTATGGTATGCAAAATGAAGGTTAGGGTTATGTTTTTGACTTGGTAAGGATGATAAAGGTTGATGTATGCAAGCTATACTATGCAAGGTATGGTGTTAAAGGGTTGATAATGACATTTTGTATATGAAAAATGAGGGTGAATGATCAAGAAGACAATTTGATTGATGGACAATTTAGTAGCCTGGTTTGATAGTGAAAATGATGCTAGGATTTGAACAATACAAAATGAAAGGGATTTACCACTAGGGTAAGTCAAAATGACATTTAGGGGCACTAGTAATATGATAATACAATGACAAGGGTATATGGAAATTCTTTTGAACTTAGCTGATATCTTTACAAGGTATTAACCTAAGAGTGTAACATTATGACAATAGACTTTGGATCTTGACCAAAAAAGACAAAAAGTGACAAGATCAAAATGACAAAGTCAAATAAACCTTGAAATAGATATAATTTGACCAAAGAAAATGAAAAAATAAAATGATAAAATGACCATGGTCAAGTTCCATTATTCATTGACACAATGTAATACTCTAGGGTCCATATGTTTGTTTAGATTTTTGACTAAATTCAAAGGTTTTGAGGGTTCAAAATGATGTTTTAGGGACTCAAAATGGTGTTTATGCTTATTAGACATGCAATATACAAAGATCAAAAAGTGAAAAATGATATTTTGGGTGCAAGATGCGATTTTGGGTCAAATGCAGAATGAAGATTCACAGAGGCTTCTAGATGTAGTTTTAGGGTCCCAAAATGCAATTTGGAGGCCCAAAATGGTCATGCAAGTGCCCAAGTGCACCTTGATAGTGCCAAGTGCACTCCAAAAATACCAACTATGCCTATGGTGTAGTTGAGGTGAGTTTGGGCACAGTTGGTAGTTTTTGGATGCAGTTGGGAAGTTAGGTTAAAGGTTTGCTAATTCTGAGTAGTGTGGTTGCCAAATTGATATACTAGGAAGCTAAGATGGTAGGGTTGATGTTATGATGTGTTAGGAGGTGTATAATAGGGGTTATGACCTAAGGAATGATGTCCTAAGTGAAGGAAATGAAGAGTAGGATATGGAGAATGCAAATTAGGGCATCCTGAGATAGGGGGACCTATCCAGGTACTTAAGGACATTATTGGAGCCACAAAATGTTATCTGGAATCCAACACTAGGTCCTTAGACAACCAAGTGTGCTTATATAGTACCAACTATGCATATAGTGTAGTTGGGGCTAGTTTGGGTGTAGTTGGTAAATTGGGTTGAAACTAAGGCAATTTTAAGTGCTATATTTTCAAGATTGATGTCATAGTGAGCTAAACAATAGGGGACAATGTTAACGCTAGAATGGAGATTCAAAATGATTCTTATGACATGTAGAATGATGAATAAAGTGGGAAAGATGAGGGTTGGGCATGAAAAGGTGCAAGATGGGAGATGCAAAGTGCTAATTTTGAGATGAGAATGCAAAAACTAAGGGAGGAAAACTAAACTTATATGGATGCAATATGGAAGATAAAGGATAATAAATGAGGACTAAAAGATGCAAGATAAAGCCTATATGATGCAAGTGGAGTCTATGCAAGGATGAAATCTATGTTTTTCCAAGCATGTTTAGGATCACAAGTTGCCATGTTTTCCAAGATTTGAAAGTATTTGAGAAAAGTTTGCAAAGATTTGACAAAGGTTGTTATGTTTTGATAATGTGTAATGTTTGAAGAAGGTTCAAGGTTTAAACTTGAATGTTGGATATTATCTTGATTAATGTTTCACACACATGCAAGACACGTTAAGAAAATAATAGCTATTCTTAAAAATGAATAGACACACCACAACCTAGGCTTTAAGACTATATCCCTTGAATTCCTACTTGAACCAAAGATTTGCCATGCTTATCTAGAGTGGAAAAACTAGGATCTTGGCACCATAGACTCCCCATTATAGTGCACTCACTTTTTGAGGCTACCAAGATCTGCTTCCCTAGGGGCATGACTTCCCAAGGGACTGTTGTCTCTACTAAGGATCACAAGAATGTAGGATGTCTTCATGGGCATGGTTGACCCCTTGTGCTAGTGGATAGAAAGGATTTTGGCCACTAAAACATGGTTTTTAGTAAGGGCATTTAACTCAGCAAGTGAATGATAAAATTTCACAAAATTTCTCCCAGCCTCGAGAACTAGGGTTTGACGCACCACAAGGGTACTAGAGGAGAGCTATCATGCAACAATATCGCTGACATGGCTTTCACTATAACCAAATTTTATATAGTAGCTAGAATATTGACCTATATTTTGGCCCATTACTACTCTGAGGTCATCCCTTGGCATAACCAATATTGAGTATCTTGATCCAAGACAGGCCTCCTATAGAAGTTACATGGATTTCTCTTACACAAAAGATCCATGAATGGCAAGGGGAGAGGATACATCCGATGTAACCTCTAGAGATTTAAACACCATAGACATAGCAAGAAGTAAAGAAATTTTTTATTTTAAGCACCAGAAAAAGTGTTAACTAATCTAGGAAATCCACGCACACATGGTTTTGACAAACACACAATGGTCTTCAACAACATCCTACAAACAAACATTAGTAGTTTTAAATGATTAGGCTTCATCTAATGATTGCCACATGCTGAAAACAAGCCACTAGAAATAATAAATCATGTAACCTATGTCCTAGAAAGTGATAGAAACCTTAGATGTAGATTCTATGCTATGTGTGTGTTTTTTGTGAACTAGGTGCGCTCCGATAGAGCAGACTGCTCCCCAGAAGGCCAAAATGGTTTAGAACACCCCCAAGTACACTAAGATAGTGTAGAATACACCCATGATATACTTGGGGCATAGAAGGGCATATTTGGTAAGTTATGGGTGCAGTTGGTGAGTTAGGAGCAACAAACAAGGGTTATGGTGTCTCCTAGGCCCTTAAAACTACTCTTAGGGGTCCCAAGTGCACCTTTAAAAAGTACAGTGCACACTAGGGAAGAAAGCTAACAAAATGCATGAAATGAAAGGATAAAACCATAATAGTGGACCCCCTAATTAATCTAGGTGTGATAAGGAAGTGTAGATAGTGGTTGTACCCTTCCAAGTGAGCTCCTTCCTTGCACCTACAAGCAAAAAAAATGAAAACCCAAGTTAGGTAAACATGTTCACATTGGGTACACCAAAATGTAGTACCTAGAAAATTAGTAAATGATTTTCCAAATTGATTAAATAAGTGTGATAATATCATTTGGTGAAAATATGAGGATGATGTGGATCAACTGGGATGATGAAAAATAGACCAAAGCCATGGTCAAATTGATTGATTGATCAAAATTGATAACATACAAAGGACACATGATAGGAACTAAAGATATGTAACATTTAACTGATATCATAAATGCTATAGGATCGAAATTGATTGATAAGGTTGGTCATAATAATATTGATGGACATAGTCAATATTATTAAAGTGGTTTGATGATGTCATGATCTGACATTGAGACCCTCGATAATGTCAAAGATCAGATGACATGAATGATAGTTTGACCTAGTATGGAGAGCCATGACAATACTATGGTCAGATTGATAGGTTTCCAAGGCATTGAAAGCCAAAAAAATGCCTAGGATTGAATAAATGATGATTGATTTTGGATGTTTGATATGTTTCATGATGATTACGACTGATTTTGGGTGATTTCAAATTGATTTGAGGTGATTTCAAGTTGATTTGAAATGGTTTCATGTTGATATGATGTGATTCCAAGTTTATCTAATATGATTTTTGATGATGTTGAAATGGTTCCAAAATGATGTGAAATTGATGTGAAAGAGGATATGAATGATGATAAACATAGTTGAGATACAATGAGGTTGGCCAAAAGATTAGAGTTAGTGGAATGAGAAAATGAGATGAATTAGTATGAAGAAGTGATGTCGATTCAAGGGCTCAAGAGTATTTTCAATGGTTACCAATCAAAATAGAGACCAAATAATGAAAATGATAGCTCAATTTTTTCATGACAAAGATAAAAATCTAATAAACTGATGGTTCATAAATTGGAGTTGAAACACAAAAGTTATGCCCTTTGGCGTGCATGATAGGGTCTCCGACAGCAGTTCTGGGCATCCTACTACCCCATGTACACCCAAAACTCACACGAGTGTTCCTAGTGTGCACTTGGTAAGCCCAAGTGTGCCATGAGAGTACCAAGTGTACCCATGGTGCACTTTGGAAGCCCAACTGTGCTAAAAAAGTATAGAGTATGCCCTAAAAGGCTCTGGGGTCCAAAAAATAGCACAACTGGGCTCAGAATAACTTGAAACTTTGTATGCATGCCCCAAATTGTGGAAAGAGGTTAGAACATGAGTAAAATCAGTAGAAAATGGTTACATTTGGTCAAAACTAGTCTAAAAAAGGTTAGACCAAGATTAGACTAGGTGGAAAGCCCTAGAAGGTTGATAGATAGTGTAGGATGATGCAGGAATGCAAGATGAAGATGATTTGGTGCATTGGATCACATGATAATTGTGATGAATGAAGACATGAATGAAAGAAGACCAAAGAGATGAGATGAGGACCAATTGGAATGAGGTGAAGACTATTACTTTCAAAGAGTTCACTATATGTCTAATGGAGCTTCATTTTAATCAAACCATAGATGCAAACCATTTTTGTGCATCTACACTTGCAAGATTGGAAGGTGTCAGGACCTTAATCACATATGTTTCATACAAGGGATTTAAAGTATATCAAATGGATGTAAAATATACATTTCTTAATGGTATACCAGATGAAGAAGTCTACATTGAATAGGTTGAAGGTTTTGTTGATCCAAACAAGAAGGATGTGGTCTACAAATTATGCAAATCATTGTATGGTCTGAAACAAGTCCCTAGAGCATGGTATGAAAGATTGCATAACTATCTTATTCAGATTGGTTTTTAAATAACTAATGATAACATAGCTTGTATATCAAAGAAAGACCAAGTAACAAGATTGTTTTAGTAGAAATATTTGTGGATGATACTTTTTTTACAAGGAATGATGATCATGCAAAGAATTTTTAGAGCAAATGAACAAGGAATTTGAGATTTCAATGTTTGGTGAGATTAAATTCTTTGTTGGTTTTCAAATTTAGTAGAGTAAGAATGGCATCTACATCACTCAATCTAAATACATGAAGGAGATACTAAAAAATTTTGGGATGGAAGGTTGCAAACTAGTTGGAACTCGTATGTGCAATGGACTAAAGCTTACCAAGGATGATGAATCAAAGGAGATAGATCAAACATTATATAGATCAATAATTGAAAATTTGTAGTATGTAGTTCATACAAGGCCAGATATTGCTCTTGCAGTTGGTATTGTAGCAAGTTTCTCAGAAAAACCAAGAGAGAATCACATGATGGCAATCAAAAGGATCATGAGATAATTAAAAGGCACTGAAGATTATGGATTATGGTACAAATTTGGAGGTAATCTAGATTTGAAAGCATTTACTAATGCTGATTGGTCAAGAAACATTGATGACAAGAAGAGTACAAGTGGAGGAGATTTCTTTCTTGGAAAGAGGTTGGTTTCTTGGACAAGTAAGAAGCAAAATTGTACATCCCAATCTACAATAGAAGAAAAGTATGTTGTAGCAGTAGTAAACTATTCTAATATTGTTTGGTTCAAACAATTGTTGGAAGGCATGAAGGTGTAAATCAAAGAACCTATTATAATGTTTTGTGATAATACAAGTGCAATCAACATATCTAAGAATCTAGTGATGCATTAAAAAACAAAGCACATTGCAATAAAATATCATTTTGTTAGAGAATTGGTGTAGGATAAGGAGATTAGATTAGAATATGTCCATACAAAAGAAAAAATTACTGACATATTCACCAAGCCACTACCTAAGGATGCATTCTTGTATCTAAGAGGTAAGTTATGGGTCAGTCCCCTATCTGAGGCTCACTAAATTGAAGTTTTAGTGATGCATCCATAGATATCAAGTTGAAGATCTATCAGTTGATGCAACATAATAATCAGAACATTGCATATGAATCAGTAGTTAAGGCACATTTCTACTTATTTGGTTTGTTTTTTCTTTGGCATGTGTTGTCAAAGACGTAGAGTATACTGTCATATCTTTTTGAAAATTGATTTTTTTGTGTGGAAAGTTTGAGGTTTGATAAGAAGCTATGTAATTCCTTCACAAAGGGAGATTACTATATTTGACATGTTTGTAGAATAAATTCTAAAAGGGAGAAGTATTCTGTCAGAAAAATATTTGTTCTCAAATTTCATTCAGTTATGACATGTTGCATTGCCATCAATGCCAAAGAGGGAGATAGTTGGATACAATTGTGCAATTGTGTGTTTTCTTTGATGTTACAAAAATGTCATATTAGTTATCAAATAGATTCTACTAAGCTTAGTTGGTTAGAAAAGAAAAAGACAGATTCTACCAAGCTCAGATGCTTAGCAAAGTGATTTAAAAAGTCTACTGAGTGTTTCTAGAAGTTACACTATTGAAACAATTTCTACTGAGCTCACTTGGGCATTTAAGAATTTTATGGTAGAAATTAGTTTCTACCAAGCTCACAAGGTCATCGAAAGAAAGTTAGTGTTTACCAAGTTCACTCAGTCTCCAAAGGATTTTGTAGAGTTCACAGTGTTTGCCAAGCTTTAGTTGGTTAAGACTGGAAATCATTTTTGGAGTAGTGTTTACTGAGCAGGGTTGGCCAATGAAGGATTTAATTATTTTTGAAGCAAAGTTTAATTGTTTCATGTAAAGTTTGTAGCCAACTAATTTAATGATTATTGGTAATTGTAACTTGTAAATGAGCCAAGTGGACAATTTTTAAGGTATAAATAAAAGGTTAAGTTATGAACTCAAAAGTATGGATGAATGAATGAGTGAGCATGCAAGTGGAGTTAATTGTGTGAAGAGGAAAGTGTGAGTGAATCTAGAAGAAGGATCAAAAATCCTTGAGGATCAGCAAAGGTGTATTTGACCAAAGAGCATCTAGTGAAGAAGAATAGAGATCTATAACAACAAAGATCAGTTGCATCTCATTCAGGTCACTTCATTGTTACTTTTTCATCATTGCAGTAGTGATTCTCAAATATCTTAACAGAGTTGGTTTAATAGCCATTTTTGTAAACCCTCTAACAAGGTGGACAATTCTATTGAATTGTTCTTAAGTCCTCTAGCAAGGTCACTCCTGCCAAGGTGTTTAAATCCTCTAATAGGATCACACCTAATAGTGTGTTTTGTAACCTTTAACAACGTTGGCTCTTAAAAGAGATCACTTCAGAAGAGTGAAAATTGGTAGCTAGTTACTTGGTGGTTTTTCCCATATTGGGTTTCCAAGTTAAAACTAGTGTCTCTTGTGTTGATGTTATTTCTTTTATGCATGCATGTTAAATGTTTGTGAATGCTTAATAAGTTAACATACATCTACCAAGTCACAACATTTTTTAGTGTGGCTATTGAGTGACAATAGTAACTAAGTTTATAAGACATTTAAGGGATTTGTGGATTTATTTTTGTGGTAACTAATTCACCCACCACCACCCCCCCACTAAGTTAATTCATCGATACCAACAATAATCTCTTGTGCCAAAGCCATACATCATCAAATTTTGCAATAAGACAAGTAGCATCTTCTATATCCAAATAGAATAGATTACTCCTAGTTTGATCTCCTTTTCCAATCAGATTTCCATTTGTATTTGTTAGTGAACAAATTGTTGTCTGAAGAAATAAACATAAATTAACCCTAAATGCCTAAATAAGAAGATTTAATCAGAACTAATTGTTGGATAGTTTATCATTGGATTGATAGCCTTCCTTTGAATTTTATCAAGTACAACTCCCCATACATGATTTACAATGAATTAAATATCGATACTTTTAACTAGAAAGCACAAAAGGTTTACAAAGATCTACTTGTAAACACCAAATAGACGCAAAAACTAAATGATTGAAAAGAAAAAAACAACAAATAACACAAAGTCTATTCGCCTGGATGCTGCATTATAAAAAGCATGAAACCAAGGAATGCATTTTCCATTCTCTTGAGAAAGTGAAGAAAAAAATCCTTAAAGATACCTTGTAATCAAACATATACAAGAAATAGTGACATTAAAGCATATTTTAGAAAAGAATTAAAAGTGATAGAAAGATTATGATTAGTTGAAAGAAAACAACTCAAACTCTAGGTTTTGATATGCAATCATCTTTCAAATTTCCCTTCTGTCAAGCATAAAAGATAACAATGACCCTATTACACGTTTGCAATTAAGTCATCATTTAAAGAAAACTGAAATTCCTTCTCCTACATTACATTTTAAAACAAGATTTCCCCATTTTTCAGCACACAGTTCAGAAATAAACTCTGCCTTCTCTTCCTCACAAGAGATGGAACAAATCTCAAAAAAGACATCCCCCTTGCTATAGCACATAGTCTAAAGTCTTAGAAAGAAAAAGTGGAACCCCTTTTTTCCATCAATCCTTTAGTATATATGAACTTCTATTTTGACATTCTATTAAAAAAATTGAATCTTGAGTCTCTGTGTCTATTTTCTATGATCTAGTTTTGGTTATACCACTACCCCCAATTGAGTTGTGCTTATTTATTCTACCTCTTGAATGGTGTGGGTTTTCCAAGCAATAGATTTTGATCATTACTTCATATATGCATCTCAATTCCCATCAAGCCTAACATTCTTTTAAACATTTTTCCAATAAATATCTGACTTGAAACAATTCAATCATGATATGCACACCTCATATGATGTGACTATTAATAAGACTTATCAATCTATATGCAAGATGAGCTAAGACAAAAACTATAGCCCTCACATATGCATTATAGTTTAATACTTTCATAGAACTGAAGTAACTTGGGTTGGTTTGAGATCAAAATGATCTTCTATGATATTGCCCATCATGTCAATGTTTTGTCTCTACCTAGAGACATCTCAATGAACAAGTTGCATGCATTCCTTTCTCCATGGGCTATATCAAACATAGGCTTTCATTTTCATTTTCATTTGATCGAGTCTGACGAAGTCTTCGAAACTCATGGTATTGTGGTCCAAACAAATACTTGATCCTTGCTTCATCAATATGTTGATAAATTCTTATTTGAAGTTGCACCAACTGAGGACAATGTAGAGATCTTGATCCCATGAGCATTACTTTTTATTTCAAAGGGAGTCATTGATCTTGTCAACACTAATGGGTAGTAACTATGATCAAAAGATCCATTTCTCATTTATCCCAACTAGGCTGATACATGGAACCTAACCCTTGTCCCTTAATTATTATATATCTAAGACTTACACCATGATTAAGCCTGGTGTATTTATACAAATGACTGCCTGATCGGGGGTTGAACATCTATCTAATAGATTATGTGCCTTTGCATTATATCTATATTTTTGTCTCAATAGTATTAACTACAACCATCTTAAGAGCATCTACTAAACCCACATGGACCATTTTAAGATAAGTGGAGTTTAAGAGGAGGTGACTTCCACTTGTAGAGTCATGGGCTAGAACCATCCCCATTATTAAATAAGCATTTTTTTAATGCAATGAAGTATTTGTCCTTAAGATGTCATCCCATATCATATTTCAAAAACCCATTCAATCTAAATTACCTCATTCCCAATGGCCTTAATGCTGACAACTTGTTTCAAAATCATTATGATCATTACAAGGGCCTCACCACCATTGATATTATAAGGGAAAGAAGTACCATAAAAGGAAACTCTTTTGCACCTAAAGGGACTTAATGCACTAAAAAATAAATTGACTCTCCTTTGTCATGCTAAATATGGCAGATCTTGACCAAACATCTTGATGCACCCACATCTTAGTTACAATAGAATAGGCTTCAAAAATGAACAAATCCTTCAATCTCTTCTAGTTTAATTGAATCCCAATTTTAACTAGGCATATGAGTCTTCTCTAAACTACTTTGAGACACTAAATGTTTGAATCACACTTTAGAACTTTTGAAGGATCATATTACAAGCTTTGAATCTCTAAATTACAAATTGAATTTGTAGATGTTGAGTCTTCAAATCATCAAATTTGAACTCATACTGGGAACTAGAACCTCTAGTTTTACTTTGACAACCAATGGACCTGTAAGATGAATCATTTCAAACCACCTTGAATTTCTTTGAACCTTAGTTAAAAGTAGTTCAAGACTCCATAATAAAAATTTAAATACTAGGTCTGATTGGGTACCAATAGGGGCTCTAACTATGGGATTGATTTTGATACAAAATTAGAGAACTCCAACAATCTCTAGCAAAAGAAAAGTGTCTTATCCATTGGGCAATAGAGCCATCAAGAAATCCAAGAGTAGCTTATAGAGAGGGTAGAGTGGAATAGGACAAAACCAACCAAAAAAACACCTAAGCTACGAGCAAGCCTAAAGCTTGCACATTATTTCAAACTAACACTACACATGCCAAAATGATATATTTACAAAGTACATACAAAGGTAGGAAGAGAACCTCCAAAAAAACTACTAGTAAGAAAAGAATTACATGAACCCATTTACTGGCTGGGAGAAGTAGATAACAAACCACATCTCAATAGAGCAACTCCATACCACTACTTATGGATGACTTTTTCATTGCTAGACATCAAACTAAAAGTGTACATGCATATGCTGATCCAACACTCCTTTCTAAATAGTCATAACTCATCATAGAACTCTTCTTCATTCAAGAATTGATCTTTCACATCCAAGGGGTTATATTTCACTTCAAGCTGAAAAAATAAAAATGTAGAAAGCTCACCAAGAGATGATGCACAATATCTAGAAATGTTGTAATCAAGATTCAATTCTTGCACATGGTCCTTAATTTCATGGTCAACTTGCAGCCATAGGGATGCCTCATCAAACATGGGATCAACCCTTGGATATGTGTTTTCTTCATCTCTTTCAAGGATCAAACTATCATCAAACATAGCATATATTCCATCGTTTTCCTTTTCCAAAGTTCCATCACATGTTTAAGCATTACTCCCACAATTCAAATCAGAAAAACCATACATAGATGAAAGAGAAATTTTTTTATCGATGAACGCTTGATGCTTAATCTGATTTGAAAAAATGCCTAAGTCATCATGAAAGGAATGATCTAGCTTGATTGATGATAAGAATGTGTCTATTATTTCTTCTTCCTCATTAGGAAGAGTGCTCTTCAACATATTAGTTGAGACACCACTAGATTGAAAGTTAACTTCACACATCCTTTCCTCAACAAGAACTTTCATAGGAAGACTTTCATCTAAAGACGTCTCTACCTTATCTCTATGGAGTATTAAATTTCCATAAAATGAGCTAACCAAAGAAAGGTCTTTTGGATAAAGAGATAATAAAAACTCACTTATGATTCTCTCTTCTTGATCAAGGAGTGTGTCTTTCCATGTTTTAGCATGACTATCTGCAAGCTGAGTTATAATTTCAGCATATCTTTCTTCAATTTGACTTTTAGCATGAGAAGAAAACTTTTCATTACAAATTTCACCTTCAAAACTGATCAGGTTTTCCTATGAGCTAATTTTGCATTTTCAAGCTTGAGGAATCATTCTCATTATCCATGAAAGTGTAAGATTCAATCTTTGACTATAGGTTATTCTCAAATTTCTCATCCATTTCATCAAAAGTGAAAGATTGAAATTCTGACAGCAAGTTGTCTAATTTTTCACAAATAGGAACTTATAAAATGAGATGACTGTCAACACTTCCAAATCCAAAACTCTCAAAGCATGGAGGAGAGAAAGATTTAGAGGGACCATTGTCAAAATCAACATTAACAATAAGGTTTGCTACTACACTATATCCAAAGTGAAAAGATTCTAGAATAGGGTCTTTTTTAGCATTCATATTCAAAGAGCCAATGCTCTCACAATCTTTCATGTGTTTTAAAAGTCCATCTTCTAAAAAAGAATTACTAGAAATAATTTCAATGGAATTCTTTAGAAAAGAATTCTCACCATGATTTTCAATTACAAAACTTTCTACGTGAGGTGAAGAAAGATCTTGAGGCAAGATTTCATAATTATTGCTTACCCTTTCTCTATTGTTGGCACATATATTCTCATACATTGAAACTAGATGAACATGAGGCTAGAGTAACTTTGGTTCTATTTATTGGTCACTCCTGACAAGGTGATTGAAGTAAATTGGTGAAATTGAGATAATGACAGCTTCTTCGTCATCCACCTCTAAATGCTTTTTGAAGCGAGATGCTCTCTCCTCAAGTTCTTGCAAGTCTTTCAACTTGTGATATCTCATGCAGAGGCTTTTCCATAGCATCCAAGACAAGTCATCATCTTCAAGGCTTATATTATTCTAGATACCCCAAGAAATAATTTCTTTAAAGCTATCCACAAAGTCAGATAACACTTTATCATCAATTTGATAAAGTTCTAGGAGAGAATGGTCTGGCCTTGATCTTCTCATGACTTTCATAGTCGGCATGATCACCGTAATAGAGTCATCAATCTCCTACACATAGAGATAATCATAAAACTAAGGAAACAAATATTAGGCACTTAAATCTTCACTTCAGGATCCCCAACAGAGTCACCAAAAATATGTTAGTGAACAGATTTTCCTTCGAAGAAATAAACATAAATTAATGAGCTAAATGCCTAGATAGGAAGATTGAATTATTACTAATAGTTGGATAGGTTATAATTGGATTAATAACCTTCCTCTGAATTTTATCAGGTATAGCTCATTGTACATGATTTACAATGAACTAAATATGGATGCTTTTAACCAAAAAGCACAAAAGGTTTACAAACATTTTCTTGTAAACATGAAATAGATGTGAAAACTAACTGACTAAAAAGAAAAGAACAAATAACACAAAGTCTATTCACCTAGATGCTATATTATAAAGAGAACAAAATCAAGGAACACATTGTCCATTCTCTTGAGAAAGTGAGGAAACAAAGCTTTAAAGATGCCTTGTAATCAAACATATACAAGAAACAATGACATTAAAACATATTTTAGAGAAAACTAAAAGTGATACAAAGATCACGATTAGTGGAAAGAAAACTACTCAAACTATAGGTTTTGATATGCAATCATCTTTCAAATCTTCCTTCCCCAAAGCATTAAAGATAAAAATGACCCTATTACACATTTGCAATTAAAGTCACCATCTAAAGAAAACTAAAACTCCTCCTACATTACATTTTAAAACAAGATTTCCCCCTTTTTCAACATAGTTTAGAATCTTAATTCTGATCGAGCCTGGTGTTCTTTTAAACAATTTTCTAGTGAATAACCAACTTGAAACTATTCAATCACAATATGCACACCTCATCTAATGTAACTATTAATAAGACTTATCAATCGATATGCTCGATGAGCTAAGACATAAGCTATCACCCTTGCATATGCATTATAGTTTAATACTTCCATAGAACTAGAGTAACTTAAGTTGGTTTGAGATCAAAATACTCTTCTATGATATTTCCCATCACATCAATGTTCTATCTCTTCCTGCAGACATTTCAATGAACAAGTTGCATGCATTCATTGCTCCATAGGCTATATCAAATATAGGCTTTCATTTTCATTGTCATTTCATCGAGTCTAACTAAATCTTTGGAAATCATGGTATTGTAGTCAAAATAGATACATGATCCTTGCTTCATCAATATGTTGATGAATTCTTATTTGAAGTTGCACTATCTGACAACAATGTAGAGATTTTGATCTTGTGTGTGTTACTCTATATTTGAAAGGGAGTATTTGATCCTATCAACACCAATGGAAAATAACTATGATCAAAAGATCCATTTCTCATTTACCCAACCCAAGCCAATATTTGGCATCTTCTCTCATGGGGTTCATAGTCTTTAACAATCAAGGATTAGTAAGACTTGATCCTTGTCCTTCTATCTCTCATGACTACTAGTGAATTTGATGCCACTGATATTGAATTCATTATAATTATGTTGTCTTGTGTGGTTTACTCAAGTTTTTTTTACATTCGAATAGATGGAACTTGACCCTTGTCAATTCATTATTATATATGTAAAACTTGCACCATGATTAAGCCTGGTGTATTTATACAAATGACTGCTTGATTGGGGGTTGAATATCTATCTAATGGATCACGTGCCTTTGCATTATATCTATATTTGTGTCTCAATAGTATTAACTACAACCATTTTAAGAGCATCTACTAAACCTGCATGGACCACTTTGAGATAAGTGGAGTTTAAGAGGAGGTGACTTCCACTCGTAGAGTCATGGGCTATAACCATCCCCATTATTAAATGAGCATCTTTTTTATGAAATGAAGTATTTTTCCTTAAGATGTCATCCCATATCATATTTCACAAACTCATTCAATCTAAATTACCTCATTGCCAATGGCCTTAATGTTGAAAACTTGCTTCAAAATCATTATGATCATTATGAGGGCCTCACCACCATTGATATTAAAAGGGCAAGGTGTACCATAAAAGGAAACTCTCTTGCACCTGAAGGGGCTTAATGCACTCAAAAATGAACTAACTCTCCTTTGTCATGCTAAGTATGGAAGATCTTGACCAAATACCTTGATGCACCCACATGTTGGTTACAATAGACTAGGCTTCAAAGATGAACAAATCCTTGAATCCCTTCTAGTTTAATTGAATCCCAATTTGAACTAGGCATATGAGTCTTCTCTAAACTACTTTGAAACACTAAATGTCTGAATCAAACTTTAGAACTTTTGAAGGATCACATTATAAGCTTTGAATCTCTAAATCTACAAATTGATTCTATAGACGTTCAATCTTCAAATCATCAAATTTGAATTCAAACTAGGAACTAGAATCTACACTTTGACTTTGACAACCAATGGACTTTCAAGATGAATCATTTTGAACCACCTTGAATTTCTTTGAACCTTATTTCAAAATAGTTCAAGACGCCATAATAAAAATTTAAATACTGGGTCCTATTGGGTATCAACAGGGGCTCTAATCAACTCCACTGATTGCACTAATCTTTGGTGTGAAGCTGTGCTTACCAACCTTGATAAGATCAATGTAGATACTAGAGTTGATCTCTCTATGGGTTTGTTGCAAATTCTGAGGAACTCTCCCAAGTCTATGTGTCCCAAGTCAGTATCTTTAATCTCAAAATACTCATCTTGGAACCTTGACTTGAATGGGACCACTTGAAATTTGAAGACCATGGCCTTAGGTGTCATCTTCTCACCAAATGTGGATGCCATTATATCTATACGACACAAGAAAGACATTTATTAGTTCAGAATAAAAAAAAACTAAAAATTAAAAGTGCAAAAAATATTCAACTCCTCTTCAATTATTTATTAATGAAAAATCAAAATAAAAAATTAAAAATATGGTGGGCAATTTTTTTAAATTTTTTTAGGTTTTTTGCTAGCATGGAGGTGAATGAGTGCATGACATAGTGCACACAATGTGGTGAGGTGCCCATAGTGCTTTGAGGTGCACATGGTAGTGGGTGCTATTAAGTGCATGTAGGTGAGCAGCTAGAATGCTATGCAATGTGAGGTTCAAGTGAGGCACAAACGTGGTAGTGGGCATAGCAGTGTGCACTATAGTCAAAAGTATGTGAGGCATGATACATGTGGTGGTGCGTGTGATGCAGGCGACAATTTTTTTTATTTTTTAAAAGTATATGCTGAGAGGATTGTGGGGATGACACATGATAATGTGTGTAAGGTGTGCGATGCACAGGATGCACATGAGAGGTGTGTGACATGGTGATGTGTGTGACACATGCATGGTGAAGCATGGTGAGGTGTACCACATGTAGAATGAATGATGGTGTGTAGCATGATAGCAAACAAGTTTGAGCAAGGAAATGTATGATGCACATGGGGGTGTGATGCATGTGAGGTGTGATGTGGACGGTGGTGCACATGGCAGAAAGTGTGAGGTTCTATTGTGCACATAGATGCACAACACAGGTGGTACACATGATGGCATGTGCGAGGTGTGTAGTGCATTACGTGGTACATGACCATTTTTCATGTGTTTGCACACCTTAATGTTGCACAAAGAATGAAATGTATGAAGGGTGCAAATTATTGTCACTAATACATTAGGGTTCAATTTGCGACATTAATTTGTGACGGCAAGAAAAGGTAATGTGGTTTTTGCTTTTTTTTTTTTCAATTTTAGCCCAATTCCATTGCAATTACGATAGCAGGCGTCGTAATTGAGATACTAGGCGTCGCAATTGTGATGCCAGCGGGATATAAGAGAAAAAAAGAAGCCAAAAACCCTCATTTGAATGAAATCACATGACACAGGGTTCTTCTGAAAGGAAAGGCGCATGCGCGGGAGATCACTTCAACAGCATTAAGAGGGGCATTGAGGCAAACTCGAGGCATTCAGAGGGTTAGGCAGAAACGTGCATCGGCAAAGTGTAAGAAAAATAAAGCCATTACTCCTTTGTTCTCCATGTTTTTCAGGATCAAAAGCATGCTCATTCATTTTAGTTTCCAAATGTTTGAGCTCCTTCAAGTCTTTTAATGACTGCAGAGCAAAAGAGGCAAACAAGAGGCCTTTAGTAGACATTGAGGGTAAACAATTGTTCTATTAAGATATGGCATATATCTATGAATATGTACAGATGAAAAAGCATCAATATGCATTTCACTATCACTACCTTTGCATATATGGTAACATAAATGTTTTAAAACAATCCTCTAGTCATTTAAAAAACTAGTTGCAAAAGATAAGGAAAGAGCCATATTGATAGTGTCACCTAAGACCATGCTACAAGAAGAGATTTAAACTCACAGAAAGTAGAGCAGTGCTTGCATTTTGCAGTGAACTTTGAGAAACATGTCAAAAATGAAATGATAAAATTCATTTTGACAAACTCGACCATAGTGGGAGTCGAACCCACGACCTTTTGATCTGAAGTCAAACACGCTAATCCACTATGCTATGCGGCCCTGTGATGATTGTTGTAGCCAAATTAAGTTTTTGTTACATTTTATGTTGACTATCATTTCAATGCCTATTATAATTCTATGGCACACAATTTCTCTCAACATTTTGTAGGTATATAATGAAGCTTATATAACTACTTCTCTTCAAATAATTGTGAAAAATGAAACATCAAATTCATTCCTAAGGCTGAAAATATAGAGATTAAAAGTTGGTGACCAATAATTCTCTTTAAGATGGAGGACACATTTTTGGTTACTTAGATAATGGGAATTTTACTTTTTTGGTAATTTAAGAATCTTGGAAAACCTTAGAGATCATTAAATTCCTCCATCTTAAACACTTTTTGATTAAACAAACTAGCTCCAAATCAGTATATTTCTCAATTTATAGGCACAAAATATCTATGGTAGTAGGAATACACCTGAATTAGAAAGCAACTTACAAGCAAAATTTTTTTAATTCCCATGAATAGGAGAGCAATCTAAATGCAAACAAATTACAGTTCTTCCACTGCTTTTATTTCAACAATCCATGCGGTTGCACCATAATTGGATGCTTATCTTACAGTGATAGAAGATGTTGCTCCCTTATGTTTTAACTTGTCATGATCACCCCCTAGTGGATGTCGTGGTGGGCGAATGTGTTTGTACTGTGAAGAATTATCAACATATTTTGCATTCACACTCTTCATTTTAGATACTTCAACCTTGGTACACACAGAGAAGAAAGAGGCCATAAAACCAATTCTTAATGAATCCTTTTTTTTCCTCACATTAGCAATTTGGGTTGGTGAGATTTTGTTGTGTTTGGCGAGAGGCTCTTGCCAATGAGCTCTACACATTCTTTTGTATGTCTTTTGTACATCCTTCTCCAGTAACATCACAAGACATTAATGTTCAGTAACATCAGGTTCTAGTTTAAACATCATAAGACATTATGGTCTTGACAACAATATGGCAATCTACATTTGACCAAAGAAAATTGAAAAATATCAACCTTTATGAGATAAATTCATTTTGGTAATTGTATTCTGGTTCACTAGGCTTAGGCTATTTGCAATTTATCTTTCCATGTCCCAAAGATGGTCATGCATTCTCATTATAACTGTTAATGTTTCTCATGAATGCCCTTTCATTTCTTGAACAAGAAACTTGTTTTTAAGTGTTTCCATTGCATGCCGAGAGCTCCATGCTGATGCCTCATGTACTTCCATGGCAGTGTGCTTGGATTTGTCAACAAAAAGACATGCAAAATCCATGAAAATTTGTTATTCCTCATAGTCCAATGCATCAAAACTTATTTTATTTTGCATAGCCTTGGGTGGTAAGATATCACTCCCAAAGCCCATTATGGGTAGGATGGTAGCAATAGATTTATGACTATATATCAAAAATTTGGGATACAAGTTGGAAAATTGTTACAAGTATCCCATTACATGAGATCAAGATTCAAGTTTAAACGTTCATATAATGAATAAAATTCAAAAATCCTTGCTCAATATTCATTAATTCAAGTATAAAAGTAATAATAGAACATTATTTTCATTGGAAATGAAAGGCCCTAAGTCCACAAAATGGCGAGTAATAAAAAGTAAATTTGGTTGCATGTATCTTACATAGAAATGTAGTGGTATTATATATCTGGCATAGTTATGAAAGTATGGCCCTCATTGCGAAGGTCTATAGTATCTAACTTGAGGCATCCTCATTTTCAGCCTTACATTGCTAAAGGCAGGACGCATTTTGGCCTTGTTCACTATCCGACCCTAGATAGGGTCTTGAGGGGTGGATACCATCTTGAATAGGAAAATATAGATGAAAGAAATAGTAGTTGTGATAGAGAAGGTTCCAGTAATAGTGATCTAACCTATCCAGCAAGGCCCCCTCATGATTATGTGAATGCTAGAGATAGTACATTGCAGGATAGCCTTTCGCATAACATTGGAAGTGAAGGTACATGGTCATACATAGGAAAGGAATTAACAAAATCTTCCAAGTAGGTGTTTTTAAATAAATATTCAGCTGTGCAGGAACCAAAGGAATCAAATTTGTGTTCAGAGGATGTTCCATTGGATAGGCATTGTGGCCATAGCTTTCTTGCAGAAAATTTAGAAAGTCTTGTAGATAGAAATAAAGAAGTAAAGCACCCCATGGTTCATAACAAAAGCTCTCCTGCAAATGCAACAAAGTGACTTGCAAAAGAGATTGTTGGAGTGGGAAGCCCTCAGACCCTTGATTGAGTTTTTCCCACTCCTAGAGTAAAAACAAATTCTGTAAAGAAGGCACATCTTACTCGAGGTAGGCAATTTGTAAGTTCCAAATTTTTATTATTTCTACAATTTTATTTTGTTATCTCAACTGTAATGTTAACTTGAGTCATAAATTTGACAGATACCCTATGGAGAACCTTCACCACGAGTTGTCTTGACACCAAAATTGGATGGTAAATATTCAGACACAAAACAATCTCAACGTCCATCTTGTGTACCAGGTTCAACTCCAGGTATTTCTAGTCATAGGGCCTCCCTGCCTCTACCAACAAATCCATCAGTTTCACGGCCTACATTCATTACTAATAGTCCTTAGAATGGAATGCCTAAAGTAAAAGCTATTAACAATAAATCTATAACACCTAGGCCACGAAAATCTTCTTTAACTTCAAGCTCATCAGCATTTTCATTAGGAAGAATTGAAGCACTCACTGAGAGATCAAACCTTACTCTAGAAGATGCAACTACTAAGTCACCTTATGTTTCTAAAGTTGCCACTTTGTGGTATTATGATAGAAAAAAATATTTAGGGCTTCCAGCTATGCAGTCTCCTAATGTATCAGTTAATGCACCCAGACTTGATCGAATTGCAGAGTTCTCCATAGCCCCTTCTAAAAATTTGCTGCCCGCTGCAAAATAGCTTGTTAAGGGTACTCGCTTAGACATTCCTAGAGAAGAAAGTTGTCATTTGAGAGTAGAGAGTAGCCCATATGGATTGCATTTAGAAAGGTCCACCTCATCAAGCTTAGGTTCAGATAGGGATGATGCAAACTATGATAGAACATAGGAGAAGTGCATGATCCAGATCAATGCAAAAGCTCTTGCTTCTATTCATGTGAAACCAACCTTCAATGATGTTATTCATGTAATTAGACACAGTGCTTTTTGAGTTGGTACAGATCAAGCCGAGTCAGAGAGAGGAACTGTGAGCAGCTTGCTATAAGGAAGAACAGATGTGAATTCATTTTTAGATGCAAACAATAATGATCTAGATGTCCTGCCAGTTCCCATGGGGACAACTGTTACTGGCCATCATATTGTAGATCAGCACCTTAAGAAAACCTCAACCTCTAGTAGAGATTTTGATTATTCTCAAAAATGAGTAAAAGGAGGAATAGATCTTAAATCATATCAACAAAGAGCATAAGCTCTTGAAGGCTTACTAGAGCTTAGCGCACAATTACTCCAAAAGTAGAGACTGGAAGAACTTGGCATAGTTTTGAGGCCTTTTGGACATGGTAAAGTCTCCCCAAGAGAAACAACCATTTGGTTGACAAAAAGCCTGAAAGGAGCAATGAGTGATGTTCACTACATGGGTTGAGAAATATAGATATTTCAACATGGCACTTGTTTATATATGTTTTGTATCTAGTTTTCTAATGTGTAAATATTACTTGGCCCTCAATTTGGCTCCAAGTGAAACATTTCCTCTTTATATCTAACTTACATTGTCTCATCTATAGAATCTTTTTGCAAATAGATGGATGATGTCTGTTTGTCCATATAGGATCTAATTTTTGGGTAGTCACTGATGGTGTTGCTGTATGCTTTCTAGTTGATGGTTGGTTTGACTGCTTTCTTTAACTATGGGTTTTCTTGATGGCAGCAACCCAATTGTTGAGAAAATTTGGGGGTAACCTAGTCACTTCTTTTTTCAAGGTGATCTAAGTTGGTTATTTCTTTAGTTCACCCTGAGGAATGTTGGTAGGAGGCACAATAGCCTTGCATTGTCCTATGGATGATTCTCTTGTTGTGTTTGTATGGTTGCAACGGGTTTTATAATATAGCAGGTTTAAAATTTTGTCTTGAGCTGCATGGTTATATATTTGCAATATCTATTTTTTCTACAAGAGCAGCAAAGATGCTAAAATAATTGAAGTCAAATTCCTGAGTTGTGTGCCATAACCATAATACAGTGCAGTTTTTGGAAGGGAATGCAGGCTCGCAGTATCATATTCTGTGTAATGGAATAAAATGCAACATATTCTTTTGGAAACAGTGGTCAATTTGCAATAGACCAGACTGCAAGTGCATTGTTATTTCGTGTAATTCCAATCAAAATTTTAATAGTCCAGCACATTGATAAAGTTAATTTTAATAGGCCAGCTCATTTCAAGAGTTAATTGTAATTCTCTCTTTTTAAAAGAGTCTGTAACATTATTGATCATGGCATTATATTTTATGTAAATGAAAGTTTTCAATGGTTTCCTACTATCTACCATAGTAGTAAAAATCTTCTTAGTAAAAAAAAGGCAAACCAAAAGATTCAGAAATTATCGAACTATCACGAATCAATCAAGAAAAAATCATATCTTCAACACACATAAAATAAAGATGAAAAAATTAAAAAAATATGGTTTTATAGAATAGAGATACAAAAATAAAATAAAATGAAAGCTTATTCCATAAACTATGAGATACATTTTTTCTTATTTATGTTCATATTGTATTTGATTAAATTGTATTGCACAATACATACTACACACTGCATAAATGATAACTAATTGTTGATAGTTCTCAATTACAATTTCCTTTGTATGAAGTCAACCTAAAAACTAAGTACAAAGTTGCAAAAAATTCTATGTTCCTTTAGAGTCTTGGGAAGGGTAGGACCTAGGATCTTGATTTGGGGATGGTGGTTAGCAAGGGTTGATTTGGGGACAATCATTGGCACAGGTTTAGGGATGGAGCACCTAAAAGGGTCAAGAGGCAATATCCCTTATAGGGATTTGGGGTTAGTACCCTCAGCAAGATTGACAAGCAACATCCCTTTTGTAATACAAGCAACATCACACTACCATTTTTCACAGTGATAGGATGAAAATTGATTGTCAATCAGAGTGGATACAATTCAGACATGTCCTTCACAATTACATAATCATGAACGTTGGCAATTAGTGATTAATCAAAAAATCACATTTTTTGGCTTCATCAACACATTCCTTGTAGAATCATATGAAGTTCCTTACACAGTTGGAAAATGTGGGCTTAGCAAAAACTTTGGTAAATTAAAAATTGCTTAAGTTTATTTAAAAACAACTTTCTGTTATACATAACAATTTTTCTGCTATCCAAGATTTTACTTGATGTTGTTTCTAGAAGATATTGTATATGTTTTTTGAATCACAATGTTTCAGATCTCACTCTATGAAAATCATATGGGATCTAGTTATGATCCTCTATATTCATATTAGAGGCTTTGATGTTGAAATTGGCTTAGCAAATAATCATGAAAATGACCATAGGGTCTCTTGATAATTTTTTTGGTGACTAATCTATTTATGTTAAAGAAGGATGTATCAGCATTGATTGTAGCAGAAAAACAAGTTACACAGATGAAAACTTGCATTGTTGCACTTACAGCTGACATTTAAAACTTGGAGTTCATATGCACGTTTCTTTGAGGTGGGTGATAACAAAGAGCTCATCAATTTTCACTGTGTTATCTTCTGGCTACAAGTCTACATCATTCTTCACTATTTTTTATTTATACCTAATACAATTTTATTTTTCAAAATGTTTATCATTGCCACAGTTTTTGACAGTTGGCTTCTTTGTATTAATGCGTATAAGGAGCCATTGGATATTGGAAGATAAAGGTTATAAATCTCAGGTAGTTTGTCTGCGAGATTTCTTTTGGATTTGGCTGTGTTACATGAAATGCTGAAGTAAGATGCACTGATTTCAACCCATTTTGATTGATTTGTACATATTCTTATAACCAGTTGCATATATTTAATTACATTTAGACATCTACTTTTAATGCTTTATTTTAGTGTGCTACATATTCTATTTCATATTTGTGATGTATGATGAAAGTATTATAACATATGGAGGAACAGCCTATGAATGGCATGGCCAATTGAAATGGTTTTAGTTTCAATTTTGCACCATTTGATACAAATAATCAGTTTACCAATCAACCCCTAGGTTCATTCCATTTGCAGTAAAATCTTCATTTCATAGAAAATGTTCACAAAATCTATGTCAATTCTCACACATCTTCTTGGACTTACACAAATCTATGTCAATCCTCACACATTTTCTTGGACTTACGCAGAAACTATGCTGCCCTACAGCTCTTGTTAAAAATGTTATCAACTTGAATTTTCTATTAAAGGCTCTCATGCTGAATTGAAAGCCAAGTAAAGAAAAAGATATTATACACTATTTTTTTGGTACCCTGTACAGCACAACAAACTTGTTCTTACTATAAGAAAATTTTCTTTTCTTTTGTTTCATTGCAAATATTCTGCTTGCACAGAGGTCTCTCCCCATCATTGGACACACTTGATAACATTCAAGCTTTGGATCGCATACAGGAAGTGCATCTATACACATAAGTATAAAATTCTTCTTTTCCTGCAACACATATAACAACAATTTTAAGTGCTTGCAAGGTATATACTTATGAATAAATATTACATCCTGATTTAAATGTATGAAAACAATTTTCATTCCTTTTAAGCTTCATTCATCTCGAGGTGCAATTCACAAACTCAAGAATAGTGGCTTTTGTTCTTCAGGATACCTTTATGGGAAGAGTATGTGAATGCCCCCTTGTGTCTGGAGTCTAGTTTAGAGGAGATGGCTATTTACACTGCTAAGGTTTGTTGAATCTAATTCTAAGTAACATTGCTTGCTATTGTTGAATCTAATCTAATGTATATTTTAACTAGACTTGTAGCTTATATGTTTTGAAATTTTTGTTAGGCCTTGTAGTTTGTATAATTTGATTGTTGGAGAGTTTCTACAGCTAAGCAAGAAGGCCGTTGCACGAGTTATAGCTGCACGCTCGAGTATGAAAATTGTTTTTTTTATTTATTCTAATGTATATTTTAACTAGACTTTTAGCTTATATGTTTTGAAATTGCTTTTAGTGGCTTAATGTTGTAAGGTCTCTTGAAATAAGACCTTCAGGCAGTTGGTCAAAGTTCTACAAATAATCTTAGGAATAAAGTCAAAGAAAGTATTTTTAAAATATTAAAATATTTAGCTAGGTCTAAGAAGATTTGTGTACTTTCGACAGTTTTGCTTAGTTTGTGAAAGTTGTAGACCAAATTTTTCATAACCCAATATTTGCTTCCTGCAAAGAATGATCATGTCAGATAATATAAGTGAAGAACAAAATAGGGAGACAATTGCTAGATTGTGGTCTAACTTGAAAAGAAAAGGTGATGGAAAATGTTATTGTCCTTGCAATATTTGTAAGGGCTTAAATCGTAAAAGACTGCTAATCAAAATAGTTAAGAGACATTGTAGGGAGAATGGTCACATTGAAGGGGGGCATGACTATCATCCACTGGTAAGTTGTTCATTATATCATTTTAACAATTTATATACATATGAAATCACTTGATGATGAGTTGATGATCATGGTTTATTTATGTTAATCAATTTTATATAGGTTGATCTTCCCAGGGAAGTACATGATATGAACCACAACAATCCAAAGAATATGATTTTCAAAGTGGAGGAACATGGAGGTGCAAATATCCAAGGTGAAGATAATGATCCCATGGAAGATGACGATCATGCGCCAGAAAACACAATTGAAGAGGATGGTATAAATAAATTGATCCATGACACATCTAGTCCAAACATATCTGATCATGATGATGATGATAGCCTCGATGTACCTCTACTTCAAAAGGCATATAAGCCCCTATACAAAGACTCCCAAAAAACTCTTCTCTCTATTGTATTGTTGTTGTTGAACTTGAAGGTTATGAATGGTTTATCCAACATAACAATGTCATGTATGTTAAGGTATGTCATATATGTCTTTATAGTTAACAAAGGGTGAATAATGTACCACTAATATTGTTTATATTAACAACTTAGATTTTTTGCTGTAGATTGATAGGTGAGTTTCTGTTACCATCATCAAATATTCTACCTCGCTCATATCGAGAAGTAACTATTGCTATGAAAGATATTGGAATGGAGTATGAAGCAATACGTGCTTGTCCTAATGATCATATTATATATTATAAAGAACATGAATTTGCAACACAATGCCCTATATGTCATACGAGTAGATATTGAACAGATTGACTAACAAAAAAGGTGCCTCAAAAGGTTCTTTGTTACATCCCCATTATTCCACAGATGCGACAATTATTCAAGTGTAGTAGCTTGGCTCAATTTATGGATTATCATGCACGCAATAGAAGTTGAGATGACATTATTTGAATCCTTGTAGATGGTTCAGCATTTATGCACATAGAGGAAAAGTGGCAACACTTCAAAGAAGAACCTTGTAATCTCAGGCTTTCATTGGCAGTGGATGGTGTCAATCCATTTGGAGAGATGAGATCTTTTTACTTGGTGTGGCCTATTTTTGTTATCAACAATAGCATTCCTCCATGGATGCCAATAAAGAGGGAGCACATTATGTTGTCAATGATTGTTTTAGGTATCTTATCATTTGATAGTTATTAATTTACATGTACTTACAAATCTTGCTGTAAAATGGTCACAATAATTATGTAATGTTACTGTTCATTCAAGTAGGTAAATATCAAGTAACAGATATGAATGTAAATATTGAGCCTCTTATCAACGAGTTGGTGGAGTTATGGAACGGTGTCACTATGTATGATGTGTCTAGACCAATAGGACAAAGACAATTTCAATTCCATGCAATACTTGCATGGACAATACATGATGCCCTAGGGCTAACACATTTTTGTGGTATGTTATAGTGAATTCAAGTTGCACACAATAATTCTAATTATAAAAATCAACATATTTAATAATCCAATTACATCATTATCTTGTAGGTCTTCAAACAAAGGGAAAATTTGCATGTCCAGTTTGTGGTCCAAAGATGAAATCTCATCATTCAAAAAGTTTAGGAAAGCAGGTGTTTGATGAGTGTAGACACTTCCTCCATAGGAATCATAAGTATCGGAGTGCAGAAAAACCTCTTTTCAATGGGAAAGAAGAGACTACATCAAAACCATGATGAATGAAACCTCGCCTATGGAAGTTGGAATATAATAGAATTAATCGTTGAGGTAATGCCATTCCACCTAATGGTTTATGTTTGTAATTTATATATTTCTATTGTGATTTTTGTTGACTAATTGTGTAATTGATGATCATGAAGGTCATCAAAGCAATACTCACAACCTTCCAAAGGGACTAAAAAGCTATCCCAAACAATTTAGTAGGTTGCGCTACTACGAGCACTTACAAATTGTGCATTTGTTTGATACTATGCATATTGGAAAGAATATAACAGAGACATTGTGGAAAATATTGGATGGAAGGTGTGACAAAGAAAAAATTGTCAAAATTTGTAATGACATACATGAATCCAATCATGCATTGAAAAATTTCATTCACTCAAATAGCAACAGAGATGAGATTAATATAAATGCCCTTCCATGGTTATTAACAGAGCAGCAAAGTGATGCCATAAAAGAAGTCATACAAAAAATTTGATTTCCCACAGGATTTGTTGTGAACATAAACAATCTCATATAAAAAAAAAGTGAATTTGGGCCAAGGCTCAAAATGCATGATTGGCATACTTTCGTCAAGGTAACTTATGTTCTTCTGTATTTACAATATATTCATAAACTATGTGTATTGTTCATTATGTTATGTTAGAAAACAATGAAATGATTGGTTTATAATTACTGCAATACATGCTTCCTCTATCTCTCCCAGAGCACTTCAAAAATAACATCAAACAAGTGATATACGATCTTGGAAAATATATGAGGTAAGGAGTAATATCTGTTGAATTTGTTGTATATATTTATTGTATTCGTGATTTGTTTTTCTTGCTATGTAATCTATTGTATATTATTTTGTAAAGTCTCATATCTATATGTTTTTTGTGACTTGAATCTCTTAATGTAGGTGGTTTTCATCTAAAGAAATCCATAAAGAAGATATAAACTATTGGAAGAGAAGAATTCCTCATTTATTGTGTGAAATGCAAAAGTGTCTACCTCCAACTTTTTTCAATGCACAAGAACACTACCTCATACACCTAGTTGAGGATATTGAATTGTATGGACCTGTACACACTAGGTCAATGTGGATGGTTTAGAGGCATTTGAAATCTTTTAAGGCTTTGGTTCGATAAAGAGCACATCTTGAGGGTTCTATGGTAGAGGGATATATGGTATACCAGACTATGGTGTACATTATTGAATATCTTCCTAAGTTTGCATCAAATATCCATGTAGATCACATTTGGGATCTCAAGCCTTTTAAAAAATTAGAAGGGGAGTACTTGATGGGGAAAGGTACATTGAGGAAAGTGAGAAGTAATAAATTATAAGATGTTATTGTAATAAACTATTTCTTAATCTTCAAAATAAATCGGTTGTAAGTTGTCTATTTTTTTTTTATACAGGTGCTCGAGAGTGGGATGCACTACATTTGTATATTGCAAATAATCTTGATTGGATGATGGTATGGATTGAATGATGTCAACATTCTGGTCACACATTAACATGGGAAGGTGTATCTTCATAGGTTAAAGAAGCTCATCATAATGGAGATTCCAATGTTACGCAAAGGGAAATAGATTTAGCACGTGGTTCAAGAGATTTCCATGTACGTACAAATTTATTAATCACCTGTATGTTTATCAACTCACAATACAATAATTTTGATATGTTTCACATATTATTGCAGGTTAAACACCAGAAGGCTATGTTTTGTAATGGTCAGAAATTTTGCGTCAAAGTGTTGGATGACACAAAGAAAACTTGTGATTCAAGAATAACTGCAGTCTTTCAAGTGACTAATATTTCATCTAGAAATGACTTACATCCTCAAGAGTCTGAAAATGGATTGATATAAGCAAAAAAATGATAAGTTGATAGATGTTCATGAAAAAATAAAAAACAGAAAATCAAGGTGTAGGAACAAAACACTTCAAGGAACCAAAAGACAAAGGAAGAAATGATAAAGTGGACAACCTAGCTGAGACCTGTGACTTGAAATGTTGTCCAGAGAAATCAAACAAGGAAAGTTTGGAAGAAGAGAGATTTGACTTCAGAAACAAGGATAACTTTCAGCTTGTTAATAATCCCTTATTTGAGGTTAGAGCTAACGTTTGATGTTCCCTTAAATGACTCCTAAGGGTCTGTGAGTAAATCCTTATATTTTACATCACAATAAACTTCTTTCTATTATTACTTATACTCAATTCTTTATTTTGCCACAAATAAATGTTAGGTATTAATAACAATATTTTTTTGGGGTAGATATATCAATGAAATTGTGCATGTATCTTGATGTTATGTACAATTAATATCACCCATGCTTCTGATATATTCTTTAATTCACTGCTAGAGAGATGCAACTGATCTTTGGTAAAGAATATAGACAAACAATATGCAAATGTCTTTTTAAGTAGTTCTAATATCTTCAATCAAGGTTTGATAACCAAAAACACTTCCAATAATGATGGAAATGACTTTGTGAAAATTCCCAATCCAATCAATATCAAAGACTAAACAAGGATTATATATATATTGAAGTTGGAAGTATAGTGATAGTCAACTAAATGACCTAATGTCATAGATCCTAACGATCTAATGTTGATTACTGATCTGCAATAAGTATCATTAGAATTTCTGTAGAGCAATTTGCAAGACCAAGTAATCACTATTACAAATTTATCATAATGTAAAAGTGATATGTACCATACTGGTCTGAAGTTATTCACTGTATCTGATGTCTGCCTTATTAAAATGTGATATGATTGATTCTGTTTGGTTTGTAAAGACATTGGATATTTATTTGATCTCTGTCTGATATAATATCTTTGTAACGGTGATGACCCAATGATGGGTGACATGTATTGTTGCAATTTCTAATGTAACTCTTGTTACTTATGTGATATATATGTTATTATTCCTGATCTTAATTGTTGTACTCATGGGATCTACCTTTCTGATGTCTAGTGGATTACTACCACTTATGTCTGTATAGAATATAAAGTAATCTTCTGTCTAAATAATGTCCTTAGACTGGTTATTGATGCCTTTTTAATATCATTTGAAGAATTGAAACTCTTCATTGCATCTTTTAGTATTTGGCTCCTCTATCATTATTGCACCCTTTTGGATAACTAATCTGTGATTAGTATTTGTGATCAGCATGATATAATTTAAAGAGAAAACACTTACATTTTAGTATCAAGCTTTTTTTATGAATCAATGGAGAAAAACTAGTTACATATCCATTTTAGCTTTGTGTTTCTTACTGTTAGTATTTGATTATTAGAACATAACTATACATCCTTGTGAATTAGAGTTTCAGCAAAGATTTAATATTATTTGGATTTCTTTCTTATTGTAGCAAAGGTTATGGAGGCCTTGAACATTCCAAGAGGTGTCCGGCATGTGCTTTTTTGAGCACCTAATACTGACAGGTATTTTAAGTTTTAATAATATGGATCTGTATAATTCTAGTTTTAATACAATCTTATTGCAGGTTGATAGATTTTCTTAACAAGTTTTCAAAGTGTTTTCTATAAAGTCTTTGCTCACTCCAATTCGATCATCCTAACTTTTAGCTATAGGTACCTTGCCTTTGGTCAAGCATAAAGCTTTCCTTAGGCCCATGTAATATGGTGGGTAATTTGTTGGGTTTCTCCTTACCAATGAAAACTTTGATGTGACCCTTACTGTATGCTTTTTCCATGCATAACATGAATAAAAAACTAGAAATACTACATTGATGTGCAATGGGTACACAATGGGTAAAAATATGTTAGAAAATGATTGATTATGGTGTTCTTGTTCATGATGGCGGTACCACACATTCTAGTCATTATTTCTGCTTTTTTGAGTCACTTAAACCTTTCAAAATTATTTTTATGCTGGGAACTCTAGGTTATAGTCTTAGAAAATTATTTTATTCATTAATAATTACTTTAATCTGGCTTGTAGGTGAACTGCACACAATGTTCTTATTGCTCAAATAAATTTGATCCTTTCTTAGATTTGAGCCTAGAGATCATTCGAGCATATTCCTTGTTGAAAGCATTATCCCATTACATGGCAGTGGAGCAGTTAGATGGGGGTGTGAAAAGAGATCAATGTGAACAATGCAAAGTAAAAGTGAAGGCTCTAGAACAACTCAAAATTGATAAAGCACCACATGTTCTTGCAATTCATCTCAAGTGCTTCAGTGTAGTTGGATCTGGAGGAAAAATTGACAAAAAAGTAGACTTTGGTTGTACGTTGGATCTCAAACCATTTGTTAGAAGTTCACATGTAAGTAGCCCTTACAATATTATTTTCCAGTGGATCACATTTTTAGTGGAATCTAATAATATAGTTTTTGTAATATCTATTGGTTTTTTAATAAATATTGCACATTTGAATGATATTCTAGTTTCTTTGTCTATTGATCAATCGCAGGAGGGCAATTTTAAGAACACTCTTTATGGTGTTCTTGTTCATGATGGCTGGAGCACACATTCTGGTCATTATTTTTGCTTTATTCGTTCATCCACAGGCATCTGGTATGCTTTAGATGATAATCAGGTATACATTTTCTACAGTTGTGAAGACATGTTTAATTTTTTGGAGCAAGCTCATTATAATTTGTGTATAACAAGATACACAAAAGAACTACAATTTTATGTAGAACCTTTTCTTTATATGGTAACACTAATTATACTGAAGTTTCTTAGACTAATTGAAGTTATTCTTATGACATTTTGTACTCTAGGTCTATTTAGTCAGTGAGAAAAGTGTGTTTTCCTAGAAAGCTTACATGTTATTCTATATACGAGATAAGAAAACTAGCATTCAAATAGCAAGTGGGTCTGAATCTCAGTATAATGGCTCTAAACTAAAGAAGAGGGTGTCATTAAACATTGGACATCCAAAGGAAAACCACTTAAAAGATTCATATGCCCCCCAGGTGACAGAAAAAATTCATTCTTTCCAAACGACAACAATCTCTTTTAGTGTTGCAAGTGTAAACAAGATATCCCAACAGGTAGAAAATTTGTCAAATGTCAATTTCATTTTAGAAAGTCTAGAAAATAACACAAGTTCTACCCAGTCATGCAGTAAATCTAGATCATCAACTGATCATGATGCATCATGCTTGTGGTGGGGCCGCTGTGGCAGCAACGCGAGCGGCCTTGTCACAAGCATGATGCGCCATGATCTGTTAATGATCTGAATTTACTGCATGACTAGCCAAAAATTGTGTTCTTTTCTAGACTTTCTAAAATGAAATTGACATTTGACAAATTTTCTACCTGTTGGGATATCTTGTTTACACCTGCAACACTAAAAGAGATTGCTATTGTTTGGAAAGAATGCATGTTTTCTGTCACCTGGGGGGCATATGAATTCATATGCCCCATGATGCATCATGCTTGTGGTGGGGCCGCTATAGTGGCAATGGCAGTTGGCATTGTTGCCACAACGGTCCTGCCATATTGCTAACCATAAACATCACAATTGCAACATCTGCCCATGCATTGCAACAAAATGTGCATCGCATGCATAGCAATTCCATCACAATTGCTAACTTTGCGTTGCAATTGTGACACATTTGGAAACATTGCAAGGGTCGGCGACATCGACACCAGTGCTACTGCATCGCTAGCACCGTCGCATCCCCTTCACAATTTTCCAAGGCTATTGCAAATGCAATGCCCACAAAAGAACAGGAAAGGCTCTCGCCTCAACAAACCTGTGGGCAGATGATAACGCCACCCCGTCGCAATGCATGGGGAAGATGTTAGAATTGTGATGAGATCCGCATGCATTGCAACAGGAGCCGTGCTAGGTTAGAATGGTGAAATTGTGACAGAAAGGCATGAAAATTGCGATGTCTAAGGATAGACATTGTAATTTGTGACTAAAAAACAACGACGTCTACTATTGTCATAGTGGCGAGACATTACTATCACAATTGCGACACTTAGCCGTTGCAAATCGATGCCAAATGTATTAGTGTGTAGAGACAAATGTAAATGAAAGTTAAGTCAAAAGTATGGAGTGGGGGGTAGCGGCTTTATAACCATGCCTACCCTTGGTGGTGCATAGTGCGCACTGTGTAAGTGGAGAACCACACATTGCACCCCACCAAAGGTGGGATGTACTCTCACAGCCCTCTTGAGGTGGTCGAGTGTGCATATATATATAATTTTTATTATTTTTTTAAATTCAAAATTTTTGATTTTTTGAATTTTTTGAATTTTTATTTATATTTTTAATTTTTTGACCTTTTTATGACTTTTTCAATTTTATGATTTGACGATGGGATCTTAGGGCCTCAGAATTGGGCCTAATTCAAAAAAAGTATGGGGTCCCCATAAGGAAATGGGGTGCGCATTGTGGAACCACAACAAATAGCCCCAAAAAAAGGAAGAAATGACAAAGGTATTTCTTCATTGGCAAACATTCTTTTAACGTATATCTAACACCAACCAAACTACAAACACCTTGAGTGTAGTTCAAATGATTTCATAGTCAAAAATTTAGAATCCAAAACCTTTCGAGCTCTGTGTGTGATTCATGTGTTCATTCGCTTCAACATCTCAGGACCCAGTCTATCAAAGTCTTCAGACAACATGGAAATAATAGTCCACCCTTCCTGGTTCATCCCTTTAGAATCTTCACAAAGGTTGTTTATTGATCGCTTTCTTGATGATATGAGAGAATTAGTTTGAGGGCTCTTAGTAGGCTATCACTTTCTTTTAACTTTTTTTAAAATTTTGAATAATCACTCCACATAGCTTGTAATGTCATTACTTGATGAAGCACTATTTTAGTACAAGATACTTCATTTTGAAATTGTATCCTTTTTCCATTTCAAATCTTTAGAATCCTTCATTCTTAAAACTATCCTTTTCTTTATTTCTCTCTCTTTTTATTTTTTAATTCTATATCCTGACTATTCTTAGATTGTGTAGCTAGGACATTAGTGTTGTTTCTTGGATTCGATCTTTGGTGAACATCCCTTGTGTTCCTCTTTTAGAACTTTTAAAAACTCTCACACCCTCCTATTTAAACTAATTGGAGTTTGAATCATCCCTTGTTGTCTTCAACCTTAATTTGACAACACCTAAGATGACCGATTCTTAATTTTGCAAGGTGTTGAGAGCTTGTTGATTTAGAACCTTGAATTTAAGACTTAAAGTTTGCTTATTTCTACAAGAAACATCCATTTGTTAGTTGGTATAAGACCCAAAATTGTCCAAATCTTTTGACAAAGAAATATCTCTTCTTGTAATTGGATCCAAAGAGTGTTTAGTGAAATATCTTAAGATAAAATCTCAAGTGCACCTTACCCCCTAGGACTGACATGACTTAGAAAGTAAACATGTGATTGAAAGAAAATACACAACTAAAAACAAACACACTTGCAAAAAATAAAACCTAACTAACTACAGAAGTAAAATCTAACTAAGTTTAGAAATAAAACCAAAGTAATTCTCTCTCTTTATTTTTATTTTTAGGCTTCAAAATAATGTTTTAGAAATTGCCCATTTCCTGGAAAGGGGAGAAATTCCCCCTGTAAGGAACTAAGCCTAAAAGTGTTCTCTTTGATGACTTCCACAATATGATAGGGACCAATCCACAAGCATCAGAACTTGGTATGGATACTCAATTTTTCTTTTACCTTATCCTAAAGTAGAACAAGGTTGGAAATCCTAAAGGATTTTATGGTGGCTCACTCGTCGAACAATCTCTTCATTACAACTTGATACTTAGCCATGTGCTCTAATGCGACTGTCTATTTTTTGTCAATCATCAAAAGATTCATCAATTTGATTTTTACTTTGTTAGCATCTTCAATGTATCCATTCATGAACTTCAAAACACGAATCCTAAGGTTAAGTAGGAACACTGGTTCTTGTCTATAAACAAGCAAGCATGGAGAAGTCCCAAAAGCATTTTTGACTCTTACTTGATTTTTCCATAGGGTATATTTTAGTTGTATATGCCAATCTCTAGGGTTCTCCTTCAACAATTGTCTTATTACTATGATCAAGTTCTTGTTTGTAGATTCTACTACCCCATTTCCTTGCAAGTAATAATTTGAAGAGAACTTGATGATGACTTGATTCTCAAGTACAGATTGGGTCAAGAATATTGATGCAAAAGTAAACCCATTATCGCACACAAGGGAAAATGGCATTATGAATCTGGTGACAATGTGTTCTTCCAAGAAATTTGTGACCACCTTGGTAGTGAAATTCCTATAGGTTTCTAGCTCTATCTATCTCATACAATAATTAGTAGTCGTAAGAATGTAGGTGTGTCCAGTCAATGATGGTCAGTTGATCAGACCAATGAAGTCTAGCCCCCACTTTACGAAGGGGAGCACCTCATACATTGGTTGTAATGGCATTTCCAGGTGTCTTTCTCTATTAAAATTGGCAAGAACGTACATGCTTGAAAGTGTCTTTGAATATCATGGGCAAAAAATTGCCCAATCTTAAAATCATATGAGCAGTTGCTTCTATTGAACCATGTCCTATACCATATTGTTCATGAAAATGTTCTAAGACTTCCTTTGCTTCCTCATGGCCTAAGCACTATAGATAGATCCCTTCATAATTTCTCTTGTACAAATTTCTATCATGTAGCATATAGGACTCACACTTCATTTTTAGTCCTCTACATTGTGAACTATTCATCCAACTGGGGAATTGGTCCTATAAAAGATAATAAACAATATCCTAATACCAAATGTCTATCACAACACCTTGGCCAATATCAACTTTATATACAATCATTTTATTCTAATCATCCTCATTTTTTTCAATAGCAAACTTAAATTCCTTTTCATTTTCATCCTGGTTATCAACTATCATCTTTGATAACCCTTGACCTCTAACTAATCTCATAGGTTGAATTTCTAGATCAAATTCTTGAAGTATGGCCATCCATTTTCCTTGCCTTTCACTGAGTTCATTCTGCATCAAAAGCATCTTTGTTGCTAGATCAAGTACAATTGTATACACCTTACTTCTTAGTATGTAATGACGAAACTTCTTCATCTCTTTGATGAATGTAAAGGATTGATCATCAAGGTTTGAATAATTCAACTTGGCATTCTTTAGAGGGTAACTCATGAAAGCAATTAGTATTTCATATTCCTTTCCCTTTTTCTATGTTAGGATCCCAACACAAGAGTGCTCTGAAGCAAATGAATAAATCTTAAGAGGTAACTCATAATCAGGACTTACTAGAACCGAAGCCGTACAAATGGCCACTTTGATATCATCAAATGATTTCTTAATTTTTGGAACCCATTCTATCTTAGCCCCCTTTTTGAGTAAACCATTAAGGGGATGAACTATTTCTACAAATCCTCTTATGAATTTCCACACCAAATTTATCTTTCTAAAGAAAGACTTGAGTTCTTTTTGAATATGGGGAGGAGAAAAATTTAGAATAGCTTCAATTCTATCAAGATTGATGGAGATCCTGGCTTTAGAAATGATATGACTCAAGAACTTTCCTTTAGTGACTCGAAACAAACATTTCTTGGGATTGAGGGATATGCTGTACTTGCAAGATCTATTGAATACTCACCTTAAATCAGCAATGTGAGTGCTTTGATATTTAGAAAAGATGGCTAAATCATCCATGTAGATGACTATACACTTATTTACCAATTCCTTAAAAGCTTCATCCATGGCTCAATGAAATGTAGCCCATACATTAATCAGTCTAAAAGGCATTCTCATGTAGGAAAAAGTTCCCCATTTAGTTGTAAAAGCCGTCTTTAGTCAATCTCCTTCATCAGCTATCACTTGATTATATCCTAAATATCCATCTAAGAAAGACATTTTTTTGAACCATGTATGATTTGTAGAACATTGTGTAGTGAGAGTAAAGAATAATTGTCCTTTTGAGATGCCATGTTCAAGTTATGAAAATCAACACAAAGGAAAATTTCTCTAGTCTTTTTTAGTACAAGGATAAAATTAGCCACCCATGTAGAATGGTAGATGGGGAATATGATCTTGGCATCCAATAACTTCTTAACTTCTTTCATTATCAATGGTTTAATGATAGGATTAATAGGTCCTTGTCTTTTCCAAAAAGGCTTGACATATGGTTTCAGTAGGATGTCATGGGTTATAATTGCAGGATCATATATCTTTAGTTCTTCGTAGCTCCAAGCATAACATATTTATACTTAGTAAGTAATTTGAGCATTTCTTCTCTTTCTTGTGCATTGCATGCTTTCCCTATCCAGACCATTTTTGGATCTTCTTCAGTTCCTAAGTTGTATGCATCAGACTCCTCGATCCCCTTTTCTGGTTCATTCTTTTATTAAGTGCTGATTCATCACAATAAAAAATGTGTTCTAACTCAACATCCCCTTGGGAATAGTGTTATTCTTTAAATTTAGGATCTTATTTTCATCTTCAAGTTCATCATCCTCATGTTTTTCATCTAGATTGTCATCAATTTCTTGTCGTTTAAAGTGACCATTGCACATGATAAATTCGAGTATGTGTTGATCATCCTGAAAGACTTGAAAGTTTTTAATATTGTCTAGAATAGATAGAGTAGAAACCAACTCTACTCAAAATATTTTCAATTTCATTCTTTCGACTGGTTGTAGTGTACTTACTAAAATAGTGAGAGCATCTGCCACCATGTTCTTCCTCCTTGGAATGTACCTTATGTTCAATGCTTTAAAATCATCTAATCAATCCCATACTCTCTTCCTATAAGCATGTAACCTTTTGTAATTGCAAGAGTTTAGTGATTTTACTTTCCAAATTACCAACTAAGAATCTCCTTTGACTATGTGAGTTGTGACTCCTTTCTTGAGTGTAAAGAGAAGTCCTTGGATCAATGCTTTGTATTCTACAACATTGTTAGTACATCTAAACTATAATTGATATGCTACATAAAAAGACTTACCTTTTGGGTTAACCAATTCTATACTTGCACCAGCCCCTAATTTACATCTGGAACCATCAAAGTGAACTGTCCAAATTTGATCTTCCTTGGGCTTTCTAACCTTGTATTTGTTCGTTCTTAGCTTCTCTTTCACTTGAGAGTTAAAAGATTGTTTCTTTGGAGCCCATTGCAACTTCTTGTGAGGTGGACTTGATGATTCCCCTTCATAACATGTTGATAGAATAAAAGTATTTTTTTCTTGTTTTTCTTGAATCTCCTCTATCAATTCTTTAATTTCATCTATTTTGGGTTTAGGATGAATGGCGACCGAAGTCTAGCCTTGGCCTTTCACATACCATCTTCTCCTCTAAATCTTGATCATTCTCATGGGAGGATAAGAAAAACCCCCTCTTTCTAAAGAGGTATTACTATATGATCAATTTAGATCTTCAATTTCTTCTTCAATCATCTCTGTCAATTCAATTGAGTTTATATGAGCTTGATTTCCCATAGGTCCATTTTTTGTAATTTGGTTATCCTTTCTTTGCATCATATGTGTTAACATCTTTGCCACCACTTCTTGGCATGATGAGAATTCAAATTTTGAGTGACTAACTTTGTGTAATAAAAAAAATCCTAGGAGGAGTAAGATACTAGCATCAACTTCTTCTGCCAAGCATTGCAAATTACTCACCATGCTATCTATGAATTGTATCATGATCTCATCCTTTAGGATTGATATCTTGAGTTGTTTATCTTGATCACTTGACATTTTGGCTAGAAATGTATCAAATTCCATCACTTTGTATGATTCCAACTCTAATTGGCAGAATTCCACCTCATTTAGAGAAATGTATTCTATGACCATTGTTTTCAATTTGGGTTATGCATCTATCTTGATTTGATTGTTCAATCCCTTCCATGGTAACCATAGCTGAGTAATATTTGTAGAGAACCATCCTCTTAGGAATTTTGTCCATTCTCTACTCATGAGTAACCCATACATCTCTAGAATTTCAACCACATGTATATCAATGACATCTTGAATTTTGGGATCGACTGTTGACTATATTCGAATGTCTATCAATATGCCAATGACTTTCACCTTTGTTTTGTCCAACTATATCACTATCCAATTGGAAGGTTAAGGACTTACCCCTAACCTTTGCACTATTAATAGTGGCATGACATTACACGAGGCTCTCAAATCAATCAAGAAATTATGGAGATTCTTTCCATATATCCTAATGCTGGGCAAAAATAGGGGTACTTCAACTTTGTCCTTAAACATAGTGGGCATCACTTTTGTAGCATTTACTTGTTTAGACACTATCTTTTGAGGGACAATATTCGTATTGTGGGGTACCTTTGTATGATCAAGACTCTTCAAGAGTGCTTCTCACTATTGTGGACAATTTTGCAACATGTCAAAGATGGACATATTTTCTTTGGTTTAATTCAAGTCTTCTAGGTCATTATACTTTTTAGTAGACCAAGTAGTTTTTCAATATTGTTGGTACATTCACTTGATTCAGATTATGTTGTCCTCCATATGGTGGCCTAGTTGGTGCCAGATTGTTACTCACTCTTAGATTGGGAGGAGTTGGTTGTAAAGTTGAAGGAATTCCATCTTTCAAAGGTTCCTTTCTATTTCTTAGATTATATGTATTTTGATTTTCATTGAAAAAACCAAACACCTCTTCATGCTCATGAAGATCAAGTTCCTAACTGAATAGAAAAAGAACTCTTCACTAGCTAGTTGTTATACCTGCACATTCTATATAGAATCATAGGATTATAGAAGCATAGCATTAAATTGTTTAGGAGGATCATTGTGATTCGCTTGTAAAATTTGATTCATCTCTTGATTTCCCTTATAATATGAACTATCATCATTGGATGCATTCTGACTATCATCATACTGATTAACATCTACATACTGAACATTGTTATTATTATTATCAATCAGAATACTTCCATTATCTGGCCAAGTGATCCATTATCAGTTCTATCTTTGGAAGCCATTATTATGATTAGGAGGATTGAATTCATTCCCCTCATTGTTGTTTCTTGTATTATTGTTACTGTTGTTTCCATTGAAGTTCCTATTATAATTCTAGCCATAATTGTTATTGTGAGGACCAGTGTTGTTCATTTGGAAGTTGTTGTTCTGTCCTTGTGACAACATCAGATGAGTCAGTTCATTATTCATTTGGGACATAGTTTTTTTCATCTAACCAAATTCATAAATAAAACCATTGTCTGCTTCAGTGGGTGCTGGTACCTTTTGTTCAAAGAAGGCAGCTTTCAGAGGTTCAAACCCTAGATACTTTAGAGAAGGATTTTTTGGAGTAAGTACCTATTGTAATGGAACTAGATTCATAGGTATGAATTAACTAGGCATTGTGGGTACTATGGTAGGGTGTGTTGGCATTATTGTGATAGCTAGAGAAGGAAGCATTAATCCTTCTCCTTTAGGATTAGCTTTCTTAGTGAATGTAATTGCCTCTATGAAGACTTTATGCAATGTTTCAATATTTACTGTAGGAATTCTTCTCAAAAAAATAATAGTACAATGGTCCATAGGATTCAGATAAATTTGAATAGCAGCTTCAACTAGTATAGTGTATGGTGTCTCTAGCTTGCGATATTCCATATGAAAGTGATGGTTGAAGTGAGAAACTATCTCAGCTAGGTCTTGTTTGATTGATATGAACTGTTGATGTATCATAGTTGGGTTGATGAAAGTTTTGAATTGTTCTAGGAATAATTTTTTGAAAGTATCCCAATCTCCAATACATCTAGGTGGCAAATTAACATACCAATTAAAGGCAATTTCCCCCAAATATTAGGGGAATAAATGAAGAACCACATCCTTGTTAATAACTTTATTGTAGTTGCAAATTTCTTTAAATGCCTTGATATGATCTTTGACAGTTCGTGTCTCACCATAGATGAACCTTGGGCAAAACTTTTTGAGATTCTTAGGGAGGTTATGGAGTTCACCTCTCAAGTTTATTGGTGAGTCTACAAAATTTGTTTAAAAGGCCATTAGAGGGTTTGGCGGACCTAGCAGTGGTTTGCAAAAGTGGGTAAGATCAAGAAACTCATGTGCACTTGGAAAAGACCTTAATGCTCGTTAAAATGGGGATTTTTGGATCAGAATCCTCTAGTTTGCATCCATTCTAGAAAAAAGTGCACCTCTATAGAAGTACACTTTCTCACACCACCAAATTTTATGCACCATAGAGTTTTGTGCGCCTAGCACTTGTGTAGCTACAAATCTATGTACCTACAGACTTACGGAGCTATGCACCTATGCACCTAAATTTCTCAAAAAAAAAAAAATTGAACTTGTGGGAAGTGTAGTTTTTTGCAAAAATGTAGAATTTTGAAACTCTAGCAAATTTTGCACTTTTTTCCAAGAATCAAAAGTGCAGCCCTCCTTCTAGTGCCACTTCTGTTGAGCTTTTGTTTTACATGATGCTAAATAGTAGGAATTCTTTCAAACTCCTCTCTTGAAAAGCTAATTTTGTGAATCAACTCCAAGGTTCCAAGTGATCTTGCAACCTATTGGAATCCACTCAATTGAAGATAAATGTGAATGTTCATTAGGAAGCCTTTTCTGGTTCATTTTGGTCTTAGACAAAATGAAAAATCTATGCTTTGCTTCAAAAATAACACACAAAAAGAACTATGTTTTTGTATTTTTATGTTTTTTATGAATGCAATCTAACATTGCAACTAATATGAAATCCTATTCTAATGATGGGTTTAATAAAGAAAATAACAAAGATAAGGTAACAAGAATTTTTAAGAAAATGACTTATAAAGTAAAATCCTAGAGGACATAAGTTATAGAAAACAACACGTCTACAAGTTAAGCTTTTAAAGAGATTGATAGGTAACCAATGAAAGTAGGAGTAGTGCTTCCTCAATTTGATTGATGTAATCTTTAGTGAGAAACTTACTAATTGTATGATATTTCACTCTTCATCAAATCTCAAGCCCACAGAAAGTGCGCTCATGCGAGATAGACAGTTATGCAAACACAATTCAATGATTTCTTCTCGAGCTAGTTACGTTAGTAGAATTCATCAAAACCATAGCAAACACCAAAATTAATGAATCACATAACTAGAAATAAAACAATAAACCTTTGACTCAATCACAATTCCATGAACAAAATTCACAAAAATATGACACATTCAGGCAAGAATCACTACACTACAAATGCGAGCACCAAAATCATAATTTTATTACAAAATAATGGCAGCCAGAATTACATATTACAATGGAGTATTTACAAGAAATCATCTCTTCAATTTGTGTTGAGAGTGAGAGATATCTTCATGCAATAAAATGCTTATAATTTAATTAAAAAAACTAATTATATACAAACTAACAATCTAACTAGTGCTAAGTAGGACTCCATCCATTTATATTCATTAATTGGATGCATGAGCCTTTACATGTTAAAAAATAAAGAATTATGAGAGAAGAAAGAATGAGAAAGCTTTGAGTCAAAGTGGAAGTATTTGGAAGTGCTAAAAATGGAAGCTAATCATTCATTGGGCATTTGTCAAAGTTAAACTATTTTTAGAATGTGTTTTGGATTCATGGAAAGCTCTATTTTTGGAACTGACAGTTAACTGTAGTTAAAACTTCTAAAAATGCACACTTGTGGACCTACAAACCTACACACTTATACACTTGAAGAGCTAGGAACCTATGCACCTCTAAATGGTCCAAAATTTCAAAATTTTACTTAGTGTCAAAATTGAAAATTTGGCTTTTGGGTTTTGTTCCCCTTCATCCCAAAGCTATGTTTGGATGTTTGCACGTGAGTTTCTCTATAATCTCAGTAATTTTTTCCACATATAATAAATTTAAAGCCTTGTATTTTTCCTTAACTTTCTGTCTATAATTGTCTACCTCAATTTGGGTGTCAACAAAATCCCCAAGTTTGGTATCCAATTCTAATAAGGCTTCTTCTATTCTGAAGGCTTGCTAGATATCTTTGTCACTAGAAGCTTCTTTTATGATCTTCTTAAAAATCTCTACCACTACCTATATAGTTAAGAACTTATCCCATTCTTCATCTTCAAAAATCCTTAAGCAAGCATCGCTGTAATGCTTCTCTACTTCCAAAATTCAGTCTCGAGCTTGGTCCTTGGGCCTATGGATCTCTGCATGTAATGTTTCCATTACTTTATTACTATCAGCAATCTTTTCTATCCAATCATCAATAAAATCTAATTCCTCTACCATATAAAAATCTACCAAAATTCTATATCTTTGCCCCTTTATTTCCTACAAAATTTGTAAGTCCTTACTACAAGCCCTTACCTCACCCATAATACTAAAGTCCTACTTCAAAATTACCACCATTTTATTTACGTTCTCTTGTGTAGCATGTAGTAACTTCAAGTTCCCATGGATAATCAAAATCCATGTATCCTCAAAACATTCCCACCGCTATTGATAGGCTTTCAAAAATGGATTTGACTATACACTTTCCCCTTCTCTAAGAATGGTGTTCAATGTATCTTCAAGATGATAAAGATCAAGAGGACCAACGACTTAAGCTAAATATCCCTTTAGGATCTCTTTCTACCTTTGAAGTGTTCGAGGTTCCACCTCCTCCTATTCCATGCTCCTAAAGACTTCTTTGATTCCCATGGTCACCATCAATTGGGTTGTATCCCATGTGGGCCTCACAAGCATGATCTCTTTAATTTGATAGTTTTGGGGACCAAGGCTTTCTACATCTATATCTTTAGGAGGGACAACCACTTGGGAAAACAAATCCTAGTCCCATGTATTGTTGACAAATGCCAATAGTCTTGCCTCATGTAATGGGGACTCAGGTTTGTTCAAATTTTTTGCCAACTCAAAAATGACCTCCTCATTAGCATGAAATTGGGGCTTTGTGCTCATCACCATTTCCTTCCAGAGCCATCTTGGGATGTGCTCAACTTAAGATCAACCTCTCGAGGATGAAGGAGTATGTTCTGCTACCTCCTTCCCCTTATCACTTCTCTCAAAGTACTTTCCCTCTATGAGGGCTCTTCTTCTACTACCTCTATTTTAGTAGACCCTATAGCTTGCACCTTAGTGTCTTCAGAAGGCGGTTGAGAATATTCTACCATTTGTCCCTCTTTTGATACTTTATCAGTCATCATTTGTTTTGGTTCCTCCTTTTGTGATGGTTCCTTCTAAACTTTTTCTTCTTCTAAACTCCAAGGTAGAGGAGTAACCAAGCCTTTATCTACCACTATAACTTATGGTAGAGATGGGGAAGTGAGATTAGGACCCTATGAATCTGGTGGCATTTGCATCTAGTCTTCTTGTTGGGGTTCATCTTTAGGGGTATCCTTAATCTTGTCCCCAACTAGTTCTAGCCCCACAAGCATAAAATCAAAATCTGACATTTTGAAAATGTCATCGCCCTCTTCACTCTACTCATCCACCCATTGTTGTACTCAATCTTCCCAAGAAGAGACTTCCAAAGGTCTTTCTTGGGTGGATGGAAATGTCACCATGGTACTCCTTCTCCTTTCTTTCTCTGTGGCTCTAGCTAGCCAGGTTCTTCTCTATAGGGGCACTTGTTCCTCTTCATCTTCCTCCTCTTCTCTCTCTAGAATGGTTTCAGGGATAGCTGGGAAAGGCACCATTCTCTTAGTCACCCTTTGCCTCTCCTCTTATGGAGGATTATTGGGAACCTATTGAATTTCTCCCTCTTCTAATTAGCTAGACACCAAGGGAGGCAATTGAGGGTCATCTTGGACTTGAGTAGCTCTAGTACCCTCGGACCCTTGTACACTTTCTTCTTGCTACTAGAAAGGAGCTTGCACTTTAGCTTCTCCTACATAGACCCTTCAAGGAGAACTCCTTTTTATCTTATTCTTTCGTTTCCTCTTTGGAGGGTGATAGTATCCAACTGGGTGATCAAGTTGATACTTTTTTAGGCTTGATGGTAGATTGGGTCACAAAGGTGGGAATTGTAACTTTCTTCTCTCTACCTTTCTCTAGGTAGGCTTGTGCGTGAAAGATCATAGTGTTAGGTAATGGATCAAGTTGCAAGGGTTTCTTGATCCAATCCTTTTTCATTCTAATGACATTCCTCCCCTAATGATTTATTTCATCCCCTTCCTCCATGTCAACCTCAACATTCATGATGGGTCTCTCTTTGATTTTTCCCAAGTTGAACAGGGGGTCTAGCAGTTCCCTAGAATCTTGTTGCCTTATTTCCTCTAGTATGTTTAGTTTCAAAGCCTTCTCTAGCTAATACAAAGTCATCCTAAAATAGTCCCTAATACAACTATCATAGTCATTTGTTGTATTCATCTAGTGGTCCTCAATGGCCTCCTCATGATGGACTTCTTTATCAGCAAGACTCTCAACTTTCCCAATATTATCAAAATAGGGCTAGGGAGAGTTGTATTCATCAAGGGGATAATGTTCCCACTCCCACTCAAAGGATGAAATATACTGCTTCTATTTCACCTAGTATGGTCCTATGACTAGGGGCCATGTGCAACATGGTCTCTGTTGCATCCTAACCCTGTCAAAGTCAGACTCAATCTACCATGCAATCTTTAGCAAAACCAATTCATCACTTGGATATCTAGGGAGTTCTTAGGGTCAACAAAGGTTCTAGCTACCCATAGGTACATGAATGTCTTAAAATAGATGTAATAAACCCCAAGAGCTATTATCTGTTCCATTGGCTCATCAGATAACCTCTTTTCATAATCTCCCTCTATGAATTGGATGACTAGGAAAATGAATGCATCATTAATAATTCTATATTCCTTTCTCTGTGTTGAGAGCTTCTTCCTTACCAATTGAGGATAATAAATGAGGATAAACAATGTAAGGCCAAGCATTGGGATCTTGTATGTTGTCTCTTATTTACAATCTATGGTTGTTTTTCACTCTTGCTTCTAGTAGATATACCATATAAGAGGTCATATAGAACTTCCTCTTATCTTTGACTGCCCCCAATTGCTCACACATGTTTTCACTTAGTGTGGTAGCCTAGTTTAATGGAATTTTTTCCATCTTGATTATCTCAGTAAATTTCACCATAAAAACACTCAAATGTACCACTGCTACTAGACCCATGAGTCTGCTTAGAAGAATGATAGAATAGCCAATATCCTCCTTCATGTATCCCCTAGTCATCTCTACCTTTCTTGTTATTCTCCCTAGATGAGTCTTCTTAATCAGATAGGAGGATTGGATGATACATGTTACTTCCTTTGTGTGTCCCCTATACCACCTTTTTGTTCCTTCATAGGAGAGACTAATGAATTGATCTACCCTCGAGAGATGGAATACCCTTTCAATGTTGTTAGGTTGGAGGTCAAGAACCACTTCTCCTATCACACTCTTCACCACTCTTTCTTTAGTAACAAAGTGTTGAGCTAATGTCATAATCAAATCCACCGATTGCACTAACATTGGGTGCAAAGCTATAGTTACCAACCCCAATCAGATCAATGTAGATACTAGAGCTGATCTCTTTGTGGGTTTGTTACAAATTTTGAGGAACTCTCCCATGTTTGTGTGTCCCAAGTTAGTATCTTTAATCTTGGAATAGTCATCTTGAAACTTTGACTTGGATAGGACCCCTTGAAATTTGAAGACCACGAGCTTAGGTGCCATTTTCTTGCCAGATGTGGATGCCATTATATTTGCATGACACAAGAAAGTTGTTTATTAGTTAAGAATAACAAAAATGTAAAAATTAAAAGTGCAAAAGACATTCAAATATTCTTCAATTATTTATTAACAAAAATAATAAAAATGAAAATAAGGTGCATAATTTTGGTACGTTCTTTATTTATTTATTATTTATTTTATTTTATTTTTATATTTTTAATAGAGGTAGATAAGCACACAACATAGTGTGCACGGTGCAGTGAGTTGCGCAATAGAGGGTGGTATGAGGTGTGCATAGGTGAGTAGTCGGTGGGGTACATAGTGCAGGGATCAAGTGAGGTGTACATGTGGCAGTTAGTGTCACAATGGAAAGTGCATGCAACATGATATGCACGGTGGTGGGATGCACATAGTGGCACAAGTGTGGTGGTGCATGCAATGCACACAACAATTTTTTTTTGTTTTTTGAAAGTATATGAGGAGAGGGTTGCAAGGATCATGTGTGGTGATACATGCAAGGAGAACAACATGCAAAATTTGCACAAGAGGTGCATGACATGGTGATGTGCATGATGCATGCACGAGGGAGTGTAGTTAGGTGTGTCACATGTGGAATGAATAGTGGTGTGTAGGATGATGACAAAAAAATTTGAGTGCAGCAAGGTGCAATACACATGGGGTTGCAATGTGTGTGGGGTGCGATGTGGATAGTGGTGCGCACAATAGTAGGTGTGGAGTTCTATTATGCATGTGGATGCATAGTGTAGGTGGCACACATGATGACATGTGCGGAGTGCATAAAGTGTTGCATGATGTGCAACCATTTTTATGTGTTTGTGCACCTTAATGTTGTGCAAAGAATTCAACATTTAGAGGGCACAAATTGTTGTAGAGACAAATGTAAATGAAAGTGAAGTGAAAAGTTTGGAGGGGGGTGGGGATTTTATAACCACGCTTTCCCTTGGTAGTGTGTAGTGCGCACTGTACATGTGCGTAGCCATGCATTGCACCCCATCAAAGGTGGGATGTGCTCCTACGACCCTCATGAGGTGCACAAGTGCACACACGCACACACACACATACATATATATATGTGTGAGATATATATCTATATATATATATATATTTTTTAAAATTTTAAATTATTTTAAAATTCATATCTTTTGACCTTTTGAATTTTTTCAATTTTTTATATATTTTTAAATCTTTTTGACCTTTTTATGACTTTTTCAATTTTACAATTTGATGACATGGACTTAGGGCCTCAAAATTAGCCCTAATCTGAAAAAAAGTAGGGTGTCCCCATTTCCTTTAAGAAATGGGGTGTGCATTATGGAACCACAACAGTTAACAAAAGAAATAATTTCTGAGTTAGTTTCTATCGACCTCGGTCAACTAATGAAGGATTTTCTTTTTTTTGGCATATTAGGTTTAATTGATTTATCTATTGATTCCAGCTGACTAAGGTGATGAATATTAATTATTCTAAGTTGTATTTGAGTCAACTTAACAAAGTGAAAGATATAAGTATAAGGTAAAGTTGTGACTTCAAAGCAATGAGTGGATATGCAAGTATGAAGATGTTATTAAAGATTTAATAATGAGAAGAGGAAGTAAATTTGTTTAGGATAAGAAAAAATATCCTTGTCAAGTAGAAAAGCCATATTGAATGAGGATGGATCAAGTATAAGCCATAATAGAGATTTTTATTTAGCAATTAAGTTGCATTAAAATCATGTCATCTCATTGTTACTCTCTAACCATTGTAGCAGTGATCTAAATCTCTTAACAGAATTGGCTTAACAGCTATTTTCAAATCCTCTAACAAGGTGGCAATTCTATTGAATTGTCTAAAGACCTCTAACAAGGCCACTCCTAATAGGGTGATTGAATCCTCTAATAGGGTCACACCTAATAGTTTTTTTTTTAACCTTTAATAGGGTTGGCTTCTAACAAGGCTCACTTCATAAGAGTGAAAATAGGAACTAGTTGCAATTGGTGTTTTTACCAAATTGGGTTTGCATGTTAAATCCTAGTGTTAAATGTTTTCGTACTAGTTTCATTTATGTTTTTGCAACTAAGTTAATGTATTTTTAATCATAGATAACATCTAAATTTTATATTTTAATCATTTACCAAGGACTTATTGAGTTACAACATTTTTGTGTGTTTATCGAGCATTAGCAGTATTTAGTTTTTCAGTTTGCATTTTTCTACTAACATCTAAGGGATCTAGGATTTATTTTAGCAGTAACTGATTCACCTCTCCCCTCTTAGTTACACCTATTATATTTCTAACAAAAGGTATATTCTTATGCTATTCTACAAGAATTAAAGCTTGTAAGTGTTTAAATACTAATACTTAAAAAGTAGTGGAAAGTGCAAATGTAAAATTTGATGAATATGTAGAGATACATGAAGTTGGACCTAACAAGGAACCTAAAGAGTACCAAAAATTAATGTAATACTATGAAGACATGCATTTTTATGAAGGTGAGAAGCAAGTTATAAATCTACAACAACAAGTACGAGTGACTGTTGAGTCATATACAATGGAAGTCAAGTTGCATTTAGGAGCCAAGTTATAGTCAAAAGCCAAGGTACATTCTAATATTGAGATTAGTGTACATGAAAGGAATTCCAACTTACCTAATAAAGAAGTGCATAATGATTTTGAGATTGAACTAAATGTAAGATCTATTGCTGAAGAAAGAAGAGCAAAGCCAAGACTATCAAAGTATGTCAGAAGACATTACCTTGTCATGCAAATCATTGGATATAAAGAAGATAGACTAATGAAAAGGAATAAGTTGATAAATAATACATGTTTGTTAAGAATGCATGAGCTAAAATCAGTAAAGGATTCATTAGAAAATGAAGACTATAATTAAGCCATGACAAAAGAAATTGAGCAGATCGAGAAGAACAAAACATGGAAATTAGTACCCACACCAGAGAATAAGAATTTTATTAGAACTAAGTGGGTATTTATAAAAAAATTAGATGAGAATGGTGAACTCACAAGAAATAAAGAAAGATTATTTTGCAAAGGTTATGCTCAAGAAGAGGAAATTGACTATGGAGAGACATTTTCCCTTGTTGCAAAATTGGAAGAGTAAGAACATTTCTTGATTACTCTACATAAAAATTTTAAAGTTTATCAAATGGATGTAAAGTCAACATTTCTAAATGTTATACTAGGAGAGGAGGTTTACATTGATAAACCTAAGGAATTTGTTGATTCAAACAATAAGAAAATGGTATGTAGATTGCACAAGGATATGTATGGTTTAAAGAAAGCTCCAAGTGCATGGTATAAAAGAATACAAAACTATGTTGTGAAGATTAGTTTTGAGAAGACTAATGACAATAAAAACTTATACTTGAAGATAGAAGGAGGTAAATGGGATTTACTAGCTGAGATATTTGTTGATGATATCATATTTGGAGGACCAAATTGTTGGAATTCATTAGAATAACTAAGAAAGGGGTAAATCAGTTATCCAAGGTCCATATGTACAATTAAAACATTTCATAGCTTAGTGAACCCATATCCATAAAACATATTCATGATGTATGCATCTATTAGATCATAGAATCACTTAAACTTGTAGGTTATTGTCAAATAAACTTTGTAGAAATGTAAGCATGCAACATAAAAAATTCAATAACACATTTGAGACAATGATTTTATATTGAAACCCAATTTGGAAAAAAATCACCAGTAACATGCTACTCATCTCTCTCTTAAGAAGTGGTGCCTTGTGAAAGACCAACCATGTTAAAGGTTACAATGCACATTGTTAAATGTGACATGGTTAGAGGATTTCAATCACCCTGTTAAGAGTGAGTCTTGTTGGAAGACTTTAGACCATTTACTTGGAATTTCACCCTATTAAAGGATTTACAAATGACAATTAGGTCAACCTTAATCCAAAGGATTTACCCTAGACTAGTACAATGATTAGAAAGTAACAATAAGTTTTGATCTAATAAAAACTTACAACTCACTTTGTAGATTATAGATCTCTGTTTCATTCTTCCATTATGCTTTCCGTTCATACATTTCAGCTCTGATAGCTTTTTTACCCTTCAAAAATACATACCCTTAAGCCTTCCTTATTTCCTTACTAATAGCAGTTTCTTCTTTTTGGTCACTAAATAAAGAAATACCTTAGACTTCTTTTCTTCCTTAGGTTCTCACATATGATAACCTTTTGCTTCTAACTAGCCATCCCTATAAATAGAAAATTAAGATATTTTCTCATTCAACCTCTATCATCCATTTTAGGTTTAGGTAGGATTAGGTAGGATTTTATGAATCTGCCCATATTTTCATTGTATTCCCTTCTAGAAACTTCTCCTTCAATCCTCTTTGAATTCACCACAAAATGGTTCATCTTGAATTTTGTGCCACCAGCTCATCAAGCTTATCTTCCACATGGTTCAAATAATCTAAGAAATCAAACTTGTAAATTCATATTCATCAAATTCATGATTGTTCTCATAATGCTGACACTCAACATTAACTTGCTTTTGATGCTTATCACAGACTTCTTTTCTTGGCATCCATTATCAAATCACTCGGTACAAACTAAATTTTACTGTTGATCAGCATCAATTAAACTTTACTCAACTTACATTGTATCACTTGGTATACACTAGAATTTGACTATGCTTAGCTCTAACTAACATCTCTCTGCACCTACTATGTAGATTGTTAAGCTTTGTAGACTTAATTCATTTTACTTGTTCTTCAAAACTTAATTAGTGTATCCATCCTTTGCAATGTTAAGTAGATAATTAATGCATTATAATATCACTGTCTTAACTAATTTCCTTGTACTCCTTTTCCATATCGTAGCTCAACCTTTCATCTAGGTGTTCTTGTTACCTCATTTGATCAATTCCTCTTCATCAATCAAATAAATGATAATACTCAAATCATCTATGAAATTGGCTTACCAACAAATAGTAGATTTGACATTAGTGACAATACAATGATTGAAACACATTCTCATAATTGTATCAATCTAGTTTCAACAATCTCCCACTTTGGCATTGATGCCAAACCAAACTTAATCAGTACAACCAAAAATACTTCTAGAAAGAAAATAATTCCTTTTATTGAAATTTCTCCCTCTATTAGCAACTTTCATTTTTTGAATATGCTACAAAATTATGTTATGATCAATAGATAATCAATTTATCCTTATGAATCCCTCTTGATCACTTTCATATATCTCCCTTCGCACTATCTCCCTCTTACTAGGTAGATGTGATCATTTCTTACTCTATAGTAATTAGTTGGTACATTATCTCCTTTTGAGTAGATATCATATGTTTCTTCTATTTGTATTATCTATCTCCATTTGATTTCTTTCATTCTTTATCTTCTATAATTTCACTCTCTAGATCGCTAGATTTCTCACTTTCATTGTCTTTCTCCCTCTTTAACAACAATGCGAGAGACTCATGATCTCAATATCAAGATATGAACATTTTTAATTTCTCCCTCTGCCACCTATCTTGTGACTAATTTGTAGCTCCAGCTCTTTGATTACTTCAGGGAGCTCCTAAAGTAAGATCCACAACATCAATGTATAACATATGTAAATCATCTTAGCTGATGCAGGGCACTTCTCATGCTTCATAAATAGCTTTGGAGAGAGGTATCACCCCTAGATTACCTCTTAGATACTCATGAGAATCCTTAGGTAATTCTTTTATGAAGATATCAACTATTTTCTTTTTTTTATTAACATATTCCATCTTCATATATTTATCTTGAACTAACTCTCTCAAGTAATTATACTTGATTTCAATGTGCTTAGTGTTTGTATGCATCATAGATTTTGTGATATATTTTAAGAAATTTTATTATCATAACAGAGTATCATAGGTTCAATTATTCCCTCCTTTATACCTCAAAGTAGTTTTTTGATCCACACAATGTTTCTACAATTTACTATAGTAGCAACATATTCAACTCCAATAGTAGATTGAGATATGTAGTTTTGTTTCTTTCTAGTCCATGTAACCAACATTTTTCCTAAGAAACACACTCCTCCACTAGTTCTCTTTCTATCATTAATATTTCCAGCCCAATTAGCATCAATGTAGGCTCTCAATTCAAATTTCTCATTTTTCTTGTAGTATAGACCATTGTCCTCTATTCCTTTCGGATATCTCATTATTTTCTTAATAGCCATCAAATGATTCTCCTTTCAATTAGTAGAGAATCTTGTAACTATCTGAATAGATAATGTAATATTAGGTCTTCTATGTGCTACATATTGAAATTTTCCAATCATAGACCTATACAATGTTTGATTCACCTTAGCTAAATCATCATTCTTTGAAAACTTATGTCCTATCAAACTAGATGTGCTTACTAGCTTGGAATCTTCCAATGAGTGATGTATATGCTATATTTCATCTAATGTAGTTGCAAACCCACAAAGAACTTGATCTCTCCAAACATAGACATCTCAAATTCATTCTTCATTTCATTTGCAAAAGCTTTACATAAAGTATGTTGACCTCCAAATATGATATCATTAACAAAATTTTAGATAGTAAAATATCATTACTTTTCTTTTTATTTAAATACATATTGTTGTTCTCATCTATTCTTTTAAATCCAATCTTCACAAGATAATTGTGAAGCCTTTCATACCATGCTCTTGGTGTTTACTTCATACCATATAAAACTTTGTGTAGTATAAGTACCATATTTTTGTTGTCAACATCAACAAATCCTTCTAGTTGTTCTATATAAACATCTTCTTGCAATATGTCATTCAAAAATGTAGATTTAGCGTACACTTAATAAACTTGGGAACCTTTGTATGCAGAGTTCTTACCCCTTCCAATCTTGCAACAAGAGTGAATGTTTCTCCATAGTCTATCCCTTCTTCTTCTACATTCCTTTTCAAACTAATATTTGCCTTGTTCCTTGTGAGTTCTCCATTTCCATCTAACTTCTTTCTGTACACCCACTTGATGCCAATCACATTTTTAAGTTTGGGTCTAGGAGCTAGAGTCCATGTCTTATTTTTCTCATTATGTTCAATCTCTTCTTTCATGGCTTTACTCTAGTTTACATCTTCTAAGGAATCTTTAAATATTTTAGGTTCATGCATACTCAAATTTATTTTTTCATTTCTGAACAGTTTCCTTTTCATTGGTCTTGTATCTTTACCTCTAATGATTTGTGTTGCAAGGTGATGTCTCTTAACATACTTTGACAATCTTGGTTCTGCTCTATTTTCCTCATTCGGTCTCTCAACTTTTGAATCACTATGGACATCTCTATCAGATAGTTCAACATCTCTTTCATGTACACTAATATCAAAATTAGAATGCGCCTCAATTTCATTCTATAACTTGACACTTGAATGCAACTTAGTTCCTAAATGAAACTTCACATTCATAGTATGTGAATTAGTAGTCACTAAAACTTGCTATTGATTTGAAAATTGATTTAGATCATCTTTATCAGTAGCCATACCTTCATAGAAGTATACAAATGATTTGTATTCTTCTAGTTCCTTCATAGGTTCAGCCTCGTATACTATTATATATTCATCAAATTTCACATTTTCTCTTTCCACAAGTTTGTTAGTGTTAGTATTTAAACACTTATAAGGTTTACATCTTGTGGAATAGCCAAGGAATATAGCTTCAAATTTTCATCTAGTTTACCATTCCTGAAATATTTGAGAATATAACATTTGCTTCTAAATACCTTAAAACAGTTTACATTAGGTGAGTATCCATAACACAGTTCAAAAGGTGTTGAGTGAGTACCATTCTTGACTTGCACATGGTTCAAGGTATAGATAGATGTGCTTACTTATTCTCTCCAATATTTCAAAGCAACATTCTTCTCCATCATGAGTGTGCTACCACAATCCATTACAGATTTGTTCTGCCTTTCAATAATTCTCTTTTGTGGAGGGGTCCTAGGGGTAGATGTCTGTATTTTAATTCCTCTATCACTAAAAATCATCTCAAACTCATTTGGTGTAAATTCTCATCCTCTTTTAGATCTCAAAAATTTCATACTTTTACTTATTTCCTTCTCAACTCTTGCTACATACCACTTAAACATTTAAAAAGAATCAATTTTTTGTTTCAAAAATACAACTGTCATCATCCTAGAATGATCATCAACAAATAGCATAATGTACTTATCACATTTGTATCTTTGTACATCAATTGGTCCTAACAAGTTAGTGTGAACAATCTCCAAAATTTATTAATAGGTACGAGTCTTACTCTTAAAACTAAACTTTGTCATTTTGCCTAAATGACATTATTTTCAAATTATATTATCAGGTGTATTCAACTTAGGAAAATCTCTTACTCTTCTCATGTAACTAATGCTAACCAAGTTTTCAAAATTAACATGACATAACCTCTTGTTCCATAACCACACATCATTAAATTATAGAACAAAAAAAGTTGCATCATCCATATCAAGGTAGAACAAATTACCTTTTCCAATTAGTTTTCCATCACCATCATATATCTTAGATATTTTGTTCTTGAAGTCAGCCTTACAATTTGAACTATTCAGTTGTGACATACTCAAAAAATTATAGTTGATTCCTTCAATGTAATAGGCATTGTCACAATCCTTAATGTCATCAAACTCGAGATAACCTAGGGTAAAGACAATCTCCAACATTATGAAGTTGTGTTCTTTCTTCTTCTTTAGATCTTTAGTAGTTAGGGCTCCAACAGGATCAACATGCTCTATGATGATGGTAGATTGTGAATGATTTCCAAGACCTCCTAGGTGTAGCTTTATCAAACTTTTTCATGTAGGAAAGTTATCTCTATTAAACTTGGGTACCTCTCTTTTTGACATTTTGATCTTTTTCTTCTAGTCCCTTCAAATTAGTCCTCTTAAGTATATGGCTCTGATACCAACTATTGAAATTCTTTAGAATAACTAAGAGGGAGGGATAAGTTAGTTATACAAGGTCTAGATGCACAAATAAAACTTTTCATATATTAGTGAACCCATATCCATAAAACATATTCATCATGCATGCATCCATTAGATCATACAATCTCTTAAACTTTTAAGTTACTATCAAATCAACTTTACATAAATGTAAGCATGAACCATAATAGATTCAATAACACATTTGACATAATGATTTTATGTGGAAACCCAATTTGGGAAAAACCACCATTAACATGCTACTCATTCTCAATCTTATGAAGTGATGCCCTATGAAAGTCCAACCCTATTAAAAGTTACAATGCACACTATTAAATGTGGCCTAGTTAGAGGATTTCAATCACCCTATTAGGAGTGAGCCTTATTAGAGGACTTTAGATCATTCACTAGGAATGTCACCCAGTTAAAAGATTTACAAATGACTGCTAGGTCAACTTTAATCCAAAGGATTTATCTTGGATTGCTGCAATGATTAGAAAGTAATAGTAAGGCTTGATCTGATAAAAACTTACTATTCACTTTGCAGATTATAGATCTCTAATTCAGTCCTCCATTCATCTTGACTCTCACACACTTCATCTTCGATACCTTTTTTACCCTTCAAGCATCCATATCCTTAAGCCTTCTTTCTTTTCTTTCCAATAGTAGTCTCTTGTCTTTGGTCACTGAAAGAAGTAGTACCTTAGACTCTTACCTTCCTTGGGTTCTTGCACATGACAACTTTTGCCTATGACCAATCATCTCTATAAATAGAAAATTGAGATATTTTTCCATTTAAACTCTATTGCCCATTTTAGGGTTAGGTAGGATTCAATGAATCTACCCATTCTTAAATTTTATTCCCTTCTAGAAAATTCTCCTTCAATCCTCTTTGAATTTGACATAAAATAGTTCATCTTGAATTTTGTGCCACCATCTCATCAAGTTTATCTTCCACATAGTTCACACAACCCAAGAAATCAAATTTGTCAACTCAGATTCATCAAATTCATGATCTTTCACATAATTCTGAAACTCAACATTAACTTTCTTCTGATGCTTAGCACAAACTACATTGCTTGACATCCACTATCAAATAACTCAACATAAACTAAAGTTTATTGGTGCTCGACATCAACAAAACTTTACTCGACTTAGACTGTATCACTTGTCATACATTGAAATTTGATTTTTCTCGGCTCCAATTGATTTTCTACTTGGCTCCAATTTAAATTTCTCATCACCTACCATGTAGATTGTTAAGCTTGGTAGACTTAATTCATTTTACCTATTCTTTTGAACTTAATCAGTGCATCCATCCTTTGAAACTTTAATTAGATAATCAATGAATTGTAATATCACTGCCTTAACTGATCCTTGTACTCCTTTTCCATATCATATCTCAACCATTCCTCTAGGTGCTCTTATTACATCATTTGATCAAATCCTCTACATCAATCAAATAAATGGTAGTACTCAAATCATCTAAGCATCTGTCTTACCAAAAGATAGTAGGCTTGACATTAGTGACAAAATAATGATTGAAAAACATTCTCATACTTGTACCAATCTATTTTCAACACAAGTGTGTTATATAAGATATTTTCAAATGAAATAAAGAAAGAGTTTGAGATATCTATGTTTAGAGAGATAAAGTTCTTTGTTGGATTCTAAGTATGTCAAATCAAATATGGTATTTACATCACTTAGTCCAAGTTTCTAAAGGGAAATATACAATTTTTTTGGTATGGAGGATTCAAAAGCTATTATTACTCCTATGGTGACAGGACACAAATTATCCAAGAATAATAATTCTCCTGAGGTAAATCAAACATTGTACTAGTCTATGATTAGAAAATTGCAATATGTAGTTCATAGAAGACCTAACATTGCGTTAGTCATTGGGATTGTTGTAAGGTTTTCTACAAATCCTAAGGAGAATCATTTGATGTTTGTTAAAAGGATCATGAGATACTTGAAAGGAATAAAAGAATGTGGTCTATACTATAAGAAGAATGATAAATTTAAATTAAGAGCCTATACAGATGCTAGTTGGGTTTGAAATATTGATGAAAAAAAAAGTGCAAGTGGTGGAGCATTTTTCTGAGGAAAAAAATTAGCCTCATGGAATAGTAAGAAACAAAATTTTATATCATAATCTACTATTGAAGCTGAATATGTGGCTATTGCAGTGAATTGTACAAATGTGGTATGGATCAAATAGCTACTCAAAGGAATGAAGGAAGAAATTACTAAACTAGTGGTACTTTATTATGACAATACAAGTGCTATAAACATATCAAAGAATCATGTGATGCACACAAAGACAAAGCACATTGCGATCAAGTATCATTACTTGAGAGAGTTGGTTAAAGAAAAAGAAGTGAGAAAGAAATATATGAATGCAAAAGAACAGATATCTGATATATTCACAAAGGATTTACCTAAGGATTCACATGAATATGTTAAAGGAAAACTAGGGGTGATACCCCTATCCAAAGCTACTTAAGTAGAAAAAGTAATGCCCTTAATTAACTGAGGTGAATGTCATATTTTAAAATTTGATGTCATGGATCTTACTTTAGGAATTGTCTAAAGTAATGAAGGAGCTAACTAAGAAGATTTACAGTCACATGCAAGGTAACAGAGGAAAAAACTAAATTTCTTATAAATTCATGAATAAATGACAAGTCTTTGACATTTTTTTCAAAGAGGGATATAGTAGAGAGAGTTCAAAGAGGGAGATATAAGGTTAAGGGGGATATAAGAGAAAGAGAGAACATATAAAAAGGTGTCATACCTAAAATATGATGAATGTATTGCTGGAGATATCAAAGAGATCATATCATAAAAGCAAAAATAAAGAGGCACATATATTGATAGAGGGAGAAATTTCAATTTTCTTTTTTGGTGTTGTTGTTGATATTGGTTTTCCATTAATGTCAAAAAGGGAGATTGTTGAAAAGAGATTGTTTGAAGTGTGGAACCTATCATGGAACAATCTTTATTTTGTCAATGATGTCAAACCTTCTACTTGATGGTAAGAAAACTACTTTTTAAATTGAATGTTATCATTTATTTGATTGATGAAGAAGATTTGAAAAGATAAGATAACAAGAGTACCTGAAGAAAGGTTGAGTAATTTAGTGAATAAAAGTAGCACTAAGAAAAAGTAAGACATTAATGATATTATGTATTGTTGATCTACTTAGGGCTAAAGTAAATGGTTACTCAAGCTAAGCCTAGAAGAAGAGTTTTCATAAAAAGTGTCTACCAAGCTTGGCCGAGAAAATAGTGTAACCCAAGAAAAATTAGTTTAGGCTGAACAAAATTTAGCATGTTTTGAGTGTTTGAAAATTGTAGTATTTGCTAAGAATTCGGTAAATAATAGTAGAGGATGAGAAAGTATGACTTAGTTGATGCCAAGAAACCTAGTGTTGGCCAAGCATCAGAAGACTTTTATTGCCAAGTGAATAGTATAGATGTAAAGTGACAGTAAAAAGAGTTTAATCAAAGATTTTCCGAATTTGAGCCAACAAGGTTGATTTATTCAATTGTGTGAAGAATGTGGAATATTTCTATGATAAACTAATGGCAAAGAATTCAAGATAAATTATTTTGAGGTGAATTGAAAGAGGATTATATAAGAAGTTTCTAGAAGGGACTAAATTAAAAATTGGTAGATTCATTGAATTTTATCTAACCCTAGAATGGACAATTATTGTAGATATTAGTTTTCCACAATCCATTAGAATTCTTAGCTGTGTTTTCTGGGTAGATTGTGTTACAATTTTTGCATCAACGTTTCGGATCACACTCTGTGATCCATCATCAGGATGAGAGAGCTGAAGGAAAAAAGTAGAAAGATTGCAGACCCAATAAGGATAAAAAGGTTGGGACAGGAAGGGAGGGGTAGGTGCACCACAATCAAGACAAGTTTGAGGTTCAACAATAGGGACCAGGAGGGAAGGGGACCCCAAAAAAAAGATAAAAATACATCCAACCACAAGAGAGAAAACAACCACCAGAAATAATGACAGATCTACTATTAAAAACCCAAGTGAGAGAAAACATAAAACAAAAGAGGGTGACCAGAAGGGTGAATATGAAGGCTGGAAACAAAATAAAAATGCAACAATAGATGAAAATGTACAAATATGCATGATGTTAATTAATACATAAAACAATTATTGTTAAGTGGCAAAAGACCTAAATTATCTATTTAAAGAGATAGAAGGCTAAAAGAAAGAGTTGTTATGTGTGAGAACCTAAGGAAGACAAGAAGTTTAGGATGCTTCTTTATATGGTGGCTGAGTAGAAGAGTTTCTAATTGGCATACAAAGAAAGATGGAGTAAGATGATGAATTCTTAAAGGGGGAACAAGAAATCAAAGATGATGGGTATGAATGCCAAGAAGAATGGAGGACTAAACTAGAGATCCATAATATGAAAGTGACTTATTTTTATTATTAGATCTAGTCCTGTTGTTACTTTCTAATAATTGTATTAGTTTGGATAAATGCTTTGGATTAAGGTTGACCTAATTATCATTTGCAAATCATTTAATTGGGTGACATTCTAATGAAATGTTCTAAAGTCCTCTAACAAGGCACACTCCTAATAAGGTGATTGAAATCCTTTAACCAGGTCATATTTAACAATGTGTATTGTAACCTTTAACAAGGTTGGCCTTGAAAAAGGCATCACTTTAGAAGAGTGAAAATTGGTTGCATGTTACTGATGATTTTTCCCAAATTGGGTTTCCACATAAAATCCTTATTTCAAATTGTGTGAATGAGTTTGTGGTATTTCATTCTTACATTTTTGTAAAGTTATTTTGGCCTAGGATAGTGACCTAGTAAGTTAAGGTATTGGATGTTCTATTAGATGCATGCGGGTATGTGGAGGATCATGGCCAACCAAACTATGCTCTTAAGTGGCAATAAAGAATTAGAAAATTAGGGTTATGTTAACTTGACGCACAATTTTCTATTTTTTATTAGCTTTATATCAAAAATTTGAGAGAAAAGAATCTCTAAGAAACTGAATCTAGTTTATAAAATACTAGGACTTATCTCAAAAAAAAAAAAAACTGATTGGTCAAAATTTTGAATTTTAATGCAGTATTAAAAAAATTTCAAAACAAAAATAAAAAGTAGACGTATGTCTAACCACCTTAATCAAAATCAAATGATAACATTTTCAAATAATATTCTAGATATAAGTAGTAGAATCATGCTTGGATGTGACACATATTTTTGGGTATTTTGATTCTTAATAAATAATAATTAATTAATTTTTGACTTTAGTATTTTTGGAATAAAAAAACTCTCGTGTCTTACCATCTTAACTAATTCAAAACTCTATAAAATTTAATTTTTCATTTTTTTCCTTATAATGAAAGAAATATAGAATGTGATGCATCTTTTGGATTTGAAAAATATTTTACCATTTGAAAGTTATAGTTTCTTTTCAAGTAGTGTGTTAGTCAGCACTCTATACATAACTCCATTAGAAAATAAGTAATAATTACTTACTAAAATCATAACTTGACAAACCTTACATTTATGGAAAGATAAGAACATTCTTAAGAAACCATTTTCATTTCATCAAATTTTGGCAGAAAAAAAGTTATTAGCTACATGTTTGAAGGAAAAATCACATAAAAATAGGTCAAAAACACATTTTTAGGATGTTTTTAAAGTTGACCATATAGGGTTGGTATCAAAAGATATAGTAGACCTTATAAAGATATTAATTATTTTCATTTAATATTAGGGTGGGTAGGAAAAAGGTTGGAATAGATTTTGAAATGGTTTGAGGCATTTTAGAACTACATATTTTTCAGATCGCCACTTTTTGGCACACCATGATCCTACACATACCCATGCATGATATGGTTTTATTGATAATAATCTCTTAAGTACTAAAAAGTTTTATTTGTACATTTCTGTCTTAGCCTTGGATAATTGATTTACCCACCCCCCACCCCCTTACTCTTAGTTATTGAAAAAATTCTAACAATTTATAGGTATAGGTGACTAAATAAATGATTAATATGATCATCAAGTAAAATCACAAGTTCTACCAAATAGAAATGTTTAAATAAACTACTAAATAAATGACTAAATAAGTGATTGAATATTTAGTCACCAATAATTGGTCAACTAAACATAAGTGATTAAATAAAGTACCAAATAAATTGTTAGGATTAACCTTAAATAGAAATAAAAATTATATGCAAACATAACCAATACTAGAGAATAGTAGATTGCATAAAGAGAACACAAGACACCAAGATTTAACATAGTTCACCCAATCCCTAGGCTACATCCACCAACAACAAGTCCAATATTATTATTATCCAATGATTACAACCTTATTACAATCTGTAATCCCTTACAACTCAATACTACCATAAGAACCAATTTTTGAATCATACAAGACCTTACAAGGGTAGTGCCCCAAGACCCCATAGGGGTACTAACCCAAGATCTCATAGGGTCACTACCCCTTGACCAGGTCTTGGGGGAACTAACCCCAAACCTCTATAGAAATAATATGGGGAGAAAACCACACTGAATAAACCTTTGAGTCTAATTAGGCTCCACATCACAACAATCTCCCACTTGGAGATAGATTAGACACCACAACAATAACCTCCCACTTGGAGAATGATCATAGTACTGTTAAACCTATAGCTTCCACTAGAATATCAAACAACCTTGGACTCTATTGTTGTTTTATTCTTTTCTTTCAAGAAGACCAACCAAATCTAAAGAGGAATTCATCTTCTGTCTTATCACTGCCTTTGTAAGCATATCTACAAAATTATCATCTATATGCATCTTGTCTAGCTTTAATTGTCCATCATCCAAAACTAATTGAATGAAATGGTACCACAACTATATATGTTTTGTCTTTGAATGTAAAGATGAATTCTTTGCAAGATGAATGACAAACTATCCATCTATAAACAAATAATTATCCTTCTAAGGGTGTCCCAATTCTTCTAAGAATAACTGAAGCCATATCATCTTCTTAGCTAACATTGTAGCAACAACATACTCTACCTTTATAGTGGATAAAGCATTAACCTTCTATAATCGAGAAACCCATCTCACTGCTGCCCCACCAATAGTAAATACATAACTTGTACCAATCCACCTAGTCTCAATATCCCCTACCAAATCTGAGTCAACATAGCCTTGTAAATCAGTAGTAGAGCCCCCAAAGTGTAAGAACTTACTGGATGTTCCTCTCAGATATTTGAGAATCCATTTTATTGAGTTCCAATGCTCAATTCCTAGATGAATTGTATATCTACTAACAACTCCCACTACATGTACAATATCTGGCCAAGTACATACCATAGCATACATTAAACTTCCTACAACTGAATTATAAGGTACCTTCAACATCTTATCCTCTTCTTCCTAAGTCATGGGACACGTCTCTTTAGTCAACTTCAAATGACTAGCTAAAGGTGTGCTGAAAACTTTAGCATTCTCTATAGAGAATGTTGTGACACATTCTCAATATAACTAGCCTGAGATAATGTCAATTTCTTGTTCTTTCTATCTCTACAAATCTTCATACCAAGGATTTGTTTTGCTGCTCCCAAATCCTTTATAGAAAATGCATGTGCTAATTGGCATTTTAGCCCCTTAATGTCCTCCAGGTTAGACTGATTCACAAGGATATCATCAACATATAAACATAAAATAACATAATTATCATCATCCAGCCTCTTAAAATAAACACAATGATCTGAATAACACCTACTATATACATGCGCATGCATAAACCTAACTAATTTTGGATACCTTTGCTAAGATGCTTGCTTCAAGCCATATAAACTTTTCTTCTCCTTACCTTTGACCTCAAATCCCTGTAGCTATGCCATATATATCCCTTCATCCAAATCACCATGAAGGAATGATGCTTTAACATCAACATACTCCAAATGCAAATCTTTAGTAGCCAAAATACTTAAAACAGTGTGAATAGAAGTCATTTTAACAATAGGAGAAAATATCTCATCAAAATCAATGCCCTTTTTCTATGAAAATCCTTTTACAACTAGCCTATCTTACTAAGAAAGTGACTAGATAATTAGTCTAATAATTAATAATTTCTACTTTCTCTCTTCACTTTTTGATAGGTTTATTTTTATATGGATTAGGATAATTCTATTTTGTTGTACTTATTCATGGCCCTTGGAGTATCACTTTCTCATACTAATTGGGGTTTCACTTTACATCTTCCTAAATACATGACACTTTTTTAAATGACTATGGAGATATTATTAACCATTTTGGGCTCTTGATTGATTAATATTACAAATCGATTCAATTTTCCTATAAGAAGTATATTAATAAATGAATGGAATATGAATAGTTTTCTACTTAATTTAGTTCTCTTCTATTTATATTACTCATTTGTATTCTCAATTGTGTATTCCAATATTTGTAATAAAAATAATTAATAATTGATAACTAATAGTTTTAAAACATAGTAAAAAATATTGATAATTTTTTCTAATTAAAAATATATTTAATAACGCAAAAATATTATTTTTAAAAAAATATGAGAAGGTGGGGTTCTCTTTTAATTTGATGGAAATTCTAGGCGATCTTTTTTTGTCATGAAAAAGGTTGAAGAAATTTTAATCATATGTATGAATAAATAGATGAAAAATATGTCAAAAGATTCTATACAGCATACAAATAACTCACACCTTATAATAAAATATGAAAACTTTAAACAATTTATAACCTCTTCTTTCCATCAACCCAAATATGTGATTTATAGGAGCTAATATTGGTACCTAAAAGTCATAAAACAATAAACCAAATGATCACCATGGCTTAATCTTATGTTCAATTGTTTGCATCGATAATAATATCAAGGAAGCATGTTATATTACTTCCCTCTTAACAAGATTGATTGAAAATAATTGAACTTAATGTGAATGATATAACTCCCTCTCCACATCATATCAACAATATTCCAAATTAGAGCAATAAAAGATTCTATAACCAAACTAGATGTGTCAAAGATGAGTGAATCATTTATTAAAAAAATTAAAATGAATAGGTTATGAGTGCCATTGAATTTTATTATGATTTTAGGTAAGCTCAAGTAGATTCAAACCTGAGACCTCCCAAATAAGAGGCTCACAATTTACCATTGTGTTGTAGGCTCTTGCCTTTATTTGTAAAATGTTTTATTAGTAAATGAAATGGAGAAAACAAATTGAATCTATTTTATGATTATTTTGTTCCTATGAGTAAACTTTGAATTTATGTTAATAAATTGCGCATGTGGAGATCATATTTTTAATATTTAATTTATTCTAAGCCATAATTTTAAGATTTATGAACAATCCTATGATCATTTGTTCAATATTACATACATAATTTTTTTAAAAAATTTAATAAAGATAAAATTAAACTCTAATATTAAATATTTAAATCATAGTTTTAAATATTATAACTCAAAATAAAAACTATTAATTTTAAGTCATACATTTTTTACTTAAGTAGGTAGAGGAAGGTGGAAAGAAAATTTTAGAAAGAAAAAAAAAGATTTTACACAAATAAAGATGCCCAAGTGGAACCAATAGAAAAGGTACTGTAATCTCTTAAGTTTATCTTATTGACCCTGCTACCATAGCAAGTGGTTTGAGACCCAATAAAAAAAGAAAACAAAGGAAGGAACGGTTGAAGATCATTTCACAATATAAATTGAGCCCATCCAACTATATCTTACACATCATAGGAAAGCTGATTTGTTTGATCTTCTCAAAATCACTTCCATAAATAATCTAAAAAGGGATTTTTTTCTCAAATTTAAGAGTTCTCAAAAGAGGCAAGTAAGATTAATCTCCTTCTCTCATTGATTATATTTCATACCAATTTTTACTTTTTTTATATGTATTCTTTGAAAAAATGAGATTTATAGCATAGGCCCTAAATACAAATCTCCAATTGGATCTTCGTCCCAATACCAATATTGATTGGTTGCTGGCCTTAGAGTAGTAGAAGTTTTTGATCTAGAATAGGCTTTGGATCTTAATCATAACTTGTAAGGCAAGGAAATCAAGGCTAGGTAAGAAGCACAAATGATGGCCTCTCATAGACCCTACTATTATTTTCTCACTAATGGAACATTCACATGAAAGCATTGGAACATTCACATGATAGGAATGGAACGTTCACATGCCATACAAGAACTTCAATCCATTTATTTTCATAATGAATGGTAATGTAATCCACTACCTTGGGGTTTTTGCTCTCTACTTTTTTTTGAAAAATATAGAAAACTCAAATCTATTTTTTAGTTTGGAGAGAAATGGTAAATTTTATCCACTATTTTGGGTTTTTCACTCTTTGGTCATTTTTGTCATTGGATAATATTTTAGGGCATGTAATGTCCTATAAGTTGCAATTTCCTCACAAATATAACTAATTTTGAATTAAGTCAATCACAGTTGTTTGTGTATTTTCTTAAAACATAGCTTCCTTTTTCATTGGTAAGCCATTTGGAGTGTGCAATGTCATATAAGTTACCCTTTTCTCTTAGAATTTTAACCACCTTGAGATTAATTATAAATAAATTTTGAAAAAATTCATTTAAATATAAGCCAAAAGAGTCTACAACTAAAATAATTATAAATGAAAGATAAGACAAAAGAGTGTATAGAAATTATTTGATTTGAATCATTGTTTTAATATTTTCTATTGGTCAAGAGTATATATTTTTTGAGGATAATGTAATTCCCTTAGTCAAGCCTTGTGATCATGAATGCAAACATAATTTGGTCCTTTCTATGTGACAATCTTGAGTCACTAAATAGGACATTGTGCTAAGAAAGGAAAGATCATGAATGCAAACATAAGTTGGTCCTTTCTATGTGACAATCTTGAGTCACTAAATAGGACATTGTGCCAACAAAGGAAAGTTATGTGAATTTTTTGGTTGAGCCTAGAGCCACTCCATTACCATGAAAAATGTTGTGAATGATGATCAAGAATACAATAGAAACTATGCACAAAAGTAGAATGCAATTGAGGAGGACCACTTCTTCAAATAACCAACTCCATGCTAGGATCTTGTTGATCCACCCTTGATTTCATCTAACAATCAAATTATTTGAGGTATTTCAATAAGTTCTCTTTATTAATGTAATTAATTTCAACATGAAACCATTATAGGTTCCTCAATCCTACTAAAGAAGACATTCAAAAATTTTCACTCCAAGTATAAAAATAAATCTCAAAGTCAAATCAACCGTTTGATGAGCACATCTTAAGTATTAGTTTACAAAACTCACATTTGGTTCTATCCATTCAACATTCAACTAAACATGATCATTAGGTTATTCATACCTATAGCAGTCTAAGCTAGCAAAACATATCCAACACACATCTACATTGAGTTCTCTCAACTATTCTTTACACACCTTTTGTATCCTACAGACAACTATTATTTTTACAATAGAAAATCACCATTTGATTTTTCACATTCTCACATTAGCCATACCAATTAGAAACCCTACATAACTCTAAATCTTATCATCAAAGCCACAATATACATTACCTTCCAAAATTGAACTAGACATTTTTGGAACATTAACTCTAACATTTAATATATTTTTGACTAGTAAAAATGGATAAGAGTAGTATATTGATCATAGGGTTGACTATCAACTTGTTGAAAATAGTCTTCAAGAATTAATCCTTATCACAACCCCAATGGAGTACATTACCATATCCTTGATGGATCTATTCCAACCTTGTTCTCTTGACAATTTTGATATAACAATGATTGTCTTTATTGAATTGTCCCTATCTTTACAGTGTAAGAAAGTCTAATATCACACAAAATTGAAAATTCCTTGTCTAGCAATTTGGTGGATTTTATTTAAATGTTTTTCAACAATATTCAATTGGATACAAGCTCATATACATCAAAGGACATATTAATACTTCTGATTACTATCAAATATAGTCAGACTTACTTCTTTTAAGGTATCATCATGCCTAAACAAAATAATTAGCTTGAATATATAGCATTACAACTCAATTCAAATATACTCTTGTATGGTTATCTAAAGGTCTTTAAGCCTAAAGGAATCCATTCTATAAGTTTCCCAATAAACCACCTCCAAAATAATGATAAGCAACTAACTTTTATTGTTTAAAAATAAATAAAATTACTATCAAAGTTTCCAAGGGCATCATCATTATTGCATGTGCCTTCATTAATTTGCATGAAATAAAATTTATTTGAAACCAAAAAAAGTGTTCAATAATGATGATTCAATTATGCATTTGTCCAAATTATCAAATTCATTTAGAAGTCAAATTTATTCTACATCAAGGATAATGTTGATCCAATCGTCCATTTTTTCAAATTCTCATTTATAGTGTCATTATTAAAATTGGATATTCATCATTATTTGTCAATTAATATCCAATCCTATAACCAACCATATCTTCTTAAGGTATCATTATAAGTATGCATTCTTATGAAGTGTGTCTCACCCACATGAGAAATTTTCAACACTAGCCTGACATATGATATATCATATATAAGGAATAGTTATACAAATAGAATACACAAAACCCTCTACTCATCATAAATCTTGATATAGTATTAGATTCATTATGATACATACTTGTAATTAATATTCTCATTATAATTTTATGCTTTTGTGAATTGGATTTGTTTTATGAAAGTAAAAATTATTGATATAAATATTTTATTATTATTAAGTTTTAACAGTTTAGATGTTGCACTAATATGGACCTTGATACATTTTTGAATCTACTGGTTGGGCCTCATGTAATAACATCTATTATTGTTATCCATTTTGACTCCAACTGGTAGAGTCAACATCTCCAATGATCCATTCTCAAATTTGTGAATGTAATTTTGTAAGTTTTCTTACAAGCTATTGTTGACTATAACCCATAGGCACATCAAAGTAAACTTTTGTTTGTGGTTATGAATAGTTCAAATATGGATTAGAAACCTTATTTAGGTGTTACTAATTTTGTCACTAACTAGACCTCTGGAGCATCTAGTCTCTTTAGTGACAACTCATTCCCACGGACGGATCTATAGTTTGGTCGGTATAAGCACGACCCCAGATTATCACCCCAGGGTCGATCAGGGGTTTTCCAAGCCTCATGTAATCATGTCTGTTATTGTTAACCATTTTGATTCAAGTTGATGGAGCCAAAATTTTAGGGGATCTATATTCAAATTTGTGAATGTTATGTCATGAATTCTCTTACAAGTTATTGTAGGATACAGACCATAGGCACATCAAAAGAAACCTTGTTTTATGGCTATGACTGGTTCAAATTTGCATTAGAAACCTTGTTGGATGATAATATATATTAATTTTCTCACTAACTAGAGCATATCCACATCAAAGAAAACCCTCTTTGATGATTGCAACTAGTTGGAATGTGTGTTAGAAACCTTACTTAGATGATACTAATTTTCTCACCAACTGTAGTTTCTTTATAATTCTTATCACTATTTTTATTAAAAATAAACCTTCACAAAATTATGAGACAAGGGGGTTGATGACATGCTAAAATTAGTATGGATTAGATTAGCTTCTCAAAAAATGAATATGTCATAACTTGTCTTGCATGGCAGCTCTATCATGGGAGTTTAAACCAAAAAAATGTGGGAAGATATACTCAACCAATATAAAGATATGGTTTACATAAAGACATAAATTGAAAATGTTATTGATTGCCTACTATTTTATAATAATAGTAATCTCTCAACACAATATCAATGCCTTTCTCCTTTCAAAAATGCTGCCAAAAATTAATATCATGCCATCCTACAACTATCTCTCAAATAATAAGAAACATTTTATGTGGTAAGCATATTGTTGTTAAAAGTTATGTTGATCAGAGTTTTAGGGGCTGCCAATAAAGACTATAGGAAGTGACCATATCACATGATTAACATATCTAGTACTATTTCACCAACCACAAGCTGAGATAATTAATAAAAATATCTATTTGTAACTTCTCTCTATACAATAAATAGTTTAACTACAAAATATGATCTTTAATACATACCAAAGATCTGAGAGACATCAATTAGTCTATCAACATGATGCTCATATGCAATCTTTATGAGATTGCCCAAATTTTGATCAGAGCTTTCCATCTATTTCAACACTAGTCACATTACAACATGATTTCATAATGCTAGAGATGTGACTAGAGTTGAAAGGAAATAAATTTATATGTGAGAAGTACTATATACTAGATTGAAGAAGATTAACAAGTATTATGTACTGTAGATCAAGGGTTGTGATAATTGTAGGGAAACCTGATTAGAACTATTTTTGGCATCTTAAAAATTCAAGAAAGTGATGTATGTCATCGTGTTTTATGTGGTGAATTATCTTGACTAAAGACATTCATCTTGGTCACTAAGTTGGGCCATTTTTTGTGGGTCAGGATGACCTTGGCTTGTGACTTGTTGACTCACATGACTCATTAAGTTAGTTAGTCAAGGGATGACTTGTTGAGTTTGAGTCCCTTGTCTTGACTAACATCATTGTATATTGAACATAAAAAACTTAATTTGTTAACTATATCACAACAAAGAGTGTTCTTGGGGAGTCTTCCTTGCACATTGTGATTGGCACTTCCCAAGAGTTTGTTGGGGTGTTCCCCCAAACCCCCATTTTACTTATAAAGTGTACTAGAAATTTGAGTTTAGATAGGATTAGCCATTATGTAAACTCTTGTTATTAATCTTCTTGAATATTACATGAGGTATACTTTCATTAGTCATCTAGAAGATGACTTTTTCTTTTATTTTGGAGGGTTGGTGGATGTTGTGGGCATAAAATGCCTATGTTGTGTTTCATAATATTGGTTATATGGGAGTGTAATAATTGTCATCAATGTATTTATTTCCATTTGTACTTATGTAATCAATGTATAGTTATGTATTTGATTAAATTGGCTTCTATTTGGTGATGTTATACTCGAGACATTCTTCCTAGGATTTAGCTCATAGTTTGAGAGCTTTGTAAGTATGGTTTTTGATTCAGCCTTGTCCAAGATTATTCATTACTCTATTGTTGGAATATCTTATGTTTATCTATACTCAATGCCCCATTTCCCTTGTATCTCTATGTGATGTCCCTTTTCAAAAATCACTTTTGTGAGCCTGTGCTCACAAACATTCTATTGGGTGCAAGAGAATCATATCATCCTACCCTTGAGAAAGTAGGTGCATTGAAAGAGAGTATGTGTCATTTGATGTGTCCAAAAGGTGAGTTTTGACCCCTATTTGTGTTGTTTTTTATTCTTAAGAGAAATTTTAGCAGCTCTGTGTTTTCTTTATTGCATTTTTATTTCATTCTATGCAATTTTTTGAGTTTGTAAAAGAATACCTTGAGGCCAATTCTTCCCAAATTGGGATGGACATCCTATTTAGTGAGAAATCTTCTAGAACTAGGTGATACCTACATCGAAAATAAAAATTTAGATGAATTCCTTAATAATGTTAAAAGTCTAGGAGAGGGGCAATGATGGAAAATATAGCTAATAGTGACCTAGTTGAAGCTAGAGCTTTTCACATAGTTGTGCCATGTATGGAGTTGGTATTGGAGTGCATGAATAGGAATGACTTAAAAAATAGGTGTATCCACAATTTCAATTGAGCTTGTAAAGATTTATAAGGAAACCATTATGGTTGTGATGACCCTTATATGGAGCCATATGAGGACCAATCAATCTTAAATTTGCACTTAATTTTCATAGAGAAAAAGAGTGTTTATAGAGGTGTCATCACTCAGAATTAGGGCCCACAAAATTGGGTTTGACTTTTATTACAATACATAGAAGTTTATTTGTGCTTTCATATTTCACATGCATATCTACTAGAGCATCTAAAGAATGGTATCTCAAAAGAAATGTACTTCTTTGATGGATGTCCATACATCCATATAATGTTCCCAAGCTCCTATTTTAAGAAAAGTTGTCGAATTAGGCTTCACACATAATTACATTTTCTTAAAATTTTCTGAAGCCTTGTGAAAAATCCTTGAAACCTTTTTTTCTTCAAGGATATTGCCATGGGTTGTCAATTCTTGGATGTATCCCCAAGAACTTTTTGAAAATTTTTATTTTGACAAGAATGGATAATGTTGGCAAAGGTTGTGGAATTTGGCTTTACACCTACCAATTTGGTTTTGTGTATATCTACTATATATTACTAAAGTTTATCACCCTAGCTTTGTTGTAATCATCCCATTTTATCATCGCATCTTATGTTATTGACTAACTTTACCGTTACAACTAATCAATCAAGAAATTTTGTTGTCAAGTTATTTATAGTGTCTCATCACATCATTAATTATACCTTTCATGCTAATTTGCTTTGTTGATTAATTGATTAAAATATATAATTTCCTCTAATATAATCACACGTCTAATTAATTAGTACCCTCTATTTTATCTTTTCACATATATAACATTAAACTAAATAAATAATTTTAGTTATCCTTGCCCATATTTTATTGATCAATCAAAGATGGTTAACTAATGAATCAATCACTCATTGCACTCTTGTTAGTTTAGTTGGTTTAATTCTACTCATTAATTAAATACATTAGATAATTAATTGATTAGGATAACTATGAATTGATAAAATTATTTGATTGAACAATTTATTTTGTTGACATGTCAACCTAGTTACCTTACTAACTAGCTTGATTGTTGAATTAAATAAATGATTATTCAGTTTGTTAATTTGACTGAGAGTTGACTAGATCTAAATTAATCAATAAACTAATTTAAATGTTAAATGAATGGTGGATTGCCTATATTGGTATGAGTAGAATGTGGGATTGAGTGCTATTTTTTCTTCTCAATTTGATATTGTAAGTTTTTTAGCATAAGTATTTCTAATTACTCTCCATTATCCATCATTAGGATGTTATAGAGCTTAAGGGCATGAGTTTAACTCATTTGCTAACTAAGTTTGACAGATAAATCAACTATGGGTGAGGATCATTATAACCATTTATTTCTTATAATTGGTTATCTTTGCATGGACTAATTAGTAGTAAATTAAATATTTATTTCAATTTTTTGCATGCACACAACAAGGAGACATCCCTCTACATACTCCAACCATTTATTGGGGTATGTGCAGGATCATGGTGTGGCAAAAAGTGGCAATCTAAAAAATATGTAGTTCGGAAATGCCTCAAAGCATTTCAAAATATATTCCACCCATCCCAATACTAAAAAAACAATTAATACCTTTATAAGGCCTACTATATATTTGATACCAACCCTATATAGCCAACTTTAAAAACATCCCAAAAATATATTTTTGGTCTATTCTTGTGTGTTTTTTTTACTTCAAACATGTAGCTAACGACTTTTTTTCAAGAAAATTTGATGAAATGAAAAGGGTTTCTTAAGAATGTTCTTAGCTTTCCATAAATGAATTATTTTTGTCAAATTATGAGTTTAGTAAGTAATTATTACTTTTTTTTACTAGAGTTATGTATAAAGTGTTGATTGACACACTGCTCAAAAAATAACTATAACTTTCAAATGGTACAATATTTTTCAAATCCAAAAGATGCATCACATTCAATATTTCTTCTACTATAGGGGAAAAAAAAAAAGAAAAATTAAATTTTACAGAGTTTTGAATTAGTTAAGATGGTCAAACATGAGTGGTTTTTTTTTTCAAAAATTACTAAAGTAGGAAATTAATATTTATTTATTTATTTAGAATAAAGATACACAAAAATATGTGTCACATCTAGGCATGAGTCTACTTCTTCTATCTAGAATATTATTTAAAAATATTATCATTTGATTTTGATTAAGGTGGTCAGACATACATCTACTTCTTACTTTTGTCCTAAAATGTTTGTACTATTGCATTAAAATTCAAAATATTGATCAATCAATTTTTTATTTTTTTTAGATAAGGCCTAATATTTTAGAAACTAAATTTAATTTCTTAGAGATTATTTTATCTCATATTTTTGATATAAAGTTTATAACAAGTAGAAAATTGCATGTCAAGTTGAAATAACCCTGATTTGTTGATTTGTTATTGCCACTTAAGAGCATAGTTTGGTTGACCATGATCTTGCACATACCCATTGGTTCAATCCAATCGATTTAGCATGTCCTCTTGCTACTATTCTACACCAACCTCTAGCCAAAATGTTGTACTCACCTAAGGCTTGGTAATAAGAATAGTTCCCCTACAATAAATGACTTAAAACTCCATATCTAAACTATTTACATAGTCTCCTACTTTTTTCCAAGAGGCCATAGAGTTTTAATCATGGGAACTTGAGTAGGAGCCATATTTACACAACTAACTCTAAATGAGGTGATGAATCAGCAAGACACATATAAATTTAACAAAATGATAACCATTCTATCAAAACAAAAAAAACCAAGGCTAAAAAAGGTAATAAAAAAATAGATGATGAAGTATCAATGAATTATTTTTTTCCTTCCAATCCATATATGACTGGAGGAAGGCTTTGTCATGCAATTATAGTCCTTTCTTGCTCTTCCCAATCCTCAATCCATACAATCTATTCACCAACTATCAAATTAGGGTTTGATTAGTCTTATATTTCTTATTCCTACATGTTTGGACCCTTAGGTTCAGATTTGGGCACAATTATAGACCTTTCCTAGGTTTTAGGAAATGTTGTCATGACAACTTTGCATAGTAACTTTTATAACTTTTGCAATTTTGTCAAACCACTAACATCAATCATTCAACTTGACTTCAAATTATTACATATGACCTTAAAAATTACTAAAAACATCAAAATCTCAAAAACCACTCCATTTTGGGTCTTATTTAGAGTTTGACCCTTTGTTGAATTTCTAGGACTTAAACATGTAAATCCTCAATGACAACTCAAAACACTTGACCCAAAACAACCCTATAGCTATCCACAACACACAAATAAATTTGGGACTTCATACTTAGTCCTTATTATCTAGTGGTTGGCTAAACCATCCTACAAGCCAAAAATGTAGGTTCTCATGCACTACTAGTGGGGAGATTCCCATGTCTAGGAATGTTTTTCTCAAGGAAAGAATATTTTTGTGTATGGAGGTGAACTCAGTCAAGGGATTTGTGTCATATTGGTGCTAGGGAGTTCATCAACATTATTTTTTCTCATGACACTGATGTTAGAATTAACAAGTAGGAAGATTTACTTCTAAGAGGGGGGGATGAATTAGAAGTAACTAACTTTAACCTTTTCAAATCCTTTTAATTGATATCATCCACATGCATTTAATTTGTCTAATAAACATGAAAGTAAAGACATGCATGAAAATAGACAACACACAAATTTGGTAACCCAGAAACCCTCCAAAATGAGAAGGTAAAACTGGGGTAGAGATGATCCCCACAAAATATCATTGTGCAATGTGTAACTATTCAAGGTTACAATGTTTGACCACTTCCAATGGTCTACCTTATGAAAGTCCTATCCTGTTAAAGACTTTACACCCTATAAAAAGTGACCTGGTTAAAGGATTTCACTACCCTATTAAAAGTAGCCCTGGTTAAAGGACTTTTGAACATTCAGTTGGAATGCCACCCTATTAGAGGATTTACAAATGGCTGCTAGGCCAACCTAAGTCCATAGGATTTCCATATCTAATACGATTGCTAGAGATTATTAGAAAGTCTTTGACTTGATAGATTTTCAATCTTCAATTGATTATTCCATACCCTTATTCTACTCTAATTGATCTAACCCTTGCTTGATCTGATATGTCACTCTACGAGGTTCTACAACTCTATTCTTTAACAATTGGATTCTGCTATGCTGCTTTGTTCTTCACTAAGTCTCTTTACCCTTTTGAACTTCACTATAATTCACCCATACACTTATATCTTTGCATATCCTCTCTCTTTCATAATGGGGCTTTTTTCTCCTTTTAAATATTTTGAAGAATCAGGGTTAGGTATGAATCTATGATCAATATTAAATCTGCATTTCCTACTCATTTCTTGCACTTTTCCTATTATTTTCATGCCTTTTACATTTTTTTAATTGGTTGCATGCTAATTGCATACGTAATGCAAAATATTTGATCTTATCTTCAAGATCCTTTAAGATTCATGTTGACTCCAAAAATGGTTTACATCTGAGTTTGTGAAGATACAAACTCATATGTTGATTCTATGTTACTTGGCACATACTAGTTGCTAATGTTGGACACATATAGGAAAACTGGCTCACTTGACTCTTATAATAATTTTTTTTCACTCAGCATCTATGCTTTGCTTGACACCTAAAGATCACTAGGCACCCAAAGTTCACTCGTCACTTATTGAATTTTCTAGCTCGGCTTCTACATTATACTTAGCATCAACTAAAGAACTGGTTGTATGCCTAAAATGTGAGCACACTTCTATGAGTCATTTTATTCAAGATTTCTCAAAACTGAGGTCTCGAATGGCGACTCATAGCTCACTACTCATGGAGTGTAGGGGTTTGTAATGGATGCCCTCAGTCTAACCTAGTTTGTGCCCATACAAGTACAACACAAAACAAGAGATTCAATGATCTAATATGCATGCAAATGGAGATGAAAAAAAAATTAATCTAAATGATAACAATGCAAAACAATGCAAGAAATGAAATCTAATCTATGAAAGCAAGATCTAAGCTAACATGAAAATCAAAGTATGGATCATGATGATGGAATCCATGCATGCAAGAGAGAATGAGACAAGAAGATAGAAGTTCTCCACAAAAGCTTTAATATTCAAAAATCCTTCTTCAAAAATCACTCTCCAAACCTACAACATAACAATAGCATAATAATGGGTGTCTCCAAAGTGAAGAGAGGACTCTCCCTGATAAAGAAGATTGGACGATCTAGATTGAGAGGAAAAAGAATTAATCAAGGGTGGAGAAATAATGATCCATGTGAACTAAAGATCCACCAATGAGAAAAGTGGAGTGGTTGAGAAAAAAGTGGAGAAATGATGAAGATAAGTCCCATATTAAGTGTAGATAAAATATTTATTTAATTTTTTATTTGTTTTAATTCCTTTTTCATCAAAAGGAGATTTAAGTGGGATATTTTATTTAATTAAAAGGGAGCAAGTTCTTTTAATTAAATAAGAAATATTTAATCAAATTAAAAGAGGAGTTTTTCTCTTAATTAATTAAATGTAGATGAATTATTTAATTAAAAGAGAAGTTTTCTTTTAATTAAATGGAGACTTATTTTATTTAAGTAAAAGAGACAAATTTATTTTAATTAAATAGGAAATATTTAATTAAATTAAAAGAGAGCAAGTTCTTTTAATTAACTAAGACTTAGGATAAAATGATCCACCTTAAAAATAAAACAAATTGAATTTGATCAAGGAAATTGATTTGAATTGATTTAATAAAATATTACACACCATTGATTTAGGAAATTTGATAAATTGATAAATTGAATAATGAGGGCCCATAGTCTAGGCGACCATTTTAGGGTGCATACATTTGCCCCTCTTTGACTAATGTGTGATCGATTTGGGAACACATGTAGTCAAAGAAAGAAATTGAAGTGTGAGGTCTATTTGGGATCACAAAACAACCCAGATGTGTGGTTGAATCGAGAACACAATAGGACAAAGAATACAAATAAATTTTGACTTGAAAAAGTTAAGGATAAAATTGATAAAACTGAATCAAAGATTGAATTTGATAATTACTGCCCCCTCGTGATTGAAATTGAAATGAGATAGAGGAGAAATAGCAAATTGCTAAATTTGATCAAAACAAACAAAGGATAAGGTTCTTGATGTAAGATGAAAGATATAAGAATCATAGAACTAAGGTAGATCATCAAGCATGAAATATAATGCCCCAAAGGTGATTTAGAAGAAAAGAAGTGGGGAAAAATAAAATGGAAGATAGAAGTTTGGAAGATATGGAAAGAAACAAAAAGAAGAAAAGAAAATGCCCCAAAATCAATCAACTATTTAAGATAGAAATTTTGATTGAGATCACAAAAGAAGATAAGGAAATGAAGATCAAAACATGACCATAGTTGATTAAAAGTCCACAATAAAGATGAAGGGAGAACCCTCTCAAACTCATAATGCAGCCTAAAAATGCAAACTAACATGAAGTCTAATAATGCAAGCTACATGAAAATATAAAGGTGTACTTGCAAAAGAGCAACTGTAACATAGGATTTTTGTGTTCATCATTCATTAAAGAATGTAAAAGAACTTATTTTAATCATTGGGCCATTATTAATGGACATCAAAAATCACACAATCATCACTAGTCACAAGTGCAACTATGAAGATATGAATGTGATTTGTATCAGACTGGAATGTGGAAAGACTCTAACATAAGCATCAAAGACATAAAACTCAAGATGACTTCGATGTTAGCTTACCCAATTTAATGTAGCAAAACCATGCTCGCATCAAGGCATAGATGCCAAGATGACCATAAGAATGGTTATGCAAAAAAAATCAAGGATGATGCCTCAAATCTCCTAAGCATTTCAAGGGGACAACAAGAGACACTCTAGAGTTTCAAGACCACACCTGCAAGCAAAAAACAAATAAAAACATGTCCCATGCCCCAAGTCCTCTAGCGATGCATCATTGAGAGACTTATCAGACAAGGAAACTCAACAAAAACCAATAATAGTCAACAGACAAAGAAAAAAATCATGGCATAAGTCAAGCATTAAGTGTTGTGTTTAAAATTTAAGTGTGTTAACTGATAATGAGTTTGGAAGATAATGATCAAATGCTTGCAGGAAGGGAAGATCACATGATGATACTGGGTAAGACCAAACCAATAAGTTTTGAAAAACACTCGATGTCAAAGGTTGTATTGAAAAATACAATTGGGGTGGTGTTGAAAAACACCATTTTCGAGGTGTCCTAAAGACTAACACATCCAAGAGACCAAAGCTAACATAGTTATGCCCCCTAGACAAAGACAAATTCTAAACCAAGGCAACAAGGACAAGTCATGATGGAGAAAGGCTAAGTGGTGAGGACATGCACTAAGAAATAGGGGTGCAAAGGCCTCAAGTAGCACTCATTTCTAGGTTTTCACCACTTGGGTTCTTTTTTTTTTGTTCAACACTTTTTATAATTTTTTTGTATTTTTTCTACCAAGGCGCCTATTTCTAGGTTTTCACCAAGGCACTTTTTCTTTCTTTATTTTTGTTTTTGAATTTTTTTTTTTTTTTTGAATTTTTGGAATATATAATTTTTTTGGAGATACATCAAAGTTCCTATTGCTAGGTTACTAAGAAGATCATTTTTTTCAAGACATTTTTCAATTTTTAGACTTTTTTTACAATATATCATTTTGTTGGATTTTTGAAATATATCATTTAAAAAAAAAAAAAATTCAAGATCAATAAATATATACAAAGATGCCCGTAGACAGAATGGGCATTATGGATGGAACTTCTTCAATTGCAAGACATTTATAGGATGAAGGAGTTGCTCTCTCTCTATTGTAGATAGTAAATAAGCACCAGAACCAAAAGCTGTTGTGATAATGTAAGGTCCAAGCCAATTAGGTTCAAACTTACCCTTTTGATCTCTATTCTATTGATTCTTATGATTTACACATAGGACAAGATCTCCCACTTGGAACTCTCTAGGGTGAACCTTTTTGTTAAATGCTTTTGACATACGCTTTTGATAGACCATCATATGGTCAAATGATGCTTGTCGTTTCTCATCTAGAAGTTCTAACTCTTGAAGTCTCATGGCACGGTAGTCTTCATCTGAAACTAGACCTTTTAGAGAAACTCTAAGTGAAGGAATCTCAACCTCTAAAGGTAACACTGCTTCAACACCATATGTAAGGGAAAAAGGAGTAGCCCCAGTAGGAGTGTGAATACTCATTCTATAGGCCCACAAAGCTAGATTTATTTGTAAATGCCAATCTCTACCATTCTTATGAATTTTTCTATGCATTTTAAGAATGGTTTTGTTTGATGCTTTTGCTTGACCATTTCCTTTCGAGAAATAAATAGAGGATCAATGTTGTTTTATCTTGAACTTCTTACAGAGTTGCTTAAGGTCCTTATTTTTAAATTGACCTCCATTATCAGTGATAATCTCAAAAGGCACTCCATATCTATAGATAATATGATTCAAAATAAATAGAGAAATTGCCTTACCTAAGGCAACAGAAAGTGGGACAACGCCTACCCATTTAGTGAAATAATCAGTGGCAGTGATAATAAACTTGTGTCCAGATGATGAGTTGGGATGAATTTTCCCAACAAGATCAAAGGCCCAACACTGAAATGGCCAATGAGAAATAGAAGGAATGAGCTCCCTACTTGGAGTATGTATCAGGTTACCATGTTTTTGACATTTTTCACATGACTTTGCAAAAGCTACTGCATCAATTTGCATTATGGGCCAATAGTATCCTACCCTAAGCAATCTTCAAGCCATGGAAAGACCATTAGAATATCCCCCACATATGCCCTCATGGATGTCAACTAATTCTTGATTAGATTCATCCTTTTCTAAGCATCTAAGAAGTGTTCCATCTAGACCCTTCCTATACAAATCACCAGAGATAAGGAAATGATGAGAGGCATTTTGAATAAGGTTTGTACGTTTAGATTGATTAAAGGTTTCAAGTATAATTCCATCATGAATGTATGAGTAAATGGCACCATAACGAGATGACTCATGACCAACAAGGGTACAAATAACATGACTTTCTTGGGAATCATAGATACGGTGATGTAGCTCTTCCACCAGGAATTCAAATCTTGATTCATGTTGCTCTAATTGAAGAAGTGAAGCAAGTGTAGCCATAGCATCAGCTACCTTATTTTTTGTTCAAGGGATTTGTTGAAATGAGATGAATTTGAAGTAGAGTCTTAGGGAATCAACCATTTTCTTGTAAGGTACCAATTTATCATTTTTTGTTAGACAATCATCATTGACTTGGTTGATTATCAGCTATGAATCTCCATAGATGTGTAACTCTATAATTCTCCATTCTATGGCCATTTTAAGTCCATTTCTTAAAGCTTCATATTCAAAAATATTGTTTGTAAATAGAAATAATAGCTTGTAAGATTTAGGAATTGTGTACCCATGAGGAGAAACAAACAACACACCAGCTCCTGAACCACTTTGCATAAAGGACCCATCAAAGAAAATCTTCCATGTTCTTTTAGTCATATACATGAGGTGCTCATCTAGGAAATCAACTTGAATAGGTGCATCATCTTGTAGTGGGAAATCAGCCAATTGATCTGGTATGGCTTGTCCTTTGATTGCTTTAAGCTCAATGTACTCTATGTCAAACTCTGAAAGGATCATCATCCATTTAGCAAGTCTACCTGTGAGGGCAGCCTTACATAGTAGGTACTTGAGTGGATCTATTTTTGCTATGAGGTGTATAGTGTGTGCAAGCATATAATGTCGCAACTTTGGGGAAGCAAACACAACTTTGAGGCAAGCTTTCTCAATACTGGTGTAATTAACCTCATATGAAACAAGAGTATGACTAATGTAATATATTGCTCTTTCTTTCCCATGTTCATCAAGTTGAGCTAATAATGCCTCCAAGGCAGATTCTATTGCTTAAATGTATAGGATAAGTTGTTTCCCTGGGATAGGAGGCATTAAAATAGGAGGAGTTACCAAGTATTTCTTGATCTGGTCCACACTCTATTGACATTCATCATTCCATATACATTTGACTTCTTTATGTAAGTTTTTGAGGAAAGGTTGAGCTTTATCTGCCAACTGTGAAATAAACTTCCTTATAGATTGAAGACATCCTTGAAGACTCCTCATTTGACTAATGGTTTTAGGAGGTGGCATATCCACAATTGCTTGAACCTTTTCGGGATCCACCTCTATCCCTTTAGCCAAAATAATGAATCCTAGTAATTTGCCAGAGGTGACTCCAAATGCACACTTTTTAGGATTTAACCTTAGTTGAAATTGTTCCATACAATCTAGAATGACTTCTAAATCATCTAAGTGTGTATCTCTTTTCTTAGACTTGACCAAGGTGTCATCCACATAATCTTCCATGTTTTTATGCATCATATCATGAAAAATAATTGTCATAGCTTGTTGATAGGTAGCTCCTACATTTTTTAATCCAAGGCATAAGATTCCAACAATAGGTACCCCATGCACAAGTAAATGCAATCTTTTCTTGGTCTTCAGGAGCTATCTTAATTTGATTATATCCAAAAAAACCATCCATTAAGGAATAAATCTCATAACCCATGGTCATATCCACTATCATGTCTATATTACGAAGTGGAAACTCATCCTTTGGGCATACTTTATTAACATCTCTAAAATCTGTGCAAACTTGAATGGTTTTGTCATGTTTTGAAATTGGTACAATGTTTGATATCCATTCGACATAGGCAATAGCTCTTACGAATTTTGCACCAAGAAGTTTCTCTAATTTTGCCTTGACTAAGAGAGCTATGTGAGGATGCATTTTTCTCAATTTTTGCTTAACTAGTTTAACACTTGGAGCTATGGATAAGTGATGCATAATAAGATTAGTGTCCAACCCTGGCATATCTGAATAAGCCCATGTAAAATTAATCTTCTTTTCTTGTAAGAATTTAGTATAGGCTTCTTTTTCTTGTGATGACAAAGACTGAACCAAATGTACCATTTGCGGAGCTTCATCCGTACCCAAATTGACTGCTTGTGTTGGTTCAATAAGTACTGAAGATCTATCTTGAAAATAACTAGGAAGAGAATCAAGTACCTCATCATTAGGTGCCCCAGAGAGGTTTTCAACCTTGGATACATCCTTTCTTTTTAATTTTTTTTGGTTCTTACACTGTCACATAGTGGTTTTCACCATCAGAACTCCTTTTCTTTTTCTTTTCTTTTCTCTTTATTTTGTGACTAAGGTACTTGATATCTAGCTCTATCATACTAGTAGCTAGTTCACTGGTGGAAGAGACTATAGGTTCAATGACATTCAAATAACAGGTTATTTCATAGTCATTTTGAAATGTTAAGATTCCAGGTTCTTGGTTGTGTTGGGACCAATCAATTAGGTCAGGATGAACAAGGGATAAATCAATGATAGGTTCAAGATTGTGAATATGGATGATATCTCTAGTGATTGAAGATTCAAGGTCTATCAAGTAGCTTCCTAAACTACCCAAATCAAGATTCATCCTCAAAAGTGAAGAATCGTCCACTAAGGAAACATGTGAGTTCAAATCCTCTAGTCCTACACATGACTCATTAAATAACTCAGGTTGAGAACTATATGTATGAACAACATCAACATCCATATCAACTATGGAAGATTCTAAGAAAGAATCCCATTCATACTCGTTGGTGTTAGATTGTGGTGACTGATCAGGAAAGTACTGTACATACTTCATACTTGTATAAAAGGGCTTAGGGTTGGGTATTTTTCATAATGTTGTGATACGAAATTGGTTCTTGTAGCGATATTGAGCTATAAGGGATTACAGATTGTAATCAAGTTGTAATCACTGGGTTGTAATAAGATCGGACTTGCTGTTTGGTGGACGTAGCCCAGAGATTGGGTGAACCATGTTAAATCTTGGTGCCTTGTGTTCATTTCTGTGTGTTCTATTATTTTCTGTTATTGGTTATATTTGCATGTAGTTTTTATTTTTGTCTGTGGTTTATCCTAACAAGTGGTATCAGAGCAAGGTTGTCGTTCAGTTATCCTCTGCAAGAAAGTCTCACGGTTAAGTGGGAGTCTCACAGTTAAGTGGGAGCGATGGCAAATGAGGGTAAGTTGAGGGTTAACAGGTTTAATGGGCAGAACTTCCAGTTATGGAAGATGCAAATGGAAGACTATTTATATCAAAAGGATTTATGGAAGCCGTTGGAAGGAAAAGCCAAGAATCAGGGAACTATGTCAGAGGCTGAATGGGATCTTTTGGACAGAAAGGCACTCGAAAGCATTTGGTTATGCTTGGCACCATCGGTGGCATTTAATATTACAAAAGCAAAGACGACAGAAGATTTGATGAAAACCCTAGCGACACTGTATGAAAAGCCCTCCGCTTCAAATAAGGTATTTCTCATGAAGCGTTTATTTAATATGAAAATGGAAGAAGGTGGATCTGTTGCAGATCATTTAAATGAGTTTAATACTATTACTAGTCAATTATCTTCTGTGGGTATAAATTTTGATGAAGAAATTAGGGCTCTCTTGATTTTGTGTTCTTTGCCTGAAAGCTGGAATGGCTTGGTAATGGCGGTGAGTAATTCTGTTCTTGGATCTAGTACCCTAAAATATGATGATGTGATCGGTGTTATTTTAAGTGAGGAAACTCGTAGAAAATCCTCAGGTGGATCTACATCAGGAAGTGCTTTAAATGCACAAAACAGGGGCAGAATGACTGAAAGAGGAAGTAACTCTGGAAATCGTGGGAAATCAAGAAGAAAGTTAAAGGGGAGGAGGTCTCAATTGAGAGGACCAAATGATTGCTGGTACTGTGGGAAACCAGGGCACAAAAAGAAAGATTGCTGGAATTGAAAGAAAAATGAAGGAGATAAATCAGATGGAGACAAGGAGGCAAATGTGGTAAGTAACAAATCTGAAGAGGATGCTTTGCTTCTGTCTTTAGAGAGTGTTGATGATTCATGGGTTTTAGATTTTGGTGCTTCATTTCATGCTACACCTCATAGAGGTTATTTCATTGATTATGTCCAAGGGGATTTTGGGCTTGTTTATTTGGGGGATAATGAACCCTGTCAGATTGTTGAAAAGGGAAAAATTAAGATTAAGTTGCAGAATGGGAATCATTGGCTACTACATGAGGTAAGACATGTTCCAAAACTTAAGTAGAAATTTAATTTCAGTAGGGCAACTCGGTGATGAGGGTTGTGTAGTTACTTTTAATGATAAAAATTGGAAGGTTTCAAAAGGTTCCCTTGTAGTAGCAAAAGGTGTGAAAGTAGGCACCTTATATCTTTGTACAAGTCATATTGTTCCTTCTACTTTGATTGTTTCAGAGAAAAATGAGTATTCAGGAACAATTACTACAGTCGAGTAGGGAGAACAAATAGTTGCTGTAGATTCTGATACAGCGCTGTGGCACAATAGACTTGGGCACATGAGTGAGAAAGGTATGAAAGTACTTCATTCAAGGAAAGTTTTACCAGGTCTAAAATGTGTGAATATAGATTTTTGTGAAAGTTGTGTGTATGGAAAACAAAAGAGAGTGAGTTTTGTAAAGGCAGGGAAGGAAAAAAAAAAGGAGAAATTAGAGCTTGTGCATACAGATGTATGGGGACCAGCCTAGGTATCTTCCCTTGGTGGCTCTCATTATTATGTTACATTTATTGATGATGCAACTAGAAAAGTATGGGTCTATTTCCTTAGACAGAAATCTGATGTATTTCAAACTTTTAAGAAATGGAAATGCTTGGTTGAAAATGAGACTGGTAAGAAATTAAAATGTCTCAGATCTGATAATGGCAGTGAGTATTGTAGTCATGAATTTGAAGATTATTGCTCCACTAATGGTATTCATAGAGAAAAAATTGTTCCAAGGACTCCACAGGAAAATGGAGTGGCTGAACACATGAACAGGACTATAATGGAGTGCGCAAGGAGCATGAGGTTGCATGCTGGGTTACCCTTACACATGTGGGCAGAGGCTATCAATACTGTAGTATATTTGATTAATAGAGGTCCCTCTACTCCTTTGGGTTATGGTATTCCAGAGGAAGCATGGACTGGTAAGAAGGTGAGTTATTCTTTTCTCAAGACCTTCGGTTGTGAATCTTTTGCTCATATAGACTCTGAAAATAGAACCAAGCTAGAAGCTAAATCAAAGAAATGTGTCTTTGTTTGGATATGTCATTAGTGAATTTGGTTATAGGCTTTGGGATTTTGAAAATCTTAAAATTATTAGAAGTTTGGATGTCATATTCAATGAGAAAGTGTTGTACAAAGATCTGTTGAAGCAACATGAGAAGAAAAAAGATGATTATGTAGTGCTGGATGATACTCCAAAAGCTGATGTTCCAGCCATTCCTCATGATGTGCAACAACTGCAACAACAAATACCACACACACCAGTGAATGTTAGATGGTCAACAAGGAAAATTAGACCTCCACAAAGGTTTTCTCCCTCTTTGTATTCTATTTTACTTACTGATGTTGGTGAACCTAAAAGTTATGATGAAGCTATGCAGGTGGATACTAAGATTCAGTGGGAGTCTGCAATGAAAGGTGAAATGGACTCTTTGCTGAAAAATAAGACATGGGATTTGTGCAAGTTGCCTGCAGGTAAAAAGGCTTTACAGAATAAATGAGTTTACAAGTTGAAAGAAGAGGAAGGAGGTAAGAAAAGATTTAAGGCCAGGTTAGTTGTAAAAGGATTTGAACAGAAAAAGGGAATTGATTTTGATGAGATATTTTCTCCTGTTGTTAAAATGACTTCTATTCATACTGTTTTAAGTCTTGTGGCTACTGAAGAGTTGCATTTAGAGCAGATGGATGTTAAAATAGCCACTCTTCATGGTGATTTGGATGAAGAAATATATATGGCTCAGCCACAGGGTTTTGAGGTCAAAGGTAAGGAGAACTTAGTGTGCAAATTGAAGAAAAGTTTATATGGCTTGAAGTAAGCACCTCGGCAATGGTATCTGAAATTTGACAGTTTTATGCATGAGCATGGACATAATAGGTGTCATTCAGATTACTGTGTTTATTTTAAGAGGTTGGATGATGATAGCTACATTATTTTATGTTTATATGTTGATGATATGCTTGTAGCTGGGTCTAACACTGATCATATTAAGGGGCTGAAACGCCAATTAGCACATGCATTTGCTATGAAAGATTTGGGGGCAGCAAAAAAAATCCTCGATATGAAGATTTGTAGGGATAGGAAGAACAAAACATTGACGCTATCTCAAGCTGATTATGTTGAGAAGGTGTTGCAACGTTTCTCTATGGAAAATGCTAAAGTTGTCAGCACACCTTTACCTGGTCATTTGAAATTGACTAAGGAGATGTGTCCCAAGACACAGGAAGAGGAGGATAAGATGTCCAAGGTACCCTATGCTTTAGCTGTAGGAAGTTTGATGTATGCTATGGTATGCACTAGGCTAGATATTGCACATGTAGTGGGAGTCGTTAGCAGGTATATGAGTCATCCAGGATTTGAGCATTGGAATGCTGTCAAGTGGATTCTCAGATATTTGAGAGGAACATCCAATAAGTGTTTACACTTTGGGGGCTCTACTACTGATTTACAGGGCTATGTTGACTTAGATTTGGCTGGGGATATTGATACCAGGTGGAGTACTACAGGTTATGTCTTCACTGTTGGTGGGGCAGCCGTGAGCTAGGTTTCTAGGTTACAGAAGATTAATGCTCTCTCCGCTACAGAGGCAGAGTATGTTGCTGCTACAGAGGCAGCCAAAGAGATGATATGGCTTCAGTTCTTCTTGGAAGAATTGGGACATCCTCAGAAGGATAATTATTTGTTCACAGATAGTCAGAGTGCCATTCATCTTGCTAAGAATTTAGCTCTGCATTCTAAGACCAAACACATACAATTGCGGTACCATTTCATTCGGTCAATTTTGGAGGATGGATAGTTAAAGTTGGAGAAGATACATACCAATGACAATCCAGCAGATATGTTGACAAAGGTTGTAACAAGGGAGAAGCTAAACTCCTCTTCATCTTCGATTGGTCTTTTAGACTAAACATGAATAAAAGAATAGTAGAGTCCAGGATGATTTGATCCAGTGGGAGCCCCATGTGGTAGTGGTATTGCTATAGGATCTGTCTCCAAGTGGGAGATTGTTGTTTAGTGTGGAGCCTAATCAGTCCCCAAGTGGGAGATTGTTAGATTGTGGTGACTAATCAGGAAAGTACTGTACATACTTCATAAATAGTAGCCGACATGGTAGCCGACATATTATGACCAACATATGGTTGACATGTTATAACCCTAAAGCAGTTTAATACTTGTATAAAAGGGCTTAGGGTTGGGTATTTTTCATAATGTTGTGATACGAAATTAGTTCTTGCGGCGGTATTGAGCTGTAAGGGATTACGGATTGTAATTAGGTTGTAATCACTGGATTGTAATAAGATCGGACTTGGTGTTTGGTGGATGTAGCCCAGGGATTGGGTGAACCACGTTAAATCTTGGTGCCTTGTGTTCATTTTTGTGTGTTCTATTATTTTCTGTTATTGGTTATATTTGCATGTAGTTTTTATTTCTGTCTATGGTTTATCCTAACAGTTGGAATCTATTTCAAAATGTCGACTAGGATGGTTACACCATGAATGCTTGGGATGTCTGGATGTGGAAGCTTTAATACTATCAAGAGTCGCACTTTCTTGTTCTAAATTGGCATCTGTCTCATGAGATACTAGATTATCTAAATTTCCCCAAAGGAGATTAGTAGAAGGGACCCAATCTTCACACATATCTTGTTGGTTTTATGAATTAGGTATCTATTCTTGTTCTTCTTTACTATCTGACTTATCAAGGATAGAAGCAACATTCTTACTATGATCCACATACCCTAGGTTGACTGACTTCTTAGACTTGCATCCAAAAAGTTGATGATCAAGGGGTTCAGCTCTAGCATCCAATCTATTACTAAGAGGGCCATGTCCAAGATAACCCATTTTCTTAACAAAAGAATACCCTCTTCCATAAGCATTAGATGAAGGAGTGAAATCTTCATTGTGCATATACTTCTCTTCTTTATAAATCCAATCTTTAACAACCACATCTTCTTTCTCATCTTGAATAAGTACTGATGATTGTAGAAATGTGTCAAATAATGTCATAGCTAAAGAGGAAGGTTTCATATCTTGTGAAGGTTTACCATAAGACCTAGGTGAAATTGGTAATGTAGCAAGGGAGTTAAGTTGATATCCCCCCATGCCAAGGTCTATGGACTTAAACTTGTTCTTGCAATCAACTAAAACTACACTAAAATCATCTTCTTGTCTATTAAGGGGAACATGAGCACTTGCTAAAATTGAGTTGATAGACAAAGTGTTATCCCCAAGAATACATATCTCTATTCCATTGTAAGGAAACTTAACACACTGATGATAAGTAGATGGTATTGCTTGCATATCATGAATCCATGGTCTACCAAGAAAAATGTTGTATGTAAGGGGTCCAACATCAACTATTTGGAATAAAACATCTTTTTCCATAGGGCCAATCCTAACAGGAAGGAAAACCAACCCCTTTGAACTTCTCTCTACCTCATCATAAGCTTTGATAGTAACCTTTCTTTTGCTATCAATAACATGTTCAGAATAACCCAATGTCTTTAAAAGACTCAAAGAACAAATATTAAGCCCAACACCCCCATCTATCAACACACACCTAACATGGGTCCTATGTATCATAACTTCAGTATGAAGGGCAAGATTGTGTGGATGGCTCAAAGATTTATCATCTTCCTTCGAAAAGGAAAGATAATGAGGGCTTGCAATATGATTAAGCATGTTCTAGAATTGATTAATGTCTAAATTATTGGGGACATTCTCCATGCACAAAGCATCCTCAAGGACCTGCTTGTGTCTCAGAGACAACTCTAAAAGCTCAAAGATTGAAATTTGAGTAGGAGTTCTTTGCAATTGATCAACAAGATTATAATTTGACTTGGGATTAACCACTGGTTTTGAAGGAACATTCTTGTATTGCACTTGTTTTGGCTTACTTGGTTGGTTTGAACTAGGTCCTTTGATAACAAGGGGAGCTTGACTTTGCATAACAACATTGAGACTTTGGGAAGACACTTGCTTAGGTTTACTTCACTAGTTTGAATTGGGTCCTCTAATGACAAGGGGACCTTGAGATGACTCTCTAGAGTGAGCACCCCTTAGTACCAAAATAGGTTTTTTGCCAAAGGTAGGAGAGTTCAAATTTAAATTATAACCATTGGGATCTTTATCTTCCATCATGTTGACACTTTCTTCTACAACGTCAACCATATTGACAACATTTTCTACATTTGTATAAGTATAATTAATTGTAGCCCTGCTATTCTTAGGTTGGGAAGCTTCCCCTCTCTCATACTTGGGAAAAGGCTCTTTGAATGCTATGTGATCAGCATTGATATTTAGTCCATCTATTTTAAGCTTTCCATTCTCAATAAGATCTTGAACAATATGCTTGAATCTCCCACATTTTTCAATATTGTGTCCAATGTCATTGTGAAGCTTGCAATAAGCCTTCTCATCCCACCACCATGGCTTAACTTCAGGTATGTAGAACTTTGCAGCATCATAAGTGTGCACAAGATCACGTGCAAGGAGCTTTGTGAATATCTCTTTATATGTCTCACCTAATTGTGTAAAGTTACGTTTCTCTCCTTTAGACCTTTCTTGATATCTTGGTTTGTACTCTGTTGATTAGCACTAGCCAAATGGAGAATAGCTTGGTCTTTATGGTTTGAGGAATCCACAACTCCATCATTGACCACTTTTTTGTTCTTATTCCAATTTATGTTCTTTCATTTATCCTTGTTGTTGTTGTTATTATGACCATTATTGTTGTTGTTTCCATTTTTTGTCAAAATACCTTGCTCTCTCAAAACATCCTCAATTCTAAATGCAGCTTCAATCATGGTATCAAAGGATTCAAAAACCATCTTCTTAACTTCATACTTCATCTCAGGAACCATATTACTAATGAGGATTTCAATATTTTCTTTCTCAGGAATAGTCCTAGAATAACGAGAGCATTGTCTTCTCCATCTTTGCAAGAAAGTAACAAAGGGTTCTCCTTGATTTTTCTTTGTGTGACATAAGTCCAATAGTGAGACAAATCGTGAAAGATTGTATGAAAATTTTTGAACAAATCTTTGAATTAACTCAGGGAATGTCTTAACAGGAGGAGTTATATTGGTAAACCATTCCATGGCTTGAGCCTTAAGACTCCTTGGAAATAATCTCATAAGATATGAGTCCTCATGATGAAACTCAAAACTCATAGTATAGAACTGACACACATGATCATTTGGATCCCCATTTCCATCATATTTATCATATTGGGGGATCTCAACTTTTCTTGGAAAATCTTTCATGTCAACACTCTTATCAAAAGGATTTGGACAAATTGAATCAAATGAAAAAGAACTCTTGGGTGCTGATATTTTCTTCATTTGTTTCTTCAATTCATAAATTTCTTCTTTCATGGAAGGATCATGCTTTTGAATCTTTTTATCCACATCAAAGTTGTAAGGGACCTTAGCACCCTTGTTGATTAAACATTGAAAGCATGCGTCTCTATTTTAGTCCATATATGCTTCCATACGTTGCTGAAAATGTGGATCTTGTGGTATAGCCATGAAATCATCAGAATTATATTCAAATTTGGAGCTACCACCTCCATATAGTGAACCATGATGAGCTTGTTGTGAAGGTTTTCTTGAAACTCTAGGAGATTTTGGTCTCCTATAATAATCATGTCTTGAAGTTTTCCTTCCTCTAGGAGTAGGAGATTGTGAAGATTTTCTTGAATATCTCCCACTTTGTGGAGTCTTGGGAGGGGTAGATGGGGGAGTGTTGTTTCCACCACCAATGTGCACATTGTTGAATTGATTGTCAAGTTGTGAAGTCTTGAAAAAGTCTTGTTCTTCTTGACAAGATTTTCTTTCCATCTCAATAATAACTTTCCTTTCTTCCTCTAGGCATCAAAATTGTTCTTCCATCTTAGCTTGTTCTTCTAGAAGGGCTTTTCTTTCACAACCAATTGATTTGAGTCTTCCACTTGCATAACCTAAAGGTGTCATGAGCGGTGTACATGGTCTTGATTGTCTAAACCGGTTACCAGTAAATGTTGCATTCACATGAGCACTAGAAGGCTCACCAATTTGATCATCATGTTGGGCTTCCTCTTCTTGATATGAATAATGTTTACTTTTCTCTTCCCTTTGATGTGCATCCAAATACCTAGCCTCAATAATGAGTGAAGTTGGTCTACTTCCACGAGTGGGATCACCACTCAAAAGGTCAACATTATACTCACTACTTTGATTCTTGTTGTATGGAGCTCTTGTAAAACTCATATCCATAGCTGAATGAGGTGATGCTAAGGGTGTACTCAACTCAATAAGATCACCACTAGGGTCACACAAAACTTTTGGAATACTATCAGATGACTGAATAGACACAGGTTCCTTTCCCTTATGTCTTCTATGAGTTTGAAGTAAAGGTAATTGTTTAAAGACAACTTGAGGTTGCTTTCCTTGATCTACTTGATATCTTGTTGTAATTGGAATGAAAGAAAAGGTACTAATTGATAGGATAACCCTAAGAAATGTTGGTATCAAACTAGGATAGTAAAAGCACTAACTTGTCCAAAAGAGATGTGACAAGATAGAATTTTGCAATAGGCATAAACCAACACTGCCACAAAGGTGCTCACAAATTTGGGTGAATAACCTAGCACATATGGACTAGGAGAATGATTTACCCAAATTATAAATAATTAAATTTGATTTTTTTATGAAAGTGAATGGACAAGAGATTACTAAGACTCTCCAAGTGTAATATCAAAGGATCCAAGTGTATATCTTTCTCAACAAAGATAGTTTCTAACTCACCAACTCCAAATAAGATCTCTTGTGAAATCAATGACTACTAATTCAAGAAGTCAAAGAACAATAACCTTAGGTCCAAAAAGGCTTCTAACAATGTTTTAAGTAGCCTAATCCAAATAAGACCAACCTAGGGAGACTAGAAATAATGGGATAACAAATTTATTTGATCATAAAGTCTCAACTCGAGAACTCAGATTTTGTTCATTTTAAATATCCAACTAGATGTATCAATAGATTTTTTATCATGAACCAAGCACGCAAGATAGAAAATAGGGATTTCAAGAAAATAGTCTTCAAACAATGAGCAAGGGGCAAAACAACCTTGTGCATGAACAAGTATAATGACTTAGTATTTCTACTCCTTAAAGGTTCTACTTGTGTATGTTCTTGACAATGTTTTAGTAGGAACTTAGAACAACACAACACCTTATCAAGTTGTCTACAAAGATATACATGGCTTTCTAAAAGGATTCCTTGATATACGCAAGGTATGTGAGGCCCAAATCCATAGATGAGAAGAATCCAAAATCACATAGTCGGGGGAGACAATAACCCAAATCTCCTCCTTCACTTCTCAAAGGTATAAAGTTCTTTGAGGCTTAGCCAAAACTGATATCAAACTCAATTCCCAAGAGAGGTGTCTTTGGATTCACCTCCCAATATTTATACTCTACCAAAAAACAGGAGTTGAGGTCACCCCAAGGGGTGATGAAATCCCCAAATAGGCCTCTTAGAAATAAAAACTAAGTAATTCACTATCAAAAGTATTTAGAGCACTAAAGGTGGAACATTTAACTCTTCAAGTAAATGTGAAGTGAGTCCAAAAGTGGAACATTTAACCCTTTAAGATGATGTGAAGTGAGTCCAAAAGTGGAACATTTAACCCTTCACACAAACTCAAAGTGAGTCCAAAAGTGAAATATTTAACTCTTCACACCAACTCAAAGTGAGTCCAAAAGTGGAACATTTAACTCTTCACACCAACTCAAAGTGAGTCCACACCTTAGAAAACAAGTGAGCTCCAAAAAGCACAAAAGGGTTGTCTAGTGGAGCAATTAATGCTTCTTTCCTATAGACCCCTCCCCCTTAATGTGGCGTTGATCTTGCAACCACGGGGTGGAAATGAGGGGTCGATAGATTAGCGAGTCCAATAACCCAAAATAGCAATCTAGATCAATCATAAGTAATCTAAGACTGCTAATCAATACTACTCACAAATGTAAAAGGGTTGAACAATGGAATATTTAACTTTCCAAGTAAACATAGAGTGAGTCCACAAAGTGGTGCATTCAACTCCCTATATAAACAAGGAATGAATCCATGCCCTCAATCACTTAATGAGATATTTGATATTGGAACCAAGAATTACTTAAGGTTTAAACACAAGCATTCACTTACACAAACTTGTATGAAATCAAATCTATGTTCTTTCATTTCCCATTAAGAGCATCAATTGAAATGTGTTTTACGAAAGCATGTAAAACACTCAAGCCAAATAGATGAGAGGTTTAATTTTAATCCTAAATATAAATGTTTTAGAGATCAAACAAAATACATGATAATCCTTGCAACACATTTTTTCTTTGTTTTACCTTTTGTTTACACTTGAACGCTCGCTCGCAATGAAAAAAGCAACAAACAAAAGAAGCAAACACAAGATATGCAATATATGTCAACTCATGCAAAACTAGAGTTAGATCTAAAAATATAATTTTTGAGAGTGATAATAATCAGCAAGTAACTTAAATGAAAGCTCACATCATGCATTGATTCATTGTAAAAATTAAATGCAAGCTATTCATTAAATGCCATTTTTTTCAATTGATTTTTGACCTAGTCATAAAGATCGGATCTATATGATATGAACTCGGATCCAAAACTCAAAATATAGAAAAGTGACCCCTATCAAAAATCAGCGAGCTTTGTAAAAATGTTAAAATTTTGAAAAGATCTTTTAATTTGTGCCATAGGGAGTCATTTTGTTAAAATAGGCCAATTTTTGCAAATTGAATTATTGACCCCTAATATGACCTCTAAAATCAAAACACAAAGAACAAACTTTGTTTAAAATTCTGAGATCTTTGCAAAACTATAAAATTTTTTGAAAAATATATTAATTTACTCATGAAAATAATTTTTCATGAAAAATCAATGAAAAATCATAAAATATCGAAAATATTTCATAAAAATCTAAAAATTTGATCTAAGCTTCTTTGATGTATCAAACCCTTACAAAAAAAAATTCAGATCAAAATACCCAGCTGATTGAAAGATATAATCAAATCTTTCAAATCTAGGGTTTCTTTGAGTCTCAAATTATTGACCCCTGATATGACCTCTAAAATTGAAACACAAAGAAGAAAATTTGTTTAAAATTCAGAGAGCTTTCTGAAACTATAAATTTTTTCAAAAAATATGCTAATTTACTCCCAAAAAATGATTTTTTATGAAAATCAAGGGAAAATCATAAAACATCGAAAATATTTTAGAAAAATCTAAAAATTGGACCGAAGCTTCCCTGATATATTAGAACCTTGCAAAAAAATAAAGATTAAAATACCTAGCCATTTGAAAAATATGATCAAATCTTTCAAATCTAGAGTTTTCTTTTCTTTTTTTCTTTAGTCTGCAAATAGATCTGCATAAAATCTAGCAAGCAAAGGTGGGTTGCCCCATGGTGGGCATAAAAAATGTATGCCTAAAATGTGAGCACACTTCTATGAGTCATTATATTAAAGATTTCTCAAAAATGAGGTCTCGAATGGCGACTCATAGCTCCCTATTCATGGAGTGTAGGGGTTTGTAATGGGGGTCCTTAGTCTGACCTAGTTTGTGCCCATACAAGTACACCACAAAAAAAGAGATTCAATGATCTAATATGCATGCAAATGGAAATGAAAAAAAAAAATCTAAATGATAACAATGCAAAACAATGTGAGAAATGAAATCTAATCTATGAAAAGAAATAACAATGCAGATCTAATCTATGAAAGCAAGATCTAATCTATCAATGCAAGATCTAAGCTAATATGAAAATCAAAGTATGAATCATGATGGTAGAAGCCATCCATGCAAGCGAGAATGAGACAAGAAGATAGAAGTTCTCCACAAAAGCTTTAATATTCAAAACTCCTTCAAAAATCACTCTCCAAACCTGCAACATAACAATAGCATAATAATGGGTGTCTCCAAAATGAGGAGAGGACTCTCCCTTATATAGAAGATTGGATGATCTAGATTGAGAGGAAAAATATTTAATCAAGGATGGAGAAATAATGATCCATGTGAACTAAAGATCCACCAATGAGAAAAGTGGAGTGGTTGAGAAGAAAGTGGAGAAAGGATGAAGATAAGTCCCATATTAAGTGTAGATAAAATATTTATTTAATTTTTTATTTGTTTTAACTCGTTTTTCATCAAAAGGAGATTTAAGTGAGGTATTTTATTTAATTAAAAGGGAGCAAGTTCTTTTAATTAAATAGGAAATATTTAATCAAATTAAAAGAGGAGTTTTTCTCTTAATTAATTAAATGTAGATGAATTATTTAATTAAAAGAGAGGTTTTCTTTTAATTAAATGGAGACTTATTTTATTTAATTAAAAGAGAGGTTTTCTTTTAATTAAATGGGGACTTGTTTTATTTAATTAAAAGAGAGCAAGTTCTTTTAATTAAATAAGACTTAGGATAAAATGATCAACCTTAGAAATAAAAAAAATTGAATTTGATCAAGGAAATTGATTTGAATTGATTTAATAAAATATTACAAACCATTGAGTTAAGAAATTTGATAAATTGATAAATTGAATAATGGGGGCCCATAGTCTAGGCGACCATTTTAGGGTGCATACACTGGTTAAGTGTGTTGACACTCAAATGTCAAAACTAATATGAGACCAAAAATCTCCCCCTTTGACATGATTGGAAAAAAGACTTAACTAAACATTATAAATCTGATCTTTATGAGTATACTACATATTCTATTCAACATATGTACAAGACTTCAAAAAAAAATTTCAAAATTTTGTATACCTCAAAATCTTGTAACCGCCCCCTCCATAGCCGATGTGCCATTACCATTTGTGTAACCAAAATTATTGTATTGAATATGTCTCATGTTGATATATCTTATACTCTTTGCCTTATCTACCTTTATCTGTATCTATGTACCCTATTTCTACTTCCTATCAAATCATGTTGCAGTTTTGCATCCTTTTGGATTTATTACTTCCTCAAAATCTGAATTTGAATATCTCCCCGTTTGGATATTCTTTATTACTTCCATAAAAAAATATTTTATGTAACCATTCTTATTCAAATCTCCCCCAAAATATTATATCTCCCCCTTTTTGACACTTATGCCAAAGGGTCCTAAAGATAAATAGAATATTTTGCTAAAAATATTTTATTTACCTCCAAAATCATCTTGAGAGAAGCATCTCAATTATCTAAAGCAATATCGAAGGACTTGTGTTGGATGGTTATCTCTACTACAAGATGTACAAGGCCTTCTAGAGTAGAAAGATTAGGATCCTTCTTTAGAACATTTTCTGCATAGGCCTGTTCCTTATGTCTAGTACTTCCTAATGTGGGGTAATGGAAGAATGAATCTGAATCAATTTGGCCTTAATATTGGCCTCTTCAACTGTCAACACAACTAACTCTTTTTGTGTGTGAAGCGTAGCTACAAAATGCTTCTTACTCTATAAGCTAGATCTTTGGGTAGCTGAGTGCTAGAAATCTTTAGATTTTGTTCCAAGCTTGGTATCCTTTGGCTAGTTTCTTGTATGAAATATGATGAATCACACAACTTTGTGTACAATGAGAATACATTCTCAAGTACTTTCTTTACTTTTTCAATCTTCTTTGCCAATTCAACTTGTGATAGTGCTATTTCACTTGATATTTTCTCATTTACTTTCATCTAAAACTTCTGTTCTGACCATTCTAATAATTTCACATTAGTTTCTAGGTCCTCATTCTATACCTGGTCCATAGTATTGGATAATTGCTCCATGATGGGTTGGGTTTCATCAGGTACTTGCAAGCTGAATGCATCAAGAAATATGTCATTGATTTCCACCAGTGCTTGCTTCTACCTATACTCATTTCTGAGTATCTCTTGTCCCTTCCTCCTTTCTAGTGCCTCTTGCACTTCATTTATCTATTGTAGGTTCATGGTTCTTGAGTCATAATTGGGTATGACTATTTCTTCATCAAGTGCATGGTTTCCATAGTGAAGTACCCTTACAATATTGGTAGAGCTTGAGCCTAATGCTGAAATCTACAATGGTACTATAGCAGTGTTTAGTTTCTTATTAGGAGTCCCCGAGGTAGGAAAGTTTACCAATGTTTGTATTGCCTCTTGCTCCTTAGGGGTTTTCTCTTCTTCTTTCTCCTCTTCTCTACTACCTTGATCAATAATGATAATTTGTGGAGGTACACCTTGAATTTGTGTAGTAGGAATGTCTTTCCATGTTTGTTCCTTTGCTTGCTCCTTAGCAGTTGTTGTCAATTTTATTATAGAATCAACCTTATCAATTTTGTCTTGTCCTTCTTGCTCTTTGGGTTGATCTGTTGTACCTGTGAGAGGTTTCGTAGATTGTTCTTGTGTGCTTTCCTTCCCTCTTGTTATCTCTACTATAGCTTTCTGGAGCTCATCAACACTCACCAAAATTGGATTTGTATAGAGTTGTGCTTGCAATTTAGATTGGTGAAGGATCTTTTTGAGATCCTCTGCAGTTAAAGGATTGATGTTTTGACCTAAGGTGTCGGGAACATCCATAACAATTATTGTGTGTGGAGGACACTCTGTGGTGGCAGTTGGGTGTCTTTGACACTCTATTTAATCTACTACTCTTCAGCTGTTGCCTCTTCACCATGTGTCTTTTCCATCGTCTCTTTCTCTGTCTCTTTGTCTCCTTCATCTTTTTCTTTCTCTCTTTCTTGTTCTTTCTCATTTTCTTATTCTTCATCATCATTTCTACCTTCAAATGGGTCTTCTTGCCCTTCTTTCATAGTTATCAAACCATATCTTCATTTCCACATTTGTGTGGACTTTTGGACAACATCTTCTATTTGGTTCTGCAAAATTTTGAAGGCTCTATATTTGGGTGCAAATTTGCTTCCATGTTTCTTACTAGCCTTTGTTATTTGACCTTTTTTTAGGTCTAACATTACATGAGCTAATGTAGACTCTCTTATTTCTTTTTCCATTTTGAGACAGTAATGCCACTTATTCTCAACTAATGAGCTTAGCTTCTTTGGCATTGAATTAGCTAGTTCAACTAGGGTGGTCTTGAACTTAGCCAACATAGTGTAGATGGAGTCTTTCACTATGTTATGTTGTTCCTTTGACAACTTATTGAAATCTATGGTCTTTAGACCAGTTAAGTCTGCATTATCTCTAATATTATTGCAAATATTTTCCAATTTAGATGTGGTAGAATAGCTTACCAATTTAAATTGATCTTCATTAGACTATGTCCTTTCCTTGCCTGATTTTGGAGGTGCAATATACTTTCTTCTCTTCTTTTTCTCTATAGACCTTTCTTGTTCTATTTCTTTCTATTTTTCCTGCTCTTTTTCCTCGAGTTGTGGCCTAGGTGTTAGCCCTTGTAGTTGGCTTGGCTGGGCTTGGCTTTGTAGCCTTCTTCTTTCCCTTGGGCTATGTAGTTGGCTATTTTTGAGCTTTCCTCTTCTTTGTCATAGCCTTTGGTACTTCCTGCTTGGTACCTTCTTCTTCATCTGCATCTTCCCCCATTCCTTGGGTTAAGGCAAGTGGCCCCTGATTTTTTTCTTCTTCATAACCCTTGCAATCTTCATCATCTTCTTTTGCTTCTTCTACAGTACCTTCCCCAAATTTAGCTTTTAGCTTCTTAACAAGCTTATCCTTCTTTTTCAAAGTAGAGGTAGTCTTCAACTCCATATCCACTTTTGATCTCACCATGTCATAAGTTCCAAAATGCAATGACCCCTTTTTGGTCATTTCCCATTTTTCCTTAAATTTTTATTCTAAATTCCCTAAAATTTATTTTCCGTCCCATCTAATACTTCTATTATATATGATATAATAAGAAGAGACACATATTTTCAATTAATGATTAATATTAATATAAGTTATTATTTATTAATATAATAATATTAATTAATTTGTATATTATTAATATCATTTAAACTATTTCATATTGTATAGAATATAATAACTCCTAACTGAAATAATATATTTTTAATGTTAAGAAATGATATTATTAAGTTTTAACATTTAATATTATTAGATTATAGTATTTAGTTTATTTAACAATATTAAGTTTATGAGGTAGATTAAATATTTCAATAACATCTATTAAATACAAACATTATTTATTTTTAATTTCATTTATTTCTAACTTTAATCATTATATATTACAATAGTATTTATTTATTTATTTATCTATCTTTACTTAAAATAAAAGTATTATCTGTTATTTATAATTATTATTTATATTACCTTTTTTTTGTATCTTAATAATTATTAAATGTTATTTTAGTGGGGTTATCATAGTCCTCCCCTCTCAAATTTTCTTGTCCTCAAGCAATTGATTTGATCATTTTTAATTCATAGTCTAGATTCATTCTCTTTCCTACATATGTGTTGGAAACTTGCAAAGTAAACATGTTAGTATATAATAGCATGTACAAGAACATATGAATGAAGCCACAAAGTAGACACGTTAATGCATAAAGATGCGATGCACACACGATGTAGAAACATAAATGTAGGAAAGCATGAAGAAGACATGAAGCAAACAGATTGATGCATGAAGACATGATGTAGACACATAGTATATATATTAGAACCTTGCTTACAAATTGAAATAAGAAAAGGTAAGGAAATGTTTTACCACCTTGATTGTGAATGTTGTGCTCATTTCCCTATCTTGAAATCAAAAGTTAGATTGGAAATGCATATTCTCTATAGCTAGTACTATAATAGGGTGTATCATTCCATAGTGGATGGAAGATTTACTGTGGCTCTGAGTTTGGACATGCTCAGCTTAGGGCTCCCTCAGATTTTTAATCCATATTGGGATTCTTGTGCCCCAACATGACTGATTTAATCCTTCCCCTGTGCACACTCCCTACCCACTAGGAACAAGTTCAATTTTGACATGGATGGAAGATTTACTATGGCTCTGAGTTTGTACACACTTAGCTTGGGGCTCTCTTAGATTTTTTTATCCATATTGGGATTCTTGCGCCCCAACGCAACTAATTTACTCCTCCCCCTATGCACACTCCCTACCCACTATGAACATGCTTAATTTTGACATAGATATAAGATTTATTGCAGCTATGAGTTTAGACACACTCAGCTTGGGGCTCCCTCAAATTTATAATCGATATTGAGATTTTTGTGCCCCAATGTGACCGATTTACTCCTCCCCCTGTGCACACTCCCTACCCACTAGGAACAAGTTGCAAATATAATGTCTCCTTGTGAAATAATAGAAAATAATCATACTATAAATATATATTTAGACTCAATTATATTTTTACTATATTTTGTAACAATGTTATAGATTACTATAGTATTTGAAATTAGTTATTTCGCTCTTGAGTGACCACATTGGTCTCCATGAAAAAAGCACCATTCATGTAATAACCCTTTCTTTAGGAGATATATCTAATGTTTGAAATTATCATTACACCTATTATAAAGTCATAATACTTATTGCTATAAATGAAAAAATATATTAATAATACATACCTTATACGATGTTCTTTGACATACCTTTCTAAACTTCAGTGATGTCACCAATCACAATATATTTATTCATATGGTGTTACTACATTGGCAGAGTATGTGCTTTTCCTTCAATACCTTGTAATAATTCTCTCACATGATAGTTCTAGAGCAACTACAACACCTTCCAAACTATTCCCAAATGATTTCCTTTAGAATACCCCAATATAATATCCCTCTCTTGAATAACTTGAAATTAGGATGATTTCACTATTTTTTCACACTTGCTTGTTCAAATTCTTATACATGAACTAAATAACAAAGGATATGCTAATATTACTTCTTCATTTGGATCAATATCCTGACATCTCATATTTTCACTAAATGGTGATAATATGTTGACTGTGTATATCCTCTTAATTGTATTTTCCTAATGAATGACTATGCTAGTCTTTGTTTCCTACCTTGTTCATAATTATATTCAATTATATATATATATATATATATATATATATATATATATATATATATATATATATATATATATATATATATATATATATATATCTCACTTCTTTCATGGAGTTGGCAGAGTCAATCATTCAACCAATTCTAATCATCCGCAATTTATTAGTCCTTCATTTCGTATTGTTTGTTTATGTTGTCTTGTAGGGGTTTTTTTATTTATTTGTACTTTAGGTATCTCTTCTTATTTATTTCTTGGGCTTTCTTCCTCTTGAGGCCATGCTTCGCGAGTCATGTTTCACGGGTCATATTCATTGATTCTCCCATATATTCAAGAGACAACAATAGGAATCGCTGATGCTGCAAACAAGGCTGACACCAAGAGGAATCGCTGACAGTAAAACAATGGTCTCTAAGAGTAATGTTTTGATGTATGTGATGAATTTCATTTTCCAACTTTAATTTCTGACTTCAAAGAGTTAAAATATCTCATTTAATGGGTATCCCTTGTTCTCATTGCCGTGGGAATACTTGTGCCTAACACAAAGAAGCATATCACGCCTAATTCTATGTCAACTTTACGCTGAACACCCCTATTATATCATGTATAATTTATGGTGTGCGGCTTCTGGAAATCCATACGTAGCTGATTGTATCTAAATCGATTCGTCCCATCCAGATGACTTTCAAATAAGTTTAATTCACTTGAATAAAGCTAAACTCCACCATCTCAGCTGCAAATTATAGAACGTCTTGATTGTGTGCAATAGGCGTAAAAAATATGTTATATGAAGCCTCAAAGTCATAAAATCCAATATACATGAAACACATCAAAGTGGGAAATGATATAAATGGTTCTCTCACACTTGTAGATGTCATTATTGCATGGGATGAATTTGACGGGTGTGCACATGAAATTTTCTCAAGAATATCTTGTTATGTTAATTCCTTCAGCTGTATAGTGACATTTAAAATTTGTACTCGATACTTTTCCTAGTCCTTATTTATCCTTAAGTATATTGGCACTTTGTTTGTGATGGAGATGCATGAGTGCAATCATAATAGTATTCCTCCTTTTTTCTTACATGGAATATATGTATTGATTAATTTGAAAAAAGATATTTTTCTGTATTTCTAAAAGCTCTGTTGTTGCATGCTAAATCTCAGGGAGAATAACATTTGATGCAATAGACATATAAATTTTCTTTTTAGGACTTGAAAGAGGAGACATTTTCTGAAGTCTATGAGCCAAATACTGCACAAAGAAAATTTATCTATAATGTATGGTTATGATATAGTCCTGACGGTTTGTTTTTCGAAGAATACAGATAACAGGCAAGATCTTTCCTTACCACAGTAATGCCAAACATCGTATGAAGCTGACTTGTATCCAAAATTGCTATAGTAATTCCAAGAAAATATGAAATACAGTAATCGCTACAGTAATTCCTGAAGTCTCCTTGAACTGTGTCTCAATAAAATCGAGCATTTGTAAGATTGATGATTTTAGAACCACCAATGTTTCCCAACAATTTGTAGTTTGAAATTTCAATCAATAGTAACAAAAGTAGAGTAGCATATTTTAGAGAAGAATTAAAAATATTTTTTTTGGATGTTGTCTCTGATATACTATTATTATACTTGCACCAGTTGTTGAAATCACAACCTTTCTATTCTTTATACACTAGTGACTCCTTAAAGGGAAATATAAGTGATAATATCAAATCTTCTTCTCTGGATCCAATTGCAAGCCTTTTATTGATATTTAATACTTAGAATCAAAATAAACATTATAGATTTTTCTTCATTAGATATATTGTTTGCATTGTCATTTATAGGATGGTAGAATCGTTCCTCTGATACCAATTGTAATGACTCCTTTTTGGTCATTTCCCATTTTTCCTTAAATTTGTATTCTAGACTCCCTAAAATTTCCTTTCTATCCCTCTTCCTAAGTTTAATACTTCTATTATATATGATATAATAAGAAGAGACACGTCTTTTTAATTAATGATTAATATTAATATAAGTTATTATTTATTAATATAATAATATTAATTAATCTGTATATTATTAATATCATTTAAAATATTTCATATTGTATGGAATATAATAACTCCTAACTGAAATAATATATTATTAATATTAAGGAACGGTATTATTAAATTTTAGGATTTAATATTATTAGATTATAGTATTTAGTTTATTTAACAATATTAAGTTTATGAGGTAGATTAAATATTTCAATAACATCTATTAAATACAAACATTATTTAGTTATATTATTTCATTTATTTATAACTTTAATCATTATATATTACAATAGTATTTATTTATTTATTTATCTATCTTTACTTAAAATAAAAGTATTATTAGTTATTTATAATTTTTATATATATTACCTTTTTTTTGTATCTTAATAATTATTAAATATTATTTTAATGGGGTTATCACACAAAATGTGGTGCATCCTTGTCAACTTCCTCGGCCAATAATAGAGTTATTGTTGTTGATGCTTCATCTATGTTTATTTCATACCCAAGAGGTCTTAACCATCTCACTCTTGGTATGGTAGCTTGAATGTATGTGTAGTCTATATCCAGAAGAAAAAATACATCATTTACATGTTTCTCTACTAAGGAAACTGGAATTCTGAGCCTTTGCTTCATTTTCTAATTAAAATCCTCAAAATAACTAGTCATCAAAGTCTCAAAATTAGCTATCATTTGCTCTATGTATTCATCGACTTGAGCTATGATAGACGTATCAGTTCTCCATGCAACTTTGCCAAAAGAAGGAAATTCATTCTAAACATAAAATAAAATACATATCAAAATGGTACCAAATTTGCATTGGGCTCCCTTTGTTCTCTTGATAGTTACTAGATTCTCGTTCATTTGTTTTAGTTACAATTCTACAAAATCATATGTATGATCCTTCTTCACTAATTTTTATCCTACATCCACTGCAATGCAAGGCACATTGTTGAGTCTGCTGGATTGATAGAATTTTTGTGCTATAACCCTAACAATAAAATCAACAAGAGGTGTTGGATAGTGTCAATTTTCATCCCTCTCTTATTCCACTTAGCACCTACATTTTTCTCAATTGCCTCCTTGGAATCACTCCTAAGAGTCTTCGGTTGATCTAGGGTTGGGTACCCTATCATTCTATGTACAATCATCTTTGTGATTTTTATAGGGCCATCCTCCAACCATAAGCTACCATCATGCATTCTACTTAGCATTAGCCTAATCCATTCTGTCTTGAACACTGTAGGAAATTCTAGGGCACATGTTAAACCCTTGTTTTCAACAATTTTGTACTCTTCTTTCAACGTCCATTTTCACACAATTTTTCATATGCCTTCCTCATTTCCATGTCACCTATGGCTCCAATATTTCAATTATAGCATTTCCTTACATCTTGAACCATTACAACCTTAGGAGGTATGATGGATAGGGCTCCAGCTAGGTCGTTCTTGTATGCAACTTTAGGTATTAGACAAAAATTGGGTTGTCTAACCTCTTTGGAAACTAATTGAACTTCAAATGATTCATTCTATTGAGTTTTTTCTAGAACTAGAAGCCATTTTACACAATCTAGGGTTTTAACACGAAGAAAACACAAAATTGTGTAGCTTGATCGTAAATACCTTGAAAATCAATGGAATCATGCTTGGAATGCTATTGAAGTCTTCTTATATACTAGATTCTCTACTTTGAATTTGCTTTGCACTCTTTCTCATCTTTGCTCTTCATTCTGGCTGAGGAAAAATGCTTGAAAATACGATAATATATCCTATTTTCATTGCATTTAATGCTCAGTGCATTTACAATTGTCCACTCAACTTCTCAAGGAGTCTACTTTACTCGGCTTCCATTGTCTTTTCATCACTTGGCTTCCATAGGAGTATTACTTGCTCGACTTCAACTAAGATTTCTTCTTCACTCGACTTCCTCTACCAACTCAACTCCTACCAATCTTTCAGCTCCTATAGTCTTGACAATCAACTCAGCTTCTAAGGGCAACTTGGCAACACTTGTGAAATCTTGAATTTTTAACTTTGCATCTTTTTTCATGTTGATCTATTCTTTTTCAATACTTTCTTTTCTAGGAACTGATGTATGATAAAACTTTGTAAATCAGTCCCTCATGCCTTTTCTTTGCTTAGTTTGATGAAGTGTGACCACTTGACCTATTGGGTGAAGTGATCCCTTATTTTTATGGGCTACTCTCATCCTTTTTCTTCCATATTTTGTTTATTTCTCCTTTGATATGTTCAACATCTAGCTTCTCTTTACCTTTTTCATTGTTTGAGTTGGGTGCCTTTGACCTGGTTGGGTAATTCTTTCTAATATGACCAATCTTCAAGCAACTAAAACATGTGGTTTGGCTCAACCATCTATTGCAGTTCCCTCTGAAATGTGTCCTTATGCAATTTTTAGAAATGTGTCCATATTCATGATAGTAATGACAGTTATACCTAGTGTTGTAGTCCTAATTGTAGTGATGACCATGGTTACCTTCCCTTGCTACCTAATTTGATGTCCACATAGGCTTTGATCTACACTCAAAATCTCTATGTCCATACTTCGTGTAATTGTAGCAGTGACCTTCAAATCTTGGTGTTCTAATAGTCCTAGTCCTATAGTCATGTGCTTGATGTCCTTTCTTTTTGACATACTTATAACAATAACTTGCATTCTTAGACTTTCCATGCTAATGGGTATTATTGCTCCTACATACATTAGAGGTATGTCCCTTTGTATCATAGAAATGATAAGTAGGTTTAGTGTTCTTACCTTTGTTATTTCTTTCTTCTATAGTCTTGGATGACTCTCCTTGTTAAGTGCTGATGTAACCTAGTCCTAAAGTATCATTGCTAGCCCTTGGTGATTTTAGTAGTTGCTCAAAGTACTTGATGGCCTCATTAGGTTTGTTGAGGCTTTCTGCAATCTCCTTCTCTCTTTTTATGTCATTTTGCAGTTGTTCTTTTTGCATCTTCAGTGTAGAGATCTCAATGTCCTTGACATTTAGTTCATGATATGCATTCATCATCTGACTTAGGGTGTCCAACTGCATGTTTGAGATTCTTGCAAGCTTAGTTGACTTTTTTTCCAATCTGTTGGCAAGGTTTCTCTTGTCTTCTTCTAGAATAGCCTTATCCTCAATGGCTCTTTTCTTTTGTTTAGTTACTTCACAAAGCATCATGACTTGTGATTCTTGTTCAAGATTAAGTGTTCTGATTTCTTCTGCTTGAGCTCTATTCTTCTCCATTAGGTTTGCTATTGCTACATCAAACTCCTTGGCATCTCCATTTGAAAATACATTTGAGCTGTCAATTTCCTTGGACTATGTGCCATTCTTAGCTATGGCAATCTCTCTTCTTCTTTTTAAGGATTTACTTAGTTCTCCTCCAGCTTCTTCCAAAGCATGTAAAGCAAGTTGTATATCAATTTCCTGATTCTCTATGATCTTCCCAAGTTTTTAGACTTCCATTTCTAGATCTTTTCTCGAAGCTATAGGGCTCCTCCTTGTGAGAACTTAGCTCTGATACCAATTGTTGGAATTAACAAGTGGGAAGATTTACTTCTTGGGGGGGGTGGTGAATCAAAAGTAACTAACTTTATCGTTTTCAAATCCTTTTCACTAATATCATCCGCATGCATTTAATTTATCAAATAAACATGAAAATAAAGACATGCATGAAAATAGACAACACACAAATTTGGTAACCCAGAAACTCTCCAAAATGAGAAGGTAAAACTAAGGTGGGGATGACACCCACAAAATATCACTACAACAATGTGTAACTATTCAAGGTTACAATGTTTGACCACTTCCAATGATCTGTCCTATAAAAGGCCTATCATGTTAAAGACTTTATACCCTATAAAAAGTGACCTAGTTAAAGAATTTCACTAACCTACTAAAAGTAGGCTTGGTTAAAAGACTTTTCTACATTCATCTGGAATGCCACCCTATTAGAGTATTTAAAAATGGCTACTAGGACAACCTAAGTGCATAGGATTTCCATATCTAATAGAATTGCTAGAGACTATTAGAAAGTCTTTGACTTGATAGCTTTGCAATCTTCAATTATTGATTCCAAATCCTTGTTCTACTCTAACTAATCTAACCCTTGCTTGATCAAATATGTCACTCTAAAAGGTTCTACAACTCTATTCTTCAACAACTAGATTCTGTTATGCTGCTCTATTCTTCGCTAAGTCCCTTTACCCTTCTACACTTCACTATAATTCATCCATAGACTTCTATCTTCACATATCCTCTCCCTTTCATAATGGGGCTTTGTTCTCCTTTTAAGTATTTTGAAGACTTAGGGTTTGGTATGAATCTATGATCAATATTAAATCTTCATTTCCCACTCATTTCTTGCACTTTTCCTATTGGTTGCATGCCTTTTGCATTTTACTTATAGGTTGCATGTTGATTGCATAGGTAATGCAAAAGATTCAATCTTATCTTATAAGATCCTTCAAGATTAATCCCATGTCAGCTCCAAAAATGGTTTACATTTGATTTTGTGAAGATACAAACTCATATGTTGATTCTGTGTTACTCGACACATACTAGCTGCTAATGCTCACCACATATAGGAAAACTAGCGCACTCAACATCTATAGTGACTTGGAATCTATGCTTTGCTCAACACTTGAAGCTTGTTCAGCACCTTAAGATCACTCAGCACCTAAAATTCACTTGGCACTTATTAAATTTTTTGGCTCAGCATACATTGTAGCTTGGCTTCTATATTATACTTGGCATCAACTAAAGAATTGGTTAAGTGTGTTGACACTCAACTGTCAAAACCAATCTGAAACCAACAACTAAGACACTAGAGTGGAGTAATTTTATCAATGATGTTTATGATAGAGAGGGAAAGCCCCATCTTGGACCTCATGCATGATCCTAACCAAGAAATGATAATAAAAGCACACAATGATGGTTAATGAGACATCTTGATGATTTACTTCTACATGTTATTAAAAAAAATGATTATAGAGATATGTTAGTGATTCACTTGAGAGATGAACACTTTTCTTATGAGAATATTTCCTCATAGCTATGAAAAAAATTCAAGAAGATCATCATTTTTATATAGAGGAGAGATGGAATCATCGAATCGTGTAAAATTACCATTAGTGCAATAAGGATACTAGTAGACTATTTTCCTCAATTTTGATCTCATAGCTAGAAAATTATTTGAGGATTCAAGGAAGTTCATGTTGTAATGTTAATCTCCCTCTACATATGGAGGAATTTAGAAGGCTCTTGTGCACTTGGAGTACCTCTATCCTTGAGTAAAACTTGTTGATAGATGAGATACTTGTACAATTGGGAAACTATAGTCAAATGAGATCTTCTTTCTCAAATATAATATTAAAAAGCACTAGAATAGATGTTAATAGGCTTCAAGGAACTCAATTATTGTCATATGTATTTAGTATTTAGTAGAATATAGGTACTTCTCTCAAGTTATTAGAAAATTAGTTGAGTATTCTCTTCCTTTAGAGCACAACATAGTCTTCCTTGTTGGCCTAGGTTAGAAATAAAGGATCTTAAAGTCAGAGTTATTGGTGGATATCTTTTTCATACTTATATGGTGCATTGTTCCTCTACTCAGTATAGTCTCAACTAATAAGGAGATAGGAACATGATGTTGATCAGATTATATTGGTTATCCCACTTAAATATTGTGGCTAGTGATAAGGATAATATTGATTGCAGAACTTGAGCTTCAGAGGGAGAAGATCATGTAGAGATGACTTCTCTAACTAATGAGGAAAATGTGGCAAAAAAAGAGGAGTAGATAGTAGATGCACAATACATGATTGTTTCATTCTTGGCACCTTTCAATAGGAAGGTAGAAAAGAAAATAAGATTACTACAGTCTTCTGAGCTAGTTGTATCAATATAAAAGATAAGCATTTCATACATTTGAATAATGTTCACCATCTTATGCTATAAAATTGGGGTGAGAAATCTTCTACTCTTTTATGATTGACATTTACCCTCAAGATAATTTAGTTTTATAAACTATTTGGAACATCTTTGGATAGATCAAGAAGCACAAGAAATTTCACTCAAGGAAAAAAAAACTTGATGCTTTAAGTTATGTAACTGAATTGAAAATGGATATCATATTTAGAAAGAGTTTGACAATCTACCTTGGACAGATACACCATAAGTTTGATATCACATTTTGAAAAGGTCTAAGTAAACCTTGGATAAGAAGATTAAAAGGATGATGCATCTTTTTGGAGCTTTGCATAGAAGCCGCATTATCATAAATATTGGCATTACCAAGCCTAGGGATAAATACAAAGCTTATTACATCCACTCATGTTATGAAATTAGAGAAGTACATTTGTGTATGGGAGAGTACTCCTACAAATAAGTTCATGATTAAAATATATACAGGTACTAGAAACTCTACTAGTAGATCTTTTATCATAGTACTTTAAAGGGAGTAGACCATGGAGATGGTTTCTAGACATGGAATGAATGGATGATATTCTAACCAAGTCTCATACCAAAGTATAGTATGTGCATTTGAAAACTACCTTGGAGTTGTGAAGAATGAAGACTCTCAAATTTGGTCATTGTAGCTTCCTTGGTGGATACGTATGCATGGCTAAGCATTTTGAATTACTTGAAAATGTGTGTCAAATAAATGTAGTCTCTTAGAATGCACCTTTTGTAGGATATACACAAAAATTCAGAGCCTTTTTATAGGGTATGGACATCCACAAAATCATAAGATAGGGGGTATATTTCTCAAATCATATAGTGGGAAATTATCTCATAGACATGTATGAAAAATATGGAAGCATAGACAAGGGACATGAACAATTTGAAAGAATGCCTCAAAGATATGCTAATTTATGGAATGCAATAATTGTGGGGTATGCGCAAAATAGGATTTTTAGAAAAATCTTTAGAAACTTTCAAGAAAATGCACTCACTAGGTCTAAACCTAAATTCCTTAACTTCTACCAACATCCTCCCAGCCTGTGCTAAAATGGGAGCTTTAGAACATGATATGGAAATTTATTAGATCATAATAAAAGATGATTTTTTGTTAGATATCATAGATAAAATTCTCTAGTAGACATGTATCCAAGATGTGGAAGCATAGTCAAAGATTTTGATAGAGTGCCCAAAAGAATCATAGCAAAAATAATGCCAAAGCTATAGTCAAATTCTAGGGAAAAAAGGAACAATCAAGACCTCACTAAGGAGTAATCGATTGTAAACTTAGATTCATTAGAAGATTTAGTATGAAACATAATTAAACATACCTAATTTAATGTAGACATGTATCCTCTTAAAATGCTACCAAACATGATACTTGTCTTTGAACCTTGAGAGCTCTTAATTCACTACAAGTTCTTTAATAATGGTATAGTTCCAGCTACTTTAAATCCTTTAGAGATTTTGATGATTTTTGGATTTTTGTAATAATTATAACTATTGCGGTGAGAATTTTTAGTGTATTCATAGATTTCCAATTACATTGAAGTGATCAATTTCATTCTTATCTCTATTCACATTGTTTGTATGCTTTTGGATATTATTTCTATCTTCTTCGCATAATTGGGAAAATCATTTTGATAGTTCATTTTCTAATTTTGGCAAAGATATGAATTTTATAAAGAAATTCATGCTTGTTTCAAGACATACACCTTTTTTGCATGTGGGGAATTTTTCAGTATTGGATTTATTGTTGTGGAACTAAAACTCATCCTCCTAGTAATCATTTAATCACTAACCTTAAATGAAAATTATCCCAATCAATTTACTGATAGAATATTATTTTTGTGTAACATGTTGATGCTAGGATCACCTACATAACTTCAATAGCTTGATCACACTATTTCAATATGCTAAAATGAAGGTTCCTGAGAGTAGGAATAGAGTATATTGAAATATGTTCTATTGTTAATGCTTTCTTATTGTCTGTTATAACTTCTCCATTAAAAATCATTGTAAACAAGTTTAAATGTGCATGTAAATACAAAAGGTTTGTATGTTTCACACACACACACACACACACATAATTGGTGTTTAAATTCTACTAGCTACCAAAATATTAGAGTACTAATAGTAGTCTTTTGTACACATTCTCTGTTGTTGGAGCACCATGACTTCCCCTTTCCAACATCATAGACTTGGTGTCCAACTTGTTGCAATGATAGGAACAAGAAACTAGTACCTTTTTGGACCTCCATGAGAATATATTGGCCTCATAAATGACCATTCACATGGGTACATGTATACACATGTTTTCTTTTCTAATAGTGAAGCACTATGTCATCCATAGAGCAAGCATAAGTTTTAATCCAAGTGAATGTGGCATATTGTACCCAATATTTTGGGTTTTGATTTTTTTTTTCCTTGTGGTCAATTGTAGTGCCTCTCATGTTTGTAGTCTATAGCTTGTTATATTTTGTTTCAAGAGATACTTGTTACTCTTACTATTTTGTACCTTGAGATGACCTAGGATTAGATGAAGTATACTTTAATTTGAGTACCATAGATACTTTATTGCTATGTTGTTTAGTTTATTAGATTTTCATTTTGATGCCATTTTGAGATGACAATAGGTCTATGATGATATCTAATCATCTGGTATTTGGACATATCTCTAATTCTCTTATCTAATCGATTTGATGCTAAAGTTATTTACTTCTCTCTTGTATCCTTATGCTTTATGCGAATGTGAGTGATATAAATGGATATTTTGGGTATAATTGAATAAATAGTTAAATTAGTTATTTAATGCATTTATTACTTCAACTATGATATTATATGCAATTGCACTTGGTCATGTGTTTTAGTATGCAGGGTTTATATCCCTAGCAGTGGCACATGGAGTTAGTGATTCAACTATCCATATTTTACCAATGTCATCCCTATATGATCAGCATATCCGTATTTAATTATTTAATTAAACCTTTTCATGATTATTAAATCTGATCTCATTTGCATAATCTAATTAGATTAATCAGCATGTCTGTGCATTTAGTAGTTTGCATTGTCGCAAAAGTTGTTAAGGGATTTTCTATGATTTTGGGTTTTCAAGCTTTAATTTTTATTGAATTTAATTTCTATTAGCTTTTCCTTAGGTGAATTTCTATTACAAGGGATAACCTATTTTCATTTGGGTAGATTTAGAGTTTAGCTAGTCTAACTGGCTATTTTCCCTACTAATCAATTATTTAATCAAAAATTGAATAAGTATTGAAAAAGGAACTTGTTTTTTCACTTCTCAATTTTGAAAAAAAAAAAATTTGAGAGCTTTTATGAGAATCCTCTTCTACAGGATTGTGTTTTTTTTTGTGGTGAGAGCTATGAACATGAGATCTTTGCAAGGTCAATCTTGTTGGATCTGGCTCAAGGAGACCTTGCTTTACTGTCACTTTTGGTAGTATTAGTGGGTTATTTATTTTAATAGGTTGATTTCAATTTCTGCCCCTTTTGCTATCAGGTAGGGCTCTCCCTTTTTCTTGTTTCTTCTTTATTTTAACTTCTATTTCTAGTAGCAGATTGTTAGGAAGCTGAGAACTAGTGCTCCCCTCTACTTTTGTTTGTTAGTTATGCTCGGTTGGTTAGGCATAGAAATTTTCCCTATTTTAGGGATGGGAGTTTGGGGTTTTGTGCTACTATGTTGGGAATTTTTGCATACAATGTTCAAACCCAAATTTCATTCAATTTTTGAGGCTTTGGTACCCAAATATCAATTGGGTTTTAATTTTGAAGTTTTCCATTTTAGGGGTTTTTACCTCATTTTGTGTGTCAGCCAGTTTTCTCATATTTTCTTAACATGATGTTGGTCATGGACCTAGATCATCTATTTGGATGTTAGTCAGACCGTTATTAGACTTTTATGTTGTATTGGGATGCATATCACATCTTTCCTCCCAACTCTATTTTTCATTGAGTGTATTTATGCATTCCGTTCTCATCCAATCCTTGTGTTATGATATTCATGATGGTGGTGTGCCACACATGAGTACATACACATACATTTTTGGGTGACTCACGAGGCTTGATCTCCCATTTGGGGTTGGGTTGGGAATATGCATTCCAATGGGCACTCATCATTGGATGAACATGGGTAGGGTAGCATATGCAGGGGCTTCTATCTCACATCTTGGTGACTACTCCCATGGGTTGGTAGAGGAAGTTTTAAGTGATAACTAAATAAAAGCATTGGGTGGTAATAAAAGCTAAGATAATAAAAAAATGTAGGATATGCTTCTTCCATGGGAAGTGTGAACTACCAGCACTAGCTTGGGCTTGTCAATTCCAATTGACTCTCCATGATGTTAGCCCCTACTTATTAGCCCATTAAATCTCTGACTAAGACCTATAGTATATGAATTGTCTATGTTTTTGGTTTTAGTCATCATACTATCTAGCATGAGTTTGAGCCATGGACATTTGCTTTATGTGTGTTTGGGGTTGGATCATTATCTCCATCAACATGGTAGGAGTGGACCTACAATTTCGACATGGTTGGAAAGCATAGTTACCTTCGCCAATGCTAGGGATCGATGTATAGAGATAGTCTATTGTTACAATATGACCATTGTTGGGTGTTTTCACTCAATACTTTAGGTTCTAAAGTATGTTATCTTGTGATTTATTTTTTCATTAGGATGCTTGTATATCATGCTTAAATGATGTTAGCATTGGTGTATTTCCTTATTATGATGCTTAGCATGTGTTAGATGATGAGTTTGAATTGTAATATTATCTTATACTTTACTTATAGCATATTAGATTTCCTTCTCCTTATGTTGCATCACATTTTATTAGTGATGTCCTCATAAGATAGCACAAACAATCTAGTCAGTAGTTTGGGATGTTACACATGGGGGATGGCTAGGACCCATGATGGTCTTATGATGTTGTTATAGTTGGGAGGAACTGCTTACTTAGTTTGGTTGTTCAATTTATTTTCATGTTAATTCTGTAAATTGTGATGTTGCTTTAAATTATTTTTCCCTTCACTATTTGGTAGATGGTTAGATCTAGCTTCCATCTCTCAATTATTTGGTCAAGTATATTTTCCTTGATATGTTGATCTAGTACTCCCTTTTGTGGAGGAATTATTTTTCTATCTTTCTTCCATTAATATTTTTTGGCTTGTTGTTTTGGATTCTTGTGCAAAATTGTAGTTTCTCATGCAAGAATGCAAGTTCACATATGGTCTGTTGGGTTTTCTTGCACAACTTCCAACACTTTCTCACTAAAACCCAACACCAATTTTTGGTATCTTGGTTGTTGGGCCAAGTACATTCTCATGCCATTTGGTACACTTCCTTGCATGGATCATAGTTTCTCACATGGTGTGTTTCTCTTCCTCACACAAGAATCTATCAGTTTGTTGTCCTTGCACAAAAAATAAGGGATATCTTGGCTTGGCTAGGGAAATTTTAGAAGTTGGTTTTGGACACCCTACTATGTTTTACACCTTCCTAGTTCTAAACTAATTTCATGTGGGGTTCAAAATATATAATTTTAGTCTAAATTGATATATTTTAATATATTCAATGAGTCTTTTGAGATAGGTTGTGGACCTCTATGAGCTAAGATAAAGATTCTAGGAAATTTTAGGGCTTTAGAAATTTAAACATAGAAAAATTTTAGGGCTTCAGGATTTCACACTTAGCTAATTTTTAGGAATCATCTTTTGTCTTTCAGCATGGTGTTCAATAATTGAGTTGTGTTTCCTTTTTTCCCTCAACGTGTGTGAGACCATGGTTGGTCTTTATTGTTTTCTTGTTTATGTTTTGGTCAGTAGTGACACTTGGAGATTTGGTGTTTGGTTGTTTGGTTAGTGTTTTGTTGTGATCTTCATGATCCATGTATGATGGTTGTCTTTCTTTCATACTTGTTAAAAAGAAAATTTTGTTTGGACTTTATCTATCCTTAATTCAAATGCATTTGTGTTCCAGAATCGATGCTTTGGAAAGCTTGTTAGATGAAGTTAGAAGAAGCTTGGAAGAGCTTGTGGTAGGAATGGAACCTAATGTTGTAGAATAGGTGCATGCAAATTTTATCAAGGGTTTACAAATGAAAATATGTTATCTTGAACAATAATGATGCCTTATATGGCTGGGAAGCATTGTTGGAAATTTAGCAAAGGAAGATATTGTACATTTTCTAAAGGATGTTTCCAAAGCTATGGGATTCACTTTCCAACTGCTTGTCACCATGAGTAAGACAGTAATGATACCAAATTTTTTTTTTTAGCATTTTACCTATATGAATTTGAAGATGATTTCTACTTGTGCATTTTGGTATAAGTTTAGCTTTATTTTTGTTTCTTGATTCAAAAAATTAAAATTGGATTAATTGCTTATAGTCATCATTACTAAGGTTTTCTATTATCCGATTTATATATTATGCAATATACTCATATCAGCAAGGTATGGAATGTTTTTTTAGGTAACATTCCTTTCATTGCTTGTTCTTTAGTTTTCATAGTCATTCTTGGTCACACACTATTACTATATGAATCATTAAGTGGTAACTTCTTATAATGTCTCTTTAGTTTATTTGGTTGAATTCTCTTTCCTCTTACTAGGATTATTAAGAGTCGCATGTGATCTTCATCACCTTCATCCATTCCCATGTATTTGGTATAAATCCTAATTATTTATTCTTATGATATGAGTACCATGACAACTTTTCCATTCTCTAAATTGACTATTTTCTTCCCTTATCAAAATAAATATTTTTCCTCATAGAAGAAATAATTTCTAATAGTAAAGGTTTTTATGTTAGTTAGATATGTGGAAGAATCTCAAAATACTTTATTCAGAATACCATGACAACAAGAGAGTAACGTGGTGCTTCATTAACCTATTCCTCCCATCCTCCAATTCTATACTTGAATAAAGAACCATCAGTAGTAAATATTGGGTTTTCCTTCTCATCACTAGTGTCAATGGATACATCTTGAGTTGTTCCCTTCCCACTTCTAGTTCATGGAATGATGTCAGCTACTAGTGTTCCAATATATGGAGAAGACTATACCTATTCCCTATTATGGGTCATACAAAATCTTCTAACTCCTTGTGATTTTAATGATTATTAATGCAAGAATATTGAGAAGAGTTATGTCTATTTCTTAAGTTCTTTTGATTTTTTATAGTAGTTTACATTAATTATATATAGAAACTAGGTACAAATCACTAAATAAATGACTGGGATGAACTCAAAAGATAAGAACCAAGAAAATTTAGGAAATTACACATTGTCTGATCATTTTTTAAAGGGTGCTAGCTTAATGAAAGAGCACCTAATTTACAAGTAGATGGATGGTAGTTTTATTCTATAGTGCCCTATTATGACCAAATACACTATTAAATATGCTATTAAATATTTGATCAAATATACTACAAGATATGCTACTAAATATACTACCAAACATGTGACTAAATATACTAAATATGCGATCAAAGATATGATTAAATACGCTACTAAGTATGTGACTAATTCAACTATCAAATATATAGCTAAATATGTGATTAAATATAATACTAAGTATGTGACTAGCCATATGATTAAATATACTACTAAATCAATTACTAAATATACGACTATATATACTACTAAATATATCACTAAATCAATGATCAAAATCAGTCATCAAATGCATCACTAAATTGCTTAGTAGTAAATTTAGTGGTGTTATAAATGATTGGACATTAACTAATATTAGTCACATGACTAAGTTTAGTCACATATATACAAATTTTAGTAGGTATTTTAGTCACATGTTGTTTTTGTACTAGTGAGAAGTTTAATCATCTAGGTTGCTTGCTTGAATGGTGGTGTCAAGGTTCTCAAGATCTTCTAAACTACCTCATCTTCTTCTTTGGATCCACCATATGATTTAATTGTATTGACTCTTAATAACATAAAAAATAAATATTTTTTTTACAATTAATCTATCACTCTCTAATTACTTGTATAGATCTCATAAAAGGATAATCTATACCTTCTATAGCAATTGAACCAATTGGATATTATTGGCTATCATCATCTATAGTTGTTTTAGTCAAGTTGATTTTCACTTATGTGCATCTAAGTGAATAATAATCTACATATTCCACATTTTGACAATCCACATACACATCAATGATGTCACCTACAAATGTACAAAAATAATGGAAACTATAAATATTTATAAATATGAAAATAATTGAATATAAAATTGAAACATGTTTAAATCAGAAAAAAATTCAAAATTAGCTAAATACATAGGATTATGAATGTCTATGTCATTGTCATCTTATTCATAAGGGCTACTAATTGTTATGTGTTTCCATGCCCATTTAGAGACATACCCATTTGCAATATTCTCACATTGACCAATTACATTATTTTGAATGTAGGCATCACACAAACATGATTTTTCTCTTACTTGAATTATTGGAGGTTTATGTTGTCTGATAGTCATTATTTGATGCAATCTTCTAATTCCAACAATGTATTGACAATTGTAAGGATTTGATTGATCAATATCTGTAACACATTAAATTGGCAAGTTTCTATGTCAATTATCAAAATATAAAAAGTAATCATATCAAAGAAAAATGGAAAAATTACATTTCACTTCCTAGAAAAGTTTTTATTATATGTTACATCACAAGGAGAAAAATGAGATTTGCACCATTCAACAACTTGATTTTCCTTGTCTATCTTTGCAGCTATACAGGAAGGACAATTGCATGAATTTTAACAAAATATAAAAGAATTATCTAGTAGATGGTCATATGCATCAAATTTGATTAGTACATAACAATATTTTAGCTGAAATTTCATTATGGAAGAGTCTACACTTTACACATGCTCCTACTCCATCATGCTCTCCTTTTCCACGACCACTTTCAAAGAAGTTCCAAAGAAAGTTAACATTCTATCTCGCATGTATTGCAAGCCAATTCAACATTTTTGCAGACTTAAATTTCCCTATGAAAAAAATTAAAATAAATTTATGAGTAATCAAATCTATATATACATAATTGCCCAATTAATTAAATAGGTGCATAAAATTTTAAAGTAAATAACTTCAAATACATGTACCAACACAACCATTAGACCAAATCCAATGTTCAAAAGCATTTAGCCCATGATTCATGAGATCATCAAAGAACATTCCAGAACAAGTTGCATAGCTCCAATCATGAACTCTATCATCATTAAGATAAAAATAGACCTCCTTGATGATAATGTGTTCATCTAGATCGATACTTTCTATGCCATCCACCTCAAATTGTGCTTATCTATAGGAATCTTGTACAAAAATTGCAACTTGAGCGACATGATAATATTTAGCTTGAATTTTAGATTGAGGGAAAAAAGTATGGTTTTCAAAGAAGTCTACAATTAACAAAATACATCCTAGTGGGAATCAATTTTTTGAATTTTGAAATTGTTTTGCTTGCCATCCTGCACCATGACAATGTTGGGTGTGTTGATAAATCATAGTTCTAAATTCATATGGAAAATTTCTCTCCTTTAATGCTTTTTTTAATAATCTTCTCCATTCTTTGTTACATATATCTCATACTCAAATCTATTTTTCACAACTAGTGTTAAAACATTAATATTGTCCATTTCATATGTTATTTTTTTCAACCCTCCACAATTTGTACATGTATTTTTATGCATTGTACATTGAACTCATTTGACTCTTTAGAATTATCACATTTAGCTTAAGTGTTTCCATAGCTTTTCTAAAAGATTTCAAATAAAGATGAAACTTAACATTATTTCAACAACAAGTTTTGTGTACCTTATTTATGCGTACAAAACATGTCCACAACTTGTCAAACATTCTTTTGAAAATTTTCACATTTGCAAATTCTTTTTTGAAAACTTCAAATTATTCACTTTGTGTTGTGGACCTACAAAGTGTTTTGGATGTGTTATTTTCATATTTGTCTCTTCTATTAGAAGAAAAACATGGCTAACTAGTCCAATATTCAACAACCTTTCTTCTAACATCTTAAAAAATTCTATCCTTTCAAGAAAATCGACAAATATTAACTCAATTCTTTTCAATGTTCTTATGAAGAAAATTTCTCCTTTTAATGTGTCTCTGAACAATTATTCTAGATAGATTAAGCATTTTAGAAATTGCTCAGACTTTTTTTCTATGACAAGTCCTTTTTTGTAATCATTGTAGAGAATGCTCGTCATATAACACTTAAATCAGATACTCAACTTCTGTTATCAATAGCATTTAATGCATCCTTCAAATTTGGAACTATTATTGCTTTGACATTATCTTTAGAGATTTTCTTAGTGGTCACACCTAGCGACTCTAGAACAAGACTCATTTTTCTTTTCCTAAATAATCACACAAATAATTGTGCCTTAACAATTAAAGATTTATTTTCAAAAAATTCCTCCCACATATTTTTTAGATGTAGCTTAATTTTACTTTCAGGCATCATCTATTTAGATGATTCAATTTCTCTAACAAGACAATCTTCATCCACCTCTATCAAATTTTCCAAGTGTAAACCATATTTTCCAAATGTCCTAGTACTTTTTGGAACTTCAACATAATCTTCTTCAACTTCAATGAATTGATCATCAGTTGGTGGCTCTTTACTACATTTCTCCTATCCTTTCTTATGGTCATGTCTTACTCGATCATAACTTTTTGCTCTTTTTACTTTGTTCCCCATTAGAAAAAAACTTGAATAGAGAGCCTGGAATCACCTGTATACAAAAGACTTCCAAATTCAATTTCATAAATAATAGTAGATCATAGACAATTTTTAAAAAGTTTTCAAGTTTAGAAGCTTATTATATTTGATTGTTTGTAACACTAGAAAATCTTAAGACAACAAGTTGCATTAAATTATCGCTAAATTTAGATTAAGCAAATTATTAAACATATTAAATAATTTAAATATTCAATTAATTTAATAGATTTTATAATTTTTTAAAACACCTAAATTAATTCTAATAATTGAATCAAATCAAATTAATTAATAAATTTAAAATAAACAATAAATTTAATTAATTGATTTCAATATAGAAAAAAAAAATTTAAAATAGTTTCCAAATACATTTACAAAAAAATTGATTTAATTCAATAAAATTTAATAAAACTTAACTTTTTTAATAGTACAAATGAAATATGAATAAAATATACAAATTTTTAAAAATAAACTTTGCCATGAAAATAAAAAATACATTTTATTATTTAAACAAAATAAAAATTCTAGGCTCGAACATGTGACCTTTTCCTAGCAACTTTTGGATCGTACGGATACAGCTAAATCTGGTCTAGTCAAATTTTTCTATATTTCATCTAATGTGACACTTTCTATTATGCTTTTTGCAATTCGGAAGAAATTTCATAATCAAACTTGGGGTTTAAAAATAAATAAATTAAAAATACCAGTAGATAGAGCTTGTAGTTAGAATTATGCCAATACAATTTTGTTTATATGTGACACAATATTGATTACAATAATTGCAAAATAATGCAAGAAGGTATTTCAATATTGAAGATGATGCACATTCGAAAAATATAAAATATAGTAGATGGTACCAATTTTTTTTTGTAAATGATGATTTTTTCTAGAGTAGAGAGTACTCTTCGATAATATATAACATTTGTAAAGGTTAACATGGATTTACTATGGAAAACTTGGTGGGAACAAAAAACCATTAAATTATGAAAAGTTTGACTTAAGATAGCTATAACACACAAAATATAAAATATTTTTGAAATTATATTTTTCCTTAATAGTTCTAGCTACATACATCATCAACAACATACTTCAAATTTAGATGCAAAAACAATTATTTCTACTTAATACTGTGGTGAGAACTATAACTCCTGATTTGCTAGATTTTTTACTCTATAAAAAAATGCCATTGATAATTATAATTTATACATGCTAGTTTTATTTTTATTTTTATTTTTGAATAACAAATGTAAACTTTATTCTTTTATACACATTTCAATAGTTTACACTAGCTTAAAATTCAAACCAAAAATATATCTTTTACATTGTTGAAGTTTAACACTTTTTTTATGTTAGGCTTTTCCTTTGTAAAAAGGTGACACACTTTTGTACATTTACCCTTGGATTCTAGTTTATATTTAGTAATTAGAGTAAATACTTAAGGAAGAAGAATAATTTTGCATCATATCTAAGAATTGATAAAAGGTAAAATGAATGAGTATGGCTAGACATGATGCCACGACAAGTCCTTTTTTGTAGTCATTGTCATGAATGCTCTTCATATAACACTTAAATTAGGTACTCAACTTCTATTATCAATAGCATTTAATATATCCTTCAAATTTGGAACTATTATCACCTTGACATTATCTTTAGAGATTTTCTTATTGGTCACACCTAGCAACTCTAGAACAAGACTTGTTTCTCTTTTCCTAAATAAACTAACAAATAATTGTGCTTTACCAATTAGATATTTATTTTCGAAAAATTCCTCCCACATATTTTTTAGGTGTAGCTTAATTTTACTTTCAGGCATCATCTATTTAGATGATTCAATTTTTCTAAAAGGATAGTCTTGATCCACCTCTATCAAATTTTCCAAGTGTAAACTATATTTTCCAAATGTCCTAGTACTTTTTGGAACTTCAACATGATCTTCTTCAACTTCAATGAATGGATCATCAATTGGTGGCTCTATATTACATTTTTCCTATCCTTTCTTATGGTCATCTCTTACTCAATCATAACTTTTTCCTCTTTTCACTTTATTCCCCATTACAAAAAAACTTGAATAGAGAACCTGAAATCACCTGTATACAAAAGACTTCCAAATTCAATTACATAAATAATAGTAGATCATAGACAATTTAGAAAAATGTTTTCAAGTTTAGAAGCTTATTATATTTGATTGTTTGTAACATGAGAAAATCTAAAGACAACTAGTTGCATTAAATTATTGCTAAATTTAGATTAAGCAAATTATTAAACATATTAAATAACTTAACTATTCAATTATTTTAATAGATTTTATAATTTTTTAAAACACCTAAATTAGTTATAATAATTGAATCAAATCAAATTAATTAATAAATTTAAAATAAACAATAAATTTAATTAACTGATTTCAATATAGAAAAAAATTTTAAAAAGCAGTTTCCAAATACATTTACAAAAAAATTGATTTAATTCAATAAAATTTAATAAAAATTAACTTTTTTAATAGTACAAATGAAATATGAATAAAATATACAAATTTTTAAAAGTAAACTTTACCTTCAAAAATAAAAATACATTTTATTATTTAAACAAAATAAAAATTCTAGGCTTGAACATGTGACCTTTTGCTAGCAACTTTTGGATCGTATGGATACAACTAAATCTGGTCTAGTCAAATTTGTCTATATTTCATCTAATGTGACACTTTCTATTATGCCTTTTGCAATTTGGAAGAAATTTCATAATCAAACTTGGGGTTTAAAAAAAAAAAACAAAAAATATGACTAGATAGAGCTTGTAGTTAGAATTATGCCAATACAATTTTGTTTATATGTGACACAATATTGATTACAATAATTGCAAAATAATGCAAGTAGGTATTTCAATATTGAAGATGATGCACATTCGAAAAATATAAAATATAGTAGATGGTACCAATTTTTTTTGTAAATGATGAATTGTTCTAGAGTAGAGAGTCCTCTTCGATAATATATAACATTTGTAAAGGTTAACATGGATTTACTATGGAAAACTTGGTGGGAACAAAAAACCATTAAATTATGAAAAGTTCAACTTCAAATAGCTATAACACACAAAATATAAAATATTTTTGAAATTATATTTTTCCTTAATAGTTCTAGGTACATATGTCATCAACAACATACTTCAAATTTAGATGCAAAAAAATTTATTTCTACTTAATACTGTGGTGAGAACTATAACTCCTGATTTGCTAGATTTTTTACTCTATCAAAAAATGCCATTGATAATTATAATTTATACATGCTAGTTTTATTTTTATTTTTATTTTTAAATAACAAATGTAAACTTGATTCTTTTATACACATTTCAATAGTTTACACTAGCTTAAAATTCAAACCGAAAATATATCTTTTACATTGTTGAAGTTTAACACTTTTTTTATGTTAGCCTTTTCCTTTGTAAAAAGGTGACGCAGTTTTGTACTTTTACCCTTGGATTCTAGTTTATGTTTAGTAATTAGAGTTAATACTTAAGGTAGAAGAATAATTTTGGTATCACATTGCATCATATCTAAGAATCGATAAAAGGTAAAATGAATGAGTATGGCTAGACATCATGGCACGAAAAGTCCTATTTTGTAGTCATTGTCACGAATTCTCTTCATTTAACACTAAAATCAGGTACTCAAATTCTATTATCAATAACATTTAATGCATCCTTCAAATTTGGAACTATTATCACCTTGACATTATCTTTAGAGATTTTCTTATTGGTCACACCTAGCAACTCTAGAACAAGACTCATTTCTCTTTTCCTAAATAATCTAACAAATAATTGTGCTTTACCAATTAGATATAAAATTTCAAAAAATTCCTCCCACATATTTTTTAGATGTAGCTTAATTTTACTTTCAGGCATCATCTATTTAGATGATTGAATTTCTCTAAAAGGACAGTCTTCATCCACCTCTATCAAATTTTCCAAGTGTAAACCATATTTTCCAAATGTCCTAGTACTTTTTGGAACTTCAACATGATCTTCTTCAACTTCAATGAATGGATCATCAATTGGTGGCTCTATATTACATTTTTCCTATCCTTTCTTATGGTCATCTCTTACTCAATGATAAATTTTTTCTCTTTTTGCTTTATTCCCCATTACGAAAAAACTTGAATAGAGAGCCTGAAATCACCTGTATACAAAAGACTTCCAAATTCAATTACATAAATAATAGTAGATCATAGACAATTTAGCAAAAAGTTTTCAAGTTTAGAAGCTTATTATATTTGATTGTTTGTAACACTAGAAAGTCTAAAGACAACTAGTTGCATTAAATTATTGCTAATTTTAGATTAACCAAATTATTGAACATGTTAAATAATTTAACTATTCAAATATTTTAATTGATTTAAGGATTTTTTAAAACACCTAAATTAATTCTAATAATTGATTCAAATCAAATTAATTAACAAATTTAAAATATACAATAAATTTAATTAATCGATTTCAATATAGAAAAAAAAAATTTAAAAACAATTCCAAATACATTTACAAAAAAATTAATTTAATTTAATTAAATTTAATAAAACTTAAATTTTTTAGTACTACAAATGAAATATGAATAAAATATAGATTTTTTTAAAAAAAATATTTATCTTCAAAATAAAAAATACAGTTTATTATTTAAACAAAATAAAAATTCTAGGCTTGAACATGTGATGTTTTGCTAGAAACTTTTGGATCATACAGATATAGCTAAATTTGCTCTGGTCGAATTTGTCTATATTTCATCTAATGTGACACTTTCTATTATGCTTTTTGCAATTTGGAAAAAAATTGATAATCAAACTTGGGGTTTAAAAAAAAACCAAAAAATACCACTAGATAGAGCATGTAGTTAGAATTATGCCAATAAAATTTTGTTTATATGTGACATAATATTGATTACAATAATTTCAAAATAATGCAAGTAGGTATTTCAATATTGAAGATGATGCACATTCGAAAAATATAAAATATAGTAGATGATACCAATTTTTTTTTGTAAATGGTGAATTGTGCTAGAGTAGAGAGTCCTCTTCGATAATTTATAACATTTTTAAAGGTTAACATGGATTTACTATGAAAAACTTGGTGGGAACAAAAAACCATTAAATTATGAAAAGTTCAACTTAAAATAGCTATAACACACAAAATATAAAATATTTTTGAAATTATATTTTTCCTTAATAGTTCTAGATACATATGTCATCAACAACATACTTCAAATTTAGATGCAAAAAACATTATTTCTAGTTAATTCTGTGTTGAGAACTATAACTCCTGATTTGTAGATTTTTTACTCTATCAAAAAATGCCATTGATAATTATAATTTAAACATGCTAGTTCTAATTTTATTTTTATTTTTAAATTACAAACATAAACTTCATTCTTTTATACACATTTCAATAGTTTACACTAGCTTAAAATTCAAACCAAAAATATATCTTTTACATTGTTGAAGTTTAACACTTTTTTTTATGTTAGCCTTTTCCTTTGTAAAAAGGTGACACATTTTTTTACTTTTACCCTTGGATTCTAGTTTATGTTTAGTAATTAGAGTTAATACTTAAGGAAGAAGAATAATTTTGGTATCACATTGCATCATATCTAAGAATCGATAAAAGGTAAAATGAATGAGTATGGCTAGACATCATGGCATGAAAAGTGCTTTTTTTTAGTCATTGTCATGAATGCTCTTCAAATAACACTTAAATCAGGTACTCAACTTCTATTATCAATATCATTTAATGCATCCTTCAAATTTGGAACTATTATCACCTTGACATTATCTTTAGAGATTTTCTTATTGGTCACACCTAGCAACTCTAGAACAAGACTCATTTCTCTTTTCCTAAATAATCTAACAGATAATTTTTCTATACCAATTAGATATTTATTTTCAAAACATTCCTCCCACATATTTTTTAGATGTAGCTTAATTTTACTTTCAGGCATCATCTATTTAGATTATTCAATTTCTCTAAAAGGACAATCTTATCCACCTCTATCAAATTTTCCAAGTGTAAACCATATTTTCGAAATGTCTTAGTACTTTTTCGAACTTCAACATGATCTTCTTCAAATTCAATGAATGGATCATCAATTGGTGGCTCTGTATTATAGTTTTCCTATCCTTTCTTATGGTTATCTCTTACTCGATCATAACCTTTTGCTCTTTTTGCTTTATTCCCCATTACGAAAAAACTTGAATAGAGAGCTTGAAATCACCTGTATACAAAAGACTTCCAAATTCAATTACATAAATAATAGTAGATCATAGACAATTTAGAAAAAAAATTTCAAGTTTAGAAGCTTATTATATTTGATTGTTTGTAACACTAGAAAATCTAAAGACAACTAGTTGCATTAAATTATTGCTAAATTTAGATTAAGCAAATTATTAGACATATTAAATAATTTAACTATGCAATTATTCTTATAGATTTTATAGTTTTTTTAAACACATAAATTAATTCTAATAATTGATTCAAATCAAATTAATTAATAAATTTAAAATAATCAATAAGTTTAATTAATCGATTTCAATATAGAATTACAAAAAAAAAAGATTTCCAAATACATTTACAAAAAAATTGTTTTAATTCAATAAAATTTAATAAAACATAACTTTTTTAATAGTACAAATGAAATATGAATAAAATATATAAATTTTAAAAAATAAACTTTACCTTGAAAATAAAAGATACATTTAAACAAAATAAAAATTCTAGGCTCGAACATTTAATGTTTTGCTAGCAACTTTTGGATCATATGGATACAACTAAATCTGCTCTGGTCGAATTTGTCTATATTTCATCTAATGCGACATTTTCTATTATGTTTTTTGCAATTTGGAAGAAATTTCATAATCAAACTTGGGGTTTAAAAAAAAAAAAAAAAAAAACCACTAGATAGAGCTTGTAGTTAGAATTATACCAATACAATTTTGTTTATATGTGACACAATATTGATTATGATAATTGCAAAATAATGCAAGTAGGTATTTCAATATTGAAGATGATGCACATTCGAAAAATATAAAATATAGTAGATGTTACCAATTTTTTTTTTTGTAAATGATGAATTGTTCTAGAGTAGAGTGTCCTCTTCGATAATATATAACATTTGTAAAGGTTAACATGGATTTACAATGGAGAACTTGGTGGGAGCAAAAAACCATTAAATTATGAAAAGTTCAACTTAAAATAGCTATAACACACAAAATAAAAAGAATATTTGAAATTCTATTTTTCCTTAATAGTTCTAGGTACATATGTCATCAACAACATACTTCAAATTTAGATGTAAAAAAAATTATTTCTGGTTAATTCTGTGGTGAGAACTATAACTTTGATTTGCTAGATTTTTTTCTCTATCAAGAAATGCCATTGATAATTATAATTTAAACATTCTATTTTTATTTTTATTTTTATTTTTAAATAAAAAACATAAACTTCATTCTTTTATACACATTTCAATAGTTTACACTAGCTTAAAATTCAAACCGAAAATATATTTTTTACATTGTTGAAGTTTAACACTTTTTTTATGTTAGCCTTTTCCTTTGTAAAAAGGTGACACATTTTTGTACTTTTACCCTTGGATTCTAGTTTATGTTTAGTAATTAGAGTAAATACTTAAGGAAGAAGAATAATTTTTGTATCACGTTGCATCATATCTAAGAATCAATAAAAGGTAAAATGAATGAGTATGGCTAGACATCATGGCATGACAAGTCCTTTTTTGTAATCATTGTCATGTATGCTCTTCATATAACACTTAAATCAAGTAGTCAACTTCTATTATCAATAGCATTTAATGCATCCTTCAAATTTGGAACTATTATCACATTGACATTATCTTTAGAGGATTTCTTATTGGTCACAGCTAGCAACTCTAGAACAAGACTCCTTTCTCTTTTCCTAAATAATCTGACAAATAATCTCTTTACCAATTAGATATTTATTTTTTAAAAATTCCTCCTGCATAATTTTTAGATGTAGCTTAATTTTACTTTCAGGCATCATCTATTTAGATGATTCAATTTCTCTAAAAGAATAGTCCTCATCCAGCTCTATCAAATTTTCCAAGTGTAAACCATATTTTCCAAATGTCCTAGTACTTTTTGGAACTTCAACATGATCTTCTTCAACTTCAATGAATGGATCATCAATTGGTGGCTCTGTATTACATTTTCCCTATCCTTTCTTATGGTCATCTCTTACTCGATCATAACTTTTTGCTCTTTTTGCTTTATTCCCCATTACGAAAAAACTTGAATAGAGAGCCTGAAATCACCTATATACAAAAGACTTCCAAATGAAATTACATAAATAATAGTAGATCATACACAATTTAGAAAAAAAAAATTCAATTTTAGAAGCTTATTATATTTGATTGTTTGTAACACTAGAAAATCTAAAGACAACTAGTTGCATTAAATTATTGCTAAATTTAGATTAAGAAAATTATTAAACATATTAAATAATTTACCTATTCAATTATTTTAATAGATTTTATAATTTTTTAAAACACCTAAATTAATTCTAATAATTGGTTCAAATCAAATTAATTAATAAATTTAATTAATCGATTTCAATATAGAAAAAATTAAAAATTAAAAATTTCCAAATATATTTACAAAAAAAAATTTAATTCAATAAAATTTAATAAAACTTAACCTTTTTAATAGTACAAATGAAATATGAATAAAATATACAATTTTTTAAAAATGAACTTTGCCTTGAAAATAAATATACATTTTATTATTTAAGAAAAATAAAAATTCTAGGCTCGAACATGTGACCTTTTTCTAGCAACTTTTGGATCATATGGATACAGCTAAATCTGCTCTGGTCGAATTTGTCTATATTTCATCTAATGTGACACTTTCTATTATGCTTTTTGCAATTCGAAAGAAATTTCATAATCAAACTTGGGGTTTAAAAAAAAAAAACAAAAAATACCACTAGATAGAGCTTGTAGTTAGAATTATGCCAATAAAATTTTATTTATATGTGACACAATATTGATTACAATAATTGCAAAATAACACAAGTAGATATTTCAATATTGAAGATGACGCACATTCAAAAAATATAAAATATAGTAGATGGTACCAATTTATTTTTGTAAATGATGAATTTTTCTAGAGTAGAGAGTCCTCTTTGATAATATATAACATTTGTAAAGGTTAACATGGATTTACTATGGAAAACTTGGTGGGAACAAAAAACCATTAAATTATGAAAAGTTCAACTTAAAATAACTATAACACATAAAACATAAAATATTTTTGAAATTATATTTTTTCTTAATAGTTCTATGTACATATGTCATCAACAACATACTTCAAATTTAGATGCCAAAAAAAATATTTCTAGTTATTTCTGTGGTGAGAACTATAGTGACCCATATTTTGAATTTCAAATAATGGGTGCCCATTTCTTACAACATGGGTAAGATTTTTTTCCTACCTCAAGTTTTGGATTAGGATAGGCTTTGTGAGACCTAGGCTATGCCTTGACCTCTCAAGATTTGTCTTAGGCATTGAAGTGACAAATTCATGTCTTGCCATAATTTTTAGAAGGTCTTCTTGATCAAATTTTTTTTATGAAACAAAAACCCATTAGAGCTCTCACTATCCTAATTTAAGAAATATAAATTTTATAGTGTTATGATTTTATTTACTATTTTTGTATTTTTTTAATCAAAGGTGTTACCTAAATGTAAAACAACGACGTTCACTAAAACTTTAATATCTTTTTTATTTTATGCTTTTTCTTAAATTATTTTTAATGTCATTAATCTACATTCAATTCTTTTGAAGTTTAAAAAAAAGATGAGAAAAGTGAAATTTTGATTAAATTATGGTGTCCGTACGTGAGAGGTTTTAAAATTTACCTTTATAGCTAATTGAAAATTAAAAATTAAAAAAATATTATATAAAAAATTAAGGAAAATAATATTATCAATCTTTGGTGTGTTACGTAACTTTTCTTAAAAGGATTTACAAAAAATCATTTATTTTTGTCAAATTATGGTGTCCGTACACGAGTGTGGTATGGTCCTAAAACAAGCAATTTGAAAAAGTGAATTTTGAAGATCCATACCCAAAGAAAAATCTATCATATGGGTACATAAAAAAATTACAAATTAAAAATGTAGATTTTGAACACTACAATTTTTATTTCTAATTTTTTTTAAATATTCAATCTCTAAATGTGTCAAATTTTGACATCAATTGACAAGAAATTTCGAAAATAGGAAAAGCACTTCCACTTTTTGCCTAAAAGTGAGACCCAACTTCTTGCACTTACCCAAATAACATATACCCTTTCTAAGGGTTCACCATATTAAGAGATTTTTTACAGAGTTAGGAGTACAACAAGATCTATTAGCATCTACCTCAATTAGTGGATTTAGAAATCCTTCTATGAGTCCACCATAATAAAGGATTTATAATGCAAAGGTTGGTTGAGGTCTAACCAATTATGGAATTTACCTTGCAATTTTTTATAGCTAATAATAGGTTGAGTCATCTGTCTGTAGAAAAGATTGCCTCTCAGATCTTTCCTAGTCTTACCTTACTGGACTTCCTATCTATTCAATCTTTTCTTCTCATGTAACTATCATCTTCTCAGTCTTATTTCCAATTAATCTTCACATTTTACTCAAATTTAGAACCTTTTGGGTGCATACGTTATTTGTTTCATATATATCTATGTAATGAAATAACTTACACAATAGAAGAAATAATATAAAATATTATATAAATACTCAACAATAACTAAGAGTAATAGCACACTTCGATGGAGAAAAATCCAGATATCTCCTATGAGAATACACTTCACAATATGCTCTTGAAATAAGACTCGCAACCTCCTGTATATACCTAATTATACTTAGGCTGAATAGACACAACCTTACATAACACCTAGGCTGACCTACCTACCTAAATAATAATATAATAATGATAACATGACTTAATTAAGGATTAAGATAGCCACAAGTTGACTATTCATAACTATATATACACTAATATTAAGTGCATAGCATGCCCCCTCTCTTGAGAGAAACATTGTCCTCAATGCTAATCAAGTGTGGATTCTTTTGAATGCACTCCTCGTCCTCCCATGTGGCCTCTTCAACTAGTAAGTTCTTCCATTTGATGAGATACTAGGTGAGAGTTCTATTCCTCAACTTATTCTTCGTGCACATTTGAAGAATTCACTCTGGTTCCAAAATATTCTTCCTTCATCAAGATATAGTAGTACTATTTGAGTAGGAATATTTTGCCCAATTACCTTCTTCAAACAAGAGATGTGAAAAACTAGATGTATCTTTGTTTATTGGTGGTAATTCTAGCTTATAGGAAACACTACCAATCTTTTGCATGATTTGGTATGGTCTATAATATCTTGAAGACAGCTTATTATTCTTTTTTTGTTGCTTCATTGAGGTTTGTTTATAAGGCCGCAATCTCAAAAAGACCCAATCCCCAACTTCAAAATTTCTTTCACTATGATGTTGGTCTGCTTGTTAGTTGATTCAATTTTGTGTCATAGCTAAATTCTACTTGAGTCTTGAAATTACCTCTTGTTGATGATGTAAGTGGTCCTCTACTACTTGAACTCTTGGTGACACCTTTAATGATGATGTGATGGAAGAAGGATGATATCCATAAAGTGCCAAAAATAGAGACATTTTTGATGAGCCATGAAAAGAAGTGTTGTACCACCATTCTACAAGAGGTATCCAATATACCCATTGAGATTATTTCTCTAAAGTGAAACAATGTAGATATCCTCCCAAATATTTATTAACAACCTTATTTTGCCCATCTGATTGTGGATGGTATGAAGAGATATGAGCCAACTAAGTACCCAAACATGAGAATAAATTTTTCAAAAATTGAATAATAAAGATATTATCAAAATCACTAACAATAACCTTAGGTATACCATGTAGCTTTCAAATATTCTCCAAGAAAACTTTTTCCATAATACTTGTTGTAAAAGGAAGTGATAATGCAATGAAGTGTGCATATTTAGTGAGGCAATCAACTACTACCATGATGACATTATGATCTTTAGATTTGGGAAGTCTTGTGATGAAGTCCATGGATACCTCTTCCCAATGTTGGCTAGGAATCTAGATAATTGTTGCAAGAGACCTATTGTCTTAATTGTCTCTCCCTTATTTATTTTACAAATCAAACATTTGGCCACAAATTTTTGGACATCACCTTTTAGCCCTTCCAAAAAAAATCTTTCTTGACCCACTGATATGTCTTCAAAAATCCTAAATGACTATCAATTGGGGACTCATGAGTTCTGTGGGAATCTTGTGTTTAAGAATGGAATTCTTGCAGAGATACAGCTACTCTTTATACCCAATAATATCCCCCTTTAAGAAAAACTTATCTACACTACTAGGGTCACTCTTTACTTCTTGGATGAGATTACTTGTTGCAACATCATTTTACCACTCTTCCTTGGCTTCTTCCACCCAAATTTCTTGTAACATTGAAAGGGCACACAATAAGGTTTCATCTTTTTCATCCTCCCTGGAAAGTGCATCAACCACAATATTTTTCTTTCCTTTCTTGTATACAATTTCAAAGTTATATCCCAACATCTTAGTGGCCCATTTTTGTTTCTCTTCCAAAGATAGTCTTTATTCTAAACTATATTTTAGGGTATCATGATCTGTCTTATCCTTGAGGTGTCATCCCATTAAATAAGGCCTCCATTTTTTAACTACATGAAGGATTACTAGCATTTCCTTCTCATAAATAGATTTGAACTAATTTTTCCCTTTTAATTGAGAACTCTTAAAAGAAATTGATCAACCTTCTTGCATGATAACTATGATCCCATTTCTAGAATCATCACATTCCACAATGAATTCCTTTGTGAAGTCTAAAGTAGCAAGCACTAGATTTGTACACATAGCCTTATTCAATTTCTCAAATGCTACATTAGCACATTCATTCCAATAAAAATAATCCTTCTTCAATAGAGTGGTGAGGGGTGCTACTATATGACCATAATTCATTACAAATATTCTATAGTACCTTGTCAATCCCAAGAAACCCCTCAGCTTCTTAATGGTTTTTGGAATAGTTCATTCCATGATAGCCTTAATTTTGTTAGGGTCCACCTTTACTCCATCATGTGAAACTATGTGTCCCAAATACTTCACCTCCTTGAGACCAAAAGGACACTTGGATGGCTTAGCATAGATTTGATGATCTTCAAGTAATTGTAATGTTTGATCTACATGTTGCAAATATTCTTCCCAAGTATTGCTATAAATTAATATATCATCAAAAAATACTAACACAAACTTTCACAATAACTTCTTAAAAATTAATCAAACTTTGGAATGTAGATGGTGCATTGGTAAGATTGAATGGCATCACAAAAAATTCATAATGACCCTCATGATTTCAAAATTGTCTTACAAATATCCTCCTCCTTAATATAAATTTTTTGATAACCCAATCTAATATCTAACTTGGTAAAACACATATATCTATTAAATTTATCTAGAAAATCATCGATGATTGGAATAGGAAACTTATTTTCAATGGTGTACTTGTTGAGAACTCTATAATCTAGAAACATGCACCAAGTTTCATTCTTCTTACACACCATCAACACAGGTGAGGAGTAAGCACTTTGGCTATGCCTAATAATTCTTGCCTCTAGCATTTCCTCAATAATTTTTTTATCTCACTTCTTTTTTATGTGTGGGTACCTATAAGACCTACGGCTTGGTGGTTGGCTCCCTAGAACTAGTTGTATGGCATGGTCATGATCTCTTTTAGGAGGAAGTCCTTTAGGCATATCTCCAAGATCAACGAGTTTTGATCAATTATTGCTTGTAAATCTAGATGAGTAAGAGAATTAGATTGAGAGACTTCTAATGAACATAGCTAGGCCACAAACCCATCCACTGCTTTCTTAAGGAACTTTTGCATTTGATGAGAGCTTACCATCTATGAATATTTTTCCTTCAACCCCCTTAGCTCCAATACCTATCCTTTTGATTGAAATCTCACAAATAGTTCTTGGAAGTTCATCTCAATTTTTCCCAATGTAGTAAGCCACTATATTCCAAAACAATATTTCTTGCACCGATGGATATTGTAAACATTGGGTTATCAAGTTGATAATCTCCTATGGATAATTTGATGCTATGACACTTCCTTAAACAACTAGCTATGGCCCCATTTGCAATCAAAACTTGAAACTCTAGGGCTAGATATATAAAACAATTTAGAATATTTTCCAACTTTTTGTTGATAAAATTATGAGTACTACCTCAGTCGATCAACACAGTTACTTTTTTCTTCTTTAAGAAACCCAATACCTTGAAAGTTTGAGGTGCACTAAAAACTAAAAGTGTATCATAGGAAATGATTGGTTGAGAATCATGTGATTCCTCACCTGAATCCCTATCCTCCTATAATATGGGTTCATTCTAATCTTCCTCGCTTGGACCTTCAATATAGAACAATTTCTTTTCACTACATTTATGTCCTTGAATGTATTTGATATCACAATTGAAACACAACCCTTTTCCTCTTTTCTCCTCAATTTGTTGTGGAGTTAACCTCGTAGGTTGAGGAAGAGAATGTATTGAATATCCTTTTTATCTTGTCACATTAGCCCCTTTTCTTTCTAGGAATCAAGAATTTCTCCTCTACCCTACGTGCCAATATAAAAGACTCATTTACTAAGATGGGACAAAACATAAGTACCTCATGTTTAATGCAATCCTTCAAACCACCCAAGAATAAATCATTCAAGTTCTCCTATATAATTGAATCCACTCTTAAGGATAGATTTTGGAATTTTGGAATATAATCCTTAGCTAATCCTATTTTTTGAAGCTGAGCAATCTGTCACACTATTGCTATATTGTGCTTGGAGTTCTTCTATAAAAATTGACTATTATATGGTGAAACCCTTTTTCCTCCTATGAGTACAAAGCCAATGATAACAAATGAAGTGATTTAAAATTCTAGATATAAGGAAGCCATTGTGACCTTTTGTCCATATGGGGTTTGTACATCAAAAAAAATCTCGATTTGATTTATCCATGTTAGACGATCATTGCCAGGAAAAAGTACAAACCTATGTCACCCTTTTACAAAGGAAAAGGCTAACAAAAGTATAGATGTTCACCTTCAATGACATAAATTTGGTATTATTATTTAGAATTTGAAAATGAAGTAAACTAATGAAATGTGTAGAAATTGATGAAGTTTAGGATCTTAATTTTAAATAATTATTTGGAATAATAAATTATATATTTTCCTATTTTTTAAATATAATTTTTAGTTACTAAAAAAGGCTAGAAATTAGAGGTCTTGTTCCCACCACAAAATTACATGGAAATAAACTTATTTCCCTTTGATCTTAGATTATGTTATAGGTAACATATGTAGTTAGAACAATCAAAAATAAAATTTGGGTTTAGACAGGTATATTTTCTCTTTTACAACGATTCAAATTTCAAATTATTCAAATTAATAGTGTTCATCTCCCACCACATTTTTAAAAATAAATCTATTCCAACAAAAAGAAAAATTATATATTCTAGAAAAGGACTCTCTCCTCTAGAACTTCATATAGTTTTTAGTTTTTTTAATATGATGTAGTATTGTTTTCTTTGTCAAAATTGACATCTTTTCAAGTGTTAAAATAAGTACTTGTAGAATTTTTTAATTACAATATACTATATCTAATTAAAACACTATGAACTCTATATTAGAATATTCTTGATTTTGAGCTCTATAAAATGGTGTTTATATGTTACTAAAACGTTATCATAAAAAATAGTAAGAGTTGTTGAAATGTCAATTTTATGAAATAATTGTATTTCTCTAGTAATTGGTTACTAACTAGTATAAACTATGCATTTAATAGACATTTCCAATTACAAAAGTGTGAGATCATATATAACTTAGCTATAATAAATTTATTAAGATCATATGTTTTAAAAAAATATTTTTTAGATAGAAATACTCAAATTCAGTCGTTCTGATAAATTAGCCTGAAAGGTGACACAACTTTGTACTATTACCCTGCCCTTAAATTTTCACATATCCACCTTTGGAAAAACATTCCTAGACCCCATAGGATTATTAAAATTTGTCTCATTATTAGTCAACTTGAAGGTTTCACCTTGATTGCTTGATAGCTCCTTCCTTGTTTTATTTATATAGGTTCTTAACACGCTTCATATATCTATAATATCTCCTCATAGGTCACACATATCCCTCTTAACCTCTTCCTTGAACTTACTTTAAAGTTCCTCATCAGGATTACATTCCTCTATTCTTTCCCAATCTCAATAAAAGGATTTCCCCAGTGTAGTAGCATTCTTTTTACCTCTCGTTGAAGGCTCCATCATGATGGAAACCAATATTTTTGAGATAAATCACACAAATGAAATGTAAATTCTCAAATTTACTTATTTATTTATTATTTTAACTTACTAGGGCCAAGATACCCTTACTCGAAAAAAATAAAAAAAATTAGCAAATTTGCTACCTTGATAGCGAATTTTCATAATTTGTCAATATCTCACTTATTTTTTCTTCAATTTCTCCAAGATTTGGAATTTAGGCTCCTCTACTATGTATTCAAAAACCCAATACAAGTTATAATCCTATTCGTCTAGATGTAAGAGATATGAAGATCTCAATAAATTGTGTAGAAATAGTAATTCTGTAATAATTTGCTCCAATTTGCTCTAATTCCTCTAAATTTTGGACTACAACTTCTTTAATATGGTATTAAAAAACCTTTGAAAATCTTTAAAAATTTGAATAAAATTTGAAAGTTATGCTCTTCCCAAAATTGCTCCAATGTTGAGAAAAATTCTTGCCTCTATTGTGCCAAGATCATGCTCTATTACCATTTGTAATGAAATAACTTGCACAATAGAAGAAATAGTATAAAATATTATATAAATAATTGATAATAATTGAGAGTAATAGGCTACTTCGAGGGGGAAACCTTGAAATATCTCCTATGAGAACACACTTCACGATATGCTCTTGAAATAAGACTCACAACCTCCTATATATACCTAATTATACTTAGGCTGAATAGACACAACCCTACATAACACCTAGGCCAACCTACCCACATAAATAATAATATAATAATGATAACATGACTTAATTAAGGATTAGGATAGCCACAAGTTGACTATTCATAACCCTATATACACCAATATTAAGGACGTAGCAATCTATGTCCTTAACACCCTTCCAATCATTTTCTTGATAATCATTAGGTCTTCTTGTATGATTCCCTATAATAATCAAAGTGTTTTTGACCTCTTGAAGTTTTTTTGTAAACCTTCTAACTTTCCTTTATTCTATCTTCTAATTTCCAAGTCAATATTACTCTATCATATCAAATATATCATTAATTCTTTGTCTTTGACCATATCAATTACACTAGTAATTTTATTATATTTCTATCATAGGTAACTTAGAAAGATATTTTTGAATCACATTCTGACATGTAGATTATTATATACCCCTCATCATTATGACTTGTTATCTCAAGATTAATCTCTGTAGGTGTCATAGAATTTTATCTTATGATCATTTCACTATCTATTCATACATCCTCATGATTATTTCCCACAAATTTCTCTTAACTATCACTCTTCCTTAACATATCGATCATGAATAAGAGTTGCCAATCACGTGCCTTATATCACCAAATAGTCTATCTCTAAATTCTAATTTATGACAACATATGTTAGGTCATATTGGGTTGGTGTATCCAATTTCTTCTCTTCTTAATGCCAAATTCTTATAATACTCCCCTTTGGCATTGATGGAAAAATCCTTATATGTTAGATTGTGAAAATGCTTTTCCATAGATAATTTCTACTCATCTCTATTTGTATCTTGTTAACTGATTCTTATTATCAATTTACCCCCTATGTGGTTATTCTTTCTTCTATAATCATTTCCAATCATTTTCAACCTTTCTATCTCCCCCTTTTTGTCAATAATGGAAAATTCAATTCACAACCTATCAAATATTTCTTTCAAATCCATCTTAGATCTCTCTATTGATTCCTCTAATAAGGTTTTCAAATATGATAGTATGACTAATAATTGATGTAAATATAGTGTCAATTATACCATTGAGCCCATGATACTTATGTCAACTAGAATTGGTATTATTTCCTCATTCCTTGCACTTTTCTATACTTTATTCGGTGTAGGGGATAAATAGGATTGTAGATCAAATTATTTAGTTATCTTTTTTTCTTCCTTAACCTGCATCTATTTTATGTTTTGAGTGATCTCATTTACCTTTGAGATGGCTTCCAATAATGATCTTGAAATTTGACCAAATTGTTGAATTAATGAATCTATTTCCTTTTGTGCTAGATTTTTGCACTTCTCTACATTGTCTATATAAATTATGACAATCTTTCTACTTTGGCCATTATTTGTCTATCTTGTTTCAATATTTTCTTTTCTTTTTTGGCTTCTTTAGTAAATTTTCCATTTCCTTGTCTATTATTCCAATTTTCTCATTCATTAATCTATTGTTTACAAATAGTTCTCCAAATGATTAAGGTGTATCTTTCACTCCTACTTCTTTAATATTAAAATGGATGTATGATCAAACATCTTCAATAAAAAACACTCCAAGAAATATCATAGCTAGGGCTTCTATCATGCCATTCTCACTTGTCTTCAATGGATGTAGATTAAAAACTAGTTAGGGATTCTTGATTACATCAATCATGATAGTTGTATCCACTTTGGTGCTCCATGACTCACTATGTATGTAAAATTTCTAACTTCAAAAATCTTCAAAAAGATAATTTTGGCTTTAGTTCTTGTGTTCTTCATCAATGAATGGATGTCACACAATTATCAAATTTTCATATGTTTTCATGATTTCAGTGCCTTGTATTTTTCAAGCTTCTAGCATTAGGGTTAAGTTGATGTGATGTCATGTCTGTGTCTAGATTATCTTTAAGGGACTTCTCTCAAGTCATCTGTTCGTTTGTGTACACATAGGTGGGCATTTTAAAGTAGTCAAATACATTTGTTCATATTAGGTGATTAGGAAAGGGAGGATAAGTTTACGCATTTCCTAGATGAGAAGAAAGTTGTTTTGAAAACCTAATTCTTTGATCAAGTGTTCATGGTGAAGATATGATGCATCCAAGAAGAAGATTATAAACATATTGAAAACAAATGGAAAAAAAGAATATAAGGATCAAGGTTAAATATCATATGCATATCATGAGAATGAGCTACAATAAGGATTATTTGAAATCAAATGCAAGAGATGTAAATAAATCATTAAAAATGGTGAAAGAACCAAGTCAAAGGTGGTATCACTCTCGTTACAATGAAATCAATGGCTTATATTTAATCTACACATTTACATTACAAAGTTGACAAGTCAAATGACTTAGAGATTGAATCCAGATCATCGGATGAAGGCTAGATCGATAGATGATGTATTAAAGATGGAATTATAAGTATTCAATGATGAATATCCTCTGCCGTTAGATCTTAAAAAAATAATTCTTGTCATTATGTCACTATGGAGAGTTGTGTGAAACATAATCATAGTGACATAATGACTGAATGATGCATATTCTTGTTAACCATTTCCTTTTGTGGCTGGTACGATGTTAGATGAGATGATAAGTGTCTTTATTTTATTGGTTCTATACAAGAGAAAGTCAAGGTTATGAAGAGATTCTTTTCACTATCGATTTCTAGATCAATCTATGCTTGTCATTATGTGTTTATGGAAAGTTTCTTGATTATTAATTATAGTGACATAATGATAGAACAACGCATGTCCTGATGGGCCCATTACATTCCATGAAGTGCCACAAAGAAAAGTAGTCTAATGTCAGATTCTCCAAGAAATGGAATAGTACCACTTGTCTTCCATGATGTGCATAAATGGAAAGTGGACCTGCATCACAAACTAAACAAAGGGTTAAGATCTTTTATCACCACCATCAAATCAAAATAGATCAATGCTTGTCGTTATGCCACTATAAAGTGTTGCATGAAGAATAATCATAGTGACATAATGGAAATTTGATGCATGTACATGAAGGGACCCATGGAGGAAAATGCAAAGGAAGAGACAATTTTTTTTATAATGTTTTAATCATTATTGTTGGTCTAAGATCAATCGACAAAATTCAAAATTTTAGTGTATGTTGGAATATGAATTATATGGATTTGGCATAGACGTGATTGCTATAGATTAGAGGAGAATGTGAACCATTTTGAAGAATTCTAATCATTTCTGCTATATGTTCTTAATGTATTGAACTGTAACTGGTAAATGTTGAATTTTTGAGCATTTGAAGTTAATGTAATTGATGAATTTGTAACTGGTCAAGAACTCTAAGAGGGGGCCTATAAATGTAATTTCTTTTGATAATACGTGTATCGATACTTTTGTCTATCTTTTCCCCCTACATTTCTAGATGTTGAGTGAGAATCGAAGAGTTAGATGGAATGAAGGATTTGTATAATGTTTTTAGTTAGGTAATGTGATTTTTCTAATTCCATTTAGAACTAGCATGCCTAAATTTCTTTCATTATCCTTTTCAGTCGAGCTAACCTTGCATTTTAGAATAATTTCTATGAGATTACAGTACAACTGTATTTGAAGCTGATGATATCTTACTAGATTCCATTTTAGTGGAGAGTTATTAGTGAAGGTTGATTTCATTTCATCTTTCATATGCATCTATGCTCTATCTCTATATTACATTTTAATAGGACTAATATGGACTTAGAATTATAATTAGATGTTAGAAGAACTTCAAGGTAGCTTGTGATATCCATTCCACTTGGTGTTATAGGTTGCCCAAATATTTTTCTGCTTGGGGTGTTTGTAGTTATGAGCATCCTAGTTTATCCTCTTCTATTCTCAAGTTAAGAGCATACCCCTTATCCCAATGATCTTTTAAAAACAAAATTCATTGCATATATTACATATAAGGGAGTTGTACCATATAATTCAAAGGGTAATGATTAACACATACACTAACCCATTTGTTGGTAACATCCTTTTGTTTCCTCACATTGTAGGTATCTAGAGTCAAGTTACAACCAAGTTAGGAAGAGGGACAAACTGTTAACCAACATCATGCTAACAATCATGATGTTTGCAACATTTGGCTTGTCAAGAGTGTTTTTATATAGCAATGTGCCAAATTAACTCATTTTCCCTCGTTTATTCACAAAAGTAGTCATTGCACCTCTTCTAATAGTAAATAATATTATTCTATTGGTTACTACTATTAACCATTATAACATTTCTCTTTTACCGGTTAAAGTGCTAACCTTTCAATGCTACTACTTCATAATCTCTCATAAACCCAAAAACTTATCTAACTATGGTCTAGTGATTATATTGCATCTTTCTATGCACATTTTAGATGTTTTTCCATATCTTTAGGGGATCAATAAATGATATATCTTTAAATATCCCCTCGCCCTAAAGAAAAGTCTTTCTCATTTGATGTCTCACTATTCCAACATAATTCTAGTTCTCTTCCCTTTGCTAATCTCTAAAAAATTTGGTCAATAGGTTTTGAACCAAGAATCTCTCTCCAAGTGTCCAATCTTAAGAAAAAATAAAAACATGGCATACTAGTTGACTTACAAGGTATTGATAACTGATGAAGTGATATTATTATTGGTATACTTGATGAAGAGATTTTTATTGTGTTGTTACATGAAAATTTGATGAGGAATTGGTATACATTTGATGACAAGAAATAAGTTATTGGTTATCATTGATGCCAAACTAAATGACTGAGTGTTTTTAGCATGTTACTAGATAAGAATTGAGTAAAAAGATGAGTTGTGCTATGTGTTAAGTGTTACTATCAAATAGGAAGGTCAACCTGTGAGTCATTATGGTATGACTATGAGAGGACCTATTAATTTGAAGATTAGAGCAAGTTATTCTCAAGGAGATTTAATTGGGTGACTAATAAATATCCAGTCATAAGAAGTTGATTAATTTGAACATTACTTCATAGCAGTGAACTATTAGTACCTTATATCATTTCCAAGAAGATTGTTTGAAAAAAAGTACAATAGAATATATATTATAATTCATTTTGATTGTTTAAGAGGAGACACTCTTCCATCTTGATATGTTCTCAAAATACAATTTCTTGGATGAACTTTCTTTGCATTTATATATTACAATTTGCTAAATTTAAATGTGTTTGTATTATATTTAGATTCTGATGGTTCTATTTCATTTTTTCTGATGGTTTTGTTTATTTTAAGATAGTACAATTTTTTGGTTCTTTAATTTTTGTCTATAACATTTCTTGTAAGATGCAATTGATGCAACATTTATTCATCCCTTTATACTTATTGGATTATTCATACTATGTCAAATTTATGTAATTTTCATTTATTTTGAACATATGTTTTTTTTGGCCCTAAATTTTAGAGTCTTCTAACAAGTATAAATAAAGTATTACCAATGTGTATGTGTGTGTATTTGTATCCCCTTATAATTCATCATAAATATAAATTTAATATTTTGTAAAGTATGTTTTGTCATTTTTTCTCGGACCATTTGGAATAGTACAATACAATTTATTAATTTCACAACTCTTTTATAACTAAGATATCACATTTTTGTATTCACTTAAAACTATATAAAGTAAATATATAATGTAACTACAATTTTATCAGTTATTTTATAAATAAAATAAATCATATGAAGAATCGTCTACTACAAATACACATGTTTCTTTTAAGTCAATTTTTTATTTCCTTTCTTCCCTCTTCTATTCAAACACAATACTATTGTACGAAAAAAGATTTCCAACCGGAATTTTTAATATTTTGGTCCACATACATCTATAAAATCGAACAAACTTCTACTACAATTAGGTTATGTAAATGACTTAGATATTTTTACCTATTTTTAAGCACGCTACAATTTTTTGTTAGAAATATCTCGGATCAAAGCTTTAAATGTTTGGTCGTAATTCGTATCATGCATCTGTTATAGTCGTTGCATAAATCAAATTGTTCACTTCGTTCCAGGTACTTGGGCAACTGCATCTGTGAAGTACTTGCATCTATCAAATCGTTCTAGGTACTTGAGGGACTAACTTTTCCTTCACCATTCAAAATGCCTGGCCCACGAAAAACAGACTGCGAGAATATTAGGTGGACAGATTTTGCACGCCTCCATTGAGTAACAAGTTTAGAGAGCAGTAAACTTTAATCCTATTAACCAGAAACTATAAGCTCCCCTATTTAAATGGAACATGTCCATCTGGCATCCCTCATTCATTAAGTGCAATTTCAAAGAGCTGGAATATTTGTTTGCGGTGGAGAGAATAATTGAGGAAGAGACAAAGGATGTGCAGCCTTGAGAAGCGAGGGAACGTGTACGTACTGACGCTGGTGGGAGAGGATGAGGAGCACAGGCTGAACCCCACCACCTTCAATGCAATCGCGGAGGCACTGAAAGAGGTGGAGTCGTCTCCTAACGCAGCCGCACTGGTGACGACAAATGAAGGAAAACACTTCTCCTGTGGCATCGACTTGAAATGGATCGCCGAGAGCCCACTGGAGCGCATTGGCATCGTGTTGGAGGGGCTGGAGAAGATGCTGGCGGCCTTCATGAGGCTCACCATCCCTACCATCGCAGCCATCTGCGGCGGTGCAGTGGCCGGCGCTTTCATGCTCGCCCTCGCCCACAACTATCGTTTCATGACATCATCATCCTCTGCCGAGCTCTACATGCTGGAGCTCGACCTGGGCCTGCCCATCCCCAGGAGTATGATGGCCCTGATTCGCAGCAAGGTCAGCCCCGCTGCCCTGCGCGACGTGGTGTTGGGGGCGAGCAAGCTGAGGGCGCAGACGGCGCTGGAGAAGAGGATTGTGGATGCCGTCTTCGAAGACTCCGCCTCCACTGTGGAGGCGGCAGTGAAGGAGGCTGAGAAGCTGTCGGGCAGGGGATGGGAGAGGGAGATCTACCGCGGCTTCAGGCTCGCCGCCTTTCCCGGTGTCGTGGAGGCGCTCGACAACAACGTTCCCTACCGCATAGCACCCTCCTTCACGTTCAAATTCTACTCGAGTGATAATAATAATTGTAGGCTGAAAGATAATTTCTCTGGATAAGTGATTAGACAATAGGGTATTCTACATTACTGGCGCTTCGTTGCAACTTCCAAATAAATAATAGTTATGTTACTTTTACAGCCAAAGTGGTCTAGTGGTGGAGAACTTGTACTCTTGAAAGAGAGGTCACAAGTTCAAATCCCACTGGGGGGTAGGGTATGTACGCCTCGTTTGTAGCGCCAAGCGCCTCTCGGAAAAGAGTACAGGGTAGTCCCATATCACTGTCACCATATGTAAACTCAAAAACTATGGCATAGTGTTGTGGACTATAAAATCACCTTTCCTTTCCTTTCCTTTTTTTTCTGTTTCCGTGTGTTTGATGAGAGATAAATGCTGCACTTTTGACAATAGTTCTACTTTCAATTTTTAACAATAATTCTACTTTCAACTTTCAATGGAAAAAGTATTGTCCTTAACATGAAAGAAATATAGAAGGCGTATATTGTATGACAATATTATTGGTAAAGACAAAATCTAGTGAGAGATGCCACAAGGAAGAGTAAATGTGATGTGTGGAAAAGAAAATAAACTTTAAAGAAGATATAAATGATGTCAAAATATTTCAAAAGAATATGGGGACATGTCTTTTTTGCGAGGGATAGCTGAAAAGATGACAATGAATGTTCACTATTTATGGCATTAAATTTTATAAGTGAAAACGTTAATTGATGTTTGTATTATTATTACTAATAATGTAATTTTCTGTTTAAGTAAATTGGACACGTATTTTCTTTGTAGGGACAACAATTTTTTTTAAAGGGATCACCTTCATTAAGAATGCAAAACTTTTAAAGATGAAAGCTTAATCATATTTAACTTTAAAAACACATTTGCAAATCTTTTAAGGAGTGTGCAAGTCCATAATCCATTATATAAATTGTGAAATGAAACTACATATTTTCATTAAGATTCAAATGGTAATTACAATGTTCACGAGGAATGATGCATATTTGCTTGTAATTTGTTAAAAAAATTCCAAAATATGAGAGTTATGGGTTGTCAACCCTTGAAAATCCTAGTAGCAGTGCCCATTATCAGCATAAAATTTTTATAATAAGGATTAAATCTATAAATTCGTCAAGATACACATTCTATCTAGGGCCCTCCACAATCTCAATATCAAGATTAAACCATTTTCTTAAAAAGTCTCTTCCATGTTGCGGCCATTTTTCTTTGGCACCTTAAGGCACCAACAGTGAGGTCTTGTAGAAAAGGTTACATTGCCACATTATGGCCAGGTTGTAAAAGCTTGCCCAATTGACGAGCCCAAGGAATGCCCACCCCTAATTATGCATGCATAATGACATGAATATCATCATCTAGATACACTTCTTTGGACCTCTTCCTCAACAACATAAGCACATTTTCCTTTTTTCCTCCCACATTGAGGAGAGACGCTAGATATTGGTAATTAATATCCGTGTTGACACAATTCTTGTTTTCATTCTCGAGAAAATCACAATTGAGCACCGTTTTCATGGCCTCGAAGACAAAATTTACCAACATCATTGCAAATTTCATTTAGGTTTTCATTACGATAAGGGCCTAGAAATGCCCTTTGTGGTTATTCTAATTTGCACCTTAATCTTATTGGACTGTCCATTGTAGACAATTTGCACTAGCAACACCAGAGGTAGGGGGAATTCACCTAAACTAGACAAAAATTATCACTACCAAACATAACCATAAACACTTTAAAAAAAAAATTGGTAAATGATGAAGAAAAGAGCCCACTAATAACCTAATAAGGTCGAATAGTATGACATTCATGAAACCTCTATATCCCTTAGTCCTTAATATTTAATTATATTAGTAGAAAATCTTTGGAAATCTTTCCCACATATGCAGGGTTGTAGTTTAGAATTTTCCTTTAGGACCAAAGGAAAAGTGAAGCATACAAAGTGGATGACAAAGGGAAGTGATGGAGGTATGCTCTAATACCATTGATGAAGGTACAACTATGATACCATTGATGATGGTATGCTCTGATACCACTTACGAAGGGTCACACCACCCTTACCAACTCACAACCAAGAATGCAACAATATAAAGACCAAGAAAATAAAATGCTTCCCAAAGAACTCTTTTATTATACTTGAAAATCCAATATCAATTACAATAACATTTTTGCAAGATCTCTCAAGATCCAATCCAAACCCAAGCTAGTCCAGATCCACACTCTGGTAGAAACCTGTGAGATCTCAACTTATGCTCGTAAGCCACCAGGCAACCTCCTTGTTTCTAAATCGCAGTCACTAGTTCTTCTCACAAACTTAATCCAAGATCCAAGTGTAAATTGCCTCACATTTGGCGCTCTGTCTACACACTCACAAGTCCATCACAATCCTGCTGTAAACTGCCTCACATTTGGTGTTCTGTTCACAGGCTCAGGAAAACTCACTCTTCACTTCCTCCTTCTCTTTCACACCTTGAAGCCTTCCAAGCTTTCCAACTTTCACACATTCAAGTTTTTACTTCCAAAGCTTTCACCTTTCCAAGCTACTCCTTCTCGAACTTCTCCTCCTCAAGCTTCTCCTTGAGCTTCCACTCCTTAAGCTACTCCTTGAGCTTGATTTGGAAATGCTCATATGACTTGCTTAAATAGGCACTTACCACCCCATACATGACTTATCCATAAGCTTCTAGAATTCTTCCAAAACCTTCTACAACTTCCAAAACTTTCTACAATATTCATAACTTTATAGAATTCTTCCCACACACCTCGATAAATGGAATGACAACCATTTATTTTTTATTTTTTCTATTATGCCACCTATGCAGCTTGAAAATAAAAATTCTCTTTTCCTTTCTTTTCTCCTTTTTCCCCTTTTTTTATTTTTTAAAATTATTTCTCCTCTAATTTTCATCACTTTCTCTCTCCTCCAGTTTATTTTTTGCAACTTTTTTTTTTTCCAATAATTTTCCATGCAAGATGCTCCTGCATCAGACTCCCCTGGTAGATAGAAAAGTGTGTCCCACACTTTGATGCCAAAAAAGAAAGGTCTACAACCATCTTCATCTTCACCAAAGTCTTCCACCTCAACAGGGACAAGAAAACCAATGTGCAAATCTTCCACATCTGCATTACTTTATCAAACACCAGAATCTCAACCATCCAATCAACATGCTCATTCCTAGGAACAAACTGAACATAATGCTTCAACAGAAAAATCTCATCCACATCAGCAACTAGTGAATTCACACTCGTAGCAACAAACCCCACATCAACAGCCACATGTAGATCTCCATCAACACATGCCAAACTCTCAACAACAGCAACCTGATTGCTCACAATAAGATGCTCTGCAAGATACAAGTCACCACCAACAACAACTAGATCATCCACAATCGAGTGCTCCACAATCTCCATGTCAAACTCAACCAATTGATCATGAAAGCCAACATCTATCCCAACATCAACAACATTAGGAATATCTTTAGCAACAACCTCTAGTTGCTTTGCAAGTTCTGCATCAGGCTCCACAAACTGATCAGCAAAACCATCCTCTTCCACCTTGACCTTCTTAGCTTGATTAGCCAATCTAGCATCCAACCGAGAAAACATCTTAGAAAAATTCCTCTTTACTATATCATGGATTTTTGCAATCACCTTAGGGTCCAATCCTCTTGGAGCCATCTCCAAAGATCTTCATAAACCCTCTGCAACAAATCCTTCTTACGCTCCTTGCGACAACCAAATTGTTTGCAAGTCATATTGCAACCTGCCACCTTGCACGAACAATCAGGAACCACATCACAAGTCTACGACAATGGATTTTCAATCCACTAGCTCTCCACAATCATGCCTCAACAAGTCTAGTCTTCCATCTCTGCATCAATCGATCAATCTGCATGTCCTCCCAAGGTCCTAGTGCAAACTGCCTTAGCTTTAGTGATCTGTTTACACGCTCAAGAACTCCCACTCTAATAAACTTCACCCAACCAAGGTCCTGGTACAAACTACCTCACACTTCGACAATCTTCTTGTACACTTAGGAACTCCCACTCTGATAAACTTCACCGAAGTAAGGTCCTGGTACAAACTGCCTCACACTTTGACGATCTACTTGTACACTCAAGAACTCCTACTCTGATAAACTTCACCCAACCAAGGTCCTGGTACAAACTGCCTCACACTTCGGCGATCTGCTTGTACACTCAGGAACTCCTGCTCTGATACCACTGATGGAGGTATGCTCTAATACCACTGATGAAGGTACGACTCTGATACCATTGATGACGGTATGCTCTGATACCACTTACTAAGGGCCACACCACCCTTACCAACTCACAACCAAGAATGCAACAATATAAAGACCAAGAAAATAAAATGCTTCCCAAAGAACTCTTTTATTATACTTGAAAATCCAATATCAATTACAATAACATTTTTGCAAGATCTCTCAAGATCCAATCCAAACCCAAGCTAGTCCAGATCCACACTCTGGTAGAAACCTTTGAGATCTCAACTTGTTCTCACAAACCACCAAGCAACCTCCTTGTTTCTAAACCACAGTCACTAGCTCTTATCACAAACTTAATCCAAGATCCAAGTGTAAACTGCCTCACATTCGACGCTCTATCTACACACTTACAAGTCCATCACAATCTTGTTGTAAATTGTCTCACATTCGACATTCTGTCCACAGACTCGGGAAATCTCACTCTTCACTTCCTCCTTCTCTTTCACACCTTGAAGCCTTCCAAGCTTTCCAACTTTCACACATTCAAGTTTTTCCTTCCAAAGCTTTCACCTTTCCAAGCTACTCCTTCTCGAGCTTCTCCTCCTCAAGCTTCTCCTTGAGCTTCCACTCCTCAAGCTACTCCTTGAGCTTGATTTAGAAATGCTCATATGCCTTGCTTAAATAGGCACTTACCACCCCATGCATGACTTATCCACAAGCTTCTAGAATTCCTCCACAACCTTCTACATCTTCCAAAACTTTCTACAATATTCATAACTTTCTAGAATTCTTCCCACACACCTCGATAAATGGAATGACAACCATTTATTTTTTATTTTTTCTATTATGCCACCTATGCACCTCAAAAATAAAAATCCTCTTTTCCTTTCTTTTCTCCTTTTTCCCCTTTTTTTATTTTTCTAAATTATTTCTCCTCTCATTTTCATCACTTTCTCTCTCCTCCAGATTTTTTATTTTTTTTTCCAATAATTTTACATGCAAGATGCTCTTTCATCAAAATGTAATTGACAATGATGAGGCATCTAATTAATGTCAACTCACATTACAAGTTCCAAGTGGAGGTGGTGGCTAAGATAGTAGAAACTTGTCACCATTATGGAAATTCAAATTAGATCAAAGTTTCATTAAAGAAATTTGACTCGAAATAAAACTTCCATGATTGATATATAATAATTGAATAGTATGCCATTGTTCAGTATAACTCTACTATGTTGTATTTATTACCAGTTACCATTTGGTAGTTGTTACGTAACACATTTTAATATGTGCATTTTCCAAATAGGGAGGGCCTTTTGACACAAAGTCTAGTAGGAAAACAACATGTTCATTAGAAATCATCTAGTGATGCATAACATAGTCTAGATTTATATTAGTTTGAAAATTTTGAGTACAATTCAGTAGAAAAATTGGAATAGTTGCATAACCTTATAAGAGCCTATAAAAGATTATGTTCTATGAACATTCTACAAAGTACAATAACTTATAAGTTTACCTATTATATATTGGATATCCTTTAAATACCCCCAAAGAGTTTCGGTACCCCTTCTTATAGAAATTGAAGGCGTATGTCAATTTACGAGGTTCAAACTCTTTGGTAATGAATAAATAATTTGTAGAATTTCCCCAATTTTTTTATGAGCTGATTTGGAAAAAAATACAATTAATGAAGTTCCCACCACATAACTCAAAATATTTCCAATAAATTGTCAACGTGTTGAATATTTGCAACATGTGGATTGAGGCTCTTTTGTCATCGTAAATCATGAATTGCTTAGTCCAACTCCTCCCTTTCTACCCCCTCCTCTAGTTCATGTTGATAACTAATATAACTGGGATAATTTATTTGAATTTCCCATGCAACGTTCATCATGCTACTAATAATATCATATTGATCTTCTTCAAACCCAACCTGCCTTGGTGCACTACAAGGTTTGGTACCTATCCTACTAGATACTCTTGAATATGAAGTCCCGTCATCATTAACTTTCCTAACTACACTTGTTCATCTAGAGAAAACCTTGCGCTCTAAGTACATATTCTCATTTTTCTGGAAATTTGGTTTTATAAAGCATTCTCATGAGATATGGATTCATGCTGAATCACTACTCATGAAATATGAGTCAATGAGTTTGACTCAAAAAATACACAGTTAAATATTGATAGCAATATCACAATAATTCTACTCTCAAATTTTAATTCTATTTTCAATTTTTACTTAGAAGGATACAAGAAAACTATTTGAGAATCTGTCTCAAAGTAGTTTGGTCTCATGGATACAAAAAAGGATAAAAATTTTAGAGTATAAGGGGATTGTACTTTCAATGGTAAACTAGAAATCTTAAACTTTCTTACTATTGAATTCTATTCTAGCTCTTCATCTAAATATAATATATGGCAAGAGAACAATTATTCCATCAATTTTAATTTGTCAAATTTGGCAATAAATTTTTTTTTTAAAAAGGTTTAGATATTAGCAAGGATTGTGAATTTGGAATTTACACTTGCCCAATACATTTTCCTAGAAGTTCATGAAGCCTTTTTATTAAATCTATTTGAGAATAAAACCAAAATCGGGTGGCTTACTATGACTAGCTAAAGATTCAAATTTGATTTCATTTATGAGAAAACCCTCTTATTTTTCATTATTAAATATTGATTGATACAAAATATTAAGGTAGAAATCTTCATAAGTCAATGCCTAACTAGATCTAAAAGAGATTATTAATGTTATTTTCTTAACTGCAATAATTGTCAAAAGACTATTTAGGCACACATAGTTATCATATAAGATTTACATTAGTCTAAAAAATAATGATATATCATAAATGTGAATGAATTTTATAATCACAAAAATGTGAATGGGTTTCATAAATTGATTATAGTATTTTATTTTTTGTATTTATTGTTTGTTAAATGGTATAGTGATGATACATTAAAAAAGTGACAACATATCCTATATTAATTCCAATGATAAACTCACGTGATGAAACTTCTATTTGATAATTCTAAAGGTATGATTTCTTCACAATTTTACTATGATGCCTAATAATAAAATTATCATCCATTTATTGTTAAATAATATTGTATGTGTATGTTTGACAATGTTGGTGTATATAAATAAATATTTTGGATGGTAATCTTATGAGATTAGTAACTAAGGTCTAGTGTATAATATTATATATTTGGTTTGTAATACTCTTTTTTGTTGTAATAGTCTTAGGACATCATTTATTCTTAATAATATATTGTTGACTATTTTATCTAGTGGATGACAAATATTTCATTATTCGTAGTAGACTATATTACTGTTGTGGGATAACATTTTTACATAGACTTGATAAAGAAGGGAGTCCAATATCTATGGTTTATTGAAACTAAATTTTGAAATAAATAAATAAATTAGGGGTTCAATGTCCACAAATAAATAAAATTCATATTTAGTATGTAAAAAACTTATGTAGGACGACAAAAAATTATATTTATTTATGTTGGTGTTTGATAGCTTCATCAAATAATCTAATAGACACACACATACACACACACACACACACACACGAAATTTAATTGATATATAAATGTATGAGATAAATTATTTTAATATATATGATAAATATACTATTATATTAATTATTTGATTAACAAATAGACATGTCCAATGAAGGGACATGTGCATTCATGAATAAAACTCAATAGACATGTAAGTGATTGTTGCATTTAGAAAACACATACGAAAACAACATGGCAATGCATAGCACATTTGCAACAAGTCCTTGGAAAATTTGTAAGAATTTGGTATAGGTCTAATACCATGTAAGAATTTTTCTTAGGGAAAAATCTACCCAAGATTGTAGAACTTGAACACAAGCACAACCATAGACCAAAAAGGAGTATCATCAATATATCATAATATTTCCTCATACATTGCTCTATATTGTATGTCCAAACACACTAGGAGTGCCTGTATATAAAAGCCTCTTAGGAAGAACCTAGAATGTCTGTAGAAAGACCTAGGAGATAAGATAAGCATGACAACTAAGCATACATCATATCCATCATTCTAGATGATAGGATAAGAATGATGAGGTGTATCTCAAGTGGAGATGTTGTAGACAACTCACAAGAGTGTGCATGCTCCTAGGTGACTAATAAATAAATAATAAAAAGATGCATTAACCTAAGTAAACTTAAGTGTAAATAGTGAATAATTATTTACACCAACAACCCCCCTTAAGAACAACTTAGGGGAATGCACTTAAGTTCACAAGAACTAGGATGAAATGCATAATGGGTTCTGACTACTAGGCCATGTTAGGTACCCATGTACATAATAAAAATGCAATGCAATCTCTCATAAAATAGAGAAAGAGGGAAAACCTCATGGGAAACCCCCCCCATAAGGTGAGATGAAAAGCAAGATGCATGGATGGATGGAGTAATCAAGACCCCCCTATTATGACATACATCAAGTATATACAAAAGAGAAATGGAAGGACAAAACTGCTTAAGAGGAAAAAGTGCCCCCCATAAAGGAGAAGAAGGAGACAAGGTAGTCCCCCCCACTAAATGTAGTATGTTGATTAGTGAGAAATGCTCCAATGTAGAAGCTAATCCATGACTGTTGAATGATGTTCCTCCCCTTTGGAAGAAACGATGGCAAGGGTACCTATGAGATGCTTTTGTTGTATGGAGAAAGAATCTATATGATGAATGGTGTCTTTGAAACCTCCTCAAGTGTCCCTATGTTGATATTGATGGTGGCTCCTTCCAAAAATACTGAGAAAAAGTATATATATAGAAAAGATTTCTATAGAACCTATTTCATAGAACCAACATTCTCCTCAAATGACAAAGAGACCTCCTACAATTGTTTTACATAAGGATCCACAATCACATAAGCTGGCAAAGACTGATCATGTAGAGAATGGACATGAGGGTCAGAGTGAGCCCTTGCAACAAATGTAGAAGGATTGTCTGCATCAAAGAGAAGCAATAGATCATCAACAAAATCCTCCAAATCTATTATGTGTGACTTTATGAGCAAACCTAAAATGTCAGTCAAGAAGTCATCACCTGAGGTAGGAATTGGAAGACAAAGTGTACCCTGCTGTGCTAAAGTACATGAATTGGCAACTGTGGCAATAGATGACAAATTTTCTTCAAAAAGAAGATGAATATCACTAGGATGTCTCCCACATCTTCAATATAAGACTCCATGAACATGCCTGCAATGGCAAGAAGGAAGTCGTCACATGAAGGCAGAGTAGGAAGAAATGAAGGGTCCTGTTGCACTAAATCTAAAGCATTTGTGGCTGAAATAGCATTAATAGGAGCAACATGAACATCTAGAGATGTGATCTCATCTAAACTTGAAGAAACCATAGCTAGAGTGACTAGATGTATAATGTCCTTTGGAGATGGAGGAACACATGGATCTCCATATGCTTCCCAAATAGACATCCAAATATCATAAGGAAAACTTGCCATTATAAGAGGAGCAGAAGATTCTTTATTCATACTATTATATAGAAAGTGATGAAGTTGCACAAGATGTGTCCAATTAAAATGTGGTGGCAATGAATAGAGATAAGGAAGCAATTCTTGATGGTCTCTTAGATGATCAAGTATCAAAGCACTCCATTTATGATAGTTCCCTTTTGTCAAATGAGGTCTAATACTAGACTGACATGTCTAACAAGACTCCATGAGATCAATCAATGAACCTCCCAAAATGTAAAAGAAATCAAAGAACCCCCGCTAATGTATGATTTAGGCACTTGGTAGCCACTTGCCAATTTAGGGCCTATTTCTAAAAGCAACATTTTTGTCCACAAAACCTATAATATGATTACAAATTTAGAAAGTAGAAAAAAAAAAGTATTTAAAAAAAAAGCGGAACCTATTTTGTGTTCAGATGAGCCTGTACTAAGCATTTGAAGTGGCAAAATTAAGGATTTGTGAGTTACATAGAAATTTAGGAATATAAATCTCTAACCACTTGCATCAATGTGTAGATCATGAAATTCTAAAAAAAAAATTGTTCACAAAAAGGAATCCATGTGAGGAAGATATCGCTATTTGAAAATCCCTGCTGCTGTTATTTTTTCTGAATCACTACTATCCCACCTCTAAAAATCAAATGGCTCTAGATTTTACCCCAAATATCTGATTTGGATGAAATGAAATTCAATTTGGGGTTTTTTTGACCTTCTAAAAGTGATGCAAATATCTAATTTGCACTAGCAAGCACCAATCTTCACCTTAAAAATTCTCTCCTATGGCCCCATGACCAATTTTTCTGGAAAAAATAATGTAGATCCAAAAAAATTGTAGAGATGCAGATGAAAAAGAATGTAGATCTAAAAATTAAATGTACAGATCTAAAATGATCATTACCAATTCTACAAAGCATGCGTTTAGGTTGCCAGTTTAAAAAAAGATGTTGCCTCATGATCAACTTTGGCCTAGGGTAGGTGGCTTTATAGTCAATTTTTATGGATCGACGTTCTAGACACAATGGCGAGGTCAAATCTAGTTCTAGATGCTCCCAATGACTATGATACTCCAAATTTAGGTAGAGGTATTGAAGCAAGAAGATCGTCTCGAATGACTATGTGAAGAGAAATTGTCTAAGAGCTCTAATACCATGTAAAAATTTGGTATAGCTTTAATACCATGTAAGAATTTGTCTTAGGAAAAAATTCACCCAAGATCATAGAGCTTGAATAGAAGCACAACTGTAGACCAAAAAGGAGTATGATAAATATATAAGAGTATGTCCTCATAAATTTCTTTGTATTGTATGTCCAAACACACTAGGAGTGCCTGCATATAAAGGTCTCTTAGGAAGCACCTAGAATGTCTCAAGAAAGAGCCAGGAGATAAGATACGCATGGCAAGCAAGCACATGTCTTATCCATCATTTTAGATGATAAGATAAGAATGATGAGGTGCATCTCAAGTTGAGATGTTGTAGACACCGTGTGCTTAATTAGCATGCTAACTCTTCTGTTGTAGACACCATGTGCATAAAAGAGGTGTGAATTTCTATGTTGTCAACATGAAAACTCAAAAAAGTATACATACTCCTAGGTGGCTAATAAATAAATAATAAAAAGATGCATTAACCTAAGTAAACTTAAGTAAGTGTAAATAGTGAATAATTATTTACACCAACAAAATCAATATGATATTAGACCCTAGCTACAAATTTCTATTTGATTAGATATAATGTACTAAATGTGTATTGTAGTGTATAAATCAGAAAAAAATTGGTATAGTAATAACCAAAAATAAACTATTCACTTAACATGAAAATACTTGATATGTAAGAGGAAAGTTGGGCATAACATGTGTAGAGACTGGATAGATAGTTTGATGATAGCCATATAAAGGAACTATTCTAGTATATACAAAGAAGGTTAATCGTAATTGAGAGAATACATATTTAGCAGATATATCCATCATAAGTAGAATTATATAATCTAGTGACAACCACCACCATTGACAAAAAGAAGATTAGATAGGGACCTTGACATAGAGTTTAGTAAGGGAAAATTAACTGATATATTTTAAAAGTCATATAACTATCTTAGAGCTTCTATATCATGTGCCATATTTGAAATTTAAAGTTGTATCCTCAACATATTATCAACTTCGGGATATAGAGTCTTGTTGGCTACAATTGTTCAATTGTGTGTTGTCTTTGATGTTACACAAATGTCATAGCAGTTATCAGTCAGAGTCTACCAATTTTAGTTGGTCAGTAAGGCAAAAGATAGAGTCTACCAAGCTTAGAAGATTAGCAAAGAAGATCTACAACATCTATTGAGCATTCTCAAACTTTATCTTGTGCAAATAGTTGTTACCAAGCTTCCAAGGTTAACAAAGGAAATTTAGTGTCTACCGAGCTTACTCGGTCATCAAAAGAAATTATGGAAGATAATAGTTCTTACCGAGCTCTCATGGTTAGCAAAGGAAATTCCTATTCTTAGCGATTTCACTCAGTAGCCAAAGGATTTCATAGAATTTGCAGTGTTAACTGAGTTGAGATGGTTAACTCAAGAAATTGTTTCTAGAACTATGTTTACCAAGCAAGGTCAGCCAATGAAGGATTTCATTGTTTTGGAAAATAAATTTTATTTGTTTAATGTAATATTTGTAGCCGACTGATGTATGGTTTATTGGAAATTGTAACTTTTAATTGAGCCAACTTCACAATTTGTAATGTATAAATAAGAGGTCAAGTTGTGGATTCTAATTGTAAGTAATAAGTATGCAATGAGCTTGTTAGAAATGGAAAAAGAAATATGTAAATAAGCAATACTAGGAAAGAATCTAAGTGAGTTAATGCATGAAAATATATTACCATCAAATAGGAGAGAGAAAGCTTCAAGCTCCAACACCATGAGACAAGATATTTGGAAAGGGGAAAGCAAAGAAAATCCCTTGTGACATTATGAATGAGGCATGAAAAGCCTAAGAAGGAAAAGAGAGAGAGCAAGAGAGCAATTGCTCATACAATAATTGAGAAGAGGAAGAAACCTCATTAAGAAATGAGAGAAGAGGGTCATCTCTTAAATAGAGATGAGAGAGAGGAGTTAGAATGTAACTCCCATGTCTATGAATGCCACCATTCATAAGTGTGTGAGGCCAAGTGTGAGATTCCTCTTAAGGAGGAATAATCCAAATTAAAAATTACAATATATATTTGTCCTCACATATTCCACTAGATGACAAAATAAGATGTAGTGGAAAAAGGACAAAAAAGAAATATATTAGGATACCTTGGCTTATATCTTAATATATTATAACAATAAATAAAGGAGGTCTAACCTTGGTTTATAAACACACCAAGGAAAGATTACAACTTCTAACACCCCCCTTTAATCTTTACTTGGGGTAATTACATCAAAGGGTATTAAACCCATATTTTTACAAAAATCTGCAACTTAATCTTCAATATGAAGTTATTTGATTGCCTTCAAGCCATATGGTACATTTTTAGATCCAAGAGAAGTACAAGATTCCTTTGAATGTGATCAACTGGAAGCATAGACGCATCTTCATATGTGAGAAATCGAGAAGGTTCCTTGATGGATCACCTGGAAAAAAAGACAGAGAACAAAAAAAAGACAACTATCCACAAGTAGAATATTAGTAAAAAAAAATTAAGTTATAATAATTTAATCAAGGAGGAACTAAGAGAGATGAGGATAAATGAATGTGTTCACCAACATGCAATGGAGTTAACATGATATCTAAAATGAGTCATAACCTCAAAATAATCATAATATGGGTCAAAATGACCAATCTTTATGCAATAACTCTCTCATGAAAGAAACATACTAATGCACAAATGACCACAGACAAGGCCAACTAATGATATTTGCATCAACATTGCATCAATCACGTGGATATAGACAATCCACTAATGAGTCATCCCACTACAGGTAAATGGGTCATGACTCCATCACCTACATGACCCATGATCTAGGGAATAAAGTATGCCGAACATTATCACATTGTATATTTATCAAAGAAATATAAGAGAAACAAAAATAAATAAGTAGAACATGTGCCTCAAGCACCAAATAATTCAAGTTACAATTTTTCCAAGAATTATAGCTAAAGTGGACCAAAGGAAGGGTTTATGAGGAGTAACAACATATTGCCTTCAAATAAGAAATCCATCATGGATAAGCAACATCATTGCCATGAGGAAAAAGATCAACATGGGTCAAAACAACTTTCTCAAATAGATTCTCCAATATAGGAGTGCTCCAAGATATGGTAGCCTCGTCACGTATACACTCAAAAATGAGAAAAGTGTAGGAAGTCATACCATGACTAAATCAAAACTAGGAACATACACCAAGGAGATAAAGAGATTGAAATGGGAAATCCCCATAAAATATCATCCTCGTATTGAGGAATAAAGTGGAACAAATGGAGGGAAAATCCATTGAAGTAATTGCACACCAATTATAGGTTGGAGGGATACTCCATGGGCCAGATAAGGCAACTATGAGTTAGTTTAAAACTGTCGGGTCCACCATAGTTAACCTTGATAAATTGGCTCCCGATGCAACTTACAAAATAAAATAAAAAATCATATAAATCAATGGTATAAAACCATAAAGTGCCAACATGGGCATGGAACGATGCTATAGAAGCATAAAACTGCAACCATGTGCAGATAGATTAACTCAAATCATTAAATAATGAAGGCAATAGTGTAAGATACTAATAAACCTGAATAATTGAGATAAAAAGAAGTATTTGAAAGAGCAATAAGCATAAGTTATCAGTTAAAATCTCCATGCAAGGTGAACACAGGTGAGAAGATATTAAGGATGGGAGCACCAACAAAGACAAGAATCATAAGAATGTATGTCACCACATTTGAATTACAACCCATTCTTTCCATTTCGAAAAATAGCTTGATTGATTCCTGCATTCTGCCCTCCTTGCAAAGCCTACTAATAATCATCATATAACTATAAAACATTACACTTGTGTTTGCACTTACATATTGAGTTGTCTGATAACGAATGATAATTTCATATGTTAGAAATGGAAAAAGAAATATGTAAATAAGCAATACTAGGAAAGAATGTAAGTGAGTTAATGCATGAAAAGATATTACCATAAAATAGGAGAGAGAAAGCTTCAAGCTCCAACACCATGAGACAAGATATTTGGAAAGGGGAAAGTAAAGAAAACCCCTTGTGACATTATGAATGAGGCATGAAAAGCCTAAGAAGGAAAAGAGAGAGAGCAAGAGAGCAATTGCTCATACAATAATTGAGAAGAGGAAGAAACCTCATTAAGAAATGAGAGAAGAGGGTCATCTCTTAAACAGAGATGAGAGAGAGGAGTTAGAATGTAACTCCCATATCTATGAATGCCACCATTCATAAGTATGTCAGGCCAAGTGTGAGATTCCTCTTAAGGAGGAATAATCTAAATTAAAAATTACAATATATATTTGTCCTCACATATTCCACTAGATGACAAAATAAGATGTAGTGGAAAAAGGACAAAAAAGAAATATATTAGGATACCTTGGCTTATATCCTAATATATTATAACAATAAATAAAGGAGGTCTAACCTTGGTTTATAAACACACCAAGGAAAGATTACAACTTCTAAATGGGTCATGACTCCATCACCTATGTGACCCATGATCTAGGCAATAAAGTATGCAGAACATTATCACATTGTATATTTATCAAAGAAATATAAGAGAGACAAAAATAAATAAGTAGAACATGTGCCTCAAGCACCAAATAATTTAAGTTACAAATTTTCCAAGAATTATAGCTAAAGTGGACCAAAGGAAGGGTTTATGAGGAGTAACAACATATTGCCTTCAAATAAGAAATCCATCATGGATAAGCAACATCATTGCCATGAGGAAAAAGATCAACATGGGTCAAAACAACTTTCTCAAATAGAGTCTCCAATATAGGAGTGCTCCAAGATATGGTAGCCTCATCACCTATACACTCAAAAATGAGCAAAGTGTAGGAAGTCATACCATGACTAAATCAAAACTAGGAGCATACACCAAGGAGATAAAGAGATTGAAATGGGAAATCCCCATAAAATATCATCCTCGTATTGAGGAATAAAGTGGAACAAATGGAGGGAAACTCCATTGAAGTAATTGCACACCAATTATAGGTTGGAGGGATACTCCATGGGCCAGTTAAGGCAACTATGAGTTAGTTTAAAACTGTCGGGTCCACCATAGTTAACCTTGATAAATTGGCTCCCGATGCAACTTACAAAAAAAATAAAAAAATCATATAAATCAATGGTATAAAACCATAAAGTGCCAAAATGGGCATGGAACGATGCTATAGAAGCATAAAACTGCAAACATGTGTAGATAGATTAACTCAAATCATTAAATAATGAAGGCAATAGTGTAAGATACTCATAAACCTGAATAATTGAGATAAAAAGAAGTATTTGGAAGAGCAACAAGCATAAGTTATCAGTTACAATCTCCATGCAAGGTGAACACAGGTGAGAAGATATTAAGGATGGGAGCACCAACAAAGACAAGAATCATAAGAATGTATGTCACCACATTTGGATTACAACCCATTCTTTCCATTTCGAAAAATAGCTTGATTGATTCCTGCATTCTTCCCTCCTTGCAAATCCTACTAATAATCATCATATAACTAAAAAACATTGCACTTGTGTTTGAAATTACATATTGAGTTTTCTGATAATGAATGATAATTTCATATGTTAGAAATGGAAAAAGAAATATGTAAATAAGCAATACTAGGAAAGAATGTAAGTGAGTTAATGCATGAAAATATATTTCCATAAAATAGGAGAGACAAAGCTTCAAGCTCCAAAACCATGAGACAAGATATTTGGAAAGGGGAAAGCAAAGAAAACCCCTTGTGACATTATGAATGAGGCATGAAAAGCCTACGAAGGAAAAGAGAGAGAGCAAGAGAGCAATTGCTCATACAATAATTGAGAAGAGGAAGAAACCTCATTAAGAAATGAGAGAAGAAGGTCATCTCTTAAATAGAGATGAGAGAGAGGAGTCAGAATGTAACTCCCATGTCTATGAATGCCACCATTCATAAGTGTGTGAGGCCAAGTGTGAGATTCCTCTTAAGGAGGAATAATCTAAATTACAAATTACAATATATATTTGTCCTCACATATTCCACTAGATGACAAAATAAGATGTAGTGGAAAAAGGACAAAAAAGAAATATATTAGGATACCTTGGCTTATATCCTAATATATTATAACAATAAATAAAGGAGGTCTAACCTTGGTTTATAAACACACCAAGGAAAGATTACAACTTCTAACAGAGCTAATTGTGTGAAGAGGTAGTGCAAGTGAATTTTGAAGAAGGATCAAATATCCTTGAGTAGAAGCCGAGTTGTATTTGATCATTAAGGATCTATTGAAACAAAGTATAGATCTGTATCAACAAAGTTCAGTTGCATCTCATTCAGGTCGCTTATTATTACTTTCTCACCATTGTAACAATACTTCCTTAGTCTCTTAATAGAGTTGGTTTAACAACCATTTTGTAAATCCTCTAACAAGGTGGACAGTTCAATTGAATTGTTCTAAAGACCTCTAGCAAGGCCAGTCCTAGTAGGTAAATTAAATCCTCTAACAGGGTCACACCTAATAGTGTGTTTTGTAACCTTTAAAAGGGTTGAATCCTAACAAGGTTTAGTTCACAAGAGTAAAAAATGGTAGCTAGTTACTTGGTGGTTTTTCCCATATTGAGTTTTCACATTAAATCTTGTGTCTCTTGTGTTCATGTTATTTAGTTTTGTATGCATGTTAATAATTGTGAATGCTTAAAGATCAGTAACATGTTAATCTACAGAGTTACAACATTTTTGTGAATGTTTACCAAGTGACTGTAGCAAGTAACTTGTTTGACATCTAAGGGATTTGTGAATTTATTTTTGTGGTAACTGATTCACCTTGCCTCTCAATTACTCCATCTACATTTCCAACAATTAGTATTAGAGCTTTTGGTTCAGGATGTTTTACAAGAGGGAAATTTCAAGACTTAACAGGGACAACTTCTTAGCATGACAAAGATTGATGAGACTTCATCTAGCTTCTATTGGAGATAAAAGATTGAAATATTTGGATAAAGCATATGTAGAACCTACTAGCACATTATCTGTCAATGATATTGCTAAAAAGAAAACTCACACCAATATGATGATAGATATTGCATCTTCCCTAAGTTATGAAGAATTTGATGATATCAAGGATTGCAAAACTACTTTTGAAATGTGGAACAAGCTAAAGGAAATCTATTGAGGAGATGATAATGTAAGAAGAGACAAAATAGAAAGTTTAAGAGGTCAATTTGATTATATGAGGATGAGAGAAGATGAAAAAATTGCAAAATATGTTGAAAGAGTCAAAGCAAGTGTTAGTGCAATCAATGCTTTTGGAGGAGATATCAAGGAGGAAACAATTATATGTAAAATTTTTAGAACACTACTTCCCATTTATGCAATCAGAGTTTCTACAATTCAAGAAAGAAGATATGAAGCAAATCATAAGATAAATTTAGAGGCCATAGTTGGAAGATTCACTACATTCAAGCTAGATAACTATGATAATTATGTTCTACCTGCCAAGAAAATTGAATTAGCATTTGAAGCCAAGCTTTCACTTAGGGAGAAAGGCAAGAAGATAAAAGATTCTCAGTCAGATAGTGAAGAAGAATTAAAGCATAGTTCAGACCATGATCTTGAGGTGGTTGAAGCTCTACTAGAAAGGAAATATTTAAGAGGCAAAGAGAAATACAAAGGTAGGGTTCCTCTAATCTATTTTTCTTGTGAAGAAATTAGACATATTGCAGCTATGTGCCCAAATAAGTAGAACAACGATGAGAAGAAAGGTGACAAGTGCAATGGCAAGAAAGACTTCAAATCATTCAAGGACAAAAGTAAGAAAACATGTTTCATGGCTAAGGATTCTCATGATTCTGATGATGAAGAAGAAGATGAAATTGTTTACATTGCTATAAAGGATGAATTTGATAATGATGAGAAAATGGCACTTATTTCTCATGCGAGCAAGAATGATACATGGATTATAGATAGTGGTTGTTCTCATCACATGACTAGTGATAAAACTAAGTTTGAACATTTTAAAGACTATGATGGTGGTAGTGTGAGGTTTTCTAATAATGAACCTTGTTGCATAAAAGGAAAAGGAATAATCTCACTAACCAAAGAACTTGTATGTGATAATGCATATTGGGTAGAAGGACTTAAACACAATCTGTTGAGTGTGGCACAACTACTCAATAATGGATTCAAAGTGGAATTCATGCATGGAAAAGAAAGACTGATGGATGGAAAAGGAAATATGATTGGATTAGACACTCAAACAAAAGGTAACTTGTTTTATCTTGAACATGGTGAATGTTCATCCTTTATTGCTCAAGTAGAAGAAAGTTGGATTTAGGCTATGAATGAAGAGATAGAGTAGATGGGAATAAGAAGGATGGGTGAAATGAAGATGGTAAGGATTGATATGGTGGAATATAAGAGGGATATATGGGTTGTTGTGAGCTTGCACGATTAAATTTGTTGTGCATGCTAAGTGGAGAAGTACATTTTGAAGAAATATGTTGGATTTGTAATGAATTAAAGTGACAATACATGTTACCAACATAATGCATACCTTGATATTCTTGGGTTGGTACTTCAGATTCTTCATCCATTATAAGGAATACTTGGTCACTTCCTCCCTTATCTTGATAGGGATCATAAAAAAATTGTACCTCATTCACCACTTGCTCTTGATTGTTTAGGCATATGCATTGGTCATCTTTCCTATAGCAAAGAGAACAACAAGTAGTTACATTAGCATCATCAAAATTACATTTCTCTAAAAATTCATCAATGATATCTTCTTGGTCAACAATAAGGATACCATTTGTACATACTTGTGATGATGGAAGATCAATATCTTTTAAGATGCATTCATTAGATATAGAGGGTAAAAGAACATCACCTTTGGTCAACGTCATTTCCCTACCAAGCTCTTCATTTGTTTTTAAATTTGAAGGTAGGGGCCTGGGGGTGGCAAGAACTAATGGGGTCAAGGGACAATGCCCCTTGTGGGGTCTTGAGGTAGTGCCTAAGGTGCGCTCGCACATTTTGCCTCTTGCGTTCCCTTTAGATTTTGTATTTTTGAAACAATTTTCAACCAAAATTGATATACTTGAACAACATTGAAAAGGCATCATTTTTAACATTTTTCTTCAAAATTTTCTTTTCGTTAGCAATAACTCACAACAAAATATGATAATATAAAATATAGTTAACTTCTAAAGAAACTAATGTATCTAATTTCTAAGCCTACTTGCAAACTTTAAAGCAATGCATCTATATGATTTAACCAACACAAATTAAGATTAATTACTTAAGCAAGGCTAGCAGTTGCAAAAGCTTTCATCCTAACGCAAATTTCCTAACTCAAATCATCAAGCTAAAATGCCTTTGAAACCTTTCCCCAGCAACGACACCAAAATGATAGGCCAACACTGGGAAAAATAATAATAAACAATTATCAATTTTGTGATGAAGTTTGGCTGGTCTATACATTCCAATCCGAGAGCATAAGTTTGCGAAAGGCATCCAAGAAATATGCTAATAAGGGACGATATTTATGACCTGAGTGATTATGAATGCAACTAGAACACACGAATTGAATCTATGAAAAACTAAAGAAATCCCAGTGATAGGAACAGTCACTTCCTAGCGACAGGAACACTAGAAATAGAAATAAACATTAATCTATACAATATTAAGAACAACAATTTATAAATAAAAATGGCTTTAGAAATGTTTCATCCAACTCTAAATTAATTAATCTAAAATTACTAAATAGATAAAAAAAAAATATCTAATTTAACAAATAGACTAATTCTAAAAGCAAACTCTTCAATAATATATTAAATAGCATAAAAAATAAAAATATCATCATGCTTTGCCAGTTGAGTGGGCCCTTACTCCCTAGCTTGCACAATGAGTAGAGAATGATCAGATTCTACACTATTGTACTCATTCAAAATATTACTTTATTCAAAAACAACACATGCTAATACAATATGCCTTTCTGAAAGCTTCCTTACAACAATCTACAGAAATGTGTATATCTCCACTACATATGTCCACTGCTGCTTATATAGGTGCATATTTAAAAATGCAATAACTATAGTGATATATACTCCATGCAAGGAATAGAAAAAATATGATGTGCAGGTATTCTGTTGTTACCATCCCAACAAATTATTATTGTCTTCATATCCATTAGGCTGTAGGTTTGTTTTGGCCCATAAAGAATAGGTAATAAGAAGTAATTCGGTTGTAACAAAATGCTTAGAACCATAGGTTTTTTTCCAGCATGTATCCATGTAGTTTTCTGTAGGTACAAGTTGAATCTATATATGGCATAGAACATAAATATATTATGTGCCAAGAATAGGCAATTAGAATGATATTGTCCTCATTCGTTGCTGATTCATGGTAGAGCAAATTCTGGTCAAAATCCAAACCCGTAATAGAAAAGTCACGTTTTGAAAATGGTCTCTAACTTTTCCATCTTGCACGTGCTGAAGATTTTTTCGTGAGGGATTGTAATTGGGCATGTTCTGGACAATACCCATGTTTCAAATTTTTGAGATTCATCTGCATCTATTCACGAAATGAAATGCAAAACTGACTTTCCTCACTTTAATTGGTAATTATTTATGTTATGTTCTTTCTCAATATACTCCTTGGTCAATATTCTTGGAAGGAATAATGCTTTAAATTGTTGAGGAAATAATGAATGCCAATAAGATATAGAAAGAAATACATTTCAAAGTGCAAGAAACTTTGTATTTCTAAAATAGCTATAGGATGATCTGTAGGTGATAGGAAGATCTGTCCTACAAATCAGCATGTTGCAATATCAAAGATTAGTAAAACATAATCAACAATGAATTTTCCATGGTTTAATCCCAAAACAATATTAAATACTACTTAATTATATTAAACTATATGCAACGTTATAATGGTAAAATGGAATGAAATGGGATAAAAATGGAATGGAGAAGTATGTAGGAAAGTGTGTAAGATAGATTAAAATAGAGCATTAAATAGGTTATTCTTAGCTCTCATCATTCCCCCCAACTTAGCTTATTGCACGTCCTTGTACAATCATTATGATCATGAGGTCTTTAGTTTTAACTGAAAGCACTTTGAATTTATAATTTTGGCTTTGTCTCCACCTCAAACCACAATAACTCATAGATGAACACAAATCCCTTTCTTTGCTTTACATTACAAGTTTTCTTCTTCTTCTTCTTCTTCTTCTTCTTTTTTCAATAGGGATATCTCCTTTAACTTTCATAAATCATTTTTCTTTTCTCTTTTATTTTTTATCTCTTTTTATTTTTTATAGCATCATGGTTCAAAAGGTGTCATATAGGATAATTTATCTCAATTTGCATAGGAGGAGTTTAAATGGGTAAAATAGGAGAGATGAGAGATTAACAAAGCCTTTTGTATGGTGGATTAATGGATAGTATGATGGGTTTAGTAAGGATGATAGATGGAAGATAATATGGTGAAAATCTTCCCCCCCAACTTAAAGGTTGACCATCCACAAGAAACAAGGAGAGGATAGGAAGGGGTGTTGCATAGTTATCAATATAATAAGCAATACAAATAAAGTTAAGAGATAAAATAAGGAAAAATAAAATTGATTGTTTTACCAACATGCATGTGCAAAGAGACCAAGACTGGAATAGAGAGCAACTTAGTAACTGTGACCACCAAAATGGGAAATCTGCAACAATGAACAAAGAAGCATCCAGAACTGCAACACCACAAAACACCACCATTTGAATGAAAGTATCGAAGAGCATACCACTTGAAGGAAGCAAAAAGCTAGGAGAATGACTGCAATTAGAGGGGCCACCATCAGCAATAGAACTAGTATATATCATATAGGAAGTAGCACATTCCACTGAAAAGACCTCAACTGATCATGCAACATGTACTAAGGGTGATCAAAGATTTGAGGATCACACTAAAGAGGAGTACAGCTATGGGAGTGAGCGACAGGAGGTGCCAAAAAGGAAAGAAGCACTAAAACCAACAAGTGTTCCTGAAAAGAATGATTAGCAGAAAAACTAGGAACACCAATAATAATAATTTTTTTTTTGAATAAATTTTTATAACGATAAATGACCGCTGGCAAGCCAGTTTTCAATCACTCACTGCTTAATGGCACTGTAAGAATAGTTTTCACCTCTAAGAATTTATTTTGCAGTTAACATCCGCCAGAAATTGGTTTTCAGATATTAACTGGCCAACAATGCCTGAAGGTTTTCATTGTTGGATCTTTTTTTTTGTCAATTTTTTTTTCATTTTTTCATTTTTTTCAATTTTTCAATAATTGCATAAAATGACCAAAGAAATGAAATCCTAACATGGATGATGAAAAATGATACCATCCAAAGCTCGATTTTTGTCCATGACCTCACAAAAGGCACCGTTGAAACTTGATTGCATAATGAACTTGAAATGATCACCAATAATAACCTCATTGGAACTGGAACCACAAACCACTGCACTAGAAACATTGTTGATCTATGTATCTCAAACCACTAAATCTGAAAACTGACTGGAGAGCTTCAAAATATATTGGGACACTTGGGTAAGAGTATTACTCAGAAGGATGATGATTCTCATATTTCTCTATGCTGATAGAATAAGATGACATCTCTTGAAGATATGGAACCCTATTCTTGTGAAGCTTGGGAAATATCCATTGGATGAAAATGGAAAGTTGCAAGTAACACACCTTCATTACCAAATACATGAGTACGAAGTGAAAACCAATAATAGTCACCAATGTGTCCATAGAACTCCAGAGAGACACAACTCAAGGAAGGAGTGTAGTAGCTGGCACTATATTCAAAGTATCTTTAGATGTGTTGTTGAATAATCATGAATCTCATAGACCATGTTTCATATCTTCCTCCAAGTGACAAATCACCAAAGAAAAGAAAACTCATCTCAAGGTGTTGAACACCTTCTACCAAAATCATCATGTGATCTTGAATAGTGAAGCACCAATGAAATGGATATACACCATATAGCTAGCAAGCCCACATAATATGAACAAAGCCAACATACTGTGTTAAGCAATGCTTGTGTAGAGAAGCATCATCAACTGGTATTGATTCTAAGATTATCACACCACAACAAGGGACCTGCAACCATATTCTCAAAACCAAGCATATCAAGCATAGTAAATGAATATCATCCATTCAATAACTTTATCACTAAGTAGGTTATTTAGTATTACAAATGATAGATAGAGTTATTACTATGAATAGATAGTTGATAGAATGGATAAATACAAATAAACTCTTGTGTTCATATAATAGTAATGCTAATTAACACAAGAAAACATACCTTGAATTGTGGAGATGTCACATGTGGAGGTTTATTAAAAGGACCAATGAAACTACCAATGAATCTTAATTGAAATCATCCAAGAACCACAAGATTGGAGGGATTGCCCCCAACTTAACTTCATGCTACAAGGTCATGAGACCATTAGGATAACCAAGGAAATTAGGTAACCCAAAGAGAGTAACACATCTTTAGAACTTTGTGAGTCTTTTTTTAATGATAGATAAATCAAATAATTCAATGGATGTACTTCCAAATTAATTCTAGGTCATAAAAGTATAGGGAATTTGAATTATCCAAGGAATCAAGAAATAGATTTAGTACTTGTTATTGATGAATGATCATTGTAAGATACACGAACCAAGAATGAAGAATATGTGGATATTAATACCTTGATCCTTGTTTAAATGAATCATCCATAGTTTATTCGGTCATCTTAGGAAAATGAAAAGAATCAACAATAAGGAATAATGATCATCCAGTTTTAACATTTTGGCCATTAATGCATAGAATCTTGTATGACTGTGCTTAATCAATTATTGGTCCCAAATCAACAAGTATATGAGGGATGCACATTTTAACCATACGCCTCCAAATATCAATATGTACAAGTACAAGAGTGATAAAATATAGATACTGGAGGATTTGGCAGCATATTTGTGAAATATGGAACATATATGGTTTAATATTTCTTATTGAATGATTAACATTAACACACATACTCATGAGTCCATTAACTAAAATTGATGTAGGCTAAAGTATGGGATCATTTGTGCATATTTGAAATTCACGAAGTGGAAAATAAGAACAAAGGTGATTATAATTCAAGAAGTAATATTGTTCTTCTAAATTAATGAAACCAAAATCACATTCCTTAATTGCATCAATATATTCCAATATCGATTTATCAAATTCAAGAACATTATTAGATTGTATAGGGATCAATGAAAGCTCAGTATTATATGTATTTCCAACCACCTTACTATGAAATGTTTTATGAAACAATATAGTTGTCTTTGGTGGATAAGATTCTTTGGTGGATAAGATGGAGTCCAATGTGAATATGGTAAGAAGTGTGAAGGAGATAAAGTAGATGGGAATAAGAAGGATGGGTGAAATGAAGATGGTAAGGATTGATATGGTGGAATATAAGAGGGATATATGGGTTTTTGTGAGCACTCATGATTAAATTCGTTGTGCATGCTAAGTGGAGAAGTAAATTTTGAAGAAATATGTTGGATTTGTAATGAATTAAAGTGACAATACATGTTACCAACATAATGCATACCTTGAGCTTCTTGGGTTGGTACTTGAGATTGTTCATCCATTATAAGGAATACTTGGTCAATTCCTCCCTTATCTTGATAAGGATAAAAAAAAATTTGTACCACATTCACCACTTGCTCTTGGTTGTTCAGGCATATGCATTGGTCATCTTTCCTATAGCAAAGAGAACAACAAGTGGTTAAATTAGTATCATCAAAATGATATTTCTCTAAAAATTCATCAATGATATCTTCTTGGTCAACAATAAGGATAACATTTGTACATGCCCGTGATGATGGAAGATCAATATCTGTTAAGATGCATTCATTAGATAGAGAGGGTAAAAGAACATCACCTTTGGTCAATGTCATTTCCCTACCAAGCTCATCATTTGTTTTTAAATTTGAAGGTAGGGGCCTGGGGGCAGTAGGCACCAATGGGGTCAAGGGGCAATGCCCCTTGTGGGGTCCTGAGGTAGTGCCCAAGGTGTGCTCACACATTTTTCCTCTTGCATTCCCTTTAGATTTTGCATTTTTGAAACAATTTTCAACCAAACTTGATATACTTGAACAACATTGAAAATGCATCATTTTAAACATTTTTCTTCAAATTTTTCTTTTCTTTAGCAATAACTCACAACAAGATATGATAATATAAAATATAATTAACTTCTAAAGCAACTAATGTATCTAATTTCTAAGCCTACTTGCATACTCTAAAGCAATGCATCTATATGATTTAACCAATACAAATTAAGATTAATTACTCAAGGAAGGCTAGCAGTTGCAAAAACTTTCATCCTAACGCATTGTTCCTAACTCAAATCATCAAACTAACATGCCTTTGAAACCTTTCCCTAGCAACGGCACCAAAATGATAGGCCAACACTGGGGAAAATAATAATAAACAATTATCAATTTTATGATGAAGTTCGGCTGGTCTATACATGTCAATCCGAGAGCGTAAGCTTATGAAAGGCATGTAAGCAATATGCTAACAAGGGATGATAGTTATGACCTAAGTGATTATGAATGCAACTAGAACACATGAATTGAATGTATGAAAAACTAAAGAAATCCCAGCGATAGTGTCATGTCCCCTTTTCAAATAATAAAATAATAATAATCTTTGCTAAGACAGGCAGGCCCAAGAAAGTGAAGTTTCGTAAAAAGGGGGGTTAATCTTTGGAAACCGTTGGACTAATAAATAAAATTATTATTAAAATATGTTTCATTAACCTCTCTTGGACGTGAGTTACGGTTATGGCCTCTTTTAAGGGGTTTGGAGGCATTTTGGGGAGGGAGGAGAATTTGATTTTTGCACATTCTTTGTTATTCTTCAGAGGCTGCCAAACCTGTGGAGAAGGAGACCCAAGAACAGGAGTTTGCAGGTTTCCAGGGAGACCCAAGAATGGGAGTTTGTAAGTTTCTAGGAAGGCTAAGGATGGGAGTTTGAAGCCATTCCATGTGCATGCTCATACAGAGTTTGTGTTTGTGCTGAACAGTGTAGATTTGTGGGTTTTTGGGTGTGTTTTTCGCATGAGTTTGGTGTTTTCAATTGAGCATTTCATATCAGTTTTGGTTGCTGTTGTATTTCAGAATTTAAGATATTAAAATAGATCTGAATATATGTATTGGCACGTGATTAAACTTCTGAGATAGTTTATTAGTGTTTTTGTGGTGTTTCCGAGCATTTTTTGTGTTAATTTCGGGAGCCCCATGAGCATAGTTTTTGTCCTACATTTGTGAGCTGTTGTGTAAAGGCTATATAGATCTAGAAATGTCATTTTGTAGGCTGTTATGCTGCTGAAAAATCTGTAAAAATGGCCATTTTCAGATTTATTAGTAATAGGTGAAGCTGTGAAGCTTTTGGCACCATTTCTGGCATACCCGATTTGGGGTTTCTTGAGAAATTTGGAGGATCTTTGTGATATTAGTTGTTTGATCTTAAAGATCTGATTAAAGATTGGAAACATCATAAAAAATCAAAAAAGGGACATTTCAGTGGTATCAAAGCCATGATCTTGCCAGACTAAGGGTTTGTAGAAGTTGCAGGTCAGTTTTGACAACTACCCAGATCTTGCATGTCAGTTTTGACAACTACCCAGATTTTGCATGTCATAATTTATGGTTGCATGTTTCTTCTAATCAGTTGCATGTTAAAATTTATGGTTACATTCTACTTCTAATCATTTTCATGTTAGTTCTTGGTGAATTTGGTGGTTGTAGAAGTTTGCATGTCAGTTTTGACAACTACCCAGATCTTGCATGTCAGTTTTGACAACTACCCAGATCTTGCATGTTAGTTTTGACAACTACCCAGATCTTGCATGTCAGTTTTGATAACTACCCAAATCTTGCATGTCAAAATTTATGGTTGCATTCTACTTCTAATCATATGCATATTAGTTCTTAGTGAATTTTGTGCTTGCATGTTGCTTCTAATCAGCTGCATGTCAAAATTTATGGTTGCATGCAACTAAGTGAAAGAGAAAAAAGATATTTGCAGCGAGAAAAGAATAAAGAAATTTTGATCAAACCTCCAGTTGAAAGTAAAAGTACAAAATTCAAGGAAGGGAAAAGTATGGCTGATCCAGATGAGATGGCAAAGAAATTCTTCCTAGACATCCAAAATACTCAGAAGCAAATAGTGGATAGTTTGGCAGAAACTAGAGAGGCTTTGCGAATATTGACAGAAAAATTACAAGGAGTTGCATCTATTAATGAGAAAAGGAGCACTTCAGAGGAGCCAAGAAATCTGAAATCCACACCATCTAAATCAACCAAAACTATTTTCTTGCCTGCAGATGAGCCACCAATACCAAATCTAGCCATTAATCCTATGGAAGAGGTTACAGGTAACTTGATTACATTAAGAGCTACTTATAATGGCTTAGATGATGACTTTTGTAGTTTAGTTCCTTTTAGAGAATATGTGGATATGATGAACACTTTGATGCCTAAGAAAAAGTACAGAAGGGAGCATGACATAAGTGGAAGAGAGCTCAAAAATAAAATAAGCAAGTTTATAGCACCTACTTTTGATGGAACAAATAAAATTTCAGCTAGAGCATGGCTACAAAAATTACAGACCTTCTTCACACTTAACCCCATGAAGGAGAGTGATGTTGTTCAAATTGCAAGTCTACACTTGGAAGATGTAGCCTATGATTGGTGGTATCATGGAATGACTACTCAAGGTCATGTCAGGTAACTACATTTGATGATTTTAGTCAAAGAGTGATAAATAGATTTGACCTCAAGGATGATGATTATGAGGATGTTGGTGTGCATGATGGTGAGATACCTAGTGTAGATGAGCAGACATTGAGCATTCATGACTTTTCTGAGAGAGAGTACCAGGCACAATTAGATGCTTCGTCACATGAGGTTGAGGTTAGTAGTACTTCACATGATTTATCCCGCTAGCTGAAGGTGTGTGAAGACAGTATTGTCACTACATTATCTCATCATGACAGGTATGTGGAGTTAGTTGGTATTGGTCATATTACTCAAGTCAGGATTTTGCTTGAGTTACCAGCTAATTCTAGTTTATAGATATGGACTCGAGATTCTTATATTGGCATTTGGGGTTCAGTTGACTGTAAATCATTAACACTTTTTGGTAGCAGTGATTGTTTGGGTGCTACCATGGATTTGATTAGTAGATTTCACGGTGTTGTCTTTTCTTGTGCCAGGAGCTTATCCGATGTTTGTATTAGTTTTTATACACCAGTGTTGGGCTTTGTTCATATATCTAGTCGACCATACTTGCTGGAATGGTTGATGATATTTCATATTTGGAAATGTGTACAGATGAGTCCCAGGATCATATTGGCATTGATGACATCCAGGAGGATGTAGTGGGAAGTTTTGAAGACTTAGTTTCCTTGGGTACAGAGGAGTTGGACAGCAGTGCTAATGTTTTTGATACTCCGTATGTTGATATGAGCTTTAGATTTAATTCATAGGGTATGGATTGTAATACTCTAGAGACTAGTGACTTTGAGGATACTCCTTTAGACAGTGCATCAGAGGAGGTTTGTAGGAGATAGTCAAGCCAATGCCATCATGTGCCTAATCAGTTAAGAGTTAGTGACCGAGACATTGCTATCGCTTGCCAGCATTTTGATGCTGCTCATCAGTTGTTAGCAGTTTATGCATGGGGTTCTCCTACTAGTGATGAGCAAGAAGGCAGTTATCTTTCCTTGACAGAGATCCACTCTTTATGGGAGGCTATTCAGATTTTGAGACAGAATTATATGCAGTTGGTAGCTGACAGAGATTATCTTATGGAGTGGGGCAGTACAGCATATGATGCATTGTTGGCCAAGGAAGATGAGGTGAGTGAGCTTACTGAGCAACTTGAGGTGACTTCTAAGATTCTTGAGAGTAAACAGTTGGCTTTCAAGGAGTCACAGTTTCATTTGGCTAAGGCAACCATGGAGTTAGAGTGGCTACAATCTTTACCTGATTCTATACAGTCACAAGCTATGGTGTTTGGTGATCCGAGGATGTCCATGGACGAGATTTTCAGAGACAGTGGAGATGGGGATGCATCCATCCTTGATACTAACATTGGCATATTAGGTTCATTCCCACTAGAGTCAGGTTCAGTTGAGTTGGGTTTTGTAGCAGATTGTTGTATGCCTGACATGGTGGTGGCCTCTAGTACTGATGGCACAGAGACTAGAGATGTATCAAAGAGCATGTGTGATGTTGGTGAGTCGATAGTTGGCATGGTTCCTACTAGTAATACTACTCCCTTGGTGATATCTTCAGAGATAGTAGTCAATTCCAACATGGTTAATGATCAATTGCAGTTAGTTTCATCTGGATTATAGTCTGAGCCACTGACTAAGATTGGCGCATTCTATCGGCATTACACTATGAGGTACGCTCATCAATTTACCTTTGATGAACATGTTAATGAGATTACGATACAGAGATCTACTTTGGTTCCTAGTGCTTATCATCAGTTATGGAATAGTTTGATGCCTCGAGATGAGAGTTGTGATGGGCACGACATGGTGATAGGTCCTGTAGTTGATAGCTTGATAATACATGACTTAGAGCAGGAGTTTTGGAGTGATGCTTCAGCAGGGTATGTACATCAGTTAGCAATTGATCCTTGTGTTGAGGAGTTGATGGTAGGAAAATTTGGTTTGGGTTCCATTTTTTGTTGTTCATCTTGTGATGGCTTTTCACCATCAGGGGTGCATGGGAGTTATGGTTATGAGACAATGGCTGATGATCTACAGAGTTGTGTTGATTGCAGGAGTTGTACAGTGTGTGGATTCTCCATACTTGGTATAGTTTCATATGAGAGCATTCACCATTGTTGCAGAGTTGGATTGTACATTTCGTATAGGCCAGTGGGATGCATTGATGGTATTTATTGTGTTGGCAGTTTGATTTGTCCACTTTACTTGGGTTCTGATGTTCTAAGAGTTTGTGTCTCATGGGTTTTTGACTATGGTGGTGGTGATTTTGGAGTTTGGTTGAGCTATAATTGTCAGTTTGATTATGGATTCCTCTTGGTCATATTGCAGAGGATATTGCAGGAGCCTGTGTTAATTGGTAGTAGTATAGTTCATGACTACATTTGGGATCCAGATGGATTGATTAATTTATTGTTTAGCCATTGCTTGAGGACAAGCAATGTTTGGGGAGGGGAGGACTTGTCATGTCCCCTTTTCAAATAATAAAAAAATAATAATCTTTGCTAAGACAGGCAGGCCCAAGAAAGTGAAATTTCGGAAAAAGGGGGGTTAATCTTTGGAAACCGTTGGACTAATAAATGAAATTGTTATTAAAATATGTTTCATTAACCTCTCTTGGACGTGAGTTATGGTTATGGCCTCTTTTAAGGGGTTTGGAGGCATTTTGGGGAGGGAGGAGAACTTGATTTTTGCTCATTCTTTGTTATTCTTCAGAGGCTGCCAAACCTGTGGAGAAGGAGACCCAAGAACGGGAGTTTGTAGGTTTCTAGGGAGACCCAAAAATGGGAGTTTGTAGGTTTCTAGGAAGGCTAAGGATGGGAGTTTGAAGCCATTCCATGTGCATGCTCATACAGAGTTTGCTTTTGTGCTGAACAGTGTAGATTTGTGGGTTTTTGGGTGTGTTTTTTGCATGAGTTTGGTGTTTTCAGTTGAGCATTTCATATCAGTTTTGGTTGCTGCTGTATTTCAGATTTTAAGCTATTAAAATAGAGCTGAATATATTTATTGGGACGTGATTAAACTTCTGAGATAGTTTATTAGTGTTTTTGTGGTATTTTCGAGCATTTTTTGTGTTAATTTCGGGAGCCCGATGAGCATAGTTTTTGTCCTACATTTGTGAGCTGTTGTGTAAAGGCTATATAGATCTGGAAATTTCATTTTGTAGGCTTTTATGCTGCTGAAAAATCTGTAAAAATGGCCATTTTCAGATTTATTAGTAATAGGTGAAGCTGTGAAGCTTTTGGCACCATTTCTGGCATACCCGATTTGGGGTTTCTTGAGAAATTTGGAGGATCTTTGTGATATTAGTTGTTTGATCTCAAAGATCTGATTAAAGATTGGAAATATCATAAAAAATCAGAAAAGGGACATTTCAGATAGGAACTATCACTTCCTGGTGACAGGAGCACTAGAAACAGAAATAAACATTAATCTATACAATATTAAGAACAACAATTTATAAATAACAATGGCTTTAGAAATGTTTAATCCAACTCTAAATTAATTAATCTAAAATTACTAAATAGATAAAAACAAAAATATCTAATTTAACAAATAGACTAATTCTAAAATCAAACTCTTTAATAATATATTAAATAGCATACCAAATAAAAATATCTTCATGCTTTGCTAGTTGAGTGGGCCCTTACTCCCTAGCTTGCACTATGAGTGGAGAATGATCAGATTTGACACTGTTGTAATCATGCAAAATATTATTTTATTAAAAAACAACACATGCTAATACAATATGCCTTTCTGAAAGCTTCCTTACAACAATATGTAGAAATGTGTATATCTCCACTACATATGTCTATTGCTACTTATAAAGGTGCATATTTAAAAATGCAATAACTACAGTGATATATACTCCATGCAAGGAATAGGAAAAATATAATTTCCAGGTATTAGGTTGTTACCATCCCAACAAATTAGTATTTTCTTCATATCCATTAGGCTACATGTTTGTTTTGGCCCATAAAGAATAGGTAATAAGCAGTAATTTAGCTGTAACAAAATGCTTAGAACCATAGGTTTTTTTCTAGCATTTATCCATGTAGTTTGTTGTAGGTACAAGTTGAATCTATATATGGCATAGAACATAAATATATTATGTGTCAAGAATAGGCAATTAGAATTATATTGTCCTCATTCATTGCTGATTCATGGTAGAGCAAATTTTGGTCGAAATCCAAATGCGTAATAGAAAAATCATGTTTTGAAAATGGTCTCTAACTTTTCCATCGTCCACATTTTGAAGATTTTGTCTCGTGGGATTGCAATTGGGCATGTTCTGGACAATACCTAGGTTTCAAATTTTTGAGATTCATCTGCATCTGTTCACAAAATGAAATGAAAAACTGACTATCCTCATTTTAGTTGGTAATTATTTCTCTTATGTTCTTTCTCAATATACTCCTTTGTCAATATTCTTGGAAGGAATAATGTTTTAAATTGTTGAGGAAATAATGAATGCCAATAAGATATAGAAAGAAATACATTTCAAAGTGGATGAAACTTTGTATTTCTGAAATAGCTACAGGAAGATCTGTAGGCAACAGGAAGATCTATGCTATAAATCAACATGCTGCAATATTAAAGATTAGTAAAACATAATAAACAATGAATTTTCCATATTTTAATCCCAAAATAATATTAAATACTACTTAATTATATTAAACTATATGCAACGTTATAATGGTAAAATGGAATGAAATGTGATAAAAATGGAATGGATAAGTATGTAGGAAAGTGTGTAAGATAGATTAAAATAGAGCATTAAATAGGTTATGCTTAGCTCTAATCACTCTTGTTGCAAGATTGGAAGATGTCAGAACCTTACTTGCATATGCTGCATACAAAGGATTCAAAGTTTATCAGATGGATTTTAAGTGAACATTTCTTAATGGTATACTAGATGAAGAGTTTTACATTGAACAACCTGAAGGTTTTGTTGATCCAAAGAAGAAGGACATGGTCTAAAAATTGCATAAAACATTGTATGGTCTGAAACAAGCCCCTAGAGCATGGTATGAGAGATTTCATAACTATCTTATTTAGATTGGTTTTCAATGGGCTAAGGATAACAATAGTTTGTATATCAAGGAAGGACCAGATAATAAGATTATTTTGGCAGAAATATTTGTGGATGGTACTTTTTTTATAGGAAATGATTATCAATGTAAAGAATTCTCAGAGAAAATGAACAAGGAATTTGAAATGTCAATGTTTGGTGAGATCAAATAATATAATAAGAATGGTATTTACATCACTCAATCTAAATACATCAAGGAGATACTAAAAATGTTTGGTATGGAGGACTACAAACTAGTTAGGACTCGTATGTGTACTAGATTTAAACTTACTAAAGATGATGAATCAAAGGAAGTGGATCAGACATTGTTTAGATCTATTATTGAAAAGTTGTAGTATGTAGTGCATACAAGACCTGATATTGCCCTTGTAGTTGGTATTGTAGCAAGATTTTCAGCAAAACCAAGAGAAAATCAAATGATGGCAATCAAAAGAATCATGAGATATTTGAAAGTCATTGAAGATTATGGATTATGGTATAAACTTGGAGGAAATCTAGATTTAAAAGTATTTACTGATGTAGATTGGGTAGGAAACATTGATGATAGAAAAAGTACAAGTGGAGGAGCTTTCTTTCCTAGTCCATGGCAAAGGTAGAATATGTTGCAACAACAGTAAACTATTCAAACATTGTTTGGTTTAAATAATTATTAGAAGGTATGAAGGTAGAGATTAAAGAACCAGTTGTCATGTTTTGTGACAATACAAGTGCAATTAACATATCCAAAAATCTAGTGATGCATTCAAAAACAAAGCATATTGCTATAAAGTAGATCACTTTGTCAGAGAATTGGTGCAGGATAAGGAGATCAAATTGGAATATGTCCATACAAAGGAAAATATTGCTGACATATTTTCAAAGCCTTTACCTAGGGATGCATTCTTTTATCTAAGAGGTAAGTTAGGGGTCATTCCCCTATTTGAAGCTCACTAAAATAAAAATTTAGTGATGCATTAATAGGAATAGAATTGAAGACCTATCAGTTCATGTAGTAAAGTAATGAAGACATTGCATATGAATTAGTATTTAAGGTACATTGAAATTCATTTTGAGTTGTGTTGTCTTTGGCATGTGTTGTCAAAGAGGGAGAGTTTACTATGATATCTTTCTAAAATTTGCAGGAAAAAGAGAGTGTATGCAAGAAGGGGAGATTACTATGTAAGAGGGAGATTACTGTATTTGAGGAGTTTTGTGGAATGAAATGCAAGAGGGAGAAGCATTTTTTTAGAAAAAGACTTGTTTTCAAATTTTATTCTACTATGACATGTTGTGTTGCCATCAATGCCAAAGAGGGAGATTGTTGGATACAATTGTTCAGTTCTGTGTTGTCTTTGATGTTACACAAATGTCATATCAGTTATTGGTCAAAGTCTATTGAGCTGAATTGGTTAGCGAGGAAAAAGACAGATTCTACCGAGCTTAGAAGGTTAGTAAAAAAATATCTACAGTGTCTACCGAGTGTTCTTAGACTTTGTCTTATGTAGACAATTGGTACTGAGATTCCAAGGTTAACAAAGGAAATTTAGTGTTTACTGAGCTTAGTGGGTCATCAAAGGAAAATATGGTAGAGAACAATTCTTACCAAGCTCTCATGGTCAGTGAAGGAAATTCTTGTTCTTACCGAGTTCACTCAATAGCCAAAGCATACAAAGGAGAAGAGAAAAGATGCTACATTGTTGAAGAAGACTCTCACGAGAATGATGATGAAGTAGTCTATGTGGCTAGGAAAGATGAATTAGATGAAGAAGAAGCAACTGCCTTGGTAACCTGCATGAACAAGAATAAAAAATGGATCATAGATAGTGGATGCTCTCATCACATGTCTAGAGATAAAACTAAATTAATTTCCTTTACTCAATATGAAGGAAATAGTGTTAGATTTGGTAACAATGCACCATGTCAGATCAAAGGGAAAGGTAGTATCAAGCTTACTGAAAAGATAACATGTGATAATACATACTATGTTGAAGGCCTGAACTATAACCTATTAAGTGTATCATAGTTAGACAACATAGGATGCAAGGTTGAATTTGAAAATAGAGTTGTCAAGATCTATGATTCCCAAGGAAGTCTATTAGGAAAAGATGATCAGACTAGGAGTAATTTGTTCTACCTAGCCATGGAAGATGCTTCTTGTCTCATTGTTCAAACTGATGATGTATGGTTATGGAACAAGAGGCTATGTCATGTAAATTTTGACAATCTAATAAGCATCAGCAAAATGAAGAAAGTCAGAGGTCTACCAAAGTTGAGGAAACTTGATAACACCATATGCAACCAATGCCAACTAGGGAAGATGACCAAGTCAACTTGCAAAAGAAAGGCTTATACTTCTAATGAAGTATTATAGTTAGTTCATACTGACTTGTGTGGTCCTATTGAAGTGCAAAGCTACAAAGGTGACAGATACATAATGCTATTTGTAGATGACTATTCAAGGATGATGACAATCATGTTCCTAAAACTAAAATTAGATGCATTTCAAATGTTCAAATGGTACTTGGTTAGAGTTGAGAAAGAGACTGGGAAGAGTCTAAAATGTCTCAGATCTGATAGAGGAGGTGAATTCACATCAAGAGAATTTGAAGAGTTCTGCAATGAAAGAGGAATCAAAAGGCAGACATCAACATCTAGGACTCCACCTTAGAATGGTATAGCAGAAAGAAGGAATAGATTAGTTATTGACTGTGCCAAGACCTTAATGATGGAGAAAAATGTCACACTCAAGTACTAGAGAGAAGTTGTAAGTACTGCAGCCTACACACTCAATAGAGTTCAAGTCAAGAAAGGTACAAATGCAACACCTTTTGAATTATGGTATGGGCATTCTTCTAATGTAAAACATTTCAAAATATTTGGATGCAAATTCTATATATATAAAGAGTCTAGAAATGGAAATTTTGATACAAAGAGCGAAGAAGGCACGTTTCTTGGTTATTCTACTAGAAGAAAAGCTTATAAGTGCTTGAATGTTAATACTAACAAAGTAGTAGAAAGCACAAATGTGAAATTTGATGAGCTTGTAGAAGTTCAAAGTGTTGAGAATACCAAAAAAGTAGAAAAATACAAGACCTTTGTGTAATTTTATAAGGGTATATCTAATAATGGTGAAGTTGCAATTCAGAATGACAATTAGCAACAAAATCTAGCATCTACTGAATCAAAGATAGTGAATGCTGAGCAGTAGGCACATTCAGAAGTTAAGCTGCAAAATACAAAGAATGTTCATTTAGATTTTGAAAATAGCTAACAAGAAGAAAATGAAAAAATACCTGATGAAAATATGCATGAGGATTCAGATTCTGAAAGAGACAACATGAAAACAAGGAAATTACTAGTATTGGCAAAGTATGTGAAAAGACATCATCCTACAGATCAAATTATTGAAAATAAAGAGATAGGACCAATGACAAGGAATAGACTCAAAAGTGAGACATGTCTGGTCAACAAAATGGAACCAAGAATAGTAATTGAAGCTATAAAAGATGATGACTGGTACAATGCTATGAAAGAAGAAATAGAACAAATGGAAAAGAACAAGACATGGACCTTAGTCTCAAGACCAGCTGATAAGAACGTAATTGGAATGAAGTGGGTGTTTAGAAACAAGTTAGATGAAAATGGTAAAATTGAAAGGAACAAGGCAAGGTTAGTCTATAAAGGGTATGCACAAGAAGGACTAGACTATGGAGAAACTTTTGCTCCACTTACCAGAATGGAAGGAGTAAGGACTTTACTGGCATATGCAGCTTTCAAAGGATTTAAAGTCTATCAAATGGATGTTAAGTTTGCATTTCTAAATGGTATACTTGAAAAATGAAGTCTACATAGAGCAACCAGAAGGTTTTTTTGATGAAATGAAAAAAAAAAAGGTATGCAAATTATAGAAGGCTCTATATGGATTAAAGCAAGCCCCTAGAGCTTGGTATGAGAGACTTCACAAGTATCTAGTGCAAATAGGATTTGAAAGAAAAGATGATAATAGCAACATGTACATCAAATCAGAAGAAGGTAAGGATATCCTTGTATTTGAAATCTTTGTGGATGATATAGTTTTTGGAGGAAGGGAAGTACTTTGCAAAAGTTTTGCTGACAAAATGAAACATGAGTTTGAGATATCTATGTTTGGAGAAGTCAAATTCTTTGTAAGTGAAAGTACATCAACTAAAACATGGTATATTTGTGGCACAATCAAAGTACATCAAAGATATACTCAAGAAATTTGGATTAGAAGACTCCAAACCAGTTAGCACACCAATGGCAATAGGACATAAGCTATCCAAAAATGATGAATCAGCTGAAATCAATCAAACAATGTACAGATCCATGATTGGAAAACTACAATATGTTGTACATAGTAGACCAGACATAGCATTAGTAGTTGGAATAGTGGCTAGATTCTTTGCTAATCCTAGAGAAAATCATCTCATGGCAGTAAAAAGGATAATGAGGCATCTCAAAGGAATTGATGATTTTGGCCTATACTATAAAAAAGAATGAGAAGTTTAAGCTCAATGCATACACAGATGTAGATTGGCGAGGCAACATTGATGACAAGAAAAGCACAAGTGGAGGAGCATTATTCTCAAGTAAAAGGCTAGTTACTTGGACTAGCAAGAAACAAACATGCACATCTCAGTCCACTACAGAAGCAGAGTATGTGGTAGCAGCAGTCAATTGCACTAATATTGTGCGGCTCAAACATCTATTGAAAGGAATGAAAGAAGAGGTAACCAAACCTGTGATACTGTATTGTGATAATACAAGTGCTATAAACATATCCAAGAATCTAGTAATACATGCAAAAACCAAGCATATTGCAATCAAGTATCACTATCTCAGAGAATTGGTGGAAGACAAACAAGTGAAGATGGAGTACATTCACACAAAGGAACAAACTACAAATATCTTTACCAAACCATTGCCCAAGGATGCTTATGAATATCTTAGAGGCAAGTTGGGGGTAATGCCCCTAACTCAAGTAGTCTAAAACAACAAAGAAGCTGGCCTGCATCAACAAGAAAAAATCATTGAAATATCAGAAGAATGATGTAGAGGATGACAACAGGAGTAGAAATTCTAGGTCAGTCACAAGCATGGTGACAAAGGGAGAAAACATGAGATGCAAAGCTTATATTTAGCATGTTGAAGATGCTACATCTTTGGCATTTATGTCAAAGAGGGAGATATGAGAAATTGATCAAAGAAAGGTAAGAGGGAGATGTATATGTATGAAAGGAGAGATGATAGAAGGAGATTCAAAAGAGATAAGAATCAACAAGCAACTATGAAGGATCAAGAATATAAAGTAAGGATGCAATAGTCCCAAGGGAGAAGTAGAACAAAGGATTTAGTTTGTATCAGCAAAAGGAGTTATATACCAAGTAGAAAGGAGTTATATACCAAGAAAAAAATGTATGTAATTTTGGTGGTAACTAAGTTGATCAATTGATTAGTTTGGTTTACCATCAATGCCAAAGAGGGAGATAGTTGTAAATGATTGAAAACATCATGAATGAAGAATAATAGAACTAATAAAGAATGTTTTGAATCATTTTTTTGTCATTGATGTCAAACTTGCTACTTGTAGGAATGACAATTTCTTAAGTGATCCAAGTACTATTAATTGGTTGATACCAAAGGAGGTGGCAATCAATAAGATGTAACTAGAGCACCTAGAGAAAGGTTAAAGTTATGATGTTGTAAAGAAGTATAAGGATCAACTAAGCTAGTGATGAAATAGTGTATTAATGACATACTCTAAGATATAGAGGTTGGACACACTAATACATTTAAAAGATGTGAGGTTTAACTAAGTTCATTCGAGAAAGTCGAGAAAATTATTAGTTGAAGCTGAGTAAGTTTAACTTTAGTGTGTGTCGAGCAATCCTTTAGGTGCCGAGTAACACAAAATCCTTTAGGTGCTGAGTAACATAGAATCCTTCAGGTGCCAAGTAATTGTTCAAGTGCCAAGTAACTCAAGAAAAGACTTTAGGTGGAAAGCATCAATAAAATTAGTAGAAGCCGAGTAGCAAAGAAGGAGTTGAGCATCAGTAAACCAATGATGGCAAGTTACTGCATTATTTGTTAAGTCAAAGATTCGCCAGATCAGTAGCAATAAGTTTGTTACATCAAATTTTGTGAATTAGTTGGATGATAAGGATGATGAGTAGATATCACCAAATTTTAGGTAAACCATGCAAACTAATTCAAGGTGAATGCTAATGGATTTATCATGAAGTTTCTAGAAGAAGCAATTTGTAAGGAAAACAATATCGTTTTCTGAGATCAAATTAAGATTTAAGCGGGAAGTGAAGAACAAGACTTCTATATAAGGAATTACAGGTCAAAGATCAAAAAAGGGGGTGTTGGTCACAACTGTGGTCGAAGCAAAGAGAAGGCTAATGTGAAGGAGGACACAATGAGGAGTAAGTACATAGCATTAAGACTATGAGTTGATCAAGTGATCATAGATTGCATTGGCATAACAAGTGGAAGAACTCAAGGAGACAGATCTTGAAGGGTTAACAAGCTGTCTGCACTGCAAGGAAGAAAAGACAAACAAAGTAAAGAAGTAAAGAGTGATCTAAAATTTGCATAGTTAGGGTTGCAATCTTTATTAGGTTAAAACCCTTCTAATACTCTCTTACCATTGTATTAGATATTGAAATCCTACATTGCTAGGTTAGCTTAACAGTGAGGTGGATAAGCCTTAGGAAAAGGATAAAGAGATCCCCAAGAGAAGGATAAAGAGATCCTCAGGAGAAGGATAAAGATCCTTAGGAGGAGGATAGGAGATCGTAAGAGAGGGATGAAAGATTCTTTTGAGAAGGTGACTGTAAATCCCATGGACTTGGGTGGGCCTAACAGCTTTATGTAAATCCCTTAACATGGTGACATCCTAAGTTGAATGTTCTTAAGTCCTCTAACAAGACACACTCTTAATAGGGTGTAGAAATATTTTAACAGGGTCACATCTTATAGCGTGTAAAGCCTTTAACAGGGAAACCATGAGAAATGGTTGAAATCAACTGCACAGTTATTTTGTGGGTGTCATCCCCACCCTAGTTTTACCTTCTTATTCTTGGAGGGTTTTTGGGTCACCAAAATCCTTAGTGTTATGGTGTGATGCATGTTTTCCTTTCATGGTTGTTTAATGTTCAATTGCATGCATGATAATTTCAGTTATGTGTCATTAAGGATTAGAAGAAAAAGTTGTATTATACATTATTGGACATTGAATAACTGATTCACCCCCCTCTCAGTTATTCTAAAGAATTCTAACATACTGTACACATGTATGTATACTTGTTATGCAAGATATGTCTTTGCAGTGATTGTTGAGCCTAGAAATCATGAAGGTGTTAATTATTATTTATTGCAATGTGCTACAGAGAGGAAAAATTTATATGATCCTAAAGAAAGTGTTTGAATGTTGTTCCCCATAGGAATTATACATACATGTGTGCACATACATATATGAATAAATATATATCTAGGTAACTTTGTATCTATCAAATTTTAAAATATTTAAATTTGTTGTGCAAGTTTTGTTGTGTTAGAGGGAACATATTTGAAGCAAGTCAAAATAGTCCAACATGAAATATACTTTGTTGCTTATCAACCTGACAACAAGGTTTTACAATACAGCCACATGGTCATTGCTATCGGGCATTGTCTACATCTAGTCAAACTTAAGCGTGTATGTCACAAGTGGAGACTAGATAGTGAAGATCATGGGAAGATATTACATGTTATAAGTGTACATCATGATTGAAATGACCTTTGGGATTTATTTTATAATAATTTGTATTAATTTAAAGCTGTTAGTTTACTGAGGGTCATAACTCTTAGTTTATTAGTTTAGTAATGTTTTTTTAAATGTACATACATTTTAATAAAATTAAATACCATGGATCATATTGGGATCCATTCTCTTGGTAATAAGGTTAATATATTGTTCTGTGAACTATCTTATCTTATTGCCTTGTGTTATTGGATTTATTTATGACTATGTTTGGTTCAAATAAGATTGACTAATGCATGTGTTTGGAATGAAAACCTTTATCATAGTTGAGATATTTATAATTGATGGGATCTTGAGGTTCATGTACTCTTGGTATGTGACCACTTGAGTTCTTCTAGTATTATGGTTGTTGGGACTCAAAATCAAAGCCTTGATTTTGAGTACCATTGAAAAATCAAGCCTATAAGCACATTTTGATGCATTTGTATGGTCCAACCATCCATTTGAGGCCTAAGAGGTGTTTAAAATTTCTAATACCTTGTATTTAGTGTGTTTATGTGTTTCATGATGATAAATTATCATTCTGAGCCATTTTGTGAAGTCTCATTTTGAGCAGTTTCCAATTCTACATTTTTGCTGGAGTGTCAAACAGTGACAGGAGGTTGTGTTTACAATTGAATATCTTGTATCTAGTAATATTTCATGATTCACCACTTTGGGAATGTTTAGTGTCCATACCAGAGAGCCTTCATTTCATATTTTGAGTGATTTTGAATCCATTTGACTAGGTTTTGAATCCCTCAAAGTTGGTCATTTATTGATGTCATGCTGATGTGAATTATTCTAAATTCTAGAAAGACTTGTTTGACTTGTTATAACTTTGAATCAGTTGACCAAAATGCACAAATTCCATTTGTATTTCATTTTAGAGGTCAGAGACTTTCTATTTTTCAATTTTGTGCTTATGATGAATCTATTGGATCAGTTTTTGAATGCAATTCCAAATGCAATTTGTCACCTTTTCGTGGGCTCAAGAAGTGAAGATTTGTTAGAACTGCTATTCGTGATGTCATATCTTGAAATCCAAAATAGATGAGATAAAATGAGTTGTATTGGTATTGTGTTCTACTCTATAAATGCTTTAAGTTTGCCAATTTTCATGTCTTGATGAATTTGTCTACACACTTTTCCAGGTCAATTCCATTTGCAAAAGATGGATTTCTGCCATTGGTTCCAAGACACAAATTTTGAGTAGTCTAATTTGACCCCTCATCATTTATGCCTAGTTATTTTTCATGAGCCCAAATAGAAAATTTATATTATCCTAATGACAATGAACCAATGTCCTAGTTTTCATTTCCCTAAGTGTTAGTTTACCCAGTTTTCAAAGCCAAATCCAAATGTGATTTATGGTTTTCTGACATCATTTCGTGTAGGCAATTTTGAGAAGGCAACTTTGACAGTCAATATTTTTTGACTAAGAATTCCTCATGAGATGAGATTGGATAGGGTAAGAGATTGCAGAACCAAGAATCAGTTTGTATGGTTTCAAAGCTTGGTTAGGTGTTTTGATCAGTTTTTAAGGCTAGTCAATAGATCCCTTGGAACTAAATTGACAATTCGCAAAAAGAGGTAAAGTGATTTTCAAAAGTTGAATCAATGATGTAGATTGACTCCAACTATAATTAGGCATTCAATAGATCAATTTGGAAATTTAGTTGTATGAAAACAATTTTTTTTTAGTCGAACCCACTTTGGGCTTGACTAATTTCATCATATTTATGACATTTGTGAGGATTAAGGATTGTTTTTAAAAAAATGATTATAATGACATCGACTTTATAAGGTCTTGATGTATGCATATTGTCATGCAGAGTCAAATGGATATGTGGTGGATTTATATATCTTTATGATTACTATATTATTTTTCTTTGTGCCTTCTTTTGATAATAAGATAAACCTTGTTGGTGTTTGGGTAATGGAGTTGAGGATCCCTCCATGCTAGTCTAGAGTACATATGGTTCATCATGATAAGTTAGAAGTCTAAATGAATTAAAAAATAAATAAATATATCAGGTAAAATAATTAATAAGAATTAATATGAGTACTTGGTAATTTGAGGACATTGATTAAATGTAAGTCAATGTATGCAAATTTGAGGACATTGAGCAAAGGTATTGCTCCTAGTCATCTAGTAACTTTAATTGAAGGCATCGTATCTATCTCTTTCGATAAGTTGATTGAAGATATATAATGATTGTAATAATTTTCAAATGTTGATCATTGAGTTAATGCTACATGGGCCTCCACATTCTTATCATTAAACTCCATTCTTGATTCCCTACACCAAACCATTTATAGTACTGAGTAGTAACCCTAGTGTACTATGATTTTATTGCATTGATATTGCATTAATGTATTGCATTAATGGTGTTTGTCTAGTCTTGAGTATTCTCCATATGTTATTCACTATTTGCATTGATTTCATTAATTGGCATGAGTATATACTTATATTCCCTTGTGTGATTTATTCCTTGTTTAGGTTGTGAAAGTATGTCTACAAGCATGGTAGGGTGAGCATGTGGGTTCCACATGTTCAGGTGACATGATCAACAAATATTAGGGACCAATTCATAGATGATGAACTTTATTGAGAGACTTTGTGTGAAATGGATCATTATTTCTTCCCTTTCTCTATCTTCCTCTCTCTTTTCTAATTATATACCCATATTGTAATTCTAATTACCAAATTATGTTTATATAATGTTTATAGATGTAATTAAGTGTAATTCACCTTGATTTATTTTATTTGGTACTCCTTGGTGTAGATATAGGTTACACATAAATGATATGAGTACTTAGATTTATGTATTTTTCCTCAAACTATATAAAACTACACATATGGTTATTTTCCCATGCATAAATCTAATCTTGCGATGCATATAACCCTTATCTATATACATATGTCCTTTTATTATGTGCATTCCAACTAGTGAACTACTCTAATCTTGCACATTTGGAATAGAATGCACTTGGTTAGGGTAACTTGTGTATTAATGAATGCTACATCTGATCTCCCTACATTCTCAAGAGTATTTTCATGTGCTTGATTTCACCTTTAACATGTTAATCAATTTCACCTTTTACATTTTAATATTAATTACCATGATGAAATTAAACACATGAAATACATTATTTGATTATTTTATAACGATCAAAATAAAATCTAATATCTAAAGTTTAAATATGTTCAAAAAAAAGTTTTATAATGTGTTGGGACTCAAAATTGAAACCCAAATTTTGAGCACCACTGAGGATTTCAAGCCCTTTAAATGCTTTTTGATGCCTATGTACCCAGCTATCCTTTTGAGGCCTAGGAGCTGTTTAGTGCTTCTAGCACATTCTATTCAGCATGCCCACTTGTTTCATGAAGTTAAATTGACATTCTAAGTCATTCCATGAAGTTCCATTTTGAGTAATTGTCAAATCTGCATTTTCACCCATGTCAAACTATGATAGGAGGGCATGTTTGCATATGAATATCTCGCATCAAGAAATATTTCATGACTCATCACTTTGTGAGTGTCTAGTATCCATATCTAAGAGCTTATGTTTCAGATTTTGAGTTGTTTCAAGTTCATTTGACTAGGTTTTGAATTCCTCAAAGTTGGTCATTTACTGATGTCATGCTGATATGAATAGTTCTAAATTCTAGGAGTCCCTGTTTGATGAGATATAACTTTTGACCAGTTGACCCAATTGATGAAATTTATTTTTCATTGCATTTTGGAGGTCAAAAAAATTTAATGTTTCAATTTTGAGCTTATGATGAATTCGTTTGATGAGTTTTCAAATACGTTTGCAAATGCAATTTCTAACTTTTTATTGGTGTCAGCACATGTAAATTTGTCAGTACCCCTATTCATGACATTATAAATCCTAATCTATGATAGGTGATATCGAATGGATTATACCACTGTGTTTTACTCTAAAAATACTTTAAGTGTGCCAATTTTCAAGTCTTGATGAATCCATTTGCACACTTTCCTAGATCAATTCCATTTGCAAATTTTGAGTAACCTACTTTGGCGGCTCACCATTTGTGCCCAATTATTTTTCGTGTGCCCAAATCATAGATTTATACTTTCTTCATGACAGTGAACCAACACCCTAGTTTTCATTTTTCGAAGTGTCAATTTTCCCAGTTTTCAAAGCCAAATTTGAATACAATTTATTGTTTATGACATGTTTTCTTTTAGGCAGTTCTGAGAGGTCAACTTTGATGATCACTATATTTTGACCCTAATGTCATCATGAGATGAGATTTGATGGGGTAAAAGTGTGTGGAACAAATAATTAGTGTGTTAGATCCTAGAGCCTGATCAGGAGTTTTGGGCAATTTTTAAGGCTAGTCAAAGGACCTTCTAGCACTAAAATGATAGTGGGTAGTAAGGGGTAAAAATGTATTTTTAAGAATAATTCAATGCTTGATTTTGATTCCAGTCAGTTTGAATATCTTAGTAGATCAATTAGAGGATTCATTTGCTTGAAAATGAATTTTATTTTAACTAGACCCACTATGGGACCTAGCTAAATTCATCAAATTTATGACATTTGTGAGGATTAAGGATGTTTCAAAACAAATTATTATAATGACATTGACTTTATAAGATCTTGAAGAATGTGTATTGTCATGCAGAGTTAGGTGGATAGACAAACCATCTTCATGTTCCTGGAATCAATTAAAAAGTGTTATGAGGGCCTGCTATTGGAATATATCAATCAGCCAAACAAGGTACCTGATGAAATTAAGGGGAGTAGCACGAAACATGATCAAAGTTGCCAATGATTTTGATGATAAAATTTTGATTATTAAAAGTTTGATTCATAAATACTTCATTGCTATGATTGAGGAACTTCCTAATCTCGATTACCTTTTCCAAGGTGTGGTACTTTGAAGAGGTGCAAAAAGAACTGGAATAAAGCCCATAGAATTGGTCCTTTTCAATGTGTGATGTAGTTGATAATTTTTCTTAGGGTTATTGATTGATTAAAAGAAGTATATGCATTTTTATGGCATAAGAATCATAACCACATGGGGCTTTCTTGAACACTGACCAATATCATGTGATTAGTGATTGAGTAGGGTGTATAAAATGGGGTGCCAAATTTAAGGGAAAATATGGCTCTTATATAGTTTGTAAATGATATGGCTTCTAAGATATGGCTCTTGGTTGGAACAACAAGTCAAAGCTATTGGTGGTGGAAAATTTGATTTCTTGAGAGATGCCTTATGGTCACAAATTCTACTTGAAGTGTTTCCAAAAATGGATGGCTTAAGGAAAGGAAAACTATGCAAAATGTAGAGCTACTATTCCTCTAAAGATGTACTCTTAGGCCAAAATATATTCAACCCTTGTAATGGAAATTTGAATGGAAAAAGCTACAGTAGCCAATAGAAGAGACTCTTCTCAAATCCCCAAGGTTTGTGTCAGTGTTGAGCTTTGTTCCCTGCAGTTGAAGAGCAGTGGCAGTTGGAGAGTAGGGGAGCCATTTAAAAGGTTGCCCATGCATCAAAGTAAATGAGGAATGTTAACCATTGGCCCAATTAGAATGCCCCACACCAAGGAGCAGCCATGGTGGAAGGAAAAAATGCAGTCAAAAGACACATCATGTAATACAAGACACATAAAAGGGTTCGATCACTAAGTGAAAGCTCCACAAGATTCACACACATGAAAAGAACAAATGCAAGGGAGGCACTGGCTAAAAAATGGGAGCACAAAAAACCAAGCCAAAGTCAATCCATGCAAGAACAAGGTAGACTGCATAGAAGCTGCCAGACTGCAGGGAAGTTGCCAAAGCAAAGTAATGAAACATAGTCATGAGAAAAGAGGCTCAACACAAAGCAAAGCCCATGTGGGTCAAAGGCAAGGGGAGTCTCACACAAAGCAAGTGTTAAAAAAACATTAACATGTCAATATCCCACATCAACTAGGAAGAGATATCTTAGAGTCTTTAAATACAACTTTACATGAGAAGAAGGTGTCTTAATGACACCACTACTTTTGAAGGGCCCATGGGGTCTAAAGTCAACATGTTTTGACTCACCCAAGCTCAAAGCCAATGTATGAGCATAAACTAAGTTTCAAAGTTTCTCCAGTGTTACACTTAGCATAGGAGCAGAAGGTGATAAATATGTCATTATGATCATACATGAATTGAAGACCTCATAGGCTTGGGAAGCAATTTTTAAACATCTCCAGGGATACGTTCACAGTCATAAAGGGAAATCCACATCAGCAAGAATATAAATAAAAATTTGAAGGGGCCCAGTCTTATGCTGAGGTCATAAAGACGTAAAGCAAAGTCAAAATGTATGAGTGTAGAGCACATTTCAATGGACTTTGGTGTTACAAAAAATTAGATGATGGAATTAAAAAAGGATTAGTTAATATATTAATATATTAATTGAAAATATTTCAAAAAGGTTTAGGAAAAATCAAGAGTTGACAAGTGGCATAGGAAAAATTGAAAATGAATATAAAATTAGAGATATCAACACATGAGTTTTCAAATGAAAAAAATTGAATAAAATTTAAATATTTAGAGTTCAAACTATAGGAATTTTTTTTTTTTTTCAATTTTTAATGACTGTTCATAGTCTAGGAGCCTATTTTTCAAACTCCTACAAGAGGGGCATTTTTGGTCTGAAATAGGCACTTCAATATACCATTGGAACTAGAAAAAGATGAATTTTCCAGTTATGAGGTTAGATTTTGCACAACAATTCACCAGTTCACTCTACAAGTAGATTTGTAATTTTTGGAGCATTCTCAGTTGAAGGGGTAGAATTCATCATGGGATGTCAAAATTAGTTAGGAGGTAGGTATAAAGGCTTGTTGAAGTCTGAATGTGAAGAAAATCAATTTTAAAGGGTTTTCTTCACCTTTACATGTCATTTTTAAACTGATTTTCACTTTTACCTTGAGTAAAGTTCAGGAGTCAAAAATAGGTATTCTTCTCATCAAATATCTTAGATATTTTTTCCTTAAAGAGGCCAAATGATGAGGATTTTATTTTGCAGTTGAGGAGAGAGGTTAGAGAGATATTTTTAGCTTCTTGGGAAAGAATTCTTAAGGGACACTTGTCATTGTTTGATCAAATCCAAGAATTCTTTTCTCCTATATGATTCTCTCTCTTTCTCATTGTAGGGGTTGGCAGTTTTCTTTGTGATACCAACACAGTTCCAGTGTTCTACTGTGAAACCATGGCTATTGATGGTTTTACTTCTTTTCTATTGAGTTGAGCTCTAGTAGTGAAGGCCACACACCTGCACCTATGTAGATTTCTTTTCATTTTCATGTCTTGTTATTCTAAGATAAATGGAATTTGATGCTAGATCATGTGAATTATTTGGAGCTACATTTAGTTTTACTAGCTTATGTATTCAATTTTTTCCATGGATGAATATACAAGGGGATTTGTATGTATTATCTAGGTTTTCTTATTCTATCTCCTAATTCTTCATATGCCATTAGCTTTGAGATTGAGTGAATAAGGTTCATTTGATTTAAGACATCTTGGATGAGTTGTGTATCGGGTCTATTGTCGCTTTTGATTCAAGGATTCAAGTAAATTCTTCAGTGTTCTAATAGGGTTTTTTGGTGTATGAAGGGGATATTTCGCAAGAATGGGATCTAAAGATTTTAGTTGACAAACTTAGTTGTAAAGAAAACAAGTTAGGTCATCTTGCTAGTTATGACTCTATGTTCCAATCGATAAGGTACTAATCACTAAATCAAATGCAAGACGAGGTGAAAGTTATTTGCAAAAATTATCTTAATCAATTAAATTTAGTATTTCACATTTTGTAGGGGGCCGAAAGGAATTAAACCTCACTTAGCTTATGGTTTCATAGGTTATGATCTGTAGTTATTTCATTCCTATGTCATTGCATAATTATTAGAAGATAAAAGGGGTTTTCAACTGCTATAAATAGGTTTAGATTTATGTTTAATTGCACTGGTACCATATCTTAGAACCTCAAGGTTAACCCACCTAGGTCTAGTAGAGCCTGAAGCAAAGAAGGAGTTATGCCTTATAGTTGGCCGAAGACTACAGTTAAGTGTATCTTTCATAGGAATTTGCTAGCCTTAGATGCATTGGTCTAGTTTCTTGGTTATTTTCAAAACTGTTAAATTAGGAGCCAACATAAGGATCATGTAATAAAATCTAAAGTTAAAAATCTATAATCTAATCGATGAAGAATGTTCTACTAAATTTAAAAAAAAATGCACATACATATATGTCTCAAGAATAAACATCTGTACATTTAATGTAGACTAGATACTAAAATGCATACATATGCAAACTATAAGTCATGAATAAACATGTATACATGTAACAAAATATAAAAAGTCATATACATGTGACCATCCAACTACTAAAGTACTAAGTAGTCAAATAAATAGTAAAACATGTATGTATGCCATCGAGGTACTAAAATACACATGTGTAACATGTAAGTCTCTAGAATATATAAAAAGTCTCTAATTTATAAATGCATGCATCTAATATATAAATCTACTATTACTAGAGGGACCCCTCAAGACATATAGGAACAAAATGATCCTCTAATCGAGTCTCCTATACATCCTGTGGCTAAGGTACATCAACTGAGCCCTGTAAATATATATATATACACACATTTCTCTACATATTCAAATTAAATACCAATGCATATATATCTAGTTTGAAATATAAATAACTTTACAAACTATTTAAAAATTATACATGCCTCAATAGAATCATCTCTCTAATGTACATGCCCTGACCCAACACTAGGTGCAATTGTGTCCTTGGTGACTTATGCCTGCATGATTTTTTATAGTTCTTAAATTAAATATCTATCTGAGCTAAATTTTTTAATTTCATATATTTAAATTTAAAAATAAAATTTTTTTGTGTGTGTGTGTACCTAGGTCTCCAAAGGTGGAGGATGATCTGAAACAGACTCCATCATATCATCCATCAATGCACCTCTACTGCTTGAAACATTAGTGCATCCAAATACTTTAGCATCATCTCCTAAACCTCTGAAACATACTAAACCACCCTCAGTACCACAATCTCCAACTGTTAGTAATGATGAGTGAAGTGGACTATGTAACTAGCTAGGTAATGGTGTAGAATCAATGTTGGGTCTAAATAACATGTCCATGTGTGATGATAATCACATGCTTGGACTAGTATCAATCTCAAAAAGCCCGTGTAACTACTCACCAAAATCATCAAGGCCCTTAGCTGTGATCCTAACATCTCCAACTTGTATGCCTGAGCCATCTATAGAGTGTTGTGAGGCTAGTGCAGAATGTTGTGAGATATGCATAGGTGTATCAACTGTCACTAGTTTAGTCTATGCTTGTGGAACTATGGAGCTTTGATGGTATCTAATGGCATCCATCACTAAGTGAACTAGCATCCCTTGTGTATCAGAAAATATAACTGATACTATGAAATAAATCCTCCAAAAAATATAGTGCTCAATTTACATGTGTATGCTATCCTGAAAGAGCACGAACATCACCTGGTATTGGTAATCTAGCAGCTCTATGTGCATCATCAGAGGAGGTACCTAATTTTCTACTAGATGCCTCTAAAGATGGTTGACTTGGATGACTCTATCGACTATGAATATAATGACCAATATAATCATATGTGATACTAGCAGCCACAAATACAATGTGTCAAATACAGTCAATTGCTCCTCTCTAGGAAGCAATGACAACTCTATCTGCAATAGGTGCATGTGCCGGAGTCACTGGAGGTAGTCTCTATCCAACAAACTATTTCACATCTAGAGGTGATAGATGCTATGCACTACAATACTAGTCACGATCTGTGATCTGACCATGCCCTTATCTACAATAATTTAGAATGTCTAAGTAGTTGACATTGATCCCTATGTAGAACTTAGCATACAACTACTATGCAAAATAAAGAGGTATCTAGTTGTTATTAGGATAATGACCATGTGCAGCTAAAAAATGAGGATAGATCATGCTAGAAATAATAGGATCTCTACATTGTGTGACTTAGTAGCTTCTCACCCTACCCTGTGCACCCTCATATGATGGAAACAGATCTTGTTTGATGGTGTCTTTGGGAGCCACCCTCTTGATGCCATCAAAAGATGCATCTGCTGAAATCTCAAACCTAAGCTCCCTAAATATGGAAGCTAATATGTTAGGGGTAAATTAATGGTGAGCTCTAAATATAGTAGTCAAATCTTGTAAATTCCTACCTATAGTATCACATATGTCTTTCTATAGACCATCAACGGAGGACAATATAGACTGATGTAATCTAGTAACCTCCTACTCTAAAAATGCAAATAATGCATCAATATCAATGCATGGAGGTAGTGCAGCAGGACCTCCAGTAGGACCTGTAGGTACATGACCTTTAGTAGGACTTGTAGGTGTAGGACCTCCAACAAGAGCTGCACCAAGAGCCATGTCAAGACCTACAACACCTAGAGCCACACTAGGACCCTCAACATGAGCCCCATTATGAGGCCTATGACAAGGCACAACAAGAGCCCCACCACAAGCTACATCATGAGCCTGACCATGAGCAACATGACTAACTGCATGAGGAGCCAGAATAGGAACTGCATTAGGTGCTACAATAGGAATTGCATCAAGTGCTTTAGTAGGAACCATAGTAGGAGTTGCAATAGGAGCCACAACAAGATCCACAACAGGAGCTATAGTAGGATGATGAGCAAGTTAATCATGTGCATTCATATTTGTACACCATTTTACAAAGCTACTTTATATAAAATTTATAAATTGTACATATAATACATATGTTATAACATTACATGTATGTATGTCTAAGTCTAGTACAAACAATTTTTTATTTAAATTAAAAGATATATGTAATCACATACATCACATGTCTAGATAATTTGTAACACATTTACATATCAATAAAATTTATATGATCACATACATATATGAGAGTTAGAGTTAGAGTTAAAGAACTTGAGTTTTCAGAAGTTTAGTCCAATTAAAGATTAGTACCTAGGTTTGACTTAAAAAGTTTGAAATGAGTTAGATTAGTGTTAGATTAGGATTTCATTTAGCTTAAAAAGGGTTTGAATTTTCAATTCTAGATTACATTAGAGTTTGAGTTAAAGAAATCAGGGTTAAATGAGTTTTCAATTACCTAAAATCTTACATGTTAGAGTTTGAGTTAGATTAAAGGGTGGCATTTCTAGATAGATAGGGGTTTGACTTTTTAGTTAGGATTATAACCTTAAATATAGTTTGAGAACTTATATTATGGTTTGGGTTTGAAGTTAGGATATCATATTTATTAGGGTTTGAAATTGATTTAGAAATACAAGTTAAGGCTCACAACTAAAAAAGTGTACAACTAACATAAAGTAAAGTTATCAAATATATATATATAGTTATAGTGTGTTGTTGTCTATGATACAAGCCCTCAAATATAAGTTATTTAAATAAGTTGACACTTGCTTCACATATACATGTCTTACAAGTTCATACTAGACCTTTCGAGTTTCCAGTGGAAGCCAAGGAATGAATTATGAACATAATTTAAATATATGTATATATAGATAACTTAATTAAAAAAATCTATTGTAATCCTATTATTATTTAAATTAATAAGAGAATTTGTATCATTCTTATTGAACTGAGATTAGATTCATAGAAAGAGTGGATCAATATTACAAAAATGCTAGAAGAATTGAAAACCTTAGCCTAGGTAAGATCCTAATTTTCCTAATAGTTCCATCATCAACATATAGGGGGAATAAAAGTCAAATTTAAGGAAGGATAGTCAATGCCTTTTGAAGAATCCTAGGCTAAGAACAAAACAAAGAAACAGTATAGAGAAACTTGTTCTATATAAAAACATAGAAAATAGGATCTTATTAGCTAAGTTCTAACCAAAACAATTATCTAGAGTACGAAAAATAGAAGTCCTCAAAGATCAAAAATACTTGATATCAAATTTATACCTAACACATCAAGAGTATTGAAAGAATTGCAACCTATGTATTTGTAAGAGTTTCACATCAATATTTAAGAATCTTTATATAGGTGATCTTGCATGTACCGTTCGATTAAATGAAATGAAGATTTTTGGCTACCTTCATGTAGTTGAGTTGTTATATGTTGTGAATTATTTCCAAATGGGGTCAAATTTTGATTTGGCTTTTCCAACTAGCCACCTTGGGTAGTGAAGCAAAAATTGGGTATAGGGTCCATGTACTGATCAACATGAAACCTCGAAGTTAGAGTGCACACATTTTTGTCTCTTCTCCCCTAGCATGGTTTGAATGTTAGATCTAATATGAACACGCATAAAAATAGAACTTTTTGATTTTATTTTATTATTCATAATTTGAATCCAAAAAATATTGTCTTTAAATTGATGAATGTGGTAAAATAATAAGTTTGAAAGTATAATATTTCTAATATATTGATACAATTATTGAATTATAACTATGTCAAATGTGAGATATGTAATCTATTATGAGTAAAAAGTCATTATGATAGGCTATTCTTCACAAGTTTAGTCCTAATAAAGATATCATAGTTTGAATATAAAAAAGTGACTTGTTGTAAGTAACACCTACTTAACTAGGGTTGTATGTGGTAGTAATTATTTTAAATATATCTTATTGCTTCCACTATTTTTGAAAACATACAATATTATAAATACCTAGCAATTTTAGAAAAGATTTTATTTAAATTTTGTAATGCCACGCCCGGAGATCCTTGGAAAAAAGGATTCAAATCAAGCCAAGATAAATTTTTTTTTACAAGTATGAATGCACAAGACAACATAATACAGGGATCACGAAGATCGCAACGGAAGACTTCAACACAATCCTGGCAACCAACAAATCTTTGAATGCCACTACCAAACTGACACACACAAACAAAGCCAACAATGACAACAACAAGATGAGGGCATAAGAAATGACCACTCATCAACAAAACACCAAGCTGGGGTAATATGCAGAATCCCAAAATTTGGCTAAGCCTAAAATCCTGAAGCCCTAAAAATTGGCTAAGTCTAGATTTTTGAAGCCCTGAAATTTCCTAGAATCCATAACTTATCTCTGAGAGGTCTAAAACCTATCTCAAATGATTTTCCACATATATTAAAATATATCTTAAGTATAAGCAACTTATACTTAAACGATATATTTTAAACCCTGGAGGACTACAACAGAAACCCAAAAATTGAATTTCAAAAGAAACCTCCCCAATTCAATATGCAACAACATAGGCTCGAAGAACACCCAAAAGGGTATCCAAAACCACTCTCAAAAAGATCGAATCATGAAGAAAAGTGCCCACTGATGGTACGCGCAGATTTTTCACAAAAATTGTGCGACACTTTTTACTAAGGGAGGGCGACACCTCTCCCTTACTACGTGCGACACTTCTCAGGAAGGCGTGCGATACTGGAAAAGTATCATGTGAAATTTCTCATAAAGCCATGCGACACTCTTCCAATGTCGTACGACACTTCTCTAGTAATGCATGCGACACTTTATAGTATCGTACGACATTCTTTCTATGGGTGTGCGATACTTTATCAGTGTCGCGCACAATGTTGAAAAAATGTCACCCATAGAAAGTAAAAACACTTCCAAAACTCAAAAATGGGGAAAAACCAACAAAAGAACCTCCACACTGGGGAGTACCAGATCCAAAAAGGCTCAAGGAATGAGCACTCGAGTGCAAGAAGAACACAGAAAGAAGAACACTAAACCATCTAAACTATAGTAGCAAATAACACGCTGAATATAAACATCGCAAAGAACAAAAGAAACATCGCAATGTACATAAATACATCTCAGGAACAAAACAACCAAACTAAGTACGCGGTTACTCCCAACCATCAATAGCATCATAAGACCATCCCCCGCGCGTAACATCGCAAGCCACCGACCAAATCATCGGTACTATCGTAATAGGGACGTCACTACTAAAACATACATAATAACAGCATAAAAGAATCTAACATGCTAGTGATAACGCATAAGATAATCCTATAGTAAACAACATCACCTATCACATGCTAAACAGTAGTAAGCAACAAATTTACTACTAAAGCAAATCACATCATCTAATCATATGCTAAACATCATAATAAGGGAATGCGCCAAACAAAATAACATCATGTAAACATGATATACAAGCATCCCAATGAAAGCATAAATCACAAGAAAGCATACTCTGAAACCCGAAGTACCAAGTAAAAATATCCAGCAACAGTCGCACTAGGAAAAAAAGATCATCTCTGTACATCGATCCCTAGCAGTGGTGAAGGTAGCTACACCTCCCAACCACGTGGCACCCATAGGTCCACACTTGCCGTGCTGATGGAGATAATGATCCAACCACAAAAACACAAAAGCACAACATCCAAGGCTAACACTCATGCCATACAGTATGATGGCTGAACCAAGAACCTAAGACAATGCAAGGAGTACAAGTCCTAGTCGGACACTCAAAAGGCTACTAAGTAGGGGCTGACATCATGGAGAGTTGCTTGGCATTGAAAAGCCCAAGCTCAGATCTGTGTAGCTCAACTCCCTCAATGGAAGGCCAATACACTATGTAGCTCAACTCCCTCAACGGAAGGCCAATACACAAAAGTACCATTTTATTATCTTAAGTTTTATTACCAATCACACATTTTATTTAGTTATCACTTATATAAAACTTCCTCTTCCAACCGAGAAGTAGTCACCAGGTTATAGGATAGAAGCCCCCTCCATATTCTACCCTACCCTACCCATGCTCATCCTACGACAAGTGCCCGTGGGCATGCATACTCCCATCCCAACCCCAATGATCATAACTTCCGGCAAATCCACGGAAGATCGAGCCTCGCAAGTCACCCAACAAATGTACGTGCACGTACTCGTGTGTGGCGCACCACCATCACGAAGATCATAACAAAAGGACAGGAATGAGAACATAATGCAAAGAAAAAACCCAACTGAAAGCAACACGAGAAGGATAGATTCTACACGAATCCCAATGCCAATAAAATCATACATCATAAAATTACTCAACCAGCCTCAATTCGAGAGTATGGATTCTACACGAATCCCAATGATGTAATAAAGACCAAACATCATGAACTCACTCAATCGACCTTAATCCGAGAGCATGGATTCTACACGAATCCTAGCATTCACGAAACAAAAGCAAAGGTCTAAAAGAAACAATAACAACAAGTATAAAATCACTCAACTGAACACAATGTCGGCAGTACGGATGCAACATGCATCCCAATGCAACATAAAAGTGTAGAAGTGATCTAACTGATACCCAAACGGATCATCCAGGTCCATGACCCACAATGTACCAAGAAAACTTGAGAAAATAGGGCAGCATGCAAAATGAGGTAAAAACCCCAAATTTTGGAAAAACTTCAAAATTAAAACCCATTTGGCGTTTGGGTTCAAAAACTCCAAAAATCCAAAAATAAATGGAATCGAACACCATATGCAAAAACAGCCAGCATAATGGTGCAAAACTCCAAACCCTCATCCCAAAAAATAAGGAAATGTTCATACCCGCCCAACTGAGTAGAATTAACATACAAAAACGGAGGGGAACACTAGTTCTCAGCCTCCAAACAAACAGCTACCAAAAATAGAAGCAAAAACGGAGCAGAAACAATAAAACAGGAAAGCCCTATGTCACAGCCAAAAGGAAAAAATGAGAATTTGAACCATAAAATAAATATCCTGTAGAAGTAGCTGAAAATCACGGCAATTCAAAGTTTCCCCGAGCTGGATCCAATGAGCCCAACCTTGCAACGATCCCACGCCTGTAGCTCCCACAACGAACAAAACAGTAAATCCTCATGAAGAGGATTTTGGGTTTTACTCTCCAACTTTCCCATTTGAAAGTGAGAAGTAAGGAATTAAATTCCTTTTCGGATACTTATTCACTTTTCGGGTGAATAATCGATTAGGGCAAATAACCAGCCAACCTAGTTAAATCCCAAATCGACCCAAACAAAAATAGGCTATTCCTATAAATAGGAATTCATCTATGGCAAAGCTTCCAGAAATTAAAATAAATCAATTAAAAAGCCCGAAAACCCAAAAACACATAAATCTCCTAAACAACTTTCATCACAAAGTGAAACTCTAAATGCACAGATACGCTTACTAGTTTTGCGTGCTGCCCTATTTTCTCAGGATTTCTTGGCACATTGTGGGTCGTGGACTTGGATGATCCATTTGGGTATCAGTCAGACCACTTCTGCACTTTTATGTTGCATCCGTACTCCTGACATTGTGTTCAGTTGAGTGATTTTATACTTGTTGTAATTGTTTCTTTTAGACCTTTGCTTTTGTTTCGTGAACGCTAGGATTCATGTAGAATCCATACTCTCAGATTGAGGTCAATTGAGTGAGTTCATGATGTTTGGTCTTGTTACATCATTGGGATTCGTGTAGAATCCATACTCTCAGATTGAGGCCAGTTGAGTGATTTCATGATGTATGATTTTATTGGCATTGGGATTCATGTAGAATATGTCCTTCCCATGTTGCTTTTAGTTGGGTGTTTTCTTTGAATTATGTTCTCATTCCTGTCCTTGTGTTATGATCTTCGTGATGGTGGTGCACCACACATGAGTACGTGGGCATACATTTTTTGGGTAACTTGCGAGGCCCGATCTTCCGTGGATTTACTGGAAGTTATGATCATTGGGGTTGGGATGGGAGTATGCATGCCCATGGGCACTTTTCGTAGGATGAGCATGGGTAGGGTAGGGTAGCATATGGAGGGGGCTTCTATCCTGTAACCTGGTGACTACTTCCTGGTTGGCAGAGGAAGTTTTATATAAGTGATAACTAAATAAAATGTGTGACTGGTAATAAAACTTAAGATAATAAAATGGTACTTTTGTGTATTGGCCTTCCATTGAGGGAGTTGAGCTACACAGATCCGAACCTGGGCTTTTCGATGCCAAGCGACTCTCCATGATGTCAACCCCTACTTAGTAGCCTTTTGAGTGTCCGACCAGGACCTGTACTCCTTGCATTGTCTTAGGTTCTTGGTTCAGCCATCATACTGTCTGGCGTGAGTGTTAGCCTTGGATGTTGTGCTTTTGTGTGTTTGTGGTTGGATCATTATCTCCATCAGCAAAGTGGGTGTGGACCTATGGGTGCCACGTGATTGGGAGGCATAGCTACCTTCACCACTGCTAGGGATCGATGTATAGAGATGGTCTTTTTTTCCTAGTGCGACTGTTGCTGGATGTTTTCACTTGGTACTTCAGCTTCTGGAGTATGCTTTCTTGTGATTTATGCTTTCATTGGGATGCTTGTATATCATGTTTAGATGATGTTATTTTATTTGGCGCATTCCCTTATTATGATGTTTAGCATATGATTAGATGATGCGATTTGCTTTAGTAGTATATTTGTTGCTTACTACTATTTAGCATGTGATAGGTGATGTTGTTTACTGTAGGATTATCTTATGCATTATCACTAGCATGTTAGATTCTTTTATGCTATTATTATGCATGTTTTAGTAGTGACATCCCTATTACGATAGTACCGATGATTTGGTCGGTGGCTTGGGATGTTACGCGCAAGGGATAGCTAGGACTCACGATGGCCTTATGATGCTATTGACGGTTGGGAGGAACCACATACTTAGTTTGGTTGTTTTGTTCTTGAGATGTATTTATGTACATTGCAATGTTGCTTTTGTTCTCTGCGATGTTTATATTCAGTGTGTTCTTTGCTGCTGTAGTTTAGATGGTTTGGTGTTCTTCTTTTTGTGTTCTTCTTGCACTCAAGTGCTCATTCCTTGAGCCTTTGTGGATCCGGTACTCCCTGGTGTGGAGGTTCTTTTGTTGGTTTTTCCCCATTTTTGAGTTCTAGAAGTGTTTTTACTTTCTATGGGCGACATTTGTTCAGCATTGTGTGACACTGATAAAGTATCGCACGCCCATAGAAAGAATGTCGTACGATACTATAAAGTGTCGCACGCATTACTGGAGAAGTGTCGTACAACACTTGAAGAGTGTCGCATGGCTTTATGAGAAATTTCATACGATACTTTTCCAGTATTGCATGCCTTCTTGAGAAGTGTCGCACGCAGTAAGGGAGAGGTGTCGCCCTCCCTTAGTAAAAAGTGTTGCACGGTTTTTGTGAAAAACCTGCGCATGCCATCAGTGGGCACTTTTCTTCATGATCTGATCTTTTTGAGAGTGGTTTTGGATACCCTTTTGGGCGTTCTTCGACCCTATGTTGTTGCATATTGAATTGGGGAGGTTTCTTTTGAAATTCAATTTTTGGGTTTCTGTTGTAGTCCTTCAAAGTATAAGTTGACGTATATTTAATTCCTTATACTTAAGATATATTTTAATATATGCGAAAAATCATTTGAGATAGGTTTCAGACCTCTCAGAGATAAGTTATGGATTCTAGGAAATTTCAGGGCTGCATAAATCTAGACTTAGCCAATTTTCAGGGCTTCAGGATTTCAAGCTTAGCCAAATTTCGGGATTCTGCATATTACCCCAACTTGGTGTTTTGTTGATGAGTTGTCATTTCTTGTGCCCTCATCTTGTTGTTGTCATTGTTGGCTTTCTTTGTGTGTGTCAGTTTGGTAGTGGCATTCGGAGATTCGTTGGTTGTCGGGATTCTGTTGAAGTCTTCCGTTGCGATCTTTGTGATCCCTGTATGATGTTGTCTTGTGCATTCATACTTGTAAAAAAAAAAATATCTTGGTTTGATTTGAATTCTTGTTTCCAAGGATCTCCGGGCGGGGCATTACAAATTTCACTAGTGACACTTGCATTGTTAAGATAGTTATTTATACTCTTGCATTTAATGACTTCTATATGGATATTTTCTAAATGAAGTATTATGATGCATATACAACTTAATGTTAGTGTACTTTAGTGATATTATTAAAATGTCAAACCATTTTAAGATGTTAATTGATAGTTATACACCAAATATAATAGAATGGATAAGCCATTAAAATCTCCATTATTTAAAATTTGATTTTTTCCAACTAATTTATTTTTTCTTATTTACTAATATTTATTTATTACATTAATAAAAAATATGCACATTAAACTCAATAGTGGTGAATTAGAATGTATTTTTCAAATGACTAAGTATATTTTTTAATTTTTAATTCAACACATAAGTAACATTTTCATGCATTGACATGACTTGGTATTTAAAATATATTTCATTACAACTTTATATTACTCCTTGAGCTCTCTTTCATATCTCCAAGTGAAATGATGAGAAATAATATCTTTCAAATATAAATAATAAATTTCTCTAAGACATCAAAATCCTTGCAAAGACCTTTGAGTGTAAATAGTTTTGAGCATTATCTACTTCTACATTTGTCTTGTTAGAGAAAAAATTTAAAGGGGAGTAAATATTATGAAAGATCTCATAGTGACTCGAAAGGTGTTAAGGATAGATATTTTCCTTCTTACTTCTTACATATTTGTCTTCTAAAGCTATTCTATTGTTTGGAGGGGGTAGGAAAAATATTTTGGAATCCATTAGATTACCATGGTTAATGAAAAATAAATTTTTGGAATGTCATGAAACATGAATCTATTTGAAGATTTTTTTGTTCATTTATATCTTACATTTTAAATTTTTTTTTTTGTACACTTGAAAGTGAAATTTCAGTTAATGTTAGGGTTGTAAAAGGGATAGCTCAAGTCACCTTCTCTTACAACCACTATATGAAGAGGTCTAATCTTCACTTGCTACCATTATAAAGGATTTAGCAAGTATACTTAATCGTAAAATTACTTAGATAAAGGGTATGATTATGGTTCAAATGGTTTAGATTAAAGATTTTTCTAAAAGTTAAAGTTTACCTCACATGTGATTCTAGCATTTGATAAATAGATATCTATCTAAGGGTTTGGTTACCTAGATTGATTTATAGGGAACTTACGTGGTTAGATTAATAGGGTCTGTGTTAGATTCAGATTTGGTTAGGATTTCATTCTAGGGTTTGAGCTAGGGTAACTTGAGTTAGATTAGGGTTTCAATTTGAGTTAGGGTTTAAAGATTAGGATTTCAATTAGGGTTAGAGTTAGGTTCTAGGGTTATCCAGTTATCTATTAAGATTACGATTTGAGTTAAAGATTAGGATTTGATCTAAAGGGTTCAAATGATTTCTAGATTAGGGTTTGAGTGAACTAGATTTTAAAGGGTTTGGATGGGGTTACGATTGTACATGTTATTTACCTAAACTTGGTTCTAGTTAGAGTTTGATTTAAAGGGGACTTTCAATTGAGATTATTAATTTAGGGTTTGAGTTTAAGATTAGGGTTTGGTTAGCATTTGATTTAAAAAGAAATTCTAGGGTAAATGAGTAATTATTAGTGTTTGAGTTTTCAGTTAGGAAATTAGATCTAAGGGTTTGATTTAGACTAAGGTTTGAGTTAGAGATCTAAGGGTTTTAGTTAAATTTGGTTTGGATTAGATTATGGTTACAGCTCAAGCTAGGGTTACATTAACTCATTTTAGTTACAAAACTCTAGAGTTAAAGATTAGGGTTAAAGAGTTTTCAAATTAGGGTTAGAGTTAGAGTTAGGGTTAGGGTTATCGTTAGTGTTATTTTTTAGGGTTATAGTTAGTTTTAGGTTTATGTCTAGATCTAGCTTGTTCTAATATTTTTTAATTTTCTAAAATAATTTATTTTATTTTATTTATTTTTTCTAATGTTTTTCTAATAATTCAAGTTTAATGATTTTTCTATTATTTTATAATGTTATATATATACTGATCTATTTTTTTTAATGTTAAATACTAATATTTCCTAATGTTATAATACTAATTTATTTTTCTAATATTGTATAAGAAATTAACTTTTTTTTAATATTTCACTTAGTAATATTTTCCTAATAATTCTACATTTTAATTTTTTAATACTTTTATAATTTTTTTCTAATATTTTCAAATTTTGAAGAAGTTAATATTTTTAAAAATATTTCCTAATGTTTTCTAATTTTTTTTCTAATATTTTTGTAATATTTTGTAATTTTTTTTCTAATATTTTCGTATAGATTTTAAATATTTTTCAAACTAATATTTTTATATATATTTTCTAATATTTTTCTAATTTTAAAAAATGTAATATTTTTTCTAATATTTTTCTAATAAAATTAATATTTTCTAAATTTGTTTTTTCTAATGTTTTTATAATAAAACTAATATTTTTCTAAAAAAATTGTTTCTAATTAAACTAATTTTTTTTTGTAATAAAAATAATAGTTTTAAAATTTTTTTCTTCTAATATTTTACACTACTGTGTTTTTAATATTTTATAATGTTTTTCTAATATTTTCAAATTTTCAAGACTAACATTTTTGTTGGTGTAAATAAGTATTTACTTATTACACTTAAGTTTTACTTCGGTTAATGCATTATTTTATTATTATTTTAGGTGAGACACTTAGGATTTTGTGTACTCTCATTGAGTTATGCAACTCTAATTATGCACATGGTGTCTACAACATAGGAGTATGCATCATTCACTAAGTTGTAATGATGACAACACAGTTATCCACAGTCCTTATTTAGCACATGTTGTCTATACCACTTATTTGCATGCTACACCATTGTAGGCTTATCCTCACATCATCGCACTTAATCCCGTGCTGAATGGAGGATAATCCATATCTAGTGGACATGTGCTTGGTTGTATGACATATCATGATGCTAAATCTATGCATTCTAGAAGCTCTCTTGAGGCTTTTATATTCAAGCACTCCTAGTGTACTCTTGAATCAAGTTATTGAATGAATATCATCATTCTAATCATACTCTATCTATTTTAATCTACTGTGTACTTGTGTTGAGTTCTTTAGTTCTTGGGTGAATTCTGGCCTAAGCCAAATTCTTACATGGTATCAGAGCTGAGGGAGATTCTCATCACATAGCCATTTGAGACCGTTCATGCTTCAGACACAAATCTGGAGGATTCATAGAAATTGGGAGCATCTAGAGCTAGATCTAACCTCACCGTTGCGTCTGAAGTGTGGATTCGGTGAAGATTGACTATAAATTTGCCTATATTTGGTGAAAGTTGATCATGAGGCAATTTTTTTTTGCAAACCGACACCCGAAGGCATCGATTTGCAATTGCGTATGATTATTTTTATTGATCTAATTATTAATTTTCAAATCTATATTTCTTTTAATTTTCAATTTTTTTTATATAATCAGGGTAGAGAAAACTTTTTGGCCAAACCGGGCAGTGACACCCTAGCTCGGCTCTATGTTTGGTGTTGGTGGAATATTTTTATTGCGAGGTTTTTAAAACAATAATCCAAGGACACCTATAAAATCAGTCCGTGGCCTTATATATCCGTGTACCATACTCTACAATTAAATTCATGCATGAAGATTTCAACCAACGCCCGACCCGACCATAATTTTTTGGCGGTGTGAGAACCTTCAACCATGCTGGCACATTCCGGTGAGAATATGCCGGTGACCTCTTTCAATCTGAAGCTATGGCATTTTTTATTTTAAACTGCTCCAGAATCTAAATCCCCACCCATGTGGGATTAATCTTTGGATTTTTGGCCACGCAATAAATCATTCCAGCAGTACTACAATGAAACTCGGCAACCAATATACTCCACCAGCAACCACGCAGTGATTTTAGCAGGTGCTCTGAATTCTGGTAGCCTACAACTATGCCACGTGACACTTATTTAGTGGACTCCAAATTGCGCACACACTAGCTACGTGGAAGACATGTAGTAGATTTTGATTAGCCCATGCAAGGGTCTCTGCCACACTCTACCCCGAATAGTGAGTGCTCACTGTCATCTACCCACAGTCCTAGTCAACACTGACTGTACTGCCTATACAGTCAGCAATCAAACTATGCAGTCCAATTAGCAACACGTCATCACTGAGCCACCTCATCTACTAAGCAAGCTACCATGTAGTTTTTCATACCGTCTATATGATCTCTATAGTATGGGGAGACATATCACTGCCACGTCATTTGAGGTAGAGATTTTTGTTGACATCATCAAGTCAGTATCCTAAATTTGATGCCTATTTGGATGTCATTCCAAGCAAAATTATAATTACTATGATGGTCGTATGACCATCAAATTTAACCCTGTCATTTGTTGATACAACCCCTCTCCAGATTGATTTTCAATTTTGCAGTCCGACTTCAAGAGGCCATAACTCGCACATTCAGACTCCAAATCAAGTGCAATTTTTTTGAAATTGGGTAAAAAAATTTGAATTTTTCAGTGGTGTAGCTAGTTTCTAGATTCGACACACCAATTGTTTAGAAATTACATTTTTTGGGTGACTGTACCTACATAATCCTACATTTTGCAACTTCAAATGCTCCGTACGAGCACATCTAGAGTTGAAAACAGGTTCCATTTTTTTTTGAAAGTGCATTATTTTTCATCTACTTTCCAAATCTGGCATTAGATTGTAGTGTTGAGTGGACAAAATTGTCACTTTCAGCAATAGGGCCTTTCTTTGCTTTGTAATGCTTCAATATTGTAGCACATTGTAAAGTTTCAGATTTGTACTCCATTAAGAGGTTGTAACAAGAAAAATTAAAAGTCCATGAAGGCCAAATTTGGCAAGTGGCCCATTGTAATTGCACTACTGATAAAGTGCCCAAAGCATCTATTTTGGGGGGTTTCTTGATTTAGTGAAAAGGAGGGGTGTTCTTGGCATTGTGTTCTCTCTTTTTTGCAATTTTCTTTCATTTTCTACATCATGGGAAACTTTAAGTTTTCTAAATTAACTCCTTATAACTATGCTTCATGGTCAATCAAAATGTTGTATCACTTAATGCATAATGGAGTTTCACAATATGTAGATGGTACTCTTCGTAAACCAGTAGGTGATAATATATCAATAAGTGAAATTTTAGATTGGGTAGCAATGGATAGGAAATCCCTAGGTGATATATGTTTGGGTGTAGATGATAAGATCATGTATCAAATTAAGAAATGTACTATATCCAAGGAAGCTTGGGATACCCTCGAAAGCCTTTATGGGAAAATGTCTGAAGAGGATGTGTTCAAAATTGAAGATGAGCTTGTCTCCTTAGATCTTAAGTCGTATGACTCAATACAAGATCTCATCATTAAAGTGAATGAATTATGTACAAAGCTTACTAATTGTGGGAGTTCTATCAAAGATGACAGACTAATCTATCTCATACATAACAAGCTGCCATTGGAGTATTCCACATTTGTATCTTCTTTTAACACATTAAAGACTACCTTAGGGTCTACCTACAAGAAAGTCACTTTTGATGAATATGTTAAATTGTTGGATGATGAAGAAAAGAAGTTGAAATGAATGGGGATTCTCAAATCACCTCAGTCCAAAGCATTGGTGGCAAATGAGGGTTCTCAACATTTAGTTGGTCAATCTTCAAATAAAGGAAAGGGTAAGAAGAAATGGAAGAAAGGAAAATATGAGGATGTAGAAAAGAAAATACCTCAATCCAATCAACAAGGAAAGTCCTCAAATTCCAACAAGAAAGAGGACAACAATAAGGAGAAGAAGAAGTGTGCTTATCAAAAGATTGATGAATTGACCAACATCATCAACAAACATAATGTTCCATTGCCTAATGCTTATAAGGATAACGGATCATCTTTAGATTCAAAGGGCAAAGGGCAAGCATTCATGGAAAATGAAAACTCTTCAAAGGAATGGATATTTGACTCAGGTACCTCATATCATATGGGTTCTTCAAAGGAGGATTTTTCTTCATTGAATCACTCAAAGGTACCACACATCTTCGTGGGGAATGATAGCAAAATAGAAGTTGAAGGAAAAGGAAACATGGAGATGGAAAATGGAGAGTTTCAAGAGGTTTTCTATGTTCCAAACCTAAGTTCAAATCTCCTCTCAATCTACCAAATCACTCACCTTGGAGATGGCCATAGAGTTGAGATCCTTCCAGACTCAGTTCAGGTGCATAGTCTTAAAGATAATTCCTTAGTTGCAATGGGCAAAGTGGTTTTACTCTTTCTTGCATTTTGTACCCAAGTCTTCTTCAAAGGCCTTGTTATCACAATCAAATTCAAACATGCAATCATGGCATGAGCGGTATGGTCATCTTGACTACCACTATCTTCAGCAGCTTTACACATACCATATGGTGAAAGGTCTACCTCAAATCAACTTTTCTAAGGGTGAATGTTCAATAGATTTAGTGTATATGTCTCTAGAGGGGAAGTTACAAAGAGAGAAGTCTTCAAGAGCAACAAGTGTTCTACAAATGGTTCGCATGGTATTAGCAGGTCCTTTTGCATTCAACCAGGGTCGCTACATACTCATCTTAGTTGATGACTTTTCAAGGTTCACTTGGGTCTACTTTCTACATAACAAGAATGAAGTGTTGGACAAGTTTCTAGATGTCAAGGCTCATGTAGAATGGAAATCTAGAAAGGCCATCAAAGTACTCCACATGGACAATGGAAACATGGATGTGAAAAAAAGACTTAAGGACTTTTGTAGACATGAGGGAATTGATCTTCAAACTCTACCGACATTTAGTCTGCATAAGACAGATGTTGCAGCATTGAGGATCTGAACTCTTAAATCTATGGCAAGTTGCATGATTCATGCCAAGTCTCTCGATCCATCATTAGAAGTCAAAGCAATCTCAAGTGTCACTCACATTCTTAATCATTCTCCTCATCCAGCCTTAGATGGCAAAACTCCTTTTGAGGCATGGTGTGGCAGAAAACCTATTGTGACATACTTCAGAGTCTTCGGTTGTCCTGCATGGGCAAAAATATCTTTCAGGGGATGCAAGGCACAGTCATCTCGGCCTTGTACCTTTATTGGTTATGAAGACAGTGTGAAGGGATAAAAAATTCTAGATCCTGAGACTCATCAGATTTTTGTAGAGAAGGATATACATTTTGAGGAAAGTTCACAAAGCATGTGCTCTACTCCTCTTCATAGATTATACAGTGTGGATACTGATAGTGATTCCAGTAGTGATAATGCTTCAATAGATTCAAACACATGGGGTTCTATCGATAGATACAATGAGAGGTCACTTCATTAGTTCAGTCCACATGCATACACCGCCACAGTGATAGGTCCAGAATAGCAGGGTACATCTAGTCTTCCAGATATAGGTTCAGTGACAGATTTGGGAGATAGTATTCATGATTTACCTCTTATTCTTGATGAAAAAATACCTTCTTTAGTTGTCACAAGGGTTCTAGACTCTCTTGCTCATTCTCTACATGATCGATCCTCACAGGTTGAAGTGATTGTGGATAGTTATGACCAGCAGTTGCAGTAGAGTTCTTCATCAGTTGCAGAGATAGACAATTCTTTGGGACAAGTTCTTCACTCAAATGAGCAGGTTTTAGAGATATCACTCATCCATGGGATTCTTTCCACACACAGTAGAAGTGTCTCATTTGTACCTTTGGCGTTGTTTCTTCCTAAGGGGAGGAACACCATTATGCAGTCTTAGATAAGCTTCTTCATTAGAGCAGTCACTATTCAACATTCTTCTTTGGGGGGGGGGGTGGAGCCCATCCTATCTCTCTTCCTCTTCTTATCATTCTCCTATGTATATACTGGATGTATGTCATAATGGAGGGGTCTTGATTACTCCATCCATCCATGCATCGTTTTATCTCTCTTTTTGGGAGAGGGTTTTTCCCATGAGGTTTTCTCTCTTTCCCTGCTTTATGGGAAATTGCATATCATTATGTACATGGGTACCTAACATGGCCTAGTAGCTGGGACCCATATTGCATTTCATCCTAGATTTCATAAGCTTAAGGGCATTCCCCTATGTTACACTTAATGGGGGGTGTTGGTGTAAATAAGTATTTACTTATTACACTTAAGTTTTACTTAGGTTAATGCATTATTTAATTATTTTGCAATATTTTATTATTATTTTAGGTGAGACACTTAGGAGTTTGTGTACTCTCATTGAGTTATGCAACTCTAATTACGCACATGGTGTCTACAACATAGTAGTATGCATCATTCACTGAGTTGTCATGATGACAACACAATTATCCGCACTCCTTATTTAGCACATGTTGTCTATACCACTGATTTGGGTGCTACACCATTGTAGGCTTATCCTCACATCATCACACTTAATCCCGTGCTCAATGGAGGATAATCCATATCTAGTGGACATGTGCCTGGTTGTATGACATATCATGATGCTAACTTCTATGCATTTTAGAAGCTCTCCTGAGGCCTTTACACTCCTAGTGTACTCTTGAATCAAGTTATTGAATGAATATCGTCATTCTGATCATACTTTGTGTATTTTGGTCTATTGTGTGCTTGTGTTGAGTTCTTTAGTTCTTGGGTGAATTCTAGCCTAAGCCAAATTCTTACAATTTTAAAAAATATTTTCTAATTTTTTTTCTAATGTTTATCTAATTTAACACTATTTTTTTCTAAATTTATTTTCTAATGTGATATTAATATTTTTCTAATATATAACAAACATATACAAAAAAAATTATAAACATTAAATTAATAGAATTAAGTAACATAAATAAAAAATAAAAATATTAAATTAACATTAAAATATGCTTTGAAAACATTAAAAACATTAAATAATTCAAATAATAACATATAGACATACCTAAAATAGTGCAATGATGAGAATCTAAAAGAGAATGATAGGGCACGCTAACTGGGTCAAGCACGTTTGCTCTAACATATATGTCAAAATCAATGGGCCATAAAAATGAACACTCAAATTAAGAAAATGACTTTTTAATATATCATAGTCAGCATAAAATATGTTCACACTGAACATATTAATTAGGTATGTTCACTGCGAACATGTGTAATATTGTTCACTCGAACAAATGATAAATGCAATTAGTGCTTTTTGCAAAGTTTTTGGATTTTCTTCATCCCACAAAAGTGGAACCCATTATTGTGGGTTTACCTAACAACATTGCATGGAGAAGCTCGATAACATCACAAATACCAATGATATAGAATACAATACATAAACTATTGATATACTATTTCTTAGCCATGAGCTTATTTAAGCAGGGAGAGGCTAATCTCCAGAAAAAATGCACTAAAGACAAAACAAAGTCAAACTTTTTTTCAAGATCCATGAAAACAAAGTGAATTTTTTCCAATTTTTTTGTTGTTTTCAACTACAAACTATGTAAAACATGAATATCAAATGCTGAAATTTTCAGAAAAATCCATGATGTTTTTAATTTTTTGAAAATTGGTCAACTATATAGTTTGTCAAAAGGATAGCCGCATCTATTTAAGTATGCATAAAGGAAGGAGTATTGGATAATAAAAACTTTACCACTTCAAACAATACCATCAACCAAAAAAGAAGAAAATATATTTAAGTTTATTCATTCTGCCCAATCTACAGGTGACATAAACACATTTTTCTTTGGAAAAATGAACTATAATGTTGAGGTTGGTTTGCACAAAAACATTGAAATTGGAAAGGAGATTTATTAGCTATTCATCTTGAATCCCTTCCATTCTAACATTTTTAAAATATTTTGCGTCATAAATTTTGGGCGCTTATTGTTGGAAAAGAGTTTTAGCTATGATTTCTATTTAAATTAGTTTTGTTTTAGACTCTTGATGGAAATAGGTCTTAGCTATGATTGCATTTCTTGTTGATTAGTAGTTCTTATTCATGATAGTTATAAGGTGAACCTTATAATAACCATTTCATTTATGAGATATTCATAGTGAAGAAATTTTTGGGTGAATTTTTTGTTGTGTACCTAGATGATAGTCTAATTTTTGTTGGGAGTAAAGAGGAGCATTTGTTACACCTAAGAAAAGTACATTAGAGATTAAAGAAGAAAAAGTTGTTGACAATATCAATAAATATTTTATTATGAGGGAAGAGATAGTGTCTCTGAAATTTTTTATTTGATATGAAGATGGATCTTAAAAATGTTAAATTAATTTTAGAGGAGCCTACAATAGAGAATATTGGCGAAGTTAGATCATTTCATGAATTAGATTTATCAAGATTTTGAGCTTTTAGTTTATAGTCTTATGAAAATGACTATGAGAAGTGATAAAAATGAATTTTAGATGGAAACATTAAGTGAACCATAGTTTTTAGCTATTAACATAAAAATTATTCAAAAAACTATTTTTAATTGATGAATTTCAATAACATATATCAAGTAGATTGGAAATTAAGTTTTCTCTCTACCTTATCTTAGTCTAAATTAACATTTTCCTCTTACGTCTATACCAATCAATCTTACTACCTAAAATAATTTATCCAAACCTATGTAACTATTCAATAAATCTTCTTGACCAACCATTTTGTGCAAAGAGAAAAATGGATAGTAAAAATATACAACAATCATCCAATGGCCCTACCTTACCCTATATTAAATCTTCTAATTGATTCATTAGTTCCACACTACCAATTATAGTGTTAAACACATAAATTTTGTTCATGTTCCATCTCTGTAAAGAGTTAATTATAGTTAATATCCTCTATTTCAAGCCTTTTATACTATTCCTTTTAATAAATATAGGAGATAATATTTATAAGAAATGTGTAATTTGACAAAGAAACTAGTAGAATAGAAGCCCCTTCTTAAAAAAAGGTAAAAATTTGAGCCAAATTTCAAACATTTTTTTATCATCTTTTCAACAAATTATGTTTTCATTTAGTTTCTTGAGTAATACAATATAAACCATATTTTCTATTAGTCAACACCTTGGGAAATATTATTTATCAATACTATTAAGTCGTATTTTTCTGTGAATGGTCATACATAAGAAAGAGAGGAAGAAAAACCAACATTAACAAGCAAAGCAATAACAAAAAGGCTATTTCTTTCTTTCCTTATCCTGGAATTTTTTTCAATGGTTCTATTCTTTTGGCTAGCAACATCCCTAGATTCTTCGATTCAAAAATACGTTTGAGGAGGTCTTCCCACCTTGTACTACATGTCATCACATTTGGTTTCTTCTTTCTTTTATATTTTCTATAAATTTAAATGTGTATATTCCTCATCTTTCCTTTTTCTTGTGGTTTAGCTAGTTTTAAAATAGTATACTTTTGATTGTTCTATATTAATATGCCTAAATTTTATTTATAATATTTCTTGTAAAGAATAATTCATGTGATATTTCTTGTTTGCTTATTAGATTATTCATATTATGTTCAACTTCTATAATTTTTGTTTCTTTCAAAACTACTGTATTTTTTTAGAACTTATAAATTTGGAGTATAATTACTAATATAAATAAAGTATTACTATTTTGTATCTACATAAGTTTGTTTCTTCTTATGGTTCACCATATATGTTTGTTTGTGTGTGTTTGATTTTTTAAAGTATGATGTGTCATGCGCCCTTGAAATATTTGTTATAGTAAAATATATTTTAGTCACTTGACAACATTTTTTATATCAAGGTTCAAGTTCTTTTCCCTATTTAACAGTTGACATAAAGTACACAAACAAATTCATCTTTTTTGATTGTGTAAACTATGTATATAATGAATCAACTTTTGTTTTAAACTCAAAAGAATTTTATCAATTTAAAAAAAAAAGAATCGATGGAAAGAAAAGAAATTAAGCTACAAATTAGGAGGATTTTAATGTATTCCATCCTCCTACCCATTGTTTTACTAAGAAACAATATATTTTGGTCCAAAGTCCAAGAAAACAACCAAATTCTTCTCTAAATCCATCCTTGTGTTTTCAAACTTAAGAGTACTGCTTCCATCATCTTTACAACATATGAGGTTGGATCCTAGAAAGAAAAGCTTTAAATGTTTAAAAAGAATATAATAGAAAAGCCACATATATAATAATCAATTATAATAGGATATATAATATAACCACGTTGAGATTTTAAAAAGAAAAACTATAGCACCTTAATATGTTGTTGAAATATAATTTTTACATTTAATTTCTTTACATTTTTCACATTTATATACTGTACTATGTTGAATTTGTTGAATTTATGTGTTTGTATTAGAGTAGAATAGAAATGGTGTTTTTTTTTTTTCATTTCTCATAATTTTATTCATTTTAAGTTATTACTATATTGAGTCTTCTTTAAATGTTACCACACACACTTTTATCATTATGTTCAATTAGGTACATTTTTTTTAAAAAGGTGGAGGTAGAGAAATCTCTACCACCTTGACTATTTAAGAAGAAAAACCATTGTACCTTATATGTTGTTGAAAAATATTTTTTACTATGAATTTCTTTACATTTTTCACATTTATATACTCCACTTTACTAAATTTGTTGAATTTATATGTGTTTGAATTAGATTAGAACATAAAAGGTGTTTTTTAATTTTCTTGTAGTCTTATTCATTTCGAGTTATTATTATTTTGGTTCTTCTCTAAATATTACCACACACACTTTTATCATTATATTCAATCAAACATATATTTTTTTAATGAATAGAAGTTTCCTACTAATTAAATATTACATATGCATATCCACAAAAAGGGGTCGGGAGATACAAGATCACCCAACAAGTTCACTCAGTACCTAGCCAAATAAGACAACTATCCAAGAAAAAATAATTAACATAATAAATAAAGCCCTCACGATGCAAGAGAAGTGCTAGCTAAGGGAGGGTCTTTCTCACTAGAACCCCAAAAGTGTTTAGGGTTGGTGGGTGGTTCAGTGTGAGCTAAACTATTACCAAGGGTGACAACAATATCATCTGTGTCTTTCACTCCCTCTAGCCTAAGTGGAGAGATAGCTAAATCTAGGTGAAGGAAAGCCCATTTAGGGTCTCTGTGTGCAGAAGGAAAACATGTGTAAGGGGAAATAGGAGGATCCAATAGGGACCAACCTGAACCCATCCTATACAAAGGTGAGGTTGAGTGACAATGATCACTAAAACCATCACTAGGAGAGTGATAAGAAGGCCGTGACCTAGGAGTATGCAACTAGTGCATTCAGTTTCTCTATCCTCTTTGATGATCATGAGGAGGAGTTTGATCACCAGATAATGTATTCAGTAGTACCCAACTGACCATAAAAGGGGCATTACCCCAGTGAACTAAAAGCTCTGGCAGGTGAACTACCTCCAATTCCACCTTATCTATGTGTACTTGAATCTCCATAACGACATTATAAAAAAAATGGTTTAGTGTACATTGAAATATGGTTTAAGTACTATTAGTCACATGACTAAGTTTAGTCACATATATACAAATTTTAGTCAATTTATTAATCACATGTTGTTTTTTTACTAGTGAGAAGTTTAATCACCTAGGCTACCTACTTTAATGGTGGTTTCAAGGTTTTCAAGATCTTCCAAACTACCTCATTTTCTTCTTTGGATCTACCATATGATTTATTTCTTGCAAAAATATTACATATTATACAAACATAGCTTCTTATAGATTCATCTTCATTCAACTTAGCATTTTGAAACGCATATATCCAATTCTACAATCTTATTCTTTTTGTATGTGTATCACCCTTAAAAGTACATTTTAATGATTTCCAAATCTCATAAGGTGTTAATAAAGAATTTACTTGAATGTATTCATTCTTTTGGAGGAATGATAGTAAGCATTCTCTTGCTCACATATTGTGCATGAATAGATCTCTTTCTTCTTCACTGCATTCTTCAAGCTTTTATTCTTTTAAAATTTCCTTTATTCTTTTCGTCAAAATCCAATACCCTAGACCAATACACAATATATGAGTCTTCATATTATCCTTAAAACTCTCATAGTTAACACCATCAAATTAGGACTAAACTTTCTAAAAATATTGGCATTGATTTCCCAAAGCTATTAAGCTTATTCTTCAAGGACCTAATTCTCTAATACCAATTGTTAGAATATATAACTATTATCACAATTATCAACCTTAATCAATCTTAACCATGTGAAAAATATAATAAAAAACTACAATAAGATACACTTGCAGAATAATACTAGATATGTTAACTAGAGAAACCCTTGATCAAAGGGAAAACCCTGATGGTAATGATACCCACAAGATGTACTAATATAAATGTTACTCGTTAGAGGACGGTCCCTATAAGAAGTCTATAATAACATTTAGTACACATGAGAACCTACTAGGAGATTGCAATCATGGTAAAAGTTGTGGAAAGATAGATGGTCCCACTATCTAACCAACTTCAAGGGAAAGACCAATGAACCCACAATCCAAATGATCTCTATATTACTCCTTGTACAATAATAGAATTGAATTGTACTTACTCTTTCTCTATCTTGTCAACTAGACCTCTACTCTTTTTGGTGTTGTAATCAAATCACAAATCTAAGATCCAATAATCCATTGGATTGCTTACTCACATTCAACAAACACTCTCCTCCTTTTCGTACTTTGCATAGAACATACACTCAATTCTTTTAAAAATAAGGTAAACATATTTCCTTTACATCATATCTTCAAAATAATTTATTGATTCAGCCTTGATAATTTCCCAATTAATTATAATAATCTAATTAATTAATTTTTATTATAATAGCACTGTTGGCTTACCATCTATACAACTTCTTATAGGTGTGACTTTAGGACCTCTACACTTGCTAACATGTGCCACCACATTGTCTTTTGACATTGGCTGACCGTGCATCGCCAAATTATATATCTAATAGAATATATAATAGGATCATCATAAATTTCTTTCTATGTACTCTATTCCTATACTTCTCAGGCTATAAATCACTTATATCTTCTGTACATCTCTGACTTAGAATCTCTGTATTTAACCTCATCATCAGGACACAAGGTACATCATCTCCTTGACTATGCATTACCAAACAATAAGAACCTTGTCTATACAACTATGATATCTTTCTAATACTCTAAAAATATTTATAGACTTACTAATATATTGGCATCAATGTCTTGAACATAGTCATGAATGCAACATGTCAATAGTATTCAATGCTTAGGATACTCTCCCAAAGGAATACCATCAACATTGATGCTAACAACTCAAAGGTGAAAGTAGAAAATTTGAAACCTAAGATCAAATATGTAAGCTTCATCTACCATTAGAATGAACCAAAAGGTTAGTAGAATTTGACTAGTGAAGAGTGACACTTGTCCTCCACCAACGTTTTGTGTTATTCTAGAAATTGTGATGAGAGGACATTCAATGGGTGTGTTATCCTTCATACCACCCAAATTTATTATGATAGATTATGTTAAGAGTTGTTACATGCATAGGATTAAAGAAGTAGGAGACTATGAGATCAAAGATAAATATGAAAAGTTGTACAATGAAGGAATATTGAAGGATGAATATAAAGTTGTTGAGAGGAAAGGGTTAATTTGTGCCCTAGAATTCCAAAATAATTTCAAGATCAAATGGAGTATGATTTTTCTAGGTAGAATCCTTGAAATGAAGTATTGGTTTCATAATGGACCCATGGAGATCATGAAGAAAATGATTCATAGAGTGACATGCTATCTAATCTTAGATAAGAAGAAAACCATGTGATGCCTAAGTCGTGAAGAATTTTAATAAAACACTAGAGCCAAGTGCAATGGAGGAGTTTTGTTCATTGCAAACCTTTCTAATACACTAACTCAATTTACAGTGAGATTTATAGCTCACAAATTCTACCAATCAAGAAGATTGAATAGTGTGTCATGTATGGTAGTGGATCAACCATGGAAGATAGTGATGGAAATGAATTTTGGAATGTAATGAATGCATATTTTGATGAATTTAAGAAAAGAATGGAAATGAGGATGAGGATACTAGAATAATTGGTCACAAGGTACTATAGTGACATATAATTTCTTATAGATACAAACAACAAATTTTTGCCGGTAGTGAAGTTGATGAAGGCTTGGTTACAAAGTTTTGACTATGAAACTAATAGTGATCTATTGAGTGCAAACATTGTTTCACTATTGAAAGAATAGATAGAAAACCAGGCTAGACCTTTTGGGAAATATGAGGAGGATAAAAGAAGAATAACTAAAAATTTCAAGATTTCTTTTAATGAGAAGAAAATGAAAAGAATGATTGAAAACCTAGAAGCAAAACTAGGCATCCAAGCCAAGGAAAAGAAACCACTATAGTTAACATAAGGTCTTGGAGAGAATAAAGAAAATGATAGTGGTGATAAGAAAGAGGAAGAAGCATAATGTGACAAGGGTAAAGCCCTAGGTTTTGTTACTCCACCAAGAAAGAATGTTCAAGGAACCAACAAGAAGCTAGTTCGAAGACCCCTCTCTCCTCCACCACTAAAATAAGTCAAGGACCAAGGTAGGTACTAGTGCCAAGTGGACTTAAAAATAGAGAGTAGTATAGAAAACTAAGCCTAGTGCCCCTAGATAAAAGAGGAGGAGATTGGTTAGAAGATCACCTATATGACATTCTAAATCTATTGAAGTGATATCTTTAAATCTAAGAGGAGGTTATGGTAGACATGATTGCAACTTACAAGCTAGCTAGTGCAATTGAGAAAAAGATACCTCAAGATTTAAATGATAGATTCAGGAGAAGATGGCTCTAGGTAGAAGAAGAAGAGAAAAGGATAAGTATTAACACATTAGTCAGAGTTATGCTTGATCTATCCCAGGATCAACAAGATACATTTTTGGTAAAGTACAATAGTAGATTTGTTCATAAATTAATATAGAATGCTTTTGATCTTACAGAACAAAATGGAAGTTGCAGCACAATAAGATGAATTTCTTTGGAAAAGTTTTTTTTTTTTTTGTCAACCAGGGCAATATAGAAAGACAATGTAAACATCTAAGATTATTACAATAGTAGAGAAAACTTAGGTGTGCTGAGTCTGCAAGGCAACATGTCATGAGTACATATAGACACCCCTGACACTCCAGAGGTGAAGCAATCTAGGGTCATAGATAAATAGGTAGGAATTGAGGCAAAAGTAATAAATGCAGATAGTAGAATTGTTTCAGTATCTCATATTGAGGAAAATATAGAGTTAAGTAAATTTTAACTAAGTGCAAGTTTTTCTTCTTGAGCATTGATGCACAAGCATGGCCAAGTGGTGAAACTCCTTCACCGAATCTTAAAGTAATGTCAAGTAGCAACACTCCTTCGCTAAAAAAAAGGAGAACAATAAAGGATACTTCATCAAATATTGAAGTTAGTCTGGATGAGGTAATTGAGATGCCACAATTAGATTGGGAAAATCTCACCTTGGAGAAAACAATTTTGCTACAATAAGCTTTGGTGAAGAAGAAACAACAAGAAGAGTTAAGAAGAGAGCTTAAGAAATGGTAGGTACTCTATGATGTAAGTCATATTTTTTGTAATGCTTTTGATATATAGAATTTTAATGAAGAAGCCCCAATCATCACCCAGATTGTAAACATTATTGAACAAGTCAATGCTGGTAATATGGATTCAAATGAGAAATTGATGGATTGGTCTACAAGAAGATTCAAGAATAATGTTGTGGACAAAATTTCCATAACCATTGTCAAACACAAAGAAATATAGGTTATGATAGAACTAATTCGAAAGGTACAAAATTTTGTCAAACATGCCAAGATTCACAAGTGATCTTTAGGCACAAACAAACCAAATTCAAGTTGAGATGAAGAAATCCAACAATATTATTGCACAATTAATAGGATAGAGCACATATCATTAGGATAATCTAGTGAATGCTAAAGGCACATTGGTTGAGCTTCAGTCATCTGGCAGCAATATGAGATCCAAACTGATCTCTATTCAAGCAATGATGATACCTCATTTGAAGGTCATGCAAAGGGAACTACGATTAGCCAAAAATCTCATCAAAGAAGATCATAATCTTTTAGTGGTTGATAGCTTAATTGATTTAGCTACAAGATTATACTGGCAGAATCATATTTTTGAGGCAAAAAGAACCACATGGGATCATGCATTGTCCATGATCACAATAGTTTACAAGACATTCATTGAGAAATACAAATTTCTTCCACCCATTCCATTCTGGCAACTTTGACATAACTATTAAAAAATAAAGGGGAATCAGATTTGGGAAGTAGATTTGAAAAAGGGGAAATTTACTTATATTCATTATTCATTTTTGGATTAAGTCATAAGGCTTAAGGGAGAATTTATATCAAATTGTATTTGAAACAATGTAAATATGACAAAGTATTTTTCCACTAATGTCAAAGGGGGAGATTTTTGATATCTCTAACTATTGTTGTCTATTAGTGTCAAACACTTAGTCATTTACAAGGTAGAGTTAGACGGTCATTAGTGCAACCAAGCTACTCTATATACGCCATGTCATGTACATGAGAAATTATGCACCAAGCTCAATAAGATTCAAGTAAGTGTATGGTGACTGAGTATTTTCTATACAAGTTGAGGGGTAAGTGCAAGAAGTTGGGTCTCACTTTTGGGCAAAAAGTGGAAGTTTTTTTCCTATTTTTGAAATTTCTTGTCAATTGATGTCAAAATTTGAGGCATTTAGAGATTAAATATTAAAAAAACTTCAGAATAATTTTTTTTGTGTTCAAAATTTAGTTTTTGAATATGTAATTTATTTGTATACCCATATGATAGATTTTGTTTTTGGTATGGATCTTTAAAAACAACTCTTTCAAAATGCTTGTTTCAAGACCATATCGCACACATGTATGGACACCATAATTTGACACAAACAAATGAATTTTCATAAATCATTTAAAAGGGAGTTACTTAATACACCTTAGATTGATGAAAATATTTTTTCTTAATTTTTTATTGAATAATTTTATTATTACTAATTATAAATTGGCTATAAAGGTAAATTTTAAAACCTCTCATGTACGAACACCCATAATTTGATCAAAATTTCACTTTTTACAAAAATTCTTTATTTTAACCTCAAAAGAATTGTATGTAGATTGATTACATATAAATTAATTTAAGAAAAATTATAAAATAAAAAGGTTATTTAAGTTTTAGTGAACTTCACTATTTTACATATAGGTACCACCTTTCATTAAAAAATTGTGCAAAAATAGTAAATAAAATCATAGTAATTTATATTTCTGAAATCAAGATAGTGAGGGCTCTAATGGGTTTTTATTTCATAAAAAAGCTTGATCAGTTGACCTTCTAAAAATTATGGCAAGGTGTGAGTTTTTTAGTTCAATGCATTAGCCAAATCCTGAAAGGTCAAGGCATAGGCTTGGTCTCACGAAGCCTATTTTGAACCAAAATCTGAGCTAAGAGAAATAAATCCTTCCCAATGTTGTAAGAAATGGGTACCCATTTTGAAAAATTCAAATCGGCATATAAAATTCCCCCTAAAAAATAAAATTTTAAATTTCTAGAAATGGGTACCCATGTCTAAAAGATATATTTTTTTTATGTTTTCAAAAATAGGTACCCATTTTTTGAAAATAAAAAATAAGTATCCAATTTTTAAAAAACTGGGTGCCCATTTTTTGAATTTCAAATTAGGCACCTGAGCTTAAAATGGGTACCCATTTTTTTAAAGATGGGTACCCATTTCTAAAAGAGCATGACTCAATCCTTGGACTTCTATAGAACTGAGACCCAATCCTTGCTTCTACCCTAATCTAAACATCAACTGATCAGTTTAAAGGATACAAGTGTCTAGTTACATAGTATGTGTTGAGAACAATACATATCAAGAAACAACAATGTCGAGTGTCAAAATATAGTAAAGGCTAAGCAATGTAGAGTTTACATAAAATATAAAAATAGAATAGATTTTGAGGTAAATCATTTTGGAGTCAACATGGAAGAAACATTTAATATTTGTATAGGTTGATACATAGATTTTTACACATGAATGATGCAGATTATAGATCACTATGTTTTGTGATAAATGATTTAGATGGAGAGGCTATTATGGAAACATCTAGAAAACTCTTTACAAAAATATTTAAATAGAGAAGTTCTTAACCTAGCTTAGAGTATGGCATGGAGAAGAGAAGTGTATGTATGTGAATAAGGAGTAATACATGATTAGTGAAGTGAAGGATTGAGATTCGATCAAAATTAAGTGAAAGGGTTATGATATCACTTAATAGATAAAGTGACCTAATCATAGCAGTGAATGAAATGTCCCTTCTCTGATTTTGTATGATATTTCCAACCTCTAATCAGATCTTTTAAATCAAACAAAAAATATTTCAAAGATCCACCAATTTCTCAATAAACCACAAATCAGGTATGCCAGAAATAGTGCCAAAAGCTTCACAACTTCACCTATTATTAATAAATCTGAAAGTGGAAATTTTTACAGAAATTTGAGCAGCATAACAGACTATAAAATAAAATTTCCAGATTTGTATAACATGCACACAATAGCTCCCAAACGGAGGACAAAAACAATGCTCATCGGGCTCCCGAAAATAGCACAAAATAGCGCAGAATCACCACAGAAACTTAATAATCTATCACAGTAGTATAATCATATCCAAATAAATATTTTCAGCTCTATTTTAACATTTAAAAGTCTGATATACAGCAGAAACCCAAACTGATATGAAATACTCAACCGGAAACACCAAACTCTTACAAAAAATACACCCAAAAACTCAGAAATCTGCATTGTTTAGCACAAAGGCAAACTCTGCATGAGCATGCACATGGAATGGCTTCAAAATCCCATACTTAGCCTTCCTAGAAACCTACAAACTCCTATTCTTGGGTCTCCCTGGAAACTTGCAAACTCCCGTTCTTGGGTCTCCTTCTCCACAGGTTTGGCAGCCTCTGAAGAATAACAAAGAAATGAGCAAAAATCAAGTTCTGGAATGAGCCCAAAATGCCTCCAAAACCTCTTAAAAGAGGGCATTACCATAACTCACGTCCAAGAGGGGTTAATAAAACATATTGTAATAATAATTTTCATTTATTAGTCCATTCGCTTCCAAAGATTATCCCCCTTTGCTGAAACTTCACCTTTTTGGGCCTGCCTGCCTTAGCAAAGATTATTATTTTTAATTATTTGAAAAGGGGACATGATAGTGAATGAGAAGACAAGTATTATCATATCAAAGGAGAGGATCAATTAGAAAGGAGAAGACTCAAAATCAGCTTATAGAGCATACCAAGAGTCAGGTACTAAATCAGTTCTAACCAACTTGAATCAGGGTAAATCTCTTAATAGAACAGTCTTAACAAATCTTTGTAAATCTCCTAATAGAGTCCTTACCTTTTCATAAGTGTTAAATCCTCTAACAAGGTGAGACTTGATAGTCTTCTAAACTTTTAACATGACACATCCCTCATAGAGTAGACCATTTTTTATGATAAAAAATTGTAACTATAATAGGTTAACTTTATTACTAGAGTAGTGAAGATTTGTGGGAGTCATCCCCACCCCATTTTCAGCTTCAATTTGGAGGGTTTCTAGGTAACAAATATTATGCTATGTGCTTATTTTCATGCATGTTACAAATCAGATTTGCATGTTATATTAATTTTATCATTAGAATTTTTACATGCATAGGTTAACTAGTGAATGCATGAATGAATTGGTCAAAAGTAAAAGTGCTCAAGATTCTGATTCACTCCCCTCTGTCAGTATCTTGGTTATCTTGTTTATACCTCCATTAGTCAACAAGATGATGATGATTTAATGAGTTAGAAAGTCTAAGAGTTGATAGGTGAACTAGACAAGATTATAGGTAAAGAGAAGATCTTATCAACAAACATGATGTGGTCTTATCAGTAAGATAAGCTTTTATCAAAAAAAAGGATGAATGAACTTAATCCTATAGAAAAGCTTATTGGAATGAAGGGTAAGGTAATCAGAAAATAGAAATTTCTTCTTAATAGATGAAGATCATGAGGTAAAGTTTTAATTTTTATTAAAAACTATGAAATGTATTGGGAAACTAAAAATTAAAGACTAACTCAAGGCATGAAGTGATGACAGTAAGACCGATGAGATAAATAATTTCAATTATGGATTCATTGATAAGGTTCTACAAGATAAAAATAATTTAAGGAAAATATGAGATATGAGGCCAATAGAAAGATTACATGAGTGAGAATTAATTTTTATTGTTGAGGGTGACAACATAGATCTGTGTCACCTTTTGGGCTAACTTTTGAGATATGGTGGGACAAAATCTGACCATACCACTTTTGGCCAGAGTAGCTCCAAGTGAATCAAGGTGACACTTAGTAGGGAAGGATGAGGGATAGGATGAGCAACATAGGTTGAACCCCACCACCTTCCATGCAATCATAGAGGCACTAAAAGAGGTTGAGGAATCCCTTGATGGAATCGTCCTGGCGATGAAAAATTAAGGAAAACACTTCTCCTACAACATTGACTTGAAATTGATCACTGATCAAAGTCCCCTCAAGAGCATCAAAATTGTGTTGGAGGGGTTGGAGAAGATGTTGGCATCCTTCATGAGGCTCACTATCCCCACTGTCATGGCCATTAGTGGTGATGCAGTGATAGGAGCTTTCATGCTCACTCTCACCCTCAACTATTATGTCATGACATCATCATCATCATCATCATCACCATCCTCCTCCCCCAAGCTCTACATGTTAGAGCTTAACATGGGCCTACCCATCCCCATGAGTATGATGGCCCTAATCCACAACAAGCTTAGCTCTACTACCTTGCACGACATGGTTTTGGGGGCAAGAAAGCTAAAGGAGTGTATGATAGTAGAGAATAGGATTGTGGATGTCATCTTCCAGGACTTGGTAGTGATTGTGGAGGCAACGGTGGAGGAGACAGAGAAACTAGTGGATAGGGGATGGGAGAGGAAGATATACCACAACTTCAGGCTCTTCACCTTTCCTAGAGTCATGGAGGCACTTGACAACAATATTCCCTACCACATATCACCCTCCTTCAAGTTCTAATTCTACTCTAGTGATAATAATAATAGTAGGTCGACAAATAATGCCTCTAGATAAGTGATTATAGAGTAGGGTTTTTTGCATTATTGGGACATCATTGCAACTTCCAAACAAATAATAGCTATGTTACTTTTATTTTTTGTTTCTGTGTGTTTGATGAGAGATAAATGCTATTCTTTTGACAATAATTCTACTTCCATTTTTTAACAATAATTTTACTGATAAGTAGGATATAATTTCCACATCAAGTCATATTGTGATATTGTTATTAGGATTTAATTTTTAGTCAAATTCATTGATCCATGTTTCATGAGTAGTGATTCAAAATGAATCCATCTCACTAGAATAAATGGAACACTTAGCTCCATTTTTTCTCATGAGATATGGATCCATGTTGAATCACTATTCATGAAACACGGGTCAATCAATTTGACTAAAAAACTACATAGTTAAATCCTAATATCAATATCCACAATAATTCTACTTTCAAAATCTAATTCTATTTTCAATTTTTATTTGGAAGGACACAAGAAAATTGTTTGAGAATCTACCTCAACCAAGTTCAATCTCATGGAAACAAAAATTGATAAAAATAATAGAGCATAATGGGATTGTATTTTCAATGGTAAATTGAAAATCATAAACTTTCTTATTGTTGAATTCTATTCTAGCTCTTGATTTAAATATAATATGTGGTGAGAGAATTATTATTACATTGATTTTGAATTGTCAAATGAAAATGTTGAAAAGGTTTAGATGTTAGCAAAGGTTGTGAAGTTGGAATTTACACCTACCCAATACATTTGCTTCAAAGTTCATGAAGCCTCTTTACAAAAGTTATTTTAGAGCAGAACCCAAACAGGGTGGCTTACTATGATTGGCTAATGATTCAAATTTGATTTTATTTATGAGACACCGCTCTCATTTTTCATTGTTAATTTTTCATTTATACATAATAATAAGGTAGAAATCTTCATAATTCAATGCCTAACTAAATCTAAAGAGAGATTATTATTATTGTTTTCTTAACTATAACCATCATAATACTATTAGGCACACATAATTATCATATAACATTTAAATTAGTTTAAAAAATAATGATATATCCTAAATGTGAATGAGTTTCATAAATTGATTATAGTATTCTTGTTGAATTGTTGTTCTTTTAATGGTATACTGATGGCACATTAAAAAAATGAGAATCTCTCCTATACTAATTATAATGATAAACTAACATGATGAAACCTCTATTTGATAATTCGAAAGGTGTGATTTGCTCACAATTTTATTAGGACACCTAATAATAAGATTATCATCTATTTATTGTTAGATCATATTATATGTGTATGTTTGACAATGTTGTTGTATGTAAAAAAATTTTTGCATGGTAATGTTATAAGTAATTCAGAATTAGTGTATTATATTATATATTAGGTTTGTACTATCTTATTTTTTGTTGTAATAGTCCTAGGATGTCATTTATTAATAATAATATATTGTTCACTATTTTATCTAGTTCATGAAAACTATTTCATTATTCTTAGTGGACTATATTATTCTTGTGGGATATTTTTCACATAGACTTGATAATGAAGAGAGCTCAGTCTCTATGGTTTATTGAATTTTTTTTTTCAAATAAATAAATAAATTAGGGGTTCAATGCCAACAAAAAGAAGAAGTCATATTTAGTATGCAGAAAACTTACGTAGGATGACAAAAAAATAGATTTCTTTTTGTTGGTGTTTGATAGCTTCTTCACACACTCACATACACACACACAAACACAAACACAAACACATACACAAACACACACACACACACACACACACACACACACACACACACACACACACACACACACACACACACACACACACACACACACACACACACACACACACACACACACAAACACACACACACACAACCAAAAAGAAAAGAAAAGAAGATATAATTGAAATATAAACATATGAGATAAATTAATATAATATATATGATTAAATATATTATTATATTAAATACCAAATTAACAAATAGACATTTCCTATGAAGGGACATGTTTATTCATGGATTGAACTCAATATAAATGTAAATGATTGTTATATTTAGAAAACACATACCAAAACAATATGGCAGTGCTTAGTACATTTGGAGTAGGTCCTCATGAAATTAATATAATATCAGAGCCTAGTTGAAAATTTATAAATAATTATATATTGCAAATTTATAAATTATTGGATATGATATATTAAATATGTATTGCAAGGTATAAATCAAAGAAAATTGGTAGTGATCATAAAAAATAAATGATAAATTATTCACTTAATATGGAAATACTTGATATGCAAGACAAAAGTTGGGCATAAAAATCTAGAGACTAGATTGATAATGTGAAGATAGCCATATAAAGGAACTATTCTAGAACCAACAAAGAAGGTTAATCACAGTTGAGAGAACACATATTTAATAGAGATTTCCATCACAAGTAGAATTATATAATCTAGTGACAACCACCACCATTGAATTAAAGAAGATTAGATAGGGACCTTAACCTAGAGTTTAATAAGGGAAAAGTAATTGATATATTATAAAAATCATATAACTATTTCAGAGCTTCTACATCAGGTATCATATTTGAAATTAAAAGTTGTATCCTCAACATATTATCAACTTGGGGATATAGAGACTATGTAGTTTAGCATACATCATTAGTGCATATCAACTAAAGCATTCATAATATAAGACAACATTTCATTGAGAATCTTGATAACATTGCACATTATACCAATGATATAGAATACAATATAAACTATTGATATACTATTTCTTAACCATGAGCTTTTTTAAGTATGCATAAAGGAAAGAGAATTAAATAATAACTTTACCACTTTAGAGATCAACCAAGAAAGAAGACAATATACTTAAGTTGACTCATTCTACCCAATCCACAAGTGACATAAATACTTTGTTCTTTGGGAAAATGAACTATGATGTTGAGGTTGGTTTGCCAAAAAACATCAATTCTAGAAAGGAGATCTATTAGCTAGTCATCTTGAATCCATGTCATTCTAACATGTTTTTAATATTTTGTATCATAAATTTTGAGAAATTATTGTTTGGAAAGATTTTTAGCTATGATTTCTATTTATAGTAGTTTTATTTTATGATATCAATGGAAAAAGGTCTTATCTATGATTGAATTTCTTGCTGATCATTAGCTTTTATTCATGATAGTTATAAGTTCAACCTAATAATTGTATTCACTTATGAGATATTCATAGCAAAGAAATTCTTGGGTGAATTTTTTATTATGTACCTAAATAATAGTCTAATTTTTGTTAACTGTAAGGAGGAGCATTTGTACTAGAATTTCAATGGAAAGTGATGGCAGCCAAGGGGAGGATAGTGAAGATGATGATGATGGGGAATGTTTACATGTCCCTTTTGCGGCTTTGGGATGTTTTCCATAGATTGGTTTTGGGTTGATCCGCATTCGTAGCTTGGATTGTGGCTATCTTGGATAGATCTAGATAGTGTAGATCTATGATGGAGTTTTGAACTTAGGTTGTGCTAGGTAGAGTTGTGCTTTGGTTTGGAGTGGTTGTGGATTTTTGTAGGTAGATTTTGTTCAAGATGAAAACCTATATAGATCTTTTTAGTGTCTTTACTCTTGGGTGGATGGTATATGGAGAACTAGATTGCTAGCTATTTTCCCTATTGTCTCTACTTTCTATAGATGCATTGGTGATCTCTGTTACAACATACTGGGGGTTGTTCTCCCAACTACCTTTGCTTTCCCAAGATGCATTAGTGATTTATGATGCCATTGATTGGGGTTTTATTGCCTAGCTATCTTTGATTTACCAGGATCTATTTCTCATCTTTGGTGCTATAGATTAGGGTTTGTTGCCTCTTTTTTCTCAAGAGTGCTCTATGTGGGGGTTATCCCTAACTAAAACTCTGGTTTGTTGGGGTTTTGGTGGTTTATGGAGACCTTTAGGAACCTTCCCTATTTGGAGTGATGTTGTAGGATGGAGAGGTTTTCTACCTTCAATAGTTGGGTTAGATCTCTCCTCCCCTCTAAAACCCTTCATCTTTGGTGGTGGCATCCTCTAGTTTCTCCTTTAATTTCCAACATCTTATGTAGGTGGAGAACCCTATTGTAGTGGGGGAAAAACTTATGGAGGTAGTTGTTTTCTAGGGAAAAGTCATGGTGAATGGGTTTAGTAGACCTACTTTCCTTCTATTCTTTGCAAGCATCCCTTTTATTTTGTAAGGGATTGGGATGGACAAAGCATGTTTGAACATTACACTTCATATAGTGAAGAAGGTATGACTCCATAGATAAAATATTTGGTGCAGAGATGGGAATCACTTATTTCAAGGGTGGCCTAGTTCTACCTCTTTTCTTCTACATTTCTAGCTCCTATGGAGGTGGAGCTATCTCCTATTAACATGGAGATCATTTTTGGGTGATGGGAAGAAGAGAAGACTCTTATCAAGATTTTGTGTACTTGCACTACTTTTAGTAGCTTGGTTGGCAAAAGAAGGGGGAGCAACTCTTACCTTTGAGATTTGGTCTTCCTCCTCCCTAGTCCTCTCATTTCTATGATGGTGATGTGGGAGATTTTAGGGGGTGGAAAAACTTTTGATTGTATTTTCCAAAGCTAGAAGATGAGCTTTTCCTAGAGCCATGGTTAGATCATATGTATTATGTTTTCCAAGGTTGGAGCTATAGTCTTGCTTAGTATTTTTTTTATATATAGTTCTAATAGGTGTGAATGGGATTTGTTTATTCTATTTATGTTATGATGATGTTTAGTTTTTCTTTTCCCTATGATCAAGTAATTGCTAGCATTTTTAAAGGGCACACTTTGGTCATTTGTTATTTTTTTTGTTTAAGTTTGTAGCTATAATGGGGGCTTGTCCCAAGATTTTCAGTAACAACATTCACCATTATTAGTGGGTCAATTTCTTATGGACCTTTTTTTTTATAGAAGAAGATCTAATTGTATGACATCCTTCATTACTAGGCTCTACTAATGATCTATTACTGGTGTCTAGAGGCCTTATTGTACTTTAGGTTAGCACCCATTAATTGCTTCTTTTCTTAATAAAAAATGAGAGGACCATTTGTTACATCTAAGAAAAGCATTTTAGAGATTAAAGGAGTAAAAGTTGTAGACAATATCAATAAATATTAGTTTATGAGGGAAAAGATAGCATCTTTAGGTTTTTTTATTTGATATGAAGATTTGAAGATGAATCCTAAAAATGTTAAATTAATTTTATAGTAGCCTACACTAGAGATTGTTGGGGAAGTTAGATCATTTCATAGATTGGTCTTATCAAGAATTTTGAAATTTTAGTTTACAATCTTATGAAAGTGACTGTGAGAAGTGATAAACATGAATTTTAGATGGAAACTTTGAGTGAACCATATTTTGAGCTATTAACATAGAAATTAGTCATAGAACTATTTTTAATTGAAAAATTTCATTAGTGTATTTTATGTAGATTGTGATGCAAGTGGTAATGCATAATTGGAAGTGTGTTAATTCAAGAAGAAATTAATTAGATTGAATCAAGTTTTGTGTATACCTTATCTTGCTCCAAATTAACTTTTCCCTCTTATGTCTATAGCAATCAGTCTTACTACATAAAATAATTTATCCAAACCTATCAAACTATTAAATAAATACTCTTGACCCACAATTTTGTCCAAAGAGTAAAGGGGGTAGTAAATATATAAAACAATAATCCAATGGACCTACATTATCCTATGTAAATTCTTCTAATTCATTCATTAGTTCCACACTACTAATTCTAGTGTTAGGTGCATACATTTTATTCATGTTTCATCTTTGTAAAGAGTTAATGTTTGTTAATATCCTCTATTTCAAGCCTAATATACTATTCCTTTTAATAAATAAAGGAGATAACATTTATAAGAAATGTGTAATTCTACAAAAAATTAAGAAGAATTGAAGCCCCTTCTAAAACAAAAGTAAAAAGATGAGCCAGATTTTGAATATTTTTTTATTATCTTTTCAAAAAATAATATTTTTATTTAGTTTCTTGAGTAATACAATATAAACCATATTTTCTATTAGTCAACACTTAGGAAAATATTATTTATGAATACTATTAAGTCCTATTATTTTTGTGAATGATCATACATAAGAAAGAGAGTAAGCCATGCCAACATTAACTAGCAAAGCAATAGCAAAAAGGTTATTTCTTGCTTTCCTCATCCCTGAAAGATTTTTAATGGTTCTATTCTTTTGTTTACTAACGTCCCTAGCTTCTTCGATTCAAAAATATTTTTGAGAAGGTCTTCCCAACTTACTACATGTCACCACATTTTGTTTTTTCTTTCTTTTGTAATTTGTATCAATTCAAATGTGTATACTCCTCATCTTTCCTTTTCCTTGTGGTTTTGCTAGTTCTAAAATATTTATCTTTTGATTCTTCCATATTGATATGCCTAAATTTGATTTATAATATTTCTTGTAAAGAATAATTCACGTGATATTTATTGTTTCATTATTATATTATTCATATCATGTTAAACTTACATAATTTTTGTTTCTTTTAAAACTACACTATTTTTTTAAAACTTCTAAATTTGGAGTATAATTACTAATATAAATAAAGTATTACTATTTTGTATTTGCATAAGTTTATTCCTTCTTATGGTTGATCATGTGTGTGTGTGTGTGTGTGTGTGCATTTAAATTTTTAAAGTATGTTGTGTTTTGCATCCCTAAAAAATAAATTTAATAGTAAAATATATTTTACTAACTTGACAAATTTTTTCTATCGAGGTTCAAGCTCTTTTTCCTATTTAACAATTCACATAAAGTAAAAATAAATGTATAAACTAGGTATAAAATGAAACAACAATTTTTAAAACTCCAAAGAATTTTATCAGTTTTGTAAAGAATTTTATCAAATTCTTAGAAAAGATGAAGATAAAATAAATGAAGCTACAACTTATGATGGTTTTAATGTATTCATCCTCCTACCCATTGTTTTATTAAGAAATGATATAGTTCATTCCAAAGTCCAAGAAAACAACTACATTCTTCTCCAAATCCATCCTTGGGTTTTTAAACTTTAGTGTATTGCTTCCCACCATCTTTACTACATATGAGGTTGGATCTTAATTAGAAAATCTTTAAATTCTTTAAAATAATATAATAAAAAAACCATATATATAATATATTATAATAAAATATATCATATAAGCACTTCCTCAGTTTGAAAAGAAAAACCATTGCACCTTAAGATGTTGTTGAAATATAATTTTTGCTCTAAATTTCTTTACATTTTCCACATTTAGATACTCTACTTTGTTGAATTTCTTGAATTTATGTGTCTATATTAGTTTAGAATAGAAATTGAGTTTTTTTATATTTTCTTATAAGTTTATTAATTTTAAGTTATTATTGTTTTGATTCTTCTTTAAATTTTTCCACACACACTTTTATCATTATATTCAATTAGACAATTAAAAAAAAAGAAGGCGAGGATAGAGAAATCTGTACCACTTTGATAGTTAAAAAAAAAAAATCATCAAACTTTATTAGGTTGTTGAAAAATGAATTTTAATATGAATTTCTTTTCATTTTCCAAATTTATATACTCCACTTTGATGAATTTTTTGAATTTATATCTGTTTGAATAAGATTAGAATAGAAATGGTATTATTTTATCTTCTTGTAATCTTATTCATTTCAAGTTATTATTATTTTGATTATTCTCTAAATGTTACCATGCACACTTTTCTCATTATATTCAATCAAACACATTTTCTTTGATGAATAGACCTTTCCTATTAATTAAATATTAAATATACATATCCACACAAAAATAAGTTGGTGGATACAAGATCACCCTGTGAGTTCACTTGGCATGTAGCTAGATAAGACAACTATTCATTAAAACACCATTAACATAATAAATAAAGCTCTTAGGCTGCAAGAGTAGTTTTAGATGAGAGAGGATCTTTATCATTAGAGCAGTAAAAGTTTGTGGGGTTGGTAGATGGCTCAACGGGAGCCTAACCATTAGTAGAGGTGGTAGCAAAATCATCTATCTATTTTACTCCCTCAAGCCTGAGTGGAGAGATAGCTTAATCTAGGAAAGGGAAAGCCCGTATAGGGTCTCTATGTGTAGAAGGATAGCCCACATCAGGGGTAGAAGGTGGAGCCACTAGGGACTAGCACTAACCCATCCTCTACAAAGGCAAGGCCGATAGACAACAACCACCAAAACTACCACTGGGAGAGCAATGAGAAAGCTACTACCTAGAAGTATGTGAGTATCATGTTGAACTACACTAGCCTTTCCAATAATTATGAGGAGTATGGTTACTAGATAAGGTGTCTGATGGCACCTTAGTGACTATATAAGGTGCATAACCCCAAGAGCTAAAATATCCTATAGGTGAGCTACCTCCAATGTCACCTTATCTATCTGTACTTGAATCCGCATCATGTCATTATTACAACATGCTTTAGAGTACATAGAAACATGTATATCAAGAAAGTTGTGAGAGAATAAAATGACATTGCAGTCCTTCCAAATAGTAAATAAAATCTCCATTCTAAAAGCATGAAATATCTAGGAGTACTTAAAAGGAAGTTTGTTCAAATCTCTAAGAACAACCATATGCCAAGAAAAGGCCTCTGGGTGGAAAGGTTTAAAAAAATCATGAATTGAGAGCCAATAATTATGGGGTCACTTACAAAACCAAAATTTATATAGGAAACTTTTTGGCTGGTTGTAAAAAACACAACTATGGTCTAGGATGCCTAGATGTCTGAGCCAAGGGCCTAATGGTAGCCCTTGGAAAAGAAGACACTAGGAAAAGTGAGAATTTTAGGCTCGGTGATATCCAAACAATGGAAAATATAAGACATCAATTCCTATGAGAGGACTATAAATACCAATGCTAGTTGAGAGTGTTAGCCATTAGAAGGTGGGGAAACAACCACTAATAACCCAACATGGCTTTATAACTAGTCAAAGGAGTTGTAGGATACCACTTCCAATCTTTCCACCATGGGTTAGATGAATAAATACCAATCTTGTGCAATAGATGGGGAGGCACCACAAAAAGTAGAAGATCAATTATCTATTGATCTACAACTGTAGGTCCACCCATGAGTAAACGCTGATAGTAACCCTAGAAAGGGATTTTTGGGTGTCTTGATTCCCCTTTAGAATAAGTGCAACATGCTAGCTCCATGAATTTCAGCTAGTGGAACACCTTGAATAGAAAGCAAGGGAGACCGCCACAATTTTTTTTCATTCATATAGAGCTCATCTTTGAACCCAATGCCTACCAAACAAAGCCATGGCTTGATTGATTCCTAGGCTTTCCAAATTCTTTTCACAACAAAGGTGCCCTAAATTTGTACTAATTTAGTGGTCAGGAGAATGGTTTGGAAGGAAATCACCTTCCAAGCTAGCTAGTTAACTGGAAATCCTAAAGAAATGCAATGATGCAATAAGATTTTCGTGGCCTTGTTGCTAGTGAGAACCCAAATGACCCAGTTAGCATAGAGGGAAATCCCCTATTTGCAAGTGGAAAGTAGTCAAAGACAATCAAAGTCCTTGAGAAGACAAAAATAGTCCTAGGAAACTTTGTGAAAGTTGTGATCCATAACATTAGAGGCCTAGAGGAAATACCTTAAGAGGTGTTCAAGCTTGAGGTATGAAGCTTTACATGGGGTCCAACATGAGGAGTAATAGACATGTGTAGCAGCCAAAACTTTAGAGAGAATCTAAAATTTTCTTGCAAGAGAGATAGTTTGGTGATCCAGTAGCCTAATTTCTTCTTAGTCCACATTATGACAACAATCCACAACTCCATAGGAAAGGCTTGAAAAGTAAATGGAATGCCAATTTTTTTTTTTTTTTTGCTAGGCTCAACCCATTTCCACCCATAACACTACAACCATTGAGGGACTCCCAATAAGGATTATCTAGAGTAGAATGGCGAGCCCATATAGTATTAAAAATTTCCTTAAAATTTTGATCCCCAACCTCAAGCCAATGGAGAAAGGCTTTGACCTAAGATCCCCTAGTGGCATAACTATCTATAATTTGTTTTTCATGTCAAATATTGTAGAGCTACACCTGTAGATCCATATCAAATGGATTTTTAGTGAGAGATTTTGAGGTCGTATGTAGATCTTTAGTAATGGCTTTAGAAGATCTTCTACAGTATGTGGTTAACTATCTCCCATAAATTTAAAAAAATCATATAGCATAGAGGATGACATCACTCCACCATTGAATCCACCCAACATAGGTGTGGGGTCTAGACTCAAGGTTCTAGACTCAAAGAATGTGGGAAACAGTGGCTAGATAGGATAAAAAGAGTGAAAAAACTAAATTTTGCAAGGACAAGGCTAAGTTGTCTTCTAAGTGACAAAAAATATGATGGGGTAATGATTCAACAAGGTCACATCTAGAAAAGGGGTGATAGGTAATGCATGCTCATTTGAAAAAGGAAAAAAGGACTGTGTCAAAAGGCTAGCCCTATCCAATCTCTTCAACACTCTATCAAAGCCAACTTGAAAGTTGGACTAAGTATGCCAAATCCCACTAGACTAATGATGATTAACATTAGGATCAAAAAGTCCTAGCTTGTTTCTCATATAAAATCAGGCTTCTCATTTTCTAGCTATCCATCGAAAGGGAAGAAGCCTCTCCTTATTAGTAGCCAATTCTACGATATTGTTCATCCCCACAAAAAAACCATGTGACAAGTGGAAACTAATCTGCCAACCAATGTCATAGGTGTGAATGCTCAACAAAATCATTGGGGGCATAGATGTTAACAATAGAAAAGGAATCATTCTAAAATGACAAAAAAAATCCAAACAACCCTCTACCTAGGTTCAGAGCCATGTAAAATAGCAAATAAAAGTAAATGAGGAGAGAGAAGAGAGACAAAACCACCTCATCCAACCTCATGCTGAGAAGAAAATAAGGTAATATTTCACCAAATAACATTACAACCTAAGTTAAGAAGAAATCCATCAACTTTAACTTTGTGAAGACATAAAACATGAAGATGACCAAGACAACTCCTAGTATCATGAACATAATATATTCTAGGGAGGTCTATTAGCCCCCGCACATTCCATGAGAGGTAATTTATTATAATAGAACTTGTTTGTCTTCCCCATATCCAAGAGAGGATAAGTTTTTGTGAAACAATATGGAGGCATCAAATGAGTGGTCTCTAAGAGAGATAACCCACTGTATGCTCTCCCCATTAACAGATACCTCATTATGGTCTTCTGAGGTGCAATATTGATGGAGGGAATATGAAAAAATCATCAAATTCACTTACAGTGCTCGAAGACATGAAGGGAAAGAGGTGGGGGTTTGAACACATGTTGTTCCATAAGTACTAAGGTTTGAAATAGATAGAGGTAGGAGAAAAGGGATTGAAGGCTCTAATACCACCAAGCTTGAGCTACAATGACCATTTTCTTGAGGAAAAGAACATGCCTTAGCCCTAGTTGAGCCATTTCCTTCTTTCAAAACATTAGTCCATTCGTATTTTTTAGCAACTAGAGCTGGTTTGTCTTCCTAAACCAGTGGACAATCCTTAATCTTGTGTTCTGTGGGCTAGCATAGATAAAAAGTATTCAAGAGGTTTAGGTAAACCACCTTATGTTTGAAGGTGGTACCACATATCTAGATTTCTACTAATAATTTGAAGTCCCTTGATAGGTTGACCTCAACACAAACCCTATGTTGGGGCCGAGCATTGAAAAACTTGTTTGGCTCAAGCAAAATAACCTTGATAACAATTTTCACATACTCTTGCAAGAAAGATGAACATGGGATAGGAAACCCATGGAAATCTACCCATATGAGAACCTTCATTTTTTGATCATTAGAGAGAGAAAAATTGCAAGACCAACATTGAAAACCTAGAAGAGAGGTCCGGACAGACCAAGGGCCTCAAAGAAATACATGCTCAACTTGGTTAGGACTTCCAAAGTGAAAAAATGGAAAAAATCCTTTGGTAAGGTTTTGAATGCCTTCAAGGAATTTATCTTAAGGTGTCCATACCTTGAATACCTAATCAAGAGTTTTTTTTCAAGGCAAGTGCATGCACTATCGAAGTCCTTGACATTCAAAACAATATCAAGAGAGGAGTTACCTTGTGGAACACCTAGGGAATGAACTTGTGTTTCTCCAACAACAATAGGTTAGGGAAGAGAAATAATGAGGAAATCATGTCTCTTGGTGGACCAAGTAAAAGAACAAGATAGAGCTCAAGAAATAAGGTGGCTAAGGTAACTAGGGGATCTATTGCTAATACCATCCAAAGCACTCCAAAGGTAGGCATAGAGGTGGTGAAAATGATCAAAGAGCTACAATAGTAGCTAGTGGTGTTCTTGGTAATTTGTCTATGTTCTGGTGGTGGTTCCAGGAACTAGTCTCTGGTCTAGGTTTTTTATCTCCTAGTTTCATTTAAGGGTCTTATTTTGTGGTTCTAGGTCCCTATAAAGATTGAATTTATAACTTATATACTGTAGGTTTTAGTTCCTTGTAAAATTGGTTGTGCTTGCTGGATTGTCATTTCCTTTTTAATTAAGGGTTTTGGGTCCCTTCAAAGCCTATTTTAACCTTAATCTAAAATAATAGCTCCCACAACAACATTAACTATTGGGTTGGAGAAGTCCACGACCATTATAATTGATAATAATTCCTGTAATAAATGTGGTATGATAGGGGAAAATGAATGAGGATTTAGATAGAAGTTGTATAAAACCTAGCAGAGCGCATTTTCCCTCATACCATTTATTCCAACACACTTTAAAAAAAAAGGAAGGGGTAGAGAAATCTCTAACTAAATCTTTAAATATTTTTTCCTCATGCATGTATCAAGTTCCTTGCAAAAATTTAATCTTTGACTTGTATTGTTTAGTTACTTGGGTGATAAAAAAATTTAGATTTTTTATCTGTCATTCAAAATACATCAATTAAAGGAGGAGGTTTGGAAGTTTGAAACCTAAACATAAATGTAAATCATAGTAATGAGGATGTTTGGAAGTTAAAAATAATAATTTGATTATTTAGAGATGCATTAGTATTCTACCAACAAGAGACTAGGAGCTCCCTTATTTAAATGGAATATGTGCATCCCTCAACACTCATCTATGAAGTGAAGCTTGAAAGATCTTGAATATTTTTCTATGGCTATGAGAGAGAGAGAGAGAGAGAGAGAGAGAGAGAGAGAGAGAGAGAGAGATAGAGAGAGAGAGAGAGAGAGAGAGAGAGAGAGAGAGAGAGATCAACTGTGAGAAGTGAGGGAATGTGTATGTATAGATGCTGATGGGGAAGGATGAGGAGTATAGGCTAAACCACACCACCTTGTAAGAATATATAGTAAACCAATATAACTAGGGGGGAGGGGTTGAATTAGTTAACCAACTAATATCACAATTATCAACCTTATAAAACTTTAACCATATGAGCAATATAATGTAGTAACAAAATAGTTAAGTCATTACTTTAAAAAACTTAGTATGTGCTAAGTAAGTAGTGCATGTTGAGAAATATACATAGTTAGTGCTAAGCACCAATATGTGCCAAGCAAATGGTACATATCAAGTCACTCAAGTGTTCAAAAAGTCATATATGTCGAGTGATTTAGATATCAAGTAAAATAGTTGATACCAAGTCATTTATGAGTTGAGTTATAGCATTAAGGATGTAGTGAATGTGGAGCATCAAATATTTCAAGTGTTGAGTAAACAATTTTTGGCATGCACAAGCTCCTATGTTAACCATCTCTGTTCTAACTTAAGAATTTTTTTATGATTCTAGAAGATATATATGAAAGTATATTGGGAATCCCTATGTAGTACATGCAACCAATCAGAATAAGGGATGTATTAGGAGGAAATATGGTTGAATCATAATCATTGAATCATACCTAACCCTAGCTCACCTAATTCTTCTTAAGGATGGAAAACCCTAAAGAGTCTACATGTGTGTATGAGATGAGAAGAATGAATGCTAAGTATATAGAGAGAGCATTTATGGTGACTATGGAGTCTAGGACAGATATATGAATTGAAAAATTAGTTAGAGAGAACAGAATAGAGTAGGTAGAGGATAGAGGAGGCATATCTCATCAAAAGGATCAAGGATATACTAGGAAAAAAAATATCTAATATCTACCTCTCATTGAAACTAGTTGTCAAAATATGAAGATTTTGATGGTGGAAAGGTGTACTTGGGTGATGATTCTCACCTAAAGATAGTTGGATGTGGAAGGGTCACTATCAAATTTCCTGATGGATGAGTAAAGGGAATCAATGGAGTTATGCACATTCCAAGTTTGGCACAAAACCTATTATCTATAAGTATGCTGAATGATGTAGATGTGCAAGTTGTTTTTTCAAAAGAAGGATGCAAGATGTTGAGAGGATCGATAGTGTTTGCAAGGGGTACTAGGAGATGAACCTTATTTCAGCTAGATGTATGTATTCCTCTATGTAATAGTTCTTCATCCTCACCATCTGAACAAGTAGCAAAGAATACTATGGTTATTGGTTTTGATGGCAATGCAAACACTTTGGAATGTTAGGAACAAAGTGTATCAACATTTGATAATTCCTATTCTTATTATTTGTTTTGTAAAATGTATTTTTGCAAATAACATGTAAATATGAGTGTGCATGTCTAGTTGGCATGTTGATCACTTACATGTGTCGGCATCTTGAAGTGTGTGAAGGAGATCATGGCTGAAATGGTTATGACGGATTCTTATGACACACAAGAGCTATTTAAGGAATGATCTATGATAGGTGTAAGAGCATCTTATGACATGGGGCCTATTTGGGCACCCAAGAATGAGTGGTTGGAATCTGTAAGAGAATATGCCAAAAATAGGTTGGTATGATAGATTCCCTTACACTTCTCTTGTGACCGCTATATTTGGCAGATTCTATAACAAGCTGCCATTGCAAATTAAAGGGATGGATGCCCTTTTCTTGGTATTGCATGTACATGTGGCATTGTGCATGGTTCTTGGTGGTTGAGCCATGAAAAATGCCCAACTCCTTTGTGGGCATTTTGTTGGGTCTTAAGATGTTCATAAAAGTAGTATTGCATGTTGAAAATGCAAGAGAGAAGAAGAGGAGAGTGTGCAGGTACTGAGGTGCTACTGGAGTCTTCTATTGTCACTATTGAACTTGCATTGCAAGTGTATTGTAACCTTGTGTTGAAGATAATACATTATGCAGGTTCTGGAGGGGTGCCAAGGTTGTTTTACCAAAAGGTATTTTCCCACCAAAAAATCTTTTTGTTATGTGTTTCTTTCTTTGTCTATTTTCTGTATGCATGTTTGGCTGCAATATTGTTGTTTGCATGATATTGAATATGTAAGTCTAGAAGATTTTAATAGGATTTGCACCATACTTTCCTTAAGAGATTAGTGTAGGAAGTTGTTTCTGCACCTGAGTTTCCTTAAAAGTGGTATGAGAGCCTAATCAACTTTTGATCCTAGTTGTTGGGTAGGGTTTTTTGAGCTAATTTCAAGTTGAGTGGGAGCCTTGTGTAGAGCATCCTGAATCTTATTTGCATATTGAGATGGCAAGTTCATCATATGGAAGAATGGAGGTTGAGAATTTTAATGGCACTAATTTCAAGTTGTGGAAACTCAAGATGGAAGATATGTTGGAAGATTGTGACCTATGGGAAGTGACTTAAAATGCTACAAGACAAACAACTATAGCTCAAGTAGATTGGGATATCAAAGACTATCAAGCTAAGGGTCTCATAAGACTCTGTTTAACCAATGCAGTCCTTTTGAATGTTCTAGATGAGAAAATTGCATATAGTTTGTGGGAAAGAGTCGGGGCCATGTATTTGGCCAAATCTTTGGTGAACAATGTTTTCCTGAGGAAAAAGTTGTATTCTCTATAAATGGAGGAAAGTGGATCCTTAATGGATCATTTAAATGAATTTAATCTACTAGTTGTATAGTTGACATCAGCTAGTGTCAAGTTAGAGGAGGAGGATCATTGCTACACACTTTTGTTTTCTTTACCGGATTCATGGGACCATGTTGTGATGGCTCTTAGAAGCACATTAGTCACTTTCAAAATGGATGATGTGGTGTCTTCACTGCTATTAGAGGAGATATGAGGAAAGGCTTCCATTTTGGAAAAAGAAGCCCTTGCTATTCATGGGAGATCCATGGAAAGAGGAAAGAAAAATGACAATAAGTCTAACAATAAGGGTAGATCCAAATCCCGTGGGAAGTCAAAGACTTCAAATAAGTCCAAGGAAAAATGTTGGAACTGTGATAAACCTAGGCACTTCCATAAAGATTGCAAAGAGCCAAAGAAGAAGAAGAAAGGTTCAAATTCAGATTCAGAAAGATCTCAAGAAGATGGTGATGCATTCATCGTATCTTTGGTAGCTCATGCATCTGATGATGTGTGGTTGGTTGACTTGGGTGCATCTTTTCACATGACCTCTCATCGAAACTAGTTCTCAAAATATGAAGAGTTTGATGGTGGAAAGGTGTACTTGGGTGATGATTCTTAGCTAAAGATAGTTGGACGTGGAAGGATCACTATCAAATTTCCTAATGGATGAGTAAAGGGAATCAATGGAGTTGTGCACATTCTAGGTTTGACATGAAACCTATTATCTGTAAGTATGTTAAATGATGTAGGTGTGCAAGTTGTTTTTTTGAAAGAAGGATGCAAGATGATGAGAGGATCGATAGTGCTTGCAAGGGGTACTAGGAGAGGTACCTTATTTCAGCTAGATGCATGTATTCCTCTATGTAATAGTTCTTCATCCTCACCATCTGAATGAGCAGTGAAGAATTTTGTGGTTATTGGTTATGATGGCAATGCAAACACTTTGGAAGGTAAGCTGCTTGCAGAAAAGACAATGTTGTGGCATTTGAGATTTGGTGACATTGGTGAAAAGGGTCTTAGAACCTTGAAGAATAAAAATCATGTTGAGGGGTTAAATGATTGCAATCTTGAGTTCAACTTTTGTGAACATTGTGTCTATGGTAAACAAAATTGCCGTTTAGTTTTACTCTAATTCTCACAAATCCTCAGATGTTTTGGATCTTATTCATTCTAATGTATTTGGTCCTATAAAAGTTCCTTCAATCTCAAAGTCTATATTTTTTGTATCTTTCATAGATGATTATAGTAGAAGGACATGGATTTATTTCCTTAAAAGTAAGAAACAAGTCTTTAGTTGATTCAAGGAATTTAAAGCCCTTATAGAGAATCAAACTAGTAAGAAGATTAAGTGTGTGAGAACTAAAAATGGTGGTGAGTTTTGCTCAGTAGAGTTTGAACAGTTCTGTAAAGAACAAGGTATTGAGAGGCATAATACAACTCCTTATACCCTAGGGAAGAATGGACTTGCAGAGAGAATGAATATGACACTGATGGAGAAGGCTAGGAATATGCTTAGTGGAGCTGGTTTAGAACAAAGGTTTTAGTCCAAAGCTGTGACCACTACTTGCTATTTGGTTAACAGATCTCCTACATCAGCCCTTATTGGTAAGACACCCATGGAGGTGTGATCTGGTAAGAATCCTTCAATTAGATATCTTCATGTTTTTGGTTGTGAAGCTTATTCAAATGTTCTAAAGGAGAAAAGATCTAAGTTGGAAAACAAAGTTGTTAAATGTAATTTCATTGGGTACAGTGCTGGTGTGAAAGGATACAAGATTTGGGATCCTGTGACTAGTAAGGTGTTGTATAGTAGAAATGTTATTTTTAGAGAGGTAACATCTTCTCCTATTGTGCTACAACTAGATGAAAAAGAAAAAAAAAAAGTTGTTGTTCAGTTGCCTCCTACCCCTGAGAAGACTAAACAGAAAGACCATGTTGGGTCTAATGATGAGGAGAGCTCTAGCAGCTCTGATAGTTTAGAAGAAGAGGAAGAACAACCTCAACCTCAGCCCTTGAGGAGATCCATGAGAGAAAGAAAGAAACTAGAAAGGTTTGGTTATTCTATGTTAGATTCCAGTTGTGCTTTTGCTTTGATTACTAACACTGATGAGCCTAGATCTATGAAAGAGGCTTTGGGCATGGAAGATGCAAGTTCCTAGATTGAGGCTATGGATGATGAGATGGCTTCATTAGAGAAAAAAAAAACTTAGGACCTTGTACCTTTTACTAAAGGGAGAAATTTTTTTGGCTATAAATGGGTGTTCAAGAAGAAATTCTTTACAGATGGCAGTGTTGAAAGGTACAAAGCTAGATTGGTTGCAAAGGGGTATTCACAGGTAGAGGGAATAGATTATGGTGAAATATTCTCTCCTATTGCAAAGTTGAGATCCATTAGATTTTTGTTATCTCTTGTTGCATCATATGATTTAGAGATAGAACAGATGGATGTGAAGACAGCTTTCCTTCATGGTGATTTGGAGGAAGAGATTTATATGTCACAGCTTGAGCACTGCAATCTTAAAGGTAAAGAATCCTTTGTTTGTAGATTAAAGAAATCTCTATATGGTTTGAAGTAATCTCCTAGGATGTGGTACCTTAAGTTTGATGCCTTTGTGTTGTCAATTGGATTTTTTAAGATTGAAATCAGATCATTGTGTTTATTTCAGAGTTGAAAATGATCACCTTCTTATTGTTGCATTATATGTTGATGATATGTTGTTGTTTGGGAAGGGTAAGTGTATAATTTCTAATTTTAAATCTTAGTTGTTAGCACAATTTGAGATGAAAGATCTTGGGGCAGCTAGGTACATCTTGGGTATGGAAATTAGTAGAGACGGGTCTAACCGAAAACTTTGGTTGAGTTAGAGTAAGTATGTGAAGTCTGTGTTGGATAGGTTCAACATGGCAGATTATAGAACACTATGTGTTCCTATTTCTATGGGAACAAAGTTATCTGTAGATGATTGTCCAAAATATCCTAGTGAGATGGAGGACATGAGTAGAGTACCTTATGCTAGTACAATTGGCAGTCTTATGTATGCTATGGTCTATACTAGACCAGACATTGCCCAAGAAGTGGGAGTCTTGAGTCGGTTTATGGCTAATCCTAGATGAGTACATTGGGATCTAGTTAAGTTAGTATTCAAATATTTGAGGGGTACATCAGATTACCTCATATGTTATCATGGTAACTCTTATGGATCTCCACATTTAGTTTGTATTCAATGGTTTGTGGATTTAGATTGGGTAGGTGATATTGACCGTAAGAGATCCACAAGTGCTTATGTGTTCACTATGTTTGGTGGTGATGAGCAAGCGACAACTTGTGGTTGCTTTGTCCACTATAGAAGCTAAGTACATGGCTGCTACTCATGCTTGTAAGAAAGCCATTTGGCTCAAGAGATTGTGTTCTGATGTTGGTGTTGATGTAGAATATATTACTATTTGGTGTGACAGTGAGAGTGCTATTTGCCTTGCAAAGAATCCAACTTTCCATGCCAGAAAAAAGCACATTGATGTGTAGTTTCACTTTGTGAGAGATATGGTGGAAGATGGAAAGGTAAATTTGGAGAAGGTGGATACTACAAAGAATGTTGCAGATGCATTAACGAAACCAGTGGGCACTGAGAAGTTTAGATGGTGTTCGGAGTCTATGGGCCTTTTGGCCTATAGCAGTTAGTTCCTGTTATGTTCCTATTGCTCTTACAAGGTGTTCAACAAGTGGGAGAATGTTAGGAATAAGGTATCTCAACCTTGGATAATTCATATTATTATTATTTGTTTTGTAAAATGTATTTTTGCAAATAATATGTAAATATGTGTGTACATGTCTAGTTGGCATATTGATCACTTACATGTGTCAGCATCTTGAAGTGTGTGAAGGAGATCATGGCTGAAATGGTTATGACAGATTCCTATGACGTATAAGAGCTATTTAAGGAATGAGTTATGATAGGTGTAAGAGCATCTTATGACATGGGGCCTATTTGGGTGCCCAAGAATGAGTGGTTGGTGTGTGTAAGAGAATATGCAAAAAATAGGTTGGTATGATGGATTCCCTTAAACTTCTCTTGTGACCACTATTTTTGTGGATTCTATGACAAGTTATCATTGCCTATTCAAGGGATGGACACCCTTTTCTTGGTATTGCATGTACATGTGGCATTGTGTATGGTTCTTGGTGGTTGAGCCATGAAAAATGCCCAACTCCTTTGTGGGCATTTTGTTAGGTCTTAAGATGTTCATAAAAGTAGTATTGCATGTTGAAAATGCAAGATAGAAGAAGAGAAGAGTGTGAAAGTACTGAGGTGCTGTTGGAGTCTTCTATTATTGCTGTTGAGCTTGCATTTCAAGTGTATTACAACCTTGTGTTGAAGATAATACATGGTGCAGGTTCTGGAGGGGTGGGGTTGTTTTACCGAAAGGTTTTTCCCCACTGGCAAATCTTTGTGTTGTGTTTCTTTCTCTATCTATTTTCTGTATGCATGGATGGCTACAATATTGTTATTTACATGATATTGAATCTGTAAGTGTAGAAGATTTTAATAGGATTTGCACCATACTCTCCTTAAGAGATTAGCGTAGGAAGTTGTTTCCGCATCTGGGTTTCCTTACATCTAGAAGATATATATGAAAGTATATTTGGAATCCCTATGCAATACATGGAACCAATTAGAATAAGGGATGTATTAAGAGGAAAAATGGTTGAATCATAATCATTGAATCCTACCTAACCCTAGCTCACCTAATTCTTCTTAAGGATGGAAAAAATAAAGAGTCTACATGTGTGTATGAGATGAGAAGAATGAATGCTAAGTATATAGAGAGAGCATTTATGGTGACTATAGAGTCTATGATAGATATATGAATTGCAAAATCAATTAGAGAGAACACAATAAAGTAGTTAGAGGAAAGAGGAGACATATCTCATCAAAATGATCAAGGATATACTTGGAAAAGGAAGATCTAATATCTACCAGTAGAGTGATAACCAAAGGATCATGGTGCTAAATCATTCTAATAGGTGATATAGATAAAGTCTCCTAATAGTGTAGTCTTAATAGGCTTGTGTAAATCTCTTAACCAAGTTATTATTTTATTGTAAGTTTAAGTCCTCTAACAAGGTACACTTTTAGCAAGGTGTTGAAATCCTCTAACAAGGTAAGATTTAATAGTCTTTGTAAGCCTTTAACAAGATATAACTTTCACAAGGTATATCATATTTTATGATCAAACAATTGTAACCCTCATTGGATACACTTTACAACTATAGTACTGAAGATTTTTGAGTGTCATCCCCACCCCAATTTTACCTTCTCATTGGAGCATTTCTAGGTAAAAAAATTATTGTGTTATGTGTTATTTGTTTCATGCTATAGATGAACATGTATAGTTAGCTATTTCAATTTACATGAAAAATTGTGGGATTGATGTGTGGTGAATGTTTTATGGATAAAGCTTTGAAGTACTGATTCACCACCCCACCCCCCTCCCCCCCCCCCCCCCCCCCCCAACTCTTAAGGTTTACTTTCCCATTGTTATTTCCAACAACCACAATGAGATACTCATACAAAATAACATGAGATATGTTAACTAGGGAAACCATTAAATAGAGGGAAAACCCCAATGGGGATGGTACCCACAAGATGGTGTACTAATATAAATATTTCTTATTAAAGGATTGACCATGTTAGGAGTCTATATCAACATTTAGTACATATCAGTCCCTATTAGGAGACTTTGAATCCCTATTAGGAGATTCCAACCTTGTTAGGAGTTATCAAAGACAGGTGGGCCCACTGTCCAAAAAAATTTAGGAAAAGACCAATGAACCCACTGTTGAAATGATCTTTGTATTATTCCTTTTAGAATGATAGAAATGAAAAATACTACTTCCTCTTTCTCTATCCTATCAACCAACCTTCTACTCCTTCTAATCTTATAACTAGTTCACAAATCTCACATCCAATAATCCCTTGGATTACTTACTCACATTCACCAAAAATTCTACACCTTTTTTACTTCGCACTCAATACAATGATCAATACTTCTATTATAGAAACAAGAAAAGAATCATTCCTTTATACTGTGTCTTCAAATTAATTCCCTAAGTCAGCATTGAGTCTTTCTCAACTAATTATAATAAGATAAGTAATTAATTCACAATTGCACACTACTACATTTGGGGTCAAATTGGGACTATAGGTCATCACAATTGTGATGGCCACCCATCTCCCAAGCAACACATATAGGAATTGGCTCTAGTCAGATAGACCTTGGACTTTTTCTATTGCAACTTGCAACAATAAGGGCTTCTGTCACAATTTTGATGCATAAATTTGTCATAAGTTGAATCCAGATGGGTCAATACACCATCACAATTATGATGACTATACCACAGAGACTCTGTCACATGTGACATTTCTGAGACAACTATGTTGTAGGTCCAATGACTATCCATTGAACCTATCCATCATAATAGAGATGGATTTTTGGCAAAAATGTTGTAAAATAGATGGCTAGCCATCAAAGATGCAATAAAAATGTAACAAAAAAAAATGGAATGTGTAATGTTGGAGAGAGTGCTTTCCTAAAAGAATTGTTTCTAAATTTCAACTTTGATTATGAACATTATAAGGTGACTACAACTCTCTTACCCCTATAACTAGTTTTTCTACTATTTTTACCTTTTAGGAGAGACTCGATGATTCTTGTGGCTATCAAACAAGAATCATCCAATCTCTCTCAAAAGATAAAAAATAATAGGAAAACTAGTTATAAGGGTAAGAGTGTTGTATTCTCTTGATAATGTTCATAACCAAAGTTAAATTTTAGAAAAAGATTTGTTAGGAAAGAACTCTCTCCAATGTCACACATTCCACCTTATTTTTTCTACTGCACAAAATTTAAAGTTAGTAGATTGATCTTGCTAGCTAGGAGTAGCTAATTATTTGTTTTATCATACTTAATCTAATGACAGTTCTACAGGAATTTGTAATCTGTTAGAAATAGATAATACTGAGGGGGGGGGTGGGGTGGGGGGGGTAAATTAGTATTCTACACTTTTCCCACAACTGAATATTATTAATTACTTTATAATTTGCATATGAAAGTCAACCAACAATGTTGAACAAAAAATATAACCATGCACATAGAAAACTCATAAGACCATTATTTGTAAAACTAGGGAAACCTTGGCCAAGGGAAAACCTTGGTGGGAATGATACCCACTAGATGATTCACTAAACAATAGGATCCTATTAAGGATATTAACCCTAATATGAAGTACATATAGTGTCTCAAATCCTTGTTAGGAGACTAGTCCTTGTTTTAAGCCTAAAGTCTTTTAGGAGTTGCTTCAACCCTTTCAAGAGTTGGTAGAACAAATACAATGTATGCAAGAAGAGCCCACTTCCTTAACATGCAATTATAAAATTTAGTTCTTGACAAGAATAGATATACATACAATACTTGTTGTTTTTTCTACTTCATACTTTCTCTAACCATACATCAAAATTCACATCACATAAGGCTCATAGATAGTTCTAGAAAAAGTTTTCATGTCACATCCAACTCAACTTCACAATAACTATGCAAAATAAGACTTTTACTCATACCTTGCACATTTACAAAACTCTACACTATTGGCCTTTGAGTCTATTACATGCTCGATATGATAAAATAACTTATAGATTATTATTAACATAGTCTGCTTATCATAACTTAGTAATTATTTTATAACCAAAATAATTACTAAGGCCATATGATAAAATTCTCTTCTATGCTTTTTTCTACATTGTTAATACTTGTACTGGTACTTTAAGCATATCTCACATCATATTTCTTGTACGCACTTGCACACTAGTAGAAACCATCATGATACTATGGTGGAGCTTCCCTTCAATATGCATGAGCTAATTCATAATGATTCATCCTTACAATTAACATTTATTCTCTATACTATTGTAATTGTCTAACACATAGACAATTTTCTAACACTAAATGCATAAATGAAATGTTGAATGTATGTTGCCATAAATGACAATCATCAAGACATCTATCTAACCATATTTCCAATAATCTCCCCATTTTCATTGATGGAAAAATTTGGAAAAAATAGCTAAGTCACAAAATTATGGCATACATAACAAAAACAAATAAAATTAACTACACACAATTGCCTTCAAAATATGATAATTTTATTCATGTTTTGATGGATCATTAAATTCCTTATCACTCCTTTACATTGATACATACATAAGCTCCCCCTTAAATACACATATACATCTATATAATTTTCCTTCTGTACATAATAATCCACCTTTGATATCAATGGAAAAGGTGTCAAAATCTATATATAAAAAATGGGGTGTTCTATTGTTGATCGACCTTTTAATCTGGAAAAGCAACTTGCATAAATAACCTTTAACATTTCTATCTCTTTCTTCTAGTTATCCTTTTCTATCTCTGAGATACTAAGAAGTGCACAAAGTGCATAGGTTGCCACTTAAATTGAACTCAAGTTAGTATAGGCAAACTTTTGATAGGAGACCTTAGCAATAAGACATTCCTCAAGCTGCCTCTACAAAATGCTGATTTTTTATGAAAAAAATCTCTAAGACTAGAGAACTTCCTTGTTGCTTTCTCTTTATAAGATTCCAAGTCTATGATCATATCATGTATCTTCTCTTTTCATCAATGTGCTTTCTTATTGTCTTTATGTTTTTATCAAGAGCCTTTATATCATTATGCACATTGGTACAAAATGTGTTAAATAGTGTTGCATCATGTCTTACCCAAGCTTGTGCTGCAACTATTTCTACTAAATTAATAATATCAAGTTTCCACAATCCATTGTTAATGATGATGTTGCTTCTGGATTCGATTGTGTAAGTTTTTTTATCATCAACGTTTTGGATCACACTCTGTGATCCATCATCAGGATGAGAGAAGGAAGTAAAAAGTATGCAAACTAGCCAAGCCAAGCAGAATAAAGGACTCCAAAGACTCATTTCTTGACTCAGGAGTCTACAAGATTGTGTGCTCATGTGGCACCCCCTACATTGGAGAAACTGGTCGTTCTTTTCATACCAGGATACGTGAGCACGGGGCAGACATCATGCATGATAGGGTCCAAAAATCGGCCTTAGCAGAGCACTCTGTCACCACCAAACATCACATTTTTTTGGACCAAGTGCAAATCCTTTGCAAAGAGAGCAATTATTTCAAGAGAAAGCTCAAAGAAGCCATTGAAATTAGCCACCACCCCCTCAACCTTAATCGAGATGATGGGTGGTCCTTGAACCCCTCGTGGCAACCTTTGCTTCGCTCACTCGATTGTCGGCAACAACATGGATAGCCCCCTCCCCTGTCTGTGGTTTGGTGTCCTTGTTCGTTGGCTCTTCTTTGTCTTGTTTTTTCTTTGTTTTTTCTTCTTCCTTTCTGTCCTCTTCTTTTCTATCTCTTGGTTGTTTCTTTTCACGTGCGGCTTGCTTTTCTTTATGTTTTTGGTCTTCTAATTTTATTATTTTTTCTAAGTTTTTTAATTTTATTAATTTATTCATTAATTATTTTTTAATATTTAGTATTTTTATTGTTTTTATGTTCTTATTTTTTTCTTTCATTTATTTTGTCTCGTGTTCTTTTGCGATCTCTCCTTTATATATATATATACACATTTGGTTCTTTTATTTTTATTTTTAGATTGATTTAATTTATTTTTTTCAATTATTTATGTTTATTTTTAATTTTCTCTTGCATCGGGTGGGTCTTGTTTTTGGGAGACCTTTTGCATTTGTTCCTGTTTATATATATTTTTATCTTTTATTTTCATTCTCTATTTTTCTTTTATTTTTATTATTTCACATATATATATATATAATTTATATATATATTCATTGTGCATATATATTTTAGGCATACATATACTATTATATTAGGATATATTTGCACAGGTCATCTTATATATATATATACTATTTCTTAATTCATATATATATAGTTATATACCATATACATTCGTTATCTTATATTAAAAATGTCTTATATATATATATATATACTCTCTCTTTTTCTCAGTTATTTCTTTACTCTTCCCTCTTTCTTTTGTTTCTTCTATCTTGTTTTTTTCTTCTCTTGTCCCACTTTTAAAATTTTTTTTCTTTCTTTTCATTTCCTTCTTCCTCTGCCTTGTGTTGTTTGCTCCTCCTCCCCCTCTCTTCTTTCTTTTTATTCTGCTTGGCTTGGCTAGTCTGCATACTTTTTACTTCCTTCTCTCATCCTGATGATGGATCATAGAGTGTGATCCGAAATGTTGATGATAAAAAAACTTACACAATCGAATCCAAAAGCAACATCATCATTACTTCTACTAAAGTTCTAAATTCCTTATCAAAGGTTTTCACCAACTCCATGGCCTTCGACTGTAAGTCTAGAATAGATATAGTTGTAGTAATTTTTTTTTGCATTATGTCCAAGACTTTAGTTAATGTCTTCTCCAAAGAATTTATTGATTTATTTTTCTCAAACAACTTACTTAATGTACCCATCAAGCCTTTAAGATCTTCATCATCTAATGTAACTATTGCTTCTACTAATCAATTGGTTGTTGATGCTACAATAGATACAATTGCTAGAGCTACATAAGGTCTGTCAAACTCATTTTGGAATTTTTTATTTCTAACTCTACATGTTTTAGATTGGGCAAGATTGTCGATTCCTACATCACAATCTTCAATTTTTGCTTGAGTTTAAAGTCTTTATTTGACTTCTTCCTTATCTCTTCCTCTTTCCTTTTAATTTCCTCCTCTACTTTCTTCTTCTTCTCAACCTCTTCTCTTTGTATCCTTTCCTTTCTTATTGCCTCTGCCTCTATCTTCTTTTCTTCTTCATCATCATCAAAACTAGTTTATTCTGTGATATTACCAACAATAGTTTTTTTGAATGTTGCAAAAGTAATTTATTTTGCATCTAAAATTATGTGCATACTATCCACTTGCATGGATTCAATACCTATAATGATATGTGGTGGTGAGAGTGACTTTTTTGTCTCTTATTTATTCATCATCACTAGAAGGTGTACCTACTTGTACATACACTAGACTCTTAGGTTTAGACTACACACTCACCTTAGGCACTGACATCATGTATTTTATGATTTCCTCCTCTATTTCTTGCCTAACATCCTCATAATGTCCTTCCATTACAAGAATTTCTCTTCTTCTTTTCCTTAGCAAGGGCTCAATAACCTTCAAAATTCTATTTGATTCCTCCTTAGAATTAACATCACATAGTTTATTTATCATTTTCATCCTCATATTCATATTTTTAGGCCTAATATTCTCCTTTTCCTATTTATAGGCCCATTATATAGATCGTCGGGTATCTTATTATGTATATTCTCAAACATTTTGTTCATCCAAATCATGTTCCTTTTAATGGTAGACTCTAAATACCTTCTATCTATATTATTATACAAATAATAATATTTATTCAACTGTACAAAATTATCATCATTAATAATTTTCATGTTAAGGTTTTCTACCTTTTTCTTCCATGCTTGTTTTCTAGCTATTGATCTTCCTTCTTGTGCATTCTAGAGTACTGGTCTATCCTTTAATTCCTCAAAATCACTGACTTGTGTTGTTTTTCTTCTCTTTCCTAGTCTGTTGGTGGTCCATTTGACCCTTTTCTTGATTGTTGGTGTGGGTCCATGCTTCACCTTCACTAATCTCTTTGATTTCCTTTGTGAAATAGATGATTCAACCTATGGTTGTCTTCTCAACTAATCACTCCCTGCTCAGACTGTTGCACTATTGCAACTGGTGCGTATGGTGCAATTGGTGCTTATGCACATGGCTGTGCTATTATCACACCCTCTAAAGATCATGTAGCTATAATGGGAGTTTCTTCCACCACTTCAGTCTATCCATTAGCCTTCATTTCTAGTGCAATACATTTTATTTAATCAAACTTTTCTCTAGCCATGTCTAATTTCTTAAGGATCAAATCTTCTCTTTTTCTACCTTTTTCTTGCTTTCTTTATTGTATAATTTAGGCTTAACTATTCTTATTTTCTCCTCATATGTTCCCCATCTATGGAACTCTATATCCTTCTTAGATTCAAGAATAATTTGCACATACCCTTCTATGAGCTTTGTACTCATCTCATATCCCATAGGTTCTATAAATTTAACCATGGGAATTATTGCTTCCATGCAAGTGTTGTTAATTTCCACCATGAAGCATATTTATTCCTTGTACTTCTCTACCATAAAGGGAGGTTTCCTATACCTTAGATTCATCTTAGAGTGTACACTCTTCATCATTCTGTCGATGTGCTCATCTCTAATTTTTTGGTTTCGATCTATAGCATTGAGTCACCAATTTCATTGTGCACTCATTGGTATCCCAACTTATCAATCTTGGAAACTTCCTTGTAGCATAGAATAATATATGAGTCAACAAGGAATCAAATCTAAAAACTACCTTCTTTGTCTTCTTAATCTTTGTAGTGTTGTCCAACAGTTACAATTTGATAATCTCACATAAATTAACCTTTCTTGCCTACATAGCCATTACATAAGATGCATGCAAAAATCCATCTGGTACTAAGTTAAGCCTTGATCCATGGTTCAACTTATAACCTAACATATTGGTTAATAATTTTACTCCTTTACCTTGAATGTAGTCTACCTTCGTGTTTCTTCCATCAAACCTTGTGTTTAGGTTTTTCTCAACCATCTTCCTGACATTCTTCTCATTAACAAGATTGTAGCCTTCATTATTCAATGCTATGACCTTGTAAATTAGGTCATTTTCAATAAAAATCTTCTCATTTCATAGGAAAAAAAATCATCATTTATGCTACTTAAAATAATTTGGGTTGAATCATGATTGTCATACTCCATATAAAATATATACTTCACCAAATCAAAATTCTCTAGGTGCACATACTCAATCTTCTAAGATAAGTCATTGTTACACATCTTTCCCAACTCCTCATGAATCTCTTCATCACCTATGCTATCAATATTACAATCAATGTAACTTTTGATATCCTCAACATGTAACACATTTTCTAGAACTTGCAAAAATGAAAACAATAGATCATCCAATAAAGAAATAAATTGATGTTTATTAAGCTCATATAGTGATGTTTCACTTATATCATACACCTTCTAACTTTCCATTTGAACTGTAACTAAAAAATATTGAAAAGACTGGATTCAAGCTTTATAAAATACCTTAAAATCACAATTTAGGACTTTTGTGAATTTTTTCTTCTCAAACTTCACTTTGCACTTAAATTCACTATCAAATCTCTCTTCAATTCACTTAAGACATTTTTCATGAATAAATGGTACATAAAATCATTTCAAATTGCATTGTGAATTAAATGTGTATCTACCATAGATTCCAATACTACATCTATTTACCAGTAAGTTTGATTTCTCAATTCTTGCTCACTATGATGATATCAAGACTTGCACACTTGACCATAGCCTTCTCTCTATGTCCTCAACCTCCTATTAACTATGGAACTTCCAACTCTCTCTCTAACATTAGTTATGGCTAATTGATGCATTGCCATAACTAAAACTACTTAATTTAGGTAGGATGAGTGACAAACAATATGTGACTTTAATGACTTGTTAGTTGCTTCAAAAAATTTATCATTTGAAGCTATATAAGAGATTTTTGGATCTTTACCTATCACAATTGCTTCCTTGAATTTATCAACATGTTCCTTTATTTCTTCCTTTTGACTATTGTTATTGTCATTAACATTCCTTCAGTAATTTTTGTTGTTGCTCCTTCTATTATTTTGATTCTTGCTAAAGTTCCTTTTGTCTATTCAGTAATATCTTGATGTGTGTCCAATGTTGTTGCATAACTAACATACATGTGCATTTCTTCTCTAATTAGTTCCATTCTAATTCTTAGGTGCTTTGCAATTGCTTGCAATGTGTCTAGGATTGTTACACTTTCAACACATGAATTGGCTCTTCTCTACATTAGATGTCTCTTTGTCATTGGATTATTTTTGTGATATTCATCTTTCAATGCATATAGTGTTAGTATTCCTAGATATTCTACTAGTATTTTCATTATTACCATCAAACTTTAGTTTCCTACATTCTATTTCCTTATGTCCATAACCATGAGAATTATAACCATGGAAATTAGTAATGTGTTTGAAAGGCTTACCTATGATATCTCTTTTCATGTTTCCAATCTCATTACATATGAAGCATCTACCTCTAAACTCATCTCTTACTTTGTTGGATGGTTCATCTAGATTAGGTTTACCAACTTTCTTTTTTATATTAAGTTCATCAAATTTAGCCAACAAATCAATTAACACAACTTTATTTGATACTTCAGTAGTCGTGCTTGATTCTACCTTACTCAAATTAGATTCCTTATGGGATTTAATAACTCGATCTAGTTTTATTCTAATTTCAACTTTCTTGGTCAATTTTTTCTCCAATCAGATATCCAAGTTTTCTCTTGTCATAAGAAGGTCTCCAGTGAAATATTTACTTATCTATCTTTTTATTTCTATAATAGAGTTTCTCTAACTATTTCTTAGCTTGTGTCAATTCTCCTTTCACAATAATATTGTACTTTTCTAACTGAACATGTTCAATCTTGATAGTATCAAGTTTAGATGTAACTCAACTTAACTAGGATCTAAGATCTAAAGATCTCCTACTTCATCGCTATCACTAGTATGTGCAAATGATTCCTTGCTAGATTCTAGATAACCAATATTGTCTTTTAGTTTATCAATGAACACTTTTGCATGTTCATACCTATCTTTCAAGCTATATCTTTCTTCAGTAAGAAGGTCAATCTGCTCAAGAGCTTCCTTTAGATTTTCTTCAACTATTCCATATCTTTATGGATCTTACTTAAGCTACTAAACTTCTTAAAATTAACTAGGCTCTAATACCAATTTCTAGAAATAAATAATACTAAGAGGGGCTGAATGAGTATTCTACAAACTTTTTCCCACAACTAAATATTGTTAATTACTTTATAACTTGCATATGAACATAAATAAAAAATGTTGAATAGTAAATATAACCATGCACATAGAGAACTGATAACACCACTATTTGTTAACTATGAAAACCCTAGCAAAGGGAAAAGCCTGATGGGAGAATAACCCACTAGATGATTGACTAAACAATAGAATCCTGTTAAGGATATTGACCCTATTATAAAATACATTTAGTGTCTCGAGTCCCTATTAGGAGAATAGGACTTGTTAGAAGCCTTAACCATATTAGGAGTTTCTTTAACCCTAGTATCAGTTCATAGTATAGATACAATGTATGCATGAGGAGCCCACTACCCTAACATGCAATTATATTATTCAGTTCTTCAAAAGAAAAGATATACATAAAATATTTGTCTATTTTTCTTCACACCTGTTATCATCATACATCATAAAGTGCATTACATAAGGCTCATAGATAATTCTCACAAAATTTTGCATGTCACATCCAACACATAGCTTCACAATAAATGTGCAAGATAAGATTTTTTCTTATACTTTACACATTTACAAAACTCTACACTATCGGCCTTTAAGTCTATTAAATGCTTGATGTAGTAAAAAAACTTATGGATTATTATCCATGGCTCATCATAACTTAGTAATTATTTCATAACCAAAATAATTCCTAAGGCCATACAATACAATTCTCTACTAGGCTATGTTCTACACTGTTAAATACTTGTATTGGTATTTTAACCATATCTTGCCTCATACTATTTGTATGCACCTATGCACTAGTACACACCATCATGATAATATGGTGAAGCTTCCCTCAATTGTGCATGAGTTAACTCAAAGTGAGTCATTTGTACACTTAACATTTTTCTCTATGCTATTGTAAACTATCTAAAACTTAGATAAGTTTCTATCACTAACTACATAAATGAAATATTGAATCTATATTGCCATTAATTATAATCATCAAGACATCTCTTTGACCATATTTCCAACATAATCATCCTAGCTAAGTAGAAACTTGACTAATGAATCATAGTGACAAAGGCATAAACTCCATCACTAAAGTCCCTAAGAAAAGAGATTTAGACAATGAATCATTTGAGAGGGTACCAAAAGAAAGGAAGAAAATGAGAAGATATGATATTGACCACCATAGTGAAAATAAAAACTATGGACATAATGGAATGGATTTAGATAAATGATATTTATGGAGGTACAGAACATGATGATGGCTAAAAGCACAAACCTGTGTCACCCTTTTGTAAATGAAAAGGCTAACAAAAGTATAATTGTTCACCTTTAATGATAGAAAATTGGTATTATTATTTTGAATTTGTAAATGAATTAAACTAGAAATGTGTAGAAATGGATGAAGTTTAGGATTAAAATTTTTAAAAATGATTTGGAATAAGAATTGAAAGATTTTCCTAATTTTTATAGACAATTTTTTAGTTGCTAAGAAATGATAAAAATTGGGGGTCTAGTTCCCATCACAAAACTATAGGGTGAAAATTTTATTTCCTTTTGTTCTTAGACTATGCTATACACAACATATGTATCTAGAATAAAAAAAAAAAAAAATCAGCTTTAGACTTATATTTTCTCTTTTATAATGATTCAAATTTCAACTCATCTAAAATCGATATTTTTCGCCTCTTGACACATTTTTCAAAACAAATCTATCCTAACCAAGAGACAAATTATTCATTCTAGAAAAGGACTCTCTCTTCTAGAACTTCATGTATATATATATATATATATATATATATATATATATATCTATATATATATATATATATATATATATATATATATATATATATATATATATATATATATATATATATATATATATATATATATATATATATATAAATTAGATGATTTGATATCTATTTCTTTCTCACAATTGACATCTTTTCGAGTGTTAAAATATATGCTTTTAGAGTTTTTTTTAATTACAATTTACTATATCTAATTAAAACATCATAAACTCTATATGACAATATTCTTGACTTTGAGCTCTAGAAAATGGTATTTATATGTTATTATAAAAATACCATAAAAAATAGTAAGAGTTATTGAAATGTCACTTTTCTTAAATAATTTTATTTCTTTAGTAATTGGATAATCACTAGTATTAAATATGCATTTAATAGTCATTTCCAATTGGAAAAGTGTAAGACCATATATAATTTAGCTAGAATAAATTTATCTAGATCATATGTTTTAACAAAATAAATTTGTAGATAGAAATACTCAAATTCAGTTGTTATGACAAGTCAACCTATAAGGTGACACAACTTTGTACTTTTACCCTATCAATATTCTATATGATGCAGAGGGAGAATAGAAAGAACAAAGATATGGAAAAGATTTTTTATGATAATAGAACTGGTAAGCATCATACCTTTGTAAAAGGTCAAGATGATATAGAGCCTAGAAGGGTTGAGAGAATTGGAGAAAGAAGTAATTGGGGTAGAGATGCTGAGGGTGATAGGTAAAAAGCATGAGGAAGGCAATAATAAATATGATTGTTAAGTCAACAATTATAAAACATAATAGTTAGAGAATGTTTGCACAAGCTTGCAAACTCCTTGAGATATTATTTTGTACAATTTAGTATGTACATGGTATGAGATTTATTTTCTCTTTATCTACACATGTTACTAAGAAGTAAAACATTTTATATTTTAGTTTCTTATTGACTCACAATCTAGTATGATGGGTTATATATTAGAATTTGGTAATTACAAGATTTTTTTTGCTATATTTCAAAATAGATTTCTATTTGTAAATTAGACAAACAATATTTCTAGGCTCACCATTTTAAAAATAATTAGAAGGTTATTTGATTAATATCTATTGGAAATATAGTATAGATGGAGTAATTGAGGGGGGTGGGGGGTGAATTAGTTAGCACAAAAATATTTAAGATCCCTTGGATGTTAACAATAAAATTTATTTCTACTATAATTTGGCAAACACATAGAAAATGTTGTAACTCGGTAAAAGCAGTGTGATTAACTTACTACTTATCTTAAACATTCACAATGATTATCTTGAAAGAATAAAAGAAATAACATGAACACATGAGACACCAGGATTTAACGTGGAAACCCAATATGGAAAAAAACCACCAAGTAACTAGCTACTGATTTTCACTCTTCTAAAGTGAGCCCTTTTAGGAGTCAACCCGGTTAAAGGTTGCAAAACACATTGTTAGGTGTGATCTTGTTCGAGGATTTAATCACCCTATTAGGAGTGGCCTTGTAAGAGGTCTTAAAAAAATTCAATAGAACTATCACCTTGTTAGAGGATTCACAACTGGCTATTAAACCAACTCTATTAAGAGATTTTGGAATCACTGCTACAATGGTAAGAAAGTAACAATGAAGTGACCTAAATGAGATGCAATTGAATTGCTAATTATAGATCTTTGTTCTCCTTTATGCTAGATCATTCTAGATCAAATATTACTTTGCTACTCCACAAGGATATCTAACCATCATTGAAGTTTTCTCACACTTTCTTTCTCAAACAATCAATACACTTTCATACTCGCTCATAGTTTAGAATCTCAACTTGACCTTATATTTATACCATACAAATTATCAAGTCAACTCATTTACAAATAACAATGACCAATAATCATTACCACTGTTGGCTAGAATCAATACTTAAAACAATTAAACTTCATATCCCAAATTAACAAAATCCTTCATTGGCCAACCCTGCTTAGTAAACATTGATCAAAAATGATTTCTTGTGTTAACTAATAGATGCTTGGTTAACACTACAAACTTTGCAAAACCGTTTGGCAACTGAGTGAACTCGGTGAACACTGACTTTTGACCAACTTTCCTACTTTAACAATGAGAACTTCGTTAACACTACTTTCTGCCATAACTTTCTTCAATGTCAGAGTGAGTTTAGTAGATAATGTCTTCGCATAGTAATCTTTAGGAATGCTTAGTGGATAAGGAAAATTTCCTTGTTGACCAAGTGAGCTCAGTAAACACTGACTGCCGACTAATATGACATTTGCGTAACATCAAAGACAAAATAATTAGACAATTGTATCCAATAATATCAACAATTTATTTCACTTGAAACTTCATTTTACCTTAAATACATCATGTAACAAGAAATTCTACTCAAAAAGTGTATAGGCCACTCATAATTTTGTGTTACTGTTTCTTAAGTTATTCAAAGTTAACTTCTTGTTGGTTCATGGTTGATTAGTATGTATCTAAAAGGAAATAGATAAATTTTTAAGGTTTCATTGCAAACTATTTTTTACTTGTTGCATATAATGTCTTAAATTAGTTTAGTGCTACCTAACTATGTCCAAGGAATTTGCACACTAGAGGAATACTCCTCCTACCAGTCCATCTGCATACCCATCCCTAGGATCAAGACCCTTAAACTACTCACTCTAATGAATAAGTAGTTATGGTTTCTAATTTTTTTGATGTTGTTGTATTCATATAATCACTAGTGAGCTTTACTCACCTAATACAACTCTTTGCCATGATACACCCACTCAGGTTAATTAGGTGGTTTTATATAATTAAAATACTGCAATACCCTAGTCTAGCCTTTGTGTTTTAGTTTATAGTTAATGTAAGGTTAATTTATGTATGTCGTAAATCACTCCTTATATAATTATGTTTAAAATCTAGTAATAATAATCAATGTGATAAAAGCTTTTCTAAAAGCACATATTCCTTTTATCAAATGTAAGGTTCATTACTTGAACATCCATGTGTATATAAATATGGTAAGTTACCTACAATGTCATGAGATCAATCTTTAAAGTACTTGGAATATCCTCACTACCTCCTGCATAAAATGAATGAAAAATTACAAAATTTCCCCTAAGAAATAATAGTTGAAGTGAAATAAACAAAGGAAAAATGAGAGAGAAAAAAGAGGAATCTACTTACCAATAGTCATTGCTATTGCATTTGTGGCCATGCTATCTATAGTGAGTTTTATTATTTTTCTATTGTATCAAGATCTCTCTATTTATATACATAAATACATACATATACAAATATACATACATACATACATATAAATATATACATATATACATGCATACACAAAGATCACAAAGGCATGACAATAAAATCCTAGATCTCTACTGATCTCCACCAATGTTCATAACTCTCCACCCTCTTTCACATGCAGCTCTTCACAATAAATCAAAAGAAATGAGGAATGATTAATGTCATGTTTTTTTTTCTTTCCCTTTATAATCCATAATCCACAAGATCTCTTTATATATACATGCATTCATACATACGTACATACATAGACACACAAATATGTGTGTGTGTATATGTATGTATGTATACACACACATATATACATATGTGTATATATGTATATACATACATACATACATATATAGATATATATACATGCATGCTATTTGAAATATAAGGTAGGATAGATTATTGAGAAGGGAGGGGTGAATCACAAACCAATAAAACTTTAACCCACTTCACCAATTAATCCTTCATATATTATTCTTAATTACATGCATAAAAGAATGAAAGCAATAAAAAATTCATAACACTTTGACACAAGATATGGTGACTCAAAAACCTTCCAATTAGAAAGCAAAATTGGGGTGGGGATGAAGCCCACAAGCTTTAGTACTGAAGTATAAAATTCACCTATTAAGGCTTACAATTGACCACTTCTAGTAATATTCCATGTTAGGAGAAATAAGTATTGTGTGGTCCACCTTGTTGGAGGATTTACAAATATACAATAAAGTATGTACTTTGTTAGGAGATTTAGCAAAATATTGTTAATTCCACCTAGTTAAAGGATTAGAATGAATCAATGGCTAATATTTTATTTGTAACTATGATTTTTTGAATGAGATTCCTTGAATTTAAATGATCACCTAACTATGATAGATAAGTCTCTGTTATATCATATACTGCTCATAGCCTTCAATTCACACTCTTCTTCTTATACTTCTTCACATACTCAATGAATTACGTATTTGAATATGATATAATACATTACATATATCAATTCAATTAACTATTTATTAGAGTTGACTATGATACCAAACTCATTGTAATTCACAAAGTTAGCCCATTATTATAACTTGGGTTTAGAAGACAAACTCAGTGATGTTTTGACACTCACAAAACACTGTTAATGCTCAACATACTCTAACACTTGGTTGAAGTTGAAGCTCATTCCATACTGATCACTTCAAGTAGCACAAACTTTATCAACTCTATATGACTTGGTGAATACTAAGAATCTCAGTAGATGTTGAATCACATATTTGACACTACATGACTTTTTCAACATTGAATTCATGTTATTAACACTACAACATCGATAGACATTGTAGAACTTTTTTAACACTAAAAAGCTTCTTTAACACTAAGATCTTCATCACTTCTACTAGATATATTGGTAGACACTAGTATGCTCAAGCTATATTGTAGACTATCTCAGATGCTTGGTAGACATTATGAAGCTCAGAATGAACTACATTCTAACTACTTAGCTCAGTAGCAACTAAAGCACCTGATTAACACTACTAGATCAATGATAAGCTTGATAGCAACTGTAGAGCTTGATAGCAATGTAACCAACTGACTAACTATTAAGTCACTAATAGACGCATCGACCTTAACCTCAACAATTTTTGCCTTTGGAAATAGTCACAAAAATAGTTATCATACCAAAATCTTAATTATCAAAATTTTCAAGTCAAAAACATCCTTTATCAACAATTTTTGTCCTCAAATCATTGTTGATTTCATGATGCTATAGCTCGATAAATTAATCTATTTTTCTAATTTTTCAAAATTTCTTTTGTGAACATTTGACTGAATATTTGTACATATACTTAGCTATATATTACTACTTCACCATACATATATGTCTCCTCTATACATATATATGGAGTATGATAATCTTCTCTCTACATATAATCTTCTTCTCTCCTTTTATCAACAAGCATATTTACTTCTCCCCTAAGCATATTTACTTTCCCCCTTTTCGATATAAGTGCCAAAGTAAATAATAACTACAAGTCAATACCAAAATGTGACAAAAAGTCAATGTGTACCTTCAAAATGATTGGCATACTCTTTTCCCAATTTTCTTGCAATACCTTACTTGCATGCAAGACTATCTTTACCTATGCTAATAGTTCCATGATGTCATCAGCTATGGAAAATTTATTGTCATAGATGAGTGTCTTTGCATGTGCAATGTTCTTTTGTAGTGCATCCATGTATGGAAGAATCATGCCCTAAATTTGTACAAGTGTGGCCCTAATTTTGGTTTTTTCTCTCAATAATTTTTCTTGTAGATTTGTTAAGTATCTTATCTTTGTAAAGTGTGCAGAGCTACAACTAGGATGAAGTCATAGCTGGTGAACACCTACTTTCATATCCTCATCTATCTTGTAAAATTTATCCTTGATTTTCCCTTGTAAAGATATATGTGGCATCTTAACTTAACAAATAATGAAACAACATTATTGAAAAATGTTTCTAGTGAAGTAATAATAGTAAATAGCTCTAACTAATCAATAGTAATCTTCTATGCTACTTGCTCCAAAACCTAATTTTCAAATTTTCTCTTAGCTCTTGAAAATAGTTTTTCTTGTCTATTTATTTCTTCATTATACTTGTGGACAATTTCAGATAACTGATCTAGGATAGTTTGTTTCCCATCAATCTTAATATTCAAAGAATCAATGAATATGCTCTTGATGTCCTCAAAGACCTAATTTATATTTTTCCTCTCTTCTCTAAGATTCTTTTGCTTAGCCCTTTTCTCTAAAGTTATTCAATGGTATCTATCTCTTTTGAAGTGAGGTTAGAGGTATACCAATTTGGAATTACAATGTCCTCATCTAGATCAATTTCTTCTTATTTACCCTTTTCTGAAGGAATACTAGAATGAACATTGTTTTTCCCTTATTCAAAACTTTAGTGCTTAGTTGAGACTAGTTCTCAACTATTATTGTACTAGCCATGGTGGGAAAAATAGTTGAAAAGTTAGGAAGATCACCAACAATACTAATAGTAGAAATAATATTAACATCATGAATACCTTTCTGTTTCTTAGTCAATCCTAATGCTAGGAAGACTTTCTGTTCATTAGATGAAGTGTTAGGCACATCACTCATTTGAACACTTGGCAAAGAAATTTCAAAGATTAATTGTGTGCTTAGTTTTGCATGTTTGATCCTAACCAACTTGGTAGATGCCTTCTTGAGCCTAATTTCACTGAGGCTTTCCTAGGAGAGTGAGGCTAAGAAGTCATAACTAATGTTACAATCTTTTCTAAATGAGATTATTCAATACTCTACATTTTTGGAAGACTTCCTCCAATGGCTTCTTTCTCTTCTTTCTCATCATTAAGCTTGACATCATCTATCTCATCATCTTTGATTTCTACTTCGTCTTCTTCTTCAACATCTTCACCATCTTTTTCATTAATGTTAACCTCATATTCCAAAGGCTTAACCGATGCCACTCTAGGTCTGACTACTTATATGTAAACCTTGTCATAGTCAACCATGAAACATATATCTTGCTCATAATATTCTACAAGCTTCTTTGGTATCTTAAATATTCTTTGCATCTTCTCCTTGAATGACTCAAAATAATTTTCCATAATGCTATCAAAGATTTCTCCCATATCTGTTATGAATTTTTTTATTTAATATTATACTAGAGTGTGTTTCTTCTATACTACAATACCTTTGATAGGGAAAAACTTCTTAACATAGAAAAATAGACTTGTTAAGAGAGAACCAAACTTACAAGGATTTTTCTTTGATATTGGGATTCTCTCCATATTATTTCTTAATTGATTCAATAATAGCTTAGCAAGCTTAAGAGATGAATTGTTCTTTAGTACCTTGTATGCTAGGTCAACCGCTTCACATGAAACAGTGTTCAACTAGCTTGAGATGTAGATTTTTTGAGCTATCACATGAATGTCAAACTTCACTTTCATCTCAATCACATTGCTAAGCTTCACGCCTCTTCCATCCCATTCGGCAAGAGTCCTCTTTGTCAATTCAACTTGACCTAGGGTTTTAGTGGTCTTACATTTGTTCAACATGGGAAATCTATTAATATTTTGTATCATCTTTATGGCTATCAAAATAGGGTGATCTAACAATAAATATATGTTATCAACATGGCCCAAAATTACTCTAATGCACTTTACCTAAAAATCACTTGGCATATGTAAAATATGCATCAAACCCTTTTTCTCCAAATGTCTATGCTCAAGTTTTAGATTACCATCCATACATAGTTCATTGTATTCCTCACTCATATCTAGGGTTCTAAGATCCTAAATAGAACAATGAAAAAAATGATCAAATTCCATGAATAAGAAGTACCTTGGGTGGAATCTAGAATTTTTCTCTAGAAGGTTCAACTGCCTTTGCAATTTTTAGACTCAATTTGAATGCAGAAGCCTTGCAATCAACTCCACGAACCCACATTTTAGAACCTTTCTTAACCTTATTTCTTGAAGATGTCATCATTTGGTAGGGTTTCAACCAATTAATAAATATTCAATAGTAATTACTCAAAATCATTTGGATGCTCTAAATTTGTTCTTTTCTCTATGCTCTAAAAATTTATGGTGAAACAATATATTTGATTTCCTCCTTTTAACAAATTCAGTCCTTATGATCATTATTAATACTTTGTACACATATCTGCACAGTGACAAGTTGTCCTTCACTTAGTTTAGTATTTAATGCTCTGAAGACACCTTTAACTCTAAAAGTCTCCTTACTTAGTAGGATCTACCAAATTGACATCTGCAACCTGAAAAAGATATGCAACCCAAACTTGATTGGTAAGTTCTTGTGACCCAACCTTGCTCAGTAAGGTCTTGAACTTCCATCATCACTCAGTTATCCTTATGCATCTTGAATGCCTATATGGATCTTTCTACTTACTAGTTGGAACTGATGTTTGTTGACTTCTTTTGAATCATAGTTCTAGTGATCTCCATAGGGAACTAAGTTGAGGTGATTGTGCCACCCAACTCATTAATTTGGGTGTTAACAAATTTAGGACTTTGTCTTCCATTCTCTGGAGATTTCTATACCCATTTTTGTGTCATTTGTTTTCTAATATTTTTAGCTTTTGCTTTCATTTCATCTTTAATTCTACCCATGTTAAAATAGTTCTTGGCAATATGTCCAAGATTTGTACAAACAAAAAATCTCTTTGTAGTGTCTTTTTTCCTCATGTGATGTTTTACACAATTTTCTTGAATGTGCCCAAACTCACCACAATACTAACATCAATGCCATGTGTTGTAATCCCAACCAAATATACCTTTCACAATTTTTTTTGTTGGGTTCTACTTCTTGGTCTTGCACTCTAAAGATTTGCATCCTTTCTTATTGCAATTGTGACACTTTCCTTCAAACTTAGGTTTCTTTGTGCATTCACTTTCTTTGTGACTATGCTTATTACAATTCTAATATTTTCCATTGAATTTTTCTTTACCACTTCTAAAACATTTTTTTTTTGTATGACCTATCTTACCACAATTATTATAAGTAGGTCTTTTTTTCTTTTAAGATCCTTATTGAAATGATTCATGTTCTTCTGTATATCCTAATCTAGCTTTTCCTTTATGTCTATATTGAGTTTTCTCATTCAATTGATTCATGCTTTCTTGAGAATTCATCATTCATTCATTGGTTTTCTTTTCAATATTAAGATCATCCCGTAGTATTTCATTCTCCATCCTTAGATTGATAAGGGTTTGATTTGTATCATTGATTTGATCAATAAAGTTTATTTGCCGAAGGGATGTTTGTTGAATTTCATTGTCCTTTTCTTCTATCTCTTCTTTGCCTTTGTCTTTTTCTTCCATGACTTCACATAATCTATATGATTGGATTTCTTTCTCTCTTTTTTGGCTTTTTGACTTCTTCTTGAAGATTTCAATTCTTCTCAAGTAGGTCTTTGATTGCTACATTAATTTTATCTAAATTTCTTTTTGTAAATAAGGTTTCAATTCTTTCTTCAATGTAGATATTTTCATCCATTTGTGTTGTAAGATATTTCCTTTATTTTGATGATTGAGAGAGTTACTCCTTTGCTATCTTGAGTTGTGCAATAGCCAATTCAAGACCCATCTTTTCATTCTCAATAGCCTTATATAGCTTGTATTTGATATTCTCAAGTTGTTAAACTTCTAATGTGAGAACTAAATAGATCTGATATGAATTGTTGGAAATATAAGGTAGGCTAGGTTACTAAGAGTGGAGAGTTGAATCGAGAACCAATAAAAATTTAACTCACTTCACCAATTAATCCTTCATATATTATTCTGATCTAATTGATTTCATGAAAGAATAAAGCAATAAAATATTTATCAAATTTGACACAAGATATGCTGACCTAGAAACCTTGCAATTAGAAACTAAAATTGGGGTGGGGATGATAGCCACAAACTTAGAAGGAAAACTCGGTGATGTTTTGACACTCAGAAAATACTACCAATGCTTGACATACTATGGCACTTAGTTGAAGTTGAAGATTAGTCCATACTAATCACTTTGAATAGTAAAAACTTGGTCAACTATGTATGACTTAGTGAACACTAAAAAATTGAGTATATGTTGAATCACTCATTTGACACTACATTACTTGGTCAACACTAGATTCACTTTGTTAACACTGCAAGCTCATTATACATTCTAGAGCTTTGTTAACAATAAAGAACTCTGTTAACACTAAAATCTTCATCACCTCTACTAGATATCTTGGTAGACACTACTATGCTTGGGCTATAATATAAATTGTCTTATATACTTAGTATACACTATGAAGCTTGGCATGAACTACATTCTAACTACTTATTTTACTAGAAACTAAAACACTTAATTAACACTACTGAATGAATGATAAGATCGGTAGAAATTGTAGAGCTCGATAGAATTATAACCAACTAACTAAATGTTAAGTTGCTAATAGACAAATTGACCTTAAATTCAACACATATATACATACATACATATGTATGTACACATAAACATAAAAACTATAACACACTTTCTAAGAGTTTACAATTGTTCAACAAAATTAAAATTTTACAAGGAAATTTTTTTGTAACAGAATAAAAAATTCTTGACATGAGACGTCTGCAAGTGAAGGTGTTGACCAATATTGAAAAAATGAATTCTGAACTTAATTTTGATAAGGATATTATGGGAGCAACTAGATAGAATCCAAGAAAGTGTTGTAGTAAGTACTATGACATTGGAAACATGAATTAAATTGGTCTAGCTACTAATTAACTAGGTTTATTACTTCTTTATTATATGATCCAATGGTAATGTTAGTTATTATTTTGACATACATGAAAAATAAATTATTAGTTATTACTATTTATACATACATACATGAAAATACCAATGCACTTTCTAAGAGTTTACAATTGCACATCAAAATTAATGTTTTACAAGAAAATACACCTGAAGAACTGTTAGCTTAGAAGCAAGAAAATATTGTTGAAACAGTAAAAAAAAATTCTTGAAATGAGAGGTCCACAAGTAAAGGTGTTGACCAATCTTGAAAACTTGAATGTTGAAATGAAAGATATTGATGATCAAACACATATGCTAGAGTTGTAACACAATGTGACCCTGATTTTAGATAAGGTAGAGTCAGATATTTAGAAGTTCTATCATCCAAATTTATGGCACAAGAGAGAAGGAGAAGGAGTAGCTTTAGAAAGAAAAGTAGAATAAGCAACTTTAGAAAGAGACTGCATGATAGAAACAATGTCTAGAAAATGTTCAGGATATTATGGGAGCCTTGTGATTATGGTATTTACAAAGAAGTAAAACTTGCTTCTTCAATTCCTTGCATTGAACTCTTCACTAATGTTAATCTTCTAGTAGTGAGAATAGCTACTATAAATTCCTCAAATTGTTCAAAGATGAACCATCTCAAACCATTTTGACCTTGATTTTGGTGCCCCATCAAATAGCATGTACCTCTCAATGATTTGAATTTTCTACATGGTAAGGGATAATGTGCATCATTTGTCTTATTTAGCAACAACACATAAATGAAGTTGAAGCTTATTTTTTGGCAAGTTTCAAGTTTTGAGGAATATAAGTGATAGTATAATCTAAGCTTCATTATCTAGCCTATGGTTTATCATCTCTAAATGAATCAGAACAGCCACATGGGAAGGCATATAATGTCTCTCTATTCCATACCTAAACATGTATGACCATTTGGTGTTGGAGATACAAAGACTTAAGAGTTATTCCATGATCTATGCCCCACTTCCAACTCACTACACCTTACTTTTCTCTACATGCCTTATTTTCCATATGAGAGAAATCACAGATATACCAAATTCTTGATAAGTTGCAATTTGATAGAGAGGGATGCCAAGTGTTTGATCAAATGTACTCAATTGAGATTTATCACAATTGACTTCAAGGCACTCTAAATTAGAATTAGGTTTAATACATGCAACTTGGTGTCACCTTAATACATGTTATTTTGAAGATGATGATTCTTTGATATCCTCTATGGTGATGTTCAAGAGAAAAAAAAATCATATTCCTATCATAAGAGGACACTACACATTTTTTAGAGATTAGTGTGTCATGCTTGTTGTAAACTTGAAGTTCGAAGTCTATAAAGGTTTCTCTGCACAAGAATGTAGCACAACTCACAATGCATATGAATTGTTTGAAAAAATAAATCAATTTCTAACCTGTTGTCAAAGAATGTTTCTATATAATTACTAGATAAATTTGAAAAAAATTATGACTTTTCCTCTTTGATCACAACCCATGTAGAATATTGCAAAAATATTTAGCAAAGGAAATTTCAAGTCTCTAAATCATCACCTCAAAAATTGGGTTTTGAAGATAATGGTTCATGCCAAGCCATGAAATATTCAGCATTAACAAAATACAAATCAACTTCAAAATAATCCATATGTAAGGGTGACTATAGAAACTAGATAAGAAGCTAGTATCCACAAAATCATATGTGAGGAATGAAAATAAATGTTAAGTTTCTTATCTAACAACACTTCTTACTGATAGATCATCAACTAGGAATAATAGATAAGACACCTAAATAGTTTGATAGAATGCTACCATGATAATTATTAAAAATATTGCCTAAACTTCTGTTCAAAACTCAAACATTAGCAGGCATCATGTTGAAACTATAGGACATCATGCTCATGTGGAATGGAGAAAGCTTGTAGATGCACCATAGTAAAGGGAGACATGAATCATTTGTTGCAATGTGTCAATAGAGAGGTCATCCCATGAGATGGATAAAAAGTGGAGGGATAATTACATGGAGTATAATAATCATAGAATATGCATAATATGGAAGCATAGACAAGGACATGAATAATTGTGCAAGAGGCCTCAAGAGACTACAAATTTATAATTTATTAGTTCTATGGGTAATATTCATAAAAAATGTGGCTTGCAGATATACCATGGAAAATTGTATTTGATCCTACTAGATGGGAACAACGGACTGATTGTTTTATTGTACCTAATCTAATGACATTTCTACAAAAATTTGTAATCAACCCATCTAATCAGCAACTAGACCCAATCTACTAGGTTAGGGCTATTTTCTTTCTAAAAATATCTACTATGATGTGTTTTTGTAAAATTTCTTGCAAACTTTGCCCATTTTCCCTAGTTTGCATTAATTTTGTAGATTATCTTGAGGTAGGTCACTTAGCATGAGTCCAGTAAGTTTTATTCTTTTATTATTTGGATTTTGGAATATGTAGATAACTGGACCAATTTTTTGGTTATGTTAAGATGTAATAAGCACCTTAAAAATGATCTATAAATATACATGTTTAGAAGGAAAAGAAATAAAAGCTTACATATTCCTTGAAGAAAATGTTAGAGCTAGGGCACATAAATTAAATCATAAAGAAAGGGTATGACGTGACAATAAAATCAAAAAGAAAAGGCACATAGATCACAAGGGAAAAACATGGCAACACACTTGCAGGGCAAGGGCATGACAAAAAAATCACAAAGAAAGAGCATGATTGTGAAATGGAGAGATCACAAGGGCACAACAACCAAATGCAAAGATCACAAGGGTATTGTAACCAAATTGATGAGAAAAGGCACAAAAATGAACTACAAAGTGCTAGAAATATTCAAGAGTATGCTAAGTTACTAAGAGGGGAGGGGTGAATCAGTAACTTCTAACATTTCTACACCAATTTCACTTTTGAATCCAGTAAACCACTTGACATCTAACTCATCAAATATGATCTAATTGCATGCATGAGAAACTAAAATTATTAAAGCATCCAAAAAACTTGAACACAATGATTTCATGACCCATAAACCTTCTAAATAGAAAGTAAAATTGGGGTGGGGACAAAACCCACAAACTTTACCACTGCAGTATAAAGTTGGTCTGTTAAGGCTTACATTGATAAGTTCTGATGATCTACCTTGTTAGGAGAAAATGGGACTATTGGGTCTACCTTGTGAGAGAATTTACAAACATATAATGAAGTATGCACTCAGTGAAGAGATTTAGAAGATATGGTTAGGTTCACCTTGTTAAAGGATTTTGATTGGTTCACATATTAGGATGAAGTAGTAGATCTTTGAATTTGCAATTGAGTTTTCTAATAGAGAATCCTTATTGTATTGATCACCTTTCTATGATAGATTTGTCACTAGTACTCCTTATGCTGATATGGAGTTCATAAATCTTTATTTTCTACTTACATTCACATTCTTGCACTTACATTGCATACACATTACATTTTATTCTTCATTGATATGATACAATACATCACATATATAAATCAAACCAATTTGCAAAATTACAAAGTCAGCTAAGACACAAGTTAACACAAATATGACAAAGTTGGCCAATATGAAGATACTCAGGTTCTAAAGACTGACTCGATGAGGTTCTAATACTTAGCATCCACTATCACTACTTGGCATCATCATGCTCTTGGTGAATGTGCAAGCTCACTCCATACTAATAACTTTGAAGTAACCTTGAACTCAGTTTGTATTGGCGACTCAGTAGATATTATGCAACTTGGTAATCATTGAATTACTTGGTCACCATGGAGTGGCTCAGTTAACATTGTAATGTTTGATAACCACTAGCTTCACATCACATGAACTCCAAACTCGATAACCACTGATAAACTTATTATACACTGAACTACTTAGTTTGCACTTTTGAACTTCATACTAACTAAATCTGCTTGGCAATCAGTGGAAATAGTGAAAAGGACTTGGTAGCAACTATAGAAGCTTGATGGCTACTAAATTACATGGTAAACACTGTAAACTATTCAATGGGCTCCATAGCTATATAGAATCTAAATAAGTGTGTGTCACTAATAACAAACTTAACTAATATCTCAACAATTTCTCCCTTTGGCATTAGTGACAAAACACTTAGTAGCCCAAAACAGAATACCATGTATTCATCACTGTGTGATACTACCTTTGTCTATTTTTGAGGATTTTCAAAATTGATCTTTGTAAGATATATATAGACTCTATTATGTACATGAATCTTTTTTCTTATATACATATCTCCCACTATAACTTTTCTTTTCTCCATCTTTAACTTTTCTCCCATATTTCATCTCTTCCTATAAATCTGCTCATCTACCCCTTTTTGACAATAATTCCAAAGGTTTATTCAACATATTTACATGGAGACACCAAAATGACATAAGAATTTAGAGTTTACCTTGAGGGTAATTGCCAATGTTTTTTCCTAGTTTTCATGTAAGACCTTACATGTCTGAATGGAAATTTGTACTTCTACAGAGAGTTCAATCATGTGAACAACAACATAGAAGTTGTTGTCTTGGATCAGGGTCTTTGCATAATCAATGTGTTTATACATAGAATCCATGATTGAAGGATCACATTTTGGATATCAATCAATGTGGAATGGATCCTTGCTTCTTCTCTTAATAACTCTACTTGTGTATCTAACAAAAATCTAATCTTCTTAAAATGTGCAATGCTTCAACTAGGGTCAAGTTGCAATTGCTGAGCACTTTCCTTAAGATAAGTATCAATTTTGAACAATTTACCCTTAGCTTCTTTAGTATACTTTGTGACATCACATGGCTTAGCAAAAAGTGATGCCACATTAGAATAGGACACATCAAGATTGACCAAAATTGTTGATAATTCAACTTGGTTAATAGTAATTTGCTGAGCAATGTGCTCCAACACTTTATTATTGGACTTCTTTTCTTCTTTTTCAATCAATTTCTCTTGTCCCTCAATGTCCTCTTTAAAGTTTGAACTACCTCTTCAAGCTAGAACAAAATTGGTTGATAAGAATCAACCTTAACTCCAATAGCCTCAGTCAAAATGTTAGTAGCATCATCTAGTATCTTATATTCTTTATCCCTTTCTTCTCTCAATTTTTTCTACGTAGCCTTTTTCTCAATAAATTCACCAACCATTTGCATTTGATCTATAGAAAGATTATAGAAATCCCATTTGGGAATTTCTATTTCCTCAAATAGATCTATATCTTCTTCTATTTCCTTTCCTTTCGAAAGCTTTGTACTCGATTGAAACTTAGGTTCACCTTTCCTTGTACTTATTGTCTTAGTACTGAGAATGGAAAAAATGGTAGACATAATTGAGCTTGCAGTAAATACTATTATTGCACTGACTAGTGCAGTATTGACAAAGATGCTTGAAGAATCCAAAATTGATGAAGCCAAAATTAAAGTAGACAAAATTGGACTGCTTACCATGCATAAGTTCAAAATTGAAGAAGTCAAAATTGGAGAGGAGATGGCTAAAGAACTCAACTCAGTTGATGAAGTGGAAGTCACTTCTATCATTGATATGCTAAGTTGTATTGGTGCAAAAAGTGATTGGACATTTGATGTAGTCACAACCACACTTGCTAAAGCTACCTCCATACTTGATGTTGTCAAGGGTTTGCTCGAGGCGTGAGGAAGTGAGGGAATGACTTCAGCTACTATCTTCATTTGGTCAGTATCCTCACCATCTTCCTTATCTTCCTCAGTAGCTTCTACTCCTTGTTCTTCTTCTTCTTCCTTTCCTTTAGCTAATTATTCCTTATATTCTTCATAATCAATAGTAACATAATGAGTTGTTCCTTCATCATCCTCTTCATCCTTACCTTCTTCTTCTTCATCATCCTTTACATCTACTAGGAAGTCACTTGGTTTATGCAGATGATAAATGTTCTTCAAAGTATTTGTAGCATTCCTAATGTCATGCTCTATATCTTTGATCAAAACTAAACATGTATTCAACCTAAGAGTGATTTTATCCTCATTTTTATTCAAAGACTCTTTTACTTTAGCATCTATCATGCTTAGTAGCAACTACCTCAGGGTTTGTGCATAATTGTCTTTTGCTAATTGCATTGCGAAGCCCCATCTTGGCTTTATTTTCTCTAACAATTCATTAGAGATTTAGGAGGTGATCTGGTCTGGTGAATACTTCCATTTGTCCATTTTGGTCAACACCAGTTCTTTAATATATTTTTTCTTAGCCTCTATCCTTGTCTCATACTTCAAAGATTTGAATTTTTTTATAATAGCGCCTTCCTCCATTTGTTTCAACTTTTCCTAAAAGGTGGGAGGAGGTTTGTTGAGGACAATATCATTTCCTTTCTTCTTGGACCTTCTTGTGAAGACTACAGTGGATGCCTTTCAAGGCTTAGTGATGATCGCCTTGCCCTTTTTCTTCAAAGGTTCTTTCTCTTCTTTTGCTTGTTCTTCATCATTTGCCTACTCTTCATCTTCACCTTTGCCCTCGGTTAGTATAAGAGGTGCACTAGATTTTAGTTTGGCTATCCTCCTCTTTCCTTTGTTAACCACCTAAGGTAGCTTTTTTTCCAGCTCTATTCTTACCCTTGCTTCATCATAGGTACTTAAGGGGCCTTGGGATCCATAGGTTCACTGACAAGGGCTTCAATGATATCCTTGGTCTCATCAACGTTTACTTCATAGCCAAGAGGCTTTACCCATACAACTCTAGGCTTGACTATATAGATGTATACTTTATCACAATCAACCATAAAACACACATCATCTTTGCAATCCTCAACTAACTTATTAGGTATCCTAAACCTATTGTTCATTTTGTCTTTAAATACAATGAAGTAGTTGTCCATGATGCTGCCATAGTTTTCTCCCATGTGTGCAATGTATTCATTAATTTGGTACAATATTGACACATCCTTTCTCCAGACCATAGTGCCTTTAGAAGGGAAAAGATTTTGTACATAAAAGAACAAACATGTTAATAGAGAACCAAATTTACAAGGGTTATTCTTTGAGGTTCTAATGATTTCCATATTTTTGTTGAATTGCCTCAACAACTCAGCGAAGTAATAAGGCAAGTTATTTTTCACCACTTTGTAAGCCAAATCCACAGCTTCATAGGATACACTGTTGACTTGACTTCAACTATATATTTTGTGAGCTATAACATGAATACTAAACTTGAGTTCTTCATCTATGAAACTACTAATTTTTATGCCTCTATTGTCCCACTAGGCTAGGGTTTTCTTTTCAACCTCAGGTCAACCTAGGGTTTTGGTCGTTTTGGCTTTGGCAAGCATGAGAAGACTAGTGATTCAATGAATTATTTTTTTGGTTATAAATATTAGCTACTCCAACCATAATTGACCATTGTACACTTAGCTAAGAATATACCTAATCCATTTAACTTGAAACTCTCAAGGCATATGGGGAATGTGGGTTAAACCTTTTGTTTCCAAATGCTAATGCTTGGGTTTGAGGGTTCCATCAACACACAATTGATCTAGGGCATCATCCATTTCAAGAGTACTAATTTCTTGAATTGTAAATTTAAAATGAGTTCTTATATCATTTACAAGAAGTGCCTTGGGAAGGATTTGCAATTTAACTCTTCTAGGGTCTAAGATTTTTGCACCCCTGGGCATGAGATTGAACTCTGGCACCTTCCACTCAACACCTCGAACCAACATATCAAAACCTTTCTTTGCCTTGCTACTACTAATAGATGCCATTTTCACTCAGTAGCTTGAGAGAACTTTGAAAATGATTGCAGGAAATTTTTCAAGTCACTTGATCACATAGAAAATAGTACTTCACAATAGCTCTTCGAAAATTTATAGTGAAAAAAAAGAATTCACTTTCATGCCTTTTGTTAAAAAATTTCCATTAATGCTTGGTACAGAGGTAGATGAGTTAACATAATTCTTGGTAGGCTATCATCCACTACTCTATCTTTATCACTCAACAAAGTCTTCATGGCTTGATATCTATAAGTGCCAATGTTACTCCCAACCTTTCTTAGTGGATTCTACAACCCGACCTCACTCGGTAGAGAAAGTAACTCAGTAATAACTAATAAAAATCTTTCTTAGTGATCCTTTTGTATCTTGCATATGGATTTGGATCTTTTCACCTTTCAAAAAGAACTATTTTTGATATTTTCTTTGATAGCCTGGTTCCAATTATTCCTTAAGATCTTAATTAGAAGTGGTAGAATCACCTAGTTCTTGAGTGACTTGATCATCACTACTTGGGCCAATATCCTTGGTATACTTAGGAATCCATTGCTATCTCATCTGCCTTCAAATGTTATAAGCTTTTACCTTCTTCTCATCTTCAATCTTACCAGTATTCATACAATTTTTGGCAATATGACCAAGTATTGTATAAATGTAACATCTTATAGTGGTATCCTTTTTTTCATATATGATGTTTAACAAAATTCATACCAATGTGTCCATATTCTCCACAGTAATGACATCTACACAAGTTATTGTAGTCCCAACCAAATCTTACTTTCATAATTTTCTGTGTAGGATTCGATGTCTTTATTTTGCATTCTGATGCCTTGTGTCCACGTTTCTTGCATTTATGAAAATTGCCTTCAAATTTTGGTTTCTCTTTGCATTCATTAACCTTGTGACCATGCTGATTTTAGTTGTATCATTTTCCATTGAATTTAGCTTTTTCATTACTCCGACATTTGTTAGATGTATGCCTTATCTTACCACAATGATTGCAAGTAGGTCTTTGATTCCTTTGAGCACCTTGTTTAGAGGATTCACCTTCTTCTTTATATTCAATTCCTGCTTTTCCTTTTTTCCTATAGAGGTTTTTCTCATTCAGTTGAGCAATTTTTCCTTGATATTTCATCATTCTTTCATTGATTTTCTTCTCAATGTTTTGGTCATTTTTCAATCTTTCACTAATTTTCTTTTTAGATCTTATCTCATTTCTTATTCTTTCATTGATTTGTCTTTCTAAATTTAGATCATTTCTTAATCTTTCATTGATCTAACTTTACCTCATGACTTCCTCATTTTCCTTATAGATTTGACCCATGAGATATGTGTGCTAAGGGATTGGTTCTAGATCTCATTTTTCCTTCCATCCATTTCTTCTTTTATCTTGTTCCTCTATTCTAAGATTTCACACAACCTTACTAACTAAATTTCTTGTTCTCTTTTCAGCTTTCTTACTTCTTCTTGTAGGGAACCATTCCTCTCTAGGAGTTCTTTAATTACATCATTTGCTTCATCTAAACTACTTGAAGGCAAAAATTCTTCAATGTGTAGATAGTCATTCATTTGACTTGAAAGTTCCTTCCTTCTTTTTAGGGATTGGCAAAGTTGCTCCTTAGCTTACTGGAGTTGTGTAATGGCCATTTCCATATCAAACTTTTCATTGTCAATTGCCTTATCAAGTCTAAATATCTCCATATCCTTGATCTTTTGCTCAAGCAATTAAACTTTCTCCTGAGAACCACAAAGCTTTGATACCAATTTTTGGAAATATTCAAGACTATGTTAAGTTACTGAGAGGGGATGGGTGAATCAGTAAATTCTAAAATTTCTACACCAATTTCAATTATAAATCCAATAAATTATTTAACATTTAATTTACCACATCTGATCTAATTGCATGCATGAGAATCTAAAAATATAAAAGCATCCACAACACTTGAATAGAATGATTTGGTGACCCAGAAACCTTCCAAACAGAAAGTAAAATTGGGGTGGGGATGAAACCCACAAACTTTAATAATATAGTATAAAGTTCACCTATTAAGGTTTACATTAATCACTTCTAATGATCTGCCCTATTAGGAGCAAATAGGACTGCTAGGTCCACCTTGTGAGAGGATTTAAAAACATAGAATGAAGTATGCAGTCGGTAAAGGGATTTAGAAAGACTATTAGGTCTACCTTGTTAAAGGATTTTGACTAGTTCACCTATTAGGATGAAGTAGTAGATCTCCGAATTTGCAACTAAGTTTGTTGATAGAGATTTCTTAATGTATTGATCACCTTTCCATGATAGATTTGTCATTGCTACTCCTTATGCTAATATGGCGTTCATAAATTATTATCTATTGCTTACATTCACATTGTTGCACTTGCATTGCATAAACATTAGATTTCATTCTTCATTTTTATGATACAATACATCACACACACACACACACACACACACACACACACACACACACACATATATATATATCAAACCAATTTGAAAAATTTGAATGCCAACCAAGACACAAGTTAACACAAATATTAGCCAATATTAAGATACTCAGGTTCTAAAGACTAACTCAATGAGGTTCCAATACTCAACATCCACTATCACTACTTGGTATTTTCATGCTCTTGATGAACATAGAAGCTTAGTCCATACTAATCACTTTCAAGTAGTCTTGAACTTAATCTATACTAGTGACTTGGTAGATATAGTGTAACTTGGCAAACACTGAATTACTTGGTTACCATAGAGTGGATCAATCAACACTACCTTCACATAACATGAACTAAGAACTTGGTAGACATTGCAATTCTTAGTAAAGACTATCTTTGCATCACATGAACTGTGAACTCGGTAACCATTGATAAACTTGGTATACACTGAACTACTTAGTTTGCACTGTCAAACTTCATACAAACTAAATCTACTCGATAACCACTAGAAATAGTCAAAAGTACTTGATAACAATTGTAGAAGCCTAGTGGCTACTAAATTACATGGAAAACACTGTAAACTATTCAATGAGCTCAATAGCTATACAAAATCTATATAAGTGTGTGTCACTAATAACAAACTTGAATAATATGTCAACACAAAAATCATAACAAGGAAATCACAAACCAAGGGCAGGACAATGAAATGAAAAGATCACAAAAACAAAGGGAAAGACAACATTTATAGGTTTCCAACCTCATTCAAAGCTCTCAACTCTCTTTCTCATGCAACTATCCACAATCACAACAAATTGGGAATGATTTCTATCCTTTTTTTCCTTTATAGTCATGGAGTATCACAATTACAACTCTACTGTCAATATTGTAACTACTATAACTATGATGATAGGATAAGTAACTAAGAAGGGAGGGGTGAATTAGTCACTTGCAAAATTTAATCCGTTAATACCAATTAATCCTTTATATGTATTCTGATCTAGTTGCATGTATGAGAAACTAAAAACATGAAAGCATACATAACTCAAAAACCTTCCTAATAGAAATTAAAACTAGGGTGGGGATGATACCCACAAGATTTAGTACTACAATATAAAGTTGGTCTATCAAGGCTTACAATGATCACTTCTAATGATCTTCTATGTTAGAAGAAATAAGGACTACTAGGTCCACCTTGCTAAAGGATTTACAAACATACAATTAAGTATGCACTCAGTAAAGATATTTACACAAGACTGTTAGGTCTACCTTGTTAAAGGATTTGACTGATCCAACTATTAAGATGAAACAACATCTTGATCTTTGATCTACAACTTGGTTTTCTAAATGAGATACCTTTGAGTGTAAAATCACCTTTTCGTGATAGGTAAATCTTTTCAGCTCCTTATACTGCTTATGGCCTTGTACTGGACTCTAATACATTCTTATACTTATGAAATTACATCAATACCATATTACACTTTGGATGTGATAGAATACATCAAATTTATACCAATCCAATTAATCAAAGTACAAAGTCAGCCAAAATACAAGTTTACACAAAATGCACATAGTTGGCTCATACTGGAGGAACTTGGGTTTTGAAGAGTAGCTCAATGAGGTTCTAATACTCAACGTACACTACTAATGCTTGACATCATCATGTACTTGGAATACATAGAAGCTCAGTCCATAGTGATCAATTCCAAGTAGTCTTGAATGCAGTCTAAATTGATGACTTAGCAAATACTGTGAAACTCATCATATAAATTGAATCACTTGGTTAAAACTTAGTAGCTTAGTCAATACTAGATTCTCACTATTATAATGATGAGCTCAGTAACCACTAGATGACTTGATATACACTAAGATTCTTGGTGCAAACTAAAACTATCCAAGGGACTTAGTAGCAACTATAGAGCTCATTTTACACTAATATGCTCAATGAAAATTAAAACTATCCAAGGGACTCGGTAGCAACTAAAATACTTGGTTAACACTATTATTTGTACAATATGCTTGGTAGATGCTTATGATTTGAATAAGTGTATGGCACTAATAAAAAACATGAATGTAATGTCTGTATATGAGAAAATGTTAGTATGCTAATAGAAACCAAATTTAAATAAAGCTTCTACAAACTAAACATAATTCATAAACTTCAAGATAGACTAAGATGAGCTCTCAATTGAGAATATGAGCCATTAATGGACTCTCTCAATAAGAAGCTCTCTTGTTGAGTAGCTTTATCTAAATGGATATGATGTATGCTCAAGCTTATGCTTCAAAAAAGGCTTCAAATGGAGTTGGAATTTGGGTGTGAGTGTATGGTTTTGATGTAAAATGGCTTCTCAAAATGGCATTATGACTTTACTTCATGGATTGTGTTATTTTGCAAAGGGGAAGGATCCAATTTATAGGCAAGAGGCTTGAGGGATTGAGGGCTAAGATGCAAGGATGGGAAAAAGCTTATGGAAGGCTCAGATTGCATGAGAGGAGAGCACATGGATTGTGCTTCCTTATAGCCAATCAAGGAGTGACACATGTCACATGGTGAGAGGATGGAGGAAAGGGCAAGGATGAGTCAACAAAGGAGGCTCAAGAGATAAAATTTTCATAAAGACCCTCATAATGACTTGTAAGAGCAATAAAAGGGCTTGTAAGAGTCATTTATGACCTAGTGGACTTCATAAAGTTTTATGGTTGAGATATTTTGAGGGTGATGAGAGAAAATTCGACTTGGACTTGATTAGGAAGGTTTTAAGCTTTCTTAGGCTTGTGCAAATGATTAGAGGATGGATTAGGATGGTTTAGGATTAGCTTAGGGATAGGCAAGTGGATGGCATTTAATGAGGGTGGGTGAAGGAGGAGATATTTGTTAACTTTGGCTTGGGTTAGTAAGTCTTAACCCATGTTTAGGGAATGTGACAAGGTTAGGAGGGGATTAGGATTAGGTTTAAAGACATCTTCTAGAAGAGTCTAGATTTTGGAGGAGGATAAAGACTTTCTAGAATAGTCTAGAATTTCCTCGGATGAGGATGAAGACTTTCTAGAAGAGTCTAGAACTTCTTAGGATGAGGATAAATTAGATTTTTAGGAAATAAATAAAGTTTTATTTATTTCAAGGGTTTGGGTTGAGGAGATATTTATTAAAACTTTTTTAATAAACATGAGGATTAATATTTAATTTTAATTAAATATTTTGAGTTGGGATTAGGGGTAGGAAATGATGGGATTAGCCTTTAATCAAAATTAAAGAAGGATTAGAAGATTTTGGAAGAGGTTATTGGTCATAAGGAAATTGGCCAACTTTTGGGCAAAAAATAAATTTTTTATTTATTTTAAGATTTTTGGTCAATTTATTAATTAAATAATTAATAAATAAGGAAATAATGTTTAAATAAGATTTAAACATTTTTGGGAGGGATTCCTTAATTAAATATTTTTAATTAAGATAAAAGGATTTAATGGCATAAAAATTAATTAATTAATTAATTAATTAATTAATTAATTAATAAATGATGATGTCATCGGGAATTTTTCAGAAAATAAAAATACTTTATTTTCTAAAGGATTTTTAGGTGTCTACATTTTGCCCCTCTTTGATGTGATGCTGCAAGTGGCATGGCATCAAAGATAAGAAAATAAGATGCCCAAGGCTAGAGCAGAAGAGGAGAGAATGGACTACGAGTTGCCCCCTCAAGAAGGCGGCGAGGAGAGAAAGCGAGGCTCGATGGCTTCTTGAAAAGTACAAGAATCTCGGATGAGCAAGGAAACTCAGATTGGCAAAGAGAAGGGGCTGAATTAGCTCAAACTCTCACTATGGGAGAATGATAAAGGAGAATCAGATGCACAAGAGGAAGCAAGCTTAAGACTTTAGGGAAGGTGGAGGATGAAGGAGCGGAGTGATATAAAAAAGAATCCAGGATAGGGAGATGGATGAGGGGATTATAAAGCTGATGCAATAGGATTTCAAAGAGTTAGATTGGTGGAAGATGGGTTTCGGAGATCCCTAGGACTAGGATTGTGGATCTCGAAAGATGAGGCTTGGTGGGTTGATTTGGATTGGTGGATCCCTAAGACTAGGATTGTGGATCCCTAAAGCTAAGAGTGATGAGTGATTCAAAGAGATACTGATGCATCAGCTGGGGTAGGAGAGACAGATGCTGGATATGGATGGGGGATAATGGAGATGAAGGAAAACCATTGAAGCTTTTTGAGCGGGGGGATACTTCAAAGAGAAGTACCACCATGTAGTTGAGCACTAGATTTGCTATAGGACTATTGGTTAATTGCCAAGGTTACCAAGAACATCAAGGCCTTTTCACCAACTGTCCAAAAGACTGACAAACTAACTCAAAACAAACACACAAGGATTGCCCCAGCATCACACATGAATCCTAGAGGAAGCAGCGTGGAAACGACACTGGAGAACCCACAAGCAGAAAAGAAAAACAAACGAAAGACCTGATCAAGACCTTAGGCTCTAATTGCCCCATTCGCAGCATACCATGATATGGAAGATCGTGGCAACCTTGAGGAGGGAACAAGGAGATTGCTTGGAAAAGATACTTCAAGACCCAAAAGGGAAGATCCCAAATCAAAAGAAAGTGAAAATCCAAAAGAGAGTCGTTTGCCAACGAGATGGGTAGGACAAGGCACTAACGGACCAAGATCAGACATGAGGAAAGCTATATCCTGCAAGGACCTATCAGAGAGCACCGAAGCTGGTGGATTTGGATGAGTGATGTGTCTGGCAAGCTGAACTAAGAAAGATAACACTTTGGTGATAGGAAATCTAGCTAAAGGATGCATTGGAATAGCTAACCAAGATGTGCGATGGGTGCAAGATGCTGATCAAGGATGAACTGACACGAACGCTGGATAGATGCAAAGGTACTAAGCTAAAGAGGATGTACAAGCGGATAGACCAAGATATTTACAAGTGAGCTAATCAAGATATGGTACAAGCTAACGGACCAAGATAGTTACAAGCAGGCAAAAGCTCAGGATGATAGGATAGCGGGATGGCTCAAGTTGGTGCAAGAGGCAGAAGCTAAGGATGAGGTGATAATGAAAGATATGGATTTAACAATATGCATCCAATGATGATGATGGGGACAATGCTAAGGTTGGTGGTAGCCGAACGGATAGATGATGCTAGAGTGAATGGCTAATGAGAGGATGACATTGGATTTTCATGAGGATAGCCTAGAGCGAGATACTAATGACAAGGGAGGATGGACAAGACAAGATCTCCAAGGAATACAGTGCCCCCAATCAGAAGATAACATGTGGAAGGAGGTCTTATGATGGATGTGATAGGATTGAAGCTAGGATGGAAAAAGCTAAAGGGGCTAGGGAGATGGATGATAGCTGAGATGATTGGCTGAAGCTGCATAAGATTAGTGGATGGTGTGAGATGGAAGCTGGAGGACGGAGGATAGGTGGATAGATTGGAAGATGGAGTTGGATGTCAAGAGATGACCAAAAGCATGAGGGTGATAGGCTAAGCTGGGGATGGCGGGATTACGCATGATGCTTGTTTGCCAAGTTTTCATCATGATACTTGTCCAAGGTGCTTGAATTGCCAAGTTTTCACCAGTGGACGCTTTATTTTTCTTTTCTTTTTTGACTTTTTGACTTTGCACTTAGCTGGAATGATTTTAGCTTTCTTCAGCTATTTTGGCTTTTTTGTGATTTTTCACTAGCTGTTGGAATGTTCAATTTTGTTGCTAGCTGTTGGTACACCGGATGTGTGATTTATGCAATAGATCAGATTAGATGGGATTGATGGTAGGAGATGGAGGGATGAAAATGCTGGAAAGGAGCATGAGATGGGGATGCTTGCAAGAGCAACATTGGCACATGTTGGGATGGGTGTGAAAAGAGCATATGGGGGATAGATGGTAGATGCAGGCGTGATGGAGGATTTGTGGAAGCGTGCTTGGGGATATAGGCACCCAAGATGGAGTTAGGAGATGGGGGACATGAGTCACTAGATGGGGGATTAGCAATGGTGGATGCCATTATGCATTGGGTTTCAACTTTTTTCTTGGGGATCCACATGGTTTTGGATTTTCTTTTCATAGGCTTTTGCATTTTTTTGCATTCTTTGATTGGATTTTGCCTTTTTGGAGTATGTCTTTTAGAATAGACATATGATTGCCTAGGATGTGGATTTTTAGCTTTATGCATTTTGAAGTTGGCATTCACATTGCCGTGGTAAGCTTTGGGAAGATGGTTAGGGGAAGCTTTGTGAGATGGAGAGGATATGAAAGAGCATGTAGGGGGATGATGATGGATGATGTGCCCTGATATGTGCCTTTGTTGATCTTGCATAGAAATGGATGGAATAGGATTTTTATGATGGCTGATAGGAGGATGGAGGATGGTAGTTTTTGGGACATAGGGACCCAAAATGGATTTAGTGGATGAAGGGGGGATATGGTAGGTTGTTTTGGGTTGCAAAGATGGTGGAGGGGGGATGACATAAGATTTCTTGAAGGAGTGATGGGAGGCTGGCATGGTGGGCTTGGAGATAGGCTTGGTTTGGGGGTGTGGTGTACCAACACCTTTAGATGGTGAGTCTTTGGATACATATCCAAGACCATGAAATCCTAAATTTTTTTGTGCAATAATAGGCTCTCTGATTCCTTGCTCTTGTGGTCCTAAACCTTGACCTTGATAATTCCATCGATTGAGCATTTGAACAAGCTGAGGAAACTTTTTGCTTGTAGAAAATGGTAGAAGTGATTTATTAGGTGTATTGCAATGGGGAGATACTGTTCTTAATTCTTCTGTTGAGAGAGGGCCACCGTGGATGAATGTAAGTGAACCAAGAGGGTAGATTATAGATGGTGGAATAGCTTGGATAGGTGGTAAGATGGAAGCATGGAGCGGGGGAGATGGAAGGATAGGATCTTGATGTAGCTGGTGGGATGACAAGATATCTTGTAGTGGAGGAGATATGGCTCGAGGTTTTGGAGATGGAGGAGATGGTGACTGCACTATGGATGGAAGACATGGTACGCTGATATCTTCATTTATGCTTTGAGGGATGTCAACTTGCTTTTGGGTAGGATCTTGATAGGATTGGTTTGGAGTGGATGGTGCGATAGGAGGTGAAGGGATGGATTCTTCAAAGGCAGCGGATGGATAGATGGGAGATTCATTAGTGGAGATGGGTGAGTAGAAGATGGATGCATAAGGGTCATTATGAGAGATTTGGGAAATGCTTAGAGGCGATGTGGATAGGATTTGGAGGGATTTGATAGGTGGTTGGATTTTGATGCTTGCGGGAAGTGGAAGGATTTTAAGCAATTTGATGGATGGTATGGGGATGATAGCTATGGGAGATGGAGGTGATATTATAGATGGGGAAGCTTCATCACTGACTACTTCACATGGTTGGATTAGATGACATGGCTTATCGACTGTTGGAGGCAACTTTTCTTGTATTTCCTCTAGGAGATTCCTTGGAGACTCGTGTGTCGAAGGTGGAGGTGGATTGACAGGAATAGCTAGTGTGATGGGGGTGGAAGATTGGAAGCTTGGTTGATGGGGTGATGGAGGGGAAGCTGGAATATCAGATGGCATGACTAGATAGTTTGGAATAACTCTTGGATTTTGGGGGATGCTTGGGGGAATGTTTCTAAGGCTTTCAATATACCCATCATAGTCAACAAGATTTTCATCATCATTGGAATAGGAGGTAGCGGGAGCAAGGACAATGCGACCAAACACATCATGATAGGATTGGTACTTCATGCTTTGATGATGAGTTTGATGGGGATGGGGTCTTGCGTATGGATGAACACGGAAGCTCATGGTTGGATTTGGATTGTGCACAGATTTTGGATTGGCTGATGAAAGATTTCCTAGGGAGAGTCAAAGTTGCGTTACAGACCTAAGGAGGATTGGCTAGAGATTTTTGGCTGTCTTGTGGGTGGAAGACTTCAAGGGTATGATGTCAAAAAGTGAGAGTTTTTCTTTCCTATGCGCTGGATTTGGTGGTGGTTGTGTCAACTTGAGGATAGACTAATGATCCTATGGGCATGACACGAGATTGACCACTTGTGGATCCCAACCTTTAGCTCAAGGTGATGAGGGATGCAAGTGACAAAGCTAGATTACCCTAGACAATGCTCTGTCAGAGGGATAACCTTGGTGAGATTGGTCGATTGGTAGGATTGATTGGATAGCAAAATCTAGCAAAGTGACAACAACTCTTTAAAAGCTTGCGTGATTTTGGATTGGGTTGCTAGCTGGCTGGGGGGATGATTTGGAGAGACTTTGGATTTGAGATTGTTCTAAGGCAAAGAACTAGATAGATTCGATTGCATCGGGGGAGCTTGGATGATTTTCTGATAAGGCAGTGACTACGCTAAGTATGCCTTGAGTTGAGAGATTTCTGCTTTTCTGGGATTTTGACCAAAGTTGGCAAACATTCATTCAAAAGCTATGAACAAATAAGCAGACAAAAGTTTTGAGCAAGCACGTCAAACACACCAACATCCTAGGAAGCTTTCTACAAGGATGAAATTTGTTATAGCTAGGGAGTCCTCGATATACGCAAGGTACATGAGGCCCAAATCCATAGATGAAACCAAAAAGATGTCACACAGCCGAGAGGAGCGGTAACCCACTTCTCCTCTTTCACTTCTCAAGGGTATAAAGTTCCTTGAGGCTTAGCCCGAGTGACAAAATCTTGATTCCAAGAGAGGTGTCTTTGGATTCACCTCCCAATTTTTATACTCCGCCGGAACGCTGGAGTTGAGGTCGTCCCAAGGGGTGATGAAATCCCCAAGCAGGCCTCCTAAAACTAAAAACAAGGTTTTGGATCCTAGTCTTATGCACCCAAGATGGCCTGCAAAGGCGACAAGGGGAGAGAAGATTCAGATGACCTTGGGCTAAAAAGCAGAGTTCTTTTCCAATTGATGATTTAGATTTTGTAAGCTATGATTGAAGACACTTGTAATTATGGCATACAATGTTCATTCCAACTTGATAGCGTCGTCAACATAATGGAAGTCGAGAGATCGTCAACATAAGAAATGCGAGCGCCATTGAAAATGCATCAAGACCATGCGATGTTCATTGATTGTTAGGCATTCAAGATTGAGTGTGAGTTTGTTTTAAGCCCAAAACAAAAGTGTGTGAGATTCGATTTTAAGTGCGCATCCGAAGGCTCTCCACGTCAGTTGTTGTTCAATTTTAGTGCCCAAATTTGAAGTGTGGTCGATTTAATCTAGAGTTTTGATCATTTAAGAATTTTGATAAAGTTAAAGCAAACATTCAAAGACCAAGTGAGTGAGTTAGATTGTGGAACATTTAACATCTTTTTCAAGTAGACCCATCCCCATAAATGGCGCTGAGATTGCAACCAATGGTTAATATTTGATGGGTGATTAGAAAAGAGGTGAGTCCAAGGAACTACTCAAATTGATTTTTGCAAATTTGTATTTTAACTTAACAAGGTTTCTTAAATGTCCAAAAATCAAACTTTACCTAGATTGCAAAAAGAGATTTGTTTTGTTCAATTTTTAGAAGCTCCAAATGAAGTGTTTGATATTGCAATGGTTAATTGATCCTTAGAATTCAAGATTGGATTTGTTGTTTTAATCATGCATTCAAGGAAAATTTGATTTTAATCCATGGCATTCAAGAGTGATTTTAGCAACATGCATTCAAAGACAAGTGGTTAAACATTCAAGTGTTTTCTTTTGAGCATTCAAGATTGAGATTTTGTGTGTTGTTTTAAGAACTTTGAAGTGCTTTGTTTTAACCTTAGATCATTCAAGATTTTGTTTTGGACTCAAAAGTGAAAATGACTCTTTGGACTTTGGTTTTCATTCAAAATTTTGTGTTCTAGTTTGCATGTTTTAAGTCCAAAAATGATATTCCTAGATTGTTTTGATGCATGAAAATCCTAAGAAACATTCAAGATTTTGCAATAAGACATTTGTTTGGAACAAATAACAAAGCTTTTAGGACAATTTTTGGCAACCATTTAGGACTCTTAGTTTTCATGAGATTTTTTTTAAAAGAACTTTAGTGTGCACTTAGTGTTGATTTTGAACCTTTTGAAATGGAAACTTGAAGTTCTTTTTAAATTCCCAAAAATGAAGTGTTCCTAATTTTGCATGAATGCATCTAAAACCTTCATGTTGCAAGGATGCAAATGATTAGATTGGTTTAGTTTCACTTGTTACAAGATTTTTTCTTTTTTGCAAATTTTTAATTTTTCAATGGATTTAAGTATGATTTGGGGGTTCATTTTAAGCACTAAAAAGAAGTGTGTATGATTTTGCTTCCTTAAAAAAAAATGGCCAAGATCTCCCACAAGAAGAAGAAGAAGAAGTAGATGGAATAAGAAGAATATAGACAAGAATAGGAAGAAGAATTTCAAGTTCTTTGTCCACCTATAAGCTTGAAAAATCTGCAAACACTATGAGATAGATTATGAGTTCCTTTGTCTTCTTCATGCTCATGTGGACCTACAAAACCAATTTATACAATCCTACCAATCACAAAAACAAGTAAAATTAGGCAAAATCAGCAAATGACATACAAAACTTGACTAAAAAAGCTAATGAAGATGACCCATGCGGGGTCCCACCGGGCGTGCCAAAATGTATATGAGAAAATGTTAGTATGCTAATAGAAACCAAATTTAAATAAAGCTTCTACAAACTAAACATAATTCATAAACTTCAAGATAGACTAAGATGAGCTCTCAATTGAGAATATGAGCCATTAATGGACTCTCTCAATAAGAAGCTCTCTTGTTGAGTAGCTTTATCTAAATGGATAGGATGTATGCTCAAGCTTATGCTTCAAAAAAGGCTTCAAATGGAGTTGGAATTTGGGTGTGAGTGTATGGTTTTGATGTAAAATGGCTTCTCAAAATGGCATTATGACTTTACTTCATGGATTGTGTTATTTTGCAAAGGGGAAGGATCCAATTTATAGGCAAGAGGCTTGAGGGATTGAGGGCTAAGATGCAAGGATGGGAAAAAGCTTATGGAAGGCTCAGATTGCATGAGAGGAGAGCACATGGATTGTGCTTCCTTATAGCCAATCAAGGAGTGACACATGTCACATGGTGAGAGGATGGAAGAAAGGGCAAGGATGAGTCAACAAAGGAGGCTCAAGAGATAAAATCTTCATAAAGACCCTCATAATGACTTGTAAGAGCAATAAAAGGGCTTGTAAGAGTCATTTATGACCTAGTGGACTTCATAAAGTTTTATGGTTGAGATATTTTGAGGGTGATGAGAGCAAATTCGACTTGGACTTGATTAGGAAGGTTTTAAGCTTGCTTAGGCTTGTGCAAATGATTAGAGGATGGATTAGGATGGTTTAGGATTAGCTTAGGGATAGGCAAGTGGATGGCATTTAATGAGGGTGGGTGAAGGAGGAGATATTTGTTAACTTTGGCTTGGGTTAGTAAGTCTTAACCCATGTTTAGGGAATGTGACAAGGTTAGGAGGGGATTAGGATTAGGTTTAAAGACATCTTCTAGAAGAGTCTAGATTTTGGAGGAGGATAAAGACTTTCTAGAATAGTCTAGAATTTCCTCGGATGAGGATGAAGACTTTCTAGAAGAGTCTAGAACTTCTTAGGATGAGGATAAATTAGATTTTTAGGAAATAAATAAAGTTTTATTTATTTCAAGGGTTTGGGTTGAGGAGATATTTATTAAAACTTTTTTAATAAACATGAGGATTAATATTTAATTTTAATTAAATATTTTGAGTTGGGATTAGGGGTAGGAAATGATGGGATTAGCCTTTAATCAAAATTAAAGAAGGATTAGAAGATTTTGGAAGAGGTTATTGGTCATAAGGAAATTGGCCAACTTTTGGGCAAAAAATAAATTTTTTATTTATTTTAAGATTTTTGGTCAATTTATTAATTAAATAATTAATAAATAAGGAAATAATGTTTAAATAAGATTTAAACATTTTTGGGAGGGATTCCTTAATTAAATATTTTTAATTAAGATAAAAGGATTTAATGGCATAAAAATTAATTAATTAATTAATTAATTAATAAATGATGATGTCATCGGGAATTTTTCAGAAAATAAAAATACTTTATTTTTTAAAGGATTTTTAGGTGTCTACAATGTCAACACTGATAGCATTAGGGTCAATTGCAATTTTTTTTATGAAACTTAACACAAATTGTGTTGTTGTTGCAAATTTTCATTGCAATTTGATCCCAAATGTTATAGTGACAATAGCACTGTCAGATCACAATCTATGTAAATTTTACATTTGTGATACTAGATCTTGTGCATTTATTGACATCATCATCAAATTGTCTTATGTCATTAGATGAGCACACATCTCCAGATTATATCTCTGTCAAATGATATAATACAAACATCAAAAACTACTTCTTAGGTACTCTATCTCTATCGTACTCTCTACTAATTAGGCATATCTTTCATATGTCTCCAACTTAGGTTTTTTTTATTTAACCTTAACATTAGGACATAGTATCAAACATACTCATAGATGTGCATCACCAGATAATCAAAATATTATCCTTACAACTAAGATCTATGCCTACTACTTCACTTGTCTTCACAAACTTACTATTATGTTGACATGAATGAAAAATATAGTCATAAGTGCAACATGTCTATTGGATAATGTTGTCCTTGATGTCACAAAAATGTCATATCAGTCATTAGTCTCAAGTTCACCGAGCTCAGATAGTCTACAATGCAATTTACAGTGCCAATCGAGCTCACTCGGTCATCGAAGGAAATATGGAAGATAGTGTTAACTTAGCTAACTCGACCAACAAAGGAAATGTGAAAAGCTAGTGTTAACTGAGATTCACTCGGTCTCCAAAGGTTAGTTTCCACCGAGCTCACCCGGTCATCAAATGAATTTTGGAAAAGTCAGTGTTAACTGAGCTTCACTCGGTCTTCAAAGGTTAGTTTCCACCGAGCTCACTCGGTCATCAAATGAATTATGGAAAAGTCAGTGTTAACCGAGCTTCACTCGGTCTCCAAATGTTAGTTTCCACCAAGATCACTCGGTTATCTCAGGAAACTTAGTAATTATCGAGTTCTCCCGGCGATTGATGGTTTTTCATGAAGTTTGTTGTATCAACCGAGCTCAATCGGTTAACACAGGAATTATTTTTTGAACAAAGTTCACCATGCAGGGTCGACTAGTGTAGGGATTTGCTAATTAATTAATTTTAGCCGACTGTTGTAATTGTTTGTTTTAGTCAGTGATTTGAGCCGACTATGATAATCTAAAAGGTATATATGGTCATTCAAGTTATGAATTAAAGTGTGTGATTATGAAAAAAAAGGAGTTATGAATGCAAATTATAGTATGAAGAGGCGAATATTGAGAAAAGTCTTATGAAGGATCAGATGTGTTAAAGGAGCTACAAAGTTGTATTTAATCAGTAAGGATTCAATCAAGCATAACAAAGATCTACAATCAGCAAAGGTAAGTTGCACATTATATCAGGTCATTTCATTGTTGCTTTCTAACCATTGTAACAATATATTCAAAATCTCTTAATAGAGTTGGTTTAACAACCATTCAATAAATCCTCTAACAAGGTGACAGTTCAGTTTTATTGTTCTAAAGACCTCTAGCAAGGCCACTCCTAACAAGGTGATTAAATCCTTTAACAGGGTCACACCTAACAGTGTGTTTTTGTAACCTTTAACAGGGTTGGCTCCTAAAAAGGCTCACTTTAGAAGAGTGAAAAAAAAATTAGATTGGTGGTTTTTCCCATATTGGGTTTCCACGTTAAATCTGGTGTCTCTTGTGTTCTTAACTGCTAAATTACTTTGTGCATGATATCATATCAGTTCTTAATATTTATCATTTGCTACATTATCAAGTTTCAATATTTTATTAATCAGATCAAGGGTATATTCAGACATCTTAGGGACTGTGGAAAGTTTTTGTAGTAACTGATTCACCCCCTCCCCCTCTCAGTTACTCTATTCTCATTTCCAACAATTGATATGAGAGCTTTTGGTTCTTGCAAGAAAAGATTTCAAGGATCTAAGCCTAAGATCAAGATGTCTTACAAAAGAGAAATTCAAAAACTCAATAGAGATAACTTCTCCGCATGGCAAGGATTGATGAGACTTCATCTAGCTACTGTTGGTGATACTGGACTAAAATAACTTGAAGAAAAATATGAAGAACCTCCTGGCACATTGGCTGTCAATGACATTGCTGAAAAGAAGACTCATAACAATATGATGATAGACATAGCATCCACTCTCAGTTATGAAGAATTTGATGACATTAAGGACTGTACAACTACCTTTGAAATGTGGAACATGCTAAAAGAGATCTATGGAGGAGATGATAATGTAAGAAGATCAAAAGTAGAAAGTCTAAGAAGACAATTTGATCAAATGAGGATGAAAGAGGATGCAAACATTGAAAAGTATGTTGAAAGAGTTAAAGCATGTGTGAGTGCAATCAGAGCATCTGGAGGTGATATCAAAGGAGAAATAGTTATAATAAAAGTTCTCAAAACCTTGCTTCTCGTTTATGCAATTAGATTTTTTGCAATTCAGGAAAGAAGGTGTGAAGCAAATCATTAGATAAATCTTGAGGCCATAGTTGGAAGACTAACTACATTTGAACTAGATAACTTTGATAACTATGTTCCAACCTCCAAAAATATTGAATCGGCATTTCAAGCCAAGCTCTCACTCAAAGGGAAAAACAAAAAGGAGAAGGAATCTTAGTCAAAAAGTGAAGATGAATCAAGCCAAATTTCAGACAATGATCTCGAAGTAATTGAAGCTTTACTAGCAAGAAAATACTCCAGAGGCAGAGGAAAATACAAAGGTAAAGTTCCTCTAATCTATTTTTCTTGTGAAGAAATTGGTCATATTGCAGCAAGGTGTCCAAACAAGAAAAATCATGATGAAAGAAAATGGAATGGCAAGAAAGACTTCAAAACATCCAAGAACAAAGGTAAGAAATCATGCTTCATGGCTGAAAATTCTAAAGACTCTGATAATAGTGAGGATGAAATTGTTTATATTGCCGTTAAAGATGATTCTGATAGTGATGAGGAAGATAAAATTGCACTTGTCTCTCATATAAGTAAGAATGATACATGGATTATAGACAGTGGTTGCTCACATCATATGACTGGTGATAAAACTAAGTTTGATCAGTTTGAAGACTATGATAGTGGCAGTGTAAGGTTTGGTAATAATGAACCTTGTTTCATAAAAGGAAGAGGAAGAATCTGTCTAACCAAAGAACTTGTATGTAATAATTCCTATTGGGTTGAAGGTCTTAAACATAATTTGCTAAGTGTGGCACAATTACTCAATACTGGATTCAAAGTGGAATTCATGCATGGAAAGGCAAGACTATTGAATGAGCAAGGAAAGCTGATAGGATCTGTCACCCAAACTAAAGGTAACTTGTTCTATCTAGAACTTGGTGAATGCTCATGTTTTATTGCTCAAATTGAAGAAAGTTGGTTATGGCATAAAAGGTTTTGTCATGTCAATTTTGATAACCTGGTAAAAATAAGCAAATTCAAAAAAGTAAGAGGCATTCCTAACATTAAGAAACCTGAGGTTGGACTATGCAAGAATTGTCAGATTGGTAAAATGGGAAAGAATAGTTTTAAAAGTAAGAACTATCAATCTGAATATATATTGGATATTGTGCATACTAATTTATGTGGACCCATTGGAATAGAAAGCTATACTGGAGAAAAGCTTTTCATTCTTTTTGTTGATGATTACTCAAGAATGATGACTGTCATGTATCTAAGGAATAAATTAGAAGCATTTGAGAAATTCAAATGGTATTTAGAAAGAGTAGAAAAAGAAATAGGAAAAAGACTAAAATGCTTAAGGTCAGATAAAGGTGGTGAATTCATCTCACATGAATTCAACAACTTCTGCATTGAAAAAGGTACTAAAAGATAGGTCTTAGCACCAAGAACTTCTAAAAAAAATGGAATAGCTAAAAGAAGAAATAGATCCATCATGGATTGTGCAAGAACCCTGATGATAGAAAAGAAGGTTGCTATCAAATACTGGAAGGAAGCCATCAGCACTACTGTTCATACCTTAAACTGAGTACAGTTGAAGAAGGACTCATTCAAAACTCCCTATGAATTATGGTATGGCTACAAACCCAATGTGAGTTATCTAAAAGTATTTGGAAGAAAATATTATATTTTAAAAGAATCTAGAAAAGGAAAATTTGATGTAAAAGGTGATGAAGGAATATTTTTAAGATATTCTTGCAAAAGCAAAGCATATAGATGTTTAAATCTATCCACTCACAAAGTTATAGAAAATGCACATGTGAAAGTTGATGAGTTTGCAGACAAATCTGAAAAACAAAACAAAAAGGTACCTGAAGATTACAGAAGATTTTTTTACATTGAACCAGATACTATACCAAGCATACCATTCGCTCAAGAATCCTCAACTCCTAAGTCATTAGTAACTGAGTTGCAAAAAGTTCAAACCGAGCCACAGCAACATTCAGACACTACCGAGCAAGTATCTACTGAGTTTGAAGCACTTGAGCCAATTCTTAACGAACCAAAATAGCCTAAACATGAAATTGAAGCACAAGGAGATAGCAATGAAACTCATTCAAGAGGCAAAGAACCTATATTAGCTAAATATGTCAGAAGACATCATGCACCAAATCAGATCATTGGAGACAATTCTGAAGGACCTTTGACAAGAAGAAAACTGAAAAATACTTGTTTACTTGCTGATTTTGAACCTAGAAGCATTAAAGATGCATTGACAAATGATAGTTGGATTGAGGCAATGAATGAGAAAATAGAACAGATAGAGAAGAACAAGACATGGACTCTAGTACCCAGGCCTAAAAATAAGAATGTAATTGGAACCAAGTGGGTATTTGGAAACAAGTTGACTGAAGATGGTAAAGTATCCAGAAACAAAGCCAGATTGGTATGCAAAAGATACTCTCAAGAAGAAGGCATAGATTATGGAGAAACTGTTGAATACAATTAAATAATTGTGTATTGTCTTTGATGTTACACAAATGTCATATCAGTTATCAGACAGAGTCTACCGAGTTCTATCAACCAGGAAAATAGTTTACAGAGTCTACCGAGCTCAGTCGGTCAGTAAAAGCCTTTTGTAGTGTATATCGAGCGTTCCTGTATGTCACACGGTGAGTTAGTGTTAACCGAGTTCACTCAGTAAGCTAAGGAAAGTTTAGTTCTTACCGAGATCACTCGGGTATCAAAGGATTTTGTAGCAAACGGTTAGTGTTAACCGAGTTCGCATGGTAAGCTAAGGAAAGCCGAGTTTTCACCGAGCTCACTCGGTAGTCGAAGACAGCTTTTACCAAGTCCAGTCAGTTTCCAAAGGAAGTGGCAGGTTTACCAAATTCCCCAGTAATTGTAGTTTTTACCGAGTTCTGCCAGTTAACACAGGAAGGAAGTTTTTGTTCTATATTGACCGAGTAGTGTCGGCCAGTGAAGAATTTTGTTTTTTAGTTCAAGGCTGACTTTGGAATTGTTTTGACAAGTTTGTTGGGCCGACCTGGTACTATGAATAATATATAAAGAGGTGCTCAAGATGCGAAAAAAAATAGAAAAAGAAGGTATGTACGGATAGTGCAAGGAAGTGCAAGGAAGAGACTTGCATGTGCCTAAGTAGAATTGAGCAGAGGGAAATCTTGGAGCTGCAGAGATATATTTGATCAGTAAGGATCTTGTGGAGCTAAACTGAGATCTGTATTCAGCAAGATAAGTTGCATATATTTTCAGATCATTCATTGTTGCTTTCTAACCATTGTAACAGTGATTCCGAAATCTCCTAACAGAGTTGGTTTAACAGCCATTTCATAAATCCTTTAACAGGGTGGCAATTCAGTTGAATTGTTCAAAAGACCTCTTACAAGGCCACTCCTAACAGGGTGATTAAATCCTCTAACAGGGTCACACCTAACAGTGTGTTTTGTAACCTTTAACAGGGTTGGCTCCTAACAGGGCTCACTTCAGAAGAGTGAAAATTGGTGACTAGTTGCTGGTGGTTTTTCCCATATTGGGTTTCCACATAAATCTGGTGTCTACTGTGTTAATGATTACTTTCTTTTGCATAATCGCTTATTTCAGTAAATGCTTCATAAATTAACTAAACATCTATCAAGTTTTAAGCAGTAATTTTTATGATTGTTGAGTAGCAGCAGCAACTAAGTTTAAGGCATCTTTGGGACTTTTGAAAATGTTTTTATGGTAACTGATTCACCCCTCCCCTCTCAGTTACCCCATCTTCATTTTCCAAAAATTGGTATCAGAGCTTTTGGTGCTTGCAGGAGAAGATTTCAAAGATCTAAGCCAAAGATCAAGATGTCTTATAAGAGGGAAATCCCAAGGCTTAACCAAAACAACTTCTCAGCATAGCAAGGATTAATGAGACTTCATCTAGCTTCCATTGGTGACATTGGTCTGAAATATCTTGATGAGAAATATGTAGAACCATCAGGTACATTATCAGTCAATGACATTGCTATAAAGAAGACTCATAACATTATGATGATTGATATTGCATCTGCCTTGAGTTATGAAGAGTTTGATGATGTCAAGGACTGCACTACTGCCTATGAAATGTGGGAAAGACTGAAAGAGATCTATGGTGGAGATGACAATGTCAGAAGAGCCAAAGCTGAAAGTCTGAGAGGACAGTTCGATCAGATGAAAATGAAAGAAGATGAAAATATTGCCAAATATGTTGAAAGAGTTAAAGCATGTGTCAGTGCTATCAAAGATTCTGGAGGAAGTATTAGTGAAGAGACAGTCATAAGTAAAGTTCTTAGAACTCTACTTCCAGTTTATGCCATCAGGGTATCAGCCATTCAAGAAAGCAGGTGTGAGGCCAATCACAAGATAAACCTAGAGGCCATAGTTGGAAGATTGACAACATTTGAATTAGATAATTTTGATAATTATGTTCCAGCTGCAAAGAACATTGAGTCTGCATTTGAAGCTAAGCTTTCACTCAAGGACAAAGGCAAAAAGAAGAAGGAATCTCAGTCAGAGAGTGAAGATCAATCGGATCAGAGCTCTGACAGCGACCTTGAAGTAATTGAAGCCCTACTTGCAAAGAAATATTCAAGAGGAAGAGGTAAATACAGAGGTAAAGTACCCCTAATCTGCTTTTCATGTGAAGAAGTCAGTCATATTGTTGCAAGGTGTCCAAACAAGAAAGATAAAGATGAAAAGAAAGATAATAAATGGAACAGTAAGAAAGATTTCAAATCATTTAAGGATAAAAGTAAGAAATCATGTTTTATGGCTAAAGATTCTAATGATTCTAATGATGAAAAAGAGGATGAGATTGTTTACATTGCTGTAAAAGATGAATCTGACAATGAAGAAATGGCACTCATCTCTCACATAAGTAAGAATGATACATGGATCATTGATAGTGGCTGCTCACATTATATGACTAGAGATAAAACAAAATTTGATCAATTTGAAGAGTATGATGGTGGCAGTGTAAGATTTGGAAACAATGAACCTTGTTGCATCAAAGGAAAAGGAAGAATCACTCTAACCTAGGAACTTGTATGTGATAATGCTTATTGGGTAGAAGGACTAAAGCACAATTTATTGAGTGTGGCACAGTTACTCAACAATGGACTCAAAGTAGAATTCATCCAAGGCAAAGCAAGACTGCTGAACGGTAAAGGAAAGCTGATTGGATCTGGTATTCAAACTAAAGGTAACTTGTTCTATCTTGAACTTAATGAACATTCATGTTTTATTGTTCAAATAGAAGAGAGTTGGTTATGGCATAAAAGATTATGTCATGTGAATTTTGACAATCTGGTAAAGATAAGCAAATTCAAGAAAGTGAGAGGCATTCCTGATTTAAAGAAACCAGAGGTCGGTTTATGCAAGAATTGTCAAATTGGAAAGATGGGTAAGTCTAGTTTCAAAAGCAAAAATTATCAGTCTGAAGATTTATTAGAAATTGTGCATACTGACTTATGTGGACCTATTGAAACTGAAAGCTATACTGGTGAAAAATATTTTATTCTTTTTGTTGATGATTATTCAAGAATGATGACCATCATGTACCGAAGGAACAAATCAGAAGCATTTGAAAAGTTCAAATGGTATTTGGCAAGAGTAGAAAAAGAAACAGGGAAAATATTGAAATGCCTAAGGTCAGATAGAGGTGGTGAATTTATTTCACATGAATTTAATAACTTTTGTATTGAAAGAGGAATCAAAAGACAGGTTTCAGCACCAGGTACACCTGAACAAAATGGCATAGCTAAAAGAAGGAACAGATCCATCATGGATTGTGCAAGAACTTTGATGATAGAAAAAAATGTTGCTATCAAATACTGGAAGGAGGCTATCAGTACAACAGTTCATACCTTAAACCGAGTACAGTTAAAAAAGGACTCATTCAAAACTCCCTACGAAATATGGTATGGCTATAAACCCAATGTAAGTTATCTGAAAGTATTTGGAAGCAAATGTTATATCTTGGAAGAATCTAGAAAAGGTAAATTTGATATAAAAGGTGATGAAGGTATATTTCTTGGATACTCATGCAAGAGTAAAGCATATAGATGCTTGAACTTATCTACTCACAAAGTCATAGAAAGTATACATGTGAAAGTTGATGAATTTGCAGAAAGGACTGAAGAAGAAAGCAGAAAAGAACCAGAAGATTACAAAAGATTCGTCTTCAGTGATTCAGATATAATATCAACTGCATCTGAGAATCAAAAATCTTCTTCTACCGAGTCATCACTAACCGAGTTGCAGGAAACATCTACCGAGCCAACGTCTACCGAGTCAGAAAATACCGAGTTAGAGATTACCGAGCCTGAGGTAACCGAGCAGGTACATACCATGCCAGTTGATACCGAGCTAGACCAAACTGAGCAAGGAGGAGAAATGCAAGAAGATAACGACAAAATTCATCCAAAAGAAAAAGAACCTATTCTAGCCAAATATGTCAGGAGACATCATTCAACAGATCAGATCATTGGAAATAAATCTGATGGAACCATCACAAGAAGTAAGTTGAAAGGTACTTGTTTACTTGCTGATTTTGAACCTAGAACTGTCAAAGATGCATTAGAAAATGATAATTGGATTGAAGCAATGAATGAAGAAATAGAGCAGATAGAGAAAAACAAAACATGGACTCTTATACCCAGGCCTAAAGACAAAAATGTAATCAGTACAAAGTGGGTTTTCATAAATAAGTTGGATGAAAATGGTAAAGTATCAAGAAACAAAGCTAGATTAGTGTGCAAAGGATATTCTCAAGAAGAAGGCATAGATTATGGAGAAACTTTTGCTCCCGTTGCTAGATTGGAAGGTATTAGAACCTTATTAGCATATGCTGCCTACAAAAGATTTAAAGTTTATCAGATGGATGTCAAGTCAGCATTTCTAAATGGTATACTGGATGAAGAGGTCTACATTGAACAACCTGAAGGTTTTATTGATCCAGATAAAAAGAACATGGTTTGCAAATTGCACAAGGCATTGTATGGTCTGAAACAAGCCCCTAGAGCATGGTATGAAAGATTGCATAGCTATCTTATTCAAATTGGATTTCAAAGAAATAATGATAACAGTAGTTTGTATATCAAGGAAGGACCAGAAAATAAGATTGTCTTGGCAGAAATATTTGTAGATGATACTATTTTTACAGGGAATGATGATCTTTGCAAAGAATTTTCAGAACAAATGAGCAAGGAATTTGAAATGTCAATGTTCAGTGAAATCAAATTCTTTGTGGGACTTCAAATTCAGTAGAACAAGAATGGCATCTACATCACTCAAGCAAAATATATCAAAGAGATATTGAAAAAGTTTGGTATGGAAGACTGTAAACCAGTTGGAACTCCCATGTGTACTGGACTAAAACTTACCAAAGAAGATGATTCAAAAGAAATAGATCAGACATTGTACAGATCTATGATTGGAAAGTTGCAATATGTAGTTCATACTAGGCCAGATATTGCTCTTGCAGTTGGAATTGTGGCAAGATTTTCAGCCAAACCAAGAGAAAATCACATGATGGCAATCAGGAGAATAATGAGATATCTGAAAGGAACTGAAGATTATGGATTATGGTATAAACTTGGAGGAAACCTAGACTTAAAAGTGTTTACTGATGCTGATTGGGCAAGAAACCTTGACGACAGAAAAAGCACAAGTGGAGGTGCATTCTTTCTTGGAAAGAGGTTGGTTTCTTGGATAAGCAAAAAGTAAAACTGTACAGCTCAATCAACAGCAGAGGCAGAGTATGTTGCTGCAGCAGTAAACTATTCTAATATTGTTTGGTTCAAGTAATTGCTACAAGGCATGAAGATGGAAATCAAGGAACCAGTCGTCATGTTTTGTGATAACACAAGTGCAATCAATATATCTAAAAATTCAGTAATGCATTCTAAGACTAAGCACATTGAAATCAAGTATCACTTTGTCAGAGAATTGGTGCAGGACAAGGAAATCAGATTGGAATATGTACATACAAAGGAACAGATTGTTGACATATTCACAAAGCCTTTACCTAAGGATGCATTTTTGTATCTCAGAGGTAAGTTAGGGGTTATTCCCCTATCTGAAGTTCACTAAAATAAGTTTTAGTGATGCATCAGCTCTTACAAAATTGAACAATCATCAGTTGATGCAACAAATCAAGGAAATATTGCATATGAATCAGTACTAAAGGTACAATGAAATTCATTTGAAATTAGATGGTCTTTGGCATGTGTTGTCAAAGAGGGAGAGTTTTATTGTCATATCTTTTCCGAAATCCGAAATTTGATTAAGTAATTTCTTCACAGAGGGAGCTTACTGTAAGAAGGAGAGTTCTCTATCTTAGAGGGAGAATTGTTAATTGTGTTGTGTAGCAGTAGACTTGCTTTCAAATTTCATTTCTACTATGACATGTTGTGTTGCCATCAATGCCAAAGAGGGAGATTGTTGAATACAATTAAATAATTGTGTATTGTCTTTGATGTTACACAAATGTCATATCAGTTATCAGACAGAGTCTACCGAGTTCTATCAACCAGGAAAATAGTTTACAGAGTCTATCAAGCTCAGTCGGTCAGTAAAAGCCTTTTGCAGTGTATACCGAGTGTTCCTGTATGTCACACGGTGAGTTAGTGTTAACCGAGTTCACTCGGTAAGCTAAGGAAAGTTTAGTTCTTACCGAGATCACTCGGGTATCAAAGGATTTTGTAGCGAACGGTTAGTGTTAACTGAGTTCGCACGGTAAGCTAAGGAAAGCCGAGTTTTCACCGAGCTCACTCGGTAGTCGAAGACAGCTTTTACTGAGTCCAGTCGGTTTCCAAAGGAAGTGGCAGGTTTACCGAATTCCCCGGTAATTGTAGTTTTTACCGAGTTCTGCCGGTTAACACAGGAAGGAAGTTTTTGTTCTATATTGACTGAGCAGCGTCGGCCAGTGAAGAATTTTGTTTTTTAGTTCAAGGCCGACTTTGGAATTGTTTTGACAAGTTGGTTGGGCCGACCTGGTACTATGAATAATATATAAAGAGGTGCTCAAGATGCGAAAAAAATTAGAGAAAAGAAGGTATGTACGGATAGTGCAAGGAAGTGCAAGGAAGAGACTTGCGTGTGCCTAAGTAGAATTGAGCAGAGGGAAATCTTGGAGCTGCAGAGATATATTTGATCAGTAAGGATCTTGTGGAGCTAAACTGAGATCTGTATTCAGCAAGATAAGTTGCATATATTTTTAGATCATTCATTGTTGCTTTCTAACCATTGTAACAGTGATTCCAAAATCTCCTAACAGAGTTGGTTTAACAGCCATTTCATAAATCCTTTAACAGGGTGGCAATTCAGTTGAATTGTTCAAAAGACCTCTTACAAGGCCACTCCTAACAGGGTGATTAAATCCTCTAACAGGGTCACACCTAACAGTGTGTTTTGTAACCTTTATTAGGGTTGGCTCCTAACAGGGCTCACTTCAAAAGAATGAAAATTTGTGACTAGTTGCTGGTGGTTTTTCCCATATTGGGTTTCCACGTAAATCTAGTGTCTACTGTGTTAATGATTACTTTCTTTTGCATAATTGCTTATTTCAGTAAATGCTTCATAAATTAACTAAACATCTATCAAGTTTTAAGCAGTAATTTTTATGATTGTTGAGTAGCAGCAGCAACTAAGTTTAAGGCATCTTTTGGACTTTTGAAAATGTTTTTGTGGTAACTGATTCACCCCTCCCCTCTCAGTTACCCCATCTTCATTTTCCAACAGAAACCTATGCTCCTACTGTAAGATTGGAAGGAGTCAGAACCTTACTTGCATATGCTACTCACAAAGGATTCAGAGTTTATCAGATGGATGTCAAGTCAACATTCCTCAATGGAATATTGGATGAAGAGGTTTACATTGAACAACCTGAAGGCTTTGTTGATCCAAATAAAAAGGACATGGTCTGCAAATTACACAAGCCACTGTATGGTCTGAAACAAGCCCCTAGAGCATGGTATGAAAGATTTCATAACTATCTTATTTAGATTGGTTTTCAAAGAACTAATGATAATAGTAGCTTGTATATAAAAGAAGGACCAGATAATAAGATTGTCTTGGCATAAATATTTGTAGATGATACTGTTCTCATAGGAAATGGTGATCTTTGCAAAGAATTTTCTGAACAAATGAACAAGGAATTTGAAATGTCTATGTTTGGTGAAATAAAATTCTTTGTCGGTCTTCAAATTCAACAAAATAAGAATGGCATCTACAGCACTCAATCATAATACATCAAGGAGATATTGAAAAAGTTTGGCATGGAGGACTGTAAACTAATTGGAACTCCTATGTGTACTAGATTGAAACTTACCAAAGATGATGAATCCAATGAGGTAGATCAAACATTCTATAGATCTATGATTGTAGAATTGCAATACGTAGTTCATACCAGGCCAGATATTGCCCTTGCAGTTGGTATTGTTGCAAGATTTTCAGCAAAGCCAAGAGAAACTCATCTAATGGCAATCAAAAGAATAATGAGATATTTGAAAGGAACTGGAGATTATGGCTTATGGTACAAATTTGGAGGTAATTGAATTTGAAAGTGTTTACTGATGCTGATTGGGCAGGAAACCTTGATGATAGAAAAAGCACAATTGGAGGAGCATTCTTTCTTGGAAAAAGATTAGTTTCCTAGACAAGTAAAAAATAGAATTGTACATTCCAATCTACAGCAGAGGCAGAGTATGTTGCTGCAGTAGTAAACTGTTCAAATATTGTTTGGTTTAAGCAGTTATTGCAAGGAATGAAGATGGAAATCAAAGAACCAATTGTCATGTTCTGTGACAATACTAGTGCAATCAACATATCTAAGAATTCAGTGATGCATTCCAAAACCAAGCATATTGCAATAAAATATCATTTTGTCAGAGAATTGGTGCAAGACAAGGAGATCAGATTGGAATATGTCCATACAAAAGAAAAAATTGCTGACATATTCATAAAGCCTTTACCTAAGGATGCATTTTTGTATCTTAGAGATAAGTTAGGGGTCATTTCTCTATCTGAAGTTCACTAAAAATAAGTTCTAGTGATGCATCAATGCATATAGGATTGAAGATCTATCTATTGATGCAGTTTAATTAAAAATCATTGCATATGAATCAGTACTAAAGGTACATTATAATTTTTTGTTTTCTTTGGCATGTGTTGTCAAAGAGGAAGAGATTTTACTGTCATATCCTTCTGAAACTTCTAAAATTTGTGAAGATTTAAAAATTTTGCCATGAAGTCCCTTAATAGAGGGAGACTATTGAAAGAAGGAGAAGTCTGTTATCTTGTTGAACTTGTTTTCAAAATTTCATTTCTGTTATGACATGTTGTGTTGCCATCAATGCCAAAGAGGGAGATTGTTGGATAATGTTGTCCTTGATGTCACACAAATGTCATATCAGCCATTAGTCTCAAGTTCACCAAGCTCAGACAGTCTGCAATGCCATTTACAGTGCCAACCGAGCTCGCTCGATCATCGAAGGAAATATGGAAGACAGTGTTAATTGAGCTAACTCAGTCAATGAAGTAAATGTGAAAAGCTAGTGTTAACCGAGATTCACTTAGTCTCCAAAGGTTAGTTTCCACCGAGCTCACTCGGTCATCAAATGAATTTTGGAAAAGTCAGTGTTAATCGAGCTTCACTTGGTCTTCAAAGGTTAGTTTCCACCAAGCTCACTCATTCATCAAATGAATTATGGAAAATTCAATGTTAACCGAGCTTCACTCGATCTCCAAAGGTTAGTTTCCACCGAGCTCACTCAGTTATCTCAGGAAACTTAGTAATTACTGAGTTCTCTCGACGATTGATAGTTTGTCACGAAGTTTGCTATATCAATCGAGCTCAATCGGTTAACATAGGAATTATTTTCTAAACAAAATTCACCGTGTAGGGTCAGCCAGTATAGGGATTTTCTAATTAATTACTTTTAGCCGACTGTTGTAATTGTTTGTTTTAGTCAATGATTTGAGCCGACTAAGATAATCTGAAAGGTATATATGGTCGTTCAAGTTATGAATTAAAGCGTGTGATTATGAAAAAAAGGGAGTTATCAATGCGAATTATAGTATGAAGAGGTGAATTTTGAGAAAAGTTTGATGAAGGATCAGATGTGTTAAAGGAGTTGCAAAGTTGTATTTAATCAGTAAGGATTCAGTCAAGCATAACAGAGATTTGCAATCAGCAAAGATAAGTTGCACATTATATCAGGTCATTTCATTGTTGCTTTCTAACCATTGTAATAGTGTATTCAAAATCTCTTAATAGAGTTGGTTTAACAACCATTCAATAAATCCTCTAACAAGGTGATAGTTCAGTTGAATTGTTCTAAAGACCTCTAGCAAGGCCACTCCTAACAGGGTGATTAAATCCTTTAACAAGGTCACACCTAATAGTATTTTTTAGTAACCTTTAATAGGGTTGGCTACTAACAGGGCTCACTTCAAAATAGTGGAAAAAAAAATTACATTGGTGGTTTTTCCCATATTGGGTTTCCACGTTAAATTTGGTGTCTCTTGTGTTCTTAATTGCTAAATTACTTTGTGCATGATATCATATCAGTTATTAATATTTATCATTTACTACATTATCAAGTTTCAATATTTTATTAATCAGATCAAGGGTATATTCAAACATCTTAGGGACTGTGGAAAGTTTTTGTAGTAACTGATTCACCCCCTCCCCCTCTCAGTTACTCTATTCTCATTTCCAACACATGTCAATACTCTCCAATGGTTAGGATACTCCCCTAATATAGTATCACAAATATTCAAGCTAAAAATCTCCCACTTTGGCACTGATGACAACATAGATGAAAAACATCTTAGTTCTAAGAGCCAAAATAGCACTTTGTTGTTGATACTATTGTTCTCATCTTTTCAAATCCACTTAATCAATCAAATCTAAAAACCTCTAGAACATTGCTATGTTCTACATCTTCTTAGGATCAGTAATAGTTATTCACATTAAACAACTTACCATAGACCATGTAGTTCTTCATAGTACATATGTACCCCATAGAGATACTCCTCTTCTCCCCATATACTTAGGAGATTTTTTTATGTGTATTCCCCCTCATTGAGATCAATGACAAAGGCCTTGTTATGTCAATTTACTACTCCAATTCTTCAACTAGCTCAAGTTTCAAAAGACACTATTCAAGACCAAATACCAGGAGTTCTTACTTCCCCATACAAAAAGCATCAACATTCAGTCCAATCTAATAATACTGTTGTATACCACTAGATTGATGAAATCTATACATCATCGACTCTGAAGTAGGCAAGGACATAACCCTAAGCATACCTCTCAATTTCTCAAATATATCTTTCATTAAGGGCTTCATAAATATAGTTGCAATCTTATCTTTAGTAGTCAGATATTCCAATCTAATCTTGTCTTATGTTGCCTTGTCTCTCAACACATAATACTCAATAGATATATTCTTAGTCTTAGAATGCAACATAGGATTCTTAAACATAATTATTGTACGTGTGTTATCATATTATATGATAAAAAATTCCATAAACTCAATTCTAATATCATTCAACATATGTTTCATCCACACAACTTGATTATAGTTATTTGTTGTTGCAATGTACTCTAGCTCAGTCATAGTTTGTGAAACACAATCTTATTTCTTTCTCATTGAAGAAATCAATCTTCCTCTAACAAAAAATGCTCCACCACTATTTCTTTTTCTATCAACCATACTGCCTACCCAATCTGCATCAGTATATGCACATAGAGTGAAATCACACAATCTATCATATCATATTGCATAATAAGATGTTCCTTTCAAATATTTGAATATCCTCTTTACTACTACATAATGATACTCCTTAGGATCAACTTGAAACATATCTATAATCCTGACTATATTTTCTATATCTAGTCTAGTGTGAGTCAAATACTGCAAACCTCCAATCATGGATATGTACTTCTTTTGCTCAACTGTAGGTGTCCCATCTTTGCTAGATAACTTGTGACTAGTTATCATTGGTGTACCAACATGCTTAGAACTTTCTAATCCAAACCATTTCAACAAATATCCCAAGTACTTATTGATAGCTCCTATTTTCACTAGGGCTAAATTTTCAAATTTATGGTGAAAATATTAAATTAATTGTTAGGGTTGCATTTATCTTATTTCCATTCACAAAAGAAACCTTAGAAAAATTTTCCTTGATCCAATTATTTTTATCAATTGTCCCAAGTGTGAGGTTTAGTGCTCCAAGTTTTTGATATTCATCTCATATTGCAAAATATTCATGACTTTGGTTTAGACCCTAACCCTAGTTTTTTAAAATTGAGTGGGTTTTCATTTTGTCTAGATACATCATTTCTTACAACATTATGATAAGGGGGTTAGTGGAGTATCACAAGTAAGAGTTTTAGGTCTCCCAATCTCATGATTGATGTTGTGTTGTAGTGTCATAAGTGAGAAAATAAGTCTACCTAATCATACAATTTCCTTTGTATCATATGATCATGTATCAATTCAAAACATTTGCATTGTAGCTATCTTTGATGTTATGGAAAGGAGATTTATTGCAGCATTGGGAACAATGAAATTGGTTACTACAATACTACAAGAAGGTGGACATTGAAGGATCATAATGGAAATATTAAGATGTTGTAATGATATAGTGGCTTATAGTGATAAGATCATAAAGGAGATAAAGGAAAAAAAAAGGTGATCTATTATCAGATAGGTGTCTATATCTTGATTGGTCAGAACAAATGTATGAATTCCAAATGTATGCACTACTAGGATTAGTGGGATGAGAAAATGATATTATAATATGTTCTAAGTGGCAAATGGTGGTCTTCGATCTTACGAAGAATGTTTGGTCATGAGATCTAAGTGTTATAAATGGTGTCTTCTGATGTTATGATTAAGATGTGGTTGTAAGATTACACATGAAAAATGTTAAGCCACTGATACTATGGTGAGAAGGCTTAAAATTTTATCGTGACATCATAAAAACTTGAGAGAGCACCAATGACATTATGAAAAGGTGAAAGTAATTATGATCATACGATCATAGGCTTAGAAAGGATAATATATGATGCTATGAAGCTATTTTCCATATGATCACAGAGGAAGATAGAGTTAGTACCAATGGTGTGACAACAAAGGAATTGTAAGGTCATAAAGGATTTCACCATTGTGTTTGACTGGTCGACAAGAGTTTTTCAAAGGGTTTTCATAACATTAGAAAACCATTTTTATATCAATAAGATGTTATGAGGGGTCTTTTCATCTATCTTTGTTGTAGCATCATAGGCCTTATTTTGACACTTAAATAAAGTCATTTCTTTAAGCTAGAAACAACAATAAGGTTCTTGACCAATAGGATTTGAATGTAGTACAAAAAGTGCATCATTAGATATTAATGGTGATGCTCCATTGAGTTGATAGAATGGATTGCTATCGTATTTCAAGTATGCTAAAATCAATGCAAGGTGAATGTTGATTTATAGATATTAATTTGTAAAGATCTTCTCTTTTCACAATCATAGTTTTCCATCTATAGAGAGAAATAATTTGAGCAGTTCTAGAGTTTTCTGTGCATTCCAATTTGTTATTCAAGAGTTCTTTTAGAATAGAGTGATTGCTATATTCAGTTTTTATTTGCATAATATCAAAATATTTGACAAAGAAGTAGAAGAGATTCAAGCCTCAGATATGGTAGTTTCAAAAAATTCAACTTGAAAAGGAGGTAAAACTAGATAGAAGAAACCACAAAGATTTTCTAAAGAATGGATAAAGCTTTTTATAGGTTCTTCCAATGCAAAATTTGCAGATGATCAAGCTTTTATTGACCCATATTCCCTATGAAAAGATGCCATATGTCCTAGTGTTATGGGTTGAGAACTTTTTTAATATGTCTATCATAACAAGGTGAAGAAAATTCATGTGGAAGAAGAATCTCACCAAGTTGATATTTCCAAAGGTCTTTGTAGATATAGACCTGATGAAGGCCCTATTTTGGTGCTATAATCTAGCCACAAAATCTTTTCATAGGAGGGATGGAGCTATCTTATGTACCCAAGATTGAGAATCATTCATTGAGGCTTTTGGATTAGAGGGAGCTATGGATCAGCCTATAGATTTGAAGGATTTACAAAGGAAATTTGAAGCAAACATGAAGGCATTCACTAGGATATCAATACTACAACATATTCCCATGGACCTAAAAGGAGTGGGTGATTACCCTAATAAGGTCAACAAGATGGTGCCACTAGAAAAATTCAAGAATTACTTTATTAAAACTATATATGGTGTTCATAAGGTGATGGGTAAGGATGGGTCTAATATGGTTTATGGGGTAGAATTCATAATTGCAAGAGATGTATAGGACACCTATCATTGTGGGGAACATGATTATGTCAATCATATTCTAAAATTAATGAGAGAGAATATTTCTAGGGCTCAAAGTGGGCTATTAAAGAATTTGACCTTCCATCACTATTCATTGTTGATGCACCTGATTCTATATAAGAATATAGGGTACATAAGTTTTGATTTCATCGATCAAACTTCTAATATAAATGGAAGCCTACCAATACAGTTATGGATATGGGTATGGGATAACACTTATCGTTTTTATGATTTTGTATCATTTTTAAATAATTTTAGTGTTGTAATTATGAAAATGTTAGATCCAAGATTTTTTAGGGCTCCTGATATATTGAAGGGCCTTTTTAGACCAACCCTACTCCCTAAGGGAAAGAGACTTGACCATAATTGGGGAGATATTTTCCTATTTCCCACATTTTCTTTAATGGGAGTCTATGGTTGTCCCCAACCACCCCATATATTGCTAAATTTATCCCTCTTAGGCTAGGAATAATTGAATTTATATGGCAACTATTTATGGTCAATAGAGAGTATTTAGGACCCAAGGTGTGTAGAGGAACCTTCTTATGTAAGTGCTTTAGAATTGGTGATTTTACAAATGGTAAAAAAGCCTTAGACCAAATCCACTCTTTTCTTTATCATTATAATTTGCGCATTGGCCTTTATAGAATGTATGACCTTGATGGTTGGATGAGGGTCACCCTTAAGGAAATGAGAAATTATGTATTGCTAAGAAACAAGGAATTGACTCATGAGGATATTTTTCCAAACATAGTGGTAGAGGGTGAGGCAGCTAATAAGCTAGTAAAGCTTGATGATGTCATAAGTGTGGAGAAGGATATCCCCAACTTGTAGGATTCTACATGGATATCCTTTATCCTTAGAGGATTAGGAATATGGTCATGGACCATGGTGAGATCATGGCTAAAATGCCAGAGGGCCCAATAGGAGAAGAAGATATAGTTTTCCCTAACAACCTTGAGCCAGATGTAGCCCTTGAAGTAGAAGAGGAGGATTCTCCTCAGGCATCATGAATGGCAAAGGGGAACAAAAGGTCAAATATTTTCTACATTCCTACGCAGGTTAAACAAAGGACATTAAATTTTTTACCAGAAAGTAGTTAGTATTTTTCTAACTTGAGACAAAATTACTTATAAAATAGAGTTAATGCAATAAAAAATACTCTCATAGACTTAGAACTAGAAACAACAAGACTAGATGATAGGATTATCCAAGCCTAGAAATTCCTTGAGGATGACAAATTCATCAAGTCCACTAGATTCAAGACCTTCCTATATGAAATAAAACAAAGTGAGTTGGTGCTAATGATGAAGCTTGGTGAGTTTTATGAGCATAAGATAGAGTTGATAGAGAAGTTGTAGGCTTATGACCCTAAAAGTGAGGTAAACACTTTAGAAGAGGCTAGGGATTTGGTAGAATAGAGTGGCATGCTATTGGTGCCCAGATCAGACTTGGAACATGCATTCATGCTTGATGAAATAAGGAGGTAGGAAGGTTCCATCTCGTATGAGGTGATTGGTGTAGATGGACTAAAGAAAGGGACTAGTTTTAATATTGATAAAAAATCCCTAGTAGTCTGGAGTATGGCCCCTACATCCAATAAGCCAGAATTGATCGATATACAGAGCACTAAACAAGGTAATATGATTGTATGGAATCTATAGGGAGCATTGAAACTCTTTTTATTTATGAATGAAGCCAAGGTAGAGGAGATGGAGACAAGATTGTCTAAATCCATACATGATGACATAGATGTCAAGAAATTATATCAAGATGAGTTTAGAAGAAACCATTTCTACAAAGAAAGAATAATAGAGCTTGAGGCCAAGGTTTAGTAACTTGAAAATGAAGTTGCATCTCTCAAGGATCAACTCACATAGGTAGAGCAAGTAGTTTCTGTAGAGTAGAGGGAAGGGCATGAAGACCAACAATAGCCAACAAAAAGCACAGTTGAGGCCCTAGTACAAATAGACAATTTGCAAGAAGAGGCATCAAAACCAAGAAGGATGAGTATTGATGCTCAATCAACTTAGCAAGGAGGAGATATAAGGACAAAGGTCCTTAGAAATATGATGAGCCATAGGGTTGAATTTTTGAAAAACATATCACAATAGGCTCATAGTTGATATATTACTTTACAAAGTGCTAAGTAGTTTTGCAATGTAGCACTTTCATGGCTATCACCCACTTTCAATCTATATTCAATTTTTGGATAGGCTAATTATACTGATGGCTAAAAAGCCAAATTTTGTAGATAAAATATTTATAGTGAAAGAAAACCTAGAGATGGTAAAAGAACTAAGTGGCTTCTTCACGAGTAGCTTACAGGTTATACAAGGAAATTTAAAGGTTTTATCTAATGGAGTGGGGCCCTGTATACTATCAATTATGGATGCCACCAGTACAATAAACAATTGGCAAGATGTTGGAAATGATTGAAAAGATCATGAATGAAGAGAAATGGAACTGGTAAAGAATGTTTCAATCATTTTTTTGTCATTAATGTCAAACTTGCTACTTGTAGGAATTATAATTCCTTAAGTTATCCAAATACTATCAATTGGTTGATTGACAAGGAGGTGGCAATCAATAAGATGTAACTAGAGCACCTAGAGAAAGGTTGAAGTTATGATGTTGTAATGAAGTTTAAGGATCAGATAAGCCATTGATGAAATAGTGTATTGATGACATACTCTAAGACACAGAGGATGGACACACTGAGACACATCAAAGATGTAAGGATTAACTAAGTTCATTAGAGAGAGCTGAGCTAGCTAGTTAGTGCTAAATAGATTCTCAGTTGAAGCTGAGCTAGTTCAGCTTAGTGTGTGTCGAGTGATCTTTAGTGTAAGCCGAGTAATTATTTAGATGCTGAGTAACACAAAATATTTCAAGTGTCGAGTAGCAGAAAAAGATAATGGATGCCGAGTAAGTCTTCAAGTGTCGAGAAAAGTAGAAAATGCTATAGGTGCCGAGCACCAGTAAAATAACAATAGAAGCTAAGTAATATAGAAAGAGTTGAGCATTAGTAAATCAATGATGCCAAGTTGCTACATTATTTGTTAGGTCAAAGATTCGCCAAATCAGTACCGATAAGTTTGTTACATTGAATTTTGTGAATCAGTTGGATGATAAGGATGATGAGTAGATGTCATAGAATTTTATGTAAACCATGCAATCCAATTCAAGGTGAATGCTAATGGATTTATCATGAAGTTTCTAGAAGAAACAATTTGGAGGGAGAATAATACCATTTTCTCAAGATCAAATTAAGATTTGAGTAGGAAATGAAGAACAAAACTTCTTTATAAGAAGTTATAGGTCAGAGATCAAAAGCACATGCATGAGAGGGAGTTGGTCTTAAGTGTGGTCATGCAAAGAAGCCAAGAGGAGTAAAGCACAAAGCATCAAGACTCTGAGTTGATCAAATGATCATGGAGTGCATTGGCATAAAAAGTGGAAGAACTCAAGGAGATAGATCTTGAAGGGTGAACAAGCTGTCAGCACTGCAAGGGAGGAAAGCCAAGTAAAGAAAAGAACTAAAGAGTGATCTAAAATCTGCACAGTTAGGGTTGCATTCTTTATCAGGTCAAAACCCTTCTAATACTCTCTTACCATTGTATTAGATATTGAAATCTTATATTTCTAGGTTAGCTTAATAGCTAGGTGGATAAGCCTTAGGAAAAGGATAAAGAGATCCCTAGGAGAAGGATAAAGAGATCCTTAGGAGGAGGATAGGAGATCCTTAGAGAGGGATGAGAGATTCTTTTGAGAAGGAGACTATAAATCCCATGGACTTGGGTGAGCCTAATAGCTCAATGTAAATCCTTTAATAAGGTGACATTCCAAGTTGAATGTTCTTAAGTCCTCTAATAGGGCACACTCCTAATAGAGTGTAGAAATCCTTTAATAGGGTCACATTTAACAGTGTGTTGTAGCCTTTAATAGGGAAAGCCTTTAACAGGGCAGACCATCAGAAGTGGTTGAAATCAATTATGCAGTTATTTAGTGGGTATCATACCCACCCCAGTTTTACCTTCTTATTCCTAGAGGGTTTTTGGGTCATCAAAATCCTTAGTGTTATGGTGTTATGCATTTTTACTTTTTATGATTGTATAATGTTCAATTGCATGCATGATAATTTTAGTTATGTCCCATTAAGGATTAGAAGAAAAAGGTTTATTGGGGGTGAATGCACAAAGTTGGGTCACAATTCTACGGAAGTCAAATCTGTGAAATGAGACCTCTTAGAAATGGGTACCCAATTTTAACAAATGGGCACCCATTTTCGGCTCGAGTGCCTGACCCTAAATTTAAAAAATGGGCACCTGTTATTTTAAAAAATCAAGTACCCATTTTTTATTTTAAAAAAATAGGTAACCATTCCTCAAAAAATAAAAAAATTGAATTTTAAAGAAATGGGCATCTGTTTTTTAAAAATAAAAAATGAGTACCCATTTTTTAAAAATCGGGTACCCATTTCTTAAAAGTAAAAAATGGGTACCCGCTTCTTAAAAATTCATTTTTTAAAGTTTTCAATGGATTTTACATGCCACTTTTAGCTTTTCAAAATGGGTACCCATTTTTAGAAATTCAAATAATAGGTGCCCATTTCTTACAACATGAGGCGGGATGTTTTTTTCCTGCCTCGAATTTTGGTTTGGGACAGGCTTGGTGAGACCAAGCCTATGCCTTGGCCTCTCAAGAGCTCTCACTGTCCTGATTTCAGAAATATAAATTTTATAGAGTTATGATCTTATTTACTAATTTTTTGTTATTTTTTAATCAAAGGTGATACCTAAATGTAAAATAGCAACGTACACTAAAACTTTAATAACTTTTTTATTTTATATTTTTTCTTAAATTAATTTATATGTCATCAATCTAGATTCAATTCTTTTGAAGTTTTTAAAAAAAAATTAAAAAACTAAAATTTTGATCAAATTATGGTGTCCGTACACGAAAGGTTTTAAAATTTACCTTTATAGCCAATTAAAAATTAATTTAAAAAAAATATTCATTAAAAAATTCAAGAAAAATATTCTCATCAATCTTTGGTGTGTCAGGTAACTCCATTTAAAAGGATTCACAAAAAATCATTCATTTGTGTCAATTTATGGTATCCATACACAAGCATGGTATGGTCCTGAAACAGGCAATTTGAAAAAGTGGTTTTTAAAGATCCATAGAAAAAAAATCTATCATATGGGTACAAAAATAAATTACATATTCAAAAAGAAGATTCCAAGCACTACAATTTTTATTTCTGAAGTTTTTTATATGTAATCTCTAAATGGCTCAAATTTTGGCATCAATTGACAAAATATTTCAAAAATAGGAAAAACACTTTCACTTTTTGACCAAAAGTGAGACCCAACTTCTTGCACTGACCCTTGGACATCATTGAACCTTGGATAATTGATTCACCCCCCCACTCTCAATTATTCTAAATAATTCTAACAATTGGTATCAGAGCCCAGTGCTGATTTGTTTCAAGGTACTAGCAGAAGGAAGATCAAGATGTCCAAGAGAGAAGTTCCCAAGCTAAACAAAGACATCTTTATTGCATGGAAAAGTCTGATGAAGCTACACCTTGGATCAATAGGTGACTATGCACATACCTCAATCATAGTTGATCATGTAGAGCCTACAAGACCCCTCACTGCAGATGACATGAGCAAGAAGAAGGAGCACAATCAAGCGATGTTAGATATTGCTTCAACACTAAGCTATGTTGAGTATGATGACATCAAAGGATGTGATACTTCACATTAGATGTGGGAAACATTTTCAAGAATCTATGGAGGAGATGATAATGTCAGGAGAGCCAAAAGAGAGAGCCTAAGAGGAAAATGTGATGATATGAAAATGGAAGAAATGTTGCTCAATACAGTGCAAGAATGAAGGAAGTAGCCAGTGCCATAAGAAGCCTAGGAGGATAGTTAGCAGAAGAAACAATATGTAGAAAATACTTGAGAACTTTGCTTCCCATCTATGCTATAAGAGTATTAGCCATCCAAGAGCTAAGGTGTGTACCAAGCAACGCATTTTCATTTCAAGGAATAATTGGAAGACTCACTGCCTTTGAGCTATCCAACTTTGATAACTACAAGCCAAAAAACTTTGAATCTGCATTCAAAGCCAAGATGACATTAAAAAACAATGAGGAGATGCAAACAAAGAAAAAGAATGGAAAAGGAAAGTATATATCTAGTGACAACAACAGTCATGAAGATTATGTGGACCAATTGGAGGCATTACTAGCAAGAAGATTTCACATAGGAAGAGGAAAATTCAAAGGTAAGCTACTAATCATTTTTTTTAATTGTAATGAAGTTGGTCACATTGTAGCCAGATGCACACAAAAGAAAAATTACAAGGATGGAGGCAATTTCAAGAATGAGAAAGAGGACAACAAGGACTACAATGGTAAAGGCAAAAGATGCTACATTGTTGAAGAAGACTCTGACGAGAATGATGATGGAGTAGTCTATGTGGCTATGAAAGATGAATCAGATGAAAATGAAGCAACTACCCTGGTAACCTACATGAACAAGAATGATAGATGGATCATAGATAGCAGATGCTCTCATCACATGACTAGAGATAGAAGTAAGTTCATTACCTTTACTCAATATGAAGGAAATAGTGTTAGATTTGGTAACAATGCACCGTGTTAGAATAACAATCACAAATCAATTTACCTTTTTATGTATCAAAGAGATAAAAGTGTTGGTCATTTCTTATTTTTTGTTACTATCTTTAGTTGTTATTGGCTATTACAGTTAGGAATTTTTTCAATGAGTTATAGAAGAATATTGACCATTTCTACTAGAGGGAATAATCTTACAAAGAAGAATATCAAATTAATAGGATAAATCCCTTAGATTTTCCTACCTTGGCTTAGCAGAGCCTAATGTGAAGTGAGTCCTAATGACCCTATTAATGTTGGCCTAGAACTAAGATTTAGCCCTGCTAAATATAGGATTTAGCCCATCCTTAGGCTTGTCCATGTCTTTGTTTCTTGGTAATTAGTTTAAATTCACCTGATATGTTCTTTACCAGAATGAACTCAAACACTTATCTTTTCAAATAAAAATACCATAACTATTTTGCACAATCTGCAACCCTAGGAAAAACTTCATTTCTTCTATCTTTCTCATCTCAAACTCATTCTTCAATTCTTGAGAAAACTTATCACTTGCTTCATCATTACCTCTAGATATTATGTCATCAACAAATATTACTATTATCAACAAATCATTCTCAATTTTTTTGAAATACAAGTTACTATCTATCATACCTTTAGAAAATTCAAGTTTACAAATAGATGCCCAACCTTGCATACTAGGTTCTAGATGCTTGCTTCAATCCATGCAGATCTTTTTTTAGTCTACATACCATATCTTTGTCATCTGTTAGAGGGAAACCATCATGCTACCTAATTGTAAACCTCTTGTTCAAGTTCTGTATTTAGGAAGGCTGATTTAACATCCATCTGATATACTTTGAACTTCTTATTTGTTACATCATCCAAGAACATTCCTAGTGTTTACATTCTTCTATAGTGGCATATGTCTCCTCATAGTCTATTCCTTCTTGCTTTGAATATCCTTTGCACACAAGTCTAGCCTTATTTCTTACAACTTCTCCTTACTCATTCATCTTATTTCTAAATATCCATTTGGTTCCTATAACATTTTTATTTTTAGGTCTAGGAGCTAATTCCCATGTTTCATTATACATAATATGATCTAGTTCTTACTTCATTTATTAAATCCAATGATCATCTTTACATGCTTCGTCTAAACTCTTAGGTTTAGCTTGAGAAATTAGACATAATTCCTCATTAACTCTATTTCTTGTCATCACACCTTTGTCTATGCTTCCAATTATTTTCTTTGGAGGGTGATTCTTTGTCATGTTTTTATTAGGGGTGGAAGTTTCCAAATCAACTTTTATCTCATCTCTTGGGTCAAATATTTATCCTCTTCTTTTTGAAATAGCTTGTACATTATCTTGCAGATCATTATTATTCTCAAAGAAAACTTATACATTATGTCTAACAATTCCATTATTATCTTCTTCAACTATTCTTTTATTTCCTCTTCCTTAATCATCTCACACTTATTATCTTCACTAGAATGTGAACTCTTTCTATATTTTCTTGGTCTCATAGGACATCTTGATGAAAATGATCAAGCTCTTTACATGTCCAATAAATGAAAATTTCCATACCTTTTGGCTTTCTTGTCATAAGTAGATAAATTCATTCTTTAATCTCCATTTCTTCTTTAGATAGGGATTTTCTTGAGCTTCTATTATTTTTTATGCAATAATAGGATTCTAGATCAAAAATCTCAATGTTTAGATCATTACACATATCTCATAACTCACCAAGAATCTCCATTTTCTAGGAAACAAAATTTTACCTATCTAACTTTGGACTATTTCTTCTTTCCATGGTCTCCCAAAGTTGTTAAGCTTTTCCTTCAAGGACTTGATGCTCTGATACTAATTGTTAGAATATATAGTCCACCAATATAACTAAGAAGGGGGGGGGGAATGAACCAATTATCCAACTAATATTATCATTATCAACATTATTAAACTTTAACCATATGAGAAATGTAATTAGAAACCATAACAAGATACTCATACACAATAACACCAGATATGTTAACTAGGGAAACCCTTGATCAGAGGGAAAACCCTAATGGGGACACTACCAACAACATGATGTATGAATATAAATATTCCTTGCTATAGGATGAATTTTGTTTGGAGTCTATAACAACATTTACTACATATTAATCCCTTTTAGTAGAACTTGAATGCCTATTAGGAGATTTCAGCCCTATTAGGAGTTGTAGAAGATAAAGAGACCCATTGTCCAAGTAGCTTCAGTGAAAGACCAATTAACCCACTATCCAAATGATCTTTATATTATTCTTTTCAAATTAATAGAAACAAATAATATTTCTTCTTCTTCTTTCTCTATCCTATCAACTATATTTTTGCTCCTTCTAATCTTGTAACCAGATCACAAATCTTAAACACATTCACCAAACTTTTTGCTCATTTTTTCACTATGCACTCACACAATGATCACTTCTTCCACATTACAAACAAGGAAAAAAATCTCCTTTATACTATATCTTCAAAATAATTCTTTGACTCCACCTTGAGGATTTTCCAATTAATTATAACAAGAGAAAATTAATTAAAAATTAAAATAGCATTTTTAGCTCACACACTATAAAAATTATGAAACATGTGACACTAGTGATTGTGCATTTGCTAGCAACATCATTATGATATCTTATGTCATTGGCTAACTACACATCTCTAAATTATATATATATTAGATGACATAATACAAACTCAAAAACTACTTCTTAGTTACTTAATCTCTGACTACTCTCTACAATAAGATCTATGAGATTTCCACAATCCATGAATATGAATTTTAGTTTCTGGATTCGATTGTGTGTAGATGATAAAAAACTACACACAATCGAATCCAGAAACTAGAACTCATACTCTGTACAAATTAGGCATGTCTTCCATATGTCTTTGAATCAAATACTATGTATTGAACCTTAACATTAGGACACAATATCAAAAATGTGCATAAACATGTATTACTAGACTATCAAAACATTTTCCATACCACTAAGATCTATGCCTGCTACTTTTTTAGTCTTTACAAACTTACTACTATGTTGGCATAAATGGAAAACAAATTCATGAATCCAAGATGTCAATAGTTTACAATGCTTAGGATACTCCCCCAAAGTAGTATCATTAGCATTTATGTTAACACACCATCCACGCAATTGTAGAGGCACTAAAAGGGGTGGAGGAGTCCCCTAATCCAGCTATTGTAGTGCCAACAAATAAAGGAAAACACTTCTCTTGTATGATCAACTTGAAATGGATCATTGAGAGCCCCTTGGAACATGTCAATATTGTGTTGGAGGGGCTAGAGAAGATGATGGTAGCTTTCATGAGGTTTATTGTCCCCACCATTATAGTCATCTGTGGTGACATGTTGGCGTGAGCTTTCATCCTTCCTATCACCCATGACTATAATTTCATGACATCATCATCACCATCACCATCACCACCACCATCAACATCCTCCCCTAAGATCTACATGTTGGATCCCAACATGGGCCTGCCCATTCCCAGGAGTATGATGGCCCTGAACAATTAACCTCACTACCCATTATAATGTGGTGTTTAGGGAAAGAAGGCTAAAGGCATATACGATACTAGAGAAGAGGATTTTAGATGTCATCCTTGAGGAATCAGAGGTGACTTGGGAGGTGGCGATGAAGGAGGTGGAGAAATTGGCAGGTAGGGAATGGGAGAGGGACATCTACCACACCTTTAGGTTCACTATCTTTCCCAAAATCATAGAGGCACTCTACAATAATGTTTCCTATTGCATACTGCCCTCCTTTAAATTCTAATTCTACCCTAGTGATAATAAAATAGTAGGCTAATAGTAAGAATCTAGATAATGCCTCTCAAATAAATCAAATCCTTCTGAGGCTTGTGACTTCCTAGATTCTAATTCTAATTTTCATTCTAACTACCAAGATTCTAATGATGGTAATAATAGGAAATCCATATAATGCCTGTGAGTAAGTGATTATATGATCATTGTAGAATACTGCATTAACACAAAGTTCTTAATTTCCAATTGGCCATAAAGTTCATGAAGTGCTTAATTCAAGAAGACAAATTTTAAATTTTAAATGTTTCATTTCAACTTAGATGATTTATATTTAACAAAAATTAAATGAACACTAATACGATTAAGTAATTACTACAGTTCAATTTTCTTCCAAACTTGAGTTGACAAGATGAAAATAACAAACATAAAATAATATTTCTACTCACACTAGAAGGAGATATTGTTGGACCTTACTTATATCTATCACATTTTCTAGTGGTTGCATCACTTTTAAAATGTTATATCAAATAGTTTTTCAAGTGAACATAATAAAAATAAAGATAAAATACATCTTAAAAATTAAGAACTATTATAAATTATTTAATCTAAAGCAAAATTGTTTAGGAGTAAAAGTAAATATTGTGATTTAAAAGGTTCAAATGCTAGCAAAGGTTGTGAAGTTGGAATTCACACCTTCCCAATACATTTTTCTCAGCGGTTCATGAAGCCTCTTCAACAAATCCATTTTAGAAATATCCAACAATCATGGCATTCCATAAGATGACATTCCTTATGCTTTTTCATTTAGAATTGATTTTTTTATGCACAGAACCAGAACTAGGTGGTGTACAATGACTGACTAATGATTTAATTTTGATTTTCTATATGAGACAACACTCTTATTTTTTATTTTTAAATTTTGATTGATACTCAATAATAATGTAAAAATCTTCATAGTTAAATGCCTAACAAAATCTAAAGAGAGATTATTATTATTGTTTTCTTTACTACAATAATCATTATAAGACTATTTAAGGACACGTGATTATCATGTAAGACTTACATTAGTCTAAAAAACCATTATATATCCTAAATGTGTATGGGTTTCATAGATTTATTAGAGTATTCTTGTTGTATTTTTGTTTGTTTTAATGGTATAGTGATGGGACATTGAAAAATGAGATATGTCCTCTACTCATTTTAATCATAAAGTAACATGATCAAACTTTTTTTTAGGAATTCTAAATGTGTTATTTCCTCAAAAAATTATTAAGAAAACCTAATAATAAAATTACAATCAAATTTATTGTTAAATAATATTATAGGGTATGTGCAGGATCATGGTGTGCCAAAAAGTGGCAATCTAAAAAATATGTAGTTCTAAAATACCTCAAAGCATTTTAAAATCTTTTCCCACTTTTTTCCCACCCTTTCTTATACCAAACCAAAAGAAAATCCATTTATAAGGCCCAATATATCTTTGGATACCATCTTCACATTGTCAACTTTAAAAACATCCCAAAAATGTGTTTTTAGCCTATTCTTCTGTGTTATTTTACTTCAAACATGTATTTGACAACCTTTTTTTCCATCCAAACTTGATGAAACAAATTGGGTTTCTTAAGAATGTTCTTAGTTTTCCATAAAAGTAATGTTTGTCAAATTACATGTTCAATAAGTAATTATTACTTCTTTTATAATAGAGTTACGTACAAAGTGATGATTAACACACTTATTGGAAAATAACTATAACTTTCAAACAATACAACATTTTTGAAATCAAAAAGATGCATCACATTCTATGCTTCTTCTAATATAAGAGAAAAAAATAAATTTAATTTTACATAGTTTTTTTTTTTGTTAATGTGGTGACACACAAGAGTTTTTAATTCCTGAGATACTATAATAGAAAATCATAATTAATTATTTATTTAGAATAAAGATAACCAAAAATATGTGTCATATATAGGCATGAGTGTACTTCTTATATCTAGAATCTTATTAAAAAATATTATCATTTAATTTTGATTAAGGTGGTTAGACATACATCTACTTTTTATTTTTGTCCTAAACATTTCGTACTATTGCATTACAATAAAATATTTTGTACAATCAATTTTATTTTTTTTCAAATAAGGCCTAGTAGTTTAAAAACTAACTTCAATTCTCTAGAGATTCTTTTTATCTCAATTTTTATTATAGAAAGTTCATAACAAGTTGAAAATTGCACATCAAGTTGGCATAACCCTAATTTTCTAATTTTTCATTGCCACTTGAGAGTATAGTTTGGTTGACCATGATCTTGCTTGTACCCTATACATGTGTATGTTTCACAATGTTGTTGTATTTAAATAAATATTTTGGATAATAACCTTATGAGATAAGTAACTAAGCTCCATTGTATTATATTATATATTAGGTTTATACGATATTATTTTTTTTTGCAATAGTCTTAGGATGTCATTTATTATTAATAATATATTGTTGATATTTTATCTAGTTCATGACAAAAAAATTGTTATTCTTAGTAGACTATATTACTCTTGTGGGATATTTTTATTACATAGACTTGATAAGGAAGATAGCTCAATTTCTATGGTTTATTGAAAGTTATTCAAAATATATAAATAAATTGGGTGTTCAATGTTCACCAAAAAATAAAATGCATATTTAATATGTAGAAAACTTATGTAGGTTGACAAAAAATTATATTTCTCTGGACAACAATACTTACATGCCCTAAAAGTGAAATAAAGAAAATAAAATTCATTAGACTTGCATTCAATCATAACTGCATGCATCTTTAAATATAACTCACCAAACTAAAATAATTTACCTGTTAATCTAAAATAATAATTTTTGAACCTCAAATATTCTCCCAATATTATTTTTCATTCTTCCTCTCATTTGTAATTGAGTATCCACCATCCATAAATCATAACTTGAGAGTTTACATTCCCTTTAATTGTCAAATTATTTGTGTTTTATTTTTTACCCTCCACAAGTCTCTTTCTCCACATTCCATCTCCCTTCCTCCATGTAGAACTCATCTATGTAGGATTACTCATTCTACCAAAATCAAAAGTATAGGGTTACCTATATAGGTGGGACAACAATCTCTAAATCTTAAAATTACTATATACCCTATATACTTTAAATTCTTTTCTTCTTAGTGTAGACACCACAATGGTTGTCCCTAATCCATATCTCTTGAGTAATGAACTTTGGACTTTCTTAATTTTTTGATACTAAATAGTCCACTTAGGGATAATTCCTTTCATTTTCTATTGATCCATATTATTTGTTGTTATTATATTTACCTATGCACATTAATTCCATTTATTTTCATTAGAATTAGGTATAATTCCTTCCCTTTTCTATTGATCCATATTATTCATTGTTATTATATTTACCTATGCACATTAATTCCACTTATTTTCATCACAATTAAGTATCTGTTTACCTTATCCTTTCTCATGTTTTTTTGTTTTGTCTTTTTCGAAACTCCCTAAATATTTAACACAAATATTTATAAGAAAAAGTCACCATGTGGTGATTCAAAATTTTGATTTCTATGTACACAATAAAACTACAATTTGATAAATTCTACCAACTTATTACAAAAAAATGCAAGATTTCCCTTTAATAACCAAGTCAACTCCAATGAACATAGTGATATTTTCCTATATGTCAAATTGTGACATGTTGGACTAATCAGTACAAGTAGGAAAGGTAAACTTCTAAGGTAGGGCGATGAATTAGAAGTTAAAACATGAACCCATAAAAATTTTCACCACTCATCCATCTCATGCATTTAATAGATAAACTGAAATAACATGTAAAGCACATACATCTAAATCATGTAAACATATAAGAAATCACACACTTGACACTAGATATGATTACCCATAAACCCTCCAGATAGAAGGTAAAAATGGGGTGGGGATGACACCCACAAATCTTCACTACTACAGCAATAAAGTGTAGCTAATTAATGTTACAATGGTTTGACCATGAATCATGATCTACCTTGTGAAAGGCCTACCCTATTCAAGGCTTAGAAGGACTATTAAGTACCACCTTGTTAGAGGATTTCAACACCCTATTAGAAGTGTGTCTAAGTAAAGGAATTTAGAACATTCACTTGGAATATCACCCTATTAAAGGATTTACAATAGTCTGTTAAGACTACTTTGCCCATGAGATTTAACTAAAATCACTTGTTAAGATGTTTCAACATAGATCTTGTGATTGGCTCTGGTTGCCTAATAAAAGATAAAATCCATACAATGTCCTTCTTTAGCCTTCCTGATCTGATGTGATAATTGTTGTATCCTTCTATTCTTGTTCTCCTCCAACTGATTCTGTAATTCATTCTATATAACTTCTAAGTCTCCATGAATGCTTTGTTTCTCACATGCAAACTTTACTCTTCTCCTTCAATTCCTTACATGCTCATATAAATTTTAGGGTTTCATCCTCCTTAAGAAGACTAGAAGACTTAAGGTTAGGTATGAATCTATGGTTGAGATTCATCCTTTTTTCCACTTAATCCTTCCTATTTTCTAATTGGCTGGATGTAATTGCATAGGGAATTTGCGTACAAATTTGTTCTTATCTTCAAAAGATTGTATTATATCCTTTGGTCAGCTAAATAATAGTTTACATAGTTGTTTCTACAATCACAAACAAATATGTCCAATCTATGTTGCTTGACACTTGAAGTTACTTATGCTTGACACTTACTATAATTCTATTTTTGACTTGGCACCTACTTGGCATCTCAGCACTTGAATCACTCAACATGGTCTATCTACTTAGCACTTGAGTGACTTAGCACATGAGTGACTCGAAACTCATTGCAACTTGGCACAATCGTGTATTTATATATCATACTCTACATGTATTACTAGTTTGGCATAAACTAAGTAAATGTCTTAAGTGTGTTGACACTCAATTGTCAAAACCAATCTGAGATCAATAATCTCCCCCTTTGACATGAGTGTCAAATACACTTCATTGTACATATTAAATCTAACCTTCTTGAGTATAATCATATTCACAACTCATCTTACATACAAAGCTTCAAAATTTCAAAATTTATAACTCCCCTTGAGTTAATGTGCCTGATCTATATCAAAAATATGTTCTCCATTCTAAATAGATTTTTCTGTTGTTGATACTCTTAGTACATTTGGCTCTTGCTAATACTCTATGTCTTGAATGTATTTTCAACTAATGCTCTGTCACTTGATATATTGAGTTATATTCTTCAAAATGTATATCACTAGGGTCAAAAACTGATTTAGTTCCCCCTTTCAGTATCCTCTTCTTTCTTTATCTATTGCTTTCCCTGTTTGCTCCCCCTTTGGTTTATTTTCCCTTTTTTTTTAATCTCCCCCTTTCATTCACTTGTATTTCCCCTTTTTATTCTTTTATCTCCCTCTTGCTTATTTATCTCCCATTTTTTGACACTTATGTCAAAGGGTCTATACACTTAGAGTGTATCTGTCCAAAAAAGATTTATGGACTTCCATGATTATTTTTAGACCAGCATCCCAATTGTCACATGCAACATCCAATGACTTTAATTGGATTTCTATCTCTGCTACAAGGTGAACTAGTCCATTTGATGTAGAAAGATTAGGATCTTTCTTCAATAATTTTTTTGCATATCTTAATGAGGGGTGAGACAATTTTGGGTATTATTCAACTTAGCTCTTATATTAGCCTATTTTGTTGTTAACATGGCTAGTTGACTCCATAATTGAAGCAATTCATGAAAATGCTTCTCACTCTAAGCTAGGTTTTGATGTAGTTGCATACTTGAGACTTTTAAATTTCTCTCCAAACTCAAAATTCTATGGCTTGTTTCTTGAGTGAAGGATGTGGAATCATACAGTTTGGTGTACAATGAGAATATGTTCTCAAGTACCTTCTTCACTTTCTCAATTTTTGAAGCCAGTTCTATGTCACCAAATATCTTTTCATTTACTTTCCCTTGAAATTTCCTTGTAGACCAATCCAAAAGTTAGGCATTAGTGTCCTAGTTTTCATTGTTCACTTGTTCCATAATTTTTCATCTAACTATTCCAATAGTGGCTTTGATTCTTTAGGTGTTGGCAAGTTGAATGTATCTAAGAAGATATCTTTGATTTCTTGTATTGCTTTCCTCTATCAATACTCCTTTCTAAGTATTTCTTGATTTTTCTTCTTTTTCAAAGCTTGTTGCATTATGCCAATGTGTTCTAATGTTATGGATGCATAATCATACTTAGGTATCACTATTTCATCATCTAGAGTTACATTTCCATAGTGAATTATCTTAGCAACCTTGGAGGAACTTAAGCCTAGTGCTGAGATCTGTAGTGTTATTGCTTTAGTGCTCAGCTCTTGAAGGACTTCTATAGGAGTGACAGATGTTGATAATGTTACCAATTCTTGAATGGCCTCTTGCCCCTTCTCCTATGGTATGTCCTTTATTTCTTTAGATATCCTATGATCAATTACAATGATCTTACTGGCACCTTGTGTTTGTGTATCAGGTTGATCATTTGTTGTTTCTTTCTCTTCTACTCTAGTCTATTGTTGTTCAACTAAATCAACTTTAACAGTTGTGTCAACCTTTGTGGATGTGTCTACTAATGTTTGTATTAAAGTTTGAGCACTAGTAGCTAAAGGGATGATAGAATATGGTTCTTTTGTATTCATATTATCCCTTGTAATGTCAGTTATTGCCTTTTGAAGTTCATCAACACTGACCAATACCAGATTTTCACACAATTTGGCTTTTTATGTGAATTGGTCAAGAATCTTCTTTAGGTCTTCTATAGTTAAAATATTTTTTGTTCCAACTTGATCTATCAAGAGCATCCTTAATAGGTATAGTGTCTGTAGGCATGCTTTTTTCATGTGGAGGGCTCATGCTAGGCATTTGTGTGTCTGGTACATTATGTTCTTCCTACTACTTTTCAATTGTAACCATGGCATCTTTTTCTTTTATGTCTCCTCCACAACAATGTTTTCTTTTACAATTTCTTCCTCCTTTTCCTCATCTTTATCTCCATTGTTTTTTCCTTCAAATGGATCTTCTTCTCCTTCTTTAATATTTGTCAACCCATAGATCAATTTCCACATTTGAGTTTATTTCTTCACAACATCTTCAATATTGTTCTAAAGGATGCTAAATGCCCTATATTTTTGGTGCAAACCTTCCACCATATTTCTTAGTTTCTTTTAAATTTTGTCCTTTTCTCAATTCTAGCATCACCTAGGCTAGTGTGGATTCTTTGATTTGTTTCTCTAGGTTTAAACAATAATGCCACTTGTTTTCAATGATAATATACAAATCCTCAAGAATTGTATTATCTAATTCAAGTGGAGTGTTCTTGAATTTAGACATCATTGCATATATTGATTCCTCAATAAAAAATTTCTCTTCTCTACCAAGTTTCCCAAAATCAATATTTTTCAAACCTATCAAATCTACATTATTCTTAACATTCTCATAGAGATTTTCAAGATCAAATTTTGGTGTGTGGTTTACCACTCTAAACTGGCTTGTATTTTTAGATTTCATCCTTTCATCATCAATCTCTAGCTATGTAATGTATTTTCTCCTTTGCTTCTTCTGCTCTAGCCCTTCTTGTTCAGTAGCCTTTGTCTTTTCTTAAGCTTTCTCTTTGGCCTTTTATATAGTGGCCGTTGTGTTTTCCCTAGTTGTTGGTGCTATTGGTTTTGTTGGGCTAGGCTTAACAGTCTTCTTTACCCTTGTATTTGCTATAGGTTGTGCCTTGGTCTTTCTTTTCTTAGGTTCTATATGTATTGGTGCTTCTTTGGTTTTCTCTTCCTCAGTACCTTCTTCTTCAATGTCCTCACATATGCCTTGGGTCAAAGCAAGAGGTTCTTTGGCTTGTTCCTATTCTTCCTCTTCATCCTCTTCTTCATCATCTTCTTCCTCTTTACATGTGCCTTCACCAAATTTAGCTTTTAATTTTCTCACCAATTTGTCTTTATTCTTCATTGAAAAGGCTATCTTTAACTCCATTTCAACTTTGGATTTCATAGAATCACAATTTCCAAAGATTTTAGCTGATTTATCAACTTCTTTAGCTAGAAGTGTAGTGATGGCAGCTGAGGCTTCATCAACATTTATCTCATATCCTAAGGGTCTTAGCAATCTTTCCATAGGTACTACTGCCTATATGTATGTCTAATCAATATGTACAAGAAGAAATATTTCATTTGTAGTATTTTTCAATGAAAGAGATAGGTATCCACATCCTATGCTTCATAGACTTCTTGAAGTCTTCAAAATAGCTTGTCATAATTGTTTCAAAGTTCTCACCCATCTGCTCAATATATTCATTGACTTGTACAACCACTGATTTTTTTTCCTTCCAACATATTTTAACAAGAGATGGAAATTCATTTTGTACATAGAAAAATATGTACATAAGAATAGATCCAAATTTACATTGTGCACTTTTTGTCTTCCTAACTACTCCAAGATTTTGCATTATCTGTTGTAATTGAAGCTCTGCAATATCATAAGTATGATCTTTCTGGACTATTTTATAGTCAAAATAAACTACAATGTAGGGTACACTATTTAATCTTCTTGATTGATAAAATGCATGAGAAATAACCCTAATTGCAAAGTCAAGTAGTGGGTCTATGATGGTATCTATTTTCATTCCACACTTATTCCATTTTGCACTTGTGGTCCTTTCAATTACCTCTTTTGAGTCACTTTGTAAGGTCTTTCGCCAATCTAGGGTTGGAAAACTATTCACCCTATAAAAAATTCATTTTAAAATCTGATTGGTCCTCCTTGTTGGAAATAATCAAGACTAACAAGGTTACTAAGAGGGGAGGGGTGAATCAGTAACTCTAAAACTTTAAATCAATTCTGCATAATAACATATTCATCATTCATCCATCTAATCTACTATATGCATGAAAAGATAAACATTTATAACATATGAACACACAGATTTGGTGACCCAGAAACCTTCAAATTAGAAAGTAAAACTGGGGTGGGGATGATGCCCACAAAACTTCAATACTGCAGTATAAAGTTGGCCTGTTAAGGCTTCTAATGATCACTTGAGATGATCTACCCTGTTAGGAGCAAGTAGGATTGCTAGATCCACCTTGTTAGAGGATTTACAAACATACAATGAAGTATGCACTTTGTTAGGAGATTTACACAAGATTGTTAAGTCTACCCTGTTAAAGGATTTACAAACTGATTCACCTATTAGAATGAAGTAGTGGATCTAGTTACAATTGATTGCTGATCAAATAATTTATGCTCTAATCACCTGATGTGATAGATATAACTTTTCTACATCTATGTTGACCTTGCTTTATTCCTCTATTCTGTTGTTGATTTGCTTTCCCTCTTCTCAAAATATTTCAATACAAAATCCCATCCTTTTTCCTTATCATATATGTACAAATGATAGAATACATCACATATATACCATTCCAATATTTACTTAGCAAGGTCAGCCAAACACAAATGAACAAAACATTACTAAGTCAGCCAGATGGTAGAAGACTCAGGTTCCTCAAACTGACTCGATGACCTTCTGATACTTGACATCCACTACAATACACCACATCATCATGCACTTGGTAAGAGTAGAGGCACAGTTCATACTAACCATTCTAAGTAGCTTGGAACTCGGTAACCATTGGTGACTTGGTGAATATTGTGTTATTTGGTAAAAATTGAATCCATTGACAACCTTCTTCACTTGGTAAATATTGATTCCTTCATTTACCTTGATCACTCGATAAACACTAAGTTCTTTGTTTTCCTTGATCACTCGATAAACACTAAGTTCTTTGTTTACCTTGATCACTCAGTAAATACTAAGTCTTTTGTTAACCTTGATCACTCGATAAACACTAAGTCTTTCATTTATGTTGATCACTTGATAAACACTAATTCCTTCATTTACCTTGATCACTCGGTAGACACTGATTTCAACTGATGAATAGGTGAGCACTAAGAACTTGGTAAACACTACGAAGCTCGGTGACCACTAACTTCTTGGAGAACACTGTTTTGCTCGGTAACCACAATGAGCTTGGTAAACACTGGTGAACTACCCATAAGCTCAGTTTCCAAAGGAATTCTCAGTATGAGCTCGGTAAACATTCAGAATCAAATAAGTGTTGTAACTAATGAAAAATATATCATAATTCCAACAATCTCCCCCTTTGGCATTAGTGACAAAAACACTTATGAGCCAAAATTATATACAACATCTAACATACTGACGACTAATTCTGCTGAATATACATGTCTTCCTTACATATAACTCCCCCATACAATATACACAAGGTATTTACATGAGTTATATGACTTTTATTCACAGTATCTCTTTGTCCCTTTTGTACATTTATCTTACCAATATTTCTTCCTGAGTATATCTTTCTCCCCCTTTTTGACAATAATGCCAAAGAATAAAATAATGCATTTACATAGACACACCAAAATGTGAGATAAACTCAGAATGTACCTAGAGAATGAGTTGCAGAGTCTTATCCTAATTCTCTTGCAAGATTTTACATGTGGATAGAACTATTTGAACTTCTACACAGAGTTCAATCACATGGTCTGCAACAGAGAAATTGTTGTCATGGATCAATGTTTTTGAATGTGCAATGTGCTTCTACACTGTATCCATGATGGAAAGAATCATATTCTAGATATCTAACAATTTAGATCAGATCCTTGCCTCTTCCCTCAACAATTCTGCCTACTTTTTTGACAAAAATGTGATCTTGAGGTGATGAGATGAGGTTGAACTGGGGTCAAGCTTCAAGTTTTGTGCACTTGCCTTTAGATCCTCATCTATCTTATTCAATTTCTCTCTTATCTCCTTAGTCTATTTGGTAACATCACAAAGCTTAGCAAAAAGAGATGTTACATTATTAAAATAATTTTCAATGTTGGCCAAAATTGTGGTTAATTTAACCTATTTTATTGCGATATGGTAAGAAATGTGCTCAAGCACCTTATCATCAAACTTCTTTTCTGCCTTCTCCATCAACTTTTCTTGACCAGAGGTATCTTCATTGAATTTATTAACTCCCTCTTCTAATTATAACAAAATGTGTTGAGAGGTATCAACATCAACACCTATAGCCTCAGTAATAATATTCTTTGCTTCATCAATAATTTTAAACTCTCTATCTCTCTCATTCCTTAGTTGTTTCTACTTTGCCTTCAGTTCTATGCGCTGACTGAGCAATCTTAGTTCATCAACTGAAGTAGTATCCGTATCTATCTTGGGAATGAAAATTTGATTATCCAAGTCTACATCCTCATCTACTATCTTTCTTGTAAGAAAAAGTTTTAATGGAGTCTTTGGTTTTTCTACTGTTCTAACATCTTTTCCTTTGAAAACAGAGACAATGGTTGATGAGGTTAGACTAGCTGTCAAAATTGGAATAGGACCAACTAAAGGAAGACTGAGAGAGGGGCTAAATGTATCCAAAATTGATATACTTGCTAGAATTGATGTGCATACTGGAATATTCACAATTGAAGAACTCACTGGTGCAAAAATTTGTGCTAATGTAGCTAAAGTTGACAAAATTGAAGAGCAAACTGGAAAACTTACTTTACATACTATAGGAGGAATTGATACTTTGGATTTAGTGACTGCTATAGTGGATGAATTAGTAACTAAATAAGTTGCCTACAGCTTGGTAGATGAAGTTCTTGGCACTTGTATTGGGAATACTTGGAGCTGGGAGGAGATTGGTGAAGATTGAGCAATTGATGTGGTAGTAGTGCTCACAATCTCACTAGTGGAAGTTGTCTCTATAGTAAAAAATTTTGGTGGAGTCTGAGGAAGAGATGCAATGACTACTACTACAATTTTCATAGGGTCATCCTCTTCTTTGTCTTCCTCATCAGCTTCTTCCTCCTTTTCTTCTTCCTCCTTCTCCTTTGTCAGATCCTAAAGATCTTCATCAGTTACATCCATGGAGATGGAATCATTACCTTGCTCATCATTACTGTCATCATCCTTGATTTCAATAGGTTCATCACTTGGCTTATGTAGTTTATAAGTATCATTCCAAACATCAGTTGCATTCTTGTCAACTAGTTCAATATTCTTTAATAATATGAGACATGTATTGAATCTCATATTCATTCTTCCTTCTTGATCCTTCATTGCCCTTTTGATTTCTACATCGGTCAGGCTAGGTACCAGTTCTCTCAATTTCCATTCAAAAATGTCTTTAACAGTTTTCTTGGTGTTCTCCCATCTTACTTTTATTTTATCAAACAATATTGAAAGAATTTGGGAGACAAATTGGTCTAGGGAGAATTTCCAAGTTCTCAACTTCTCCATTACCAGATCTTCAATTTCTTTTTATTCAACAGGAGTCCTGGTTTCATACTTTAATGCTTTAAAGTTGCTAATTCCTACACCAATCCTGAGTTGTTTTAGAATATCTTCAAATGTGAGAAGAGGCTTGCTAAACACAACTTCACTTTCCTTTTTGCCTTTCATCGTTCTGCTTTTGAATACTGCCTGAGGTTTGGTGATAATCACCTTACCTTTCTTCTTCACAAGTTGTTCTTCTATAGACTCTTCTTCTCCTTCTTCTTCTCCACCTTCTTTTTCACCTTCTTCATATTCACCTTTTCCTTCTATGAGCATAAGAGGACTGGTTGTAGTTTTCAATTTGGCTATTTTCCTCTTGCCCTTGCTTATGGCATGTGGTAGCTTGATTTTAAGCTTAATTCTGGCCTTAGCTTCTTCATAGGTTCCAAAAAAATTTTGCCTTGGGTCTACTGGCTCATTTACCAGTGTTTCTATGATATCTTTTGCTTCATCAATATTTACCTCATAGGGAAGAGGTTTTACCCATGCAACTTGGGGTTTGACTGCCTGAATGTATACCTTTTCACAGTCAATCATGAAGCATACATCATCCTTATAATCTTCAACAAGCTTAGGAGGAATTCTGAATCTATTATGCATCCTTTCCTTGAAGTCTTCAAAATAATTATCCATAATATTATCAAAATTTTCACCTATCTCTGCTACAAACTCATTTATTTGATACGAAATTGGAATGTCTTTTCTCCATTCTACTGTTCCTTTTGATGGAAATAATTTTTGTACATAGAAAAATAAACATATTAATAGAGATTCGAATTTATAGGGGTTATTCTTTGAATTCCTTACGCTATCCATATTTTTATTTAGCTATCTCAGCATTACTTTCTACAGATCAAATTCAAGATTTTTCTTTACAATCTTGAGGGCCAAATCCATAGCTTCACAAGGTACACTATTTAATCTGCTAGATCTATATAATTTATATGCAATTATATGCATGCCAAATCTTAATTCCACATCAGGTACAGTGTTGACCTTTAAACCTCTATCATCCCACTTGGCTAGGGTTTGTTTTTGTAGCTCTTCCCGACCTAGGGTTTTGGTGATTTTGGTTTTGCTAAGCATAGGAAGACTCGTGATTTTATGAATCATATTCTTTGTTATCATTATGGGTTGCTCCAACCACAATTGACCATTATGCACCCGACTCAGGATATACCTAATCCATTTGGTTTGGAAGTTTCTAGGCATATGTGCAATATGAGTCAAGCCCTTGGTTTCTAGATGCTTGTGCTCGAGTTTGAGGGTTCCATCCACACATAACTTGGCTAGGGCATTGTCCATATCTAGTGTCCCTATCTCTTGAACAGTGCATTTGAAATGAGTAAGAATTTCATTTATAAGTAGTACCTTTGGTAGAATCTGCAATTGGGCTCCATGTAGGTCGAGCGATTTAGCTATGGTGGGAACGAGCTTGAAGCTAGGTGCTTTCCATTCCACTCCCTTCACAAGAATTTTAGAGCCTCTCTTTCTCTTGCTGCTACTGGGGCTTGCAGATGCCATTGCTGCTCAGTGAGTGAATGATTTCATAAAAAAAATTCTTCGCTAGAAAATCACTTCAAATCGCTTGAACTCACTTACGTGCTCTTGGAAATTTCTTTGCTCTATATATTTTTAATTCATGGTGAAAAATGAGATCAAATTCTACCTTTATGATGAAAAATTTTCCATTAATGCTCAGGTACGAAGGTAGCTAAGATGACCTAGGGTTTTTTAGATAGTCACTGACTTACTCGGTAAACCTTGCAACTCGATAAACAGACAAAAAATTTCATATTACCAACCTAGCTCGGTTAAGTTTGAAACCAACCTTGCTTGGTAGATGCATCACAGTGAACTATGTCTTATAACTAGAATACTAATTTGTCATTTGCACTCCTTCATTCTGGAATTGCTGAGGATATTGCTTGAAGATGCAATCCCTGATTTTCCTTGATGAGTCTAATTAGAAATGGTGGATTCACCCACTTCTTGAGTGGCATTGCCATCATTTGAATTTTTTGGCTCAGTAGATTTAGGAATCCACTGTTGTCTCATCTATTTTCAAATGCTACCAGCTCAAGCTTTCTTTTCATCTTCAATTCTTCCTATGTTCATGCAATTCTTGGATATATGACCAAGTTCGGTACATGTATAACATCTTATAGTAGTATCTTTCTTCCTTAGGTGATGCCTTGTAGAGTTTATTCCAATGTGTCCATATTCTCCATAATAGTGACATCTACACCAAGTATTGTGGTCCCAACCAAATAATGCATTGACAATTTTTTTTGCTAGATTGAATGATTTAGATCTACACTCAAATGCCTTGTGACCTTGTTTCTTGCATTTGTGACATTTGCCTTCAAATTTTGGTTTCTCTTTGCATTCATTGGCCTTGTGACCATGCTCATTGCAATTGTAGCATTTACCATTGAATTTTCCTTTACCATTGCTCCAACATCTGTTAGATGTATGACTTAACTTACCACAGTGATTGCAAGTAAGTCTTTGATTCTTTTGGGTACCCTATTTGGAAGATTCACCTTATTCATTGTATCCAAGGCCTGCTTTACATTTTTGTCTATGAAGATTCTGATCATTTCCCCGATTCAATTGATCCATATCTATTTGAGATTTTATCATTATTTCATTGACTTTCTTTTCAACATTTAAGTCATTTTCCAAACTATTATTGATTTGTCTTTCAGATCTCAAAACACTTTGTAAGCTTGTATTGATTTGTCTTTCAGATCTCAGATCACTTTGTAAGCTTGTATTGATTTTTCTTTTAGTGATTAAATCACTTCTCAAACTTTCATTCTCAGATCTTAGATTCATAATTTCTTCATTTGCATTAGATAGTTGACCTACAAGATCTTCATGCTGAAAAGATTGATTATTTCTTACCTCTAAGTCTTCATTTGCCTTGTTTCTCTGTTCCAAAATTTCACATAGCCTGATGGATTGAATTTCTTGTTCTCTTCTAAGCTTTCTTACTTCTTCCTGTAGTGAACCATTCTTTGCTAGGAGTTCCTTGATTGCTTCAATAGCTTCATTTGAACTAGTCGATGGTAAAAGGTCTTCAATCTTTTCTTCAATATATTGATTATCATTCATTTGTCTTGCAAGTTCCTTCCTTCTTTTTAGAGATTGTGAAAGATGCTCCTTTGCTTCTTTGAGTTGAGCCATGGCCATTTATAGATCTAGCTTTTCATTCTCAATAGATTTGTCAAGTCTGAATATCTCCATTATCCTTGATCTTTTCTCAAGCTGTCAAACTTTATCCTAAGAACCACAATGCTCTGATAGCAATTGTTGGAAATAATCAAGACTAACAAGGTTACTGAGAGGGGAGGGGTGAATCAGTAACTCTAAAACTTTAAATCAATTCTTCATAATAACATATTCATCATTCATCCATCTAATCTATTGTATGCATGAAAAGATAAACATTTATTACATATGAACACACAGATTTGGTGACCCAGAAACCTTCTAATTAAAAAGTAAAACTGGGGTGGGGATGATACCCACAAAACTTCAATATTGCAGTATAAAGTTGGCATGTTAAGGCTTACAATGATCACTTCCGATGATCTGCCCTATTAGGAGCAAGTAGGATTGCTAGATCCACCTTGTTAGAGGATTTACAAACATACAATGAAGTATGCACTCTATTAGGAGATTTACACAAGACTGTTAAGTCTACCTTGTTAAAGGATTTACAAACTAATTCACCTATTAGAATGAAGTAGTGGATCTGGTTACAACTAATTGCTGATAAGATCCTTTATGCTCTAATCACTTGATGTGATAGATATAACTTTTCTGCATCTATGTTCACCTTGCTGTATTCTTTTGTTCTATTGCTGATTCGCTTATAGGTTATTTCCATATCACTTATACCTCCTACTTTAGAGTTGTAAAATTTTCTTACATCTTGGAACATTATGGCCTTAGGTGGAATCATGGATAACATGCCTATCATGCCCTAGATTTATGAGGCAAAACCCATCCAATTTTTTTTTTAATTAATCATTTTATTTTTATTAATATTAGGAATATTTTTATTTTTATTATCTCTAACTAGTTCAATGTCTTTTGACTAGGCTTTTCAATCTACTAAAAATTACTTGTGCCTCAAGTTTAATAGGTACTACTCTCAGATAACCCTAATATATTATTTTACACATATTTAATTTTCATTGAATGATATATCTATGTTAAATCATGCTTCTGCATGTCCCATCTTAACATAACCTTTATTATTATTATTACTATTATTACTTTAAATTGAACTATGTCTACCATTCTTAATATACATCTTTTATTTTAATCATTTAATATTGTTATTATTAAATATTATAATAAAATTACTATATTTGCTAAAAATGTATAATTAATTATCTGATAAAATTATCATCTAATCTTATATCTTTCTTTTCTATAAACATCCTATCTTACTTACAAACACATGCCTACATTCTACTATATTAGTTTAATATAACAACACTCCTCTCAACATATTAACAATACTATTCTCACCATCCTATATAATTTGACTTAAATAAGGTTTTAAACCCCCTTATCTAAAATTACCACTAACCATTGTTAACTTATACCCATGCTAAAGGAATAGACATAATAAAATTGAAATTGACTTTTAATGCTCTACTCTCACCCCACCCCCCACCAAAATATAATCATTTCCCTAAGCATTTAAAAGAAGGAGGTCCTATCACCCATGATTTTAACATTTAAGGGGTTGACATGACACATACTCAAATGCTAACCACCCCTCCCCTTATCTCCAAGTGCATGTTCTTCCTAGGAAAACTAGATTTGGGTGAGATTTTCTTGTTTCGACAAAAAAACACATACAAACAAATTGCTTCCCACCTTTATTGAGTCCTCCCAATTTCGTGCCTAGGGATGATGGAAGGTAGGTGGAAAGGGACATGGGAAGGAGGCATACTCCCAAAGGTGCCTTCCAATATTAAATCCCTCCCCCCCCCCCCCAAAAAAAATAAAAAATAAAAATTTGCAATTAAACTTTCTTTTTTTTCTAACCAACGTCTTGTCATATTAAATATGTAGGTCACCTCGTAGTTGGAAAATCAATATTTATTTATTTATTTATTTAGGCCATTGATTATTAGGTGGATTGACAATGTGCTTTGTCTTGAAATAACCTCTTGTAAAACAATATTAATAGGATGGTGACTTAATTTTTAATTTTTTTAAATGGTATTGGAAGGGATATGTTATTTTATTCTAATATTATTATTGTATTGATTGTATTCTTGGAGAAAGACTCTTTTTGAAATGTTATACACTTTCTAGCAAGTTATTATGCACTTATAGGCCTTATTGATATAGTTGAACTTATTTGTCTAGTTTTCTTTATAATTTCTTATGATTGTGTTCAAAAGTGAATTGATGAAATTTGGTCATTTTATATTCCAATCCAATGCATAATCTATAGAGTAAATCTAATGATTGTGTTCATAACAATTATCTTATTGCTATCAAATTGAGTTCAAGATAAGTCTATATGAATATGACTAAAACATTTTGCATGCAACTTTAGGAACAACTAGTATTCAAATTCTATAATGATTTCCATTTCATAATTTAAACTAAATACAAATATATTATCTATTGAATGCATTTTCTACAACCATGTATGAATCAAGATTGATCATGAAATACATCTAATTATTTCTATGAGCATGGAGAATAATAGAACAACAATGGATAGTCTTATTTACATCATACTAATGCCTACATTGATACTTAACTCTTCTCTTCAATACATTCATTTCCAAGATTATGAACCAACAACATCACTAAAATAAATCTTTCTTTCATGACCCCCTCAAGCTTTCATCCCACAGATGCACATAAGGTGGTGAAATCACCATATCAAGATATACAATGGAGGGACCCTTTTACAATACATAGATGATTAAAAATCTCTCTAATAAAAAACAAATGAGATTAATAAAAACACTCTTACAATACAACTAATTTACATAACAAGATGGAGTTTGTTTCTCCATTTTCATCACAATATAATAGAGTCTTCTTCTCCTATGAAAAGAATAGACTACATGAACTCCAAATTTCTAAGATCATCAAGTAAAACCTTCAAAATAGATACAAAAATGGGGAACCATAGACACTGACCTCCCAACCTAGGCCTCGAGGATGCCACCCACCGAGCTTGGGGAAACAAGACACAAATGGTTGCACACCTTCACGTTCACATACCATGCAAACTATAACAAAATAATTCACACAATACAATGAAACCCATCCCAAGGCTTGTACACAGATTCTACCATAGAATCAAGATATAGGATGAAGGAGGGCTCTCTCCACGAGGAGAATGTCAAATCCATGAACCACATATATTCTCATATTCTTATAAGTAACATGCCCTTTCAAGGTTTAACAATGGCTTCCTTCTCCATACACCTCCTTATGCCTCCCAAGAATGCAAGTAGTCATGAAGTCCATACTCCATTGAAAAAAAATCATCTCCACACATGGGAGTGTTTTCTCAACTACATGGGTGAGCCCAACTAACCCCTTTGCCCAAGCATCTCTTTCCTCCCAAGGGTGAGTGATTCTTCGCACCCATTTTACAAAAAAAATCAACATGAACAAAAAAATATTCAAGAAATAAAACTCATAAGACTTCTCACATTCAACACACATACCACAAGATTCCTCACAAAACCACATCTACTCCATAAAAAATCTACAATGCAACGAAGAAACACCATATCAAATCTACAATGAAATGGAGAGACACCATGGATCATGGATACCAACCTTACTCCAACAATGGAAAATGAAAGTTGTAGTAGAGCTCCTTATCCTCTTCCTCCAAACAATAAATATTTAGTTTCTAGTTTGGCCATGCCCCTATATATGACTCCCATTTTCAGATTCAATATAAAATGCATTCTTTTTGTGGTCTCCTAAGTCTTCTAGGCACCCTATGGTCACTATTATCCCACTAACTTAAATTATTGTCATGGATAGGGTTTCTTTTCATCACAAATTTACCTTGCAGCTACTTTTTGGCCCTCACAATGCTAGGTAAAGTTCAATTCCAAATTTCTTATGGGGCAACCCTTGTTTCCCTTACTAAATAAAGGTAATTAAATCTAATTATTAATTAAGGAATTTAACTTGAGATAAGGTGGCTACATGATCCATCTTCAAAGAACATGTCATTTCCATATAACTAGTCCAAGTGTCAAGTGACACACACAAAATTTCACTATACATCACACATGGCATGTTCTAAATCTACTCATGAAATACATACTGCACACATACATCTCACATTTACAAAATAATCACATCACAACGAGGTTTATGAATCTTCTAAATATTCACCTTGGTAGTGTCATATTAACATGTGTTTATACCTTGTTTTCCTATTATAGTTCCATGGTTCCTTTCCTACACACTAAACTCGAGTATCAGTAATCCAATGAATAGTTCCATACAAAATACATATAAAAGTAAAGATACATAATAAATTTCATTATTCAATATTTCACATACAACATATTTCATAATTTACTTCCTATTCTCCATCATTTTCTTACATACATTTAATCATTAAACCTCAAAATCTAAATGTTATTGACTTTCCTAAGAAGATTAATTTAAGCATTTTGAATCACAACATAATTCCATTTTCTATCATAGTAATGAAGTACTGAATAAATATCCATTAATTGATTGATTATGCCAAATTAAGTTGTAATACATATTATAATAAAAAATCACAAGGTAAATATCATCAGATAAGTAGCAAAATTTACTATCCATCAAGTATCAAAAAATATGTTGAGATATTCAATCCTAAATAACAAAATGGAAATAAAGTATCTATGCTATGATGGGTCTAAGTGAGGCCTCACATCCTCCCCCTAGATATGAACTTCCTCCTAGAGTTCATAAAAAGGATAGGGATACCATGCTCTCATCTATGCTACATCCTCCCATGACACTGTGATCTTATCATAATAGTCCCATTGGACTCTAACCTAGTCTACCTCTCTCCCTCGAAGTGAAAGGGTCTGCCAAGCCAATATGCAAAAGGGTTCCAAGGCTATTTGTCTATCTAAATCCACATGCAAGGCATCCCAATCTATGAGGTGGCAATGATCATAAATATACTTTTGGAATATAGAAACATGAAATATGTCATGGATCTGAGATAGGTTAGTTGCCAAGGCTAGATGATAGGTGACTGGTCCTATCTGCTCCAAAATCTTGAAGGGTCCAACAAAATGAGATGCTAACTTAGAGCCCTTTCCATAACTAATAAAATTCTTATGAGGTTGCACCCTCAATAATACTCTATCACTCACCATGTACTCTCTATCTAACCTCTTGGCATCTGAATACTTCTTCTATCTATTCTAGGCTTGTCTAGGTCATTGCCTAATTTGTGTTAACTACTATTCCATGTCCTTCACCAATTGTGGTCCAACAGATACTTTGTCCTTGATCCTTGTTAGAAATATAGACAGAGTAACTAAGAGGGGGGGTGAATTAGTTACCATAAAAATAAATCCAAAAATCCCTTTGATGTCTTATAAAACTAGTTACTGCTATCACTTGGTAGTATAAAAAAACTGTTGTAACTTGGTAGATGTAGTGTATGTAATCTTTAACAGATCTTACAAATTCACAATGATTAACATGCATGCATAAAAGAAATAACATGAACACATGAGACACTAGATTTAATGTGGAAAGCCAATATGGGAAAAACAACCAAGTAACTAGCTACTAATTTTGACTCTTCTGAAGTGAGCCCTATTAGGAGCTTGTTGGTGTTTGAAAATGCTAGAGGGTTTTCAATTATGCCAATGAGAAGATGAAATATCTAGGGGCATCTAAATCCCATCTTCAACATATCATTTCAGACACAAGGCCAACTATAAGGCTTGACCCTTCTTCTACTTCAGGCTCTGGAAAACCTAGGTGGGTAGAGCTCAGATCCAATTAATATGGTACCAGTGCAAAACATATCCCTAGATCTAAAAAAGTAGATTACGATCCTTATATCTCCTAATAGCTCATGTGATAACATAGATCTATAGTAGCTAAATGAAAATATATGACATTCATAAGCTGAGTGAGGGAATTCTATTATAGCTCTTAGACATAAAATGTAAAGATGATTTGAATTTGATTTGATTTTATGTGGGTCGGGAAAGTGGATAAAAACCAAGTATAGACAACAAACTAATGATCTTGTAGATGATCAGTGCCTGATCCATTGGGAAATTCATGAATCTGCCTCATGCATTTTGGATATCTGATACTTATTCATATATTCTTATATATGATTGATCCATTCACTTTGTAAATAGACATCAATTTTATATCTAAATCCCATTCTTACCTAATATCCTCATTAAAAAACCTGCAACCCTGTTGAATCTTTGAAGCATTTACATAATTCCTTGAATTACAAGCAACAATGAAGCAACATACAACCTTAAGGGACTGCACTTATGATCTAGGCTCTTTTTTCAAAGATCATAAAACATTATAACTCAACTGAGAAAAGAGACAAGATTTAAACTACATCTAAACACTTGCTATTCCTTGTATTGGTCTCCTTGAAACAATACATAAAAATGCATGGAATTAACTCATAAAGAACCTACTAAACTAGACTATACAATGAGCAAATGTTATCACACAAGAGACAAAATGGTGGGAATGAGAAGTTGATGGGATGGGAATGGGGTATCACAGCCAAAGCAAAAGCTTCATGGTCTGGAACTAGCACATCCTAGATCTTCCATTTAGAGTTCATCAATTCTAGGGCTAGTTCTACTAAATACCTCCATTCTAGAGAAACTTTCAAAAATTTCTAACCCTTACAATGAATGGATGAAAGAAAGATATAAAAAGAAGTGAATTCCTAGATTTGTTATGCAACTTACATCTATCCACTTGAAATTCAATCTCCTGCAACTGAAAACCTCTTTCATCTTTCTACCCCTTTGATCTGATTTTGCTTTCATCATTACTTGTAACTGATCTTGAAATATCTCTGCTCAATGGTGAAAAACCCTTTTGCATCAAAAATATATGATTTTCCTTATGAAATGCTGAAGGAATTAAAATTTAACTAATTTTAAAGTAACCTAATTCATCCCCAATTGCATTTTCACTCTCTTTTATGCATATTCAAGTCATTACCTTGCTAAAAATCACAACTAAATTTTGATACTTGAATTTGGTTGCAAATTAGTAATCTGATATAAAACCTCTTATATCCTAAATAGAGTACTTCATGTGCAAAAACTAACCTTAGAATCAAAAAATTTATCTTCTCCCAATTCTGGCGATATATAATACTACTATGTATGCCTCTCAAAAACCCCTTGAATATCAGTTTGAAAAAAAAAAGTCCCCCTTGGCAAGGCACTCTGGCTTGCAATTTTAAATTTTAAATTTCAAAAAATTTAAAATTTTCTAAAGTTTAACTTCAGAAAAATACCTATTTGTATTTAAAAATTTTGCACCTGCAATCCATTTGAAAAAATAATTTAAAAATATTATTTTTTACTCTTTAATATTTTGCCTACCCTTCAAATCTAGGTCAACCTTCATTTCACTTGGCACCACATGGCAGCCTCTGATTGGTTGAACTCAACATGCCACCTCATCACCACATGGTGCTCACCTACTTGCCTACATTTTTAACCACCTTGCATCTTCAGGAAGCAAACATGCACTGGCCATCAGATGAAGACACGTGTCACAATCTTAAGCATCCATCATTCGATCTTCTATCTGGTGGGACATCATCTTTGAGCGAGACCCGCTACCACATGGAAATAGCTCACTTACCCACATTACCTAACTAGTGCACATCTTTATCTTATGGGTATGCCTCTACTGTTCGATCAGACACATGGCATCATCTGAGCATTCCGCCTCCACATCAGCACATTTACTTTTTTGTTTAAAATTTTCCTCCTTCCTCACACCAGCTGGGACCCACTTACATTTGCTTTGCCTTATAAAAGGTGTTGTCTTGTAGACATTAAGCCATATAAGTACAATATTATTTCAAGATTAAAAGTTACTCCACCACATCACATGTGCGATATATGAGCTTTGACTATTCTTCATTGTCTAGCTTTTGTTCTTCAAATGTTTCTCCACATCTCCCACAAAACATTTCCCAAAATTTTTTCCCTTATTTGGTTACTGAGTTGCGCTGCATGTGGCTTTCTTTCTTCAAACATGGAACTCCTTTGTGGTCTATGGCTCTTCTCTAATTTATTACACCCGAGCCAGTAGTGACTACTGCCAAGCATGAGGATCACAAAATTTTTATAATGCCTAGCACTTAGATCTTTTGATAATGCTGCGGGTTAATTTTCTTAAACTTTCTATGTGAAAATCTTTTGGCATTATGATACATTTTTGTCATTAGTTACAACACTTATTGGATTCTGAATGCTTACCGAGCTCTCACCAGACATTCCTTTGTAAGCCAAGCTTTACCTAGTTCTCAGTGTTTACCGAGTGATCGAGGTGAACAAAGAAGTTAGTGTTTACCGAGTGATCGAGGTGAACAAAGCAGCCAATGTTTACCGAGTGTTCGAGGTAAAGAAAGGAATCAGTTTTGACCGAGTGAAGATGTACTTAGTATTGACCGAGAACTTTGTGATAACCGAGCTCCTGAGGTTATCAAGGAAAATAATTTTACCGAGCTCAAACGGTTATCAAGGAAACTAACTATCACCGAGTCACAAGGTTCTATCAAGTGTTTCCTTTGATCACCGAGCTACAGTTTAGATAGAAGTATTCACCGAGTGACATCTCTTCTACCGAGTCTCCAGTGGTTACCGAGTTCAGAACTACTCGAAATGTTTAGTATGGACCGTGCCTTCACTTCTACCAAGTGCATGACGATGCCGAGCAACGCAGTGGACGCTGAGTATCAGAAGGACACTAAGTCAGTTCAGTGAACCCGAGTTTTTTACCTTGGGCCGACTTTGTATAGAGATTTGCACTTGTTGTTTTGGCCGACCTTGCATGTATTGTTTATTTGGATGGTATATATATGCAATGTATTGTATCATTCAAATGTAATGAAAATAGTAATGGTAATGAATGAAAATGCGAAAGTGTGAAAGAAATATATGCGTGCGAAAGTATGTGTGCTGAGTTGTGAAGGTATTCAGCAAGGTCAAGTTTTGGAGCAAAAAAGTTTTATCTATCACATCAAGGTGAATCAGACCATAGCGGATCTTATCAGCAATCAGTTGTAATCAGATCCACTGTTTCATTCTAACAGGTGAATCAGTTTTTGTAAATCCTTTAACAAGGTAGACTTAATAGTCTTTTGTAAATCTCCTAACAGAGTGCATACTTTATTGTATGTTTGTAAATCCTCTAACAAGGTGGATCTAGCAATCCTTTGTGCTCCTAACAGGGCAGATCACTAGAAGTGGTCATTATAAGCCTTAACCGGCCAACTTCATACTGCAGTAACGAAGCTTTGTGGGTTTCATCCCCACCCCAGTTTTACTTTCTATTTGGAAGGTTTCTGGGTCACCAAATCTGTGTGTTCAAGTGTTGCAAATGATTTTTTTTCATGCTTACAATAGGTTACTTGGATGAATGGTGAATATATCAGTATGCAGTTTTATTGTTTGAAATTTTAAAGTTACTGATTGACCCCTCCCCTCTCAGTAACTTGTCATATCTTGAATATTTCCAACAAAATCATAGTAGGGATGTTACTTCTTACACAAGGTCATACTTAGACTCCTAATCCACTAGGGGGTAAAATGCACCAACGGTTAATTTTCAATGGGCACACTTACCCCACTTTAGAAAATGTGGATATCTTTCTCTTCAACTTGGCAAGATCTTCTTCTAGCTCCCTTTAATTCACTGCAAGACTGGTAGCTTTTTAAAGTAATGGCTCTCAAGTTCTCTTGGCTTGTCATGCCCGAAAGCTACATTTTGATCCCCTTGCATCAATTTCCTTAGTACCCATCCTGACACCTCTTCACTTTCTTTATTTCATCCATAAGATAGAGAACATTTAGCTTGCTTCTCTTCACTTTCCTGCAACATGCTATTCATCTTGGAATCCATTTCAACAAGTTTAGCCTCCTTTAATCCTCATCAATTCCTTTACTTTTGGTGTGGTTTCTTCTATTCTTCATTATCTACACCATTGCCCTTGCTTTTTCACTAAGATTGCCTTTTCCATGTGGATGTATGTTTTTTTAAAAATATAGGCCACATTATTAAAGCTCAAATCACTGATATGCACATACTTCATTGTCATATTAGAAAGAACCTTCAAATATCACTTCACATGAGATTTATTAGTTCCTTGAACAATAGGCATTTGACCTGGCTTTAAAACATATTTTCCTTACAAATGTCATAAATCTGATGAATTTAGTCGATCCCCAAAGTGGTGTCTGGCTAAAAAAAAAATTTCATTTTTGAACAACTAAACCATTAAATTGACCCACTTACCATTTGATACTCACTAGAATTGAAATCAATCACTAATTGATCCTTTAAACTCATTTTACTTCTTCTTGCAAACTATCAATTTCATGCTAGGAGGTTTGTTGACTAGCCTTAAAAACTAACCCATACCTCTAAGTAGGCTCTAAAAATTGGCACACTAATTCTTTGTACCACATACTTTCACCCTATTAGATCTTATGTCATGATGAATTTGAGGTGAAAAGATATTCACTGTCAAAGTTGACCTCTTAGAATTGCCTGCAAACAAACATGTTAAAAAGCAATAAACTAGGTTTGGATGTAGCTTTGAAAACTAGGCAAATGGACACTTGGAAAAATAAAACTTGGGGTTTTGGTTCACTATCATGAGGACATTATGTAGCTACAATTTGGGCTCATGATGAATAATTGGGTGCAAATGGAAAACGGTCAAAGTAGGCTACCTGGATTTGCTGACTAGAAACAATGAGAAGATAATGATTTTTGCAAATGGAATTGACTTGGGAAAGTGTTCAAACAGATACATCAAGATGTGAAAACTAACACACTTGGAGTATTTTTAGTGGACAACATAGGGGTACAATCCATCTGATCCAGCCAATCACGGATCTTAAGATATGATGTCCCAAACAGGGGTACCAAACAATCTGCAAATAGTGTCAAGTAAAACTTTAGAAATTACATTTGAAAACTAATCAAACAAATTTCTCATAAGCTAAAACTTGAAACATAACAAGTATCTGACATTTGTAACGTAACGCAATAGAAATTTTAACATTTTGGTCAAATAGTCAAAACTTATAACATGTCAAACAGGGCTTCCCAAAAATTTGTACAATTACACAAAAACATGTAACAGTAACTGACCAACTTTGAGGCATTCAAAACCTAATCAAACAAACTCAAAAAAACTCAAAATTTGAAACACAAGTTCTTGAGTATGGACACTAGATATTCACAAAGTGGAAAATCATAAAACATTTTTGGGTGCAAGATATTCAGATGCAAACAAGGCCTCCTATCACTATTTGACATAGGGTAAAATGCAGATTTGACAAATGCTCAAAATGAGACTTCACAAAATGACTTGAAATTTCAACTTATCATGATGGAACACTTAGACACACTGAATGGAAGGTGTTAGAAATATTAAAAATCTCTTAGGCCTCATAGGTACAGCTGGGTACAAATGCTTTAAAAGCTTTTATGGGGCTTGATTCACTAAATGGTACTCAAAATCAGGAAGGAAATTTTGAGTCCGAATAGTGGCTCTATCTAGGGATGCATGCCCCTTGTGGGTATGACAAGGATTCAAATCTCTAAGAGAAGCAAACCACACACCTGAAATAGCAAAAACTTCTCTCGAATAGCTTTATTAAAAGTAGGGAAATAACTACTACTATGTACAAATGATGGCCCCAGGCCACCAGAAAGTTTTTAGAACTCCTTACCTCTGTCATACACTTGATTTTCATCATCACCTTCTTGAGGTAAACTGAAACTTTCATTTACATCAGTTTCACCACATACATCAAATCTTATTATCAACAGATTAGGTGAAACAAAATCATTCTCATAGTGCATATAAAACCTTGAATTACTTTGTTCGTCTTGCTGACTATGAAAATATAAATCAGCATGATCACTACTAATATCTAACTAAAATTGATCATCATTGACTGACTCATAGACACCTTCAATTGGAAACACAAAAGCTTGGTATTCTACTTCATTCAATGAGTTACATGAATTAATTTGTAACTCACCTTGTGCCTCCAAGTGTGAAGAGAATGAAAAATCTGATTTCTCCTCATTTGCAACATTAGTACACCATACATTAGACTGAATATATGTTCCATTCTCTTCATATTCCAACAAATTATTAGATCCCAAATCACAAGAATTATCATGAAATTTCTTTCTAACAACATGGTGATCTGTATCAATTTTTTCCTCAAATAGCTCACTAGAATAAACTAATTCATTACTATTTCTTTCCTCATCACATGAGCTATCAACATGTATCTCAACCTCATGAAAATAGGAAAACCATGAACTAGCAATAGACCTTATCCCTATATCTTCATTCTCAACATAGAAGTCGTCATGTGTATTGATATATGAATTACCATCACATACACCTCCCAAACTTAATAGAGCGTATTCTAAAACTATATCTTATTTAGCATCAAATTTAGGGGAAATAATTTCATCATATGGAAATGCATAATGTGGCAAAACAAAAGCATCCTTAGATTGGTTAGCATACCTTTCAAAATTGTGAGCCAACAAATCAAAAACTCATCAACACTTAACAAGAATTCATCCTTAGTTTCTTCTCCTTGGCTATAATTATTATCTAGATGGCTTGGCACATTTGCAACAGAAGACTCATTAGTAATACATTGTGAAAAATCAAAATTCTAATCATACAATAGATCTTCTTCCTTAGAAAACACCTCAACAACTAGTATATTAGAACATTTACTTTCATCACTAGAAGAAGAACTATTACTATTGTTATAATTTCCATCTTCCTTATACTCATCATTATAAAAAGATGAATGCACATTATGCATATTATCAAACTGTTGATTACTATCATCTGATTCATAAAGCTGAGACTCTTCATTTTCAATATCAGTTTCAACAGACTCATTGCATCTGTTAACATTAAACTCATTAGCCTTCAAATCACTTTTAATTTCTATAATAAAATCTTGGATTTCACACATCTTATCTAATCTTATTTTGGCTGGCCAATCAACTGAATGTGGCATAAAAAATTCTAAGAGTACCATTGGCCATGAAAACTCCTCAGGTCTAAAGAACTCATCAAGATTCATAACTACTTATTTGAACTTCATGTAAGTTTGAAATCCATTAAGACCCTTAATATCACAAATCATACTTCTTAACATTAAGATCTTCTTATCATGAATCTTTCTTTTCAATCTAGCAATATTTGCACAAACACTTTCAGGAGTTGGCACATCATTTTCAGACCTAGACTCGGAATCCATCTCTTGGAATTTTAAAACTCCTACCTCAGTTTTCCTAGTGTTGAAACAACTAGATGGAGGCATCCATTTCTACCATTTAACTTTCATGAATGAGAAAGACATGAAAACTAAAATAACTTTATGTGTTGCTATCTGAAACCTCAAATCTACTGATTGGCACAGGGTGCAAATATGAAATCCTTCACACCACTGATAGAATCCTTTGTAGAGCCACCACCTCCTTGAAGAGGAAAATGAAATCACAATAGTGATTCACTCTTTGAAATAAATAACTTCAGAAGATACAAGCAACCACATAAACCATCAATCAAGAAACTTATAATTTCTCTTTCCCAGGAAACTAGATCTACCCAAAAATATTGAAAGCCTTTGATGTTAAGAAAAATCATGCACTACCATAGAGACTTACTTCAAAGTCACCACTCACACTCAGTGAGAAAGATTTAAAACAATTTTACCATTTATACATTGTGAACCAGACTTTCAATATAGAAAAACTCATAGATCACTAACACCTTGGAAAGAGGGTACACTTCATTTTTAGATTCTTGACTTTGATTTTTACAACAGTATTTTGAAAACTAGACTAATTCAATTGATTGAACATAAAACTTAGTAGCAACAAAATCTATACTCAATCCCTCAAATATACTATTGTCCTAAACAAAGCATAACTGAGTGCATCACATTTAAGTAAGAAAACTAAAAAGCATATCAAAGAACTTACTCTTGAAAATTTTCCATGCACATCTTCCTACTGTATTGAATCCTGTTCTAAATTCTCAAGGTTTATCTGTCATTTTGATTCAATACAGTGCCCACCAGAGTTGCCATTTTGTTGCTGTTTGAAAATGATAGAGGGTTTTCAATTATCCCAATGAGAAGATGACATTCTATGGGTAGCTAACTCCCATCTTCAACACATAATTTTAGACACTAGGCCAACTATAAGGCTTGACCCTTCTTCTACTTTAGGCTCTACAAAACCTAGGTAGGTAGACCTTAGATCTAATTAATATGGTACCAGTGCCAAACATATCCTTGGATCTAAAAAAAAATATTACATCCCTTTTATCTCCTAATACCTCATGCAATAACACAAATCTACAGTAGCTAAATGTAAATCTATGACATTCATAAGCTGAGTGAGGGAATTCTATTATAGCTCTTAGACATAAAATGTAAAGATGATTTGAATTTGGTTTGATTTTATGTGGGTGGGGAAAGTAGATGAAAATGAAGTATAGACAACAAACTAATGGTCCTATAGCTGATTAGTGCTTGATCCATTGGGAAATTCATGAATCTCCCTCATGCATTTTGGATATTTGATACTTATTCATATATTCAGATATATGATATATCCATTCACCTTGTAAATAGACATCAATGTTCGATCTAAATATCATTCTTACCTGATATTCTCCTCAAAAAACCTACAACCTTGTTGAATCTCTAAAGCATTTACATAATTTCTTGAATTACAAGAACCAATGAGGCAACATACAACCTTAAGGGACTACACTTATGATCTAGGCTCTTTGTTCAAAGACCATAAAACATTACAACTCAACTAAGAAAATAGACAAGGTTTAAACTAAAACTAAACACTTGTTGTTCCTTGTATTGATTTTCTCAAAATAATACATAAAAATTGCATGGAATTAACTCACAAAGAACCTAATAAACCAGAATATATAATGAGCAAATGCTATCATACAAGAGAGAAAATGGTGGGAATGAGAAGCTGATGGGATGGGAAGGGGGTATCGTAGCCAAAGCAAAAGCTTCATGGTCTAGAACTAGCACATCCTAGATCTTCCATTCAGAATTCATCAATTCCAAGGCTAGTTCTACTAAATGCCTCCATTCCAGAGAAACTTTCCAAAATTTCCAACCTTTACAATGAATGGATGAAAGAAAGATATAGCAAGAAGTGAATTCTTGGATTTGTTATGCAACTGACATCTATCCACTTGAAATTAAATCGCCTACAATTGAAAACCTCTTTCATCTTTCCACCCCTTTGATCTGATTTTGTTTTCATCATTACTTGTAACTAATCTTCAAATATCTTTGCTCAATGATGAAAAACCCTTTTGCATACAAAATATCTGATTTTCCTTATGAAATGCTGAAGAAATTAAACTTTAACTAATTTGAAAGTAACCTAATTCGACCCCAATTGCATTTTCACTATCTTTTATGCATATTCAGGTCATTACCTTGCTAAAAATCACAACTAAATTTTGTTACTTGAATTTGGTTGCAAATTAGGAATTTGATATAAAACCTCTTATATCTTAAACAAACTGCTTCCTATGCCAAAACTAACCTCAAATTTGGAAAGTTCATCTTCTCCCAATTTTTGCAATATATAATACTGCTATGTTCGCCTTGCAGAAACCCCCTCAATATCAATTTGGAAAAAAATTCCCCCCCTAGTAAGTCACTTTGGCCTATAATTTTGAATTTAAAATTTCAAAAAATTTAAAGTTTTCTAAAGTTTAACTTTAAAAAATACCTCTTTGTATTTAAAATTGTTGCACGTGCAATCCATTTGAAAAATTAATTTTAAAAAAATATTTTTTACTCTTTAATATTTCCCCTACCCTTCAAATCTAGGGTTAACCTTCATTTGATTGGGCACCACATGGTGGCTTTTGATTGGTTGACCTCAACCTCCCACCTCATCACAATGTGGTGCTCACCTACTTGCCTACATTTTTTAACCACCTTGCATGTTTGGGAAGTGAGCATGCATTGGTTGTCAGATGAGGACATGTGTCACAATCTTAAGCATTTGTCATTCAATCTTCTATTTGGCACCACATCATCTCTGAACAAGACCCACTACCATGTGGTATTGGATACAATTATTCAATTGTGTGTTGTCTTTGATGTCACACAAATGTCATATCAGTCATCAGATAGAGTCTACTGAGCTTAGATGGTCAATAAGGTAGAGAATAATGTCTACCAAGTTTAGATGGTTAGCAAGGCAAAGAACAGTGTCAACAAGCTTAGATGGTCAGCAAGGCAAAGGACAGAGTCTATTGATCCCAAAAGGTTAGCAAAGAAAACTTGCAGTATCTATCAAGTAAGCAGTTCTTACTTAGCTCACTCAGTCATCAAAGGAAGTGTGCCATAAGCAGTTCTTACCAAACTCACTCGATTATCAAAGGAAATGTGGTAGAAGTAGTTCTTACCAAGATCTCATGAAGGAATTTAGTTCTTACTGAGTAAACTTAGTAGCCAAAGAATTTTACAGATATTACAACATTAACCGAGTCAAGAAGGTTAACTCAAGAAATTTTTGAAAACAGTATATACCAAGCAGGGTCGGCTAGTAAAGGATTTCATTGTTAATGAAATAATGATTATTTTTTTAGAGTAATATTTGTAGCCAACTAGTGTATTGTTTATTGGTAAATGTAACTTGTAAATGAGCTGACTTGATAATTTGAATGGTATAATTAAGAGATTAAGTTGTGAATTCTAATAGTGAAAATGAGGAAGTGGAATTAATGTGATATGAGGACTAATTATTGTGGAAGTGAATTTGAAGGATGATCAGAGATCATTAAGGAGGAGAAAAACCATATTTGATTAGGGAGGATCTAATGATGTTGAACAGAGACTTGTAGTCAGCAAAATTTAGTTGCATATTGTTCAGGTCAATTCATTGTCGCTTTCTAACCATTGTAGCAGTGATTTCAAATCTCTTAATAGAGTTGATTTAATAGCCATTTTGTAAATCCTCCAACAAGCTAACAATTTAGTTGAACTATTCTAAAGACCTCTAGCAAGGCCACTCCTAACAAGGTGATTAAATCCTCTAATAAGGTCACACCTAAGAGTGTGTATTGTAACCTTTAACAAGGTTGGCTCCTAACAGGGCTCACTTTAGAAGAGTGAAAAACTGGTGACTAGTTACTTGGTGGTTTTCCCATATTGAGTTTCCACATTAAATCTGGTGTCTCTTGTGTTCATTTTGTTTTCAGTTACATGCATAAATACTTAAAGATAAGTAACAATTTAATTTACCAAGTTACAACATTTTAGTTATTTTTACTGAGTATTAGCAGTTACTAGATCTTTAAGACATCTACGGGATGTGTGATTTTTTTTTTTTTGTAACTGATTCACCCCCCCTCTTAGTTACTCTATCTTTAATTCCAACATGTGGTAGCAGCCTGCTTACCTACATTACCTAACCGATGTGCATCTTTATCTTGTGGGTATGCCTCCACCATTTGATCGAACATGCAACATCATCTGAGCACTCCGCCTCCACATTAGAAAATTTACTTTTTCAGTTAAAAATTCCCTCCTTCCTCATGCCAACTAGGACCCACTTACATTAGCTTTTCCTTATAAAAGGTACTATCTTGTAGACATTAAGCCATATGAGTGCAATATTATTTAAAGATTAAAAGTTACTCCACCACATTACATGTGGGATATATGAGTTTTGACTATTCTTCATTGTCTAGCTTTTGTTCTTCAAACATTTCTCCACATCTGGCACAAACCATTTCTCAAAAACTTTGCCCCGATCTGGTTACTAAGTTTCCTTGCATGTGACTTTCTTTCTTTAGACATGGAACTCCTTTGTGGTTTGTGACTCTTCTCTAATTTATTACACCCAAGCCAGTAGTGACTACCGTCGAGCATGAGGATCACAAAATTTTTATAATGCCTAAAACTTAGATCTTTTCATAATGCTACAAGTTAATTTTCTTAAACTTTCTATGTGAAAATTGTAGTAGGGATGTTACTTCACACACAAGGTTGCACTTAGATTCTGAATCCACCAGGGGGTAAAATGCACCAATGGTTCATTTTCAATGGGTACACTTGCCCCCCTTTAGAAAAGGTGGATATCCTGCTCTTCAACTTGGTGTGATCTTCTTCCAACTCCATTTAATTCACTGCAAGACTGGTGGCTTTCTAAAGTAATGGTTCTCAAGTGCTCTTGGCCTGTTGTGCCCCAGCTACATTTTGATCCCCTTGCCATCAATTTCCTTAGTACCCATCCTGACACTTCTTCACTTTCTTTGTTTCATCCATAAGATAGAGAACATTTGGCTTGCTTTTGTTTAGTTTCCTGCAACATTCTATTCATCCTGGAATTCATTTCAACTAGTTTAGCCTCCTTTAATCTTCATCGATGCCTTTACTTTTGGCATGGTCTCCTCTATTCTTCATCATCTACACCATTGTCCTTTCTTTTTCACTAAGATTGCCTTTTCCATGTGGATGTATGTTTTTTTTTTTATATAGGCCACATTTTTAAAGCTCAAATCATTGATATTCACATACTTCATTGTCAGGTTAGAAACAACCTTCAAATATCAATTCACATGAGATTTAGTAGTTCCTTGAACAATAAGCATTTGACTTGGCTTTAAAACATATTGTCCTTACAAATGTCATAAATCTAATGAATTTAGTTGGGCCCCAAAGTGGGGTCCGGCTAAAAAAAAATTCATTTCCAAACAACTAAACCATCAAATTGATCGACTAACCATCTGATACTTACTAGAATTGAAATTGAGCACTAATTGATCCTTGAAACTCATTTTTACTTCTTCTTGAAAATTGTCAATTTCATGCTAGGAGGTCTATTAACTGGCCTTAAAAACTGACCTAATCCTCTGACCGGGCTCTAAAAATTGGCACACTAATTCTCTGTATCACATACTTTCACCCTGTTAGATCTCGTTTAATGAAAAATTTGGGGTCAGAATATATTTTCTATCAAAGTTGATCTCTTAGAATTTCTTGCAAACAAACACGTTAAAAAAAAATAAATTGAGTTTGGATTATGCTTTGAAAAGTAGGCAAATGGACACTTGTGAAAATGAAACTTGGGGCATTGGTTCACTATCATGAGGAAATTATGGATCTATGAGTTGGGCTCATGATGAATAACTGGGCACAAATGGAAAATGGTCAAAGTAGGCTACTTGGATTTGCTAGCTGTAAACAATGATAAGATAATATTTTTGTAAATGGAATTGACCTAGAAAAGTGTGCAAACTGATTCATTAAGATGTGAAAATTGACACACTTGGAGTATTTTTAGTGGACAACGTAGGGGTACAATCCATATAATTGAGCTAGTCATGAATCTCAAGATATGACATCCCAAATAGGGGTACCAAACAATTTGCAAATACTGACACCAGTAAAACTTTAGAAATTACATTTGGAATCGTGTTTGAAAACTAATCAAATGGATTCGTCATAAGTTGAAACTTGAAACATAAAAAGACTTTGATGTTTTTAATGCAATGCAATAGGAATTTCAACATTTTGGTCAATTGGTTAAAGCTTATAACACATGAAACAGAGCTTCCCAAAAATTTGCACAATTACACAAAAGCATGAAACAGTAACTAACCAACTTTAAGGGATTCAAAACCTAATAAAGTGAACTTGAAATGACTCAAAATCTGAAACATAGGTTCTTGGGTATGGACACTAGATATTCCCAAAGTAGAAAATCACAAAACATTTCTCAGTTACAAGATATTCAGATGCAAACAAGGCCTCCTATCATTGTTTGACACAGGGTAAAATGTAAATTTGACAAATGCTCAAAATGGGACTTCATGAAATGACTTGAAATGTCAACTTATCATCATGGAACACTTAGATGCACTGAATGGAAGGTGTTAGAAACATTAAACACCTCTTAGGCCTCATAGGTACAGCTTGGTACAAACACATTAAAAGCTTTTATGCGGCTTGATTTGCTCAATGGTAATCAAAATTGAGAAGGAAATTTTGAGTCCCAATAGAGCCAACCCTATAAAAGGTTACAAAACACACTATTAGGTGTTACCTTGTTAAAGGATTGAATCACCTTGCTAGAGAGTTTTAGAACAATTCAATAGAATTGTCACCTTGTTAGAGGATTTACAAAATGGCTATTAGACCAACTCTATTAAGAGATTTAGAAATCACTACTACAATGCTGAGAAAGTAACAATGAATTGACATGAATGAGATCCAACTAAATTGCTGATACAGATCTCTATTCTACTTTACTAGATCCTATTTTGGTCAAATTACAACTTCGCTACTACTCAAGGATATCTAATCCTTCTTCAAAATTTTATCACACTTTCCTCTTCACATAACCAACACACTTGCATGCTTGCTCATTACACTCATCCATACATTTGAATTCACAACTTGACCTCTTATTTATACCTTATAAATTGTCAAGTCAGCTCATTTATAAGTTTCAATTACCAATAATCATTATATCAATTGGCTACAATTATTACATGAATCAATTAAACTTTATTTCCCAAAATAATCAAATCCTTCATTGGCTGACCCTACTCAATAAAAACTACACCAGAAATCATTTCGAAGTTTAACCAAATGAAGCTCGATAAACACTGCAAACTTTGCAAAATCCTTTGGAGACAAAGTGAACTCAGTAAACAATGAATTTCCGTCATTAACCTTGTGAGCTCAGTTAACACTAACTTCTACCACAAAATCCTTCAACGCCTGAGTGAGTTCGATAAAAATTGTTTCCACAGAGTATTTTTTAGGAATGCTTGGTAGACTCTGGAATTTTCTTTACTGACCAACTGAGCTCAGTAGACTCTATAATTTTCTTTGCTGACCAACTGAGATCAATAGACTCTTTAGTTTTCTTTGTTGACCAACTAATCTTGGTAGACTCTGTCTGATATCTAATATGACTTTTTTGTAACATCAAAGACAACACACAATTGAACAATTGTATCAAACAATCTCCCTCTTTTACATTGATGGCAACACAACATGTCATAGTAGATGAAATTTGGAAACAAGTCCTTTTCTGACAGAACATTTCTCCCTCTTAAATTTTATGCCACAAACTTCTCTAATGCAGTAATCTCCCTCTGTGAAGGAATTACATAGCTTCTTTCCTAAACAACAAAATCTCCACAAACAAAATCAAATTTTAGAAAGATATGACAGTACACTCTCCCTCTTTGACAACACATGCCAAAGACAACACATGCCAAATGAGTAATAATTTACCTTGAGTACTAATTCATATGCAATGTTTCCATGACTATGTTGCATCAACTGAGAGATCTTCAACTAAGTTCCTATTGATGCATCACTAAAACTTCATTTTAGTGAGATTAAGATAGGGGAATGACCCCTAGCTTACCTCTTAGATACAAGAATGCATCCTTAGGTAATGGCTTGGTGAATATGTCAGCAATATGTTCCTTTATATGGACATATTCAAAGTTGATCTCCTAATCCTACACCAATTCTCTAACAAAGTGATACTTTTTTGCAATGTGCTTGGTTTTGGAGTGCATTATTGGATTCTTTTATATGTTTATTGCACTTGTATTATCACAAAACATAACAACTGGTTCTTTGATCCCAATCTTCATACCTTCCAATAACTATTTAAATCAAACAATATTAGAACAATTTACTATTGCTACAACATATTCTACTTCTATTGTAGATTGGGATGTACAATTTTTCTTTTTACTTGTCCAAGAAACCAACCTTTTTCCAAGAAAGAATGATCCACCACTTGTACTCTTCCTATCATCAATGTTTCCTACCCAATAAACATCAATAAACACTTTCAAGTCCAAATTTCCTCCAAATTTGTATGACAATCCATAATCTTTAGTGCCTTTGAAGTATCTCAAGATCCTCTTGATTGTCATCATGTGATTCTCTCTGGGTTTTGCTGAAAATCTTCCTCCTATACTAATTACAAGAGCAATTTCAGGCCTTGTATGAACTACATTCTACAACTTTCCAGACATTAATCTATATAAGTTTTGATCTAGTTCTTTTGATTCATCATCCTTGGTACACTTTAGTCCAGTATACATGGGAGTCCCAACTAGTTTACAATCTTCCATACCAAACTTCTTGAGTATATTCTTGATGTATTTTGACTAAGTGATGTAGATACTATTCGTGCTCTGCTAAATTTGAAGAACAATAAAGAATTTAATCTCACCAAACATTGACATCTCAAATTCCTTGTTCATTTGATCTAAAAATTCTTTGCATTGATCATCATTCCCTATAAACAAAGTATCATCCATAAATGTTTCTACCAAAAAAATCTTGTTATCGACTCCTTCCTTGATATACAAGCTACTATAATCATTAGTTCTCTAAAGACCAATCTAAATAAGATAGTTATGTAATCTTTCAGACCATGCTCTAGGGGCTTGTTTCATACCATACAATGCTTTGTGTCACTTGTAGACCATGTCCTTCTTGTCTGGACCAACAAAACCTTTAGGTTTCTCAATGTAGACTTCTTCATCAAGAATAACTTTGAGAAATGTAGATTTGACATCCATCTAATATACTTTAAATCTTGTATGCAACATATGCAAGTAAAGTCCTGACACCTTCTAGTCTTACAACATGAGCAAAAGTCTCTCCATAATCAATTCCTTCTTCTTGAGAGTAGCCTTTCAATACCAATCTAGCTTTGTTTCTTGATAGCTTACCATCTTTATTCAACTTATTTCTAAATACCCACTTTTTTATGATCACATTTTTATCTTTAGGCCTACATAAAAGAGTCCATGTTTTGTTCTTCTCTATTTTCTGTATCTCTTCGTTCATAGCCTCAATCTAAATTTTATTTTCCAATGCATCTTTGACATTTCTAGGTTCAAAATAACCAAGTGAACAAGTATCTTTTAAATTACTTCTTGTCATAGTACCTTCCGATTTGTCTCTAATAATCTAATTTGGTGCATGATTTATTTTGACATACTTGGCCAACATAGGTTCCTTACCCTTTGACTGAGTTCCATTGTCTTCCTTTTGAATTTCAATTTCTAGCTCTTGTTGATTGGATTGTTGCTCAGGTCCTTCAGACTTGGTAGGCATTGACTTGGTAGCTTCTAAATGTAACTTGAGTTCCTTCAACTCAGTTTGAACTTCTTGAAACTCAGTGACTGAAGAGTCAGGAGTCGAAGTTTCTTAATTGATAGATGTACCTCACACTATATCAAATTCAATGAAAACAAATCTCCTATAATCTTCTAGTTCCTTTTTTCTTTTGTCATTAGTCCTTTCTACAAACTCATCAACTTTCACATCTGCACTTTCTATGACTTTGTGAGTAGATAAATTCAAACATCTATATGCCTTACTCTTGCAAGAACAGCTCAAAAATATAACTTCATCACCCTTCACATCAAATTTACCTTTTTTAGATTCTTTCAAGATGTAACATTTACTTCAAAATACTTTTAGGTAACTTACATTGGGTCTATAGCCATATCATAATTCATAGGGAGTCCTAAATGAGTCCTTCTTCAACTATACTCAGTTCAAGGTATGAACTGCAGTGCTGATAACAATGTTCTTTTCAATCATCAGAGTCCTTGCAAAATCCATGATACATCTATTCCAAAAGTTGATACCTATCTTTTGATTCCTCTTTCAATGCAAAAGTTATTGAATTCATGGCAGATGAATTCACCACCTCTATCTAATCTCAAACATTTCAGTCTTTTCCCTATTTCCTTTTCTACTTTGGCCAAATACCATTTGAACTTCTCAAATGCTTTTGATTTCTCTCTCAGATATATGACAATCATCATTCTAGAGTAGTCATTAACAAAAATAATGAAGAACTTTTCTCCAATATAACTCTCAATTCCAATGGGTCCACACAAATCAGTATGCACAATTTACAAAATTTCTTTAGACTAATAGTTTTTACTTTTAAAGCTAGTATTTCCAATCTTACCAATCTAACAATTCTTGCATAGACCAACATCAGGTTTCTTTATACTAGGAATGCCTCTTACTTTCCTTAATTTATTTATTTTCACCAGGTTACCAAAATTCACATGACATAACTTTTTATGCCATAACCAACTTTCTTCAACTAGAGAAATAAAACATGAGCATTCATTAATTTCAAGATAAAACAAGTTACCTTTTGTCTGTATGTCTAATCCAATCAGCTTTCCTTTGTCATCTAGTTGTCTTTCTTTTCCATGCATAAATTCCATCTTGAATCTAATGTTGATTAGCTATGCAAAACTTAGCAAATTTTGTTTCAGTCCTTCAACCCAATAGCTATTATCACATACAAGTTCTTTGGTTAGTGAGACTCTTCCTCTTCCTTTTATGCAACAAGGTTCATTATTACCAAATGTCACACTACCACTATCATAGTCTTCAAAATGTTCAAACTTTGTTTTGTCACCAGTCATATGATGTGAACAACCACTATCTATGATCCATGTATCATTTTTTCTTACATGAGAGATAAGTGCCATCTTATCTTCCTCATCATTATCATATTCATCTTTCACAATAATGTAAACAATTTCATCTTCACTATTATCAAAATCCTTAGAGTCCTTAGCAATAAAACATGTTTTCTTACCTATTTCCTTGAATGATTTGAAGTCTTTCTTTTCATTACACTTGTAACCTTTCTTCTCATCCCTATTTTACTTGTTTGGGCACTTAGCAGTAATATGACCAATTTCCTCACATGAAAAATAGATTAGAGAAACTTTACCTTTGTATTTTCCTTTGCCACTAGAATATTTTCTCGTAAGTAGAGCTTCAACGACCTCAAGATCAATGTAAGAACTCTATTCTTATTCTTCTTCACTTTCTAACTAAGAATCCTTTATCTTTTTTCCTTTTTCTTTGAGTGAAAGCTTGGCTTCAAATGTTGATTCAATGTTCTTGGAAGCCAAAACATAGTTGTCATAGTTATCTAGCTCAAATGTAGTCAATCTTCCTACTATGGCCTCTAAATTTATCTTATAATTTGCTTCACATCTTCTTTCCTAAATTATAGAAACTCTAATTGCATAAATGGGAAACAATTTTCTAAGAACTTTACTTACAACCATTTCTTCTTTGATATCTCCTCCAAAAGATTTAATTGCACTGAAGCTTGCTTTGACTCTTTCAACATATTTAGCAATGGTCTTATCCTCTCTCATCCTCATCTAATCAAATTTTCCTCTTAGGCTTTCTACTTTGGTTCTCCTCTCATTGTCATCACCTCTATAGATATCTTTTAGCTTGTTCCACATTTCAAAATGGTTTTGCAATCCTTGATATCATCAAATTCTTCATAGCTTAAGGCAGATGCAATGTCTATCATCATGGTGTTATGAATCTTCTTCTTAGCAATGTCATTGATAGATAATGTACCAGAAGGAGTTACATATTCTTGATCAAGGTAATTCAATATTGTATCTCCAATGGAAGAAAGATGGAGTTTCATAAGACCTTGCCACACTGAAAAGTTATCCATATTAAGCCTTAGAATTTTCCTCTTGTAAGACATCTTGATCTTTAGCTTAGATCCTTCAAATCCTTCCTGCAAGCACCAAATTATTTGATACCAATTGTTGAAAACATAGATGGAGTAATAGACATGGGGGGTGAATCAGTTACAAAAAAAATAAATCCATAGATCTCTTAGATGTCTTATAAAACTAGTTACTACTATCTCTCAGTAGTATAAAAAAAATGTTGTAACTTGGTTGATGCAGTTTGTGTAATCTTTAATAGATCTTAAACATTCACAGTGATTAACATGCATGCATAAAAGAAATAATATGAAGACAAGAGACACCAAATTTAACATGGAAATTCAATATGGAAAAAACCACCAAGTAACTAGCTACTAATTTTCAATCTTCTAAAGTGAGCCCTATTAGGAGCCAACCCTATTAAAGGTTACAAAACACACTATTAGGTGTGACCTTGTTAAAGGATTTAATCACCCTAGTAGGAGTGGCCCTGCTAGAGGACATTAGAACAATTCAATAGAACTATCACCTTGTTAGAGGATTTACAAAATGGTTGTTAGACCAACTCTGTTAAGAGATTTATAAATCACTACTACAATGGTGAGATAGAAACAATGAATTAACCTGAATGAGATACAACTAAATTGATGATACAAATCTTTGTTCTACTTTTCTAGATCATCTTCTGATCGAATTACAAATTTTTTTCTCCTTAAGGATATCTGATCCTTCTTCAAAATTTTCTCACACTTTCCTCTTCACATAATTAACACACTTACATGCTCACTCATTACACTCATCCATACTTTTGAATTCATAACTTGACCTCTTATTTATACCTTACAAATCATCAAGTTAGCTCATTTGCAAGTTACATTAAGCATTAATCATTATATCAGCTGGCTACAATTATTACATGAAATAATTAAACTTTATTTCCCAAAACAATGAAATCCTTCATTGGCTGACCTCACTTGGTAAACACTACTCTAGAAATGATTTCCATTTTTAACCAACTGAAGCTCAGTAAACACTGTGAACTCTACAAAATTCTTTGGAGACCAAGTGAACTCAATAAACACTGAATTTACTTTGTTAACCTTGTAAGCTTGGTTAACATTGACTTCTACCACAAAATCCTTCAACACCCAAGTGAGCTCGATAAAAACTATTTCCACAAAGTATTTTTTAGGAATGCTCGATAGACTTTGGAATTTTCTTTGTTGACCAACTAAGCTTAGTAGACTCTATAATTTTCTTTGCCAACCAATTGAGCTTGGTAGACTCTATCTGATAACTAATATGACATTTGTGTAACATCAAAGACAACACATAATTTTACAATTTTATCCAATAGATCTTATCCCAACTCAAGGGTGTCCTACAAGGTTTGTTGTATAGGGCTTGGTAGGGTGGAATTTCTATGGAGGAATGATGTCCATTATTGTAGGAAAACTCAACAAGATGCAAGTATTCCTCCCACTTCACCTAGTTATCCATAACATACATTCACAACATATCCTCTAAAATCTGATCAAACCTCTCTATCTGCCCATCTGTCTAAGCATGATAAGTGGTGCTAAAGTTGAGCTTAGTGCCCAAAGGTACCTATAATTTCCTCCAAAAGGATGATTTAAAAAAGGAATGTCCATCTAAGATGATCTTACAAGGAATGCCATGAAGTCTAAAAATATCTTACAAGAACAATTGTGCAATTGTAGGGATAATGAAGCTAGTCTGAACCGATGAAAAATGGGAAACATTGGTCAAGGTTTCAACCGTCACCATGATGGCATCATGGAAATGAGAAGACATTGAAAGACCAATAAAGAAATCCATGGAGATAGTATCCCACTTCCACTCTAGTATCTCATGGGGCTGTAGGAGTCCACCTAGATGTCCATGTTCTACCTTAATTCTTTGACACTCAGGACATCTAGCTACAATATTGGCAATCTGCATCCTCATATCCTAACATTGATATAGCTATCTTAAGTTGGAATGGAGTTTCTTAACTCTAGGATGTGCTGCATAAGGTGTTTAATGAGCCTCAAGAATAATGAATTCATGCAAGTCACCTATGGAGGCTACATAGATGTGCCCTTTATGTTGTAATAATCCCTCAAAATCTAATGAATAATAAAAAAATTTACCCTCAAGAGCTCTCTAAGAGTGGATTATTTGGAAAAATTATGCATTAAATTCATCTTCTGGTAGGTGGTGCATAATACACTCCCTAAAATTTATGCTTGTAACCATGGAAGCAAGCTCATGTCATCATCTACTCAAGGAATCCACCACTATGTTCTCCTTACCATTAATGCAATGCACATCAAAATTTTACTCACATAGGAACTCCATACATCTCTTTTCCATAGCATTAAGATATGGCTTTGTGAAAATATACTGCAAACTTTAGTGATCTAAATGAAGTTCAAATAATTTTCCTAAAAGGAAATGACACCATCATGCCAATGCATGGATCATTGTTGTAAGCTCAAGATCATGAGTAGGGTAATTGAGTTCATGAGCCTTGAGTTTCCTAGACTCATAAGCTATGGCTTGACCCTCATACATAAGAACAACTCCAATTCCATCCAAGGAAGCATTTATGCATAACAAAGTCCAATGAGCAATCTGGTATTGCTAAAATTGGTGAACTAGCGAGTGCCCTCTTAAGCTTTTGAAAAGCCTCCTCACACTTTTCTATCCATTCAAACTTCTTTCCCTTTCTTCGAAGAGAGGTAATAGGGTGAGCTACCCTAGAGAAACCTGCTACAAGCTACCTATAGCATCCTACCAATCCCATAAAATTTTTGACCTCTGTGACACTGGTAGGTGTTGGCTAATCCATGATGGTTTAGATCTTGGATGGGTCTATTGAGATTCCATCCTTTGATATCACATGACCTAAATAATGCACTTTCCATGTAAAAAAGGAAAACTTCAACAAGCTACCATAATGTTGATTCTCTCTTAACCACTACAATAACTATCATAGGTGCTCTTCATGTTCCTTCTCATCATGTGAAAAGATCAATATATCATCTATGAACACTACTAAAAAATTGTCTTAGAATGTACAAAATACCCTATTCATGAGGCTCATAAATATAGTTTTGGCATTCATGAGACCAAAAGGTACCACTGTGAATTCATAGTGACCATATCTTGTATAGAATGTAAACTTATGAATGTCACTTTTCACAATGCGCAACTAATGGTACCTTGACTTTAAATCTATTTTGGAGAATACTTGGGCACCCTATAACTAATCAGATAGGTCATCAACCCTAGATAGTGAGCATTAGTTCTTGACAATTACCTTATTCAACTATTGGTAATCAATGTACAATCTGAATGACCCATCCATCTTCTTAACAAAGATCATCGGTGCTCCCCAAGGTGACACACTAGGTTAGATATGTCCCTTCTCCAAAAGTTCTTCTAGCTAAATCTTAAGCTCATTGAGCTCATGGGTGGTCATCTTATAGGATGCTCTAGATATGGGTTCAGCTCCTGGCATGAGATCAATATGGAAATTGACTACCCTTGGTGGCAGCATACCAGGAAGCTCTGATGGAAACACATCTACAAACTCTTGTAATATTGGATAGTCATTGAGGGAAGGTTTCTCCCCTACATGTCCCTCTCTATCATTGATGGTGATGGAAAAAAAATGTCATCCCTTCTGCATGCACTACTTAAGCTGCATGGTAGAAATCATATGAAAGGATACTGGCCTTAGAACTCTTAAGATCACCCTAGGTGTACTATGATCATCTACACACTCAATTATCTTTTGTCTACAATCCATCTTGGCACTATGGGTGCAAAGCCAATCCATGCCAAGGACTAAATCAAAGGAACCTAAGGGAGTAATACATAAGTCAAATGTGGTGAGCATGTCTCCAATCTAAATTAAACACCCATGGATCAAGGAATCAACTAACACCCTAGCCACTAAAGCTAACTCCACCTCCTAGTCAACATCTTGTCTAGCTACAACTAGCCTACATCGCTCAACTACTAATGCAGGAGCATCTTGCAAAAAATTATTATTAAAAATAATTTTAAAAAAATGTGGAGGAGAGAGAAAGTGACAAAAATAGAAAGAAAATAATAAAAAATAGGAAAATAGGAAAAAAAAGGAGAAAAGAAGAATTTTTATTTTCAAGGTGCATGGGTAGTCGTTATTCTATTAATTGAGGTGTATAGGTGGCATCTTAAGAAGTTTGTGGAAAGTTCCTTAAATCATGTATTTAATATTTTTTGTGATCCATAAAGGAAATGTAATTTTCTAATTGGGTCACATGGTGGTGCTTAGTTGTATTTAGGTGGAAATTCTAGAAGGTTGTGGATATTCTAGAATGTTGTGGATAAATCATGCATTGAGTGTCAAGTGACTATTTAAGCAAGACTTATTTTCATTTGTAATCAATCTCTTCGAATGTAATCTCTTGTAAGAAAGCTCTTCAAATAGTAGAAGTTGGGAAAGTATAAGCTCTTTGAATGTAATCTCTTGTAAGGAAGCTCTCAAGGTGTAGCGAACAAGCTTTTTTGTTGTAAGCTCTTCTAGTTGGAAGCTCTTAGTGAGGAAGCTCTCTTATATTATAAGAGTTTGGAGTTTTTCCATTTGGAGAATATTGTAATGAATTGGAAGTATTAATGGATAATTTATGAAGCATTTTTTTCATCTCTTTGTCTCCATTTTGTTGTGATTTTGGTTGTGAGTTTGTAAGGGCAGTGTTGGCTCTACATAATTAGTATCAGAGCATACCTTTGTTAGTGGTAGCAAAGTGGCCCTCCATCAGTGGTATCAGGGCAAGACTTCCTGAGTGTGTGGATAGATCACCGAATGTGAGGTAGTTTGCACCAGGATCTTGGGTTGGGTGAAGTTTGTCAAGAAGTTCATGATTGTAAACAAATCGCCAGTTGTGAGGCATTTGCATGAGGTGCTTGTGTTGCACTAGATTTGTCTTATATAGACTTGGTTATGGAGAAGAGAAATAAGAAGATGACGTTTGTGATTGGATGGATTCTGAGGATTCCTAGACTTGAAAGATTTAGAAAGAGAATGCAAAAAGAAATATTTTTGTATTTACAGAAGCAAGTGAATGAATTAGAAGTTGAGTTGTGGAAACAAAGAGCACATTACTAGAAAAGAGATGTTGATAATTCCTTGGATGCAGAAAAGAAAAAAGATCTAGTGGAGTATCTGACATGTGGTACAAAAGAAGACGAAGAGGATGAAGAAGAAATTATTTGTGAACCTAAAGTTGAAGAAGATGAACAAGAAGAGGAAGAGCATGAAGACGAAAAGATTTATGAACCCAAAATAGATCAAGATGATTTGAAGATTGTAGCAATGGAGGAAAACTAAAGTGCCTTCATTGGAGATCAAGCAAGTGAATTAGTTACATGCATTGTTGAAAACATGAAAGAGGTAAGCAAAGATGACTATGTCAAAGAGGTAAACTTCTATGAATTATATGATGCTGAATTTGAGACGAGTTTGAAAGATATTAATGATGGTTTGCATGAAGATGTTGTTCATGATGTATGGTATGCAAAGGAAGATTGGTATGGTGTTGCTAGGTTTATTATAGGAGTGATTAATTCAATAAGATTGAATGAGGATGAGATTTATACTTGGACAAAGTTTATTGCAAAGGAGAAATTTCAGCAATAGACACTTGTTCTGACTAGTTGTTGGAAAAGAAGAAAGAAGGAAATATATTGGTACCGAATACTTGTTCTAGCTATGTGTTGGAGGAAGAGAAAAAAAAATGTCAGTAGTGGCTACTTCATTTTGTGAATCCATATTCACAAAAATTTTCCTACCATGGGATTCGGATGCAGGAGCATCATGCATCAGGAAAAAAAATGTGGAAGCCTTTAGTGAAGATGAAGATGGCAGTATATCTTTCTTTTGCATCAAAGTGTGGGACACACTTTTCTATCTACTAGGGGAGTCTGATGTAGGAGCATCTTGCAAAAATTTATTATAAAAAAAAAAAAAAAAAAATTTGTGGAGGAGAGAGAAAGTGATGAAAATAGAAAGAAAATAAAAAAAAATTGAAAAGTAGGAAAAAAAGGAGAAAAGAGGAATTTTTATTTTCAAGGTGCATAGGTAGTTGTTATTCCATTAATCGAGGTATGTAGGTGGCATCTTAAGAAGTTTGTGGAAAGTTCCTTAAATCATGCATTGAGTGTCAAGTGTCTATTTAAGGAAGGCTTATGTTCATTTGTAATCAAGCTCTTTGAATGTAATCTCTTATAAGGAAGCTCTTTGAATAGTAGAAGTTGGGGAAGTAGAAGCTCTTCAAATGTAATCTCTTGTAAGGAAGCTCTCAAGGTGTAGTGAACAAGAATTTTTTTTGTAAGCTCTTCTAGTTGGAAGCTCTTAGTGAAGAAGCTCTCTTATATTATAAGAGTTTGGAGTTTTTTCATTTGGAGAATATTGTAATGAATTGCAAGTATTAATGGATGCTTTATGGAGCATTTTTTTCATCTCTTTGTCTCCATATTATTGTGATTTTGGTTGTGAGTTTGGGTGGTGTTGGCCCTTCATCAATGGTATCAGATCAACTACAAAAAGGGATATAAAAGAGTTTGTAGCCCTAGAGTAAAATAGTGTAGTAATCTTATATCCTCTAATCATACTTGTAGCCTCAATCACTATGGCCTGGTGCTCAGGATGGTCATTATGAACCACTACAAACACCTTGTGGGATCTACTCATATCACCTACTATAGGCTTAGAGCTGGCTCCTCACTAACTACTAGCTATGGAACCCTATCGACACTCTCTCACAATATGACCCATACCACCAAAAGCATAATATGGTCCACAAGTCTAAATCTACACTCCTTGTGGCCTAGACTATAACTGACCCTATGATGCAGGAGCATCCAGAGGTATAAGGGCAATCTCGTGTCACCCAAAAAAATGTACTTAGACTTAGTTTCTATTTTATGTGTTTTCATTTTTGGATACCCATTTGGGTCAAATAAAGGTCCCAACTCTCACGGTTCCACTATTAGTGTTCTAGGATAGAGTATTTGAACACCTTGAGATACATGTAAATGCTAAAAAAATAGGAGTATGTAATTGAGCCATCATTTTGGTGAACTAGGAGGTGTAAATTGGCCAAATGAATGTAATTCAATTTAGACCATTCTAGAAAAATAATCAGGTCAAAAAGCCCCACAGTTTGAAAGTTATCACAGTTTTTTAATTTTTGGAGACCTCTTAAGAATGCTTCAAATATAGGTTAGGTGCATTAAATGACCTCAAAAAGGGCCAAAAAATGGGGGATGAGCAAATCTGGTCCATAGGGCTATAGAGCACTTCAAGAGCTTTCCAAAAATGTAAATGGTTTGTCAATTGTTGCTACGGTTCAAAAGTTATGCCTCCCAAAAGTTTGGTTACCATTTTTGGATTCTTCTAGATTTGCACCTACTTCTAACGTGGCTTTTGGAGCCTTCTACTTGGTTGGTGGATGCCTACTAGCACTTTTTAGAATGTACTCCTAGTCCTTAACCCTCTGAGGTCTATTTAAGGACATTTTTGGCATTGTAAAAGGCAGTTTGGAGTGGAATTTTAGCAGAGGTATCAAAAGGAGAGATTATCTCCAGTTTAGTGCTATTGTAAGCCCTTAGGGCATGTTTTTGAAGTCTATTTTCTCTATACTGAATGTACTAGCTTATTTTCACAGTTAATACAATTTTCCTTTTCCTGTTGTGTCCATTTTGTGCTTGGGGTGCATCCCCATCACCCTTGGTCTTGCCAGATCCACTAAAACCTCCCCTAGAGGACTACTGAGTCCTTGTTTTCTATGTATACTAGATTTGTGGCCTCTAATCATGCCTGGGACCCTATGACTACCACTATTTGGCCTTAGAACCCTGATAACCCTGTGATGAAATCTATTTAGTGTCCTTCTGGCCTCTCTGCTATGTTTGTGAGGCCTTTGAGGACCCCATCGAATGACTTTGATTACCCTTCCAAGAGGGTTTCTACTGTGTTGGCTACTAGGAGGGTTTCTAGTTATGGGACCTATCCTAAGATTCCTATCTAGTACAAATGTCTTTGAAAACCAATGCAGTCTCAACTACTTGTCTAAAAGTGGTAGTAAATGCTAGTTGCATTGATCTCTAAGGAGATAAGTTAAGGTCCTTAATGAACTAATGGATGCATAGTTTCTTATCTCTCATGTACTCCACATAAGGAAGTGGCTCTAAGAACCTGCTCACATACTGAGCAACCATGAGACCTCTCTACTAAAGATCATGGAACTCCTTAACTTTTCTCTATCTAAAGTGCTCTAAAAAATATCTATCTCTAAAATGGTCTATAAAGGACTCCAATGTGAGTGTCTCTATGTTACTCTCCCTAGGGTCTCCTCTTGCTACCACCAGTTGGAGGCATCCTCTCATAAAAAGTGTATGGAAAGTCACACCTTTAGATTTCTCCTATGGGTGTGAAATGCAAAGCACCTCTGCAAACTCTGTAGCCATGCTTTTGCATATGTGCCATTTGTGGTACCAGTGAATATGGGTGGCTTGAGTCATAATAACTCACTAATCTCATCCCCAATATCTAGGGGTGCTCTCATTGGTGCTCACTCTAATGTAGGTGGTGTCTCTATGTGGTGTATTGATGCTTCCCCCTGATCCTCTGCAAGTGTAAGTGGAGGACTCCTATTCTTTTCCTTGATATCAGCCCCATGCCCCTCTGTACCCTGCTATCCTTACTATGAAATGATAGGTGGTATCCTCTGCTGTACTACCCCAATGAGACTATTACTAGCATTCAAAACCTAATCAAGGTTTGGAGGTTTCCCTAGTGGGAGTCCTCCCCCATCATTCCCTGACTTCTCTTGGCTTTCTCTAAGACCTTTGGCCCTCTAGCAACCATTGTAGGTGATTGTGAGCATCCTACACAAAGTTGTAGTTCATAGGTTAGAGGTAATGTGATAGGCTCCTGGTATTGTAACCAAATGCTTTGATACTAGAATGTTGTATTAACATGTGTTTATACCTTGTTTCCCCATTATGTTTCCATGGTTCCTTTCCTACACACTAAACTCAAGTTTCAGTAATCTAATGAATAGTCAAATATAAAATACATATGAAAGTAAAGATACATGACAAATTTTATTATTCTATATTTCACATCTAATACATTTCATAATTAACTTCCTATTCTCCATCATTTTCTTACATATATTTAATCATTAAACCTCAAAATTTGAATATTACTAAATTTCCTAACAAGATCAATTTAAGCATTTTGAATCACAACATAATTCCATTTTCTATCATAGTAGTGAATTACTGAATAAATATCCATTAATTCATTGATTATACCAAATTAAATCCTAATATAGATCATAATGGAAAATGACAAGGTAAATATCATTGGATAAGTAGCAAAATTTACTATCCATCAAGTATCAAAATATATGTTGAGATATCTAGTCCTAAATAACAAAATGGAAATATAGTATCTATGCTATGATGGGTCAAGGTGAGGCCTCACAACAATTGATGGGTCATGTTTATAAGAAATGTTTGGGATGGATTTAAAATTTGGTTGTTTGACATCACTATTGACTAATTAGACATCAAAAAATTCTTTCTCCTTCACATTCTTTGAACTAGAAGCCATTTTATCAAATTAGGGTTTACCAAATTTTAAACTACATAACTCAGCTTATGAAGAATACCTTAAAAATTTGATGAACTAGAGTTGGATCATTGTTGGAATTAGTGAAATCACTTTGAACTTGATTTTTGACTCACCTTCTACTCTTCATGTAATTGCTTGAGTTTGGAATGACAAATAATGAATGAAAATTGACCTTATACACTTCAAAACTTTGCATTTAATGTTTGGTGCTTATATATCTATAAACTCAACATCAACATGATTTCTATTGCATTTGGCATCTATAGATACTTCCCTCACTTGGAAGCTACTATTGGCTCAACAACTATTAGCCAATCTGCTAGCTCGACATCAATTAGCATTTCACTCAACATCCATTGAAATCTTTCCATGATCGGCAACAACATGAAAACTTGAAGATTTAACCTTGAACTTTTCACAACATCTTGCATCATTATTCATGCTAATGTAGTCTTTTCAATACTAACTCCTTTTGGAACTGATGTATGATATATCACTTTTGGATATCAGTCCCACATACCTCCTGTTGCTTAGTTTGATGAGGTGTGATCACTTGACATATTATGTGAAAAGATCCCTTCTTCATTCAATGTATTGCCTCTGTCTTTCTTCTTCCATGTATTGTTCATCTCATTCTTGATGTGTTGAACATCTGCCTTGCCTTTACCTTTATCAAAATTACAATTTGGTGACCTATTCCTAGTTGAATAATTTTCATTGATGTGACCAGTCTTCAAATAGTTGAAACACATGGTTTGACTCAACCATCTTTTTAAATTACCATTGAAGTGAATTCTAATCCATTTTTCAAGTACATGTCCATCTTCTTGATAATAGTGATAGCTATATTTTGTATTGTAATCCCAATTATAAGAGTTTTCATAGCTTCTTATCTTTGTTGGCTTGCTTGATGACCATGTGGACTTGGATCTACATTCAAATGCTCTATCTCCATACTTCTAACAATTGTAGCAATGTCCTTCAAATTTTGGCATATCCATGGTTCTGGTTTTGCATTCATGTGCCTAATGACCTTGTTTTTTGCACTTGTGACAATGAGTCATGTTCTTAGGCTAGAATTCTAAATTGTATTCCTGCTCCTATACACATTGGCAGTATGTCCTTTCTTACCACAACTATGACAAATAGGTTTGGATTTCTTACCTCTATTGTTGTTCATTTCCTCAATAGTGTTGGATGATTCTCCTTCTTTAGTTCTTGTGTAGCACAATCCTGATGTAACTCTATTAGATCGAGGGGATTTTAGTAATTTCTCAAAGTACTTGATGGCTTCATTTGGCTTGTTAAAACTTTTAGCAAATTCCTTTTCTCTTTTTAGGTCATTTTGTAGTTGTTCATTCTATAACTTCAATGTAGTTATCTCAATGTCCTTAACATTCAACTCATGATTAGAATTCATCATTTGGCTTAAGGTATCCAATTGTATGTTTGAGATTTTGAATATCTCTATTAACTTTTCTTCTAATCTATTGGCCACAATTATTTTGTCTTCTTCAATCATGGCCTTGTCTTCTATAGCTTTCTTCTTTTGTTCAATCACCTCACATAGCAGTATAGCTTGTGATTCTTGTTCCAACTTGATATTTCTAAGTTCTTTAGCTTGTGCTCTATTCCTTTCCATTAGATCTGCAATTGCTACATCAAATTCACTAGAGTTACCATCTACAAATAGTTTTGCGGTGTCAATCCCTTTGTATTGTGTGTCATTTTTTGCTATGCAAATCTCTTTCCTTCTCTTTAGGGAACTGTTCAAAGCATCTTTGTCTTCATTTGGTTGATGTGGTATGAGATATATCTCAATCTCCTAGTTCTCAATTCCTTTTCCCAACTTTTAGACTTCCATTTTAAGATTTTCCTCTAAGCTACAAAGCTTCTTCTTCTAAGAACTTGGCTCTGATACTAATTGTTGGAATTACAAGTAGGAATTACCTGTAAAACTTTTCACCACTCATCCATCTCATGAATTTAATAGATAAAGTGAAATAATATGTAAATCACATACATTTAAATCATGTAAACATATAATAAGTCACACATTTGACACTAGATATGATTACCTAGAAACCCTCCAAAGAGGAGCTAAAACTAGGGTGAGGATGAAACCCACAAATATTCACTACTGTAGCAATAAAGTGTAGCCAATTAAGGATACAATGGTTTGACCATGAATCATGATCTACCTCATGAAAGGGATGCCCTGTTAAAGGCTTACAAGGACTATTAAGTCCCACCTTGTTAGAGGATTTAAACATCCTATTAGAAGTTTGATTGGAAAAGTACTTCATAACATTCACTTGGAATGTCACCCTATTAAAGGATGTACAACACTTTGTTAGGACTACTCTACCTAGGAGATTTAACTAAAATCACCTATTAGGATGTTTCAACATAGATCTTGTGATTGGCTCTCATTTCCATATTAAAGATCAAATCCCTATAGTGCACATCATGATCCTTCTTGATCTAATGTGATAATTGTTGTATCCTTCTATTCTTGTTCTCCTCCAATTGATTCTGAAATTCACTTTCTATAACTTCTAAGTCTCCATGAATTATTTGTTTTTCACATGCAAACTTCTTTATTCTTCTCCTTCAATTCCTTACATGCTCATATAAAGTTTAGGGTTTCTTCCTCCTTAAGAAGACTAGAAGACTTAGGGTTAGGTATAAATCTATGATTGAGATTCATCCTTTTTGCCACTTTATCCTTCCTATTTTTTGATTAGCTACATGTAATTGCATAGGGAATCTGCATATAGATTCATCCTTATCTTCAAAAGATCATATTGTATCCATTGGTCGATTCAAAAATTGTTTACATTATTTTTAGTGCAATCACAAACAAATATGTTGAATTTTAGTTGCTTGGCACTTACTATAATTATGTTTCTAACTCAGCACCTGAACTACTTGGCATCTATTATTTACTCAACACTTGAATCACTTGGCATGGTCTATCTAGTTGGAACTTGAGTGACTTGGTAGTCATTGCAACTCAGCATAGTCTTATATTTACATATCATACTTGACATGCATTACTAGTTTGGCATAAACTAAGTAAATTTCTTAAGTGTGTTGACACTCAATTGTCAAAACCAATTTGAGATCAAGAATTTATTTAACACAAATATTTATAGGAACAAGTCAGCATGTGACGATTTAGAGTTGTGATTTCTAAGTGCACAATAAAAGTACACTCTGATACATTCTACCAACTTATTACAACCAAACGTAAGATTTTCCTTTAATAACCAAGCCAACTCGAATGAACATAGTGATATTTTCCTATATGTCAAAATGTGATATGTTGGGCTAATCAAAACACAAAAAATATCTTGCATGTACCTAACCACCTAAAAAAATTGAGTAACTATATTTTATTGAAATTAAATTTTATGTTTTTCTATATCTAAATTTCAGAAAGCCCTTATCTAAGAAGTGACTAATATTTAAAAAATAATAATAATAATCAAAAGGAATCCATATTGAAGAAATCTCCATATCTATTGAAATAAATTCTACCTAATCCAAGAAAATTCTACTAAATTTTGCTCCTCCACAATATAAATATGTTCATTATTATCCTTAGGTAAAAATGTACCCTCACTTATTAGAGATCATTTCATAGGTACCACACTCATAAATGGTCCATAATGCTAGAGTATAAAATAAGCTAGAGATATGTAAAGGTAGGGTTTTTGGGTGGCCCTAAAAGTCAACCTAAGGGGCTAAGGGGGTGGAAAGTACTCGCAACCCATACCCTTACCCATAGGATACCTAAATTTAATGTTTTTAAGCCTCAAAGACTTAATAGAATCTTAAAAAAAGCTAGGAGAATTTTAACACTATATAACAACCTTCAAAGAAAGACAATGCAAGTTAGCACAACAGTAAGGGGTTTTGTTTCGTCTTTCCATTAGATTTCCCAGTTAAATATCCTACACACTAATTGCACAAATCAGTAGTTCAAGAATCACATGCATATATTCAAAACCTATTTGGATAGTTACGTAAATCAAATTATGAATCTTTCATGTAATTAACTTATTTAATTCATTTTGACTCACATTTAATCATCAAAAATCATATATTCTATATAACATAACATATTCATTAACTTAGATTTAAATACTAGAATAATCATTGAGGTATCAAATCAACATCCTTATCATTAGGTAAAAATGCTTGTATCATCGTTAGTGAAATTTTAATGTTTTATAAATCAAGATAATGTAGTAGTTCTTGAATCACTAAGTATTAAAAATAAAAATGGATGAATTAACTGATCTAAATCTCATTAGGGCATTCACAACATAAAACATAACATCTTATCCATTTAAATCTCCTAGAACAAATTTAACAAGAAAATTCATATTTAATAATTACATACGAGGAGGGTCCTTACATCCTCCATCGCTAGCCTTTGACTTCCTCTTAGAAGTCGCACAAATAAAATGTTCATCTTATGCTAGAACTTATCTAGATTGTTCCAGTATTTACTCTTATAAAAAGAATGATTAGGAATTCTCATACATACTCAAGAGAGATAACATAGTTGCCTGATTACCATTACTGAAAGTGAAGTTCAATCCAAAATCCTAACATGTTCACATTTTCCAAGGCCAATTATTCCTTAAAACATATTGGTCATTAAAACAAACAACATTATAAACTCTAATAAAATACTTATAAGGTCACTACTAATAATAGCAAAGTAAGGTATTCCATATTCCACACACCCACTCAACAGGGTAATAGCTACACGAAACTTCGTCAACAAGGTTTCAATATGAGCAACTTGTCTCTTACTTATGGTTAAACTTTCCTATTAGGGTTTCCATGACACATCGATTCTTGATAGGACACTCAATGAATCCATCACTACACATGCACCTTTTCATCTAGAAGTCCCTTTCAATTACCCCATAATCTTAACCAATATATGATGGGGTGCAACTTTTCATTACTCAAAACAGTCAATGGATAACACTAGTCCTATACTCAAGTCTTGGGAGAGGGTGGGGCATGAATACTTTCACTAATAACCCCATACCCTAAAGTTGTGCATCCATGTGATTGTTAGGAATCCCTTTGGTAGGCTCATCATATGTCACTTTGCCAATAAAACTCACAAGAAAGTGCCTCAAAATTTAAATTCAACATCAAGGATGAAACATCCAATACAAAAGTCTAAAATCAAAAAATTAAAGAGTGACCACAATAGTATAATTTTAATCAAGGAATAAAGACATAACCAAGAGGCAAAAAAAATAGAATCATCAATAATACAGTTGGCTAAACAACCCCCCATTATAGTGATGGAAACAAGGAAGAACATTAAGAGTACCAAAATCTAAAATCAGACCAATAAGGAAATAACCCCAATTGCTTACAAAATTTACATTACTGACATAATGTAGTCATACCAAGGTCTCTGTGGAAAATGAGGAATCTTAGGTCTCCCAATTACATTGTAGGGATCTTGAGTTGATTTAGATGGTGGTCTAACAACCATGTTGCCCAACTATTATTGATCCCACATAATAACTACATACTAATCTTCATCAACATTTCCCTACGATTAGGGTTTGTTGCACTAAGGGGGTTTGCCCTGATCAAAACTCACTCAAAAGTGTAAGTACAAGGGTACTAAAATGAGTCTCCATCAATCCTCTTGTTGTTATAATGAATTATCTTTGGAGACTCTAACATGTGGGGACCTTAGTGATAGTAGGGTTATACTTTGAGTTATAATTACAAAATCACACCTCTTATCCTTAATTCACTTATAATTACATTTTAGGGCATCTACCCATCAATTTTCTTAAATCAATTTCACCATCCCTACACTAGTTGAAGTTAGGTTATCTCTCTCACCAAATTGGTATGGTCCTTTAAACATGTACCTATATCACTTTCCATGTTATTTCATCATTCACACAACTTCTAATTATCATCTGAGAATGTACTGAATGCTATTGCTCTTAACCATAATCCAAATTTTACATCTCCTAGTCATAAATGACTTACAATTTTTTATTCTTGGGCTGTGGGTTTGTAACCACTTTGGTATAAAACCATTATTATGATGCCATCCATACTTACTTATCTAAGTCAATGTTTACTTACTGACTCTTACAACCATCTCAATACTATCGATATAGGTCTTCATAGTCATTCTAATCAAGCCTTGTGGCTTAAAATCTACTAATTACTTAACTTGATACCTAAAGCTTTATTTCATACTAGGTTGATGATCTCATCATGAATTTACTTCCTCTGAATTGTAGGGATATAATTGATCCAATAGCTTCAATAATAGAGTCTGTGAACTCTCACTTGATAGATTACAATTTAGTATTACTCATGCTTATAGAAAAATCTTGCCAACATAATAGACTCACACAACCTTAACTTATAAGTTTACATCTTCCATCTTACTAATTCAATACTATATGCTACATACTTATCACCATTTAATTTCATTCTTAGTACCATATATTTTAGATCAATCCTTGATAAGGGTTCCACTACTCATAGTAAAACTAAGATACTCTCTCTTGTTGAATAACTTCTTGCATTAATAATCCTATCATACAAGGTTCCCAGCTGCTACTTGTAGATTCCAATATGACTCAATTTGCCTTCCGAGGATAACTGGAACAATACATTACAATCCCTAATAGGTTAGAGGTATCCCAAAAATTCGGTAATGTGATGTTCTCTTCAATTGTTACCTTCCTATTTACCCACCATTCATTTTATTTATTCAATATTTTAAATCCAAAGGTACAAAATTAGATTAAGATGATTGTAATTTTCCTTTACTTATGTTTTTAATATCTAAATTTATACCAGTCAACCTGATCACTTCCTGCTCACATGATTTAAAAGATGTTTTAGGTTCCTTGATTTAATCTTCCCTCATGGTGCCTGTATTCTATAGAATTTCAAATTCTTAATGAGACCATAATATACTTTAATATAATTATAATATTTTTGTGTCGAATTTAGTTGCTTTCAAACCTTAAACTAATTATCTAATATGGTTGACCATTTCCAAATGTTGGTACAATTTCAAGTTTTGCTTATGTTTAGTCATCAGTATCATTGTTTGGGAGGAATTACATTAGCTCCTTAAAATACTGCAAAGAGAGATCCCTACTTCTCATAGTAAGATTTAAACATCCACACTTTACATGGACCCATAATTTCCCAAGTTTCATGAAACCTCGCTCTAATACCAAAATGTCATGCCCAAAGAAAAAAGAGGCAAAACACTATATATATATATATATATATATATATATATATATATATATATATATATATATATATATATATATATAAATATATAAATATAAAGAAAGTAATCTACGAAGCTGAAACATGCTACACTGAATAGGTTATGGAAAGATGACAAAGGGTTAAGTGAGGTGATTTCTTAACATTTAGACTCCATTTACAAAGGTATGCCTCCCAATTCAAATTACACTCTAGGGTTTCCAAGTTCATAAGTTGATAATGATGCTATCCTTATAACACTACACTAGATCTATTATAGGAAAATCTATTTATGCATTTAGAAATTAATCTATCACAACATACTAATACTAAATTTAATTACTATCATAACTCATTTGGAGCTAATTAAAACACTAAGACTTTCACTAGAAGGCTAATTAAAAGAAACTATAACTTATAACACAATTGCACTAGATCCTATACTAAACCACTAGCCGGTGTCAAGACCAAATGTAGTAAATAAAATCATTGAGATTCAAATACACAAATGCTGTTTTTTTTTTAACATCTCAAGGATAATGATAATAAATGATCTTTAGTTAAAACATAAGATTTTGTTCATATTTGTTAATCACTAACCCAAACAATCTACTAATTATTAACTAACATAGAGATATTACAATAGTAACTCAAAATGAATTTATTAATTTAAAAAAAAAAATCTAATTACAACATAACTTAGAGCATCAATGCACTAATTACTAAGATAATTATTCTTAACTATTTATTTAAATGAATTAAATAAATCAACTAATTCAACTTAAACACCATATTTTACCAATAATGGACTACTAACTTTTTCTAATTATGATCCAGTATTAAATCATTTCTAACATTAAATTTCTCAACTAGTGGAATAACAACTATAAGAAAAATACTATCCTAACTTAGAACACTTAAAATAATTTCCAATATCAACTTATACTAATTACCACTTATTTAAGAACTAACACTAAACGCACAACTAAATTTAATTTAAAACTAACAATAGAATATTCCTATCCATAAAATATCCTAACAAAGTATTTTAACTTAACTAAAACTATCTATTTACAATTACTTATATTTAGAACATTAAATATATAATCATAAACTAATTACTTTAAAACTTCATTGACTTTTTAAAACTAACCTAAACATTAACTACCAACTAATACTATTTGAACAAACATCTTTAAAAAAAAAAAACTTAATTACTAAACATACTAACTACACTAATTTTACAACTAAACTCCAATTTAAACATTACTAACTATATATGTGTATATATATATATATATACACATACATATATATATATATATATATATATACACATACATATATATATATATATATATATATATATATATCTACATACATATATATATATATATATATATATACATACATATATATATATATACATATATATACATATATATATTTATAGATATACATCTATATATATATGTATATATATATACACACACACACATATATATATACACACATACATATATATATATACATACATATGTATATATGTGTGTGTGTGTATATATATGTATGTATATATATGTATATATATACATACATATATATATTTATAGATATACATCTATATATATGTATATATGTACATACATATATATGTATATATGTGTACACACACACACACACACACACACACATATATATACAAAACATCTGAATTAAATTACTAACTAATATCTAAAACAAAAAAAACAAATTTAATAAAACTAACAATATTTTAAAACTTAATATTATTCCCCCTAAAATCTAACAACCACCCATCTAAACTTCTCCACATCTAGACCTCCTCCTACATGGGCGCAAGACCCCCACAACTATCCCCTCACACTATCCCAAGCCTGCAAATGTAGCAAAGGATCCGAGCAAAACACACGGTGAGAATGTTTGTTGGTTTTGTGTTTGAGATAATTTAAAAAAACTGCAACCCTATGAAAAGTCATTTGACTTTTAAACTCCTTTTCATTTAAATTTTTTTTCATTTCCCCACTCCACTTGCAAGGATGGCTACCAAGGAGTAGAAAGTTCGCAGCCCCATGATGGTAGATGTCTCATCACTGCTAGCACCTAGGATAAGGGGAGGAGAATTAAAACTTAAACAAATTGATACCAAGCAACATTTATTTCTTTCTTACAAGCATGTCATGTGTTTCCAAGGCTACCCATAAATAGATGGTGGTGCAGGAGCACCTAGGAAATATGCCAAGTTTCCTAAATCATTTTTGGCTTGTAGTGGTCTTGGCTAGACCACATGAATAAGGGCTATGGGATAAAGCCCCAAGTGTGTGAGTTGTGTTTGTAAATAGGTTTTTGTTGTGTTTGAGTTTCCAAGTTGCTTCTATGTTGGCAAAATTGCTTAAATTGCTTGATAGAGCCTAGAATGGTCAAACACTGACCAAGACCCCAGGAGGATGGGAAACATGGAAAATATGTTAAAAGTTGTAATTACATGGAAATAGGTTCATTTAACCATGTTTGAGGTCATGGAGCCATTAAATGCACAATAGTGCAAAAGTTGCACTTGGCAACTTTGCAACTTTGCAAAGTTGCTTGACAACATTGACAAAAAGTGCTAAAACTTCATAAGGGCTTCAAGAATCAGTTGGAAACCTATGGGATCTGTTGATTCACGTGGGTAAGAGGTATTTAAGACCAATCCAAGTTAGTTTGAGGGTTGGCATATGCTTTTGTATGAATTTTGGCATTGGAATGAAGAGCAAACTGAGCATTTTGATGACAGTTTTTTGATTTCACCCTTCATCCACACCTTTAGTGGATTGATAGGGTTGCTGTTTTCATGTGATTTTATAGTGTATGTAATGTAGATGCTTTGGTAAATATTAGGAGTTTTTTTGATCATTTTCATTACTAGTTTGAAAAATCTTTTTAAAGTTGCCAGTTCGCTGGTCTGTACACAACAATCAGCAAAGAAATCTCTATAACTTGAATTCCAATGGTGGAACCATGATGGCCTTTTGGAATCAAGTACTAGACTGTATAAACAATGTAAATATGTATTTTTGTCTTGTTTTTCAGAGGTTTGTTATTTTTTCCAAGAGGCCCTAGGCGAGTTTGCATACCCGGCTAGGCAATGAAATCAGCAAATAAGTGTTTGAAAGGGGCATAGAATGGGGTGTTGGGTGCAATAAAAATTCATCGAAGGAAAGAGTGGTGAGTGAAGGAAGTTAATTCCAAGAGTTCAGTCATTTAGAGTCCATTTGAGTGGTGGAAGGAAGAACTCTCTATATTCCTGTTCATACAAACAAGAAACCCTTGTAAATAGACATATTTTTGGAAATCCCTTGTACGGATGACCTGGGTGTTGCAGACCTAAAAAATCTTCAAGGGGAGCCAAAAGGGTATCCAAATCATAAATTTTTTTGAGTACTTCTTAAGGTTTTGAGGAGATATAAGCCAAAAATCAGTTTTGGAGGCCTAATTTTGTTATTAGTCTTGGTAGCCCTCTTAACTATGCAATCTTCAAATCGATTGGAAACCCAATACTCCAATTCACTTAATGATCCTTAAAACTATTGAATGAGACCTAATACAAGCCTTGGAATTCAATATAGCCAAGAATGCACTCCTGGAAGCCAGTTGTCAAGAACGGTGCAATGAGAGCACTAGGGAGACCCCATGGTGAAATAGAGTTTTGAGTTGATTGGTGAGGATTAGTGTTATAAGGGAATAGACAGAAGATTCCCTTGGAGTAGGGTATAGGATAAATACCCTAAGAGGCTAGGAGAAAGCCTAAAGTGAGTTCTAGTAGTTGAGGCTAGAACCTTGTTCAAGATCCTCCCCATCAGATGGTCTAAACCATAAGGAGGGAAAAGAGAAAGCTTAGATTTGTCAGACTGCCATAAAAGACTTACCCAGCTTAAATTTTTGACTTGGCTCATATATGACATGAGACAAGACAAAAGATCCTAGGGTAATAGATAAAAGATTTCACATGGGAGAACATTGGGGCTTAGGAAAACAAGCAAGATGATAAGTACCCCTGCAATACCATTAATATGATGGTTGATCTAGCTTTTCAAACCTGCACCAAAATTTGGATAGGAGGAGAGTGATGCCTGGAAGGGAATAAAGTCTTCTTTTTATATGATGGGATATTTTGTTGAATTATGGTTTGTACAATTTTTTAAAAAAAAATTATTTACTCAAATTTTGATATATTTAAAGAATTCAAAAGCATAATAAAAAAGGATAATTAGGAGAATCTTAAAGATTCTCTATTGCAAAAAGGGGGTGGATTAATTTTCCCCCATACAAATTCCAGAGGGCTTTTTAGCTCCTGGGAGTTATCTTTTTTTTTTTTTTAATATTACAAGGCTTAACTTCTACTAAGTGTTAATTTTTTTTGAAGGTAACTATTTTTTTTCTTAAAACTTTCTAATTGGGTTTAAGCCAACCATATCAATTACATAAAAAGAAATATTATTAATTTCCTTTATAATTCTGATTCATGTTAATACCAATGAAATTCCAATACAATACAAAATTTCTTTAACATAGTTTGAACTCATAGTTGCAAGATTTTATTTCATCACATTATCAAATTAACTAAATCAGATGAATGCAATTACAAAACATAAGAATGTCGTGTAGAGGTAAAACATCATCGCGTCTACTATCAAGTAACATATGAAAACTGAAATAATGAACCTCTCATATGCAAGAGACATCACACAATTTCTTTCCCTTCTATTAATCAACCTGGTTCAAGGCTCCATTAGGAAAGAACTAGTAAGAAAACCTAACTTCTTTGCCAAATAGATCAAAATTTAAATACATTTTTACATAATGTTACAATTCAATTGAATTTTCTTCTAGGTCTTTCACAAGCGGTCTTTTCCACTATCTTCAATGCATCAAGGGAATCATGGGAAAGACAAGAACTGACACAAAGGTAAAACCACATATATGATGAACAATTCAAGCATGTATTGCCAACCTGTTTTTCACAATAGGTTCAAGCATGAACCAAACTATGGGGGGAGGTGGATTTTCTCAATAGGAGATGCCAATCACCATACCATAACATAGCCCTTTTGGGGCTAAAACTCAAGAACTTCTGTTCTTCTACAAATGCCCTTTCAAGGCGAATATAACAAGTTTTTTCATTCCTTCCATTCTTCAAGAATTCAAATTTTCATACAAGGTATGTGATGACAAGTAGGGGCCCATACACCCTACCCTCTTTTCCTCTTCGCACCATGAGAGTAGACTCTACACTATTGAGGTCCAACTGAGGTCGTTCCCCTGTACTTGGCCACTTCTTCCCTCTCCAAGGGTGAGTAATGCTAAAACAATCCCCATGAAATTCCCTCAAAATTTCAAAGCAAAGTATAAGAATGATACCCAAGAACAAGTTAAGATCCCTCCCCAAACAACCTCAACACACATGCAAGCAATACAAGAACAACACAATGCCTTATGCATGAATCAAAGTATGAACAATATGAAGAATGTGATCAAAAGAGTGAAGAACCCTACTTTCACAAAAAAAAGTTATGGTAAAATGACAAGTAGAGAAGAGCTTATCCTTCCTTTCTTTCAATCTTCAAACTTCTCTCTAAAAACTAGAGATTGGGTAACAACCCCAAAAATTCTACAAAATGCCTCTAAATATGATCCTAACTCAACTAGGCTTTAGGTAACTCCAAGGTGGAGTTGGAGTCACTAACCCATGAGGGAGAGCCAATCAATTTTTGCACTCAACCAAAAGTAGGGTTTTTGAGTGGCCCTAAAAGTCAACCTAAGGGGCTAAGGGGGTGGAAAGTACTTCCAACCCATACCCTTACCCCTAGGATACTTAAATTTAATATTTTTAGGCCTTAAAGACTTAATAGAATCCAAACAAAAGCTAGGAGAATTTTAAGACAATATAACAACCTTCAAAGAAAGACAATGCAAGTTAGCACAATAGCAAGGGGTTTAGTTTTGTCTTTCCATTAGATTTCCTAGTTAAATATCCTACGCACTAATTGCACACATCAGTAGTTGAAAAATCACATGCATATATTCAAAACCTATCTAGATAGTTACGTAAATCAAATTATGAATCTTTCATGTAATTAGCTTATTTAATTCATTTTGACTAACATTTAATCATCAAAAATCATATATTCTATATAACATAACATATTCATTAATTTAGATTAAAATACTAGAATAATCATCGATGTATCAAATCAACATCCTTATCATTAGGTAAAAATGCTTTGTATCATCGTTAGTGAAATTTTAATGTTTTATAAATTGAGATAATGTAGTATTTCTTGAATCACTAAGTATTTTAAAACCATGGATGAATTAACTGATCTAAATCTTATTAGGTCATTCACAACATAAAATGTTACATCTTATCCATTTAAATCTCCTAGAATAGATTTAAGAAGAAAATTCATATTTAATAATTACATATGAGGAGGGTCCTTACAAATTATTTCCAAATATTCCATATAACTAACCATACCTTAATTATATTACAAAAAGAAAGATCAACAAGTTAATTTTAGTGAGATTTATGAAATTCAAAAATTCCATCCTTTTTAAATGTATTTCATTGATCAAGTATTCAAGATATAAAGAGCAATAAGAAAATTAAGTTCAATAATCATCAAGTTATCAAGTCCAAGCATTCAAGAGGTTTTCTTCCATTTATCTATCTTCACCCTCTCCTACTGCTAACCCCCCTTCCCCCCACAATGGAGGACAGGAAAATGAATTTTGTATGAGCAAGAAGATCAATATCCATCTACTTAAATGCAAGTCTTCTCCTCCTTGCCTTTGTACCATTATAATTGTTAATCACTTAACTTCTTCTCATTTTGAGATTATTTTGTGTTTACCTTAGTTTATTTTCTAGTGCATGTCCTCATTTTGCACTTAAATGTATACTTAATTCAAACATGAGTCATTATTACCATTTAATTATGATTTATCTCAAGATTGGATCTAAATTTTAGGAATCATTTATTATTTTCTATCCAATTTCATTATGCATTTCCTCACCTAGGACCCATGCATGTATTTTTTAAATTAAAGTTTGTCTAGACATCCTAGAAACCTACACTTTCTCCACATTTTCTATAATTGAAATGTAGCATGGATAGAGAAGAGAGATTAGTTTTTGTGGAGTTGGGGATTCAAGTGATGGATATGGAGATGGGGAATCAAGGATAACCTACATGGGAGAAGAGGTTTCTCATGGCCTCATTCCCTTGGGTGTGTTGCATCTAGTTTTGAGATGTGGGTGGCTTTGTGTGATACAATAGTTTGGATCCCTATACTTTCATGGATGAGAGGATTTCTGAGTGTATTCATTACATTCCCCCTTTGTATCCTGATGGAAGGTCTTTATTGGGAACTTTGGTGGCTCCTATAAGAAACTTGAGTTCTACATTACCGATACCCACTATGCTCTTTGGGTTCAAAATCCTTGTTTTTATCACTATATTTAACCCCTAAAGACATGTGATATGGGTGGGCTTTCTTTTTTTTGGAACCAATGTAGTTTTATTTTTCTTGGATTTTTGGGACTCAATACTTCTTTGGCCCTCTCTAACATAGGAGCATCCTAGGTTGCATTTCTATCCTACATGTTTGGCTTGTTTCTCTATTACTATCAAGCTCTTTGTTTATGTCGAGATCCTATTTGTTTCCAATATCTTTGTTGCTACCAAGCTCTTAGTTGTTGTTGAGCTCCTAGTTGGTGCCAAGTTATTTTTTGGTGTAAGGTGCTTGTTAGTTCCAAGCTCCTTGTGATTTTCAAGTTTGCATTGGTGTCAAATTTGTGTATGTGTTGAGCATTATCAAGTGCATTTTTTGCCTTGGTCCTTATTTGACTAAGTTTTCTATGTATGATTCTAGTTTGAGCTAACATTGTACATTTTTATTTAATGTTTTTATAGAGCCTATTTTTTGTGATGCATTTATTTAAAGGGGTTATGGGTAGAGTCTTATGGAATTATTTAGTAGAGTAGGAAGAGTAGAAGTAGAGTAGGAATGTGAAGATCATCATTGAAGTTCAAGTTTGAATTGTAATATTGGTCATAACCCAGAAGGCCTTACAATTGGACATGTATTTAGATGATTTTATCAATCAATAAAGTGATATTCTCTTCTATCTCCTTTCATTTATTTTCATTATGTTGTCATTTCCACTGTTTTTACTCTTGAAAGTGACTTTGGTAGTTGGGTGTTCCTATCCATCATTCTCCCTACCTCACACTCGTTGGAATTTGGAGATTTTATGGGGCTAATGTGTTTGAGGCCTCAACCCCCTTTTTATTAGGATTCTCCTCTGATTATCTTTCGTGTGCATTTCCAAGTGAGTGGGTTTTGATAAATTTAAATCCCCTTTGTTGTTGACTTATTGGCTTTGAAGGCCCATGGTGATCTCTGTCTTCTCAATCCATTGAGGATATTGAATTTTTATGCCTATGTCTTCTTGTGGTCTTATTTTTTACTTAGTTCTCCTTTGTGTTTCCATATAAATTCTAATGGTTTGAAAATGCCTACTTTAACTCTTGTCTATGTTTGGTCGAGTAAATATTTCCTCTTAGGGTTTCTTTCCCAATTTTAGAGTTAAGGGATTCTTATTTTTTATTATTTGGTGGACTTTGAGATCTCCTCTATTTCTTCCTTGGAGACATTTATAGAGGTTAATTTTCTCTTTTGGCCCTTGTGGCATCTTTTAGGGTTCTTCCAGAATGATGGTTCTCTTCTATGACTTTGACACTCTAATCCTATGGAAGTGGATATGACATCTATTGAGGGGATGATATACTATGTCGATGAAGTTTTTGGTAGAATAGACATGACCTATATGAATATTAATACTTAGAAGGAGGGATGGTTTAGGTGGGGGTCTCCTCTGAACATTTTTTCCCTTCCTATTTGTCTTATCAAGGTGGGATCCCTTTGTATAGAGGTGTAAGGGAGCTATGAGGGACACTTGGTTTCTACCTCCTTTATTTTTACTTGGGAAGTCAAGTTCTATACCAAAATTGATGGTGCTACATTAAAGTTCAAAATTGATATGGAGAGGGTATTCCTATCCAAGGAATTCAAATGGTTAGAGGATTTTTACTTTGATGTGGATGCATGGCCAATTGCTAAGAAGAAGCCTAGATAAATCAATGAGATATGATATTGGCTTATTTGATGAGTGTTTTTGTACCATTAAGCAACAAGTTTAAGTTTTATTTCCCCCTTCACTAAATAAATTGTTACTTGATCAGAAGGTTTCCTTTTTTCCTCCTATTTAAGAAAAATATATACTCTTCTAGATGGTGGACTTGGATGGTTTTATTTTCTTCCTTCTTGATCTATTTTATGGTGAGATTGTCTCCTATAGAGGTGGAGTCCAATCTTGTTATTTTGTGTGGGAGGTGCTCTATTTCAAAGGAGATAGTAGTTGGGCTACTAGTAATGATAGAATTGATTTTTGGAAGGTTCTAACTTTTTTCTATGATAAGGAAAGATGGACAAGTTATCTATTGATTGAGGCTAGCTATGGGCCTTTTTGAGGATGATTTTGCCTCCCCATCTTTGTTTCTTTTTTTCTTGTGACAGGGTGGTTGTTGTTAGTGTTATAGGGCTCACCTAGGTCCCTTGTTCTTATTTTTCATTAAATAATGCTACTAGCATATGGGCTTGTCCCAAGATGATGTTCAATAATGTGGACCATGGTTGGTGGTGTTGCTGCATTTGAACCTTTGTATTTGAAAAAGGTAGGCCTTAGTTGTTGTTTCTTCCTCTTATCTAGAATTAGGTGCTACTAATGTTTAATAGAGTTGGCTATTTTTTGTCCCATGGGTAAACACCCTCTTTCTTGTTTGTTTATAAAAAATTAATAGTTTCTCCCTTTTATTTTTTTGACTTTCTCCAATATTCCTTAAAAATTTCAGCCCATTTCACTAATACAATTTGATGTATGTTTATCCTATTGGAAAAAATTCTTTAAATTGTATGGTGTCATTGATATTATAGAGAATGTCAGTATTAACCAAGTATATGCAGTATCAACTAAGCAATCAGACAATGAATAACATTAAGTATCAACCAAGAAGTTAGGAAATGAAGTATATCTAGTATCAACCAAGTAGTTAGGTAATGAAGGACATTCATTATTAGTTGAGTCTAGTCAAGCATCAAATGAATCATAATTTTAACCAAGTGGTTAGGTATCAAAAGAACCATAGTGTTAACTGAGTGGTCAAGCATCAAAGGAATCACAATATTAATTTAGTACTAGAAAATTACATATGTTAATTAATTAACTAATTTAGACCAACTAGTTCGATGTTTAATGATTATTTGACAAGGTATTCAAGCTTACTTGGAAAAGCCTATAACATACAAAAGAGGTCAAGAAGTATACAATGAAAAGTGAAAATAAAAATAATATCGATATTTGATCGAAGAAAAAGGGAAGAAATAGACATTGTGGAAGATAAGGAACAAAGAATATTCTAATCATCATGTATCCAAAGGTAAAGCCAAAAAAAAAGCTTAATCTATAAAATAAGTTACCTCATAAATCAGATTAAATTACAATTACCTTCAAACCATTGTACTAGTGAAGAAATGTCCTAATAGAGTTGACTTAAGAGTTATATTGGAAATCCTTTAACAAGGTAATATTTCAAGATTGAATTTTTTGAAAACCTCTAATTAGGCCACTCCTAATAGGCTGAACTAAATTCTCTAAAAAGTTCATACTTAATATTATGTATTATAACTTTTAACAAGATTGGTTCCTAATAGGGCTCACTTCAGAAGAGTAAATATAGTGTAACTAATTGCATGGCAATTTTTCCAAATTGGGTTTCCATGTTAAATCTTGGTAGGTAAAATCACAAACATGTATCACCATTTTATAAAGGAAAAAGCAAAAAAAAGTATAACTATTCACCTTTAATTACATAAAAATGGTATTATTATTTATAATTTGAAAATGAAGTAAACTAATGAAACATGTAGAAATGAATGAAGTTTAGGATTATAATTTTTAATAATTATTTGGAATAAGTATTGATATATTTTCCTAATTTTTAAATACAACTTTTTAGTTTGTTAAAAATGTTGAAAATTAGGGTTGTAGTTCCCACCACAAAACTATATGGAAATGAACTCATTCCCTTCGATCTCAACTTATGTTATAGATAACATATTGTTGGTAAACAGATTTGTCACTGTAAAAATGGCCCAACAGAATGTATGTGGAAAACTATTTAGAACAGTTGGATAGGCCCTTGGTATGTGGCCTTCCTCTACATTTAGAGGGTTAGCTCCCTCATATGATATAATTTTGAGGTTTTCAAATAAAATAAAATCAAAATTTTAAGAATAAGTAGAAAGCCATTGATGACGAATGCACCACATGACTTCATAGCCTTCTTGGACTAACTTAAACTAGCTAATTACAACAATCAATATCTATAGTTGAAGGCTACTATTAGCACAATTCCAATTCAAAAATCCATGAACATTTGCATAATACCATGAAAATACTCATTACAAAGAAAGAATCAACATCTCAATTTTTGGATATGTAGAAAGAAAATGCAAAATGTGTTTCATTTTTATTTCTTTGTACCAAGAACATAAAAGGAATTTTTGATCACAAGAATAAGATCTATACATACTTTCCAAAAATTGTCTTACTACCAAAACTTTAACATAGTTTCCCCTTATTTTCAAATCCAAAAAGTCCCCTACAAAGTCAAAAGTGACTCCTTATATAGACACAAAGGTTAAGGACTACCTCTTAATGGTTAATAACTACCTCCAAAATACACAATTTTGGAGGGGTTAATTGACCTATACAAGGAAAACTCCAAAAATACAACTTTACCTAAAATTACTAAGAATTCATATATATCCAATCATTGGTCTTCTAGCTATAAACTCTATCTATTTGGACATGATTGACTTATTCCAAAAAGACATATAAGTATCAAGGACAATCATCATTGAATCATAATTGGGAATGAACATGCTCTCCATCCTAAGTTTGGTTGTAAAGTATTTTCCCTAGATCTCTTCTAACTCTTGTTTATAGGTTGAAATGTTACAATCTTCCAGAGTGACTATGACCAGATTGAGCTTCATCATAGGTTCAACATCTGATACTTGATTCTCCATTTCTAGATGAATTTGGATACTGAAGGAATCAAGAAGAATTTGGAAATCAATATGTTGAGGATCATTTACTGCCACCCTAGCTATGATAGTAGAGACTAGTTCATCCACAACTTTCATTTCAATTGTTCCCATGAAGCTATTAGTTTTTCAAACACAATGATCCCTTTGCTGATATTTATCATCTTTCAATTAACACTTTTACTCTAGATACGTGTTTGATTCTCACTTGGATCAGCATTAATTTTCTTGAGAACGAGGGTGTTTGTATCTAACTTGGCCATTTTTTGTAGCTCATCTACTTTTTTCTAGGTGACTTTCTGCTCCTTGTTGCTTTCAGGCTGGAAGCTAAGTTCCTTTCTTTGATGATTATCATGCTCAATCTATCTATCTTATTTCTCTTGCCAAAGCACCATTATAGAGTGGGAACTCTTCAATATACTTGCAATCAACAATTTGACAAATTTTTAGAACTTTGGACACCTTTTCTTTGACTCTACATTACACCCATTGTCTCTAACATTTTTTTCCTTTACTTTATAATTTTAAAGGTTAATAAACATCTTAGAAATACATATTTTGGACTAAAAAATTAACTTCTTTCTTAAAAAAGGGTTAATGGTTAATGATTTGGTTTGAAATACACATTTTGACCCCCAAGTCTTAAACTTTCAAAAGGTTAATTTTGGAAACTTATCATAAACTTTTGATGGAGATTTTAATGGTTAAGCTTTCAAAGTGAATTACATGTTTTGACAATTAATCCTAACCTTTTTAGATGTTAAAGGTTAACGATCAAGTTGAAAATATTTATTTCTGTTCTTTCCATTAACCTGTGATAACTTTTGACTCGGGGACCAGATTTAAAAAATTTGAAGTGCTTGATGGAGCTGGTGATTAGCTAGAGGATTTGAAGGGAAAAATTTCTTTAAAAATATGAGATAAAGTAACAATTTTAATGCTTAAAATGAGGCTTATTCTGAAAATAACCATAGCTCAGAAAGGCAAGGATTGACACAATTTGATATCTAGACAACAACTGCCTCAAATCTAGAAAAATTAGAACAATGCTTTATCCATTGGGTTGTAGAGTCACCTAAGGAACCACTTTATAAAAGGGAGGAAACTAGCACCAAAAACTAGACAACTAAAAGAAAAACTAGACACAATAAAACCTCTTAAGTAGACTATATATAAGGCAGGTTTCCCTACCTCTAGTGACTCAAGGTATAATCATGCAAATCCATTTATTGGCTTGGGAAATAAATACCATGGCATTCCAACGTGTGATAATTCTCAAGCTTCCATGGGTTCAAATATAAGTGTGCTCCTTGAGTTCTAACTCTGAGATTCGTAGCATGTCCCACATCTCTAGATAAAGGAATGTATCCAAATAACTAGGCTTCATCAAACATCTCAGACTTCAAAATCAACTCTACTTTGTGTTGCATGTCATTAATGACTTCATTTTGAAAAAGGTGAAGTATGAGGCTCTCAGGTTTCTCAACACATTTCTTATTTTCTCTTGTACCTGAAAAACCTTGTACTTGAATTTCTAGTGAATGGACATCATGAAGTCCTGAGCTAATTTCTAACACTAGACACCCTTTCTTTTCCATTGTGATGATTGTCGTTGAATCTTGTTTAAAATTATTCCAACCTTGATGCACATTTGTGTTAGATTTAATCTTCCCATGATCAATTTCTTCTTCCTCATCTTCTAAAAGATTATCTGGAATCTTTAGCCACTTTTGAGTTACATTGATACCATCTTCAAAATTACAGGCTAAAACTACAAGTTTCATCCCATTAATATCAAAATTATCTATCTAGAGGGTCTTTAGATGATTAAGAGAAGGTCTCAAAGCTCATGTTTGATTTCCTTCATACAATATGTGGAGTGAATTAACTTGTGGATTTATAGCCATTGAACCTTGTCTTTGAATACCAACTTGAGAATCATCAATATAAATGCCTTCCTCTAACTATAAAGGATTAAAGTAAACATTTTCTTCATAGAGGAAATTACCATCCAAGGATTTTGAGCACAAGTTGGCATAACTACATCAAAAGATTTTTCTTCAGAAGATTCCTCAATGAGATCCCTTGGTAACTCATTAATTTCTTCATCATGGTTATTCTTCTCATAGAAGTTCTTTGGCATAGGATTTCCTATTTGATAAAAAGACTCAAAAAAAGGATTTCTTTGAACTTTGAATGATCCATAGGATTTTAATTGCACTTCTATTGGATTAGAGGAACTTGTCTTCATATCCATATAGCTTTCATTTTCAATACATTTAATGATATCTATAACCTTTTGAATCATAAATTCTTCTCCAAGACATCTTTCATGAAATGTGAAGGTAGGCATGCATGATAGAGAATGAAGGCTAGATGGTTTATCTTCTTCTCTTTGAAGATGAATTTTATCTTTTTCATCAACCAACATGTTAATCACAAGTTCATTGATGTCATCAAAAGTAAAGGTTTCTATTCCTACAAGGAAAGTAGATATTTGTAGAAGTTCATTAGTGCTTTTATCTTAACCAATGGTAGTGGTTTTAGATTGTGCCATAATATCTGAAGTATTGAAATCATCAAGAGATTCATCACCTTGAATGACCATGGAAGGATGAATGGAAAGATCTTGTCCACATAGGAAGTCATCATTTGAAGCATTGAGGCACCAAGTAGGAATAAAAGTATTATGAAATTCAACTTGATCCACATTTCGCTCATCATCAATCATATGTTGTGTAGTTTCGTAAGATTTTGATATTTGTTTTTCTTTCTCATTAGGATTGAGATAATTGAATAATTTCTCTTGGTTTTGGAAAGTTTGACAATGATGCCTTGATATATTAGCAAACCCTTCTTCTCCTATAGATTCTATTTCTTGACCCTATCCTTGATTAGACATAGAATTCCCATCTTCTTTCATGCATGAAGATTTAGATGAGTCCTTTCTAACATTTGGATTGAGAGATGTTTTACTACCAAGAAAATATTTATTGCATGGGTCTTCTTTCTAAAGTTCTCAGAGTGTTTGAAGTAAAGAAGGATGTACTTTTCCAGGATCTAGGCATGCATTGCTATAGAAGCTTTTTAAGAATTCAACTTGATTAGGATCAATGGAAGTGTAATTTTTATGAGAAAGAGTTGCAAGTGTGGGGACATTTTTTTGACCACCATTATCCATCCTTGATTCACATGAATCACTTTTTTGATCAAGTTCTTCCTTATGCTCACATAAGGAACTTCTTTCTAAAAAATCTTTTGGTTTGTGAGAGAAAAATTGATTACCTTTACCATCTCCTTCATCTATCTTTTGCAAATTTTGGAGCAAAGATCAATTGATCTTTTCTGGATCTGGTTTCTGCCCACCATAGAAATTCGTCAAGAAGCTATCATGCTTAAGATCAATGAAAATATTATTTTGTTGAGAGATAGGAGAATGAGAAAAATTCACATTATTCTTCATTATTGATTTAGATGAAAGGCATTTTGTGAATAGACCTTTATCTTTATATGTTGAATCTTTTTCAAATATAGAATCATGATCATGAGAAAGAAACCCATAATATTTTCTATCATCTTCTTCGATCTTTTGAAAAACTTGCAACAAGTAAAGATGAACCATTCTAGGATCTAGCTTCCTACTGCCAATAAAATTCTTCAAGAATTCAACTTGTAGATGCTCATCAAGAATCTACTTCTTTGGATGTGAAAACTATTCATCATCACTGTTGCTATCACTCAGTTTCAACTTTCCCTTTGTAATAAACCATGTTTTGAATTTGAACTTCAAATAGAGTAGTCGATAATTTAATATTTTAAATATTGTTGGAAACCTTCATTCAAGAGAAGGTACCTTTTATCAACCATGTTACTAGTTATCATTCACTTGATCTTTGATGTGACCAAGATTTTTCCTATTCCCTCTTGGAATGGAAACTATTCTTTCAATTACCACAATGTTTTGACCAATTGGAGCTCTTCACAAGATATACATGAATTCTTCTTCTTCTTCTAGAACTTGGTTCACTTGATGGTATTATAGAGCAATTCATCTGCACATCTAGGCTAAAGTGTTCAAATCTGAAATAATATCTTCTTGTGTGTCCTGAAACCCAAGATTTGGTTGTAGAATTGGAAACACATTCTCATTTAGCAATACCATCTTACTTAATTATTGGTGACTAATTAGTCTTTCTTGTTTGAATTCCTAGTAGAGTTGCCAAAAATCTATTGGTAAACAAATTTGTCACTGTAAAAATGGCAATAGAGTGTATGTGGCAAACAATTCACAATAGTTGGACAAACCCTTGGTATGTGGCCTTCCTCTATGCTTAGAGTGGTAGTTCCCTCATATGATATACTTTTGATCTTTTCAAATAAATTGAAATCAAACTTTTAAGGATAAATAGAAGGATGTGAAGTCATGTGGCACATTCATTGTCAGTGGCTTTCTATTTCTCCTTAAAACTTTGATTTTATTATATTTGAAAACCTCAAAATTATATCATATGAGGGAGTTGCCCTCTAAATGGAAAGGAAGGTTGCATACCAAGGTCCTAGCCAACTGTTGTGAATAGTTTGCCACATACACTTCATTGGACCATTTTATTGTGACAAATCTGTTTACCAACACATATATAGCTAGAACAATCAAAAATAAAAATTGACTTTAGACCTATATTTTCTCTTTTATAATGCTTGAAATTTCAACTCACCTAAAATCGATGGTTTTCATCTCCCACCACAATTTTAAAAATAAATCTATTTTGAACAAAAGAAAAATTATACATTTTGAAGGAGGAATCTCTACTCTAGAATGTCATATGATTTTTAAATTCTTTTGATATTATTTAGTGTTCTTTTCTTTCTTAAAATCAACATCTTCTCAAGTGTTAAAGTATGCACTTATAGATTTTTTTTATTATAATATAATATATCTAATTAAAGCACTATAAAACATATATGAGAATATTCTTGACTTTGAGCTCTTTAAATTGGTATTTATATGTTATTTTAAAAAAAATTCCTAAAATATAGTAAGAGTTATTGAAATGTTAGTTATTTGAAATGATTTTATTTCTTTAGTAATTGGATAAAAACAAGTAAAAAACATGCATTTGATAGACATTTCCAATTTGAAAAGTTTGAGAACATGTATAAATTAACTAGAATAAATTTATCAAAGATCATATGTTTGAACAAAATTTAGTTTTAGATAGAAATTCTCAAATTTAGTCATTCTACTATATCAGCTTGAAAGGTGACACAAATTTGTTCATGCTATTTTTTTTATGCTTTATATTTCTACAACTAAGTTACTAAAGGTTAAAATAGATTAATATTTGTAAGAATTTTTTGTTAACTAAGTTATAGCAAGAACTTAGTTTGAACCAAAATGGTTAAAGAATTACATTATCAGTGAAAAGTTTGATTGGACATTTAGGGATAGGGAATTGTTTTAAAGTAATTGATTCACCCCTCCTCTCTTAGTTACTTTTTTCATTTCCAAAAATTGGTATTAGAGTTGTTGGTGCTATTAGGAAAGGATGCAAAGACCTAATTTAAAGATCAAGATTTCATATAGAACTAAGATTCCCAAGCTTGACAAATAAAAATTTTCAGCATGGTAGGAATTGATGAAGCTACATCTATTAAGCATTAGAGATACTAATCTATTCTACATGGAAAATATATATGTGCTACAACCTAAACCTATTGTAGACACCTAAAAATCCTTTAGAAAATAAAGTATTTTTATTTTCTAAAAAATTTCCGATGACATCATCATTTATTAATTAATTAATTATTTAATTAATTAATTAATTTTTATGCCATTAAATCCTTTTATCTTAATTAAAAATATTTAATTAAGGAATCCCTCCCAAAAATGTTTAAATCTTATTTAAACATTATTTCCTTATTTATTAATTATTTAATTAATAAATTGACCAAAAATCCTAAAATAAAAAAAAATAAAAAAAAATTTTCCCAAAAGTTGGCCAATTTCCTTATGACCAATAACCTCTTCCAAAATCTTCTAATCCTTCTTTAATTTTGATTAAAGGCTAATCCCATCATTTCCTACCCCTAATCCCAACTCAAAATATTTAATTAAAATTAAATATTAATCCTCATGTTTATTAAAAAAGTTTTAATAAATATCTCCTCAACCCAAACCCTTGAAATAAATAAAACTTTATTTATTTCCTAAAAATCTAATTTATCCTCATCCTAAGAAGTTCTACTCTTCTAGAAAGTCTTCATCCTCATCCTAGGAAATTCTAGACTATTCTAGAAAGTCTTTATCCTCATCCAAAATCTAGACTCTTCTAGAAGATGTCTTTAAACCTAATCCTAATCCCCTCCTAACCTTGTCACATTCCCTAAACATGGGTTAAAACTTACTAACCCAAGCCAAAGTTAACAAATATCTCCTCCTTCACCCACTCTCATTAAATGCCATCCACTTGCCTATCCCTAAGCTAATCCTAAACCATCCTAATCCATCCTCTAATCATTTGCACAAGCCTAAGCAAGCTTAAAACCTTCCTAATCAAGTCCAAGTCAAATTTGCTCTCATCACCCTCAAAATATCTCAACCATAAAACTTTATGAAGTCCACTAGGTCATAAATGACTCTTACAAGCCCTTTTATTGCTCTTACAAGTCATTATGAGGGTCTTTATGAAGATTTTATCTCTTGAGCCTCCTTTGTTGACTCATCCTTCCCCTTTCCTCTATCCTCTCACCATGTGACATGTGTCACTCCTTGATTGGCTATAAGGAAGCACAATCCATGTGCTCTCCTCTCATGCAATCTGAGCCCTCCATAAGCTTTTTCCCATCCTTGCATCTTAGCCCTCAAACCCTCAAGCCTCTTGCCTATAAATTGGATCCTTCCCCTTTGCAAAATAACACAATCCATGAAGTAAAGTTATAATGCTATTTTGAGAGCCAAATTCATACTAAATCCATCTATCCACACCAAAAATCCACAATCATCCATTGAAGCCTTTGGAAGCATATTGAGCATACATCCTATCTATTTAGACAAAGCTACTCAACAAGAGAGCTTCTCATTGAGAGAGCCCATTAATGGCTCATATTCTCAATTGAGAGCTCATCTTAGTCTATCTTGAAGTTTATGAATTTTGTTTAGTTTGTAGAAGCTTTATTTAAATTTGGTTTCTATTAGCATACTAACATTGCTCATATACATTTTGGCACGCCCGGTGGGACCCCGCATGGGTCATCTTCATTAGTTTTTTTTAGTCAAGTTTTGTATGTCATTTTCTGATTTTGGCTAATTTTTCTTGTTTTTGTGATTGGTAGGATTGTATAAATTGGTTTTGTAGGTCCACATGAGCATGAAGAAGACAAAGGAACTCATAGTCTATTTCATAGTATTTGCAGATTTTTCAAGCTTATAGGTGGACAAAGCACTTGGAATTCTTCTTCCTCTTCTTGTCTATATTCTTCTTATTCCATCTACTTCTTCTTCTTCTTCTTGTGGGAGATCTTGGCCATTTTTTTTTAAGGAAGCAAAATCATACACACTTCTTTTTAGTGCTTAAAATGAACACCCAAATCATACTTAAATCCATTAAAAAAATTAAAAATTTGCAAAAAAGAAAAAATCTTTTAACAAGTGAAACTAAACCAATCTAATCATTTGCATCCTAGCAACATCAAGGTTTTAGATGCATTCATGCAAAGTTAGGAACACTTCATTTTTGGGAAATTAAAAAGAACTTCAAGTTTCCATTTCAAAAGGTTCAAAATCAACACTAAGTGCACACTAAAATCTAAATCAAACTCAAAGCATCAATCAAGGATAAAATGAACCTCATTTGAAAATATTTTAAAGTTTTTTTAAAAATCTCATGAAAACTAAGAGTCCTAAAAATTTTGTTATTTGTTCCAAACAAATGTCTTGTTGCAAAATCTTGAATGTTTCTTAGGTTTTTCATGCATCAAAACAATCTAGGAATATCATTTTTGGGCTTAAAACATGCAAACTAGAACACAAAATCTTGAATGAAAAGAAAAGTCCAAAGAATCATTTTCACTTTTGAGTCCAAAACAATCTTGAATGATCTAAGGTTAAAACAAAGCACTTCAAAGTTCTTAAAACAACACACAAAATCTCAATCTTGAATGCTCAAAGGAAAAAACTTGAATGTTTAATCACTTGTCTTTGAATGTATGTTGCTAAACACAATCTTGAATGCCTAACAATCAATGAACATTGCATGGTTTTGATGCATTTTAATGACGCTCGCATTTCTTATGCTGACGAATTCTCGATTTTCATTATGTTGACGACGCTGTCAAATTGGAATGAACATTGTATGTCCTAATCACGAGTGTCTTCAATCATAGCTTACAAAATCTGAATCATCAATTGGAAAAGAACAAGCGTGTTTTTTAGCCCAAGATCATCCAAGTCTTCTCTCCCCTTGTCGTCTTTCGAGGCCATCTTGGGTGCATAAGATTAGGATCCAAAATCTTGTCTTAGCTTTTTAGGAGGCCTGCTTGGGGATTTCATCACCCCTTGGGACGACCTCAACTCCAGCATTCCAGCGGAGTATAAAAATCGGGAGGTGAATCCAAAGACACCTCTCTTGGGATCAAAATTTTTTCACTCAGGCTAAGCCTCAAGGAACTTTATACCCTTGAGAAGTGAAAGAGGAGAAGTGGGTTACCGCTCCTCTTGGCTGTGTGACATCTTTTTGGTTTCATCTACGGATTTGGGCCTCACGTACCTTGCGTATATCGAGGACTCCCTAGCTAAACCAAATTTCATCCTTGTAGAAAGCTTCCTAGGATGTTGGTGTATTTGACGTGCTTGCTCAAAACTTTTGTCTGCTTGTTTGTTCATATCTTTTGAATGAATGTTTGCCAATTTTGGTCGAAATCCCAGAAAAGCAAAAATCTCCCAACTCAAGGCTTACTTAGCGTAGTCACTGCCTTATCAGAAAATCATCCAAGCTCCCCCGCTGCAACTGAATCTATCTAGTTCCTTGCTTTAAAACAATCCCAAATCCAAAGTCCATCCAAATCATCCCCCCAGCCAGCTAGCAACCCAATCCAAAATCACCCAAGCCTTTAAAGAGTTGTTGTCACTTTGCTAGATTTTTCTATCCAATCAATCCTACCAATCAACCAATCTCACCAAGGTTATCCCTTTGACAGAGCATTGTCTAGGGTAATCCAGCTTTGTCACTTGTATCCCTCATCACCTTGAGCTAAAGGTTGGGATCCACAAGTGGTCAATCTCGTGTCATGCCATAGGATCACTAGTCTATCCTTAGGTTGACACAATCTCCACCAATCCAGCACATAGGAAAGAAAAACTCTCAATTTTTGATAGCATACCCTTGAAGTCTTCCACCCACAAGAAAGCCAAAAATCTCTAGCCAATCCTCCTTAGGTCTGTCATACAGCTTTGACTCTCCCTAGGAAATCTTTCATCAGCCAATCCAAAATCTATGCTTAATCCAAATCCAACCATGAGCTTCCGTGTTCATCCATATGCAAGACCCCATCCCCATCAAACTCATCATCAAAGCATGAAGTACCAATCCTATCATGATGTGTTTGGTCGCATTGTCCTTGCTCCCGCCACCTCCTATTCCAATGATGATGAAAATCTTGTTGACTATGACGGGTACATTGAAAGCCTTAGAAACATTCCCCCAAGCATCCCCCAAAATCCAAGAGTTATTCCAAACTATCTAGTCATGCCATCTGATATTCCAGCTTCCCCTCCATCACCCCATCAACCAAGCTTCCAATCTTCCACCCCCATCACACTAGCTATTCCTATCAATCCACCTCCACCTTCAACACACGAGTCTCCAAGGAATCTCCTAGAGGAAATACAAGAAAAGTTGCCTCCAACAGTCGATAAGCCATGTCATCTAATCCAACCGTGTGAAGTAGTCAGTGATGAAGCTTCCCCATCTATAATATCACCTCCATCTCCCATAGCTATCATCCCCATACCATCCATCAAATTGCTTAAAATCCTTCCACTTCCCACAAGCATCAAAATCCCACCACCTATCAAATCCCTCCAAATCCTATCCACATCATCTCCAAGCATTTCCCAAATCTCTTGTGATGACCCTTATGCATCCATCTTCTACTCACCCATCTCCACTACTGAATCTCCCATCTATCCATCCGCTGCCTTTGAAGAATCCATCCCTTCACCTCCTATCGCACCATCCACTCCAAACCAATCCTATCAAGATCCTGCCCAAAAGCATGTTGACATCCCCCAAAGCATAAATGAAGATATCATCGTACCATGTCTTCCATCCATAGTGCAGTCACCATCTCCTCGATCTCCAAAACCTCGAGCCATATCTCCTCCACTACAAGATATCTTGTCATCCCACCAGCTACATCAAGATCCTATCCTTCCATCTCCCCCGATCCATGCTTCCATCTTACCACCTATCCAAGCTATTCCACCATCTATAATCTACCCTCTTGGTTCACTTACATTCATCCATGGTGGCCCTCTCTCAGCAGCAGAATTAAGAACAGTATCTCCCCATTGCAATACACCTAATAAATCACTTCTACCATTTTCTACAAGCAAAAAGTTTCCTCAGCTTGTTCAAATGCTCAATCGATGGCATTATCAAGGTCAAGGTTTAGGACCACAAGAGCAAGGAATCAAAGAGCCTATTATTGCACAAAAAAATCTAGGATTTCATGGTCTTGGATATGTATCCAAAGGCTCACCATCTAAAGGTGTTGGTACACCACACCCCCAAACCAAGCCTATCTCCAAGCCCACCATGCCAGCCTCCCATCACTCCTTCAAGAAATCTTATGTCATCCCCCCTCCACCATCTTTGCAACCCAAAACAACCTACCATATCCCCCCTTCATCTGCTAAATCCATTTTGGGTCCCTATGTCCCAAAATCTACCATCCTCCATCCTCCTATTAGCCATCATAAAAATCCTATTCCATCCATTCCTATGCAAGATCAACAAAGGCACATATCAGGGCACATCATCCATCATCATCCCCCTACATGCTCTTTCATATCCTCTCCATCTCACAAAGCTTCTCCTAACCATCTTCCCAAAGCTTACCACAACAATGTAAATGCCAACTTCAAAATGCATAAAGCTAAAAATCCACATCCTAGGCAATCATATCTCTATTCTAAAAGACATACTCCAAAAAGGAAAAATCCAATCAAAGAATGCAAAACAATGCAAAAGCCTATGAAAAGAAAATCCAAAACCATGTGGATCCCCAAGAAAAAAGTTGAAACCCAATGCATAATTGCATCCACCATTGCTAATCCCCCATCTAGTGACTCATGTCCCCCATCTCCTAACTCCATCTTGGGTGCCTATATCCCCAAGCACGCTTCCACAAATCCTCCATCATGCCCACATCCACCATCTATCCCCCATATGCTCTTTTCACACCCGTTCCAACATGTGCCAATGTTGCTCTTGCAAGCATCCCCATCTCATGCTCCTTTCCAACATTTTCATCCCTCCATCTCCTACCATCAATCCCATCTAATCCGATCTATTGCATAAATCACACATCCGATGTACCAACAGCTAGCAACAAAATTAAACATTCCAATAGTGAGTGAAAAATCCCAAAAAAGCCAAAATAGCTGAAGAAAGCCAAAATCATTCCAGCTAAGTCCAAAGTCAAAAAGTCAAAAAAAAAAAAAAAAAGAAAAAAGAAAAAAAAAAGCGTCCACTGGTGAAAACTTGGCAATTCAAGCGCCTTGGACAAGTACCATGATGAAAACTTGGCAAACAAGCGTCATGCGTAATCCTGCCATCCCCAGCTTAGCCTATCACCCTCATGCTTTTGGTCATCTCTTGACATCCAACTCCATCTTCCAATCTATCCACCTATCCTCCATCCTCTAGCTTCCATCTCACACCATCCACTAATCTTATGCAGCTTTAGCCAATCATCTCAGCTATCATCCATCTCCCTAGCCCCTTCAGCTTTTTCCATCCTAGCTTCAATCCTATCACATCCATCATAAGACCTCCTTCCGCATGTTATCTTATAATTGGGGGCACTATATTCCTTGGAGATCTTGTCTTGTCCATCCTCCCTTGTCATTGGTATCTAGCTCTAGGCTATCCTCATGCAAACCCAATGTCATCTCTTTATATCCATCATAATTCTAGCTATCTACCATCCTATCTAGCCATCTCATCCTGCTTCTCTAGCTATCCTTGGTCACAAAATCTCTCCTCATCATTGGATGCATCCTGCCAAATCCATATCTTTCGCTATCACCCCACCCTTAGCTTTCGCATCTTGCACAACATCGAACCATCCCGCTATCCTCTCATCCTGAGCTTTTATCCATCTGTATCATACATATCATTGGTCTGTTAGCTTATACCATATCTTGGTTAGCCTACTTGTAAATATCTTGGTCTGTCAGCTTGTACATCCTCTTTAGCTTAGTACCATTGTATCTATCTAGCTTTTGTGTCAGTTCCTCCTTGATCAGCATCTTGCACACATCGCACAACCCTTGGTTAGCTATTCCAATGCATCCTTTAGCTAGATCTCCTATCACCAAAGTGCTATCCTTCTTAGTTCAGCTTGCCAGACGCATCACCCATCCAGATCCATCAGCTTAGGTGCTCTCCGATAGATCCTTGTAGGATATAGCTTTCCTCATGTCTGATCTTGGTCTGTTAGTACCTCGTCCTACCCATCTCATTGGCAAACGGTTCTCTTTTGGATTTTCGCTTTCTTTTGATTTGGAATCTTCCCTTTTGGGTCTTGAAATATATTTTCCAAGCAATCTCCTTGTTCCCTCCTCAAGGTTGCCACGATCTTCCATATCATGGTATACTGTGAATGGGGCAATCAGAGCGTAAGGTCTTGATCATGTCTTTTGCTTGTTTTCTTTTTTGCTTGTGGGTTACCCAGTGTTGTTTCCACACTGCTTCCTCTGGGATTCATGTGTGATACTGGGGCAATCCTTGCGTGTTTGTTTTGAGTCAGTTCGTCAGTCCTCTGGACAGTTGGTGAAAAGGCCTTGATGTTCTTGGTAACCTTGGAAATTAACCAATAGTCCTATAGCAAATCTAGTGCTCAGCTACATGGTGGTACTTCTCTTTGAAGTATCCCCCCCACTCAAAAAGCTTCAATGGTTTTCCTTCATCTCCATTATCCCCCATCCATATCCAGCATCTGTCTCTCCTACCCCAACTTATGCATCAGTATCTCTTTGAATCACTCCTCACCTTTAGCTTTAGGGATCCACAATCCTAGTCTTAGGGATCCACCAATCCAAATCAATCCACCAAGCCTCATCTTTCAAGATCCACAATCCTAGTCCTAGGGATCTCCAAAACCCATCTTCCGCCAATCTGACTCTTTGAAATCCTGTTGCATCAGCTTTTTAATCCCCTCATCCATCTCCCCATCTTGGATTCCTTTTATAGCGCTCCGCTCCTTCATCCTCTACAATCCCTAAGATCTTAAGCTTGCTTCCTCTTGTGCCTCTGATTCTCCCTTTATCATTCTCTCATAGTAAGAGTTTGAGCTAACTAAACCTCTTCTCTTAATCCAATTTGAGTCTCCTTGCTCATCCCAGATTCTTGTATTTTTCAAGAAGCCACCAAGCCTTGCTTTCTCTCCCCGCTGCCTTCTTGAGGGGGCATCTCATAGTCCATTCTCTCCTCTTCTGCTCTAGCCTTGGGCATCTTATTTTCTTATCTTTGATGTCATGCCACTTGCAGCATCACATCAAAGAGGGGCAAAATGTAGACACCTAAAAATCCTTTAGAAAATAAAGTATTTTTATTTTCTAAAAAATTCCCGATGACATCATCATTTATTAATTAATTAATTATTTAATTAATTAATTAATTTTTATGCCATTAAATCCTTTTATCTTAATTAAAAATATTTAATTAAGGAATCCCTCCCAAAAATGTTTAAATCTTATTTAAACATTATTTCCTTATTTATTAATTATTTAATTAATAAATTGACCAAAAATCCTAAAATAAATTTTAAAAAAAAAAAATTTCCCAAAAGTTGGCCAATTTCCTTATGACCAATAACCTCTTCCAAAATCTTCTAATCCTTCTTTAATTTTGATTAAAGGCTAATCCCATCATTTCCTACCCCTAATCCCAACTCAAAATATTTAATTAAAATTAAATATTAATCCTCATGTTTATTAAAAAAGTTTTAATAAATATCTCCTCAACCCAAACCCTTGAAATAAATAAAACTTTATTTATTTCCTAAAAATCTAATTTATCCTCATCCTAAGAAGTTCTACTCTTCTAGAAAGTCTTCATCCTCATCCTAGGAAATTCTAGACTATTCTAGAAAGTCTTTATCCTCATCCAAAATCTAGACTCTTCTAGAAGATGTCTTTAAACCTAATCCTAATCCCCTCCTAACCTTGTCACATTCCCTAAACATGGGTTAAAACTTACTAACCCAAGCCAAAGTTAACAAATATCTCCTCCTTCACCCACCCTCATTAAATGCCATCCACTTGCCTATCCCTAAGCTAATCCTAAACCATCCTAATCCATCCTCTAATCATTTGCACAAGCCTAAGCAAGCTTAAAACCTTCATAATCAAGTCCAAGTCGAATTTTCTCTCATCACCCTCAAAATATCTCAACCATAAAACTTTATGAAGTCCACTAGGTCATAAATGACTCTTACAAGCCCTTTTATTGCTCTTACAAGTCATTATGAGGGTCTTTATGAAGATTTTATCTCTTGAGCCTCCTTTGTTGACTCATCCTTCCCCTTTCCTCTATCCTCTCACCATGTGACATGTGTCACTCCTTGATTGGCTATAAGGAAGCACAATCCATGTGCTCTCCTCTCATGCAATCTGAGCCCTCCATAAGCTTTTTCCCATCCTTGCATCTTAGCCCTCAAACCCTCAATCCTCTTGCCTATAAATTGGATCCTTCCCCTTTGCAAAATAACACAATCCATGAAGTAAAGTTATAATGCTATTTTGAGAGCCAAATTCATACTAAATCCATCTATCCACACCAAAAATCCACAATCATCCATTGAAGCCTTTGGAAGCATATTGAGCATACATCCTATCTATTTAGACAAAGCTACTCAACAAGAGAGCTTCTCATTGAGAGAGCCCATTAATGGCTCATATTCTCAATTGAGAGCTCATCTTAGTCTATCTTGAAGTTTATGAATTTTGTTTAGTTTGTAGAAGCTTTATTTAAATTTGGTTTCTATTAGCATACTAACATTGCTCATATACACCTATTACTATAGAACAAATGAAGGATGAAAAACATCACAATATAATGATGATCAATATAGCTTCCTCTCTAAACTATTCTAAATTTGATGAAGCTAAAAAATGTATGATAGCATTTGACATGTGGAAAAAATTGTAGAAAGTTTATGGAGGTGATACAAATTTACAAATAGCCAAGGAAGAAATTTTAAGATGTGATTTTGATCAAATGAAAATGAAAAAAGTTGAAATTTTTTTCTAATATAGTGAAATAATCAAAGAAAGTGTGAGTGCAATCAATGTTGTAGGAGGAAAATAACTAATGAAATAGTGGTCAACTAGGTATTAAGAACTCTTCTTTCTATTTATACAATTAGATTTTTAGAAATTCAAGAGATAAGATGCAATCCAAAAAAGTGATATTTACTTGGATTCACTCATGGGAAGATTGACTACTTTTGAATTGGATAACTTTGATAACTATGGTTCTAATACTCACAATATTGAATCTACATTCAAAGCCAAACTAATTCTTGGTAGAAAAGGAAGAAACTCAAAAGGAAAATTGGTTGATAGTGAAGAACAAGATGATACAAATTATTACCTTGAAGTCATTGAAACCCTGCTTGCAAAAGGAGTATCAAAAGGAAAAGGTAAATTTAAAGGCAAAGTTTAATTGATTTGTGTCCCATGTGAAGAGATTTATCATATTGCTTCAAGATGTCCAAACAAAGAAGATAAAGATAAGAGAAAAATAACATATTTAAAGAGAAGAAAGCCTTCAAGAGCAACACGCACTAGAAAGACAAAGGTAACAAATCTTCTTACATTTCTAAATATTCTAATAGTGATAATAATGAAGAATAAGTAGTCTATTTTTCCATTAAGGATGAATATAATAATGAGGAAAATGAACAGATGACACTTATTTTCTCATGTTAGAAAAAATGATACATGGATCATAGATAGTGGTTCTTGTCTCATGACTGGTGAGAAAAATAAGTTTGAACATTTAGAAACCTATAATGGTGGAAGTTTTGGATTTGGAAACAATGAACCATGTTATGTAAAAGGAAAAGGATTCATATTATGATCTATAGGAATCAAATATGAAAATGCATATTGGGTTGAAGGATTAACACACAATCTACATAGTGTGAGACAACTAAAAAATATACCTAATATAAGGTAGAATTCATGAATGCCAAAACTAATACATTGGATGGAAAAGGAAAGCTAGTTAGGACTAGAAATAAAATAAAAAGTAATTTTTTAAAACTTGATCTTACTAAAAATACATTTTTATTGGAAAAAATAGATGAAAGTTTTCTATGACATAAAAGGATGTGTCATGTTAACTTTGATAACCTAGTTACCATGTGTAAGAAGGAAAGAGTACAAAGCATACCAAATCTTAAGAAGCCTAAGACGGCCATATGTAAAGAATGTCAAATTGGAAATATGAGTAAAATAAAGCTACTATGAAGACATATATTGCATTCTATTTGTTGATGAATCTTCCAGGATGATGATTATAATGTGCTTAAAAGATCAATCTAATAATTTTCAAAACTTCATATGGCATTTGTTTGGAGTTGAGAAGGAAACAAGAAACAATCTGAAATGCCTGAGACCAATTAAAAGAGGTGAATTCATCTCAAATAAATTCAATAAGTTCTACAATGAAAGGAAAATGAAAAGATAGGTATCAACACCTAGAACACTAAAGAAGAATGATATAGTAGAAATAAGGAATACATCCACCATTGAGTGTGTAAGAACATTAATGATTGAGAAACATGTTGCACTAAAATAATGGAGAGAAGCAATTAGAAGAATAATTCATACACAAAATCAAGTTAAACTAAAGAAAGGTATAGACAAGATACCTTATGAATTATGGTATGGATATAAGACTAATGTTTGTTATCTCAATGTATTTCAAGAATAAAAATTCTTTATCTTGAAAGATACAAGGAAAGGAAAACTTCATGCAAAAATTGATGAAGGTATATTCCTAGGTTACTTCAATAAGAGTAAGGCATACACATGTTTGAATCTTGTGTATCATCTTAGAATTGAAGAACTTCTATGCTAAGAGTGTTCATCCCTTTAAGTATGTAGTTTGGGATCATGTCAAGTTCCATGAATGGGTCTTTGCATGGATCTAGTTGTTTTCCCCCTACTCTCTCTCTCTCTCTCTCTCTCTCTCTCTCTCCAACCTATTTCTAACAACTTTCTCTATGAAACTGAGGACTTTGACTTTTTGGGTCAAGGATAACCTTTCAAGGAAAGGTTGACCCCAACCCTGAACAAGGTCATAAATGACCTTGGACTTGACCTAGGGAAAGGTTGACCATGTCCCTAACCCTAACTCCATTTTTCAATTTCCAGGAGTTTTAGGACATATGGCTTCACAAATTTTATTTTTTCCACTTATGGGTCAGTGATTTTGGATTTTAAAATGGTAGACTCTTAACTAATATTTATTCTAGGTCCATCTCTAGAAGGTTAAATGGGATTTAACACTCCCATGTCAGCCTTCTCTAGGAGTTTATGCCCTAAATCTCTATATGAGAAATCCTTCTTCCCACATTTTGATCTCTACTTACTATCCACTATCTATGAGAAAAGTTATTATCCACCTACTATGAAGTAAAGATCTTCTATCTATCAAGTGTTCAAGTATTCAAACATCTAATTCATCAAGGAGGTCTAGTGTTAGCCTTTGAAGGATTCAATCTCTATGTAGCCCTCTTGTTGAAGATTTCTCCATCCAAATTCATTCAAGCCTTTGAGATTGGTGTTGAAGATATAATTTCATTGATTTCAAACATCCTACATACAATTCTACATTCATTTGGAGCATATGTAATTGTAGATTCAAGGATTCAAATCCTCCACAAGGATTTCAATATAAGGAAGGTGAGTAGTTCCATTTACTTTATTTATTCAGTTTATTACAATTTTAATTCAATTTCAAGGTTGATTCTAAACTGGGGTTTCACTAAGGAAACCACCTCATCCAAAAAAAAAACCCCTTTATCTTGTAGATATAGGTGTAGAACAATGAATTGAAGAGAAAATTTGTATAACCTTTTCATTGAACTCATAGGTTTGCAAATAGAAATTTTGTTAGAGTAGTGAAGGTCAAGGTTGACTTTTCAAAGATTGTGCCCCACTATCAGGGTCAAGGTTGAACTCCCTTCAAAAGGAAAATTTCTTTTTGGATTTTCTCTATCTCAAAATTTCTAGTTTTGAAGAAGTTGCAAATATCCCCAAAATTGTACATAGGCACCAGAAATCAGCATTTTCTAGATTTATCCAACTTCAAGGTAAGTATTGGTCTTTTATCTATTTCAATATTTAAGCACATACTTCTCAAATAGGATGACCATAGGAACTCTATTCTCCTTATTTTCAATTAGATGATCCATTTGTGTATTGATTAATTTCTTGTGCTTAATCAATTTAGATAATTTCTATTGGAAATTAGGGTTAAGGATAGGTCCTATTTTCACCCTATTCATTTTGGTGAGCCCAACACACTTATCGTCTTTTATTTTTTGGAATAATATGCTCGATTATCTTTAAAGTGTTATATTGTATTTTATATTTGTTAGGTATTTTTTTCATTTAGATTAGATTTAGTTTTTTCTCTTGCATTTTAAAACTTAAAACTACAAAAAAGATAGCAAAATTTCTTTCAAATTAAAAGAATATTTATGCTTTATGTTTTCTTATTTAAGTTCATTTACATTGCATTGGTTTATGATCTATATTACTTCTAGTCCTACTTCTAATCTTATGGTCAGATGCAGTTGTAGACTTATGGGTACTTTTGAACCTATGTCTTCTTCTCCTTTCCTTAGGAATCTGGATGAAACTTTGTGATGCATGAGTATCTTGGGTTCCCTTATAATCCTCCAATTTTGGTCCTTTTGCCTTTGGCTACTGAGTTCTTAGTGGATGTTGAGCATTCAGTTATTGTTGAGTCATTCCTTTGATTGCCGAGTTACTGTAGCTCCAATGTACACCAAGTGACTCTACATTTTCCAAGTTAACTAGTATAAACCAAGTGACTTCATTTTCCAAGTTGCCAAGTGTATGCCAAGTGACTCTTCATTTGCCAAGTTACCTAGTGTATGCCAAGTGACTCTTCATTCACTGAGTTAACTATTGTAGACCAAGTGACTCTTCATTTACCAAGTTACCCAGAGTATGCCAAGTGACTCTTCATTCACTGAGTTACCTAGTGTACACCAAGTGACTCTTCATTCATCAAGTTACCTAGTGTATGCTAAGTGTCGGCATTTGGACATGATTTCTACAAGCCGACTTGCGAGATTTTTTTTTTTTCATGACATTTATGTTAAGATATTGTCTTGGGATGTATCTAGACCATTATTGGTTGGCCTTCCTCTTATGTAATGTTCTAGAATAATCTATAAGACATTTTGGCATGTATATATAGAGTGTTTAGGATTAGAGTTAGGTAATTTTTTGTGAAGAAGATCAGAGAGCAGAACTAAAAGTGCAACTTTTTAGTTGGATCTTTGAATGTGAATGTATTTTTAATTGGTTGTAACCTAGAAGGCCTTATAGTTGGGCATGTATGAAGATAATTTGATTAATCAATAAAAGTATTTAACTCTTCTTCCTCCTTTTGTTGTTGTTTTTTGTGTTTGCTTCTATTGTGTTAACTCTTGTAGGGTCATTTGGATAGCTATGTGACCCTTTGGCCCTAGTTATATATCCTTTTACTTACATTAGTTGGTATCAGAGCTTGAGGTTCATCCTTGTGGAAATTGGATCATGTAGAACCCTAATTTGGATTTGGTTGTAGGATGGTAGACCTAAGGATTTGACTTATAACTTGCAAACGGTTACAATCTTCTAAGAACCTAATTTATAAAGATAGTTCATGGTAGAAGAAATGTTGATGATGCTATATTGGATATGTTGAGAAAAATTGCAGCTAGATTAGATGCTATGGAGATAGCCCAAAGGAGAGGAGCACATTTTGATGATGTAAGTGATGATGAAGTAGTAGCACCAAACCCTAATCAAGAACCTAAAGAAGACCAAGATGAAGCTAGATTGTTGAGAGTATTTTCTAGAGCAAACTCAAAGCCTACCATACAAGCTATTCCTTATGATGGAAAATTGGATACCAATGTTGTGTTGGATTGGATCTTAGATATGGATAAGTTCATTGATATGAAAACACACCTAATAATAGAAAGGTGAAGATTTTAGTTACTAGGCTGAAAGGTCATTCATCACTATGGTGGGAACACTTGCAAACTGATAGACAAAGGAGAGGAAAGGATAAGATCAGGACTTGGCCAAAGATAGTGAACAAGGTAATGGACAAATTCCTTCCTGCTGATTACCAAGTTAGCTTGTTGAGAAAGATGCAAAATTTGAAGCAAAAGAACATGATTTTGAAATAATATACTAAGGAATTCTATATATTGGACATTAGATCTAGACGTGTGGATGATAATGTTGAGAAAATTGCAAGGTACATTAATGGATTGAGATCTAGAATTTAGGATGAAATAAGTTTTCTGAAGTTGGAAAGTGTAGAAGAAGCATATCAATATGCCTTGAAAGCTGAGGAGATCTTGAAAAAGAAGCATGAATAGAGACAAAGAGGTAGAGGTGGTAGATTCCAAAGAGGCAGAGGCAGATCTTATGGAAAAAGTGGTAGATCTAATAGTTCTATGTAGGATAAAGGCAAAACTGAATGGAAAAATGGTAATTTTGACTAAAGAGGCACTAATTCTTACTAAGGAAGAGGTAATTCCTATTCTAGAGGTCGATTTCATGGTAATTATTTTAGATGTGGTAAAGAGGGACATAGATCTTTTGAATGTAGATCCTCTAAAAGTAGGCAAGGTAATAGAAGAACCTTATGTAATAAGGGAAGTGATGAGGAACCTATTTTAAGGAGAAGTCTTTTCAAGACCAGATGTAAGATGGCAAGAAAATGTTGCAAGGTGATTATTCATAGTGGAAGTTCTACAAATTTGGCATCAGAAGAGCTAGTTACCAAGATCTAGCTGTAGAGGCCAAAACATCCCACACCTTATCATGATTCATGGATTAAAGATGAGCATAAGATATTGGTAAGTGAGCAATGCCTTGTGAAGTTCAAAATTGGACATTAGTCTGATGAAGTTTTGTGTGATATTATGCCCATGGATTGTTGTCAAATTTTGTTGGGTAGACCTTTGTAATATGATACATATATTGTACATGATGGAAGATTGAATCAATATACTCTTTGGGTAAATGGGAAGAAACAAACATCAATTCCTTTGATTGAAAGTCTAGATGAGGTTAATTGTAGTACTATAAAAATTTGCATGGTTAATGGAAAACAATTTGAAAAGGAAATGAAAAAAAATCAAGTCTATTTTGCCATAGTTCCTAGAGGACTGAGTGTTGGTAGTAATGACTAAGAAGTAGAAGCTAATAATGATCAAGTGATAGCAAATATTGATAGCTGAATGCTAGTAGAAATTATCGAATTGCTAAATGAGTATAAAGAAATTATTGTCAATGATATTCCTAATGGTTTACCTCCAGCAAGAAGTATAAGTCATTGTATGGATTTGATCCCTGTAGCTAGTTTTCCAAACAAAGCACCATATAGATTGACACTTGTAGAGAATGAAGAACTTTACAGACAAGTGCATGATTTGTTGCAAAAAGGTTTCATTAGAGAAAGCTTGAGTCCATGTGAAGTACTTGTTGTATTAGCACCTAAAAAAAATAGAGAATGGAGAATGTGTATTGATTCTAGAGCTATTAACAAAATCATAGTGAAATATAGATTTCCTATGCCAAGGATGTATGACATAATGGATTTTTTGAGTGGAGCAAAGTGTTTTACCAATATTGATTTGAAGAGTTTCTATCATTAGATTAGAATTAGAGAAGGTGATGAATGGAAGACTACTTTAAAGAAAAAAGATAGTTTGTATGAATGGTTGGTTATGCCTTTTGGTTTGACTAATGCACCTAATACTTTCATGAGGTTGATGAATGAAGTTTTGAAAAGATTCTTGGGTAAGTTTGTGATTGTTTATTTGGATGATATTTTGATATTCAACAAGACTAAGGAAGAACATCTTGAGCACTTTAGACAAGTATTCTAGAGGTTGAAAGAGGAAATGTTGCTGGTTAATTTTAAAAAGTTTTCTTTTATGCAAGATGAGATTGTGTATTTGAGATTTGAGATTTCAACTGATGGATTGAAGATGGATCTTGAGAAGATTAAAGAAATTTTGGAATGGCCTACACCTCAGAATGTGGGTGAGGTTAGATCATTTCATGGTTTGGCTAGTTTTTACAGAAAGTTTATAAAGAATTTCAATGTTGTTTGTAATGCTATGACTAAAACAATGAGGAGGGATAAAAAGGAATTCAAGTGGACACATGGAGCTAATAAGAGTTTTGAGACTTTGAAACAAAAGGTTGTTGAATTAATGATATTGGTTTTTCCTGATTGCAACAAAGTATTTCAAGTTGAATTTGATGCAAGTGGTAATGCAATAGGAGCTATATTAAGTCAAGAAGGTAAACTTGTTGCTTTCTTTAGCAAAAAGTTGAATGATGCTAAAAGAAAATATTCTATGTATGATCAAGAGTTTTATGCTATTGTTCAAGCCTTAAAGAAGTGGAGACATTATTTGATTCCTAAAGAGTTTGTGTTGTGTACTAATCATAAAGCTTTATAATACTTGGGAAGTCAACATAAATTAAATCAAAGACATATGAAATGGGTTGAGTACTTGTAGAGTTTTACATTTGTGATCAAGCATAAGACTGGAGTTACTAATAGAGTTGTTGATGCATTGAGTAGAAGACATTCTTTGTAGAGAGAGTGCAGAACACCAAATCTGACAAATCACATAATTAAGTATGATGAATATTTCATTCAAGAAGGTATGCTATTCAAAGATATTCAGTTCTATATTCCTAGAAGTCCTATAAGGTTGAATCTGATTAAGGAAAACCATAGTGGTAGATTAGTTGGACATTTTGGAATTGATAAGACATTGAGTTTGCTGAAATAGAAGTATTATTGGCCACAAGTGTATAAGGATGTTCATAAATTTGTAAAGAGTTGTGAATTTTGTCAAGTTGTAAAGGGAGTGAGTCAAAATACTAGTTTGTATACACCTATTACTGTTCTGGAGAAATCTTGGACTGACATCAGTATGGATTTTATTCTTGGATTGCCTAGATAGTGAAGGGGTATGATTCTATATTTTTTTTAGTTGAAAGATTTTCTAAGATTTCTCATTTCATACCATGTAAGAAGACATTAGATGCTAAGCATGTTGTTGAACTTTTATTTAAAGAGATTGTGAGATTGCATGGATTACCAAGAAGTATTAATTTAAATAGAGACAATAAGTTTGTTGGTTATTTTTGGAAGACTTTGTGGAAGAAGATGGGCATTGAGCTGAAGTTCAATTCTATATTCCATCCATAGATAGATGGATAGACAGAGGTTGTGAATAGAAGCTTGGGAAATTTTCTGAGATGTTTAGTTGGGAATAAGCAAAATAATTGGGAGACAGTATTGGCACAAGGTGAATTTGCATATAATAATTTTGTGAATAGGAGTATAAGGAAGACACCTTTTGAGATTGTTATTGGAATGCATTCTAGAGGTATATCAAATTTGAGAGATGTTTTTGGTGAGGAAAAGAAAGGTTTTGTAGGACAAGAATTTTCTAATTTTATGGAGTCTTTGCATAAGGAAGTGAAGTTGAGGTTGGAACAAAGTAATCGAAAGTATAAGGAGAATGTTGATCAGTATAGAAGAGATAATGATTTTCAAGTTGGTGATGAGGTGATGGTTCATCTAAAGAAAGGAAGATTCCCAGTTGGAACATACAGTAAGCTAAAGATGAAGAAATTTTGACCTTGTAAAATCTTGAAGAAGTTTGATAATGGTAATGCTTATGAAGTTGAGTTACCTGATGACATGGATAAATCTCTTATATTCAATGTTGCTAATTTATACAAGTATCATGAGTTAGATGATGAAATTTTTTTACCTGATGATTATCTTAAAAGAAAATTGAACAAGTTGAATAGATATTGGATCAAAGAGTTGGTAAGAGTACAAGAGGAAAATATTACTATGAGTATTTAGTAAAGTGGAAGAATAGGCCAATGGAAGATGCTACATGGATTTCTTAATTTGAGTTTGATTTAGCACAGGTTGTGTCACTTGCATGATTTAGGAGAATAATTTTCTCCAACCCTAGTTGTTTGATGTAGGAGCATCCTAGGTTCCTTTATAATCTTGCACTTTTGGTCCTTCTACCTTTGCCTATTGAGTTCTTGGTGGGTGTTGAGTGTTCAATTGATGTTGAGTCATTCCTTTGATTGCCAAATTACTATATCTCTAGTGTACACCAAGTGACTCTTCATTCACTATGTTACCTAGTGTACACCAAGTGACTCTTCATTCATCGAGTTACCTAGTGTATGCCAAGTGACTCTTCATTCATTGAGTTACCCAATGTACACCAAGTGACTCTTCATTTGCCAAGTTACCCAGTGTATGCCAAGTGACTCTTCATTCACTGAGTTACGTAGTGTATACCAAGCGACTCTTCATTCACTAAGTTACCCAATGTACACCAAGTGACTCTTCATTCACTGAGTTACCCAATGTAGGCTGAGTGTCAGCATTTGGATGTAATTTCTACAAGCCAACTTGCAAGATTGATTTTTTTAATCACATTTATGTTAATATATTTTCTTGGGATGCATCTAGACCATTGTTGGGTCAGCCTTCCTCTTATGTAATGTTCTAGAATAATATCTAAGCCATTTTGGCAAGTATATATACAGTGTTAAGCTTAGAGTTAGGTAAGTTTTTAGGAAGAATATTAGAGAGAAGAACTAAAAGTGTGAATTTGCAGTTGGATCTTTGAATGTGAATGTATTTTTTATTGGTCATAACATAGAAGGCCTTATAGCTGGGCATGTATGAAGATATTTTGATGAATCAATAAAAACATTTCCCTCTTCTTCCTCCTTTGGTTGATGTTCTTTGTGTTTGCTGATGTTGTGTTAACTCCTATAGGGTGGTTTGGATAGTTGGGTGAGCCTTTGGCCCTAGTTATCCATCCTTTTTAATATGTCACTTTGATTCTTCCTAATTCTAGTCCTCTTATGGAGAAAAAAATCTTCTCGCTCATGTCATGATAAGGATTATTTTTTATGAGTTCCTCATAAACAAGTCCAAAATCTTTCAAATGAACTTGATAAAATGGGTAATTGACTTCTTCAAAAAAACCATAATCAATATTATATTCAAGCTATCAAGGATATTAAAAAAGTTCTTAGTGATAGTGACTAAGGTGTTAATCTCTTGTGTGGTATTACTCATCTTGTGCATTTTGATATTAAATATATATCTCAAAAGCTCAAGTTTTTAGGGTTTTTCCTTCTGACACTAGTGTAGAACCCTCTTCTATTCCTCTTCATAATGTTCCTATTAAACTCCTTTTGTGATTGCAATGATTTCCTATATCCCTATGAGTGTTCCTCTATTGGCATTAAGTTATATTTTCCATTAGTGACAACAATTATTCAATTATGTATGGTTACCAAGCTCATCATGGACACAATGCAAAAGCACATTGCATATTCAAAGTCATTGGTCTAGGATAAAAAAATTTCAATTGTAGACCACATGATACAACTCTCAATAGAGGTTCAAGTATCTCTCCATACCCACAAAATTTTGCAAGAGAACTGGGATAAGACATTAGCTCCTATACTTAAGGTGCATTCCAAGTTTCTCTCACATTTTAGTATCTCTATATGAATATATTGTTTAACTCTTTGGCATTATTGTCAAAAAGGGGGAGTAAGAGATATTTTGTGGAAAAAAAAAGGAGAGAGAATAGATTGACATATTTTTAAAATAAAAGGGAGATAGACTATGTGCATAATTTTGTAAAGTGACTATGTATATATTATGTCTTATGTATGGGGGAGATATGTGCAAATGTATATACAACAACTTTACGAAGATAAATTATGAAAGATCAAAAATTAGTATATCAATATACATAATTCTTGGCTTATAAGTGTTTTTGTCACTAATGCAAAAGGGAGAGATTGTTCTCATTAAGTTATATTTTCCATTAGTGACAACACTTATTAAATTATGTATGGCTACTGAGCTCATCACTCAGTCTACAATTCATACTGAGCATTCAACGGTTGCCAAGTAATTTTAGTAGTTCACTAGTTCATACCAAGCTTTCCAGAAGCTACCAAGTGAATACAAATAGTGTGCAATCCAATAGTTAGCATCAAGTAAATAGTGATCACCAAGCTTCATAGTACTTACCAAGTCATTAGTTACTATGATGTAAAGCTAGTGTCTACAATGTGATGGATGTGTAGTGTTTACTGAGTTAAAGCAAGGTAAACACAGTGTTTAGTATCTACCAAATTACACAATATCTATCAAGTCCCCAATGGTCACCAAGTTTGAAGCTACGTTGTGTGATTAATATTGATTGTGCCTCTACTTCTACTGAGTGAATGATGATGCCAAGTAATGCCGTGGATGCCAAGTATCAAAATTGTTAGATTGTGGTGACTGATTAGGAAAGTACTATACATACTTCATAATTAGTGGGGTTTGGGTACTATTTTCCATTTGTAAATTTGCCACTAAAGTTATGGCTAATTATGGATGACATGTTATAAACCTAAAGTGGTTTAATACTTGTATAAAATGGTTTAGGGTTGGGTATTTTTGTATTATGTTGTGATGGAAAATTGGTTCTTTCGGCGGTATTGAGCTGTAAGGGATTACAGATTGTAATCAAGTTGTAATCACTGGATTGTAATAATATCGAACTTGTTGTTTGGTGGACATAGCCTAGGGATTGGGTGAACCATGTTAAATATTGGTGCCTTTTGTTCATTTCTGTGTGATCTATTATTTTCTATTATTGGTTATATTTGTATGTAGTTTTTATTTCTGTCTGTGGTTTATCCTAACAAAAAGGTCACCAAGTCAACTATTCAGAACCTGAGTTTCTACTATTTTGGGGACTCAGTAATATTTTTTTTAATTGTGTTTTAGTTGATCTTGTAATTTTAAATATTGGAATGGTATATATGTGTGATGTATTGTATCATACCAATGTATCATGATGAGAAGATATATGAAGTAATGTTTTGAGAAGAGTGAATGCGAATCAGTAGCAGAGTAGAGTAAGGAATTCAGCAAGGTCAATTAAGGAGTAGTAAAGTTATACCTATCACAAGAAGTGATCCGTACTTCAAAGATCTAATCAATAATCAAGTTGTAAGTCAAATATACTATTTCATCCTAACAAGTGAATCAGTTTCTAAATCCTTTAATAGGGTAGACTTAACAATCTTTCTTTAAATCTCTTAACAAAGTGCATACTTCATTGTATGCTTGTAAAACAACTAACAAGGTAGATCTAGTAGTTCAAATTGCTCTTACTAGGGCATATCATCAGAAGTGGTCAACATAAGCCTTAATAGGCCAACTTTATACTGCAATAGTGAAGTTTTCTAGGTATCATCCCCACCCTAGTTTTACTTTCTATTTGGAAGATTTCTAGGTCAACAAATTCTGTGTTCATGTGTCATGAATGTTTATCTTTCAATTTCATATGTATGTAGTAAAGTAGATCAATTAATGCTGAATGATTTATGATGATTAAGTGTTGAATTAATTTAAAATTTTGAGGTTACTGATTCACCCCTCCCCTCTCAATAACCTAGCTAGTCTTGATTATTTTCAACAATTGGTATCAGAGCTTTGTAGTTTGCAAGATAAAGCTTGATAGCTTGAGCAAAGATCAAGGACAATGGAGATATTCAAACATGACAAAGCTATTGATAATGAGAAGCTAGATCTAGAAATGGCCCTAGCACAACTCAAAGCAGCAAAGGAGCATATTTCCCAATCCCTAAAAAGAAGGAAGGAATTTGCAAAATAGATGAATGACCACCAGTATGTTGAAGAAAAGATTGAAGATTTTTCCCCCTCGAGTAGTTCAGATGAAGCTAATGAGGAAATCAAGGAACTCCTAGAAAAGAATGGTTCTCTACAAGAAGATGTAAGAAAATTAAAAAGAGAACAAGAAATTCAGTCAATAAGAATGTGTGAAATCTTCGAACAAAGGAATAAGGTTAATGAAGACTTGGAAGCAAGAAACAATGAAACTCAAAATCAATCCTTTCAGTAATAAAGTCTTATCAATCAGATCTCCAATGCAAATAAGGAAATCATGAGTCTAAGATCTAAAAATGAAAGGCTAAGAAATGATTTAAGTACTAAAAGACAAATCAATGAAAGATTTAAAGTTGATCTAAATTTTGAAAAGCAACTCAATGAAAGAATAATGAAATCCCAAGTAGACATGGATCAATTAAATTAGAAAAATAAGTAGAATCTAAATAGGCAAAAAGGTAAAATAGGACTTAGATACAAATAAGAAGTTGAATCCTCCAAACAAGGTGCTCAAAGGAATCAAAGACCTACATGTAGTCACTATTGTAAGTTAGGTCACACATCAAACAAACATTGGAGCAATGGAAAGGAAAAATTCAATGGAAAATGTGACAATTGTAGTCAACATGGTCATAAAGCTAATGAATGTAAGGAGAAACTAAAATTTGAAAGAAAATGTCACAAATGAAAGAAGCAAGGTCACAAGGCATCTGAATGTAGATCTAAACCATTCAATCTAGCTAAATAATTTGTAAAGGAAATATTTGGTTGGGACTACAATACTTGGTGTAGATGTCATTATTGTGGAGAATATGGACAAATTGGCATAAATTGTGCTAGACATCACTTGAGAAAGAAGGATACCACCATAAGATGTTCAACATGCACTAAACTTGGTCATATAGCTAAGAATTGCACGAATATAGGAAACTTTGAAGATGAAAAGAAAGCTAAAGCTGATAACATTACGAAGTAGATGAGACAATTCTAGATTCATAAATCTACTAAGCAAACCAATTCAAATGATGGTCATGTCACTCAAGAAGTGGGTGACTCCACCATTTCCAATTAAGGTTCTTAAAGAAGAACTGGAACTCTATCTTCAAAGACATATTCTAAGTAGTTCCAATGATAGGAAGAAAAAGATCCAAATCTATATTTTAGATATAGATGGATCACAAGGAATCAATATTTACTAAAAAGGTTGGTCATACACTCTACTGAGCCAAGTCGAGAGTAATAAAGTTTTGTTTGATCATTGAGTTAAGCTTCTACTAAGAATAGTTAGTGGATGATAGTCTATGACACACTATGTCATTATGGAACCAAGCATTAATGGAAAATTATCATCAAAAATCACAAAATTTGACTTCATTTTTCACTACAACTTTAGTATACCTAGAGTAGAGCAATTTACGGTGCATCCAAGCGATCTTGAGAAAATTTACAGCAAATATTTTTTGAAGAAGATTTTTCTCATTTACCAAGCAACAATGGCATTTAGAAGTAACAACAACAACAAGGAAAAAAAAGGTTTTAAAATGTTGGTAAAAGGCATGCAATGGAAAGCACCGAATTTTAAGTTAGTTCCAATAGTTGCAAAGGCACTAAATGTGAATGGAGCTCAATCACAAATTTCTCCAAAGGTACTTTTTAGTAATGATATTTGCACTCATTTTAAGTGTTCTGTTCAAGAAATTGGAACCCTAGAGATGTAGTGCCCTAGGAGAAATGTGTGTTGGTGGAATTTTTGAAACCTGAGCATAAGCATTTAGAGGTTAAAGGATTAACCCATATCCCATATATGCTAAGGAATTTCCAAGTAAAGTGGATTAGGTATATTCCGAGCCATGTTCATAATGGTTAGTTATGGTTAGAGTAGCCTTTTTTTATCATGAAGAAAATGATTCAAAAGATTATGAGTCTCCCTATTCTCAACAAGGCCAAGACAATCAAAACCCTAGGTCGGGAAGAACTTCAAAAGAAAACCCTAGCAAAGTTGGATGACAGAGGTCTACAATTCAGTAATGTATCTGATGTGGAGCTTAAGTTTAGAATTCCCTTCATATCACATAAGATATATAGCTCTAGTCATTTGAATAGTGTGCCATGTGAGGCCATGGATTTTGCATACAAGGTTGTAAAGAAGAACCTAGAATTTGATCTATCAAATTTATTATTGAAATAGCTAAACAAGAACATGGATAGCATCAAGACATCAAAGAACAACCCTTGTAAATTTAGTTCTTTGTTAACTTCTCTTTTCTTTTATATTCAAAAGTTTTTTTTCCATCAAAAGGTTCAATTGTGTGGAAGAAAGATATTCCCATTTTGTATCAAATCAGAGAATTCATTACAAAAATGGGTGAAAATTTTGAAAGTATTATGGATAAATATTTTGAAGCTTTCAAGGAGAAGATGAACAATAGGTTTCGAATTCCCCCCAAATTAGTTGAAGATTATAAAGATGATGTATGCTTCATGGTTGATTGTGATAAAGTTTATATCCAAGTAGTTAGGCCTAGAGTTGCATTGGTGAAATCTCTTTCATATGAGGTTAACATTGTTGAGACAAAGGATATTATTGAGACCCTAGTCAATGAGCTAGTAGATCCAAAGCTACATATCTTTGGAACCTATGAAGAAGCTAAAACCATAATAGAGCTTGAGATCAAGCTACCTCAAGTAGTAAACAAGGGCAAGAGGAAGATAACAAAGCTAAAAACTACTAGTGCCCCTCTCATTCTTATCGAGGGAAAAGGAGAGGATGAAGAAGAATCTAAAGAAGAAGATCAAGAATTAGAGAAGGAAGAAGAGTAGGTAAGAAAGAAAGGCAAGGTGATTATCACCAAGCAACCCAAAACCTCCATAGTTGTTTTTATAAGAAGGTCCAAGAAGATAGGATTTAGTGAAGTTGTTCTTGTTAAGCCCTGTCTTAGCTTCAAGAAAGATTGAAAAAATTAGAAGAAGGTGTTGGTATTACAAACTTTAAGGCATTGAAATTTGAAACTAGGATAGATGCAGAGAAGATGCAGATTGAAGAACTTGTGTTGTCAAAGATTGGAAAATGGAAATATTCCCCAGATCAAATTCCCCCATAGATATCCAATGAACTATTGGAAAGGTTAAAACCAAAGTGGGAATCTACTACTCAAATTTTCAAAGACATATTTGATCAATCTTTGAGAAAGTTGGTGCCAAATCTTAGAAATGCAGAAATCAAGGAAGCAATGAAGAAGAAAAAATAGAAAATGATGATGAGATTTCATACTTGTTTGGTTTTGTTTAAAGACATTGAACATGTAGTTAAAGATGCCACAGATATATGAAGGAATGTTTACCATTTGCATAAGCCAAGTGAAAACCCAATTGAAATCAAGGACAATGATAGTGACAATGATGAAGAAGATAACACACCTTGTGCCACTTTTGATGTTGAAGACTATCAAGCACTAAAGGATGATGAAGAGGAGAAAGAGGAAGATAAGGAAGAGAATGATCCAATAATGATAGATGCATAGGTTATAGCCTCCCTTCTTCACTCTCCACCAAACACTGCTACATCATCTAGCATGGAGACAACTTCAGCAAGTATGATTGTAACATCAACTAACACATCATCAGTCCAATTACTATTTTTTCTCTCTTAGCTCTAGGCATCACTAATGGAAGTGTCTGACACTTCATCTACCAAGCTACATACCTCCTCTTCTTTAGCTATCAAGTTAGGAACTTCATCAGCACCATGTATAGTAAGTTTAACATCATGTTCTATATTTTTGACTACTACTTCTTTGCTTGCACCAATTTTCGTTCCAATAAGTTCTTCTATTGCAAGTACTCTAGTAAGAACTCTGTTGGTCTAATTTTTCACATTTGCAGAAATTTTGAATATTTTTTGGTGAAATATCATTTGAGCTTTTAAATACTGTAGACTGGGGTTAAGCATATGAATGAAGGGTTGTTTTTTCCTTTCTCTGTGGTTATGAGTTCAGTCTCAATGTGTAAGCGTAAAGTGGTGAATAAAGGAAGATAAAGATAAAGGGCTTTATGCTTATACGATAAAGGGTAAACATAAGAATGCAATATCAGTTGAGAAGGATCTTTGGTGCTATGCATGAAGATAAATCGTAAAAGCGAAAGGTAAGTTTTGAAGCCCTATGATGTCTGGGGAAATGAAGTAAGCAGAGGAACGTAGAAGGAATTTCCAAGGTCTCTGAAGATACCTGCATGTATGAGCATAAAGGATAGAAGGAAAGCTTGAGCAAAGGTTTTACAGTCATACAAGGAATGGTTGAATCGTAAGAACGAAGATGTTAGTAGAAAGTTTTTTGATGCTCCAGTGTGAAGGGTTGAGTATGAGCGTAAAAGGTGAGAAGGTTTAGACAAGGATTTTAATGTTTATACGGAAGAAGCTTAAATCAAAAAAGAAGAAGTATGTAGTAAAAATGATCCTACAGGGCAAAAGGCATCGTAAGAACGTAAAAAAGATTTGCAAAATAGTGTCAAGGCACCATCACATTCTTACGATTAGGGCATTTTGAAGCCTCTCTGAGTGAACGTAGAGATCCATCGAGGGCACCTCCAGCATTACGAAGATTGAAGGTTTGACTCAGCGTAAGAATGGAAGATAGTCTTTTAAAGAGAAGACATCTGATCTGTCATGATAGATAAGCAAAAAGGACAAAATTACTATGACCAAGCAAAATAAAGTTTTGAAAAGTACATCAAAATCAAAATTTGCGGCTGATATACCCTAATGGCAACTTGCGATCATAATTTTTTAAAAAGCTCATGCATGCTAAATTTATTTAAAAAGGCTGGCAGATATGTAATTAAAATGTAAACAATTTGATTGAATTGTCAGCATCAAGAAGCTTGTTTCTGTTTTGTTCAGAAATTTGAAAGTTACAGAGCTCTGTGTATCCTATGCAATTGCAAAAGAATTCAAAGTATAGTTTGAAGAAAACATGGCTGAGCAAGAAGCTGAAGAGATGCATGAAGAAGAATTCAAAGTTGAGGACAAAGGTGATGATGTTGTAGAAGTCACACCAAAAGGGAAAAGTAAGAAATTTGCTCTTAAGACAGAAAAGAGGACAAGGGTCAGAAAACCAAACAAGCATGCAAAAGACTGGCTCAAACTCCTTCCAAGGTCGTCAAATGCAATTTCTGCAAATGATCATATATTCAGTGACCCTTATTCTTTTGTTCGAGATTTTGAATGCCCTAGAATGACTAGTTATGATCTTTTCATGTATTTTTATTAGAATAGAGTAGAGAATGTGCCAGTATGTAACCCATGGAACAAAAATATGGCAAAATTAATATTCCCAAAAGTGTTCATTGATGTTGATCTATTGAAGGCCCTAATAAATTCATATAATCTAGTAACTAGGACTTTCCATAGGAATAATGGGAGTGTATTGTGTACATTGGACAGAACTTCTTTTGTTGAGGCTTTTGGATTAATGGGACAAATGGATGTACCTATTGACATTGCAGATTTACAAGGAAAATTCACAAGGAATAAAACCTATTCTGTAAACAATGTCATGTTGCCACATATTCCTTACAGTGTTAAGAAGGCAGGGTTAATTCCAAGAAAGGTGGGAGACTTTTTACCTTTGAGTAGGTTAAAAAATTACTTAAAAAACATAGTGTATGGGTTGCACAAAGTATTGGGGAGTGATGGTGCAAAAGATTGTGTATATGGTTCTCTTTTTCTGATGGCATGTGACATACAAGATCCTTTTCGTCATAAGGAGTATGATTATGTGGCCTTTATCATTGACAGTATGCAAATGAATATTTGTGATGCTAAGAAATGAGAGCTGAAATACTACAAGTTCCACCATTATTCATTTCTGATGCACCTTATCCTATATAGCAACATTGGGTACATCAGTGGGGACTTCATTGATCAAACTTCTAATGAATTTGGTGAGTTACCTATGCAACTCTGGACTCGTATTTGGCATAAGGATTTCTTTTATTCAAATGCCCTAGTATTTTTAAATTTTTTTAGTTCTGTTATCATGAGGCAACTAGATCACACTTTCTTTAGGGCACCCAACGTTTTGAAGACTCTGCTTAGGCCCTCTTTCTTAGATGAAAAAAAAAATTAGATCATAACTAGAGAAGTATATTTTTGTTTAAAGAATGCACTTTAATTAGAGTTTTTGCATGCCCATAGCCTCCTCATCTACTACCAAAATATTTACCTCCCAGACTGGCTATTATTGTATTCTTATTGATGAATAAAGAAATGATACCTCCTTCTTTGCATAAGCCTACCTTTGTTTGTAGAACCTTTAAAGTAGGAGATTTTGAAATAGGCAAGAATGCATTTGAGGCATTAAGTGACTATTTAGGTCAATATAAATTTGCTACTGGGCCATATAGGATGTATGACCCTGACAATTATATTGCAAATGAGGTTAAGGCCATTAGGGGTTTTATTCTACCTCCAAGCAAGCCAATCCCTGTAGAGGACCTAATTGCCAACATAGTAGAAACAGGGAAAGCAAATGAGTTATTAAGGAAGTATGAGGAAATAAAGAAAGTGGAGAATGCTTTGAAGAGAAGCAACCCTTATTTTAAGGGTTTCTATACAGAATTTCCATATTCTAATAATCTAAGGAAGATGATTGAAAATTTTGACCATATTATGTCACAAATGCTTCATGAGCCACAGGGAGAGGAAGCCATTGTAAATAAAGAATCCCATGAGCCAGATACACAATTGCAAATTGAGGTAGAAGAAGAGCAACCATCAACTTCAGCCTGGGTGCTACAAGGAAATAAAAGACAAAAGACAATGCACATCCTTGAAAATGTGGTAAGGAGAGCCATACAAGTCATGTCTGGAAATAGTGAGTAGTTTGCTGATATTAGGCAAAATTATTTTCACCAAAGGGCTACTGAAGTAGGAAAAGCTTCAACTGATTTACAAATTGTAGCATCAAGATTGGATGATAGGCTCATTCAATCTGAAAAGTTCATGGAAGATGATGATTTTATTAAATCATCAGAGTTTAAAAGTTTTCTCTAGAAGATCAAACAAAATTAACTCACATTGAGTCTCATGCCAGGAGAAGATTCGGAGAAAAATAAAGAGTTAGTTGAAAAATTGTTGGCTTATGACCCTGAAAGTGAAACAATGACTACTACAGAAGCTAGAGAATTGGTACATAGGAGTGGTATGATTCTAATACCACATTGGGATATTGAGAAATCTTTTGTTTTGGATCAAATGAGAAGACAAGATAAGGCCATCAGTTATGAAGCCACTAGCAGTGAAGGCTTTAAAAGAGGGTCAGGTTTTAATGTGGATACTAAAACCATAGCATTATGGAGTGTGGCCCTTGACACTAAGAAGCCTAAGATGATGGATATAGAATAAACATCTCAGGGCAATATGATTATGTGGACATTGGAGAGCACTATTGGGAAGGAGATCTCTAGCTTGGTCAAACATTTTTCTCTCATGAATGAAGAAAAGGTTGATGAAATTGAGGATAAGCTAGCTGAAATGTTCAATGAATGCCTTGATATTAGAAGAACATATGAAGAAGAGCTCAAAATGAGCCATGTACAGAAACAAAGAATAGAAGAGTTAGAGGATGAATACAAATTGTGAACTATCCCCATATTATTCTTTTTTGAATCTTGTCTCCTTCCAATTACTTGGTTGTCTTGATATTGTATAAGTAAAGGCTTGTGCAATTGAATGTTATCTAGTTAGGTTGTATATATATTTATCACTATTATTAATTCAATGGATTAAATAAAAGCTTTGATGAATGTGATAAGGTTTCTTTAGTAGTGGAAATTATTTTGAATGATGGATTCTGATAAGAATTGCTGATAGAATTTGTTGTAAGGCAACAAACTAGATCTGAGAACTTGCTATAGACTCTGAACCCCAATGGATTAGGCACTGATCAAATTGATTTAGCTGAAGGAGAAATATATCATAAATGGTTATCAAAATGTAGCATTAAATCAAATTTTATTTTTATTTCCTATAGATCTTCAAAGGCTGGCCAGTACTTGTCTGCGTGGAATGTTTTAGCTTCAGTTAGCTACTATTGTTAAGAACATTTATAGATCTATAGAAGAATTCTTGGCCATATCTGTTTTATGGGATATGTTTATCAAGTTAGTAAAGAATTATGTATATGTTTGAGGATTTTTGAAATGAGAATCAGAATGAAACTAAGAATAATCCTCATATAGTTGTTCTAGTTTTGAATCATTCTTGGGTATACCCACCCTAGTTTTGCAGAGCCAAAAGAGTAGAAAACCATCTGTGGTTTTGTTGAAGTTGGGTCCAAATACTTTGCATGCACAATTGTTAATAAGAATTGGCTAGTCTTTAGATTGTGTATGTATTGTCATTCTGGTATTAAGAATTTTGTCACTTAGTAGTTTTAGTGCATTTTAATACACCAATAAAATGGCGACTCTACTAGGGAGTTGTCCAACACATTCGTGAGAAAGTACTACACTTTCTTTGGTCCTGTTGTGTATGTGTGTGTCATGTTATCTAAGTTTTTCCCATGGTTATAAGGGAATATTTTAGTGAAAAACCTTGAGAATTTAAAGAAGATAGAGCCCAAGTACCATTGCTACACACTAACGTATCTAGCTTATCCAAGTGTCTTATCTAAGAAGCAAGAGTTATAGTCTTACGACATCAATGATTGGTCTGTCTGTGCCAGATTTTTTTTTTTCTACTTCTATATTGTTTTCCTTGAGTCAGCAATAAGTGTCATTACATATTTTCCTGAAATAGGGTGGCGACTCAGTCAAGGTTTTGAAGCTAGTGCTTATTGTAACAAAAGGTGAATATGGCTGACAAGAGAAAGAACACAAGAGCTTACATAAGAGCCAATCTCGATGTATCAATGTATACTGATCTACCCCAAGGTGGTAGGAAGAACCAAAATAAGAAGAAGACAGATCCAAATTGCACTTGGAAACTCAGAGGTAATGCATCCATCAATTCCCATTATCAATCAGTAGTAGGAAGAGAGTCTTCTTCACTTAGTTCTGAATCCAAAACTACAAGACTCTTAGGAGGCACTTTTAGTACCCCATTACCAAATGAGAGAGTCTTTCAAGACAAAGATGTGTCTACAATAGGAGTTGCTTCATCAAGGCTAGATCCTATATCAGATATGAACTATAGGCTAGGATTTAGGAATTCATTTTATAATCCTTTTAATCCCAGAGCAGCCCCTTACATGGAACCAAACCTTATAGATCTGGATGACCCTACTGATTCAAAGGCAACTTATGTAGATCCTAAAGAAGTGCACTCTGAAATAGGATTTTTGAAGAAATGGATTGCTGAGGAAGAAGCTAACCGCATTCATCTTGAAAAAGAAAAGGAGCAAGCCACCTTGGATGCCATAATAGAAAGGGATGCTTTGCTAAGAAGGATGGCTTCTTTGAAGGAGCAAAATAAAAATTTAGAAGAAAATACCACAACTCTCCTTAAGGATGTTTTTGGAGATGTTGATAATCTGAGAGCTAAAGTTCAAGAACAAGAGAAATGCCTAAATCAAAGGCAAGAACAAGTTATTGCTCAAATCCAAGCCTATAAAACTATTCCAGTGGATCCTGTAGAGCCCACTGCAAAAGCTCCAGATAAAGGGAAAGGCAAGGCTATAGGAATCCAAATAAATGAGCCTCAAGCTATACCAAGAAAACCTATACAACCCTCCATGTCAAAATTAGATCTAAATCTTGAGAAGGCTCAAAAAAAGAGGGAAGATCTTGAAAAAGAACTTGAGAAGGTTGAGAATGAAGTTCAAGCTGCAAAAACTAGGAGAAAAATCCAATTCATAAAGTCTAATTCTGCATTGGCTTTATGGCCCAATTTGTCTATCCCACCTACAATTCCTACACCAGCTAGTGGTCCAATAATCTCAACTTAGGGAATACCCCAATCTGCTCCTACCTCATCTTCCACTATTGGCACCCAAGTCCCATTTGTCCCACCTCAACAATCCCAAGCTGGTCCTCTGAGTCAAGCTAATATAGCTAGTACCTCAAATGTTCCTAGTTTCTAGAAGAAACTTGTATATCTAGAAAAGTATAGACAAATACCATTTGCTAGTATTCCTGGTGCTCCACATCCCATATCATTTGATTTATGAGATAAAGTGGTTAAGTTCTCTGGGAATAATGTTGTTACTGGTGAAGAACATTTGAGAATTTTTATTGTTATGTTGAATGATTATGAAGTTGAACATGAAGATATGGTAATGAAATTGTTTGCTCATTCACTAACAAAGGATGTAAGGGATTGGTTTAGGAGGTTGCCTGATGACAGTATTACCTCATGGAGTGATTTGGAGAAATTGTTCAAAGAGCAATATGAAGACAACACTAATGCAAGATTCATGTTGAATGAGTTCAACAGCATCAAGAAGAATCCAAATGAGTCCACATTTGATTTCAATGTAAGATTCTAGAAAGGTATGTACATAATATTTCAAGTTATGAGGTTAAATGAAGATGTCTGTCTCACAACATATTTTAATGTTTTTGATAGAAAAATGGCTTATCAATTGAGGGGTAAGGATCCTAAGACTTTAAGGGATGCCTATAAAATTGTAGTAAATATAGAAAATAATAGGAAGGCATCTAGTAAATTGGGTAGGAGGGATGATCCAAAGCTTTTTAATCCTAAGAACAATAATAAAAGGGAGATTGACAAAACTCCTATAGGAAAGAAGCCAAAAGAACCTACTATAGGCCAGGTTTTGGAATTGCTCAAAATGATTAATCTCACTAATTTTAATAAGCCAAATGTTGCTAAGAAAACCCCTATGAATAACAACAATTTCAATAGGTAGCCTAGAATGCAAAATTACCCTTAAACCACTCAGTGGAAAGATGGTAAGCCAGTTCCCAACAAGACCCACAATGTGAAGGATAAGGGTACTCTAGATCCCCTACAAAGGAACATTGTAAATATGAATGATGATGTACCATGGTACATTATATGTTAATCACCTCATTTTGCTGATTATTGTGGTATTGCTCAATCATTTGCCCAATGTCAAGGAGTGCAACCTGAAGAAGAAACTGAAGATAAAAGCCATGATGATATAAGATGCAATATGGTAAGCATGTGTGATGATTTGATAGATTCTGATTTAGAAGAGCCTAAAAATGATATTACTAGCCAGAGAATTTCTTACCATCTACATCATCAGCAAGTGCTTTTAGATGATGAAGGGTATTATACAGATAAGGTATGCAATACATTTTTTGATGTAGGTCTCACAAGCTTAAGAATGCCCTCTAAGGAGGAGATTGACAGAATTATAGCAGAAATGATTTCACAAGTCCATAGTAACTACAATTTAAGAAATAGAGCAGTAATTAATGATGTAGGAAAGCCATCTAGTGTATTCATCAAAGATATCACTCATAAGATGAATGATCAAAACAAGAAAGTCAATGTAGATGTGCCTAAGATCAAGGAAAATAAGGCTAAGACATGGGAACCAAAGAAGAAGGTTCAATTTTAGATAAGTGAAGCAAAAAAACTAGTTATGCAACTAAAGAAATTAGAACTTGATGTTATCAAGCAAAATGTGGTGCCTGCTACTCAAAAGATTCCAACTCTAGGTACTCTTGTAAAACCCACTGTTGTTGAACCTATTCATATGATATCTATGTTGTCTCAAATTACTGTAAAAGTGCCCTTGTCTAAACTATTTAGAATTGAAGAGCATAAGAACAAGGCTTTATCATGGTTGGGTGGAATAGGAAACAATAATATTTTTGTAGATCAAACTGTGTTCCAACAAACCCCATTAGTAATAGAGGATAGTGGTATCATATCCTAGATTCCTCAAATGTTTTTAGATGATTCCTCAGTGGCATTTATAGAAGATATTGATCCTTTTTTCCTTAGTCTAATCATAAAAGGGAAGACCTTAAAAAATTGTATGATAGACTTAGGAGCTTCCAACACTATAATGCCTTTCAAAGTAATGGAAGCCTTAGGTTTGAAGGTGGATACCAAGCAGGGCAGATGCAAAGGAGTGGATGCTAAGGAATTCCTAGTCATAGGTACCATAAATGCCTTACCATTCAAATTGGCTGCATATCCTAAACTAGAATTAACCATGTCTATCCTTGTGGTAGATATACCTCCACACTATGGAATGTTACTCTCCAGGAAATGGAGTGCTGCCATGGGGGGAAGCCTACAATGTGATCTCACTTATGCCACTTTTCATATAGGGGACAAAGCTGTTAGGGTAAATAGGGAGCCAAAGGTTAATCACATTTTAGGAGAAGAAATTGACAAAGATACCACTTGTTTCCTAGATACCGGGATTAATTCTTTTAGGGCTGAATTAGTTATTCAAGAAGTTGAAAATTTACCTGTCATAATTGAATATGAAGTTGAATGTTGCATGAACTCACCAAAATTATGGACAATGTTCTTCGATGGGGCTAGTTCTAAAGAGGGTGCAGGGGCAGGTGTAGTTTTTGTGTCCCCTGAAAATAACACTTTTAGGTATTCATTCACTTGAAGTTTTCCTGCACAAATAATATTGTAAAATATGAAGCATTGCTTCTAGGACTCAAAGTTGCCATACATCATAGAATTATGAAATTATGTGTCATAAGGGATTTTGAACTAATTATCTTTCACATCAAATGAACCTACTCATCATAGAATAAGAGATTGAAGCAATATAGAAATGTAGTTTGGGATCAAATAGAATTCTTTGATGCATTTAGCATATCATGGAGAGATAGGAATCAAAATAAGATGGCTGATTTGTTAGTGAATGTAGCAATCAAGCTAAAAGAGATAGCATTTGTAGGAATCTCTCAGATTGAGGTACAAAATAGACCTTCCATACCTGATAATATTGAAAATTGGTAGGTCTTTGAAATTGACAAAGATATTACAAATTTTTTGTTAAATGAAGACAAGTACCATGGTCAAGAAATGGATTGCAGTGAGTTGATTGAAACCATAAATGGAAAGGAAACCATTTTTGGTCAAGAGATTATGCAATTGAAAACAAATAAGGTGCCGAAGGGGTTTAGTCTTGGAAAATATTTTTGATAACCAGGATAGAGTAAAATTAGGAGTTAATGACCCCAAACCTTAGGAATTAGAAGAGATAAACTTGGGTACTAATGAAGTTCCCAAAAGGGTTTATATCGGCAAAAATCTGCCTATTAAGATCAGGAAAACATTGATTGACCTACTTAGAAAATATAGACATGTTTTTGCTTTGTCATATGATGACCTTAAGGCTTATAGGGAGGATCTGTTCTAGCATGTCATACCGTTAAAAGATAATGTAAAACCTTTCAGGAAAAAATAGAGACCAGTGAATCCTACCCTGGTGCCAAAAATCCAAGAGGAGTTGATGAAACTAAGGGATGGCGAGATAATCAAACCAATTAGGCATTCCACTTGGGTTTCAAACTTGGTTCCTGTCAGGAAGAAGAATGGAGATATTAGGCTATGTGTGGATTTTAGAAATTTAAACATTGCATCTCTGAAAGACAATTATGGGCTACCAAATATGGAGGCCATGTTGCAGCAAGTGACTGGCTCTGAGTTAATGTCAATGATGGATGGTTTCTTTGGATATAATCAAGTTCTAGTAAAGGAAAGTGAATAGTTCAAGATAGCCTTCACAACCCCATGGGGAACATATGTATATGTGAGGATGCCTTTTGGCCTGATTAATGCTGGAGCTACCTTCCAAAGAGCCATGTATGTAGCATTTCATGATTATATTGATAAATTTATGGTTGTGTACCAGGATGATCTTACAACATATTCTAATAAGGATGAGGATCACTACAAACATTTGGAAAATATCTTTATCAAAGCTTTGGAATATGGAGTTTCTTTAACCCCAAAGAAATGCACATTTGGGGTCACAGAAGGCAAACTACTAGGACATATAGTGTCTAAGGATGGGGTGAAAATAGACCCTGAGAGAATAGTGGCTATTGACAAAATCCCCAAGCCAAAAAATGTAAAAGTAATTCAATCTTTCATTGGCCAAGTTAATTTCCTTAGAAGATTTGTTACAAATTTTGCTGAGATCAGTAGACCTATCTCAAAGATGCTAAAAAAGGTAGCCACTATACATTGGAATGGTGAGCCTTCACAAGCATTCTAGGATATTAAAATTGCAATAAAAAATGCTCCAATATTGAGAACCCTAGATTATTCAAAACCCATGCATATTTTTTGTTTTGCATCCTTCCACACTATGGCTACAGTCTTATTGCAGAAAAATCAAGAAGGATATGAACAACCTATTTCCTTTTTCAGTAAGTCACTACAGCCTGCTGAACTTAAGTATGAAATAAATGAAAAGCAAGCATATGCTTTAGTAAAGGCTATAAAAGATTTCAAATGTTACGTAGTAGGTGCTAGAGTTATTGCTTTTGTACCTAGTGCTGCAGTCAAGGATATATTTTCTCAATAGGAAGTATTAGGCAGGAGATGTAGATGGATCAATAGAATCCAAGAATTCAACATTGATATATAGATAACAAAGTTAGTAAGGGGTCAAGGTTTGGCCAAACTCATTGCTAAAGCTAATCTAGAGGCTAATCAGATAAATCTGGTAAATGATGATCTCAGAGCTGACTTATGTGACATGGACCAGTGTGATTGGTACACCAATGTCATATATTACTTGCAACACATGGAAGGTCCTCCCCATTTGCCTGAAAATGAAAAGAGGAATACTAAATTGCAAGCCATCAGGTATGTAATTGTCCAAAGCAACCTATGGTGGAGAAATTTTGAGGAAGTATTATTGAAATGTGTTGATAAGGAAAAGGCAAAAGAGGTCTTGAAAGAAATGCATGTTGGAGTGTGTGGGGGACACTATATGGCCAAAACTACTGCACATAAGATAATGAGGGCTGGATTCTGGTGGCCTTCCCTTTTCAAGGATGCCCAAGTTATGGTTAGGAAATGTGATCGTTGTCAGAGGTTTGCTAGAAAGCTAAAGTTCTCAGGAAATACCCCATTGAAGCCAGTGGAGATTCAAGCACCTTTTCAACAATGGGGTCTAGATTTCATAAGAGAGATTTTCCCCAAGTCTAGCACTAGTTATTCTTGGATTCTAGTTGCTACTGACTACTTTACAAAATGGGTAGAGGCTATCCCCACAAGAAATGCAACAAGTAAAGTTGTCAATAATTTCCTACTAAATAATATTATTTCTAGGTTTGGTTGTCCACAAAAAATTGTAACAGACAATGCTATGTGCTTCAAGTCTGAGGAATTCATTAAGTTTTATGATAAATATGGAATAACAAGGTCATCATCTTCTCCATATCATCCACAAGGGAATGGACAAGCCGAGTCCACAAATAAGAGCTTGTTGAAGGTCATTAACAGAATATTGGATGATAATAAAAAGGCATGGGATTCCAAGTTACAGTTGGCAATATGGGCTAATAGGGTGACTGTAAAGAAAGCCATTGGTGTAGCTCCATTTGATATAGTGTATGGAATTCAAGCTAGAATGCCTCAGAATAATTTGGTAGGACTTTACAATTACATTCAATTGTATGATGAAGACACTATAGATGAAATGCAAGAGAGGATGGATGAGCTGGTGGGACTGACAGAAACTAGAAGAGAAGCAACTCTAAAGAACCAAAAGTTGCAACTGCAAGTTAAGACAATCTATGATAAAAGAACTATAAGAAAAAAGTTTGAAGATGGAGATATAGTCTTAATGTGGAATGCCAGAATTGAAGATAAAGGGAAATATGGAAAATTTGATCATATTTGGTTAAGCCCTTATTTGATTGAAACTACTTGGGGTGAGGATTCCTATATACTCAAAGATTTATTGGTCAATATTCTTGAATTGCCAGTTCATGGACAGTTCTTGAAGAGGTATTTTTCTTGAAAGATACTTATTTTCTCCATGAACAGTAGTTTTAGGGTTTCCTAGTGTTTTGAACATTTTGTATATTCTGTAAATCCTTGTGAGCATCCCTGTGCAGTCTAGTTGCTTGTTTCTGTGTGTTGCTCTGTGCTCTCTGAAGAAGTTTTCATTTTGCACCAAGTATGTGGTTTTCTCTCCCATAGATTTTGAATTCTTGCATAGAACCAAGTAGCCTATCATCCCCAGATAGAGCCATTGTTGGTCTGATTTTTCACATTTGCAAAAAATTTGAATATTTTTTTGTGAAAAATCAATTGAATTTTTAAATACTACAGACTAGGGTTTTTATTTCAAGAGATTCTGGAAGTTTTTAGGTTGCCCTAGTTTTTCCCTATTTCATGTGTTGTCAGATTCTACTAACTTCTGAAGGTTGGTCTCTTAAAATAGCCATGAAATTATCCCAAGTTTGGAAATCCTTGCTTCCCTTTTAATTTTTGAGAAGGAGTTGTAAAATGCTTTAAGTTCATCCTTTACAGTCTTACGGTGTGAGGTTTCACATAAGAGCGGAATGCCTTTTGCTCTTGGCTTCTGTGGCTACATTTTGTAACACAGCAAAGAAGCGTAAAGGTATATCGCGCTTTAAAAATTCTCATGTTACGAGCTTATGAGGAAGTAGCTTGAGCTAAGGAGCAGAGAAGTATCGGGTGCTGATCTACGCATATACATTTCAATTGGTAGCGTAAAGGCGTAATACCTTGACAAGGCATAAAGCTGGATCTGAAGGGTGCACAAAGGTTTTATGGTGTTATGAGAAAAATAATTTCGTAAGAGTAAAGGCAAGGTTCAATGGTTTTTACGAGCCTACATTTTTGAGTTTGCAGACAACTGTATAGCCTTGTTTTAATAGTAAAGGTGTCAAGTGGGACCTGTTGAAGTGTCAGAAGTGCCCAGTTGCAGTGAATTAGGTGGAGGCCCAACATCTATGTCAGATGGGCCCATCCCACATGGCACATGACTTGAGGTATGATTTTTTCATGTGCACAAAATCAATGGTGATGTTATTTTTAAATGTTCTGAGATCAAATCTGGGTCATTAATATCTGAGAAGGGCAGTTTTTGTCATTACACCCTTACGCTTGCAAGTTAAGCATATGAACGAAGGGTTGTTTTTTTCTTTCTCTGTGGTTATGAGTTTAGTCTTAGCATGTAAGCATAAAGTGGTGAATAAAGGAAGATAAAGATAAAGGGCTTTACGCTTATATGATAAAGCGTAAATGTAAGAACGTAATATCAGTTGAGAAGGCTCTCTGGTGCTATGCATGAAGATAAATTATAAAAGTAGAAGGTAAGTTTTGAAGCCCTACAGTGTCCTGGGAAATGAAGTAAGTGGAGCAACGTAGAAGGAATTTCCAAGGTCTCTGCAGATACGTGCACATATGAGCGTAAAGGATAGAAGGAAAGCTTGAGCAAAGGTTTTACACTCATACGAGGAATGGTTGAATCGTAAGAATGAAAATGTTAGTAGAAAGTTTTCTGATGCTCTTGTGTGAAGGGTTGCATATGAGCGTAAAAGGTGAGAAGGTTGAGATAAGGATTTTTATGTTTATATAGAAGAAGCTTAAATCGTAAAAGTAGAAGTATGCAATAAAAATGCTTGAGATCCTACAGGGTAAAAGGCATCGTAAGAATGTAAAAAGGATTTGCAAAACAGTGTCAAGGCACCATTATGTTCTTACGATTAGGGCATTTTGAAGCCTCTCTGACTGAACATAGAGATCCATTGAGGGCACCTCCGGCATTACAAAGATTGAAGGTTTGACTCAGTGTAAGAACAAAAGATAGTCTTTCAAAGAGAAAACATCTAATGTGTCATGATAGATAAGAAAAAAGGACAAAATTACTGTGACCAAAAAAAATAAAATTTTGAAAAGTACATCAGAATCAAAATTTGCGGCTAATATACCTTGATGGCAACTTGTGATCATAATTTTTTAAAAAGCTCATGCATACTAAATTTATTAAAAAAGGCTGACAGATATGTAATTAAAACATCAAGGATTTGATTGAATTGTCAGCATCAAGAAGCTTGTTTCTATTCTGTTCTGAAATTTGAAAGTTACAAAGCTCTATGTATCCTGCACAATTGCAAAAGAATTCAAAGTATAGTTTGAAGAAAACATGGCTGACCAAGAAGTTGAAGAGATGCACAAATAAGAATTCAAAGTCAAGGATGAAGGTGATGATGTTCTAGAAGTCACACCAGAAGGAAAAAGAAAGAAATCTGCTATTAAGACAAAAAAGAGGACAAGGGTCAGAAAACCAAACAAGCATGTAGAAGACTGGCTAAAACTCCTTCCAAGGTCGTCAAACACAATTTTTGCAAATGATCATATATTTAGAGACCCTTATGCTTTTTTTCGAGATGTTGAATGCCCTAGAATGATTGGTTACAATCTTTTCATGTATGTTTATCAGAATAGAGTAGAGAATGTCCTAGTATGTAACCCATGGAATAGAAATATGGCACCATCACATTCTTACGATTACGGCATTTTGAAGCCTCTTCGAGTGAACATAGAGATCCATCGAGGGCACCTCCGGCATTATGAAGATTGAAGGTTTGACTCAGTGTAAGAATGGAAGATAGTCTTTTAAATAGAAAACATTTGATGTGTCATGACAAATAAGCAAAAAGGAAAAAATTACTATGACCAAGCAAAATAAAGTTTTGAAAAGTACATCAGAATCAAAATTTGTGGCTGATATACCCTGATGGCAACTTGTGATCATAATTTTTTAAAAAGCTCATGCATGCTAAATTTATTACAAAAGGCTGGCAAATATGTAATTAAAATGTAAAGGATTTGATTGAATTGTTAGCATCAAGAAGCTTTTTTATGTTCTATTCTGAAATTTGAAAGTTACAGAACTCTGTGTATCCTATGCAATTGCAAAAGAATTCAAAGTATAGTTTGAAGAAAACATGGCTGACCAAGAAGCTAAAGAGATGCATGAAGAAGAATTCAAAGTTGAGGAAAAAGGTGATGATGTTGTAGAAGTCACACCAGAAGGAAAAAGTAAGAAATCTGCTGTTAAGATAGAAAAGAGGACAAGGGTTAGAAAACCAAACAAGCATGCAACAGACTGGCTAAAACTTCTTCCAAGGCCGTCAAATGCAATTTCTGCAAACGATCATATATTCAGTGAACCTTATGCTTTTGTTTGAGATGTTGAATTCCCTAGAATGACTAGTTATGATCTTTTCATGTATTTTTATCAGAATAGAGTAGAGAATGTGCCAGTATGTAACCCATGGAACAAAAATATGGAAAAATTAATATTCCCAGAAGTGTTCATTGATGTTGATCTATTGAAGGCCCTAATAAATTCATATAATCTAGTAACTAGGACTTTCCACAGGAATAATGGGAGTGTATTGTGTACATTGGACAAAACTTCTTTTGTTGAGGCTTTTGGATTGATGGGACAAATGGATGTACCTATTGACATTAGGGATTTACAAGGAAAATTCACCAGGAATAAAACCTATTTTGTAAACAATGTCATGTTGCCACATATTCCTTACAGAGTTAAGAAGGTAGGGTTAATTCCAAGAAAGGTGGGAGACTTTTTACCTTTGAGTAGGTTAAAAAATTACTTAAAAAACACAGTGTATGGGTTGCACAAAGTATTGGGGAGTGATGGTGCAGAAGATTGTGTATATGGTTCTCTTTTTCTGATGGCATGTGACATACAAGATCCTTTTCATCATAAGGAGTATGATTATCTGGCCTTTATCATTGACAGTATGCACATGTAGATTTGTGATGCTAAGAAAGGAGAGTTGAAAGACTACAAGTTCCACCATTATTCATTATTGATGCACCTTATCCTATATAGCAACATTGGGTACATCAGTGGGGATTTCATTGATCAAACTTTTGATGAATTTGGTGAGTTACCTATGCAACTCTGGACTCGTATTTGGCATAAGAATTTCTTTTATTCAAATGCCCTAGTGTTTTTTAATTTTTTCAGTTATGTTATCATGAGGCAACTAGATCACACTTTCTTTAGGCCACCCAATGTTTCAAAGACTTTGCTTAGGCCCTCTTTCTTAGATGAAAAAACAAAATTAGATCATAATTGGGGAAGTATATTTTTGTTTAAAGAATGTACTTTAATCAGAGTTTTTGCATGCTCACAGCCTCCTCATCTACTACCAAAATATTTACCTCCCAGACTGACTATTATTGAATTCTTTTGGCAATTCTTATTGCTGAATAAAGAAATGATACCTCCTTCTTTGCATAAGCCTACCTTTTTTTGTAGAACCTTTAAAGTAGGGGATTTTGAAATAGGAAAGAATGCATTTGAGGAATTAAGTGACTATTTAGGACAATATAAATTTGCTACTATGCCATATAGGATGTATGACCCTAACAGTTATATTGCAAATGAGGTTAAGGCCATTAGGGGTTTTATTGTGCCTCCAAGAAAGCCAATCCCTGTAGAGGACCTAATTGCCAACATAGTAGCAGGAGGGGAGGCAGATGAGTTATGAAGGAAGTATGAGGAAATAAGGAAAGTGGAGAATAGTTTGAAGAGAACCAACCTTGATTTTAAGGGTTTCTATACAAAATTTCCATATCCTAATAATCTGAGGAAGATGGTTGAAAATTTTGACCATATTATGTCACAAATACCTCATGAGCCAGAGGGAGAGGAAGCCATTGTAAATAGAGAATCCTCTGAGCCAGATACACAATTGGAAATTGAGGTAGAAGAAGAGCAACCATCAACTTTAGCCAAGGTACCACAAGGAAATAAAAGACAAAAGATAGTGCATATCCCTGAAAAGGTGGTAAGCAGAGCCATACAAGTCATGTTTGGAAATAGTGAGTATTTTTCTGATATTAGGCAAAATTATTTTCACCAAAGGGCTATTGAAGGAGGAAAAGCTTCTATTGATTTACAAATTGTAGCATCAAGATTGGATGACAGGCTCATTCAATCTGAAAAGTTCATGGAAGATGATGATTTTATTAAATCATCAGAGTTTAAAAGTTTTCTCTACAAGATCAAACAAAATGAACTCACATTGAGTCTCATGCCAGGAGAAGATCCAGAGAAAAATAAAGAGTTAGTTGAAAAATTGTTGGCTTATGACCCTGAAAGTGAAACAATGACTGCTGCAAAAGCCAGAGAGTTGGTACATAGGAGTGGTATGATTCTAATACCACATTGGGATATTGAGAAAGCCTTTGTGTTGGAGCAAATGAGAAGACAAGATAAGGCCATTAATTATGAAGCCACTAGCAGTGAAGGCTTTAAAAGACGGTTAGGTTTTAATGTGGATACTAAAACCCTAGCAGTATGGAGTGTGGCCCCTAACACTAAGAAGCCTAAGATGATGGATATAGAAGAAACTTCTTAGGGAAATATGATTGTGTGGACATTGGAGAGCTCTACTAGGAAGGAGATCTCCAGCTTGGTCAAACATTTTGCTCTCATGAATGAATAAAAGGTTGATGAAATTGAGGATAAACTAGCTACAATGTTCAATGAATGCCTTGATATTAGAAGAACATATGAAGAAGAGCTCAAAATGAGCCATGTACAAAAACAAAGAATAGAAGAGTTAGAGGAAAAAATTAAAATCCTAGAAACAGAAACAAAATCCCTCAAAGAACAACTCAAGGTAGTAGCAGAGGTAAAACATGCACCAATGCAAGAGGACGAAAGAAGGCACATGGTAGAAGCAGAGGCCCAAACAGAGGAAATACCTATAGGGGTAACAGTGCCAGTGCCTATGATTAGTGTGGAAATAGAAGTGTCCCAATCTGATAATGACACTAAGAAAAATGCCTTGATGAATGTATTAAATCATAGAATAAGCATTCTGAAAGGAATATCTCAAGATGCTTATAGTACATTCATCAATCTTCAATCTATAGAACAGGTATGCAAAGATGCAATCAGATCGCTTGAGCCCATTTTTCAACAATGGGGGCCATATATGCAATTTTTTGATAGGTTGATACCCTTGTTAGCCAAGAAACTAGACCTCCCAGATAAAGTTATTACTATGAAGGAGGGTATGGACAAAGTGAAAGAATTGTTGCAAATCTTCATAGGGAAGCTGGCAGTAATTCAAAGTAAATTGAAAGTGCTAACAAATGGTTTCAATTCTCTAATTCCTTCTGTTATTAATTCTAATGATAAGTTAAAAGATTTTAATGAGTGGACTAGTTCTTTTGATCGCATTGTAGACTTGCCAGAAGTGGTATCCATTCTCCAAGATGGTATTGATGAATGTCTTTCAATAAACTAATTGATACCCTTTTCAAGTTTGAAACTAAAATGAATAGGTTTACCATAGAAGGAAGGGTGATTACTGATGCCAGGTGGCAAAAAACTGTGGATGAACTAACGATAGTTAAGGAATGTGAATGGCCCACCAAAAGAGAAATATGTTTTTGGGAGGTAATCATAGAGATTAAAGCATTACCAACAAGGAGCAGTTAGAGAAAAGGACAAAATTGAAGATGTTATGCTCCAGCTATTGTCTGCTACTGTTTTATTTGTTCCTTTTTGAGTTAAGGTGTTTGATTTCTTTTGAAAAGGGGTAATATACCCAATTTTGTAAAAGGACACCTATCTTTTTCTTTTAGCCTAAAGCTTGTTGCATCTCACACTATTTAAGTGAGATTCCAAAGCTAAAGAATGGTTCAATTTCTATTTTTCTATGTAATATGCTTAGCCTTTTTTTGGTCCAAATTTTGAAAGAAAGTTTATAATGTATTTTCTCTATCAATTCTTTGAGAATACATGAATATAGAATGAGCTGTGTTTCTTTCAGAAGGTCATTTTGAGTCTATTGTAAATGATATACCATTTTCAAAGAAGATGAATACAAATTGTGAACTGTCCCCATATTAATATTTTATGAACCTTGTCTCCTTCTAATTACTTGGTTGTCTTGATATTGTATAAGTAAAGGCTTGTGCAATTGAATGCGATCTAGTTAGTTTGTATATCTATTTATCACTGCTGTTAATTCAATGGATTAAATAAAAGCTTTGATGAATGTGATAAGGTTTCTTTAGTAGTGGAAAGGATTTTGAATGATGGATTCTGATAAGAATTGCTGATAGAATTTGTTGTAAGGCAACAAACTAGATCTGAGAACTTGCTATAGACTCTGAACCCCAATGGATTAGGCACTGATCAAATTGATTTAGTTGAAGGAGAAATATATCATAAATGGTTATCAAAATGCAACATTAAATCAAATTTTACTTTTATTTCTTGTAGATCTTCAAAGGCTAGCCAGTACTTGTCTGTATGGAATGTTTTAGCTTTAGTTAGCCACTATTGTTAAGAACATCTGCAGATCTATAGAAGAATTCTCAGCAATATCTATTTTATGGGATGTGTTTATCAAGTTAGTAAAGAATTATGTATATGTTTGAGGATTTTTGAAATGAGAATCAAAATGAAACTAAGAATAATCCTCATATAGTTGTTCCAGTTTTGAATCATCCCTAGGTATACCCACCCTAGTTTTTCTGAGCCAAAAGAGTAGAAAACCATCTATGGTTTTGTTGAAGTTTGGTCTAAATGCTTTGCATATGCAATTGTTAATAAGAATTGGCTAGTCTTTAGATTGTGTATGTACTGTCATTCTGGTATTAAGCATTTTGTCGCTTAGTAGTTTTAGTGCATTTTAATACACCAACAAACTTCACCTATTATTACTTTAGTTTTGGATAATACAACAATTTTGGGTTCTTTTAGCACTCCAGCAAGTATTTCTTTAGTTGTTCCTATTTAAGTTTTTATAGCCCATCCAACAATCTCTACAATTGTTTCTATTCCTAAGTTCAAGGTAGTAATGACAACAGTAGAACCAAGGCAACCCCTAAAAATTTTGCTTAATCAAAAGGAAATTGATGATGATATTGACTTGGATAAGGAAATTGTAATTTCTAAATTGGATCTTGATATTACTACAGTTGAAGAAATGTGATTAGTCAGCCAACTTTTGGAATAGAAGGTAAGGCAAAAGTAGTTAAGAGATAAAAGGGATAGGAAATTTAGAATAATTGAAAGTGCAAAGAATATACTAATAGAGGCCATAGCTATTGATGTGGATTCATCTCAACACATTTTGTTATAGTTAGAGGGGGTAGTGCCAAAGTTTAATGAAGATTCTACCAGACAAGAAAAGTTAATTGAAAAGGTAGAGAAATAGTTTGATAATAAAGTACTTGAGCACATTGCCATAAATTAGGTAGAACTATCCTCCTTTTTGGCTAACATTGAAAATTATTTTACAAATGTAACATCACTTTTTGCTAAGCTTTGTGATGTTATCAAGTTCACTAAGGAAGTAAAAGAGAAATTGTATAAGATTGATGAAGATATGAGGGCTAGTGTTCAAAGGTTGTAGCTTGACCCCAACTCAAGATTAGCACATCACAATAAGGTGAGATTTCTATTAGATATGTAGGCTAAAATATTGAGAGAGGAAGCAAGGATCAGATCCACATTGATAGACATCCAAAACATGATCCTTCCAATCATAGACACAATGCAAAAGCATATTGCATATTTAAAGTCATTAGTCCAAGATAAAAAAAATTCAATTCCAAACCACATGATATAGCTCTCAACAGAGGTTCAAGTAGCTCTCCATACCTGCAAAATTTTGCAAGAGAATTAGGATAAGACATTAGCTCTTATTCTCAAGCTGTATTCTAAGTTTCTCTCACATTTTTTTATCTCTATATGAACATATTTTATAACTCTTTGGCATTATTGTCAAAAAGGGGGAGTAAGAGATATTTTGTGGAAAGAAAAAGGGAGAGAGAATAGATTGACATATGTTAAAAATAAAAGGGCAATAGAATATATGCATAATTGTGTAAAGTGACTATGTATATATTATGTCTTATGTATTGGGGAAATATGTGCAAATGTATATATAGCATATTTACAAAGATAAATTTTGAAAAATTAAAAATTAGTATATCAGTGTACATAAGTCTTGGCTTATAATTATTTTTTTCACTAATACCAAAGGGAGAGGTTTTTGGCATTAAGCCATATTTTCCATTAGTGAAAACACTTATTCAATTCTATATGGTTACCAAGCTCATCACTTAGTCTATAGTTCATACCAAGCATTCAATGGATGCCAAGTAAGTTCAACAGTTCACTAGTTCATACTGAGCTTTCCAAAGGCTACCGAGTGAATACAGACAGTGTGCAATCCAGTAGTTAACACCAAATAGATAGTGGTCACCAAGCTTTGTAGTTCTTATTGAGTCATCAGTTACTATGATGTGAAGCTAGTGTCTACCGAGTGCTGGATGTGTAGTGTTTACTTAGTGAAAGTAAGGTAAACAAAATGTTCAATATCTATCGAGTTACACTATATCTACTAAATCTCCAATGGTCACCGAGTTTGAAGCTACATTGTGCAATTAGTATGGATCATGCCTCTACTTATACTAAGTGCATGATGATGCCAAGTAATGTAGTAGATTCCCAGTATCAGAAGGTCACCAAGTCAGCTATTGAAAACCCAAGTTTCTACTATTTGGCTAACTGAATATTACTTTTTTTACTTGTGTTTTAGCTAACCTTGTAATTGTAAATATTGGAATGGTATATATATGTGATGTATTGTATCATACCAATGTATCATGATGAGAAGATATATGAAGTAATGTTTTGAGAAGAGTGAACATGAATTAGTAGCAGAGCAGACTAAGGAATTCAGCAAGGTCAATTAAGGAGTGGTAAATTTATATCTATCACAAGAAGTGATCTATACTTCAAAGATCTAATCAAAAATTGAGTTGTAAGTTAGATCTACTATTTCATCCTAGCAATTTGAATTAGTTTCTAAATATTTTAACATGGTAGACTTCACAGTCTTTCTTTAAATCTCTTAACAGAGTGCATACTTCATTGTATGTCTATAAAACCTCTAACAAGGTAGATCTAGCAATCCAAATTTCTCTTAATAGGAAAGATCATTAGAAGTGGTCAATGTAAGCCTTAACATGCCAAATTTATACTATAGCAGTGAATTTTTATGGGTATCATCCCCACCCTACTTTTATTTCTATTTGGAAGGTTTCTGGTTCACCAAATTCTATGTTCATGTGTCATGAATGTTTATCTTTTAGTTTCTTATGTATGCAATAGAGTAGATCAATTAATGATGAACAATTTTTGATTATTAACTCCTGAATTAATTTAAATTTTTGAGATTATTGTTTCACCCCTCCCCTCTTAGTAACCAAGCTAGTCTTAATTATTTCCAACATCCTCATGTGTCTCTTCGTACATCACAACCTTCTTATCATACTATTCCTTTTACTTATTCTAATCCTATGCCAATTTTAGTTTCTAGTGATCCTCTAGTTGTGTCTTCTATTCTATTATCTTCATACACTTTTCCTAGTGCTTCTAATGTTGCGAGTTTTATTTTATTCTCATTATTCTACAATGATTAGTTTGGCACAAACTATGTTATCTTTGCAACAACAACTTGCATCCTTGACTCAAAAAATATTTAGCATTCCTAAGTGTGGTATGAGAAGTCCTTTATCCCAATATATTATTCATGCTCTCATTCCTTAGTAAGCTAATATGCCTCATCTTGAAAATTACAGTGGTAAGGGAAATATTGTTCATCATGTTACAATATTTCAAATCCTTTGTAGTGATTATGCTCATGATCATAAGATTTTACCTAAGTTGTTTTCTCTTACTTCTCTTGACAAGGCATTACAATGGTTTTGTTCCTTCAGTCCTTATTCTATTACTTCATTTCCTCAACTTACTAATTCTTTTATTTGAAACAATTTCAATGAAAAATTTGGTCTACAAGTGTCTTTGATTGATTTGATACATTGTAAACCAAATTCTAAAGAAAAATTGAGTAAATTTATTGGTAGATTTAAGAATTTGTATGCTCATATTTCCTATCTTTTTCTTGATATTGATATTCAACTTATGTTTATCTCAATTTTTTAAAAAGATATTAGAGATAAGATTTTTCTTATTGAATTTACTTCTTTTCAACAACTTTGTGCAGTGCATCATCATTATCAATTACAAGTGAGTCATTTTAAGAGAGCAACTTTGATGGATCATGTTCCTATTGATGAAAGTGATGTTACTCCTAATCAAAATAAAGTTAAAAAATTCAACAACTATATCAAGATAAATAAAAAAGAAAATGTAGCTGTTGATCATGTTATTTTTGTATCTCATAATGCCACTTCTACAACCACTATTTTTTGATTAAATCATATTTTTACTTGTATTTTTCAATATTTACATTCTATTATGAATAGGTTGTTAACTGCTAATATGATTACTTTACCTCCATTTCGACCTTTATTACTACTACAATGGCATCTAAATTTTTTGATCCAAAATAAATTTTTCAGCATCATCATCAAAATGGTCATGAAACTAAGAAATGTTATTCTTTAAAACATAAGGTTAGGGACTTAATTTATTCTAATTCTTTATCTATAGATAATTTTGATGATGGTGGGAATAAATTTGTTTCTCCTCCTAATCAAAATCTGCATATCTATATGAATCCTTCACCTACACATGATACTAATACTATTGCTCAGTAATTTTCTATGGATATTGTGGATGATTTAGAGATAGATAATCTTAATTATATAGTTAATCAAGTGGAGCATGTGGTTCAATCTGTATCTCCACCTCAATCTCAACCTCCACCTCAATCTCAAGTTTCAGCTTTACCTCAACCTAAACCTTGGCAACAACCTAAGAAAAAATGACCTTAGGAACTTTTGATTAGCTTTTATGATTCTAAGACTATTAAAGCTCCTAATGGTCCACTTTATATTTATGCTGAGATTGTTGAGATACCCACTCATGGTTGTCTTCTTGATACTACCTCCTTAGTCAATTTGATTATAGAAGAATTTTTTTTTTTTATGAAAGGTTTGTAATGTTATCATTATGATACATCAAATGTGTGGATTCAAACTTGTAATAGTTTTCATTATCCATCATTTGGTTATATTGATTTACTAGTTGAACTTTGCAGAAAAATTGTGAACACTACCTTTTTTGTTGTTCCTACTTCTAATCTAGTTCAAGTTAAGCTTGGTGTACCATGGTTAAATGTTATGCATCTTGTTGTTTTCCCTATCAATAAATTTCTTATGTTTTCTTATTATGATCATGTGTAGATAATTAATCATAGTTTATATCATACTTCTAGGTCAAGGGATTATACTACCATTGACTTATTTTCACATTCATTATCTAATTCATGTCCTTTTCAACCAAATCATCTTTTCCATTCATATCAAGTATGTAAGCATTGTGAGATTCTTGAATTAATTTTACCTCCTATGGATCATAACTATTTTCTTTTTCCTACACCTTCCATACCTCCTTTATCTATGGCTTCTACAAATTCTTAATCAAGATCTTCATGGTTCTTGTCAGTCTCATGATAATATATTAACCCTTCTATATAACCTATGAATTATAACACAATTGTTCCTCCTATTTCTCAACAAATTTCAAGCAAGACAAAATGTAATCAATTTTCTAATGAACGTCATAAAAATTGATGTGCTCAAGTTAAAGCTCATAATTCTATTCTTCAAAAATATTTACCTTCTTTGGATACAACTACGCATGATGTGTTAGAAGAAGTTATTTCTAATAACGATGTAAAGTTACATGATTCTGATGATTCTATTCCTACCTTAGATCCTATTTTTATTAATGTAGATGAAGAAGATACTATTAATAATGTTGATGATGTTAATGATGAATATGAAACTATTGACATTGACATTGATTTACCTAATATACTTTCCTCACAATTAACACTTACACCTAGTATTGAATATTGTGATTTGATCCTTGTTTGGAACTAGCTATCATTCCTACTATGTTTGATATAGTCCCTCTTGTGAGTTAGCCATCTTCCCTAAATGATATATAATGAGATGGGGAGAGTAGGTGTCATGCTTGATTGTCTAGTCCTTCATGGTAGCATTTTGTGTGTTTGTTTGTTGTGTTGGAAATGAGAATGGAGTAACTAAGAGGGGAGGGGTGAATCAGTTACTACAAAAACTTTTCCCACAAGTCCCTTAAGATGTCAAAGGAAATACTCATTGCTGATACTCATATAATCAAACTAAAAACACAAGAAACAAGAGACAAGAGACACCAGATTTAACGTGGAAACCCAATATGGGAAAAACCACCAATGTAACTAGTTACTATTTTTCACTCTTCTGAAGTGAGCCCTGTTAGGAGCGAATCTTGTTAAAGGTTACAAAACACACTGTTAGGTGCGACCTTGTTAGAGGATTTAATCACCCTGCTAGGAGTGGCCTTGCTAGAGGTCTTTAGATCAATTCAACTGAATTGCCACCTTGTTAGAGGATTTTACAAAAGGCTGTTAAACCCACTCTGTTAAGAGATTTGAAAACATTGTTACAATTGTTAGAAAGTAACAATGAGTGATCTGAAATAAATACAACTTATCTTTGCTGATACAGATCTTTGTTCTGTTCCTCTAGATCCTCTCTGATCAAATGCAACTCTGCATCTCTGATCCTTCAAAAATTTGCTTTGACCTTCCTTATAATTCGCATATTAGATATTCAATCATATCTACTAGCTTTTTCACATTCATACTTCCATACTTGAATTCGCAACTTGATCCTTCATATATACCTTTCAGATTATCAAGTCGGCTCAAATACAAGTTACAATTATAAATAATTGTGCTATAAGTCGGCTTCATACATTACATAAAGTAATTAACTTTAATTACTTAACCTTCAAGAAATCCTTCGCTGACCGACTTAACTCGGTAAATACTGCACAGAAAATAATTCCTGTGTTAACCGACTGAGCTTGGTTAATACAAAGAATTTTGTGAAATCCTTCAGTCGCCGAGTGAACTCGGTAAACACCGATTTCTCCGACTTTCGTTTGATGACCGAGTGAGCTCGGTTAACACTGTCTATTACTTTTCTTCGATGACCGAGTCAACTCGATAAATACTGACAACCTATCTCATATCCTTTGTTTACCGAGTGAGTTCGGTAAACACTGTCTTTTGGCAACAAATCCTTTGATTACCGATTGAGCTCGGTAAACACTGAACTTCCTTTGTTTACCTTGCAAGCTCGGTAAACTCTGTCAATAGCTGTACTTACCTTTTGAGCTCGGTAGACTCTGTCTGATGACTGATATGACATTTGTGTAACATCAAAGACAATCATGCAATTATCAATTGTATCCAACAATCTCCCTCTTTGGCATTGATGGCAACACAACATGTCATAGCAGAATGAAATTTGAAAACAAGTCCTTATCAGCACAATGTGTCATCAAAACAATTCTCCCGCTAAGATGATAGAATCTCCCTCTTTCAGTAATCTCCCTCTGTGAAGGAATTACATAAGAACTTTCTTTTTCACACAAATTTTAGAAAGATATGACAGTAAAGTAAATCTCTCCCTCTTTGACAACAAATGCCAAAGACAATAGAACTTAAATGAATTGTAATGTACCTTTAGTACTGATTCATATGCAAAGCTTCCAGATTTGACTACATCAACAGATAGATTTTCATTTTGGTATGCGTTGATGCATCACTAAAACTTGTTTTTAGTGAATTTCGGATAGGGGTGTAACCCCTAACTTACCTCTAAGATACAAGAATGCATCCTTAGGTAGTGGCTTTGTGAATATGTCAGCAATTTGTTCCTTTGAATTGACATATTCCAATCTGATCTCCTTGTCTTGTACCAATTCTCTGACAAAATGATATTTGATTGCAATATGCTTGGTCTTAGAATGCATCACTGGATTCTTTGATATATTGATTGCACTAGTATTGTCACAGAACATAACAATTGGTTCTTTGATTTCCATCCTCATTCCTTGCAATAACTGCTTAAACCAAACAATATTTGAACAATTTGCTGCTGCAGCAACATACTCTACCTCTGCTGTAGATTGGGATGTACAATTCTGCTTTTTGCTTGTCCAAGAAACCAATCTCTTTCTAAGAAAGAATGCTCCTCCACTTGTGCTTTTCCTGTCATCAAGGTTTCCTGCCCAATTAGCATCAGTAAATACTTTCAAATCTAAATTACCTCCAAATTTATACCATAGCCCATAATCTTCAGTTCCTTTCAAATATCTCATTATTCTTTTGATTTCCATTATATGAGTTTCTCTTGGTTTTGCTGAAAATCTTGCTACAATACCAACTGCAAGGGCAATATCTGGCCTAGAATGTACTACATACTGCAACTTTCCAATCATAGATCTATACAGTGTTTGATCCACTTCTTTGGATTCATCTTCCTTGGTAAGTTTCAATCCAGTACACATAGGGGTTCCAACTGGTTTACAATCCTCCATACCAAATTTTTTTAATATCTCCTTGATGTATTTTGACTATGTGATGAAGATGCCATTCTTACTTTGTTGGATTTGAAGACCTACAAAGAATTTAATCTCACCATACATAGACATCTCAAACTCCTTGTTCATTTGTTCTGAAAATTCTTTGCATAGATCATCATTGCCTGTGAAAATAGTGTCATCTACAAATATTTCTACCAAAAAAATCTTATTATCTGGACCTTCTTTTATATACAAGCTACTGTTATCATTAGTCCTTTGAAAACCAATCTGAATAAGATAGTTATGCAATCTTTCATACCATGCTCTAGGAGCTTGTTTTAGACCATACAGCGCCTTGTGTAATTTGCAGCCCATGTTCTTCTTATCTGGATCAACAAAACCTTCAGGTTGTTCAATGTAAACTTCTTCATCCAGTATTCCATTGAGAAATGCTGACTTGACATCCATCTGATAAAATTTGAATCCTTTGTGAGTAGCATATGCAAGTAAGGTTCTTACACCTTCCAATCTTGCAACAGGAGCAAAGGTTTCTCCATAGTCTATACCTTCTTCTTGAGCATATCCTTTGCATACTAGTCTAGCTTTGTTTCTTGATACCTTGCCATCTTCATTTAGTTTATTTCTGAATACCCATTTTCTTCCAATCACATTCTTATCTTTGGGTCTAGATACAAGAGTCCATTTTTTGTTTTTCTCTATCTGTTCTATTTCTTCATTCATAGCCTCAATCCAACTATCATTTGCCAATGCATCTTTGATATTTTTGGGTTCAAAATCAGCAAGTAAACAAGTGCCTTTTAACTTACTTCTTGTCAGAGTTCCTTCAGATTTGTCTCCAATGATCTAATCTGGAGCATGATGCCTTCTGACATATTTAGCTAACACAGGTTCTTTAATTCTTGAATGAGTTTCATTGTTGTCCCTTTGTACTTCAGATTCTTGCTGTTCTGGCTCGGTAGATTCAGACTCGGTAGATACTTGCTTGGTAGAGTCTGAAAGTGACTCGGATTCTTTTAGCTTGGTAAAAACTTCCTGTGTCTCAGTTTGAACTTCCTGCAACTCGGTCATTGATGACTCGGGAGTTGAGGATTCCTGATTAACTGGAGTACTTGGTATAGTATCAGGTTCAATGTAAATAAATCTTCTGTAGTCTTCAGGAACCTTCTTGCTTTCTTCTTCTGATTTCTCTGCAAACTCATCAACTTTCACATGTGCACTTTCTATGACCTTGTGAGTAGATAGATTTAAACATCTATATGCTTTGCTTTTACAAGAGTAACCTAGAAATATTCCTTCATCTCCTTTTACATCAAATTTACCTTTTCTAGATTCTTTCAGAATATAACATTTGCTTCCAAATACTTTCAGATAACTTACATTGGGTTTGTAGCCATACCATAATTCATAGGGAGTTTTGAATGAGTCCTTTTTCAGTTGTACTCGGTTCAAGGTATGAACTGCAGTGCTGATAGCTTCCTTCCAATATTTGATAGCAATGTTCTTTTCAATCATTAGGGTCCTTGCACAATCCATAATGGACCTATTTCTTCTTTCAGCTATCCCATTTTGTTCTAGAGTTCCTGGTGCTGAAACTTGTCTTTTAATTCCTCTTTCAATGCAGAAGTTATTGAACTCATGTGAAATGAATTCACCGCCTCTGTCTGACCTTAAGCATTTCAATCTTTTCCCTGTTTCTTTTTCTACTCTTGCCAAGTACCATTTGAATTTCTCAAAAGCTTCTGATTTATTCCTTAGATACATAACATTCATCATTCTTGAGTAATCATCAACAAAAAGAATGAAGAAATTTTCTCCAGTATAACTTTCAATTCCAATGGGTCCACATAAATCAGTATGCACAATTTCTAATATATCTTTAGACTGATAGCTTTTACTTTTAAAACTAGTCTTTCCCATTTTTCCAATCTGACAATTTTTGCATAAACCGACCTCAGGTTTCTTTATATTAGGAATGCCTCTTACCTTTTTGAATTTTCTTATCTTCACCAGATTATCAAAATTGACATGACACAACCTCTTATGCCATAACCAACTTTCTTCAATTTGAGCAATAAAACATGAGCATTCACCAAGTTCTAGGTAGAACAAGTTACCTTTAGTTTGTGTGCCAGATCCTATCAGCTTTCCTTGCTCATTCAACAGTCTTGCCTTTCCATGCATGAATTCCACCTTAAATCCAGTATTGAGTAACTGTGTCACACTTAGCAAGTTATGTTTAAGACCTTCAACCCAATAGGAATTGTTGCATATAAGTTCTTTGGTTAGAGAGATTCTTCCTCTTCCTTTTATGAAACGAGGTTCATTATTACCAAACCTTACACTGCCACCATCATAATCTTCAAACTGATCAAACTTAGTTTTATCACCAGTCATATGATGAGAGCAACCACTGTCTATAATCCATGTATCATTCATACTTATATGAGAGATAAGAGCCATTTTATCTTCCTCATCACTATCAGAATCATCTTTCACAGCAATATAAACAATTTCATCTTCACTATTATCAGAATCCTTAGAATTTTCAGCCATGAAACATGATTTCTTACCTTTGTTCTTGAATGATTTGTAATCTTTCTTTCTATTCCATTTATGACCCTTCTTTTCATCATTGTTCTGCTTGTTTGGGCACCTAGCTGCAATATGACCAATTTCTTCACATGAAAAACAGATTAGAGGAACTTTACCTTTATATTTTCCTCTGCCTCTGGAGTATTTCTTTGCCAGTAGAGCTTCAATTACTTCAAGATCACTATCTGAACTTTGGTCTGATTCATCATCACTTTCTGACTCTGATTTCTTTTTGCCTTTATCTTTGAGTGAAAGTTTGGCCTCAAATGCTGATTTAGTGTTTTTGGAAGCTGGAACATAGTTGTCAAAATTGTCTAGTTCAAATGTGGTTAGTCTTCCAACTATAGCCTCCAAATTGATATTATGATTTGCTTCACACCTTCTTTCTTGAATTGCAGAAACTCTGATTGCATAGATGGGAAGCAAGGTTCTGAGAACTTTGCTTATAACCGTCTCTTCTTTGATATCACCTCCAGATGCCCTGATTGCACTGACACATGCTTTGATTCTATCAACATATTTTGCAATGTTTTCATCCTCTCTCATTCTCATTTGGTCAAATTGTCCTCTTAGACTTTCTGCTTTTGCTCTTTTCACATTGTCATCTCCTCCATAGATTTCTTTCAGCTTGTTCCACACGTCAAAAGCGGTTTGGCAATCCTTGATATCATCAAATTCTTCATAGCTTAGTGCAGATGCAATGTCTATCATCATATTGTTATGAGTCTTCTTTTCAGCAATATCATTGACAGATAATGTGCCGGAAGGTTCTTTGTATTTTTCATCAAGATATTTCAGTCCTGTATCACCAATAGTAGCCAAATGAAGTTTCATCAATCCTTTCCATGCAGAGAAGTTATTTTTGTTGAGTCTTGGAATTTCTCTCTTGTAAGACATCTTGATCTTTGGCTTAGATCCTTGAAATCTTTTCCTGCAAGCACCAATAAGCTCTGATACCAATTGTTGGAAATGAGAATGGAGTAACTGAGAGGGGAGGGGTGAATCAGTTACTACAAAAAATTTTCCCACAAGTCCCTTAAGATGTCAAAGGAAATACTCATTGCTGATACTCATATAATCAAACTGAAAACACAAGAAACAAGAGACAAGAGACACCAGATTTAACGTGGAAACCCAATATGGGAAAAACCACCAATGTAACTAGTTACTATTTTTCACTCTTCTGAAGTGAGCCCTGTTAGGAGCCAACCTTGTTAAAGGTTACAAAACACACTGTTAGGTGTGACCTTGTTAGAGGATTTAATCACCCTACTAGGAGTGGCCTTGCTAGAGGTCTTTAGATCAATTCAACTGAATTGCCACCTTGTTAGAGGATTTTACAAAAGGCTGTTAAACCCACTCTGTTAAGAGATTTGAAAACACTGTTACAATTGTTAGAAAGTAACAATGAGTGATTTGAAATAAATACAACTTATCTTTGCTGATACAGATCTCTGTTCTATTCCTCTAGATCCTCTCTGATCAAATGCAACTCTGCATCTCTAATCCTTCAAAAATTTGCTCTGACCTTCCTTATAATTCGCATATTAGATATTCAATCATATCTGCTAGCTTTTTCACATTCATACTTCCATACTTGAATTTGCAACTTGATCCTTCATATATACCTTTCAGATTATCAAGTCGGCTCAAATACAAGTTACAATTATAAATAATTGTGCTATAAGTCGGCTTCATACATTACATAAAGTAATTAACTTTAATTACTTAACCTTCAAGAAATCCTTCACTGACCGACTTAACTCGGTAAATACTGCACAGAAAATAATTCCTGTGTTAACCGACTGAGCTCAGTTAATATAGAGAATTTCGTGAAATCCTTCAGTCGCCGAGTGAACTCGGTAAACACAGATTTCTCCGACTTTCCTTTGATGACCGAGTGAGCTCGGTTAACACTGTCTGCTACTTTTCTTCGATGACCGAGTCAACTTGGTAAATACTGACAACCTATCTCATATCCTTTGTTTACCGAGTGAGTTCGGTAAACACTATCTTTCGGCAACAAATCCTTTGATTACCGAGTGAGCTCGGTAAACACTAAACTTCCTTTGTTTACCTTGCAAGCTCGGTAAACTCTGTCAACAATTGTACTTACCTTCTGAGCTCGGTAGACTCTGTCTGATGACTAATATGACATTTGTGTAACATCAAAGACAATCATGCAATTATCAATTGTATCCAACATGTTGTACTATGCTTTTTTTGTAATTTGTTTTAAAATGTTGTTATATTCTTTTCTACAATCTTTTTTTCTCTATTGATGTAAGGTGATAAAGGAACCAAACCTATTGTACTATTCTTCTATATGTATCTATATTCTTCCATATGTTGTGCTATTTTCATACATGTTTCCTTGTGTAATCTACTTGGATTCACAACTTGGTAGCAGTATTTCTTTTTGGTCTCTAGGTCATGGTCTAAAAAGATTTTCCTTTGCATCTCTTATGCAATCTTTCCTCCTTTGTGATTGTAGTTTTACTTTCTTTGAGGAATGATGTCAATTCATTGGCAATAATGTCATATATATATATATATATATATATATATATATATATATATATATAAAATCTTATGATCATACTGGCCCCATAATATGTAGATTTCTTCTATGTTTTTTTTGTATGTTTATATACATTTCCCTTTATTTGTCTTTGTCTAAGGGCATCTTATAGTGGAAACATAAGTAGTAGAGTTGTTTATGTTTTTTTCAAAGCCATTTCTCCTATGAGAGTGTTAGCAATGACTCTAAAATGGGGGTATATGCTCTGCTCACTTATGGTGCACATACATTTTTCAAAATATGTATATTATTTTTCAAGATAGTCTTTTTTTTTTCCATTTTGGATTAATGACTAATCCTTATAGCATGGATTTATATTTTAGGTTCTCTTGATCCCTCTAATTTCAAATATATTTTGATCACTTAAGATCAAATCTTTTTTCTAGATTGGATCTTTTTTGTCTTTTAGTTTTACTCTTATAGAATAGAATATTCTTAAGAGTAAATCATTGATGGGTTGACTAGTGAGTAGCCACATTCACTAGGTGGTTCAATTCCATCTTTCTAGTTGCACAATTTCCATGTGTGGTTCACAATGAAACATAAGTTTTCATTGGGCAAGATAATCACGCTCTTTTTCTTTTCTCTTTTTCTAGAGATGTCTCTCTTATTGTGATTTTAGATTTGATGAAGACTTAAATCTCAAGGGGCTTGAGGAATTTATTTATCCCTTTGATTTTAATAAGATGTAATCCTTTTATTACAATATACTTTACCAAGAGTTTGCATTGAGTCCATACTCTTACTAAAGGGGTTGCTAAATATATCATCTTAAAATCAAAGAACTTCTATGTTTAGAGTGTGTAGACCACTAAGTAAGTGGGTTGGGGTTATGTCAATAACCTTGAATGGGTCTTTTCATGGATCTGGCTATTTTCCCCCTTGTTTTGCTTCTCTCTCTATTCCTAGCCTATTTTTGAAAACTTTCTTTGTGAATTTGAGGACTTTGACTTTATGGGCCAAGCATGACCTTTTAGGTCAAGGACAACCTTGACCATGACCTAGGTCATGGATGCTACCCTAACCTAGGGTAGGTTCAACCTTGCCCCTAATCCCAAGTCCATTTTTCAATTTCTTGGTAGTTTTGGGACATTGAGCTCTAGAAAGTTTCTTTTTCCCATTTCTAGGTTGATCATGTTAAATTTTGAAATGATGGGCTCTTAAATTACATCTAATATAGGTCCATTTCTAGGGGTTAAGGTTAAATGGTATTTAATTCTCCCATGTGGGCCATCTCTAGGACTTTGTACCCTAGATCTTTAGATGAGGAAGTCTTCTTCCCTCATTGTGACATCTACTTACTATCTACTATCTATAAACAAAGTTCTTATCTACCTACTATGAAGTGAAGGTCTTCTATCTATCAAGCATTCAAGCATTCAAGTTTTCAAACATCCAATTCATCAAAGAGGTCTTTTGTTAGCCATTGAAGGATTCAATCTCTATGGAGCCCTCTTCTTGAATATTTCTCCATCCACATTCATTCAAATCTTTTCCTATGCAAAGATATATTCAAGATTGGTGTTGAAGATCTAATGTCATTGATTTGAGACATCCTACATATAATTATACATTCCTTTGGAGCATCTATAATTGTTGAGTCAAGGATTCAAATCCTGAACAAGGATTTCAATATAAGCAAGGTGAATAGTTTAATTTACTTTGTTTATTCATATTACAATTTCAATTTAATTTCAAGGTTGATTCCAAACTATGGTATGACCAAGGCGAACCCCCCCATCCAAACAATAAAACCCCTTTTTGTTGTAGATACAGGTGTGGAACAATGAATTGAAGAGTAAATTTGGATAACCTTTTCATCAAACTTGAGGGATCTACAAATAGAAATTTCATTGGAGCAATGTAGGTCAAGGTTGACTTTTTGGGGTACAATTGTACCCTAGGGTAAGAGTGTGCCCCACTATCAGGGTCAAGGTCAATAAATTTTGGAAACCCCCTTTGGAAAAATTTGTCAAATATTGGTGAATCAAACATTAGTTCATGTTAAAATAATTAATTCATGCTAGTGAATTAAATTTTTTAGTAGGGAAAATTTTAATTTTGTCCCCAATTTTTTCTCAATTGCATGAAAATTCTATAAAATTTTGGCAAATATTTCATTATTGAAAAAAATCATGGACATAAGTACACAGACCTAAAAACCTTGATTTTATTATTATTATTATATAGATACCAATTGATTATCAAATTGGAAGGTTAAATTTATCCCACTTATACCATTATAGTTTCCCTCCAAATTATTGAAAGGTGGTATGGAGGCAACATCCGTATTGTTTATAATTTTTGGAGGATCCTAAATCAATTGCATGAATCCTATTTTAGAGAATTTTTAAAAAATAATCCCAAGTTTTAAATAAACTCTCAAAAGTAAAGAAACATGTTCTAAATCAAATCTATTTTGGGCCAAAAGTGACAAAGGATAAGAAGTTTTATGGAATTTTTTTGGAATAGAGACACATGTGAATGTATATACTTAACCTACAACCTAATTTTAATTTTTAACAAATATTAACTAATATGACATCAATTAATATAATAATTTGAAATTTTAGGCAAATATATATAATTTATCACATAGATAACTAGATTGCATTGGAGAAGTCATCATTAAAATACAAATACTTATATATTAGTATTGGTGATCACCCTAAGCATGGGACCCAATTTTTGTAATGTGCTGGTGATATGGCCACCTAAAAAGTGTAAAAAAAAATCCATATTTTGGGTCCCGAATGAGTGAGATTATCCAATTGGTGAATATTAGGCACTAAAGTTATCCTTGTTTCTAGGTTCTCTTCATCTTGACATTTCAAGTCCAAAATAGTAGAGATCCCCAAAATTGTACATAGACACTAGAAATCAACATCTTCTAGATTTATCCTACTTCAAGGAAAATATTTTTATTTTATCTATTTCAATATTCAAGCACATACTTGTCAAATAGGATGACCATAGGACCTCATTTCTCCATATTTTCCATTGCAAGATCCATTTGTGCATTAATCACTTTCTTTTTCTTAATCAATTTGGATGATTTCTATTGGAAATAAGGGTTTAGGATAGGTCCTATTTTTACCCTATTCATCTTGCTACTCAAAAAGTTATAGAAAGTGTACATGTGAAGATTGATGAGTTTGTAGAAAGAAGTGAAGAAAAAAGTAGCTAAGAACCTGGAGACTAGAGGAAGTTTGTTTACTATGAGGAGGAACCTAATCTTTCTCTACCTGACTCACATATAGTTGAAAATGAGTTTCAGACAATTCATATAGTACAACCCAAGTGATAATTATCTCAGAAAAAGTAACCAAAGTCATAGACAAAGGAGCCCAAGAGAAAGGTAGAAGATCACAACCATGGAGAACCAAGTGAACCTAGTTCATAAACTGGAAGAAAAGAAATAAAGCTTTCAAAATATGTACAAGCTTTCTTAGTAAATTTGAACCTAGATTTGTAAAATATGCTTTAGAAATTGAAGGTTGCCTAAAGGTAATGAATGAATAAATTGAGGAAATAGAAATGAACAATATATCGTCATTTGTACCTAGACAAAAGTATAAGAATGTGATTGTTTCCAAATGGATATTCAAAAATAAAATAAATGAGAAAGGGGAAGTAACAAGGAATAAGGAAAGGCTATTATGTAAAGGATATGCACAAGAAGAAGATATTGACTATGGAGAAACATTTTCCCCTATTGAAGACTTGAAGGAGTCAAAATACTACTAGTTGCATATAAATGATTTAAAGTATATCATATGGATGTAAATTCAACTCTCTTAAATAGAGTTTGGGAAGAAGTCAACATTGAATAGCCTAAAGGTTTCATTCATCCAAATGAAAGAGGCATGGTATGTAAAATACATAAAGTGCTATATGGACTAAAACAAGCTCCAAAAGCATGATATGATAGGGCACATGAATATCTAATAAGAATTGGTTTTGAAGGAAAAAATGATAAAAATAATTTATATGTAAAAGAATCACATGAAAAGATATTGTTAGTAGAAATATTTGTGGATGATATCATATTTGTTTGACATAAGATATGAAAATCATTTGATGAAGAAATGAGGAAAGAACTTGAAATGTCTATGTTTGGAGAGATAAAATTCTTTGTTGGCCTACAAGTTTAGAAAATGAAGGATGACATATACATCACGTAGTCAAAGTACATTAAGGAAATATTTAAAGCATTGGGAATGGAAGATTCCAAGCCAATTGGAACACCTATGTATACTAGAGATAAACTTTCAAAGAGTTGTAATTCAAAGGAGGTAAATCACATTACCTATAGATCAATAATTTGGAAATTTTAGTATGTTGTATACACCAGACATAATATTACATTCAAAGTCAACATAGTTGCAAGATTTCTAGTAAATCCTAAAGACAATCCCATGATGGCATTGAAAAGGATTCTAATGTACATACAAGGAACTAAAGAATATTGTTTAATGTATAAGAAAGAAGGAAACCTTGAGTTAAGAACCTTTACTAATGTAGATTGGACACGAAGTATTGATGATGAGAAAAAGCATCAGTAGAGGATAATTCTTTCTTGGAAAGATATTAATATCCTGGACAAGCAAGAAGTAAAATTATATTTCTCAATTAACAAAAGAGGCATTATATGTTGTTTTTGTAGTTAAGTTTTCTAAAATAATATGGATCAAACAACTATTGAAATAAATGGATGAAATTAAGGAATAATTGGTTATCTATTGTGATAACTCAAGTGTAATCAATATATCCAAATACCCTATGATGCAGTCAAAGACAAAATACATTGCAATCAAGTATCATTACCTAAGGGAATTGGTTCAAGACAAAGAGGTGATATTGGAATATGTGAATAACAAGGAGTAGATACAATACATATTTACTAAGGCACTAGATAAGGATGCATTTATGTATCTATGAGGTAAACTAGGGGTTATTCCCCTATTTGTTACTCACTAAAGAACAAGATAGTGATGCATCGACCAAGCTTGATTGAAGATCTATCAATTTTATGTAAGTTGTCACACTTTAGGTTTGAAATTTAGAGAATACTCTATATGAATCAATACAAAACATACATAGTAAATTCAATGTATGTATGCTTTGGCATTTGATTTCAAATGGTGAGTTTAGTATCTCAAGAGAGAAAGTATACAAATTATGAGAGTATGCAACAAAGTGGGAGAATAATGTGAAAAGTACAGGGAAAAATGATGATAGATGTAAGAGGGAGAATCATTTTTGAAGCTACTAAGCCACATCTAGGTAGAATCCTAGAGGAAATTGGTATGGATGAGAATTAGAATGAAACTAAGGATTTTATTTTCTCATACATTTATCATTGTATGTTGACATGATGTCTTGCCATCAACGCCAAATAGCAAGATTATTGGAAATAATTATTTAAATGGTATGTTTTCATTGATATTACACAAATGCTAGTATTTACTGAGCACATGCAATATCAACCAAGATGTCAGGGAATGAAGGACATTCAATATCAACTAAGAAGTTGGGCAATAAAGTATTTTTCATTATCAACTATAAACTTAGGTAATGAAGGGGGCATTCAGTATCAACCAAAATGTCAAGAAATGAAGGACATTCAGTATTAGCCAAGTCTATTCAAGCATCAAAGGAGTCATAGTATGAACTGACTACTTGGGCATTGAAGGAATCACAATGTTAACTTAGTGGTTGGGCATTAAAGCAATCATAGTATTAATCAAGTACCATAATATTACAATTTTTAATTAATTAACTAATTGAGGATAACTAGTTGGATGTTTAATGATAACTTGATAAGGTATTAAAAAAGGACTTGAAAAATATTATGATATATAAGAGAGGTCAAGAAGTGTAATAAAAAGTGAAAATGAAAACACGATGGAGATGTGATAAAAGAAAAAGAGAAGAGAAGGAAAGTGTGGAAGATAAGAAAGAAAGCATATTCTTATCATAAAGGATCCAAAGGTTAAACTAAAATAGAGAGTTAATTTTTCAAAAGAAGTTTCTTCATAAATTAGGTCCAAGTATGGTTACCTTCTAATCATTATAGCAGTGAAGAAATATCCTAATAGAGCTGACTTCATAGTTAGATTGCAAATATTTTAACAAGGTGACATTTCAAAATTGAAGTGTTTGAAGTCTACTAACAAGGCCACTCCTAATAGGGTGTACTAAATCCTCTAACAAGTTCATACTTAACAATATTTATTATAACCTTTAATAGGGTTGGCTCCTTATAGGACTCACTTCAGAAGATTGAAATAATTGTAACTAGTTACATGACGTTTTTCCCAAATTAGGTTTTCACATTAAATCTTAGTGTAATATGTGATCATGTTATTTTATTTATGCTTTATGTTTATGAAACTAAGTTACTAAAGGTTAAGAAAATCAATATTCATAAGATTTCTTTGTTAACCAAGTTACAAAAAGAACATAGTTTTAACCAACCTAGATAAAGAATTAGATTATTAGCAAAAAAATTTGATTTGACATCAAGGAATAGGGAATTGTTTTAAAGTAGTTGATTCGCCCCTCCCCTCTTACTTTAATTTCTTCATTCCAAACATGTCTTTGATTTTATTTGACTCCCAAAAAGGACTAAAGGTGTGAATAATCTTCTCATTTCATTCATTCACTATTATGGTATATGAAAAATAAATTATCATGAAGTCCATATTTTATTAAATATATCCAAGTGAAAATTATTATTATTAAGTGTGAGTCATCTACAAGAAATAAATTACCCACGATTCTAAATTCAAAAACTAAAGAAACCTCGTATTCAAATGCAAGGAATCCGTGAAGAGAGTGATGAAGGAATAAATTCTAAGCTTCTCTATTAGGAAAAGGTGATATAATTATTTATTATTCTCTTTTTTGGTTATTGATCCAAGAAGATCTTCTTAGTCATAGTTTGGTTAAAAAGCAATTAAAAATGGTTAACAACAAAAAATTTACCATCTCAAATCCAAGGAAAAATGATCCCAACTTATTTCATTCATTGTATTGATTCCACAACTATATTTAATTTCAAAATTGAAGTTGATGTCCATAGTTTTTCCAATATGGACATGACATGTTTCATTAGGCTTTGACTAATTCTATAGAAGTTTGATGACAATTACATTAGGGGATTTTAACCGATTTCCTTTCTATGTAACTCTCCTCTTGTACCAATAACTATAACATAGATTTTGTAATGGCCATGTGAAGGCCTTCATAGTTTTTCATGTTTTGAATTTTTGGACTTAGCTAATTTTCCCATATGTTTACATCAATACCAAAGGGGAACATTGTTGCAAATTTGGCTAGGTTAAATAGTATTACATTCTCATTTATGGAAACATTTATTTAGCATGAAGTAAGAAAGATGCTAGGATACAATTTTCATAGTTAGACTTAAAAAATTGTCTAAGTGTTACTTAGTTTTCATGTCAACAGAGGTAAATATATAGTTGGTGAGATTCATAGATAAGGATTGGGCATGTGTGTGGTTAAGAATCAATAAGTTACAAAGTTTGAGGATCATGCATGTCAACACACCACTCTATACAGATAGTACAGAAGAAGTTACAATAGTTTTTCTAGTTGTAGTAATGAGCTAACTCAATGGGATAAAGATAAGGAATCCAAAAATTTTGGTTAATGAATTTTTTTGTTTACCAAAAAAATTACTTGACTAAGTAAGGAAAACATTGTAGATGTTAACCCTAAGTGGGAAAATTATAATGTTATATTTTGGGACATGTGTCAAAGGTAGAAAGCCAACAAGATAGACTGCAATTTGGTATATAAAAAGGACATTTTAAGATAGCTAAAGTGAATGCTATGTAATATTTTAATTGAAGTTTATGATGTTATGATAAAAACTATATGGTGCAAATTTTGATGAAAGATCAAATTTATAAAATTGTTATGAGTGAATTTCTAAAGAGAACTATATTAGAGTAGATTTGATATTGTAGATAGAAAAATTGAGGAAGAGATTTTTGTATCCACTCTTTTGTATTATGATATAATTTTGTGTTTGGGTAGTAGTCTCAACTTATGTAAATTGTGTAATTATAATACCATCTCCTAAGAGGGTTGAGGCTTCTAGCAAGGCCTAGTTCTCTAACAAGGATTGAGACACTATATAGATGTAATAGGCCCCTAATAGGGTCAATATATTTCACAAGATACCTTTTATTAGTGGATAATTTTTGTTGGAATTATGATATATTTGACATCAGTGACAATACTTATTCGATTCTGAATGCTTACTAAGCTCATCACCTAGTCTACAGTTCACACCAAGCATTCAACGGTTACCTTATAAATTCCATAGGTAAAAAGTTGATACCGAGCATTCCTTTGGAAATTGAGCATATGGGTAGTTCAGTAGTATTTACCAAGTTCATAGTGGTTACCGAGCAGAACAGTGTTCTCCAAGCAGTTATTGGTTACTGAGCAGAACAATGTTCCCCAAGTAGTCAGTGCTCACCGAATCATGAAAAGAACTTAGTGTTTACCAAGTGATAAAGGTAAAAAAAGAACTTAGTGTTTACCAAGTGACCTAGGTAAATGAAGGAATCAGTGACTACCGAATAATTAAGGTAAATGAAGGAATCAATATTTACCAAGTGAAAAAGGTTATCAATGGATTCAGTTTTTACCGAGTGACACAATATTCACTGAGTCACCAATGGTTACTGAGTTCCAAGCTACTTAGAATTATTAGTATGGAATGTTCCTCTACTCTTACCGAGTGCATGATGATGCAGTGTATTGTAGTGGATGCCGAGTATCAGAAGGTCATCGAGTCAGTTTGTGGAACTCGAGTTTTCTACCACCTAGCTGACTCAGTAATACTTGTTCACTTGTATTTGACCGACCTTGCCAGTGTAAATATTGGATTGGTATATATCATGTGAAATGATGAGATTTTCAAAGTTGATTATGATGTGTAGAAATAATTTGAGAAGAAGGAAAGCGAATCACCAAAAGAATAGAGGAATACAGCAAGGTCAACATTGATGTAGAAAGGATATATTCATCACATCAAGTGATTAGAGTGCAAAGGATCTTATCAGCAATCAGTTGTAATCAGATTCACTACTTCATCCTAATAGGTGAATTAGTTTGCTAAATCCTTTAACAAGGTAGACTTAATAGTCTTTTGTAAATCTCCTAATAGAGTGCATACTTCATTCTATGTTTGTAAATCCTTTAACAAGGTGGATCTAGTGATCCTACTTGCTCCTAACAGGGCAGATCATCAGAAGTGATCATTGTAAGCCTTAACTAACCAATTTTATACTACAATATTGAAGTTTTGTGGGTATCATCCCCACCCCAGTTTTACTTTCTAATTGGAAGGTTTTTGGGTCACCAAATCTGTGTGTTCATTTGTTACAAATGTTTATCTTTTCATGTATACAGTAGTTTAGATGGATGAATGGTAAAAATATTATTATGCAAAATTGAGTTAAAGTTTTAGAGTTACTGATTCACCCCTCCCCTCTCAGTAACCTTGTTAGTATTGATTATTTCCAACAAATTTTGTGGGTACCACATCCACTAGGGTTTTCCCTTGGGTCGGGTTTCACTAGTTAACAAAATATGGTGCTATGTGTTGCATTATTTTATTGTTATTTATACTATTCATCATAATCAATTTTCTTTCATATGCAAGTTATTAGTATTTTAATGATATCTATAATTGGAAAAAGTTTGTGGAATAGTAATTCAACCCCCTAACCATACTCACTATTTCCTACTTATAACAAAATGGTTTTCCTTAGTGGTGGTAATCCATCAAACACATTATTGTATACAATATCCTAAAATTGATTCAGCAAAGCTATAACTTTCAATGAATGATTTTCAAGGCATGCTTTTCACCCCCATTATCATCTCTTATCATATAATTCATTATGTATTTTACTAGGATTATTTATTACATAGCTCCTAGATACAATTTAATCTTGTAACTTAATCAATTGGGTTAATTTAGTTCAAATCCAAAATTAATTATCATTGAAAAAAAATGACATTCTAGTATACTTTCCTAGTATAATTTATGTCTATTATTGGTATCCCTTCATCTTATTTGAGTTTTTTCTTATTTATCTTTAGTTTTATTGAGAGCTATATTTGAGAGTTCATCTTTTTGTTATATTTAATGACTTACTATGAAAGTGTGTTGTTCATGAATATATCTCATCTAGTTTACACTATTAAATTCACTACTTCCATCTTCACCACTAAATAAATGATATGGATGGTTATTATTATTTTCACATTTTAGTGGTTGTTAAAGTTCAACCATGCTAGCGTTGTAGACCTTTTTTTTATGTGGAGATATGTCTTTTTTGGAAAATGACTATTTAACATACACAACTAAAAAGACAATTTGATGGCATTTATTAAGTAAATAGAAAATTAGGTTTTAATTTTTTAAATTTTTTTAATCTAATTAATCTAATGTATATAAATATCATTTTATGTGGAAACTATCAGTTGTGGAATGATAATTTTGTTGAGTTAAAGCACAATTATTTGACAATATTGTCTTAATGGTATTAAAATTTAAACAATTAGAAAACGTGTCTAGACAAAATTTTCACTATTTTGAAAAAGGCTTCCATAAATATCCAGATGCATTTTTCAATAGTTCTCACCTAGATTCTAAATGGAATAAATTGATTTAAATACTCATTGGATTGGTTGATTTTAATTAACTGCTATGATGTAAAATATAAATTTCCTAATTGATAAATAGATTTATGAAGCATGTAATTAAATTCCATAAGCAAGCAAAGGGCCTTTGAGAAACCAAAAATATCCCAAGCTCATTGTTTATACTTTCCCCAATCTCATAGAGGAAATTGTGATATTCAAGCTCACTCCATTTGAAATAATTTTAATTTAGGGAGTCTTGTACTATTGAAACTTTTAAGTTTGATACCTACAATTATTTTCTTTTAGGGTGAAGAATTTAAATCTATATGAAAACTGAGTCTTTTGCACTAAATGATTAGACAATGAGATAGGGAAATTTTTTTGGGGAAATCAACATTGACATGGAATTTTTACTGTTCATTATTTTACAAAAAACTAGCCTTATGTGGTGGTTCAATTATAGATGTCTGCTCATAAAATGTTCATCTTCATTTTTAGTGTAGAATCTTCATAGTGCAGATTGTGAGATTTTCTACATATAAAATCCTTATTTTGGTTAAATTTTACATGGAATTTTAAAATCAAATTAAACTTTTAATGCTACATAAGTTATCCTTCAATAATATTCCCCAACCCCTTTCTGTGAATTTGTAACTAGTATATTAATTTATTAATAGAAAGGGACAATTCATCAAAAAAAAATTGCTAAGGTGAAATATATGATCAAGATAAAGGATTATTTAAATAGTGAAAAATAGCTTTGTATACACAAAGGTGAATGACAAACTGAGAAACTATATTTACACTAATTATTAGAGTCCAAAATGTCAAATTAAAATAAATAAATAAAGAATCTTAAAAAGAAATTTAAAAAAAAAACATAAATTTAGCATAGTATGAACAATCCAATGATTATAAGGAAAGAATAAATATTACATAAAACAAAATTTAGAGATATTAATATAGAGGAATCATAATACCATCTTAAAAATAAAAAATCTTGAAGATTGTTGATAAGACCAAGTTAAGACTTTTTTTTAAGGACCCAATAACCGTTTTTGGTTTTGCATCTCCTAGTAAATTTGAAGACTCTAAAGGGGAATGCATACACATCTAAATTTATATAAAATTGAAAAAGAAACAAGAAACATAATGGAGGGGCATATAGTAGGTCGGGAAGACCTCCTCAAAATATTGTTGAATAAAGAAATAAACTAAGGATGATGCTAGTGAAAAGAACAATAAACATCTTTTAATGATAAAGTTTAAAAATAAATAATCTTTTGGCTATTTATTTGGTAGCTAAAGTTGACTATGATTCTTCTCTTTCTTATGAATAATCATAAATGAAATTTATTATGACTTAATACTCGTGATAACTAATATTTTGGTAAATTTTGTCCAATAGAAAATAGAATGGACATTGTATTATCTCAAGAAACTAAATGATGCAGGAGCATCTAGAGGAATAAGGGCAATCCTGTGCCACCAAAAAAAATGTACTTAGACTTAGTTTCTATTTCATGTGTCTTCATTTCTAGATACCCATTTGGGTCAAATAAAGGTTCCAACTCTCACAATTCCATTATTAGTGTTCTAGGTTAGAGTATTTGAACACCTTGGGATATGTATAAATGCCAAAACATAGGAGTATGTAATTGAGCCATAATTTTGGTAAATTAGAGGGTTAAATTGGTTGGAAGAATTTAATTGTAATTTAGAGCATTCCAAAAAAGGAATCAGGTCAAAAGGCCCCACAGTTTGAAAGTTATCGCAATTTTTCAATTTTTGGAGACCTCCTAAGAATTCTTCAAAGTTAGGTTAGGGGCATTGAATGACCCCAAATGGGGCCAAAAATAGGGTACAAGCAAAGCTGTTCCATAAGGCTATAGAGTACTTTGAAAGCTTTCTGAAAATATAAACAGTTTGTCAATCAAAGCTACGATTCAAAAGTTATGCCTCCTAAAAGTTCGGTTACCATTTTTGGATTCTTCTAATTTTGTGCCAACTTCTAATGCAACTTTCGGAGCCTTCTATTTGGTCAATGGATGCCAACTAGCATGTTCTAGAATGTTTTCCTAATCCTTAGCCTTCGAGGCCTATTTAAGAACAATTTTGGCATTGTAAAAGGCAATTCGGAGAAGAGTTTGAGAGAAGGTACTGGGAGAAGAATTTATCTCCAAATTTATGCTATTGTAAGCCCATAGGGCATGTTTTGGAGTCTATTTCTTTGCACTAAGTGTACTAGCATATTTTCACAGTTAATAAAAATTTCCCTTTTATATTGTGTCCATTTTGTGCTTGGGTTGTGTCCCCATCAAGTGGTATCAGAGCTGGTTTTCTTGAGTGTGTAGAGAGAGTGTTGACTGTGAGGCAGTTTGCACCAGGACTATGTGGTTATGGGTTTGAGTTAAGAAGATGCCTCCATGAAGAGAGCATGGTGGAAGGGCCAGAGCTATTAATCTTGAGGAGGTTAGAGCTCTCCAAAGGTACGTACAAGCATTGTAGGAGGAGCTTCGTAGAGGAACAAATGTTACTGCAGGTGATGAAAGTGAGGGTGACAATGAAGAAGAAGAAATTGGACCAGAAGGGGAAGTTGATAGGGAAGTTCTAAATTAGGTAGAGGAGAGGCTTTTTAGGGCCATTACTAAGTTTGGGAAAAGACCTATAATTGATGTGGGTGTATTTTTAGGAAATCTGAAACCAAATGAGTTGATCGACTAGATCAATGAACTAGAAGAGTACTTTGAGTATGAGGATATCATGGATCTAGATAGGGTTAAGTTTGCAAAGGCCAAACTTAAAGGACATGTCAAAATTTGGTGGCAAAAGGTTCAATTGGAAATAAATAGAAGAGGAAAGGATAAGATCACAAGGTGGGATCGCATGATGGACAAACTAAAGAAGCAGTTCATTCTTGTTGACTACGAGCTTGATTTGTTTAAGAAGATGCATGGGTTAAAGAAAGTAAGAAAATTAGTCTAGGAATACACAAAGGAGTTTTATCAACTTTTGACTAGAGCAAGGCATGCAGAAGAAAATAAGGAGAAGGTTGCTCATTATATCAGTGGGTTGCGACCTAGCATCCAGGAGGAATTAAGTCTGGTAAGAACGACCAGTGTTGAAGAGGTATACCAAATTTTCCTACGAGTTGAAGAGAAGCTAAATAAAAGGTTTGAAGGGAGACAAAGAGGGCATGGTCAAGGAGGAAGGGGTAGTGGTAGGTCTTCTAGTGGCCGAAATGAGACCCAAAAGAAAAATGAAGATGTGGGTACTAGCAGGAACCAGAGGAATGAGGATTTCAAGCACTCCCGTGATTAAAAATTTGGAGATCAGAGAGGAAGAGGAAGAGGACATGGACAAGGAAGAGGAGGCTTTTTTGGTACTTATTTCCATTGGAATGTAGAAGGTCATCATGCCTTTGAATGCCCTCAATGACAAGGAAGGATAGATAGGAGAGCTGAGGGTCAAGCTAGGGTTGCTCATGTAGATGAGGATGCACAATCATCACATTCAGAGGATTTAGAAAGAGGAGAGACTTTAGTAAATGAAAGGGTCCTACTAAGTGGTGAGATTGAACTAGGTGCAAGTGTGAGGATAAATGTTGTGATGTGATCATTGATGGTAGTAGCATTGATAACTTGGTATCAGAGGAGATGGTCTCTAAGTTGAAGTTCAAGAGGGAGAAACACCCCCAGCCCTATCAAATTGCTTGGGTGAAGGATTATAGTAAGGTCCTAGTAAGTGAACAATGTTTAGTGAAATTAAAAATTGGGAGTTACCATGATGAAGCTCTCTGTGATTTTATTCCAATGGATGTTTGCCATCTATTGTTGGGTAGATCATGGCAGTTTGATAGGCATGCAGTACATGATGGTCATGCAAACACCTACTCACTAACAAAGGATGGAATTCAGCCCAAACTGAAGCCCATGAAAAAGGAAGGTGAAAAGGTATGCAGTAGTGCTAGGATCTATCTTGTTGATGGAAGAAAGTTTTTAGATGGCATGAAACATCAGCGTATGTGCTATCCTTTGATTCCTAGGAAAGATAAGAAAGGTAGCAGTGAAATACCACTTGAAGTTTCAGATTCATTAAGTGAATTTGGAGATATCATCTCTAATAATTTTCTAAAAGGATTACCACCAGTAAGGCAAATCAGTCATTAGATAGATTTAATTCCAAGAGCTAGTTTTCCTAACAAGGCTGCTCACAGGATGACTCCTACTGAAACTAAGGAGCTAAATATATAGGTTCAGGAGCTATTGAGGAAGGGGTTGATTTGAGAGAGCCTGAGTCCATGTATAGTACCTATAGTACTGGCACCAAAGAAGGATGGAGAGTAGAGGATGTGTACAGACTCTCGAGCTATAAATAGGATAACCATCAAGTATCAATTTCCTTTGCCAAGAATGGATGATCATATGGATTATTTGAGTGGAGCTCAGTACTTCACAAAGATAGATCTCAAAAGTGGCTATCACCAGATATGGATACAAGAAGGAGATGAGTGGAAAGCTACCTTCAAGATGAAGGAGGGTTTTTATGAGTGGTTAGTCATGCCCTTTGGATTGATGAATGACCCAAGCACCTTCATGTGGCTTATGAATGAGGTACTTAAGAAGTTCTTGGGAAAATTTTTTATTGTCTATTTGGATGATATTTTAATTTTAAGCAAGACTTTGGAAGAACATTTATTGCATATTCATAGTTTCCTTGAAAGGTTAATGGAAGAGAAATTTTTAATTAATCTGAAGTAGGGTATCTTTACAAAAAGGGAGTTAGTCTACTTGGAATTTGTTATATCACCTGAAGGTCTTAAAATGGATCCAGAGAAGGTAAAAGCCATCTTGGAATGGCCTACTCCAAGGTTTGCTACTGAGGTAAGAACATTTCATGGCATGGTTAGTTTTTATAGGAAGTTCATTAAGAATTTCAGTGGCAAATGTGCATCCCTGATTGACACAATAAGAGGGGATAGAAAAGAGTTCAAATGGACTACAATAGCTATGAGAAGTTTTGAAGTGCTATAGAAGAAGGTGATAGAACAACTTGTGTTGGCACTGCCAAACTTTAGAAAGGTATTCCAGGTGGATTGTGATGCTAGTGGTAGTGCTATTGGGGTTGTATTAAGCCAAGAAGGTAAGCCTATAGCATATTTTAGTGAAAAATTGAATGATGCAAAACAGAAGTATTTTGTTTATGATCAAGAGTTCTATGCAATAGTTTAGGCCTTAAAGAAATGGAGGCATTATTTATTGAAAAAGAAATTTGTTTTGTATACTAATCATCAAGCACTACAGTACCTAAATAGCCTAGGTAAATTGAATAAGAGGCATATGAAGTGGGTAGAGTTCTTGTAGAGCTATACATTTGTGTTGAAGCATAGAAGTGGAAAATCTAATAGGGTTGCAGATGCATTAAGTAGGAGACAGTTGTTGCTTATAGAAATGCTGCTTGAAGTAGTTGGGTTTGATGAACTCAAGAATCTGTACCCTAAGGATCCTAATTTTTTTGAAGCATGGAAAGCTTGTAAGGAGCCTGTTGCTATAGATAGAACCAAGTGGCTAGACTATTTGATTCAGGATGGTATGTTATTCAAGTGCAGTCAATTGTACATTCCAAGGAGTTCCATGAGGGAAAATCTATTTAAGGAGAAATGTAGTGGAGGGATGGTAGGACATTTTGGTTGAGATAAGACCATTTACATTCTTAAAGAACATTATTTTTGGCCTCAAATATCATAGGATGTGAAGAAGTTTGTACATAATTTCTAGGTTTGTCAAGTGGCCAAGGGATTCAATCACAATATTGGCGTATATCAGCCATTGCCTGTTCCATCAAAGCCATGGGAGGACATAAGTATGGATTTTTTTCTTGGATTTCCAAGGACATAAAGGGGTAATGACTCAATATTTGTGGTGGTTGATAGGCTCTCCAAAATGGCACATTTCATTCCATTCCACAAAACTCATGATGTTGTCCATATTGCAGACTTATTTTTTAGAGAGGTGGTAAGACTAAATGGTCTCCCAAGGAGTATAGTTTCTGATAGAGATACTAAATTTGTGTGGTATTTTTGGAGAACATTGTGGAAGAAGTTGAGAACAGACTTGAAATTATGTTCCACACATCACCCGCAGACTGATGGCTAAATAGAAGTGGTAAACAAAAGTCTGGGCAATTTGTTGAGATGTTTAGTTCAGGATACACCAAAGGGGTGGGATTTGATTCTACCACAAGAAGAGTTTTCTTACAATAACTCTATAAATAGGAGTACTGGTAGATCACCATTCAAAATTGTATATGGAAGTAGCCCAAGAACTGCACCAGAATTGAGGAAGATAGAGCAAGGGGAGAGGACAAGTGCTGAAGCTGAAGAATTTGTTGAACATATCAAGTGTCTACATGAGGAGGTCTAGGCACACATTACCAAGATGAACCAATACTATAAAGCTAGGGCTAATCAAAGGAGAAGACATAAAGAGTTCCAAGTAGGGGATCTAGTCATGGTACACTTAAGAAAAGAAAGATTTCCAGCTAGTACTTACAATGAGTTGAAGATGAAAAAATTTGGCCCCTACAAAATTTTGAAGAAAGATGACTTAGGAAATGCATATGAAGTAGATTTGCCAGATGGAATTCACATTTCTCCTAGTTTCAACATTGCAAACTTAACAAAGTATCATGATGATGGTGTAGATGAGGAGCTGATGTTAGAGCCATGTCCAATTCCTACTTCTAAGAAGGAGGAGATAGAGGAGATTCTAGATAGTCATGTGGGTAGGAGTACCAAAAATAGGTATTATGAAGAGTACCTAGTCAAGTGGAAAGGATGGCTAATAGAGGACTCAACTTAGATATCAGTTGCTGAGGTTTCCCATTTGGGATTTCCTCTACCATTCATAAAGTGACAGGGTCACTTTTCAATCTACCATAGGTGTTTGATGTAGGAGCATCCAGAGGTATAAGGGCAATCCTGTGTAACTCAAAAAAATGTACTCAGACTTAGTTTTTGTTTCATGTGTTTTCATTTCTAGATACCCATTTGGGTCAAATAAAGGTTCCAACTCTCACAGTTCCACTATCAATGTTCTAGGTTAGAGTATTTGAACACCTTGGCATATGTGTAAATGGAAAAAAAATAGGAGTATGTAATTCAGCAATAATTTTGGTAAATTAGAGAGTGTAAATTTTCCAGATGAATGTAATTGTAATTTAGAGCATTCTAGAAAAGGAATCAGGTCAAAAGGCCCCATGTTTTGAAAATTATCACAATTTTTCAATTTTTGGAGACCTCCTAAGAATGCTTCAAAGTTAGGTTAGGGGCATTAAATTACCTTGAATAGTGTCAAAAGATGGGGGATGAGAAAATCTAGTCCATAGGCCTATAAAGAACTTTGAGAGCTTTTCAAAAATATAAACAGTTCGTCAATCAGAGCTACAGTTCAAGAGTTATGCCTCCCAAAAGTTCGGTTACCATTTTTGGATTCTCTTAATTTTGTGCTGACTTCTAATGTGACTTCTGGAGCCTTCTATTTGGTCGGTGGATGCCAACTAGCTCTTTCTAGAATGTATTCCTAATCCTTAACCCTTCGGGGCCTATTTAAGAATATTTTTGGCATTGTAAAAGGTAGTTCAGAGTGGAGTTTGAGAGAAGGTACTGGGAGAAGAATTTATCTCCAGATTTATGCTATTGTAATCCCATAGGGCATGTTTTGGAGTCTATTTCTCTGCACTAAGTGTACTAGCATATTTTCATTGTTAATAAAATTTTCCCTCTTCTTTTGTGTCCATTCTATGCTTGGGTTGTGTCCCCATCACTAAAATATAAAATAAAGTATTTGAGAACATACTAAACAATATTTGAAATTTAGCTTATTTTTCTTGCTTATGGTTTAGAACAGGATTCTATTGAACTAGATATTTTGTCCATATTATTTTAATATTGTCTTTTCTTTTCTTTTTGACTTCTTTAGTACAGTTACAATGTCCTTGTCTATTGTTTCCATTTCCTCATTCATTAATGTATTATTTAAAAATAGTTCTTCAAATGATTTAGTTATATCTTTTTCCCCCAATTCTTTAATCTAACAATGGATGTATGATCAAATATCTTCAATTAATAACACTCCAAGAGGTATCAAATATAGGGCTCCAATCATGCAATTCTTACTCTCCTTCGATGGATGTAGCTTGAAAACTCATTGGGGCTTCTTGATTACATCAACCATGATAGTACATCAACTTTAGTGCATTAAAGTGGCAACCTTTCAATGCTACTTTTTCATGATTTCTCATAAACCCTAAAAATTATCTCACTATGGTCTATTCATTATATTACATATTTCTATGCATATATAGATTACTTCCCATACTTGTATGAGATCAATTCATGATATTTCTCTAGATACCCCCCTAAGCTAAGTCTTGACCTAGTTTAATGAAGAATCCATCACACTTGAGGTTTATAGCTCATGTTTCTCTGTCTTGAGTCTTTCCTTTCTATCTTCCATATTTTTCCACATATTTCTTAATTCATATCTTGCTATTCTCACATCATTATAGTTCTCTTCCCTTTGCTTATCTATGAGTAGTTTGGTGACTAGTTTTTAAACCAACAGTCTCTTTCCAAGTGTCCAATCTTATGAAAAAAAAACATGTCATATCAGTTGACTTGCAAGGTCTTGATAACTGATGAAGTGATGATATTATTAGCATAATTTATGAAGACATTGTTACTATGACATTACATGAAAATTTGATGTTAAAATGGTACAAATTTGATGATAGGTGATAAGTTATTGGTTATCATTAATGTCAACTTATTGACTAAGTTTTTTAAGCATGTTACTAGATGAAGATGAGTTTTAGTAGGAGTTGAGTATTGGAATAGGAAGGCTAATCTATGAGTCATGATGATATGACTATGATAGAACCTATTAATGTGAATATTAGAGTAAGGTATATTCAAAGAGATCAAATTGGTTAACTAATAAAACATCCTATCACAAGAAGTTGAATTATTTGAATGTTATTTCAAATTAGTGAACTATTAGTACTTACTCTATTTAACAAGATTTTTTTTTTAAAGTATAGTAGATTATATAATATAGTTCATTTTGATTGTTTAAGAGGAGACATTGTTACAACTTGATTTGTTGTCAAAATATATATTTTTACTATAAAATTTCTTTGCATTTATACACTACACTTTGTTGAGTTTATATGTGCTTTAATATTGTATTTAGATGGTGATGGTGATATTTTCCTTGCATTTATTTTTCCTTGTGGTTTTATTTGTTTTAAGAGAGTATACTTTTTTTGTTCTTATTATTATTATTTTTAATTATTTTTTATCGGTAAAAGGGTGAAGTGAATTGATTATATTATTAAAAATAATATTTTACTCTTTTTTTTCAAAACCTATAATTTTAGACTCTTATAACAAGAATAAACCAAGTATTACCAAAGTGTATGTGTGTGTATTTTTTTTACCATATATGTATGTATTTATATATGTATCTGTACACATATATACATATATAAATGTGTGTTTGTGTGTATATATGTGTATATATACATATATACATATACATACATATATACTTATATGTATCAATACACACACATATAAACAAGTGTATACATATATAGGTACATACATACGCATACATATACATGTATATATGTATATATACATATATATATATATATGTGTGTGTGTGTGTGTGTATAGACACATACATGTAGATATATGTATGTTTAATATTTTTAAAGTATGTTGTACCATTTATGCTTGAAATATTTGGGATCGTACAATATAATTTAGTAACTTGAGAATTCTTTTATAACTACACTAACATGTTTTTATATTCACTTAAAATTGTATAAAATAAATATATAATTGGTAGCTCCATTAAAATCAACAACTTTTAAATGTGTTAAAACATATATATCTTATAAAAGAATTTCACTAAAAATATTCATGTGCTTTTTTCGAAATACATTTTTAATTTTATTTCCTTTTTTTATTCATACACATTACTATAAAGAAGAAAATATCTCTAATCAAAATAGCATTAATAATATACCAAAAAAGAAAATATCACTAATCAAACTTTTAATATTTTGGTCCATGTATCTATTAAGCAATTGCATAACTCCAATTAACTTCTACTACAAATATTACAAATATGTAAACGACTTTTTTCCCCTCTAGGGGAGAGGATCCAATAGTTGAGTGTGTGTGAATTGTTGTGACAGTTGTTATGATCCTTTGATCCAATTATTTTAATAATACAACCTATTGATTGAGGAAAAAAAATTAACTTTTATGTATTTATTTATCAATATTCAAGAGACATTAAATCATTACAAATTTATAAAACATTTATTATTGATTTACTAAATTTGATACAAGTTCTCCACAAGGTAATTCTTTATATACTTTACATCAAACAATGTAAAATGATAGTTTTCAAAAATAAAACTATTCTATATAGAATATAAAGAGACAAGTTCAAAATATTATATTTAATAACTGTGTTCACTTTTACAAAAAAAATGCCCAAACATATGGACAAGACAGAACTCATAACTTTCTTTATAAGTATTAAATAATGTGCCTTTTTTTGTAACTTCCAATAACATTACAGATATAATTATATAAAATAATGTTGAACTTATAGTCTTCCACAAGTAAACTTGGAGTTTATGATGAGCTATTTGGAGTACCTTATTCAAAATATGGAGTGGTGTGAGCTCATCAATCTAGTCAAATCAAGCAATGAATGAAACACATTTTAAAACTTTCACAGACATATCAAACAATTAATGCATCAAATGAAAATTTAGACTAAGAATGTTATGGATCAAGCAAATTCAGCAACCAATCAAAATCTAGACTAAGAATGCCATAGATCAACCAATTTCCAAAATCTAAACCATTAATGTAGAGTTTTAGAAAAAAGACACCGATGAAAGCACTTTGAAAAATTCAATTTTAAAAACTTGGAGGGAATAAATAATCTATTAGTATGGCATTTCATGAAAGAGATATTTTACAATGCCAATTACAATCTCTATGACCACAAAAGAATTTCATTAACATTTGTTGTAAGCAATTTGTGAGCACAAAATACTTGTATTAACATACTGTGTCAACATTCTCTATGGGCTTATTCTGGAATATTTGACAGAGATTGTAGTAGAGGAACTAGATAAAAGAGAATATCCAAGTAGTCAACATATCAAGGCTTCAAATAACAATCTAGGTATTTTACTAAAAAATCATAGATCAATTTTTCAATGTTGTAGTTATTGAAGTAGTTTATAAGCCACATATGATATAAAATTTATAATAATCCATAATATAACTTTGTTATAATCCACATATAGTATGCTATTATCTCTAAGAATATAATCCATACTATAAAATCTGTTATAATATTATGTAGGAACATCATGGGTTTCCTTGTAATCCTACACTTTTGTTCATTCTACTAGTTGCTGTCGAGTTGCTAGTTTCAAATTAATGCCAAGTGATAGTTTTCTAGCTGATGCCAAGTTGCTAGTTTCTAATTGATGTCGAGTGCCAATTATCTAGTTGATGTCAAGTTACCAAGTTCCAATTGATGTCGTGTTGCCAGTTTCTAGTAGATGTCAAATTGCTAGTTTCCAGTTGATGCGGAGTTGCTAGTTTCTAGTTGATGTCGAGTTGCCAGTTTCTAGTTGATGTCGAGTTACCAATTTCTATTTGATGCTAAGTGTCAATTTTCTAGTATGTGCTGAGTTATCCAATGTGTGCTGAGTTGTCTATGTCTTTTGTTCTTAGCGAGAGCCGACTTGTTTATTTAATTTTGATCATGAATTTAATGATAGGATTTTGTTTGGGGATGAGTGTTGACCATCTTGAGGTTGGCCTTTCTATTATGTAATGTTCTAGAATCTTTTGTAAGCCATTTTGGCAAGCATAAATATAGTTCTTAGGCTTAGATTAAAGGAGAACTTAGAGGATTGAAAAAGGAAAATGCATGTGTTCAAAAATGTGAATTTAAAGCTAGATTGTGGATCTAGAAGTTGTATTTTTTATTTGGCCATAACCCAGAAGGCCTTATAGCTGGGCATGCATGTTGATTAGTTGATGAATTATTAAAGACATTATTGTTCTCTCTCCTTGGTGCTATATTTTTGTGTTGTTTTTTCTAATGTGTAACTCTGGTAGGTTGATTGTGATAGCTAAGTGTGCCCTAGACCCTTGTTCTTCCCTTTCTCCCTATGTCAATTGGTATCATAGCCTAAGGTTCATCCTTGTTGAGATTGGATCATGTAGAACCATAATTTGGATTTGGTTGTAGGGTGGTAGATTTATAGATTTGACCTATAACTTACAGAGGGTTACAATCTTGTAGGAACCTAATTTGTAAAGATGGTTTGTGGTAGAAGAAATGTTGATGATGTTATATTGGATTAGTTGAGACAAATTGCAGCCAGATTAGATGATGTGGAGATAGCCAAGAGGAGAGGAGCACATCTTGATGATGTAAGTGATGATGAAGTAGCAACACCAAACCATAATCAAGAACCTGAAGAAGATCAAGATGAGGAAAGATTGTTGTGAGTGTCGTCTAGGGAAAATTCCAAGCCTATTGTAGAAGTTGTTCCTTATGATGGAAAATTGGCTATCAGTGTTGTGTTGGATTGGATCTCTGATATGCAAAAGTTCTTTGAGTATGAAAAAACTCTTGATAATAGAAAGGTGAAGATCAAAGTCACTAGGTTGAAAGGTCATGCATCACTATGGTGTGAGCACTTGCAAACTAATAGACAAAGGAGAGGAAAGGAGAAGATCAAAACTTGTGCAAAGATGGTGAACAAGGTAACAACAAAATTTCTCCCTATAGATTACCAAGTTAGCTCATTGAGAAAGATGAAAAATTTGAAACAAAAGGACATGACTATGAAAGAATATACAGAGGAGTTCTATAGATTGGACATTAGATCTAGAAATGTGGATGATGATGTTGAAAAAATTGTAAGGTACATTAATGGATTGAGATCTAGAATACAAGATGAAATAAGTTTTGTGAAATTTGAAAGTGTTGAAGAAGCATAACAATATTCCTTGAAAGCTAAGGATATCTTAACAAAGAGGCTTGAATAAAGACAAAGGGGTAGAGATGGTAGATTCTAGAGAGGCAGAGGTAGATCTTATAATGAAGGTGGCAGATCTGATAATTTTGTATAGGGTAAAGGCAAATTTGAATGGAAGAATGATGACAAAGGAAAGATTGAATGGAAAATTAGTAATTCTTACTGAGGAGGTAAAAATTCTTACTGAGGAAGAGGTAATTCTTATTCTAGAGGTGGATTTCATGGTAATTGTTTCAAATGTGGTAAAGAGGGACATATATCTTTTGAATGTAGATCCTCTAAAAGTGGGCAAGGTAACAATAATTTTGTGATTGAAGGAGATGATGATGCTTCACCAAGTGGACTTGAGGCTATAGAAAATATGATGGTGAGAAGAACCTTATGTAATAAGGGAAGTGATGAGGAACCTATTTTAAGGAGAAGTCTTTTGAAGACTAGATGTAAGATGGTTGGAAAATGCTACAAGGTGATCATTGATAGTGGAATTTCTATAAATTAGGTAGTAGAAGAGCTAGTTACAAAGTTGTAGTTGTAGAGGCTAAAACATCCCAAACCCTATCATGTTTCATGGATCAAAGATGAGCATAAGATATTGGTAAGTGAACAATGCCTTGTGAAGTTCAAGATTTGACATTACTTTGATGAAGTTTTGTGTGATATTATGCCTATGGATTGTTGTCATGTTCTATTGGGTAGACCTTGGCAATATGATAGATATGCTATACATGAGAGAAGATTGAATCAATATACTCTTTAGGTGAATGGAAAGAAGCAAATATTGTTGCCTTTGATTGAAAGTCTAGATGAGGTTAGTTGCACTACAATAAAAGTTTGCATGGTTAATGGGAAACAATTTGAAAAGGAAGTAAAGAAGAATCAAGTTTGTTTTGTTATATTTCCTAGAGGACCATATGTTGGTAGTAATGATCGAGTAGTAGAAGCTAGTAATGATTGACTGACAATAGATAGTGATAGCTGAGTACCAATAGAAATTATAGAATTGTTGAATGAGTAAAAATAAATTATTTTTGATTATATTCCTGATGGTTTACCACCAATGAGAAGTATAAGTCATTGTATGGATCTAATTCCTAGAGCTAGTTTGCCAAACAAAGAACCATATAGATTGACACCTGCAAAGAATGAAGAACTTAATAGAAAAGTGCATGAGTTGTTGCAAAAAGGTTTGATTAGAGAAAGCTTGAGTCCATGTGTTGTACCTATTGTATTAGCACCTAATAAGAATGGAGAATGGAGAATGTGTACTAATTCTATAGCTATTAATAAAATAATAGTGAAATATAGGTTTCCTATGCCAAGGATGGATGACATATTGGATTGTTTGAGTGGAGAAAAGTATTTTACCAAGATTTATTTGAAGAGTGGCTATCATCAAATTAGAATCAGAGAAGGTGATGAATGGAAGACTACTTTCAAGAGAAAAGATGGTTTTGATGAATGGTTGGTTATGCCTTTTAGTTTGACTAATGCACCTAGTACTTTCATGAGGTTAATGAATGAAGTTTTGAAAATATTGTTGGGTAAGTTTGTGATTTCTTATTTGGATGATATTTTGATATTAAAGAAGACTAAGTAGTAACATCTTGAGCCTATTAGACAAGTATTGTAGAAGGTGAAAGAGGAAAAGTTGTTGATTAATCTGAAAAAGTGTTCTTTTTTGCAAGAGGAGATTGTGTATTTGGGATTTGTGATTTCAACTGAAGAATTGAAGATGGATCTTGAGAAGGTTAAAGTAGTTTTAGAATGGCCTACACCTAAGAATGTGGGTGAGGTAAGATCATTTCATGGTTTGGCTAGTTTGAATTTTAGTGTTGTTTGTAATGCTATGACTAAAACAATGAGGGGAGATAAAAAGGAATTCAAGTGGACACATGGAGCTGATAAGAGTTTTGAGACTTTGAAACAAAAGGTTAATGAATTACTTGTATTGGCTTTTCTTGATTTCAACAAGGTATTTCAATTTGAATGTGATGCAAGTGGTAGTGCAATAGGAGATGTATTAAGTCAAGAAGGTAAGCCTATTGCTTTCTATAGTGAAAAGTTGAATGATGCTAAAAGGAAGTATTCTATGTATGATCAAGAATATTATGATATTTTTCAAGCATCAAAGAAGTGGAGACATTATTTGATTCCTAAAGATTTTCTACAATATACTAATCATAAATCTTTATAATACTTGGGAAGTCAACATAAATTGAATCAAAGACATATGTAGTGGGTTGAGTACTTGTAGAATTTTACATTTGTTATTAAGCATAAGAGTGGAGTTACTAATGGAGTTGTTGATGCATTGAGTAGAAGACATTCTTTGTTGACTAAAATGAAGGTTGAAGTTCTTTATTTTGATGAAATGAAAGAGTTGTATGATGTTGATCTTGATTTTTCTGAGGTGTGGAGAGAGTGCAGAACACCAAATTTGACAGATCACGGAAGAAAGTATGATGAGTGTTTCATTCAAGAAGGTATGTTGTTCAAAGGAATTTAGTCATGTATTTCTAGAAGTTCTATGAGGTTAAATCTAATTAAGGAAAAACATAGTGTTGGATTAGCCAGACATTTTGGAATTGATAAGACATTGAGTTTTCTCAAAGAGAAGTATTATTGGCCACAAATGCATAAGGATGTTTAGAAATTTGTAAAGAGTTGTGGAGTTTGCCAAGTTGCAAAGGGAGTAAGTTAAAATATTAGTTTCTATACAGCTATTATTGTTCCTAAGAAACCTTGGATTGACATCAGTATGGATTTTGTTCTTGGATTGCCTTAGATAGTGAAGGGGTATGATTCTATATTTTTTTGTAGTGGATAGATTTTTTAAGATGGCTCATTTCAGACCATGTAAGAAGGCATCAAATGCTGAGCATGTTGCTAAACTTTTGTTTAAAGAGATTGTGAGATTGCATGGATTACAAAGAAGCATTATCTCTGACAAAGATAGTAACTTTGTTGGTTAATTTAGAAAGACTTTGTGGAAGAAGATTGGTACTAAGATAAAGTTTAGTTTTATATTCCATCCATAGATAGATGGATAGACAAAGGTTGTGACTAGAAGCTTGGGTAATTTACTAAGATTTTTAGTTGAGAATAAGCCATTTAATTGGGAAGTAGTGTTAGCATAAGATGAATTTCCATATAAAAATTCTATGATGTTATTGGATTGGAATGAATTCTAGAGGTATATCAAATTTGAGAGATGTTGTTCGTGAAGAAAAGGGAAGCACTACAAGAGAAGAATTTGCTGATTTTATGGAGTCTTTGCATAAGGAAGTGAAGTTGAGGTTGGAACAAAGTAATCAAAAGTATAAGGAGAATGCTGATAAGTCTAGAAGACATCATGTTTTCAAAGCTGGTGATGAGGTGATGGTTCATTTAAAGAAAGGAAGATTTCCTATTGGAACATATAGTAAGATGAAGATGAAGAAGTTTGGACCTTGTAAGATCTTGAAGAATTTTGGCAGTGGAAATTCTTATGAAGTTGAGTTACCTAATGACATGAATATATCTCCTAGATTCAATGTTCCTAATCTATATAAGTATCATGAGTTAGATAATGAAGTTGTTGTACCTGATGATTATCCCAATGAGAAAATTAAAGAGGTTGAACAGATGCTACATGGATTTCTCAATTTGAGTTGAATTTAGCTCAAGTTGTGACACTTGCATGACTTAGGAGAATCATTTCTCCAACCCTAGTTGTTTGATGCAAGAGAATCCTGGATTTCCTTGTAATCTTGAACTTTTGTTCATTCTGCCAGTTGCTACTGAGTTGCTAGTTTCCAATTGATGCCGAGTGCTAGTTTTCTAGTTGATGTCAAGTTGCCAATTTCCAATTGATGATGAGTGATAGCTTTCTAGTTTATGCCAAGTTGCTAGTTTCTAGTTGATGCCAAGTTGCTAGTTTCTAGTTGATGCCAAGTTGTTAGTTTTGAGTTGATGCTAAGTCACCAATTTCCAGTAGATGTCAAGTTGCCAGTTTCCAGTTGATGTCGTGTTGCTAGTTTCTAGTTGATGTAGAGTTGCCAGTTTCTAGTTGATGTCAAGTTACCAATTTCCAATTGATGTTGAGTGCTAATTTTCTAGAATGTGCCAAGTTATCCAGTGTGTGCCAAGTTGACTGTTCTTTTGGTTCTTAGTGGAAGCCAACTTGTGTATTTAATTTTGATCATGAATTTAATGATAGGATTTTGTTTAGGGATGATTTTTGACCATCTTAAGGTCAGTCTTTCTATTATGTAATTTTCTAGAATCTTTTATAAGTCATGTTGGCAAGTATAAATAGAGTTCTTAGGCTAAGTTGATTAAAGGAGAACTTAGAGGATTGAAAATGGAAAATGCATATGTGTTAGGAAATGTGAATTTAAAGATGGATTGTGGATCTAGAAGTTGTATTTTGTATTTGACCATAACCCAGAAGGCCTTAGAACTGGGCATGTGTGCTAATTAGTTGAATCATTAAATATATTCTTGTTCTCTCTCCTTGGTGTTGTATTTTTTATTGTGCTTTCCATTGTGTAACTCTAGCAGATTTATTGGGATAGATAGGTGTGCCCTAGGCCTTGGTTGTTCCCTTTCTCCCTACATCATAATCTATAGTTTGTTGTTATTTTTGAGAATAAAATCTATCAATAATAAAATATTATTGTTATTAGTGCTATGAATTTTGTATCTCTAAAGGGTGTTGTCAATAACAAAAAATGCTATTATTGCTACAAAAAATATTATTTCTTTCAAAAATAACAACATACTATATAAATTATGCCACAATCTATTTTATATATCTATTGAAATCCATATAATACATTATTTAATGAGAAAAAATGATAGTAGACTACATTTCATTCCATATAGTTGCATAATATACCATTGTATGCATAGTCTAGATTCAATTGCTTATACGTAGCCTAAGTTTGTAATTGCATATATCAAAACCCATATAGTACATTATTTTCTAGAAAAAACTGACAACAATAGGCTACATTTCTATTCATGTACTATATCATTGTATGCATGCTCTATATTTTGCAATAGCATATAGGAAAATGCCACTAGACTCCATTTCTATGAACAATGATAGTATATTACATTTCTCTGAAAAATGATAGTAAACTACATTTCTATCCACATGCTAGATAATTGTGTAATCATTGTATGCATACTATATTAAATATTTAGATGATTAAGAAATTTGAGTACAAAATGGATTATGGCTGATCTATGGATATTAGTGTATTATTGTTCCCCAAAAAATGGCATAATATATGATGGATTATAACTGATGGAATATGATGGAACTATGACAATTTCATTTCTAAGAGAGTTAATAAACAACGGTCTTCTCTCAAATACTATGTTACTTCTATCATATGGTGTAATTGTAAACATATCATTTGTATGAAAAAAAAAAAATTTAGCCTATCTCTTACTCATGATATTTTCTTTGCAAAACTATATTTAATAATTCAATCAAATATTGAATCTCTCCATAATATTTTGTATCCTGCTAAATATGTGATGTTTTGTATTAAGGCATTATGACAATAGAAAAGAGAAGAAGAAAAAGAACTGCTCAAAAATTGAAACTTTACTATCCATGAGGTGTTAATTTACATGTGGTTGACTCTGATGATAGGGACCATTCTACCAAGCCAACTCCTATTAACAAATCATGATCTTGTTTCCAAGAATACAGATGGTCATAATGTATCTATCAAATCTTCTCAACATCACAAAAATAAGAAAAGGTTCTAAGACAATCACTGGACAAAAGAGGATATGGAACATGCCATTGAAGATGTTGAAGATAATTTTTTTTCAATAAGAGGGGCAGCAATGAAGTAGGGCATCCCTATGAGCAACTTATCATATTAGTTAGCAGGACTCACAACAACAAAAACCAAGGGACCACCAATGATTCTCTCCTTGGAAGAAGAGATAGAAGTTGTTCAGTGGTGTAAAGATTTAGGTCAACTGGGTCATTGATTAGAGGTTATTCATCTTAAGTCACATGTGGCTTGCATCTACCAAACAAGGTCAAATCCATTCAAAAATGGCTTACCAAGTAAATCATAGTGGGTTGGATTCTACAAATGCCATTTAGATTTGACAATAAGGACTACGGAAGGTCTAGATAGGGATAGAGTAGTGATGCTAAACACAACTATTGTGGCAAAAATTTATGATAACCTAACAACATTGTATGATTCTAATCATTATGAACCAACACACATATGGAACTATGATGAAACATGGGTTCAAGTAGGAAGAAATTGTGGTATGAAAGTGATCACAAAGATGGGAAGTAGAAGTGTACCCCAAGTCTTATAAAAAATTAGAGAATGGATCACAATAATCTGCTATATAAATGCAATAGGTAACAAAATACTAGGCTTCTATCTTTTCAAAGAAAAAAGAAAACTTAAAAATTACATTGCAAATTATGAATTAGGACCTTGCATGGTAGCACAAGAACATACTTGGATGGCAAAAGAGTTATTATTAAATTGGCTACATCACTTTGCTAGATCTATTTGAGGTGGTGCTTCACCTAAAAATAGGCATCTCCTCATTTCTAATGGACATGGAAGCCATATTGCATTTGCCACAATTCAAGAGGCAAGATCTCTAGGCATTGACTTTCTTACATTTATTGCTCACACTAATCATCAACTTCAACCTTTATATATAAGTGTATTTTATTCTTTCAAAGTATATTTCAAACATGAAAGGCCAAAATGGATGGTCAAACATCCACACATAGAAATAAGTAGAACAAAATTGGCAGAACTTGCAAGTAAAGCTTTCAAACTAACCCTTGTGCCTGATAATATTATAGTTGGTTTTCGAAGGACTAGAATTTGGCCATTGAATAGAGATGCTCTTTGTAATGAGATGAAGAAAATTAATACATTCAATGTTGAAGATGAAAATGGTGTTGCAAATGATATTGCAAATTATATTGCAAATTATGCTATAGGAATTAAAATTATTTGATGAATAGCTAGTTATGATGGTGATGCCACTAAAAAATATGTGGCAAAAATGACACAACAGCAAGAGCATCTAAATACAAACACAAGTTCAATAGAAGATGATGCATTCTCACCAACACATATTAGTGAGACACAATTTGAAAATGATCTACATGATGAAATGAGTTTACCAACACAACTTGATCCACCTATTTGGATTAAAGAAGGAGCAAAGGAATTGGAAGTGAATATTAAATTTCAAAATGAAGGTATTTCATTATCTATTCCTTCTCCACCACCAATGGCTAGAGATGAGGTGGTTCATTATTATGCTGAAACAAAAAAACTAAGAAACTTCAGATTTGGAACATAATAAAGATGAAGTTGGCTACACTGAAAATAATGTAGATGCATATAAGACATCTATAGCATTTGAGACATAAGATGAACAAATTTTATGTAGCCAAGGATAATCAAGAAGTTTTTTGAAGCTACCAATTGAAAGGATTGCAAAGAGATCCATTCCATCAGATAATTCTACTCTTAGATTGGGAAGAAAATCTCAAATACTTACATCTAATCAGTACATACAAATGCAAGAGAAGTAAGAAGCAAGGAAGGCTAAACTTAAAGAGTTGTTATAAAGGAAGAAAAAGAAATTGGAGGAAAAGTAGAATTGTCAAATTGAGTTGAGAAAAAGGAAGGATGAGTAGAAACTTGAAAGACAAATTATTAAAAAAAGGAAACAAGAGGAAAAGGTGCAACAACAAAATGAGAGGGAGTTGAAAAAAAAATAAAAGTTAGATTGAAAAAAAGGTAAGATAGGAAAAGATCAAGGCAACAAGAGGCTTACAAATATTGGTGAAGGGAGTTTGTTAATTACTTCTCTTGAAAAAGTTTTACATATTCAACAATATATCCCCTATATACCCTACTCTAGATAACCAATAGCTTGGTTATGGAACCATTTCAAAATCAAATGCAAAGAGAGCAGGCCAACATAGTACCCCATCAACCCCCTTACCTCAGCATCATCAAATTTTGAGGGATATGTACAACATTCTATCTGCTCACTATGTTTCCCTTTAGAATAGCCAAGCAACTAGTAGCCAAAGCCCACCTTATTCTCCAATCAAAGAATTCCAAATTGATAGACTATTGGATGAGAATATGTTTGGGCATTTGATTCCTATCACCCCATAGGTTGATTCAGCTAGTCCAAGGAAGGCTAAAAATAATAGTATTGAGGAGGAGGCAAAAAATCCTACAAATGATAGTATTGAGGAGGGACCAAATCCCTTCCCTGGATTCATGGTGAACTACTGATGCTGCAATGACAAATGGAGAACAAATTATTTTGTTGGTGAGCTAATGATGCAATGCAAACAATTATTTTGGACAACAAAACAATACCTCTATAGACTGGTCATTTTGCTATAGACTAGTAATTTTTCTAGAGATTGGTCATTTCACTATCAAACTACTTAATGCTTATAGATTGACTATAGCTCTATATAATTGTATCTTTTCAAGACTAAATTGGAAATCTATAGTTTGGTCATTTTGCTATAGATTAGTCATTTTGTTATTAGAATACTTAAAGCTTAGAGATTGACTAAAGCTCTATATAATTGTATCTTGTCAAAACTAAAATAGAAATCTTTTGATGAATTGATTCAACCATTGTGTTTGTTAGAAGACTCTTCCAGTAATTAGAAAATAAAAATATATTGTAAATTTTTTAATTTTTTTTAAAAACAAAACTTATTATGTAGACTGCAAGACTGGACTCAAAAAATAATTTACCAAACAAAATCCTTTGCAGCAAACTTATGAATACCAAAAAGAAGAAAAAATAATGGATGAGTCATTGCCTAGTAAGGTCTAAAAAGACCTTCCCTACTTGAAATGGTTTCAAATTCTTCATAATACTTGTGTCATTAGACACATTTTGCAAGTAACTAGAACCCTCTTTTCGCAACCCACATGTACACAAAATAATAGTAAGAACATGTCAATTGATATTTTAAAATTAATAAAAGTTAAATGTTCAAACCCTACCTATCACAGTCTCGAGTACAAACCCTACCCACATAAAAAACATGGATCTTAGCTTAGAATACTTGAATGAACACAAAAATCTAAAAATTAATCAAGAATATCAATCAAAGTATAAAATTTCCTCATGGCTTGGAATAGCTTCGAATACCCGAATGAACACAAAAATAATAATCCATAATAACAGCGTCCAAACCTTCCAATCATCTTGTATCTAACTTATTAGTATAATTGCAAATATAGTTCTAAAATAAAGAGGATAATGACTCTAGTGGTTTACCATCACTTTGGCTGTCTATAATAAACTGCAGCACCATTATTTTTCAAAGAAATGTCATCTCCATCTTCATGATTCTCCAAATGTCGATATGGTATAGAAATAGGTAGGAAAAATTGCTTTGTGAGGGCATAACAGGAAAAAACCCTTGAAAAAATATAGTTTCTCCTAATGGTCCTAGCGAAATCCTTAGTTTCCTCAAAATAACCAACAATGCTTTCATTGTTTAATGAAAGGCAAACAAATGAAGAATTGAGATATCTATGAAGATTTACCATTTAGTAATTTGGACCTCCTAAAATATAAAAAATGAAATAAAGTGATTCACAACCTTTAGACAAAAAAAAAATTATCCTAAGAATATTAATATTACTTAACAAAAATGATCTTAAAGTTTCTAAGGCAATGGTGGGGATTACACTTTGAAATCCTTTATCATTTAGCCAAAAACACTAGTGTTATAAAAATATCTTCAACCCTAAACAAGGAAATCCTACCTCCCTTATGTTGTCATCGATTAGTAAGAGAATGTCATGATAGCAACCCAATTTTGAATTGTCAGCTCTATACACACAAAAAGTCCTCTCACTTTGTTGTTTCCCTTTCTCAAGTTCAACTTTGGACCTGATTTTCAAGCTACAATTGGATGGGCGAGTACACCAAGTATGGGCTCCCCATCATCTCCCATGATTATTTAGGAGGATAATCATGTTAGACCATAAGTCCAACATAACATAACATCATTTACCTCATATCCATGGATCTACACATCCATCTTGTGTTGGTCTAATTTTTCACAATATAGAGAAAATTTTGAAAAAATCAATGAAAATTCATTTGTGGACATTATTATGCATTTTAGGGTTTTCTCGTTGTATTTTTTAAATTTCTTAGATTTCCCTAGTTCATGTCATGATCTTTGTGTTGTTGAAATTTTATCAATTTCTCAAAGTTGGTCATCAGAGCAATCAATTGAAAAACCCTAAATGCCTTAATAAAGTTTACCTTGACCTTGAAAACCCTCAGAATTTTTATTTATTTTTAAATGCTCTTAAGATTTATTACTTTTACCCAAAGGAAGGGCTTGCACAAGAATGAACTCATTATAATTTTTTCTAAACCTTATGTGGACATGCCTTGCTTGCAAATTGCTTGATCTTTCTATTAAGAAATACCTTTGATGATACAAAGTTTTATAATCATTGATCTTGTTTATATCAATGGGTATCACATTCCTACAATTTTGAGATGCAAGGTTTTTAAATAATGTAGGCATGCGACTTGGTGACATGTAGCCCTTACCTTTTTAAGTTTCAACAAATCATAAATTTTGTGGGGAGTCATAAGTTGTCAAAAAAATTTGCAGGTTTGTCAGTACTTTTTGTGCACGTTTCAGATTTCCTATGATGTCATTGGTTGAGTTACTAATAGAGATATGCATTTATCACCAAGAAGTGTCAACCATTGATTTCATTTATATCAAAGGCTAGCACTTTCTTGCAAGAAGGAGATGCTCATGAATTAAATAATGCAAGGAAGCACCAATGGGACAAGTGGTACAGTCTGACAACATAGGCCTGCCATTCCCAAGGGTGATGATTGAGATGTCTTCCATGGCAAGTGTCAGATGAGTTAGAATGGATGGAAATATTTTATTTGTCACTTTAGCCAACGTGGTATTTAAGATGCTTGATTCTATAACCATTGATCTACCAAAGATCAAAGGCCAATGTATGCCCACATTTTGAAGCTGCATGAGAGATAAATAATGTGAGCAAGCAATTTTTTGACATATGGCAAGGTGGGGTCAAAAATCTCTAACTGTATGTTGTGGTGTGTCACACTATAAATTGATCAATGATATGTAATGTCAGATGTGCCACTATAGAATTTTTTCTGCCAAATGGAAGTGAAGCCTTATTAGCCATAGATCTTTCAAAGATCCAAGGTTAGTGCAATCCTACATTATGAAGCTACTAGTTCAATAAGGAATGTGGGTATGTTCCTTTGTGATGTGTATCAAAATGGGGCCAAATTATGGAAGAATGTTGAGTCACGCCATGTGGTTTTCCACTTGTTCTTAGCTAGAAGTACTTATGGTGTGGCTGCAAAAACCTAAAAAATTAATGTAGTAGTCAAGTGGGTCATAGCACGAGGGTTGAGAAGATTCATTTCATTAGTCCAAGTGGATGATGCAATCATAAAGTACAAAATTTTTCATATCATTGATCATTTCTTGATCAATGAAGGGTGCTTTCCCACATGAAGAACTTGAGTGAAGTTTAAACAAAGTGGGTATGCACCTTGCAAACATGTGTCCTTGGTAATGTCACTTTTCCCATTTTGTAAGGTTTATAGAATTCTATCATTTCCACCATTGATCTTTCGAAGATCGATGACTAGCACAAGCCCACAATTTGAAGATGCTCATCAAATAAGGAAAGTGGGAATGTGCCAGCTTGACATGTGGAAAGAATGATGTCAAGCACCTACTCACTCAGAAGAAGATATGGGACTCACTGGCATGGAAGTTGTTAGGAGGTATGAACTCATATAAATGCTTCCTATTGGTTAGTATAGCTAATTGGACTTTATTTAATAATAAATTGATCCGATCATTGATCTCATCTTGATCAATGAGTGGTGCTTACTCACAATTCTAAGGTGCAAGAAATTTAAGAAATGCAGGTAAGTGATATTATGACACGTGGCCATAAATCTTGTTGCCTTTCAAATCAAAACCATCCAATCTAATGAAAATCTACATATAGATTAAAATTTGGTTGCAATTTGGAGGTAATGGTTACTGAGACTAAGTATGATTTAGATTTCATTCATGTGATAAGTATGATTCAGATTTCATTCTTGTGATTTCAATGCATGAAAAGAACACACGATCTCACCATTAATGAATCACCAAAGTGCAGAAGTAACATCAATCCATAGAAATTTTTAGAGCCAGGGCATGGAAGTTTTATCTAGAGATCCAGTAAAATTGCAGAAGAAATCACACTGTGTAGAAGTGCAAATTCTAGTGGGTAAGTAGTCTATGACTGTTTAAAATTTTCAAGTATCTGTTGTTATAAAATTTCTAGGGTTTTATTCAAAATGCCTCCTTGAAATGAGTTCACTAGACAAATGGATTATTTGAAATGTTCTATGCATGATGATTTTCTGGAACGATTCCCCTTATTGATACATGAAATAAATAAGGGGAGGAAACTCATTCCAAAACACCCTAGAGTAGCTGTAGCAAAAGGTTTTTATGACAAAGCAAATTGGGTAAGAGATGCCTAGGTTTCCATGGGGGGGGTTTGGAGTTGTTTAAGAAATGGTTTTCAGAGTGGAAACTAGACGCTCCTATGAGCAATGTATGGGAGTTTGACAATGGTATATTAATAGTCCCCACAATTTTCTTTGATAGTGATTTGTTGATGGATTTGGCCAAGAAATATGATCTAATTATAGGGTGGGTAAAGAACCATGCTGGAGTGAATTTTTTTAGCGTTTGCCCTGAATTAATTAGTGAGGTTTTCAACCTCAATCCTAACCATGTTGTGCATGAAACTATTGACATGGATGACCTTCAAGCAAGGTATGATGCACAAAGGATTTACCTAGGAACAAGGCCACTACAAGAGCATGATACTAAAATTGGCACTTGACCTGTGATTATAGTCAATACCCCTAGTCCATTGCTAAGAAGGCATTTCATCCTTAAAACTCAAATATTATATCTTTTTTCTTGCAAATTTTTTGGGATGGATGAAGTTGATCAAATTATAGTCTCTATTGTCCTTTTCATGGCTCAAACTCTTCAATTTGGGATGAGAACTATTCTAGATTTTGCTACTTTTCTTGCAAAAGAAATTCACAATGGTCTGGTGGGGATAGCACGGGGAAAAGTGGAAAAACCATTCTGTTGGTATTCATTTCTTATGCATGTATGCTTGTACAAGGGATTTAATTTATTCTCCAAGGGTATGGAGTTGGAAATGACCAAGGATGGAGATAAGAATCCAGTGTAGCTATGGAGGGTAGATATGACTTTAGAAGCTACAAATTCTAGGAATGTGAGATTTGATAGATATTTGAATCAAAGGTTAGGTTTCTTTTGAAAGGGGACAACCCTAGAATTCTACAAGCATTGTTAGAATTAGTCAGACCCAAGGACCATGCACAAGGACTATTGGTTAATCATAATTGGGGGGATATAATCCCTTATAATGTTTCAACTGTAATAAGAGTATATGGTTTTTTGGGGAAGCCACATGTGTTGCCTTTTGATGTGCCCTTGAAGATAGGGATAGCTGAGCTCCTATGGAAAATAGGCACTATAGATTAGAGGGAATTGTCAAAGAAGGGTACCCTTTTTCCAATTGTTATTGTGGTACATGATTTTGTCTTTATGAGGAAAGGGTGGAAACACCTAAATTTGTTTCTAGATAGATATAACATGGCAAAATATCATGCCAGATTTATCAATCCTAAAGGATTCTATGACCTCTTAAGAGAGAGGGTGAAAGCTTCTCGCATGGTACAACAAGTTTGTTATCCAGAGGATATAATTAGAAATATCTTCACTTTGTAAGAACAAGAACTAAGAAAAGAAAAATGGATAGTATTCAGCAAGACCCTAGAGTTTATTAATGCTTTTGACCTATAGTATGACCCATTGAAAGATAAAAAAATATTGGGGAGGCAAAATGCAAGCATTAATGAATAATTTTTCTGTGATCATCCAAACTATGAATGAAAAGAAAGCCACATATGTTGAGACATATCCAGATAAGGCTAAAGAAGTGCAAAGGAAGATAAGCAACAAAAATGTAATAGCTCATGGCTAGTATACCTTATAGAGAAAGGTAGGTAATGTGATGGTTCAAAGTGTGCAACAGTCACCCCTTCATCAAAAGCCAAGACCAGGAAGTCCATCTGCAACCAGTGCTCCAAAAAGGAAAAAATTAGAGCAAGGGTCTTCTTCTTCTCAAATAGAACAATACTCCCCAAGCTAGTCCCCAATCTGGATAGATGATGAAGCATCTTTAAAGGAGAAACTTAGACAAATTGGTGGAGAAGGGGATGTAATTGTTACCTCCATAGATTTGGAGATTGGAGAACCATAAGAACCTCCTATACCTTTCTTAGATTTAACTATTGCTAATTACCAAGGTAAGGAAATTGATTTGATAGTTGCCCAAGCCTCTGAAAGGTTTATTAATGATGAGAATTTTGTAAAATCTAGGGCTTTTGCTCAGTTTTTGTAGAGATTAAACATGGGAAATTTTGAGAAAACCTATGATAAGATAAAGGCAGAATAGCTAGACAAACCTAATTTAGATATTAATGAAGAGGTGAAGTCTAAATTTTTGAATGATTTTTCTCAATTTACTCCTAAGCTGGGAGGCAGATAGTTAGATAGTCAGGAGTCCTCCTTCTGTCAGAATGGGATACAACAAATGCCATTATTTTTTATTTAGTAAGGAAACAAAGGGATGTTCAACTAAGGACTGCAGAAGAAATACTATAGGATCATAGAGGAGTAAAGTTTAGTGATGACTACCAAGCCCTTGTTATATGGTCCATAGAAAAAAGGAACAATACCAAAATGCATGAGATTTCCACTGCAGAGCATACTGGTGCATTGGCAGTGTTCAGGGTTGGTGAGATAGGTAGTAAAAAGAAATTGGAATGGGATTAAAGATGCTAAAATTTGGTAGTATGCTGTCTGGCCAAAAGGAAGATAAATTTTCCCAAATCAACGCTAGGTTTGAAGAAGTTTTGAAAGCATATGAGGAGAGGGGTATGTAAATACAATCATTAGAAAATAAAGTAACTCAAATGGAGAAGATTCTTGGAAAAATAAAATTAGGAGAGACCAGTAAACCTAGGATTGCATAACCCCTACGGCCACCTGTTTAGCCTTTTAAAACAACACCAATTATTGAGATACCTGATACCCTATAAAGGCCTCAGTTCTATACTATAGAGGATTTTGAAGATGAGAAAAATAAATTATATGCAATGCATGTAGAACTTAATAATTAATATGAAGAAAAATTGAGGGAGGGTATCATGTATTTAATAGACAGGATAGAATGGACCACATTTTTTGATCAATTATAGAGGATTTCAGCTATAAGGGATGAATTGAAGCAAAATGAAGCTATACTCAGACCCATTGTATAGAAATGGACAGAGAGAAATGAAGATATCACTGCTATATGTATATCTATTATTCAGCTAACACATCATCAGATAGAAAAAATCTTTGATTTATTAAATAAGTTATAAGGTTTTGATGATAAGAAAGATTCTTTCCAAAAAATATTAGCTCTTTGTTTCTCCAAGTATTTTGCAGAAAAATTTGGTTTATTCCCTTGTGCTTTGAAAAACTTTGACAAAATAAAGGAAAAGGAAGATTGGAAGAAGGAGTTGGATGAAGTCTTTTGTGAAAGAATAAATAAAGTTATAAATGAGACGGGCTACTTGTTGTGGGAAATGTCAAATGAGGAATTGGTTAAAATACAGTTCTTCTATAATACTGTCAAAAAAGATTTTGTTGATTTAGAGGGAATTCCAATTTCTTTAGTAGTTGTACAAAGAGAAGTTCTAAATTTTGATTGGTGGGAGGACACTACCTACAATGAGTGGAAGGAAATGTTTATGTCTATAGAATATATAGTAGGAGATAATGAGGTGGAGGATGATGATGATGAAGAAGGTACAAAAGTAGAAGCCACCTCTACCATTGATGATAAAGACAAAGAGAATCCTCAAGTAGCAAGAGATGACTCATCACTGTCACATTTGATGGCCACCTATCTCAAGGAACTAGAATGCTAAAGGAATTTGATCATAGTATTTTTGTCTTTCCAAAGGGAATAACAAAAGCGGACCCACAAAAGGATTTTCAATTACCAGTCTTTCTGTTATTCATAGTTTTGTCTTGTTGTGATAGGTTAAGGACAACTATCAATCACATTTTCCCTTTGCTTGTTGTAACTCATGCCTATGTAAATGAGTTTTCAAGGAAATGTGATGGTTCAAAAAAAACTTGTATAATTTTTTTTTTCTCTCAAGAAAATTATAGACAATCAGTCCAATAGCATGTAGTGGTTTGGTTTTGAGTTTGCTTCCAATTGTGCTCCCTGAGGAGGCAATGACAAAATCAACAAGATGTTTTGGGTTTTTCTTTAAGTTCTATTGGTTATTGTATTAGTCAAATTCAAAGGATAATACAAAGCAACATTTACAATATATTTGTGTCACTAATTTCTGTCTCCATTTTATTAGATTTTTTAATTTAAAGTTATTTAAATAAGGTTTAAATTGGCTGAATGCAATCTATATGGATTGTATGTTGGCTTCATTGTTGCTTTTAATTCCAGGAATTATAGAAATGCTTCAGTAAACCAATGGGGTTTTTGAGTTTATAAAAGGGATTTTCATAAGAATGGAAATGGGTGATTACAATCGATTAATTCATGTACAAGTTATTTGAATTAGATCTCCTGCCAATAGCCTATTCTCTACCCAATGGATAAAGTACTAGTCATATAAATCAGAGATGGTTGAAAGTAGATTCAGCTTCTACATGTTAAAACAATTATAAATTTAGTCATTCTTTTTTCTATTTTGTTCAAGGTTGTAATGCTAGTCACCACTTGTTTACATTTAGGTTTCTAGGTCCTAAATAGCTATTGTTCCCAGGAACACTTGTGAACTCAAGAAGAATGATGACCATATCTGCTTATATGGGATGCATATATATTTGATAACTTTAAAGAAAATTGGAAAATTGTGTATGTGCATGAGTGTAAAAGATGAGAATTAGAATGAAACTAAAATAATTTCATACCATAGTTTGCAGATAGAATCATCTCTAGGTATACCCGCCCTGGTTTAGCAGGGCCTAAAGAGTAGGAAACCATCCTTGGTTTCATTGCAGTTGGGTCCAGATGATCTACTTGTGTCATTGATTATAGGACTTGGCTAATCTTTAGATTATGTGAGTCTTTTCATTTTGGTATTAAGAATTTTGTTGCTTAGTAGTTTCAAACACCAACATCTTGAACTCTTGGTTAGTCTTTTGTGTATGGTTTTTCTTTCTCCTAATCCATCTATGTCAAGCTAGGGAAAGAAGGGTTCAGCTGATCAACCATTCCAACCTAAAGCTACATAATCACAAAACCCCAAGATGAAACATGAGGAACAAATGTAGTGTTGAATACCAAAAGAGGAAAACATGACTCTATCTCACCAATGATGAGTGGAAACAGCTATCACAAAAGGCATCACTATCAAATGACTAATGGTAGTGGCTATCGCAGAAGGCATAATTATCAAATGACCAATGGTGCTAATTAGGGTATCACTGGGAAAATTTATTTAAGGTTAGGTCAACTCCCATCAAATATAAAGATTTATATAATTAATTATTACATTAAGAAATGTTAATGCTGTGATAAAATATGTTTAATAATTAGATAGTTAGTAATTAAATGAGGAATATAATCATACAAATATAAATGGCATATTATTCTTTTAATGAATATTATATGTTTATATATTATCTCTATATGAAAAAAATTAGCATAATAAAATATTCAAGTATCAAGATGCACTAAACCAAAGATGGGTGGTAGTAATTGACTATGATAGGTAGGGGTTCCAAAAAATGAGATTATGAACCATTTTTACTATGAGACATATAAATGACACCAATTTTGATGGTGATGAGTCCAAACCATAGTTATAAGTTGTTAACTAGGTGCAGAAAATATTTTTAAAAAATTAGTAAATTTTATCATCATTATGATAAGTTTTGAGAGGTTGAAAGTCTACTAGGTCCTCTCCACTATTCAAGCACACTACAATAATCTTTTTGTCCAAAAAGTTTCTAGTGAAAAACTTAAATGATTGGTCATGATTCATTGCATGGATTGTCAAGTCCTTGCATAAATCAAATGATTCACCAATTGCATCAATCAAGTAATTCCATATACAAATCGTATTAGGTAATTGGTTGACTGTGAATTCTAGGGGTTTCCTTTGCCATTCAAAATACTTGGCCCAAAAAAACTAGACTATGAGAAGAGTAGGTGCACCAATTCCAAATCCTAGGGATAGAAAAGAGAGGAGTGAAGGAACAAATTTCAAAATATTGACTTCTTGACTTGTCATTTTGAAGTTTCAAACTAAAACTATGGTAGAGCATAATGGGATTGTACTCTCAAAGAAAATTTGAAAATATCTTATGGTTGTTCTTGGAAGTCCAAGCTATCGATTCTATCTCTTCATTTTAAATATAATGGGTAGTGATAGATCTATTTCTCAATTAATACTAAATTGTCAAATTTAAAAATAAAATATAACTACAATATTTTTTTGTTGGGAGTCTTGTGGATGGATTATATCATGACTATAGAAAGTTTGAATTATAGTCATTAATTAGGTTCTGCCAAAGGTAGGATTATATTGTATCCATTCAATTTCATTCCAAATTAATTCAACCAATCATATTGTCAAATTTAAAAACTTAAACAAAAATTCTATAATCTATAACTATTTTTAAATTTATTTAACTATATAAATCACTCTCATATTTAATCTTATTGTACCATACTATTTTAAGTAAGGGTGAAAATTAATTTTCCTTACCAAAAAATACAAAGATAAGCATGATGTCAGTGCATTAATACTTATCTTAAATTTAGTACCACCTGTGTAAGACATGTTAGCAAGCTACCCATCATCATTAATATGCCTATGTGAATTAATACTTATGAGACAATAGCCAACATCATTGTTCTTTTTTTTTTGGCAATTCGTTCATTTTTTGATGAATAGATCTTTTCCATTAGTTAAAATATTAAAGATACATATTCACAAAAAAGGCGGCAAGGGATACTAGTCACCTCATGAGTTCAAATAGCCCAAGGCCAAAAATCAACTATTCATTAATAAACATATATAAGCAAAAATATGGAACATCATGCTACAAGAGCAATTTCAGCTGAAGGAGGGTCTTTATCATCAAAACCCCATAAATCCTTAGGGTCAATGGTTAGCTCAGTAGGAGCCAATCATTAGTAGCAGTAGTATCTTTATTAGTCCTTTTTTCTTCTTTAGCGCTAGGAGAAGAACTGGCAAGATCCAGCTAGGGGAAAGCCCACATGAGGTCACGTGGAGCAGACAACCAACCTGTATTAGTGATAGTAGGGGGAGCCACTAGGGACCAGCCTAAGCCTAACCTCTAAGGAGGTGAGGCCAAGTGTTGATGGCCAAGAAATCCACCACTAGAAGAATGACAATGAGGCTATGACTTGGGGGTCTACAAGTAGTGAGTAAAACTACTTTGACCTCACCAATGACCATAGGGAGGAGTGCAGTCACCCAAAACATATCTAGAGGTCTTTAGGAAACCATACACAGAACATTTCCCCAGTGAGCAAGCAACCCTTATAGGTGAGCCACTTCCAACATGAACTTGTTAATTTTTACTTGAATCTACAACATGACATTATTACATATACATGCTTTGGAGTACATTGCAACATGAATATCAAGAAAGTTATGAGAGAATAAAGCAACATTATGTTCTTTCCCGATAGTAAAAAATATCTCCATTTTGAAAGCATGTTAGGCTTGGGCATATCTGAAAGGGAGTCTGGGAGTGTCACCTAGAACTACCATATATCAAGTGAAGGCTCGTAGATGAAAAGGCCTAAAAAAGTCATATATCCAGATTCAATAATTTAGAGCTCTTCTATAGAATCAAAAAAATGCAAAAATATTTCAAGTTGGCCACAAATAGGGCATCTAGGATTTGGCACTCCCAAATGTCAAAGCCAAGACCCAAAGGAAAACCCTAGAAGAGGAAACACTAGACAAAGTGAGCCATCTTTGGAACTATGATGTTATGTACTACTAGACATTAGCAAATCTAAGACTCCAAGTCTTATGCAAAGAATGCAAATACCAGCGCTTGTTGAGATTATCAACCATTGGAAGATGGGGCACCAACCACTGATACCCTAGCCTAGGCTTATAACTAGTCATTGGAGTGGTAGGGTACCATTTCCAATTTATCTAGTATGGGTCTGATGAATGAATTCCATGCTTGTGCAACAAATTGGGAGGAACTGCAGAAACTAGAAGATCAATTGTCTATTGATCTGGATGGATAAGCTTATACTAGACCTATAGATCCTTCTATGAGAAAAGGCTCATAATAACCCTAGAGAATAAATCTTTGGGTGTTATAATACCCTACAAAATAATCATAAAGTGTCAGCTCCTTGAATCTTGGCTAAAGGCACACCTTGCATCACAAACAAGGGCAATTTGTTGATTCATTAAGAGCCCATCTCTAAATCCATTACCTACCTAGTGAAGCCAAGATTTGAGAAGTTCCCAAGATTTCCATATTATATTAGCAACAAAAGCACCCTAAATATAAATAGGTTCAAAGGTCACAATAAGGGTTTGAAGACTAATCCCCTTCCAAGTTGGAATGGTTAACTGGAAATCCTAAAGAGATATAATGACATGGAAAAATTTTCTAGGCTTTATCACCTAAGAGATCCCATATGACCCAATTAGAATAGAGAGCTATCCCCTACTTATGGGTGGAGAGTAAACCAAGGCCACCAGAATCTTTGGGCAAGAAACAAAAGTCCCAAGAAACTCTATGAACGCCATGATGTACAACATTAGAGGCCCAAAGAAAGTCCCTAAGAAGACATTTGAGCTTAAGGTGTGAGGCTTTAGAAGGAGCCTAATAAGAAGAATAGTACACATGATTAGCAACAAGAACTTTGGAGTAGATTTAAAATTTTCTCACAAGAGAGAGGGGCTTAGTGATCCAATAGCCCAACTTCTTCTCAATTTGAGCAAGTGCAACATTCCATAGCTCCACAAGAAGTTCTTGAAAAGAAAATGGAAGGCCTAGAAATGTAAATATTTCACCATGTTGGACACATTTCCTTCCATATTATTGCAACTAGTGAGGCTTGAGAAATAAAGACTAGTAGTAGTAGAGGGTTTATTGTCATTGGATAGTAAACTGTGAAGCAAGGCAAAAAGTATCCAAACATTACAAAGCATTGCCAATATTCTCCTCATCCTCAATCAAAGTGAGGAAAGAATCATCTACAAAATAACCATTGATTGGTTGAGTGGTCAACTCCACTAAAGAAATACCACACACCAATCCTAAGGAAATGGCATTGGCTAGTAGGTAACCAAAGCCCTTGACTACCAAAACATAGAGAGAAGGTGCAAGAGGACAATATTATTTAATAGTTCTAAAGAGCCCAAAGGATTTAGATTGACAACCATTAATGGTGATGCAAGTAGAGGCATCCCAAAAAAGCATATGCACTGACTGAAAAAATACTGGGCTAAAGCCTAGAGCTTGAAGCATAGCTAAAATAAAGTGTCATTTAATTCGGTCATATGGTTTGGTGAAATCAAACTTCAAGAATAGGGACTATTGTTCAGAATGTCTAGCCCATTCCATCCCTTCCCAAACAAAAATAATCTTGTCCAAGATATATTGTGACTTAATAAAACCAATTTGTTCAGGCTGAACAATCTTAGGGAGCAAATGTCAAATTTTAAGAGAGAGAGCCTTGGCAATGATTTTGTAGGAGACATTCAACAAAGTAATGGGCCACCAAGTAAAAATTTCTTGCTAGCTTTAGATGTGAATTTAATATTCCCTTTGTTAATAATGTTGCCTAATGACTTTGAGATGTATGCTTCATGATAAACATGAAGAAAATGGGGGCCAGTGTCATCCCAAAGAACCTTGTAGAACTCATAAGGGAAGCCATCACATTTATGAGCTTTGTCATCAACCATGGAAAGGATAGCTTCCTCTAAATATGCAAGTGTTAGCTTTTGCTCACAAAAGGCATATTGGTCAAGAGCTAGCCTATTAGGAGTAACATCAAGGTAGGCTTGTAGCACTTGATCATGCACAATAGAGGGAACTTGAGCTATAAAACCTACTCATAATGACACACAAAATCCTAGAGAATATTTGGCAAGTTAGTGAAAACCTATTGATCTTCTTGAATGGGTTTAATAGCCATTGCACAATTCCAAGCCCTCAAAGCACTAAAAAATTCCTTGGATGCCTGATTGCTGAGCTCCAACTAGTGGAGATGGGCCTTGATCTAAGCTCCCTAAGCAACATAATCATCTGCAACCTATTTCTAGTGTCTAAGGTTGGCAAGCCAAAATGGAAGATCCATATCAAATGGGTTCATGGCAAGAGCCTTAGAGGTTGTATGTAGATCAAGAGTAGTGGCTTCATAAGATCTCCTATAGTACATAGCTACTTGTCTACTATAACTGTGAAGAAACCTTGCAGTATAGAGGATAGTGTGATTAAACCATTGAATCCATCTAACATGTGTGTAGGGTCAAGGCTCAAGATTCTAGACATGTAGAATGTGAACAACAGTTGGTAGATAAGCCAACAAAGAGGTGTTGAGGTAAAATTAGGTTTTACTAAGGCAAGGTTGATTTGTTTTCCAAGTGATAGAAAAGAGAATGGGAGTGGTTTGACAATGTCACATTGGGTAGGGAAAAAAAGAGTAACAACACCCCCTTGACTAGCTTCATACTAAGAAGCAAAAATGACACTATCCAACCAAATAACATGATAAGATGAGGAGATAAAATATCTAGCAACTTTAACTTTTTGGAGACAAAGAACATCTAGGTCAAACCTATGCTTGGTATCATGAACAAAATATTTAGGTAAGAGCACAAAGTTGGGTGACAATTCTATAGAAAATGAGTCCTTTCACAAATGGGTACTTTATTTGTTCAAAATCAGGTACCTGATATGTTTAAAATTGGGTACCCAATTTTGGAAAACTACAACGACCAATTTTTTGGGGGTTTTTTGTTCATTTTTACTATTTGCAAAATATGAGCCCAATTTTAGCAAGATACAGGAGCCTATTTTCAGAATTCTACTGACCTCTTATTGCTCTTTTTCAATGTACCAAGTATTTTACTTTATTTTCTACTATTTTATTTCATTATTTTCAGTTTTACACTTTATAATTCTGTCAATTTATTATTATTATTTTTTCACTTTTAATATGTAAAATTTTAAATTTCCATTGTTAATAGTATTATCTTTAGATTATTGTATCTATTCATTTAAATAATTTCTTATATTTTAATTTGTAAAATTTGTAGATGTTCATTTTAATATTATTATTTTAAATGTTTCAATGTATTTAATAAAAATTATAATGTTGAATGATTAGATAGATGTAAATTAGATTGTTTAAACATATAATTACATTCAATATTTTATATTTATTTCAACTAAATAGTAATTAATTATAAATTAGTTTGTCAACCATATAACAAAGAAAGTAAAAATAACTGTATTCCTAAGTCTAACCTCAACCTAACCATAACTATACAATAATTTAATCTAAACCCTAAACATAAAAACAAGTATTTAATGTGCAACACCCCGCCAAGGGATCCAAACACAAAACTAAGTATTTAATTATTTTACTTATTGTATTGTACTTTTTTTCATGGATTGGAAAGGGATGATGTAATCTATTATATAAATGTATATTCTTTCAACTTTTCATAACCTATGACATGTACAATGGATAATTGTGCATTCTAAATTAATGCCAAGAGGCATTTAGAAAAAATGTATATTATTTAAATGGATTGAACTTGTAGTTATTCTTTCATGTGGATGTGTTATTTATTTTACTTCTAGTATAATTATTTAAAAATTAAATGTGACTCAACATCTTAGGATCCTTACTTAGTAAAACTTTAGGTTACTTGTTTGGATCCGTTGGCTGGGCATTACATAATGTTCTCCCTTACCATAAAACTGTATCTTTTTTAATAAAACTACACACTAATTGTAAACATAGTATTAATCTTGATGTAAGATCTCACTCTCAACATAATTCTAAGCCTAACCCTAATAGTGATTAAAATTTTCACCAAATTATATAATTAGAATTGATAAACTTAATTCTAAGCCTAACCCTAATCATTAATAAACTTAATCCTAAATGTTAAACCCTAATTCTAATTGTAACTTCAACTCTTAAACCTAATACTTGATCCCTAGCTAGGTAACCCGAATAGTAGGTCCATAATGGAAAGTAATCTTAATCCTAGGTTTGAAAATTTTATTTATTGATCTTAAATTGGGTTGAAGAAATATTGAAATCTTAAATGATAAACTATAAAATAGTACTTCAAGAAAAACTTATTTTGTACACTTATAATCTAATTATATTAATTTGTTGATATTTCTCTTGATAATGATATTTAAATATGATTTATATTATTTTAATTTCTCCACACAATATGTAGGACTTAACTTTTCCCCATAATTTATGTAGATAATACATTTCAATCAATATGGATTTTATCTTTAGATGTGTGCATGATTCTTTTAGCATGAGATTTATTTGCATTGGACATAGCTAGAGTGTCATGAATTTCACAAAGAATCCAATATTCCATAAGAAAGAGAAACATATGGACATCCAATAATATCTTTAACTAAGATCTTGTTATCACCCTAACTATTACTATGACATTTACACAAAACATAATTGTGATCTAGTAATCAAACATGAAGTTTCCTATAAGTAAACACCACTTTTTGATACAAATTATTGGTATCACCAAAAATTTGCTTCTTAGGAAATGTAATGAGTGAAGCTTGATATAAATTTAAAATGCTCCTTAGCTCCTCATTTGATTGAATATTTGAGCATACAAATTTCCCATCATTATCTTTGAACTGTGACATCATATATGATATGACATCAAGTTAGACAAAACTTCATCCTTTACTAATATAAATTGTAATATAGTTAATATCGATATTTGGTACTTTGAGATTTCAACTATAATAATTAATAAAATTGGAAGGAAAATTATTCTTTATAAATAATTATAAAAATCTTTCAATTTGAAAATACAAAAAAAAAATTACAATTTTACATTTATGATTTAATTATAAGAGTGCCTACTCTATTTTAAAAGTATATTCTACCAAACATTTGAAACCAAATTTGATCATTTAAAAATAAAATTTTCATTTATTTTATGAATTGGTGTGAACATTCTATTAATAGGAAGTATAACTATAGCTATTGGACATGAAAAATATTGGTAGATACATGATCAAAGCCTTTTATAATTAAGTTTAAAATAATTCATAAATTATGAAAGGTCATTAAGTCACAAGATAAAAACCAACATAAATAATTGTTTTATGATTCAACAAATTTGTGAATATCATTTGAAGAGACACCATATCTATAGAGGCAAAGAATTTGAAAACCAAAGGTTATGGTGTTTCTTAGGATAAACCACGGACATAAATAAAAACTAAATGCAAATATAACCAATAACAGAAAATAATAGAACACACAGAAATGAACACAAGGCACCAAGATTTAACATGGTTCACCCAATCCCTGTGCTACATCCACCAAACAACAAGTCCGATATTATTACAATCCAGTGATTACAACCTGATTACAATCCGTAATCCCTTACAGCTCAATACCGCTGCAAGAACCAATGTCGTATCACAACGTTATGAAAAATACCCAACCCTAAGCCCTTTTTATACAAGTATTAAACCACTTTAGGGTTATAACATGTCGGCCATAAGTTGGCCATAATATGTCGGCTACTACCCAAAAAAAAAAAAATTAGCGCGATGCCCCGAACCCCACTATTTATGAAGTATGTACAGTACTTTCCTGATTAGTCACCACAATCTAACAATCTCCCACTTGGGGACTGATCAGGCTCCACACTAAACAAAAATCTCCCACTTGGAGACTGATCCTATAGCAATACATGGGGCTCCCACTGGATCAAACCATCCTAGACTCTACTATTCTTTTATTCATGTTCAGTCTAAAAGACCAACCGAAGCTAAAGAGGAGTTCAACTTCTCCCTTGTTACAACCTTTTTCAACATATCCACTAGATTGTCATTGGTATGTATATTCTCTAGCTTTAACTTTCCATCCTCCAAAACTAACCAAATGAAATGGTACCACAACTGTATGTGTTTGGTCTTAGAATGTAGAGCTGAATTCTTAGCAAGATGAATGGCACTCTGACTATCTGTGAACAAATAATTATCCTTCTAAGGATGTCCCAATTCTTCCAAGAAGAACTGAAGCCATATCATCTCTTTGGCTGCCTCTATAGTAGCAACATACTCTGCCTCTGTAGTGGAGAGAGCATTAATCTTCTGTAACCTAGAAACCCAGCTCACGGCTGCCCCACCAACAGTAAGACATAACCTGTAGTACTCCACCTGGGATCAATATCCCCAGCCAAATCTGAGTCAACATAGTGCTGTAAATTAGTATTAGAGCCCCAAAAGTGTAAAAAATTATTGGATGTTCCTCTCAAATATCTAAGAATCCACTTGATAGCATTCCAATGCTCAAATCCTGGATGACTCATATACCTGCTAACGACTCCCACTGCATGTGCAATATCTGGCCTAGTGCATACCATAGCATACATCAAACTTCCTACAGCTGAAGCATAGGGTACCTTGGACATCTTATCCTCCTCTTCTTGTGTCTTGGGACACATCTCCTTAGTCAATTTCAAATGACCAGGTAAAGTTGTGCTGACAGCTTTAGCATTCTCCATAGAGAAACGTTGCAACACCTTCTCAACATAATCAGCTTGAGATAGCGTCAATGTTCTGTTCTTCCTATCTTTGCAAATCTTCATACCAAGGATTTTTTTTTCTGCCCCCAAATCCTTCATAGCAAATGCATGTGCTAATTGGCATTTTGGCCCCTTAATATGATCCATGTTAGACCCAGCTACAAGCATATCATCAACATATAAACATAAAATAATGTAGCTATCATCATCCAACCTCTTAAAATAAACATAGTAATCTAAATGACACCTATTATATCCATGCTCATGCATAAAACTATCAAATTTTAGATACCATTGCCGAGGTGCTTGCTTCAAGCCATATAAACTTTTCTTCAATTTGCACACTAAGTTCTCCTTACCTTTGACCTCAAGACCCTGTGGCTGAGCCATATATATTTTTTCATCCAAATCACCATGAAGAAAGGTTGTTTTAACATCCATCTGCTCTAAATGCAAATCTTCAGTAGCCACAATACTTAAAATAGTACAAATAGAAGTCATTTTAACAACAGGAGAAAATATCTCATCAAAATCAATTCCCTTTTTCTGTGCAAATCCTTTTACAACTAACCTGGCCTTAAATCTTTTCTTACCTCCTTCCTCTTCTTTCAACCTGTAAACCCATTTATTCTATAAAGCCTTTTTACCTGCAGGCAACTTGCACAAATCCTATGTCTTATTTTTCAGCAGAGAGTCCATTTCATCTTTCATTGCAAACTCCCACTGAATCTTAGTATCCACCTGCACAGCTTCATCATAACTTTCAGGTTCACCAGCATCAGTAAGTAAAATAGAATACAAAGAGGGAGAAAACCTTTGTGGAGGTCTAATTTGCCTTTTTGACCATCTAACATTCACTGGTGTGTGTGGTATTTGTTGTTGCAGTTGTTGCACATCATGAGGAATGGCTGGAACATCAGTGTTTGGAGTATCATCCAGCACTACATAATCATCTTCTTTCTTCTCATGTTGCTGCAACAGATCTTTGTACAACACTTTCTCATTGAATATGACATCTCGACTTCTAATAATTTTAAGATTTTCAAAATCCCAAAGCCTATAACCAAATTCATTAATGCCATATCCCACAAAGACACATTTCTTTGATTTAGCTTCTAGCTTGGTTCTATTTTCAGAGTCTATATGAGCAAAAGCTTCACAACTGAAGGTCTTGAGAAAAGAATAACTCACCTTCTTACCAATCCATGCTTCCTCTGGAATACCACAACCCAAAGGAGTAGAGGGACCTCTATTAATCAAATATACTGTAGTATTGATAGTCTCTGCAAACATGTATAAGGGCAATCCAACATGCAACCGCATGCTCCTTGTGCGCTCCATTATAGTCTTATTCATGCGTTCAGCCTCTCCATTTTCTTGTGGAGTCCTTGGAATAGTTTTTTGTCTATGAATACCATTAGTGGAGCAATAATCTTCAAATTCATGACTACAATGCTCACCACCATTATCAGATCTAAGACATTTTAATTTCTTGCCAGTCTCATTTTCAACCAAGCATTTTCATTTCTTAAAAGTTTGAAATACATCAAATTTTTTTCTAAGGAAATAAACCCATACTTTTCTAGTTGTGTCATCAATAAATGTAACATAATAATGAGAGCCACCAAGGGAAGATACCTGGGCTGGTCCCCATACATCTGTATGCATAAGCTCTAATTTCTCCTTTTTGTTTTCCTTCCCTGTCTTTACAAAACTCACTCTCTTTTGTTTTCCATACACACAACTTTCACATAAATCCATATTCACACATTTTAGGCCTGGTAAAACTTTCCTTGAATGAAGTACTTTCATACCTTTCTCACTCATGTGCCCAAGTCTATTGTGCCACAGTGCTATATCAGAATCTACAACAGCTATTTGTTCTCCCTGCTCAACTACAGTAATTGTTCCTGAATATTCATTTTTCTTTGAAACAATCAAAGTAGAAGGAACAATATGACCTGTACAAAGATATAAGGTGCCTACTTTCACACCTTTTGCTACTACAAGGGAACCATTTGAAACCTTCCAACTTTTATCATTAAAAGTAACTACACAACCCTCATCACCGAGTTGCCCTGCTAAAATTAAATTTCTACTTAGTTTTGGAGCATGTCTTACCTCGTGTAGTAGCCAATGATTCCCATTCTGCAACTTAATCTTAATTTTTCCCTTTCCAACAATCTGATAGGGTTCATTATCCCCCAAATAAACAAGCCCAAAATCCCCTTGGACATAATCAATGAAATAACCTCTATGAGGTGTAGCATGAAATGAACCACCAGAATCAAAAACCCATGAATCATCAACACTCTCTAAAGATAGAAGCAAAGCATCCTCTTCAGATTTGTTACTTACCACATTTGCCTCCTTGTCTCCATCTGATTTATCTCCTTCATTTTTCTTTCGATTCCAGAAATATTTCTTTTTGTGCCCTCGTTTCCCACAGTACCAGCAATCATTTGGTCCTCTCGATTGAGACCTCCTCCCCTTTGACTTTCCTCTTGATTTCCCATGATTTCCAGAGTTACTTCCCCTTTCAGTCATTCTGCCCCTGCTTTGTGCATTTAAAGAACTTCCTGATGTAGATCCACCTGAGGATTTTCTATGAGTTTCCTCACTTAAAATAACACCAATCACATCATCATATTTTAGGGTACTAGATCCAGGAACAAAATTACTCACCGCCATTACCAAGCCATTCCAGCTTTCAGGCAAAGAACACAAAATCAAGAGAGCCCTAATTTCTTCATCAAAATTGATACCCATAGAAGATAATTGACTAGTAATAGTATTTAACTCATTTAAATGATTTGCAATAGATCCACCTTCTGCCATTTTCATATTAAATAAATGCTTCATGAGAAATACCTTATTTGAAGCGGAGGGCTTTCCATACAATGTCGCTAGGGTTTTCATCAAATCTTCTGTCGTCTTTGATTTTGTAATATTAAATGCCACCGATGGTGCCAAGCATAACCAAATTCTTTCGAGTGCCTTTCTGTCTAAAAGATCCCATTCAACCTCTGACATAGTTCCCTGATTCTTGGCTTTTCCTTCCAACAACTTCCATAAATCCTTCTGATATAAATAGTCTTCCATTTGCATCTTCCATAACTGGAAGTTCTGCCCATTAAACCTGTCAACCCTAAACTTACTCTCATCTGCCATCACTCCCACTCAACTATGAGACTCCCACTTAACCGTGAGACTTTCCTGCAGAGGATAACTGAAAGAAAACCTTGCTCTGATACCACTTGTTAGGATAAACCATGGACATAAATAAAAACTACATGCAAATATAACCAATAACAAAAAATAATAGAACACACAAAAATGAACACAAGGCACCAAGATTTAATGTGGTTCACCCAATCCCTGGGCTACGTCCACCAAACAGCAAGTTCAATCTTATTACAATCCAGTGATTACAACCTGATTACAATTCGTAATCCCTTACAGCTCAATACCGTCGCAAGAACCAATTTCGTATCACAACATTATGAAAAATACCCAACCCTAAGCCCTTTTCATAAAAGTATTAAACTGCTTTAGGGTTATAACATGTCAGCCATATGTTGGCTACCATGTCGGCTATTGCCCAAAAAAAAAAATTCGGCCCACTATTTAGGAAGTGTGTATAGTACTTTCCTAATCAGTCACCACAATCTAACAGTGTTAAGATCTATGCAAGGACTTTCTTTACCACACCCAATACCATTGATATCATTCCTTGATACCTACTATTCAAACCACATGTTACAAATATTAGGGATGGAGTAAAAGAAGAAGTCTTAATTTAGCTACCTTTTAGCAACAATTTGTGATGCTCTTGACCTTTTCATAGTTAAAATCTAATCTTTATTTATTAACATACATCTTAAATGGTATTTTTAACAAAATTGTTCACAATAATTCTTATAAAAAATTAGAGGAAAAAATTAGAGAAAAAACAAAAGAAAATAGTTTTTGGAGCCACGTGTCATCTTTATTATTCATTTCTAGCCTCAACACCTCCCCTTTTCTTGGATGGAAGATTTTATAACACGTAGAAGTGTAACTATCAAATATGGGAGCATGAGCCACAAGCAGAACCTCTTCAATTAAAAGCTAATGATAGAGGGGTGTTCCCTTTGTTCACCAAATGCCTTTGAACCCTAGACAACCCATCATTCCATCATTAGGAAGAGAGAAAGCAAGAATAGAAAAAGAAGAAAGGAGTGATTCTAAAAACATAAAATCAAATCCAAAAATATACTCACATTTACTAATTAATTGTGGAAATCTAATAATGTTAATATTTTACATTCAATCCTATTTATATTTTCAATCCTAATTGTTTTAATATTGATCCCTAATCATACAAATTTGCTAAGCCATAATCATAAACATATTTATATAAGATATTTTTAGAATTTACATTTAAGTTGATTTATTAATATAGTTTTTTGGAGTATTATTTTATGATTAGGCTTAAATTTGGTAGAATGTTCAATTAGCCTTAAAATTAAAGTTTACTTAAGTGTTTAACTTTATTTATTTAATTGACATGGTTCTAAAGATCTATGCATTTATATAATTGATATTTTAGATTTATTTTATTAGTAGTAATTTTGTGATTATTTTTATGTTGTTTAAATATATATGCAGATTATATTTGATGGGCCCAACTCCACCCCCTCCCCCTCTCCCAGCCCTACCTTTACCCCCTCTATCTCCACCTCCACTACCACCCCCAACTCCATGACCAACTAGTCCTCCTCCACCACCTATCACAAAGGATCTATAGGAGAACATGAGGTGTAATCTTAGTAACCTCATGCAAGATATTACGAGTATCAGGCATGAGGCCCACCCCCCTCCTCACCTACTATGCCTTGTGGACAGCGTGAAAGGAATCATTTGTTCTATTCAACATTTGGATTCTAATATTGATAGCTTTAGATTATGGAGGAAAAACATGTGTGCCTTTTATTCTAATGGCCTATCCTATAGAGAAGTCTATAAGGTCAAAATAATTAAATGACATTTTACTAGATATATTGTAAGCCTTAAGATGGGTGATGAGATGAGAGAGAGGAAGCCTGAAATTTCTATTATATGGTGTACACATTTTTGTATATCAGCACACTTTTGGTAGCAACAGTCGATGGTATTTGACCATCGACCACATGCTAATCATGAGGTACCCATGTACTTCCTTAAGAAAATATGGGCTAAGTTTGAATTGGGTTTGAAACTCAATTATTTTGATATTAGAGAATTTCAAGGGGGTGTTGGAGGGTTTCCTTAGGATAGGCTTGGGGCAAATCTAAGTAATAGAACAAGAAATTGCATATGGCCTCAGCCTCTTGTACCTCTTCCCAAACTAGTTGTCCTAGTGCCACACTATCATTGAGAAGTGTCACCTGCTCTTACCTCATTGAGTTCCCTTTTAGGTAATTTAGTAGAGTAGTGGATGTAGGGGAGAAATATTTGTCCACTTGGAAATATTTGTAGTAGTTGTGGAGATATATGTAGAGACCCCTAGAGCGATGTTGATGTGGCACATGATGATCATTATAATTTTGATGATTACATATATGCTGCCCATGGTGATGATAGTGATGATATTGATGTGTCATCATTTGTTGACCTCATGTAGGGAGAGCCTAGAGATGGTCAGGAGTAGTAGGTAAAATTTAAATATAAAGTACATAATTATTTACTTTCTACATATATGTGTAATTGTATTAACCATATTACTGTATGTTGATTTTGAAATAATAGTGGATGTATGATAGTGTTTCTCCTAGGAGGTAGTATAGTCTTTTCTTTGAGACCTACAAACATTGGCATCCCTCATATGGTATGCACTTTGAATTACGCTATAAAAATGTACATTCAAACTCAAATTTAATAACATGCACTCATATGTTAGTTTTATCTAATTTTGTAGGGATTGTAGGCTTCTACATAGTTTGATGTCAGTACAGGTCTTGATCCATTGATCACTGAGGCAGAGCCTCAAATACCTACAGTATGAACTTTTGACTTAAGGAAAATAATTTGTACTATTTTTATGAAATTGTTATTAACTTATAATCTGAAAAACTTTGATTCATGTGTATAATTTTATGTGTTTTAATTTTAAAAATAGGAGATGGATCTTACTTATCCATATAGGCCTCAGAATAGTTTATTTTCAACTCCATCTTTTGAGCATGTGAGACATGCCAATGATCATCATGCTATCATATCTTTAGAAACATCTGTGACATTGGTTACTACTTAGTTATGATATATATACATGATTTTATAGTATATAAAAAATATAGTGTACAAATTATATACTTTTTAGTTTTCATATTTTGTAATTCATGTATATATAATTTTGACTCAACATTTATGTATCCATAATTTTAGGACTATGTCGCCATGAGTGTTGTTGAGAGTACATGACTAAGCTAGATGGAGGTACCTACATCATCCTTTGAGGTAACTACTATGATTTATGTACATACATAGTTCATTACGCTCTTTATCAAATTTTAAAAATATATGTATTGTAAATTGCAAGACCTCACCACTGCCACATTTGGTAGCTTTCACAGTGTACCTCCTCCCATTATAGAGGACCACCCATCTCATGTGGTATTATTTTTTATTATGTAATAAATATTTAATTTATTTGCAAGCTATATTTTGAAACCCATTTCAATTAAACACGTACATGATGAGACAACTCATGTTACATAGGATGATCCATCTACCTCACGGGGTGTCCCACATGATGAGACAACTCATGTTACACAGGATGACCTTTAGATTGTGTTTTTGTGACACATATTATTTATTTTGATACACTTTGTATTAGGATATATAATTGTATTATATGCATTTTTTTACTTCATGGATCATGTTATGACATGTTAGACCATGTACTATTTTTTTATGACTTGTCATGCTAGTGTATGTAGTATATATTATTATGTTAGATCATGTTGTAAGTATTCAAACCATTTTCTTTATTGGGACATATTTTATTCATGTCATGACACATTTTGTAAGTATATGGTACATGAACAATAATTTTAACTATTTATATACAAACATTAATTTAAACATTTTTTAATGTAAAAGTAATGGAAAAAAATAGGAGGTCATTACTAGAATTGACAATAATTTATAATATCAAGTGCACAACTTTAACTTTCAAATAGAAGTAAAATCCTATTTTTAAATATTTACAATATGTTCATGATATATGTAAGACAATGTCAATGACATATTTATAGAAGTGAACTCAAATATTAAATTGGTTCAACACATTTCTTCAAATGAGGTCTTGTAAAATAAAATTGTAAAACAAAAACAAATGTTAATAAAAGCATAAATTAATATGAGCTATCTAAACTATGTAAATATGTGTAACTTGTATGTACTCAGTATGTGTAATTGCACAAGATGTTGATGTTCAATCCACCTTAATATTCAAATTTTCATAAATTGTAATTGAGACCTGAATAAGAGGTATATATAAATTCTCTAATTTTCTATTGACAATGCATATATACATGTAACTTAATTATATAACTACATATATAAAAATAGCACAATAAAGAAAACATTTACATGTGTTTGATTTAAATGTAGTCAAACCATTGTACTGTCTATATCCTCTCTCTTTTGCAATGAGTTTATGATTGTCTCGTGCTTGTCCATTGAAATTGTCCATAATACCTAATTGGTGGGTCTCCCTTTGTATCTTTCTAATTTGATATTCATTTCCACAGCCAAATGAGAATAGTGTAAAATCTTCTTTTTGTATTGGTAGTCTTCAAATCCTAGTAAACCATTTCTTCTTATTAGGTATCTATGTAACCAGGTGCTAGCTACAATGATAGACCCAATTGGATACTCAAAACCATCATCATCTACTTGATGACATATCAATTTTTTGCTTAGGTTCAACACATCTAGCTAGCCAATACTTAGTCTATTCATCATTATCATTAGGTGCAATAACAACATAAATATGTCCTACAAGATAACATAAAGTACATAAACACACATATAAATAATATGTTAAATACTTGTACACTTGAATTATATTAATTACATGTACATAAATAAATAGTATAAATTGAAGTGTGATCATAATAAAGTCTAAAATTGTGCATACTAGGTTGTATACGGTCTAAAATATGACCATAGTCTTCTGATGCAAAAGTAGCATTCTAGCCTTCATTTACTATATCATCTTGAAAATGTGTGTTAGTAGGTGCTAATGATTTTTGTTGCCAATCTTCAAACCATTCTGTATTTTTGCATTCTTCCCATTCACCTACAAGACAAAATCTACAAAAAATAGGAAGCTCCCTAGTCCATATAGTCCAAGTGTTAGAAACTAAACTCCTAAATGAATACCATTTAGCTAACCCACTAATTTTATCATAGTCATATTTGAAAGGATATTCTTCTCTTCAACTAGGTAGAAGAAAAATTTGATTGTAGAGTTCCCACTTGATCCTTTGTATAAATATTTGTCACACCATTTGACAATCTCATGTGCATTTTTGAATTTTCCTTTTTCCTCAATTTTTAATTGCTCTCTACTATGGGCTTTCTTCACACATGCACCAGCACCATCATGTTCTCCTTTACCATCTCCAACCTGAAAAAAACTCCACACATGTTGGATATTAGTTTTCCTATGTGTCCTACTCAACCAATAGAACATTCTAGCATTCTTGAATTGTCCTATACAATTATCTAACTAGATCCAATGTTGTGTCATTTAAATTTCTCTCTCTTTCAAATTATCATAAAAGACCTTGAAACAATGTTGGACAAACTCAGATGAATGAAGTTTATTATCACTCATATAAAAAATGTTACTCTCTCAATATTTTTTGATCCTCCTATATATTATCAGGTGCATGCCTATAAACCATATAAATATAAATTGTTGCGTTCACTAAATTGTAATATTATGGTTGTACCTCATCTTGTAGTACAAGTGTGTAGTTCTTTACAAATTCAACAACTCAAAGTATAGTACTAATTGAAAATGTATTCTTAAATATGCAAAATTTTCCATCAAGCCATCTATCATATTGATAGTGTTTAACATATTTTTGTATGATCACACTCTTAAGCTTATCCATAAATGCATGACAACTAACTTTATCTATAACTAGATCATATCTTCTTCCAATCTTCCCATCCTTTAATGGATATTCAATAGTTTTGAATCTTTTTACATCAATGAAATCTTTTATAGTTTGAGGTGGTATTGTTATACCACATTTCTGCAAAATTTCTTTACTATGCATGGTACCACATATAGATCGATATACATCATAATGGTAATGATTCTTTCCTTGTTAATGCTTGCATACCATGGTTTACACTTTTCAAAAGATCTTTGACTAATGGTAATAGTCAACACCATACCATCTAAAAATTTTCTAAACAATTTAGTTTGAGTCATGTCCAAAGGTGTTTAGGATGTGGATCATGTAGTTTTGACCCAACTCTAAATTTAAGAACATCTCTTGAATAAGGTGATACTCTTGTATTATCATGCCAAAAAATTTCAACCAAACTTTTGACTCCACTAGTAAGTTTCATATCACATCTCAGGAGTCTTCCACTAGAAGTCCATAAAATATTTGTTGGATCACATTCAAAGTTAACCCTTCTCTTTATAGCTCTTTCTAAAGTCTTAATATTCACATTAAGATATCCACTTATGTTGTTAATCAATCTTTTGTCAGTTGTTGACTTATTAACTAAAGCTATTGTTATTGCTCATTATGTTGCATTCTTAATGTTAGAGTGACTTCTCTTTATAATAACATCAAAGGCACTAGCAATAGTGGATATAATTTGTTTTTAAATACTCATTTTTATTCTTGGGTTTTGCATGCATTGCTAACCTTTTCATTACTTTTCACATTTTAGACATTTTAATTAATTGCAACATCAATTGACATTCAAACCCAAATTTCTTATTGTAAAAAAATTGTCTATATAATCTATTAGCATGTGTCCTAATTTGTCTCCATGAAACCAATCCCTCAAGATTATCTAGCGCATCATTAGGAACATGAAAATTGTATTCAAACACTTTAGCAAAATTTTGACATGTTTGTTCAGTAATTGGTGATTCTATGTCTACATTCATACAATTGTTATTTTCAACTAGCATTTCATTTTCACTTTTATTTTGGATTTGAATCTCATTTTCAATTTTTCATGGTATTTCTTTTGGGGCATGCATTTCTATTGGAATTTTTTGTGCATGATCATTTAACAATCTATTCTCATGAAGAAAATCTAAATCATTTAAATTGTAACCTACTTCTAAAAAATCACCAATTTTGTATGAGAAAAAAATTGAGGGTTTGCAGACACATCCTTATTGAATGTTTGATTAGAATGTACACCTAAATCTCCTTGTAATGGAGTCTCCTCTTCAGCCTCTTCATCCATTGTGGTATCCTCAACGTCTTTCTCCTTTGAAACATTACTCAATTCTCTAATTCTTTGTCTTCTCTCTCATTGACATTTTGCTTCATGCTCTTTATTTGTTGCAATCTCCTCATTTTTAAGAACTTTTATTTTCTTATTTCTTCATTTTTTTGATCCCATGTTTGCACCAATTTTCAATTCAAATCAATAGATTACAAATTGTAGGAGAAGACAAGAAAATAGAGTAACTATGATAGAATTCATTGTTGTAGATCAAAATTTTTATTTAGTCATTTCAATCATTAAAAAGTGTTTTGTGGGGTATCTTTTGGGGCCCAACGAGTAGATTAAAATTGGGTACCTAATTGTTTAAAAATCGGGTACCCAAATTTTTAACAATTAGGTGCCCATTTCTGTTAATGGCTAAAACCAAATTGAGTGCCCAATTCTATTTGACATAGGTGGGAATTTGGAATGGCCCCAAATTTGCATGGGGCTTTGCCTTGGGAAAATTCATGGCATAGGCTTGGTCCCACCAAGCCACACCTTTATGAACCATTTTAGTCTAAGGCATTTAATCAACAATTTCAGGGATTGTTGTAATTTTTATATGGTCATCCCCATTGAAATTTTCAATGAAACAAAAACCCATTATAGGTCTTATTTTTATAATTTCAAAAATGTAAATTTTATAGTGTTATGAGTACATTTTCTATTTTTTCATTATTTATTAATCAAAAGGATCTCTTAGATGTTAAATAGTGACATTGACTAAAACTTAAAATAATTTTTTTAATTTTTCATATTTTGTAAATTAATTTATATTTCATGAATCTTGACACAATTCTTTTAAAGTTGAAAAAGTTAAAAAAAATAAAATTTTGATTAAATTATGGCATCCATACATGAGACATTTTAGAAATTACCTTAATTGTCAATTCAAAATTAATAAAATAATATTCAATAAAAAATTCAAGAAAAATATTCTCATCAATCTTTGGTGTGTCAGAAAACTCTATCTAAAAAGATTTACAATTAATTATTTAGTTGTGTCAAATTATGTTGTTCGTACACGAGCATGGTATGGTCTTGAAATAGGCATTTTGAAAAAGTGGTTTTTAATGATCCATACCAAAAAAAAATCTATCGTATGGGTATAAAAATAAATTACCTATTTAGAAGGAAGATTCGAGGCACCACATTATTTTTGAAGTTTTTTTAATATTTAATCTCTAAAAGCCTCAAATTTTTGCATCAATTGACAAAATATTTCCAAAATAGGAAAACCCTTCCACTTTTTGGCCAAAAGTGAGACCCAACTTCTTGCATTGACCATTTTCTAGGGAGGTCTATCAGCCCCCACACATTCCATGAAAGGTAATTCATGGTACAGTAGCTTACATATCATTCTCATCCCCTAGAGAGGAGAAAATATTATCCAAAAGGGAGGGAGACTCAAAAGAGAGGTCATTAACAACTATAAACCTCTAAAGTTTATCGCCATTGTCAAAATACTCTGCACTACCATCTCAACTACAAGACCGGTGTAAATTTTGCTAGAAAATCATTGACACTTCTTGTGGTACATGAGTCAAAAGAGGACATGGATCTAGGGTAGGAACCCCCACTATCCCCTAACCTCCAAGGTTTGAAATAGGAGGTAGAGGGAGCAATGAAACCTAGGAGTCAATTGGTATTTGGCTTGAGCTAGGTTTACCATGATCCACAAGAAAAGAGCTTGCCCCAAGTGCTATCGAACCCATCCCCTTTATCACCACCATAGTCTATTAATTTTTTTTGGTAGCAGAAGTGGGATTTATTTGTAGAGCCAAGGGATGGTTACATTTCAACAAGGGACAATCCCTAATCTTATGCTCAAATGATTGGCACTGATAGCTAGTATTCAGAAGGTTGATGTATAACACCTTCTAAGAAAAGGTGGTACCACCTATCTAGATATCCACTAAATCTTTGAGGTCCCTAGATAGGTCAACATCAACACAAACCCTGCACTAGGGACAAGTGTTGAAAAAAATTTCTGGTTCAAGGCACACAAAATTTCCAACAATTTGTACAATAGCAAGTAAAAAACACCAGCAAGGAATGGGAAGCCCAGGAAACTCCACCTAGATGAGTACCTTAAGCTTTTGATCATTGTAAACAAAAAAATCACATGACCAACATTGAAAAATCAAGAGGGATGACCTAACAGTCCATGTCCCTCACACAAAAACATGTTCAACTTGGCCTACATTGCCAAAGAAGAAAAGAAAAAACTTTGGTAAGGCTTTGAACACCTTCAAGGTAAACACCCTAAGGTGCCAAATCCTTGGAAACCCATCCCATAGTGTGCTTTTAGAAGGAGTATGACCCCCAAAATACCCAATAAGGGTTTTTTGGTCTAACCATGTGCATGAACTATCAAATTCCTTGACATAAAAAATAATATTAGGAGAGGAATTACCTCATGAAACACCTTCGAAAGAAACTTGTGTCTGTTTTTGGTTGGTAGAGCCATTGTCTCTAGTAGCAACAACTCCTCTAGCACTAGCATCAATTGCTGATCTGGAGAAGGCCAAAATCATTGTAACTGAAATCTTATTCCCACAATAAATGTGGTATGACAAGTAATGGAAACCAACAAGGATTCAAATGAAGGTTGTACAATCCCTAGTAGAGCTCATTTAGAAACAACATTTAGAATCTTTCCATACATTGTAATTCATCCATTCATGTTATAGTTGTTTTACTTTTATCATTGTTTTAGTTCTAGCAATGGTTGACTATGTATTTGACTACTAAATTAATTTTTTTGTGTGTATGAAAATCTAAGTACTTAATTGCTTGTACACATGAGGATGAATTATTAAATGCATTTAACCCAACCCTATTGCTTTTTGGGCTTTAGTGAGTGTCCTTGTGCATGTTGAACAATATTTTTTTCCTTATATTGTTGTGTCACATAGGAAAATTTGGCATGGAGTTTGAATATAAAATTGGTAATGAATTTGGCTAGTAAATGTAACTTTCAAATGATGGAATAGAAGAATTGTTGATTAATTGTTTTTATATTTTATTTTTTATAAATATAACATTTCTTATGTTTGTTTATATTGTTATTCTTTTACAATATATTAATTCTTTCAGTAAATATTTATTTTTAATTATAAGATATTTATAGAATATCATTTTACAATTATTCTCTTCTATTAATTATAAATATAAAAATATTACCTTAATATAATATAATATAATATAATATAATGGAGTGTAATACATTTTATTGATAACAATTATTAGTTTAATATAAATTATTTAAATATATCAATAATAACTTATCGTAAAATACACTCTCTTATATAAATGTAACATGATAACATTGGTAATAAATTTTAGCTATTGAGATTTTTTTGAAAAAATCTCTTCATTTAAAAATGTTCTTTTAATTAACTTTGTATAAGCTTAGAAAACCAACAAAGAATTCATAAATTAGGCCTCCCAAAGATTAGTAAGCATATATACTTATACATTTAAGAATTTTAATATTATATGTTTACAAAGAAGTTTTAATGTAATATTTATCATTTCAAATTTGTTATTTTTAAGATATATTTTTAATGTTTCTTATTTTTTAATATATTGTTCTTATTATTGATGATAAATTAATATAATATATTATTTAAATTTATCTATATCACATCCCAATTTTGTTCTCTCTATTTAAATACATTTCTATTTGTGTCTCTTGTTAAGATTTTTGATTTGTAGATTCCATTTACTTTATACTAGAATTTTGAGAAAGTTTGTATAAAAAGTTCTTTAATATCAATATATGAGTCTAATTTAATTCAAGAAGGGATTGTATAAAATAAAAGACTAGAAACTTGTAATTTGAATATTTTATAAAATAATTTTTTTTAATATAAATTTTAATAAATATTCTAGACAATTTAAATTTTAAAACTTTTCAATTTCAACACTCTTATTATATAAACTCTCAATCTTAGTTACTTCACCTATATATTCTTTAAATGCAGCTAAAGGAATCTTCAATGCTCTATCCTAATTATTTTTAGATTTTATTTAATCGAAAATAAATCCAAGAAAGTTCAACTCAAAAGATTTTTCAATGTCAAGTAGACTCAACACTTGTTGGAGATCGTAGATCTTTATTTCTAGAAATATGAACATTATTATTGTTATGGTCACCTTTAGCTCAAGAGAAAACTTATGATTAAATTGCAATATTAAATATAATGACATGTGTCATTCACCATTTTTTAATGCATGGAAATATGTAGAGTTGTATTTTAAAGAGATCTTTGGTAGTAATAAAAAGAGTCTCTCCTATTCTTATAAATATGGCATAAGAAAATGATATTGTACACTTGAATATTTATGCTCAATAAAAAGATATTTTTTTGTGTTGTTGGAATTTTACTCTCAAATTTTGAAGGGTTTTAACTAGGTAATTTTTTGTCTCTTGTATTCATTTGAATTCCTTTACTAATTGGTGTTTATCATTGATTTATTAACTTAAGTCCAACATGGCTTCACCTCTCAGTTTGATAACATCAATAAGGATATTACATGATTGATGTTTGAAGTGAAAAATATTAGAGTATGTTCTCGAGCATGAGCAAGATCTATATTATGACATAGATCTTGTATACTAATTTTTGGCATCTTCTCAAGTTATTTGTCTAAGTGAGTTTTGATGGGTTTGTGGCATAAGATCAACTCATTTAGATAGTCCTTCATGCTTTGCCATTCCTAGAATTTGATATTGTGGCATTTCTCCTTTAGCCAATGGAGTTATTTTTTTAAAAGCAAAGGTCTCTTTATTCTCCAATGATAATTTAATCTCATAATAGGGAATAATAAAAAAATTGGTTGCTGTCAATTCTTTCTATGTTATGTCTTTATCAAAGGGACTATTCATAATCATGGGGATGTTATGAAGAGGAGAGGGTTTCTTCAGTGACATGGAGAGTGATACAACCATTATTGTGTTGAAAAAAATTGGTTAATTGAGTATTGTCTTTGATCTTTACCAATCAGTGTTTGTCAAGCTCACTTGGGTGATGAAGATAGTTTCCTTTTTTTGTTGAACATTCCAGTGTTTGCCAAGTTTAGAAGATAGTGTATGCCAAGTTCACTTGGGCATTGAAGAAAAGTTCATAGAAGCTAAGTGTTAACTGGGCTCACTCAGGTAACAAAGGAAAGTTGGATGGAACTAATGTTAGCTAAGCTCACTTGGTTACCAAAGAAAGTTAGAGAAGATGTAGTGTTAACCAAGTTCACTTGGTTAACATAGGAAACTAATTTTAGTGTTAGTGTCTATCGAGCAAGGTTGGCTAACTAAGGATTTTCTTGTTTTGCAATATTAGGTTTAATTGATTTATTTGTTGGTTCTAGCCAACTAAGGAGATAAATATTAATTATTCTAAGATATATCAAGAAAAGTGTAAGATATAAGTATAAATTCAAGTTAAGGATTGAATGTGTGAGTGTGAAACAATAGAAGATGCTAAGAGGAAGAAAATTAGAAGGATAAGAAGAATATCTTTGAGGAGCTGCAAAGATACATTCAATTAGAAAGGATAAACTATTCAAGCCAAAATTGAGATATGTAATTAGCAATTAAGTTGCATCAAAAATTAAGTTATCTCATTGTTGCTATCTAACCATTGTAGCAGTGATGTGAATCTTTTAATAGAGTTAGCTTAACAACTAAATCCTCGAACAATGTGACATTTCTAGATTGAAGTGTCTAAAGACCTCTAACAAGTCCACTCCTAATAGGGTGATTAAATCTTCTAATAGGGTCACAACTAATAGTGTGTTTTTTAACCTTTAACAAGGTTGGCTCCTAACAAGGCTTAGTACAGAAGAGTGAAAATTGGTAACTAGTTGCAATTGGTGGTTTTTCCTAGATTGGGTTTCCATGTTAAATCTGAGTGTCACTTGTGTTCATAATATTTCTTTTATGTGTAAGAAACTAAGTTTATTAAGATTAATCACAAATAAGACCCTAAGATTTTCATGTAAATCATTTTTTGTGTTGCATTTGTTATTTCAATGGTTACCAAGTTATTACATATTTTTAGTATTAGCTAAATTCCCGTGTTTGCCAAGAAATGATATTTTTCAATGGAATTTATGTTTTTCTTTAACATCTAAGGGATCTAGGATTTATTTTAGTGGTAAATAATTCACCACTCTCATCTCAGTTACTCCTCTTATGCTTCCAACAATTGGTATTAGAGATCTTGGTGCTTGCAAAGAAGGTTTCAAGGACCAAAGGTAAAAGATTAGGATGTTTTATAGAAGAGAGATTCTCAAGGTGCTTAGAGATAACTTCTAGGCATGGTAGGAACTTAAGAAGTTACATCTAGAAACCATCAATGATTCAAGTTTGAAATATTTGTACAATTATTACAAGGATCCTACTAGAACATTTAATTTGAAGGAGATTTTTGAAAAGATAAATCGTAACATTATGATGATTGACATAGCGTAAGCTCTTAACTATATTGAATATGATGAGGTCAAAGGATGTGCTACTAATCATGATATGTGGACAAAACTGAAGGATATCTATGGAGGTGATGATAATGTGAAAAGATCCAAAGAAAAAGGCTTGAGAGGTTAGTTTGATTAGATGAAGATGAGAGTGGACAAAAAAAATGTAAAATATGTTGAGAGAATCAAAGCTAGTGTCAATGCAATCAATGCCTCTAGAGGAACAATTGACAGTGGTAAGAAAGGTACTCAAAACCCTTCTTCCTATCTATTCAATCAAAGTGTCTACTATTCAATCTAGATGAGATGTCATCCAAATAACAAGATAACTTTGTATGCTCTAGTTGAAGGATTGACAACATTTAAACTAGATAACTATGATAATTGTACACCTAGTTCTAGAAAACCTGAGACTGCATTTGAAGCAAAGTTATTACTAAAGAAGAAAGCTAAAAGGTCTAAAGGAAAAAAATATGAAAGTGAAGAGGAAGATAGTTCTAGAAGTGATATTGAAGCCATTGAAGGATTTCTTGCAAGAAGGTATCCCAAAGGCAAAGGAAAGTATAAAGGTAAAAATCCTTTAATCTACTATTCTTGTGAAGAAGCCGACCACATAGCTACATGATGTCCAAATAGAGAAGACAATGATGAAAAGAAGCACATCAAGTACAAATTCAACAAGGATTTCAAGAACTTCAAGGACTACAAAGATAACTTGGTGAGAAGTCAAGTTTCATTGCTAAAGATTTAGATAGTAGTCATGATGATGGAATGGT